>CM061554.1:76479874-79279874 GCA_030864225.1 Capsicum baccatum var. pendulum | reverse complement strand
CTTTCACTGTTTAAACCATGAGTATGCCACATCCTGTAACTGATATGTAGATAAATCGACACTCTCACTATCTGTCACTCGCATAATATTTGTAACTTTTCGCACCTGATCAAAAAATTACTGAGGCTCCTCATCTGACTTAGACCCAGTAAAAGATAGAGGGATCATTCGGGTGAAATACTAAATCTTACAAACAGTAGTATTGGCCACTAGGTTGGCCGAAATCGCAGCTAGACGTTCATTTTGGCCTGCCATGGAATGAGCTAGGGTGGTGAAAGCTGCTCTGAACTCAGCGTGGGACACATGTTCGTCCAGATAATTTGGTTAGATGGGCTAGGGTTCCAAATGGTCTCCCGTTCCTCTTTTCTTAGTACTCTTTAGAGTCATATTCTATAAACAGAAGAGAAATTTGGATTAGACAGAGATTTTAACTGGAGCTCATGCTCACTCGCATGACATGAATACTGAAAGAAGGGAAACATTTCCTAAAACACCTCAGAGACTCCTGTCCATAAGTGTGGCGCACTATACACCCATGCATAAGATTCTACTGGATGTGGCTTTCAAACTTCCTAGGACTTTTTTAAACCTTAGGATCTAATACCAAGTTTGTAACGCCCCGAGTTAGCACCCAGAATGCTACACAGTGCTCATAATCTTGAAGGACTACAAGCTAACCCATGACTGGTACCTATTGCATTAATTGAATGATAATACTGTAATATATGGAAATTAGGTGGAAAATATGCCATAAGGTTCAAGGCATATAGATTTTCTAAGTCTGGGATTTAGCTAAAAAAAAATTTCTCAGTCTGGGACCCCTTAGCAAGCTAAAAAGACTATGTTGATCTTAGGATTTTGCGAGGTCTTACAAAAAAGAATAAACTCAGTCGATCAAATATAGATTTTCTTATTCATTACATACAAAACATTTACAACATTAGGTAGATACTATAAAATAAATTACATATGATAAAACAATACTTAACCTAATTATTATTATTATTATTATTATTATTGTCAATCAGAAATCCATTGGGCAGCAGATCCCTCAACCTTCGAATCTCACGACGCACCCATTCTCTCGTGGCGCCCAACTCTCACTGGAGTTTATGAACAAGACTTTCAAGTTCCTGCACGACGTCAAGCAGAATCGCCATGTACCAAATCGGATCAGCCATATCTAGAACATATATGAACAAATAACGTAAAACACTAAACCACATATACTACCAACTAGTAGCTTAACCAAAAAAAAATATGAAACTTTATTAGAAAATAGATGCATACAATTTTCATCTTAGAACAAGAAAATAAAACATACCTCAACAGACGAACAAGAAATTTATTTTTGAAAGAGATGTGGTTGAAGATGGAATGACTTTTTTATGCAAGACAGTATGCAAGAGAAAAAGTTGAGGAGTCCTATTTATAAAAGATTGAATGAGTGAGTAGTGTAGTGTGTTAGGCAAAAAATCAAGACCATTCAACTCTTTTCTAATAATTATATCTCTTATTTAAATCAAACTTGGTGACTTTTTGATTTTTTAAATTAAAAAAATAGATTTAAATACAAAAAAGGTGAAAAGTCATAAATTTTCACCTTTTTAATATTTTATTTATTTAAATTAAATAGCTACAAAATTGTGTTTATCATATTTTTTTCATATTATTTATTTTCGAATCGGTTTTTTAATTAAATGATCAAAAAGTCATGACCCTAGAGTTCTTCCAACAAATGATCTATCTATTGCAATATATGATTCATCTATTGCAATAGATGATTCATCTATTGCAATAGATGATTCATCTATTGCAATAGATGACCCTTCTGTTGCCACATATGACTTATCTGTCGGAATAATTTATTCATTTTTGCAACATATGGTTCATCTGTTGCAACAGATGGCCCATCCGTTGCAATAGATGGTTCATCTGTTACAATAAATGGCCCATCTGTTGCAACAAATTATTCATCTATTGAAAAAACTAAATCAGTAGAAAGATTTATTCAATAGAAATAATAACAAATTATCATTTATCAATACACCATTTTTATCATGACCAACAACTTATCAATTCAGTTGTCACTAATAATGGCTTAATTTGAATTATTTCAAATTAAATTGGGTAATTATTAACTCATATTTAATTTTAGTTAAATCAATTTATTTATTATTAATAATGACTTAATTTGAATCAATAGATGACTAGCATGTAGAAACAGATGAGTGATTTGCTAGAAATGACCAAATATATAAAGACATCAATTGAAAATGACCAAACAGATATAAACATCTGTTGTAATAGATGACTAACCTATTGTAATAACTGACTCATCTATTAAAAATTATCAAACAGGTATAGACAGCTGTTGAAAATAATGACTAAGTTATTACAATATATGACTCATCTATTGGAAATTATCAAATAGACATGATATATGTTGAAAAGCAATTTAAAATATAAAGCTCAACTATTTTTAGGAGAACTCAAATGTTCGTCCCCTTCTCTAAGGTCTAGTCTCAAAGACTTTAAATAAATCAGTTTAGTTATTATTAATAATTGGTTAATTTGAATCAACAAATAACTAACATGTTATAAATATCTGTTGTAACAAATGACTAACTTGTTGCAAGAAATAGGTCATCTGTTAGAAAATAAAAATACTAGGGAACTCAAATATTTTTAGGAGAATTCAAATATTTGTCCCATTGTCTTAAAGACTTATCTTTAATTTAGTTAAATCAATTTAATTATTAATAATAATTGCATAATTTGAATCAACAGATGACTAACATGTTCAACAGATGATTCATCTATTAGAAATTATCAAACAGATAGAAAATTTATTGTAACAGATGGGTCATCTATTAGAAAGCAATTAAAATACTAGGAAACTTAAACGATTTTTAGAGAACTCAAACATTTGTCCCCTTGATCCTTTTGTATATGATCTATGGAATACTATTTTGGTCTTCTTTATATGGTTCATGAAAGTTTTCATGTGTTCCACTTATTCGTTGTGCCACTGTTGAAATTTTTGGAATTTTTTTGGTTAAATTTTGTTCATATATCACTTGGACATTACTTCATAGGTAATTTTGTAAGTAAAATTATGATTTTTATTGAATTTGTTATTTGATCTATCTACTACTGCTACAATGGATAGAACCTACAATATGAATCAAACATATGAGTCATCTGTTGCAATAAGTGAGTAATCTATTGCTTCAGATAATTTGCATATTACAATAGATGACCCATATTTTGGATTCATATTACAACACTATAATACTAATCCAACAGATGAGTAATCTGTTGCAACATAAGACTCATATGTCGCAACAGATAAGTAATCTGTTATAATATATGACTCATCTATTGCAACAGATTATCCACATGTTATTGCAATATATGACTAATATGTTACAACAGATCAGTCATATGTTGCAACAGATTGCTCATCTGTTGGATTCACGTTACATGTTTTATCCATTGTTGAAAAAATAGTAGTTGTAGATATACCCAGATGAGAAATTCAACTAAAAATTATAATTTTACTTACTAAAATTACAGAAGTAACAACATCAATATTTACCAACAACTTCAATATTGTACAAACACAAATAACAAAAAACATCAAAAAAAATAATAAACACCAATAAATCAATAGTTGTTTGTTAGATTTGGCCACAAAGATGTGTCTGCAAGAAAACTAAAATTCAACTCTCTCTATTTTTACAACTATGTTCGACAACAAGAACTACAGTGACAATAAAAGATCATATCTTACTCCGAAAAGATAAAAAAAAATACCACAAATTAGGGTATTCTTGAGTCCCCATTTTAAATTTAAGTAACAAATATTGAAATTGTTAATCATACTAGAAAGAAGTTAACTCAAGTTCCTTATTTTCTTCATAACTAAAAAGCCCTAATTTTTTACCTATGAAAACAAAAGAAATGAAGAACTCGAAGTTGTTATTGTTGTAGAATGTTGTCATGTCGACTGACAGTTGAAAGTCAAAAAGAAATGAGAAAGAACTCAAAACTATTTACCGTCGGAGGTTGAAGTTGCATAAGATTGAAGGGAGAAATTTGGTAAGTTGTTGGTTTGGAGAAGTTAAAGAGAGAAACTATTGAGAGAAAGAGAGGAGAAACCATTGATTTACAGAGAGAGGGGAGTTTTATAGGTGTGGGTTGATTTATATTTTTGAAAAGATTAGAAAGTTTGGAAAATATTACTCAAGTCCACAATTAACTTAATCATGTTTTTTAATTATGTTTGACCCTTTAAGTTGATCAATGTCACCAATCCTTCATTCAAGACTTAAATGACACCTTTCCTTCAATTTTCTCTAGTAACTTTTTAGCCACAATAAACTATTTAGACCAAAATATTGTAGCTGAATAAATTTATTTTGCTTCAAGATATAAGAAATTGTGGCAATAGATAAATAATATAATCACGCCTTTTTGCTATAGTAAAATTTCTAGATAATTATTATTTTTTTACTACAAGTTAAAATTTATTGTAGTAATAGTAACATTCACAATGAATTAATTTTAAATAAAATATTAGGAATAAATAAATAAATTTGCTTCAAGTTATTAAAAAAAAGTTACAATTGTTAAATGATATAACCATAGGATTTTTTCTACAATAAAATTTTGCAGATAAGTTTTAATTTTTTCATGTATAAAAAATTGTTGTAGCAATAGTGACCTTTTAGCCATAAGAAAGATTACCTAAAATAAAATGTTATAGCAAAATAAATATTTTTTTGTTTTGAGTACTAAAAATCATAGAAATAGTTGGCCTAATAATAAATATAATTATTTATGATCTTACTTACCTGTGAAAATAAAAAAGATGAAGAACTCAAAGTTGTTGTCGCCGTAGAACGTCGTCATGTCGACTGACGGTTAAAAGTCAAAATGAAATGGATAAAAACTCAAAACTATTTGTCGTCGGAGGTTGAAGTTGCAGAAGATTGAAGGAAGAAATTTGGTAACTTGCTGGTTTGGAGAAGGTAGAGAGAGAAACTATCGAGAGAAAGAGAGGAGAAACCATTGATTGCAGATTGAGGGGAGTTTTGTAGGTATGGGTTGATTTATATCTTTGAAAAAATTAGAAAGTTTTGAAAATATTACTCCAGTCCACAATTAATTTAATCAAGTTTTCTAATTATGTTTGACCTTTTAAGTTGATCAATGTCACCAATCCTTTATTCAAGACTTAAATGACACCTTTCCTTCAATTTTCTCTAGTAACTTTTTAGCCACAATCAACTATTTGGACCAAAATATTGTAGCTGAATAAATTTATTTTGCTTCAACATATAAAAAATTGTGGCAATAGATAAATAATATAATCACGCCTTTTTGCTATAGTAAAATTTTTAGATAATTATTAATTTTTAACACAAGTTAAAATTGATTGTAGTAATAGTAACATTCACAATAAATTAATTTTAAATAAAATATTATGGATAAATAAATATAGTTGCTTCAAATTATAAAAAAAAAAGTTACAATTGTTAAATGATATAACCATAGGATTTCTTTCTACAATAAAATTTTGTAGATAAGTTTTAATTTTTTTCATGTGAAAAAATTTGTTGTAGCGATAGTGACCTTTTAGCCATAAGAAAGATTACTTAAAATAAAATATTATAGCTAAATAAATATTTTTTTGTTTTGAGTACTAAAAGGCATAGAAAGGTTGGCTTGATAGTAAATATAATTATTTGTGATCTTATTTACCTGTGAAAATAAAAAAGATGAAGAACTCAAAGTTGTCACCGTAGAACGTTGTCATGTCGACTGACAGTTGAAAGTAAAAAAGAAATGGGCAAGAACTCAAAACTACTTGTTGCCGGAGTTTGAAGTTGCAGAAGATTAAAGGGAGAAATTTGGTAAGTTGTTGGTTTGGAGAAGGTAGAGAGAGAAACTATCGAGAGAAAGAGAGGAGAGACCATTGATTTGCAGAGAGAGGGGAGTTTTGTAGGTGTGGGTTGATTTGTATCTTTGAAAAGATTAGAAAGTTTTGAAAATATTACTCAAATCCACAATTAATTTGATCAAGTTTTCTAATTATGTTTGACCCTTTAAGTTGATCAATGTCACCAAATCTTTATTCAAGACTTAAATGACACATTTCCTTCAATTTTCTCTAGTAACTTTTTAGCCACCATAAACTATTTGACCAAAATACTGTAGCTGAATAAATTTATTTTGCTTCAAGATATAAGAAATTGTGGCAATAGATAAATAATATAATCATGCCTTTTTGCTATAGTAAAATTTCTAGATAATTATTAATTTTTACCAATAGTTAAAATTTATTGTAGTAATAGTAATATTCACAATAAATTAATTTTAAAAAAAACTATTATGGATAAATAAAAATATATTTGCTTCAAGTTATAAAAAAAAAAGTTACAATAGTTAAATGATATAACCATAGGATTTTTGCTACAGTAAAATTTTGTAGATAAGTTTTAATTTTTTCATGTGTAAAAATTTGTTGTAGCGATAGTGACCTTTTAGCCATAAGAAAGAATACTTAAACTAAAATATTATTGCTAAATAAATATTTTTTTTGAGTACTAAAATTCATAGAAATAGTTGGCTTAATAATAAATATAATTATTTGTGATTACGAAATGATTTAGCCACAAATATATTAAAATTTTGAAGTTTATTATTTTTTTATTATGAGTTGAAAATTGTCGTGGCACTGTTAATCTCATGTAGCTAAAGGTGTTAATCAATCGTTCGACTCAATTCAATGCTGCAAATCTATTTGTGAATTTCATAAATATGTGATTATATCCAATTAATTTTGAATAACAAATCAAACTTAAATATAACTTACTAATTCTCACTGAAGTTTCATCCTGATCAAGTATTTCTTGACTCAAACTTCTTTCATTGAAATAATATCTTTATCAATTTAATGTGGCTGGAGGTGTTAATTTTCATTTAATCAAATTTTGTAACTACTAAGTATTAAATATAATTTAAATAAATACTTTATATTATATTTATTTCAGTTAAATAATTATGTGAATATTTAGAAAAAATTAACAAAGCTTCATTCAAACTTTATCTTGATCAAGTACTTTCAAAATTTCTATTTGATATGATATGACAAATTGAAACAAATTGAAACATTACTTTTAGAAATACCATGTAGTTAGAAGTGATGATTATTTGATTTGATTTAATATTACTGGATCTTATTTATAAATTTCTAATATATATTAAATAAATAGCTATTAATAAACTTATATATAAAAAATAATTTAAATTTAAAATAACAAAATTAAAATACTAAAAAATAATCTTCAACAATAGATAATTTGTAAACCTACTTATAACTTTAAATGGTCAAACTTACTAACTAACTTCTTAAACTTATCAAGCCGGTATTTATCCTCTTGCAACATGTCATTTTGTTTGTTAATTTTTACAAAAAAAATGTATAAGCTCTTTTTTTGGTTGACATTGTAAAGATATTTATACATGTTTGGTACTTTACTAATATAAAGGGTTTGTCCTTACGGATCACCTCGGTCAAGGGAGCGATGATGGAACAAAATCCTTTGATAAACCACCCATAAAAACTTGTCAACCCATGGAAGCTTTATACTTCAATAACAGATTTTAGAGTTGGCTAAGTCTTGGTGGCGTTTATCTTAGACTCATCCACCTTGAATCTTCTTGAGCTTATAACAAATCCCAAGAAGACTACTTTATTCACATCAAAAGTGCACTTTTCAAGATTAGCATACAATTTCTTCTAAGCAATTCAAACATACTTTTCAAATGTAAAACATGTTCTTCAAGAGATTTGCTATAAACAAAGACATCATCAAACTGTACCAAAACAAATTTCCAATGAATGATTTCATCACATGGTTCATCAACCACATAAAATTAATAGAAGTGTTGGTGAGGCCAAAAGGCATGACCACCCATTCATATAGACCAAACTTAGTCTTGCATGCGATCTTTCACTCATCACCCAGTTGCATTCAGATTTGGTGGTACCCACTCCTTAGATCTATCTTAGAAAACACATATGAACTATTCAACTCATCAAGTATATTATCTAAATGGGGAATTGAGTGGTGATACTTTATCGTAATTTATTAATAGATCGGTAATCAACACACATGCACCATGTCCCATCTTTATATGGCACTAGTAACACTGGGACCGCACATGAACTCATTCTCTCTTTGATGTATCCTTTGTTGAGGAGTTACTCAATTTGCCTTTAGATCTTCTCTATGTCCATTGGATTACATCGATAGGCTAGTTTGTTGGGCAATTAAGAATTTGATAAAAAATTAATTTGATGTTCAATTCCTCGATGTGGGGGAAATCGTTAGAGTAGGTCCTTTGGGAATGCATCATCAAATTCCTGCAAAACGAGAGAAATAGAATGAAAAATAGGAGAATTAGAGTGGTTAGTATGAAAAACATGGGCTAGGGAAGCATAAGTGTTTTGTTATCATGCTCTTTGAAAAGATCTTTGTTCCTAGACAATATCATCGTAGTACTCTCCCCTTTCAATATCATATCCTCCTCTTCCTCATTTTTTTCCTTGGTTTGGTCATCTTTCCCGCCTTGTTTCTTGCCCTTCTCTTTTAATTCTCTCAACTTTTTGTGAGCCTCATTCACTTGGGTGGGTGAAAGTGGGTAAAGAGTGAATTTCCGACCGTTGAACTTAAAAGAATACCGATTGGTCCTCCCATCATTCTTGGTTGAATTATCATATTTCTATGTCCTCCCAAGAAAGATATGACAAGCTTGCATAGATATCACATCACAATTCACCTCATCAAGGTAATTCCTGACTTCGAATTGAATCACCACTTGCCTAGTAACCTTTAACTCTCCACAATTATTTAACCATTGGATCTTGCATGGTGTGGCATATTTGGTAGTGGGAAAATTTAAGAATTCAAACTTGGTAGCACTAGCCATATTAGCAAAGCTCGCACTAAGTGCACACGTTGTCCTTGATAAGGCATTTATTATAGAATAGATTTTCCCTTTGACTAGGATCATCTATTTCCTTACTAATAATTTCACGCCTTATAATAAATTTTGGAACCTCAAACTCTCCATCTTGAGGCCAATCATCTTCAATATCTTTCTCTTCTTGCTCACCTTCTTTCAACCTCTCTGAATCTTAGGCCTTTTTTATCTTTCTCATCTTCCAATCACGCCTCTTCTCTAAGGTAATACAAATTTCCTTCCTTAAGGATCACATTTCTTTTATTGAGACATTCATATTATTTTTGTCCCCATCCTTGGCTTTTAAAACATTGAAAACCTTTAGGATTGGGAGCAGGATATTTGTTACCTTTATTTATTTGCAGGTACTTTGCAGTGGTCTTCTCTATAGGCTTCTTGTTATTGGAATTATAGTCCTTTTTATTTTTCCATCCTGATGATAATTGATCTACTTCTTTATTCTTACTCCAAGTATTGGTAAATGAGTACCACTTTGGTTTTTAAGTCTCTCTTTCGTTGATATCCCTCTCAATTTCCAAGAAATCTTGGAAGATTTCCTCTATGGTTTCAAACTTGTGGATAGTCATACATTAGGATATTTCTTTGTTCAACTAAACCTTAAAGCATATAATGTCATGGTTCACGTTCTCATGATACTCGAGTTTTAAGATTAATTATTGGAATGTATCATAATAGGCCAGGACACTCTTGCTTCCTTGCCTTAAATTGTATAACTTGGTAAATAACTCTTGTCTATACCTATCCGGCACATACCTTTGTCTCATGTTTATTGACAATGCATCCCATTGGAGTGGTTATCCATAATTCAATGAATTTCCAAAACTCTTGGCATAATCCCACCACGTATTGGCACACCCTTCAAAGTGGGCTATGGCATAGCAACTCTTCTTCTCATCAGAGATATCTTGACTTAAAATATCCTTTCACAAGAATACTCCCATGTGATATAATCTTCGGGATCACTCTTGCCTTTGAAAATTGGAAGAATAACCTTGATTGAATTAATACCCACATCCGATCCCTATTACCTTGTTAGTTTCCTTGACTATAACCTTCGGGGCGGTTTCACAAGTTTTCTCTTCTATTACCATTATATTGGTTCCATTGATCATGACGTTGTGGTCAATTTCCCAAGATTCTCCTACCATTAGGCGTAGGAACAAACCTTACTCCGTGACCTCAATAACCTTTTTGATTCATTGGTATATCTCTCATTTCACCTACCAATATGTCGTCTTCATCAAATTCTCCAAACTCCTCTTGTAATTCCTCTCCCTTTTTCTCTTCCATTGGATGGGTTAGTTTTGGTTAAGGGGTGCTTGGAATGGGGGAATTTGGTTTAGTAGAGGTTGGAGTATTTATTTTTGAGATTTGTCTTGTTGTGTTTGGTTGAATTGAGGTTGGAGTGGTTGAATGAGATTTTAGTTTTGTGGATACATAGTGGCTTGAGAAATGGCATCATGTGTTTGTATTGGTGGATTATAAATTTAGTAAAAGGTTTCTAGGGCAATGTGAACAGACGGATTTGGAGCATGCCCACTAATTGAGTCATGATAGTGTTGAGGGGTGGATAGGGAAGAGTTTAGTCGACCTTCCATGTAATCCACTATTTAACCTATGTTGGACACACTCTCTTCAAGTAAATCCACCATAAGGTTAAGTGATCCTACCTTAGCATCCATGGACTCAATTTTATGGTTGAGACTTTCAAGGACTGCTAAATTACACTTGTTGATTGGTTTTCCATGGTTTGGGAAGTTTCAACTTCCATAGCCATTGCACCTATGAAGAAAGACACAAAGAACAACAAATGTATTAGCGTTAAAGAAATTAACCTCACAACTCTCCACACCATCATTTACCTCACACTTGGATCACAAATATTGAAAGATGGTTTATACTCTATGTGGTAATCGAGGTGTCAAGTGCTACTCTTAATTGGATTAGATTTTGGTTTGAAAGACTCAAATAAATATGTAAGGACTTGGATCAAGAACTAACAACGATATGATAAAAGAGAAAAGCTTGAAAAAAGTAGGATATTGAAAGAATTCAGACTCAAGAGATAATAAACCAACTTAATAGGGGAATTACTAGCTGTTGAGTAGTTTTAAGAATCAAGGAATGAATTTAAGGATCAAGAAATGAAACAATATGAATCAAACTTGAGAAAAAGTGAAATCAGAGAGCTTGAAATGTATTTGTTAGCTTGAGATACATTGAAGAGGCTTAATATGCATTTGGAACCTACTCTAGAAGGTGGGGCTCATGTACAACTCACCCTGGAAGCAAGGGGGAAGACCAAGTACTAGTTTCACCTGTGTGAGCAGGCCTGGAGCAGCTGCAACGCAGCTTAGGCACGGGTCACATGCAAATTGGCCATCCCTCTCTCTTGAATGGTCGAAATTGCCCTTCTAAAGGTCCTTTGTATACCTTCTCTTTGAATATCCTTATATATTTGTATATGCTCAAGTACAAACACTTTTGCATCTTCCTTCTTTTTGCATCAAACAACCAATTTTAGCTTAAAATTCTTCTTGAAGATAATAATATCTCCAATAACACCAACTTTTTCTCCTTAACTCAAAATAAGTTGAAATTTTAAAACTAGGAACTTTTAAACCTTCTAAAATCATTCCAAACATCATTTAGCTCTAACTCATCACCAAAAACTTCATATCTCGCAACCCTCTTTAATGTTCTTCAATCCAAGCCTTTAACAAAGGTAGAACACTCAATATATCTCCGATTTGACTCAGATTTGATTTATAGACTCCTCGTTAGAGAACAAGAATCTAACACAAAAAATGCAAGAAGACACAAACACCAAAAACTCAAATTTGGGACCTAACCCTAAAAATGTGAATCATAATTTCTTTGTAATTTTTTATTTTTCAAGACGAATAGACCCAAGATTGACTTCGTAGGAGTGAAATCAAGTTCGTCTCTAATACCAAATGATATGAATCAAACTATGAAAACAAAATATTGATATGAAAAGTAAATATAATCTATAAAGATACTAATTAGACATAAAAAAAAAGTAATTAAGAAAAAAGAGTATATTAAACTCTAATACCCTCAACTACAATCTTGATCAAACGCCTAATTCTTATGGTGACTAAGAGGGAGATAATCGCCCTCTAAACCAATGTTTCTAAACCATGATTCAACAAACTTTTACCAATTCTCTCTCTCAAGGGAGACAAAATCATCAATAATCAAGAAAAACTAAGAAAATAACCTAAGCTTCTAAGCATTTATAGTTTGGGGCAAATTCTTACACATTTAGGGGCCCAAAAGTGACCGAATTGCAAGAAAAGACCCACACAATTTGCTTGCGAAGATTTGAAGCATATGGGGCATATCCCAGGAGCACTATAGGGTTATTTTGACCTGATATTGACATGCTAGAGTAGGTCTAAGTCAGATCCAGAGCATCTAGGGCGCATGTTCCTCCTAAGGGCATTTCTAGCCCAATTTGCATTCCATTGGCTCCTCCAATGATCCTTGAACCAATGTGAGTGTAATCATTATCAAATGACACCCTCTTGATGGTAGAAGACTTATTCAAGTACCTCCCTATTTATGAACAATCCTTGGATCCTTTGAAGCTCTTGAGCTTATCTTTTAGTAAATGGTTTAAAGCTAATCCAGATTGTATCAACGTTGGATTTCCAACCACTTTACTAAGTTCAAGTAACCTTGAATATAGACTTCATGGTTCATGGATTAACCTCTTACCCTTCCTCAACTTGTAATAACTCTATTACAAAAACTCCAATGCAATAACTCTATTGCACTATCATAGCTAACTCTAACTGAATTAGTAATAAGCGAACTCTAGTTTTTTGTCAACTAACTCTAGATGACAGTTTTAATGAAAGGTACTTATTGAGAAAACACTTACTAATAATAAAATAGAGCAGTAGGTAACATTTATAAACACAAAATAAAGACTCAAATACAATAAGATCTTAAGACACAAAAGATGACTGGGCAGGTCCCTGTTGCAAGTGAGGCTTTGAATCTGATAGCTCCAAGAGAGATTTGATGTTGTTGTAAAATTGAAGCTTGGGTTATATTGTTGTGATATGATGTATATATAAGATACAATTAAACCAAGGATGTCTCTAATTGACTGGGCCAAAAAGGTGTTGTGTCCTTTCCACGAACTTTCTGCCAAAAGTGTACTTTTCCAGCTGTAATATTGATCGAGTGAAAGCGACATAAATGTGATTAACTTGGTCCCTAAGAATTTGTAGCTTTGTCATCAAATGATCTATATGAATTAGGTCCCAAGTTTATCTTTTGTCGATAATCAAAATCAAGGACTTAACAACTTCCCCCTTTTTGATGATGAAAAACCCATACTCAACTTTTCACAACTTTATCCTCTCACTACTTCCCTCTGTCACTGATACCACTCCTCCAAATTCCTTACCCTCAATATTCCTTTCTCTATCAGTAATACCTACCACTCTTCCCCCTATGTCCAGGAACCTGGTCCCTGCACTACCAATTATACATTATCTTTCCCTTTTTTATATCATTAAAGAGATAGAACAGTAAACTAAGCAAAAATGAGTGCATATGTTAACTCATGGTCATTGATCCTACACTGATAGGAACAAAGAAATTCAAAAAAATTAAGAAGAATGATGGCACCAAAATGCCATTCATTTGTTAATCATTCAGGTAGCATCATACACCATTCAAAAACAAAAGCATTATAAAGACTAAGTGTGGTAGTTCCACTACAATAGAACAAGATGAAAATGGAGCTTAATGAAAGATGGAACAAGTTAACTGATAATAACAGGGCTTAGTGGGACTAAAACCAACTAGCTTAATGAAGGCAGGACATGAGAAAGACTAGGTTGGGTAGATACTTTGGATGGATAACTAAAAAGGTTATGGAACTACTGGCGAAGGAGCAGGGTGATTCTCTCATTTTCAGCTGCAAGATGTTTCAAAATTTGTTGATTTAAATCCTCAACTTTGTCTTCTAGTTGCTTGACCTTGTCATGAAGAAATTTATTTTCTCACGAAGACCCTCATTCTGATCTGTTCTCTCTTCATGACCCTTTACACTTGTAGCCTTCAAAGTAACAATCTCAGCATCCTTTAATGCTAAGATAGCAGTTATATCTTCCAATTCCCCTTGCAACCTGGTCTGCACTTCGACCAGATCAGCCACTACTAACTTCAACTTGACACTAATTCACTTGAGAATGCACTCATTATCATCCAATATGGACACTATAAAAATTTGCTTCACTGACCCATCCTTCCAGGCCCACATTGAGCCTCAAAGTATGCAAACACCCTACTTAATGAAAACCCATAAGCTAAGCCATGTTTACCATCCTTGGTCGTCATAACTTTATACATATGTTTAATGATTATAACTAGAAATCTGGCATGCTTAAACTTAGACAAAGCTTTCATAAGGAAAAGGTCAAGAACTGTAACAGTTATTTGTTTCTCAGTTCAGGGAAGCAGGGCTTTGTTAACCAATTCAAATAAGGGCTAAAATTCTCCTTTCAAGGACTTCTTTGTCAAATTCTTGATATTTAAATCATCTAGATTTCTTCAAACCTCAAAGAACTTTGCAAGCCCACTCTCATACTTTATGGAACTGGTCTCTTCAGTGGATACTCTTGACATATTAGCTAACACTTGATCATCTAGAACATTGTTCACATCATGAGGTTGTGATAAAACATCCTTACCTCTTTTTCATGTAGAATGGGAAGTATAGTCTCAAATAGATGTTCCCAACTCTGGAACTTGACCATCTTAATCAGATCAGCCATGTCAGGCGTGGCAACAATCTATGGATCAAAAACTCTTCCTCTTAAAACTTTTTAGGAATTAATAATTTTGTGTCTCTTTTCTATTCACAATATTTTCTTTTCTTCTTTTAATATGGAGGGGTTAACACTATTACCAGTTTCTTTAACAGAGACTCCATGCCCTTTTGAGGTCCTGGTAGTTAGGAACTAGGGCTTGGTCCCTTAAAGTTTGGCATCTGCTCCCTCTTCCTTTTTACTCTACTAGTAGACACTTTCTTCTTTATCATGACTCCCTTGGCCTCTCCTTTCTTGGATAAAACACTAAAACCACCCCTAACCTTAGCCCTGGTAGCAGTCACACTCGTCTTAATATCTTCATCACTCTCATTATCAAAAATATTATCAAAATCACTATCACTCTTATTGTCACTCTCAGTTTTCTCCAATTTGACCATATCAACTACCTCCTCATGCAGTACTTCAATCTCAACAACAGCTTTATTCTTTAGACTCTTTCTTTTTTTAGTATTATGCATACTTTTAACCAGAGCAGCCTCTATAAATTTCTTGGAACTCGACCTGGTCCCATGAGTTTTTCCTACTTTAGATGGCATCCTTATAGTTGAAAAAAAACTCTTTGTTTAGTCATTTTCCATGACAAGGGCTTTTCATCATCACTATCATTATTGTTTTTTCCTTTCTCACCGGTTTTAGGTAGATCGAGAACGGGAGGTAAGACCATAACATCCTCTATAACAGCTTCAGAAGGATCATTTTGTCTCCTAGTAGATAAGGAACTAGGGGTATTATCCTATTTAGGAGGACTGGGAAAAATAGTTTCACGGGGAGACTCTTTACTCGAGTGGTTAGACATTAAATCACTATTTCCTCACTTATAGAAAGAATATTTGAAGAAGTTTACTTTTTCATAGGGATGTCACCATCTAATATTTTCTCACATATAGTGGGACTCTCGACGAGGTACATGGAGCAAGTTCTTTAGAGAGGGTTATTTTGGAGGATTTACCTGATGACGGACCTTAAGGAACATATTGGATTGACAACTCATAAAAATTTTCTGATTTCTCTCTACTAAAGGGAGTGATATTAGAAGTAGAAAAGGATGAAGTGTCTTAAATAATAGTCGCTTGAGGACAGGAAGGTTACGTATTATTTACTCCAGATAGTGAAGAGAGACTCATGTCACTTGAAAGTAAGGGTAGAGTGAATGAAATTAAAGCAAAGAGTTTGTATAGGCCTGTATTAGGAGAAGATGGAGGATACGTACTTTTAATAGGTTGGGGATTATTTTGAGAAGAAGATAAAGATAATGAATTAGACATTGGTAATTGATTTTTTGAATAGTAATATATTTGAGAAAAAGTAAGGAATGAGAAAGAGTCAGGGAACTAATATGGTATAAACTAAAATTTTTAAATAGGAAGAAAGAGAATAGATTAGGTTTAAATAAAGAAGAAAGAAACAATTTGGATTTGAAAAGGTGTGGATGATAAGACATATACGATTGGATAGACATAATTTTTGGGCTTAAAGTAGGAGTTGGTATCTTTTAAGAAGAGGTGGGAAGTCTAAGTGGTATACCCGATCTTAATTTTAAAATACTAATTTTAAAGAGTGAAGCATGACACTAACCTGATGAGGGACCTGGTCTTTACATGATTTTCTAATCTTTAGTACATGATGTTGTCTCGTCCTCCTCCTTAATCTTCTTCTCCTTACCATGGGTGTATATCTACAAAAGATATGAGACCGAGTTAGACATGTGTAATATTTTCTTATATGGATAAACGCTTACCAATCCATAGCCATCTTATAGGAGTAAGAAGTACAACATGCAATCAATATTGCCTCATCAGACCCAACTTCATCTAGATCTTTTCAAAATAATCCTTTCCAAGTTCTTTAGTAAAGATGTCAGCTATTGGTCCTCAATATGGAAAAACACCATTTTGTTCAATCCTTTATCTGTATTATCTCTTAGGAAATGGTGTCTAATATTTATGTACTTGGTGCTCTTATATTGAATAGGATTCTTGGCCATATTGATTTCACTTTTATTATCACAAAATAAAGGATCCCAATTTGAGAGAATTTCAAAATATTTAAGTTGTTTCTTGATCCAAAGTAGCTGAGAACAATATGAAGCATCTGTTATTTACTCAGCTTCATTAGTAGAAACAGTTACCAAATTCTGTTTCTTGGTACCCCAGGAATTCAAGAAAGACCCTAAGAAGTAGGCCATTCCTGGGGTAATATTCTTGTTAACAATGTACCCAACATAGTATACATTTTCATACCCAACCAGTCACTAGAAGGATAGAAGAATACCAAGTTAGGGATTCCCTTGAGGTATCTTAAAATCCTTTTAGCCGCCTTTAAATGAGATTTCTTTGGACTTTCTTGGAATCTAGCACACATCCCTGCACCAAATACAATGTTAGGTTTGCTAGCAGTAAGGTAGAGAAATGAACCAATAATTCTTCTTTACAAACCAATAATTCCTCTTTACATAGTTTCATTTACAGAGGGACCAGGTTCATAAATCTAGTTTTGAAGAAGTGCCAATGAGAGTATCTAAGGGTTTTGTATCCTACATGTGGTCTTATCAGCAATTCATTAATAGACTTCTGTTGGAAAATGGTAGTACCTGTTGGGCTTTACTTTATCTGTAATACAAGAAAGATATTAAGAGCTCTCATCATACTCATCTCAAATTCACTACTCATCAACTTGGTAAATTTATTTCATATTGAATTGGTTGTGTCTCTCAATATGATATCATTAACATAGACTTGAACAATAAGCAGATTTCTCCTCCTGGCCTTCAAGAAAACTATATTATCAATATTTTCCCTTTTGAAACCATTGTCAAGTTAGAATTTTAAAGCTTATTATACCAATCCCTAGGAGATTGCATCAATAGATAAATAGCCTTGTCCAACTTAAACACATGATTTCAAAAGTCAACATCTTCAAATCCTGGAGGCTGCTTCACATACATTTCTTCATTTAGAAATCCATTTAGAAAGAAACTTTTCACATCCATATAACATAGTTGGAACACCATGTAGGAGGAAAAAAGTAATGAGAATTAGAATACCTTCCATTTTATCCACAAAAGCAAATGTTTCATCATAATCAATGCCTTTCTCCTGATTATAACCTTACACAACCAACCTAGCTTTATTTTTGATAGTGTTACGATAATCATATGATTTTTTCCTGTAGACCCGCCTGGTCTCTATGATAGTTTTGTCAGTATGACGAGTGACCTGGTTCCACACCTTATTTTTCTCAAACTGATGCAACTCTTCTTGTATGTCATGTATCTAATCAGTATCTTTTAAGAACCCCTTCACTCTCAACATGAGACAAGAATACCGAGAATACACACAAGTTCCTTATTCAATTACTGGTTTACATGCCTTAATCCAAGGGATAAAATAGATTATTAAGAGGATATGAGGATTGATATTTCTAGTTTGATCCTTGAGAAGTAGGCTGACTTGAACTGGAACTAGTTCCCATGGAGGTGTTACCCTCAGGAGACTGGTGATCTATTGATCTAGAATGAGGACCAGTATATTCATGTGGGGGTTGAGATAAACCACGTTCCTGATGTTCTCCTGAATCATATTCATCTTCATGAGACGAACCTTGTCCCAAGGAGTATTCACCATCCTTGGTTCCTTTTTTTGGCTTATCATTATTTTTGGTTGACTTTCTTGGAACATTAAGAAGTTATTTGAGGTCTGCATCATCAAGAGAGTGACCTAGACTGTCACTTCTAGCCTTATCAAACATAATATATACACTCTCCTTTACATATTGGGTTCTCTTGTTGTAGATTCTGTAGGATTATGTTATTTGGAAAATAACCAGAAAAGACTCCATCATTACTTCTTGGGTCAAATTTCCCATGATCATTCTTTCTGTTGTTCATGACAAAGCATTTAAATCCAAAAGGCTTGAAATAGCTTAACTTGGGATTCTTCTTGGTCATGAGATCATAAGAAGTCTTATTAAGAATGGACCCAATAATACACATATTGATCATATTAAATGGTGTATTAACTGCTTTAGCCTAAAAGTTTTGTGTTATTCCTGTAGCGATGAACATAGTACTAGAAATGTCCACTAATATTCTGTTCTTCCTATCCATAACACCATTTTGTTGAGGTGTCCTGGGAGATGAAAAATTGTGATTAATTCTAAGATCATCATAGAACTAGGAGAATTTTTCATTTTCAAATATTGTGCCATTATCTGACCTGATCCTAATAATCTTTTTATTGTATTTCACTTTCACCTATTTTTCAAAAGCTTCAAACACTAGGAGGGTCTCTTCGTTAGAACTTAGAAAGATATCCTGGTGAATCTGGAATAATTATCAACTATAACCTAGCTATAGTTTTTCCTCGCCTACTTATAACTTTTACTGGTCACACAAGTCTATATGAAGAAGCTGCAGGGGTCTAGAGGTACTCACTTGCTTCTTTGGCTTGAATAGGGACCTGGTCTGCTTACCCCACACACAGGCATCACACATATTGGAGTAGGAAAACTTTAACTTAGGTATTCTCAAACCAAGTACTTGATGACCAATTTGTTTAGCAAGGAGAAACTTATATGACCTAACCTTTTGTGCCACAATTCAACTGCATCTTCTTCCACACTAAGACATGTGAGATCCTTGGGGTTAGATGACACTAAATCAACAACATACATGTTCTTTCTTCTTCATGTAGTGAGCATAACTTGACCATTCTTGAGGCTTGCAAATATACACCTGTCTGACACAAACTTTACTTCATTTTCTTTGTCATAATTTTGGGTCACACTCAGCAAACTAAATTTGAGTCCATCCATATAATGCACATCATCAATATCTTGGCTTAAAATGTTCCTAACTTTTCCAATGCCTACAATGTATCTCTTTTTTCTATCACCCAAGGAGATTCTGCCTTCGTGATGGGATTTGAGAAAGAGAAAGTCTTTAATTATTTCAGTTATGTGCTTAGAACAGGCACTATCCATGTACCAGTGGTGGTTGATTCCTCTTGATCTACCCTATAGACACTTTATTTGTTTATTTTGGGAACCCATTACAACTTAAGTTCCCAGTAGAGGGACAAAGGAAAAATCAAATTATTTTTAGTCCAAACCGGTAGAACAATATTATTTTTCTTTGATCATAATACTTTCTTATATTTTTCATAATAGCTAGTCTTGAAGGATATGAGTACTTTAAATTTCCATTTTTACCATAGTGAGTGCACAAAAAATTGTTCGTTATAGAAACATACTTGCTATGTGGGTTTTATGGTGCACTTGAACTGTGGAACCCAAGACCCCTTCTATTGGTTGACCCTTGACATGTGAGACTTGTTAGAACTTGAGAGAAGGTGGCCCATTTGAGAGACTTCTCAAGTTCAGCCTTATTTTAAACTAGGTCCCTCTCAAGTTCAGAGTTTTTTTGAGTGATTCAATTAAGTCTACATTATCTTTGGTCAATTTTTCTTACAACTCAAACTGAATCCTAATAGCTTCATCTATTTTTCTTTTGAATTGAACTTAGATATTTAACTAAGCTTTCCATTTAATAGATCATTTTCAAGGGAAAGGGATTTGAAGATTTCTTGAAGCTTATATATTTGTTAAATTAGCTCTATCTTTTCTATTTCTAGTTCATTAATATTTTTACCTAGAGATCCCTTATCTTTCTAGTTCATCTATCAAAATTGCAACAAGAGATCTTAATTCCTTTTAAGAGATTAATCTTAAAGAATTTCTTTGATGTACAGAATGGTTACCTTTTCATCCTTATCATCATCAGACTTGGCCATCGGGGCAAAAAGGGAATCATAAATCTAAACATCATATTCCACCACCATCATGAAAACATTTTCTTGCTTTTTTTATTCATCAGACTCACTAGAAGAGTCTCCACAATAGTAAGAACTTGCTTCACAATTTTGTCAGCAGTATCCCTTCTACTATACCTGTTAGGGACCCGGTCCTTATTTTTATCTCTATCTCTAGCATTTTTGACATACTTTTTATATTCTACCTTGTGAAAATGATAGTTTTTGAAGAAATAACCTAGCTTGCCACACTTGTGTCTTGTTTATTTGAAGTGACTTGTTGGGTATCCCTATCAACTGTGACTTATCACAAATTTGAATATCCTCACCTAATCAATGAACTTTATTTATGATTGCAGTGAATCTAGTGTGCATCTCTTGAATGGTCTCACCTTCTTTCATGCTGAAAGTTTCATATTTTGTAGTTAGCATGTCTACCTTTGACTCTTTTACCCAATTGATTCCCTCATGAGTAGTTTGCAAGCAATCCCAAATTTCCTTTCCAGTCTCATTAGATGAGATCATTTTATATTCACCAGGACCAATTCCATACATAAAGAGCTTCTTAGCCTTATAATTTTTCTCTATCGTTTTCCAGCCAGCCTCGCCACATTCCTTCATTGTCTTAAGAACTTTTGAAGTAGCATCACCAACTTTCACAGGTTTACTAGGAACAAACGGTTCATCTTTAATAATATCCCACAGCTTACATTCTTTATCCATGATGGTGTCGCGTATACAAGTTTTTCACCACCCATAATATTTTCTATTAAATTTGGTGGCCTAATGGTTGATTGACCCTCTTCAAGATACAGAGATGCAACCATGTTAGAAGACCCTTCCTAGGTGTTAACCTTTTATGAAGAACCTACTCTGATACAAAATGCAGAACTACATGAATAGATTGTCAATCTAGGAATTTGGTCCTAACTCTCGTATGCAGTGACAAATTAGATCAAAAGTAAAATAAACATAAGTAACAATGTACACACAATCTTTTATGTGAAAACTCTTTGATCAACAAAGAAAAACCATGACCTACTATGTAGGATTTCTAACTACTTCACTAAGTTCAAGAAACCTTGAATACAAACCCATGGTTAGAGGATTAACCTCTTAACCCTTTCTCAACTCGTAATAACTCTATTACAAAAATTCCAACGTAATAACTCTAACTGAATCAGTAAAAAGCTAACTCTAGCTTCTTGTCAACTAACTCTAGATGAAATTTTTGACGACAAGGACTTATTGATAAAAAACCTACTAATAATGAACTAGAGCAGTAGGTAACTCTTTCAAATACAAAATAAAGACTCGAATACAACAAAAGCTTGAGACATAAAAGACGGTTGAGTAGGTCCATATTGAAAGTGAGTCTTTGAATCTGATATCTTCAAGAGATATTTGATATTGTTGTAATATGGAATCTTTGGTTTTATTGTTATGATATGTTGCATATATAAAACACAAAAAAAACTAGGACTTCTCTGATTGGATGGGGCAAAAAGGTGTTGCATCCTTGCCACCAACTTTCTGCCAGAAGTGTATTTTTCCAGTTGTAATGCTGACTGAGTGAAAGAGATGTCAATGCAATGAATCTGTTTCCTAAGAAGTTGTAGCTTTGTTATTAGGATCTATATGGACAAGGTCCTAAGTTTATAGCTTATCAATCATCAAATCCAAGAACTTAATAATTTACTATACCTAACATTTGTGAGATCAAATTCTTTCCACTATTTTCATAGAAATTGTTAATCAGACAATAAAAACATACTCAGTGTAATCTTACAAGTGGGATGTGGAGAAGGTAGTGTATATATTTTATCCTTCAATATAACTCAATTTCATAGCCATCTGTCAGCTGAAGAGAGGAAATGACAACTATTTTCTAGTCTCAGCAAAATATAATTTGTTATTTTCATTCTTAGAACATAATATGCTACTGTTTCTTTAAAACATGTACCTACAGAGATAAAGACTACCTTATTCACGTTAACGTTATTAAGTTGAATAGGCGCAACTTCAAAAATTGAAAACAATCTTCCAATTTGTGTCTCGACAGTAGCAATTACTTCTTTTATTGAAGGAATTGCAAACCTAGTTATATTAATCCTCTACTTAAGAAAAAATGATCCCTTAATTCCATGACGTTTGGAAGACGAAATGAGAGGATTATAAAATATAAAAGCCTTCTTGAAGGACTATGAATCACTCGCTCTTGGGAAGTATAGTTACTCTGAAGTCAAAAAAATGACGGAACATTTCAAAAATAAACTTGGTCAAGGAGGCTATGGTTGTGTGAACAAAGAAAATTTGAAGAATGGGAGTTTTGTAGCGGTCAAGATCTTGAAGGAATCGAAGGTCAGGGGAAAAGATTTTATCAATAAGGTGGGCTTCTCATATTAATATTGTATCACTTGTGGGATTTGGTTTTGAGGGTCAAAAAAGAGCTCTCATCTATGATTTCATGCCTGGTGGATCCCTTGAGAAGTTTATCTATGAGGCAAAATATGAATCAAATCATCAATTAGGATGGAAAAACATTGTACAATATTTCACTTGGCATTTCTAGAGGATTGGAGTATCACCATTGCGGCTGCAATACTAGAATCTTGCATTTTGATATAAAATCTCACAACATTCTTCTCGATGAATACTTTTGTCCATAAATATCTACTTTTGGCCTTGCAAGACTATGTAACAAAAAGGAAATAATTGTATCATTATTTGGCACAAGAGGGAATATTGGCTACATTGCACCAGAAATTGTGTATAAGAATATTGGAGGAGTTTCTCACAAGTTAGATATGTACGTACAACTATGGTATGATGTTCCTCAAGATGGTTGGAGGAAGGAAATTTTTTGACGTTGTTGTTGACTATACCAGTGAAGTGTACTTTCCTCATAGATTTACAAACAAATAGAATAAAAGGAAAAGCTCGGATTACCTGGCATTGTGGAGGAACAGGATAAAAAACTTGCAGAAAAGATGATATTGGTGAGCCTGTGGTGCATTCAAATAGATCCAGCCAACAGGCCTTCTATCAATATGGTTGTAGAGATGTTACAAGGTGAACTCAGATCTTTGTAAATGTTTCCTAAACCCTTGTTGTATTCTTCTTTTGTATTAGATGGAGACATGCCTACTACCTATATGGTTTAGTAATGGACACAGTTTTAGGTTTGATTTTGATCTAAACTTGTCAAATCTTCGTATAAACTATGAATGTATCATTGGATTAGTTGATAGGCATCAAATGCAGAAAAATATTTTTATGATGAAACTCCTTTTATATATATAAACAGTTACGGGTTTGGATAGAAATGCTAAAAAATTAATAATAATCAATAATGTGTTTGATAAAAAGGTGTAGATAAGTAATTTAGTAGTTTAGTAATTCTCTTTAGAGTGGCCAAAATATCTTTAAAGCTATTTAAAACAAAATATAAATTGAAGGATATATTTCTTAAAAAATATGAGTGACAAAATAAAATAGAGAAATAACTAAAAGTGATGTTTTAGAAAGAGTACTTAGAAATCATGAAAGATGTTAGAGATAACCTGTAAAATACTTGATCAAACACAAATTGTTTATAAGTCTTGTAGAACTATAAGTTGGGGTAACTAACTTATGGCTTATGACTGATTTTATCTTATAAGCACTTTTATTATTTACCAAATGGGTAAACAAGACAGACAATATTTATAAACTAGTTTGGCCATCTTATAAGCTTAGTCTATATTGTCTTAAATAGATTGTCTGTCTTATTTGTCGTCGGATGTTGAAGTCACCGAGGATTGAAAGAATAAATTTGAAGAACTAATTGTTGGGAGAGAGTTGAGAGAAGCTATCGAGAGAAAATTGAAAGAAAGGTGTCTTTTAAGTCTTGAATGAAGGATTGGTGACATTGACCAATTTAAAGTATCAAACATCATTAGAAAACTTGATTAAGTTAGTTGTGGACTAGATTAATATTTTCAAAACTTTCTAATCTTTTCAAAAATACAAATCAACCCAACCCACACCTCTCTTCAATCCAAATCAACCAGTCTCTCTCATTTCTCTCGATAGCTTCTCTCAACTCTCTCCCAACAAGTAGTTCTTCAAATTTATTCTTTCAATCCTCGGTGACTTCAACATCCGACGACAAATAGTTAGGCTTCGAGTTTCTTTTTGACTTCAACCTTTAATTTATGTGACAGTTTTGCTCTCTGGCCACGACAGCTTCGGATTCTTCAACCTTCTATCGACGTGATAGCCTTGCTCTCCAGCCACAACAGCTTCAAATTCATCATCATTCCTTTTCTTCTTTCACAGATAAAATTTTATGGCTCTTTTAGTTTTGAAGAAAACAAGGAACTTGAGCCAACTTCTTTTATAGTATTGGCTAACAATTTCAATATTTGTTGCTTTAATTTAAAATGTGGTCTCAATAAAACCCTAATTTTTGGTATTTCTTCTCTTCTCTTTTTGAAGTGAAATATGATTTTTTGTTTTTTGTTGCGTTTTTTTGAAGTTTGATTTTTGTTGTTTGTGTTTATAAAAACAAAACAACGATTTGAGTTGATTTGTTCTATTCTTGTTCTTGGTAAAAATGGTGATATTTTTGTTTTTCTGTTGAACAAAATTGTGCTACTATTTTTTGTTTTATCCAACAGATTATCCATATGATGAAAAATATTAATCATCTAATGCAACAGATTTGGCAGATGATGCAATAGATCAACCATCTAATGCACCAGAGAAACCATCATATTATATTCTGATGCAACAGATTAATCATATAATGCAATAGATTTAGCATATGATAAAACAGTTAAACCATCTAATGCAACAAATTAACCATATGTTGCAACAGATTAAGAATCGAACAAAAAATCAAATGCAACCGGTTAACCATCTGATGCAATGGAAAAACTATCAGATTAATGATCTGAGGTAACAGATGAACCTTCTGTTGGATAAAATCCTATCAACTCTTCTAATAGAACATGTCCAAGACATGATTTTTTTCAACTGATCATTCATCTTCCATGATAGACAACTCTATGTTGGAAGAAATCAAAATAATATTGACCATTGATAACTGTTCCAACAGATCACTCATGTGTTGCAAGAGATGTGTGACTTATTGCAAAAACTATTTATCTTTCTCAATGAATGAGTGATATATTTTGTATTATCACACCAGATTACTCAGTCGTTGCTACAGGTTAGGTAACTATTCTGATAAATCACTTATATGTTGCAACAGATATGTGATCTGCTGCACAGACCATTTATATTTCTCAATAGGTGAGTGATATATTTTGTATTATTACAACAGATTACTCATCCATTGCAACAGGTTATTTAACTATTCCAGCAGATCACTCATGTTTCAACAATATGTGATCTATTGCATAGATTATTCATCTGTCTTAAAAGATGAGTGATACATTTTATATTGTTGCAATAGATTGCTCACCTGCTGCAACAGGTTTGTTATATGCTGCAATAAATATACTACCTAGTGCAAAAGATAAGTGATCTGTTAGAACTGTTATTTTACTTTTTTGCTTGTTAGATTTATTGTTATCCTTTTTTAATGATGCATTAATCAACTATAATATTATCTTTTATGTTCTTGTTAATTTTAGAGAATATGGCTCCCAAACGAACAGAAACTAAATCAAGTCTAAGTAAAGGAATAAGTGAAGCAGCTAGGCTACATCCACCACTCTATGAGCTTGCTTTACAAGTGTTATCTTAATCAGGAGCAGAATATGATAAACACGGGGAGGAGGAATATTTCAAAAGAGATAATCCAAATGCTAATAGCCCTTTCACCGATGAGCTGGTTAAAACCTTCAACATTGATTGTTATCCTGTGGGAATGTAGTGCAATAGTTCCACAGATTTTAAAGAGTGATTTTGTGGTTAAGTCAGCCATGGAAAAATCTTTCGACACCTTTAGAAAAATACTTCAAGAACAAAAATTGGATGCTTATTTCAGGGATAGCTACTTTGGAAAATATCTTGATTTTTTAGAGGACAACAATGCTCATTTCCAAATGAAAATGGTATATGAACTTCTCAAGCGTAGGTTTATGTATGAAAACAGATGAGGTATAGATAAATTATTGTGGCATGCCTATTTTTTTTGGTTGGAAGAATTTTATCATAGTTACTGGACTAAAATGTTATGCTCCTTCTCAAGTTATACCTATTGTAACCCCAAAAAATGCACCCCACACACCCAAAAAAGGTAAAGTAAAGTCATTTGATCATGATGACCTGGTGTCCATCATTGATTTAAGCTTCAAAAATAAAAATTTGATAGTAGCGTTGAAAGGTAAAGAACTTTCAAAGAAGCACAAGCAGTCATTGTGCTTGGTTTGGTTTGTACATAATATTCGTTGGTGAGAGACGTTAACAACAACATAAGTGTTGTTTTAATAAAGTTCTCCAAGAATCTTGAGGCGTTTAACAGCTATCCTTGGGGTTATGAAAACTTCAAAATGACTTTCCAATAGTTGTTGACTCCGTTAGCGCCAAAGACAGTCAACTTATATGGAAAGGAATTGGAAAAGTGATTAATGTTATTAATGCATTAACTGTTTCTGTAAAGGAATTGCCTTCTAAGAGGGGTGACATTACATCAAATAGGATTTTATTTTCATCCACTCCATTAGAGATTAAGGCTAAGAGGAGAAGTAAAGTGATTTCCAAGGCATTATTAAGCATCCAAAAAAGCAAAATTAGAACTCCTCTGTCCGTGTGTTGCACTGAGCAATGTACAATGTCCAAAGGAAAGCAGCACGAGCTGAACAAGGTGAATATATATGTCTTCCAACTAACAAACAGAGACATTTCTATTTCAACAGATGCCACATCTGCTAAAAATTATCAAACAGATATATACATTTGTTGCAATAGTTGACTAACTTATTACACCAGATAAAGTACCTATTATGACATATGTCTCATTTGTTTTAGCAAATCAAATAGCTCTTTGTACCACTTTTATTTGTACTAATAGATGGCCTATCTGTTGCAACAAATGAGTTATATATCGCAACAAATAGTTCATCCATTGAAAATTATCACACAGGTGTTCCTCATGTAAAAATTTAAATCAACTGTTGATTTATTATTGTATCAGAAATATAATATGTTTGGGACAATTTAAAATAAGAGAAAGACCTTATTGATTTGCTAGAACAGATGATTTATTCTTTTTTGTTTTGTTGTATCTCCATGATTAGCATTGACCAATTCTGGCTTTCCAGGTAGATGAAGAAGCTACTGCTAAACAGCATTGACAATATGCTACTCTACTTTTTTTATGGAAATAAGGAGAACAAATAAGCGTAGAAACCATACGTAAGCGACAATAAAGATCCACGATGAGCAAAGCCGAATTTCATAGCACCGGATGAAGAACAACTTATCCATATTGAGTAGATCTTTATAGATTAAGTCTGTTAAAGTAATAACCTCACCCTTCCTTTGGAATCCTTGGCATCAATACTTAAATTGTTAATGTATTTGTTGAGATCTGCAGCCATAATAATTTTTTTATATTTTATTATTCATTGATTTTATTTTATCTAATTTCTTAAGGCTTAGATTTATTTTATTTTGTCTATGAATTTTATTTTTTCCTTAGATTTGAACTTATTAATTAAAATAGAATACTAGATTTAAATATTGCAACTGATAATGTATCTGTTGCAATAGACGGCACATTTGTTGAAAAATATCAAACAGATTTGACATATGTTGCAACAGGTAGGTAATCTACTGAAATTTATCAAATAGGTTCTCCCACTACTGCAATAGATAGACTTAGATAGAAACACCGACATAATGCAATAGATGATCAACCTATTGCAACAAATAAACTATATGTCAGAACAAGTAGATATCTGTTACAACGGATGGAGAATCTGTCGCATTATAAAAATTCAACTTTCATTGGACATAAAAAAATTGCCACCACATGTAAAAAAGTGAAAGTGAATTGAAATAAAAAAAAAAAGGCAAAACCCATCGATAGTGTTCAGTTCAAACACCTAAAATAAAATAGGCATCAAGTGGACAGTGTTCATTTTAAATGCGTAAAATAAAATAGGCACAAATGTGTCAGGTTGGCATTTTTTGCGAACTTGGCGTCTGATTTGATCCCCAATGGTCATTTTTCCCCCCAATGTCTTATATATTCATCTTCTTCGTAAAATTTAATCCTAAATTCCTAAATCTTCTTCTTAGTCATCATCTTTTTTTTATCTATCCAAATTCTTCAAATTATTTACAATTGTTCTTTCTTTTCTTTGTCTTTTTTATTTTTTTCAACTGAGTTTGACAATGTCGAGCACATCTTTCACTATTTTTTGTGATAACAATTTTTGATATTGTAAGTGTGGTCATGAAGCTCTATTGAAGACTTCTTGGACCAATAAAATTCAGGTCGTAGGTTTTTTACTTATAAGATTTCAAAGGCAATATTTTTTTTATTTAATTAGTTGATTAATTAACGACTTGTTATTGTGTTCTTGTTTTTATAGAAATTGGGTGGATGCGATTACTTTGATTGATATGAAGAACGACACCCTTCACAAGTAAATCGTGTAATCTGGGGTTTGTTGAAGAAATTTAAGGCTTCTGAAGAGAAACCAAATCGAGCAAGAAGATACTACATTGTTGCCGTTATTGCTATTGGTTTGGTGTTGTTGGGCACATAGATTTTCAAGCCTAATTGCTGAAATTTTTATGGTGGTGTATTTGCTACTGGTTTGGTATTGTCGAGCACATGGATATTTAAGAGTAATTGTTGCAAAATATCAAATAGATTTAGGCATATATTGTAAAATTTAGGCCATTTGTTGGAAATTATCAAATAGGTATTTCCACTGTTGTAACAGATTAGACTTAGATTAGATAGAAATAACATCGGCATAAGCAATAGATGACCAACCTATTGCAACAGATAAAATACCTACCAGAACAGATAGAATATATATTACAACAGATTGACAATTTATTGCATTATAAAAAACTCAACTTTCATTCATCAGAAAAAAATTATTGTCACTACATGTACATGTAATTTACAGTAAAGTGAAGTGTGACTTAAGATAAAAAATTGTTATTTCACAGGATCTTCTATATACAAAGGATCCAAGCGTCCAGTTAGTACCCCATAAGCCCAGATCTCTTGCAGTTTTGCCACAGCGTTGTTGCATAAAAAAGTTGTTGGCTTGGCCATTTCTGTGTCGGTCAATAAACATTCGATGTGTGCAAGAGCGTGTAAGCCGCTCTCATAACCGGTATCATTTTTTAGAAGGGTCATGCCCTTGTTTTGACCTTCAAAATCCCATGATTTATTCATCAACAATTCCTTTGGAAAAAGATTCATCCGTTTACTCTCCCTCAACAAGATGGGGAACAACTCCATTAGTGGCTACATGAGGAGAAAAAGATCAACATCATCGACGACAGGTTTGTTACAGTTATAAACTTTGATCTTTCCCTATTTGAGTAGTATATTAATATCCTGATAATGTATGTTTTTCATGCTAATAATTGCAAGAATCCTCTTTGACTCGTTCCAGCTCTTGCCATGTGGATTTGGCCTCTCCCCTCTAACATATTTTACCATTTTTTCCTCCAAGTCCAATGTAGAAACTATGAAATCAAGTCTCGTTCCATAGTATGATGCTTTAGAATTGATTTGATCATACTTATCCTTGTTTTTTTTTGCAGAAGTCGTGGTCCATTATCCTATCGGCAGCGTCATAAGCTTTCGGGTAGGTTAATTGCCTTTTCCTCATGAGGCAAAGAATTTTGTCAACATGATGTGATATAAGAAGACAATTTTTAAATATTTTACTAATTGTAAATATGGTCCATCTGTTGCATAGGGTTCTCTGAATCAATAATCCAACACAACTTATGCAACAGAGGGATAGTAAGTTGCAACAGAACCATTACTAGTTGCACTAGAATACTCAGCTATTGCAATAAATTTCACATCTATTGCGTATCTTTTTATTCATAGGGTAGATCATATTAGAATGCTAGGTTAGGAAAAGTAAACTTTTCTTGTCGTCATACCATATACTCATATCTGTCATAGTCTGGAAGCCTTGGGGGTAAAGGAAGGCCTGGGGTAATCTGGTGCACCTGGCTTGGCATTCTTGGTCTGTCGCAGATCCCTCTTCTCTTTGGTGCCAAGTTTTATGTATATTTCCACTTTCTTGAATGGACCCTGAACTTAAATAGCTTTGTAAGAGAGAGGAGTTGCAATTATTTTTGATTTCCTACAGGAGAGTACGTCGGTTATTACTCTTTTCTTCCTCCTAACCAAGACTGTAGGAGTGTATGGCTCCCTCACCTTCTTGGATATTATGACTCCCCTCTTGGATTTGAATTCCTCGACAGCTTTAGATATAGCCTCTATTTTTTCTAAAAGTTTATCTTGGTTGTCCTTCCACTCTTCATATTCGCAATGAGAACACAAGGGTGAAAAGGGGTGAGAGGGACCTGTGTAAGGATGAAATGGGTGTTTTCAAATATATTTATTTTTTATTGAGCATATACATGCCCATCATCATAAGTGGTAGCAGCATCAGCATTCCTGCCACCAATACCAACAACTCCACCAGAAAAAGCACCCGAATCTGCCTTAGTAGATTGGTCATGAAGAGCCTCAACATTAGGATGACCTTGCCTAACTACTCTTCTTATGGCTGTTTCTCCAACCATTTCCTTCCTTATTAATTCCACCGTTGGCTCTGTTATAGTATCAACATAACCTAGAGTAATGTTAAAAGTCATCAACGACTCCTCCTCAGTAGGCACGATCCATGGATGTACAACTTAGAAAAAAAACAAATACATTTAAATCATATAATATAATAATTTTAATAGTTGGGTTAATATTTTAACAGTCAACTTCTACAACAGATTAATAATATATTGCATTACATCATCCATTTGTTGTATAATTTGTAGTAGATGGTTAAAATCTATTTAAGTCAGGCTCAGAGAACCAGAGCAACACATGGATAATCTGATGCAAAATATCAATGATATATCGCAACAGATTACCAATCTGTTGCACCAGTTGCACAAGATGGGCAATCTGTTGGGTTACATGTTATGCAACAGATGATCTGTATGTGTATTAACAATATGTTACATAAGATTGCACATCTATTGCATAATTTGCAGTAGATGGTTAATCTATTAGGAGTCGGGTTCAGAGAACTAAAGCAAAAAATAGGTAATCTGATACAAGATATCAATAGTCTGTCGTAATAGATTATCTATCTGTTACACCAGTTTGCATAGGACGAGTAATATATCGCAACAGATGTCCCATCTGGTGCATCAGATATAACATCTGTTGCACCAGATATAACATCTATCCAATATCTTTCATTGAGTAAAATTTTTTTACTTAAAAAAGACGTACTTCATCATCCGGAGGGTTAAAGAGATCAGCCTCCTTAATTTTGGTATTGTTCTTTGCAGCCAACCACCTAAACATCTTTGGATGAGAAACCTCATTTGGATAATCCATTACCTACTTTCAGAGGGGAGGAATGGCTTCAAATGCCCAAGCCTAAAAATGTAAATAGGAAGCAAGCAAAAAAAAAGTCATAATAACTATATTCAATATAACTTAATGGATGAGTTAAAATAGTGATTAATTTTACCATGAAAGCCCAAGAAAAGCCGTATAATGTGGTTTATCCCTAAGGATAGATTTGTTAGTAAATATTGGACAGTCAAGTAGAAGTTGTCATATCCCCAAGGATAATTGTTGAATTTATCAAAATCTTTAGCATATGCCAATAAATCATCTTTTATGACCTTGTTGACATATCTTGCCAATATAACCGAAGGGGCAAACCAAACACTGAACAATTGCTCCGTGTACTGCTTTGGTATGATTTTATCCATGAGATCCATCAACAAATTCGATGCTTTGTAGCCACTTCGAGCAATGTCAAACAACCTATCTATTTTTTCTTTGCATTTTCTTACCTTAGATCTTTTGCGGAGTGTTCTCTTGGAGATAGGTGGTTCTTCTAAACGATGGCATCTCAAGTCCATCACTATGGCAAACTCTTTCAAGCTAAAACAAACCGGCATGCTGCAGTAGTTGATCCAGATTTTATCTATCTTTTTGGTACCCCCCTCCTTCGGATCTTCATCATCCCCCACGTACTTGATTTTGCGCTTGAGAAGACCATATTTCATCTTCATATGGAAACGGGCAGGGGACTTAGGCAGCTCAAGAAAGCGTCCAAAGCATCTCTTCTTAAAAAGTTCATCTATGTTTTCATCCTTCATAATTTTCCTAAAATAAATAAATTTACTCCCCATCTAACATTTAAGTACAATTTCACCAGTTAGTTCTTCTTCTATCTTTTGTCATTTATCGGCATCGCAACTTAAAACTTGTCAATACTAAAATTTTTGACAAGATTATGCTGGAATGTCGATATTAATTCATGCCCCATTGGTGATCCATTATCATCATGTTGATGATCATCCTCTTTCTCTTTCTCTTTCTCTTTCTCACTTTTTAATTCCCCCTCTTTCTCATTTTATTTTCTTCATCACCATCTACAGACCCTTGTCCACCTCCCTCAACATTGTTTTCATATCTCTCCTCGGCTTCACTTTGTTTCCCTGATTGAGATTGTTCAAGAAGCTCCTCTAAATCCCTCTATACTATAGCTTTTTTTAGGGTGGTCAGACGTTGATCCACTTTCACTTTCTTTTCTTTTAGGAGACATGTTTTACCTACAAATAACAGAAAAAAATTACATTACAATTAATGTATGCATAAATTTTTAAAAATACATTACAAACACCACCAATAATGATATACCAACAGCCACCACCGTCACAAACACCACCAACCAATTCCACAAATACCATGAATATCGATACCACCAATAGCTACCACAAACACTACCAACTAATGCCACCACAAACACCACCAACCAATTCACCAACATCCACCACCAGTGCCACCACAATGATGATGATGACGACCACCACCACCATCACCACTACAAATACTACAAACACCATCCAACAATACCACGACAGTCAACAAAATACTGCGATAGAAACTAGGGTTTTCTCAAGTTCTTCCTATGATTTTACCATCAAAACTCAAAATTTTAAACCCATTCTCAAAGATAATACAGCTAAAAGTTTTCTTTTTCATCATTAACAAAGACCTTATTTTTTAGAAAAAATAACAAATATAGAACTTTTCTCTAACTCTATTACCTATGAAGATAGAGAAAACGACTGATACAAGCAAGAATAAAGTCAAAAGTAACACCTATGTGGTCAAAAATGAGAAGAAAATTGATCTGTTGTGAAAGGTAGAGCAATTTATTAAGTAGTTGTAGTTGTTGTTTGTACTGTATAATTGAGTGAAAAAGAGAAAAGTGAGAGAACTCAAGATTTGAAATCATTAAATGTTTTTCTCGAAAATGGATGATTTGTATGGGTTTATTTATATTTTGGAAAAGAATGACAAGTTTTGAAAAGGTTAATTTGGTCTGAATTGATCTTAATTATTTTTTAAAATTACAAAAGATATGCATAATTTATTTGGAAATTTTTAACCCTCTCATCATGCAATGGCCAAAAGACTCAATTGAGGTTGTAGTTAACCCTATGACATAAGTCACCCACCCCTGGTCCTAGATTAATCAATTTAGGTATATGAACTGAACTGAAATTATATAAAAACAAATGTTGAATCTATTGCATCAGATACTTATCTATTATAAATTATCAAACAAATTAAGTAATCTATTATGATAGATTACCCATCTATTGTAAATTATCAAATAGGGGCTGCCATTTGTTATAGTTGACACTATGAGAACTCACCCCTGGTCCTAGATTAATCAATTAAGGTATTAGTGTAACATGTGAGGTAGTCCGAATTGGTTCAGCTCAGAGTGATCGATCAATGACTCTGGTCGAGAGGAACGCAATACCGTCCCATCATTCAATTGCCAAATGACTCAATTGAAGTTATAGTTCAACTCACCCCTGGTCCTAGATTAATTAATTAAGGTATTAGTCTAACATATGAGGTAGTAAGAATTGGTTCAGCTCAGAGTGATCGATCGATGACTCTAGTTGGGAGGAACGTAGTACCGTCTTATCATTCAATTACCAAAAGACTCAATTAAAGTTGTAGTTGAACCTATGAGAACTCACCTCTAGTCCTAGATTAATCAATTAAGGTATTAGTCTAACATATAAGGTAGTAAGAATTGGTTCAGCTCAGAGTGATCGATCGACGACTCTGGTCAGAAGGAATTCAATATCGTCTCATTATTTAATTACCAAAAGACTTAATTAAAGTTGTAGTTGACCCTATGAGAACTCACCTCTGGTCCTAGATAAATCAATTAAGGTATTAGTCTAATATATGAGGTAGTAAGAATCAGTTTAGCTTAGAGTGATTGATCAACGACTCTATTGGGAGGAATGCAATACCTTCTCATCATTCAATTTCCAAAAGACTCAATTAAAGTTGTAGTTAACCCTATCAGAACTCAACCCTAGTCCTAGATTAATCAATTAAGGTATTAGTCTAACATATGAGGTAGTAAGAATCGGTTCATCATAGAGTTATCGATCGACTACTCTGGTCAGGAGGAACACAATACCGTCCCATCATTCAATTGCCAAAAGACTCAATTGAAGTTATAGTTGAACTCACCCCTGGTCCTAGATTAATCAATTAAGGTATTAGTATAACATGTGAAATCAATTAAAATTGTATAAAAACAAATATTCATCCTGTTGCAATAGATGTCTTTTCTATTGAATTTAATCAAACAGATTAAGTTATCTGTTGCAACATATTATGCATTTGTTGTGACGGATGACCAAGCTTTGAAAATTTTCAAATAGAAATTGTTATTTGTGGCACTTAGATGTTTTAATACCCTTTTTTTCCAAAGCAATTCAGATATTTTCGTCTGAGATTAAAAAAATTAAAATAGTAAGGCGGTAAAAAATATTACTTGAATAACTCAAAAGTCTCCTGAGTGAGTAGTCTTATCTGGTCTTTTCAATGACACCATCGCCTCGTGCACCTTAAAATTCAAAAGTTATTAATGAATATTTAAAACCCATATCTAGAAGAATACTCTATCCTTCATCCATAACATAAGTAAGACTCAAGACTCAACTCAACTCATCGATCACTCTTTCTTCTTTATTCTCAATTCTCTATCTTTCCATTTTTCTTTTTTTTCTCTCTTCTTTCGGATGAGGATCCTTTCAGATTTCAACCGATCAACATCTTTTCTCGACTGACCTGGATGTTTTGATCCCTTTTACTTTTTTCACATTGCATGTATGGTTCACTATTGCTCTTTCCATCTCGTATTCTTCTTTGTATGTCTTTTAAATTAGCTAATTACATTTGTTACTATTGATGATTTACCCATTACCAGATTCCTATTTATTGAGAAAATTGAAGAAAAGGTGACTTTTAAGTCTTGAATGAATGAACCATTATTTTTATATCTGTTGCAAAATACCTCATCAGTTGAACATATGGGTAATCTGTTGTATTAGATTGGTCATCTGTTGATTCACTCAATTTTATGTTACCCTTTTGTACAGATGGAGCAACTATTTGAAGAAATCAAACCAGCAGCAAAGATGGTTTGATTTATTCCAACAGATGACCTATCTGTTGCAACATATTATCCATCTGTTGAAATAGATGCCTCATCAGTTGAGCAGGTGGATAATCTAGTGCATCAGATTGGTCATCTGTTGATTCGCTCAATTTTATGTTACCCTATTGTAATGTTCTTTTTCTTTTACTTTTGTTTGACATCAAATGTATTTCTCTTGTTTGTAAATAAAAGAAAGTGAAACTGGATCTATTTTTTTCTGACCAACATTAAAGGCTAGAGTAAAGATAGGTCCGAAAAATAAGTTGCTTGCAGATAGAACCACTTCATATGTGGGAGGTATGTATTACTGATCAACCCATTGTGAAAACACACATCCAGTATAATAATTTTGTGAATGTTTGTTCTTTACCTATTAGATATTAATTTTTCAAACAAGATATGACATTTTACAGTTAAGATTGTTAAGTTCAAACTGGTAAGGCTGAGGGACCAAGTAGGTGGTGTCGATACCCTATTATAATTTAATAACCATTTATGCTCATGTTTTTGTTTCAATTTTGGGGAAGGGTTCAAGTTTCTGGCGGCAGTGTAAATATCTAATAGTGATTGGACCAGCTTTAATGGCTTAATGAACTTCTTAAAAGTCCTCTAAAGCCTCGAAGTATAGCAAACACCGATGGAACTAATAGAAATTCCCCTGGTCCAAATTTATATAGATGGGTTGCTGAAGGAGACTATTATACAGTAGTAGTCCTTGGGAGAATACCTGTGCAGGAAGGGGGAGGTTGAAAAGGCGATATATCATCTCAGAACTTGTTTAACAGGAAACACAGGTTAGGAAGAAAAGTGTAGAAAAATTGGCTGATGAAATTAACATGAAAAATGAAAAAACTGGATGAGCTGCGAATGTGAAAGCGTATCTAAACATGAAAATCCATCAATCATTAAAGTAAAAGAAGAATGGTCAAGAGGATTGGAGCTGGTCACTTTGCTAGAGACTGCAACTAGCAAGCGTGGCCTCAATAAAGACCCAAAAAAAATACAGGACCAGAACTCTAAGGAAGCAGCTTTACGAGTACGGAAGGTGGTAAAATTGTTGGTCAGAATTGAAACCTAAAACAACTACTCCTGAATTAAAAATACAAGATCAAGACAAGGTGGCAATTTCTCAAGTTAAACTTGCATCCCATGCCTCCTTTTTATGGCTTAGTTCAGTTCAAAGGAAGTGGAAACAACAAGGCATGGGATTTCTACCCAACTTTAGACCTTTTTGTTTACTACCATCAACCTGATCATAGCCATAAACAGAAGGCATGGCATGCAATTTTAACTTGATAAATTGCCACCTTGGCGTGATCTCGTATTTTTAATTTAGGAGTAGTTGGTTCAGGTTTCAGTTCTGACAGACAATCGTATCAATTTCCTGTGCTCACGAAACTTCTTTGTTAGAGTTCTGGTCCTACACTTTGTTAGAGTCTTCATTGAGTCCACGCTCACTAGTTGCATTCTCTAGCAAAGTGTCCAGCTCCAGTCCTATTAATCATTCTTTTTTTTCAACAACTAATGGATTTTTATATTTGGATACACTTCTCTATTTGAACCTCATCCAGTTTTTCCATTTCTTGTGTCAATTTGATTGGCCATATATACTAGAATTTCCATGCTTTCGCCCATGTGTTTCCTCTTAAACAAGGTCTGAGATGATATATGGACTTCTCCACCCCCCCCTCCTCCTTCCCGCATATGTATTCTCCCAAATACCTTCTTCTGTATAAAAGTCTCCTCCAGCAATTTATCCATATAAATTTTGAGTAGGGGAATTTCTATTAGTTCCATCATTGTTTGTTGCAGTGCGAGGCTTTGGAGGCTTTTCAAGAAGTCCATGGCGCCATTAAAACTGGTGTAATCACTATTAGATATTTATACTGTCGGTAAAAACTTAAACCCTTCCCTAAACTTGACACAAAAATGTGAGCATAGACCATCATTAAATTGTAACAAGGTATCGACACCACCATATTAGAACCCTTCATATTGCACCTATCAAACTAAATTATACAATGCAGGATCTTGTTTGAAGGAGCAGTGTCTAATCGGTAAAAAACTGCATTCACAAAATCATTGCACTTTATTTGAGTCTGTCGCGGTAGACTGATCAATAATATATGACTCCCACGTATGAAACTGGATCCATTGCACACACTTTATTCTTCCTACCCCATCAAAGACACTATAGTGTTGTTTATTCATCTGCACGCATGTGATGACAATTAAAAAGGCGTGAAGAGTCATGACTTTGTTATCTTAACACATTCAAAAAAGCTGATGAATCAAAATCTCCATCTTTTGCAACTGATGAATCAACTGTTGGAAGAAATCAAAACATCTCCTTCAATATATGGTCCATCTATCGCAACAAATCATCCATATGTTGCAACAGATTGTAAATCTATTGCGATAGATCAGACATTGTTTATTCATCTGCACGCATGTGATGACTATTAAAAAAGAGGTAAAGATTCATGACTTTTTATATAACACAATAAAAATAATTGATGAACCAAATTCTCCATCTGTTGCAACTGATGAATCAGTTGTTAGAAGAAATCAAAATATCTCTAACATATGATCCATCTGTCACAACATATAATCTATATGTTACAATAGATAGCAAATCTGTTGCGACATACTAGACAAGGTTTATTCATCTGCACGTATGTGATGACTATTAAAAAAGAGGTAGTGGTGACTTTTTATCTAACACTTTCAAAATAGCTGATGAATCAAATTCTCTATCTGTTGCAATTGATGAATCAGATATTAGAAGAAATCAAAACATCTCTAATATGTGGTCCATCTGTCACAACAGATAATCTATATGTTGCAATAGATGGTAATCTATTGTGGAAGATGGACGATCTATTGCAACAGCTTAATAATAACAATTGTTATTAAGTCTTAAAACCATTTTGAAAAGGTGAAAAGTATTAACGTGAAAGAAAAAGTCGCGAATTTTCACAGAAAATAAAATGCCACCAATTTGAATGTAATTAATACAATGGAGCTTAACAGACGTGCCTTTTGTCCTTACACATACAGATTCAATCCTCTATAAATAGGTCCCTCCTTAATCTTCATTCTGCTAAAATTTATTTATTTCTTGCATTTTTTTTCATGTGACATCTTCATCAAGCATACTCCTTTATCGTTGAGGTAAATTTTTTTCGGTGTAAATCTACCAGTTTAGTTTGTAGTATACGTTGAATTACATTGGGACTCTTTTCTTTACATTTGTCAATTCAAGAGTGTTCTAGATATGGCTGATCCTATTTGGGACATTGCTATTCTGCGCAACACAGTGCGGTAACTTTAGAGGCAGGTTAATGACCTACAGCAGAGGGAGTTGGTCGAGGTGAGAGTGACGATGTTCAAAGAGATGCAGAGGCTGATGAGGGCCTGCTACTGCGAGTTGATTAGTCGGCTGTCATTAATGATGATGATGATGATAATAATAATAATAATAATAATAATAATAATAATTAGAATGTATTTTTTCTTTTAGCGTATGTATTTTAATTTTTTTATACCTAATGTATTTTATTTTTTGTTTAATGAAAAAATTATTTTTAGTCGACTTTGGCTTTTTAATTCTTATTCAATTTTAATTCTGTCTATTTCTTCTTCTAAACATTTTACATGTTAACATGTCGATGATTAGAGGTAAGGAGGAATTTTGAATCCAGTAGCAATAGCAATTTTGTCTTTTGAGTTGTTTCAATAGATGGACCATGTGTTGGAACGGATTGGTCATCAGTTGGGTTTCTGTCAATAGATTATCCATCTGTTGTGATAGATTTATCATCTTTTGGAGGAAAATATTTCACTTTTATGGAATTATGTTGTGTTCTTCCAGCTAATGTCCATCTATTGCCACAGATGGGTAATCTATTGAAAATACTTGTGGCCTGTTGTATTGTTTAGTTCATGTTTTACCTCTTTTAATTGATGTACAAGTTATTAAAAAGATATCTTATATATATAATAAATGATAACATTATGTTCACAACAATGATTTAAATATATAAAAGTACACCACAAATAACCACACAAGTTTTTGCAATTACAACGATCATGACGGATTACAATCTGGGCATGTAGTTCTTTTGTGGCCAACGCGCTTACATACGGTGCACTTGTTTCTTCTTGATGAAAATGATTCTCCAACTCCATGCCTCCTCCTATATGGCTTTCTTTTTGTTTTGATAGTGCTTGGGTCAATATATGGAGGAAGTATTAATCTCTCTATAAGCTCTGCAGGAACAACCCAAGATTCTTCGGGAGGCACCGGAGTAATATACCCACTATATGTCATTTCATATTTTTCCACCGAATAATATTAAGAGGAGTTCTCATAAACTTTAACTCTATATTTATGACTATATTAATCTCGAAGTGCTATCATAGCATGTGGACAAGGTATTTTGTCCAAGTTAAAAATTCTGCACGTACAAGATCTTATTTGAAGATTGATCGTGGCAACATCACCATGACCGGTGATACTAAATTTGTAATCTTCTATTTTATGAGATAATAATCTATTCCGCAAACTGATGCTCGTTGATATTATTTTTTCAATCTCAAGAACAAATCGGGTTCTTTTTTTGGGAACTTGAAGTACACACACCTTTCATTAAAAAATTTGCCATACTTCTGGCTTATTTTCTCAAACATAGCCTTGATGGGAAATTCTCTTTTATCACCAAATAATGAATTTACCGATTCAGCTATGTTTGACATCATAATATTGTACCTAAACAAAAGAATAACTTAGTACAAAATCATACTATTGCAAATCAAATAAGACATTAAATTGATAAGAATGTACCTATTTGCCAGCCAGACTACCCGGGCCCATCTCTCGAAACTAACACATACGAAAAATTCTGCTACCTTGGGATTCACATATGTTATTTGATTGAAATGGTCTAAAAACTCCTCTCTACTATATGTTTTTGCTTCTCTATAAAAATGAGTCACGACCCTTTCATTGAGATAGTTAGTTCGAATGTTCTCTCCAAGATGCCTGATGCAACAACAAAAGTAAGCTGAAGTGAATAAACGTGAACCTATATTTGGAATACTTAGATGCCTCTCCGATAAAAAACAAAACTCTTCGGCATCTTCAACGCAGCTTCGCAGTTGTTCAAACAAATCATAAGAAGCATCACATTCCTTGTCTACTACACAAAAAGCAACAGGAAAGATGTGATTCTCCGTATCCTGCACCACCGCTGCTAGCAGAACTCCATTATACCTGCTCTTCAAGAAGGTACCGTCGACAGCTATGCCTTTTCTCAAATTTAAAAAACCTTGAATCCAAGCACCATATGATACAAAAAAGTACTTGAACCATCTATTTTCATCAAGATGCAATGCCGTCTTACTTTCGGGATTTGTGGACTCAATCATGTAGCGGTAGGCATCCAGAACTGCATACCCATGCTCGAGTGTTCCCCTAACCAAGACCTTGGTAATCCTTATGGCCAAATATATCTTCCAATAAATGACCAGGACACCTAATTCTTTAAGGACTTGATTGGTCATAACCCTTATTGAAGGGCCTTTTCCATCGGGGAAACTACTCTTAAAATATTCACTGAGGACCTTTGCCGTGGCGAGGGGATTTTGGCCCGAGATATCACTGAACCTCATGTGTGATTCTTTTCATGTTTATGAATGATGAATCTGATAGAACTTACGTGCTTCACCACTCTCAACCACCACTTGAAGTTCGAATTAGCACATTTGAAGCAAAAGACACTACTCGAATTAATCACCTTCTTTATTCTAAAATCTTTTTTCAAGCAAGAAATAAACAAATTGGTAGATAGTTCATTCTTGTACTTGAATGACATTCAAATAAATAAGTCGTTCCCATTGTCTTGAAGATTTCCAGACTATATCGATTGAGAAGAACTGCACATCATATTGATCACATCAACGGACATAGGTGTTTGATCATTATCTAGAATATTCATGTATAAATCATCCAACCTATCATCAAAGATGTCTTGTTGTTTTTCTTCAATGTTCTATTTCTCATTCTCTATCATCTTTTCAACCACGTACACCCTTAATACCCGCCTAGATGAATCACTAAGATAAGTATTCAACCGAACCTAATTGGTTATCTTGAAAAGCAATACCCTTTAATTTTCAAATGAGTTGTGCATGTAGCTGATGACAAGTTCTTCTGATTAATAATTCAGTCCACAATAACTAATGATTAAGTTCACAAAAACATCATACGAAACATCACTTTGGACTGTCATAGATATCGTTTCTAGCATTTTACCTTTATTGTAATGCCATACATATCGATTGCTCTTATCGATCCATTGACCATGACAATCCACCCCTATTGTTATTGATCCCTCCATTAGTGGTACCTAAATAAAGTCATTTGTTAAAAAAAGTTAATAGTGATTTCATAGTGCCATAAATAAATCCTAACAGATGTGTAATCAGTCATAACAGATTACTTACCTGTTGGGATTCATGTTACGCTCCCGAATTTGATTTCAATAGATGAGTCATCTGTTGTAACAGGTGAATCATATGTTACAATAGACTATATATCTGTTGGGATTGATTTTACAGTACTGAGGCACAATTGAAGCTAATTCCAACAGATGAGTAATATGTTCCAACAGATAATTAACCTGTTGTGACAGATGACTTACCTGTTGTAATAGACTATGATCTATTAGAATTGAGATCAGGTTCTATCGTAATAGGTTACTAATATGTTGTAATAAATATTTACCATCTGTTGGAATCGAGTTCAGGTTCTATTGCAACAGTTTAATAATTTATTGCAACAGATAATACATTTGTTGGAATCGAGTTTAGGTTCTGTTGCAACAGGTTTATAATCTAATGCAATAGATATTTATCGCATTACACCAGATAACTAATCTGTTTAAATAGATAAATAATATGTTTACGGCCTATAGAACCATAAACATGAATCCAACATAGCAGACCTCCATTGAAACAGATATCTCATCTGTCGCAATAGATGATTTATCTGTTTAAATAGGTGGTTGTTATGTTGCATTTGTGATTGGTTTCTATCCATTGTTGGAAAAATGGCACAATAGGATTTACCCATATGAAAAACTCAACTAAAAATCATAATTTGACTTACCAAAGTCTCTTATTAAGTAATGCCAAAGTGGAAAGTGATGTACGAAACAAAATTTGACCTAAAAATTTGGTCAAATAGCAACAGTAGCGGTAACAACAACACCAACAATGACAATGGCCAACAAGAAGAAGATGAAGATGATGATAATGAAGCAAAAGATGATGAATAAAGTAGCAGCAATAATGAACAACAAAAATTGCTAAGAGAGAGAAAATAATAATGGATGAGAAGAGAGAGAAAAATGCCTTTTTTCCTCAATTTTCCACTATATTAGGTAAACATTTGGATCAAAGTGTAAATTTAAAAACCCCTGGTCTATTCTCAAACTTACCAAACTTTCTTATTTTATAATAAAGTAATTGTCGCCTCCGCTCAATAATTAAGACTTGTGTCACCTACACCTTATTTTAAAACTCTTTTGTCACCTACATCCCAAAAGCCCAAGTAAGGTACTGTTGGTTTTAATACTATTAAAGGAAAATAACAAGGAAGGAAATTCATAAACTAGCAGTTGAAACAAAGATGGAGTTAATAGATGAGAATATGCAGAGAGGTTTTTCATTCTTTTCTGGTAAAGTAGCATACCCTATTAATTATCAACTCCTAACTTAAATAGTCGCTATTACAACAAAAACTAAGTTAAAGTTACCATAAAAAATAATCTATTTGCTACCAAAAATAATAGGAATCATTTTCCTACCAAAAATAGGAATCCTAATTTCACTAGGAGTTGTATGTAAAAAAAGCTAGAGATAAAAGAAAAACAGTTGTGCATTGTTAAAGACACTTTCTACACTCCTCTTTTCTTTATGAAATGCAAACACCAAAATTCTGCCTTAGAAGCTCGAACTTGCTGACTGGAAGTGGCTTAGTAAATAGGTCTGCTAACTGGTTTTCATACTTGCAGTAGATTAGACTCACTTCCCCCTTTGGTTACACTTCTCTCAAGAAATAGAACTTGATGATGAAATGTTTGGTCTTTCTATGAAGCACTAGATTGTTTGAGATTTCAATAGTTGTTTGATTATCGACTAGAATATCAATATTATTCTTCTGTTCCATATGTAAATCACACATGATCTTTCTAAGCCATAGAGTATGGTTTACTCTACTATTACTGCTATGAATTCAGCCTATGCAGTGGATTATGCAAAAATTACATGCTTCTTACATGAGCACAAAAAGATTATTGAACCTAGGATGAAACAGTTTCCATAAGTACTTCTCATACCATCTGCGGATCCAAACTAATCACTATCTGAGAACCCAAGCAACTTAAAGTTTTGAGACTTATCAACTTTATACCATGGTCAACTGTTCCTTTGAGATATCTTAATATTCTTTTTGCTGCTCTTAAATTCATCTCACTTGCACAATGCATAAAATGAGATAAGATACTTACAACAAATAGAATATTTGGCCTTGTCGCAGTGAGATACATTAAGCATCCAATCAAGCTTCTGTAATAACCTTAATTTATCGGCTCCATCCTCTTTATAAAGTTTCTCTTATAATTCATGGGCATGCTCATCGGCTCGCAGTCCTCCATTTGAAATTTCTTCAGAATTTTCTTTGTGTATTTCTTTTGGCAAATGAACACTTTATTTTTGCTTTGCTTGAACTCCATCCTAAGAAAATAGGATATAAAACCAAGTTCTATCATTTTAAAAATTTTCATCATTTCTTCTTTAAACTTCTCAACCAGCTTTAAATTATTTCTTGTTACTAGAGGATCATCAACATAAAGAGACATAATAAGAATATCATTGTCTTTATGTTTTACATAAAGAATGGATTCTGATAAGTTTTTTTTATTGAAATCCAAGCCTAATAGATGATCATTTATCCTGCTATACCAAGCTCTTAGTGCTTGCCTTAAACTATAGAGAGATTTCTTTAGCAAATAAACCTTATTTTGTTGCCCATTGACATAAAAACAATCTGGGTGCTCGACATAAATTGCCACTTAGAGAATACCATTGATAAAGGACGACTTAATATCTAGTTCATAAAGCTTCTAATTTCTTTTTGTTGTAATGGCTAGTAGCAATCTAATTGTCTCAAGGCGAGAAAGTGGAGCAAAAGTTTCTGAGTAATCTACTCCAAAGATTTGAGTGTATCCCGTCACCACAAGCCTCACTTTGTGTTTTTTTATGGAACCATCTGTGTTCAACTTTGTTTTGAAGACCCATTTTACACTGATGATGTCTAATGTTTTTCAGTTATCAACATCTCTTCGTTCATTACAGCCATCCATTTGTCATCCTTTTCTGATTTCTCATAGTCGTGGGCTCACAAATTACAGTATTACATCTTTGATAGTTATTATAGATCGACCTAGTGCCCCTAATAAGAGGATTATCTACTAGACCTTTAGATCTAATTGAGTGTTAACTATTGGATAGTTTTCGGGTTTCTCTTAATTCCAGTGTTGGTCCTCAATACAGTGAACATCTTTAGTTACATCATTTTTTTCTATTTGAGTTCGATAGACCTTATATGCTTTGGACACATCACTGTAGCCTATAAATTTGCCAGGAATTTCCTTCTTGTCAAGTTTGTTGCATTTAACCTGAGGAACATGAACAAAACACACACAAACAAAAACATTAAGAAAACTTCGTGAAGTTTTAAACTAGTACCAAGTTTCTAATTGTGTTTTATCTTCCAAAACCTTAAGTTGGAAGTTGATTTTGCATAAAAACTGCAGTATTTTCTGCCTATACCCAAAATGTTTTAGCCAGCTCCACCTCATGTAACATACATCAGTCCATCTCTATTTCTATGTATTTATTCTTTTAATAACACCATTTTTTCTAATCTGTATGGTGTTGTAAGTTGATGCACAATACCGACCTTCTTATAGAATGAATTAAATTTTGTTGAGGTATATTATTTTCCATTATTAGACCTCAAAGCTTGAATCTTACAACCACTTTGATTTTTCACCAATTTCTTGAATTTCTAGAATACAATAGCAACTTCTGACTTGAATTTCAAGAAAAAGATTCAACACATTCTTATAAATCATCAACGAAAAGAATGCAATAGATGTTACCTTGTAGTGAGGGAGTTTTTTTAGGTGCGACATTAGTGTGAATTAGTTGTAGTTTTTTTTAAGCTCTCCAAGTTGATTTTGGAAAAGGCTTTCTGTGTTGTTTACCAAAGTGGCAGACATGACATTCAATATCATTAACTTCCAAATTTGGTAGGTTCTCCACCATATTCAAGTTTTGCATTTTGACAAGCCCTTGATAATGATAGTGCCCATTTATCCTATTCCATAACTCAACAATATTTTCTTTTGTTGAATACACCATTTGCTCTTCTTCAAATGGATTTAATGAGAAACTTTTGCCTCTTATTTTGAATTTAAACAGGTCTTGTACAGAGGCTTCCTTGATCGATTAGTATTTATCTTCGAAATATAATGTGAAATATTTTTATAATAAATGACCAACACTTAACTAGTCCCAAGTCTTTGTCCAACTCAGGTACAGAAAGAACATCAGAAATTGTTTTAGTTCTTTATTATGTTTCAATTGTAAGGACTCCCATTCCATTTGCTGGATTATGACTGTCATGGCCTATAACTTTTGTAATTTTAGTAGGACTCGTATCTTTAAAAAGATTTTTCCGTAAGTCATATGATTTGTGCATCTACTAGCGATCTGCCAAGACTTGCTTAAGACACTGCATGTAAAACATGATGAAGCAAAGAGTTTGTCTTTTTCCTATTCATTAACAACTCGAGCATCTGCATCTTACTGCTAAGTTTTATTCTTACAGATGATCGTGCAATTAGTGTACTTAGCATCAGGCCTTTTCTAACACTTGAAAGGTGCATGTCTGACCTTACCGCAATGTTAAGGAAGGTAGTTTCCATTGAAACTACTTATTTTGTCTTTGTTGTTGTGTGTTTCACCTTATCGAGCTATTGGTTGGTACTAATTATTCATTATCTTCTTCTTCTTATAATGTCCATCATCATGATGCTTGGATGGTAAGGAACCTTCAACAGCTCCTTCCTGTCTCATAATACATCATTGATCTTGTGCTTAAAAAGCATTTTAGAGCCCTGCTAGTGTGATTTTGGACAAGTCCTTAGTATTTTCTTAGGTTGTAATGGTAGCCTGAAATCTTTCAGGTTACTAGGTTTTTATCAATAATCCTAGAATAGTTGAAAGTGGAACCCAACAATCTGATGTGATTTGCTAAATTAATAAGTTAGTTAGAGTACTCCTTTATGGTTTCACTTTCCTTCATCCTTTGCAGCTCAAATTCACGTACCAGATTCAACACTTGCATCCCTTGAATCCTTTTATATCTTTTCTACTCAGTCTTGAGATAATTCCATACCTCTTTCACTGATTTCAAAGACATGATACGAGTGAAGACATTAGATGAAACTACAGTAAATAAGCATGCATCTGCCTTTGATTTTCTAGTTTTTCTCTCCTTGTGAGTTTTAATAGGTGCCACCGTGGGATAGTTTGGCAAGGGAGCTATCTCATATTCATCTTTGATAGCTTTCTAGAGATCAAAAGTTTCTAGGTATGTCTGCATTCTAACTGCCCAGATTTGAGAACTTTCTCTATAGAAAGTTGGTGGTTCCACTAAGGAGAAACTTGCTTCTCCATTCATGGTGTCGACTGAATATGATTGATGCATACACTCATAGGTCCCACAAAATTAAAGCTCCAATACAAATTGTTTGTTTTAATACTGTTAAAGAAAAATAACACAATAAGGAAATTTAAAACCTAATAGTTGAAATAGAGATGGAGTTAAAAGAAGAGAAGATACAGAGAGTGTTTTTTTTCTATTCTGGTAAAGTAGCGTACTTTATTGATTATCGACTCCTAACTTAAAAAGGTTTTACTACAACTAAAAATAGGATAAACTTACCATAAAAAAAACCTATTTGCTACCAAAAGTAATAGAAATCAATTTCCTACAAAGAAATAGGAATCATAAATTAGCTAGGAGTTGTATGTAAAAAAAAGTTGGAGAAAATAAAAGTCGTGCATTCTTAAAAGAGCTTTCAACAGGCACATCATTTGGAAAGGTCCTTAGGTCCTGAATCTCAATCTTTGATCCAAAATTTGTGACAAAGGGAACAATCTAAACATTGTTGGTGGTCTATGTCAGAAGCATAAATATTAACCTATGGACTATCAATTTCAATAGCAAGTCTCATACAGACAGGCCAGGAAGAAACTTTGTTGCATTTTCATGAAGGTAATCAACTACTGTTCCTTTGTGAATGTACTCGTATACAATGAGTTGTTCATCATGCATCCGTAAATGTAATTATACTTTTAATTCTTTATAATCTCAATCGCCAACTCTTTTTGCACACCAAAGTTCAGTTAGTAAAGGCAAATCTAGTGCCACGACCCAAACCATGGCCCTAGCCATGACGAGCATCCCAAATCAATGAAGACCGAAAATGACCCTTTCACATTATATCATAAGCATAGTAATATCTAAGTTATGGAACAAGCCCATAAAGAAAGATGTTTAAAATTTTAACGAATGTATTGTCAATATCATGAGAACATAATCCAAACAATTACCCAACACCATCTACGAAACCTCTAACTTTAAGAATAACTCTTAAGTCGGATATAGCCCTGACTATACCATAAAAACCATAAAATACTAGAATAGAAATATAAGGAAAAAGTACAAATGCCTTCCGAATGATAGAGTACTTACCACTTCTCACCAGTTGTCCAAGAGAGAATAGTACACCCTAGTGCTGCACAGAATCATGGTTAATACCTCCAAAACTTCATCATGAAATGATGTAGCATTCGGGATGGTCAGTACAACGAGTACTGGCATGAAACCTAGAAAAAGGAAAATAAATACTGTATAAAGCAAGTCATAACTCATTTAATCATTCATGATAATAATAAAGGAATCGGGGACATGGGACATAAATACATGACCATTTAAAACTTAATCCTGAACTCTGTAGCTTTTCACCTACATCTAGTAACCCATGGGCTATATAGGTATGGTACTTCCTAACTAATGAGGCCTCAGTCCATGTTTGAAACAAGTACTGAGATTAGGATAAAGTCACCAATAGTATAAAGCCACTATTTTATCATCATGTTAAGGACACCAGTCATCGTCCAAATAAGGTATGACATCCTTATGTCGGCAAAACATAGATTTTTGGTGTTGGTCACGAGGATGTACGCCTTCTTGGTAAAGAAACATAATTCACATTAAAGCCCAATTAAAATATTTTCATAATAATTCAACCATAGAGTCTTTCATTAAAATATTCACATATTGGTATCATCATACCAAGACTTGCAAGTCATTCATATTATGTCATACCATTTTTATAAGATATTTTAGTTTCATCTTTAAAGTTCATAAACGTAGCCCCCAAGGGATTTCAAAAAGTCATTTAATCTTTCATCCTTCATGTCATACCTTATTCAAAAGACAGAGTGAAAATCATAATTCCCATGAAAAAATATCAAGTTTTAAAGTGGGTTGACGACCATCTTTTCAATGTAGAAAATCCTTGAAAGTTGTGAATATTTGTCAAATTCCATTAATAATTCTTAGAAAACCCTTAAAATAAGAAAAGAAATCAATATAAGATTTTTCACAATAATCTTTGCAACACTAGTTTTAATCAATCTTTAAAGAACGCACAATTACCAAGTAAATTGACAAAAAATAGTAATACTTAAACTAAAAAGTGTTCAACATGCCTTTTAGATGAACAGAGCTTGAATCTTGAACCCTATGTGTTCTTGCCTCTTAGAATGTTTTGGGGAGGAGGAAGAGTTTCTAATAATATTTCTTATGAAAATAATTGTAACTGGTTGTTCAAAAGGTGTTTTTAAGCATATAAGGGTCAGCCATCATAAGGAAAATAACCAAAATTCCCCTAAGTTCACCCAAAAAAAATCTGTCAGAATAAGGTTTTCATGACTTGGTCCACGAGTCGTGGGTCCTGTTCACAACTCGTGGGTCCAACCTATGAAAATTAGATGAGTTTTATAGCTTTCAGAATCTGAGTCGATACTTGGATCCATGCTTCGTGGGTTAGAAGTATGGAAATCAGATGAATTTTTCAGCTTTCAAGATCTAATCCACGACTAGGTCCATGTGTCGTGGGTCATATCCACGAGTTCTGAGTCAAAGTCGTAGGTCACTGACAGCTTTGATAAGGCTTCAGTAAAATGGCCATAACTTTTTACACTATTAAAAAAATAGGAAAACCGACCACATGTGGTCAGTTTTCTGCATTTACGACCAAAACACCGATTAAAAAACGTGGTAGCTTTTTTAAAATTGACCACGTGTTGTCGAATCATTTTTAAAATATATATATATATTTAAAATTTAATTAAAAAAATTTAAAAAAAAAGATTTTTCAAACAAAAATAAATTTCAAAAGAAGATGACCACAAGTGGTCGATTTTGTATATAAATTAATTAATTTATTTATAAAAAAATGACCGCATGTGGTCGATTTTATTAAAATTAATTAATTAATGTAAATACAAAACTGATCACATGTGGTCAGTTTTGTGAAAATTAATTAATTAATTAATTTAAATTCAAAATTGACCACTAGTGGTTGGTTTTTTATTTAATAATTTATTTAATAAAATAATTTTAATTCACTATAGTAAACCGACCACATATGGTCAGTTTTTAAAAGAATTACAAGAAAAAGCAACAACATGTGGTCGGTTTTTCTGGTAATTTTGTAAAAATATTATTGAAAATTTTCTAGAAAACTAACCACATGTCACTGGTTTTTCGTGTAATTTTGTAAATAAAATAACAACATATAGTTGTGCTACATTCCATTATACAATACAGCTCACCAATCATTTAATATACAATCAACCACCATAAGAATACAAACATTAAAAATCAAATTACTGATAAAATTAATCGAGGTTCCAAATCAAACTACAAAACATACAAAACACTAAAAACTACAACTCATCATCAGCATCCTCATTCTCAACCTCACCCATTCTATTATCACTATTTCGTTGATATATCTAGCTATAATCAGGTTCGATCTACACAATCATTCAAATTCAAGTAATTAGTTAAAGTCACAAGAGTACACATTTCAAGTACCTACACTTAAACATTTTCAAGTCACTAATTCACTTCACAAGTTACCAAACTAAACTCAATTCAAAATGAAAAGTTCACGTTTCAAGTACCTACATTTAAATATTTTCAAGTCACTAATTCACTTCTCAAGTGACCGCACTTTACTAAATTCAAAATGCAAGCTCACATTTCAAGTGCCTAAATTCAAAACAAAAGTCACTAATTCATAATTCAAGTAACTGCATTTAAACATTTCAAGTCACTTCACAAGTTACCTAACTAAAATAAATTAAAAATGAAAAGTTCATATTTCAAGTACATACACCTAAATATTTTCAAGTCACTAATTCACTTCACAAGTTACCAAACAAAACTTAATTCAAAATAAAAGTTCACATTCAAGTACTTAAACACTTTTAAGTCACTAATTCACTTCACAAGTGACCATGCTTTACTAAAATCAAAACACAAGTTCACATTTCAAGTACCTAAATTCAAAACAAAAGTCATTAATTCATAATCCAAGTAACTACACTTAAACATTTCAAGTCACTAATTCACTTCACAAGTTACCAAACTAAACAAAATTCAAAATGAAAAGTTTACATTTCAAGTACCTACACCTAAACATTTTCAAGTTACTAAGTCACTTCACAAGTAACAAAACTAAACTAAATTCGAAATAAAAAGTTCACATTTCAAGTACCTACACCTAAACATTTTCAAGTCACTTCACAAGTGATCAAACTAAACTAAATTTAAAATAAAAAGTACACATTTCAAGTACCTACACCTAAACATTTTAAGTCACTAATTCACATCACAAGCTACCAAACTAAACTAAAATCAAAATGTAAAATTCACATTTCAAGTACCTACACCTAAACATTATCAAGTCAATAAGTCACTTCACAAGTTACAAAACTAAACTAAATTCAAAATAAAAAAACTCACATTTCAAGTACCTACACCTAAACATTTTCAAGTCACTAAGTCACTTTACAAGTTACTAAACTAAAGTAAATTCAAAATGAAAAGTTCACATTTCAAGTACCTACACCTAAACATTTTCAAGTCACTAAGTCACTTCACACGTTACCAAACTAAACTTAATTAAAAATGAAAAGCTCACATTTCAAGTAACTACACCTAAATATTTTCAAGTCACTAAGTCACTTCACAAGTTACCAAACTAAACTAAATTCAAAAAGAAAAGTTCACATTTCAAGTACCTACACCTAAACATTTTCAAGTAACTAATTTACTTCACAAGTTGCCAAACTAAACTTTATTCAAAAAGAAAATCTCACATTTCAAGTACCTACACCTAAACATTTTCAAGTCACTAATTCACTTCTCAAGTTACCAAACTAAGCTTAATTCAAAATGAAAAGTTAACATTTCAAGGACCTACACTTAAAAATTTTCAAGTCACTAATTCACTTCTCAAGTGACCAAACTTTACTAAAATTAAAATATAAGTTCACATTTCAAGTACCTAAATTCAAAACAAAAGTCACTAATTCATAATTCAAGTAACTACACTTAAACATTTCAAGCCACTAATTCACTTCACAAGTTACCAAACTAAACTAAATTCAAAATGAAAAGTTCACAGTTCAAGTACCTACACCTTGATATTTCAAGTCACTAATTCACTTCACAAGTTACCTAATTAAAATAAATTCAAAATGAAAAGTTCACATTTCAAATACCTATACTTAAACATTTTCAAGTCACTAAGTCACTTCACAAGTTACCAAACTAAACTTAATTCAAAATGAAAAGTTCAAATTTCAAGTACCTACACTTAAACATTTCAAGTCACTAATTCACCTCACAAGTTACAAAACTAAACTAAATTCAAAATGAAAAGTTCACATTTTAAGTACCTACACCTAAACATTTTCAAGTCACTAAGCTACTTCACAAGTTACCAAACTAAACTAAAATCAAAATGAAAAGTTCACATTTCAAGTACCTACACCTAAACATTTTCAAGTCACTAATTTACTTCACAAGTTACCAAACTAAACTCATTTCAAAATGAAAAGTTCACATTTCAAGTACCTACACCTAAACATTCTCAAGTCACTAATTCATTTCACAAGTTACCAAACTAAACTTAATTCAAAATGAAAAGTTCATATTTCAAGTACCTACATGTAAATATTTTAATGTCACTAATTCACTTCTCAAGTGACTATGTTTACTAAAATCAAAACACAAGTTCATATTTCAAGTACCTAAAATCTAAACAAAAGTCACTAATTCATAATTCAAGTAACTATACTTAAATATTTCAAGTCACTAATTCACTTCATAAGTTACCAAACTAAACTAAATTCAAAATGAAAAGTTCACATTTCAAGTACCTACACTTAAACATATCAAGTCACTAAGTCACTTCATAAGTTACCAAACTAAACTAAATTCAAAATGAAAGATTCACATTTCAAGTACCTACACCTAAACATTTTCAAGTCACTAATTCACTTCACAAGTTACAAACTAAATTCAAAATGAAAAGTTCACATTTCAAGTGCCTACTCCTAAACATTTTGAAGTCACTAATTCACTTCAAAAGTTACAAAACTAAACTTAATTCAAAATAAAAAGTTCACATTTCAAGTACCTACACTTAAACCTTTTCAAGTCACTAATTCACTTCTCAAGTGACCACGCTTTAGTAAATTCAAAAAATATGTTAACCTTTCAAGTACCTAAACTAAAACATTTTCAAGTTACTATTTCACTTCTCAAGTAACCACACTTTAGTAAATTCGAAACACAAGTTCACCTTTCAAGTACCTAAACTTAAACATTTTCAAGTCACTAATCTAATTCACAAGTGACCCCACTTTAGTAAATTCAAAATACAAGTTAACCTTTCAAGTACCTAAACATAAACATTTTTAAGTCACTTTTTCACTTCAAGTGACCACACTTTAGTAATTTCAAAACATAAGTTCTCCTTTCAAGTACCTAAACTAAAACATTTTCAAGTCACTAATTCACTTCTCTAGTGACCACACTTTGCTAAATTCAAAACACAAGTTCACCTTTAAAGTACCTACACTTAAACATTTTCATGTCACTAATTCACTTCTCAAGTTACCACCATTTAGTAAATTCAAAACACAAGTTATCCAACACAAGTTCACCTTTCAAGTACCTACACTTAAATATTTTTAAGTCACTAATTCACTTCTCAAGTGACCACACTTTAGTAAATTCAAAACACAAGTTAACCTTTCAAGTACCTAAACTTAAGCATTTTCAAGTCACTAATTCACTTCTCAATTTACCACACTTTAGTAAATTCCAAATACAAGTTAACCTTTCAAGTACCTAAACTTAAACATTTTCAAGTCACTATCTCACTTCTCAGGTGACCACACTTTAGTAAATTCAAAACACAAGTTCACCCTTCAAGTACCTAAACTTAAATATTTTCAAGTCACTAATTCAATTCTCAAGTGACCACACATTAGTAAATTCAAAACACAAGTTCACCTTTCAAGTATCTAAACTTAAACATTTTCTAGTTACTAAATCACTTCTCAAGTTACCACACTGTAGTAAATTCAAAACACAAGTTCACATTTCAAGTGCCTAAACTTAAATATTTTCAAGTTACTATTTCACTTCTTAAGTAACTACACTTTAGTAAATTCTGCAATTGAACATTTTAAAATTAATAATTCACTTTCAAGTGACCAAACTTAACTAAATTGAAAACACAAGTTCATATTTCAAGTACCTACACCTAAATATTTCAAGTCACTAATTCACTTCACAAGTGACCAAACATAGCTACATATAGCCTTAACATTAAAAAAATTCACGTAAAATGTCACACATATTAAATTTATGGAATTATCTTAGACAGAGAGATTAAACTTCACTAAATAAATTAAGGGTAAAATTGGGGCTTTCACAGTTGGGTAGTGTAAAAAAAGCAAATATTCATAGAATTAAGTCGCCCCATGTCACGAATATCATGAATTTAATATCTAAAAATCATTGGATAGGTAGAAGAAAATGACACTATGAAAATTTCATTACGGAAATAAATCTGAGACGAATTCATAGAACCCATCATGCATTTCAACGCTTTATGAGATGTCGGTTCTGGGTGCGGTGGAATAAGGAGAATGGAGTAGCGGAGCTATGGTGGCGACGCTGGTCGCTGAATAGCAGTGAGGTGGTGGCATGATCAAGCGAGGGAGAGAAAGGGGAGGGGTACCAGTGATGTGAAAAGAGAAAAGAGAAAAAAGATGTGGCGGCAACGACGACACAATTAGCCAGCCGACGATAACAGTGATGGATAGAGAGAAGTAGAGAGAGAGGGGGGCTGATGCGGTTGTTTTGGAATTAATGAATTAAGGTTTGGGTCTTTACGTTTAAAAAGGCAAGAGTATCTAGAGTGGATCTCAACCGTTAGATAAATTATGATCAACGGTTGACATTGAGACATTTAAAAATAGGTCATAAATTGGGATTTAAATGGGGACCCTAATTGATATTCAATTTTGGCTAAAATTGATATCAATTGGAATAAAAAATGTCTAGAAATTAAACATAAGTAGTACCATCAATTGGTTATAAATTAGGATGAATTAGTTATAAATAGAATCATGCAATGTGTATATAAATCAGATAATTAGTTATTTTATCATCACATTAACACGAGTTGTGTATTTCCTCAATCGTATAATAATATCAATTCATTTTGTAAATCAAGATGATTTTTTGCTTATTTATATTTTAAATAAGATATTATATATCTACCTCGTAATACAACGTGTCAATCAGATAAATTATCGATTAGTTATCTTACATTATTACAACTTCAACAATACACCATTGTCTTCATTGACACAATTAGTATATGTATTTCCTCAATAGTATGATATCAACATATTATTCAAAATATTTTGATATATAGATTCAGCTATCTAGCTTTTGATTACTGCATACGTCACTACACGAGATATACAAATATATACATATATTTGATTGGCTATCAACTATCAAATACATACTATATACATCACATACACGATTTTTAAAAATGTAATAAATGTATCAATAATGTAAAAATAAATAATATAATAGTAAAAAACAAATAATATAATTATTCACAGATTAGTTATGAATAAATCACGTAATTAAACTCGACGATAATAATAATTAGAAATAAAATAGACATCTATAAATTATAAATATTTATTTTAAAATTATCGATAATAACAATATTAGATAATGTATTTTGTAAAATAATTGTGAGTGTGCATGTTTACGAAAAATAATAAAATATTATATTTAAATTGAAAAATCATTAAAAAATGATAATAAAAATTTATAAAATAATTTTTTTATATTTTTGGTTAGATTATCGGTTAATTAGATTCAGTTATCTACATGAGATATACAGATATATACATATATTTTATTGTCTATCATGCTTCCAAATGCCTACTACATACATCGATGACATACACCATTTTATTATCCCATAATATACATCGGCTAGTTTATCTTATGCTATTATACCTTCAGCAGTATACTATATATCACCTTGATCGATCGCATGATATTAGTATATTCAATATATAACAAGATATATTTTATTAGCGTTAGTTTTGACTACGTATTAAGTACATCACTACACAAGAGATATACCTACATATATATAAATGTAAGCTTCGAACTATGTACTATGTACACCACTGCATAATATATATACATATATACCTATATATACACACACACATATACACACTATCGACTGTCAAGTTTTAAATACGTACTATATGCATCACATACATACACGAGTATATTGCCCCATAATATAATGCAACATATTTCATATACATACTTTGACGAGTTATCAATTAATTTGATTATTAGCTTACATTAATATATATAAATTCAACGTGCAGTATATTATTACTTCAATCATTTTAAATCAACGCATTCAATATGTTTGGATAGATTCTGCTTGTTTTTTACTACATAGTTCATCGATCACTACATCATATTATATATATATATATATATATATATATATATATATATATATTAACTCTTGAATACGTACTATATACATCACATACATGATTTTACTATCCCCATAATAATATACAACGTATTTCACATATATTCCATAATAATTTACAATGTATTTCACATATACTCAGATGAATTATCGGTTAGTTTATCTTATGTTATTATACCTTCGCTACATAATATATACATATATACACACACACATATACACACTATCAACTATATCAAGTTCTAAATACGTACTATATACATCACATACGCGCATGAGTATATTATCCAATAATATAATGCGACGTATTTCATATACACACTTTCATGAGTTATCGATTAATTTGATTAGCTTACACTAATATAACTTCAACTTACAGTATATTATTACTTCTATCATTTCAAATCAAGGTATTCAATATGTTTGGATAGATTTCACTACTTTTTGACTACATCGTTCATCGATCGATCACTACATCATATATATATATATATCAACTCTTGAATACGTACTATATACATCACATCCACAAGTATATAACCTCATAATAGAACACATTCATTATATTCTGATGAACTATCAGTTATATATGTACGTTACATTATTATAATACGTGTGTTAGTGTAATTTATAAAAATTATATATTTGATTTTACATATAATTATTTTTTAATAAAAATTGACCATAAGTGGTCTCTTTTTTAAATATTTTATTTTTTAATACAAAAGCGACCACAAGTGGTGGATTTTTTAAAATTATTTTCTTTTTTATTTTTTTAATTTCAAAACTGACCACTTATGGCTGCTTTTAAAAAATATTTTAAATTTAATTTTTAAAATAAAACCGACCACAAGTGGTTGATTTTTAAAAATACTTCTTACCTATATTTTTAGATAAAACCGACCACTTGTGGTTGTTTTTTTTAAATTATTTTCTTTTTTATTTTTTAATTCCAAAACCAACAACTTGTGGTCTCTTTTATAAAATATTTTAAATTTAATTTTTAACCACAAGTGGTTGCCTTTTAATTATATTTTTTAATTATATTTTTTTTAAAATAAAACCGACCACAAGTGGTCGGTTTTATAAAATTATTTTCTTTTTTATTTTTTTAATTTCAAAAGCGACCACTTGTGGTCGCTTTTATAAAATATTTTAAATTTAATTTTTAAAATAAAATCGATCACAAGTGGTCGCTTTTTAAAAATACTTTTTAATTATATTTTTTAAAATAAAACCGACCACAAGTGGTCGGTTTTATAAAATACTTTTCAATTATATTTTTTAAATAAAACCGACCGCAAGTGGTCGGTTTTTTAAAATTAGTTTCTTTTTTATTTGTTTTAATTTAAAAATCGACCACTTGTGATCGCTTTTATAAAATATTTTAAATTTAATTTTTAAAATAACACCAACCACAAGTGGTCGCTTTTTCAAAATAATTTTTAATAATATTTTTAAAATAAAACCGACCACAAGTGGTCGGTTTTTATTATTATTATTTTTATTTTTTTAATTCCAAAATCGACCATAAGTGATCACTTTTATTATTTTTTTAAATTAAATAATAATTGATATAAAAATTATTGAAATGGTTATTTTAAAATTTTAAAATACATGTGGTCTCTTTTTTAAAAAGAAATTATTTAAAAAATAAATAAAAAATCGACCACATGTGGTTGGTTTTTTATGGTCGAAAAAACTATTTTTTTAGTAGTGTTACTTTCATATCGGATTAAGGCGAAACAGGATGCATTGGAAATACAATTTAAATATCTATCATTTGGTGGGTCTTGACCTTAAAAATGCTTCATAAAATAGGATTTATTCTCATTTGAAGTTGAATGTAGCAAGATACTTCGCGAGAAATCAATAGGTAAGGGAGGTTTTGACTTGGCTTAATACATGAATAAATCTCTTACAACTATAAACATATGAAGTTTGATTTTTTTACATGTACTTGTAATTTATACAACATTAGGTGCACGTAGGTTCTAAAATTTTTGGGGTGTGACATCTAGCCTTTTAAAAAGACTTATCTAGAAACTGTTATACAATTTTGCAATATTCATCTTTGTGTAGTAATAATACTTCTTGTGTTTGTGGTTTTGATGATTGAAAAACTCATAAGGGGCCTGGTTCGAAAAATGCACTGATTCGTGGTCAACTATACAGCTGTATAGTGTACTTTCTCTGCAATTGGTTGGTGACGTTGTAGCAGACTGCTCCCTTTTGTTCTTAACCAATGGCATTGCTCCTATGTTTTTCCTCCCTTATATATAAGTGTACATAATAAAAGGTAAACCTAGTTGCATATCCGAAAGTTGATATTTGTCTCAGCAAAAGCCGCCTCTCTTATCAAGTTTTAAAAGTTTATTCAACAAGGGACCTGATCGTGATTCAATTAGTTGTCTTTAGTTTCTTGCTTTATTTCGAGTTTTTATATTTGGTTCACATATTGTAAACCTACTATCATCTGTGAAAAGTGTGTAGGTGTTGTTGTTTGTATGTAACCCTTCTATTCAAGTTTTATCAGCTAGTGCTAGTTGATATCATTGTAGTACAATAGAGGTATTGTATTGTGCCTTGTAATAGAGTTGTTGCAAGGTTAGTGGATTAAAAGTTTAATCCTTGGATTACTGGAGTCTGTAACCTAACAGTTGCTTAGTTGTTTTAGTGAGGTGGTTTAGAAATCCTACGAGGTAGGTCGTGGTTTTACTCCCTTGATCAAGGAGGTTTTCATGTAAATATTGGATGTGTCTTGTTTACATCTTTATTATTAGTTACTCCCCTGTTATATATTTGTAACTAGTCAGGGGAAGGTCCCTTGACTAGTGGTGGACTCATATAAGCAAACAATACTCCTTGTGTAAATCATTCTAGTTGGAAAATTTTACTATGGGCCTCATGCACCACCTCATATTTGCATGAGGCCCATATTATTTTGACACATAAGCTTTGTGGGCCCCACCACTTAAATTAGTTTGCATTTTTATATTCTTTTATTTTCTAAGTTATTTAATTTTTTTATTTTTTGGACAAATCACTTTTTTTCTTTTCCTTTTTCTTTTATAGGTTAACTTTTATTTACTATTTTTTTATTTTTCTTTCTTTGTCTTTTTCTTCAATTTTTTTTCTCGTGTTACTGTACTAAATAAATTGAAGTTTTTATTATTTTATTTTATTTTTATTTTCTTCTAATTTTTATTTTTGGGTATTTATAAATAAATTATTTTTTTCACTAGACTCTGGTGGTAATTTATATTTTTAATTATATTCTCTTAATTTTTGTTAGTATAAAGAACTTTGGATATTGAAAATTTGAAATTAAATTTACAAGTAATAAATTTATCTTTCGTAAGTCTATGTGATATTGTTTATTATGATTTAATATTATTAAAGTCATCTATAATATTTAGAAATTAAAGAATCATCACATATTTTCTATTGAAAAGGGTGTCTCTTGTATAATAAAATGTAAAGTTGATAGAATCAAAAAATAGAGTGGGTCCTAAATAAATCTAAATATTGATTTTAATTTTCTTAATACTCTTTTCCTAAAATTTTAGAGCTGCCCCATCATTAAATAGACATAAAAATTTAAATTAAAATATCTTTTAGAGTATGTTTGAATAGAATTAAAATCTGATCAAATCAACTTTTAATCCCCTTTTAACTTTTTTAGATTTGTGGTAGAATTAAAAAGTACTTAAAAAAATGTTAAAATTTGATTTTAAAAAGGCAAAAAGTGAGACGCCGGGTACCCCCAACTTTTTACTTTTTAGATTAAAATTCTCTTTAGATTGACCTAGACATTTACCTTCTTATTCATTACATTTTTCTCCAATTTCAACAATACCCTAAATTTGCGGCCCTCAAATATATTATTTTTTCTTTATTTTTCTCTTTGCCTCTTCTCTCCGTCTCTTTCTTCTAGATTACTCTTCATTTTTTTCTTTGTTTTTGAATTATTAGAATTAAAAATTATATATAATTTAACTTATTTATCGTATTAGCAGCTTTAAAAATATTTAAATCATTTTGATAATAAAAAAGTATTTAACAACTCTTGCTTTTCAAGCACATCCACAACTTTTTTTCAGTTTCTACACTTCTATCCAAACATTTATCTACCTAAATTCTAAACACTTATTTGCAGTTTTTAAGCACATAAATTAAAGAGTTAGTGTTTAATCCTATCTAAACGGGCTCTTAATCGGTCTTAAATTAAAAATATATAAAATACATTAAAGTATTCTTTAACTTTTGTGATTTTAAACATGTCATGTAAACAGTTAAAAATTTTTTAAAAATAGAATATGAAAAAGACATTCTTTTTTAAATGAACTTATAGAAAAGTGACATAAGTAAATTAAAATGAAAAAAATACTATATAAATTTGATTTGGTTGCAAATACCTACAAATAAGAATTAGGAAGATAAAAACATCATTAATTTGATTAATTTCATAAGCACGAAAAAAATTGAAAAACAAAGATAAATAAAGACAAAAAAAATAGTAAATAAAAATTAACTCTAAAACAAAAGAGCAAAAAGATGAGTTATTTAAAAAAAAAAAAAAGAAGGTAAAAGAATATGGAGAGAGAAAGAAAGAATTGTTTTGATAGATGGGGTCCACAAAGTTTATGTGTCAAAAAAAATAAAGGCCTCATGCAAATATAAGGTTGTGCATGAGGTCCATGGTAAAATTTTTAGCAGAACTTCACATAACCTACTTAACGAGTTTGTACCTTTTTTCAAACATATAGAAAGATGAGGAAACAGAAATGGATTACCTAATATGTTAGATTTTTTTTTTTTTTTATTATGTGTGAGATATGCCAAGTCATACTTGTATGAGGCATTATTTTATTGATAAATGTACTCTAGTGGTTCCATTGACAAGTAAAATAACTAATCTCTGTCATTTCTTTTACTATCATTTATTACAACATCAACAACAAACTTAGTGTATTCCCATATAGTGGGATCTGAGGTTAAAGTGTATGCAGTCCATACCACTACTTCAACAGAAATAGAAAAGCTATTTCCGATAAACCCTCGGCTATCGTTTTTTTACCTTTTACTATCATTTATTTGCCTTTATCTTTTTATCTTTTCTTGTATTCCTTAAATCTTCTCTTTTTGTTTTTTCCAATTCTCTTTTAAATATTTTGTTTCTCTATTTTACTATATGCTTTTTAAAGAGGTTTTGTAGGAAGTATTCGTGTATCATTTTTATGACAATTTAGAATATTTTTGAATTCAAAAGTTTAATTTTGCAGAATAATTTCTAAAAATTTTGGTTACTTGACTTAATTAGTGGGAGGATTTCTTTTTTCATGTAGTGAATTTTGAGTGATTTTTTTGTGATCGATACATGAGTTTTAAGTAGAATTATCTATACTCTGGTTTGGATTTTTTTTATTTGTTTAAATAAAAATTAAGACAATTTAGTCAATTTTTCATTATTTAAATGAAATAAAATAAATGTACTACACATTTATCAATTTGATTGTTGTTTTTTTTAAAGAAAAATAAATAAATTATTAATAGTATTTATATCCTTTTTCCCTTCCATTAGAAATAAATTTCATTAGTAGTTGCTAACTTGTAATCATGAACTATCCCTTTTTATTACGATGACTACAAATTTTTGTAATTATGGATAATATCTTAGGATATATTATTTAATTATGTGAATATAGTTTATCACAAATATAAAAATAGCTTGGTAAAAATCTCATAAATTTTTTTAACATAAATTGACTTTGAGTCATATATTTCTTTTAAAAAAGTGTTTAAGCCTAAACCTATGAGTCTGTTAAAATAAAATTAACAGTAATAATTTTTTGATAAAATAATATACAAATTATTTAAATTGTTTATAATAATTGATACATTTCTATTTCATATAATTAGTTATACGATCAGTCAATTCAATTATTATTATATTTAAAAAATTAAACTTAAATCACATAAAACTAAAAAATATAATAGTATAGTTAATTAATTTAATTTTATTCAACTCACGATGGATTAGAAAATTATGGTCTGCACATGAATTGATCTAAAGTTGATGAAAAGAAATGAGAAAAAAAAGTGGAAGAAAATAGCCACCGGAGAAAAAGAAGCGCTTATATTGAGAAGAAAATGGAATTAATCAGATTCCAATGAGGATATCAGACACCGAATGAACAGTAAAAAAATGTGTTGGAGGATTGAGATTTGAGATTATAGGGTGAATCCCACGTTAAATAATTTATTTTTGACTCAATACACACTTTAAAGAAAAGAAATTAGGACATAAATTATACTTTACTTTTCATATTTATCATTTAACCTTTTAAATTTCAGTTACATTAAAATAAAGTCAATTAAATCTCTTGAAATTCATAATCGAAAAAGTTTAAAGAATAAAAAAATTAAAAGAAATTTCTAGCATGTCTCTTAAAAAAATGAACAATTCACTTATTTTAAATATTAAAAATAGCTCAAAAATTTATTTATTTTAAACTAGAGAAAGTATTAAATAATCCCTCATATTTAATTCAATTTTGTGTGGAGCCCACAATCCACTTTCAATTTCTTGCACAAAACTATTGGTTCTCTCTTTTTGATAATTTTAAATGGACAAAATGGGTCTCACAATATATGTTTCAAAAATATATTGAAATATCATCCAACTTATGTCTTTCCATGTAATAAGTGAGTCTCACTCACTGTAAAAATTTTCAATATATTAGGAAACTAAGCTAAACTACACTATGACATGGTTGCACAGACAAGTAAGCAACAATGATTTTAAATATTATCAACTAGGAATGTGAGTTTTTTATATCATCGGCTTCTCCATTTTTAACACATCTCTGGATACAGTTAAGCAGTGAACTCATAAACAAGCAGAGAGCCAAAAAGAATGAGAAGAGAATAAAAACTACAAAAACACTAATGAAGTTGGCATTAACATCTAAAGGATTTCACCCGCTAATACTAGCTGTGATAGAGCAACTAAACCACTTATCATTCACAGAATTCGGTGAAACAGGTAATTTGGTTTTAAGCAGTTGTGCATCATCATTTTCTGATTCAGGGGCTGGAGGGACTTCTACAATGATGTCAATCTCCTCGTCCTTCTGATTTTCAAACTCGCCCTTCTGAATTGCCTTTAGAACTTCCAACACTTCATCTATCGTTGGCCTCATCTCCTTCTCAAGTTGGAGACATTGAAAAGCTAACTCAGCAACTGAAATAGTCATCTTCCTAACTTCAGCATTAGACTCGTAACCAAGAGATGGATCGATCAACTAATCAAATGCACATTTCAAAATCTTGCTTATTGCAAAATTAGCCAAACTAATTTCATCCCTATGCCTTCTTATATCAACAGCAAGGAGAGATGATATGAGCTCAATAAGGACAACTCCGAAGCTATATACGTCACTTTTACTAGTTAGTTGATAGCAAGAATGATAATCCGGATCAACATATCCAGGCATACCCGGTGGAGCAGTTGAGATATGAGTTACATCATTTGGAAAAAGTCTTGAAAGCCCAAAATCTGCAACTTTGACGCAGAAATTGTTGTCAAGTAGAATGTTACAAGTCTTGACATCACGGTGTATTATGTCAGAAGCGTGGCGGTAAGCTAAAGCGCTGGCTGTTTCTATGGCAATCTTCATGCGGATAGTCCATATAAGGGTTCCATTCTTTGCTTTCTCGCCATGGAGGTGATCAGCAACTGTTCCATTTGGGATGTATTCATAAACCAGGAGGAGTTCACGACTATGCCTTGATGTGCAACCATAAAGCATAACAAGATTCTGGTGCCTTAAGTGAGTAAGAATTTCAATTTCATTCTTAAATTGCACCATCCTCTTGGAACTTTGCTCATAGAGGCGTTTCACTGCAACTTCTCTCCCATCACGAAGTTTACCTAAAAATTAAAATACACTGTTAGCTGAAGAAATGTCTTACGAAACGCAGTAATGCAAAACTCTGCCTAATGCTTTTCCAAATTTGGTTAGGAATGCCATGACTTGATGTAAGTGGCTTATTACCATAGTATACAGTTCCGAAACCTCCATCTCCAAGCTCTTGGGAGGAATCGAAATTATTGGTGGCTTCTTCAAGAGTAGAGTAGGAGAAGACAGGGACCCCAAAGTATTTGCTATCTCCTTCGTGATCTTTTCTTGAGCGATCAGAATATTTATTTCTTGTGAAGGAGTGAGAACGACCACCTTTTCCACCTTTTCCTTTCTTGAAGCGCCATTTAACAACGCCCAGGCAAATTGAAAAGGTACTCAAGCCAATTACTGCAGGTAAGGCTGAAGCAGACATAGAAAAACTTATCAGAATTTGTTTGAATGAAATAGGAGTACATTGAGAACATCTGGTAATATGAAAAGGATTTGAAGTTATAGGTTGTTACCTATAAGTAGAATTCGTATCGACTTACTTCTTGCTGCAACAAAATAAAATCACGAAAAGGTAAGACAAATGTGACTGGCTTATGCTGCTAAATTAAATCCAGAACAAGATCAAGAGAGGACTTCTAAAGCAGGAGTTCTATAAAAATCATTCGTCTATGGTAACACATGGAAACAAGCAGAATATCTGAAAATATTTGTGTTTCATCATTTTCTAAAAGCAAAATACACGTATCTTGGCCTCAACCGACAACTAAACACTCCAACTTTGGGGATATACATCTAGACACCTCAACTCGTCTCCACCGTGTCAATTGCAGTGTAGGTGAAGGAAAATATACTCAGAATCTCAATACATCTCTGAATGTTCTTCATACTTCTCTACAACAGAAAATAAGTACTAGCTAGCGCCCCTATTTATAATTGTGCAAAACCTACTTCAACTAGAAATTAGAAATCTACTTCCATATTATTTTGACTACAAATCTTATTAAGACATGAATTAAAGAAACTAGCAAATATAAAATCCTAAACAGTTTAGATTTTATATTCTTAACTTTGAATTAGCCTTCCAACAGTAAGGAAGAATGGTTATGTATTATCAACTTCACTTTGGAAGTAAAATATTACCTGTGGAATTAGTGGAACAATGGAAGTTGTTGTTGCTGACAGTTAAACATCGACCTCATTGATAGTGACACTTACTACAATCTTCAGACAGGCTCCACTGAATTGTAAAATTCGCAGTTAAGAGATCAAACAAGCTACCATTTTGAGTGTTTAATCGCCGTGACCTCCATGGAATTGGCAATCGAATCGGTGAGCAGTTACCCGGAAGATCTCCTTCTGGTACATCCAAATAGCCTTCTTGTTCTCTACTCGGGATCTTGTAATATATACTGAAGCTACTAGATCTAGTACAGTTCAGATAGTCGTGAAAATAATCATTGTTCATTCTTCTATCGGTGTCTAAACTGTTGTTGCATTTGAACAAGGTAACATTAGGTTCAATGATTCTTAACGCGGTAGAAGGAGAACTTGGAAACGATATACCTCGATCGAAAGATTGACAACTGTTTTCTGCCAATAAACCCTGAAGCCTACGGTCTATAACTTGAAACCTATCATATGGCAATTTTTCCATAACACTATAAACATTTCCATCCAAACGGATTATTGGATTCGGAGTAACATCACAATCTATAGTATACAACCCACAAGCAGGTTGTGGAGATACAGAAAAAGGAAAACTCACATCTCCAAGGCTACCACATTTGAATTTATTGAGACAACTACTATTTTGGGATTGATTTTGAGCTTGAGTTGAATAAAAGTTCATGAGAAACTGACAGAAGATCAAGAAAACTGACAAAGAATTTAATGCTATCATACTCAAAATCTAGTACTAATAATAACTTGTCATAACATGTAATGAGATATGGACAGAAACAGAAAGTAAAGAATAGTTTTTTCTATTCTTGTTCCTTTTTTTTGTGCACCAAATATTTGAATGTATCCCTGTTCGTTTAACACGTTAGTTGACTTGGAATTTTACCTATGAGTACTTTAAGAATAAATCAAAAAGGAGGGCTGAAAAAATGAAAGGCATCACCGACTTTTGTTTCCATTTGACTAGCAATGTTACGACTTTCCAAATTAATTTAGTTGTCCATTTTAACTTTGACATAAAATTTTAGAAAAATATTAAGACTTTTGAATTTTCATGGTTTCAAACATGTTACTGAAAAAATAGAAAAATTTAAAATATATAAAAAAAATAAGTAAGACAATCAAATTAAAACAAAAGAAGTGAGTTAAAAATTTGTTTAATTTCATCAATATAAAGAGGTAATGTTGGATTGACATTATTCCAAAATGTCCAAAGTCTATTGCCATCTCTTTCTCAGTATTGGTGGAGAAAAAGGACAATCACTATTGAGTTCCGCTCCTCTCTTAAAGTCTCCATAGAGATAAAGACATTACACGGGAAAATATAGACAAAAATTTGTATAATCAAAGCTATAATGGAGGGATAACAATTTTACCTTTTCTAGTCATCCATGAAGACTTGAATTCGAATTCAGACTCCTTTTTCAATCAATTGAACGAAAGAAAAGGTAAAGAGGGCACACACATTTTTTTTTTTTTTAAAAAAGAAACTAAAAGTTGTTGGTAGAGCCAAATTAGAGGGTGTTTAGCTAAGTTGTTAAGCTGGTTAAATTGGCTCATAAGCATACTATTTTACTTGTATGTTTGATAAATTTCAAGTGTCTATTAGTCAAATAATTATAAGTCAAAATCAGCCCTAAATCATAAGCTGGTCATGCCAGGGTTATGATTTTAAGGCCTATAGGTTTTTTCTGGCTTGACCGAATATTTATAATCTTATTTCTCTATCTTTTGTTATATTCAAAATACTCTTCTTAAAATATAGACAAAATACCTAATTAGCCCCTGAATTATACCCAAAAAGGTTATGACACACCTCAACTTAAAGGGGGTCCTATTACCCCTGGACTAATTAAAAGTGTAATTTTGACACCCTTAGTGCCTACGTGGTGCCTGCGTGTCACATACGTGGAACACACGTGTGCCTACATGGACACTTCAGTGTATTGTGCCACGTATGTGCCACGTAGGCACTAAGGGTGTCAAAATTACACTTTTAATTAGTTCAGGGGTAATAGGACCTCTTTTAAGTTGAAGTGTGTCATAGCCTTTTTGGGTATAGTTCAGGAGATAATTGGGTATTATCTCTAAAATATAGTAAGTTTTAGTATTTCCTATTTCATTTCCCTCATTACTTCGTTTTATCTAAAAATGCTATCTTTTGAAAATAGATATGAGGACGTTCCAATTATTTTAACAAATACTTAGTTGTTTATTATGTTAAGCAGGTGTTTGGCCATGAAAATTAAAATTTTTTGGAATTAGAGTTGTGTTTGATCATGAAAATAATTTGAAGTTTTTTTTTTATGAGAGAAGTTGAAGTGAAAAAAGTGAAAACAAGTTTCCAAATACAATTTCAGATTGTATTCAGCTTCTTACGGTCAAATACTATAATTTTCACTAAAGTTAAATAATTTTTCGAAAAAAAGTAAAAAATTCTAATGGCCAAACAAGCTCTTAAATTTGAGATTTTTTTATCCAACACAATTATTTATTTATTACTATATCAGTTTCAACACTTAATGCGAACTTCCTCAATCTCAAATTATTTATCTAAATTAGAGAGATCATACATAATAAAGTAAATATTCATTAAGGAGAGATTATAGCTTAAAACAAAATCAGCATAAAATAGTCAAAAACTCTACCTATGAGTAATATTTTCTTAAGAGGCATGTAAAATAAAAATATAATAAAATAATTTGAAACAGAGGGAGTATCAACTATGTTGTCACGCCTAGAGCCTAAACCTTGGAAGTACCTAACAACCGAAACCATCCCTGACACGAGCGAACCGTTTAGCATAAATCAAGAGCATTCGACTACAAAGTGCGAAAAAATCATTTAAATCACTAAAATATAATAAAAGAGAATCCATTTCAAAAACTAGAATTCCAAAGAGATAAGCTTTATAACCCAACGACAAATAAAGTAAAATCGAACAAGATCTAAGTCTGACAATTATAAATATCTACAAAGCCTTTTAAGCAAAAAAATCAATATCTATCGGGACAAGGCCCCGAGATACCTTATTAACTGAATTAGACTAACATATTAAACTAAGCCTCTAGAATAGGGCTTATCAATAGTTGGACTTGATGAACTTAGTAATGCGCTTGGCCACTTGTGTGCATATATGAATCTACATCGTGAAATGGTGTGACGCCAAAGACGTCAATATATGAAATGTCTAATATGTAAAACTGGGGAAAGGAGAACATGATATAAACATATGAAATTGAAACAACAAATTTAAAATAATAAGATATGGAACAAACATATATATAAATCATCAACTGTGAAGGTACGATATCCATTAACATCATTAATTAATTGTTCAAGCATATGGTATAATCGATATGAATACATAAATACACCACAGGTTAAAAAGATCTGATCAACACCTGATCGACTAGGCACTAATCCATGCTTTCAAATGAATTAGAATGTTCGGTATATAATAGCATAAATGGCATAAAAAATTATCCTCATAGAGGGTGTCATGACAAGTTGTTCGAGTTGACGGAACAAACCATACATGTGTCGAAAAATATAGATTCAGGTAATGATTCATTTATGACTTACACTTTCTCGGTTAACCATCTAATCCTATTAGCTCAAATTTGATACAATACTAAGTGTGTATCAAGAGAATCAAGCAAACACAAGAGCAACAAGATGAACAAAAGGTGCTAGTGAATCGAAATAGGCCACTCACGGCTTTACTAGACTTTAGATTTAGTTTTGAGCAAGAAAAGAGATGAACACAAGAACAACAATACTAGTGAATCGAAAGATCCCCACACGGCTTCACTAGACTTCGAAGACTAACAACAATATAATGTTAATAAAAGATATGGATAGATAGTTTGACATACAATATTTAAGAATCTAAGAACCCTAACCACATGTAAGGACCCTAAGATTAATGAATGTTAACACCAAACTCGTACGTTGACAAAAGAGGGACTTTACCTCCCTAATTACCAACATAACAAGACAATGATGCAACACAAGTGATATCCACACTTGGGCAGCCCTAGTTATGGATTGGTGGCTTTTCCAAGACCTACAACTAAGGGTTGTTACACTCCTCACACTAGAGAGATATTTTGTCTTCCATCAATAAACAACTAAGTCCTAAAAACCCTATCTTGTTCTATTTATATTACATTACAAAAGAAGACAAATGACTACACTTACCCTTAATGAGAGGGGTGGCCATGGGTGCATTTTTGGCAAAGTGAAGTGACCAAAATGCCCTCAATGAAGATGACCCAAAAACCGTGAGCTATTAAGTGTTCAAAACCGCGAATTCTCAAGTCTTCAATGCTCTAAGCAATCTTTCACTCACGACCTTGATGAATGGTGTGCTCAGCGGTAGGCTCAAAATGGGTCTTCCTTGCATATTCTTGTGCCCTCGGGGTGACCAAGTCTTGATCCTTTAAGTGATGGTCTCCAATCATGTCTTAAAAAATTAGGGTGGCCATTTGACTTGTATCAAAATTGTATCATTTTGACCCCTTTTCACTTGAGTTCATAACTTAGTCATTTGTTCCATAAACATAAATAAACCACATTAGGTTCATGCTCAATGCAACAACCATCCATTAATTTATAAGAGATTTACAAAAGGTTGATATCGTTATACCATAACTTGTAAGTTCATGAGTTCATTGCATAAGGTAATCTTGTGGGTGTTATCAAAAATTAATGTCTTTTGAAAAAATCAAAGTACTTAAAGAATTCATGAAAACTAGGTTAAGATACTTAACTTGAAACAATAGCAATAGGGCTTTTATAAAAGGAAAGTTCATGTGTTAGTGTTTCCAAAGCCAATTCATGATCGGGATTTATTAACTTCATAATGTCACAAAATGAGATTCTTTTGTTCTTTAAGGGTCATAGTTTTTCATAATTTTGTAGGGCTCATGATTTTCTCAAGGTCATGAAAATAAATCATGAAATTTCACATACTAGTTTAAATCATTGAAACAAGAACATGAGTAAGAAATTTTATAAGTACACTAGAAGAATTGAAGAGCTTACTAAGCTCACAAGAGATATTGTTCTAACTCTAGATCACAAAAAATAAATTATTAATCCAACATGAGAAGGTTATAATTGAAGGAATTCATGAAAATGGACAACCTTACATTCCCGGGAGAAGAAAAAGAACTTGAATGGAAAGTTAGGAAAGAACCTTGCGTGAATTCCTATTGAAGATTTTATTTAAAGTTTGGGAGAAAGGGAGAAGAGGAATTATATCGTAAGTGATGAAACTTGACCGTAAGCTATAGAGGATATTAAGAGTTGTGAGTTAGGGTTAAGGATTAAGGAAAGAATGTAAATACTCCTCCAAGATTGTGAAAAATAAAATGAAAACAAAAAATTAAGCATGGAAATATGGCTAAAATTCTGTCTTGAAATAGGGCTGGCGTGTCACACCCATCAGTACACTAATCAGTCCACTATAAGTGTTCTGGAGTTTTGGGGTTGGTGTACTGTACCTCCCAATTCCCTAGGCTATAATATATATAAAACATATACTTGGCCTTTCGTGCCAAAAAGACACTTTTTAAAATTATTTTGTTATTTAGACATAATGTTTTAAAAGTTTGCCATATGCCCACTTTAATCCACATCATCAATAACTTTTCCAACTCAATAAATTCACCCACAAGTTTTTTAATAATACACTTTAACTCAATATTTTATCTTAACAAATTCACCCACAAGTTTTTGATAATACACTCAACCCACTCCGTTATCCACCATTATATAATACAAAAATATCTAGGTTTTTAAAAATAATTAAAAAAATTTCCAAAAGCTTAAATAAGAAGGTTCTTTTCCTCCAAAAAGCTTTGATTCAGGCCACTTTTTCGACATTATTTTCCAGCGATCAACTCTTAATCAGTCCACAAACATCATAAGTTTGTCCATTGCATCTATTGTTATCCTATTTGTTTGCTATCTTCTCAAACATAATTTCTACCATTGTTAAAAAGCTTTAAATCACTCACATTACTCAAAACCACTTTATAAAGTACATTATAGTAGCTCAGGCGATTCCAAGTTTATTTCTCTATTCCATAAATCCAACGATCGTTGATTAGAAGCAATATTTACAATTTCAAGGTTTTTGTATGAATATCTTCTCAGTCATGACCACTCATCATCAGTCATCGATCGTGCATGTATCTTGACATAAACAATAAGCATAATCGACCATCGACAAGTATAATTCTAAGATGTCTATTGCCGAATTTGTTCTAGTTTCTGGTGATTTCATGGGAGAATGGGTGGAGACTCCCAAATGTTGGAAATGAAGATCTTTTACTAAGGAAACACTGCCCATTGCTGTTTTCCGCAATGGTTCATATGAAAAATTGGTTGCAAGTGTAATGCAGAGAGAGATCTAGATTGCACACCGAGCGACGTGGTGATTAGTTATCTAATGAATTCGAGGGAAAAGTTGAACCCTACGATCATAAATAATGATGTACGTGTGTTGATATACATAATGAATGTTGATGCAGACAACTTTAGGCCTATTTTAAGGATAAATGTAGTTGAGAGGTCCTTTGAAGGACCACTGAATTCATCACCACCCCTACCTCGGTTCCCTACAGTCGATGATGATTTGAATAATCACAAGAATGATGGCAATCATTCAATTAATATGAAAGATAATTCTATGAATATGAAAGATATTTTATCAGAGTTGCAAAATACGAAAGAAGACTATGGAATGGGATCACAACCAGGATATTTCTTCACCAACGGAACCAATTTCTATTGTAATCAAACATTTACTAATGAGAAAGAGCTAAAAATGCTACTAGATGGAGCAACGATGAGGCAGACTTTTGATTATTGTATGGAAAAGAGCTAGACTAAATTCTTAAAGGCGAAATGAGTATCTCGTGGTTGTGGTTGGTTGTTGTAGGCAAGGAAGTTTGAAACCTTGGAAAGATTTTTCATATACAAGTATGTCGGGTTGTACACGTACAGTGTTAAACACACCTCCCGCAGGCATAAGAGAATCTCATCCGAATTGATTGCTTCACTATGCATAAACCATTTTTGGGATAGTAAGGGTCCAAGAATAAGATAAATTCAAAGGATTATGATTAAGGAGATGCATTGCAATGCAAGTTATTGGATGCGTTGTAAAGGAAGAGTAATTGTGAAGAACATCATTCATGGTACACCAAAACACGGATATGCTTGCTTGCCGGCTTTTTCTCACATGGTGGAGTTATTAAATCCCAGGTCTTCTTACTCTATCTTGGTAAACCAAATGGATGGATTGTTCGTTTACTACTTTTTCATATTCGGAGATTGCATACGGGGATATGCCCACATGAGAAAAGTAAATGTAATTGTTGTTGATGGAACATATTTGTATGGCAAGTATGGGGGTATGTTGCTGAGTGTCATTGCACAGGACACCAAAAATCATATCTTTTCAATTTTCTTTTGTGTCATGGATAAAGAGAACGATGCTTATTGGACCTTTTTCTTCAAGAAGTTGAAGTATATAGTATAAGATGAACTAGATCTATGTGTCATCTCCGATAGGCATATTAGCATTACTAATGCCTTCTCCCATATTTACAGTCGTGCACATCATGGACTTTTCATGAGGCACCTCACTGAAAATCTTTGTGTAAATTAACACTGTGGAGAACATCTTTATCTATTATACTCTGCGGCAAAGGCTTATTCTTTTGATGAGTTTAGCAAGCATTTTGCAAAATTGAAGAATAATTTTCCCAAGGTAGCACATGTCCTTGAAAATGTGCTTAGTTTTAAGAAATAGAGTAGAGCACACTTCCCAAGCAATAGGTATGATGTGATGACAAAAATACCATCGATTCACTCAACTCGGTATTGACAGATGAATGGGAGTACCCCATGTTGTATATATTCAATTTAATTGCTAGAAAATTTGGTGAAAAGTTTAGGGAGTGACATTCCTTTGTCGATGGTACAAATAATAAATTTATCCCTTGTGCGGAAAAGATCCTAAGGGATAATAAGAGTGTGAGCAATTCCTTGTATGTGACTAATGCAAATGAGGGTCTCGACCAATTCACGGTGTTCGGCAACGGTGTTACTTGGAGCATGAGCTCCGGCGTATTGCTCGTTTTCTTTGGGTAATTCAGGAGAGGCTTAGAATGGACGACAATGACTACATCACCCCCCACCATCCCCCTAATTTAGTTTAGGTTTTTATAAATGATTATGTTTTAAAGTTTTTTTGTATTGTTCATTACCGAAGAATCTTTCTTAGTAGGATTTTGTTAGTAGAAGACTTCTTCTATTTTGCCTTTTTTGCTGAAAATGAATGTAATGCAATGAACAAGTTGAATATAAGTATTTCAGTTTAACAATTATGTTTTCCCTTTTTTTTTGTGATCGTTTCTTTTTGTGTTGGTTATTCTTCTATACAGGTAACTTTTTAAATATTTATTCCTAGTTCAATGAGCACTACTTTAGATTCGCGATTAAATTCAAGAAAAGTAAAAAATTATATAGTCTATCATCAATCATATACTCCGTCAATCCTCGACCGAACATAGTAGTCGATCGTAGACTATGCGAGTTGATGAGCCATCAGTAGCTTGTAGTTTGAAAGAAAAATAGTTAAATTAAAAATGATTTAAATAGATAATAACATATTTTGGGGCCTGTGAAATAAAATAATTAAAAAAAATAATTTAAATAGATAATAACATATTTTGGGGCTGGTGGGATAAAATAATTAAATTAAAAATGATTTAAATAGATAATAACATATTTTGGGGCTGGTCGAAGAAAATAATTAAATTAAAAAAGATATAAATAGATAATCACATGTTTTGGGTCTAGTGAAAGAAAAAAATAAATTAAAAATAATTTAAACAGATAATAACATGTTTTAGGGCTGGTGGAAGAAAAGAAGTAAATTAAAAATGACTTAAATAGATAGTCTTGAACTGTTGGTGAAACTTAATAGACTGTCGTCAATGTTGACCCATGTTAAATTCATGTAAAAAATATACTTGTGCTTTGAGGATCCATCGATTCATTTGGTCTACCATAGACTTACACCGTTAGGAGTGCATCGATTGATCTTCTGATTATGCGTAGACCACGATGATCTATGTACACTGCTCTAGACCATTACTTAGATATTTTTCAAAAATAAATAAATAAATTAAAAATAAATGTAGTATGAGTTTCTAAACATATAAAGGAGTGCAAACAAGTCACATAATCATATTAAAGCTTATACAAATTAGGGGTGGTGAATTAAGGAGTGTGTGGATGGGTAGTGGTTGAACAAACAACATCCTAAGAGTAATGTTTGTCAACGCATACGTATGTTTTGAGGATGATGATTGTATATGATGACTACACATTTCACATACTCCTTCAATCACCACCCCCAAATCAAAAGAGTATGTGAAATGGATAGTGGTTGAACAATCATCATCCTCAATACATACTTGTGCTTTGACAAACATTACTCTTAGCATATTATTTATTCAATCACTACCCATCCATACACTCTTAATTCACCACCCCTAATCTGTATAAGATCTAATATGACTATGTAACTTGTTTACACTCCTTCATATGTGTAGAAACTCACACTACATTTATTTTTAATTTATTTATTCATTTTTAAACAATATCCAATAATGGTCTATAGCAGTGTACATAGAACATCGTGGTCTACATATAATCAGGAAATCAATCGATGCACTCCTCACGGTGTAAATATACGGTAGACCAAACGAATCGATGGATCCTTATAACACAAGTATATTTTTCACTATTTTTCTTAAACATGTTATTGAGGGTCCATCGATTACGAGTGTCTACAGTAGACTTTAGTATCTCATTGATGACTGACATAGGTCATGATCTATAATAGTCTATTAAGTGTCACCAATAGTTCAAAAAACAAAATTACTGTTCCAACGGTAACAAACGGCTAATTTTGTACTCCTTCAGCGTTAACACTTCTTTTTTACTTCATAGATAAATTCCTCCATCCCTCATTATTTTATTTCATCCAATTTATTTTTATTTTAAAATTTTACAATGTCTCAAGCATCTCAAACACCCAATTCTAAAAAGACTCAAATTTTCATTTTAGGAATGCAACTGTCTTGAGGATGTCACGCACAGACTCAAATCTAGGTCATAAATTTTATAACTGTGCAATTGCAAAGGTGAGCCGTGTATGTCTTTTTTATAAAGTTAAGTAAATTGTTATGTAATTATTATCTTTTTTCCAGGATAATGCATATTCTCATTTTTTAAATGGCTTGACGAGCAATCACCTCCAAGCAGTCCATCAACGTTGAGTATGGGACCAGAGACATCAAATTTTCATGGCTTGACAAAATTTATCTTCTATAAAGGCTCCAAGAATACAAAGAAAATAGAGATTTTGTCATGACTTTGTTCAAATAAGCCAAAGAGCAGAGGGATCACTTAAAAGTATTGTCACATGACACCCAAATAGAGAGGGATCAACTATAATAAAAATTGATTTTGGCCTAAGAAAGGGAGAATGACTTAAAAATGGTGTTATGTGCTATAATGTCAGTATTCGTTCTTTGGAAAAGTGTAAAATGGATGTAGTGATATTGAATAAATAAAAATACTTCTATTTTTCTGTAATGTTAATATTGTTTTTCATAGAATCATAGTCGATCAAACAACACATTAACTTAAAATCGAGTAGCATGGTAATGATAGACTATGCAAGCAGTATACAAAAGATTAAATATGCATTCTAAGATGTTAACCATACACTGTAGCAATTATGATAACACAATGCATATTCAAATTTCATGCAACAAAATAGTTTGATAAAAGCAGATTCAGTGCAGAATCATAACAACTTTCATAAAATAAAAGAATGTTTCTAATATCCTACCAACAAATCATTCAACTTCCATATTTGTCAAATTAAAAAATATTTGTCTATATCCTAACAATTGAACATTCAACACATTACAATATTAGTTTTCAAATGTCTTTTTCCCCATTTTCCTCATCATCAGAAAAGTTATTGTTGATTTCATCAATGATATCCATGACCATATTTTTTCTGCTTCTTATTTTTCTTCTTTTTGTCCATCTTTTTAGTCTTCTCCATCTTCTTTGTCTGCTATTTATTCCATTCCATCTTCAGCTTTATCTCCTTTTTAGCATCTGCAGTAGCTTCTTCTTCTTTCTCAACTTCATTTTCTTTCTCAACTTTTTTTGTTTCTTCACCTGTAGTAGCTGCTTCTTTCTTACCTTCCTTTTATTCCTCAGCTTCTTCTTTTTATTCACCCATTACAGTTGCTTCTTTCTCATATTTTTTTCCTTACCCAGCTTCTTTTTTTTTCACTTGCTATAGGTTTCTCAGCTTCTTCTTCTTCTTCATCAGCTGCTGCTGTTTTTTCAGTTTTTTCTTTTTTCGTGCCTTCTTCTTCAACTGTTGCTGCTTCTTTTTTAGCTTCTTCTTTAACTGTTGCCACTTTTTTCTTTCTTCTTCTTCTGCAGCTGCTTCTTTTCCAATTTCTTCTTGGCTCTTATCTTCTTTCATTTCTTCTTGGCTCTTATCTTCTTTCATTTCTTCTTCTTCATCCTTCTTTTCTTCTTTTTTTTCCTCTTTTGCCACAAAAGTGGCCAACTCATCCGTTTTGCATTTTTTTTTCTCCTTCTTCATTCCTCCCCGATTCCTGAAGGTCCACTGTACTGTGTCATCATATTACAAAGTGTTACTAATATTTAAAGCTGAAAATTCATTAACTACATCAATTATTAAATAAAGTTACATCAATCATGTTGTCGCTCATTCTGTTTCTTTTTCTTTAGCCTTTTCTCTTTGATATAGGCTGCAATATCCAACACCGCTTCCTCGATCATAGAAACATATGTATGAAGGTCCCCATCGACAGAGGTTCCCACTACATATTTAGAGGTTCTCAGAGAAGCATCATCACCAATGTGTACTTCAGTGGGGTTACCACCCAAATCCCCATCATCATAATTGTTCTTATTTGAAGTAAGGAAAGTCAACCCATATAAATCTTTCTTCAAGCCATCGAGGACGTTATTCTTCACCCCATTCGTATATGGCTTAAATGTAACCATGTAATCCATCTTCATCTGATGAACACTAGAGATGATGTATGGGTGCACATTATACAAAAAATCAATTAAAAATTACATAACATTCGACAAAACAATAGTATTATTACAAAATAAAAAATAAGTTCATACCTTGGTAAATTTTCCTTTATACTTGAATGGGTTGCCTTCGATTATCTTATCACTTTTTATAGTGAGGATCTGAGGATGTGGGAAATTGGAAAGGGATCATCCATTGATTTTCTAAGATGAGAAAAGGCCTCATGGATCCAAATCTGTAAGCAGCATAGTAGTAAAAAAAATCAGAGTCTATGATAGAGTATAAATAAAACGCGAATCTATAATAATCTCACAAAAAGGTTGATGGTAGATACCATGAATGCCCAGGGAAATCTGAATAGAGCTTAGGATGCCTTCTGTGTCTTATCAAATACTTCCCTCTACTTCTTTAGGTCACTTTTCTTCTTCAGATAGTCCATGGTCAATTGAAATGTCTCTTTTCGCTCTGGATAACTCTCGAAGAAACTCAACAAATCGACCACTCGATTCAGTTTTGTGTCGACAACCTTCGTTGAATCTTTTGCAAGCAACATGGTGTGCAAGAACCACAGTAAATAATACCTAAAATTCTACTCCTTGTTCAACTTATTCCCTCTGATCAAGTGTAACAAGTTGGACACCGTAATGTCTTTGTTTTTCATCACCTTAAAGAAAAAATTCTCACCCTTGGATAACACCTTCTTTATTTTTGATTCACTAGGGTATGATGAGCAGTTCAACCCCATGACAAACAAAACTCTTTCACGCTAAAACAACCAGGCTTGTTGTTAACATAGAATCACATCTCATAACACATCATATCATTCTTGACGTGTTGCAATAACAAATAATGGACCAACTGCCCATTGAATTTGAGATGTTCCAGAAAGTTTCTCAAGTGTCCAAAACAGGACCGCTTGAATCCTTTCTTCAACTCTTAGTCGACAAGAGCTTGTTTAAATTCTCGATAAGCAGCCATTCTTGATCTGACCGATATCTTTACTAGGAAATATCCAACCTCATCCATCGTTCGAAGGTCATACAGCTCCACAGAAATGAACCTTGAATAAGATGGCATGAACAAAGGATTATGTAATGCCCTGATTTTCTGGAATCGAAACACCACATATGCTCATGATATTGAAGGACCACAAGCTAACCCTTTTCTGATATCTGTACCTGAGAACTGCATAATATACTAAAATAAATGCGGCAAACTGGCAGAAACTTGCCATAAGGTTCAAATATCTAAAAATACTCAATACTGAATATTGAATACTAATACATCTGTTCAAAAAGCCTCTAAACTTGTCTGAACTGTAGAGTTGATGGGACATGTTCCCAACTAACTCCATCTACTGAAAATAATTGAGTCTAATGCCATAGTAAAATAAGGATCATCCTTGAATGAAGAGGACTCACTACTACATCTACTGCTGCTGACTGATTTTGGACTGCTAAGGGTGCTCTGGATCTCATGCTTCAGAACCTATGTATAAGACACCATAGCGCAAGAGAAAGTATGCGTTAGTACTTTGAATATATTGGTATGCGAAATGAGGTAAGGCTATGAGCGTACTAAATGAGAACGTATGCATGAATACACAAACCAAAATTGAACTCGCAGTAACACTGAATACGAACTCTAAATACCGGTTTTTGAATACTAACTTACTGATGACTGAGTCTACTAGTACTAATGTCTGAGTTTACTAATACTGAGAGATAGAATAATTGAGTCTATTGAGATTGATGTCTAATCTTAATAATACTGATACTGATTTATTATATCTGAGACCAAGATTATATAATGGGTGATCTCTAAGTTTATTGGTAATGATGCCTGATACTTGATAAACTGAATCTGAGATTAAGCCTATATAACGGGTGACCTTTGAGTTTACTAATAATGAATATGATTATCTAAATTTGATATCAAGCCTTTATAATGGGTGATCTCTGAGAGGTAGTCAAGCTTAGTATAACGGGTGACTCCTCAGTTGAATTCTATTACTAAGACTGAATCTTAAACTGAGACTGTGGGAGGTAGTCATCTAACCGACATACCCCTTCTAGCTTCTTTGGGGTCCAACCTGTAACCCCAGTTGGAAGGGTGTCAATACCATGCCTCGGGTAAAGACACTTCTCTCGGAACCTAGGATGCCATGCCTAATATAACTGGTAACACCTGGTTGGAGCCAAGCCTAATATAACGGGTGACTCCGGGGAGGTAGTCAACACTAATATGATGGGTGACTCCTCATCCTGCACTAGCTACGTAGTTCTGGAGTGCAGGGATTGTTATTAACGACTCTGCCTAAAATAACGGGGAAGCCGTCACCCCTGCCCTCGCTCGGTGCTGAATCCTACTCCTAACTGAATAGACGCTGAATTGATTCTTAGACTATTCTAGAGTGAGCTGAATCTATTACTAGTCATCTTGCTTGACCGAGCTGATTGAATTTACTTGGTTCCATTATCTGACGAAATTCTACTAAATTGTTGCTAGCTTAATAAGCTTCACTGAAGTCTGAACTGAATACTGGATACTACTAAATACTATTGAATCAAAACTGAATACTGAGTTGGATTAGACTGATACTAAATTAAACTAGTACTGAGATTACTAAATTTTCTTAAGTTCTGTACTAGCTTAACTATACTAATCATAGCATGACTGAAATTATCTTGAGACTAACTCGGCTCTAGACACAGAGCTAAATTTTTAGGTATAAATACTCCCAGGACTCAATAGCATAAATAAATAAGACAGGACCACACTTGAGTATCATGCCAATGGACTTTCATTCACAACACAATCAATACAATATCTCTTCAATCACTTAAATGTCATAAACATGTAAATGTATAGGGAATGCATACTAATACCTCATAGTTGATCAATAAGGAATACACATGGATAAGAATGGATGCAACTTATTATAATACATTCACTAAGGAATTTCAACAAATGCTTGACATGCACTAATTATCACATAATTGGGGATTTCATGCTTAACATACTAAATAGGGCACTATTCTCTTTACTTAAGCGCTCTATCAAACATATGGGGAGCATGCTTTGGTTATACCATAGATTCTATACTTAATTATCATGAATACATCAATATCATGCAACTTGAAGAGGGTTTATGATGAACATCATACAATTCATCATACTAGAATCAACTCTTGAAATTGGTAGTCTAAATAATGAATTAAAACTCTATAATAACATGAACTTCAATTTCAATTCACATGAATCATGAAAACTCATAAATATAAGATCTTTGAATTTAGAAAAGGATTTTACTTCTTGGGTGGAAGGACCCCAAGAATAAACATCTGCATACCTTGTTATATGATTCTCGAAAGATTTACAGAGGAATCTTGATGACTTGGGTCTTGATTTATGAACCCTAATGGTTGTTCTTGAAGAAAATTGAGAGAAAACTAGTATATTTGGGTGAAATAATGAGAAATCTCATGTTAAAGAGTATATATAGGGGTAGTAAATTGACCGTATTACCCTTGGAATTAAAATCCAAAACTAATTTTTTTTTTATTTTATATGCTGGCGCGATGTGCCATAATTGTGCCAGCTTACTGGAAATTGGACAATTGGGAAACTGAGCTTTGGCGTGATGCGGTGGAAATCGTGTTTCCATCTTGGTTGCAAACTGGAAAGCCACCGCAACCTGGTGGAATTGCGGAGGCTTACAGGATTTTGACAATTGCCATTTTGGCTTGCTCCGCGATGCGCTAAAGTACCAGGTGGTACACTCTCTCACTAAAATGGCTCTAACTCTTCGTCTGACTGTCGGATTTTGGCAAATTTGATATTAATGGAAAGATTATTAGATTTACCACGAGATAAGAAGTCAAAATCTTAAAAATTTGACATGGAAAAAAATATATTCATCTTTGAAGTAAGATCTTTAATGTTCTAGAGATGAATTTAAACTAGGAGAAAGGTGGGGTATTACAGATCATTATCCCCATCAACACTGTTTCTTCCAGTTTCCTCGCTCTCTTAACTGTAAACAGTATCACTATGCTTGGCAACATCTTTAGTAGAATCAACGTATTCACTTATCTCTTTTAACTCCAAATCTGGTTCGAACACTACCTCTTCAATTTTTTTTCCTTTTCGACATTTTCAACTGCCCCAACTTTTCCTTTTCTACTGCTACCAGCAGATACAAATGTGGTACCAGCTTGGTGTTTAGTAATGGGTCCTTTTTAATAAAATCTACACCTACAAAATAAATCTGTCATTTTTTCAGTTCATAGACCACAAGTCTACTAATAGAAATAACTCAATGCTCAAATGAAACCCCCCCAAAAACTAAGAAATACCCCACCATTAAATAGTTCACTACACAAAAATACCATAACTGAACCAAAATTCAACATGCAGTATCAAAACTCAACTATTGGTAAAAATCAAACTAGTGCTATAAACAAACTAATTAGCTATTAATCTTTCAATTTTTACTACTTCAGCAACCACATTTTAAAAGAATTTCATACGTCTAAAAATTGATTTCAATCAAGGGCATTCTCATTTCGTAGAAAACAGGTCTATGGATAGAAACAGGCCACCGTTTGAATCAAACTGCCAAAATAACTCTTAAAATAACAATTATCCCACCATTCAATACTTTTCTTCTAAATAAATTTAGAACTAAACCAAAACTCCTTAAAAAAAATTTCAAAATTCAACACCATAATCGATGAAAAAATCTGTCAAAGCTGCCGAATAAAACTTTAACCATTGCTTTAGAATCAAACTAATTACCTATAAAATTCTTATATTTTAACTACTTAATCAACCAAATTCGGAATTTTTTTTCCTACATCACTACGAATCGATTAGCAGTAAAATCCTTTTAAATGGATCTAAAAATAATAAAAACTTGATTTTAACTAACCTCATAAAGCAACGACGAGCCCTTAGAAACTGGAGAAGAAGGAGAGATGAAAATGGCATTTTGGGAGGAGCTTATTGGGAATAACGAGAGTTGGAGAGAATTGAAGAGAAGAGAGAAAGGTTTTTTTTCATATTGGAATAAGGGAGGGTGTTAGGTGTATTATATTAAATTTGCAAAGTGGTAAAAAATGATGAAATGGTCCCTTGGCCCTCGTATGGGCCCCACTTTTACAACTTTTCCCCTCTTTTTAACTCTAATCCTAAAAATTAAATTAAAAAGAAAATAAGCAGGTATATGGCAAAATAGTTTTGACAAAATATGATTTTTAAAATTTTTCCCCACATACTTCCTTCATTTCAAAAAGAATGACCTACTTTCCTTTTTAATTTATTTACAAAAGAATAACGCATTTTAATTTTTTAGCAATACTTTAATTTCAACTTTCAACGTAGCATGTTTATGACCACAAGATCAAAGGACATTTTCATAAATTTGACAAAATTTTAATTTAGGACCACAATATTCAAATTTTTTTTTATTTTCTTTAAATTCATACCAAATCAAAATAGGTCATTCTTTTTTAAACGGAGGGAGTATTAACTTTTACTCAGAACTTGAGTTAACGAATGATTAGTGGTGTTGAAAAGAAATTTCAAAACCCCTTAATTTGATGGGTAATGGATACATAAATCTTCATATTATAGGAAGAGTGCATGTCTGAAGTTGACCATAGTATAAACTTATGTGAAAACTAAATCGGTAGAGAAGCTTTACTTATATGAAAACTAATTGCTAGAGAAGATTTCAACTCAACTTAGTGTTAGAGGGTTCTTATGACCTTAATTCACATCTGATATACTTTCTATACTTAATGATTGACGTTTATACAAATAAAAACTCATCGTGTTTGGATCTATCTGCTAATGTAAACTGTTCAAATCTCATCCTAAAAGTTTGAGGTGTTACATAAGCCAAATAGCCTATGAGCGTCATTTATATCTTGGAATGAGGGGAATATAAATTTCAAATGAAACCACAATTTACCTGGAAGGCTTACAATCTAGTAACATCATAAGTATAGAAAATAACATAAAAAATATTATAATTGGACAAACATTCTACTAAACAGCTCAAGATCGTTAACTGAGGTTGAAAGGCTAAACTAAACAAGAGAAATTAGGAAACTATGAGAGGATTTCAGTGTTGGATTATGGTTCTTTTTCTCTTTTTGTAATACCCCAAAAATCCAAACTAGTGTTAGCGTCGTGTTTCAAGATCATGCATAGTGCATTATGGTTCTATGATGGTTTTATGAGTTAGTTTGATGTATATTAAGGGCCCAAATAACTCCAAGCCATTAGACAAACCAAAATAATCCTTATCGATTGAATTTTTGTATAAGAATGTTGCTTTAGTCAACTTAAAATGAGCATATCTTTTTCTCTGCTCAAAATTTTCCAGATCAAGACCCACAAAATGATAGAAAATTGAATTATCTTTCAAACGATACTAATTTCGCCCAAATACAATACTTGGGTGAGAAGTTATGGAACTTTTAGTGAAAGCAGTAGCTCAATACGAGTAGCACCGCGTTGCGGTTACCTGAAAAATGGCATTCTTCCTTTTCCAGTGTGTCACCACGATAAGCATCGTATCACATCCTGGGGCATTTTTGCAGTTGTCAATTTTCTGTGAGGTATCGCGATAAGCATCGCGTCGCGCCAAAAGTCCAGTAGCGGATTGTCCATTTCCAGTGGCACAACGCGATTGCACCGTGTCGCACCACTGGAAAAAATGGGTTCGTTACTTTTCCAATGGCCCAACGCGATTGTACCACATTGTGCTAGAGCCTAAATTTGGGATTTTCTCAGTTTCGCGACTTAAATTCCAAGGATCGTTTGGTCTTTTTCCCATGACCCCAATTTGTGAAAAACACGAGATTAAAGCCCCAACAACCTATTAGGTCATTGTTTTATTCTATTTATCACAAATAAAAAGTAGTTTCTTTCAAGAACAAACCCTAGATATCAAAATTCAAGATCAAATCTCAAGAATTTACCATCAACTCTTACGAATTCATTAACCCAGGTATATTAAGTGTTCATTCATGGTTCCCTTTCACCCATAGAGCCCAAGTATCCAATTTTACATACAAAGTTATGATCTTTGCAAGTTATTATGATTATAATTGTGATTTTAAACATGAAAAGTCCATGAATCATAATTCTATACCATGCTTACATGAAATTATTGTTATCAAACCCCACATATTTTAATATTATTATTGATTGAATTAAATTATAGTTAAGCGTTATTGAAATTGAAATCATGATATTACTCCAAGTTTAAACTATTCCCATGTTTAGCCTAAACCATGCATATCAAGTGTTTGATGAAATGCTTATAAGAATGGATTTTAATAAATGTTCCCATGTTATGTCCCTAAAGTTTAGTACTATTTTATGATTATTACTATTGAGTCCTGGGGTTTATGAGTACCCGAAAAGATAGTTATTTACTTAGGCTCAGTATCATCAGAATGGTTTTAGAATATGTTATGAGCATTTTTAGTTCAGTCAATTCTCATAATCATTTAAGCTTAGAACAGTCCAGTACTTCAAGTCAATTCAGTTGTGAGTAGGATTTAGCATCGAGCGAGTGCCGGGATGATGAATTTCCCATCAGATAGGCAGAGTTATTAATAGCAGCCTCTAAACTTTAGAACTATGTAGCCATCGTAGGATATGAGGAGTCACCCGCCAGTTTAGGCTTCTACCTCACAGAGGTCACCCACCATTTTAGGCTTGATACCCTTAGTCCTTCGGGACAATATAGTAGCAAGTGGATCCACACAACTAGCATTAGTATCCATGGCATGGTACTAACACCCTTCTATCTGGGGTTATAGATTGGACACTGATTAGCTCAGATTGGGGAATGTTAGATAGATGATACCTCCCACAGTCTCAGTCCAGTAATCAAATTTTAGTTGCTTGACCAAAGTATACAGATATCAGCCACTTAATATTCATATTTTAGTATTTTTGTATTTACAGCTTATAATCAAAACATGTTATGTGATTGGTCTTGCATCCTCAGTATTTACAAATTTCACATGTCTTTCGTATTTACAAATTTTATTCATATTATTCGGTATTATAATGACCCAATTTTCTAGAATCAAAACGTCACATGGTGTTCATAATCCCGAATGACCACAAACTAACCTTTTACTAATATCTGTACCTGTGCACTATATAATATATCTGAAATAAATGCAGAGAACTGGCAGAAACTGGCCATAAGGTTCAAAACATCTAAAATACTTGAAACTGAAAATTGAATATTGATACATCTATCCGAAAAGCCTCTAAACTGTCTAAACTGTAGAGTTGATGGGACATGTTCCCAACTAACTCCATTTACTAAAAGTAAACTAAATCTGATGCGATAATAAAATAAGGATCATCCTCGACTGAATAGGACTCACTGCTATATCTACTGTTGATGACTGGGACTGATCTGCTAAGGGTACTCTGGATATCGTTCCTCTGAACCCATGGTCTCAAATAAAATACCATAGCGCAAATATGTCAGTATGGAAATGTACTGAGTATGAATATGAGGTAAGGCTAAATGCGAGGGCTTATGCATGAACAATTACTTAACTGAATAATGATGAGAGTACTGATTAAGAACACATACATGAATGCACAAATCATAACTGAAATCACTGTGACTCAAAATACTGAAACTTGGATACCGCTTTACTGTTATCTGAACTCACTACTAATACTGAGATACTAGACAACTAAATCTCTTGATATTGATAACCGAGTACTGGATTTGAGATCAGTCCTCTCTAGTGAGTGATCTCAGAAATTGATGTTACTAGAGCTAATTAACTGAATCTACTCATATCAATGACTGTACTCTGAACTTGCTACTCTCAGCTGATGAACTTAGAGATCAAACCTCTCTAAAGAATGATCCCTTAATCTACTATCAATGATAAGAAGAGGTTTTATTTGAGATCGAACCTCTCTAGCGAAGGATCTCTGAAATTGATAATGAGAATACTCAACTGAATTTGAGACTGAGTTCAAGCCTATCTAACGGATGATCTCTAGATCTGATAATAAGATTACTCAACTAAATTTGAGACTGAGATCAAGACTATATAATGGGTGATCTCTGGATTTGATAATGAGATTACTTAACTAAATTTGAGACTGAAATCAAACCTATCTAACAGGTGTTCTTTGGATCTAATAATACTAATACTGAATATCTTTATTTGAGACCATGCCTATCTAGTGGGTGGTCCATGAATCAATGGAACTATCTAAGTTCCTTACTGAGATAGGTAACTATATCTGACAGTCCTAATTTTTGAGTTCTATTCTGAAGACTAATACTGAAACTATAATGTGGGAGTTATCATGTAACCAATATGCCCTGAATCTAAACTAATGGGGTCCAACCTGTGACCCCAGCTGGAAGGGTATCAATATCGGGCCACGAGTAAAGATCTTTACCCTGGTCAAGCCTCTCTAATGGGTGACCCTCATAGGAAGTCAAGCCTAAGGCAGTATAATAGTCAAGCCTTATTCTAACGGGCGAATCCTGCTTTTATGCTGGGTACGTAGTTATAGAGTTCAGGGATTACTCCTAACGACTCTTTCTCTCTAACGGGAAGCCGCCAACCTTGGACTTGCTCGATGCTAGATCCTACTCCCGACTGAAAGACTCTAAACTGATTCTTAACTAAACTTAAACTGAGCTGAATCTGTTACTGATGATATTCTTGAATGACCTAACTGATTTATGCTGAATTCACCTGGTTCTGTATTTGACGAAATACTACTGAATCTCATTATCTGACTGCATAATACTAAGTTCCAAACTGAACACTTGAATACCACTAAATCTGAGCTGAGTACTGAATTAAGGCTAGAATACTAGTGATACTGAGATTACTGAGATTTCTAAGATTTCTTAAGTTCTGTATCTATTTGAGAGTACAGAGTTCTATAACTTGGTGAGTTTTGAGAATCGTGGCTTAACTGAGATTATCGAGGAAATTGACACGGGCTTTAGACTGCAGCTAATTTGTGGGATATTAATACCCCAGGACTCAATAACATAAAAGTAAAACATAACCATTCTTGAATAATCAAGACCATGGACATTCATTCACCATTCCAATCACTAAAGAAACTCTTCAAGTATTTAGAAATCATAAATACGTGATAGTATTGGGAGATATGCTATTCGCTCATACTCCATTCAACAAGATCTTACATCAAACACTCAACATGTATTAAAGTCTTAGCATGTATCGAAGAGCACATAATTAGGGAATTTCATGCTATTATATCACAATTCATTCACTAAGGCTTTTCAACAAACACTTGGCATGTATGGGTTTGCACAAAATTGGGGATTTCTAGTCCACATGCTATAATGGCTCTAATTCTTTCACTTAAGCATTTTATCAAACATATGGGGAGCAGGCTTTGCTTATTCAACAATTTCTACACTTAATTGATGTGAACACATCACTTAACAAGCAACTTGAAAAGGGTTTATCATGAACATCACATGAATATCACATACTAGGGTCAAAGCTTGAAACCTCATAAATAAAACATGAATTAAAACTCGATAATAGCATGAACATCAATTTCAACTCCCATGAATCATGAAAACTCATAAACATAAGATCTTTGAAATTTAGAAAAGGGTTATTGAGATTCTTGGATGAAAGGGACCCAAGAATTAATATCTACATACCTTAGGGAAACTCTTTCTTGAAGGCTCTTACTCTTAGAGACATTCTTGATTTCTCTTGATTTTTCTTGAAGAAGAAAGAAGGGTTTTGATTTGTAGGAAACACTAGTTTTTGATGTTGAAGATGAGAAATGATGTTGTGATCCTTGATCGGATATAAATAGAGGCTTAAAAGAGTGGGAGAAAGACCAAAAAACCCTTTTAAAAATATATTAAAATTACTGAATAGGGGCTGCGACGGTCGATGCGATGGTCCGTCGCTAGTCTGACGGTCCGTCGGATCATCCATTTTACGTCGGTAAAAAAACACACCCTATATTGGTTGTAATGGTCCGAGCAATGATCCATCGTAAACTTGATGGTCCGCTGGATTGTCCATCGCACATTGTCCAGGATAAGGCCACATTGCCACAGTGCCGACGGTCTCAGCGATGTTCCGTCGTAGCCTTGACTGTTCGTCGTCCTAGACATCGCACCTAGGCCTAAAAAGGGAGTCACTGTATTGGTTATGATGGTCTAGGTGATTATCCATCATGAGCTCGATGGTCTGTCAACCCGTCCATCGCACCTGGGCGGTTCCGATAGTTCTTAGTAAAATGGTCATAACTTTCTCGTCCGATGTTGGATTTTGACAAAATTGGTATTGATGGAAAGCTTATTCAATGATATACATTAAAAAAAGTCTATATTAGGGAAATTATACACGGTTAAAAATACTTCTCACTTGGGAAGACAGTTCTCAACCTTTTAGGGCCAAATTAACACTTTACTAAACAATCTCTAAGGCTCAGACTACGAGAGAATTTTGTGGGGTCTTACAATATATCCCACTTGGTAACATTTATCCTCGAATGTATCTTGATAGTCTAAGAACACTGATCAACTGAACTTACTAAAGGAACAAGAGCATCTGAAACATGATCATGCAATTGGAACTACTGATATACTAAGCTCTCATACTGGACATGTATATCTGATGCATGGAATACTCAACAGAAGCTACTCATAAGCTGAATTCTCATAATAGAAATGCATATCTGATGCATGGATCCATAAATAAGTTGCTCTCATGAATACATGACTGAATATACTGAAAAACTAAACTTTTTCTACTGAACATGCATATGTAATGCATGAATGTCTGACTGTACTAACTCTCGGAAGCATGAATGGCTATGAAATAATAACTGATGTTAACTGCATAAGGAGAGTCTGAATATGCAATTGAATGAGTCTAAAGACATGAAAGCATTGCTATAGAATGGGGTATCTCCCCCTTAGTTCTCTATGTCCCTCTAGACACACTTCGCTAAAATACTGGGGTAGTACATGGGGCACCTACGAACTGTATCATGATTGACTAACTAAGATCTGAAACTAATGCATGACTCATGCTAACATATAAGCTCAAAATGGGAGCAAAAGAACTAACAATGCATATCATAAAGATGAAGGACTCATAACATACCCAAATCTATATCAAGGAACCTTTCATGATCATGGTGGGTTTGAAGCGCATGAAGTTTGTTCAGACGCTGACCACTACTGGCACCAGAAGGGGTACCCCACTAATAAAACTCTATACCCCTCTGAGTTAGAACTCTATATTATCACATTCTGTGACTTGGACTACCACACCCAAAACATACATAACTGCTGACTCTACACATGCCTAGGTGGCTCTTGCCATACTCTCCACAAAGCGGATAGGTACGAACACCACTTGCACTACTCTGGGCATTGGGGTCTAGTATCCCATCATGACTGACTTTCCTAAAATTTGGTGCGAGTACACTAGATGAGGATGGAGATAGGACTAAAAACTTTTGACTATGCTGAGAACGGCTACCACCCTGGGACTCGCTTGATAGAAACCATGACTACCTATTCTGGCTCTCTTACTCACTCTTTTTTTATCTTATCTACCTTAATTTTCTGTGTATGTATCATCAGCCTAGAAAGGTCTAATCTTTAATGATCATAGTGGTTCTATACTCTTTCAATACCAAATCGGACACACCAGTTACAAACTTACTCATACTCGCTCTAGTGTCAGCTATCAAGTCGGGGAATACTTTGCTAACTGGTTAAACTTAAGACAATACTCTTTCACTATTATGGAGCCTTGCCTTAGGTTCATGAATTCTTCTACTTTAGCTCCCCTCATCTTTAGCGGGAAAAACTTATCTAGAAAGGCATCCTAAAACTCCTGCCAAGTCACAGGAGTTGCATCCTACCCTCGACTCTTCTTCCACATTACTACCCAATCATGAGCAATATCCTTTAGCCTATAGAACACTAAATCTACAATATCCTCTTAAAAACATGTATAATCTTGGTAATCTTCCCCACCTCCTCAAGATAAAGTTATGGGTCCTTATCTGCTACTGACCAAAAGAATTCTGGCGGGCTTATTCTCATGAAATCTCTAATTCTAGCTGCGGCTGAACCCTCATCTTGCTGAGGTGGGGCCACAACATAATGGTTTCTCTGAACACTAGTTGTCACATCTTGGGTAAGCACCTGAAAAGCTGCCTAAAACTCTGCATGTAACACATTCTCATTCTTAGGATCTACTGGCTGAGGTAGCTGGTCATCAACCCTACAAACATTATCTCTGTGAGGAGGCATACTCTATAAATGGAAGAAAAAGATAGATTAGACTGAGGATCAAATCGATCTCATGCTCACTTGTATGACATAAATACTGAAAGAAGGGTAATTGCTCCTAAAAACATCTTACAGCCTCTTGTACATAAATGTGGTGCGCAATACACCCATGCACAAAACTCTACTAGATGCATCTTTTTAGACTCCCTAGGACACTATTGAATCTTCGACTCTGATACCAATTTATAACAACCTAATTTTCTGAATCAGAGCATCACATGGTGCTCATAATATCGAAGGACCACAAGCTAATCCTTTACTGATATCTGTACCTGGACAATGCATAATATTTAAAATAAATATGAAAAACTATCAGAAATTGGCCGTAAGGTTCAAAACATCTAAAATACTTAAAACTGAAAACTGAATACTGATACACCTATCTGAAAAGGCTCTAAAATGTCTGAACTGTGGAGTTGATGGAACATGTCTCCAACTAACTTTGTCTACTAAAAATAAACTAAATCTGATGTGATAATAAAATAAGTATCATCCTCGAATGAAGAGGACTAACTACTACGTCTACTGCTGCTGACTGGGATTGACCTGCTAAGGGTACTCTGGATCTCATTCCTCTGAACCAATGGTGTCAAATAAAATACTATAGCATAAATGCATCAGTACGGGAATGTACCAAGTATGAAGATGAGGTAAGAATAAATGCAAGGGCTTATGCATGAACAATTACTTAACTAAATAATAATGAGAGTACTGAATGAGAACACATGCATGAATGCACAAATCATAACTAAAATTATTATGACTCGAAATACTAAAACTCGGATACTGCTTTACTATCATCTAAACTAAATACTATTACTGAGATACTGAATAACTGAATCTCCTGATATTGATAACAAGTACTGGAGTTGAGATCAGTCTTCTCTAGCGAGTGATCTCAAAAATGATGTTACTGGAGCCGATTAACTAAATCTACTAATATCAATGACTACACTCTGAACTTGCTACTCTTAGTTGACTAAATCGGAGATCAAACCTCTCTAATGGATGATCCCTGAATCTACTATCAATGACAAGAAGAGATTTTATCTAATTTCGAACCTATCTAGCAGAGAATCTCTGAATTTGATAATAAGAATACTCAACTGAATCTGATACTGAGTTCAAGCCTATCTAACGGGTGATCTCTAGATCTGATAATGAGATTACTCAACTAAATCTGAGACTAAGATCAAGCCTTTCTAACGGGTGATCTTTGGATCTAATAATGAGATTACTCAACTAAATCTGAGACTAAGATCAAGCCTTTCTAACGGGTGATCTCTGGATCTGATAATACTGATACTAAATATCTTTATGGGAGTCCATGGCTATCTAGTGGATGGTTTATGAATCAATAGAACTATCTGAGTTTCTTACTGAGATAGGTAACTGTATCTGATAGTCTTGATTTCTGAGTTCTACTCTGAAGACTGATACTGAAACTGTAATATGGGAGCTCTCACTTAACAGCCATGCCTCAAATCTGAATTGGTGGGGTCCAACCAGTAACCCCAGCTGGAAGAGTATCAATACCGTGCCACGGGTAAATACCTCTACTCTGGTCAAGCCTCTCTAATGGGTGACCCTCACAAGAAGTCAAGCCTAAGGCAGTATAATAGTCAGGCCTTATTCTAATAGGTGAATCCTAGTCCTACGCTGGCTATGCAGTTCTGGAGTTTAGGGATTGGTCCTAATGACTCCGCCTCTCTAACGGGGATCCTCCATCCCTGCACTCACTCGGTGCTAGCTCCTACTCCCAACTGAAAGACTCTAAATTGATTCTTAACTAAACGTAAACTGAGTTGAATCTGTTAGTGATCATATTGCTCGAATGACCTAATTGAGTTACACTAAATTCACCTGGTTCTGTATCTGATGGAATACTATTGAATCTTATTATATGACTGTATGATACTGAGTTTGAACTGAACACTTGAATACTACTAGATCTAAGCTGAGTACTGAACTGAGGCTCGAATACTAGCGATACTGAGATTATTGAGATTCTTGAGATTTCTTAAGTTTTGTATCTATCTTAGAGTACAGAGTTTAATCACTCACTGAGTTCTGAGAATCGTGGCTTAACTAAGATTATCAAGGAAACTTACATGGGCTCTAGACTGCATCTAATTTGTCGGGTATAAATACCCCCAGGACTCGATAACATAAAAGTATAACATAACCACTCTTGAATAATCAAGACCATGGACATTCATTCACCATCATAATCACTAAAGCATCTTTTCAAGTATTTAGAAATCATAAATATGTAATAGTATAGGGAGACATGCTATTGGCCCTTACTCCATTCAGTAAGGTCTTACATCAAACCCTCAGCATGTATTAAAGTCTTAGTATGTATCAAAGAGCATATAATTAGGGAATTTCATGATATCATATCACAATTCATTCACTAAGGCTTTTCAACAAACACTTGGCATGCATGGGTTTGCAAACTATTGGGGATTTCTAGTCCACATGCTATAATGACTCTAATTCTTTCACATAAGCATTTTATCTAACATATGGGGAGCATGCTTTTCTTATTCAATAATTTCTACACTTAATTAATATGAACACATCACTTAATAAGCAACATGAAAAGTGTTTATCATGAAATTCACATGAATATCACATACCAGGGTCAAAGCTTGAAACCTCATAAACAAAACATGAATTAAAACTCGATAATAGCATGAACATCAATTTCAACTCACATGAATCATGAAAACTCATAAACATAAGATCTTTGAAAGTTATAAAAGGGTTCTTGAGCTTCTTGGATGAAAGGGATCCAAGAATCAACATCTGCATACCTAAGGGAAACTCTTTCTTGAAGGCTCTTGGAGAGATTCTTGATTTTTTGATTTCTCTTAATTTTTCTTGAAGAAGAAAGAAGGGTTTTGATTTGTAGAAAACCCTAATTTTTGATGTTGAAGATGGGAAATGAAGTTGTGAGCCTTTATTGGATATAAAATAGGGTCTGAATAGAGTGGGAGAAAGACTAAAAAGCCCTTTTAAAAATATCTTAAAATTACTGAACAGGGGCTGCGACGATCGAAACGATGGTCCGTCGCTAGTATGACGGTCTGTCGGATCGTCGTTCGCACGTTGGTAAGAAAAATAACACACTTCCTTGGTTGCAACGGTTTGAATGATGGTACATCACAAACTCGATGGTCTGTCAGATTGTCCATTACACATTGACCAAGATGAGGCCACACTGTGTTAGCGACGATGCTCCGTTGCAATCTTGATGGGCTGTCGTCTTGGTAGTCGCACTTGGGCCAGAAAAGAGAGTTACTGCCTTGATTGTGATGGTTTGGACAACGGTCCATCCCAAGCTCTACGATCCATCAACTTGTCCGTCGCACCTTGGTGGTTTCGATAGCTCTTAGTAAAACGGTCATAACTTTCCCATCTGATGTCAGATTTTGACAAAATTGGTATTGATGGAAAGCTTATTCAAGGCTCTACATTAAAAAAGTTGATATTAAGGAAATTATACGTTGTTCAAAATAATTCTCACTTGGGAAACACTATTCAACCTTTTAGGGACGGATAAACACTTTACTGAACACGCTCTAAGGCTCAGACTACGAGAGAATTTTGTAGGGTCTTATAGGTATTTCATGGTATCTATTTATTTAGATAGTTATCACTCTTGATCATTAAACCATACATATCATCCTACCTTATTTATCATACAAGTATATTCAAAGTACTGATCTCATACTTTTTTCTTGTGTTATGATGTATTATATCATAGGTTTAGATGCCTAATTCTTGGATCATGCATAGAGTTTCTAGATTATTAGCCACAGTAGTGGTCAGTCCTTATCTTTTATGGAAAGGATATTTATTTTCATGCTTTCAATTCAATATGTAGATGGTGTTAGTTGGGGCCTGTCCTATCAACTCTTATTCAGTCAGTTTAGAGGCTTTCAAACACTTCAGATAGTTAGTTAGTTTATTTTTATTTTATCAGTTTCAGATAATTATTTTCCTGACTCATGATTCAGTATTGTTGTTTGTTTCTAAAACCTTATGGATCATTAATTATTCTTCTGCATATGCTATTATATTATTTAGTGCTCACAACAGGTACTAGCTCATGGGTTAGCTTGTGGTCCCTTGGGACTGTGAGCACCGTGTGATGCCTAGGGTGTATTCTCGAGGTGTAACAAAATTGGTATTGGATCCTAAGGTTTTGAAGTTTCCTAGGAAGTCTGAAAGCCACATCAAGTAGAGTTTTATGCATGGGGGTGAAATGCGCCATACTTATGGGCAAGAGGCTATGAGCATTTTAGGAAAAATTCCCTTCTTTCAGTGTTCATGTTAGTGACTGAACATGAGATAAATTTTAACTCTCTACATAATCTATTCTCCCTTTCATTTACAGAATATGCCAACTAGAAAGACAAATAGAAGAACAAATTTGAACCAGTCAGCACCTCTGCCCATTCAGGAAGATCCCCTGAATGAGCATATTTCTCATGCAGAATTTAGAGCTACATTCATTAGTCTAGCTCACTCTGTAGTGGATCAGAATTCTCAGCCAGCCGCCATTCCATCCAACCCAATGGCCAATATTGCCACAGCTAGGATTCAGGACTTTACCTGAATAAACCCTCGTTTGTTTTCAGGATCCAAATCTGAAGAGGATCCACATAAATTCTTAGACATGGTATAGAAGGTAACAGATATTATGGGGGTGACTTTTAGTGAGAGTGGTAAATTTGTTGCTTACCAGTTAAAAGATGTAGCCCATACATGGTTTAAGTAGTGAAAAGTAGATAGAGGCGCAGATGCATGGCCCAAAGAATGGGAAGAGTTTACTACTACCTTCTTAGATTGGTTTTTTCCATTGGATTTGAGAGAAACCAAGGTGTTAGAGTTCATCAACTTGAGGCAGAGCAGTATAAGTGTGAAAGAGTATTCCCTCAAGTTTACTTAGTTAGCTAGGTCTGCCTCTTATGTGGTAGTTGATAGAAGGTCTAAGATGAGCAAGTTTATATTGGGTGTATCTGAAAGTATGGTAAGGAGTGTATGACCACAATGCTAATTAAGGATATGAGCTTGTCTAGGTTGATGTTCCATGCTCAACAGATTAAGGAGAAAAATCTTAAGAAAAGAGAGAGAGGGAGAATAAGAGGAGTAGAATAGGTAGCTTTAATTTCCATTAGCCAAGGTAAGAAGGTGGTAACCATCTTCAATTTCATCAAAAATCTTCAGTCCCAACTCTATCTTCAGCTAGTGCCCTAGTACCCAAATTCAGAAATGATAATAGGGATAAAGTGCCAGGCTCTAAGTCCCAAAAAAGTGTAAACTGTGGTCGTACAAATCCTCTTTACCAAAAATATAGTAAATACTATCAGGGTGAGTATAGAACTGATAATGATGTATTCTTTGAGTGTGGCAAACCAGGCCATCAGATTTAGGAGTATCAGGTAGTTTCTCAGAAAGGTAGGGATTTACCCCAACAGGGCCAGTCCCATCAGTCATCAGTTCCAGTCGTCTGCCTGACTCAGCAGGGTGCTACTTTTAGTCCTACCAGTGGTTAGCGTCCAAATAGATTATATGCCCTTCAGTCCTAATAGAATCAGGAAAATTCTCCTGATGTGGTTACTGGTGCATTACAAGTCTTTCATTTATATATTCATGCTTTATTAAACCTTGGAGTTTGTCTTTCTTTTGTAACTCCTTATACAGCTGTCAACTTTGGAGTTAGTCCCAAAATCTTATTAGATCCCTTTTCAGTGTCTACCCCAATGGGTGTCTCTATTATAGCCCAACAGATATAGAGGAACTGTCTGGTTATAGTTCCTCAGAAAGTCACTTTAGTAGATCCTGTGTAGTTAGAGATGACTGATTTTGACATTATTCCCAGTATGGATTGGCTCCACTCATGCTATGCTTCAGTTGATTGTAAAAGTAGAGTAGTTCATTTTTAGTTTTCAAATGAACCAATCCTTGAATGGTGGGGGAGTACTACAACTCTTAGGGGTCAGCTTATTTCATACCTTAGAGCGAGGAAAATGATATCCAAGAGGTGTATTTACTATCTGGTCTGATTCAAAGACTCTAATTTTGAAACTCCTAACCTTGAGTCAGTTTCAGTAGTAAGGGAATTTCCAGATGTGTTCCTTGGAGATCATCCCAAAGTTTCTCACTATAGAGGAATTAACTTTGGAATAGAATTTTTTCTAGAGACTTAGCCTATCTCTATCCGGCCATACAGAATGGCCCCATCCAAACTCAAAGACTTGAAAGAATCATTGAAATATCTCCTATATAAGGGATTCATTAGGCCCAGCATCTCCCCGTGGGGCGTACCATTCTTATTTATGCGTAAGAAAGATGGTTCTCTTACAATGTGTATCGAGTACCGTCAGTTGAAAAAAGTCACAATCAAAAACATATATCCACTTCCTAGAATCAATGAGTTATTCGACCAACTTCAGTCTGCCAATTATTTCTCTAAGATAGACCTCAAATCCGACTATCATCAACTTAGAGTCAGAGAATGTGACATTCCAAAAACAACTTTCAGAACTCAATATGGTCACTTCGAGTTTCTATTGATGTTCTTTGCTCTCACTAATGCCCCAATAGCCTTCATGGACTTTATGAATTAGGTGTTCAAGTAATACCTGGACATTTTCATCATAGCTTTTTTCATAGTATTGCAGACTCTTAAAGCCCATAAATTGTTCGCCAAATTTAGTAAGTGTGAATTTTGGCTAAGATAAGTATCTTTCCTTAGCCATATTATTTTTGGTGATGGTATTAGAGTCTATCCTTAAAGACCAAGGTGGTGAAAAACTGGACCAAACCCATCTCTCTGTCAGATATCAGGAGCTTCTTGGGTTTGGCTGGGTAATATCGATGCTTTGTTAAAGGATTTTTGTCTATTGCATCCCCCATGTCTAGATTGTCTTTAAAAAATTAAGTTTCAATGGTCAAATTTGTTTGAGAAGAGTTTTCACGAGTTGAAGACTTGACTTATCACAACCCCAATTTTAACATTACCATATGGTTCAAACGAGTTTGTTGTGTATTGTGATCTTCCAGAGTAGGGTTGGGATGTGTTTTGATATAAAAGGGTAAGATTGTGGCCTATGCCTCTAGACATTTTAAGCATATGAAAAGAATTACCCTACCCATGGTCTTTAGTTAGCAACTGTTGTTTTTGCCTTAAATATTTAAAGGCACTATTTATATGGGGTGCATGCTGATGTGTTCACAGATCACAACAGCTTGTAGTATATGTTTTCGCAGAAGGATTTAAATCTATGTTAGAGAAGATAGTTAGAATTGTGTAAAGATTATTATATGAGTATTTTATACCAATCAGGCAAGGCCAATGTAGTGGCAGATTCCCTAAGTAGATTATCTATAGGTAGTGTGGCTCATGTTGAGGATGATAAGAAGAAGTTAGTTAGAGAAGCACATCAGCTTGCCAGATTAGGTGTTTATTTGGTTGATTCAACTGAGGGTACCATTTGGGTTCAGAATAGTTTGGAATATTCTTTGGTTGCTGAAGTAAAAGAAAAGAAAAATAGGTATCCTAGTCTAGTGAAGTTGAAAAAGTCAGTCAGAGGTAAAAAAGTAGAGGTTTTCTCCCAAGGAGGAGATGGGGTGTTGCATTGTCAGGGTAGATTGTGTGTGTCATGTATTGGTGAGTTGAGACAGTAAATTTTTGTAGAATCACATGGTGAGCGTTACTCTATTCAGTATGTTATCTTAGTTCTTCAGTGTTTTCAGCTTAGCCAGTCTCATTCGAGGAAGAATGTTCCCAAGGGGGAGATATTGTAATACCCCAAAAATCCAAATGAGTGTTAGTATTATGTTTCAAGTTCATGAATAGTTCATCATAGTTCTTTGATGGTTTTATGAGTTGGTTTGATGTATATTAAAGCCTTAAATAACTCCCAGCCATTAGATGGACCAAAATAATCCTTACCAATTGAATTTTTGTATAAGAATGTTGCTTTAGTCTATTTCAAATGAGCATATATTTTCCTCTACACAGAACTTTCTATCTCAAGACCCACCAAATGATAGGAAATTGAATTATCTTTCCAACGATACCAATTTCACCCAAATTCGATACTCGAGTGAGAAGTTATGGTACTTTTAGTGAAAGAAGTAGCTCAATACGAGCAGCACCGTGTCACGGTGACCCCAAAAATGGCATTCGTCCTATTCTAGTATGTCACTGTGATAAGCACCGCATCGCGCCCAGGGGCATTTTCACAGTTGTCAATTTCCAGTGAGGTATCGCAATAAGCATCACATCGCACCAAAAGTATAGTTGGGGATTGTCTGTTTCAGTGGCACAACGCGATTGCACCGTAGTTGGGTAAAATGGGGTTCTTTAGTTTTTAGTGGATCGACGCGATTGTACTGTATCGGCCGAAGCCAAAAATCAGGATATTCTCAGTTTCAATTTCGTGCCGGAGCCCAAGTATCCAATTTTAAATACAAAGTTATGATCTTTATAAGTTATTGTGATTTTAATTGTGATTTTAACCATGAAAAGTCCATGAATCATAATTCTACACCATGCTTACCAGAAATTATTGTTGTTATCAAACCCAATATATTTTAATGTTATTATTGATTGAATTAAATTATGATTAAGCGTTATTCATGTTGAAATTATGCTATTACTCCAAGTTTAAACTATTCCCATGTTTAGCCTAAACCATGCATATCAAGTGTTTGATGAAATGCTTACATGAATGGATTTTAATAAATGTTCTCATGTTATGTCCCTAAAGTTTAGTACTATATTACTATTATTGCTATTGAGTCCTGGGGGTTATGAGTACCTGAAAAATATATGTTTACTTAGCATCAGTATCTTCAGAATGGTTTTAGAATATGTTTTGAGCATTATCAGTTCAGTCTGTTCTCATAATCAGTTAAGCTTAGAACAGTCTAGTACTCCAAGTCAGTTCAGTTGGGAGTAGGATTTATCATCGAGCGAGTGTCGGTATGATGACTTTCCTGTCATATAGGCAGATTCGTTAGTAGCAGTACCTATACTCCAGAACTAAATAGCCAACATAGGATATGAGGAGTCACCTGTCAGTTTAGGCTTGACTACCTCGCAGGGGTCACCCATCAATTTAGGCTTGACACCCTTAGTCCTTCGGGATAGTACATAAGTATAGTGGATCCACACAACCAACGTTAGTACCCGTGGCACGGTACTAACACCCTTCCAACTGTGGTTATAGGTTGTACCCCAATTAGCTTAGATTGGGGCATGTCGGTTAGATGATACCGCCCACAATCTCAGTCCAGTAATAAGTTCAGTAATTCAGTTTTAGTTGCTTGACCATAGAATACAGATATCAACTACTTAGTATTCAGATTTCAATATTTTAGTATTTACATCTTATAATCAAAACATGTTATATGATTGTTCATGCATCCTCAGTATTTATAGATTTCATGCATCTTCAGTATTTAAAGATTTCATACGTTCTATTCAATATTTCATGCTATCTATTTATTTAGTCAGTTATCCCTCATGATCATGAAACCATGCATATCAGCCTACCTTATTTAGCATACTAGTACATTCAAAGTACTGATCATATATTCTTTTCTTGCACTATTATGTATCATATCATATGTTCGGACGCGTAGTTCCTAGAACACGCATAGACTTTCTAAATTATCAGCTACAATAGTGATGAGTCCTCATATTTTGAGGACAAACTATTAATTTTCATGCTTTTAGTTTAGTAGCTAGACGTGGTTAGTTGGGGCCTGTCCCATCAACTCTTATTCAGTCAGTTTAGAGGCTGTCGAATACTTCAGACAGTTAGTCAGTTTACTTTATTTTATCAGTTCCAGACAGTTGTTTTCTAGACTCATGATTCAGTATTATTGTCAGTTGATAAAACCTTATGTCTTATCAATTGTTCTTCCGCATATGTTATTATATTATTAAGTGCTCACAACAGGTACTAGATCATGAGTTAGCTTGTGGTCCCTTGATATTGTAAGCACTGCGTGATGCCCGGGGTGTTTTCTCGAGGTGTTACACTTTCTATTCGTATAAATAAAGCCCAATTAGGACTAAATCAGTTTTCCCCAAAATATAGGATGATAATATTAATAATATGTATGTATATATATATATATATATACATACATATTATTAATATTATCATCCTATATTTTTGGTATCAGAGCCTAAAGATATTTGGGTACCATATTAAATGAGAAGACCTTTAAAAAATATAAAGACATATTTAGAAATTAAACAAAGATCCATGAATATTATACTAAATAACACGAAAGAAGATAATAAACGAATAGATTAATTAATTACTATCATATCTAGATTAGAATATAAATTTATAGGACATCTTAAATCCAGAAATAGTTTATAAAGATATTTATGAGAGCACAAAGATTTGCTAAAATAATAAGACTAAAGTATTGGTTTTTATATAGGAAAATAAAACAACGAGAAGAATTGTTGAAAATAGAAAAAGCATTGAGTACTTATTTAGAAATATTAGAAACTGAGGAGTTATCAGCAAGACTACAGAACTTAACATTAATAAGATCTATCAATCCAGACCATATAAGTAAACTAAGGTGGGAATTGCAAGGTATCAGAAGCGATATAGAACATTACAATAGAAGAATAAAAGTTTAAAGAGAACAGTGCAAGATAACTATTCTTTTAGGATAAAACTAATCACAATAGATCCTCTATAGTATCTAGAATATTTAGACTTAAGAATTCACCCTGAAAAGAAATATAGATTGTTAAAAGAAAATATAGTTATAAAAATTAACTTTAGTAAAGGAGAACATACTTTACATTCCGAAGACAAACAGTATAATACATTAATAGATTTAATAATAAATTTTAGTGAAAAGACCCAAGAACATCATAAAAATATAACAAGACTACTAGATCTAATAGAAGATACTCAAAACAAAAACAAAAAGATATTAGAAAGACTAGACAAAAATTTTAATTTCTTAAAATCACAAGAGTTTGAAATAGATATAAAAATCCAATATTTGAATAATAAGTTCAATCTATAAAAGATACCTACAAAAATCGAAATAGAAAAATTAATCGAGACAATAATAGAAAACCTAAAGAATTAGAAATTAAAACGACTTAATTAGTAACAAAAATAATAAGATAAGTAGAGACAGTAACTGCTGAAATCAATGAATTAAAAAAGATAATATCAAAGTTAGAAGAAAATTCTCTTTCATGAACGATTTAGACCCAATTTATGCAAAAACGTTAAATCTTACATCAAAATTTCAAATTGATCCGCAGGAATTGTTAGACTACTTGCCCAAAAGTAAGTCAAACCAAGTTGTTATTAAGCAAAATAACACAATGATAGCATTACTGTTAGAATTAAACACAAAAAATAGATAAAATTATTAAGGAAAAGGAAAATACAATTGACCAACAAAGAAACACTGAAGTAGATGAATTAATAAACTAATTAAAAAAGATTGAAATAGCTCCACACAAAGAGAGACCAAAAATAACTAGAAAATCTCAACAATGGACTTTCTTTCAGGTAGAATAAGAGCAGTCGAAGAAAGGTCAAGAGTAATTTTTTCAGACAATAGTGTAGGAAATAACCTTATAACTAGAATATTATCACGCAAAAAACAAGACGACCAACAAAGTCAAGAATTGAATCAAGTGATAGACATAGATAGAGATTTAAATTTTTTTCAAAAAAATCAGTTAAAATTTCTTAATCCTAAGACATTGTATGACACAAAATATTTCTCTTGAGATAACCAACTACATAGACACTATAGAGAAGAACAGTTATCATCTATAGGAAAAGATATAGCAATAATGAATCTAGTTAATCACGAACAATTAAAATAAATAATAAATAATAGAATGACATTAGTGCATATGAGATTAATTATAATAGGACTATAAGGTTTAACTAGAAAGAATTTAGGAACTAAAGTACTGGTTGTAATATATGATGATATATGGTCAGATTTGAAGAAATCTATTATAGGTAGAACAAAAGGAGACATGATTAATAATCGAGGCATATTTTATATTAGCCCTGACTTTATGATAAATCTAATAGAATTTTGAAAGAAAATTAATATAGGAATACAGACTAAAGGATTTGAAAAAATGAATAATGGAAATAATCTATTAATGTGTATAGGATTTATAGGAAAAGTAACTTTAAGTTGTAATACAAAATTTAAAATCAAAGTAGACGATGTAGTTGAGCTAATGGGAAACAAAGGAATAAAATTAATAAAGCCAATAAAAATAAATCCAAAAGAATATGAAGGGTTAGAATGAAATCTAGAAAAATTCAATAAGAAAAATGTATTTGAACTAGAATCCCATTTAATGTATACTAATAATAAAGGGGAAATATCTATAAGATTCACCGACTACAATTATACTTCGTAAAAGGAATTTGTATGAAAAAACAGAGACAGTCATGGACGTAAAGGGTGCTTTAATGAATATAGAAATAATACAGGAAGGATATAAAGTAGATAAGACCTTAGAAGAAGAAACAAAACTATACGAAGAAATAATATAACATTTAAATGCAAGGAATGTAGGATAGGAAGAATGAATCTAATGGACACCAAAAAATATTTCAAAACATGTGAATTTAGAAAAGACAACCTAGGATACAGAGAACAATATCAGTTACAGACAAAATTAGATAACCTTGACAAACTTATAGAGAAAACTTATGATAGTAATGAAGAAGTAGAGTTAAATTTAACTATAAGAGAAAAATAATTCATGGAATCAACGAGTTCAAGCCCTTTTCAAAAATAACCCAACAACATACAGTACACATAAGTACTAGAAATTTACTGAGAATAAGAGTATTCAGGTTAAATCCTAAAGTAGTAATAGAAAACATAAAACCAATGGAGAAAATAATGCCAATAGAAGAGCCTATTAGATTAAAGAAGAAGGTAATAAAGGAAAAATATTAAATATAGCTGCACATGACCCCCCAAATATGGAATACAGTTATAGATCTTTGGAAAAGAATAGTAGTGGTAGATTATAGAGAAACCTACTAAGATACAGATGCAGAGACAATGTATAAATATATGGAAATGTTTCTAGGAGAATCAACAAAATCCCTATGGGACACATACAAGTCTAGCTTTCCACAAGAATTCCAAGCCTTAATATAGATGTGAGCAAATCCATATAATTTGACAAATAAAATACATAGTCTAATTATATGAGATGACCCAAATAGTGGGTTAGTAATATTACAAAGAAATACTTTAATAAAATTAGAACAATTAAGTATTACAAGTTGGTTTCATATTAAATTTTTTTTACAAGATTATTACTATTATTATAGAATTAGTGGAAATTCATTTGATGAAGATTTAGGAAAGAAATTATTTAATAAATTATCAGGAGCTTTGGGAAGAGAAATAGAAGAAAGGTGGTATAAAAAGGACATCTAATGGAAATATTAACAAGAGAAATATATGAATATATAGATCCAGAAGCAATTAAAACAAAATAAAATGAATTTTTGTAAAAACATAATATACAAAACTCAAAGTTATGATCTGGACCATAATAAAAATAAGCATTATAGGAGACACAAAATGCATTGCAAAAATACATATAAAAGAAGAGGATACTATTTAAGGAAGTCATCATCTAGAAAACCATATTTAAACAAAAACAGGAATGTTAGGAAATATAAAAATGATAGGAATTACAAGAATAAATTAGAGTGTTTTGGTTGCGGAAGTATAGAACACTTGACAAACATATACCCTAAAAGGAATAACAATAGAACCAAAAACTCATAATTAATATAAGATTTTTAAGAGACACTAATCAATGTAGATGAATGTATTTTAGACAATGAGAGCATAGATTCAATAGTAAGAATAAAAGTAGTAGAAAAATTATAGTCAAATTCATCAGACTCAAAAAAAGAAAAATTAGTAAATGAAATAGGATTTGAAATAAAAGATTTAGAGTTATAAGAAATACATGTAATGAATTTTATAAACCAACATATAACATAGATAGAATTTGGGTAAGAGATTTGAATATAAATGTAGATCTAGTTATAGGATTACAATTTATATTACATAATAATGGGAGTTGTTTAATTACAAGAGATGGTGAGTTATTCTTCAAAAATACTACTTAGTACAAATAATAAAAATAGAAACAAAAGGAAGATACACTTGTGGTAAAACAAAAATTATATCCACTAGCTCACAACAGAATAGAAAGCTGCAAACATGTTGTAAAAATTGTGAGAACAATTATGTATGTTGTAAAAAGCAAGAGGATATGTATGATGAAGAAGACAAATATATACGCGACAAATACTATAAGTTGATAGATATAGAGATAGAGTTTTATAACTTTAGAATAGGAATTGATAGGATAGGAATCATAAAAAGCCCTAAACAACTTATTCATGAGTAGCTAAGCTTATTTGTTAGGGTTATGGAAACCTTGTAGTATACTCTCTATTGCTATGGGTTTTTGAATTTATGATGTGTCACGCCACTTATATCATTACTCTCTTCATTTTGATTGAATTCTCGTGGTTGCAAACATAGGGAGTGCACCATTATAGCAATAACTTGTTCGATAGAAAATTTACTGTTTGGAATAGAGAGTGTGACAAGAAAATAGGGTTTCCAACCTCTATTTTACACGTTAATGCCTTAGCAGGATTAACTTCTTGGAGAGTTCGTACAATTGGTTGTATACTTTGGATTCGAGAGAACTAAGGTGAATAAATCCTTGGTGGTTGAAAAACACTTGGATTTAGAAATAGAATACGTCTCTCTATAAGTGTATGCATGTATAAAATCCATATTACTCATAGTTAATAGAGAAGTAGAAGCTACAAGGTGGACATAACCCTAACTTGTCATTCTCTGTGATCAAATATAATTACACATATAATCTCATCGTTACATTGATAATATTATTGTGCACTTAAAACCAAACCCCCCTTTCCTTGGAACCTTCGATCAACAGTCTAATAATAATCGCAATACTTAGAGATCATAGTATTCCCTGTGGGATTCGACACCCAACCCAGTTGGGTTCTATATTTGACAGCAACCGCTTGCACTTTCTAACGAGAGTTGTAATTTGGGCGTATCAAATTTTGGCGCCGTTGCCGGGGAATACAGTTGTCAACTAAGTTTGTGATAGTTAATAGACCCTTTGGTCAAAGATTCTCAAATTTTACTTTTTGTTTGTTGTTTTTGTTTTGTTCAGGTTTAGTGGATTGCATGCTAAATACACGAAGATCTGGTTAACCATTATTACCTATAAATCCTGAACCACATCTCATTTGGTAGAATGGATGCACAACGTGACCTTGAAAGAATAGCTACTCAACAGGAGCAGGCTAGATTAGCTGCATTGGCAGCTGCGCAAGTAAATCAACAGAATACTGATAACCCAGGTCGGGCACCAAATCTTGATGATGAGGACCTGGGTGATGATGAGTTATTAAATCCAAGGCGTGCATATGATGTGGTTGCACCAGTGAACAGGAATGCCAACAGAGATCGTCAAGCTAGAATGAGACCTGAACGCTGAGTTGTGCAAGTTTCTTTTGATGATGATGATGATGACATGGATGGGGCTGGTGCCACAGGGGATATTATCCCTCCGCCCTTGGCACCTAGAGCCAAGTTCACTATCACTAGCACCATGATCTAGCTATTGCAACTCAAAGGGTTATTTGGTGGACTTGCAGGCGACGATCCGAATATGCATCTGATTAATTTTATCTCAACATGCAAATCATTTAACAATCCAGGGGTTGGACAAAATGCAATCCGGCTGTGCTTATTTCCATTGTCTCTATCTAGAGAGGCAACTCTATAGTTAAACGGGCTAACTCCTGACTCTATTACTAATTGGAGGCAACTGAAAGAAGCTTTCCTAGAAAGATTCTTTCTGCCATCTAAGAGATCATAATTAAGAGATGAGATAAGCAATTTTAGATAGCTTCCACCTGAATCTCTCCACGAGACATAGGAGAGGTTCAAGAAGAAGCTTATGAGGTACCCAATTCATCAGATGACCAATGTCCACTTGATGGAAATATTATATAGGTCTTTGAACTCGGTGACTAAGCCAGTGGTCGATAATACTGTGGGTGGGTCATTCATGGACCTTACTTTTATTGAGGCATGTGATATGCTGGATCGTATGACAAAGCAGAGTAGAGATTGGCATATCAGGGATTCTGAGGTAGCAAGCTCTACTGTATCTATTAGCATAACGGAAGAACAGAGGTGAAGAGAAGAGGAACGTGAACAGGATATGGCTCACATGAAAACACAGATGGACCTTCTTACCAAGCATTTATTATCAGGGAAGACTGAAAAGGTCAAGGCTGTTGTATCACAGGGAGGAGATAACTCCAATTCTGAGGAGGAAGTAAATTACTTGAATAATCAGGGGGTTTCCGAGGCAATGTCCAAGGAAACCAAGGTCGGAACAATTATGAAAAATCTGGATACAAGGACCGAGACCAAGGGAATCGGAAGAATAAGAATGACAGGAGCGGTTTGTATGTCCCTCCTGGAAATCGTGAAGATGCTACACCTAGCTCTGGGAAGATGTCCATGGAGGACATGATGGCTATGCTATTGAAAGGAGTGGAGGCAACCAACACGGGAGTAACTGAGGTAAAAAATAATTTGTCCTCAATAAATCAATTGGTTGACTCGCATTCCACTTTAATAAAACAGCTGGAACAACAAATGAGTCAACTATCAGTGACATTCAATCAAAGAAAATCTGGCACTTTACCGAGTGACACTGTCTAAAATCCAAGTAAAGATGGATCATGTTTGGCTATTACAACCAGGAGTGGTAAAGTGTTGGAAAATCCATCCAAGAGCAAGCCCGTGGTTGATAGTATAGAGGAGAATATTATTGAAGCAGATTGTGATGATTCTGTAGAAGTTGAAGATCCGAATGAGAACATTCATGATACTACACCTAGATGTTAGCAGTCTGAAAAGATTGGTAATGGGAAGCACAATAAAAAGGAAGTGGTGGAGAAAACTCTTCCAAATCTACCACCATCTTTTCCTGAGAGACTAAAGAAGAAAGCTGATGACACCAGGTTCAGTAAATTCATGACCATTGTGAAGCAGCTGACTATTAATGTGCCTTTGGTGGAGGCATTGGAGCAAATGCCAGGGTATGCCAAATTCATGAAGGACCTTTTGACAAAGAAAAGGGCAGCGAGCTATGAACTGGCAGATAGTTTTCATCATTGTAGTGCAATTGCCACGAGGTCTTTAGTACAGAAGAAGGCAGATTCAGGTGCTTTCACTATTCCTTACACGGTTGGATCTTTAGATTTTGCTAAGGCGTTATGTGATTTAGGGGCTAGCAGTAATTTGATGCCACTAGCCATCTATAGACAGTTGGGGTTGGGCGATCCTACACCAACCAACATGCGGCTTTTAATGGAAGATAGGTCGGTAAAATGACCTGTTGGTATCTTGTATGATGTATTAGTGAAGGTTTCTACCTTCATTTTTCCTGCAGACTTTGTTATTTTTGATTGCGAGGTGGATTTTGAGGTGCCCATAATCTTGGGTCGACCTTTACTCACAACAGGAAGTGTGCTGATTGATTTACGAGCAAATGAGCTTTTATTTTGGATGAATGACAAAGTGGTATGTTTTGATGTATGCAAATCAATGAAGCAGCCCAAGGATATGAATGTGTTCGCTATAGCTGACATTTATTATGAGGATGAGAAGGAATTATCTTTAGAGAAGCAGCTTACTGTTGAGCCATTAGCTGCTGTGCTTTTGAACTTTGATCGTGAGGATGTTAAAGAGCACGAAGAAACTATCTGTGCTTTGAAAGGAATGGGGTTATATTCTTATGCCCCCAAGAAGCTGTACCTTGACTTTAAGAATCGACCTTCACCACCAGTGAAGCCATCCATTGAAGAGCCACCGGTGCTAGAATTGAAAGAGCTACCCAATCATCTAAGGTATGTGTTCTTGGGTAGTGGAAATACACTGCTGGTTATTATTGTTGCTGATTTAGGTGAACAGCAGGTAGAGGCTCTCATCTTTGTTTTGAAGAGGTACAAGAGAGCTATTGCTGATATAATTGGTATCCCTCCTGGAATATGTATGCATAAGATTCAGCTAGAGGAAAATTGCGTACCCACTATTGAGCATCAGCATTGTCTGAATCCACCTATGCAAGAGGTGGTGAAGAAAGAAATCATAAAGTGGTTAGATGCAGGGGTGGTGTATCCAATCTCAGATAGTAAATGGGTGAGTCCTGTACAATGTGTGCCCAAGAAAGGGGGCATGACAGTAGTAGCAAATAAGAAGAATGAGGTAATTCCACTCAGGCCTATCACAGAGTGGAGAGTGTGCATGGATTACCGGAAGCTAAATTCGTTGACGTTAAAGGACCACTTCCCAATGCCATTCATGGATATAGGCTATGTAGGCTATGTAATGGCAGGGAAAGGATGGTTCTATTTCTTGGATGGTTATTCCGGATATAATCAAATTTTCATTGCTCTTGAAGATCAATAGAAAACCACTTTTACATGCCCATATGGTACTTTTGCATTCAAACGAATGCCATTTAGGCTATGTAATGCACCTGCCACTTTTCAGTGGTGTATGATGTCCATTTTCTCTAATATGGTTGAAGACACCTTGGAGGTGTTTATGGATAACTTTTTGGTTGTTGGTGAGTCATTTGAGTCATGCTTGGCAAATCTGAGTATGGATTTGCAGCGATGTGTAGAATTCAATCTGGTGATAAATTGGGAGAAGTGCCATTTTATGGTTAAGAAAGGCATTGTTCTCGGTCATAAGGTCTCTGAAAAGGGAATTTAAGTTGATCGATCCAAGATTGAAGTTATCGAGAGACTACCACCTCCAATTTCTGTGAAGGGGGTTTGTAGTTTTCTCGGTCATGCTGCTTTTTATAGGAGGTTTATTAAAGACTTCTCCAAGAGTGCAAACCCATTATGCAAAATTTTGGAGAAGGAGGCAAAGTTTTACTTTGGTGAAGATTGCTTGAAGGCATTTGAATGCCTTAAAGGAAAGCTATTTGAAGCCCCTATTATTGTAGCACCCGATTGGTCTCTACCTTTTAAAGTTATGTGTGATGCAAGTGGTGTAGCCTTGGGTGATGTACTTGGTCAGAAAATAGAAAAGCTATTTCATCCAATCTACTACGCGAGCAAGGACTTGAATGGAGCACAAAAGAACTATACCGTCACTGAACAAGAGCTTCTAGCAGTTGTTTATGCTTTCAAAAAGTTTCGTTCTTACTTGTTGGGAACCAAGGTAGTGGTTCATACAGATCATGCGGCTCTAATATATATAATGGCAAAGAAGGATGCTAATCCAAGGTTAATTAGGTGGGTGTTACTGCTTCAAGAATTCTATTTCGAGGTAAAGGATAGAAAAGGTTGTGAAAACCAAGTAGCTGATCATCTATCTAGACTTGAGAGTGAGCACACAGTACAGACCGACCTTGATATTGATGATGCATTCCCCGATGAAGAGATTCTAGCAAATAGGGTGGAAAACTTGCTGTGGTATGCAGATTTTGCTAACTACGTGGTAAGCAAAGTGATTCCTAAGAATCTCTCCTTTCATCAAAAGAAAAAGTTCATTCATGATGTGAAACATTACTTCTGGGATGAGCCTTATCTTTTTCGACGATGTGCTGATGGTATTATTAGGCGGTGCATCCCAGATGTATAAGTGCCTAGTATACTGGAAGCAAGCCATGCTTCCCAAGTTGGAGGTCACCATACAGGTGAACGGACGGCCAAGAAAGTACTGCAAAGTGGCTCCTATTGGCCTTCATTATTCAAGGATGCCTACAATTTTGTAAGAAGATATGATCAGTGTCAGCGGCAAGGTTCTATCTCAAAACACCATGAGATGCCCATGTCAAAAATGCTTGAAGTAGAGTTATTTGATGTCTGGGGTATCGACTACATGGGCCCATTTGTGAGCTCATTTGGGATGAAATATATCTTAGTTGCTGTGGATTGCGTATCCAAATGGGTCGAAGCAGTCGCTCTAGCTGATAATGAAGGTACGAGTGTTGTGGCATTCTTAAAGAGAAATATCTTCTCTCGTTTTGGGGTACCTCGTACCATCATAAGCGATGGAGGATCACATTTCTGCAACAAGCTGTTTAGGGCCGTATTGGAAAAGTATGGGGTTAAGCAACATAAGGTAGCTACACCGTACCACCCACAAACTAGTGGGCCGGTGGAGGTTTCAAATTGGGAAATCAAGCTGATCCTTGCTAAGACTATGAATGCCAGTAGGAAAGATTGGTCCAGGAAGCTGGACGATGCCTTATGGGCATATAGGACCGCGTTCAAGACACCAATTAGCATGTCACCATACCAACTAGTTTATGGAAAGGCTTGTCACTTGGCAATTGAGCTAGAACATAAAGCAATGTGGGCACTGAAGCAACTTAACCTGAACTGGGATGATGCTATTAATATTAGATTGGGGCAGCTGAACGAGATAGATGAATTCCGTCTAAATGCATATGAAAGAGCAGATCTTTACAAAGAAAGGATGAAAAAGTACCATGATCGGAGGATTATCCAACGAAACTTTCAGAAAGGCAATTTGGTACTCCTTTTCGACTCCAGACTGAAGCTGTTTCCAGGTAAGTTGAAGTCTAAATGGTCTGGTCCATTCAGAATTAGCCAAGTTTGCTGATCTGGAGTAGTGGAGTTAGAAAACGATGATGGTAGTGTATTTAAGGTGAATGGCCAAAGAGTGAAGCTATATATCGGTCCAACCGACTCGATAAAATGTATAGCCACCATATATCTTGATCAAGTCTGAGTAATCAAGATAACTATGTCGTGCCGCGATAATAAATCAAGCGCTACATGGGAGGCAACCCATCATTTTTAATCATTTTTGTTTTACTAGGAGTTTGTTTTTGATAAACAATAATTCAAAAAGAAGAGTCGAGCCACGACCAAAACTAAGGCGCTTGGTGGGAGGCAACCTATCCTTCTAATCATTTTTATTGTTTTTGATTATGTGTAGGTGCATGAAGTACAAAGGAGGAGATTAGCCCCAAATTTTGATTTAAAAGTGAGCCATGTCAATGGTGGTAAGTCTAGGAGTGATCTCACATAGGCAATGGGCTAGGCGCCGCCTATGCCAACATGGGCGATAGGCTAGGCGCCGCCTATGGCAACATGGGCGATAGGCTAGGCGCCGCCTATGCCATCGCCTATGCTCACTGCCTCACATAGGCAATAGGCTAGGTGCCGCCTATGCCAACATAGGCGATAGGCTAGGCACCGCCTATGCCTTTGCCTATGCTCACTTTCTCACATAGGCTATAGGCTAGGTGCCGCCTATGCCAACATGGGCGATAGGATAGGCGCCGCCTATGCCAACAAAGGCAATAGGTTTGGCGCCTTCTACTTATGCTTAGGCGATGCTATAGGCGCCACCTATCAACGTGAATTTTGCCTACTAACCCAAGTGTGACTGGACCAACCCGACCCATGCCTCATCTTTTAAATATATCCTCTACCTTTAAACCCCACTAAAGTTTTCTTAAACCTAAGCACCGCCCAATATTGCCCTCTCCAAGCTTTTCTCTTTTCTCATCTAATCCTACAGGCTTACCTTCCCGATTCATCATGAATCAATCACCAAGTAAGTTGTTCTTTTATGTTCCGTAGTTGTTTCCGTGCTACGCTTATAATGGTTAACTAGATTTTGTAGTAGTGCTTGGTGATAAGAGTATGGTTAGTTTGTTATGATTTTTGAAAAATACATCTCATTGAGTAAAAGGATTTTTGTGGGTATTCTTGATTTTACTCCGGCATGTATTGATTGGCATTCACTATCGTAATTTTTTATTATTATGGAGTTGAAATTTTGAAGTTAATGCATAATTTTGGGAGTTGTAAGCTTGACTATGTGAGTGACTCGTTCATCGATGTAATGGTCATGGTTAACCAAAAGCATAAGATTGTGTAATTGTTTCTATGCTATAGCATGATAAGTTCTATGTGGTAGTCTTGCTAAAAGATTGCATTGCTCCAATGAAATAAAGTTGAAAATGATAGTCAAGATCACACGACCATTGTGTGCTGCTTCTCTATATCAAACTGAGAAATTGTTATGTAAAGTGAAGGGTTGAAAGTGCGACTGCGCTAATAATGTTATTGGCACATACCACCTAAATATATGTCGATGAAGTCTGAGTAATCGACATCACTCACTCAATTAGTTTGTCCAAACAAATTAAGTGTGGGGTGGTGCCATCACTATTTTCTTTTTTGATTATAGTGAATTTTCCAAAATGAAACTAACATGACTCTATTGTGATCTCAGGTAACATAGCTCCGAAAGGACGACAGGGAAAAGAGAAAGCATCCACCTCACAAAAAGGTTAGAAAAGGTCAAGAAAGGACCAGGCTAATTCCTCCTCTCTTCAAGTGCCTCGATGCACTTTTGGGATCAAGTGGGTTATGGAGGAGGAAGGGAAGGAATGGTATAGAAACAATAAAGTGAAGAAATATGTCCATGTGGAGTTGATGCAGAAGGAAAGTTTAGCAAAGAACTGCCCTCGCATTTTGGCGAAGATTATGGCACTAAGTCTTGACTTTATCTTCCGAGACATGGGCGAATGTAATCTTGATTTGACTCGAGAGTTTTATGCCAACTGGTCCCCAAGGACTACGGAAAATGAAGTAAAGATTCAGGGGCAAGTTTTGCAATTGAACGCTGATTTCTTCAACTCTTTCCTGGGTACTCCAAGTGTGGATCAATCACCACTCAAGGAGCTCTACAACAGACCTCCCTACAGAGCCATCAAACATACGTTGTGTAGATCAAGGTCCATGACCCGGTGGACTCATCACAAAGATAATGGTCGTCACAATACTTACCCATACGCTTGTTTGAACAGAGAATCTTGCATATGGTTAAGAATAGTCAATTCATGCTTGATTCCTGGGACATAATACACTAAGGCATGCCTAATTGACTCTGCTTGGTATATTCTCTAATGACGAATGTTCCCATCAACATTGGTGCAGTTATACGAACGTCAATGCGAAAACAAGGGTGCACAAAAGGTCTCATTTCAGCTTTGGCAACTTGTTGACTGCAATTTTAAGAAAAGAGCATATTGAGGAGGATCCAGCAGACCATTAGTTGTCACATAACCCGAAGAAGGTATATCTCATGAAAATCAAAGATCCAGAAACTGGTCAAGGCATCAACCTTACCACTGCTGAGAGACATGCTCGAGATGAGAGTTTTTTTTGCCATCTGTATGGCATGACTAGGTTTACTATAATGAATAGGGGTCGTGTGCCGACTGATGCAGAGCTTTGGCAGTTGGACTATGACTACCCGCTTAATGAGCATGCTCGGGGCCATGTGCGGAGTGGGGGTAAATTTTGAAGAACCTCTAGATGATGATGTTCCGACAGACGATGATCACCAGCTGCAAGACTCTGATGTGGAGGGCGACTCTGATGATGAAGACTCTGATGATGATTCTGATGTAGGGGGTATGACCCCGGATGTAGAGGAGGAGTCTGACTAACCAGGTTTTTGCTTATTTATTTACATTGAGGACAGTGTGTTCCTTCTTAGTGTGGGGTGTTGCACTGCGTACTGCTTTCCCGCATTTATTCTATTGTCGTTTTGATTTAGTCATAGTTAATTAGTTGTAATTAGTCAGATTTTGCATAAAATTGTTCTTATAGATGGCATGACATTATAATAGGAGTTTGTGCTGAATCACTACTATTGAAATATTTAGGCTCTAAGTTGTGACTCATTGTGTGATAATTACTTGTGGTTTAATTCATTTATCTGTTGGTTCAAGAATCTATAATGCTCCTAATTAATTTGACCATGTGCCATGTGTGTGTAAGGTTATTGTATATTCTTTGTTGCGATTGATGCTAGAACTTGCCTAGTGTGTGTGTGAAGCAAAATAAAGATTGTGAGTTTAGAAGATGATTTAGGCATTTCTTTGGCAACCCTAATTTTGTTTATCTTCTTTTTACCTACCTTTTTACATTGTCCTAGTGAACACCCATTGAGCCTTTAGCTATTTTCTTTGGCAACCCCATATGTAGCCTAGTCCATTTTTTTGAAAAGACCATAATTTGATCTAAAAGCTCCTAAGCACTTTAAAATTGTAGAATCAAGTTGAGTAAAGAGTGTGACAAAATAAGAGAAAAATGGTGAAAGTGATGCCCCAAAGTTTAGTTATTGGTACATGAAAATATTGTGATTGAGGGTGGCTATCATAGGGATGCTTAATAAAAATAAAGAAAAAAAAGAAAAATAAAAAAAAGGGGGATGGTTGTATATTCCCATCATAGTATTTTAATTGGGTAACAAAGTGGGTGAAGAAGGGTAGAGAGTTGTATATTCCCATCATAGTGTTTTAATTGAGTAACAAAATGGGTGAATAAGGGTAGAGTGGTTGTTAAAAGTTAGTGTAAATGGCATAATATAGTGTATTAAAGCTCTTAGGGAGCATAGTCACCATTTCTGGCCAAAATAGTCTTACCCGTCCCTTTAGCCTACTTTACAACCCGTAAATTCTGATATTAGTGGAGCATTACACTAAGGGCAAGCATATGGTCATCAGTTGTAATCTAAGAATTCTTTGTGAGAGTGAGAGCAAGCAAGTTCCTATACCCATATTTCTGAAAAATGCAAAACTATGAGTGATTATGGGTAACATTTTGTGTGAGCGCACATGGTTGACGATTGTTGGGTAGTTTTATATGATCTTTTTGGCTTAACTTGTGTATACGAATTAACCAACTTAATGAGTCTATGTTGGAGGGTGAGTTGTTTCTAGTAATGATTAAGAAATCTACTCTTTGTTAATAATTACCGTGTATGTCTTGTTGAAAATTTTGTGTTGCTCTTGTGAAGTTTAGTTAGGTATTCGCATGGATGTACTATTTTGTTCGAGGACAAACAAAGCTTTAAGTGTGGGGTGGTGAAGTTGGGCGTATTTATACGTCTAAGCACCATAACTTACCCATGTTTTAGCTAAGTTTTGAGGATAAAATACATACTTCTTGCACTTTTAATCCATTTTTAGTTAAGTGAGCTGACCTATGTGATTAGCATGCTTTTCAGGTACTAATGAGGAAGATTTCAGCACTTTGGGGACCTGTGGACAGCAAAGTAAAACTTCACATAAAAAGGAAAGCATCTCTTGGACTGAATGTGACGCATGGAAACTTTTTCCCAGGCAAACTCAATATTTTTAAATAGTTAAGGATGCCGTAGCAATTTATTAGAGAAGGATGTTATTAAAAGCATGATTGCTAAATTTTTAAGGGATTATTGAGATTCTGTATTATTTTGGAATAGAAGAATAGTAGCATAGATTGAGGACAGGGAGAGAGAAATGTGTTTCTCTCTTAATTTCGCAATACTTAGTGATCATAGTATTCCCTGTGGGATTCAACACCCAACCCAGTTGGGTTCTACATTTGACAGCGACCGCTTGCACTTTTTAACGAGAGTTGTAATTTGGGCGTAACATATTGCAAACTCTTATAGCCCATCAATTATTCACCAAATTTAGTAAGTGCAAATTTTGTCTAAGATTAGTATCTTTCCTTATCCATATTATTTTCAGTAATGGCATTAGAGTTGACCCTTAAAAGATCAAAGTAGTAAAAAACTGGCCTATACCCATTTCTTCGTTAAATATTAACAGTTTCTTAGGTTTGGCTGGTTAGTACCAATGGTTTATTGAAGGGTTTTCATCTATTGCATTCCCCATGTTTAGATTGACTCATAAGAAAGTGAAGTTTTAGTGGTCAGATTCTTGTGAGAAGAGTTTTCAGGAGTTGAAGGTTCGACTCACCTCAATCTCAGTTTTGACCTTGCCAGATGGTTCAGATAGGTTTGGTTTTTACTATGATGCTTTTATTGTTCGTTTGGATAGTGTTTTAATTTAAAAAGGTAGGTTCATAGCTTATGCCTCTAGATAATTTAAACCCCATGAAAAGAATTACGCTAGCCATGATCTCTAGTTGACAACTGTTGTGTTTGCCATAAAAATTTGGAGCCATTATTTGTATGGGGTTCATGTTGATGTGTTCACTAATCATAGAAGTTTGTAGTATGTATTGTTGCAGAAAGATTTAAATCTCTATCACAGAAGGTGGTTAGAATTGTTAAAGATTATGATATGAGTGTTTTGTATCATCCGGGCAACCAATGTAGTGGTAGAGGCCCTTAGTAGATTGTCTATGGGTACTGTTTCTCATTTAAAGGTTGATAAGAAGTAGTTAGTCAGGGAGGTTCATTAGCTTGCTAGATTAGGTGTGCGGTTGGTGTATCCAGCTGAGGGTAGTGTATGGGTTCAGAATAGTTGAGAATATTCTTTGGTTGACAAAGTGAAGGAGAATTAATATAGGGATTCCAGTCTGGTTAATTTGAAGGAATCAGTTATAGATCAAAAGGTAGAGGTTTTCTCCTAAGAAGGATATGGTGTGTTGCGATGTCAGGGTAGACTGTGTTGCCGGGTGTAGATCATTTGAGACAACGAATCCTTATAGAATCGCATGATGCGTGTTACTCTATTCATCCAGGAGCCCCTAAGATGTACCGTGATTTAACAAAAACCTTTTGGTGGAGTGGTATGAAGAGGTATATTACATAGTTCATAGCTAAGTGTTCTAATTATCAGCAGGATAAGATTGAAAACCAGAGGCCTAGTGGTATATTACAGGAGTGTAGTATTCCGACTTGGAAGTGGGAAGAGGTAAACATGGATTTCGTGATGATTTTTTCTCGTACGCATCATCAACATGATTTGATATGGGTTATTATAGATATATTGACCAAATCACCTTATTTCTTGCGAGTTCATACTTTTTAAACAACCGAGGACTATACCAAACTTTATATTAAAGAGTTGGTTAGATTACATGGAGTCCCATTATCTATCATTTCAGATAAAGGTACTCAGTTTACCTCTCACTTTTGGAAAGCTTTTCAGAAGGGTCTTGGTACCCAAATATATATATCAGTATATCCATTCAGCCTCAGACAGATGGTCAGGCAGAGAGGACTATTCAGACCCTAGAGGACATAGTGAGAGCATGTGTTTTCAACTTTAAGGGTAGTTGGGATGATCACTTGCCTTTGATAGAGTTTGCCTATAATTAAAACTATCATTCTAGTATTTAGATGGATCCGTTTAAGGCTCTATATGGGAGAAAATGTAGGTATGCTATTGGTTTGTTTGAGGTAGGTGAAATTGTATTGATAGGGACAAATTCAGTATTTGATGCAATGGAGAAGGTTCGATTAATCAGGGAGAGGCTTAAGATAGCCCAGAGTCACCCGAAATCTTATGCAGATGTGGGGAGAAGAAATCTTGAGTTTTGGGTTAGTGACTTAGTCTATTTGAATCTCTCTCCCATGAAGGGAGTGAAGAGGTTTGGTAAGAAGAAAAAGCCCAGTCCCCGATATGTTGGCCCTTACAGGATCTTGAGCTGCTTTGGAAAGGTAGCTTATGAGCTTGAGTTACCAGCAGATTTGGCATCAGTCCATCCATTATTCCATGTCTCTTTGTTAAATAAAGGAATTGGTGACCCGACTGTAGTATTCCCTTTAGAAAGTACTGATGTTCAGGAAAACCTTTATTATAAAGAAATCCTTGTTGAAATCCTTGATCATCAGATTCATAGACTGAGGAATAAAGAAATTCTCTTGGCCAAAGTTCTTTGGAGAAATTAGTCCGTTAAGGGATCTACTTGAGAAGCAGAATTAGACATGTGTACAAAGTACCCTTAAATTTTCTCCGCAAACTCAGACTCAATTTAAGTTAATGATTTTCCTTAGATTATCTCTTTTCCATTCTCAGTTTTAGCTATATAATCATCTTTCTATCATTGCATGCATTCACGAATTAGTTCAGTCTTGTATTATGTTTCTAACTCAGTCACATAACCATGTTTTCAGTTTTGCATGTTCAATATGTGATTTCAGTTCCCTCAGTATTCCTAGATTAATTAGTCTCATTCGAGGACGAACATTCCCAAAGGGGAGATATTGTAATACCCCATTTAGTCTTAGCTCAGTTCAGCTCATAGTGTATGCATAAGAGGCTTAGAACTTGAAAATTTAGACAAGTGTTGGGGACTTAGTGTTATTTTTGTCCTCTTAACTTTGATGATCTTTAAAGTGACCTTTCCAACCCCAAGATGTAAGTTTTTCAGTTAATTCATGTTCAGGGGTGTAAGGAGCATGTCTCGAGGAAGTTTTGGATTTTTTGGATGAGGATTAAGGCATATTTGGATTTCATTTCCAGCATCTGACCGTGATTGCATCACGTCACGGTGGGTACAGTGATGAGGGGTTCATCGCATTGTGGTGATGCTCAATTCATCATTCTAGTTATGAATTTAAATCTCAGAAGGGTAGTCTTTTCGTTTCCCATCGCCTAATTCGTAAAAAAATGGGATTAACCTTCAGTTAAGGCATTATATGCCCAAATTCCTTTATTTTCTCTAAATTAAACCCTAACCCTTCCCCAAGTTCATCAAGTTCAAGTATCTTTCCTTCAAGAAAAACAAGAAATTGTGCTTCCCAATCCAAGAACGTCCAAGAAAAGTTAATTCTCTTTCACTATTAAAGCTTTAAGTATCTTTGATTCCCAGCCATGGGACCTTTTCACCCATGGAGTCCAAGAATCCATTTTTATGTTTTAAATTATGGATTTTACTTGTTATTATGAATTAGATCCATGATGCTCATATAAACTTTGATTTCAAATCATGTTTACCAAGTGATTTTGTTGCAACTATCCCTTCACATGTTTGAATGATGATTATTCTCGTGTTAAATCCTTAACGCATGATTTTAATATTGCAATTATGCTATTATGTAATGCCCCAAATTTGTACCTCGGATGCAACACGGTGCCAGTGACCCCAAAGGACCACCAGCTAACCCATGACTGGTACCTTCTATGAGCACTAAATAATAACAACACTGCAATAATATTATATCTTAAATAAATAAGGTAGCTAAGCTGAAAAGTGCCATAAGGTTCATAACTGAAACAAATACAAATACTGAAAACTGAATACTAAAACATCTGTCTGAAATACTCTAGTCTGAAAGCCTCTAATTGTCTAAATATGGAGTTGATGGGACAAGTGCCCAACTAACTCCAACTACTCTGATACCAGAAAAAGAATTCCATATCGCATCGGAGTCGTTTCATGTCAGCTATCCATAGCTGTCCTAACTCCTTTTGTTGTTCCCTAGAATAGGTACTGGTGTACCAATTTCTTTTAAGAGTATCCTTTGGATGATTCCATCGGATTCTCAGAGCTTTAAGATCTGGAAAATATTCTTCATCATCAGATTTGATAACGAGAAGACTAGGGTCAGTTCTAACCCTCTGCGGAGGAGGAGCCATTTCAGAGGCCGTAGGGCTTCCAGGCTCATAGGAATTTTTGGGTTCGGGGACCCTGATATGTTGTTGATAATAGACTTTGGGGACAGGACCCGAGAAGTCCACTCCTCTAATCATTCCTTTGTCATTATCATGCTCAGGCTCATCACTTCCCTCCTGGGGTTTGGAAGTCGAGGCATGAGTGGAGACAGATCGCCGAAACGAAGAGTGTCGAGACGATTCATGTCCGAGGAATTTTAAATCAATAGATCCATCTGGGTGTTGAATAACCCTTTCGATCTGAGATTTTTCGGAGTAAATCCGAATAGGTTGGGTGATAGCCTCAAAGTGCCAATCATTGCTATGAAGGATATCATTCCAAACAAGAGCCTTAGGAACAAAGACTGTACTACGATCTTTGTTAGCTTCCATTAGGGTGGTGACCCCTTTAGGGCTCGTAAATCTCGCTTTAGGTGCTAGAGTAGTACCCATGAGGCGATAATATACGCGGTATATAATCGCTATTTCTCTGGTATTTTCCTTACTATTCATGTTCTTTGTTTTAACGTTAAGGGTTAAAACATCCATGATGTTAGGATCATTTATATCAACAGAGAAATTTGGGTAACAATTAAAGTATACCGGGCCGTCGGCTAGGTTACTTTGAATTACACCTAAGAGTGAATCGTCAAAATTAAGTAGACGAGCATCTCTTAGGATAACACAGACTGGGATATCAAGTCCCTGTCGGAAAAGAGGCTTAATAGCAACTTGAACAAGTTCAACATGCAGATAATTAAACTGATTTTTAAATCTGTTTATATCTAGTTCGTTGAACAATTGAATAATTTTTAAAGAATTATTATTAGCAACAGTAGACTCAGAGGTCTTGATATTATATTTTTTCAAGAAACTAAATTTACCAATTTGATAAGTGGTATTGAATGATTCTTCTGGAATACTCCAGTTTTGAAGATCATTTTCAATAGTGGCAATCGGAGTTGCCTGAGAAGATAGTTTAACAGTATTTTTAATATGATGGCTCATATTAAAAACATGCTGTCTAGTGACTAACAGAGCAAACATACATGTTCATGCAAGCAGGCATATCACAGTAAATAGGTATGAAACAACGAAAACCAATTATGTAAAAATATCTATGGCTTATGGGATCTAACAAGTTTTAATGGCTTTATACTATAGACTGCTAAGTGTTATCTTAGTGACGGGACCACCAACAAGGTCTAACGCGCTTCTCCTAAGCTTACGACCTACTTTCAGGCTGACCAACGTCCTAACCGGAGATTAATCGGTTCCTTCAAACACTTAAACAGTAAACAGATACCCCATACTTGGATTAAAACCCCATTATAAGACAAGATATAGTAACATAATTAAAGCTTAAGTTAATTCATACCAGATTAAAGTAATATGTTCTTATACGAACATAGTTTTGCTCATGCTCTAGACAGATTATGTGTTTATCTGCTCATGCTAAGCACCCAATCTGCCGTCATGGCTCTGATACCAGAAAAGGATCGTGCGGAACTTAAAACAATATAGTAAGAATTAAAGAGAAAACAGTAAACAAACTTACAAATTTATTGAAGACTTTTAGAAAAACATTATAAGGTTACAAGAGAGATTCTTAGTATTGGAAATTTCTGAATGCCTTCTCTAAACATTTACAATGCCTTATATAGGCAGAAAATCTAAAGGGGGAGTACATCTAAGTGTACAAGTGGAAGGTCGAGATTATGCCGACACTTCTGAGTGCTTTCTTTTGAAAAGCAAAATAATTGATTTACTTTATTAAATCTGTCTGATTGCTTTTAATAAAGTAGATGCCTTTCTTGTCTGAAAAGCTGATATGATGTTTTGTCATCTTTCAGAGACAGGATGGGTCCTAGATTCCAATCAGGAATAGTGAATTGCCCTTTTACCGAGATAATTCCGATTATTTGAACCTCTATCTCTAGAAGGGTCATTTTCCTATTCATAATAGGGATCTAAGTAGGCCATAGCTATTCCTTGCGGATTTATCATATCGCCATTGTCATCGCTGCTTCCTGTAGATGAAGCTTCGGCAATCAACTGGAGTAATTCTTCAGTGTTGGGTGAACCTTCCTGGCTTTCTAGATCAGCCAGAGCCTTTTTCAGCTTATCCTTTAGCGCCTTGTTACTGGCAGAGGAACTGGAAGAGGAAACTGCTGATTTCCCTTTGTCAGGGGTCTTGGAAGTAGCAGGCTTAGGAGTCCATCCTTTAATTTTTATCTCCTTGGATAAATGCTTGATCCTGTGCAGTTCTGCTTTAGAGAAATTCCAGAAAATGATATATGAAATTCTCTTTTTTATAAAAAATTTACACATTTGGATGTGCTCAAGTAGAGTAGAACAACCTTCCTTGACCATGAAATCAGGGAGGCGATTAATAAACTGCTGTGGAAGAACATCCTTCGTTCCTCCGAAACATAACCACCATTCGTAGAACCATCGTGGTATGATAGGGTCTACCATGGCTGGACAATATTTAACAAACCAAGTATGACCTGGTCGAACAAATATAAAGTTCAAGCATGCTGACTTGTAGTCATACCAGTTGTAGGTTTGTGGCCTGTGAGGCATTGATAATGCTACTGGAGTGTGTAGATGATCTACAAACCAATTGAAAGGGGTTAATACCCTCTTGATTGTGAATTTTGAGTAGTCGATATGTTCGGGATACCGCTCATCCATGGAATGTTCCACCTCAATGGAATCGGTGTCGACTAAAATAGCTTCATAATAGCGGCGAGTTTTGAGTGGATCTTCTGTATCCACAAAGTTATTATTAGTATATACCGGCTTGATGAGCTGGTTCAAATGATAGCCTTCGTATGCCTTGTCTAATGCAATAACAGGACATACTTGAGTTGTAACAAATTTGAATTCTTCCCTTCCTGGGGATGCTGGAGTAACTTTGGCGACTGTTGGGTCTACCGCCTGAGAGAAAGTCTCAGGAGCCTTCATTGCATAGCTCTGTTTTGTCTGAACGGAGGAAGAGCTATCCGTTGGTCCTTTATTTAAAGGTAAATTTGTCTTTAGGTCTACCAACTTTGTAGGTATTGATGGAGGTAGTTTGGGGAACTGAACTTCTGTCAATGTAGAAAACTTGTTGTGGATTGGAGATTGAATCTCTGTTTTGAGAACCGGCCTTTGAGGAACTGAGGGCCGTAATGGATTTGCTGAGGCTGAGGGAGTGTCGAATGGTCTTGCCATTCTAGACTGTTCTTCTTTGGGGTTTTTCCCCAGATTCACTGGTCTCATGGCCCTGTAAAAATTCTCTTGTTAGAAAATCGGGAAGGGAGTTGTGTTCTCCTTTGATAAATTCAATTTGAAAATCAAAGCTAGATAAGAGAGCTTGCCATCTAGCAAATATCTATTTTGAAACGAGATTTTTAACATCTTTTTGTAAAATCTCTTTAGCTGATTTGCAATCAACACGAAGAAGAAATTCCTTATTAATAAGGTTATCTTGAAATTTGGTGATACATAGCACTATAGATAAAACTTCCTTTTTAACAGTGCTATAGTTTTTTTGAGCGGCATTCCATATGCCAGAGGTAAAACGAACTAGTTGTTCGGGAGAGGCAACTTCTACCCTTTGCTTTAGGATACCACCATATCCTATGTCCGAGGCATCTGTTTCCACAATCATGAAAGCTTCAGGATTAGGGATACCTAGACAGGGAAGGTTTTGTACTAAAGATTTAATCTTTGTAACAGCATTGGTTTGTTCAGAACTCCACGGAACTGGATTCTTCTTAAGTCGTTTGTAAAGAGGTTCACAGACCTGCCTAATGTGAGGGATAAAATCAGCAACATAATTTAGGCTTCCTAAGAACCTTTGAAGTTGAGTTTTATCGGTAATTTCATTAGGGAATTTAGAAGAGAACTCTATGGCTCGATAAATGGGTTTGTGACTACCCTGATGCAAATCATGACCTAGAAAATGAATAGAAGTTTGAAATAACTTCATCTTTTTAGCACTAACGACTAGGCCATTTAATTTTACAATCTTAAAGAATATATTAAGATGCTTGAAATGTGAATCAATGTTCTCAGAGAAAATTAACACATCATCAATGTAAACAATTGACATATAAGAATATTCATTGAAAATATTATTCATGATATTCTGGAATTCAGATGGAGCATTCTTAAGTCCAAAAGGTAAGACGTTCCATTCGTAGTGCCCAAAAGGGACATTGGAGGCAGTCTTATACTTATCCTTTTCAGCAATTTGGATTTGCCAGAATCCTGACTTCATATCGAATTTGCTGTAAAGGTTGTCCTTATAGGTTTTTTTGAGAAGATCCCTTTTGTTAGGAATCGGATGTCGAATCCATTTTAGGACAGCATTCAATGGCTTGTAATTAATAACAAGCCTAGGAGTTCCTCGTTCCTTTTCTGCACTATTATTTACATAAAATGCAGAGCAACTCCAGGGAGAGTTAGAGGGTCTAATGATACCCTTTTGAAGAAGATGGTTTATTTCTGTTTTGCAGATTTCCATCATTTCTTGATTCATTTGGATTGGTTTGGCCTTCGTAGGAATATGTTGTTCGTCGAAGCCAGCAATGTAAGGAAGTTCAACGAGATGCTTCTTGCGTTCCCAAAATGCATTAGGCAATTCGGAGCAAATCTCGTTTTCGAACTTCTTCTGGAGAAGGGTTATTTTGTTGACCATCTCCAGGGTTTTTAAAGTTTGCTCAATATGTTTGAGTTGAACTTCCTGTTTAAGAAAGCAAAGAGGAGAGGATAAGCGGTTTATTTTAAACACTGTTTCCTCCTTAATGCGTTGTCCGTCTTCTTTTGAAAGGGGACGAAGCAGGGGAAAGAATAGCTCAGTATCTAAGAGGTTCGAGTGAATACCATCGTAATCGCTCCAATAGGGGCGAATTTGGTTAACGAAAGGTATTCCAAGAATGATATCTTCAGTGATATCGTCAGTAATGACAAAGTCGTTAACAAGGCAAATGCCATTGTTACAGACATGAGCTTTAGGAAGCTCATAACTAATTTTCATTTTTTCTCCAGTAGCAGAGTATAATTGAGATTTACTCTTCTGGAGGTACCTGTTAGGGATAAGGCCTTTGACAATACAGTTACTGTCTGCACCGGTATCGAATAAAACGACTCTGTTTAGAACAAAGTCTTTGTCAATGACAATTTTTACAACGATATGTTCGCTGTAAGCTTTAATGGCGGAAATGGCCTTTCCAGAGGAAGATGGAGCGTCTTCTCCAGGGAAAAGATCAGGTCCTTGAAGGTGATCGTTAGGACTGATCGGAAGATATCGGGGAGACTCAGGTGCCTTTTCTGAGGGTAAGGCAGATTTAACGACTTGGTCAGTAAGAATGTTGAGTTCTACTTGATCAAGTCTAATTTTGAGATTTTTAATCTCTCCCTTTAAACCGGCTATTTCTCCCTTAAGGTCAGAAATAGAAGGTTCTGAAGAAGTTTGGAATTTAGCCATAACCTTCTGCATATTGAAGGGCTGAACAATTGGTTTGGCTTTAGGGGGGCTTTCTTCTTGAGAAAGCAGTCGTTTGAGCTCCTGAAGATATTTACTACGTAGCTCATCATCAGTAATGTGCTCAATAATGTCAAACATTATTTGTTTAGGTTTCCCTGTTATGACGTTAATAGCTTTGTTGGAGCAAGTACAGAAAGTGTCAGTGCACTCACAATCTTGTCCAGACTGGGAACTATCAGACTCATAAGCGGCGTTGATATATTCTTCGTCGCTATAGTCTTCGTCAGAAGAGGAATCTGAAGCCGTGGAAGAATCATTTTCCATTATAGAAAATAATTTTTCTTTAGCTTCATCAGAAAGATCAAGTTGATTGATCTTCTTTTTCTTACTGGATTTGCAATCCTTCGCCCTATGGCCAGATTTGCCATAAGTCCAGCAAGTGTCTTTGGTGGTTTTAGAAGACTTTCGTTTGGCCTTTCTGCTTGGTTTATAGGACTCTTTATTGTAGGTCCTTTTGGTAGGGGAAGATCTTTTAGTGGTCTTAAAAGGTTTCTTTCTCCTTTGCTTATGGGAAGAAATGTCAGTAAAGCCATAGTCATGGCAGAAAGTTCCTAGACCATACTTACTTTTCTGCTTAAGTTGCTGCTTAAGCTTGAGGTCCGTACAAAGGTCTATCCCAGTGCAGGTGATAAAGCTTACTATGTCACCGTAGGTAAGCCTATCGTAGGGAATTTGACCATCGAATCTATTCTTAATGGTTGTTCGAACTTTGTCAGCGAACAGAGGAGAAAGACCACTGATAAATCTTTCTTTCCAGAAATCATTATTGCAGTCAGGCCTGATCAGTACTTTGACCAGGAAGGTATCTTTGTACCATCTAAAGTCTGCTAAGTTCTTGCAACGAAGGTTATTTAGGCTTTCTAGGCTCCTATCTTGGAAGAGTTTGGGCTCTCCTACAAAATGTCTAGCTATGTGATAGAGGAGGGTGGCGCAAGCATCTTCTTGTGTTTCCTATGCAACGTTTTCTTGACCGTCTACAACTCTCACTGTGCGTCCAGTGGTCGTAGCATTATAGATGAGGTCTTTTTCTTCCTCGGAGACGTAGTTATCCCACCAATGTTTAATCATTCCGGTAAAACCCGAGACAACCATGGTGGCAGCTCCTTTGTCAGAGGAACCTTTGATTTTGTAGGCAGTAATGGATACAGCCATTTCATGGAGCTTATTGTAGATCTGGTGTTCTGCCAAACCATCAATATTCCATTCAGTAATGCCTCTCCCATCATGATTACATGTAGAGAGGTAAGGATTTTCTTTGAACTGGACATCCGGGGGAGAAGGTTTTTTGTAATAGTTTTTCTTGGTAGAGAAACGTTCATTGGTGAGTTTGGAAAGAGAGTTCTTTTGGGAACTGGAACTGGACTCTCCTTGAGCAAGTTTAAACTTCGTGAGTTTAGAATTGATTTTTTCTAAAATCTGTTAAGAGATTTTGAAATCATCATTAAGGTCTGGAAACCTTTCCTTTTGAAATTCAGGTATCTTGAAAATAGGATTAGAAAGAGGTTTAGAGCTAGGAGTGCTCTTGACAGGTAGGGGAACCGGAATTGTAGTTCCCTTAGTCTCTTCAATTTGTTGAGATATGGTATGAAGTACTTGATTATTATAATTGTTTTGCTCAATTATTCTATCAAGATCTTTGCATTGAGGAGTCATGGATCCTCTATCAGATTTAGTTTTGAAGGGTGAAGCCTTAATGACTTCATTGGAGTAAGGAATATTAAGACCTTCGAGAGGAGGAGTGACAGACTCAACAATTGTATTACGTTGGGTATACCATTTGGTAACCATAACGTTGAGCGAGCCAGTTTGGTTTTCTATCTTTCCAGTTTTCTCTAACCAGAAGAAGAATTCCATATCGCATCGGAGTCGTTCCATGTCAGCTATCCATAGCTGTCCTAACTCCTTTTGTTGTTCCCTAGAATAGGTACTGGTGTACCAATTTCTTTTAAGAGTATCCTTTGGATGATTCCATCGGATTCTCAGAGCTTTAAGATCTGTAAAATATTCTTCATCATCATATTTGATAACGAGAAGACTAGGGTTAGTTCTAACCCTCTGCGGAGGAGGAGCCATTTCAGAGGCCGTAGGGCTTCCAGGCTCATAGGAATTTTCGGGTTCGGGGACCCTGATATGTTGTTGATAATAGACTTTGGGGACAGGACCCGAGAAGTCCACTCCTCTAATCATTCCTTTGTCATTATCATGCTCAGGCTCATCACTTCCCTCCTGGGGTTTGGAAGTCGAGGCACGAGTGGAGACAGATCGCCGAAACAAAGAGTGTCGAGACGATTCATGTCCGAGGAATTTTAAATCAATAGATCCATCTGGGTGTTGAATAACCCTTTCGATCTGAGATTTTTTGGAGTAAATCCGAATAGGTTGGGTGATAGCCTCAAAGTGCCAATCATTGCTATGAAGGATATCATTCCAAACAAGAGCCTTAGGAACAAAGACTGTACTACGATCTTTGTTAGCTTCCATTAGGGTGGTGACCCCTTTAGGGCTCGTAAATCTAGCTTTAGGTGCTAGAGTAGTACCCATGAGGCGATAATATACGCGGTATATAATCGCTATTTCTCTGGTATTTTCCTTACTATTCATGTTCTTTGTTTTAACGTTAAGGGTTAAAACATCCATGATGTTAGGATCATTTATATCAACAGAGAAATTTGGGTAACAATTAAAGTATACCGGGCCGTCGGCTAGGTTACTTTGAATTACACCTAAGAGTGAATCGTCAAAATTAAGTAGACGAGCATCTCTTAGGATAGCACAGACTGGGATATCAAGTCCCTGTCGGAAAAGAGGCTTAATAGCAACTTGAACAAGTCCAACATGCAGATAATTAAACTGATTTTTAAATCTGTTTATATCTAGTTCGTTGAACAATTGAATAATAGTAATATGTTCTTATATGAACATAGTTTTGCTCATGCTCTAGACAGATTATGTGTTTAGCTGCTTATGCTAAGCACCCAATCTGCCGTCATGGCTCCGAATTGCCTAATGCATTTTGGGAACGCAAGAAGCATCTCGTTGAACTTCCTTACATTGCTGGCTTCGACGAACAACATATTCCTATGAAGGCCAGACCAATCCAAATGAATCAAGAAATGATGGAAATCTGCAAAACAGAAATAAACCATCTTATTCAAAAGGGTATCATTAGACCCTCTAACTCTCCCTGGAGTTGCTCTGCATTTTATGTAAATAATAGTGCAGAAAAGGAACGAGGAACTCCTAGGATTGTTATTAATTACAAGCCATTGAATGCTGTCCTAAAATGGATTCGACATCCGATTCCTAACAAAAGGGATCTTCTCAAAAGAACCTATAAGGCCAACCTTTACAGCAAATTCGATATGAAGTCAGGATTCTGGCAAATCCAAATTGCTGAAAAGGATAAGTATAAGACTGCCTCCAATGTCCCTTTTGGGCACTACGAATGTAACGTCTTACCTTTTGGACTTAAGAATGCTCCATCTGAATTCCAGAATATCATGAATAATATTTTCAATGAATATTCTTATATGTCAATTGTTACATTGATGATGTGTTAATTTTCTCTGAGAACATTGATTCACATTTCAAGCATCTTAATACATTCTTTAAGATTGTAAAATTAAATGGCCTAGTCGTTAGTGCTAAAAAGATGAAGTTATTTCAAACTTCTATTCGTTTTCTAGGTCATGATTTGCATCAGGGTAGTCACAAACCCATTTGTCGAGCCATAGAGTTCTCTTCTAAATTCCCTAATGAAATTACCGATAAAACTCAACTTCAAAGGTTCTTAGGAAGCCTAAATTATGTTGCTGATTTTATCCCTCACATTAGGCAGGTCTGTGAACCTCTTTACAAACGACTTAAGAAGAATCCAGTTCCGTGGAGTTCTGAACAAACCAATGCTGTTACAAAGATTAAATCTTTAGTACAAAACCTTCCCTGTTTAGGTATCCCTAATCCTGAAGCTTTCATGATTGTGGAAACAGATGCCTCGGACATAGGATATGGTGGTATCCTAAAGCAAAGGGTAGAAGTTGCCTCTCCCGAACAACTAGTTCGTTTTACCTCTGGCATATGGAATGCCGCTCAAAAAAACTATAGCACTGTTAAAAAGGAAGTTTTATCTATAGTGCTATGTATCACCAAATTTCAAGATGACCTTATTAATAAGAAATTTCTTCTTCGTGTTGATTGCAAATCAGCTAAAGAGATTTTACAAAAAGATGTTAAAAATCTCGTTTCAAAACAGATATTTGCTAGAAGGCAAGCTCTCCTATCTAGCTTCGATTTTCAAATTGAATTTATCAAAGGAGAACACAACTCCCTTCCCGATTTTCTAACAAGAGAATTTTTACAAGGCCATGAGACCAGTGAATCTGGGGAAAAACCCCAAAGAAGAACAGTCTAGAATGGCAAGACCATTCGACACTCCCTCAACCTCAGCAAATCCATTACGGCCCTCAGTTCCTCAAAGGCCGGTTCTCAAAACAGAGATTCAATCTCCAATCCACAACAAGTTTTCTGCATTGACAGAAGTTCAGTTCCCCAAACTACCTCCATCAACACCTACAAAGTTGGTAGACCTAAAGACAAATTTACCTTTAAATAAAGGACCAACGGATAGCTCTTCCTCCGTTCAGACAAAATAGAGCTATGCAATGAAGGCCCCTGAGACCTTCACTCAGGCGGTAGACCCAACAGTCGCCAAAGTTACTCCAGCATCCCCAGGAAGGGAAGAATTCAAATTTGTTACAACTCAAGTATGTCCTGTTATTTCATTAGACAAGGCATACGAAGGCTATCATTTGAACCAGCTCATCAAGCCGGTATATACTAATAATAACTTTGTGGATACAGAAGATCCACTCAAAACTCACCGCTATTATAAAGCTATTTTAGTCGACACCGATTCCATTGAGGTGGAACATTCCATGGATGAGCGGTATCCCGAACATATCGGCTACTCAAAATTCACAATCAAGAGGGTATTAACCCCTTTCAATTGGTTTGTAGATCATCTACACACTCCAGTAGCATTATCAATGCCTCACAGGCCACAAACCTATAACTGGTATGACTACAAGTCAGCATGCTTCAACTTTATATTTGTTCGACCAGGTCATACTTGGTTTGTTAAATATTGTCCAGCCATGGTAGACTCTATCATACCACGATGGTTCTACGAATGGTGGTTGTGTTTCGGAGGAATGAAGGATGTTCTTCCACAGCAGTTTATTAATCGCCTCCCTGATTTCATGGTCAAGGAAGGTTGTTCTACTCTACCTGTGCACATCCAAATGTGTAAAGTTTTTATAAAAAAGAGAATTTTGTATATCATTTCTTGGAATTTATCTAAAGCAGAACTGCACAGGATCAAGCATTTATCCAAGGAGATAAAAATTAAAGGATGGACTCCTAAGCCTGCTACTTCCAAGACCCCTGACAAAGGGAAATCAGCAGTTTCCTCTTCCAGTTCCTCTGCCAGTAAGAAGGCGCTAAAGGATAAGCTGAAAAAGGCTCTGGCTGATCTAGAAAGCCAGGAAGGTTCACCCAACACTGAAGAATTACTCCAGTTGATTGCCGAAGCTTCATCTACAGGAAGCAGCGATGACAATGGCGATATGCTAAATCCGCAAGGAATAGCTATGGCCTACTTAGATCCCTATTATGAATAGGAAAATGACCCTTCTAGAGATAGAGGTTCAAAGAACCGGAATTATCTCGGTAAAAGGGCAATTCACTATTCCTGATTGGAATCTAGGACCCATCTTGTCTCTGAAAGATGACAAAACATCATATCAGCTTTTCAGACAAGAAAGGCATCTACTTTATTAAAAGCAATCAGACAGCTTTAATAAAGTAAATCAATTATTTTGCTTTTCAAAAGAAAGCACTCAGAAGTGTCGACATAATCTCGACCTTCCACTTGTACACTTAGATGTACTCCCCCTTTAGATTTTCTGCCTATATAAGGCATTGTAAATGTCTAGAGAAGGCATTCAGAATTTTCCAATACTAAGAAATTCTCTCTGCCCAATCTCTCTTGTAACCTTATAATGTTTTTCTAAAAGTCTTCAATAAATTTGTAAGTTTGTTTACTGTTTTCTCTTTAATTCTTACTATATTGTTTTAAGTTCCGCACGATCCTTTTCTGTCTCTGAAAGATGACAAAACATCATATCAGCTTTTCAGACAAGAAAGGCATCTACTTTATTAAAAGCAATCAGACAGCTTTAATAAAGTAAATCAATTATTTTTCTTTTCAAAAGAAAGCACTCAGAAGTGTCGGCATAATCTCGACCTTCCACTTGTGCACTTAGATGTACTCCCCCTTTAGACTTTCTGCCTATATAAGGCATTGTAAATGTTTAGAGAAGGCATTCAGAAATTTCCAATACTAAGAAATTCTCTCTGCCCAATCTCTCTTGTAACCTTATAATGTTTTTCTAAAAGTCTTTAATAAATTTGTAAGTTTGTTTACTGTTTTCTCTTTAATTCTTACTATATTGTTTTAAGTTCCGCACGATCCTTTTCTGGCATCAGAGCCAGGTTGAGGTCAGGGGTGTAAGGAGCATGTCTCGAGGAAGTTTTGGATTTTTTGGATGAGGATTAAGGAATATTTGGATTTCATTTCCAGCATCTGACCGTGATTGCATCACGTCACGGTGGGTACAGTGATGAGGGGTTCATCGCATTGTGGTGATGCTGAATTCATCATTCTATTTATGAATTTAAATCTCAGAAGGGTAGTCTTATCGTTTCCCATCGCCTAATTCGTAAAAAAATGGGATTAACCTTCAGTTAAGGCATTATATGCCCAAATTCCTTTATTTTCTCTAAATTAAACCCTAACCCTTCCCCAAGTTCATCAAGTTCAAGTATCTTTCCTTCAAGAAAAACAAGAAATTGTGGTTCCCAATCCAAGAACGTCCAAGAAAAGTTAATTCTCTTTCACTATTAAAGCTTTAAGTATCTTTGATTCCCAGCCATGGGACCTTTTCACCCATGGAGTCCAAGAATCCATTTTTATGTTTTAAATTATGGATTTTACTTGTTATTATGAATTAGATCCATGATGCTCATATAAACTTTGATTTCAAATCATGTTTACAAAGTGATTTTGTTGCAACTATCCCTTCACATGTTTGAATGATGATTATACTCGTGTTAAATCCTTAACGCATGATTTTAATATTGCAATTATGCTATTATGTAATGCCCCAAATTTGTACCTCGGATGCTACACGGTGCCAGTGACCCCAAAGGACCACCAGCTAACCCATGACTGGTACCTGCTGTGAGCACTAAATAATAACAACACTGCAATAATATTATATCTTAAATAAATAAGGTAGCTAAGCTGAAAAGTGCCATAAGGTTCATAACTGAAACAAATACAAATACTGAAAACTGAATACTAAAACATCTGTCTGAAATACTCTAGTCTGAAAGCCTCTAATTGTCTGAATATGGAGTTGATGGGACAAGTGCCCAACTAACTCCAACTACTAAACTAAATTAAACTATTGAAAGATAACATCGTCCTCGAACTATGAGGACTCACCACTAAATCTGCTACTGATACTTTGGGCTGCTAAGTGTAGTCAGGAGCTTGTGTCTTTGAACCTATGATATAAGACATCATAGCGGAAAAGAAAAGTATGTGTCAGTACTTTGAATGTACTAGCATACTAAGTAAGGTAGGGTGATATGCATGGGTTCATATGCATGAACAATAACTGGATAAGTAACATGGACATAACTAAATGAGAGTACAAGCACGAATACATAAACTGTAACTGATTTCATGATAACACTAGATGCTGAGTTCTGAATACCTATTAACTAATATCTAAGTTTACTAAAACTGCAATACTGATCACTGAGTGATTGTTTATGATATTCTTGATTCTGAGGAACTGTGCTGAGTTACATACTAAGCTGAGTGATTGTGTCTGGAAGTCCTGTGTCGGTAGAACTGAACTGAGTTCTATACTAAGACTACAACTGGAACTTTGGGAGGTAATCATCTAACTAACATGCCCCTTCTCTGAATTGATTTAGGGTCCAACTTGTAACCCCAGTTGGAAATGTGTCAGTACCATGCCACGGGTAAAGACAAGTGCTGAGTCACCCTCATCTGGCAGGTGCTTTCATTGAGAACGGTGGTACCCTCAAATGGTATGTAAGATGCCTCATCAAACCTAAACTAGCAGGTTGATATCTCAACCTATGCTGGATATATAGTTGTAGAACACGAGGACGGCTTATATGGATCAAAGCCTCTGCTGGCAGGTGAGTCCCCAACCTTGGGTTCACTCGGTGTTGAATGCTACTTCTAACTGAATAGACATTGAATAAATTTCTAAACTGTACTAGGCTGGATTGAACTGCTACTGATCATGCTGTCTAACAAAACATGACTTACAGTAGGTTCTGCTAATTCATAGAGTACTACTAAGTTCTGCTAGCTGACTGAGTTTACTGAGTTTCTAAACTGATTACTGAACTGAGAACGTGATTAATTTTTGCGTACTACTATTCGTGACACTACTGATACTGTTCTATAACTACTATAGCTCTAGGTAAATAGCTAGATATTTGGGTGTTGAATACCCCCAGGACTCGATAAAATAAAAGAAAAACATAGCATGAACTTGAAAAGCACAACAATGCACACTTGCTCATAACTCATTCATAGATATATTTCATCAAATACTTGTGAGATATAAGCTTGCACACATGCTATCATGTCATGATTTTCACCTTTAATTAACATGAGCAATTTATCAAGAACTTGGGGATCATAATCTATACATATGATACTAAACAACATATAGGCATCATACTTTCAAATCTCAATTTACAAATCAAGGGCTTTTAACATGAATTCACAGGATACCACACACATGATAATTAATTTCACATGAAACTTGAAATAAACCATGGATTAGAACACAGTTTCACATCATAATGAGTACACCAAAATGTAACATGGAATTCATGAAATCCATTAACTTTTAGTTTAAAAGAGTTTCTTGAACTTCAAGGGTGGAAGAAAACCCTTGGATGAACACTTCACATACCTTGAGGCTTTAATTCATAAAGACTGATGGTTTGTTCTTGAAGATTTGATTTTGAAATTAAAAGCCCTAGGGTTTGTTCTTGATTATCTTTGAGAGAATTTGAAAGAGATTGAGAAACTTATCCTCTAGGGTTGCTTGATTTTATGTTTTAGGGCTGAAAATGGGTGGGATAATGACCCCAATACCCCTCTGGACATTTTTAATGACTAAAAATATGCCCAGTGATGCCCAGCCTGATGCACCACGTTGGCTCATTGAAATTTGACATTGAGAGCTGAGAAAGACATTTATCAACGCGATAGGTTATGTGGCGTATCGAGATCACGATGATCCACTGATTTAGACTTCCAAACGTGCTACAAACAATGTTCAAAAAATCTGAAACTTGTCTGAGAATGCCTACTGATATCCCTGATCATGAATTAACATAAAGATTAATATTTTAAGGTTATAAAGGTAGTGAAATAGGATCACCAACTTACGAAGGCTAAAATACTTTTAGTATAAACACTTAGCTGAAATTTCTAAGTGTGGGACCTCTTTTCAAGCTTTAATGGATTGAGTTAAGCTTAGAATTTTGTGGGGTCTTAGAATATCTCCCCCTTGAGAACATTCATCCTTGAATGAGACTAACTAGGCTGAGAATACTGATATACTGAATTTATATATTGAACAAGCATAACTGAAGCCTATTTACATGACTTAAAGTACTGATATACTGAGATTTTATACTAAACATGCATAACTGAAGCATGACTGAGTTCTTAAAACATGACCCATGACTGATCTATTTCATGAAGGTACATATGATATAAAAAAATGCTATGAAACTGAACCGATACAGAGATGTAAAGGTAATCTGAGCATAAAATTGAAAAAATTCAAGGAAAACTGTTACATTGAGCTGAGTCTAAGTTTACGGAAAAGAGGTGAGGATATTTGGTCCTCATATCTGCTTCTGCTTCCCAAGTAGCTCCCTTTACGGAATGATTCCGCCCAAGTACTTTGACTAACACCACTTCTTTGTTCCTCAGTCTGCAAACCTGATGGGTAAGAATTTTGACCGGGATCTCTTCATACGAAAGACTATTCTGAACATCTATACTCTCTAAAGGGACTACAACTATTGGGTTTCCTATTCACTTCTTTAGCAAGGAGATATGAGGCACTGGATGTACTAAAGATAATTATAAAGAAAAATCAAGCTCATAAGCTACCTTTCTAAAATGGCTGAGAATTTGGTAAGGACCGATATATCGGGGACTGAGCTTTCCCTTCTTGCCAAACCTCTTCACTCCTTTCATAGGAGAGATTTTCAAATATACGTAGTCACCAACCTCAAACTTGAGGTCCTTTCTTCATACATCAGTGTACGATTTCTACAAGCTTTGAGCTGTCTTTAGCCTTTTCCTGATCAACTGACTTTTTCTAAGGTATCAAATACCAAGTCAGGCCTTACCACTGTGGCCTCACCCACTTCAAACAAACTAATAGGAGATCTAAATCTCCTCCTATAGAGCACCTCAAATGGAGCCATCTGAATACTGAAATGATAAATGTTATTATATGCAAATTCGATCAATGGCAAATGGTCATCCCAACTGCCCTTAAAGTCAATGACATATGCCCTAACATATCTTCTAAAGTCTGGATGGTCCTTTCTGCTTGACCATCTGTCTGAGGGTGAAAGGTTGTACTGAGGTGAACTTAGGTACCAAGGCCCTTCTAAAAGGCTTTCAAAAGTGAGGGGCAAACTGTGTACCTTTATCTGAGATGGTGGACAACGGAACTCCGTACAACCTGACCAACTCTCTAACATAGATCTTGGCATAATTCTCGGTTGAATAAGAGGTATGGACTAGAAATAAATGAGCTAATTTGATGATCTTGTCTACAATGACCCAAATTAAATTATGTTGACAACGAGTACGAGGCAAACCTATCACAAAATCCATGTTCACCTTTTCCCACTTCCAAGTGGGAATACTAAACTCCTGCATGTACCCACTATGCTTCTGATGCTCGATCTTAGCCTTTTGAAATGTCGAACACTTAGCTGTAAACTCTGCAATGTTTGTATTTATCCCACTCCACCAATAGACCTCTTGCAAATCATGGTACATCTTAGTAGCCGCTGTATGTATAGAGTAACGTGCACCATGCGCTCTGCAAGAATTCATTGCCTTAAGTCATCTATTCCTAGGACGCATAATCGACCCTGACAACGTAACACACTATCTCCCCCTTGGGAGAAAACCTCTATCTTCTGATCTATGACTGATTCTTTTAACTTAACTAGAATGGGAACCCTATCCTGCTTTTCCTTTACCTCAAAAACCAGAGATGATTCTAAACTATTCTAAACCCACACACTACCTTCTGCTGAGTTGAATAGATGGATACCTTGTCAGGAAAGCGGATGAACTTCCTGAACTAACTTTCTTTTACCATTCTACACATGAGAAACACTACCCATAGACATCCTACTGAGAGCATTAGCCACTACATTGGTATTGCCTGGATGATACAGAACGCTCATTTCATAGTTTTTTAACAACTCTAACCACCTCTTCTGATGTAGGTTCAGATCTTTTTGAGAAAATACATACTGTAAGTTCTTGTGGTCTGTGAACATATCCACATGTACCCATATAAATAATGCCTCCAAATCTTTAAGGCAAATACTATAACAGCTAACTCGAGATCATAAGTGGGGTAATTCTTTTCATGGGGCTTAAGTTGTCTAGAGGCATAGACTATGACCTTACCTATTTGAATCAAAACACACCCTAAACCAACTCTGGAGGCATTGCAATATACCACAAACCCATCTGAACCATCTGGTAGAGTCAAAACTGGGCTGTAGTGAGTCGAGTTTTCAACTCCTAAAAACTCTTCTTACAAGAATCTGACCAATGGAATTTGACTTTCTTTTGAGTCTATCTGGACATAGGGGATGAAATAGATGAAAATCCCTCAACAAACCATTGGTTATAGTCGGCCAAGCCCAAGAATCTCCTGATATACAATGGAGAGATGGATCTGGGCTAGTCTCTCACTGCTTCGATCTTTTGGGGATTAACTCTAATGCCATCACCGGAAATTGTATGGCCAAGAAAAGCTACTGACCTTAGCTAAAATTTATACTTACTAAATTTGGAAAATAGCTGATGGTTTTTGAGAGTCTATAATACTATTCTGAGATGGTCTGCATGATCATGCTCACTGTGGAAGTAGACAAGAATGTAATCTATGAAAACTATGATGAATATGTCCAAGTAGTGCTTGGACACATGGTTTATCAAGTTCCTGAAAGTTTCTGGGGCATTCGTAAGACCAAATGACATGACTAGGAATTCAAAGTAACCATACCAAGTTTTGAAGGCTGTCTTTGGAATGTCATATTCTCTGACTCTAAACTGATGATAGCTTGATCTGAGGTCTATCTTAGAAAAGTATCTGGAACCCTAAAGTTGGTCAAATAAGTCATTAATTCTGAGAATTTGATACTTTTTCTTGACCGTGACTTTATTTAACTAATGGTAGTCTATACACATCCTAAAAAAATTATCTTTCTTACGCACAAATAAAACTGGCGTGCCCTATGGGGAATGCTCAGTCTAATGAATCCCTTATCTAGGACATCCTTTAACTATCCTTTGAGTTCTATTAGAGCCATTTTGTATGGAGAAATATAGATGGGTTGGGTATCTGGAAGAAGGTCGATTCCAAAGTCAATTTCTCTTTTGGGAGGAACCCTAGGAAGATATTCGGGAAGCACATCAGGAAATTCACATGCTACTAATACTGAGTCAAGATTAGAGGTCTCTAAACTAGATTCTTGAACTTAAAAGAGATGATACACACATCCCTTACATATCATTCTTCTCGCCCTAAGGTAAGAAATAAGATGACACCTAAGTGTTGAAGTACTACCCCTCCATTCAAAGACAGGTTTATTCAAAAACTGAAAATAGAAAATTTTATTTCTGCAGTCAACTGAAGTATTGCATGAATAAAACCAATCCATGCTAAGAATGTCATCAAAATCTGTCATCTGTAATTCTACTAAGTCTGCTGAAGTGACTTTCTGAGATACCATAACCAGATTGTTCCTGTATAGCCATCTGGATATGATAGATTTACCCACTGGATAGAGACTAAGAAAGGCTCTACTAGGATTTTAGGTCTCACTCTAAAGTTAACAACTATCTAAGGAGTTACAAAGGACAAAGAAGCTCCTGGGTATATCAAAGTACAAACATGAAAATGATAAACTTATAACGTACCAGTAACACATTAGGAGAACTTTCTGATCCTATCGGGACTCAAGTGCATAGAGTCTGTTTGGGCATTGCCCACTGGTGGCACTGAAAGTAGCTCCTTAGTCATTTCGATGATCGGACTGAGCTGAAGGACGATTATACTGACCCTAAAAACCTAACTAAGGATAATCTCTAACTCTATGGCCTAGCTTGCTATATCTAAAACATACATCACCGCCAGCCTTGTAGATTCCCTGATGGTTTCTGCCATATCACTGCTAACACTACCCTAAGGTTTAGGGCCTAGTGACCTATCTTTATTGCAGTCTCTAAATTTTGGCACTGGAGCACTGGTTGAGGAAGGAGCTGGAACTGAAGATTTTGGGTGGAACTCAGAATGATTTCCACCTTTTGAATTAGGCTAAGTGAAGTTGAAGCTAACTGTTCTAGATCTCTTATTCTCCTTCTCCTTCTCCCTATTCTTAGCCTCTTCTATCTGCTGAGCATGGACCATGAGCCTGGATATGTCCATCTCCTTAATCAACATTGAGATCCTACACTCCTTAACTATACTATTAGACACACCATACATAAACATAATCATCTTAGATCTTCTATCTACTACCACATAGGGAGCATATCTATCCAGCTAAGTAAATTTGAGAGAATACTCTTTCACTATCATATTGCCCCACTTTAGATTAATAAAATCCTACACCTTTACTTCCCTCAAATCCAATGGAAAGAACCTATCCAAAAAAGCAGTGCCAAAAACCTCCCATTCTATGGGCCCTACATCTGCGGCCCTTTTTGCCTTTCACTGGTTGAACCATGAGTGAGCCACCTCCTGCAACTGATATGCAGCCAACTCAGCACTTTTACTAGTTGTCACCCCTATAATATCTGTGACTTTCTGCACCTAATCAAAAAATTCTTATGGGTCCATATCTAACTTAGACCCAGTAAAACATAGAGGGTTCATTCGGGTAAAGTCCTGAATTTTAGCTGCAGCAGTATTGGCCACTGGGTTGGCCTAAATAGCAGCTGCCCATTTATTCTGAGCTGTAATGGAATTGGCTAGGGTAGTGAAAGTGGCTTTGAATTCAGCATGGGAGACATGCTCATCCAGGGAATCTACCTGAATGGGCTGAGCTGCTGGCTGACTTCCTGTCCTTCTTCCATTGTTCTTTTTAGGAGGCATATTTTGTAAACAGAAGTAAGAAAAGGATTAGACTGATTTTGTAACTTGAGCTCATGCTCACTCACACGATATAATTACTAAAAGAAGGGAAACTTTTCCTAAAAATGCCTCATAACCTCTTATCCATAAGTGTGGCGCGCTACACCCCTATGCACAAGACTCTACTAGATGCGGCTTTCAGAATTTCTATGACTCTATTAAACCTTAGGCTATGATACCAAGTTTGTAATGCCTCGAGTCTATACCCGAATACTACATGGTGCCAGCGACCTGAAGGACCACCAGCTAAGCCATGACTGGTACCTACTATGAGCACTGAATAATAACAACACTGCAATGATAATATAACTAAAATAAATGTGTAATATGGGCTAAAAATTGCCATAAGGTTCATAACTGAAACAAATACAAATACTAAAAACTGAATACTAAAACATCTATCTGAAATACTTTAGTCTGAAAGCCTCGACCCCCTAATATAAGACCTAATCCTAGAAAGACTAAAAAAATCATGTATTGGTTCAGATAAATCTATTTTTTTTATAAAAAATCAAAAACTAAGAATTACATGAATTTATTGACCTGACCAGGAAAAAAGAAGTTTTTCTATTTTTTATGATAACTGTCTAAATATGGAGTTGATGGGACAAGTCCCCAACTAACTCCAACTACTAAACTAAATTGAACTACTAAAATACAAAAAGATAACATCATCCTCAAACTATGAGGATTTACCACTAAATCTGCTGTTGATACTTCGGGCTGCTAAATGTGGTCAGATCTCGTGCATACAAACCTATGCTATAAGACATCATAGGGCAAAAAAAAAGTATACGTTGGTACTTTGAATGTACTGGTATACTAAGTGAGGTAGGCTAATATACATGGGTTCATATGCATGAATAATAACTGGCTGAGTAACATAAACATAACTGAATGGGAGTTCATGCATTAATACATAAAATGTAACTGAGGTCATGATAACAATGGATGTTGAGTTTTGAATTTTAATTAACTGATATTTGAGTTTACTAATACTATAATACTAATCAGTGAGTGATAGTTTCTGACAGTCCTAATTTTGAGGAATTGTGCTGAGTTCCATACTGAGCTGAGTGACTATGTCTGACAGTCCTGTGCAAGTAGAACTAAACTAAGTTTTATACTGAGACTAAACCTAAAATTATGGAAGTTAATCATCTAACTGATATGCCCCTTCTCTAAACAGATTTGGGGTCCAACCTGTAACCCCAATTGGAAGGGTGTTAGTACCTTGCCACTAGTAAAGACAAATGTTGAGTCACCCTCATCTGACAGGTTCTTTGAATAAGAATGGTGGTACCCTCAACTGGAAGGTAAGACACCTCATCAACCCTTAACTGGTAGGTTGATGTCTCAATCTACGCTGTCTAAATAGTTTTGGAATACAAGGACTACTTATAAGGATCACACCCTCTGCTGGCAGGTGAGTCCCCATCCTTGGGTTTACTCGGCGTTGAATCCTACTCCCAACTGAATAGACATTGAATGGATTTCTAAGCGGTACTAGGCTGGACTGAACTGCAACTAATTATTTTGTCTAATTGAACTGAACTAAGTTTACTGGGTTTCGATAATTGACAGAGTACTACTAAGTTCTACTAGCTGACTGAGTTTACTGAGTTTCTAAACTAATTACTGAACTAAGATCATGCCCGATTTCTAAGTACTACTACTCATTACACTACTGAGACTGTTCTATAACTACTGTAGCTCTAGGTATAAAGCTAGATTTTTGTGCATTGAATACACCAGGACTCGATAGCATAAAAGCAAAATATAGCATGAACTTGAAAAACACAATGATGCACACTTGATCATAACTCATTCATAGAGACATTTCATCAAATACTTGTGAGATATAAGCTTGCACATATGCTAGCATGTCATAATTTTCACCTTTAATTCACATGAGCAGTTTATCAAGCCCTTGGGGATCATAATATATGCATATGATACTAAACAACATGTAGGCATCATACTTTAAAATATCAATTTGCAAATTAAGGGAATTTAACTTGAACTCACAGGATACTACATATATGATAATTAATTTCACATGAAACTTGAAATAAACCATGGATTAGAACACAATATCACATCATAATCATGTGTACGCACAAATCCAACACAGAATTCATGAAATCCATTAACTTGTAGTTTAAAAGATTTTTTTGAACTCCAAGGGTGGAAGGAAACCATTGGATGAACACTTCACGTACCTTGAGGTTTGAATTCATGAAGACTGATGGGTTGTTCTTGATGATTTTCTCTTGAAATTAAAATCCCTAGGGTTTGTTCTTGAGTAGCTTTGAGAGAATTTGAAATAAAGTGAGCAATTTAGTCTCTAGGTTCTCTTAAATTTATGTTTTAGGGCTGAGAATGGGTTGAATAATGACCCAAATATCCCTCTGGATGTGGGTTTTTAATGATTGAAAATGTGCCCAGTGACGCATAGCCCGATGTGCCACATCGATGGGATCGATGCTATGGCTGGAACTCCACGTCGACACCTGGAAATTGACATAGAGAGCTAAGAAAAATATTTATCAATGCAATAGGAGACGCAACATTTTGAGATCGCGTTGATCCACTAGTTTGGACTTCCAAACGTGCCTCAAACTATGTTTGAAAAATTTCAAACTTGTTCGAGAATACCTACTGACATCCCTGATCATGAATCAACATAAATATCTATATTTTACAGTCATAAGGGTCTTGGTATAGGATCATTAACCTACAAAGGATAAAATACTTCTAAGTATAAATACTTAGCTAAAATTTCTATGTCTGGGACCTCTTTTCAATCTTTAATGGATTGAGTTAAGCTTAGAGTTTTGCAGGGTCTTACATAATATAACATGTTTTAACTATTCCCAAGCTTTAACTCATGATCCTTATGTGTTTTATGAAATACCTAAGAGATGAATTTTGAACAATAATCCCTATTATGATTTGTAAAGCTATATATGTCCTTATTTATACTTTTATTCATGGCTGGGGGTTATGACTACCCAAAACATAGTTGTTTACTTAGTATCAATATCTTTCAAAATGGTTTTAGATATGTATGAGCATTATTCATTCATTCAGTTATTATAATCAGTTAAAATTAGATCAGTTTAGTAATCCGAGTTAGTTTAGTTAAGAGTAGAATTTAGCATCAAGCAAATCTAGGGAAGGGGCTCACCCACCAGTAGAGTGTGTGACGCTTAGTAGTAATCCCTGCATTCTAAAACTACATAGCCAGCGTAGGTTTGAGATTTTAACCTGCCAGTTAAGGGTTAACACATATCTCACTAGGGCACTTATCAGTAGAGGGTGACTATTTAGTCCTTCAAGTCTTCACTTTAATTGATCCACACATCCATTATTAGTATCCGTTGCATGATACTGACACCCTTCTAACTGGGGTTATAGGTTGTGTAATATCCTGAGAAATTTTTTGTCAAAATTTTATGCGTAAACATGTTGGATTCAATCTTTTAGAATGAATTATAAATTTTCTGTGTGGAATGTCTTAGATTATGACCCACCATTACGTATAGTATCAAATAATCTTTCCAATGACATGTGGATCATCAAAAATAGACACCCGACAGACGAGTTATGAACATTTGGATCGAACCGTGAATAGTAGTGAATAGTAAAAGATGCAGAAAAAAGTACTGAGCCCTGGCGTATTTTTGCTCCAACTTTAAATAATCATAACTCCTTGTACATAATGATTTGGGATATCTACTCTATATCAATCGAAATCTCTACGAGTCCTCTTTCCAATGAAATTAGTTTTATCCAATTTGTCTATCGAAGCAATAAGTTATGGTCGATCTACTTCAGCCTATCAAAAGAGAATTTTTAGGTCAACTTTAAATGATTATAACTCCTCGTACATAATTATATGGGTGGGATACTATATATAAATGGAAATATATGAGAGTCCTATTTCTAATTAAATTAGTTTCATCCAATTTGGATATCAAAATAAAACGTTATGGTTGATCTACTTCAGACTATCAAAATAGTCCACCAAAGGACAGATTTGAGAATTATTTGATTTTTAGGGTATTTTGGTCATTCTCCCTCACCCAAAATCCATCCAAATACTATATTTGCCTATAAGAAGCATTATATGTTATATTTCATCAAATTCTCTCAAAAAGAAAACCCTAAACTCCTACATCCAACTTCAAGAACCTCCAAAGTTCACCATTAATTCTGCAAATTTATTCAAGATTCCAAGTTCCTAGTTCAAGATCTCCAAGAACCATAATTCAAAGGCACGATTAACATCTCAAAAATGAGTATCAATCTAAAGTTCATCATTCAAGGCATGTGGGGTTTTTCCTACAAGAACTCTCTTTCGTTCTTATGCCCAAAAGTAATTTTCTTTACAAAAGCATGATTTTTATTTGATTTTTACAAATTTGAAGCATGAACCCATAACTTATGATGATTATTATGAAGTCTTGATGTTTATGATTTTGAAAGATGAATTTTAATGTGTGGAAATATAAAGCATGAATCTTGAACAATATTTATCATGATTTTGATATTTGGGTCGTGAATCCCTATTGAAAATTGTGTTTTTTTGAGAAAGTGTGTGTTATAAGCATGTTGATGTTGAATATTTAAGATATTCTGAATGATTTGACCTTTTTGTCTTAATGGAGTTGTTTTGAACTCGAGTGTGAAAGAAATCCACAACGTGGTTGATTTTGATGGATAGGAAGCATGATGGCTCCCGATGTATATTTATATACTACTAAAATTGTTTTGTTATGGATTGTCTTTGAAATGATCTGAGCTAAGTCAGGGAGAAATCTTTAGCACCGAGTGGGAGGTATAAAGTGACCTTACTTCCCTAGAACTATGTGCCCCCATAGGAGTGAGCCTGATGCTGATTTATATAGTGATCACTAGTTTGTGTGGATTTGATATCGATAGTCCTACTCCAATGGCAAGGATAGGATGGCTCTCCCCAACGTGGGTTGTACGTTGGACTCCATATAGCTCACATGGTTTATGTCAGTTATAGGATCTCCAAGTGTGTGTGTGTTTCCTTGTGTCTATGGTAAATGGTGAAGTGATTTGAAAGTGGAATTGTGAAAGTTATTCTTTCGAACGATTTAAATGATATTTACATTATGAGAATTGATATTCTTGATGAACTAAAAGTGATTGACCATTTATATAATGACTCACATGTGTTATTGTACTTATTTCATCCTCTCATGATTATGATGATTTTCTTCGGGCTATGTGAGTATTTTATACATCCTGCATATTTCTTATAAATATTTATGATGATGATGTTATACAACTGCATACACCCCCATATACTCAGTTCCTTTCCATGGTACTAACCCACATCTTCGGATGTGGGCTACATTTTCTCAGAATGTAGGTTTTGGTGCTCAGTTCTAGGTTTGATAGTAATTCTTTGGGCATGATATTCTATATCCTCATTTGTGGTGAGTCCTCATGTTCTGAGGAAGTAATGTCTGATGTTGGTTTCATGGAATCGTTTACATTTGATAACTGAGTATGAGTTAGTTAGGGCATGTCTCAATGGCTCGCTGGTTTTATTGATTTTCTTAGAGGCTTGTCAGACTAGTATAGATGTTGGGAGTTAACTAATAAGTCATATTTTGTTATTTTTTTGAAATTCTTTTATTCTTGGTTGATGATTACTATGTTGATATTTGAAGGTTATTTATGGAAACCCCATTGATTTGTGTTGAACTGAATGAAAATAGATCAAAGGGTTAGCTTGGGGCTACTCGTAGCCTCAAGCACCGTGTGATGCTCCGGGACCCATTTTTCAGGGTGTTACAAACTTGGTATCAGAGCCTAAGGTTTTAAGGTGTCCTAGGGAGTCTGACAAGCCACGTTAAGTAGAGTCTTGATCATCGTTGTGTAGCGCGTCACATCTATTAGCAAGAGGCTATAAGACATTTTAGGAAAAAGTGTGATTCTTTCTTTCAAAAGTCTACCGTGCTTAAAGTGTCTCTCTCTGCTATTAATTCATGCTCTCCTCTTTTAGAAATATGCCTCCATGTCGAACAAGAAGAAATAATAATGGTCAGCAACCTCAACCTGCTGATCCATTGAATGAAAATGTATCTTATGCTGAATTTCGGGCAACCTTTCAGGCACTGGCCCAAGCTGTTACTGCAAATGTTCAGGACAACCCGACCCTAGCTCCACAATAGTAGGGAGGTGATTTAGCTGCTGCCAGGATCTGTGAATTTATGCCGATGAATCCACCAGAATTCTATGGGTCCAAGTCTGATGAGGATCCACGATTATTTTTAGAGGAGGTATGGAAGATTACTCAGGTGATGCATGTATTTGAGGAACATAGTGTGGAGTTGGATGCATATAGGTTGTAAAACCATGCTTATGACTGGGTTGTTGCTTGGACGAAAGGTAAAGGTGAGGGAGCTTCCCCTACAACTTGGCAAGAGTTCCAGGATATATTCCTGGACAAGTTTTTCCCTTTGGAGATAAGAGAGGCAAAGGTGGAAGAGTTTATGAAACTACGACAGGGCTCTATGACTATTAGCGAGTACTGTCGAAAGTTCAATCAGTTGGCCAAGTAGGCTCTTGACTTAGTGGCTGATAATCAGGCTAGTATGAGTAAGTTTGTGACTGGAGTGTCTAGTTATGTTGTTAAGGAGTGTAGGTCTGTTATGCTGAATAGTGAGATGAATCTTTCTAGGCTGATGACTCATGCCTAACAGATTGAGGCAAATAAGATTAAGGAGAGAGACAGAATGAGAGGGAATAAGAGAGCTAGGTTCGAGCAGCACGGATCGGGTTAGACTAGATCGCAGAGAGGTAGTTGCCCTCAGTATCAGGATCATTCGTCTATACCAGCACCGTCATCTGCTAGTGTTTCCATGCCTAGAGGTAGGCAGGAGAAAGGTAGCAGGTTATATGTATCCAAGTCCCAGTACAGTGTTGGCAGTAAGCCAAATTGTCCCTTGTGTCCTAAGTGTGGTAGGGCTCATTCGGGTGAGTGTTGGGGTGAGAAGAGGGGTTGTTTTTGGTGTGGTGACATGGTTCACAGAGTTAGAGATTTTCCACAGGATGGACAAGGGCGTCGTGACTATCGCCCTTAGACCTAGACTCAGACTGTTAGTGCTCCAGTTAAAGCAACTCGCCCAGTCCCAGCGCAGGGCGCCTTTTCTAGCAATGCTGGCGGGTAGCGCTAGAACGGATTCTATGCTTTACCATCCCGCCAAGAACAGGAGGACTCTCCCGATATTGTTACTGGTATGCTTCATATATTTCAGTTTAATGTGTATGCTTTGTTGGATACTGGATCCAATTTCTTATATGTTACACCTTTGATTGCTGTGAATTTTGAAATAAGTCCTAAGATTATTCCTGAGCCTATCCTAGTTTCTACCCCAGTGGCTAATTCGATTGTTGCCCAGAAAGTGTATAAAAAGTGTCCTGTTACCATTCTTCATAGAGTCTTGTTGGCTGATCTGATTGAGTTAGACATGATAGATTTTGATGTAATTCTGGGTATGGACTGGCTGCATTCTTTTTATGCCTCTATTGATTGTCAGACCCGAGTAGTCAAGTTCCAATTTCCGAGTGCATCCGTGTTTAAGTGGTCTGGGAATTCTATGTCATCTAAGAGTCATTTTATCTCTTACCTCAAAGCTAGAAAGCTTATTTCCAAGGATTGTATTTACCATTTGGTTAGTCAAAGACACTAAGTCTGAGACTCCAACTCTCCAATCTGGTAACGTTGTCAATGAGTTTTCTGATGTCTTTTCGGATGATCTCCTAGGGATACCTCTTGATAGAGAGATAGAGTTCAGGATTGATCTTCTTCTCGATACTTAGCCTATTTCTATTCCTCCTTATCGTATGGCCCCTACAGAACTTAAGGAGTTGAAAGATAAACTCTAAGATCTACTGGATAAGGGTTTCATAAGGCCCAGTGTTTCTCCTTGGGGTGCTTCTATGTTGTTTGTGTGAAAGAAAGATGGATCTTCACGTATGTGCATTGATTACCGCCAACAAAAATAAAGTCACCGTAAAAAATAAGTACCCCTTTCTGAGAATAGATTATTTGTTTGACCAATTGCAAGGTGCAAGTTATTTCTCAAAGATAGACCTATATTCCGGCTATCATCAACTCAAATTTAGGGAGTGTGACATCCCGAAAACTACTTTTTGAACTCGATATGGCCATTTTGAGTTTCTAGTTATGTTTTTTGGGTTAACTAATGCCCCAACAGCTTTTATAGACTTCATGAATTGAGTGTTCAGACCATATCTTGATACGTTTGTCATAGTGTTCATCAATGATATACTGGTGTACTCCCGTAGTGAGGATGAACATTCTGATCATCTCCGAATTGTCTTGCAAACCCTTAGAGATCACAAGTTATTTGCCAAGTTCATTAAGTGTGAGTTTTGGCTAAGGTTAGTTGCTTTTATGGGTTATATCATTTCTTTTGAGGGTATTAGAGTTGATCCCCAAAAGATCAAAGTTGTTAGAAATTGGCCTAGACCTATTTCTCCGACTGATATCTGAAGTTTCTTGGGTTTATCTGGCTATTACGCTATTTTTTTGATGGTTTCTCCTCAATAGCATCTCCTATGACTCAGTTGACCCAAAAAAAGTGAAGTTCTTGTGGTCCGAATCTTGTGAGAAGAGTTTTCAGGAGTTAAAGACTCAACTCACTTCAGCCCCTGTTTTGACTTTGCTTGATGGTGTTGATGGTTTTGTGGTGTACTGTGATGCTTCGAGAGTTAGGTTGGGTTGTGTATTGATGCAGAACGGTAAGGTGATAGCTTATGCTTCTAAACAGTTGAAACCCCATAAGAAAAATTACCCCACCCATGACCTTGAGTTGGCTGCTGTTGTATTTACTTTGAAAATCTGGAGACACTATTTGTATGGTGTCCATGTTGATGTTTTCACTGATCATAAGAGTTTGCAGTATGTGTATACCTAGAGAGAATTGAATCTTAGGCAACGATGATGGTTAGAATTGTTAAAGGACTATGATATGAGTGTGCTGTACCATCTGGCAAAGGCCAATGTTGTGGCGGATGCCCTAAGAAGAGTGTCCATGAGTAGTGTTTCATATATGGTAGAAGGTAAGAAAGTATTGGCTCATGATGTACATCATTCGGATAGATTGAGGGTTAGGTTGTTTGACTCTGCTGAAGGTAGTATAGGGGTTCAGAGTAGTTCCGAATCCTCCTTGGTTTCGGAAGTAAAGGAAAAGCAATACTTAGATGCTAGTTTGGTCACACTGAAAGAGTCAGTCAAGGATCAAAAAGTAGAGGTTTTCTCCCAAGGAGGAGATGGTATGTTGAGATTGCAAGGTAGATTGTGTGTCTCAAATGTTGATGATCTGAGACAGAGGATTATGGCCGCAATATTTTATTCATCCTAGTGCCACCATGATGTACTGAGACTTACGGGAAATTTATTGGTGGAGTGGCATGAAGAAAGATATATCAGCGTTTGTATCTAAGTGTGCAACATGCCAACAGGTTAAGGTTGAGCACCAAAGACCTCGTGGTATGATGCAAGAGTTTAGTATTCCCACCTGGAAGTGGGAAGAGATAAATATGGACCTCGTGATTATTTTACCTCCTTCCCGATGCCATTATGATTCCATTTGGGTTATGGTTGATAGGTTGACTAAGTCTACTCATTTCTTGCCTGTTCATACTTTATATACTGCTGGGGATTACGCTAGATTGTATATCTGAGAGATAGTCAGAATGTATGGAGTTCCTTTGTCTATCATTTCGAATCGGGGTACTCAGTTCACTTCGCAATTTTGGAAAGCTTTTCAGAAGAGGCTTGGTACCCTAGTGCTTTTGAGTTATTCTTTTCATCCGCAGACCGATGGTCAGGCTGTGCGGACCATCCATTCCTTAGAGGATATATTGAGAGCTTGTGCACTTGACTTTAAGGGAAGTTGGGATGATCACTTACCGTTGATAGAGTTTACTTACAATAACATTTTTCACTCTAGTATTGGCATGGCTCCATTTGAAGCCTTATATGGGAGGAAGTGTAGATCACCCATAGGTTTGTTTGAGGTGGGTGAAGCGGCTGTGAGTGGTTCTGATTCGGTATTTGAGGCTATGGAAAAAGTTAAGTTGATTAGGGAAAGGTTTAAAACTGCGCAGAGTCATCAAAAGTCATATGCAGATGTTAGAAGGAGAGACCTTGAGTTTGAAGTTGGTGACTTAGTGTATCTAAAAATTTCACCCATGAGGGGGGGGGGGGGTAAAGATATTTGGAAAGAAGGGAAAGCTTAGTCCCCGTTATGTTGATCCTTACAAAATTCTTAGCTGTGTTGGTAAGGTAGCTTATGAGGTCGAGTTGCCTTCCGAGTTGTCCTCTATTCATCCAATATTCTATGTCCCCATGCTTAGAAAGCATATTTGCGATGTTGTGGTAGTGGATTCCTCTATGAGTTCTGACATTCAAGAAAATCTTTCTTTTGATGAGATTCCTATTGAGATTCTTGATTTCAGTGTCCGAAAACTAAGGAACAAAGAAGTTCCCTTGGTCAAGGTGTTGTGGCGAAACCAATTTGTTGAAGGTGCAACTTGGGAAGTTGAGGCGGATATGCTATCCAAGTACCCGCACCTATTTTTCGTGAACTCCAATCAAGCCGAAAGTACCGTTCTTTCCTAAATCATGCACTTTTGATAAAAGTTGCAGCAGTTCAACTGTCATTTATTATGTGTTCAGCTGTAGTTTCTTGAATTTATGCATTCTATGTTGCATTCGGAGTGAGAAACGATGTGGTGATGAGTCTAACGAATGGTTTCAGCTGTATGCTCTATTTCCTATCTAATCTTGGAATGTCTAGCATCATTCGAGGACGAATGTTTCTAAGGGGGGAATGATGTAAAACCCCGGGAAATTTTTCGTTGAAATTTTGTGCGTAAACGTGTTGGGTTCTAAATTCTAGAATGAATTATAAATTTTTCGTGCGGATTGTCTTAGATTATTACCCACCAGTGTGTAGAGTATCGAATAAGATTTCCAACAATATATGGATCATCAAAAACGGAAACCCGAGCGACGATTTATGAACATTCCGATCGAACCGTGAATAGTAGTGAACAGTAAAACATGCAGGAAAAAGTACTGAGGCCTGACGTATTTTTGCTCCAACTTTAAATGATCATAACTCCTTGTACATAATGATCTGAGTGATCTACTATATATCAACGGAAAGATGTTTGAGTCCTCTTTCCAATGAAATTGGTTTCATCCGATTTGTCTATCGGAGCAAAAAGTTTTGGTTGATGTACTTCAGCCTATCAAAAGTGAATTTTTGAGTCAACTTTAAACGATCATAACTCCTCGTACACAATGATCTGGGTGAGATACTATATATCAACAGAAATATATGAGAGTCCTCTTTCTAATGAAATTGGTTTCATCCAATTTGGATATCGATTTAAAACGTTATGGTTGATCTACTTTAGACTATCAAAACAGTCTACCAAAGGACAGATTCGAGAATTATTTAATTTTTAGGGTCATTTTGGTCATTCCCCCTCACCCAAAATCCATCCAAACCCTATATTAAAGCCTATTCGAAGCTTTATATGTTATATTTCATCAAATTCCCTCAAAAAGAAAACCTTAAGCTCCTCCATCCAACTTCAAGGACCTCCAAAGTTCACCATTAATTCTGCAAATTTACTCAAGATTTCAAGTTCCTAGTTCAAGAACTCCAAGACCCATCATTTAAAGGAACAATTAACATCTCAAAAGCGAGTATCAATCTAAATTTCATCATTCAAGGTATGTGAGGGTTTTCAACAAGAACTCTCTTTCGTTCTTGTGTCCAAAAGTAATTTTCTTTACAAAGGCATGATTTTTATTTGATTTTTACGAATTTGAAGCATGAACCCATATCTTATGATGATTATTATGAAATCTTGATGTTTATGATTTTGAAAGATGAATTTACATGTGTGGAGATATAAAGCATAAATCTTGAACGATATTTATCATGATTTTTATATTTGGGTCGTGAATCCCTATTGGAAATTGTGTTTTTTTAGAAAGTGTGTGTTATAAGTACGTTGATGTTGAATATTTGATATATTTTGAATGATTTGACCTTTTGGTCTTAATGAAGTTGTTTTGAACTCGAGTGTGAATGAAATCCACAACATGGTTGATTTTGATAGATAGGAAGCATGATGGCTCCCGATGTATATTTACATATTACTGAAATTGTTTTGTTATGGATTGTCTTTGAAATGATCTGAGCTAAGATTGGAAAAAATATTTAGCACCGAGTGAGAGGTATAAAGCGACCTTACTTCCCTAGAACTACGTGCCCCTATAGGAGTGAGCCTGATGCTGATTTATATAGTGTTCACTAGTTTGTGTGGATTTGATATCGATAGTCCTACTCCGATGGAAAGGATAGGACGGCTCTCCCCAACGTGAGTTGTACGTTGGACTCCATGTAGCTCACATGGTTTATGTCGGTTATAGGATCTCCCAGTGTGTGTGTGTTTCCTTATGTCTATGGTGAATGGTGAAGTGATTTGAAAGTGAAATTGTGAAAGTTATTCTTTCAAAAGATTTAAATGATATTTACATTATGAGAATTGATATTCTTGATGAACTGAAAGTGATTGACAAATTATATGATGACTTACATGTGTTATTGTACTTATTTCATCCTCTCATTATTATTATGATTTTCTTTGGGCTATGTGAGTCTTTCATATATCCTGCATATTTCTTATAAATATTTATGATGATGATGTTTATACAACTGCATCACCCCTATATACTTGGTTCCTTTCTATGGTACTGACCCACATCTTCAGATGTGGGCTGCATTTTATCAGAATGTAGGTTTCGGTGCTCAGTTCCAGGTTCGACAGTGATTCTTTGGGCACGATATTCTGTATCCCCATTTGTGGTGAGTCCTCATGTTCCGAGGAACTGATGTCTGATGTTGGTTTCATGGAATCGTTTTCATTTGATAACTAAGTATGAGTTAGTTGGGGCATGTCTCAATGGCTCGCTGGTTTTATTAATTTTCTTAGAGGCTTGTCAGACTAGTATAGATGTTGGGAGTTGACTAATAAGTCGTATTTTGTCATCTTTCTGAAATTATTTTATTCTTGGATGATGATTACTCTGTTGATATTTGAGGGTTATTTATGAAAACCCCATTGATTTGTGTTGAACTGAATGAAAATGGCTCAAAGGGTTAGCTTGGGGCTACTCATAGCCTCAAGCATCGTTGACGCCCTGGAACCTATTTTTTGGGGCGTTACAGTTGGACTCCAATTAGCTTAGATCGAGGCATGCCAGTTAGATGATAGCTCCCACATTCTTAGTCCAGTATTCAACATAGAATTCAATTTTAGGTTTGTTTGACCATAGCATACAGTTATTAGTTATTCAATTATTAGTATTTCAATATTTCAATTTACAAATTATTTTAGAATCATATTATATGCTTGGTCATGCATTCACAAATTTCATAGTTTTCATGCATTTATATTTAGTTACCTTATGCTATTCATTCATTCAGTTATTATTTATGCACATAAACCTATGCATACTAGCCTAACCTCATCTCTCATACTAGTACCTGCAAAGTACTGATTGCATACTCTTTTCTTGCGCTATGATATTTAATATAATAGGTTCAGAAGTTCAGGCTCCTAACTGCATGTAGACAGTTCATCCTATCAGCAGTAGTAGACATAGTGAGTCCTCATCTATCGAGGACATGGTGATTTATTTTAGTTTACTTCAGTATTTAGAGTTTTCTTTCAGTTGTCATTTGGAGTTAGTTGGGGCCTGTCCCAACAACTCTTTTCAGTCGGTTTTAGAGTCTTTCAGACACTTCAGATAGTTATTTGGTTAGTTAATCTTTTCATACAGATTTTAGAATGCTCGTTTATATTTCAGACTTGAGAATTTCATTATATTAATTTCAATACTTAAAACCTTTGGCAGTTTTTAGTTATTTTTGTACATGTGTATTTCATTACTATATTATTCAGTGCTCATAGTAGGTACTATTTTATTGGTTAGATTGTGGTCTTTTTGGGACTGTAAGCACCATTGTCGCGACTAAGGGGTAGCCTCGGGTCATGGATGTTCTCCATCTCCAATAAAAATGGATGAAAAAGGTGTGCATTTTCCAACGAATACAACTAAATCCAATGTGGCAGATGGAGGCATAACTAGTCCTGCTCAAACAGTAATCGGTAAAGATATCTCAAATCCATTAATGGCTGGCACTTTACCAAAAAGTGTACGAGTTCTTCTAGTAAGTTTCAGTTAACTAAAGAAAATACATCCAAGCAAGAAAAAATAAAAATAGGATTTTATCTAAAGAAAAGGAAAAATAATAGAAAAACACAACAGATAGTAGCGGATACAGTTACAAAATTGTTAAATGAAAAGATAAAAGGAAAAGTTATCCTTGAAAATCCTAACCAGAGCTAAAATCTAGGATGTCAGATTTAGAGAATAAAGAATATGATCATGCAATGGATCAATTCGCCCAAGACCCAAATGACGATGATGACTCAGGAATGAGTTTTGACTCAGTAGCACTACACAATCTAGACACTTGATATAAGTTTATGTAAGGAATGATGAAAGATAAAAAAGACAAGAAAAATGATATAACCAGTGCCGCAACAAAAAAGGATGACAAGAAATGGATAACAAAGAAAGAAGAAACTTTAAACAAGGCCATGTGATGCTCGGGCCCACAAAGCATACCCGACAGGCTAAACAAATTCTTCAAGAAATTTGAAATTTGATTATGAAGTCCGCCAATTTCCTATAATTAGCTAAGACTTAAGACAAACAAGGGAGAGCAAACAGAGAAAGGAGAAAAATCTCTTAACATATTCCCGTTTCCTTACCTACCTTTATGTTTTTCACATATCCCTACCTAAACAAAAATATTGTTGAATACCTGTGAAATACTAAGTTTGCTTATTAAGCTTGTGTCCAAAGTGTAAGAGTCAGTCAGGGTTCTCGAAAGGAAAACCTCTCTCCGCCTTAGCCATGTAAGTCTTTATGCTATTATATTTCCTATATTTTCATCCCCAAAAATATGCTATGATGTATATTATGTTTGTGAAATAAAATGTTAAAATATGTACATATTACTAAACACTATACTTAGTATATAGTTAATCTCTTATTCTCTTAATAATAACAATAGATTAGCCTGTAAATTCCTAAGATGCTAAGGCTTTGACGTCCAATATATTGAATGGGCATATTGGTTATCATATACAGGGTGGGGTTAAATAAGGAATTATTAAGAACATAGGATAAGAGAGAGAGATGAACAGGGCAAACTAAAACAAAGGGAAAACATAGGCAAATTTGACAACTATAGGCTAATCATGACTAGGTTTCTTATGAGAGAGGGAGTACTGAGTAGGATTTATAGGATAATAATATTAATAATATGGGATTAAGATATTGTTTTCAAGATAGTTTGCTTTCAAGTCTGATGCAAATCCTACTCAGTACTCCCTCTCTAATGAGTAGTCATGATTAGTCTATAGTTGTCAAATTTGCCTATATTCCCTCCCCCCTTTTTAGTTTGCCCTATTCATCTCTTTCTCTTATCCTATGTTCTTATAACTCCTTATTTAACCCAACTGTGGATATGGAAACCAATATATTCGTTCAATATGTTGGACGTTAAAGCCTTAGCATCCTAGGAATTTATGGGCATATATAAATATATATATATATATATATATATATATATATATATATATATATAGATAGATAGATAAAGAGAAAGAGAGAGAGAGAGAGAGAGAGAGCAAGAAATATTTTTAGGTCTTAATTCACTATCCACAAAAGAGTGTTCACATCCACAAAGATAAAAAGATAATAGATTTTCACACCAAAAATTTCAGCTACAACAGTCAAATTCAAATTGTGATTTCTGCATCATTTCTTGTCCGATTGAGTTGATTTTTTAGACAGCTTATTCCTATCATCTCATTCTTTTATTAATAACTAAAGGATTTGCATTTAATGGCTTTTAGATCCTATTTTTTGTTCTTGAATAGTAGCTACATTGTTGTGCTTTTACTCATTTTTCTTCTCTAATTTTTGTGCAATATTGTTGTGTCTTTACTCGTTGGATGGCATTTGTTTTGTAGACAATTTTTGAGAAAAATATTGTAACTCTTGGTAATTATAATGGAATTTCTGGTCTTGTAGTTTTTTAATCTTTATATCAAAGGTTTTTTCATGTAAATTTGTTATCTTGTGTGATTAGTTTTATTCTTGTTTTCTCATTTTCATTTGGTTGATTTATTTTCTGTCATATTACCATTGTTCTTGTGTTTATTTGTTTTCTATTGATTCAAATTGGAAGGAAAAGTTTATACTTGGGTATTCTTCTGCTGCTATCCTATTGTGCACTTTAATAGTGCCCTTGTCTTTTCTAACCAAGTGGTATCAGAGTGTTGGTTGTGTTGATTGTTGATTTGAATAATGAATGAAAATATTAGAAAAATGGTGTGTTTCAATGATAGTAATTATCATACTTGAAAAGTCAGGATAAAAGATCTTCTGTTTGTCAAGAAAATACATTTGCCTATTTTGGTCTACTAAACCTCAATCTACGATAGACGAGGATTGGGAATTTGAGCACCTACAGGTGTGTGGGTATACCAGACAATGTGTTGAACATAGTGTTAAAAACCAAATTTTGAATGAGTCACATGCCATAATTTGTGGGACAAGCTCGAGATACTTTATACTTTTAAGACTGGCAATAATAAGTTATTCTTGCTTATGAAATTAATGAATATCAATATAAAAAGGGCAGTCCTATTTTTGATCATATAAATGATTTTCAGGGTGTCATTGACTAGCTATCCAGAATGGGTGTAAAGTTTGATGATGAAATTCAAGGACTTTGACTTTTTAATACTCTACTGAACTCTTGGAAAACTCCGACTATCTATGACTGATTCTACCTTTAATGGTGTTGTGAATATGGAATATACTAAGAGTGGTGTCTTAAATGAATACATGAGAAGAAGACCCCAAGCCTCATCTTCTTTATCTTCACACTCTGATATTTTTGTTACTAAAAAGAGGGGGATAAATAAGTCCAGAGGTCCAAATGATAGAGTTAAAAGTATAAGAAAGTCGAAATCTAAATTCAAGAATGTTACATATGACTATTGCAACAAAATGGGGAATATCATAAAATATTATTACAAGCATAAAAGAGATATGAGACAAAAAAAAGAAGACAATAATTAAAATCATTTTGTTGTTGTTGTTAATGATGATCTTATTGCTTCTTGAGGTAAGAATGCCATTAATCTTGTTCATGATAAGTCGAGCTAGGTTAGGAATTCTGGTGCTACTTCTCATGTTATGCCAAAGAAGGAATTAGTTTCTTCTTATACTCCTGGTAATTTTGGGATGTTGAAAATGGGAAATAATGATAAAGTTAATGTACTTGGCATTGGCATTGTTTGTTTGAAAATTAAAAATGATTCGAGATTAGTTCTCAACAATGTCGAGCATGCTCTATGTGTTCACTTGAATCTAATTTTTGTAGGGAAACTTGATGATGAGGATTATGTTAACACCTTTGGTGCTGGCCAATGGAATCTTAATAGAGGTTCGATGATTGTGACTCGAGGTGACAATTTGTCTAATTTGTACATATTTCAGGGCTCCACTTCTAGAGGCTCAGTAAACTTGGTAGAGAATGATACTTCACCAGAGTTGTGACATAGAAGGTTGGGTCATATGAGTGAGAAGGGGATTAATAGTTTAGTTAATAAAATTTGTTTTTTGTAGTGAAACAAGCAAAGTTGAAGAAGTGTGTTCATTACTTAGAAAATAAACAGAACAAGTTTCTTTTCAAAGTCATCTGCCTTCAAGAAAACTTGATTTGCTAGAGTGGGTATATTCTGATTTGTGTGGTCCTTTTAAAGTAAGGTCTCATAGTGGATCACTTTAATTTGTGACTTTTATTGATGATCATTCTCAAAAACTATGGGTATTTTCTTTAAAGTCCAAGGATCAAGTACTTTCTATATTCAAGGTTTTTCAGGCCTTCGTTGAGAGGCATACAAGGAAGAAATTAATATGCAGCTACTCAGACAATGATGGTAAATATATTGATCCCTTTGATAGATATTGTAGAGAGAAAGGTATTCGGCAGTAGAAAACTCCTCCAAAAACTCACCAGTTGAATGGTTTAGCAGAGAGAATGAACATAACTCTAATTGAGAGGGTTAGATGTATGCTTTCAGATGATGAGCTTCCATTTTCCTTTTAGGTAGAAAAATTTAATACTGTCGCTTATGTTATCAATTTATCTTCTACTGTTGCTTTGGATGGTTGTGTCCCTGACAATATTTGACCTGGTAAGGATATTTCTTATGATCATCTTAGAGTCTTTGGGTATAGAGCCTTTATGCATATTCCTCAAGATGAAAGGTCAAAATTAGATGTTAAAACTAAGTAGTTTATCATTAATGGTTAGGGTCAAGATACAGTTGGCTATCATTTCTATGATCTAGTTGAGAAAAAACTTATTAGAAGTCGTGATGTTGTGTTCTTTTAAGACCAAAAAATTGAATATTTTGACAAATATAAGAAGGTTGAATTTTAGAGTAGTGAGCGCTTAGTTGATGATGATCTAGCTCCTTTGACTATTATTCCTGAAGGAAATCTTCATGATTATGAAAATCAAGTTGATAATGAAGATGATGATCATGTTTAGAATGACTAACATGATGTTGTTAATGCTACTGTGCAAGTTGATATGGTTGATCAACAACCAACTATTGATGCTCCAGAGATTTTTCTCAAATGATCTACAAGAAAGAGAATACCTTCATCTCATTATCCTCCTAATGAGTATGTACTCTTGACTGGAGGGGGATAACCTGAGAGTCTTGAGGAGGCAATGAAAAGTGAAGAAAAAGAAAAAAGGTTTAATTCTATAAAGATAAGAGCAAATCTTTGCATGATAATCATACCTTTGATTTGGTTAAGCTACCTAAAGACAGAAAAGCTTTGAAAAAAAGGTGGGTTCTTTTGGGTAAAACATGAAGATGGAAACCCAGTACAAGGCTAGATTTATTGTGACAGGATTTAACCAGAAAAAGGGAGTTGATTTTGATGAGATATTCTCTCCTATTGTAAATATGTCATCCATTAATTTGGTTCTAGGCTTAGCTGCAAGTCTAGATTTAGAGGTTGAGAAAATGGATGTTAAAATTGCTTTTATCCATGGTGGCTTAGATGAAGACATTTATATGGAGCAACCCAAAGGTTTTGAAGTCAAGGAAAAAAGGAATTATATTTGCAAATTTAAGAAGAGCTTATATGGTTTTAAATAAGCTCCCAAGCAGTGGTATAAAAAGCTTGGTTCCATTATGAGTCAATGGGGCTTCAACAAGACTACTTCAGACCATTGTGTTTTTGTGCAAACATTCTTTGATTGGACTTTATTATTGTATTGCTTTATGTTGATGACATACTTATTATTGGTCATAATTCTTGCAAAATTTAGAAGTTGAAGAAAGAATTGAGTAAGTCTTTTTTTATGAAAGACATAGGACCGGCAAGATAGATTTTTGGCATGCAGATGTTCGTGAAAGAAAGGCCAAGAAGTTTTGGTTCACAAGAGAAGTATTGTAACGCCTCAAATCTGGTACTCGGAACGCTACACGATGCTCATAATCCCAAAGGACCATAAGCTAACCCATGATTAATATCTGTAACTGAGCACGGAATAATGATAATAATATTGAAAATGTGGAAACATAAAATGAAAGGCCATAAGGTTCAATACTGATACATAACTGAAAATATGGGATAACAATACCAAAATAATTTAAATAACTATCTGAACGTGTTGTAGTCTAAAAGCATCTAAAACTGAACTGTCTAAATAAAGAGTAGATAGGACAATCCCCCAACTAACTCCATATGCTGAACTAAAATAAGTACTAAAAATAATGAAATAATCAAATAATAACATCCTCAAATGATGAGGACTCACTGCTGACTCTGACTGCTGAAACTGGAATGCTACTGATACTCTAGAGTGCGTGCTTCTGAACCTATGGTACAAAACACCATAGCGTAAATGCGTTAGTACGATTGAATGTACTGGTATGCAAGTGAGGTAGGCTGAATTTAATGGTTCATATGCATGAACAATACTAACTAACTAAATAACATGAATGTGAGAATATATGCATAAATACGTAACTATAACTGAGATCGTGATAACACTGACTCATGAATTCTGATAACATAAATTTACTAATATCTGAGTACTAATACTGGCATACTGAATGACTAAGTCTATTAAGTACTGAGGAACTGATGTCATATTTCTAATAAACGAATGACTATTTCCGACAGTTCTGATTATGAAGAATTGGTTTGATTGACTGTATCTGACAGTACTGAAACTGAATACTGATAACTTGAGTTTCGTATAATTAATATACTATTAATTGGATGACTATGTTTGTTAGTCCTAATTCTGATAGAATGAGCTGAGTTCTGTATTAAGATGAGCAATTGTATTTGACAGTCCTGAAATTGTAGAAATGAATTTAGTTCTATTACTGAGACTAGATCCAAAACTGAGACCGTGGGAGGTAATCATCTAACCAACATACCCCAAAACTAAACTGGTGAGGTCTAACTTATAACCCCAGTTGGAAGGGTATCAGTACTGTGCCACGGGTAAAGACAAGCTGTAAGTAAACCCTCTCTGATAGGGAGCTCTTCTGTTAACCCCTCCTAGTAGGAAAACTCAGATGAGGTGTAAAATCCCTAAACTTGTAGGGTACATCTCACCCTATGCTGGCTACAAAAGAATTGCTTCTAAGGATGACACCCTCTGCTGGATAATAGGTGAGTCCCCATCCTTGGGTTCACTAGGTGCTGAATCCTACTCCCAACTGAAAAGACATTGAACTGATTTAAACTAAACTAAACTGTTATTGATAGTATTGTTTAGTTGATTTGAACAAAGTTCACTAAATTTCCATTTACTGATGGAATACTACTAGGATATACTAACTGACTGAGATTACTGAGGTTATTGAGATTACCGAGGGTACTGAGATTACTGAGTTTTCTTGATTCATGTAACTAACTGAATTCTAATGATCATGGCTTGACTAAGAGTATCGTGAGAAATGACACTGGCTCTAGTCATACAGATAAATTGTTGGGTATAAGTATCCTCAGGAATCGATAACATGAAACTGACAAGGCATGATACTCTTGAATACATGAACAATATCAACAATCCATAATACAATAAGTTGGGGATTTCATGAAGTACATGGTTATCATAATGTTGTACATGGATAGGAATGCATATAAACATGTAATGCTTTCATCAACCTAATCTCATGAATATTCCATCAAACATTCATAATGCCCACAATATCATGGAAGTCATTCTTGATCATAACGGTAAAGCATGCATTTATCACTTGGGTCACAATTGAGCCATAATACACAATTTCTATTCTCTTAGGCATTTTGTCAAACACCTTACATGCACCTCTTAGGGCATCGACATAATCATCAAATTTACATATCATAACCACTATGTTCATTGTCTTCAACTCGCATGCTTACATAGTTTCATAAAAACAAATAAAGATTCCAACTTGGGAATCATACAATCATAATCTCATGAACATAATCAACCCACAATAAGACATTCACAATACATGATTTAAAAATTTGATTCTTAGGCTTCATGGTTGAAAAGAATCCATGTATGAACACTATGCATACCTTAGTTCTTGATTTTACAAAGATTGACAGAGATATTCTTGAAATTGAGTCTTGAATTTGAATTTCCAATTGAAAACCCTAACTTGTCCTTGAGAGAAACTTGAGAGAAACACTATATTTTGGGTGAAATATGGCTGAATCATGTGTTATTGGGTTTATATAAGGAAGGGAAATTAATCCTTTTGTCCATTAAAGATGCGAGCATTTAATGACTAAAAACTGGGTGCCGACGCTACAAGTGACGCCACATGTTGATGGCTATGATGAGATACTCGATGTGTTGTACCATGATCGCGTTGAGCCTCAGAAGTTTTGGATCTGGCATCCTGCACAAATATTGACCAACGCGATTGGCGATGTGGTATGCCATGACCACATTGGTCCACTATTTTTGGACTCTGAACATGATCTAAATATGTTTTGAAAAATCCAAAACTTTCCCGAGAACACCTATTGACCTTTCGGATCATGAATTTATAAAAATATGGACCATTAAAGGGCATTAAGGTAGCGAAATGAGATTGCCATCTTTCGAAGGCCAAAAATAGGCTAAGTTTGGGAACCTAGCTAGAATTTTTCCAAGTCTGGGACCCCTTGACAAGCTTAAAAGACTAAATTAAACTTAGAAATTTTGTGGGGTCTTACAATATCTCCCCCTTGGAAATATTCATCCTCGAATGGGGCTGACTGAGATGGGAGAAATAATAAACTGAAGTACATACTAAACATGAAAAATTGAGACATGAATTCGTGACTAGCATGACCGATAAGCTGAATGTATCATACAAAGCATACATATCTAATCATGGTTAACTGGTTCATGAATGCATGATGGAGATTTTTAATAAGCTGAGTTTCTCACAATGAGAATGCATATTTGATGAATGATTACATGACTGAACTAACACATGAACATATGACTGAATATGCAATGGTAATTGATACCAAGTTTATAATGGAATCTGAACATAGAACTAAGTGAATTCATGGAAGACTGTTACCTTAAACTGAAAATGCTAATAGTCTGAGATTAATTACTAATTATGAATGAGTGGAACATGAGAACGTAACTAAGTCTGAAACATGATACATGATCTAGATTACCATAATCGAAACTGAGAACCTTGAATATGTGGCTTACGACTGAGGTCGGAGTATGAGGGTCAACTCATGCGTACCCCTTACCCCAAAATAGATTTGTTACAAAAGGAGAGAGCGATATATTTATATCATGAAGGTTTGGGGAATTATAGTGTATCTCTCCCTTGGGGCACTAACTCCCTTAAGAATATACTAGGCTAACATTGCTGAGCTATGTGGAAAGTTGTGGTAATGCACGAGGCACCTTCTATCTGAATATCTGAGATCTGAAACTAAGACATGATACATGAACTGGGATGAACACATAACTACCTAGTTATTCCATCTTAGAATGATCACATACACGAGACTCTGGATAGTGAAACTATGTGGAAAGATGGGGAAACCACACAATCCAAACTTATTTGTCTGAATGCTAAACTGACTTACCAGTTTTATGAACTAACTCATGCTGGAAATTATACTCGAATAGAGAATTTCTATGATATTCTTTCTATAAAGTTCTAGTGACGGAAGGGAGAAAATGAATCTTAGTCTGGCCTGAGCAAGACATATGAATATGAGATTGCTACATGGCTAGGATTCTTGTATTAGGACACAAGGCCTATGAAACATTATCTAAGATAAGGTGACTAAGCCTTATGCACTGCAACTTAAACTACTAAAAAGATTCACATGGGCGCTAAGCATGAATACATGGATATACTAATTTATCTAATTAACTGAAAGAATGATAGCTGAATACTGGACATGTAAAACTGAATTGCACTTGATTTGGGATAGCTGGACTGAAACTATAGAGTGTTATGTATAAAAGGTAATGACTGACTGGGTAACATGAGGTAACTAATTATGAGTGAGGGAAAATTGTATTACCTTAGGAATGCAAGACCAGACGTCTAATATGATTTGGGAATATGTTATAAACTGAGGTACTAAAATACTAATACCTGAGTAACTAATGGACATATGCTATGGTCGGGAAATCTTGAAACTGGACTGAGTTTTCTAATATGACTGGACTAGGAATAAGACTAAGATTATAGTTAAGACGATAATTGAGACTGTAAGTATAACTAAGACTGTAACTGAGATTGAATGCTGGTCTTTTATAGCTGAGGGTTAGACTGGTATGGGAGTACTGAATTCTGATGGCTAAGTAACTGATAGTTGAAAGCCATGGTTCTGTAGGACTATCTGAGTCATTTACTGAATATTGATTACTGAACTGACACTACAACTGAGGCCTGCAGGATAGAATATTAACACTATGGATTCACCGAGGGATCTAAACAAAGGGTATACGTGGTATAATCTGAGTTTGACTGAACACTAAGAGTGAAGTCATGAATCGTGTGGGCTAAGCATACTGTAAAGCATGACATAAGTGCATGAGTCATGAGTTTCACAAACTGGGTTTTGGAATTTCTACATCCTTGGAACATGATACTCAATATTGGATGAACTTGAAATCCTCATACAAGGAACTTAAAACAGACACTATTCTATGAAAAGTGCATAGATATAAGTTATATTCGTGGGACTTAAATGTAAAGCATGCGTAAGTATTGGGAGGGTTGAAGTATAAAAGTTTGCACTGAGGTAGGAATGGGTTAGGAGTCATCTTTCCTTATTGATTTTCTACATATACTGACATACTACTAGAATATAAAAGCCTGACTTTCTTATATATCATAACCAGACAGTTACTAAATACCTATCGAGCTGTGTTAGACTGACTCACTTGGGTAAAGATCTGAAAAGGTCCTGTTAACATTTGGTCTAACCTTAAAGTTAACTGCTATGAAAGGAGTTACAAAAGAACAAGGAAGCTCCTGAATCTGAATAAACGTGAACATGTAAATGAGGGACTTGTACATACCAGTGTCTGCATTAGGAGGACTTTCCTGATCCTGTCCGGACTGAAGTACATAGAGTATGTTTGGGCGTTGCCCATTGATAGTGCTGGGATTGGCACCCTGCTGATTCGAGCGACTGGACTGAGAGTTTGACTGGAGCTCATGCTCACTTGTACGACATGAATGATGAAAGAAGGGAAACTATTCTTAAAACATCTCATAGCCTCCTGCACATAAATGTGGTGCACAACATACCCATGTACAAGACTTTACTAGATATGGCTTTTCAAACTTCCTAGGATACTATTGAACCTTAGAATCTGATACCAACTTTGTAACACCTCAAATTTGGTACTCGAAATGCTACACAGTGCTCATAATTCCAAAGGAACACAAGCTAACGCATGACTAATATCTGTAACTGAGCACTAAATAATGATACTAATATCATAAATGCGGAAACATAAAATGAAAGGCCATAAGGTTCAACACTGATACATAAATAAAAATATGGTATAATAATACCAAAACAATTGAAATAACTATCTGAACCTATTGTAGTCTGAAATCCTCTAAAACTGAACTGTCTGGATAAAGAGTTGATGGGTTAATCCCCCAACTAACTCCATCTGTTGAAATAAACTAAGTACTAAAAAATGAGATAATTCCTCGAATGATGTGGACTTACTACTTATTCTGACTGCTAAAACTGGAATGCTACTTATACTCTGGAGCATGTGCTTCTGAACCAATGGTATAAAACACCATAGCTCAAATACGTCAGTATAATTGAATATATTGGTATGCAATTGAGGTAGGCTGAATGTAATGGTTCATATGCATGAAGAATACTAACTGACTGAATAACATAAATGTGAGAATACATGCATAGATACGTAACTGTAACTGAGATCATGATAACACTGACTCATGAATTTTGATAATGTGGATTTACTAATATCTGAGTACTAATACTAGAATACTAAATGACTAAGTCTATTGAGTACCGACGAACTAATGTCATATTACTAATAAAGGAATGATTGTTTCTGACAGTTCTGAGTATGAAGAACTGGTCTGATTGACTATATCTGATAGTCCTAAAATTGAATACTGATAACATGAGATTCGTATAATTAATATACTATTAACTTGGTGACTGTGGGAGGTAATTATCTAACTAACATGCCTCAAAACTGAACTAGTGGGGTCCAACCTGTAACCCCAGCTTTAAGGGTGTCAGTACCGTGCCATGGGTAAAGACAATCTATGAGTAAACCTCTCTGACAAGGAGCTCTTCCATCAACCCCTCCTAGTTGGTAAACTCAAATGAGATGTAAAACCCTTAAACTCATAGGGTATATCTCAATCTATGCTGTCTACGTAGTTCTGGAACACAAGAATTTTTTCTAAGGATCACACCTTCTACTGGCTAACAGGTGAGTCCCCATCCTTGGTTTCACTCGGTGCTGAATCCTACTCCCAACTAAAGAGACACTGAACTAATTTAAACTGAACTGAACTTTTACTGATATTATTGTTTAGTTTATTTGAACAAAGTTCACTAAATTTTTGTTGACTTATAGAATACTACTGAGATTTGAGAACAAACTGAGATTATAGAGATTAATGAGGTTACTGAGATTATCGAGGGTACTGAAATTACTGAGTTTTCTTGAGTTATGTAACTGACTGAATTCTAATGATCATGGCTTGATTGAGAATATCGTAAAAACTGGCACTGGCTCTAGGCATACAAGTAAATTGTTGGGTACAAGTACCCCCAGGGCATGATAGAATGGAACTGATAAGGCATAACACTCTTAAATATATAAAAAACATCAACAATCCATAATACAATAAGTTGGGGATTTCATAAAGTACGTGGTTATAATAATGTTGTAAATGGATAGGAATGCATATAAACATGTAATCCTTTCATCAACCTAATCTCATGAACATTCCACCAAACATTCATAATGAACACAATATCATGGAAGTCATCCTTGATTATAAGGGTAAAGCATGCATTTATTACTTGGGTCACAATTAAGGCATAATACATAATTTGTATTCTCTTAGGCATTTTGTGAAACACCTTACATGCACCTCTTAGGGCATAGGCATAATCATCAAATTAACACATCACAACCACTATGTTCATAGTCTTCAACTCGCATGCTTACATAGTTTCATAAAAACAAATAAAGATTCCAACTTGGGAATCATACAATCATAATCTTATGAACATAATCAACCCACAACAAAACATTCACAATACATGATTTAAAAACTTAATTCTTAAGCTTCATGGAGGAAAGGAATCCATGAATGAAAACTATGCATACCTTAGTTTTTGATTTTACAAAGATTAACGAAGAGAGTCTTTAAATTTATCCTTGAATTTGAATCCCTAATTGAAAACCCTAACTTATTCTCGAGAAAAACTTGAGAGAAACACTATATTTTGGGTGAAATATGGCTGAATCACGTTTTATTGGGTTTATATAAGGAAGGGAAATTGACCCTTTTACCCCTTAAATACGCAGACATTTAATGACTAAAAACTGGGTGCCGATGCTACAAGCAACACGGCGCGTTGATGGCTGCGATACGATAATCGATGCATCACGCCATGATTTTGTCCAACCTAAAAAGTTTTGGCTCTGGCATCCTGCACAAATGTTGACCAATGTTATTGGCGATGCGGTACGCCATGATTGTATTGGTCCACTATTTTGGGACTCCGAACATGATCTAAACGTGTTTCAAAAAATTCAAAACTTGTCTGAGAACACCTATTGACCTTTGTGATAATGAATTAATAAAAATACTAATCATTAAAGGACATTACGGTGGCTAAATGAGATTGCCAACTTTTAAAGGACAAAAATAGGGTAAGTCTGGGAACCTAGCTAGAATATTTCTAATTCTTGGACCCCTTGACAAGCTTAAAGGACTAAATTAATCTTAGAAATTTTGCAGGGTATTTCAAGTATATTAAGAAATTACTTATAAGGTTCAAAATGAAGAATGCTAAGGTTGTCAGTATACCTTTAGATATGCTCTTTAAACTGAGCATGAAGCAGTGTCCTTCCAATGATAACGGGAAGGAAGATATAAAGAAAGTTCCTTATGCTTCAGCCATTGGTAGTTTGATGTATGCAATGATTTGTAAAAGACCAGATATTTCTCATGCTTTTGGTATTGTTAGCCGTTTTATTTCTAATTTAGGAAGAGAACATTGGAATATTATGAAGTGGATTATTAGATATATTTGTGTGGACTTCTAGTATAAGTTTGTGTTTGGTACAGGAAAGACTATTTTATATGGTTATATTAATTCAGACATAAATGGTGATGTTGATACTCATAAGTTTACTTCAGGGTATTTGGTTAGTTTTACGTGGGGAGCTGTGTCTTGGCAATCTAGGTTGCAAAAATATGTTACTCTAGTTGCTACAGAAGTGGAGCTTATTACTGCTATTGAAGCTTGTAAAGAATTGCTTTAGATGAAGAGATTCTTGGGTTAACTTGGTTGTGCTCAAGAAAGGTATGTGATTATTGTATTAGTCAAAATGTTATACATCTTCGAATGAATTCTATAATTCATTGTTAGTCTAAACATATTAATGTGAGATATCATTGGATTTGAGATGTGTTGGATTCTAATTTTCTTGAAATTGAGAAGATTCATACAGATGATAATGGTTCCAACATGATGACTAAAGTTTTGAAAAGAGAGAAGTTTATAGATCGTTTCATGATCGCGGGGATTACGATCTCCTCCACATAGCCGTGAGGGATAAAATTGTTAGGTTATGGGTCTTTTTTCCTTCTTATGTGGATAAATAAAGCCCACTTTGGAAAAAAACTACCTTTGTTCATAGGCCCATTAATATGGAGCATATATATATATAGAGAGAGAGAGAGAGAGATATTTTTAGGTATTATTTGAATATCCACAAAAGAGTTTCTAGCAACCACAAAGAGAGAAAGATACAAGATTTTTGCACCAAAAATTTCAGCCACAATAGTCAACTTCAAAATGTAATTCCTGCTTCGTTTCTTGTCCAATTGAGCAGATTTTTGGAAATCTTGTTCCTATCATCTCAATATTTGATAAGGATATGTCAACGTTGTAATTGGTGGTATGTAAATCCCATTTTTTATCTGTGAACAATAGTTGCATTGTTGTGCTTTTGCTCCTTTTTCTTCTCTAGTTGTGGTTCAATCTTGTTGTGTTATTCCTTGTTGTTTGGCAATTATTTTGCGGCCAATTTCGCATAACAATATTGTAACACTTTTTGATTATAATTGATGTTTTGGTCCCATAGATTTTTACTTTTTACATAGAAGGATTTTCCACATAAATTTGGTGTTTTGTGTGATTAGTTGTCTTGTCATATTCATTTGGTTGATTTATTTGTTGTCATATTACCATTGTGCTTGAGTTTTTTTGTTTACTTTTGGTTTAAATTAAAAGAAAAAGTTTAAACTGGGGTATTCTTTCATTGCTGCCCTGTTGTGCACTTTAATAGTGCCCTTATCTTTCCCAACACTACGAAAAGAGATTTTGGACAGGAGAAACTTTGTAGTGAAAGAAAAAGGAATTATTTACAAAATGTTTAGTTACTCTTATCTTCTATCACCACTCTCAAGCATTTATATTATTTTTTAAATGAACATATATATAATTTTTCTAAATATCTATGATATTTAATTTTCCAATAAATTACTTTACTTTTTCGCACTTCCACTTAAAAGAATATTACAAAATCTAATCCAAACTTATCACAGAAGGAAATAAACGAAGCTTCTAGGCATAACTTAACAAAGTTCTCAACAATATTTTTTTAATCTTCTTATTTCTTCAAATGATGGAGGTTTTCTGTTCTTGTAGAGAAACATAAATATGCACGAATTAAATATTTCATATTTGTAGAAGGGTGGCTTGATAGTATTTTTTTAACCTTTGTGAGTCATATGAATCATCTTCATGTTGAAATTCATGCTGTTGAACTTCTGGGGTCTCCTTTCTCTCAGCTAAACTATAATATATGAAGAAACATATGTGATGTGCAAGTTTTATACTCCAAGATTCAATGTTTTAGAATCCTCTCCTTCCAATACAACTTGATAATACCAAAAAATAATTTGTATCAATCACATCATCTAAGCCAGTGACACTATGGTAATCATTTTTCTATGAAACCTCAGAACCAACATTGGATCTATTAGGAGTTCTTTTTTCCATATTATTATCATTACCCAAATCTGTCATAAGTGGCACCCAAACTAAACCTTTGATGGGAGAACCCACTATCCCGGATCATTAACCCAAACATAGGTAAAATAAGCAACTAGTCAATTCTGTTAATCCTAAAACCATTTCCACTGTTGAAATAAGACATAAGCATAATAGGATGCAAAAATATTGCACTTATAAAAAAAATCCATAGAACCCAAAATTGATTTGTACCAAAACTACTAAATAATATCAAAAGGGGATGCAAACCCAACCGAAAGTCATTTGTACCAAAACTACTAAAGAATGTCGAAAGAATGCAAATCCAAAAATCACGAATGTGCATAAGTATATAAAAAGGGCTTGAAAACATCAAATAAGAATCCATTATAGCCCGAATGGTGAAGCTCACCCTAGAATTCAAATGAGTCATTGGAAGATACTCTTCACTAAACAAAACTAAGGGCAAGTGTAGTATCAGAACGCCATTGAAAGATTTTCCGCACTCAACAAAAATAAGAGCAAGTGTAGTATCTACACACAATAAGATAATAATGTACTGGTAAGGTCATTTGTCCAACTCAAGAGAGATATGTGAACACATAACTGTAACTAAGTACAACAAGCCAACACATGCACACCACTTGGAAACCTTTATTAAGTCTACTATAGTTAACCACATTCAAGAGCCTTATTAAACAAGTCGTTATGAATTAAACAAGAGTAACACTTCAAGTCAAGTTAACAATACATAAGTCAAGTACCGAAACCAAGTCAACAATACTTGACTCAATACTCTACCTAACAATAATAAAATAATATGCCTATTTTATTTATACCATTGGCCTAGACCTCTGAAAGATACAAATAATCTCAATAAAATAATTATTATGAAACCAACTTCACATAAAAAATCAAAATAAAAATAAAGTATATAATTCGAGGTTCACTCAAGGAACCGTGATGCTCACCTGAAGCTTACACTACATGATAAGGGTCTTATGGTGGCCCACTAGTCATGACTGATAACACTCAATCTACAACTCTCGTAGGAGTGTAAAGCGATCGTTGTCAAATATATAACCCAACTGGGTTGGGTATCGATCCCACAGGGAATAGCCGGTCAATAAGTAAGCAAAGATTATTAGACTTTTGGTGCAAGTCTCGTAAAAAGAGGGGATTGTAATGTGCAATTGATGTAAACAAAATAATAGAATGAAAACAGAAATAGCAAAGTAAAAAGAAAGAATGTTTTAGTAAGATGTTAAACAATGAGAATTGAGAGTTGGGGTTATGTCCACCTTATGAGTTATACGCCTCTATTGGCTATGAGCTATGCAGAATTCAGACATGCATGTGCTTATAGAGAATTGTATTCTATGGTAAATCCAAGTGTCTTTCGACCTAACAAGGACTATTTCACTTTAACACTTTCGAGCTTAAAGCGTATCTAACGGTATAAATTCTCCAAAAGGTTAATCCAGTTACGGCACTAACTTTTTAATAGGGGTTGGTGCCCTATTACCTTGACATTATCTCTTTTCCAGACATATAACTTTTCTTCCGAACAAGTTAATGCTATACTGGCGTATTCTATGCATTTGCAACCACAAGAATTTGCATTAAGATGAAGAGAATAATGATATAAGCAGCATACGTGTCATGAATTCACAAACTCATAGCAATAGATAGTATATCACAAGGATTCCATAACCCCAATAGAGAAGTTTAGCTACTCATGATTGCAATGGAAAACACAATAGCAATTATCATCATACCAAAATAATCTCACGATAAGTCTAGGGGTAAGAATGGCGTGAATTCCTTGCTGAGTAACGTTTCTCTTGTTGTGCAAATTAAGAATTGAATAAATGAATAGAAGAAGAATCAAAAGTAGAATTAATGAAAGAATTAGAAGTAGTAGTCAATTGTTAGAATAATGTTGTGTTGAATGAGTTGATAATTAAAAAGCTGCAGAAAAATAGGGTGTTTATAATACCCATATTCTATTCCTACTAGGCTATTGCATACTTATCCTAATCCTAACAAATTACTGCATCATTATCCTAATCCTAATAGGTTACTGCTGATCCCCAAAGTCTTGGAAAATGTTGTTTTTGCCCGGGACAGGTTTCCCATGCGTCACTTTTGGTCCTTGGCGTCCAAGCTTTCCCTTCCTTCTTTCGTGAAGCTTCCTTTGGCGTCAAGTTATCCATAAAATGCTGAAATCTGCATCATTTATACCTGAAAACTTGCTAATCACGTTTGTTAGCTCAATTACAGGAAAAAGGACTAAAAGTTCATGAATTATATACTTTGTCCTCTAAACTTAGCTAAAATATGGGCAAAATATAGTACTTTAGGCGTGTAAATTCGCCTATCATCAACACCCCACACTTAAGGCTTTGTTCGTCCTCGAACAAACTATCATGTTCATCTAAACATCTACTTAGGGTTTCACAGTAACAACACAAAATAGTCATCAAGACAGGCATAGCAATCATTAACAAAGAGTAGTTTTCTGATCATTACTAGAAACAATTCAACCTCCAACATAGACTCGTGATGATGGTCAATTCGTATTCAAAAAGTTAAGGCATAGAGAATCATACACAACTACCCAAAACTCATTAACCATGTGTGTCTCACAAATTATAACCTATAATCACTCACAAGTATTGTATATATTTCGAACATGGGTATAAGATTTTTCCTTGCTCTCACTCTCCCAAAGAATTCATATGTTGCAACTGATGACCATAGGCTTGCCCTTAGTGTAATGCTCCACTAAATATCAGAATGCTAAGCTTAGGATCAAATAGGTCTTCTACAGGTTGTAATGTAGGCTAAGGGACGGGTAGGACTATTTTGGACAGAAATAGTGACTATGTTCCTAAGCGCTTTAATACATCACATTATGCCATTTATGCTTTCTTTCAAACAACCTTTCTACTTTATTTTAATCTACCACCCTTTCTAACCTCTTTTGTTTTTCAATTTTGAACAGAATTAACTTTTTATTTTTCTTTTCCTTTTTCTTTTCATAACACACCTCTTATGATAACAATTATTTTTCATAACAAATTCAAGCACCAATACATTCTAAGGCTTCATACTCACCCAATTTCCTCTTATTTTGTCACATGACTTTATACTTTAAAGCACTTAGGAATTTGGATCAAATTATGGTCTTAAAAAATGTGATTAGGCTTACATATGAGGTTGTCAAAGAAAATTGGCTTAAGGCTCAAAGGGGGTTATCTAGGATGATGTCCATGGGTAGATAAAATGAAGGTAAACAATCATAGGTTGCCAAAGAAATGCCTAAATCATCTCCTAAACACACACTCTTTATTTCGCTTTACATACATACCAGGCAAGTTCTAGCATCAGCCACAAACATAGATTATACTATCATCTCACACACACAAGGCACATGGTCGGCTTTATTGGCAGCAGTATAGACTCTTGGCCCAACGTATGAAGGAATTACACCACACAATTATCACACAGTGAGTCACACTTAGAGCCTAAATGTCTCAATAGTACATAAATAAGCAAACGCAGATAAAGAAGTATATCATACAAATACTAGCACCCCACACTTAGTCAGGACACACTGCCCTTAGTGGAAAATAAATAAGAAGAACCTGGTTAGTCGGACTCCTCCTCTATGTCTGGGGTCATACCCCCTTCGTCGGAATCATCATTGGAGTCGTCGTCATCAGAATTCTCCTCCACGTCGAAGTCTGGCATTCTGCGTTCATCATCGGTTGGCACATCGTCATCAAGAGGTTCCTCAAAGTACACACCTACTCCACACATTTGCCTTGCATGATCATTCATTGGGTAGTCATAATCCCACTGTTGGAGCTCTACAGCAGTTGGAACATGACCTCCGCTCATCATTGTAAATCGAGTCATGCCATAAAGATGGCAAAAGAAACTCTCATCCTGAGCATGTCTCTCAGCAGTAGTAAGGTTGACGCCATATGTAGATTCAACATCTTTAACCTTTGTTAGGTCAACCTTCTTCGGGTTGTGTGGAAGCTTATGATCAGCCAGTTCCTCTTCGATGTCCTCCTTCCTCAATATTGCAGTCAACAGGTTGCCAAAACTGAAGTGGGACCTCTTGTGTAGCCTAGCTTTCCGCATTGTAGATCGAATAATTGCCCCAATGTTGATAGGGAAATTCGTCATCAATGCGTATACCAAGCACACTCTATCTCCTGTTATCTTGGTGTACTGGGTCCCTGGAATTAGGCAAGAGTTGACTATGCGCAACCATATCCTTGCTTCCCTATTCAAAAGAGCATATGGGAAGGTGTTGTGCCGACCGGTGTCCTTGTGTCTACTCCATCGTGCCATAGATCTTGTTCCACAAAGTGTGTGTCGAATGGACCTGTATGGAGGTTTATTGTAAAGCTCCTTGAGTGGTGATGGATCAACTGAAGGCAAACCTAGAAAGGAGTTGAAGAAATCCGCATTTAGTTGTAAAACTTTGCCCCGAATCTTGACTTCATTCCCTGTGGTTTTTGGTGACCAGTTGGCATAGAATTATCGTGTTAAATTGAGATTGAACGCTCCCATATCTCGGATGATGAAATCAAGATGTAACGCCATTATCTTGGCCAACATGTGCGGTTCTTTCTTTGCTAGGCTTTCTTTGTGTATCAGGTCCACATGAACATATTTTCTCTCTTTATTGTTCCTATACCATTCCTTTCCTTCCTCCTCGAGGACCCATTTTATTCCAAACATACGGCGAGGTATTTGCTGCGAGGAGGATTCTCCTTGCTCTTTTCGTTCTCTTTTCTTGCTTTTTTGTGAAGTGGTTGCTTTTTCTTTTCCTTGTCTTGCTTTTGGTGCCATTGTACCTGAGATTAAAACAATAGTCATGTTAGCATCATCTCGGTGGATACAATCAACAAACAAGCAGTAGTGACACCACCCCACACTTAGTTTGTTGGTACAGACTAGTGAAGTGAAAGTTGGCGATTACTCAGACTTCATCGATATACGTTTTAGGCGCTATATTCCAACAATAAAATCAGTGCAGTCATACTTCTTGTGACCTTGGCAATACTTTCATGTTTGATATATCAAGACTTACTACATAGGGATTGAATCAAGTTATAGCATCTAGAAATAATCACAACCTCATATGTTGGTAGTCAACCATAATTCTTGTCTCGATGAACAAGTCATTCCAACATGTAAGATTTCTATTGACAAGATTATGTAATTTTCTTGACCATGTTAATTCCGCAAAAGTATGACAGTGCATCAAAATCAAATTCAAGTTGGAAACATGTTAAGATCATTCTTACGTATTCTTTCACTCACTTAGTTGTATCACAACACATCAACCACATTCAAATCACCAATACTACTTCAAGGTTTAACAATTCATAATAGGCATAGTAGTGTAGTACTTACGGAATATAAATGAAGAACAAAGAAGTACTTACTTGGTTGATGACCTTGGATGATGTTCTTACAAAGTAAAAGAGCAAAAGGAAAATTTTTGAGAGGATTTGGAGAGGTAGGCGGCGCTTATGCTAGGTTTGCAATGTATTTTTGGTCTAATACTAAGTATCTTATTTATAGGGCAAGCTTGGGTCGGGTTTTGACCCATTTAAAATCGGATTTGGAGACAAAAAGTGACCACAGGCGGCGCCTTTTGCTTTGCCTATGCTTGGCATAGGCGGCGCCTTTTGCAAAGCATTGTTGAGCATAGGCGGCGCCTATGCCATGGCATTGTTAGGCATAGGCGGCGCCTTTTGTATAGCATATGAGATTCAGAGACAAAAGGCATTGACATAGGCGGCGCCTATGCTATGGCATTCTTAGGCATGGGCGGCGCCTATGCTATGGCACACTAGATTCCGAGAGCTTAGGCCATAGTATAGGCCTTGCCTTGTTCGTGGCCTAGATTTACATAGGCCTTGCCTTGTTCTTTGCCTATATTTTCATAAGCAATGCCCAATCCATAGCCTTTTGCTTCTTCATTCCTAACTTACCACCTTCAACATGCAATACTTCCAACTCAAAATTTGAAACCAATCTCCTCTTTGACACCTCTTGTACCTACACTTGCTCAAAGACAACAAAAACGATTAGAACGATGGGCTGCCTCCCATCAAGCGCCTTAGTTTTGGTCGTGGCACGACTTTTCTTTTTGGATTTTTATTTATCAAAAGCAAACAATTAGTAGAACGAAAGAAAGAAAAAAAATAAAAAACGATGGGTTGCCTCCCACCAAGCGCTTGATTTATTGTCGCGGCACGACATAGCTATCTCGATTACTTAGACTTCATCGAGATAGATGGTGGATCATTTTCTAAGTAGATTCAGACGACAATGAGGCTTACTTGTAGGCATACAATCTTCTTCGAGATGACCCTTGTGCATGCCTATCCCGGGAGGGATACCAATTATATCATCAATAGTCCAACCCATGGCTCTCTTATAACTCTTCAGAGCAGAGATAAGAGCCTCTATATGTTGTTCACTTAAATCATCCGCCATACTTACCGGAAGTATATTTCCACTTTCCAAGAACACATACCTTAGATAATCGGGGAGCTCTTTCGGTTCTAGCATTGGTGGCTCTTCAATGGAAGTCTTCGCTGTTGGTGACAGTTGATTCTTAAGATCAAGGTCCAGCTATTTAGGAGTATGAGAATAGGACCCTATTTCTTTTAGAGCACATATAGTTTCTTCATAATCTTCATCATCCTCATGCTCAACATACAGTAGCGCAACAGAGAATGGCTCAACAGTAAGTTGTTTCGCTATAGATAATGGTTTCTTATCCTCATAATGAACATCAGCTACAGAGAACACATTCATATCGCTGGGCTGCTTCATTGCTTTGCATATATAAAAGCGGACCACTTCGTCATTCAACCGAAATAAAAGCTCATTAGCTCTCATATCAATAAGCACACTTCCTGTTGCAAGGAAAGGACGTCCCAAGATTATGGGAACTTCAGAATCCACCTCACAATCCAAAATAACAAAGTCTGCAGGAAAGATGAATGAAGAAACCTTCACCAACACATTATTCAAGATACCCACAGGTCATTTTACCGACCTATCAGCCATCACGAGCCTCATATTAGTTGGTGTCGGATCACCTAACCCCAACTTTCTATAGATGGATAGTGGCATCAAATTGATACTTGCACCCAGGTCGCACAATGCCTTGGCAAAATTCAAAGATCCAATAGTGCAAGGAATAGTGAAGGCACCAGGGTCGGCCTTTTTCTGAACTAGCGATCTTGTAGCGATTGCACTGCAATGGTGAACATTATCTGCTGGCTCATAGCTTACCGCCCGCTTCTTTGTTAAAAGGTCCTTCATGAATTTTGCGTACCCAGGCATTTGCTCTAGTGCCTCCACCAACGGAACATTAATGGTCAGCTGCTTTAACATCGTCATGAATTTACTGAACCTTGTATCATCCGCCTTCTTCTTCAATCTTTGAGGAAAAGGTGGTGGTGGAAGTGGCATTGTTTTCTCCATATCTTTCTTCTCCTCTTGCTTCCGAATTTTAGTCTTTTCAGGCTGCAAACTACTAAGGGTGACGTCATGGACGTCTTGGTCAGCTTCTATGGCGTCTTCATCTTCTTTATTTTCGGCCACTTGCTTGCTTTGGGATGAATTTTCCAGCACCTTACCTCTCCTGGTAGTAATAGCCATGCATGATCCATCGTTCCTTGGATTTTGTACAGTGTTGCTAGGTAAAGTGCCAGCCTTTCTTTGATTGAGTGCTGCTGAAAGTTGGCTCAATTGCTGCTCTATTTGTTTTATTGAAGTGGAATGTGAGTCAACCAATTGCTTCATCGAGTACAAATCATGTATTACCTCCGTTACTCCCGCGCTGGTTGCCTCCACTCCTTTCAACAGTTTAGCCATCATATCTTCCATATTTTCAGAACCAGATGCAGTGGCGTCACGTCTTCCTGGGGGAACATATAGACCACTATTGTCATTCTTGTTCTTCCAACTACCTTGGTCCTTGTTTCCAAATTTCTCATAATAGTTCCGACCTTGGTCTCCTTGGGTATTGCCTCGGAAACCCCCCTGATTGTTTAAGTAGTTGGCCTCTTCTTCCGAATCAGATTCGTCTCTTTCTTTTGACGCAACAGCTTTGACTTTTTCGGTCTTCCCTGATAATAGATGTTTTGTAAGAAGATCCACTTGTGTTTTCAGGTGCGCCGTATCTTGATCACGTTCTTCTTCTCTTATCCTTTGTTCTGCAGTCATGCCTATAGAAAAAGTGGGGCTTGCTACCTCAGAATCTCTGGTATGCCACGCCCTACTTTGCTTTGTCATTCGGTCTAGCATATCACTTGCCTGAACAAAGGTCAGGGCCATAAATGATCCTCCAGTCGCATTATCCACCACAGGTTTAGTTGCTGAATTCAAGGATCTATATAGTACTCCATCAAGTGAACATTGGTCATGTGATGGTTTGGGCATCTCATAAGCTTCTTCTTGAATCTCTCCTATGTTTCGTGGAGGGCTTCAGTTGGAAGCTGTCAAAATTTGCTGATTTCATCTCTCAATTGTGCTCTCTTGGATGGCGAAAAGAATCTTTCTAGGAAAGCGTCTTTCAATTGCCTCCAATTAGTGATAGAATCAGGAGTCAGCCCATTCAACCATAGAGTTGCCTCCCCATATAGAGACAATGGAAATAAGCGCAACCGAATTGCATTCTGTCCAACGCCAGGATTGTCGAATGACTTGCATGCAGAAATAAAGTTGATCAGGTGCATATTCGGATCATCTCCTGTTAGTCCACCGAATAATCCCTTGAGTTGCAATAACTGAATCATGGTGCTCGTGATGTTAAACTTGGCTCCGGGTGCCAATGGTGAAGGAATAATGGCTCATGTGGCTCCAGGTCCATCAAGATCATCATCATCATCGTCGAAAGCTGGTTGTATGGGTCGGCGTTCATGCCTAAACCTAGCTTGACGATCTCTTCTGTTAGCAGGTGTTGCTATCTCCGCATCACGCCTTGGGTTTAGTAACTCATCATCACCTAGATCCTCATCATCAGGATGTGTTGCTCGCCCAGGGTTATCAATATTCTATTGATGCACTTGAGCGGCTGCTAGAGCAGCTAGTCTCGCTTGTTCCTGTTGAGCAGCCATCCTTTCAATTTCGTGTTGTGCCTCCATTCTGCCAATACATTGTGGTTCAGGATTGATAGGTAATAACGGTTGACCAGAACTTCGAGTATGGGGCATGCACTGAATAAAAACCTGCAGAAAACAAAAACAAAAACTAAAAGTAAAAGTACAAGAATCTTTGACCAAAGGGTCTAGTAATTGTCACAAACTTAATTGACACTCGTATTCCCCGGCAACGGTACCAATTTTTGATAACGCTCAATCTACAGCTCTCGTAGGAGTGTAAAGCGGTCGTTGTCAAATATATAACCCAACTGGGTTAGGTATCGATCCCACAGGGAATAGTCGGTCAATAAGTAAGCAAAGATTATTAGACTTTTGGTGCAAGTATCGTAAAAAGGGGGGATTGTAACGTGCAATTGATGTAAACAAAATAATAGAAGGAAAACAGAAATAGCAAAGTAAAAAGAAAGAATGTTTTAGTAAGATGTTAAACAATGAGAATTGAGAGTTGGGGTTATGTCCAACTTATGAGTTATACGTCTCTATTGGCTATGAGTTATGCGGAATTCAGGCATGCATGTGCTTATAGAGAATTGTATTCTATGGTAAATCCAAGCGTCTTTCGACCTAACAAGGACTATTTCACTTTAACTCTTTCGAGCTTAAAGCGTATCTAACGGTACAAATTCTCTAAGAGGTTAATCCAGTTACGACACTAACTTTTTAACAGGGTTTGGTGCCCTATTACCTTGACATTATATCTTTTCCAGACATATAACTTTTTTTTCGAACAAGTTAATGCTATACTGGCGTATTCTATGCGTTTGCAACCGCAAGAATTTGCATTAAGATGAAGAGAATAATGATATAAGCAGCATACGTGTCACGAATTCACAAACTCATAGCAATAGATAGTATCTCACAAGGCTTCCATAACCCCAACGGAGAAGTTTAGCTACTCATGATTGCAACGGAAAACACAATAGCAATTATCATCATACCAAAATAATCTCACGATAAGTCTAGGGGTAAGAATGGCATGAATTCCTTGCTGAGTAACGTTTCTCTTGTTGTGGAAATTAAGAATTGAATAGATGAATAGAAGAAGAATAAAGAGTAGAATTAATGGAAGAATTAGAAGTAGTAGTCAATTGTTAGAATAATATTGTGTTGAACGAGCTGATAATTAAAAAGCTGCAGAAAAATAGGGTGTTTATAATACCCATATCCTATTCCTACTAGGCTATTGCGTACTTATCCTAATCCTAACAAATTACTGCATCATTATCCTAATCCTAATAGGTTACTGCTGATCCCCAAAGTCTTGGAAAATGCTGTTTTTTGCCCGGGACAGGTTTCCCATGCGTCACTTTTGGTACTTGGCGTCCAAGCTTTCCCTTCCTTCTTTCGTGAAGCTTCCTTTGGCGTCAAGTTATCCATAAAATGCTGAAATCTGCATCATTTATACCTGAAAACTTGCTAATCACGTTTGTTAGATCAATTATAGGAAAAAGGACTAAAAGTGCATGAATTATATATTTTATCCTCAAAACTTAGCTAAAATATGGGCAAAATATAGTACTTTAGGCGTGTAAATTCGCCTATCATCAATGACCTATAGGGGACAAACTCTTGTCCATGTACCAAAAATTCCAGATATCTAGTGTCTTCCAACCATATTTCAACCAATCAAGTAAAAATGTCAAAACATTACAACAAAAAGGTCTATTTAAGACCAACATTTAGGGATGATTTAATAATTTCGTCTCTAAAAGTATATCTATTGAGACTAGATTATATTCCGGTCTTTAATTGTGCATTTTTTTGGGAAGGTAAAAAATATGGTCCTAAGAAAATTTTTAACTCGTCCCTATGAATAATAGATCCTTGAGCGGGAAACTAAATATTTTAAATAAAAAAATTTGTGCATATTTATTGCTAAAATAATACATAGGTGCCAATTTTTTTTCTTTTTCTAAAAACTAATTAAAGGAAAACTTTGTTTTCTCTTGAAAATATACAAGCTTAAATGTTTCATATTCGATCAATTTGCCCTAATTATTTTTGCATTGTGTTTTTGAATAAATTCTATCAATTATTGTCGACTTTGCATTTTCAATATATAGAGAATACAAAATTCAGATGACTGTACGTGGTTTCCCTTTGATTTTGTCCTATAATCTTGGTTTTTCAAGCTGTGGATGTATAGTTTCTCTTAAATTTCATTTGTTTGATTCTGTAATCTCTGTGCATTCTCAATTTTGTCTATTTTCAATTTTGTTTCTATTGCTTGTTTGATTAAAATTTTATTTTCGCTCAATTTCATTTGTTTGATTTCACTAATCTCTGTTTTCACTCAATTTACCCCAATGACTTCTATTGGAATGTTGACTAAACTACTGATTTGAATGTAGATGTATTTAAAATTATTGGCAATGATATGTTTATATATATAGTGAGGTGTTGTGCAGGGAAAGTATAAGATGTATTTAGAGATAAAAATTTTTGGGTAATGAGCGTGGGATATTGCTGAAGATCCTTCTCAGTGTTACTTTTGCATTGTTTATAATGATCCTTCAATATTGATCATGATAACAAGTTTCCATTCCAATAGTTTAGGCTTCTAGATGCCTGACAGGTTTGAAAAAATTGTATCATTGAGCATCAGGTTTGTTTGTCCAGAAGTACTACCTTTGTTCGTTTTTTAGATGTTATCCTTGTTTGAGAAATTTAAAATGCATGAACTGTAGCAAGTGGTTGGTATCTATAGCATATAATTTTTGTTAATCCTTTTTGAGGTTCTTTCTTACTGAATGAAGTCTGAATAAGATTCTATTTTGGTTGGTATCTGAATGAGTAATTGTGATTCAATTCTAAAAGGGATCTTAAGTACATGGTTTGTTCTTTCCTAACTGCTGCTAGTGCTTTGACAACCTTCTACTTCATGTATGACACAATGTTTGTGGCCTACTGTTGAGAATAGAGTTCAGCATCTGCATTTACTTTTTGAGCCTCTGCTTTCTTCTAACTCTCGAATATTGTGTCTTCTGCATCTTTCTGCCTCTTGTATAATTCTGAGTTTACCTCTTGCACCTATGTTAATTAAAAGGTCATTGTTCCTTAATGTTCATTCTATCATTCCTATATACATAATGTCTATAATAGACAATCTCAAATCTTGATATAGAAGTTTGGTCAAGGTAATTTAAATACATAATGCTAAGTCAAATTGTTAAATTTTTGGGTTTAAGTTCGAACTACAATCTTTTCAAGATAAAATTTAGATGATCAAAAATTACATGAAAAGTACTATTCTTATAACTATAACTGAATTATGATTATAAAATTATTTTAGAAACCTATGAAGAAGTTTTAGACATAGAACAATCTACTAAGTGATTAAAAAAGGCAGTTTGATTCACTTACAATGTGGAGTCCAGAGTCTGAAAAAGGTCCTGTCACAAGGGTACTCAAATGTTAATATTAATCATGTGTAATAAAAAATCTAACAAATAAAGTACTAGAGGGTGACTGGCTTCCGCCACTACCAAGCAATAATTACTGTAACAAGCATGCTTGGTAAACTATAGGGGTTACAATAATATCTTAAAGGGAGTTAGCTTCTTCTTCTGTAGAACTATGTATCATAAGGTGCAATAATAATCTATTTTCTTCTGCTTGACTATATGATAAAAGTACACATAAGGTACAATGATTACTAGTACTTGATATTGCAGGTATGCTTGGAAAATTTAAAGAGCATATATTATATGACTAAGCTAAGATTTCCATTAAAAGTATTCAAAATATAAGAAGTATTGTACCTTAATGTCGTGTTCAACATTAGCCTTGCTAAAAAGATCATCCTTGATCTTAGCAGTCTCAACAAAAGCTTTCTTCTTCTCCACTTCCATTTGCAGCTTTGCTTCTCTAATCTCCACCACGTTCTCAGTATCCACCTCAGCCTGTCTGAGACCATCTTGCTTTATTATTTTCCAACTCAGTAATTACTTCAACAACCTCAGCTTCTATTTGGTTCTCAAATATTTCCACTTCAGTCCTTATTCCATATTCTTCCTTCTTGCCTTCTTCTTGCCTTTTAGCTGATATGATAAATATTTCTGCATCAATCTTGGAAGAATTTTGCTTTGTTTCTCTATCTCTTATCTTTTCGCCTATCGCTTCTTTTTTATTTGCCTCTGCCACATCAATCTATCATATCACAAACCAAAATAATAAATTGAAAACATGGAAGCTCAAATAAATTAGGACAGTAATAAGGATTGCTGATACAACTTAGCTAAACCTAATAAATTTTGCTCCACTAAAGTATTTGTGTTAAGAAGCTTATTAAGTATGTTATATATTACATTTAGAACCCAACTATTGATGTTTGAAAGTGTCACTGCAATTTAGAACAATAAAGTTAAAATTCTGACCCATGTTCAAATATGCTTGATTTATCAATTAGTTTATGGGGATGTATCTTTGAACAATTCCTGTTCAGTTTCAAGCCAAAACTTTTGCAACCAAACAATATAGCCCATCTGAAAGTTGGGCTAAAATGTAGCCCAAATTGATTCATGACAAACATTATGAAAATAATTTTTGAAATTCTTTTCATTTGACATATTATATAAATTCATAATAAACAAACAGAGTTTTATCAAGTGATTACACAAATTAGAAACAGTAGTTTAGCCTATTTTGACTTGGTCCAACTTAAGTAATAGATCATTAACTTTCTCATTTATAAACGCATCTCATTTTAGTTAACTCAAATTTAGTTCAACCTATATATTTGATAAATTTGATTTACTATTGATAGTATACAATCATTTTAGGTTGATATACAAGAATTTACTACTCTTAAATGATTATCAAATAATTTTACGTACCTTGGCTTGGTTGGCAATCTCCATCTGAGTTTTTTGGACAAGAACATTAATAATTTTTTAACATTAGCAATGTATAGACCAAATTGATTCAATTCAAGTTGAACATAAATAAAAACTTCTTGCTTGAATTCCTTTGTTCCCTTGAAAATCTGTTCCATTGTCATTGAAGCAACAAGTACACGTGTTTCCCCTCTATAACTCCCTTTACAAGATCTTTTATATGAGTTGATTCCTTATCAGTATTGGATAGAATCTTAGCATACTTGATCAGGATCTCGTTATTTACCTCGTCCAACACTTTTGGACCAATTGTGAAAATTATGAGGAGGAAGAAAGGGAGTCTTTCCATGCTCATAGCTTATACCTCAAATTAGTAGCTCGTAGGAGAATATCAAGCCTAGTGCATTTTTGGAAAGGCCATAAAAATTCTTCTTCTTTAGTAGTATTTCCGTTATGCCATTTCCAGTGATGGAAAGCATTTTCGATGGACCAACTATATATAATTTAGAATCCCCATACCGATCAGACTATAGATGATGATTGTTAGAAAGAGCGATAAATTAAGAATTTGCAAATAGGATTTGATAATGATGGGATTAATTTTACGATGTATATAAATAGAGAGTTGCTAACAAAATGAGATTATTATATGATGAAGTAGTGGGAAATATCGTAGGAAGTTGGTAATATATTGTGCCACAGTGATTACTAGGTCACAGATTGTTTAGTATGGGTGAACACCCTCTCCCCCCAAGATCCGCCCTTGGTTTCAACTTTATAGATTGTCTTTCCTAATGACATGGCATGTGATGCTAGTAAAATTTGTGTCAGCTATGTGTGATGCAAAGTAATTTTTATAAGAATAATATATGTTGATAAATTATTGCCTTCAAAGAGAATAGCTTCCTTTTAGCTTTCTCATGGATTATTAAGATTCAATAGTTTCTCGTCTAGTCCTCATGATGTAAGTTCTATGGTTTGTTGAAAATTTACAAATAAAAAACAATTTTATATCAATTTCATAACATTTTATTTCTAATTTTTCTAATTCTACAATTGATATTATCTCAAATCGTCATTGTAATAAATTGCATAGAAATGTAGGGACCTTGACTAATTATAGGTTTCTTAAAACCTCAAAGAATCTAATAGAATGTTCGAACTTCCCTTTGGAGGCTTCCTAGAAAATTCCTATTCTAAAATCAAGAGAAGTTACTGCACATTTAGGTGAAAAGGAAAATGCAATACCAAAGACTTGCTTCTACAAGGACAGAAAATAAAGTCTGGGCTGCCTGGTGTGGGTCTGGGAGTATTTGACATATCCTAGTATCACCAATTGTAAAGAAGGTCCTCCTGTTTCTAGTCAAGTACAAAGCTAATATTTTTTTATATTTCATCTCAATTTATATAAGACTAATCAATTGGACACATCAAAGAATAGCAAAAAAAACTCCAAAGCTGTTACAAACTAACTTCTTTCATTGTACTTCTTATAATTGACCTCTTAACCTCATGTAGAATTATTTTGTTCAAAATGTGTCTATGTGTCTATGCATCTTATTAATATATCCGTTAATTTTATCAATATAATATTGTATGTATTTTACAAGGTTATGGCACCTAGTAAGCAATGGATGCAACTTATTAATGACTGGTCCAATGAAATCTACAAAAATAAGGTGAAAAAGTTTTGAATTATGCTTTTCAAAAAATAGGAGAAGAACACAAACTACGATGTCCAATTACCAATTTTCGCAAAAATACTTTGAGAACTCATAAAATAGATGAAACACATTTAAAAGTATATGGAATAGTTCAGAATTATACTTTTTGGTTTCACCATAAGGAGCGCTTGGGTAAATTGCTATCTAAATCTGAATCTAAATCTGAAGATGAATATGATGATGAAATAGAAGAATGTTAGAGTGAAGATGAAGTGGAAGAAATATTGAGATATATGTATCCTAATCTTGATGGTGGACCTACACGCACTGATTGTGATGATTTAATTGAGGAGGAACCAAATCTTGATGCAAATTTTTTTACAAACTATTGAAGGATTTCGAGCAACCACTGTACCAAAATTCAAAAGCGTCAAAGATTTCCTCTTTGATTAAATTGCTTCACATCAAAAGTATCAGCCATTAGAGTAATGCATCATTTACAATGTTAATGAAAATATTGAAAGAGGAGTTGTTTCCTGATGGCGCCAATTTGCCAAACTCATATTATGAGGCAAAGAAAATAATTCAAGAACTCGGATTTTCTTACAATACTATAGATTCTTGCACTAATGATTGCATGTTATAATAGAAGAAAGATAACTTACTTTGTTTTTGCAATGTTTGTTGTTCATTTTGGTGGAAAATAGATACCCATAGTTGGGAAACAAGGAACAAAAAAGGTAAAAACATAGCAGCAAAAAGTTTATGCTATTTTTCTTTAAAGCCTAGACTTCAGTGGTTGTTTATGTCTACAAAGACATCTATTCTAATTACATGTCATAAGGATAAAAGAGTTCATGATGGAATAATGAGGCACCCTGCTGATTCAATGGCATGAAAGTCATTTTATGAACTTTATCATTCATTTGCGGTCGATCCCCGTAATATTAGACTTAGACTTTCTAGTGATGGATTTCAGCCATTTCAAAATTCAAAAACCTCACATAGCATTTGGCCTGTGGTTCTTATTCCTTATAATTTACCACCTTGGTTGTGTATGAAACAAGAAAATTTTATTTCGTCAATGCATGTTCCTGGTCCAAATGGTCGAGGAGTTGTAATTGATATATATCTTTAGCCATTGATAGAGGAACTGAATGAGTTACGAGAAATTGGTATTAAGACCTATGATGCATCAACTAAAAAAAATTTCATGTTGCATGCATCTTTGTTATAGACCATCAATGACTTTCCAGCATATGGAAATTTATCTGGATAGAGTACCAAAGGAAAAATGGCATGTCCATGTTGCAACAAAGACACTTTCTCAATTTGATTGGCTAACAGTAAGAAGCAATGTTTTATGGTTCATCGACGTTACCTTTATCTTAGTCATAATTGGAGATATGAGAAGCAGTTCTTTGATGGTACAGAAGAGAAAAGGTCACCACTAAAAAATTATTCTGGTACTAAAATACTTAATCAAGTACAAGAACTTTAAGGGAAATAATTACCAATAGATCCAAAGAAAAGGAAGAAAATATCACATAAAGATAGAAAGGATAATTGGAACAAGAAAAATATCATTTTTAAGCTTCTATATTGGGAGTATCTCTTATTGGGACATAATTTGGATGTTATGCATATCAAAAAAATAATGTGAGGCTTTTATGGGGACATTCATAAATGTTAAAGGAAATACCAAGGATACAATTAACACTCAATTAGACTTGCAAGATATGAACATTAGACCGGAATTACACCTCATCCAAAAAGCGGACAAAGTTGAAGTTCCAACTGCATCCTACACATTGTCTTCTGATAATAAGCACAAATTTTGTCTTTTCTTAAAGAATTTGAAAGTTCCTAATGGTTTTTCATCTAATAATTCTCAATGTGTGAACTTAAAAGATCGCAAAATATCTGGGTTGAAAAGTTATGATTGTCATGTTCTTCTACAACTTCTGCTCCCTCTTGCACTTCGTGGTATGTTGTCCAAAGAACTGTGTGAACCACTTATTGAGTTATCTTATTTTCTTATAGTTCTTGGATCCAAGGAGTTGAGAACTAATGATTTGGAACGTATTGAAGTGCAAATTCCCATAACACTTTGCAAGTTAGAAAAAGTCTTTCCTCCTTCATTTTTTGATGTCATAGTGCAGTTGCCTATTCATTTAGCTACAGAAGCTAAGATTGTCGGGCCTATTCATTATAGGTGGATGTATTATATGGAACGATGGGTGTATTTTATGAAATCTCACATTGGTAATAGAGTATGCCCAAAAGGTTCTATTGTAGTGGGCTACATTGCAAATGAGTGTATGACCTTGTGTTCAAGGTATTTGCATAGAATTGACATAAAATTCAATCGGCCTGAAAGAAATTATGATGGGGTTTAAAAGAATTTGTTGGAAGTTTATCTATATTTTATCAACCTGGAAAAACTTTGGGAGCTAAAGATCTATGTGAGATTGAGGCCGATGAATTGGAACAAGCACATATATGCATATTGAAGAGTATCTCAAGTATGGAAAGCACTCACGTAGTCTCCTTTTTATTATTTACTTTAGGGTAATTTCTTTTCTATAATTAGATTTATGATTCACTTTAATTTTGTAGAGAATTTGCACAAACTCATAAAGATACTATTCGACAATTATCTAATGTAGAATGGAACCATCAATTTATTAAATGGTTGAAATATAGGGTAAGTAATAAATAACCATTAAATTTAATAGTTTAATATTATATTACTCGTTCTAAAGTGTTCAGTGCAATCTTATTGATAGGTCGCACAATTTTATAAAGGAGATAATAGTCGGATCATGGAAGATCTGCTTTCACTTTCATGTGGTCCTACCAAATATTTGACACATTGAAATGGTTATATTGTTAATGGATATAAATTTCACGTAGGAGATTATGATAAAAAGTTAAGAACTCAAAATTGTGTTGTTGTTGTAGTTGGGGATAATAGTACTCCTGGTGAGAACGTTGATTGCTATGGAGTTTTAATAGAGGTTATTGAGTTGTAATTTGTACCGGATAGAAGAGTGATCTTATTTCGATGTAATTGGTTTGATGTGTATGACGAAATAAAAGGAGTAAAAAAAGATGAGTATGACTTCATGAGTGTTAATCTAGGTAGATTTTTAAAAATAAATAAGCCATTTGTTTTAGAGGACTAACCATCTCAAGTGTTTTATGTTAATGATAATTCCAACAAAGGTTGGAAAGTAGTGAGGAAGACTCAACCTCGTGATTCCTATGAGGCACTGGAAAAACTGGATGATGATATTGTAGAGTTAGGAAGTTTGTCACAAAAAAGGTAAAAAAGAACTAATAAGGTAATGTTTTGGTTATCTAAAATAATAATTGTATTGTTAGACATTATTATGACATGCATAATGATTTCCTATATTACTATACCATCCCACATTTTTTCATATTCTTTTTTTCACTTTTGGTTTTTTTACAAGTTCAAGATGAAAGGATTGAAGATTGAAAATAAGGTTGGATCAACTGGAAAGAGTACTATTTATACATTTATTGCGCCTAGTGTTATAGAAAAAGGACGAGGACGAGGGCTTAGATCTTTAGCTTAGAAAGATAATATGTCAACTAAGAGTTTATTTCCCCAATCTAGTAATGTTGTCAAGCAATACCTCCAAGAGGTTGAAACAAGTAAGATATTTTGTATACCGATTGAAATTAGGTTGCTATTCATATTCTAAGCTGTGAAATAAAGTTGTATTCAACGATCACACATGTGGAAAATTTATGTGCCATATATTTATTTGAATTTAACTGATAAAGTATCTAATATAATTTATTTGTCTAGGTTCTATAGGGATGGGTCAAGGACAAGGGCTTAAATACTCCACCATGTCTACTAGTCAAGGAATGGAAACCATTGGTAAGAAATACACTCAAGAATTTGAAACAAATAAGTATTTATTCAAATATGTTGTGTTTTTCTAAATCTACTATGTATTTGATTAACTTTAATGATATGTTTTTTGCTTTCAGGTGCTATAGGAAAGGGACTAGAGCAAAGACCTAGACTTTGAGCTCCTCTTTAGGGAATTCTAAAAAAAGGCGGAATCTTTAAATAAGAGCACCCTCTGTGCTAACCAACATGTGTGAACTCCCTCTAAAATCACAAGTTCAAGTTCTACCATGCCTTCTAGTCAAGAAATGTGAAGAATTGACAAAGATTCCTTGATTCTTGAGAAAGAGGACATGCAAGCCAATATTTCATTGCCTCTATCTGCTGATAAAGTCATGTAACACTCTCAAAATATTGAAAAAGGTATATTTTGAATTCATATCTTATTAATTTATTGAACTAAATTTGATTGATGTAGTTTTTATATGGGTGGAAAAGGTTCACTGGAATTCATTTCTTGAAAATGGTTTTACTATTTGAGGACTTGGGCCCTGTGATGTCATTCACTTATTTATCAAAAATAGTACATAACCTACCACATTATGATCTATCTACTGGAGTAAGATGTTCCAACTATTTTGTAAGTCTATTTATAGTTTTCGTATTCCACCAAAATTTCCCATTCTCAACTGTCTTGGATTCAATTATTTTGCTCTCTTTCTCTTCCTTTTCCACCTTTACATCAGTAGTAGAAATAGGGTTCTTAGTTAGGAATTGTTCCTAGAATATATTATTTACTCCTATTGGCACATTACTAACAGTCTCTACTCAGTTTTCTGGTGGAGTAACATCAGGCATAGCAGTTCTATTAGGCTCAGAATTCAGGTAAATACTAGAAACATTAGATCCAACATTAGCAGTTAGTTGTGGGTAAAACATAGCAGGGCTATCGACACAACTAATAGATTTTCGACATAACTAATAGATTTATCCAAGTGCATTGAAAAACTCTTTCATCATGTTTTGACCAGTTACATACAGTATGTGCTCCCAAATGGTCAAAGAAGATTCCAACTGATCTAGCGCTTCTTTGTTGAGAGTTAAAAGAGAAGTGGGTTCAAAATTTTCCCTAGTTGAATTTTTAGAAGAACTTGGTTGATTATCTTGAAGGCCTGTTTCATTATAAAGAAAGTTGTTTCCTAGCAACCTTCTTTTCCTTTCATTCATTTCCAGTTGTGGCATGAGACTCAAAGCTAATCCTGATACAATTTATTTGTTTTATGATTTGCATCATAAAAGAACATACTTCTGTTTCATAGAGCTATTATATTTGAATCATAAAAGAACACTTACACGAGATGAGTTTAAGAACACTTACACTTACATGTCTCGATGAAGCCATAGTCAAAAGCCATATTAGCTACTTTTATTCAAGTCATATTTGATGAAAAAACATCAAAATCACCAAATTTGTTATGTACCATTTTGGTATGAGTACATTAAAGTCTTAGTGTTAACATACGTACTTTAAATCTTCAATCAAACATATGAATTAAACTAGTAATTACTATAAAAGAAAGTGCACTCTATTGTGCTGCTTGCCAACTAGATATTTTGAGGAGAACATTTGTTGCCATACCTAGAGGAAAATACCATTTTTATGTTGGAAAATAAGGTTAGGCTTTATTGTTTCATAACATTACACCGACATACAACTATGTTCTCTATGAAGTTTGTAAAAAATAGATCAGCTAATATACTGGGGCTTATGGTAGTGCTCTTCATATGGCTTTTTCTCAAGTTATTTTATCTCTTTAGCTCATTATATCTCATTTCTTGTTTGTTGATTGAATCTCATTATCTTGAAGATAGCTCTTATAGCCTTGTGATTCGAGTAGGTTGGCCTTTTTTTTAACAAATAGCATAGAGGGATGGTCATTTCCTCAAGTCAAATAAAGTTTTTAACAGATAGGCTACTTCATGAAAACTGAAAGTAATCTAATACTGCTTTCAATCTCTACCTTTTGTTCCATTTTTGAGATTTACTCTTTCTACGCTCTAAATACATTAAAAAGATTTTTTCTTATAGATGGGGCTATCCTTAAGGACTATCATACAAAATACCAATGCAATACCTATGAATTCGATATCAACAGAAAGTTGAATGTCCCTCCCTGGGTGCATACTTTTTAGTGGCGTTCATCTATTTATCACTTTAATATTCGTATTTGCACTTAGTTGTTTACAATCTTGTTTTGTGGTAGCTACATTATTGTCTATTTTATTGTTATTTGTCCTTTTTGGTGCGTACCTTTCTGACTTAGTTTTGATGGTTACTGCTCTTGATAGTCATATTGAACTATATTACTATGTATTATTGTTTCTACTTTGTCGCGATCTTGCTTTTACCTGGATTGGCTTATCATTGAGTCATGATTCTTGTATGGTTTATTGTTATTACACCAAGTTTCAAGAAAGTGTAAACTAACTTCGCTTGTGCTATGAGGCAACTCTGAATGAACTTAATAATTTATCAGTATGTGGGATAATCCTAAAGTAGTACAACAAAATACTGAATTATAGATTATTGATGGATCATCAACTCCATGAGTTTAAAAGGGGGAAAACGATAAAGTTTTGTTATTTCTTATTATGCTCTGTTGCTAAAAGACTGGGTATGTTGTTTTTGTACTATATGTATTTGATGAACTTTTATGATATGATTTTCTATTCCAAGTGCTATAGGAAAAGGACTAGAGCAAAGATCTAGATCTTTGATCTCCTTTTAGGGGTTTCTAAAACAAATGGAATCTTTCAACATAGATCCTCTATTTATTAGCATACCTATACCGGCAGTTATACTAGCACTCTCTCCTCAATCAATCGCAGTAACTGGTTGTAAGAGAGCTGACTATCTTCTATCTATGTCATGCCTTGGCAGGTTAATATAAGAGAGATATTGTAAGTGTATTCTCTCCTTTTCCATTTTTTGGAAAGCACTCTTTGAGCATGCTGACAGAATAATTGACACTCATTCTCTCTCATTTCCTATAATTTCACTACAGTTTACTAGCACATTCCTAGACTAAGACTACAACATTGAAGAAGCAAGCTCACTCTATTTCCAGGAATTAGAGGAAGTCATTCTATCTGTTAATGAATTATAAAGTTTCCGATTACAGTGGTTCCACTTTGCAATTATAGTCAGCTATTAATGCAAAAATTTCTCTTTCTTTATTTTCTATTAGTTGAGCACCCTGAATGCTAGCCAACATGTGCGAACTCCATCTAAAATCACAAGCTCAAGTTCTACTATGCATTCTAGTAAAGTATTGCAAAAAATGGATAAATATCCCTTGGTTCTTGAGAAAGAAAATATGTAAGCCAATATTTCATTGCCTCCATCTATTGATCAAGTCATGCAACACTCTCAAAATGTTGAAAAAGGTATATTTTGAATTCATATGTTATTAATTTGTTGAACTAAATTTGATTGTTGTAGCTTTTACAAAATTGTACAACTGTAGGTTCATCTAATCGTGGAAAATTAAAGTGAGTTTGAGGTATAAATAAGTGCAAAGAAGTTTCTTCAGTTGAAATTCAAGAAAAGTTGAAATTAACCTTTTACAATAATCGAACGATTGAAAAAAATAGCAAACTATTTTTGAGGCATTTGGGAAAATTATTTGTGATTGTAATATATGTCCGCTGGGAGTATCATCATGGAGTGATATTAGCCAAGAAAAAGTGAATCATATGTTGGCAGCTGTTAAGGTAATTAATAGATCTACATCTGATTCAGATTTTTTTTTACTATAAAAGCTCTTCTTATTCTTATAAAATTTGAGCTCATCATATTGTTCATGTTCTGGTCCTTTCTTGGTAAAAATGTTTGATAGTATTTGCAATGCATTTTCTTATCCCATATTTTAATTATTGTAGGATAAATTTGAGGGTGTTGAACAGAGTGATCATCATGAACATGTTTTAAGATGGATGAATGATTTAGGAACAAATGGAGATGATACTTATATGGATATTATGTGAAGAATAAGTCACTTCAACAAGTTCTGAAGAATAATCCAAATGGAATAGACAAGAAAGAATGGGAGTGATTGATAAAAGAACATTTTTTTCTGAAGCTTTTCATGTGCAAATACTTTTATTTGTTGCATTCCTTTTTATTTTCTCCAGAGAATGGTCGTTTGAAATTGGAGTTAGAAAACGAACTGAAAGATTTCAACTTAGACAACAATCAGAACAAGTTATTGTAGGATGAGGTTGCACACCTATAAATGAGTTTAAAGCATATCAAGGTATATGGAGCTAACCGATTATGTTCTTTGAACATATTTCTGAAAATTAGATTTAACTTTGTAATACCCCGATCGTTTCTTAAGCCTAAATCCATCTTTTGAGTGAATATGGATGACTTCCAAATTGATTGTTATTTATATCATGTTTTATTTCCCTAAATTCTACTCTCGATCATATGGAGAATTGGAAAATCTTTCCATCGACTTAAGATTCACCCGAATCGGATACCCGGTGAGGAAGTTAGAGCAATTTTGTAATTCCCCGAAACTCTAACCAATAGTGCAACCATGAATCAAGATCTTGAGAAATAAATTATAGTGATTCGGTTATTTTATATCAAGGATGGTGTGTATTAAGGTCTTAAAGATGTCCTAACGATTGGGCGAATGAAAACATTTTTTACCGATTAAGTTCTTGGGAAGGATATTGGTATAGTCAACTTCAAATGAGCATATCTATCATAATACTTGGAATTTTTGATCTCATAATCTATCAAAAGATAGGTAATTGAATTATCTTTTCAACGATACAAATTTCGCAAAAATCTAATGTCGAAGCAAAGAGTTCTACCCATTTTACTCCAAAATGGTTAAGCTGGAAAATGGTGACGACGGTTCTGACGGGATGTCACATTTCTGATGTCATTTCTGATGATGTCGTCACTTTTTGATGACATTTCTGACGACGTCGTTAGCCTTAGGAAGAAAATAAAAAATTTGACCCTTTTGTGATGACATTTCGTGATGGCCTATCACGAATGTCGTCAGCCATTTTTTTAAGCAATTAAGGGGCATTTTTAAAAGGGTATTTTGGTCTTTTCCACCCATTTTGACCCTCTATATATATCTAAGTAAAGAAGAAAACTTCATTCTTCTTCCATTTCATCAAGAATACTAGGGTTTCTCTCTAAACAATCCAATCAAAATATCCCAAAAACATCAAGAATCCAACCATAGATTTTATAAATTGGTTCAAGATTCAAGGTACCCAAGTCAAAAGCATCAAGAACCCTAACTAAAGAAGTTCAAAAGGAGTCTATAACAAGTTTCTTCATTCAAATCCATAATCAAGGTATGTGGAGTTTGAACAAGAACACTTCTTTCTTTCTTGTGCCCAAAGATTTAATTTCTACTATTGAAATCCATGATTTTAGAAAGTGAGTTTACACCCAAATTACTTTATTAATGATTTATGATATTTGATCTATTCAAGATTGATACACATGACTATTTCATCATTTTATTTCTTAAATTGAGAACTTATGTCATGAGTTGTATATTATTATTATGAGTTGATGATTTCCGAATGATTTGAGATAAGAGTCATGATTTAAGCTTTTCTATGAGAATTTTTATTATTAAATATATATATATATATATATATATATATATATATATATATATATTGATATTTGAGCTTGAGAGTCAAGAATGAGTTCTATGATGTTTTCTTGAAGTTTTTGATACATGATTATTTTACAACTTCCAAATTATGAATTGATATTTAATATTGTGAATTTCATGTTCTACCATGAGTTGGTACTTTAAGACATGTGTCAAGCTTTAAGCTTCCTTATGATAAATTGGATTATTGAGTATACTGATTCATAAGATTGAGTTGTTATAATGAGTCTTGATATTTACTCAAAGTTATTGATGTTGTCATGACTAAATGAATTGATACATCTTGATGTTGAGAAAGATTGTTTGATTTAGAGTCGAGTTAGGAATTCACAGTTGTATATGATTTACAGATGTGATATATATTTATGTTTTGGTCTTTATAATGGACCCACGAATTGATATTGATTAAGGTGGATTTCCTAATGCGTTCTGATCTGAGTCTGGGAGGAGTATTTAGCACCGAGTGGGAAATGTGGTATTTCTCCAAAACTACGTGCCACCGTAGGATTGTTATTGATAATTGTGGGCCAGAGGCCGAGTATGGGATTGTTATTGAGAAATTGTGGTTGTACTCTTTGGCAAGAGTACGACACCCCCGCCAATGTGGGGTTCTCTCTTTAGGAGGACAAACCGTTGGACTCCATGCAGCTCACATGGTGTAGTTATGTTAGTTATAAGAAACTCCCCAATCCATAAGAGTTCAAGTTTCATGAGTTATCGAGTTACTATTAGTCATGATTTAAGGAGTTTGAGTTAAGTATAATGATTTATGAGATTTATAATGCTTGTATTACTATTGGTGATTTACAAGGAATATATTTCAATTAATTCAAGCGAAGAAAGTTGTTATCGTCAGCATGCATGATTTGCATAATCATTTATTATATTATTTATAATGTTGCATTGCATCCCCATATACTCAGTACATTCCTTAAAGTACTGACCCCCATATATTTCTTTATTCTACAGTTCCTTATAATGTAGGTACAAGTTGTAGCGCAGATACTGTATTCAGTTATTTGGCAGCTTCTAGTCAGCAGGTAATGAGTCCTTTTAATTCGAGGGCATGAGTCAGTTATACAATTAAGAATTGTTGTATTTTTTTTACTTTAGTCGTACTGAGATTGGGTAGTTGGGAGTCATGACCAATCTATCTGAAGTTAGTACCAGTAGAGGCTTCGTAGACAGTCTGTAGAAGTTGATGTATTCAGTTTCAGTTTTATTTGTAAAAGTAGAGTTGTAATCTTGTAAAGTTCATATTTATATTGATCAATTTCATAGAGGTTCCATATTTTTGCTAACTTTATATAGATTTTTAAGCATTTTATCCTGTTGTTTATGAGTTTTGCCAGTAGGAGGGTTAGCTTGGGGTCACTTGCGCCCCTAAGCACTGTATGATGTCTCGGGACCCAAATTTTGGGGCGTTACAAACTTGGTATCAGAGCACAGAGTTCAAGTGTCCTAGGGTGTCTATGAAACCGTGTCTAGTAAAGTCTTGAAAAATGGTACTGAGACATCTGTACTTTTCTTTGATAGGCTACAAGACATTTAGGAAAGGTCTCCATTCTTTCAAGTCTTAGATCGTGCTATAGAAAGGTTCATTGAGAAACTTATACAAATTCTCATCTTACCCTATTTGGGGCATCCCTACCTTATTTTCAAGGTATTAGAGATAGTCAAACTCAATTCTTTATAGATAGTACTTTCTTAAACAGTCCCCACAGATAGTTATAAAGTTGTAAATAAGCTAGAAAGTACCCTATTAGTGCCTTATCATGCTTTGCTTATAAATTGTGCAATAAGCCCAAGTCAGTTGCTCTTTCAGATTTTTTTCTCAGAATCCATATTAATAATCTATACTTTCTTATCTATGTACTATTCCTAAGGTAACATGATCAACGAGTTCTAATTTTCTCCCTCTGATAATGCTTTCAAACTTATAAGAGAGAAGTTTCAAAAGTGTCATAAAACGTCCTGAGAAGAGCTTACCAAAATGTTATAAGTTTCCTAAGTTCAATGTTATGCCCTCTCCCTTATGATTCTTTCAATTAAGATAGAGTAAGATGTGTATTCTTAGATTATCAAATATTGTATGGCGAGTTTCTATCTCTTGTAACCTTGTTATCTTCATGATGTTGGAACTGAAAGTCTAGTGAAGCCGTGTGGGGCTCTTTCGATTCACTAGCATAATTTCTTTGTTATCCATCTCAAATTCTTTTTCAAAATGCAAATCAAAGACTAGTGAAGCTGGGTGAGGCCTATTTTGATTCACTGGCGACTCCTTGTGTATCTTGTTTCCTTATGCTGGTTAGAACTGGTTTAGAGGTGTTGTGGCAAGAAAGGGGGGAAAGTGTGGTTTATTGAAAGTATGTATAGCTGAGCCTTTTGCATATGATTGAGTTAGTGATGAAGTGATATTATTTTTGTGTGTCATCTCATAGAAGAAAGAGGAAGAGTTATTGGTGAAGGTAAATAATGGTTTGCTTAAGGTATGAAAATAGTTGTTGACGGTGTGTTGTACAAGATAAGTACAAGTTATGGATGATGATACTTAGTGGATGAGTATTGTTAACTTAGATGCTTCTGAGATTGCAAGGGAAAGTTAAGTTGAGGCTTAGAGAGTTACGAACTAAGTTAAGTTGTGTATGAAGGATAGAGAGTAATGATGAGTAGAAGAAGGGCGTGTTGATGGATTTATAAATGAGAGAGGCCATATGATTATGACTAATTATTTTTATTATGGGGTTTAAGTGGACTAATGTTTATTGACATTTTGTTTTATTGTTTCCAAGTGAAAATGGTGTGTGTGAGGTGGAGTTGTAAGTTATGCGGAGCACTAGGCATTAAGCTTGGATGAATGGTGGCTATGAAGGTGGATGTGATGATTTCTTGGTTAATGGTGCTAGTTACAGAGAAGTGATCTAATGGTCTTAGATAGTGTATGTGAGAGCTTGAGTTTGATCAACTTGTAATTAAGTTTGATTTTGTGTTCTTAGTGAGAAATCATGCCCAAGGTTCTGTGGAGATGCTTTATTGTTTTTAAGGGTCATTGTATATGGCGTAATTAATAAGTATTGGGGAGTTGCTAGGTGGAGAAAGAATAGTTAGGCAATGAACGATATTCCTAATAATTGAGTCACGAAGTGTGATGGCTTTAGTATAAGCGGGATATAGTAGAACAAGTGACCTGGTTAGTTTGTCAGGTTCTAATGGGTATGCCAATAAGTTGTGGAACAGCTATGAGAAGGGATACTGCTCGACCCATTTTTATTTTAGTATTTTCAGTCATTTCTGTATTTATTCATCCTTTGCATTTTGATTCCATGATCATGATTCATGTCCAGGCATGCCATAAAAAAAATCCTTTCCTCACTTAGTTACCAAAATGTGAAGTCTCGAACCTTTCACCGGTTGGAATCACAATTCATAGTTATGAATTCCCAATTTAGGTCATGCAACGCATGACTTATCTACTCAAGCTTTGTGATATATTCAGTTACAATGTTTAAGTTCTACTTTTAATGATCAGCAAAAAAGGAATTTAGATTCATATTGTGCATGTCCCCTGGCCATATTTCTTTGATGGGTTTATGATGTTAAATCCTCTATTCCTCAAGCCTTAGTTAAGTGTCAAGTTATTCATAGTATCTATTCATGTGTCAGATCCACATGCTCTAATCTTTTAATTATCTTTCTTTACCCAAGATAGTGGTGATGAATAGTTGTTTAGTTGGGAGAGAAGAGATATTTCCTTATCAACGATAGAGGGTGCCATGCCTACTGTTGCTTGGCGGTAATGTGAAGTAAGATTGAGGCTAAGTCTTTGATACATGTTATGGTTAGTTAAAGTTTAATGTGTTATGATTGGGAAGATTGTGGTGTGTTCATTTTGTGTAATTCCTTGAGTTATAATTCCATGAGTTGGAAGGAATATTGGAGTGAAGCATTTGTGTAGGACTCAATTAGCAAGGAGTATGTCAGGTGTGCTTGAGGTGAGTGCATGTAAATTTTCTTGATAAGAGGTGTTTGGGGGTATGAAGAAGAGGCTTTATAAGTGTTTGATTAGGAATGAGCATGTGGTTATGAAGATAGGCTTGAATGTCGTGTTTGTGTGCATGTGGATGGGTGTCTTGCACATTAGTAAATACCTAGTTCTAGGTCGATTGGAGTTGTCAAAGTGGTAATAAGAATTACTCTTGAAGTGAGAGGTTGTAAGAATGTAAATGTGTGGGAGCTCATAATTCAAAATGGGGTTATGTGGTGAATCTTGTGGTTCTAGGTTATGCATGAAAATGATGAGGGGGTTTGGTTCAAGGGGATATGAGTAGATGGAAGTATCGGTGTCATGTGAGGATTATAAGTCGAATCGATCAAATATAGTATCAAAAGGGTATAGTATAGTTGAGAGAGTATTTGAGAAGTGTGGTTGAGTTGAGAGTAAGGAGTTTTCTTTCTTGAAGCTTAGTACTCTTATCCTGACTTGTGATTCATAGATTTAGGTTTCAAGTTATGGGATTATAGTACTTTTATGATCTCCGATTCAGATGTCTTTTTTAGATCTTGCGTAAAGTTCTTTTCTTTTTCAGACCATTAGAATTCCTTGGGAGGGTGTTGAAGAAATCCTCTACTTAAGTATGAGTATCTAGTAAGATTCAGTTTGCATAACTAGCAACCCATTTTTTAAAATTTGGTAGATAGATTTCTATGGTCTTCCATTTTTTCTAACTAGTCTGGTCTTACCACTCAAAATTTCATAGGTATGAGCAATTCGATAAGTAGTTGCTCGCGCCCAAAATCTATGAATTCAGTTCAGTATGTGTATCAATTATCAGTTTCAGATTCGGATATATAATTGCGATTCAGTCTGTGAGCATTCATTGAACAATATTTGTTTTCTAAGTATACTAGTCCAGACAATGTAATACCCATTGTGTAGTCTTATCCTTGTTTCTCATGACCTATGCCTGCAAAAATTATCTCTTCGCCGTCTATGAGTACGATTGCACCCTTATCACATCAAGTGAATTCTACACTCTCAGTATGAGCCCGCTCTTTAATATAGGAAGAAGGCAAATCAGCTCAGATTCAGTCGAGAATTGCAGTTGTCCTCTCTCTATTTTTTTCTAGTCTCGGTTATAGTTGTATAGCTATTCTCATCATGAGTTTATTCATTAAACGAAGTACTTCAGAATTTAGAAACATATAGATTTAGATTTGCAAGTTGTTTCAGCTACGTGTCTTCAGTTTTCTCTATATTCTTGGCCAAAAATCAACATTCGAGGACGAATGTTTCCAAGGGGGAGATATTGTAATACCTCGATCATTTCTTAAGCCTAAATCCATCTTTTGAGTGAATATGGATAACTTCCAAATTGATTGTTATTTATCTCATGTTGTATTTCCCTAAATTATACTCTCGATCATGTGGAGAATTGGATGGGCTTTCCATCGACATAAGATTCACCCGAATTGGGCACCCATTAAGGAAGTTAAAGCAATTTTGTAATTCCCCGAGACTCTAACCAATAGTGCAACCATGAATCAATCTCTTGAGAAATAAATTATAGTGATTTGGTTGTTTTCTAATCAAGGATGGTGTGTATTTAGGCCTTAAAGATGTCCTAACGAATGGGCGAATGAAAACATTCCTTACCGGTTGAGTTCTTGGGAAGGATATTGGTATAGTCAACTTCAAACGAAAATATCTCTCATTATAGTTGAAATTTTTGATTTCATGACCTATCAAAAGATAGGTAATTGAATTAGCTTTCCAACGATACCAATTTCAGCAAAATCTGATATCGGAGCAAAGAGTTATGCCCATTTTACTCCAACATGGTCAAGCTAGAAAACGGTGACGACGGTTCTGACGGGCTGTCACATTTCTGACAACATCATCACTTTCTGATGATGTCATCAGCCTTAGGAAGAAAATCGAAAATTCGACACTTTTGTGACGACATTTCGTGACGGCCTATCACAGATGTTGTCAGCCATTTTTTAAGCAATTAAGGGGCATTTTTAAAAGGGTATTTTGGTCTTTTCCACCCATTTTGATCCTCTATATATATATCCAAGTAAAGAATAAAACTTTATTCTTCTTCCATTTTATCAAGAAGACTAGGGTTTCTCTCCCAAAAATCCAATCCAAATTTCCTAAGAACATCAAGAATCCAACCATAGATTTTTTAAATTGGTTCAATATTCAAGGTACCCAAGTCAAAAGCATCAATAACCCTAACTCAAGAAGTTCAAAAGAAGTCTATAACAAGTTTCTTCATTCAAATCCATAATCAAGGTATGTAGGGTTTGAACATGAACCCTTCTTTCGTTCTTGTGCCCAAAGATTTAATTTCTACTATTGAAATCCATGATTTTGCAAAGTGGATTTACACCCAAATTACTTAATTAATGATTTATGATATTTGAGCTATTCAAGATCGATACACATGACTATTTCATCATTTTATTTCTTAAATTGAGAACTTATGCCATGAGTTGAATATTATTATTATGAGTTGATGATTTTCGAATGATTTGAGATAAGAGTCATGATTTAAGCTTTTCTAAGAGAATTTTTATTGTTGAATATATATATATATATATGTGTGTGTGTGTGTGTGTGTATTGATATTTGAGATTAAGAGTCAAGAATGAGTTCTATGATGTTTTCTTGAAGTTTTTGATACATGATTATTTTACAACTTCCAAATTATGAATTGATATTTAATATTGTGAATTTCATGTTCTACCATGAGTTGGTACTTTAAGACATGTGTCAAGCTTTAAGCTTCCTTATGATAAATTGGATTATTGAGTATACTGATTCATAAGATTGAGTTGTTATAATGAGTCTTGATAGTTACTCAAAGTTATGCCAGTAGGAGGGTTATCTTGGGGTAACTTGTGCCCCTAAGCATCGTATGACATCTCGGCACTCAAATTTTAGGGTGTAACAAACTTTTACTTAGAAGGCAGGGTAAATTGACTAGACTTTCTTATCTGAAATCTAGCAATACAACAAGGGGATTTTGGTAACTCCCTGGTTTTGAGATGGATTTCCTTGTTAGGATTTATGCAACTCCCTTTTATCTTATAATTTTTATTTTTGTATTACTAAAAGTTAGCTTATTGTTTTACAAATATAGGAGAGAAACCAAAGGAATGCAGCAAATCGAGCTAAGTTGACGATACTTCATCACATGGGTAGCAAGCCTATTCAAGATTTTGTTTTTGAAAAGGTATTATCATAAATTTATTTTCCTAAAAAAATATTTATGAGGACTATTTTCTATGAGAGTCGAAAGAAAGATAACAAGCTCGTTGAACCTGAAGAAGTTCAAGAATATGTGCGTTTGGTAAATTTAATATGTATATTAATTACTTGAAATTATATGGAATAATGATAGAAAATATTTGTTTCTATATTTTGCAGGCTCAAATAGAATAAATAGTGAATGCAGAGCCATCATTATCTAGCATAGAGATTGTTGAAAAGTGTTTTGGACCTCAAAATCATAGCCATGTTGTTGCCTTTGGGGGTGGAGTAAAGGAAAAAGACTTAAAAGGTGGCACTTCCTCCAAGGCTGAATTATTATCCATGCTACATTCTACTCAAGAAGAAACTAAATACTTGAATGAGGAAAACAAATCCTTGAATGATTGTTTGTCTACTTTAGAAGATGAGATAAAAGAAATAAGGAAAATGAAAGAATTCTTCACTACTCAACAACCACAAGTCAGGGCTACAACATTGCCAATTTCAAATAAATGACCACAGCCTTATGCTCTCCAAGTTAGCAACCATTTACCTTCTCACTCCTCTCTGCATCTTTATTGTATTGGATTGATATATTTTAAATGTATGAGTTTTAGCAAGTGTTTGGCGTGTGTAGCATGTAAACTTTGTTAATCCTTTTTGAGGTTATATTTTTCTAAAGTTATGAATTGACATGGGGTTATTGAAGAATATCAAGTTTTATGTTTACAGTGGATTGTTGATTATCAATAAAAGGAGGTACTCCTTCCTCTGAAAGTAAATGTATCCTAAAACTGTTGTTACTGGAGTTCCTAGGCCTTGTTTAGTGTTGTAAATGGAACTTTAAATAATAAAGGATCTTATTATAGATAGTATATTAATATCAATAAAAGTTAAGTGTTGTAAATATTTGCAAGAGGAAACTACAGAATTGTTGTAGGTAGTAACGAGACAGGACATAAGGTTGTCAAACTTATGTATTGGAAGCAGTTGTAAATCTTACTTGAACTGAAGGAATGCGAGGATACAGATAGATTTTTCCCTATTTCAGGGTATAGTAAATTAAATTTGGCGTTTATTGCAAATAGAGAGAGAATGATAAGCATATGATCCTTAAGTTATCTCTACCCTTGCATAGACTATTTCTACTACCATTTAAGTGCATCATTTGACATGGTGACTTTTCCAGTTATCCTTTCTGACCTCGTCTTGGTTCCACTTTGATCATCTGAGTCACCCTAAGCAGGGGTCCAAGTAAGTGCTCTTATTCTTTTTTCCTACAAATATTATGAGCTTTGACTTTGGAATGTTGATATTTGGCACATTCTAATACATGATAATCATTTAGTTAGTTAAGATACACTTCAGAAATTATGTTTTCATCTAAAGATCAGCGAGAATAGATACTGCATCCTGAATTTACTATCCGTGTCTATCATTCCATGTCTAATAACCTTTGCTTTCAATTACCAGTTAGATGTATGACTAATATGTTTTCATATGAACAAGGTCATGAAGAGATGATGATTTGTTATGACACCAAATAAGAGCTTTCTTGAATTTACAAAATTATCTGCTTCATTATTTTGGGATGATATCATTATATTAGGTGATATATTAGGATCATCCCAGTTAATGGAAGATTTGCTATGTAGGTATTAAAACTCTTTCTTTCTGTCCAGTAAATTTTCTAGAGTTGCCAGTGTTGCTGCTGATAGGTATATATGCAAGTGGCTTTATATTCCATTTAAAACTTTCTTGTCTATTATTCCTCTAGTTGTGAGTAATTTGGAATAAAAACTGATCCATCCTTTCAGTAATTTCATTTTTTGTTTTTCTTTCTTAAGAAATGATGGAACTGGTACTATTAGTAACTCTTGTTATTTTTTCTTTTCGTAGAATTTTGCGATTAAATCTTACCATTATACTCTACTGTACAGACAAATATTATCAAACTTATGTTCCTTGGTAAGCTTTTTTTTATCTTTGGTAATCAAATTGAACTAGTATATATAAGCAACCTTGTCAACAAATTTCAACTTTAGGAACTAGAATAACTAGCTCTTTGAGGTTTGATTTTAAATTCATAGGACCATCAAAGGTTGGCCAATAGCTCCTTCTAAACTAGCATCACATTAATCCTACAAGAAAAAGAATTACAAGACCATCTTTATGTCTTTTAAGTTGAATCACCATAAAATCTTGAACTTTAAATTGAATTTGTAGCATTATAATTCCACATCACCAGATTCTCACACAAAACTAGCCATACTATAAGACCCCGCAAAATCCTAAGTTTAATTCAATTCATTTATGCTTGTTAAGGGTGGGTCCCATACTTAGAAGGCTCTAGCTAAGTTTTCAAACTTAGTTTATTTTAGCCTTCGAAAGTTCGAAGTATTATTTCGTGAATTTGATATCCTTTAATGGTCCATATTGTTGCTAATTCAAGACCAGGAAGGTTAATAGGTGTTCCTGGACAAGTTTCAAATTTTTTGGAACTAGTTTAGACCACACTCGGAAGCCCAAAATAATGGACCAACGCGATCTTGGCAGGCCGCATCGCCAATCGTGTTGGTTTATATTGTTGCAGGTTGCCAGGGTCGAAGTACTGATACTCGAAGTGATGATGGCATAATGTATCGACTATTGGATCGATGCCATCGATGCACTACATCGATAATTGCATCGATGCCCAGTTTCAGTCATTAAATATTTGCATTTTTATGGGCAAAAGGGTCAATTTTCCACCCCTATATAACTCTAAAACATAGGATTTGGTCCCAATTCAATCAAAATATAGTGTCTCTCTTAATTTTCTCTTAAGAACAAGTTAGGGTTTTCAATTAAGGATTCAAATTCAAGAATCTCTCCATCAATCTTCGTATAATCAAGAACTAAGGTATGCATAGTGTTCAGTAATGGATTCCTTTTGTCCATGAAGCCCATGAATCAAGTTTTAAACAATGAATTCTGATATTCATATTATGGATTGATCATGTTCATGTGGTTATTGTTGTACTAATCTCAAGTTGGAATCTTTATTTGTTTTATGAAACTATGTTAGCATGCAAGTCAAAACCTATAAACTTAGTTGGTTATGTTGTGTTAATTTGATAATTATGCCTTGCCCTAAGTGGTGCATGTGAGGTGTGTGATAAAATGCCTAAGAGAATAGAAATTATGCATTATAGCTTAATTGTGACCCAAACGATAAATACATGGTTTACCCTTATGTTCAAATGACTTACATGCTATTGATGTGCATTGTAGATGTTTGTTGAAATACTCATGATGTTAGAGTATGAAATTATGACATGATTATATGCATTCCTATCCACGTACAACATTATGATAACCATGTGCTTCATGAAATCCCCAACTTATTGTATGATGAATTGTTGATATTGGTCATGTGTTCAAGAAGTGTCAAGTCTTATCAGTTTCATACTATTGAGTCCTGGGGGTACTTTTACCCAACAATTTAGCTGTGTGCCTAGAGCCAGTGCCAGTTTTCATGATACTCTCAGTCAAGCCATGATCATTAGAATTCAGTCAGTCTTATAACTCAAGAAACTTTAGTGAATGCAGTATCAGTCTAGTCCTACTACGTAACCTCAGTAATCTTAGTAACCTCAGTGATCTCAGTAATATCAGTAATCTCTATAATCATCATAATATCAAAAATCCCATTCAGTTATCAGATCTCAATAGTATTCCATAAGTCAATGGAATTTAGTGAACCCAGTTCAAATCAGTTATATAATACAATCAGTAACAGTTCAGTTCACTTAAATAAGTTCAGTGTCATTTTAGTTGGGAGTAGGATTCAGCACCGAGTAAACCCAAGGATGAGGGATCACCTGTCAGTTAGTAGAGGGTGTGATCCTTAGAAGCAATCCTTGCATTTTATAACTACGTAGCCAGCGTAGGTCGAGATGTGCCCCTACGAGTCTAGGGACTGTACATCTCCTTTGAGTTTTTCTTTACAGGAGGGGTTGACCGAAGAACTTCCTGTCAGAAAGGGTTTACTAACATCTTGTCTTTACTTATGGTATGATATTGACACTCTTCCAGCTGGGGTTATAGGTTGGACCCCACCAGTTCAGATTTAGGGCATATCGGTTAGATGATTACCTCCCACCGTTTTAGTTTTAGATTCAGTCTCAGTAATAGAAATCAGTTCAGTTCAACAAATATTAGGATTGTCAAATAGAGTTTCTCAGTTTAGTATGAAACTCAGTTGGTTCCATCAAAATCAGGACTGCCAAATACAGTCATCTAGCTCAGTCTAGAACTCAGATAGTTCTTCAGATTTAGGACTGTTAGATATAGTCACCCAGTCCAGTAAAGAACTCAGATAATTTTTCAGTATTAGTTTACTCAGCAATCAGTTATCGATAATATAGTACCAGTAACCTCAGATATCGATTACTTGTAAAATCTATAATTCATATCATCAATAGACTCAGTTATTTAGTATCCCAGAATTAGTAAATTCAGATGTCAACACATTAGTATTCAATATTGTCACGACTCCAGCCCAGTTTATGTATTCATGCATGTATTTCTCATGCATTCATGTTCATTTCATCATTCAGTTATTATTGTTCATGCATATGAACCCTTGCATTCATCCTACCTCACTTGCATACCAGTACATTTAATTGTACTGGCGCATTTATGCTATGGTGTTTTATACCATAGGTTTAGAAGCATGAGCTCCTGAGCATCCTTAGTAGATCATACGTTCAGCAGCCAGACTAGCAAGTGAGTCCTCAGCATTTGAGAATAGCATGATTATTTTATTACTTTATTATTTCAGTAGTTCGAACGTAGTTGGGGACATATCCCATCAACTCCACAGATTTCAGACAGTTTAGAGTCTTTCAGACTACATCATGTTTTAGAAAGTGTATTTAAGTTTTAGGTATTGTTATACCCCATTACAGACATTATTTTATATTCAATATTAGTTTAGTTTTGAACCTTATGGCCTTAAAGCTTATATTCTGCATATTTACAGTATATTATTCAGTTCTCAGTTATAGATATTAGTCATGGGTTAGCTTATGGTCCTTCAAGGTTATGTGTACCGTGTAGCATTTTGGGTACCAGATTCGGGGCATTACAAACTTTGTATTGGAGCCTAAGGTTCAACAGTGTCCTAGGATGTCTGAAAAGCCACATCAAGTAGAGTCTTGTGCATGGATGTGTTGTGCACCATACTTATATGCAGGAGGCTATGAGATGTTTTAGGAACAGTTTCCCTTCTTTCAGTATTCATGTCATGCCAGTGAGCATAATCTTCAATTATTTTCCAAGTCTAATTCACTTTTTCCTCTCACTTATTGAATATGCCTTCCAAAGGGGCTAGCAAACGAGAATTGATAATCAGTCAGCACCTCAGCCCATTTTGGAAGATCCCCTGGATGAACATGTTTCCCCTGTAGAATTAAGGTCTTCATTTACTACTCTAGCCAATTTAGTCACAACATAGAATAAAGGCCAGCTGTTGTTCTGTCCAATCTAGTGGCCAATTCCGCTGCAGCTAGGATTCGGGACTTCACTCGAATTAATCCTTCCTTATTTTCTGGTTCTAAGTCCAAAGAGGATCCACAGGAGTTCATCGACTAGGTTCAAAAAGTCACAGATATCATGGGAGTGACTTCCAATAAGAGTGTAGGGTTAGCCACCTATCAGCTATAAAATGTAGCCCATATGTGGTTTAAATAGTAAAAGGTAGACACGGGTATAGATTCCGGGCCAATAGAATGGGAAGAGTTTGCTACGGTATTCCTAGATAGATTTTTTCCCCTAGAACAGAAAGAAGCCAATGTGCTAGAGTTCATCAATCTCAGACAAGGTAGCATGAGTGTAAAACAATACTCCCTTAAGTTCACCCAGTTAGCCAGGTATGTTCTCCATGTTGTAGCAGATACTAGATCCAGAATGAGTAAGTTTGTGTTTGGGATATCAAGTAGAGTAGCTAAGGGGTGCAAGACTGCGATGTTGATTAAGGAGATGGACATATCTAGGTTTATGGTCAATGCTCAATAGAGTGAGGAATAGAAACTTAAGAAGAAGGAGAGGGAAAATAAGAAAGCCAGAACTGGTAGTTATAGTTTTTCTCAGCCAGGGTCGCAGAGGGGTAACCATTCTAAGCATAGGTAGAAGTTTCCAACCCCAGTTCCATCTTCAGCTAGTGCACCAGCACTAGAGTTCAGAAATAACTGTAGAGATGGGGTACCAGGCTCCAAGTCACATAGTAGTGAGGGAAGGGTTTTTACTCATCCGCTTTGCAAAGAGTTTAGTAAGCATCATAATGGTATATGTACAACCGACAGTGATGTGTGTTTTGGATATGGCGAGTCAGGTCACAAGGTTCGAGATTGTCCTAGGCCTAGCCCTAGAAGTCAGCATAGTCTTCCTTCAACTTAGTCCGGTTGCCCGAGTCAGCAGGGTGCCATTTCTAGTTCCACCAGTGGGCAACGCCCAAACAGACTCTATGCGCATCAGTCCTGACAGGATCAGGAAAGTCCTCCTAGTGCAGCCACTGGTATGTTGTAGATCCCTTATTTACATATTTATGTTTCTTTATATTCAGGAGTTTCTTTTTCTTTTATAACTCTTTACATACCAGTCATCTTTAAGGTCAGACCAGATTTTAATAGGACCTTTCTCAGTCTCTACCTAGCGGGTCAGTCTATCATAGCCCGACAGGTATACAGGAACTGTTCGGTTATGGTACCTCAGAAACGTAGGCCTTCAGTTTCTAGTAGTAATAATAGTATGGTTATACAATCAGTAAGGGAAGACGAGTCTCCACATATTCCTATCTTAGTGCAAAGTTTTGTACTTCAGCCATCACGATACTTATGTATGCATCACGTTATAATTTTGTGAACCCAACTTATATTCACACTTTACATAGAATCGTGTGCGTTTCAAGTTCCTAGTATAAGGAATCCCAATTCACTCAGTGTTAGAATCATGTCCCATGAAAACAGAAATTCCAGACTCAGGTCATGCAGCTCATGACTCATGCACTCATGTCATGCTTTACAGTATGCTTAGCCCATACGATTCCTGACTTCACTTCTAGTGTTTAGTCAAACTAAGATTATGCCACGTATCCCCTCAGTTTAGATCCCTCGATGAATCTGTAGTGTTAATTTTCCATCCAGCAGGCCTCACTTACAGTGTCAGTTCAGTAATCAATATTTAGTAAAGGACTTAGATAGTCCCACTGAACCATAGCTTTTAGCTATTAGTTACTTGGACATCAGGGTTCAGTACTCCTGTACCAGTCTAAATCTCAGATATAGAAAACCAGCATTCAGTCCCAATTACAGTCTTAGTTATAGTTCCAGTCTCAATTACCATCTTTGCTATAATCTCAGTCCCAGTCCTAGTCCAATTAGATAATAAACTCAGTTCACTTTTAGGATTACCTGACCATAGAATATGGCCATCAGTTACACAGTCATTGGTATTTCAGTACCTTAGTTTACAGAATGTTTACGAATCATATTGGATGCTTGGTCTTAAATTTTTAAGGTAATACAGTTTTTCACTCATTCATGCTGAGTTACCTTATATTACCAAGCCATTCATTACCTTTTATGTATAATACTCTATAGTCTAAGTCCATCCTTTCAAGCTAAGTACAGTTTAGCCTTACAGACCCAGTAGTCATCTATCAGTCATTCCATTAATAAGATATGTTAGTATATTTATGCATTCATGCTCAGAACCCACTTGAATCTTTTTAGTAGTCTCAGTTGCAGTGCATATAACTTAGTCACTTTATCTTAGGTGATGTTTCATAGGCCTTGTCTCCTAATATAAGAATCCCTTCCATTTAGCGATCTCCTATTTTGATGTCCTGCTTAGATCAGGCCAAGATTTGCTTTCTCCATTCAGTCACTAGAACTCTACAGAAAGAGTGTCATAAGAATGCTCCAATCGAGTACAAGTTTCTACTATGAGTTAGTTAAGCAGCCAGTAATTCAGTTTAGTAGCCAGACATACAAGTTCAGGTGGTGTAGTTTCCCATCTTTCCATCTAGTTGCACTATCTAAAGTATCGAGAATGTGATCATTCTAAGATGGACTAACCAGGTAGTTACGTGTTCAGCCTAGTTTATTTATCATGCCTTAATTTTAGATCCCAGATAATCAGTCAAGATTCAGTTCCTAGGTGCCATGTGCATCTCCCCAGTTTTTTTTAGTATCTCAGAAAAGTCAGCCTAGTAGTTTTCAAGGGACATAGTGTCCCAAGAGGGAGATACAATATAATTACCCAGACATTCATGACATAAATATGTCATTTTATTTTCATAATGAATCCAGTTTGGGGTAAAGAGTACTCATGAGTTGACCCTTAAACTCCGATCTCAGTTGTAAGCCACGTATTCAAGGTACTCAGTTCAGATCATGATATCCAGCTCATGTATCACATTCCAAACTCAGTTACATTCATGTGTTTCCACTCAAGCATATCTAGTAATTAATTTCAGTCTCATTAGCATTTTCAGTTTAAGAAAATAGCCTCCCTTGAACTTATCCAATTTCATACTCAGATTTCCATGATAAACTTGGTATCAATTACCATTGCATATTAAGTCATGCATTTATGTGTTAGATCAGTCATGTATTCATACATCAGATATGCATGTTCAGTATAATATATTCAGCTTATCAGACATGCTAGTCATGATATTATGCATTTGATATGCATGCTCAAAACAAATCTCAGCAAATCAGTGATGTCAGTTATGTACTCATGTTTCAGTTGTTCATGTTCAGCATGTACTTCAGTTTATCATTTCCTCCATCTCAGTCAATCTCAATCAAGGATGAATGTTACCAAGGGGGATATATTGTAAGACCCCTCAAAGTCCTAAGCTTAATTCAATCCATTTATTCTTGTTAATGGAGGGGTCCCACACTTAGAAGGTTCTAGCTAAGTTTCAAGACTTAGTTTGTTTTAGCCTTCAAAAGTTTTAAGTCCCATTCTGTGACTTTAATGTCCTTTAATGGTCTGTATTTTTGCTAATTCATGACCAGGAAGGTCAATAGGTATTTTCGGACAAGTTTTGAATTTTTTGGAACTCGTTTAGACCACGTTCGGAAGTCCAAAATAATGGACCAACGCGATCTTGGCTCGCCACATCACCAATCATGTTGGTTGATATTGTTACAAGTTGCCAGTGTCAAAGTACTGAGACTCAACACGATGATGGCACAACGCGTTCACTAGCACATCGATGCGCCACGTCGATAATATCATCGATGCCCAATTTCAGTCATTAAATATCCGTATTTTAAGGGAAAAAGGATCAATTTCCCACTCCTATATAAGTCTAAATCATGGTATTTGGCCCCAATTCAACCAAAATTTAGTGTCGCTCTTATTTTTCTCCCAAGAACAAGTTAGAGTTTTCAGTTAAGGATTCAAATTCAATACTTAAATTCAAGAATATTTCTGTCAATCTTCGTATAAACAAGAACTAAGGTATACATAGTGTTAATTCATGGATTTCTTTTATCCATGAAGCCCAAGAATCAACTTTTAAACTATGAATTATGATATTTATGTTATGGATTGATTATGTTCATGTGGTTGTTGTTGTACTATTCCCAAGACGGAATATTTATTTATTTTATGAAACTATGTTAGCATGCAAGTCGAAAACTATGAACTTAGTTGATTATGGTGTGTTAATTTGATGATTATGCCTATGCCCTAAGTGGTGCATGTAAGGTATTTGATAAAATGCCTAAGAGAATAGAAATTATGTATTATAGCTTAATTATGACCCAAACTATAAATACATGTTTTGCCCTTAAGTTGAAATGACTCCTATAATATTGATGTGCGTTGTAGATATTTGTTGGAATGCTCATGATTTAGAGTATGAAATTATGGCATAATTATATGCATTTCTATCCACGTACAACATTATGATAACCATGTTCTTCATGAAACCCCCAACTTATTGTATGATGAATTGTTGATATTGGTCATATGTTCAAGAAGTGTCAAGTCTTATCAGTTTTATGCTATTGAATCCTGTGGGTACTTGTACCCAATAATTTAGATATGTGCCTAAAGCTAGTGTCAATTTTCACGATACTCTCAGTCAATCCATGATCATTAGAATTCAGTTAGTCTTATGACTCAGGAAAATTTAGTGAATTCGGTATTAGTCTAGTCCTAATCAGTAACCTCAGTAATCTCAGTAACCTCAGTGATCTCAGTAATATCAGTAATCTCTGTAATCTTCATAATCTCATCAATCCCCATCAGTTATCAGATCTCAGTAGTATTCCATCAGTCAATGAAATTTAGTGAACCCAATTTAAATCAGTTATAAAATACGATCAATAATAGATCAGTTCAGTTAAATTAGTTCAGTGTCTTTTCAGTTGGGACTAGGATTCTGCACCGAGTGAACCCAAGGATAAGGTCTCACCTGCGTATGATCCTTTGAATAAATCCTAGTGTTCCAAAATTACAAAGCCAGTGTAGGTCGAGATATACCCCTATAAGTCTAGGGACTATATATCTCCTTTGAGTTTTTCCTTACAGGAGGGGTTAACGGAAGAGCTCTCTATCATAGAGGGTTTACTCACAGCTTGTCTTTACCCGTGGCATGGTACTAACACCCTTTCAGCTGGGGTTATAGGTTGGACCCCACCAATTCAGATTTGGGACATGTTGATTAGATGATTACCTCCCACAGTCTCAGTTTCAGATTCAGTCTCAGTAATAGAACTTAGTTTTGTTCTACAGATATCAGGATAGTCAGATACAGTCGCTCAGTTTAGTATGGAAATCAGCAGGTTCCATCAGAATTAGGACTGTCAGATATAGTTATCTAGCTCAGTCTAGAACTTAGATAGTTCTTCAGATCCTAGACTGTCAGATATGGTCACCCAGTCCAGTAAAGAACTCAAATATCATTTCAGTATTAGTTACTCAGTTATCAGTTATCAGTAATATAGTACTCATAACCTCAGATATCGATTACCTATAAACTCCATTATTCATATCATCAATAGACTCAGTAATTCAGTATCCCAGTATTAGTTAACTCAGATGTCAGTATATCAGTATTCAGCATTGTCACGACCCCAGCCCCAGTTTATGTATTCATGCATATATTTCTCACGCATTCTATTTATGTCATCAGTCAGTTATTATTGTTCATTTATATAAACCCTAGCATTCACCCTACCTCACTTACATACCAGTATATTCAATCGTACTGACGCATTTGCGCTATAGTGTTTTATACCATAGGTTTAGAAGCACGAGCTCCTGAGCATCCTTAGTATAGCAGACGTTCAGCAGCCAGACTAGCAGTGAGTCCTCATCATTTGAGGATAGCATGATTATTTTATTACTTTATCACTTCAGTTTTTTGGAGGTAGCTGGGAACATGTCCCATCAACTCCACAGATTTCAGATAGTTTAGAGGCTTTCAGACTACAACATGTTTCAGATAGTTTATTTCAATTTTGGGTATTATTATACCCCATTACAGATATTGTTTTATATTCAGTATTAGTTAAGTTTTGAACCTTATGGCCTTAGAGCTTATATTCTATATATTTATAGTATATTATTCAGTGCTTATTTACTGATATCAATCATGGGTTAGCTTGTGGTATTTCGGGTTTATGAGCACCGTGTAGCATTCTGGGTACTAGATTCGGGACATTACACACACCATCATTAGATTCATGCACAAAACTAGTCACACAACCATCGGGATCACAGGGTTGAGGAGAAACAATACTCGTGGTCCTCAAATCTAACTTCTTCTTCTTGTTTCTGAGAGCACACATCTGCATTCCGAGAAGCTTGTGGACCTTTGGATTTATCTGTTTTTTTGTAGGTATGGTTGTTGTTGCTTTGTTGTTGCTGGTGGTTTTTATTTTCCTTCTCTTTTGAGTCTGCCACTGCTCATTTACCTTTCCTTGCCTATTTTCTCAAACTGTATTTTTTTCTTATTGAAGTAGAATAGATGTAGTCCATTAAAGTGTATACTCTTGAACTCGTTCTCTTGTTAACTGTTGAAGTATTTGATTATGATTAGTGTGAAGATATAATGTACATATAGAGCAATACTTGTTACTTCATCTCTGCACTTGAGTGTTTAAAAATTAGATTTCATACTTTGATATATTCACTTACTTGATTTATGTAGAGCAAATGAGGTGAAGTGATGTACTAAATTTCTACTTTATTGTTGCAAGAGTTAATTGATTTAGGTGAAACAATAGGAATGGAAAGTCAAGGATTTGATTTTTTTGGCCCTGTGATGGAAGCTGGCAATTTGAACTGAAAGTTGATAACTTAAACAGTAGAAAAATGAGTTATTTGATTATTTTTTGATATGTTTTCAAATATTATGGAAAATTTGATATCATACTATAGCTCGATCGGGATGGTAACTATGTTTTTTGTGAAATAAATATTGAAATTAATATCATAGGATGTTAACTAAGTTTTCTGGCCTATAATTATAGCATGTTTTTATATTGAGATTCTCGATAGCAATTTGGTATTTATTTGATGAAATTTATTATTTTGTGATATTAGTCTTATTTTTGGTCAATTAGATACTAGAAATATTGCTCGTCTTTAAATGTTTATCTAGGATGAGATGTTGCTCACCTTTAATGGTTGATCTACAACTAGAATGTGGCTCGTATTTAAAGGCTGATCTAGGACCAAGATGTTGCTCTTCCTTAAATGTTGATCTAGGAAAAGAATTTTGCTCATCACCAAAGGATAAATATGACCACCTAGTTAGTCTATTTGGGAAAAAAAATACCATCGCGAAAAAATAATTACGATGAGGTAGTTAGTCTATTTAAGACAAGATATACCATTGCTAAAAGATAATTATGACCAAGTAGTTAGTCTATTCGGGACGAGAAATACCGTCATGAAAAGACAACTATGATGAGATAGTTAGTCTATTTGAGAAAATATATACCGTCACTAAAAGATAATTATGACGAGGTGGTTAGTCTATTTGGGACGAGATTGCTTGTAATTGAGATCGGGTAGTTAGTCGATTGGGACAAGATATATCATCGCTAAAAGGTAATTACGACCAGTTTATTTTCCGTCACAAAAGGGTTTAAGGACCGGTTTATTGGACTCGTCGCTAATAACCTTTACCGACGGATCCTGTTAAGACAAGATGCGACCGAATTTTTCTTGTTCTAAAAGAGCAATTGGGACAAAATTTGGACGTTCTGGGACCATATTTCCCTTCCTTATAGGCTATTTTTCTTGTTGTGAAATACCAGGACATCCTACAATAATAACCCATAGAAATTCATAGCAAGTCATGAAAACATTGATAACATCTAACACTTATAACAACAAACAAGCGTTATATAATTCATTGAATGTGACCATACTTATAATATTCAACAACCCCCTTTCAAGCCCATTTTCGTTCCTTACCAACATACATTGAATATGCAATACTAAGGAACAATTATTTTTCACACATAACACAAATTATATTAAACTAGATTAAGCTTCACCTACCTCAATCCAAGCTTGTACCACTCTATTAAGACTGGGCCTAGCCTTTTCACGCAATTTCGCTTGATTTTGGTCTACAAATATAAATACAACACATAATTAACTCAGTGACCTACAATGTTGAGGATTGTTACCCAATCCCACCCTTAAGGCCAAGTTCATGATTGTCCCACCCATTATACAATTTTTCTACCATCAGCTCACTAAAACTCTATTAATTTCATGGCTACTTTAGTGAATTAGTGACATGCAAGAGTAAATTTCAAACTATTAACTAACATCCAAAGGTTTACACAAATTTTAACCCTTGCTCTAGAAAACCAATTATAGCAAGCTCATAACTTTTAAATATGAGATAGAGAGGTTGCGTTTTGATAGATCCCCAACTCAAAATAAAGAAATCTAAGATACGATAAGGAATAGTAATAGAACAAGATACAATAGAAATTAACATATTCAATAATACCATACTCCAACTGCAGACCAAAACATACAACATCGGAATTCAAACTAACCTTCTACCCTAATTTGCCTCCACCACAACTTCCTATCTAGTATCATGTCCTCGGTAATCTAAAGTTGCTCCCATTTATGTTTAATTACCTCCCTCCTATATTTCTTTGGTCTACCTCTACCTCGCTTGAACTATCCCTAGTCAACCTCTTATACCTCTGCACTGGGGCATCTGTGCTCCTCCTCATCACATGACCGAACCATCTCAACCTCGCTTCCCTCGTCTTAGCTTCCACCAATGCCATTCCTACCCTATCTCAAACCTCATTTGTAATCCCATCTTTTCTAATACACCCATACATCCACCGAAGCATTCTTATCTATGCCACCTTTATCTTATGGATGTGGGTCTTTTTAACAGGCCACCAATCTGCCCCATATGACAAAGCCGATCTAAGCACCACTCTATAGAACTTGTCTTTAATTTTGGGAGGTACTTTTTGTCATACAAAATACTAGAGGCAAGTGTCCATTTAATCCATCCAACCCTAATCTGATAAGTGACATCTTCGTCAATCTCTCAATTCTCCTGAATCATCGACCCCAGATATTTTGGACTAACAAATTCTTAAACCATGATATTTTGGACTAACTCTTTTACATCAAGATCAATACCAAGATTTTTCCTTACCCAAATTCAATTATGAAAAGTCCTACATGTTACTTATCGTATTAACTAATATAAAATCAAACTAAACTTAATTACATTATCCCAATACATTTCCAAATTTCCCTAAATTGTATCTTATTCAAATTTCATCTAAGCATAGCCTAGCTTGAAATTTCTAGCTCTCAATTCGGGGAATATCTTAATTGAAATATTTGTATGAAAGACTTACCCATAACAGTGAAGAGAGTTATTACAACAGATACTAATTTACCCATTTTTTGTCCCCAAATGATCAAACAAAGAAAATAGACCAACTTAAAAGGAGAAAAAGTACTAGTATTCTCAAATAAGTGATAGTACTTATCCTGCATATCCTTCTCAGTTTCCCAAGTGGCTTTCTCAACTGAATGATTCTTTCACTGAACCTTCTATAAACAAATTTCCTTTATTCTCAACTTTTGAATATCTCAATCTAAATTGCTATTGATTCCTCCATATAAGACAGATTTTAGTCTAACAATACTAAATCCTACTTAATAACATAATCTCCATCCCTATGGTATCTTTTCAACATAGATACATAGAACACTTGATGGACCCTTGACAATCTTGGCACCAATGTTAGTTTGTACACAACTGGACCCAAATCCTCAAAGACCTCAAATGGACCAATGTACTGAGGGATAAGCTTACCCTTCTTATCAAACCTCATACTTCTTTCATACAAAACATCTTTAGTAAAACTTTTTCACCAACCCTAAAATACATAGCCCTTACCTTGTGCTATGCGTATTCCTTCTGTTTACGCTGGGAAGTCAACAACTTGGTTTGAGTAAACATCACCTTTTCTTGAGCTTTCTTTACAAAGTCAATGCCCCAGGTTCTCATATCACTAGTACCAAACCACCCTATAGGTCACCTATATATCCTTCCATAGAGCACCTCAAATGGTGCCATATCAATGCTCAACTAATAATTGTTATTGTATGAGAACTCACACAATGGCAAAAAAAATGGTCTTAATAAAACCAAAATCAATCACATAGGACCTCAATATGCCCGAGAACCTAAATCATCCTTTTTAAGTATCCATTAGTTTGAGGATGAAATATTGTTCTAAAGGTAATCTTAGTACCCAATTCCTCACTTAACTTATCCAAAATTAGAAGTGTAGATCATATATCTTTCTAAAATGATGGAACATGGCACCCCTTGTAGTCTCACTATCTATTTAATGTAGAACTTGGCTAATTGCTTAACATTCCAATCCACTCTAACTAGGATAAAGTGAGCCAACTTTGTCAACCTATCTATTATGACCCAAACTAATTCATACTTTCCAAGGGTATTAGAGATATATACCAAAAAATCCATAGCAATGTCCTCCTATTTCCATTCAAGTATAGATATTCTTTGGAATAACCTGGAAGCTTTTAATGTTTGTACTTCACCTGATGACAATTGTGACACTTGGATACATAATTCACTATGTCCTTTTTTATCATAAGCCACCAACAAAGCTGCCACTACAACAAAAATGATCTTTAGCATCAATTAATTAATGGTAATATCTTAATTGTTACTAAATATATTTTTTAGAGGCATCTATTAGTGACAATTACATTTTAGCTCTCTTTGTCAATGTATCTAAATCCTATTGCAACATTGGATCCAATGGAAATTAACTGATGTCAATAAAATATTTAACACTCTTTGCTAAAGTACATATTTATTGTTGCTAAAGGTTGTTTTTGTTGTAGTGCCTCAAGTTTCGTTACTATCATGACCTGAATAAGGGCTTGGCCATGATGGGTATCTCAAGTCCCACATTGACAAAAGATCACCCCTTGTACCTAACTGAACCAAACACATCACACCCCAAGGTCAGATATATTCCAAACATATAACAAGATAGTGTGCAATAGCTTAAGAAAAGTTTAATGCATATCTATAATAAACAATCAACGAACGGCCAAACAATCGATTGACACCGCCCAATAACCTTAGTAATCCAAACAAAGCCTTCTAAGCAATGATAAAAACTGAATACCAATAAATCATTAGGACATTCCCCAGACAATAGCCAAAAATAAGTCTGACATAAGAGGAACAAAACACAAAATGTAGACTTTTGATGTATGGAAGATCACCACTTTAATGTCAACTCATGAGTTGATCCTAAATCCTAATTACTAAGCAAGAGGAGTAGAAGTTTGACCAATTCCTGCATCACATGGAGATAGAGCATCGGAAGATGGTTAGTGGGGTGAATGCTAGCATGTAACTCGGGGAAAGGATAACATAATGACATGATCTATATTTTAACAACCTTCAAACTAATGCACATAATCAAATGCATATACATATGTATATCTCATGTCGAGATAGGGAAAAAGGCTTAACATGCATTTTGTGTAGCTTAATCGTCATATAATAGTACTTATGGGCTATATGGGCCCCAGCTCTTACCCCAAGGTCGAGCCCCAGTGCATGTAGCTACATAAACCAGAGAATAATCTCATATTTATGCACATGGGGGACTCAAACCTACCATCATATATTAAGGTGACTTAAGTACCCGATCAGATAATGATTTATAGGGAACTCAAACCTCCCTAATCATGAAATCAAAAGGGGGACTCGAACATCCCTGGTCAGTTTGACCCTCGCATCAGCAATTGCAGTTTCTAGTATCGGTTACCCAGACCTCCACTTTCATGACATAGCTATAAAACCTTTATTAGATCCCAATTAAAACAAGTATCACACATTTTCATTCATTTAACCATATTCCACATTAAGGCATAAATTTTTGGTATCGTCATACCAACTATACTTTCAAGGTAACACATCATGCCAAAACAACTCTCATTAACTTAGGAAAAATAACTACCTTTGTTCATTAATATAAGGCGGGGGAACACCGACTCCCTTTGTTCATGAAATTAGACCATTGTGCTTCAACTACCTTTTTATATCATGCAATGTTTAGGGCAAGTTCAATTTCACAAATTCTCACCTTTCTAATAATTAAAACCAATTTCACATTATGGGGTTGGGAACACAACCACTTCAAAAGTCACAAGTTTAGGAAAATCATAGTTTCCTTGTTCATTCACCATACCCATGCACACATGATATCAAAATCATATTTAAAGCATGAAAATCATATATAACTATGAGAAACATTATCCAATTCATATAAATTCAAAAGAACCCAACCTTTGTTTCAAAACTGATATAAACATCTCATGAATAATACTTTAAATCATGTGCTTTTAAAAAATTAACAATGAGGAAAGAGTGGAATGCCTTAATAGTATGATATGTACGTAGAGAAACCACCCTTGAAAGCCCTAATTGATCTACCTCTTAAAAACACTAAGTGTTCTTGACCTTGAGGAATTTTTGAGTGATGAGAAGTTACTTTGAAATGTTTATGAGGGCTAATGATACCCTGAAGGGGTTATAAGATGTGTGTTTCAAGTTTGATAAGAGGGAAAATATCTAGAATGCCTTTTACTTAAAAGCTGAAAAGGGGCCGCCACCATGAGTTCAAACCAAGGTAGTACAACCAAAGCACCCTACATGTTGACCTTACAACTTGGCCACATGAATTGTATGGGAACCTATGATTTGTAAGGCTGAGTCGTAGTCAACACAGAACCTAAATTAGGACTTACACTAGACACCCTACAATTACACCTAATGACTCATAATATGTCCTTATAGCTTTTAGAAAGTCACTCATACTCAGAGCAGAATCAAGCCACAAACTTACTGATTTGGTTATGACTCATCCCAATGACCTATCAGGACACTCTACAACTGATAGGGCCTATTCCTAACCAGGGTAGTGGGCTCAAAGCTTAAGAAACTCTCAAGGGCCAAAATATGGGGTGTTTCAATTCTCCCCCAATTGTATCATTCATCCTTGAATAATGGATCAAGGCAAATAATAGCACGATTTAACTTCATATACCTCTACTCTTACCTTTAGCAATGTCTAAAAACAAATATGCGAAAGAAATCACTTTTTTATTTAACAAAGTTAGAAAATGAGATGTTAAGAATAACACATACCTTAAACACAATTATTCAGAGAGAAAAAAAAGAATGGATACTTGGACTTCAAGTCCTCTTCGACTTCCCAAGTAGCCTCTTCAACCTTTGGTTCCTTTATAGAACCTTTTCCAAAGTCATGTCCTTCATCTACAATCGATGAACTTGATGATCCAAAATTTTAATTGGGACTTCCTCATACGATAAGAAATTTGAAATACCCACCACCTCCAAAGGAATAACCATTGAAGAATCGCCCATGCACTTTCTCAACATCAAAACATGAAATACCAGATGAATGGAGCTCAAACTAAGAGGCAGCTCCAATTCATATGCAACACTATCAACCCTCTTTAAGACCAAGTACAGACTAACATACTGGTGATTGAGCTTTTTTTCTTCCCAAACTGCACTACTCTCTTATGGGAGACACCTTCAAGAACACCCAATCAATAACCTCAAACTCTAGCTCCCAACATCTCATATCTGCATAAGACTTTGGGTGACTTTGGGGTGCCTTAAGCCTAATCAAAATCACCTTCACCTTCTCAATCACTTGGTAAACAAAATTTTGGCCAAACATCTCTGCCTCGCTAATATGGAACTACCCAATAGGAGACCTACACCTCCTACCATACAAAGCCTTAAAAGGATCCACACCAATAATAGAGTGGTGGCTATTATTATACGCAAAATATAAAAGAGGAAAATGATCAACCCAGATACCACCATATTCAATCACACAAGCTCTAAGCATGTTTTCCAGTATTTGAATAGTCCTTTTCTATTGCCCATTTGATTGCGAATGGAAAGCAGTACTAAGGCTCATCTTAGTTCCCAAACCTCTTTGAAATAAATGTTAAAAGTATGATGAGAAATGAGTGACACAATCTGATATGATAGAAACAGGTTCCCCATGCAACTTCACAATCTCCAGGAGGAACAACTTTGCAAAGTCTTCTGCCAAAAAATTTATTCTCACTAGCAAAAAGTGAGAAGACTTACTTATCCTATCCATGATGACCTAAATTGAATCAGACTATTTTGAGACCAAGGACTATTGATAATGAAATCTATATTAATTATATCCCATTTCCACAGTGGTAGTTCAATCTCTTAAGTCAACCCATCGGGCCTCAAATGCTCAAACTTTACTTGCTGACATACCAAGAACTTAGCCAAAAAATTGGCCACATCTCGCTTTATATTATTCCACCAATAAATCTCCTTAAGATCAGGATACATATTTGTCAAACCAGGATGAATGACATAAATGGCTTATGAGCCTCAGCCAAGATTTGTTCACGCAACCTATCTATACTGGGAACACATAATCTGTATTGTTACCTTAAGATACCATTACCGCTAATCTCAAAGATACAACCTTTTATTGTCCCACATCTATTTATTAAGATAGGATACAAGTACTTGTTTTTTTTATTTTGGCAATAGGGGATGACTTTGCCGCCTCTTACACAATCATACCACCATTCACAGAGTCCAAGAGATGAACTCCAAGGTTAACCAAAAGGTGAATATCTTTCATCAACACCCACTTATCCTTATCCACATGAGCTATACTTCCCATGGATAACCTGCAAAAGGTATTAGTAATTACATTAGTTTTACATGGCTGGTAGTAAAGACTCATGTCGTATTCTTTCAACAACCCAAGCCATCTCTTCTGTCTAGGATTTAAATCTTTTTAGGTGAACATGTATTATAGGATCTTATGATTAGAAAAAATATCTACATAAACTCTATACAAATAGTGGTGCCAAGTCTTCAATGTGAACACCATAACCAATAACTCCAAGCCATGAGTCAGATAATTCCTCTTATAAACTATCAACTGCCTAGAAGCATAGGCCACCACCCTACTATGCTGCATCAACACACAACCAAGTCTCATACCGGATGCCTCACAATAAACCCTAGATCCATCATTACCCTCAGGCAGGGTCAATACTGGAGTAAAAGTAAATTTATCTTTCAGCTTCTCAAAACTACCCTCACAAGCGTCAGACCATAAGAACTTCATCTTTTTCTGGGTCAACTTAGTCAATGGGAAGCTATAGTCAAGAAACACACTACAAATTTCCTATAGTAATCGGCTAAACCCAAGATGGTCTAAATATGAATTAGAGTCGTGGGCGTAGGCCACTTCTTAACCACTGTAACTTTATACGGATCCACCATGATCCCTTTACTAAAAATGACATGACTTAGAAAAGTAACAGCCTTAAATCAGGACTCATACTTCAAAAACTTGGCATATAAATTCTTATCTTTCAATGTTTGTAACATGATATGGAGGTGATCGATATGATCTGCCTCGCTCTTAGAATACACTTGGACATCATCTATAATTATGATGATAAAAAAATCTACAAACTAATGGAAGACCCTATTCATCAAGTCGATGAATGTTGTTGGGGCGTTAGTCAAACCAAAAGACATGTCTAAGAATTCATAATGACTATTCCGAGTTCAAGTTTACCGACCCTCCCGATCATTTATGAATTTTCTCTTTTTCTCCATTTTAGCACTCTCCTTAGTGGGTACATAATTTGTGACTTAATGTGATGAGTAGTACCAATTCTTGAGGTGTGTGAAAGTTTTATGTATTTTTAATAATTTTTTAATTAATAAATTAGTGGGTTAAAAATAATAATTTAGTTACTTATGTGGTTAATATAAGGGCGAAAGTAAATTGTTAGGGTTTACTATGTATACTATTAATTAATAGCATTAGAAAGTTACAAGAAAGGGGGCAGATAATAGTTGTTTTCATTATTGGAGTTGAGGAAGAGATTTTGGAATTTAGGTTTCAGGTTAGCATTCGTTGTACATTAAAGCATTGGTGAAAATTAAGGTATGTTATGATTTCATCCTAATGCTTTAATAAATATTGGTAACACTTTTGTTTGTATTGAGAATGAGAAGGCAATAGTTTGAATTTTGTTCGTTAAGAAATAGTATGGTAGCGATTAAGAAGCAATATTGAGAAACAGTAATGTTTGTCTTTATAAAGTTAGGAAACAGTAGCTAGCAATTCACTTTTTTTGTCTTTATTAAAGATTAATACAAAAGAAAATGAAAAGTTAGGAAATTATAGGTAGAATTTGCCAATTGTTTATAGGTAATTAGCATCATATAATGCTATTACTGGAATTACACCATGCTTTTGAAATTGAAAACCAACGATTGTTAGTTTTGACACTAACAACGGAATGGTGATGATGCCATATTCATATTGAGTATATTATTAAGATAGGTTGAGAAATTAAGGTTTAAGCCCAGAGTTTGGCAATTACAAACTATTATTTTGTTTGTTTCTTTAGGTATTAAATTTTTAAGTGGGGATAAGTAAAATGGGTTTCATTAGATCGGTACTCTTATTGGAATTATCTACTTGAATTGATTTTAAACATTCAGGAGTTTTACGGAAGGGCAAGACCCTTGCACCATAGATTTTGTTTGAGTTCTTCGATTGATGTAGGTTACGATTTAATTAGAGTTTAGACTCGACCTAATTCCATGTATGCTCCTAAATTAGATACTTGTTAATTAGTATTCAAATATACTTAAAAAATTTTATGTTTGGATTGTTGATGCATGTATAAATAATTATTGAAAATTTACTTGATGAATTATCTTATGACTTTAAGTGTACTTGTAAAACTTGGTGCATTATGTTGTATGCTGCGGAGTTTGTGTAAATTTGATATTTATAATACTTGTATATGTTGGATTGGGTACCACTTCGGTATGGATATGTATATGTTGGATCGGGTACCACACCGGTACGGATATGTTTATGTTAGATCAGGTACCACACCAATACAAATATTTATATGTTGGATTGGGTACCACGCCGATACAGATATATTTATGTTGGATTAGGTACGATGCTGGTACGGATATGTATATGTTGGATCGAGTACCACACTGATACGGTACATGAACATATATTATTCCCTATAGTTCATGACTATTTGGGCAAAAATAAGTCCCATAGCATGTGTGTACATATTTGTGTTAAGTCTGTGGATGTTTACGGTATGGTTAATACTCTTGATGGTTATATGACTTATTTGTGAGCAATATTTGATTTGTTATTGTTTTATTATTAATTCATTTAGTATTTGTTGTGTGATGATGCTTGTCTACTTTTTATTTGATTTATGTTGTTTACATGTTATTAAATTGAGTTAGCCTATGATACCTACCAGTACATAGTGGTTTGTACTGATACTACACGGTACTCTTCTTTTGTTGAGTACGAAAAGTGTTCTAGAGGCTCAGACATGACCTCACCTCTAGTGTTTGATTATAGATCTTGATCCAAGGGTGAGCACTCCGTATCCAGGCTACCATGGGTCATCTTATTGGTTCTTGTCCATCTTTCAGGCAATAAAACATTCTTCATTAACTTTATTTTTGGATATCTTTTTATACATGATCATTGTTATTAGTTTTTGTATGATGATTTCCGGGTTTTAGGGATCTTAGTAAGTAAGATTGTTTGACTTCCACATTAATGATGATTAGTCCTAAATTATTATTATCATGTTAATTTTATATTAATTCATCTTAATATTGATTAAGTGTTTGAGTAATGGTTCGATTTAGATGGTTCTCCCACAAGAAAAAATTAGTATTGGTGCCACTCATGGCCTTTTGGGTCATGACAAAGTTGGTATCAGAGACCTAGGTTCGTCGATCTCGTCGTACAAGAACATGTCTAGTAGAGTCTTGCGGAATGATACGGAGACGTCTGTAGTTTTCTTTAAGAGGCTATAGAACACTAGGAAAATTCAAATTCCTATTTATTACATGGTATTACTTGAATTCAATTGGTATCTGGCAATTCTAATCGGTAACTATTAATATGAGCAATGTCAAGTAGAGTTCCATTGATTGGTGTGTAGGGCCCCACACCTAATCTTATAAGTGTATAAGGTATGTAGAAGTCATTTTCCTTTCTTTCTCTCCATCGTGTCATTCTAATCTTGGACTACCAGATTGAATCCAATTGGTATCTAGACAATTCCAATTGGTATCTTAATATTTTTGAATAAAAATCATAGAGATTCAAATTGGTATCTGTTAATAAGGTTTAAAAGTTATTTTTAGTAGGTAAAGACTTGTGAAAGTTGTGAAATTATTGATTGCTTGTGTTTTGGCTAAACTTGTGCTGCTAGATTTTTGTCATTGTTGTGAATTATTTTGGTTAAGTAATGAAAATTAATTAAATTGTTTTTGTTGATAAATGTGCTGAGATTATCTGATTTCTTGTTATTGTGAAACTAGAAATTCTATGGTGCTTACTTATTTTTTTGGAACTATTATACTAATGAGATTGATGGTATGAGAATTGAGAGGATGATCTGAGAATATAATGTTAAGAAAAGATAGTGAAAAGTGACATGAATAAAAGACTGAGGTGATATATGTTTTTTGTAATGACAGGTTCTTATTAATGATGTTGTGGATGAATTCTTGTGTAGTTTGATTATTTGATATTACTATTTGGGGAATCCTTGTGTGGTCCGGTCATTGAGATCGTATTTAGAAATTTTGTGCAGTTCTATTATTGAAATTATAATGGGTTCCTTGTGAGGACTATCTAAGAGATATTATCTTTGAGTTCCTTATGTGAACGAAATCTTAATGCTTGGCAAAATAATAAGTTTTAAATAAAAATGACAAAAACTAGTAGAGGTTGTTGATACCTATAGAATTTGATCGATGTCTTATCTGGAATGTGATATTGGTGATGAGACTTTCAATCCTATAATTTATTTATTTTATTTGGCCTTGCTTATGTGCTATTGGTGTGGGAACCACTCTTGAGGTGATTAAGAGTTAAGTAAAGCCCATAAGAAAAATGTTGTTAAGTAGAAATAAGAATGACTCTGTATATCTTAAATTGGTGTTAGTGATATAAGAGAGGGTTGGCTTGACCATGAAGTGTTTGTCATTGAAAAATATTGAGTTAGTGATTATCAGGACATTAGTTGTAGTTGTGGATTTATGCATTAGGAAAAATTTTGAGAAGACAAATTATTATTGACTTGAATTTGTGGTTGAATAATACATTTGCATGTCCCAAAACGTTGGCTGATATATGACACTTTTAGAGGATAGTAATTTCCATGATAGTGGCAATGCAAAATCAAATGGCTTAGTTACATTCATAAATAATTAAGGATGATTCTGAATGGGAGAATAAATGAATTATTTAATGACATGATTGATCTTTCCTTGAGTGATACTTGGTGGATACTTCTTATTGAGTGGTTAAGGATGATGATTAGATGAATATTAACAATGTTATGGAGGATAATGTGTTGTAGGCTCTAATTTTGTGGGACCCGTAAAATGGCATGTTTATACACCTTTTAAATCCTATTGCTTTTTCTATCTAGTTTAGATTAGTTGTATCTTGGTTATGACATAAATATATGTTTGGGATGTGATTTTAGTATTTGAAGCATGATTTGTCTATTTAACCTTATTGGGCTAGTATAGTAGTCTTGAAACCATAAGTTGGGTAGAGTTGACTTGAGTACCTTGTTTCTAGTCAAAGCGGCTATCTTAGGCCTCAATATGGCTTACTTGACATCTAGAAAATGAACTAGATACCTTAGCCTAGTGTGGGGTATAGTGTGCCTAAATTTTGGAAATTGTGGATTAGAAGTGGGATCGTCTAGCCCACTTGGGCCTAAACTTTTTTTAAGTCTTGTGGACTTAGTTATGGATGTTAGACATAGATGAGGCTTGTAAACCTTACAATAAGGTTACTTTGTAACTTGGTAACTTGTATTTATGTTTTGGGGTTGTGGCTTCTTGGTTATAGTTATGATATTTCTTGTGGAAGCATTAATGGACCTTTAGAGATAGATATTTCTCCTAGATACATCATGTGGCCTATAAAGATACTATCTTCTCTTAGACTTGATCATTGGCCTATAAAGATGTTATTTCCTCTTAGATATGCAAATTGGCCTAGAGAGGTGATATTCCTCATAGTCAGGATGTATGACGTATCGATATAAGATATCCTAAAGATGATTACATTTCTATGTATATTATACCTCTAATATGTGAGATACCTCTTACATGTGAGATGATTAGAGATATTCTACAACTTATAAATATGATTATTGATATAAGTTTTGGATATGTATATGGGCCTAAGGTGGTGATTATGATGTTGTGAATACTCTAGATAAACTAATAGGCCAGTGGTTATGTTATGATAATGTTTGAATGTCTAAAGAGTGTTTATCAGTGTAACAGATACGATTAAAGTTTATGAATACATATATATTGGTATACACATCTCTCCAGTATAGGACTGAGAAAGATCTATTATGTTGCTTACGACTTTATTGATTGAATACTAGTGATGACATGCATAGATTTAGTACATTCATGAGTATTATATCGGTAATTGATGTGATTGTAGCTGAAATATGATTTTGTGATTGTTCTGCCTAATTAACAGTTAAGCTATGTGGTAACTAGTTGCCTATTGGGGACTATTGCACTTGATGGCAAAGAATCTAATGTATTAGTTAATGAATCTTGCTTAATTGAAACATGGTAGCTAGCTATGGTTAATTCATAACTTATGGTGAGGTTGGGTCTAGCATAGGTGAAGATTAGTTGGTATTGATGACTAAGTTTGTGATATAGATTAGTCAATAAATGAGGAGTTATGTGTTAATGAGGCTAGATAAGAAGTAATAAGAGGTGACTAGTTAATAACTTTGAATATTTGTTAAATGGTTAACTAATGAATAGTTATGTAAGGATTAGTTGGTGAATGATGGTTAGCTAATGAATGATGTCAGTTAATAAAAGATGGTTAAGTGGAAAGTAGCAATGTTTTTTCTAGTAATGATTAACGGATATAGGATGATTAGTTGATAATAATAAATGGTGGATAATGGCAGTTTTGATCTAGTGATGAACCTTGACTAGATATTAGATGTTGGCTATTAAATAAATAATGGTTAGTTACTATCCCGTGAATGATGATTATGTGAAGGATAATGTTTAGGCTAATAACTAGAGGTTATGTGACAACTAGCGAACTAATGATTCAATTGTAATAAGTGTTGGTTAGCTAATAAAAAGTAGTTGGGAAGTATTGACTAGATAGATATTCTATGGTGATATGAATATTTTTTATGAGTATTTTGGTGTGTGTTATTTGGTAATGACTATTGCAATGATATTGTTACCCGACAAAGCCGTAGGATACTGTTGTGATGATGTTGATACCCCATAAGGACGGATGATATATTTATAATATATTGATACCCGATAAGTTCGGAAGATGCTATTGATGATGTGTTGATATCCGACAAGACCAGAGGTTGACTACGATGATAATGGTCCTGATGAGGATAGTTATGATGAGTTGTGATATTGATTGTGTACTTCGCATTCATTTCTTCATGTACATTGCCTATCACTAGCAGGCACCTTATTTATCAGTTGGTATAGGGCAGTTGCATATATATGGGTGAAGAATATGCCTTATGTTATCGTATACTGATTGAACCTTACGAGTCTGGCACGGTGGGGGTACGCATAGGATTAGCTAGGTATTTGGTTGTCCGTAAGTTGAGGACTAAGTAAATTGCGTCTGTGACGGTCCAGTGGAATAGTCATCCTATTGAGGAGGCCACTTGGGAAACCAAAGCAGACATACGTAGCAAATATCTGCATCTTTTTTTTCTAATTTGACTAATTCCTTGTTTTCCATTCTTGTCTTTTGTTTACCCGTTCAGGGACGAACGATTATTTAATTGGTATCTGATGTAACGAACCTCCCGTTCATTTGTGAATTTTCTATACTTCTCAATTTTAGCGCTCTCCGTAGTGGGTACATAATTTGTGACTTACGGTGATGAGTAGTACCAATTCTTGAGGTGTTTGAAAGTTTTGGGTATTTTTAATAATTATTTAATTAATAAATTAGTGGGTCAAAATAACAATTTAGATACTTATGTGGTTATTATAAGGATGAAATTAAATAGTTAGGGTTTACCATTTATACTATTAACTAATAGCATCAGAAAGTTACAAGAAAGGGGGAAGATAATAGCAGTTTTCATTATTGGAGTTGAGGAAGAGATTTTAGGCTTCAGTTTTTAGGTTAGCAATCGTTGTACACTAAAGCATTGATGAAAATTGAAGTATGTTATGATTTCGTCCTAATGGTCTAATAAATATTGGTAACCCTTTTGTCTATGTTAAGAATAAGAAGGCAATAGTATGAATTGTGTTCGTTAAGAAACGGTATGGTAGAGATTAAGAAGCAATATTGAGAAATAGTAATGTTTGTCTTTATTAAGTTAAGAAACAATAGCTAGAAATTCACTTTTTTTTGTCTTTATTAAAGATTAATGAAAAAGAAAAAGAAAAGTTAGGCAATTATAGGTAGAATTTGCCAATTGTTTACAGGTAATTAGCATCACATGATGCTATTACTGGAATTCCACCGTAGTTTTGAAATTGAAAACCAATGGTTGTTAGTTTTTATAGTAACAATGGAATGGTGATGACGCCATATTCCTATTGAGGATAGTATTAAGATAGATTGAGAAATTAAGGTTTAATCCTAGAGTTTTGCAATTGCAAGATATTATTTTGTTTGTTTCTTTAGGTTTTAAATTTTTGAGTGAGGATGTGTAAAATGGTTGTCATTAGATCCGTACTCATATTGGAATTATCTACCTGAACATATTTGAAACATTCGGGAGTTATACGGAAGAGCAAGACCCTTGCTACGTAGATTTTGTTCGAGTTCTTTGGTTGGGGTAGGTTCGGTTTAATTGGAGTTTAGACTCGACTTAATTGCATGTATGCTCCTAAATTGAATACTTGTTGATTCGTATTCGTACATCCTTGAAATTTTTTATGTTTAGATTGTTGATGCATGTATAAATGATTATTGAAAATTTACTTGATGGAATTGTCTTATGACTTTAAGTGTGCTTGTAAAACTTGGTGCATTGTGTTGTATATTGTGGAGTTTGTGTAAATTTGATATTGATAATACTTGTTTTTGTTGGATTGGGTACCATGTCGGTAGGGATATGTATATGTTGGATCGGGTACCACTCCGGTATGGATATGTTTATGTTGGACAGGTACCATACCAGTACGGATATTTATATGTTGGATCGGGTACCATGCCGATATGAATATATTTTTGTTGGATCGGGTACAACGCCGGTATGGATATTTATATGTTGGATCGGGTACCACGCCGGTACAAATATGTTTATGTTGGATCGGGTACCACGCCGGTACGGATATTTATATGCTGGATCAGGTACCACGCCGGTATGGATATGTTTATGCTGGATCGAGTACCATGCCGGTATGTATAATTATATGTTAGATCAGCTACCATGCCGGTACAGATATGTTTATGTTGGATTGGGTACCACTCCAGTATGGATATATATATGTTGGATCAGGTATATAATGCCCTGAATCTGGTACTCGGAATGTGACACGGTGCCCATGACCCTGAAGGACCACAAGCTAACCCATAACTAATATCTATACCTAATCACTGCATAATATACTGTATAAATATGGAAACATATACTGAAAGGCCATAAGGTTCAAACTAGACAAACATTTGATAAAATAATGTCTGAAAATAGTATAGCAATACCAAAGCAAATCTGAAATAACTATCTGACATGCTATAGTCTGAAAGCCTCTAAACTGAACTGGATAAGGAGTTAATGGGACATGTCCCCAACTAACTCTGTCTACTGAAATAAACTGAAATTTAAAATAGTACAGTAATCATCATATCCTCGAAGGATGAGGAATCACATCTGACTCTGACTGCTGAACCGAGATGTTAGTAATGCTCTGGTGATCGTGTTTCTAAACCTGTGGTATAAGACTTCATAGCGAAAATGCGTCAGTACTTTGAATATACTGGTATGCAAGTGAGGTAGGTTGAATACAATAGGTTCATATGCATGAACAATACTAACTGACTGACTAACATGAATGTGAGAATACATGCATGCATATATAACTGTAACTGACATCGTGATAGGACTGAATACTAAGTTTTGAATATTGATTTTACTAATAATATAAAATAACTAATATATTAGGGACTAATACTATGTTACTGATACATGAGTAATTATTTCTGATTGTTTTGATCATGAATAACTAGTCTGGTTGATTGTGTCTAACAGTCCTTTAGCTGAATATTGATAACATGAGTTCTGATAACTGATATGACTAATAACATGAGTGACTGTATCTGACTGTCTTGAATCTGATGGAACTAAGTGAGTTTCATACTGTATCTGAGTAGCTGAACCTGAGATTTGTCCTATTGGAGGGTGAGATTAGTCCTATCTTGCGGATGATCTATAAATCTGATGATATTGTTACTAATTGACCATAGTTAAGATCAGTCCTGTTTAATCGGTGATCCCGGAGTCTATTTATAATGATAAGGAGTGATTGTATTTGAAAGCCCTCAATCTATACTATAGAGCTGAATTGCCTGTATCTGACAGTCCTTATTTGGTAACTAAAACTGTGGGATGTATTCATCTAACCGACATGCCCCATACTAAGCTAACTGGAGTCCAACCTATTACCCCAGGTGGAAGAGTGTCAGTACTGCGCCACTGGTAAAGACAACTGTTGTGGAGTCAGTCCTAATCTAGCGGGTGACCCCTGGGATCAGTCTTATACATTTAAATGCGCTAACGGGTGATCCCTGAGTATGTCAATCCTATCTAATGGGTGATATCCCATACCTATGCTGGTTACAAATTTCTAGAACTTAGGGATTGCTTCTAGGGATCTCATTCCTATCTAGCGGGTGAGTCCCCATCCCTAGGATCGCTCGGTGTGAAATCCTACTCCTATCTGAAAGACACTGAACTAATTAACTGAACTAAGCTGATTAACTGAACTGAACTGATTAGCTGATCTGTACTGATTAACTGAACTAAATTGATTAACTAAACTAAACTGATACTAGTTGTATTGTTTAGTGGAGCTAAACTGAATTTACTTATTTTCATTGACGACGGAATGTACTGAGTTCTGAGGACTGACTAAGAATACTGAAGTTACTAAGATTCACTGGGAATACTAAGGTTACTGAGATTACTAAGCTACTGAAATTACTGAGATTTCTTAGATTTCATGAGTCACATAACCGATTGAGTTCTATGGATCATAGCTTGACTGAGGAGATCGTGAAAACATGACATGGCTCTAGGCACACAGCTAAATGTTCGGGAAGTACCCCAAGGACTCGTTGAGAAGAAACTGACATAGCATGGCTTACTTGAACAAATGACCAATAACACAATTCATAATTCATCTATTGAAGCACTTCATCAAACATGTAATATGCATAAGCTTGTACATACATGGGGATTTCATGATATCATACAAGTTGGACATTGTTCCTTCATCTAGGCATTTAATCATACACATGGTAGGCATAGCACATATAGACAACATTATACAACAATTAGTCATCATGATTCATCTCTAGTTTCATCATCCTAGGGTTTATTTAAAGGTTCACATGAATATACATCTATACAAATCAATTCCATATAAGATTGATCAACAAACAAGGATTTGAATTCAATTGATCATTCTCAACATAAATAAAACAAACCCAACATGAAATTCATAAAGAAATCCATAAACATAAACTTGGAAAAAAATTCTCAGGCTTTGTGGATGGAAGGATTCCATGAATGAACACTACGCATACCTTATCTTGTAATTCTACGAAGATTTACGGAGAGATTCTTGAAATTTAATGGTAAATTCCCTTGGAATTGAACCTTCTATGAAAACCCTAGGGCTTGTTCTTGAGAGTTTTTGAAAGTAATTGAGTATAAGTTGCGGAATTATGGCCAAATCTCCTGTTATAAGGCTTATATAGGTTGGAAAATTGATCCTTTTAATCCTAGGACACGTATTAAATTTTTGAGAAAATTTTCCGATTTTCATCCTTGGCGCGACGCCACACTATCGCGCCAAGTCACTGGAAAGTGACAAATGGGAAATTGCATGGTGGCAAAACGCAGAGCTATCGCGTTGCAACCTTATCTATGACCTGGAAGCTTGGCGCGATGTGTCACTATCGCGGAGCAACACTGGAAATTGACAATTTCCATTTGAGCTATCTCCGCGACGTGTTGAAGGCTTAGGTGAGTGGTCTTACTAAAAAGGCTCTAACTCTTCACCCGGGTGTCGGATTTGGGAAAATTTGGTATCGATGGAAAGATTATTGAATTTACCAAATGAAAAAAAGTGAAAATATTGAAAATACCATGTTTACAAAACTGGATTCATCATTCAAATAATTCTTCTAACATTCTTAGGAAACTTTTCAAGCTAGTAAAAGTATGGGGTATTACAATATCTCCCCCTTGAGAACATTCATCCTCGAATGAGAGTGAGTGAGAGGGAAAAAATACAAACTAGCGTACATACTGAACATGCATAACTGGAATATGTTCTCATGACTGACATGACTGATGGCTAAATATAACATACTGAACATGCATATCTGATGCATGACTAAAAAGATGAATTAATGCATATCTGATGCATGGATAATAAGATAATTTCTCACAGTAAGAATGCATGTCTGATGCATAATTACATGACTGAACTGATATATGAATGAATGACTGAATATGCAAGGGTACTTAGTACCAAGTTTGTATTGGGGATCTGAGCAGGGAAATAAATAAGTTTAAGAAAACTATTACAAGACTGAAAAGCACTGATGAACCCATGATTATGCTAGAAGTATGCATGAACTAGAACCTGAGAACATGACTAAGGCTGAACCATGACATATAAACTGAATTTCGTGAACTGAACTGAGCCTCTGAATACTTAGCCCATAGCTAAGATTGGGACTTTGAGGGTCAACTTATGATTACCCTCTATTCTAAACTGGATTCGTTATGCAAAGAGAAACTTAATTTAAGACATGAGAGCATTGGGGAATAATGGGTATCTTCCCCTTGGGATACAATGTCCCTCTAAGAACGCTCACCTTACTAAGACACTGGGGTGATGCATAAGGCATCCACAGACTGGTTCATGACTAAGAGTTTAACTTTGAGCCTATTCTTACCAGCATGACATGAATACTGAAAGAAGGGAAACTATTCCTAAAACATCTTATAGCCTCCTGCACATAAGTATGGTGCACAAAACACGCATGTACAAGACTCTGCTAGATGTGGCTTTTCAGACTTCCTAGGACACTATTGAACCTTAGGATCTGGTACCAAGTTTGTAACGCCCCGAATTTGGTACTTAGAAGCTAACTAAGAAGATCTGAAATAACTGTTTGACATGCTATAGTATGAAAGCCTCTAAACTAAACTGAATAAGGAGTTGATGGGATATGCTCCCAACTAACTCCATCTACTAAAATACACTAAAAACTTAAATAGTAATGTAATCATCATGTCCTTTAAGGATAAGGACTCATATCTGACTCTGACTGCTGAACCAGGATGTTACTAATGCTTTGGAGATCGTTCTTCTAAACCTATGGTATGAGACATCATAGCGCAAATGCATCAGTACTTTGAATATACTGGTATACAAGTGAGGTAGGATAAATGCAATAGATTCATATGCATGAATAATACTAACTGACTGAATAACATGAATGTGAGAATACATGCATGCATATGTAACTGTAACTGACATCGTGATAGGACTAAATGCTAAGTTCTAAATACTGAGTTTACTAGTAACATAAAATTACTGATATCTGAGGGACTGATACTATGTTACTGATACATGAATAACTATTTCTGATAGTTCTGAATATGAAGAACTGGCATGGTTGACTTTGTCTAATAGTCCTGAAGTTGAATATTGATAACATGAGTTCTGATAACTTATATAACTGCTAACATGAGTGACTGTATCTGACAGTCCTAAATCTGATAGAACTAGCTGAGTTACATACAGTATCTAAGTAACTAAACCTGAGATCAATCTTATCCGGCGAGTGATCTCTAACTCTGATGATACCGTTACTGATTGACCATAGTTGAGATCAGTCCTGTCTAATAGGTGATCCCGGAGTCTATTTATAATGATAAGGAGTGATTGTATCTGACAGTGATAAATCTATACTACTAAGCTGAATTAACTGTATCTGACAGTCCTTATTTTGTAACTGAAATTGTGGGATGTATTCATCTAACCGACATTACCCATACTAAGATAACTGGGGTCCAACCAGTAACCCCATTTGGAAGGGTGTAAGTACCGTACCACTGGTAAAGACAACTACTGTGGAGTAAGTCCTAATCTAGCGGGTGATCCCTCGGATCAGTCATATACATTTAAATACGCTAACGGGTGATACCTATGTATGTCAATCCTATCTAATGGGTGACATCTCGTACCTATGCTATCTACGTAGTTCTAGAACTTAGGTATTGATTCTAGGGATCTCAGTACTATCTATAAGGTGAGTCCCCATCCCTAGGCTCGCTCGGTGTGGAATCCTACTCCCATCTAAAGACACTGAACTGATAAAATGAATTGAGCTGATTAACTGAACTGAACTGATTAGCTGAGCTAAACTGATTAACTGAGCTAAACTGATTAGATGAACTAAACTAATACTAGTGATATTATTTAGCAGAGCTAGACTGAATTTATTGAGTTTAGTTGACTAATAGAATGTACTAAGTTTTGAGGACTGACAAAGAATACTGAAGTAACTGAGATTGACTCGGAATACTGGGGTTACTGAGATTACTGAGCTACTAAAATTACTGAGATTTCTGATATTCCTGAGTCACACTGAGTTCTATGGATCATAGCTTGACTGAGGATTTCATGAAAATATGACTTGGCTTGAGGCACACAGCTAAATGTTCAGGTACAAGTACCCCAAAGAGATTCTCGGGCTTCGTGGATAATAGGAGTCCATGAATGAACACTATGCATACCTTAGCTTGTGATTCTACGAAGAATGACGGAGAGATTCTTGAAATTTAATGGTGAATTCCCTTGGAATTGAACCTTCTATGAAAACCCTAGGGCTTGTTCTTGAGAGTTTTTAAGAGTAATTGAGTATATGTTGTTGAATTATGGCGAAATCTCATGTTATAAGGCTTACATAGGGTGGGAAATTGACCCTTTTAACCCTAGGATACATATTTAATTTCTGAGAGAATTTTTCAATTTTTCATCCTTGGCGCAATACGCCACTATCTCACCAAGTCACTAGAAAGTAACAAATGAGAAATTGCACGGTGGCGCGATGTGGAGCTATCACGTTGCCACCTTGTCTATGACCTAGAAGTTTGGAACGATGTGCCACTTTCACGGAGCAGCACTGGAAATTAACAATTTCCATTTGAGCTATCTCCGCGACACGCTGAAGGCTCTGGTGATACACTGTCTCTCTAAAAAGTCTCTAACTCCTCACCCGGGTGTTGGATTTGGGAGAATTTGGTATCGATGGAAAGCTTATTGAATTTCCCACATGACAAAAAGTGAGAATATTAAAAATACCACGTGTACAAAATTTGATTCATCATTCAAAGAAATATTCTAACATTCTTGGGAAACTTTTCAAGATAGGAAAAGTATGAGGTATTACAATATCTCCCCCTTGAGAACATTCGTCCTCGAATAAGACTGAGTGAGACAGAAAGAATAAAAACTGACGTACATACTGAACATGAATAACTGGAATATGATCTCATGACTGACATAACTAATGGCTGAATATAACATATAGAACATGCATATCCGATGCATGACTAATAAGCTGAATTAATGCATATCTGAATATCGAAGATAATTGACTTATGGTACATGACTGAATTTTTTGATGATCTGAATTTCTCACAGTGAGAATGCATATCTGATGCATAATTACATGACTGAATTGATATATGAATTCATGACTGAATATGCAAGGGTACTTAGTACCAAGTTTGTATTGGGGATCTGAGCAGGGAACTGAGTAAGTTTAAGAAAACTATTACGCGACTGAAAAGCATTGATGACCCCAGGATTATGCTAGAAGTGTGTATGAACTAGAACCTGAGAACATGACTAAGGCTGAACCATGACATATAAATTGAATTTCGTAAACTGAACTGAGCCTCTGGATACTTGGACCATAGCTGAGTTTGGGACTTTAAGGGTCAACTTATGATACCCTCTATTTTAAACTGGATTCCTTATGTGAAGAGAAACTTAATTTAAGACATGAGAGCATTGGGGAATAATGGGGTATCTCCCCCTTGGGACACTATGTCCCTCTAAGAATGCTCACCTCACTAAGATACTGGGATGATGCATAAGGTATCCATGGACTGGTTCATAACTGAGATTTTACCTTTGAGCCGATACTAACTGGCACGACATGAATACTGAGTGAAGGGAAACTATTCCTAAAACATCTCATAGCCTCCTGTACATAAGTGTGGTGCACAACGAACACATGTAAAAGACTCTGCTAGATACGGCTTTTCAGACTTCCTAGGACACTATTTAACCTTAGGATCTGGTACCAAGTTTGTAACACCCCGAATCTAGTACTCGGAATGCCTTACGGTGCCCATGAACCTAAAAGACCACAAGCTAATCTATGACTGATATTTATACCTAATTATTACATAATATATTGTATAAATACAGAAACAAATACTGAAAGGACATATGGTTCAAATTGGATAAACATCTAATAAAACAATGTGTGAAAATGGTATAGCAATACCGAAGCAAATCTAAAATAAATGTCTAACATGCTATATTCTGAAAGCCTATAAACTGAACTGAATAAGGAGTTGATGGGACATGTCCCCAACTAACTCTATCTACTAAAATAAACTGAAAACTGAAATAGTAATGTAATCATCATGTCCTGAAAGGATGAGGAATCACATCAGACTCTGACTGCTGAAACGGGATGCTACTGATTCTCTGGTGATCATGCTTCTAAACCTATTGTATAAGACACCATAGCGCAAATGCATCAGTACTTTAAATATAATGGTATGCAAGTGAGGTAGGCTAAATACAATAGGTTCATATGCATGAACAATACAAACTGACTGACCAACATGAACGTGAGAATACTTGCATGCATATGTAACTATAACTGACATCGTGATAGGACTGAATGCTACGTTCTGAATACTAAGTTTACTAACAACATGGAATTACTAATATTTGAGGGACTGATACTATGTTAGTGATACATGAATAACTATTTTTGACAGTTCTGATTAAGAAGAACTGATCTGGCTGGCTGTGTCTAACAGTCCTGAAGCTGAATATTGAGAACATGAGTTTCAATAACTTATATAACTAATAACATAAGTGACTATATCTGACAGTCCTAAATCTAATAGAACTACCTAAGTTTCAAACTGTATATGAGTAACTGAACCTGAAATCCGTCTTATCTGGCGGGTAATCTCTAAATCTGATGATACCATTACTTATTGACCATAGTTGAGATCAATCCTATCTAACGGGTGATCTCGGAGTCTATTTATAATGATATTGAGTGGCTGTATTTGACAGTCCTAAATCAATACTACTGAGCTGAATTGACTGTATCTGAAAGTCCTTATTCTTTAACTAAAACTGTGGGATGTATTCATCTAACTGGTATGCTTCATACTGAGCTAACTGGGGTCTAACCTGTAACTCCAGATGGAAGGGTGTCAGTACTGCACCACTGGTAAAGACAACTGTTGTGGAGTCAGTCCTAATCTAGCGGGTGACCCCTAGTATCAGTCATATACATTTAAATATGCTAACGGGTTATCCCTAAGTATGTCAGTCCTATCTAATGGGTGACATCTCTTACCTACACTGTCTACGTAGTTCTATAACTTAGGGATTGCTTCAATGGATCTCATTCCTATCTAGGGGTGAGTCACCATCCTTAGGATCGCTCGGTGTAGAATCCTACTCCCATCTAAAAGACACTGAACTGATTAACTGAACTGAGCTAATTAACTAAACTAAGCTGATTAGCTGAGCTGAACTGATTAACTGAACTGAACTGATTAATTGAATTGAACTAATACTAGTGGTATTGTTTAGTATAGATAGACTGAATTTACTAAATTTTGGTGACTGACGGAATGTACTGAGTTCTGAGGACTGACCGAGAATACAGAAGTTACTGAGATTGACTGGAAATACTGAGGTTACTAAGATTACTGAGCTACTGAGATTTTTGAGATTTCGTGAGTCACATGACCGACTAAGTTATATGGATCATAGCTTGACTGCAGAGATCGTGAAAACATGACTTGGCTCTAGGCACACAGCTAAATGTTTGGGTACAAGTACCCCCAGGACTCGATGAGAAGAAACTGCCATAGCATGGCTTACTTGAACACATGACCAATAACATAATTAATAATTCATATATTGAAGCACCTCATCAAATATTTGTTATGCATAAGCTTGTACATACATGGGTATTTCATGATATCATACTAGTTGGGCATTATTCCTTCATCTAGGAATTTAATCATACATATGGTAGCCATAGCACATGTAGACAACATTATACAGTAATTATTCATCATGATTCATCTCTAATTTCATCATCCTAGGGTTTATTAATAGGTTCATATGAATATACATCTATAAAAATAAATTCCATATAAGATTGATCACCCAACAATGATTTGAATTGAATTGATGATTCTCAACATAAACAAAACAAACCCAATATGAAATTCATAAAGAAATCCATAAGCTTAAACTTAGAAAAGAGATTCTCGGGCTTCGTGGACGAAAGGAGTCCATGAATGAAAACTACGCATACCTTAGCTTGTGATTCTACGAAGATTAACGGAGAGATTCTTGAAATTTGGCGGTGAATTCCCTTGGAATTGAACCTTCTATGAAAATCTAGGGCTTGTTCTTGAGAGTTTTTGAATGTATTTGAGTATAATTTTCTGAATTAGGGCCAAATATCATGTTATAAGGTTTATATAGGGTGGGAAATTAACCCTTTTAACCCTAGGACACATATTTAATTTCTAAGAAAAATTTTTTATTTTCATCCTTAGCGCGACGCACCACTATCGCGCCAAGTCACTTGAAAGTGACAAATGGGAAATTCCATGGTGGCGCAATGCGGAGCTATCGCGTTGCCTCCTTGTCTTTGACCTGGAAGTTTGGTGCGATACGCCACTATTGCGGAGAAACACTAGAAATTGACAATTTCCATTTGAGCTATCTCCGTGATGCACTGAAGGCTCAGGTGATACACTGTCTCACTAAAAAAAGTTTTAACTCTTCACCCGAGTGTCAGATTTTGGCGAATTTGGTATTGATGGAAAGCTTATTGAATTTCCCACATGAAAAAATGTCAAAATTTTGAAAATACCACATGTACAAAAGTGGATTCATCTTTCAAAGAAATCTCCTAACATTCTTGGGAAACTTTTCAAGACAAAAAAAGTACGGTGTATTACAGGATACCACGCCGGTACGGTACATAAACATAGATTGTTCCCTTCAGGTCATGACTATTTGGGAAAAAATAAGTCCCATAGAATGTGTTTACATATTTGTGTTGAGTCTATGGATATTTACGGTATGGTAAATACTCTTGATGGTTATGTGACTTATTTGTGAGCAATTTTGGATCTGTTATTGTTGTATTATTGATTCATTTAGTATTTGTTGTGTGATGATGCCTGTCTACTTGTTATTTGATTTATGTTGTGAACATGTTATTACATTGATTTGGCCTATGATACTTACCAGTACATAGTGGTTTGTACTGATACTACCCTGTACTCTTCTTTTATTGAGTACAGAAAGTGTTCTAGAGGCTCAGACATGACCTCACCTTTATAGTTTGATAGCAGATCTTAATCCAAGGGTAAGCACTCCGTATCCAATCTACCATGGATCATCTTATTGGTTCTTTTCCATCTTTCAGGCAATAAAACATTCTTTATTTACTTTATTTTTGGATATCTCTTTATACATGATCTTTGTTAGTAGTTTTTGTATGATTACTTTCGGGTCTTGGGGATCTTAGTAGGTAAGTTTGTTTGACTTCTGCATTAATGATGATTAGTCCTGAATTATTGTTATTATGATAATTTTATACTAATTCATCTTAATATTTATTAAGTGTTTGGGTAATGGTTCGATTTAGATGGTTATCCCACAGGAAGATTAGTATGGGTGCCACTCATAGCCTTTTGGTTTGTGACAAGAAGGCAGGCTTAGGGATATCCACCTCCCTAATCTTTAGCTATTGATAACCAAACCTAAGATCAATCATAGAGAAAAACCTAGAACACTAAAGCTAGTCATACAAATCATCAATTTGAGGACGACATTCTTCAGTATAACCCTATTCACCTGACAGTAATCCATGCATATTTGAAGGAAGCCATCCTTCTTACGGACGAACAAAATTGGAGCACCCCACAGAGACACACTAGGACGGATAAAACCCTTGTAAAGGAGTGTTTCAACTACTCCATAATATCCTTCAACTCAATTGAAGCCATTCTATAAGGAGGGATAGAGATAGGACGAGTGTCTGGAACAAGGTTGATCCTAAAATCAATCTCCTTATCAGGAGTAACACTAGGTAGATCATCAGGAAAAAATTTAGGGAATTCATTAACCATAGGAACAGATTGTAAGGAAGGACCCTCCGTGTTAGAATCTTTAACCTAGAACAAACGATAAAAACATCCCTTGGAAATCAACTTCTGGACTCTAAGATACGATAAGAATCTTTCCTTGGGCACTAGAGAACCCCCTTCCCACTAGATGACCAGCTCATTAGGGAATTTAACCATGACATTATGTGTTTGACAATCTAAGGAGGCCTAGCATGAGTGCAACCAATCCATCCCCAATATGACATCAAAATTAACTATGTCTAACTCTATCAGATCTACCAGAGTTTCTCTACCACCAACTGATACCACACAACCCCTACAGACTTTTATAAAAACCACAGAGTTATCCACTGAGGTAGAAATAGAAAAGGAATCAGGGATATAATCGAGACCAAAACCAAAATATACAGCTACAAATTGGGTCACATAAGAAAGAGTAGACCCCAGATCAAGAAAGCAATTCATATCATGAGAAAAGAGTCATAACATACCAGTGATGACATTGGGAGATACCTCAGAGTCCTGGTGGATAACAAGAGCATATAAGTGATTTTGGCCAGTGTTGGTACTAGAAGTAGAACCGGCAGCCTTTTGGTGCAAGAGATAATAAAGTGGCAACATGAATCTTATTTTCCCCTGAGTCAACCTTAGAAGTATAATCCATATCCAAATGACCAATCTGACCATATTTAAAACAACTATTCCTCCTTTCTACACAAAAAAACCATGGTGCACTTGCTCACAGAATCTACAAGGAGGATATAATGAAGTTGACTGAGCCCTAATGGCCTGCGACTAGGAACCTTGTGCCCTAAAACCGCTATCATGATGAGAATGAATACCACCCTACGACTTTAAATAAATAGCACTAGCCATAGAGTAGGAACCTGAACTCCTCCTTTTCTTCTTAGATCACTTTCCCCCTCTCTAACGTTCTACTGCTGACTTCTACCCTAATCAAAAAATATAAACTTCCTATTTTGTCTTTCCTCTATCTCTGCCTACTTCTTTTTCTTTTCAACAACCTGCTCCGTTACTCTCTAGATTCAAATCATGGGATAACCCAAAAGCAAATTTCCTCATTGTAGCCCTCATTCTAGATATTAACTCAGGAGCATATCAGGATAACTAATAGAATTTTAAGGCATACTCCTTGATCGTCATCTTACTTTACTTCATATTATTGAAATCTTCTACTTTCCCCTCTCTCAACTCCTAAGAAAAGAAGCAGTCCAGAAAAGTACTAGAGAAATAATCCCATAGTGCGGATTCAACATCGCCTCCCCTAGACTATTCCCATTCCTCACACCATTAGTATGATACATCCTTCAGTTGATAGGCAGCAAATTTTAGATCCTCCGCATTAAAATTATGCATCACATAGAATATCTTCTCCATCTCATCTATGAAACCTTGAGGATCCTCCTCAACCTGAACACCAGTAAAAGTTGGAGGACTCGACCTCATAAGTTGGCTAACCCTAGTAGCCTCAAAAGATGGAGTAACAGAAGCTACATGCTCATACTAAAAAGCTAACAATTGAGGCAACATATGAATAGACTGATGAAATTCTGCATTTGATACATCATCTTGAGGGGCTCGAGGAGGACTAAAGGGGATCGGTGGAACTCTAGAAGGGCAATCAGGAACTGGACCTCTAGATTGGGTTTGTACCCTAAAAGTAGGACGTGTCCAATCAGAATTATCCTCAAGTGGGGCAGAGGAGTTCCCATGAGCTTTAGATCATCTTGGAGGCATGATCTACAAAGTAAACAAATAGGAATTAGAGAGACTCAAGACCTTAGACTCTATAGCTTAAAACAAAACAACAAGGAAGGGAAATATTCCTAATTTCTCATAGCCTCTCCCTTATAAGTGTGGCATGCTATACACCCATAAATGGGACTCTACATGACACGACTTTGTTGGACACTGAATGACACCAAATCTAGGCTCTAATACCACCACTGTCATGACTCAAACCAGGGCCTGGCCGTGACAAGTATCTTAAGTACCACGTTGATCAAACACCCCCTGCACCTAACCAAACCAAACATATTATACCCCAAGGTCGGATGAATTTTGAAATTATAATAAGATAGTGTGCAATATATTAAGAAACGCTTAATGCATATCTACAACAAACAACTGACGACCGGCCAAACAACTGACCGACGTAGCGCAATAACCACAGTAGTCCAAATAAATCCTTCTAAACTATTATCCAAAACTTAATATCAATAAAGTGGTGGGACATTCCTCCAACAATATCCAAAACTAAGTGTAAGATATTGGAGTAACAAAACAAAAAATGTAGACTTTTGATGTATGAAAACACACTAATTCAGTGTCAACTTATGTGCTAATCTCGAATCCTAATCACTGAGCATGAGGAGAGGAAGTGTGCCAATTCCTGCATTATGTGGGGATACAATATTCGAAGATGGCTAGCAGGGTGAAAGCTAGCATGTAACTCAAGGATAAGGATAACATAATGACATGATCAGCATTTTATCATTATTCAAATAATTGCACATAACTAGATGCATATACATATGTATATCTTATGCTGAGATAGGGAACAGGGCTTAACATGAATTTTCAAAATTTTAGCACGGATTCGGTAGCTCAACTATCATATAATAGTACCCATGGTCTATATGGTCCTCAGCTCCCACCCCATGGTCAAGTCCCAGTGTGTGTAGCCGCACGAATTAGAAAATAATCTCATATATATACACACGGGGGACTTGAACCTCCTAACATAAACTAAGATAACTTAAGCACTGAATCATTGAATGATTTATGGGTGACTCAAACCTCCCTAATCATGAAATAGAAAGGGGGATTTAAACCTCTTTGGTCACTTTGATCCCCGTATAGGCAAACACAGTTTCTAGTATCAGTAACCCAGACCTCTACTTTTATGACTCAGCTACATAACCCTTATTAGAGCCTAAATAAAATAAGAGTCACACATTCCCATTCATTTAACCATATTCCACATTAAGGCATACATTGTTTATATCATCATACCAACTATACTTGTAAGGTAACACATCATACCAAAAAAATTCTCATTAACTTAGGGAAATTAACTCTCTTTGTTCATTAATATATGGTAGGGGGACACCGACCCCTTTTGTTCATTAAATCAGGCCATTATACTTCAAATACCTTTTTATATCATGCAATGGTTTAGGGCTAGTTCAATTCTACAAATTCTCACCTTTCCTACAGTTAAAACTAAATTCACATTATAGGGTTGGGAACATAACCACTTCAAAAGCGAGAAATTTAGAAAAGTCACAATTACCAAGTTCATTCATCATACCTATGTACCAAAGAATTCAAAACAATATTTAAAGCATGAAAACCATAAATAACTATGAGAAACTTTGTCCAATTCCTAAACATTTAAAAAAAACCATTGTTTTAAAAACCATATAAACATCTCATGGATAACTTTTTAAATTATGTGCTTTTACAAAATTAACAATGAGAGAAGTGTGACATACTTTAATAGTAAGATGTACAGAGAGAAACTTCACTTGAAAGCCCAAATTGATCAACCTCTTGAAAACCCTAAGTGTCTTGACCTTGAGGAATTTGAGAGTGCTGAGAAGTTACTTTGATGTGTTTATGAGGGCTAACGATTCCCTAAAAGGGTTATAAGACTTAGGTTTCAAGTTAGGTAAGGGGGGGAATGTCTAGAATGCCTTTAACTTAAAAGTGGAAAAGGGACGCCTTTGACTATGAGTCAACCCCTTAACTCATAACCACTTCTTATGACTTATCACCACGAGTCATAACCAATGCAATACCGCTAAGACTCCCTACACTGCTGACCTTACAAGTTAGCCACAAGAATCATAATGGGACCCTATGACTCATAGGGTCTAATTATAGTTTAACACAAAACCCAAACTTGGACTTACACTGGACACCTTATGATTAAACCTACCGACTCATAACATGTCCTTATGACTCTTTGTGATCCACTCGTACTCAAAGTAGAATAAAGACACAAATTTATTAATTTGGTTACAACTCATCCCAATAACTCATCATGACACCTTATGACTCATAGGTCTCATTCATAACTAGGGCAGTGAACTTAAAACTCAAGAATTTTTCAAGGGCCGAAATTTTGGGTGTTTCGGGTATATCTTGATTATACAAGAATGAATAGAATACCGCAAACTATGAGAATCATCAAGAATATTTTAAATCAAATCACTAACCTGAGGAACACGTAAGCACCCTCTTAACCATAGTACTCCACCTGTATCAAGGATGGCATCTGAAACCTTACCACAAACCACCTTTTTCAAAAGTCCATCTAACTTCCCATCCTTAAACGATTTGGCCTTAATTTTCTCAAGTAATGTTTACTTTACTTCCAAACTATCCAATACTCCACCCCTTACTGTAACACCAAACTGTATACTTTAAGATACTAGATCTTGGAATTCCCTTTCTAAAGGTCTCTTTCAGACTCTCACAAAGGCCAAACTACCCATACTTACCACTTTATAGCTCAATGAACCTTCCACTATATTAGCATTACTCAAATGACATTGGATAGTCACATCATGTCCTTCAGCAACTCTTTCCACCTCTACTATATTTGATTTAAATTCTTTTGAGTAAATATGAGTTGTAGATTGTATTGGTCTTTGCAGACCTCAAACTTGATGCCGTAAAGATGATGTCTCCAAATCCTTAGTGCAAACATCACTACTGCCAACTCCAAGTCATAAGTTGGATAGTTCTTGCCATGGGGCTTCAACTGCCTTAAAGCATATATAATGACACTCTTGTCTTGCATCACCACAGAACCCAAATCTAAATGTGAAGCATCATAAAATATAATAAAGTCCTTACCTTCAATTAATAGAGAAAGAAAAAGAGTAATAGGAAAAAGTGCTTGAGATTTTTAAAGCTCTTCTCACACTTATCTGACCAAATAAAAGGCACCTCCTTCTCGGTCTACCTTGTCATGTGAGTTCCAATGGATGCAAAGTTATGGACAAACCTATGATAATAACTGGCTAGACCTATAAAACTGTTAATCTTAGTTATCGATCTAGGTTGAACCTGACTCTTAATTGGCATAATCTTATAGAGATCCACCATCACCCTTTTTTCCAAAATCACATAACCCAAGAAGTAAATAGAAGGCTACCAGAACTCATATTTTGAAAACTTAGCATACAATTGTGCATGTTCCTCCTTACTCTTGAAGTAAACCAAAATGTCATCAACGAAAGCTATAAAAATAAAGAATCTAAAAATAACTTACAAATATTGTGCATCAAGCTCATAAAGGTTGTATAGTGCACAACTCAACCCAAATGAATCACTATCAACTCGTAATGTCCACACCAAGTCTTGAAGGTTATCTTGGATATGTATTTAGGCCAAATTTTTAGCGGATAATAACTTGACCTCAAGTATGTTTTGAAGAATAATATTGCACCTTATAACTGGTCAAAAAGATTATTTATCTAAGGAAAGGGATACTTATTCTTGATGGTAACTTTGTTCATCTGCCTATAATAAATGTGCATCCTCATACTACCATCTTTCTTTGTAAAAAAGAGTACCAAAGCACCCCATGGTGAAATACTTGGATGAAGGGATTATAAAGTTCTTGCAACTGAGTTTTGAGTTCCCTCAACTCAATTAGAGCCATATGATAAGGAGGGAAAGAAATTAGATGAATGCCCGCTCCAAGTCAATACAAATATCCATATCTTTATCTAGAGACATACCAGGAAATTCCATGGAAATAACTCCTGAAATGCTGAAACCACAAGAACTGACACAATAGAAGGAGACTCTGAATTTACATCTAATGTTGGGTGTACTTAGGCACTCTAGTGTTACTATTCTAGTTTATTTAGCCTTGTTTTGAGGATGATTTGCAGTGTAAATAAGCATTTAAGTGTCTAAGTATTTAATAACAATGTTTGAAAGTGTTTTTAAATAAGTTTGTACTTAATTGAGACATTTAGAGTTCAACAAGAAAACTAGTAAACTAGCTTGAGCTAGGTATTGTTCTAGTCTATCCTGTTGGATTCTATATTGTTGACTGAGTTTCCAAATATTATACTTGTGTATTTATATGGGGCATAAATTGTTTATAATATTCAAGGTTCAATTTGACCAAATTTGAGAGTTAAAATAACAAATTAAGGATCAATATCAGCAAGCTTTGTCTTAGCTCGTGTTTGAGTTGTCGTTCTTGATATTGTGTTGTGTTGATCTCTAATCCATGGTGAAAATTGATATAGGATCTTTTCTGAGATTATTATGATGGTATATAGATGTATACAAGGTTGGAAACAACATACAAAGGCTTGGAGTGGTCCAACAAAAGCACAAAATGCACATGAAGAACTTAGAATGCCAATGAGGAGGTTACCACATAGCAGAGAGGATGGTGGTGCATCGCGATGAAGAGCAAATCAAAATTTGTAAATTTCCAGTAACTCAACATGATGAGGTCGCGTTGCAAAGATATAGTGATAGACGTTTTAGCGCGACGCGATGAAGCTCAAAAGTTGGAAATTTGTGCCCAGTTATAAAAGAACGACATAAAAACCTTCTCCTACATGGTTTATGATTGGTATACTATAAATAGGATGTATTAAAACACATTTTTCACATCTTGTAATGGTTGGGAGCATTGATAAGGCTACTACAACTTTATTTTAGGTTTTTATTCTTTAATTTAGCTTTTTTTTTATGGTTTTAATCATTTGTACAATTATTTGGATATTGATTATGGCTATGAGTGGCTAAAAAATCCCTTTTCGGGGTTGAAGCCAAGAACATGAGTATTATTATTTTGAATAATTTTTTTTAATTTGATCATCATTATTGGTTATTTGTTTATTCTTGTTTTAATTATTTTGGCGATTGATCACCCTTATAATACATTTATTGTCACCCTTGTGATCTCGGGAGAGGGAATATGAAGATATAACATGGGAATGAACAAAGTATGGTTTGTACTCTTAATAAAATAAGGAGTGCAAATTTTTATCTAGGACAGAAATGTACCTAGAAGCCTTACTTGATTCACATGTAGGATGATAGCTTAAAGAGCTTAATTGGACTATTACATCCCGCTCAACAATGTAGTTGTAATGTTCAAGTTAGGTAAACAGTTAGAGGTCGGAAGACCATGATCATGCAATTAACCCTATGAATCAATAACCAAGATAAGCAAGTTAACGACTGAAGTTCAATGACATAATATGATTGTTTGAAGTAATTTAATCTCGGTCTTTACTCCATTGATTGTTCCAAGATTTATATTTTATGCCTTGTTTACTTTTCTTTAGTTTACAAATTACAAACTCTCTTTTGGTTACTCTTGCATCAATTGAATCTAAAGTGTGAATTGAAATCAAAAAGTTGTTAGAACAAGTCCCTGTGGGATGGATACTCATCTTTCTTGAAGGACACTATATTACTTGATAGACTAAGTACACTTGCGTGTGCTCTTGGGCACTGTCAAGTTTTTGGTGTCGTTGCTGGGGACTTGTAATTTGATAAATGTTTTATTTTTAGTTTTACTTTTAGATTTATTTGGTCTTTTTATGCTTGGTCTTGGTTTCGGATTTGCAGGAAATAGGTTTACAAAGTAGTAAGCTAGCAAGGTATCAGGACTTGGTTAAACCATGCTCCGAACCTGAGTAACTTTTCCATTAACATAGGAGATAAGCAATACTTCTCCCTCAAATTCCACAAATTGAAGAAGATCAAGAAATTCTACTCTAATGTATAAAAAACCAGCGGCCCACAGGATAGTTAGGGAAGTGGCAATCCCACTTCCAACAAATTTGACCTCCCTATTTCAAAAGTTGGTAGTTGGAAGCAATTTTGAGCTCAAATAAAATATGGTACAGCTTCTGATTAGCAGTGGACAGTTCACAGAGCTTTTACATGAAGATCCATAGGTCCACTTGTAGAATTTCATTGAAATCAGTGTCATGTTCATTCCTACGAGGGTGAATGCAGATTATGTAAGGATGACGCTGTTCCCCTTTTCACTAATGAGGGAAGCAAAAAAGTTCTTGAATGCAGAACCGGTAAATTCAATCACACCATGGGATGACATGACTCGAAAATTCCTTATTTAGTTTTTCCTATCAGGCAAGACTGCGAGACATTGCAGTGAGATAGTGTGCTTCATACAGAAGCCAGAAAAGAATCATTATCATGCTTGGGAGCACTTCTTCAGGACTGTCCACACTATCAATAGTCCAATAGGGTACTTGTTCAAACTTTTGTAGAGTCTCTTCACCACAATACCAAAATTTTGTTAGATTCAACTACAGTTCGTCAAGCTCTGAGATGACTTATGATGAGCTATACACTTTATTGAATTGCATAACTTAAGAGAATCCCGAGTGGCATTCAGACTTGATGAGTGCTACAAAAAGAATTGCAGGTGTATTAGAGATTGACCAATTTACTGCCATATCTGCTTAGATCTCCACATTGCAAATTCAAATAAGTAGCTGAGTTGGGAGTAGCACAACCTGTAGCCACAATTAATGTAATCCAACAAGCTAAAAGTTTGTGTGAAGTTTGAGGTAACAATAGCCATTCAGCAGTTATATGTGCTGCAAATTCAGAATTGGTAATGTATGTGGATAATGTTCAAAGGCCTAATTATGATAATGCCTACAACATAAAGTAGAAGACTCAGCCACCTATTCAGATATGGAACACCCCATAGAAACAGGCTTCACCAAATCAGTCAACTAGCAACATGAAGGAGATCATAAAACAACTTTTAGCTGGTCAAGCGCAAATGGTTGTGGACATGAAAAGTCAACAAGTAGAATTTAAGAATCAGCAAGCGGCCACAAGAATATTAGTGTTGCAGTTGGGGAAGTTACAATAATACTGAATACCAGGCCTTAAGGTGGTTTGCCAGCAGATACAAAAATCCAAAACAAGTAATGGTAATCACTAAAGAGTGGTAAAAACCTCAACAAAGAACCTCTAAAGGAAACTAAGGAGGTAGATGAAAATTTAACTCCCCCACAGGTATCCAAAAAAGTTTTTGGAAATTCAATAAACTCTGAGCACTCAAAAGAAAAAATTGTTGCAGAAGTGGAGAAGTAGATACCGCAACTTTCTTTCCCACATAAGAACATAAAAGTAAAGGAGGATGCATGTTTTAGGAAGTTCTTTGACATGTTCAGATAGCTTCACATTAATTTGTTAGATGTTTTATAGGTTATTCCCAATTATTCTAAGTACTTGAGGGATGTGGTTGCTAATAAGATAAAGTTTCAGAATGTGGAGGCGATAACACTCAATGAGGAGTGTAGCTCTGTGGTGAAATAGAAAATCCCCAAAAAACTAAAGGGTCCAGGAAAGTTCACTTTCCCCATTCAAATTAATAGTAGTAAAGTAGTCCATGAATTGAGTGACTTAAGGGAAAGTATCACTTTGATTCCCTTATCCTTGTTCAACACTTTGGACTTGAGGAAGCCTAGACCAAGCCCAATGTTACTATAATTGGTGAATGGGATCATTTCTCACTCGTAAGGAATTATTGAGGATTTCTTCATAAAGTTTGGTGAATTTCTTATTCCTGGTGAATTTCTTATTCCTTCTGACTTTATTATTTTAGATTTTTAGGCAGACAAATAGGTATCAATCATTTTGGGGCATCCATTCTTAGCAACTGGAGGAGCTTTGATTGATGTTAGAGAAGGTACGCTCACAGTGAGGTTAGAGGATGAAGAGGCGGTATTTAAAGTTTACAAAGTACTTAACACACTATCCCACTACAAGGACTTATGCATGATTACTATAATTGAAGGGGACAAGTGTGGGGTGGTTAGTCCGCCAAAGATCTTTTTGGATTACTTCATTGAGGTGCCTAATCCACAACCACCACAACCCGACATAATGCAAATTGATGAGCCTGAAAAGGCTAAAGTTGAAAAATTTGTTGCCCTTGAGAGTTCACACCCAAGAGGCGTAAAAAGAATAAGAAGATGGAGACCAAGTGTGATAAAAAGAAGAAAAGAGAATGACTAAATCATAGTTGGGTCGTGCTGTGACACTAAATCAGGTGTTGTTTTGGAGGCAACCCAAGTTAAATAGGAATGTTTTCCGTTTAGCTTTTATTTCACATAGTTTTTATTTTTATTGAGTCACATATTAATGGGAAGTCTGAGTACCGAAAAAACTGATCTAAGAATCATAACCGAGACTAAGTTTGGGGTCCTCAGACCTCCTTGATATATAAATATGCTACTAGCTAGGCCTAGAGGCCTCAGGGAGTATTTCTATCTCTACTTTTAAGTATACTTTAGGAACAAAGTAGATTTTTAAGTGTGCTGTAGGGAAATTTCCATTGTTAGGGTAGATTTAAAAAAAATTATTAGGAATAACTGAGATTATTCTTGAGAGTGCTATAAGTGATTGCATAATGCAAGTGTTTTGTTTGTAAAAGCATGTTGATTAAGTGAATTACTGCTTTTAAGATTTCTAGGCTCGTGATTATGACTCTTGTACTTGTTGTCTTAAAGTCAAATTCATGCTATTGTTTGGTTAAGTTTATGATGATCCTACATGAGTTGAGAATATGCAATGTGCGTGTGAGGTATTGTGTATTCCTTGTTGCGTGTGATATCTAGAACTTTCCTAGTGTATATGCAAAGCAAAATAAAGAGTGTATGTTTGGGAGATGATATAGGAATTTCTTTGATAGCCTTGTTTTTACCTTCAATTTGACCTAGTCTTTGTGATTAATCCTAGTAAGCCTCATTAAGCCTTTAGCTTTTTCTTCGGTAGCCTCGTAGGTAGCCTTATTTCTTCTTTGATAGACTTGAATTTGATCTAAAGCTCCTAGGTGCTTTAGTGTAAATTTAATTGAGTTAGGAATGTGAAATTGAAGAAGAAAGAGGTGAAATTGAAGACCTAAAGTGATAGTTATTGGTGCTTGAAAGAATTGTTATGTATTATAGTAGGGAGTTGAGTAATTAAAAGAATAAAAATTTGTTCAAATTGAATGAGTTATTCATAGAATCCTCCCACCATAGTGTATGTAAAAGAGCTTAATGAGATGGGGTGAAAAAAATGAATGAGGTAGACAAAAATCGTGTGATCTGGCTATTAGAATTGAATTGAATGTATAAATTAAGTATTAAATCACTTAAGAAAGATAGTCACTATTTAGCCAAAATGGTTCCTACCTGCCCCTTAGCCTACATTACAACCATTAAAGACCTATTTGATCCTAAGCTTTATCATTTTGATAATAGTAGAGTGATACACTAAGGGCAAGCCTATGGTTCATTATGTGTAACATATGAATTCTTTTTTAGAGTGAGGGTCAATTGGTGTTTGTACCCATTATGTTATAAATTGTATTTATATAAGCGATTATAGGTAACTCTCTTATTGTGAGGGCACATGTTTGATGAATATGGGTGATTTGTAATAATATCTGGTATTGTGTAATTAGCATGAGTTTGCAACTTGTAGAGTCAATTCTTGAGGCTAAGATGTTTTGAAGTAGGATTCTTGATCTTTCAGTTATGTATGTAACATGCTTAGTGAAGAAACTTCTGTTCCGTGTAGCCATTGTAGTACTAGCTTGAGTGTCTTTTTTGTAGTAGAAGTGTAGAGTCTGCTCATCTTATGATTCTTTGATTTAAGAGTTGTTCGAGGGCGAACAAGGCTTTAAGTATGGGGTGGTGATGTTGGGTGTATTTATGCACTCTAATGTTACTATTCTAGTTCATTTATCCTTAGTTTGAGGATGATTCGCGTGTTTTATGTGTAATGATGATGTATATAAGCATTTAAATTTCTAAGTGTGTGATAACGCTGGTTGAAAGTGTTTTCAAAAAAGTTTGTACTTAATTGACACATTTAGAGTTCAATCGAGAAAACTAGTAAACTATCTTGAGCTAGGTGTTGTTCTAGTCTATCGTGTTGGAATTTATTGTGTTGATTGATTTCCCAAATAAGATACTTACGTATGTCAGAGCTGTTAAGGACATGTATTATGGAGGGAAAACTCAGGTGAGGACGACGGGAGGAGACTCAGGGCATTTTCCAGTCGAGACAGGTTTGCATCAGGGATTGACTCTTAGCCAATTCTTTTTTGCTTTAGTGATGGACGTGTTGATGCGGGCTATTCAAGGGGAGGTTCCTTGGTGTATGTTATTTCTGGATGATGTAGTGTTGATCGAAGAGACGCGGGGAGGTGTGAATCAGAAATTAGAGGTTTGGAAGCAAATCCTTGAATCTAGGGGGTTTAGGTTGAGTAGGTCTAGGACTGAGTATTTAGAGTGCAATTTTAGTGACTCGATTCAGGAGGACAAAGTGGTGGTGAGGTTGGATTCCTAGCATGTTTTCAAGAGGGATATTTTTAAGTATCTGGGGTCTATAATTCAGGGGAATGGCGATATTGATGAGGGTGTCTCGAAGCGTATTGGAGCAGGTTGGATGAAGTGGAGCCTCACCTCAAGAGTTTTTTATGATAAGAAGGTTCCCCTTAAGATTAAAGGAAAATTCTATAGAGTGGTAGTCTGTCTGGCCATGTTGTATAGAGCAGAGTATTGGCTAGTCAAGAACTCCCACATTCAATGATTAAGGGTAGCGGAGATGAGAATGTTGTGTTGGATATGTTGACGTACTAGAGGTGATAGATTTAGGAATGAGACTATCCGGGAGAAGGTGGGAGTGGCGTCGGTGGAGGAAAAGATACAACAAGGAAGGTTGAGATGGTTTGGGCATGTGATGAGGAGGGGCAGGGATGCCCCAGTTCGGAGGTGCGAGAGGCTTAGTACAAATGGCTTTAGGAGGAGTAAAGGTAAGCAAAAGAAATACTGGAGGGAGGTGATTAGAGATGACATAGAGCAGCTTTAGCTTACTGAGGACATGAACCTATACAGGAAGGTGTGGAGGTCGCGGATTTGGGTAGAAGGCTAATGTGAGTGTGTGGGCTGTAGTAAAGTGGTAGGAGAGCGCTTGTGTAACCGAGTTAAAAATCCTAGGTCTATGTCCTTGAGTAGGAGCCTTCAGTCAGGAGGGTTTGGGTGTGGTAGGTGTCTTTGGTCTGGGAGTGTAAGTTACTACTAGGTGGGTGTCCTCTTTCTTATGTCTTATTGCAATTGTTAGTATTTCGCTTATTTTCATATTTCTCTATTATTTCTTTTGTATTTTATGTTTATTATTTCGTATTTCCTTTTTTTTATGCCATCCATCCGGTTTCATGTTACATTACGGTCATGGTGTTCTATTCTCTATCTTAGGCCGAGGGTCTATCGGAAATAGCCTCTCTACTTCTACGGAGGTAGTGGTATAGACTGCGTACATCTTACCCTTCCTAGACCTCACATTGTGGGAATACACTGGGACTGTTGTTGTTGTATTTAGATAGGGAATAAGTTGTTTATAATCTATAAAGTTCAATTGGATCGAAGTTGATAGTCAAAATAACAAGTTAAGGATCAACATGAGCAAGCTATGTCTTAGAACAAGTCCTTGTGTAATCGATACTAGGCTTTTTTGATGGCCACTTATTACTTGGTAGACCAGGTACACTTGCGTGTGCTCTTGGGCACTGTCAACATCCCAATTATGAAACAAAAAGGTTGAACACCCCTTACCTACTAGCTTTATAGTCTAAATAAAAGATAGAATTTTCATAGATTTAGCCTTGTACAACTTACCTACTCTAGTTTTTCCATCTCAGGAATGGCTAGAGTCACTGTCTTAGCAGGAGAATTCAAGACAACAAGATATGGAGCTAACTAAGTCATACCTGGAATACTATCAAAATCCAACATATTCAAAATGACCAAGTCTACCTAAGTCTTAGAATCCATAAATAACACGAAACAAGAATGATAAACATGGATCACTGCTACAAATTTTCCAATTAGAGAAGATACATGAAAAGGAGAATCAAGTATATCACAGACCAAGTTTAAACCCAACTTAAACTTAACAGATATGAAAAGGTAGACCCAGAATTAGTTAAAACAGAAGTCATTTGGTCACAAACTAGAATAACACCTATAATAACTCCATCAGAAACCTCAGTATCAGTCTTACTCGAAAAGACATAATAGTTAGCCCAGTCATCAATCTAGGCTAACTCCCACATTGGATGTGGACCACCACTCCCTACACCACCATTTTATGTACCACCCCAATCTCCCTACTAATTACTACATCCACTCTGTGGACAAAATTCTGTCATTCTATCTCCACCTCTTTGCACTAGGACTATAGCCTGAGTCTACTACTATGCCTGGCCACCTGACTGTCTCAAAGGGAACTTTCTATTAAAGTAATAAAAGCACTACAATAATACAAACCCCACCCAAAAGAAGTCTGACTAGTAGATGAGTTAGAATCTCCCTGGCCTCTTGTAACTGGCGGCTGATAAGATGTCCCTACTATAGACTCATGGTACAAGTTGGTAATGTGGACTGAATGGGTTTGACTAGGTAGGCTTGGTGAATGACCCTTGGAATAAGACCCACTATAGTTACCCATATTCTGGGATATCTTGGCTAATATCTTAGTCGCACCAACCTTCTTAACTCCCTCAAGATTCTTCATATAAGCAGGCACCTCATTAAAACCCTTTCCTGAAAAATTCATGTGAATATTCAATACCGAAAAACCAATGTTCAAACCCTTAACAAACAAGTAGACCCTCTCCTCCTTAATACTCCACAGGTGGGTAGCATAGCGATACAAGGCATTGGAACTTAGCCTCATAGGTTTGAACCGGCATACTCTCATGCTTGAGAGTTAGAAACTCATCATTCTTGCAGCCACTTCTCCAAAAAAAAATATCATGAAACTAAGCCCAAGTCAATAGAGGTAATACAGGTGACTGACACTTTACATAGGCTCTCTACCATTTTTGGAGACCTTCTACAATAAAAAAATCACAAACTCAACCCTATGTTGTATCATGATCCCTAACTATGCAACCTCTTATAACAGTCAATAATGAACTCAAAAGTTTCTTCCGAATCAATGCACTAAAATAATGGAGGTTTCATTTTAAGAACATAGTCAGCAACTCATGGTTATTCTTGGTCATAATGGGATCCAAAATAGGTTGAGGGATAACATCAATCCCTGAAGCCTATCTATCCTAAGAGCCATGGTAGTAGTAGGATTTGCACCCAAAAGCTAGAAAGTTGGCATAGTGGGAGTGGCTTCTATGACAGCTAACCCAATTAGGAATGCTAATGCCTACTAAAAAAGCTCGATAAATATTGGGTGTAAAGATGTCTCTTCAACTGGTCTCGCTGCCTTTGGATTATCACATTCTCACCTGCTACCTTAAACTCCTCGAATAATCCTAGGGTGGGAAGGTGACATTGACCTATAATGACCTTGGACACTAGTTGGCGGATGTTGCTCTCCCTCTTCTTCTTCCTCTACTTCTTTCCTCGTCCCCTTACCCCAATATTTGGCTCTGCTGTTGGAGCTGCAGATATAGGGGTTTATACTTAGGCTCCATTAGACCTAGTGTTCACCATCTATGGTAAAAAGAATGAATATGATTAGATACCAATTTGGATCACCAGATACCAATTAAAGTATAGCCATAACACAAAAGAAGAAAGAATTGATAGTTTTCCTAATGTTTATCCTATAGACTCATGAAAAAAAGTACATATGTCACCATACTATTTTGTATAACTTTATGGACCTATTTTGGTACATTGACATTGACGAACTTGGGATCTAATACCAACATTTTCATGACCAGAACCCACTGTGAATGGAACCCACACTAACCCTCCAGTGGGATGACCAACTACCCATAATTATTAACCAACACTTAGGTAACATAAGCAACTAGTCAATTCTATTAACCCAAAAGCCATATCCAATGTTAAAATAAAACATAAGCATAATAAAATGCAAAAACATTGTACTTATAAAAAACTTCCTTGGACCCAAAAGTTGTTTGTACAGAAACAACTAAGGAATGTCAAAAGGGGATACACCCTGAAAACAGAACAAAGGAATTTGAAACATCAACAGAAGAATCCATAGTAGCTCAAAATATGCATCTCACCCTTAAATTTTAATCAACCATTGGAATTATAATTGAGGTCTCACTGTAACCGCTGAAAGATGCTCTACACTCAACAAAAGTGAGAGTAAGTTTAGTATTAGCACACATTAGCGCACGAGTAAATAATAGTGTATTGGTAGGTTCTTTTGGTCAACCCAAGATGATATATATGAAAACATAACTATAACTGAGTACGACAAGCTAACACACTAGCTCAGCATTTAGTAATATCTTTTTAGTCGACTATGCTTAACAACAGTCAAGAGCCTTAGAGTAACACATTAAGTCAAGTTAATAATACATGACTCAATGTCATGACTTGAGGTTACCCCATAGTCACGACAAAGGTGCTTACGGTCATAAGTTGCCATAAGCTAACTCATGCGTTGCTACCTGTTGTGAGCACTAAGTAAAACTGATAATACGAGACATATAAGGAAAAATAACCGATAATGGTATAAGGTTTTCAACACTAAAATATAACTAAATCATAAATCTAGACGTATAAAGACATACTGAAAAGACTAACAAATAATTGATAAAACTGACTAACTGTCTGAATATCTGAAAAGCCTTTAACTGACTGTCTATGGAGTTGATGGGACAAACCCCCAACTAACTCCCACTGACTGAAATAGAGGAATACTGAAATAACTGAATGAAGATAAACTTTTCCTCAAAAGATGAGGACTCACCACTGCAGTTGTTGCTATAATGCTGAACTATCTAAGCACAGACAGTAAACTGCGCATCTGAACCTATGATATAAGACATCATAGCGCAAAAAAAGTATGTGGTCATTACTTCGAATGTACTGGTATATGAGATGAGGTCAGACTGAAATACTGTAATGCCCCGAGTCTGTCCCAGACGTTATACGGTACTTACGACCCCGAAGGACTACAAGCTAACCCATGACTGATATCTTCTGTGAGCACTAAATAATAATACTATAATAAATGCAGAAAATAGGTTGAAATGCCATAAGGTTCAAAATCATAAATAGTGATAAAGAATACCAACTATAATAATAATCTACAAAACTGAATAATGTCTGAAAGTTTAATCTGAAAAAACTCTAACTAAATTATCTGAAGGTGGATTTGATAGGACAAGCCCCCAACTAACTTCGACTACTAAACTACTAATAAACTACAATACTAAAATAGATGCATGCCCTCGATAGATGAGGACTCACTACTGAAACTGTTGTTGATAACTGGATTTATCTATGTGCAATCAGGAACCTGAGTGTTCGAACCTATGATATGAGACATCATAGCACAAAGAAAGAGTATGCGTCAATACGTGGAATATACCGGTATGCTAGATGGGGTAAGGCTGAATGCAAGGGTTCATATGCATGAACAATAACTGACTAAATGATATAAAGTAACTACATATGAAAGTACATAGATAACTAAAACTGTTGTAAATACTTAGTATGCAATACTATACATATACGTGTATACTGTAACTGAGCTTTTAATAAAGCTGAATTTTGAGTTTTGATAACTATTAATTGATATTTGAGATTACTGATAAATGAGTTACTAAAACTAATTGACTGTATCTGAAAGTCCTGATTCTGTAGAATTGACCTGAGTTCTATACTAAGACTAAAACTGAGATGGTGGGAAATAATTATCTAACCGACATGCCCCTTTTCTGAATAGAGTTAGGGTCCAACCAATAACCCTAGCTAGGAGGGTGTCAGTATCGTACCACAGGTAAAGACACTAAAGAGTTACCCTCGTCTAGAAGGTACTTTAATGAGAACGGTAGAACCCTCAACTGGCAGGTTAAAACAACTCATCAAACCTCAACTGACAGGTTAATGTCTCAACCTATATTGGCTACGAAGTTTTGGAATGCAAGGATTGCTTCTAAGGATCCCTCCCTCTACTGGAAGGCAAGCCCCTATCCTTGGGTTCATTCAATGCTGAATCCTACTTCTAACTAAAAGACACTAACTGAGTATACTGAATTGGACTGGACTGATATTGAGTTTATTAATTTTTCCTGAGTTTTGTAACTACCTAAGTTTTGCTGAGTTTTGTAGCTGACTGAATTCTACTAATCGTGACATTACTGATACTATTCTGTAACTAACACTGGCTCTAGGTAAACAACTAGATTGTCGGGTATTAAATACCCCTAGGACTCGATAGCATGAAAATAAAGCATAGAATAATCTTAAAATACATAACAATAGTTACTTGTCCATAATTCATTCATAGAGACATTTTATCAAACACTTGTAGGGAATTAGCTTGTACATATACTAGCATGTCATGATTGAATCATTTAATTCACATGGACATTCTATCAAACACTTGGGGAGCACAACTTTATGCACATATTCATGGATAACATATAAGCATTGTAACTAAAATACTCAAACTTGCAAATTCATATAATTCCCCATAAATACTATTCTATTTTTCATGAATCTTATCATAATTATGGATTGAAAACCAAATTAACATCATAGATTTGCGTACAATCAATTTCAAGCATTGAAATCATGAATCTATAACTTGTAAATTTAAAAAGAGGTTCTTGGGCTTCATGGGTCCTAAATTGATGAGTTCTTGGAGTTCTTAGAGGAATTCGTGATCTTTGTTCTTGATTTTTGAAACTACGGTTTTCCACCTTTTGAGGGAGAGTGACTTAATTTTTGAATAAAGTGAATAAATGATGAGATAATGGGTTATTTAGGGGTTTAATTTTGTGATTAGACTGATTAGGACCATGGAAAAATACCTATTTATCCCTGGGAATGACTTAAAAGTCATCACTGGAAAAACCCGACCTGGACCCCTGGCGTGATACGGCACTCTCGTACAGTGTCATTAGAAATTGAAAACTAGGAAAACGTATGATAGAACGATGCAGTGGTATCACGTTGCCATACTTGATGCGACCTGGAAGTTCACCGCGATGCGGTGAACTTCAGGTAGCTTTACTGGAAAGAGGACAATTCTTAAATTGAGCCTTAGAACAATGCGCCATGATGGTGAAGGCTCACTGGATTTGACAATTTCTATTTGTTCATGCACCATGACGCGCTGAAGTGCAGGTTGGCACGCTGTTTTACTAAAATGGCTCTAACTCCTCGCCTGGGTATTGGATTTGGGCAAATATTATATCGTTTGAAAGCTGGATAAATTTCCTACACATTAGTAATCTCCCTTGGGAACATTCATCCTCGAATAAGATTGATTAAGTTGAGAAACACTGATAGACTGAGCTTACACACTGAACATGCATATCTAATGCACGAAATACATGACTAAAGCTACTGACAAGCTGATTTCTCATACTGAATATCCATATCTAATGAACGGGTAAATGACTAAACTAATTCGTGAATGCATGATTGGATATGCAATGGTAAGGAATACCAAGTTTATAACTATCACCAAACATGGAACTGAGTAAACCTAAAGAAAACTATTACCTTGAGTTGAATCTAAGTTTGCAGAGAAGACGTGAGGATATTTGGTCTGCATATCTTCTTCTGCTTCCCAAGTAGCTCCCTCAATAGACTTATTTCGCCAAAGAACTTTAACCAAGGGAACTTTTTTGCTGCTTAGTCTACAAATCTGGTGATCAAGGATCTGAACTAGAACCTCTTCGAAGGAGAGATCATTCTGAATGTCTGCGCCCTCTAAGGGAACTGTGACTGTTGGGTCACCAATGCATTTCTTTAGCAAGGAGATGTGGAATACTAGGTGTACTGAAGCTATATCTGAAGGCAACTCGAGCTTATAAGCTACATTTCTGAAACAACTGAAAATTCTATAAGGACCGACATATCAGGGACTGAGTTTTCCCTTCTTGCCAAACTCTTTACCCCCTTCATAGGAGAGATTTTCAAGAACACAAAATCACCGATCGTAAAGTTAAGATCCTTTTTTCTCATATCTATTTATGATTTATGTCAGCTTTGGACAACCCTAAGCCTTTCTCTCATCAGTTGAACCTTCTATAAGGTATCAAACAATAATTCAGGCCCTACTATTGCGGCCTCACCTACCTTCAACCAACCAATTATAGATCTACATCTCCTACTGTAGAGGGCCTCAAATGGAGCCATCTGAATACTAGAATGATAGATGTTATTGTATGAGAATTCGATCAAAGGCAAGTGGTCATCCCAACTAACCTTAAAATTGACAATGCAGGATCTTAACATATCTTCTAGAGTCTGAATGGTCCTTTCTGCTTGACCATCTGTATGAGGGTGGAAGGTTGTACTGAGGTGAACTCGGATACCAAGACCCTTTTAGAATGTTTTCCAGAAATGAGAGGTAAACAAGGTACCTCTATCTAAGACGATAGACACTGGGACTCCATGTAACCTGACCAACTCTTTGATATAAAGTTTAGCATAGTCCTTGGATGAATAGGAAGTATGAACTGGCAAAAAATAAGTTGATTTGGTTATCCTGCCTACAATAACCCAAATAGAATCATGTTGATGACGAGTAAGAGGCAAACACATCACAAAATCCATGTTCACTTCTTCCCATTTCCATGTAGGAATATTGAACTCCAGCATGGACCCACTAGGCTTCTAATACTTAATCTTAAACTGCTGACATGTAGAGCACTTAGCTATAAACTTTGTAATATCCTTTTTCACCCCACTCTAACAATATATCTCACGCAAATCGTGGTACATCTTAGTGGTTCCTGGATGAATGGAGTATCGCACACCATGTGCTTCTGAAAGAATTCATTGCCTCAATTCATCTACACCTGACATACATAAACAACCCTAGAAATACAACACACCATCTCTTTCTTGGGAGAAAACCTTTACTTTTTGATCTCTCACTAACTTTTTCAACTTCACTAGACTGGGATCTTTATCCTTCTTTTCCTTCACTTCAAAAACTAGATATAATTCTAAACTATTCTGCACCCATACACTACCCTCTATTAAATCGACTAAGTGGACACCTAGTCGGTCAAGCTGAAGAACTTCTTGAACTAACTTCTTCTTTTCATCCTCAACATGAGCAACACTACCTATCGACATTCTGCTGAGAGCATCAGCCACTACATTGGCCTTGCTTGGATGATACAGAACACTCATATCATAATTTTCCAATAACTCTAACTACCTTCTTTGACGTAAATTCAAATCTTTCTGAGAAAAGACATACTGCAAGCTCTTGTAATATATGAACATATCAATATGCACCCCGTATAAATAATGCCTTTGAATCTTTAAGTAAACAATATAGCTGCGAACTCAAGATAATGAGTCGGGTAATTCTTCTCATGGGTCTTAAGTTATCTAGAGGCATCGGATATAACCCTACCTCTCTGCATGGGACACTACCCAAACCTACTATAGATGCATCACAGTACACAACAAACCCATCTAAACCATCTGGTATAGTCAAGACTGGGGCTGAGGTGAGTCGAGTCTTCAACTCTTGAAAACTCTTCTCACAAGAATTTGACCATTGAAACTTGACTTTCTTCTAAGTCAATTTGGATATAGGGGATGAAATAGACAAAAACCCTTCAACAAACTGATGGTAATAGCCAGCTAAACCTAAGAAACTTTGGACATCTGATGGAGAGATGGATTTAGGCCAGTTTCTCACTACCTCAATCTTTTGAGGACCAACTCTAATGCCATCACCAAAAATAATATGACCAAGGAATGCTACTAATCTTAGCCAAAATTTGCACTTACTAAATTTGGCAAACAACTGATGAGTTTTGAGAGTCTAAAGTACGATTCTAAGGTGATTTGTGTGATCATTCTGGCTATGGGAATAGAAAAGAATGTCATCGATGAAGACTATAATGAACATGTCCAAGTACTACTTGAAAACGTGATTCATTAAGTCCATAAAAGCTGCTGGGGAATTTGTAAGACCAGAGGAAATGTCTAGAAATGCATAGTTACCATATCGGGTTCTAAATGCTATTTTTGTGATGTCTATCACGCCCCAAAATCCCATCGGGCCGGACTGGCACCCGAAGCCGAGAAGGCCCGGGAGAACCCATTCAAATACCTATACTTTCACTTACATGTCACCAAAAATTTGGACAGCACTTCGTTGCATATAGAAGGATCTAATTACCTGTATCAGCACTACACGCACAAATATATATATATATATAATACCTGGCCGTCGGGGCCACCACATATATAGATATAACATCACTATATAAACTTCCATGACTTTACCCTTCCTTATGTCTACAAAGCCTCTAGGATATACATGACATAACTAGGGTCGGGACAAACCCCCGCCCACACATGACTCCTGTACAATAACAAAACATAAGGAACCAACTCGAAAAGCTTCGAAGCAAACTGGAGCTCACCAACAATAGCTGTATGACCTGGCTCCTATCTATGCTGTGAATGAGCTGAAGCACCTGTGCCTGCAGCATGAAATGCAGGTCCCCCGTGAGGGACGTCAGTACAAAATATGTACTGAGTATGTAAAGCTGTAAATAATCATATGTGATTTGGGGGATCAAGAAAATCAGACACAACTGAATAAATCATAATAGAAGTGAACCACACTTCATAAACACTTTTAGTATCATGTACATTATCATTAATCTGAATTGGGTTCTTGAATTCAAACACATTTGTGGAACGGTATACATTCGTTCATTTCATTCTTTACAATTATCATTCTCCATTACCTCCTCCTCCCGAGCCTCCAACCACCTAGCAATAATCAATACTGTACCATACTGTCACCATTAGGCTGCCTCCAATACATATCAACTGGGATCGACCCATGCTAGGCTTATGCCCCTGGTATACCACCCACACGTATATCAAGTAACACACATAAGAGATCTTTCCAATAACTTAGTTCAAAAGCTTTTGAGATTATTATATTAGTGTTCATGTCAATATAGTACCTTTGGAACAATGATACATCAATAGGAATCAAGTAATAGACCTTCTATACAATAACGATGTAATAAAGACTCATTGGTACATCAACAATGTGTTTCAGAATCATCAATATCACAACAATGAAATAGGAGCATTTTGGTATATCAATGAAACATTTGACATTTTATAGAATGGAAACAACTTTGTTAGTAATGTAGAACAATACATGTTTTTGGACAACCTCGGAATCTTATTTGATGGAACATTGGTGTTTTCATGTCAAAGAACATTGTTAGAGTATGCTTTACATACCTCGTTGTAGATTCGGATACCAATTCAACACAACTTCCCGCCTTTACAAATCACTTATCTACAATGAAATGCTTGGCATCTAGTATTAGCAACCCAACACCACAATTCTCTTCCATAATTTCATACAACCAATATTTGCAAAACATTCCAAAAACCAACTTGAACAATAGGTTTATGTGTATATATATATTTACAATCATCATTTCAATACCACATCATCAATACCACATCATCACACCAAATCCCTTCACAATTCAACATAATCCAACATCATTTCCCAATCATCTTTCAACAACAATCAAATAACATACTTCTTATGCTCACATGCATATATATATACATATCCATATAAATAACACCAACATAATTTACATCCTTACCATAAAATGGCCCTTTTGATTTCGAAGTCCTGTTGGCACAAATAAGGGGTGCTTCTCAAAGCCCTCGAGATGGTGAACACAACTATCGAATCAATTTGGACTTTCTACGGTTGAATCACAAGATAATTGGAGTTGAAATTAGGCTAGGGTTCCTTATTCTTCAATAATTGGATGATAAATGATGGATATGAGGCTAATTATATGTATATAATGACCAATTTTCGTCCATGAGGTGATAGAAAATGACCATATTGCCCTTAAAATTTTAAGTAAATCTGAATCTATCCATGGTGGACTGTTTTGATAGGCTAAAGTAAATCGACCATAACTCTTTTCTCCAATATCGGATTTGGGTGAAATTAGTATCGTTGGATAGATAATTCAAAGGGATTTCATTTCATATAAAGTAGGACACCCAGTTCGTCCTGTACAAGGAGTTATGATCGTTTGAAGTTGACCCTAAAAATCTATTTTGAGAGGCTGAAGTAAAACGGGTATTACTCCTTACTCAGACGTTGGATTTGGATGAAACCAATTGCATTGGAAAGAAGACTCAAAGATCTTTCTTTTTATAGGTCGTATCTCTCCCAGTTCATTATATTAAGGGAGTTATGATCATTCAAAGTTGACCCAAAAAACTGGCAGGCCTCAGTAGTTTGTGTGCAGGAAATTTTCCTGCACATTTACTATTCACAATATCCCGGCCACCGTTTTATAGTTTCGAACGTGCTCGATTATATCCGAAACTTATCTGTTTTGGAAATATTTATATCATTGGAAATATTATTCAATAACCTTCGTATGGAACCATCGACGGGCCAATTCCGGTATAAATAAAGTCAATTCCTATACACATATAATCAAACTATACACTTGAAACTATCTCAAAATAATCAATACTCATACTTAAACTCATATATACCTAACTATGATAAATACATATACTCCAACACATATAACCATGGCTAATGCACGTAATTAAGTACGGAATGTTACATCCTTCCCCCTTAAGGACATTCGTTCTCGAATGTGAATGTAGTTATTTAGCCGAAACAAGTTCGAATTCATAATTGATATTCACGTCATCATATAGTTATTATGCATATGTAAAAACTTACTTGTTAGTGTCCCAGTTCCACTCCTTGCACTTCTTTTTCACCTTTGAACAAATATGGGTATTTCGATTTCATTGCTTCCTCCGCTTCCCATATAATCTCTTCCCTTTGTTGATTTCTCCAAAGTACTTTCACCGATGCTACTTCTTTATTTCTCATCTTCTCAACTTGACGATCTTATATAGCAATAGGCGTCTCCTTATAGGTAAGATCTTCTGTTACTTGCACATGTTCAGTAGAAGTAATAAGGGATGGATCTCCGATGCACTTTCGAAGCATCGATACATGAAATACTGGATGCACTGATGAGAGTTCCTGGGGTAGCTCTAATTCATAAGCAACTTTCCCACATCTTCGAATAATTTTATACGGGCCTATATATCGTGGACTCAACTTTCCTTTCTTGCCAAATCTCATCACCCCTTTCATTGGCGATACCTTCAAAAATACCCAATCGCCTAACGAAAACTCTAGCCCTCTTCTTCTACTATCCGCATATGACTTGTGTCAACTTTGGGCTATTTTCAACCGTTGCTGAATCACCTTGACTTTTTCTACGGCTTGATACACAAGATCCGGTCCGAACATAAGAGTTTCACCCGCTTCGAACCATCCTATTGGTGATCTACACTTCCTCCCATATAAAGCTTCATATGGTGCCATCTTGATACTTGAATGATAGCTATTATTGTAGGCAAACTCAATAAGAGGTAAATGATCATCCCAGCTGCCTTTAAAATCTATAACACATGCTCGTAGCATATCTTCAAGTTTTTGAATGGTGCGCACTGCTTGTCCATCCGTCTGAGGGTGAAAAGTTGTACTCAGATTCACTTGTGTCCCCAAACTCCATTGGAAAGACTTCCAAAAGTTTGTGGTAAATTGAGTTCCCCGATCCGATATAATAGAAGTTGGCACTTCATGTAATCGGACTATTTTTTTAACATACAGCTTCGAATATTCTTCAACTGTGTAAGTGGTCTTAACGGGTAAGAAATGTGCGAATTTAGTAAGCCTATCCACAATCACCCATATAGAATCAAATTTCCGAGCTGTACGAGGAAAACCTATAACAAAATCCATATTGATCATGTCCCACTTCCAAATTGGAAGATTTATGCATTGCATATAGCCTCCGGGCTTTTGATGTTCCACTTTAACTCGTTGGCAATTTGGACATTCAGCTACAAATTCTGCGATGTTCCTTTTCATGTCATTCCACCAATATACATCCTTCAAATCTTGATACATTTTGGTTGATCCTGGATGAATGGAATACCTTGAAAAATGTGCCTCTGTCATAATCTTCTTTCTTAGCCCGTCTACATCCGGCATACACAATTGGTTTTGGCACTGAAGTACTCCTTCTCGCGTAAGCTCAAATGCCTTGGTCGCACCACTTTGAACGTTCTCCTTAAGCTGTAATAAAATAGGATCTGCATATTGCTTCTCTTTCACTTCAGCTACTAATGAATATTCCGCAGCATTATGTACGATAAGCTCTTTGTCCGGAGTTTCAAGAAGGCAAACTCCCAAACTAGCTAACTGGTGAAGATCTTTAATCATCCCTTGCCTTTCTATAGGCGCCATCATAGCCTTACGACTTAACGCATCAGCTACCACATTTGCTTTCCCTGGATGGTACAAGATATCAACATCATAGTCCTTTAATAGTTCAAGCCATCTCCGCTGCCTTAAATTTAGATCCTTCTGATTAAAAATATATTGCAAGCTCTTATAGTCAGTATATATATCAACATGAACCCCATAAAAGTAGTGGCGCCATATCTTTAAAGCAAAAATAACTGCTGCCAGCTCAAGATCGTGTGTAGGATAATTTTTCTCATGTGGCCACAATTGTCTAGAAGCATATGCTATTACCTTACCATGCTGCATCAATACACATCCTAAACCAATTCTGGAAGCGTCACAATACACTGTATACCCTTCGTTGCCTTCTGGAAGTACCAACACGGGTGTAGAAATCAACTTGTTCTTTAAATCTTGAAAACTCTTCTCACATGCATCATTCCATTGGAATTTGGATGCTTTATGGGTTAGCTTGGTTAAGGGTGCTGAAATGGAAGAAAAGTCTTTAACAGACCTTCTATAATAACCGGCCAACCCGAGAAAACTACGAATCTCCATAGGCGTTGTGGGCCTTGTCCAGTTCTTCACAGCTTCTATCTTTTGAGCATCAACCTTTATCCCTTCACTAGATACAATATGACCCAAAAATGCCACCGACTTTAACCAAAACTCACATTTAGAGAACATTGCATAAAGCTTACAATCACGAAGTGTCTGCAATGCCTGTCTTAAGTGATTGGCATGGTCCTCTTCTGATCTAGAATAAACTAGAATATCATCTATAAAAACTATCACAAATACATCCAGGAATGGCTTAAACACCCTATTCATCAAATCCATAAAAGCTGCAGGTGCATTTGTTAGCCCAAATGACATAACTAGAAACTCATAATGATCATACCGTGTTCGGAAAGCTGTCTTGGGTATATCCTTCTCTTTGACCCTCACTTGGTGGTAACCTGACCTCAAATCAATCTTAGAAAAACATTTGGCGCCCTATAACTGATCAAATAAATCATCAATTCTTGGGAGAGGATATTTATTCTTAATAGTCACCTTATTCAATTTTCGATAATCAATACACATCCTCAGCGAGCCATTCTTTTTGCGCACAAATAACACTGGTGCTCCCCAGGGGGACATACTAGGCCTTATGAATCCCTTCTCTAGAAAATCTTTCAATTGCTCTTTCAATTCTCGTAATTTTGCTGGGGTCATTCTATACGGCCTGGTATTACATCAATACCAAAATCTACTTCTCATTCAGGAGGCAAACCTGGAAGATCTTCAGGAAATACATCAGGAAATTCATTTACCACTGGTACAGTGTGAAGATCTGGTGATTCCAATTCCGTATCCTTTACTCTAACTAAATGACATATGTAGCCTTCGGAAATCATTTTTCTCGCTTTGAAATAAGAAATAAATCTACCTCTTGGTGCGCCAATCTTACCTTGCCATTCAATAACTACTTCATTAGGAATATGTAAATACATCTTTTTCGTACAACAGTAAATTTTGGCATAACAAGACGCCAACCAATCCATACCCATTATAACATCAAAATCTACCATTTCTAGTTCCACAATATTGGCCATCGTGTCTCGACCACACACAGTTACTACACAATCTTTATAAACTCTTCTAGCAATAATAGATTCCCCAACCGGGGTAGACACTTCCAACGGCTTTTCTAACAATTCGGGGGTTCTTTTGAACTTTCCAGCAACCAAAGGAGTAACATATGATAATGTAGAACCGGGATCAATTAGAGCATATACATCAAATGAAAATATAGACAACGTACCCGTAACCACATCTGGGGAAGCCTCTAGATTTTGTCGATCTGCTAAAGCATAAGTGCGATTCTGAGTCCCGCTGGAACTGGCGACTTTTTTTCCATTTCTAGCGTGACCCGCAGGTTGTGCGCCCCTACCAGAATAATATACCAGTGATGATGATGCAACAGCTTATCCTGAAGGTCGTGCTATGCCACCTGCGCCCCTTCGTGGGCATTCTCTCATCATATGCCCCGTCATACAGCACCAAAAACAAACATTTGTTCCCATTAGACATACACCCATATGATGCTTTCCGCATCGATTACATAGCTCTCGAGAAGGTCTCGATTGGCTCATGTTCCCTTGCCCATGATAACCCACTGATCGCGAACTATGACCCTCACTTCTTTGCCCAAATTGACTGCCTCTGAACCCCTGATGCTGTGGTGGAGCACTAGCTGTAGAATAAGAAAATAATGGCCTAGGTGGTCTAGCATAAAATTGAGGTCTAAAACCTCCCTGTGGCACCATAAACTGCCTTGTAGATCTGGCCCTCTTAGAAGATCTGCTTTCAAATTCCTGTGTTCTTTTTCTTTGCCTCTGATCTTCCATTTTCTGTGCAAATGCTTGGATCTAGCTATATCCATGTATTTATTCAGTGCAGCAATAGTACAATCCCTAACCAAATACAGATCCAATCCATCCACATACCGATGAACTCTGTCATCCATAGTAGCTATAACATTAGGAGCATATCTGGACAAAGAATTAAATTGAAGACTATACTCCCTCACACTTGTATGACCCTGTCAAAGATTTAAGAACTGATCCGCACGGGCCTGACGAGTCTCATATGGAAGATAATGATCAATAAATGCCTCTTTGAACTCTTTCCAAGCAGCTGGGGGTGCATCAATGCCCCTTGACCATTTCCAGTCTTCATACCAATATATAGCCTCACCTTTGAATCTATATGTGACTAACTCCACTGTCTCTCTGCCCGATACATGCATCACCTCTAGGGACCTTTGGATCTGATCAATAAAGTCCTGTGGGCCCTCGTTAATATCTGATCCTGTAAAAGTGGGAGGATCTATCTTAAGAAAATCCTATGTTCGAAGACTAGCCGCCCTATCTATACCACTAGGACCTGCAGTAGGAATGCCTTGCCCTTGATCTTGCCCAGCAACTATACGAGTCAAAAGTTGCACTGCATTTCTAAGATCTTGATCAACAGCATTAATAAGTGGCTCTGGGGATATAGTTCTCCTCCCCCTTATTTCTTCCGGACTAGGGGAAGTTTCTAATGCATGCTCAGCTGGAGCCTCACTTTGATTAGCTGGTATAGTGGGTGACTTACTAGTCCACTCTCCGACAGCCACATCTACTTGCTTACTGGTATTCTTGCTTCTGGTAACTGGCATCATTACTATAATAAGAGAAACAAACTGATTTAGTGGTCAACTATGACTTCATATACAATATAATCTCTATCACACGATCTAAGACATGAAGAAAAGAAACAATTCCTAAATGTCCATAGCCTCCTGTTTATAGATGCGGTGCACAACACACCGATAAACAAGACTCTACATAGACACGGCTTTGTAGACTTACTAGGAAGAACCTCTCTGATACCACTTTTATCACGCCCTAAAATCCCATCGGGCCAGACTGGCACCCGAAGTCGAGAAGGCCCAAGAGAACCCGTTCAAATACCTATACTTTCACTTACATGTCACCAAAAATTTGGACAGCACTTCGTTGCATATAGAAGGATCTAATTACCTGTATCAGCACTACACGCACAAATATATATATATATATATAATACCTGGCCGTCGGGGCCACCACATATACAGATATAACATCACTATATAAACTTCCATGACTTTACCCTTCCTTATGTCTACAAAGCCTCTAGGATATACATGACATAACTAGGGTCGGGACAAACCCCCGCCCACACATGACTCCTGTACAATAACAAAACATAAGGAACCAACTCGAAAAGCTTCGAAGCAAACTGGAGCTCACCAACAATAGCTGTATGACCTGGCTCCTATCTATGCTGTGAATGAGCTGAAGCACCTGTGCTTGCAGCATGAAATGCAGGTCCCCCGTGAGGGACGTCAGTACGAAATATGTACTGAGTATGTAAAGCTATAAATAATCATATGTGATATGGAGAATCAAGAAAATCAGACACAAGTGAATAAATCATAATAGAAGTGAACCACACTTGATAAACACTTTTAGGATCATGTACATTATCATTAATCTGAATTGGGTTCTTGAATTCAAACACATTTGTGGAATGGTATACATTCATTCATTTCATTCTTTATAATTATCATTCACTATTACCTCCTCCTCCCGAATCTCCAACCACCTAACAATAATCAATACTGTACCGTACTGTCACCATTAGGCTGCCTCCAGTACATATCAACTGGGATCGACCCATGCTAAGCTTATGCCCCTGGTATACCACCCACACGTATATCAAGTAACACACATAAGAGATCTTTCCAATAACTTAGTTCAAAAGCTTTAGAGATTATTACATTAGTGTTCATGCCAATATAGTACCTCTGGAACAATGATACATCAATAGTAATCAAGTAATAGACCTTCTATACAATAATGATGTAATAAAGACTCATTGGTACATCAACAATGTATTTCAGAATCATCAATATCACAACAATGAAATAGGAGCCTTTTGGTATATCAATGAAACATTTGACACTTTATAGAATGGAAACAACTTCGTTGGTAATGTAGAACAATACATCTTTTTGGACAACCTCGGAATCTTATTTGATGGAACATTGGTGTTTTCATGACAAAGAACATTGTTAGAGTATGCTTTACATACCTCGTTGTAGATTCGGATACCAATTCAACACAACTTCCCGCCTTCACAAATCACTTATCTACAATGAAATGCTTGGCATCTAGTATTAGCAACCCAACATCACAATTCTCTTCCATAATTCCATACAACCAATATTTGCAAAACATTCCAAAAACCAACTAGAACAATAGGTTTATGTGTGTATATATATATAATCATCATTTCAATACCACATCATCACACCAAATCCCTTCACAATTCAACATAATCCAACATCATTTCCCAATCATCTTTCAACAACAATCAAATAACATACTTCTTATGCTCACATGCATATATATATATATATATACATATCCATATAAATAACACCCACATAATTTACATCCTTATCATAAAATGGCCCTTTTGATTTCGAAGTCCTGTTGGCACAAATAAGGGGTGCTTCTCGAAGCCCTCGAGACGGTGAACACAATTATGGAATCAATTTGGACTTTCTACGGTTGAATCACAAGATAATTGGAGTTGAAATTAGGCTAGGGTTCCTTATTCTTCAATAATTGGATGATAAATGATGGATATGAGGCTAAGTATATGTATATAATGACCAATTTTCGTCCATGAGGTGATAGAAAATGACCATATTGCCCTTAAAATTTTAAGTAAATCTGAATCTATCCATGGTGGACTGTTTTGATAGGCTAAAGTAAATCGACCATAACACTTTTCTCCAATATCGGATTTGGGTGAAATTAGTATCATTAGATAGATAATTCAAAGGTATTTCATTTCATATAAAGTAGGCCACCCAGTTCGTCCTGTACAAGGAGTTATGATCATTTGAAGTTGACCCTAAAAATCTATTTTGAGAGGCTGAAGGAAAACAAGTATAACTCCTTACTCAGACGTTGGATTTGGATGAAACCAATTGCATTGGAAAGAAGACTCAAAGATATTTATTTTGATAGGTGGTAGCTCTCCCAGTTCATTATATTAATGGAGTTATGATCGTTCAAAGTTGACCCAAAAAACTGGCAGGCCTCAGTAGTTTGTGTGCAGGAAATTTTCCTGCACATTTACTATTCACAATATCCCGGCCACCGTTTTATAGTTTCGAACGTGCTCGATTATATCCAAAACTTATCCGTTTTTTTAAATCTTTGTATCTTTGGAAAGATTAGTCAATAACCTTCGTATGGAACCATCGACGGGCAAATTCCGGTATAAATAAAGTCGATTCCTATACACATATAATCAAACTATACACTTGAAACCATCTCAAAATAATCAATACTCATACTTAAACTCATATATACCTAACTTATGATCAATACATATACTCCAACACATATAACCATGGCTAATGCACGTAATTAAGTACGGGGTGTTACAATGTCACATTCCCTAACCCTGAGCTGACGATTGCCTGATCTGAGGTCTATCTTAGAAAAGTAACTGGCACCCTGAAGTTTGTCAAAGAAGTCATCAATTTGAGGAAGTGGATATTTATTCTTAACTGTGACTCTATTCAATTAATGGTAGCCTATACACATTCTAAGAGAACTGTCTTTCTTACACACGAATAAGACTGGTGCAGCCCACACGGAAATGCTGAGTCTGATGAATCCTTTATCTAGGAGATCTTTTAACTGCTCTTTTAACTCTTTGAGTTCTGCTGGTGCCATTCTGTATGGCAGAATAGATGTAGGTTGAGTGCATAGAAGAAGGTCTATTATGAAGTCGATTTTCCTTTTGGGAGGAACTCTAGGAAAATCATCAGAAAACACATCTGAGAATTCATTTACTACTAGAACTGACTCAAGACTGGGAGTCTCTAAACTATAGTCATTGACTCAGACAAGATGATAGACACATCCCTTGGAAATAATTTTTCTCACTCTAAGGTATGAAATGAACTGACCCTTAGGCACTACAGTACTACCCCTCCATTCAAACACTGGGACATATGGAAATTGAAAATGAACTATTCTATTTCTACAATCAACTGAGGCATAGCATGAATGGATCCTATCTATGCCAAGAATGATATCAAAATCCGTCATCTCTAGCTCTACAAGGTTTGCTGAAGTAACTTTCTAAGATATCATAATCGGACAGTTCCTGTATACCCATCGGGCTATCATAGATTTACCCATTATGGTAGAAACTGAGAAAGGCTCTGCTACGATTTCTGGCCATTCGTTCTGAACGGCCTGAGGTACTGACTATTTTCTTGTCCTTGTTTTGTTAGTCTTTTTGGGAGGCATATTCTATAAATGGAAGGAAATATGAACTAGACAAAAACTTTGACTTGAGATCATGCTCACTTGCACGATATGAATACTGAAAGAAGGGAAACTTTTCCTAAAACATCTCATAGCCTCCTTTCCATAAATGTGATATGCTACACACACATGTACAAGACTCTATTAAATGTGGCATTCAGACTCCCTAGGACTCTGTTGAACCTTAGTCTCTGATACTAATTTTGTAATGCCCCAAGTTTGTACCCCCAGACGCTACACGATGCTTACCACTCTGAAGGACCACAAGCTAACCCATGACTGATATCTGCTACGAGAACTGAATAATAATACTGTAATAAATGTGGAAAATAACTGAAATGCCATAAGGTTCAAAATATGAAATACTGATAAAGAATATCAACTATAATAATAATTTGCAAAATTGAATAATCTCTGAAAGTCTAGTCAGAAAAGCCTCTAACCGAACTGTCTGAAGTTGGAGTTGATAGGACAAGTCCCCAAACAACTCTGAATATTGAACTACTGATAAACTGAACTACTAAAATAGAAGTATGCCCTCGATAGATGAGGACTCACTCCTGAAACTGTTGCTGATAAATGGATCTATCTATGCACTGTCAGGAACCTGAGCGTATGAACCTATGATATGAGACATCATAGCACAAAGAAAGAGTATGCGTCAGTACATGGAATGTACGGGTATACTAGATAGGGTAAGGCTCAATGGAAGGGTTCATATGCATAAACAATAACTTACTAAATGATATACAGTAATTGAATGTGAAAGTACATGGATAACTGAAACTATTAAAAATACTGAGTATGTAATACTATGCATATGTGTGTATACTATAACTGAGCTTTTACTGAAGCTGAGTTCTGAGTTCTAATAATAGAGTAACTGATATCTGAGATTACTGATAACGAAGTTACTAGAACTAATTGATTGTATCTGACAGTTCTAATTCTGTAGAACTGAACTGAGTTCTATCCTGAGACTGAAACTGAGACTGTGGGAAATAATCAACTAATTGACATACTTTTTTTTAAATAGAGTTGGGGTCCAACCTGTAACCCCAGCTGGAAGGGTGTCAGAACCATGCCATGGGTAAAGACACTGAAAAGTTACCCCCATCTGGCAGGTACTCTAATGAGAATGGTGGAACCATCAACTGGGAGGTTAAAGCACCTCATCAACCCTCAACTGGTAGGTTAATGTCTGAACCTATTCTGGCTACGTAGTGCTAGAAAGCAAGGATTGCTTCTAAGGATCACCCCCTCTACAGGCAGGTGATCTCCCCATCCTTGGGTTTACTCGATGCTGAAACCTACGCCCAACTGAAAGACACTGAACTGAGTATACTGAACTAGACTGGAATAATACTGAATTTACTAATTTTTCCTGAGTTTTGTAACTGACTGAGTTATACTGAATTCCATAGCTGACTGAATTCTACTAATCATGACATGACAGATACTATTCTGTAACTAACATTGTCTCTAGGTAAATAGCTATATTGTCGGGTATTAAATACCCCCAGGACTCAATAGCATGAAAATAAAGAATATCATAATCTTAAAAGACATAACAATAGTTACTTGTCCATAATTCATTCATAGAGACATTTTATCAGACACTTGTAGGGCATAAGCTTGTACATATACTAGCATGTCATGATTGCATCATTTAATTCAGATAGACCTTCTATCAAACACCTGGGGAGAACAAATTTATGCATATAATGATGGATAATATATAAGCATTGCAACTAAAATACCCAAACTTGCAAATTCATATAATTCCCCATAAATACTATTCTATTTTTCATGAATCTTATCATAATAATGGATTGAAAACAAAATTAACATCATAGATATGTGTACAATAAATTTCAAGCATTGAAATCATGAATATATAACTTGTAAATTTAAAAAGAGGTTCTTGGGATTCATAGGTAAAAGGACCCATGAATGAACACCTAACATACCTAAATTGGTGAGTTCTTGGAGTTCTTAGAGGAATTCTTGAGCTGTGTTCTTGATTTTTGAAACTAGGACTTTCCACTTTTTATGAGAGAATGACTTAATCTTTGAATAAAGTGAATAAATTATGAGATAATGTGTTATTTAGGGGTTTAATTTTGTTATTAGACTGATTAGGGCCGTGAAAAAATACCTATTTACCCCTAGGAATGACTTAAAAGTCGTCACTGGAAAACCCGACCTGGACCCCTAGCGAGATGCGGTGATATTGCACCATGTCACTGGAAATTGAAAACTAGGAAAATGCACAGTGGCGCGATGTGGTGGTAACGCATTGCCATACTTGATGCGACCTGGAAGTTCACCGGGATATGGTGACATAGAGTAGCTTCACTGGAAAGAGGACAAATGTGAAATTGAGCCTTGGTGTGACATGCCATGATCGTAGAGGCTCACTGGATTTGACAATTTCCATTTGGTCATGCTCCGAGATGCACTAAAGTGCCAGTTGGCACAATGTTTTACTAAAATGGCTCTAACTCCTCACCCGGGTATCTGATTTGGACGAATCTTGTATCATTGGAAAGATGACTGAATTTCCTATGGATTGGTAAGCTCAAAACTTTAAAATACTAAGTATTTTAAAAAACATTGTATAGGATAACCCATGTATTGAGGGTTAATATAAGATAGGGAAATACGAGATATTACAAATATATAGGTTCATGTGCATTAAATACTGACTTACTAAATATCATGAGATAATGACATACTGAAAAACATGAGATATTTGATGCATAATTTGCATGAAAGCTGTAAAATTTGAGAATGTATGACCAACCATATAACATGATACTAAAGTAGTCTGTAAACTGAGATACTGAAATTTGGTAATTGAATAACTGATAAACTGTATGCTATGGTCACACAAACCTAAACTTATATCTATACTGAATGCTGAACTAAGACTGTGTGAGGTATCATCTAACCAAATTGCCCTAATCTGAACTAATCTGCGTCCAGCCTGTAGTACCAATTGGAAGGGTGTCAGTACCATGCCACGGGTACTAACGCTGGCTTTGTGGATCCACTAAAGAGTCACCCTCAACTAGAGGTGCTCTAATAAGATATGTGTTACCCTCGACTGGTAGGTAAACACTTTATTAACCCTCAACTGGTAGGTTGATATCTCTAACCTATACTGGCTGTATAGTTCTAGAACCAAGGGACTTCTACTAAAGGTCACACCCTCTACTGACCGGTGATCCCCCATCCCTGGGTTCACTCGGTGCTAAATCATACTCCTAACTGAACTGACACTAATTACTGGACTGAGCTAAGTTTAACTAAACAAAACAACTGATCATGGTAACTAACTGGATGACAATGTTCATGGTTTATCTGAAACCATTTTGAAAATACTAAAATTATGGAAACAGGTAATTATCGGGTATTCATAACCCCCAACACTAAATGTAATAACAGCAAAGGCATGTAAAATCTTCAAAAAAACAATAATGGGGAATCATTCTAAAAAATCATTCTCTTTGGCATTTCATTAAACGCATGGGAATTAAGGCTTTAACATTGGGATGACTTTAAACATGATGAGATAGCATGATTACATGACTAAAAACCATAATTTGAGGATTTATCCTAAATAGCATGAACGTGACATGGGAACTTCAACATCCACAACATACTATAATCCATTCCACTTGAAAATAATTGTAATCTTCACTTGAAATCAAAATAACAAGTAATTCATGGAGATAATTCATTTAAAACAAGGAAAACTCATAATTTAAAATTTAAAAAGGGATTCTTGGAATCCATGGTGAAAGTAAACCATAGATGAAAATCACACATACCTTAGACCTTAAATCTTGAAAGAAGAATAAGAATATTTAAACTTCCTTGAAGGTTATTGGATTGGGAAAGTTGATTTATTGGCTTCCTAAGAGAGAAAGAAATAGAATTTGATGATCTGAGGGATGATTAGGGTCTGTTTCTTGAGAGAAATTAGAGAAAAGTGGGAAAATAATGCCCAAATAAACGTTTAACATCGTGTTTTTATGAATTGGGGTGAGGGAAAAAGACTTAATTGCCCATTAGAGATTTAAATTTGTAACTGGAATCCCGATTACAGCTTTACTGCGATGCAGCAAGGCCCCCATCACCATATCCACCACAAAGCACCACTATCATGGTGAGGTTCTGGAATCGAAATCCAAAATATTCCCCAATGCTCATTTGAAAAATCTGAAACTTCCCCGAGACATGCTCTTTACACCCCTGCACATGAAGTAACTCAAAAACTTATGTCTCAGAGTTGAGAAGTTCAGTTTAAAAATCCTCGGAGTTAAGAGGCCAAAAATAAGACTAAGTCCCCAACACTTAGTGAAATTTTCAGGTTCTATCTTCTTATGCGAGCACTATGAGCTGAACTGATCTATGAAAAGTATGTAGTATTGCAATATCTCCCCCTTGGGAACATTTGTCCTCGAATGAGACTGATTAAGCTGAGAGTACTGAAGGAACTGAGACTACATACCAAATATGCATAACTAAAAACATGATCACATGACTGGGTCTGAAACATGATACATGGTTGAATATCATAAATAGAACTAATTCCTTGAATACATACAATGACATGAGAATGGTTTTAAAGATGAGAAAGAAATGAGAGAATCAACTTATGAGTAGCCATTACCTCAAACTGGATATGGTTTCATGAAAAAGAGACGAGATTTTTAAGACATGAAAACTTGAGGTGTTACAACATCTCCTCGTTGGGATAGTTCATCCCCTGAATGATACTAAGCACCCTCATTTAGTTACCATAAGCATGGTCTTATTAGAGCACCTGCTAGTTGAGGGTGACTCTTTAGTAGATCCACACAGCCAGTGTTAGTACCCATGAATTGCATGAACATGACATGGGAACTTAAACATCCATAACAAACTATAATCCATTCCACTTAAAAACAATTATAACCTTAAATTGAAATCAAAATAACAAGTAATTCAGGGAGATAATTCATTTAAAACATGAAAAACTCATAATTTAACAATTAAAAGGGGATTCTTGGAATCTATGGCGAAAGAAAAGCATAGATGAACATCACACATACCTTAGACCTTAAATCGTGAAAGAAGAATACAAATCTTCAAGCTTCTTTGAAGGTTCTTGGATTGGAGAAGATGATTTATTTGTTTTCTTGGAGAGAAAGGAATAGAATTTGACGATCTTGGGGATGACTAGGATTTGTTTCTTGAGATAAATTGGATAGAAGTGGGAAAATAATGCCCTAACCAACGTTTAATCTCATATTTTTACTAATTAGGGTAAGGGTAAAAGACTTAATTTTCCCTTAGAGATTTAAATTCAAAATTAAGACGCTGATTATAGCTTCAACGCGATGCACCAAGGCCCCCATCTCTATACCCACTGCGACACGCCACTATCTCAGTGAGATTCTAGAATAGAAATCCAAATGTGCCCCAATCCTCATCTAAAAAAACAAAACTTTATCGAGATATGCTCTTTACACCCTGAATATGAATTAACTCAAAAATTTATATCTCGGGGTCAGGAATGCCAATTTAAAAATCCTCAGAGTTAAGAGGCCAAAAATAATACTAAGTCCCCAACACTTAAAATTTTAAGGTTCTAAGCCTCTTATACAAGCAATATAAGCTGAACTAAGTTAAGAAAAGTATGGGGTATTACTCTCAAGTACCAAAACCCAAGTCAAAAATACCTAACTCAATACCCAACCTAACAATAATAACAACAATATGCCCCTTATATTTATACCATTAGCCCAAATCTCTCAAGGATCCAAATAATCTCAAGGAAACAATTATTATACAATTTAGTGCACATAAGAAACCAGAATAACAGTACAGCACATAATTCTTAGTTTACTCAAGGACCGCCATGCTCAGCTGAACCTTGTACATACAAGTTAAGGGTCTTATGGTTGCCTGCTATTCATGACCTACAGGAGATGAGATCTTTTCCACGTACCAAAAAATCTAAAAATTTACTATTTTCCAACCTTATGACAACCAATCCCATGAAAATGTCTAAATATTGGTATATCCCATAATAGTAATCAATAGAAAGTCACAAAAAATCATAGAAACAATGATAACATCCAACACTTGTAACAACTGACATCAATCAAGACTAATAAAGTATCTCATAAGGAGTAACTTGGTTTTGGGGGAGGTTCTTGGGCTAAGTCTTGTCTTAAAGGAAAGACTAACAAAGCATCTCATAAATTAAGACACAATGTGGTGGTGTCAACTCTTGCCCATGGAGCATAACTTGTTGTTCGAAAGTCCTTGAGAAAATTTTTGCCTCTAAGGCAAGAGTTATAGAGAATCTCATAAACCAAGTGACAATGAGGCACTATTAACTATTGCCCATGGGGTGTAACTTGTTATTTCAAAGTCATTGGGCTAAGTCTTGCCTCTTAAGAAGAGTTATAGAATATTTTACAAATCAAGACATAATTTGGTAGTGTTAACTCTTTCCCATAGGGTTTAACTTATTTTTTAAAAGTCTTTGGGCTAAGTCTTGCTTCTGAGGCAAGGGTTCTAGAGAATCTCATAAATCAAGACACAATGTTCTTAGCCATGGGTGTAAATTGTTATTTGAAAATTACTGGGCTTAGTCTTGTATTTAATGCAAGAGTTATAGAGTATCTCATATATTAAAACACAATGTGCTAGTGTCAATTCTTGCCTATGGGACGCAACTTGTTGTTTGAAATCCCTTGGCCTAATTTATTTTTTTTGGGGAAAATTTTGGAATTTTATTGATTAAATAAAACACTTACAACATATTGGGCCCAACAGACTTATTAATCCACACATAAAACAAAAAGAAACAAACCTAAGATAAAAAGTAGCCCAACTCAATGACCCAAGTCCGCTACATCTACATATAATATAGGGTTTCCTAATCCAAACTATACTTTCCATTTCCTAACCCTTACATCTGTATCTATGTTGTCACCACATGCTAACTCTACATTCATTACTCTTCTTCTTAGGGTGATCAACATTCTTGGTTTAAACCTACCATTTTATGCTTTATTAGCTATCAAGAGTTATTTTTTTCTTTTCCTTGCTTGTTTTTTATTTTACTGTTTCTTTGTTTATCTTTCTTTTTCCCAGCTGAGCTTTTTGATGGATGGTGTAAGACTGCAACACTTTATAGGATCAAGTCTCCTGGTAGCTCATCCTTTCATCTAGTAAGTTGTACTACTATAGTTGGTTATCCTTTTTTGTATACTCATCCTTTTCTTTTTGTAGGTAAATATGGAATGAAGTTCAAGCAGGTTCTCTAAGATTGATTCAACCTAGGATCCTTCCATTTTGTTGGGCACTTTTTGTTGTTTGAATTAAATAGGCTAGATAGTATTTCACCTTTTTTACTGACTATTATGATCTTGTAAATATGCTTTGTGAAAAACTGTATGTTAAGCCTTTCCAGCCCCATCACCCCTTGCTTGGTGATACTCTTAAATATGGAAATTGTCTCTTATCACTACTAAGTATTCTCCTATTGTTCAATGTTGAACAGCTAAAATTGCATTCATCTATTGCTCTGTTAGCTAAAAAATTAGTTAATTTATTTTCTTCTCTGAGTGTATGTTGAAATTTATGCACCTTCCCTGCTAATAAAGATTTAATGTCCTCTACCATATCTGAAATAATCCATGGACATGGCCATTCTATTGCATGATTTTATATACCATCATTGAATCTATTTTGAAGATTGCTTGATTATAACTATATTTATGTAAATGTTTGCTTTCTTGTAATAAAGCTATTATTTTTGCCTGCATAATGGATGTATTTTCCATTTGTATGCATTTTTCATATAATAGATCACTCTTTTCATCCCTGAAACAAAAGGCATAGAAACTAGGTCCTAGAATCCCTCTAGAAGCCCCATCAGTGTTATATTTGACCCTTTCAGTTGGAGGTAATTCCCACATAACCATTAACACCTTTAGAGGGGGTGAATATGTTTCCAAATCCTTCAAAATTCCTCTCCATCTATTTGGAAAGTTCTTCTTTGGTTTTCTCACCTTCAACAATGTCAACAAATTCCTAGTAACATTTAGAATGCTCCTTTGGTATGTTGTTTGTATTCCTTCATGTTTGCTATAATTTCTCCTTCTTTATATATCCCACATTATAATGGTTAGTACAACATTATAATATAGAACCATTCCTTACCTCACATCAGCATCCCACCAACTCATTATAACCTCTCTAAGAGAAAGATTTTATATATTTATACCTGCATAAGAAAAATACCAAGTCCTATTAACAGTAAAAGCCTTGAAAAAGACATGTGAGATGGTCTCCTGATTAGGAGCTTCACAACACCATCATCTTGAAGGTCTCTTATATCTCCATCTTCTAACTCTATCATCTACTAGAACCTTGTATTTCCATGACCTCTAAATAAAAATGCCATCTTAAATGGCAAACCTTTTACCCTAATTTTACTGTAAATAGTGTTTATTTGCTCCTTATACATTATATATATTCCCAAGTATAATTGATTGTAAATTGTCCTCTTATGTACAGCATCCATATTATCACTACCCTTTTCTTCCTGTGGAGCTCTGGCATTATCCATTATGTAACTAGAATATTTAGCTGGTAATATTTCATTGAGAGTTATTTCATCCCATTCACCATTTTTGGTCAGTTCCCATACAAACTGGTAGCTCTAGTCCCAAGGGTAATATCAACCGATAATGGTATATAAGTCTCCTTATCCATTCCAATTATCATGCCATATTAAATATTTTCCTCCCTTCACTTTCTATCTAATTTGGTGTTCAATTAGCTCCTTTGCCTGCAACATTTTCCTCCATACTTGAGATCCATTATTTCGTGTCCTCCATATCACCTGTTTATGGGTTTCCTTCTAGCAATACTTATTATTCATGTATGAACCCCAGATAGACTTTTTAGTCCTAAAATTTTACTAAATCTTGCAAAAAATTTCCATTGATACATCCTGCAGCCATCTAAATCCCAAACCTCCCTTATCTTATGGAAAACATAAATTCTTCCATTTGGTCCCATATCTTTCGTTACCTCCTACAACTTCTCTAGAAAAATTGAGAAATCATTTTGTCTATTTGTGTAAACACATTAAAGGAGGATTCATGACTGACAAGAAATGTATTGGTATACTTTGCAACACAAGATTTATCAATACTACTCTTCCACTATATGATAGTAACTTCTCTTTTCAAGCCTAAAGTTTTGACCTTATCTTTTGTATAATCTACTGATAATATGATTTCTATTTCCTTTTGTAAAAAATAGGGCAACCCAAGTAATTAAATGGAAATTCCTTTCTCGGTATTCCTATAGCCACTTCTGCAGTAATTACATCTCTTTGTGATACACTTTAATACAGATAAATAGCCCTCTTTTCTTTATTGATCTTTTATCCTGACACCCTCTCATACTTCTCCAAAGTTGGTGCTATTAGATTTATAGTTCTTAACTCTGCCTTACATAAAATGATCATATCATCTACAAATGCAAGATGATTGGTCCACAGACTTCCTCTAGGCATTCCAAATCTTTTGAACTCTTTCATTGTCATTAATTTGTTCAATTATCTAGTTAACACCCATGTTACTAGGATAAAATGAGTGGGAGATAGTGGATCACCTTGTTTCACCCCTCTTGTAGATTTTAAAAAAACCTTGGTTATCCATTAATTGGTATGGAATACCAATTATTGCTACTAGCATGAAAATTATGTCAATAATTCTTTCCCCAAATCCTAACTTCCTTAATACCATTATCAGGAAAACCCATTCCAATCTATTATAGGCCTTCATCGTGTCTAATTTCATCACCATGTTTGGTGTCTTGCTATTCTTCCTAATTTCAGTGTTTATCTCTTGTACCAGTAAGATGTTTTCTGCAATACTCTGTCCCTCTAAAAAAATAGATTGCTCAGTAAAAAATTACAAGGAAGCACTTTTCAAATTCTCTCATGAATAATTCTTAAGAAAATTTTATTGACAAAATTTCTAAGGGATATTGGTCTTATGTTAGAAAAGATGCTCATATTTGTGTTATTGGGTAAAAGTACCAAATTTGTATGAGTTAAAAAACTTGGTAACTCCACCCTTCAATGAAATGGTTTCATCGTTATATAAAAATCCTCCCCTATTATCTCCCAAGTATCTTGGAAAAAAGCTCCAGTCATACCATTTGGACCTCCTGCACTACTCCTATTCAAACCCACAACTGCTAGCTTGACCTCTTCTTTTTCTAGTATTTGTTGTAACTCAATATTTTGATCCTCGGTAATCACCCTTAGTAACTCATCAATCATATAATAATCAATTTCTTCATCCAATTTGGTAAACTGTTTATTGTAAAAATCTACTGCTGCTTCTACTATTACTCCCTGGTCCTCTAGCCACTGACTATTCTCATCTTGAATTTTTCTTATTTTCAACCTATGTCTTCTCCCATTCACTACTGCATAAAAGAACTTTATGTTTCTTTTTCTATCTTTAAACTATTCCATTCTTGCTTTCTGCTTACAGAATTCTTTCTCAACATGCAAGTATCTCATCAATTTAGCTTATTCCATATGTAGTTTTTCTCTATTTTCCACAGTAGGATCCTCCTCAAATTTGTTTCCATCACCTTTATTTTATATTTCAATGTGGAAATTTCTTGAAAGACATTCCCCAATTTTTCACTTCTCCATTTTGTTAGCTTTCTTCACTTTTTTTATCTTGTGCTGAAACACAATAAATAGATTTCCTTCAAAGTCTGTTTTCCAGTTCTGCCTAATTAATTCTTTGAAGGATTCCTCCTTAATCAAGAAATTTGAGAATTTGAATGGCTTGTTAACCTTTTCATTGTTGCTTTTAAGATTGTTCAATAGTGGTGTATAGTTTGAACCACTTCTGATCAAATGATCCACCTCCAAGACTGGATACTTGCTTATCATTTCCTCATTGCACATAATCCTGTCCAGTCTCTTGAAAATGCAGTCTTTATTCGTTGTACCATTCCACTATGTATAGTTTCTCTCTTTATATCCCACATCTTGTAATAGATACATATTCATAAAATGGTTGAAATTTCTTACCTTTACATCTGTAACTGGTAGACCACTTAGCTTTTTTTCTCCATTGTTGATTATATTAAAATCCCCCTATTAGCCATGGTATTTGTACATTAGAAGTTTTGTCTTCTAATGACTCCCATGCTAATAATCTTTCCTCCATTGTACATTTTGCATATATCAAGGTTACTAACACCTTTACTTCCTGATTTTGATCACATAATTGCAAAGCCAACTACTGCTCCTCATCTTTAATTACTTGTACTTAAAACATCTCATCTTAAAACCCCCATATTTTCCCATTTGTATTGGAAATTGCATGCTGAAGTCCCAATTTTCTTCTTTATCTTTCCAATTCACTTACACCTTGAAAAGGCTCCATTAATGCTACAAAATAAAATATGTTCTTTTTGTGCATATTCATTAATTTAGTGAATGCCTTTTGAGTATTCACTGATAGGATATTCCATATTTGAACATTCATCATTGTTTATTTTTGGCTATTGCACCCCTCGTAACTCTGGACAAAGCTTGTGCATTTTTTCTGTCTCCACCTGCTTTTTTCTTTTGTTTACCTTGGTCTTCCTTTATTCTGTCTATCTGTTTTGGAGATAAATCTCCCATTTTTTGCCACTTGTTCAATGTTTTTCTCTATATCTGTTGTATCCATATCATCTAAAGCTTCCTTTCTTAATTCCTGATGATTAAAATCCTCTTTTATTGGAAAAGGAAGAACTTTTTTATCATCCACTTCAGACAATACTAGTTCCCCAGTATTAAGACATTGATATTCAATTGTTGTAGGTACAACTTGTCCTTGAGCTAAGTATTGCCTCTAAATAAAGAGTTACAGAGCATCTCAAAATCAAGACGCAGTGTGGTGGTGCAACTCTTGTCCGTAGGGAGTAACTTGCTATTTGAAAGTCGTTGGCCTATTTTTGCCTTTAAGGCAAGAGTTATAAAATATCACTTAAATCAAGACACAAGGTGATAGTGTAAGCTCTTTCCCATGAGGCTTAATTATTGTTTGAAAGTCTTTGGGCTAAGTATTGTCTCTAAGGCAAGATTTATAGAGCATCTTCTAAATCAAGACACAATATGGCAGTGTCAACTTTTGTCCATGAGACGTAACTTGATGTTTGGAAGAAATCAAAGAAAAGAAAAAGAATAAAAGTTGAGGAAAATGAATTTTATTTTAAAACAAATCAAAGAAAATAAAAAACTAAAAAATAAAGGTTGAGAGGAGAAAAGAAAAAAAATAAAAGAAAAAAATAAAGGTCGAAGACAAATAAGCATAAAGAGTTGTTTAAGGATATTGAGATATAGAGTGGCTAATAAGTATTTGTCCGATTTTTTTTATAGAGGACAAAAAAGCGAAGTCACCCTATGTGGAGGCCTTCTATGAAGTCTACCCTCGTTATGCTAAGTGATTTGGGGATAATGTACTGGGCCTTTGGCTGAATAAATGTGTTGTTTTCTTTCTTCCGTTTTAACTTATTTTGGCTTCTAAATAACAACATATGATATAAAAATGTGATAATGATGGTAATAATAATTAATAAGTAGAAGAGTAAAAGTATTAATATCATAGTTTTCTACTATAAATTTAATATATTATACAAATACAAAATATCGAGTTTATAAACAAGTACAAAACTTAAAACAAGATGACGAAAAAAAATTGTTCAAGAAAAAATGTGTAAAATGATAATAAGATTTAGACAATAAAACATATATATTTATTTATTAATAATTATAAAAATGATAATAAAATAAAGTAATATATTATTAATTTAGAATCTTAAGAAAAATAAATTGAAAGAATGGAGGGTCAAAATTGAGTGTCAACACTTAGTATATAACTTCTCATCATGCCGTCTCTGAAGTACAGTCCTTAAGTGTCTTGCATGATAGACCTCATTCTTCGAATAAACCAAGATGCCATATATAAATACAATCACAAAGGAGTCGAGATACAATTGAAATACCTTGTTCATCAACTCTTTGAATGTTGCAGGGCATTGGCCAACCCAAATGACATGACTAAAAACTCGTAATGACTTTATCGCATCTGAAAATCCATCTTTGGAATATTCAAACCTCTAGTCTTTAACTAGTGATACTCAAATCTCAAGTCTATCTTGCAAAACAAAACACCGACGCACCCTGAAATTAGTCAAGTAGATCATTAATGCGAAGAAGGGGATACTTGTTCTTGACTGTCACCTTGTTCAATTGTTGATCATCAATAATGTTCATAGAACTATCCTTATTCTTCACAAACAATATAGAACCACCCCAAGGAGATACACTAGGTCGAATAATACCCTTACCTAAGAAATCCTATAATTTCTCCATCAATTCCTTCAACTCAGTTGGGGCCATCATATAAGGAGGAATTGAAATGGGCATGGTTCCTGGCTCAACATCAATAGCAAAATCAATATAACGGTACAAAGGCATACCAGGCAAATCCAAAGAAAGCAAGTTCATGAACTCGCGAACAACTCGTACAAATTTCAAAAGAGGCGGTAAGGCAACACTAGTATCACAAATATTGTCTCCTAGTCATAACATAGTGCTTAGGACAAAAAGTGATCCCAAGCTAACCCATGTACTGGCATGATACTTAAGGAACTAATTTAAATTGTATGAAAAACAAAATTTACTGAATGGAAACATGATCATGAGAAAGTCTAAATAAATAAGATACCGTAATAGTTTACAATATGAGAAAGTTGAAGAAAACTGGAATTACATATCATGACTCTGACTGACTATCCATGAAGTCTCTACTATACTGACTATAGATAGCTGGGATATCCCTCCAACTACCACTAATCAATACATATGAATAATAACAATATAGTACATGAACTACAACTGACTGAAATCCGCGAAATAAGAGAACTTATCACCTGCTAGCTAGAAGTTGTAAACTATCTAATTATAATGTGTGGCCTACAACTGGTACCTATATTATGAGACAATGTAGCATATAGACATATATGTGGATCAGTACTTTGAAATGTACTGAGTAAGTGGGGTGAATGCTATAAGTAAAACTGAATAGATACATAATCTTAAAACATGCATGCTAAGTGCAAGTAGACTCACCAAGAGACTAAAAGCAGTTAAAAGCTGAAGTATCATAAAATATGAGTAAAAAACATAATATGATGAGCTTGTAAATCACTACACCTAGTTTTTTATATCCTTACTTTTGTAGAACAAGTAGAACTAAAGTTGGGAATCAATAAACCATTAATATTGTATGTAAATCTCATGTAAAGTTGAACATGTTGTAAAACTGAACTGAGGGTCATGTATAGATACTGAGCATGAAAACATGAACATGTAAAACTGAGAATGCAAGACCAAGAAATGTGTGCACTGAAATAATCTGATTAACTAAATAATTGATATCTTAATACCTGAAAATTTGATTACTTGGTCAAGCAAACCTGAACTAGTATAGACTGAGTACTGACTAAAACCGTGGGAGCTATCATGTAACTGACATACCCTAAGCTGAGATAACTGGGGCCCAACCTTTAACCCTAGCTGAAAGGGTGTTATTACCTTGCCATGGGTACTAACACATGCCACGTGGATCCACTAAATTGATGCCTAGAAGGACTAGGGAGTCAAGCCTAAACTGACAAGTAACCCCTGAGAGAAAGTCAAGCCAAAACTAATGGGTAACCCCTCATATCATATGTTATCATGTTGTTCTGGAACCTACAGATTGTTGTTAACAACTCTTTCTAAATAGATGGGGTAGCCGCCATCCCTACGTTCACTCAGATGTCTTAATAGGGTATGACATTTCCTAGTTGGCATTTCAGGAAACAAACTCTCCTATTTTTTTCATCTTTATATCTTCATAGGGTACGACATTTCCTTTAGTAAACAAACTCTCCCATTTTTCTTCAAATCTTAGCTCGATTCAACTCTTAGTTGCATGAAATTTTCACTAAGTGTTGGGGACTTAGCCATTTCAAGACCCCTAAACTTTGAAGATTTTTATTCTGGTCTTTCCGACCTCGAGAGAGGATTTTTATTCTGGTTTTTCCGACCCCGAGATGTTAATTTTTAAGCTACTTCATATTTAGGGATGTAACAAGTATGTCTCAGGGGAGTTTCAAATTTTTTGAATAAATTTTAGGTTATGTTTGGATCACGAATCCAACAAGTCATCGTGATAGCGCCGCATCGCAGTGCTGTTCTTGTTGGCACATATACTGCATCACAGTGAGGGTGTTGTGTCTAGTTCTTAGTTTATAATTTGAATGCATGTGTTATAATCTTTATCCTAGTATGTGAAGTGCTTATGAGGTGAAAAATGTTCATAGAAATCACCTAGAACAAAGTTGAGCTAAGAGCCTTTAATTCGTTCAAAGTTTAGTGTTCGATCCTACAAGGAAAAAATTTGAATGTGTATTACTTTGAAACATATGGAATTTTTTAGCTCAAGACCCCACCAAATTATAGATAATTTAATTAGCTTTCCAACGATACCAATTTCACCATAATCCGATACCCAAGCAAAAAGTTATGATCATTTGCGTCGAAATCGGTAAGCCACCACGATAAGACCACATCGCAGTGACATAGTTGCATCCAGTTTTGTTGGTTTAAATGATTAAGGGTAATTTGGGTCTTTACCCCCCTCAACCCAATCGTTCATAACACGATTTGGGCATTAGTTAGGGCATAATTTTGCCCTTCTTCTATAATTTTTCTCTCAAGAAAACCATTCCCTTTCCCCAAGAAATAAAGAATCCAAATTTTCCAAGTTCAAGAATGTTCAAGAAAGCTTCAAGAATGGTGTTTCTATCCCACGTTATGAATTTTAAGGTATGTGGGAGTTCATCCATGGGTCCCCTTTCACCCATGGAGCCCAAAAACCCTTTTCTTTAAATTAAAGAGTGAATTTTCTATCATTATGATATTTTATATGTTCAAGAAAGATTGGAATTTCATGTTTTCATGGGGATTTTAATTCAATTCAGCCCATGTATTATCCCATGCAAGATTTTGAATTCCTCATGCTATCAACTTAAGTTTCTCATGCTTTATTCAAGTGAATTCCATGATAGATCCTAAACTCATGATTTTAAGAAACATTCCCTTATTTTAAATTCATGTTTTCCCCATTTTTGATGAAATGCCCATGCCTTGAGTTAAACCATGATTCAATACTACAGTTTGAGTTTGAATGTCATATTTTAATGATCATTCAGTGCTGGTGGGTTATGAACACTCGATATCGATGTATTTTTACATGATTTTTGTTTTCAAGCAATGAGGCAATCAGACTATGATTTTTAATATCATATTCAGAACACCATGATTATGTTTAGCATTATCAGTTTACATGTTTATAATTACCTCCGAATCCATATGCACTGTCAGTTTCATAATACCATGACCAAAGCTTATCAGTTATCAGTGCATGCACCAGTTAGTATTCCAGTGTCTTTCAGTTAGGAGTAGGAATTAGCACCGAGCGAACCTTAGGATGGGGGATCACCCGCTAATTAGGACTGGGTCCTTAGCAGCAGTTCCTAAGTTCTAGAACTACATAGCCAGCGTAGGATTATGAGATGTCACCCGCTAGTTTAGGACTGATACTATTTTAGGGGTCACTCATCAATTAGGACTGACTCCCTAGTCTTTCGGGCCATCAGTTTAGTGATCACGCTAATTCAGGTTCTACTCCGATGGCAAGGATAGAATAGCCCTACTCGATATGGGTCAGACATTGGACTTCATGATAGCTCACATTGTTTATGTCGATTGCATGATAGCTCCCATTGTCTCAATGTAGTATTCAGTCAATAATTTAGTTCAGGTTTGCTTGACTAAAGCATACTGATAACCAATCATTCAATTATCGAATTTCAGTATTTCAGTTTACAGATTATTTCAGAAATGTGTATATGCCTGGTCTTGCTTTCTCAAATATTACAGCTTTCATGCATTCATACTCAATTATCTCATGTTGTTCATTTAGTCCTTATCTTAGATGCACAGTACCCCACAGTTTCAGTCTTGTCATTCAAACTAAGTATAGTTCAGTATTACATGATCAGTATTAAGTCATCAGCTATTCAGTATTTGTATATTAGTAGTCCATATTCATATATCAGCTACTCAGTGTATATGAGTTAGTTATCTCTTTTCTTAGATTTCAATCATTCTATCACTCGGGCATTAGTTATTCAATTAATCAGATCAGATCAATTCATGTATATTGGTTTCGTATGTTCATGTATACATGTTTTACCATATCCCAGCTTCACCTCTACTTATGCTACAACAAGTAAAGTTTTAAGGAACTAAGTGTAGTGATTCATCAGCTTATCATATTATGTTTGTTACTCATGATTTAAGCTACTTCAGATTTTAGTTTATTTTAGTCTCTTGGTGAGTCTACTTACACTTAGTATGCATATTTTAAGATTAAGTATGAAATTAGTTTTACTTATTGCATTCACCCCCACTTACGCAGTACATTCTAGAAGTACTGATCCATAGATACGTTTGTGTGGTTACATTCTTTCACAATGTAGGTACCAGTTGAAGCCCACACATCATAACCAGACAGTTGCAGTTTTCAACCAGCAGGTTATGAGTCTCCTATTTTAGGGACTCTAGTCAGATGTTGTTCATGTACATTATTTTAATATTCATATGTATTTATTATTGGTAGTTTGAGGTATGTCCCAGCTATCTATAGCCAGTGTAGTAGAGGCTTTATAGATTTAAGTCAGAGTCAGTCATGTAATTTCAATTCTCTCTTCAGTTTTATCAAATTGTAAATTGTATCAGTATTATTCTTTTCCCAGATTTTGTCATGATTATATTTCTGCATAGCAAAACCAGCTATTTAATATATTATAAATCAGTTACTCAACAGTATGCCAGTTCATAGGGTAGCTTGGGATCACTTGTGGTTCCGAGGATCGTGTTATGACAAGGGGATAGTCTCGGGTCGTGACAAACTTAGTATCAGAGCCCAGGGTTCAAGTGTCTTAGGGTGTCTATGAAACCGTATCTAGTAAAGTTTTACAGAACAGTATGGAAAAGTATGTACTTTTGGTAGAGAGGCTATAGGGCATTTAAGAAATATTTCTCTTCTTTCATGTCTCAGATCATGCGGTAGAAATGTTCTCTATGGAGCTTATGCAGATTCTCACATTAATCCATTCGTGCAAACTTTGCCTTATTCTTGAGGCTACAGAAATAGCCAAGCTTAAATCCTTACAGATGAGTTTTCTCAGATAGTCCCCACAAATAGTTATGGGATTATATGCAAGCTCGAAAATATCCCATCAGTGTCTTTATGTTCCAAAGTATGAAATATTTTATTTAGGTTCATGAAAAATTATGCATTGAGCTCAAGTCAGCTATGCTTTCAGATCCCTTCTTAGAATCCTATGATAGCATATGACCTAGAGTTAGAAGCATGAACCCAGAAGTTTAGCAGCAGTAAAGTAGGAATAATGTTTATCTGGATTTAGCAGATTATGTATTCATGGGGCTATTTGTATGAAAGGTAAACAGTAAGCTTGAAATAGTGTATGCAAGAATTTATGTTTATTAATTTAAAATTAAGTATGATAATGTATGTATGCCTTTGAGGTGTATACAAGGTGATATGGGATTGTATTATTTCTTAGTTTTAACAGTGTGTGTGCTTAGATGGTACCCTTGAGTTGTTAAGTGTGAATGAGGCTATATATTATATGATGTTCTTATCAGCTAACTTATGGGTTATAGGTTGATAATGTTGGGTATGTTGGTGTAAGGGTAATTATCATGGTTTAGAGAAATATATAAGTTTAGAGATGTGATATTAGTGGGCTATGAAGGAAGTTAGTATGGTTCATTAAAGGTTTAGGGATATCCATGTTAAGTATTAGAATCTAAGTTTGAATTATGGATGGTTGAGCTAATAGAAAGAAGAGTTCAAATTTTAGATGGTGTGAACTCAGGGTATAGTGATATTATGAAGATTATAAGTTAGTCAGTGTTTGAGTTATTACATAATGACTATTAAGGCTATAGAAAGATAAGAGTTGTATCTCAGAAGGAAGTACTAGAAACAGGTTTTACACTTTCAAGTGTAGTCTTTCAGGTTGAGTTTATTATTTATATGTACTAATATATTTCGGGCTCTAGAGTAAAGTTGTTGCAGTTCAGTTTAGAGTTTATTAAAGAGGTCCGCAGACTTAGGATAATGGCTTAAAGATAAGGGGGAGATGATAGGACAAGGAACCAAGTCAGGCTCTCAGATTCTAGTAGTGATGTAGTGTATTATAGAACATTAGTAGGGGAGGAAGATGTCCGACCCATTCTTATCTCAGTGCAAAGTTTTATACTTCAGTCATCATGATATCTACTCAGGCTTTACATGTCAGCTCTGTGATCATAGTTCATGTTCATGCACATAATAGAGAATAATGTACACTTCCAGTTCCTAGTATGAGGAGTTCTGGTTCACTTAGCAGTACAAATCATATTCCATGAATTTATGAACTCCAAACTCAGGTCATGCAGCTCATGACTCATGTACCCATGCTTTACAGTATGCTCAGTTCTCGTAACTCATGGTTCACTCTTAATGACTAGCAAAATTCAGTTTATGTCATGTGTGTCCTCAGTTTTGATCTCTTTAATGAATTCATGCTTTTATGGGCGTTTGTTTAGAAGTTCATATGTGGTTATAAAGATAGGCTTGAAAGTTATGTTGGTGTATAAGTGGATGAATGCATTGCGCATTAGTGAATTCCTAGTAAGAGGTTGAATGTAGTTGTTGAAGTGGTACTAAGAATTATTCATGAGATAAAAGTTGTGAAAATGCATGGGGTATTGAATTCATGGTTCAGACTAGTGTTATGATGTGATGTGTTATACCTTGTGATTTTGAGTTAGGATTTATCATGGTGAGAAAATTTAGTTCAGTTCAGATTTAAGTAATGGAGTTATCAATGCCCATATAAGAATTATAAGTGGAATTAAATGAGCCTAGTATTTGAGAGGAAAAGCATAGTTGAGGGAGTGTTTGAGAAGTGTGGCTAAGCTTAAAAGTTAGCAGTTTTATTGAGTAAGGCCCAGACTTATATTTTATAGGCCTATGTTCTATGTTACAGAGTGATAGCCATATTAAGATTCCTTACACATATATCCTACTCAGATCATGCCTAAGATCCTTTTCTCCCTAATGTTATTTGAACTTCTTAGAAAGAGTGTTGAAGAAATACGCTAGTTGAGTGTAAGATTTTAGTATAATTCAGTCCGTATAACCAGGAATTTAGTTTAGAAGTTAGATAGACAAGTTCCTATGATTTTCCATTTTCCATCTAGTCTTACTATCTGGAGTTTCATGAATATGGTCATTCTATGAGGTAAAATATTCACATCCATGCAAATTATGAATTCAGTTTAGTTCATGCATTATATTTCAGATTCATATATTTAGTCATGATTCAGATCGTAAGTTTTCCATGCATCATCTCAGTCTTTCCTTAGTATTTCAGCCAAGTCAGTATCATTCTGGAGATGAATGATCTCAAGGGGGCGATATTATAATACCCTGAGTTTTCATGTCCTAAAGCTTTCAACTTTTCTTCACAAAAATAGATTCAGTCTAGGTAATGGTTACTCATAAGTTGAATCTCTCATTTCTATCTCAGTCGTATAACCATTCTCATATCGTTGCATGTATGCACGAAATCAGTTCAGTTCATGTATAATGCTGAGACTCATCTATGCACTCATGTTCCAAGTCATGCATGTTCAGTATATGATCTTAGTTACCTTAGTAAAGTACTCTCAGTCTAACCAGTCTCATTCGAGGATGAATGCTCCCAAGGGATAGATATTGTAATACCCCATACTTATCTTAGCTCGATTCTTCTCTTAGTTGCATTCTTAAGGGGCTTAAGGCTTAAAATTTTCACTAAGTGTTGGGGACTTCGCCATTTTAAGACCCCTAAATTTCGAGGATTTTTATTCTGGTCTTTTTGACCCCGAGATATTAGTTTTTGAGTTACTTCATGCTTAAGGATGTAAGAAGTATGTCTCGAGAGTGTTTCGGATTTTTAGAACAAGGTTTGGGTTATGTTTGGATCACGAATCCAGCAAGTCACCGCGATAGCGCAGCATCGCAGTGTTATTCTTGTTGGCACATATACCGCTTCGCGGTGAGGATGTTGTGTCCAGTTATTGATTTATAATTTAACACATGTGTCATAATCTTTATCCTAGTATGTTAAGTGCTTATGAAGTGAAAAAAATGTTCATAGAAATCACCTAGAACAAATTTGAGCTAAGAGCCTTTGATTCGTCCAAAGTTTGGTGTTTGGTCCAACAAGGGTCAACTTTGAATGTGTATAACTTTTGACATATATGGAATTTTCCATCTCACGACCCACCAAATTGTATATAATTGAATTATCTTTCCAACTATACCAATTTTGCCTTAATCTAATACCCGAGCAAAAAGTTGTGATCGTTTTCGTCAGAACCAGTAAGCCACCGCGATAAGACCGCATCGCGGTGACATAGTTGTATCCAATTTTTTTGGTTTAAATGATTGAGGGTAAATTAGGTCTTTTCCCTCCTCAACCCAATCATTCATAACACGATTTGGGCATCAGTTAAGGCATAATGTTGCCCTTCTTCTCTAATTTTTCTCCCAGGAAAACCATTCCCTTTTCCCAAACACAAATTCAATTCCTTTTTCTCCAAGAAATCAAGAATCCAAGTTTTCCAAGTTCAAGAATGTTCAAGAAAACTTCAAGAATGGTGTTTCTTTTCCAAGTTATGAAGTTTAAGGTATGTGGGAGTTCATCCATGGTCCCCTTTCACCGATGGAGCCCTAAAACCCTCTTCTTTCAATTAAAGAGTGAATTTTCTATCATTATGATATTTTATATGTTCAAGAAAGATTGAATTTCATGTTTCCATGGTGATTTTAATTCAATTTAGCCCATTTATGATCCCATGAAAGATTTTGAATTCCTCATGCTATGAATTTAATTTTCCCATGCTTTATTCAAGTGAATTCTATGATAAATCCTAAACTCATAATTTTTAGCAACATTCCCATGTTTAAATTCATGTTTTCCCCATGTTTGATGAAATGCCCATGTTTTAAGTTAAACCATTATTCAATACTACAGTTTGAGTTTAAATGTCATGTTTTAATAATCATTTAGTATTGGTAGGTTATGAACACCCGATACCTGTGTTTTTACATAATTTTTGTTTTCTAGTAGTGAGTCAGTCAGACCATGATTTTTAATATCATATTCAGAAGACTATAATCATGTTGAGCATTATCAATTTATATGTTTATAATTACCTTAGAATCCGTATGCACTGTTATTTTCAGAATACCATGACCTGAGCTTATCAGTTATTAGTTATCAGTTATCAAGCATACACTAGTTAGTATTTAAGTGTCTTTCATTTGAGAGTAGGATTTAGGACCGAGCGAACCAAGGGATAGGGGCTGACTCGCCAGTTACAACTGGGTCCTTAGCAGTAGTCCCTAGGTTCTAAAACTACGAAGCCAGCGTAGGATTATGAGATGTCCCCCACTAGTTTAGGACTGATACTATTTTAGAGGACACCCGCCAGTTAGGACTGACTCCCTAGTCCTTCGGGACATCAGTTTAGCGATTATGCCAATTCAGGTTCTACTCTGATGGCAAGGATAGAACAACCCTACTCGATGTGGGTTAAACAATGGACTTTATGATAGATCACATGGTTTATGTCAGAGTCATGATAGCTCCCACTATCTCAATGCAGTAATCAGTCTATAATGTAGTTTAGGTTTGCTTAACCAAAGCATACTGATTACCAGTCATTCAGTTATCGAATTTCAGTATTTCAGTTTACAGATTATTTCAGAAATATATATATGTCTGGTCTTGTATTCTCAAATATTACAGTTTTCATGCATTCATACTCAGTTATCTCATGTTGTTCATTTAGTCCTTATCTCATATGCACAGTACCCCATAGTTTCAGTCTTGTTATTCAAACTACGTATAGTTCAGTATTACATGGTCAGTATTAAGTCATCAGCTATTCAGTGTTTGGCTATTAGTAGTCTATATTCATATATCAACTACTCAGTGTATATGCGTTAGTTATCTCTTTTCTTAGATTTCAATCATTCTGTCACTCAGGCATTAGTTATTCAGTTAATCAGATCAGATCAGTTCATGTATGTTAGTTTCGTATGTTCATGTATACATGTTTTACCATATCCCAGCTTTACCTCTACTTATGCTACAACAAGTAAAGTTTTAAGGAACTAAGTGTAGTGATTCACCAGCTTATTATATTATGTTTGTTACTCATGATTTAAGCTACTTCAGATTTAAGTTTATTTTAGTCTCTTGGTAAGTTTACTTACACTTAGTATGCATGTTTTAAGATTAAGTATGAAATTAGTTTTACTTATTGCATTCACCCCCGCTTACTCAGTACATTCTAGAAGTACTGATCCACATATACATTTGTGTGGTTACATTGTTTCATAATGTAGGTACCAGTTGTAGCCCACACATCATGACCAGACAGTTGCAGTTTTCAGCCAGCAGGTTATGAGTTCTCCTATTTCAAGGACTCCAGTCAGATGTTATTCATGTGCTTTATTTTATCATTCATATGTATTGATTACTAGTAGTTGGAGATATGTCCCAGCTATCTATAGTTAATATAGTAGAGGCTTCATAGATGTCAGTCAGAGTCTGTCAAATAATTTCAGTTCTCTCTTCAGTTTTATCAGATTGTAAATTGTATCAGTATTATACTTTTCCTAGATTTTGTCATTATTATATTTCTACATAGCACAACCAGCTATTTAATATATTATAAATCAGTTGCTCAACAGTATGTCAATTCATGGGTTAGTTTGGGATCACTTGTGGTTCCAAGCACCGTGTTACGACTAGGGGATAGTCTCGGGTCGTGACAAATATTCCCTATTGGTATTTTAGGAAATAAACACTTCTATTTTTCTTTTTAATTATTAAAAGGGTATGCCATTTCTTAGTTGTCATTTTAGGAAATGAAATTTCCTATATTTCCCTTTGAGTCTTCATAGGGTACGACATTCCCTAGTTGCCATTTTAGTAAATGAAATTTTTTATTTTGTTCTTTAACTCTTCATAAGGTACAACATTCCCTACTTTTTATTTTATGGGAGCAAGAACTCCTAGTTTTTTTTTTTTTGCTTTATGTCTTCATAGAGTACGACATTTCCTAGTTGCCATTTTAGAAAACAAAATTTACTATTTGCTCCTTTAATTCTTCATAGGGTACCACATTCTCTAGTTGGCATTTTAAGAAACAAACTCTCTTAATCTTTTATCTGTAAGTCTTCATAGGGTACGACATTCACTAGTTGATATTTTAAGAATCAAAATCCTATTTTTGTTCTTCTTTAAGTCTTCATAGGTACGATATTCCCTAACGCATTTTAAGAAACAATAGTTCAAATTTTTTTTCTTATTCATGCCTTTACAAGGTACAACATCCCCTAATTGCATTTTAAGAAGCAAAGATCATAATTCTTTTTCATGCATCTACAAGGTATAAAATCCCTTGATTGCATTTTTAAGAACAAAAATGTCATCTTATTCTCGTACCTAACTTAGATTTCTATCATTTTCATCTTTTTCGTTTAAGTAATTAGTTTGTAGCTTTTCTATTAACTCATAAATCTTCCTAGTGCAAACTGGGGCAGAAAATTTTGTTTTTCTTTACTTTGTTTTCTTTGATGGCTTGCATGTTTCTCTGCAAAACACAAATTTGATGTTTAAGAATGAGATCCTATCTTCAGAGTATAGAAGAATGTTCAATATCAAAGATCATCAGAGTCAGTTTTGCATACGTAGCGGCCCAACATCTCAGGAGTCATCTTCTTAACTTCTGAACAAGAGACAAGCATCCAAGAATATTCTATGAACTGTCCTTTGGAGGAGTGTTAATGACTCGAATCAAGTTTCAAGCTCAAGTCTCAAATTCTAAATTCAAGATTAAATTTTGAGATCAAGGTACCCACCGAAAGAAGGTGAGGCGATAACTGAAGATTCAAAAGAATGATCTAAAGCAAAAGAATCAAGACAAGTAAAACAGATAAGATCTTGTATTTTTTATTTTTTAGTTTTATTTTTTTCTGATTTAATAAAAGTAGCCACGGATTGAAACCTCAATGAGAGATTCTCTAACCCATCCTTCCACTCCTACACCTATATGAACTACATGTGACCTGATTCTCTTATAACTCGAGATGTGTAAGCTGCTCAAAACCTAGGCTCGACCACACCTCTTTTCTATTATTTACTTTTCTACTTTTGAATAAATTATTTGTTCAAAAATCAGTCATGTTTACTTCTTTGCATAAAAACTCTCCATATTTTCAAGCAAAGAGGGGCATTCTATAAACACCTAATTTTTTATCAAACCTAAGGTTTTTGTTAGGATTTTTCCCTAATTTTCTTACCAAATTTAAGTTTTACTTTTTCTTAGAAAGAAAATAAAGTAATACCATAATTACTTTTACTTTATCTGAAAGAAAAATATAAAACTTTTCCATATTTGTCAAACCTCTTTCTTGGAGGAAAGATTTTTGAACTCTATAAATAGAAGACTCTTTTCTCATACCATAACACAATAGAATCCACAATGTAGTCGTTTAAAGAGTTTTTTTTTAGGGGGGATTTTCTCCCAATAGTTTTTAAAGTTTTTCAATATTATTTTTAATATGTAGGTTGTTTGACCAAATAATATTAATAACATATTTTTAGTATTTGTTTTTCGTTGTTACCTGATTTATCGTTTATATGGTTTGCAAACTTTAAGCTTCCACGTGACTCCCTCTTAATTTCGAACCCAACAAGTGGTATCAGAGCCAACCGTTCAAAGTTCCAATGGTTTGGTGAAACGAGGCTGAAGACAAGTTCAAGGCAGTCCTAATCAATCTGAAACTAATTTGATCATAGTGAAGATCTTTATTTAGCTACATGCGGTGAAAAGTTTAAAATAATTTTTCAATAATCCTGCTGCTAATCCATCTTTAAAACCAAATCAATTTTCAACCTATGTTTATGGGCTCCAACTTTCAATCTCTGCTTTCTTTCAACATTTGGGCTCCTTTCAACTCGTGCATTTACTTTTAACACATAAGCTCCACTCGTGCTCACTTTCAATGCACAAGGCTTCACTTTCAACCCTGTTTACTTATAACACAAAGCTCCAATAATATCAATCTATGTTTTTATTTTTAATGCAGAGGGCTCTAATTTTTAACTCATATCAACTTTTAATCATAGTAAGCAACAATGATATATGAAGATCATGTAAAGAATGAAGATCAAGATTATTTTTCAAGAAAATCAAGTCAAAAGGGGAAGATTTGTTAGGATTTTTGCCCCGATTTTCTTACCAAATTTAAGTTTTACTTTTTCTTAGTAGGAAAATAAAGTAATACCATAATTACTTTTACTTTTCCTGAAAATATATTATAAAACTTTTCCATATTTGGCAAACCTCTTTTTTGGAGGAAAGATTTTGAAACTCTATAAATAGAAGATATTTTTCTTATACTATACAACAATAACAAACCTAGATATTCCCATAAAGTGGGGTCTGAGAAGGGTAGAATGTATGCAGTCCATACCACTACCTCCAAAGAAGTAGAGAGGTTGTTTCCGATAGACCCTCGGCTCAAGATTTTTCTTATACATAACACAAAAGAATCCACAATGTAGTCATTTAAACTGTTTTGTTTAGGGAGAGATTTTCTCCCAATACGTTTTTAAGTTTTTCAATATTACTTTTAATATGTAGGTCGTTTGACCAAATCATATTAATAACATATTTTTAGAATTTATTTTTCGTTGTCATCTGATTTATCGTCTATATACATGACGCCCTCTCAATTTCAAATCCAACAGTTTTGCACCATTTTAGTATTTAATTTGTTTTCTTAGGTCTAAATTAGATATTTTAATTTTATCTTATTTTTACTAAGTTTGTTTTAAAGGTTTGAAAAGTACAAAAATGAAGTCACATTTTAGAATAAATTTTTATCTTTCACTACAAGATAAGTGTAAATTACCTAAGAATTTTCATAGGAATAATACGATAAAATCCCCAAATAATTTGATTACTTGCGATTTTTCTTGTCAATTAGAATCCAAAGGAAAAACCTTCGTAAGAAAAACCTCAAATGGTTGTTTTGCATGGTATTTTATTTTATTATTTTTTAATAAAAAGCGACCACTTGTGGTCGCTTTTATATAAACTAGATATTTGTGCCCGTGCATACATACTTGTAAAAATATTTTAGAGAAATCATTAAGCATGGGCACACTAAAATTGAGGAGAATAGATTACACATACTCATAATCCCACTAAACCAAGAGTGTGAAATTAGTAATCACGACTTGGAAGGAGTTGGACAGTTTAAGGCAATGCAAACATCAGAAGGTTCAAATGACAAGATTAAAAAAAGCACTGATTTCTTTTTGTCCATCAAAGTCTAGGTGGATAGAATTACTTAGTGCAATACACTTGTTAATTAGTCGAGGTACATACAAACTGACACAGATACCACCGATACACAAAATCTAAAATATAATAAACTTGTATCAAAAAAATATAAAAAAAATATAAAGAGAAACTTGAAATGAAAACTATGTAAAATAACTTTATTGTTAGCACTAAGCAACATTAGCATTTATGTTTAATAGCAGAGAGCTCTACATTGCACACCAAACTCTGCGACGCCTGCACCTACCCATCATTTGTTTAAAAGAGACCATAATTACATCTTTAACTTCAAGCTTCCATGCTCCCTATCATTAACTTCAGATCAAACCATAAAACCTATGAAACTTCTTGTTAAATGTTGGAATCCCCTTTCTATATCATTTTCTCATGCTATCCACCTAAGGAAAAAGGGGGGAAAAAATCTTCTTGCAGGCAGCTGAGCAACTATATTAATTAGTACTACCATTTTTTATGGAAAATATACAAGAAGAACGTACTTTGTGTATCGAACAAATGAGCTGCTATTCCAAAAAATAAGTCCTGTTAGACTCTTTGTAATCCTTGTGTGCGTCTCTCAACCTAAATGATAATTGAAATGCCATTCCTTATTGGAGATGCAAAAGGGATATCTAGAAGATTCAATACTTGACCACTGCCTATGGATAATTAAGGATCCTTATGCGGAGGATATGAAACAAATTTAACCACCTTCTGAAGAAAACTTCAAATCCTCCACTGAGTAGCCAACACGCATTTGATAATGTTGAAACTCTGGAAAACGCCGCTTCTCAAACTCGATTTTCAATAGTCTTGCATTTTCATATACTCTATGTGCTAAAAGCAGAAAATGATATGAATATTACTTCTATGAAAAATCTAATCAAGAAAGGTATTAAGCATAAGGTAGATTTCCACAGTTGGAGGTGAAGTGAATCTTATAAGATTGGTGCTCAGATTGTACAGCAGTGAAAGATGGATTAAAATAGGAAGCTTGATAAGCTTTCTCCTGGAACTTTCTGCAGATATAAAATAAAGATCGTATCAAATGAAAATCCCAACAAAAAGTTGCCTCCTAATCTAAGAGCTTCAGCAAGTTGCAACCCCTCAAGCGAATGTTCTTGACAAGGCAAAATTTGGAAACATACGGAGACAACGGTTGAGGAAAATGTCTAAATATTAATTTGAATTGTATAAAAGATGCGTTCTACAAATATACATATAGAGATACAATAAACAAATCAAATAAGCTTAATTGGAACTGAACTGAACCAATGCTCCTCAAGTATCCTCAGTTGTCAGACAGATTATTATGATCAGATTCTTCTATAAAAAATAAAATATCTGTGGAGAGGAGAAAATGAGATTCCATTTAACCAACAACCACAGATCTGAAAACATAAGTTCACATATAATCGAGAGTATTCAAAGAGCAATCCTATCCAATTTCAATAGATTGAAATACAACAATAAATGACATTACCAACACAATATCATTGCATGCTCAGCATTCTATATTCAAGGTTAAGTAGGGTACATTAGAAATGAAGATCTTTTACAATAACCAACAAATAAGCAAATAAGTGATTAGAAGCCTTCATATTAAAAAAAACAGGAAATGTACCTATCTACAGCTTGGACTTTTCCCTGTAAGGTTTCACCAAAACACGTGCTCCATAAACTAAACGAGGATTCCCCTTTGACAGAATATGCTTAACTGTGGGTAGAGGAGTTGGAAATAGGCATCGATAGCATAGACCTCCATGATAATTGTAGACTGTCAGCTACATAAACCATTCAAAGCATAGAGTTACCAATCAATTTGAAGTTTTAGGGAAACAAAAAAGCTCTAGGTATGATGAATGTTGTCAACAAATGGTACTTGCCCTTCTAGTCCTAGAGCAGCTCCAGATACAAGAGGTTGTTAATACAAATAAGCCAGTTATCAGATAAATGAATCAACATTCAAATAAACTTATCATTCAATTCCGCACTTGCACTATGAGCTTAGTATCTGTATGTCTAGGCAATAATATTCAATACGTTTATGAAACAACTGTCTGTTAGATTAAAATGTGAAAGTTGTTGAAATACAAAATCCAAAGGAAGGAAAGGTTATTGCATCCAAAGGAAATTATATTGTGTATCATTGTTACCAGAAAATTGTACAAAACGGGAGCATCACAAGAAACAGCTAACCTTTCCACTATCTATCAAAGAAAGAAACAACTAAGCCTCCCAAGAAAAACGCAACAATCATTGATCATGTAGTGGCTTGGACGATTGTCTGTTGCATCAACTACCACATCATATCTGAGAAAGATCATTAAGCAAGAAAAAAGTCAAAATCACCGCTCCACTAAAGCAAAAGAGAAAACTGAACCAACCACAAACATCAAAAAAGACACATATAGGGAATAAAACCATGCATCCATATAGAAATAGGTGTTACTTAACCATACTTGCTCACAATCTCTTAAGGCATTGGACGTGTGGAATGCTTCTTTGTGCTCCACAATCTAAGTGGTGGAGTTGATACTGACACAAATAGAACATTAAATGCAAGTTCATTGGTACAACAAGATTACTCTATCCGTGACTTACAAGTAACAAGCAGCAACAGTTGACTCTACTTTTGACATTCCTATATATGCTTCAGTGTGTATTATCTGGAATACAATGTCAACACCATAGCCAATAAGCTTATTAACACAAATGGCTAAAATCTCAAAATCACTTGGAAAAAAATTATGCATCAAATTCAATAGCCAGCGCATAAAACACATAGCTATTTAAAAACTACCTGCCTCTGCAGATTGTTAAGTTCCATTATATCATGATCAACAATACCTATTCGACCTACAAAAGACCACCAGAATAAAAATATGATTCCTAACAACTCTAACAACGGAGCTGCAACAGTTGTGGAAGTATACAAAATGACCTAACGGCATTACGCAGTTGAAAATTCTTCAAAAAAAATATGTTAATGTTAAAGTTCAAATCTATTGTCAAAATGAATATTATTGCTATATTCACTACACTCTGGATGGTTGTTCCATATTATTTCATAGCATATCGTATTTTATTGTGTTACATTGTATCGTACTGTATTGTTTAATGAATACAAAGTTTGGGTAGATTATATTATTTTCCATTATTACATAATGTAACACATCAAAATTTGAAGGATAAACTTACCAAAAAGAAGAAGTATGGCACGAGTAGAGATACTAAAATACGATTCTTAAATAGTAAGTAAATACAAACTGAGAAAAAGAAATAACATAGCCACATGATCCCACCAAATTGGTTGTCACACAAAATGAAATCTTTTGTCATTACCTGACATTGACATGGATTTAACGATGTGATACAATAAAATCTAAGTAAGAATCAAACCAAATATGTATTTAAACTAACAACACAATACAATTCAATAAGTAACAACCATCCAAACATGTGATCTTTTAAGGTACTGTAATAATATAGGAGGAATTTTTTTAAATCAAGAACAATGTAGGAGGAAAATTAAGAAAAACTATCCCAACATGCATACGTGGACCGTGTAGAAAGAAAGAAATGGAAGGTGTTTTGAGAATATAAGTAGTTCATTACAAAAACGAATATGAATTGTATTTTGACTTTTCATTTTTGGTGTAAAGAGAACTATGTAGAAGAAGCTAAAACTTTGTTAAGAGTTTCTAGATTCCTCCTAAGATGAACTCATTGTCACTGATATTCTTGAATAGCAAAAACTTCTGCCAGCACAAAGTGATGTAGATATTGTTACCTGTCACAAATTTTTTTTTTTTTCATAATAGCAAAAAATATGTGGCTTTCTTTAATAGGAATATCAGTACGCGTCATGTAAGACATTGAAACATAAATTGATATGATCATACCAGGTTTGATATACTGTTGAATGCAATTTGATGTTAACATATACCACTTCACTGTTATATTCTTCCCATATGGTTTGCATCTATTTCCTATTGGTTAGATTCAGGGTTATATTTGATGTTTGTGAGGAAAAGTCAATGTGCGCAGTCAGTAAAAAATACGTACATGCTGATAAAACCTCTATTGTTTTCATAAAATCTAATGATCGAAAATAAGGAAAACTTTTATATTCTTAACATGAAAACTACAAACAAGTAGATTATGAGAACTGCTCAAAATGAACACAGAATTAAAGAAATTTCAAAAAGAATCACCCAAAGAAAGAATATAAAAGATAATAAGAAATTCCAACAAAATAACTTCATAAGCAGCTGCACTTAATACTTCCAAGCGGTAAAAAAAAGGGGTATAACAGTCAATGAGACTATAATGATATTCAGCAAATACAGGATTGCACAAATTTGTAGGTAGACACGTCATGATAATCACAAAATTAGAAGAGAAAAATTGAAGCAACCTGTTTAGTTTCAAACTCACGCTGCCACCTTTGTGCATCCCAAAAATCTTGGCCCATTTCCCCACAATAATAGCCAACTCAATAACCAGTTTGTTGACGAATAACTTCTGGTTGTTGTGCAACAAATCAAATTCAAATTCAAGAATCACCACTAATATTCAAATTCAGTCACTAACACGACAACAACAACAACATACCAGTATAGTCCTACAAAGTAGGATATAGGTGTATAGATTGTAGGAAGATCTTACATCTACCTCGGAGGTGAGATAGAGAATTATTTTCGATAAAATTTGGCTCAAGATAAAAATAGTACGGAATAAATTTCAGCCACTAAAATAGAAAATCCGAAGAGAACTGAAAAAAAATTCTGGGAAAAAATTTACACACCTGCAGGGAAAAAGTGATGGGGTGTAATTTATCATCAATCATGAAATTATGGAGCGATTAGACAGTACAACAACATATCAGCCATGAAGTCTACCTGTGAAATAGAATTGAAAAGAAATCTGAGCAAAAAATTAAAAAGAAAATTGAAATTAGGATGAATATTGGGATAAAGACTGACCTAAAATTGCACATCCAGATGAGAAGATGAAGTTAAAATGAAAGCCTTGAATATTTGGAGAAAATAAAATTCTGAACACTTTGAGAAAGAGCGGATGTTTCTCCATTGTTGGAATAAAGAGATGAAGGAATGGAGTCTTGAGAAATGTTGAGAAAAAAGCTAGGAAAATATCTATTTTATTCTTTGACTTAAAGGACGGATTTGCCCTTGAACTAAATGACAGATTTGCCCTTGGTCATCCCTTGCCACATGCTTCTATATAGTAGAAATATTTTAGTTTAATTTTTAAAGAAAAGCGACCACAAGTAGTCTTAATTTTTCTTTTGCAGTTTTTTAATTAAAAAGTGACCATAAATGGTAGGTTTTTAAATAATTTAATTTTTAATTTTTTTAAATCCAAAAGCAACCACATATGGTCGCTTTTTAAAAATATTTGTAATTTAAATTTTTAAATAAAAGCGACCACCTTTTAAAAATAGTTTTCATTTAATTTTTAAATAAAAACGATCACAAGTGGTCAGTTTTTTTTAAATAATTTTATTTTTTAGTTTTTTAGACCATTTTTAAAAAAATATTTCTAATTTATATTTTTAAAGAAAAGCAACCACTTGTGGTCTCTTTCCAAAATATTTTCCTATTTTTGTAAAATTGACCAAAAGTGATCGATTTTTGTATAGTATTTTATTTATTTTTTAATTATTTAAAAAAATAAGTTATTTTAATCGAAAATAGGCAACTTGTGGTCGCTTTTAATTTTCAAAAAAAGCATAATAATTAATATAAAAAATTTTGAAATGATTATGTGGTAATTTTAAAATATAAAAGCGACCATATGTGGTCGCTTTTAAATTTTATTTTTTTTACTAAAAAAATGAAAAAACAACCAAACGTTGTTGCTTTTTTTTGTCGCAAAAACTATTTTTTTGGTGAATTTTTTAAATCAAAAAGCAACCACAAGCTAAGATTGATGATTAGTTCAAATACATCTTAGCTATCATATTCAATCAGCGGCTTGATCAGCTTATGTGAGATTTATAAGTATTTTTTATTTTATGAAATTATCCCTAATTAACTATTACGTATAAGTTAACTAAGCGTTAAAAATTGATATCTTATATTGAATAGCAAGGATAAAAAAAGACACAAAATGTTAAATTTCTTAATTTTTTAGACTGGATAAATAAATTTGAATAATTATTTTTTTTGTTTAAACCACCCGGTGTCCGGTATCCGCTTTTTAGAAGTCTGACTATATCCGGATTCGTACTGCGTCGGGCTCCATTTGAAACAGAGTGTTTGTCCATACCCAGAGTCGAACCCTCGACCTCTGGGTAGGTTGGGGCAGCCCTTTTGCGCTGTGCCACCACTGTTGTTGGTGAATAATTATTTTTAATATATTGGATAAGTGAAAATGGAGTAAATCCCCCAATATTATCCCAAGTAATACTTTTCGTAGGTAAATTCTCAATTAAATCTACAGCAAATAATCCCCCAACTAATTTTCCAAGTAATAAAATCTGCCATAGAAATTTTCATCAAAAAATTTCTATGTAAATTTGTAGGATAAATTACCTGGAAATTTTCCTATGAATTAAATATATATATATATATATTTCTGCGGATTTACTTAGAAATAAAATACTCGCCGATATATTTCCCAAGGTAATATCACAAGGATGAAATTTGCGCAATATGACGCCAAATTTACCTGCAAAATTTATTGGGAATATATATTTCGCAGGTAACATATTCTAATGTTGAGGAATTTAAAATTTTTGCAGGTAAATCCCCTGTATTTCTTACGATATTTTTTTCTAGATAAGATCCCCATGTAATTGACAATTTTCTAATAGTGTTTATTTTATTTTTCAAAAAAAAAATAATTCTAAAATATATTTTCTTTTAGTTTAGGTTTTAATAAATAATCTAGTGATATTAATATTTTTCTTAATCATACTATTAGGACTAGCTATTTGATTTCTTATATATTCTATCAGTTCAACATAATATTCTTATCAGAGTATATATTTATATAAACAGGATTTATTAAAAAAAAAATCCAAGCCTAAAATTAACCCATTCACCCCCTAATCATTAAGTCCTGTTTTTCCTCCAACACACACCCAGGTTCCACCCAACTCCTTCAACTACATTCCCTCTAACACACACCTACGTTCCAACCAACTCTCTCAACTGCAACACCTACACATACACTTAAAAAAACACCATAAAAACATATAACACACGAAGAACAGATATAACATTCCAACCCCAACATATAATATACACACATCCTACGGACAACACCAAATGAAGAGAGAACACACAACACGAAAGATCAACACACTACTACAGTTTTTTTTCTCTCCATAAAAATCAAAGAAAAATACCACCAACAAAAACTTTCCTTATACGGAAACCAACAAAAATATACTCCCTCACATATATATCAACTCCAACAACAATTTTCAGCCATATAAAATACTCTCTCACATTCCAGAAAAACAATAATTCATTAATCCCTTCATTCTATTTTGAGGTTTATTCACGATTTTGAGTTCGTTACTTGTGAACTCTAGCTAGTGGAAATTAGTTTTCGCAAGAGGTAACCCTCAATCTTTCTGTCTTTGATATGATTTCAAATGTAAGGATTGTATGAGATTTAGTTTCAATATTATAAAGTTGCTTGAATTTTCAAGTATATCTTATTTAGTTATCATACTTCGTCGTTATTAAATGAAATAAGTTAATATTTTAATTCTATGATATTTCGAGTAAGTTTAGTGTAATATGTCGTAATTTTCGCATGCAAATTATCGAATCTATGTCAATGTTATTCTTGTTTAACAATTTATTTTTTTTTCTTAGTTGAACTTCAGAAATAAAACTATATTTGTTAAGAACTAGTTTTAGTTTAAGTAATTTATAGAGTGAGCCATGGGAATGAGATAATGTTGTTGTTGCGGAAATGGACATAAATATTGAGACTAAGAATATTTTAATCTACTATTAATAATTTGGTGTTTATGGAGATCGGAAGATCTAAGTTTACAAACGCAAAGCAATTAGTTAGTGCAAAAAATAATTTTAATCTTGATTAGTAAAAATGTTAGGTACATTTTTGTTTGCCTCGAGTTAATACAAATGTTTAATTTACTGGACAAAAACGAGTTTGGTTGTTTTTAGCAAAAAATTTTATTATGTTAAGTAATAATCGTGGTAAGACTGGAAAGCACTGCTATCAGCATATCACACATTATTAAATAAGATAGTCTTAAATAAATTTAAAATAAATAAAAAGTGGGAAATAATCAATTTTTAGGCTAATAAATATTATATATTCAAAAAGATCAATTTAAGTCTAACATAAGTCAATAAAGCGATTGTGTTAGAATGACGAAACTCGAGGGGTGCCTTGCACCTTCCTCTTAGTTAATAGAATTTCTTACTCGAATTTCTAGTTAACGAACCAATAATAAAGAGTCATTTAATTTTGGCTAGAGATTCAATAAGGTGACTTGGAACATCCAAACTCAAATTCAAGTAGCGACTATGTAAAATAAATAATCCCTTTTCAACACGTCACTTTAATTGGGAAAATCTTTTTTTCCCTAAAACCAACTCCTTAGTGGGAATTGGGGAAAAAAATAGGGGTGTGACATAATTCACGATATTAGTTCCCACTTGACACCACCAGAACAAATAGTCATGTAAGATATCAATATCATTTTGACCCCATACTTAGGTATATTATATCATGATAGAGGCAAAGAAGATGCTCAAATAAGTCCTACTCATCTAGTCAAGCCCCAACTCAGCGACATAACACGAAAATATGACAAATAATACATAAGTAAGGCTTGAAATGATCAAATAAAGCCTTTGCACATGTAACATGTAATGTATAGTATCTCAAATCAATAACAATAAGCACATAAGCTCCCACATGGGCATAGAACAATAATAAAAATCATGAAATGCTATTCCCATGGATAATTTTCGAAACCCATTATATGATTTACTCATTTATTAACTATCCAGCCCGATCTAAAGAAAGTTAAGTCATAACCTACCTCAAAGTGCTGAAATTCGAGCCTAGAGCCTTCAACATAAAGTTTTTACCTTTCAAGCAGTCTCAGAATATTCTAAAACATACGAATATAAAATCTATGCATTAAAAGAAAGCTAATGATTCCTATATTGGCTATATTTAAGACTGCTTCAAAATGGATTTGAAAAATAAATTTGAAAACGAAATGGTAAAATGAAAATTTTTACTATAGAAACATATTCCCCAAGATTATAGGAGGCTACAGTTGAAAATTAAAGTGAAAGCAAGCTAAAAACATGGGTCAAATTGAAGATAAATCATTGTAAGAGTTTACTAGCTAAACCCCCCATATTTTTGTTTGAAATCATTATTACAAGGTGTTTTCGAAGATATAATCAATAGAAAATAATAAAAAAATGAATTGAATCTTACCCATACAATAATGGTGAGAAAAATTCTAGAAAACACCTATTTTCGAAGCTTCAAGGTCTAAAAATGGTAGAAATAGAAAAAAAGAATTACTTATACTATTTTGTGCATAGTGACTCGCGATCGTGGATCCCACCTTGAGATCATGACAGTAAACATTAATCGGTTATTAAGATGGTCATCACGATCACGTAACTGGGCCTTGTGATTGCAGTGAGTCAATCCGACTTGATCCACCGATTAACCAATCGCAATTGTGGTACCACCATCATGTGATCATGATGTAGGCTATCATCGAGGTCCCCGATCACAATACATGACCATGCAATAGCAATGAAGTACCTGATGCACCAGAAAATTGTAACACCCCGTATTCAAGTACGTGTATTGGTCTTATTTATATGGAATTAATTTTTTTATTTTATTTATACCGAAATTTGCCCGTTGATGGTTCCATGCGAATGTTATTGAATAATCTTTCCAATGATATAAAAATTTCCAAAGAAAGGATAGGTTTCGGATATAATCGAGCACGTTAAAAATGATAAAACGGTGGCCGGGATATTTGGGAATAGTAAATGTGCAAGAAAGTTTCCTGCACACAAACTACTGAGGCCAGCTAAATTTTTGGGTCAACTTCAAATGATCATAAATCCCTTAATATAATGAACTAGGAGAGCTGCGACCTATGAAAAGAAAGATCTTTGAGTCTTCTTTCCAATGCAATTGGTTTCATCCAAATCCAACGTTTGAATAAGGAGTTATACTCGTGTTACTTTTGACTATCAAAATAGATTTTTAGGGACAACTTCAAACGATCATAACTCCTTGTACAGGACGAACTGGGTGGCCTAATTTATATGAAATGAAAGCCCTTTGAATTATACTTCCAACGATACCAATTTCACCCAAATCTGATATCGAAGCAAAGAGTTATGATCGATCTACTTTAGCTTATCAAAATAGTCCACCAAAGGACAGATTTGACATTATTTAAATTTTAAAGGCATTTTGGTCATTTTCTATTATATTATGGACGGGAATATGTGTATATATACATGCATATGAGTTCAAAAACTCATTTTCATCATCAATCATTGAGAAAGAACAAACCCTAGCCAAATTTGACCCTTAAATTACTTTTGATTCAACCGTAGAAATTTCAAAGTAATCTGATAACTGCGTTTGTCATCTCGAGAGCTTCGAACGGCACCTATTATTTATGCAAATAGGATTGAATAATCAAGGGGTGAATTCTAAGGTATGAATATTGTTTGCCTTTGTTCTTTTCCATATGTATATGTGTGATAGAGGATTATATGTATTGGTTGTTATTGAAAGGTGGTGGAAATAGGGTAATGGACTATTTTGCATGGTTTGGTTGTATTGAATAGTGGAAGGTGGATATGGTAATTGATTTATGGAAGGTGGATATGGTGATATACTATTGAATTGATGATTATTTATGTCTATGGCTCAATTTGGTTTAATGGATTGGTTGGAAGGATAAATGAATCCAAACTTGATATTGGAGGATGTTGTATGAATATGCATGGCATGTGAATGTAATTGGAGTATAAGAGGGTTAAAGTGACACCCTTTATGGTGTAATTAAGGCTTACTACTTAACCACTAGTTTGGTGAATTCAAATAATTGAATTATGACGTTTTGTTGCTAATACTAGATTGCTATTTATGTTCATTGTAGATAAGTAATCCAAAAAGATGGAAAGTCCATTTGGGACTAGTATTGAAGGTTGACAGTCAGGTATGTAAAACATACTCTATACCATATCTTTGGCATGAAAGTGAACAATTGTTCTATTAAGAAAGTTTCCAAAGTTATTCAATAACATGTGATCCATAATGGTTTTGTATGATGTCCTAGGTTACCAATGAACTTGTTTTCACCCTACAAAATGTCAAGACATTCCAATACTTACTTGTCTTCTAACTCTTACATGTTTATTGCACTAATGAATGTCAGAAGGTATCCGGTTACTCAAACAAGATCCATGTGCTATTAATGACTCCAAAACATTTCATTGATATACCAATAAGTTCCTACTTCATTGTTATGGCATTGATGACTCCAAAACACTTCATTGATGTGACAATGAGTTCTTACTTCATTGTTATTACATTGATGGTCTAGTTATATGTCTTTTATTAATGTATCATTGTTTCAAAGTATCAAAAATACGGTAGAGACCAAAATAACAATCTCAAAGATTAATTGAACTAAGTGATGGAAGCTCTCTCTTATCGGGTGGTATCCCAGGGGCATAAGTCTATCATGGGTCAATCCCTATTTATGTATTTATGGGTGGTATCCCAGGGTCATAAGCCTATCATGGATCCATCCCAGTTGATATGTACTGAAGGCAGTCTAATGGTCACAGTACAGTACAGTAATGATTACAAAGATGATAAGAACGAAGGTAAAGTGATTGAATAAATACAATGTACAGGTTGTCACAAGTTCTAGTAAGTGTGGTCCACTCCTATTATGATTTATTCACTTGTTTCTAATTTCTATTGAACTCCCATACCATATGTGATTATCTATAGCTTTACATACTCAGTACATATTTCGTACTGACGTCCCCCACGGGGGACCTGCATTTTATTTTGCAGGCACAGATACCTCGGTTCATACACCGCACAAGTAAGAGCCAGGATATCCAGCTACTTTTGGTGAGCTCCAGTTTGCTTCGGGGCTTTCCGTGTCATATCCAGTCACTTTTGGTTTTGTATAGAAGTTAGTTATATGGCGGGGTATGTCCCGACCTTAGTTAAACTTTCTGTATTGTCTAGAGGCTTTGTAGACCTAATGTACAATCAAGGTTGTGTTTTGTTAATAGATGTGATGGCTCCAATGGCCAAGTATTGTATATACATAGATATGTGTGCTCGATCTTATACAGGTGATTATTTCCTTTTATATGCGACATGATGCTATCCAGATTTTGGGTTGTCATAGAGGTATGCATGGGAAGTATAAGGTTATGAGCTGGTTCTCCCGGGCCTCCTCAATTATGGGTGCTATTCCGCCCCAATAGGATTTGAGGCGTAACAAAAGTGGAATCAGAGAAATTTGTCCTAGTGAGTCTACAACGCCGTGTCTATGTAGAGTCTTATTTATTGGTGTGTCGTGCACCGCATCTATAAATAGGAGGCTATGGACATTTAGGAATTGTTTCATTTCTTCATATCTTTGATCATGTGATAGAGCCTATATTGTATATGAATTCATAGTTGACCACTGAATCCGTTTGTTTCTCTTATTATAGTAATGATGTCGGTTATGAGAAGCAACAATACCAGTAAGCAAGTAGATGTGGCTCCCAGAGAGGGGACTAGTAAGTCACCCACTATACCAACTAATCAAAGTGAAGCTCCAGCTGAGAATGCATCAGAAACTTCTTCCACTCTGGAAGAAATAAAGGGGAGGAGAACTATATCCCCAAAGCCACCTATTAATGCTGCTGATCAAGATCTTAGAAATGCAGTGCAACTTTTGACTCGTATAGTTGCTGGGCAAGCTCAAGGGTAAGCCATTCCTATCACGGGTCCTAGTGGTACAAATAGGGCGACTAGCCTTCGAACACAGGATTTTCTTCAGATGGATCCTCCCACTTTTACTGGATCAGATCTTAACGAGGACCCATAGGACTTTATTGATCAAATTCAAAGGGCCTTAGATGTTATGCATGTAATGGGTAGAGAGACAGTAGAGTTAGCAGCATGTAGATTTAAAGGAGAGGCTATATATTGGCACGAGTACTAGAAATGATCTAGGGGTATTGATGCACCCCCAGCTACTTGGAAGGAGTTCAAAGAGGAATTTCTTGATCATTATCTTATATTCGAGATTTGTTAGGCCCGTGCAGATCAGTTTTTAAATCTTCGTCAGGGGAATATGAGCATGAGGGAGTACAGTCTCCGATTTAATTCCTTGTCGAGATATGCTCCTAATGTTGTAGCTACTATGGATGTCAGAGTTCATCAATATGTGGATAGGCTGGATCCATATCTGGTTAGAGATTATACTATTGCCTCTTTGAACAAAGATATGGACATAGAAAGGATCTAAGCTTTTGCACAGAAAATGGAAGATCAGAGGCAGAGGAGAAGAACACAAGAATTAGAAAGAGGATATCCCAAGAGGGCCAGATCTACAGGGAAGTTCATGGAATCTCAAGGAGGGTTCAGACCATAGTTTTCTGCTACACCACCTAGGCTATTATCTTCTTATTCTGCAGCTAGTGCCCCACCATAGTTCCAAGGGTCTAGAGAAAATCAATTTGGGCACATAAGTAAGAGTCAGAGTTTGTGGATAGTGGGGTACCAAGGGCAAGGGAATATGCGCCAATTGAGAACTCCTCGAGAGACATGCAATAAATATGGAAGGTATCATTTGGGTGCATGTCGGTTGGGGACCAATGTTTTCTTTTGTTGCAGTATGTCGGGGCATATGATGAGAGAATGCCCACGAAAGGGCATAGGGAGTATGGCATGAGCTACGGGGTTATTTGTTGCATCATCATCATCGATGACTTATTCAGGAAGAGGTGCACAACCAATGGGTGTAATAGAGGAGCCACGAGTTCTAGCGGGGCTCAAAATTGTACGTATGCTCTAGCGGATCGACAAAATTTAGAGGCTTCCCCAGATGTGGTTACGGGTACATTGTCTATCTTTTTATTCGATGTATATGCCTTAATTGATCCCGGTTCTACATTATCTTATGTTACTCCATTGGTTGCTGGAAAGTTCAAAAGAATACCCGAACTATTAGTTAAGCCATTTGAAGTGTCCATACTGGTTGGAGAATCTATTGTATCTAGAAAGGTTTACCAAAACTGCATAGTAACTATTTGTGGTCGTGATACGATGGTTGATCTTGTAGAGTTAGAAATGGTAGATTTTGATGTTATAATGGTATGGACTGGTTGGCTTCTTGTTATGCCACAATTGATTGCTACACGAAAAAGGTATATTTCCATTTTCCAAATGAATCAGTCCTTGAATGAAAAGGTGAAATTGGCACGCCAAGAGGTAGATTTATTTCTTATTTTACGGCAAGAAGAATGGTTTTCAAGGAATACATATATCATTTAGTTAGAGTAAGGGATACAGAAGCGGAGCCACCAACTCTTCACGCTGTTCCGGTGGTAAATGAATTTTCTGATGTATTTCCTGAAGATCTTCCAGGTTTGCCTCCTGAACGAGAAGTAGAGTTTGGTATTGATGTAATACTAGGAACCCAACCAATCTCCATTCCTCCGTATAGAATGGCCCCAGCAGAATTATGAGAATTGAAAGAGCAATTGAAAGATTTGCTAGAGAAGGGATTCATAAGGCCTAGTATGTCCCCCTGGGAAGCACCAGTGTTATTTGTGCGCAAAAAAGATGGCTCGCTGAGGATGTGTATTGATTATCGATAATTGAATAAGGTGACTATTAAGAATAAATATCCTCTCCCAAGAATTGATGATTTATTTGATCAGTTACAGGGCGCCAAGTGCTTTTCTAAGATTGATTTGAGGTCAGGTTACCACCAAGTGAGGGTCAAAGAGAAGGATATACCCAAGACAACTTTCCGAACACGGTATGGTCATTATGAGTTTCTAGTTATATCATTTGGGCTAACAAATGAACCCGCAGCTTTTATGGATTTGATGAATAGGGTGTTTAATCCATTCCTGGATGTATTGGTGATAGTTTTTATAGATGATATTCTAGTTTATTCTAGATCAGAAGAGGACCATACAAATCACTTATGACAGGCATTGCAGACTCTTCGTGATTGTAAGCTTTATGCAAAGTTCTCTTAATGTGATTTTTGGTTAAAGTCGGTGGCATTTTTGGGTCATATTGTATCTAGTGAAGGGATAAAGGTTAATGCTCAAAAGATAGGAGCTGTGAAGAACTGGCCAAAGCCCACAATGCCTATGGAGATTCATAGTTTTCTCAGGTTGGCCGATTATTATAGAAGGTTTGTTGAAGGCTTTTCTTCCATTTCAGCACCCTTAACTAAGCTAACCCATAAAGCATCCAAATTCCAATGGAATGATGCCTGTGAGAAGAGTTTTCAAGATTTAAAGAACAAGTTGATTTCCACACTCGTGTTGGTACTTCCATAAGGCACCGAAGGGTATATAGTGTATTGTGTTGCTTCCCGAATTGGTTTAGGATGTGTATTGATGCAGGATGGTAAGGTAATAGCATATGCTTCTACAAAATTGCAGCCACATGAGAAAAATTATCCTACACATGATCTTGAGCTGGCAACAGTTATTTTTGCTTTAAAGATATGGCGCCACTACTTATATGGGGTTCATGTTAATATATATACTGACCATAAGAGCTTGCAATATATTTTTAATCAGAAGGATCTAAGTTTAAGGCAGTGGAGATGACTTGAATTATTAAAGGACTACGATGTTGATATCATGTACCATCCAGGGAAAGCAAATGTGGTAGCTGATGCGTTAAGTCATAAGTCTATGATGGCGCTTATAGAAAGGCAAGGGATGATTAAAGATTTTTATAAGTTAGCTAGTTTGGGAGTTCGCCTTTTTGAAACTTCAGATAAAGAGCTTATCGTACATAATGCTGTGGAATCTTCATTAGTAGCTGAAGTGAAAGAGAAGCAATATGCAGATCCTATTTTATTACAGCTTAAGGAGAATGTTCAGAGTGGTGCGACCAAGGCATTTGAGCTTACACGAGAAGGAGTACTTCAGTGCCAAAACCAATTGTATATGCAAGATGTAGATGGGCTAAGAAAGAAGATTATAATAGAGGCACATTGTTCAAGGTATTTCATTCATCCAGGATCAAGCAAAATGTATCAAGATTTGAAATATATGTATTGGTGGAATGACATGAAGAAGAGCATTGCAGAATTTGTAGCTGAATGTCCAAATTATCAAAGAGTTAAAGTTGAGCATCAAAAACCCGAAGGTTATATGCAATGCATTGATCTTCCAAGCTGGAAGTGGGACATGATCAACATGGATTTCGTTATTGGCTTACCTCGTTCATCCTGGAAGTTTGATTCTATATGGGTGATTGTTGATAGGCTTACCAAATTCGCACATTTCCTACCAGTTAGGACCACTTACACAGTTGAAGAGTATGCGAAGCTATACATTTAAGAGATAGTCCGATTACATGGAGTGCTAATCTCTATTAAATCAGATCGGGGAACCCAATTTACCGCAAACTTTTGGAAGTCTTTTCAGAGGTGTTTGGGAATACAAGTGAAGTTGAGTACAACTTTTCACCCTCAAACAGATGGACAAGCAGAACTTACCATCCAAACACTTAAAGATATTCTACGAGCTTGTGTAATAGATTTTAAGGGCAACTGGGATGATCATTTACCTCTTATTGAGTTTGCCTACAATAATAGCTATCATTCAAGTATCAAAATGGCACCATATGAAGCTTTATGTGGAAGGAAGTATAGATGACCAATAGGATGGTTCTAAGTGGGTGAAACTCTTTTGTTCGGACTGGATCTTATTTATCAAGCCATAGAGAAGGTTAAAGTAATTCAGCAACGACTGAAAATAGTCCAAAGTCGACACAAGTCATATGCGGATAGTAGAAGGAGAGGGCTAGAGTTTTCTATAAGTGATTGAGTATTTTTGAAAGTATCACCAATGAAAGGGGTAATGATTTTTGGCAAGAAAGGGAAGTTGATTCCATGTTATATAGGCTCGTATATGATCACTCGAAGGTTTGGACAAGTTGCATATGAATTAGAGCTACCCCAAGAGCTCTCATCAGTACATCCGGTATTTCATGTGTCAATGCTTCTAAAGTGCATCGAAGATCCATCACATATCACTTCTACTGAGGATTTGCAAGTTACGGAAGATCTTACCTATGAGGAAGTGCCTATTGCTATTCTAGATCGCCAAGTTAAGAAGATAAGAAATAAAGAGATAGAATCTGTGAAAGTATGTTGGAGAAATCGTCAAAGGGAAGAGATTACATGGAAAGATGAGGAAGCAATGAAATATAAGTACCCTCATTTGTTCAAAGATGAAGAGAAAGTTCAAGAAACGGAGTTAGAACATTAACAAGTAAGTTTTTTTTTATATATGCAGTATTTATGTGATGATGTGAATATTAATGATGGACTTGAACTTGTTTCGGTTGAATAACTACGCTAACATTCGAGGACGAATGTCCTAAAGGGGGGAGAATGTAACACCCCATATTCAAGTATGTGTATTGGCGTATTCAAGTACGTGTATTGGTCTTATTTATATGGAATTAATTTTTTTATTTTATTTATACCGGAATTTGCCCGTCGATGATTCCATGCGAAGGTTAGTGAATAAGATTTCCAATGATATAAAGATTTCTAAAAACGGATAGGTTTCGGATATAATCGAGCACGTTCTAAACTATAAAACGGTGGCCGGGATATTTGGAAATAGTAAATCTGCAGGAAAATTTCCTGCACACAAACTACTGAGGCCAGCCAAATTTTTGGTCAACTTCAAACGATCATAACTCCCTTAATATAATGAACTGGGAGATCTGCGACCTATGAAAATAAATATCTTTGAGTCTTATTTCCAATGCAATTGGTCTCATCGAAATTCAACGTCTGAGTAAGGAGTTATACTCATTTTACTTCATCCTACCAAAACAAATTTTTAGGGACAACTTCAAACGACCATAACTCCTTGTACAGGATGAACTGGGTGGCCTACTATATATGTAATGAAAGACTTTTAAATTATCCTTCCAACTGTACCAATTTCACCCAAATCTGATATCAGAGCAAAGAGTTATGGTCGATTTACTTTAGCTTATCAAAACAGTCCACCAAAGGACAAATTTGACATTATTTAAATTTTAAAGGCATTTTGGTCATTTCCTATTATATTATGGATGGGAATATGTGTATATATACATGGATATGAGTTCAAAAACTCATTTTTATCACCAATCATTGATAAAGAACAAACCCTAGCCAAATTTGACCTTTAAATTATTTTTGATTCAACCGTAGAAATTCCAAAGTAATCCGATAACTGCATTTTTCATCTCGACATATTCGAACGACACCTATTATTTGTGAAAATAGGATTGCATAATCAAGAGGTGAATTCTAAGGTATGAATATTGTTTTTCTTTGTTCTTTTCCATATGTATATGTGTGATAGAGGATTATATGTATTGGTTGTTATTGAAAGGTGGTGGAAATAGGGTTATGGACTATTTTGCATGGTTTGGTTGTATTGAATTGTGGAAGGTGGATATGGTAATTGAGTTATGGATGGTGGATATGGTGATATACTATTGAATTGATGATTATTTATGTCTATGGCTCAATTTGGTTTAATGGATTGGTTGGAAGGATAAATGAATCCAAACTTGATATTGGAGGATGTTGTATGAATATGCATGGCATGTGAATGTAATTGGAGTATAAGAGGGTTAAAGTGACACCCTTTATGGTGTAATTAAGGCTTACTACTTAACCACTAGTTTGGTGAATTCAAATAATTGAATTGTGACGTTTGGTTGCTAATACTAGATTGTTATATATGTTCATTGTAGATAAGTAATCCGAAAAGACGGGAAGTCCATTTGGGACTAGTATTGAAGGTTGACAGTCAGGTATGTAAAGCATACTCTATACCATATCTTTGGCATGAAAGTGAACAATTGTTCTATTAAGAAAGTTTCCAAAGTTATTCAATAACATGTGATCCATAATGGTTTTGTATGATGTCCTACGTTACCAATGAACTTGTTTACACCCTACAAGATGTCAAGACATTCCAATACTTACTTGTCTTCCAAATCTTACATATTTATTGCACTAATGAATGTCAGAAGGTATCCGGTTACTCAAACAAGATCCATGTGCTATTAATGACTCCAAAACATTTCATTGATATACCAATAAGTTCCTACTTTATTGTTATGGTATTGATGACTCCAAAACACTTCATTGATTTGCCAATGAGTTCTTAATTCATTGTTATTGCATTGATGGTCTATTTATTTGTCTCTTATTGATGTATCATTGTTTCAAAGTATCAAAAATGTGGTGGCGACCTAAATAACAATCTCAAGGATTAATTGAACTAAGTGATGGAAGTTCTCTCTTATCGGGTGATATCCTAGGGGCATAAGCCTATCATGGGTCGATCCCTATTTATGTGTTTATGGGTGGTATCCTAGGGGCATAAGCCTATCATGGGTGGATCCCAGTTGATATGTCCTAGAGGTATCCTAATGGTCACAGTACAGTACAGTAATGATTACAAAGATGATAAGAACGAAGGTAAAGTGATTGAATAAATACAATGTACAGATTGTCGCAAGTTCTGGTAAGTATGGTCCACTCCTATTACGATTTATTCACTTGTTTCTGATTTCTGTTGAGCTCTTATATCATATGTGATTATCTACAGCTTTACATACTCAATAAATATTTCGTACTGACGTTCCCCACGGGGGACCTGCATTTCATGCTGCAGGCACAGGTACCTCAGTTCATACCCCGTACAAGTAGGAGCTAGGATATCCAGCTGCTTTTGGTGAGCTCTAGTTTTCTTCGGGGCTCTCCGTGTCATATCCAGTCACTTTTGGTATTGTATAGAAGTTAGTTATATGGGCGGGGTGTGTCCCGAACTTAGTTAAACTCTGTGTATTGTCTAGAGGCTTTGTAGACCTAATGTACAGTCAAGGTGGTGTTTTGTTAATAGACGTGATGGCTCCGACGGCCAACTATTGTATATACATATATATATATGTGTGCTCGATCTTATACAGGTGATTATTTCCTTTTATATGTGACATAATGATGTTCGAATTACGGGTGTCATAGAGGTATGCATGGAAAGTATAAGGTGATGAGCTGGTTCTCCCGGGCCTCCTCGGTTACGGGTGCCAGTCCGCCTCAATAGGATTTGAAGCATGACAAAAATTTTGCATCAATAGTATTTTAAGTGATAAAATATCTGTGAATGGACCCTTCAAAATTCATTCAGTAGCCTATTAAAATAAACCACAATGTATTACCAGGCTATTCTGATATTCCGTAACCAATAGTAATGCCAAATTTTTTAAAAGAAGTTATTTTAAACAAATTAACTCTCAGGACCCTATTTAGGCATTTTTACTAGCTTTTTGAAATTGAGCGTCGAAAGACAAAATAAAGGTTTCAAATCGAAATCAACCCTGCTACTACTCCAAAATCAACATTTTAAATCTAATGAAACTATCCAAATCGTCATCTGATACTCAAGTAATGCAATATTGATCGAAGTCAAACTAACAGCTTTTAAAGCTGCTAAAAATCTCCAATTCCACCAAATCAATTTTAAAAGCCACAAAAAATGTGCCAACTATCCCTACACTTCAAAATCAATATGTAACAACTATGGAAAAAGCATAATGCTCAAGACACTTAAAAAGAAAATTTTTGCATAGTAGGTTGTTACATATAGAGAAGGATTTGACTATCACTATAGCGAAATTATTCTTGATTTTGCTATAGTAACTTTGACGAGGAAGAGAACAGATTTTCTTTTTTCACAACACACTCTCAAATTATGATATTTCAGATTCAATCCTTTACGTCAAGATTGATACCGGAAGTTGTACTTACCCGAATACAATTTCAAAAAGTCCTATGAATTTCTTATCGTCTTAGCTAACATAAAATCAATCTAAACTTAATCATATTATCCCAATTCATTTTTTAATTTTTTCAGACCGTACCTTATTCAGATTTCATCCAAATCTTGCCTATCCTGAAATTTCTAACTCTCAATTCAGGGAATATCTTAACCCAAATTTTTATATGAAAGACTTACTCATAACAAGGAAGAGGGTCGTTACACTTCTCAATAAATTATTTCACAACTTTAGAGCTACCAAATATCAAAACCATGTGTCTCTCCATATGAACATGAACTTCCACAGTTATCTTCTACATTTATTTAGTCTTTAGCTTCTCTATCTGCTTCCAGTATTTTTTATGAGCTAGTGATTGTATCATCTACTGCTATAATGATATCATGGCTATTATATTTGTGAAAAGTAAAAATTTTGAATTAATATCCATGAGATAATACTCATATCCTAAATCCACAGTCTAGTCTTTTTCAAAATTAATGAAAATTATGGGATTTACTTCTCAAGTCTTAGATACGAAGCACTATCCACAGACTTATTTTTGTTCAGCATTTTTCTGAATTTGAGCCATGTTATTTCCTTTGGATCGATAGTATCTTTTTATGTATACTATTTTGTTATACCGGCAATGTTTAAGATGATTCTTACCATGATTTTTAGAAGATTCGTCCTTCTTTTCTAGCGAGCTTGAACCACCGAAGGATCTAAAGTACAACCTACCTCTTTCTCTTTCTTTAAAGTTCCTTTTGTCAAATACAAGAGCATTTCATTTATCTTCTTTGACAGATACACCAAACAATTGTTTGGCTATAGTAGCTCCTATGACGATAAGTAACAAAGAAAATATATTCTAGCTTAAATCCACGAATAAGCAATGTTTTGTATTCATGCTTAATCCAGAAATTGTCTCATTCAGATTCATTAGTGATATTTTGGAACATATGTTTTTAATTCTCAAGAATTACTTGACAAAGGACCCATTTTGCCATAAGAGTTTTTCACTTTTTTCGAAAAAGTATTTCACTTTAGTGAAAATTGGGATGTTTGACCATGAGAATTTCAAATTATTTTTGAAAAAGTGAAAACAAGTAAATCCAACTTCAATTTCAACCTTATTTATTGTTACAAATGACCTCATTTTTTTAAATTTTACAAAAATACAATTTCATCCAACAACCGAAGTTAAATGTCTTACAACTACATTGCCGACTTCTTATTACTTCCACCAATAAAAGACCTCAAAATTAAGGCAACTTCAATTTTTTCCTTCTTCCTCAAAATCTCCTCATGCTACAATGGAACTTTAATCCGTCCATTCTTGCGGATCTTTATGCAATACCAACAACAAAGGCAATATTATTGTCTCCTCTCACATTTGATTGTATCTTGAAGGTAAATTAGTTAAGTTGGGTGATTTTGATAGGTTTTAAAAATTGGGAGTAAAAAAATTATATTTAATTTTTTTTCCAAAAGTTTTAAAAAAAATCACAAAAAGACATGGTCAAACACAACTCCAGTTTAAACTTCAACTCCAAATTTTTTAGTTTTCATAGTCAAACGCTTACGTAAAAGATTACCTTGAGTGTTATTAGCCAATTCACTCTCTAAAATTTGCACTCGTTCTCTATACTTTTTGTTGAGCATCTGGTCAGAGTACTTCATGTTCTATGAGACGATTTACGCATTATAATATGATTAAATAAACTGGGAAAGTTGAACCTCTTCAGGATATACTTTTCCTTGTCATTAATCTAATCCCGCTTCTCCAAATCTTTGTCAACAAAGTAGGACTCCGAATAGGTCTTCCACCGCTTCTAGTTGGACTGCATTAATAATTTCATCCCCAATCATTATCATACCTCACACATCTATTTCAAAAAATAAACTCAAATTTTTCACAGAATCTCCTACACGGTAAGTATGAGTAAATTCTCTTACTCCTACCCATTCTGCCATAAGAGTTTTTCATTTTTTTCAAAAAAGTATTTCACTTGAGTGAAAATTGAGATGTTTGACAATGCGAGTTTCAAATTCAATTTCAAATTATTTTTGAAAAAAGTGAAAACAAGTAAATCCAACTTCAATTTCAACTTTATTTATTGTTACAAATGACCCCATTTTTTTTGTTTTTACAAAAACACCCTATTAATTTCATCCAACAACGGGAGTTAAATGTCTAACTACTACATTGCCGACTTCTTATTACTTCCATCAATAAAAGACCTCAAAATTGAAGGCAACTTCAATTTTTTCCTTATTCTTCAAAATCTCCTCATGATACAATGGAACCCTAATCCGTCCATCCTTGCGAATCTTTATGCAACACCAACAACAAAGGCAATATTATTGTCTCCTCTCACATTTGGTTGTATCTTGTAGGTAAATTAGTTAAGTTGAGTGATTTGGACAATTTTTAAAAACTGAGGGTTTTTTCAAAAATTTTAAAAAAAAAATCAAAAAGACATGGTCAAACACAACACTAACTCCTGTTTTGCTGCTCCGAAAAAGGTAAACATACATTTCCCTTTTAGTTTTGTTATCGTTTTCTTCTTCATTTCCTTCTTCGTAGTTTTGTAGTTATAATTTTGTTTGTTGGGATTGTTTATTGTAGAAGGCCTGAAAGGCCATAGAATGTTGTGATGTCAATATTATGGCTATTTTTATGTTCATTGTGTAAAATGAGCTAACGAATGTTGAATGTGTTTCTCTGACTTTCTTCTTTGATTATTATGACTAGATGGATAAAGTTATGATTTTTGCTTGATTAAAATACGTACTCATTCCTTGTTTAAATTCGTTGGTGGTGGATATGTTTGCCTTTAGCATGTAAAGTTATTTTCTTTATGTTGAAAAGAATAATTACTATTGTTTGTTTCGCCTTAAAAAATTAGATCAATAAAGTTTCGACTTTTGCTTGATTAAAGTACATACTCAAGCCTTGTTTGAATTTGTTATTGGCGGATATGTTTGCTTTAGCATGTACAGTTATTTTCTTTATGTCAAAAAAGAATAGTTACTATTGTTAAGGGTCTGCAAAATTGTTTCTCGATTTGAAATAGTGAGTTACCCGTATCTAGGAATTTGGTGTTATTTTTAAAAGGCATATCATAGCGTGTTGTGTTTGTGGCCCAATGATTTACAAAATAATCGCTTAAGATTGAAATTGACCACTTTGGCATACACATGATAGTTGGCTCATTCACATTTAGAAATTGTAATTCAAGTGCTACTTTTAAGATCTAGCTCCTTTATCGATCCTTAATTCTTTTAATTAAAGAGTTATTTTTCTCCATGATTATATACCACGATGAAATGCTAAGTTCTTTAATATATGTTTGCAGTCATGATTTACTCATTTTTCATGGTAAAAATTTTCTTTGATTTTCTTTTGTTTAGATTGAAAAGTTGTTAGAGTTATAGATTTTATTGAAATGGTGTAAAACTAAAATAGGAGTTGGCATAATTGGACACTGTTTTGCCCCTTTTTCTATTTCTAAAGGGTTTGGAAAATATTAATTTCGACCTTTTAAACCATTTCAAAACTTTAAAGAAAATTTAGAATAATTTAAGAAATTACATAGTCGTCACTTGATTTTTGAGAAAATATAAAAAAAAAACTAAAAATATTACTTAAAAGATTCAAAATAGAAAAAACCTTTTAAGTTTAAAAATTTTGAGTAAGCGGTTCCTATTAATACAATTGGAAGGTTGTTAAGGCACTAAGAGAATTCGCTAACTTCCGGTTATTCAGACTATTTGAAAATAACTTTTTTGACTGACTTTAAAAATAAAAATTATTTTTTTGAAAAGAAAATGATTAAGGAAAATTGTCTTCACGATTTGTGCAAAACAAATTTCGATGACTTAGCGGACATTTTAACTAAGTCTAAGAAAACTAAGAATAATTTACATATAAAGGGGAAAGGGAGAGCCTAAAAGACTTAAGCCATTCGGCCCAAATCCATAAATCCTATCCTTAGATAATTTAGGCTTTTGGCCTATCTTCACACCTATCCTAATCTAAATACTTGGGCTTTTAGCCCATAACCTATCCTAAGCTAGTTTTCGGACCTTTGAAGCCCAAAATCCTTCACCTGTATTAAATTACAACTTTGGCTTCGAAGCCCATATTAATGAATAAATAAATGACTAACTGAATAAATAAAAATAAAACAATAATAAAGTCGAGACTTTTCAAGTCTCTTAGCAACCTCATCAATGGGTTTTGACCCATTTTCCTTCTTCTTCCATCTTCTTGCACCCGTACGCCATATAATCGACTTTGGGTTTAAACTTTAGACTTGACTCGAAGAGATGGGCCTCATTAGACCATTACAAAATGCAAGAGGAAAGGAGTCTATTTTGACTCCAAAACAAAATCATGCAAAGGAAAAGATTAAAAAATATTTAATATGTGTTCGAAAATTCTACACTTAATAGATAAATGACGAGATGAAAAAATAGCATTCTCAAGCACAAAGAAATAGTAAGTTATGATATCAAAGAAAACCAAATTATCCAACGAAAAGAAAACTAACCCATCTCCTAAACAATTTTACAAAAAAAATTAAATCTAGCACAATATAATTAACTAGCCCTTAAAAAGAAGACATTAATTCACAAGCACAGTTGCTTAAAATTTGGACAAAGGGATTAATACATATTTGCTCATATCTATTACTTTGAAAAAAAATCACAATAGCATGTGACTAACAATGGGATGTCTAAACACTTTAAGAAATAGACCAATAAACGAAGTGAAGCAAATAACATATATTAAGCATATTTGAGAAATGATATTCGAAGACAAGATCGGAAAAATAGTAAAAGATTAATTCTAAGAAAAAATGTTCTATTATGACAACACCTATTTTAGTTCTACACCATTTCAACAAAACCTATAACCCTAACAATAAATTTTACATCTAAATTAGAGAAAATCAAAGGCAATTTTGGACACGAAAATGAGTAACTCACTACTTCAAATTGAGAAACAATTTCACAGACCCTTAACAATAGTAACCATTCCTTTTTGACATAAAGAAAACAACTTTACATGCTAAAAGAAAACATATACGCCAACAATGAATTAAACAAAGGATGAGAACATATTTTAAGCAAATATAAAAACTTTACCAATAATAATCAAAGAATAAATCTAAAAAATACGTTCAACTATATCTAGCTCATTTTATACCATGAATAGGAAAATGAACCTAATATCAATACCATAATGTCCTATGGCCTTCAAGGCCGTCTACATCAAACAATCCCAACAAATAAAATTACAATTACGAACTACGAAGAAGAAAAAGATGAAGAAGAAAACGATAATAAAATGAAAAAAATTAAAACTACGAACTACGAAGAAGAAAAAGATGAAAAAGAAAATAATAAAAAAATAAAAAGGTGTGTTTACCTTTTTGGGGGTAGAAAATGGAACTACAAGCTTTCTTCGGAGTCTTGATCACCACCAAAAAGCGTTCAACTCGAGAACATCAATTAGCCTGCCAATTTTATGAGAAAGGAAAATTTTTACTGGAAAAAGAAAACTTCTTTGCTCAAAGTTGTTTTTTCAACCGTGAGACTTGTCTTTCTACCAAAATAGTGGTAGTATTTATAAGAAAGAATGGAGATTCTCTTTTTTTCATCCACCAATGTGGGAGAAAAGTATTTATAGGAAAGGATGGAGATTCAATTCTTTTCATCCACCAATGTGGGAGAAAGAATTTTAGGGGTGATTTTGGAATTTTAAAATTGAAGATAAGGTGAGGTGGAAGATAAGGTGGGGGAAAATTGTACAATGTAGTACTTTTGAATTTCAAAAATTGAAAAAAGGACTTTGAGGTAAAATTGTACAATGTAGTATAATTTTTGAATTTTAAAATTTGAATTTGTTAAAAAGAAAAAGATGAGGGGGAATTGTACAATGTAGTATAATTTTTGAATTTTAAAATTGGAAAATGGATAAAGTTGAGGAGAAAATTGTACAATGTAGTATAATTTTTGAAATTATTTTTAATTTTTGGGATTTGAAGTTATTTTTGGAGGAAATTGGGTAGAAATTATGAGAGTTTTTTTGGAAATTTTGGGATTATTTAAAATATAATCCCAATTGTGATTTAAAATTTAGTCATATTTGTTTAATTTTGACCAAATTAAAAATGAATTGACGGATTGCATTGTAATTATGGTCAATTTGATTTCAACTATGGCCAATTCTAATAATTTGCCTAAATTAAATTTAAATTCGATACGAATTAATACTTTATTTAATCCCGAGCTTCTTGATTTAATAAAATCAAACATATATTCATCTAAATAAATTATTTTTGAGAGTAAATTATATTTAAATCAAAATTTTATCCATTCAAATTCATATCTCCATAAAAGCTCAATCTTTGATAAAAATATTCATTCACATAATAAAATTTATACAATATCATATATGTGAATACGAAAAATATATAACCATCACTTAAATGACAAAATTAACCTAAATAAATATTTTAGAGCATATTTATCCGGATGAAATAAATGTTTCACTTAATTTAAAGTTGAAGAAACCCAGGATTAAATTTAGTCATAGAGGGAAAAAATTAAGTGTCAACAATTACCCCCTCCCTTTGGGTAGGTTAGATGCAAGTAACCCTGGGCATAGGGAGTTTGACATTCCTAATTTTTGTCCGACCACAAATTCATTTTTAAGAGAGGTTGGTTTTCGAGTTTTAGTAAAATCAAAAAGATGAGGAATAAGCGGATTAGGGGGAGGTTGGAATGCAGTTGAGTTTTCAACAAAGAGCCCAACCTACATATCCCTGAGACTCAGAGAATCGGACTGCTTATAGTTCAACTCGATCAGTAGAAAAGATAGACTTTTAGTTTAGACAATCTTTGGCTCAAAATAAGTGACAAGTTGTTCGAGTTATGAAAAAGAGGATTGTAACCTCTTAACCATGAATGTGGTATCCTTCACATCCATCGAGAAAAATTTATTCGGGCATAATTTCCATAGATCTAGGTGTCCTATCACTCAATTTAAGGAAAGAGAAGGTTACCCTTATTATGAGTGTAGAAATATACCAAAGGTGAAGCTGAAACCAGAACATCCCAAGGTAACCAGATGCCTTCTAACCGGGGTGTGGTTTGAGGGTGGTGACAATCATTCTTTAGCTCGCGTCCAAAGAGTTTGACGTTCCTCTCTAGACTACGTCCCATTTTGCTGCCAAGAAAAAGTTCCATGTTGTGTTGTGTTCTTTTAGGAGTCGTCCACACCTGTGGTTTTGATTTGAGAATTTCATCTTTTTGGATGCTCTCGACAACAAGTCAAACAAATGATTAGTTATAAATACAGCATTACACAAATGTAAATTAGTTAAAACTTGTTTGAACATGCTATGCTGAGATAGTTGATGAACCAAGTTGCACAACCTATTCTAAAAATATTGTGCCACTTTGAATGGAGTGATGGTCCAATGTGTCTTATTGTAGGGCAGACAAACCAATTTAAATATAACATATCACTTTGAACGGAGTGATGGTACAACGTGTCTCACTGAAGGGCAGACGACCCAATTTAAATATAACGTACCACTATGAATGAAGTGACGGTCCAAAGTGTCTCATTGAAGGGCGGACGACCCAATTTAAATGTAACGTGCCACTTTGAATGGAATGACAGTCTAACGTATCTCATTAAAGGACGAACGACCCAATTTAAATATAACATGCCACTTTGAACGGAGAGATAGTCCAATGTGTCTCATTGAAGGGTGGATGACCCAATTTAATTATAACATACCACTTTGAATGAAGTGACGGTCCAATGTGTCTTAGTGAAGGGGGGACAATCCAATTTAAATGTAACATGCCCCTTTGAATGGAGTGACGGTTCAACGTGTATCATGAAGGGCAAACGACCCAATTTAAATATAACATGCCACTTTGAACGGAGTGACGGTCCAACCTATCTATTAATTACCTACACTAAACTTATTAGTATCAAGTGCAATATGAGGGCAACATGCATACCTTGCTTTAGTCTGCCACACTGAAGGAGATGAAAATTCATAATGTAGTAATATATTATGTTGAAGGAGATGCTAATCCATATAATAACGTGTCACCCTAAAGAAAGTGACAGCCTAATAACATAATAACATGTCACTTTAAAGTAGGTGACGATCCATAACACAATAACATGTCACTTGGAGAGAGGTAATGGTTCATAACATAATAATATGTTAATCTGAAGGAGGTAGCGTTTCCTAACATGATAACATGTCACACTGAAGGAGGTGAAAGTCCATATAATAGCATAACACTCTAAAGAAGGCGACGGTCCATAATATAGTAATATGTCACTCTAAGAAAGGTGACAATCCATAACATAATAATATATCACTCTGAAGGAGGTGATGATCCATAACATAATAACATGTCACACTTAAGGAGGTGATGGTCCATAACATAATAACATGTCACTCTTAAAGAGGTGATCTAAACATAATAACATATCACATTGAAGGAGGTGACGGTCCATACATAATAACTTGTTGTGTTGAAGGAGGTGACAATCCATAACATAATAAAATGTTGCAAATAAAGAGATGATCTGATGCACCCTCTTAAAGGGTGAAAAATGCAAATATAATAAGATATGTCCTTTTAAAAGAGGGATGTCCCAAATATAATAAGATGTGTTACCTCATATAAAGTGATGATTGGGTATGTCCTCTTGAAATGGTGGATGGGCCGAATATAATAAGATAGGGTGACAATCCGTTATGTCCTCTTCAAATGGTGGATGACCCAAATATAATAAGATACATCACCTCGAATGGGGTGATAATCCGGGGTGGTCTTGCATAATGTCACCTGTATGACTCCAATAACACCCATTAATAACAATTTATTACAACTAAGTTAAGAGTTTAACAGAGATAAAGTCATTTGACTCATGCTGATTTGGAGATAGTGTTTTGAGTGATATCCCCATATCTTAAATGTTTTGCTCGATCAATTTCTACAAAATTAGAGAAAGTTTTAGAGATCATAGCGATGTAATAGAAACATAAATAAAGAGAAAAAAAGAAGAAAAGTTGTCTGGATTATTATGACAAGGCCATGGTGGAGGTACTGCCCTTTATCAAGCTTAACATTGTCAATAATGTGACTTCATTATTCCTGCATCTGAAGAAAAATTCTTAGTTTTGAGAGGCTGACAGTGTTGGTTTTTTCTTGCTCTCCTGATGCTCCTTGTTGATCATCGATTTGCAGGGTTGAAGTGCAGTCTTTGTGGAATTTTTTAGGATCTCCCTAAAAAATTCTACCCCAGTTTAGAAACTCTCAAACTTCTTTGTAACTTATGACATTATTTAGTATAGAATTTTTTAGATCTTCTCAAAAATTATGCCCCAGTCTAGAATGCAAAATACTCGAGTCCTTTCTGGTGTATTATAACTTTAAATTTTACAACTTCTCAAAATTATGCACCGATTCAGCTTCAGCAACATCTGATGTTTAACTTTGTATCAAATGTCATGTTCTTGTGAAATTTTTGAGACCTTATCAAAATTTTCTGCCCTAGTTACACGCTTCAATGTCATATCCATGTAACTTAAAAAAATATCCTTTAAAAAAAATCATATAAGGAATATGATCGAAATAGTATGGTGCTCAAATATTCTATTGAGGTAGGAATCATACCAAACGTAGTTCTACCATAAGACGAAAAAATAATTTTTCTAAGGGATTGACCAAAGTCAACATAGGTCGCCTATATATTCCATTCTTAGAAATTCAGGCCAAACGTAGTTTGTATAAAATAAAAAGAGAGATTTAATATTTTTGATAATGTGACCAAAGCCAACACAGGTTGCCTATGTATTCTACTAGGGAAATCAGGTCGAACGTAGTTCATTACAACTAGAAAGTATGATTATAAGGAAATCACAAAGTGTAACTACAAGGAAATTAAACCATAAAACATAATTACAAGGAAATAAACACGATAAAGTATGATTATTAGAAAATAAAACAATAAATTTAAGATAAAAGTGTGCCTTGGAGGGAACTTCATTCTTCGTTGCGACTGATGATTTCAATGACTACTACTTCTGATTAGGCAACACTACTGGAAAAAAAGGATATGGCGACAGTTCTCATACCATTTTCATAGACCCTAAAACCATTCCAATAGATGTATAGTGATGATTAGAGAACCCAATACAATTGAAGGCGTTACATTAGATCAAAGGCAACAGTATTGTGAGACGGTTGCTAAAACCGTTGCTATATATTGATCTTTCGCGACGGTTATTGCATTGACCCTATGGCAATAGTTTTCATGCTATTGGGATGGTTCCGAACCATCCCTATATATCTTCTATATCAACGGTTATAATTATGAAGTGGCGACGTTTGTAAGGCTATCAAGACGGTTGAAAACCGTCCCTATATTCTTATTTTGCAATGGTTTCTTATATGATGGGACGGTTAGAAACCGTCCCTATAGAGCTTATTGGGCTGATTTTTTATGTTATTGAGATGGTTTTACATGCTTTTTTGATGTATATAAACCATCCTAAAAGCTTTATAGGACGGTTATTTTGTAAGCTATTGCGACAGTTAAACCTGAGCTATAGCAACGGTTAATTTTATGCTATTGGGATAGTTATTTTATGCTTTTAGGACTATTAGAATATTCAACAATACTATATTATGCTATTGCAATAATTTTATAAAGGTACCATAACACGTAAAATATACATATATATTAATCATCAAGAGTACTAGTAACTATTAATTTCCAAAATATCCACCAATAAGAAACCAAATATTTTTTGAACATTCAAAATAATAAAAACATACACAAGTTTTGAATGTTAAAAAATAAAAGATGTTTGAAACTACTCGGTCAAATGTGATCTATCTCAATCAAAACATACATAAGTTTTTCAACAGCTAGTGTAACATGAAGCTAATGTGATCGATCTCTTAGGTCAGGTCTAGTTCATCAATTTCATTCCCGCCATCTTCTATGTTATAATCACCTGCAATAATAACAAAAATAAAATTAAAGTTGAGCAATAAACTACACAACAACAACAACAACAAAAGTTGGAAAAGATCAAGTTACAGTAAATAGGGAAAACTAATGCATCAGCAGGTAACATTATCTCCCTTCAGAAAAACAGAGTGTACCAATTTTTACAAACAAGAACATCACTGAAAAAACCATACATGCAATAAGAACATCCAAGATGACCCAGTTGGTCTTCCCTGAGAAAACCATACACACAACAAGAACCCAAAAGTTGTACCTGAGAAAACTGATACCACATAAAGGAAGATGACCCATCTGGTCTGTCCCCAAGCATGTCCTCCATTCGTGCTTTCCAAGTTCAATGAATGTAATTTATCATGTCAAACGATCAGCAATCCACATTAAATTAATGAAACTTATCATAGTTAATTGATTCAATAAAGTAAAATATACATACTAATTAAATATAGTCAGAGTGATAGTATCAGGATTCAGATCTTCAAACCTAGTATCATGGTGTAGCTTTCTCTTAATGCCATTTTTCTATACAGTAGTTAAAAATCTTGCATGCAAATCAAAGATGTAACATAAGACCAATCCGAGAAAACTATTTAATAGGATAAACCCAACATATATATCTTCATCAGTCACATCTGCACACACATCTGCACCTAAGGATAATAGTTGGTCGTGTTTTGGTGTTGGACCATTTTTCATGGACTTATTAACTGCAGTAGTATTAACTAGATTTGTACCCATGAGAGAATTTAACTAGAGTTGTAGCCACACTCATGTCGGATCCTTCAAAAATTCATGATTTTTGGAGGATCTGACATGCACCCATAGACATATTTAAAGAGTCCGAGCAACTTAGACAAAAACAACAAGCTATGGGTCTATATTGTCTAGTAATTTCAGGATTAGGAACCTTAGGAAACAATGTTATGGCAGTACAATTTACTGTCATGGATAATTTCTCTCTGTTAAAAAATTCTTTCATAACTGCATTCATATTATGATGTCTTACTTGCCAAGCTTCCTTAAAGAACATGGCATTATAACTATCATCCCCAGTATTTCATAAACCCAACATATATCTCTTCATAAACCCAATATTTCTCTAACTGAATCACTAACTCATTTTTTTCCTTGACAGAAAAATCATAGTAATTTATAGACAGTTGTTGTTAAGTGACTTTCAAAGCATTCCTAATAAGCTTTATCTTCTCAGTAATTCCTCTATACTCACTATTATTCAAATGTATTAGATGTTGCTATAAATCTTTTAATTTTTACCAGACTCACTTGAGCTTATTTCCCAGCTGCTTTATACTACTGAAGCAAAGTAATATGAGTAGTCCATACATTAAAGAACCTGAAATGGGTCTTAATGTTGGCTAGTTTTAAGTGCATATTTAAAGAGTCCAAGCAACTTATTTGAAAAGTCCGAGCAACTTAGACTAAAATAACAATTAGAGTCATATCTTGTTGTTAGATCATGGGTACAACTATTAGCCCTATGTGCAGATGTGACTGAATCATGACCAACTATTATACCTTCAACTTTATTTATCAATTACTACTTTGATTGAGTTTTGGACAAATAAAGTGAAACATAACTCACATTCCTTAACACAACTCACAGCAGGCATCTCTAGTGAACGTCCTACATAATCACCAAACATAACTCGGCACACTCACAAAGCACGAATTAAAATCAAATTACGAAGCATCGTTCACCAAGTCATGTTCACATATAGGTGCATACATAATTGTTATAGTTCAAGAGAAGCAAAATGATTTAAAAGCACACCAATAACCATCCAAAATTTCAAACAATAAAAAAAATATACCCTAATATATGACATGCAGTTACCAGCCACCAATAACCATCCAATATAGTCCAACAACAACAATAATATCAACCACCAAATGAACTCTAGTACAATTCAGAATTTCAAACATTAACCTTGATGGTTTTGACTGTTTCTCCCTGTAGCTGCTAGCATAGAAGTCAATCCCGTTGGTGAAGGAATGGACATTGCCGCCAGTATCATAGGATCAATTATTCTGGCATTGTAAAGCTGAGCAATTACATCTACAATAACTTTTTCTCGAATGGTTCTCTTCTGCTCCTCGATTTGATCCTCCATTTTTTGCATCCTTTCTTGCATTTGTTGCACAACATCATTTGTGGCATTTAAAATTGATCCAGATCTATCATTTAATCTTTTCAAAAAAGTCATTGTAAACCCCCCTCCATGCAGTCTTACACGTCCAGGATGCTCAGCACCCATGACGGCTGAAAATGCATCAACGGGCCATTCATTTGAACCTTGTTGTGTTTTAATTTCCTTCATTTGAGCCTAATAATCATAATCAAAAGAATAATCAAATAATTAAAAATTAACAATTGATCATTTATGTCAATATAAACTTGAAAAGGATAAGTTTTATATAATTTTATGGGTGGAGTCTTCATTAGATGCCTTGTATGTACGATCAGATTTTTTTAGTCTTGCGATGTAAAACCTCGAGTCTGTACCTCGGACGTCACACGATTCTCATAATCCCAAAGTACCACAAGCTAACCCATGATTGGTACCTGCTGCAATCACTGAATAATAATACTATAAAAATGCAGAAATTTGGCGAAAACTACCATAAGGTTCAAAATTGAATCAAATATTAAATACTGAAAATCAATATTGTAAACTAAATATCTGTTTGAAATACTCTAGCCTAAAAACCCTCTAACTAAACTATCTGAGAGTGGAGTTGATGGGACAAGCCCCCAACTAACTCCAACTACTAAAGTACTAATAACTAAAAATAATACTCTATCCTCAAACTATGAGGACTCACTACTAAATCTGCTGCTGATAATATGGGCTGCTAATTATGGTTAGGATCTAGTGCATCTGAACCAATGATATAGGACATCATAGCATAAAAGAAAGGTATGCATCACTACTTTGAATGTACTGGTATGCTAGGTAAGGTAAGGCTAAATGCATGGGTTCATATGCATGAACAATAACTGATTGAATGAAATGAATATATAACTGAGTGAGAGTGCATGTATATCTAAAATTGTTGTAAATACTGATTATGCAATGCTATGCATATAACCATGTATATGGTAACTGAGATTTTATTAACACTGGATAATAAGTTTCGAAAACTGAATGACTGATATCTAAGTTTACTGATATTGTATTACTATTAACTGAAAGATTATTTTTGATAGTCCTGATTCTATAAAATTGAACTGAGTTCTATACTGAGCTAGGTTACTGTATTTGACAATCCTGATTTTGAAACTGAACTAAGGTTTTAAACTGAGTCTGAAACTAAAACTATGGAAGTGTTCATCTAACCGACATACCCCGATTATAAACTGAGTTGGGGTACAAACTGTGAACCAAGTTGGAAGGGTGTTAGCACCTTGCTAAGGGATACTAACATCGGCAATGAGTTAACTCTCTCTGACAGGAAGCCCTTTCGTCAACCCTCATTGGCAGAAAACTCATACGAGATGTATCAACCCTAGACTGGTAGGGAGACATCTCAACCTACCCTAGCTACATAGTTCTGTAATGCAGGGATTCCTACTAAGGGTCAAACCCTCTACTAACAGAAATGTCCCCATCCTTGGGTTCGCTTGGTGCTGATTTCTACTCCCAACTGAATAGACACCGAACTGATTTACAAACTACTACGCTTGACTAACCTATTACTGATCGTGTTGTCTATCTGAAGTGGTCTGAATTCACTGAGTTCTGATAACTGACTGAATACTCAAAGTTTTGTTAATTGGTTGAATGTACTGAGTTTTATTATCTGTCTGAGTACTACTGGATGTGACATCACTGAGACTATTCTTAAAATACTGTAAATCTAGGTAAAAATCTAGATTGTCGGGTATTAGATACCCCCAAGACTCGATTGTATAAATTGTAAAACATAGCACAATCTTGAAAGCATGATAGCTAGACACTTTGTCATAATTCATTCATTGAGGAATTTTAGCAAACACTTGTATGGCATAAATTTGTATACATGCTAACATGATATTATTTCATTACTCAACTCACATGAACAATTCATAAAACACTTGGGGAGCATAATTTATACACATGACAATACTACAACATGCAAGCATCATGATCAAAATTCCAAACTCATAAATTCAAGGGATTTTAACATGAAACCATATAAAACACACATGCTATTTGCTTCTCCGAAAACTTGCAATTAATCATGGATTATAAATACAACTACATCATAATCATAAATATAATCAAATTTAATATGAAATTCATGAAACGAAATCAACTTGTAATTTGAAAAGGGTTCTTGAACTCCAAGGGTGGAAGGAAACCCTTGGATGAATACCTAACATACCTTGATACTTGAATTCGTAAAGATTGATGGTGAATTTCTTAAATATTGATCTTGCCTTGATGGACTAGAGTTTGTTCTTGAGAGGATTTTAGTGAATAATGATAGTATTTTTCCTATTGAGAGGTTTAATCTCATGTTTTGGGGCTGAATAAAAGTGGGGAAAATGTCCCAAATACCCCTCTGAACACTGATTTAATTACTGAAAAGCATGCCCAGCGATGCACATAATGATGCACTACGTCGATAGCATCAATGCGATGACCATCACACTGCATTGAGTTCGCATTGGTTTACTGTAATTGCAATGAAAGCTGGGGGAAATTATCTATCGACGCGATGGGCGACACGACACATCGAGATAACGTCGACCTACTATTTTATTCACCTGAATATGATACAAACAAGGTCCAAAAAAATCCAAAACTCACCCAGAGTGACCTATTGACAAACCTGATCATGATTCAAGCCAAAGATCGATGTTTAATGGTCATAAGGATCGTAGAATAGGATCGCCAACTTATGAAGGATAAAATAATTCTAAGTATAAACACTTAGCTGAAATTTATTAGTCTGGGACCTCTTTTCAAGCTTTAACGGACTGAGTTAATCTTAGGATTTTGCGGGGTCTTACAATATTTCCCCTTTGGAAATATTCATCCTTGAATAAGACTGACTAAGCTGAGAATACTGATAGACTAAATTTATATATTGAACACGCATAACTGAAGCGTGATTACATCACTGAAAGTACTGATATACTGAGTTATCACACTGAACATGCATAACTGAAGCTTGACTCAGTTCTGAAGACATAACACATGACTGAGCTATTTTATGAAGGTATGCATTATATAAGAATACCATGCAATTGAACTGTTATAGAGTTGTAAAGGTAATCTCAACATAGAACTGAGTAAATTTAAGAAAAACTGTTACCTTAAGCTAAGTCTGAATTTAAGGAGAAAAGGGGAGAATACTTGGTCCACATATTTGCTTCTGCTTCCCGAGTAGCTCCCTCAACAGACTGATTTCACCAAAGAACTTTGACTAAAGGAACTTCTTTGTTCCTCAATTGGCAAACCTGATGCTCGCAAAATTTGACTGGCACTTCCTCATAAGAGAGAATGTTCTAAACATCTATACCCTCTATCGGGATTACAACTATTGGGTCACCTATGCACTTCATTATCAAGGAAACATGAAACATTGGGTGCACTGAATCTAAGTCTGAAGGCAACTCAAGCTCGTAAGCTACCTTTCCAAAATGGTTGAGAATTTAGTAAGGACTGACATATCGGGGACTGAGTTTCCCTTTCTTTTGAAATCTCTTCATTCCTTTCATAGGAGAGATTTTAAAATATATATAATCACTAATCTCAAACTCGAGATAATTCTTTCGCACATCGGCATATAATTTTGTTGGTCTGAGCTATCTTAAGCCTTTACTAGATCAACTGAACTTTCTCTAAGGCCTCAAACACCAAGTCAGGCCCTACCGCTATGGCCTCACCCACTTCAAACCAACCAATTGGAGATCTATATATCCTCCAATAGAGCACCTCAAACGGAGCCATCTGAATGCTGAAATGATAACTGTTATTATATGCAAACTAAATCAAGGGAAAGTGGTTATCCCAACTACCCTTAAAGTTATTAACGCACGCTCTTAACATATCTTCTAGAGTTTGGATGGTTGATACGCCCAAATTACACCTCTTCTACGAGAGAGTAAGTGGTTGTTGTCAAATATATAACCCAACTAGGTTGGGGTCGAATCCCACAGGGAATATGGTGCTAATTAAGTTGTATGATGATTAGTTGACTTTTAATTGTTCGTTTCCATAAAATAAATAGGGGGATTTTATTCAGTTCACAAGTTAATGGTTTCAGTTTAACAAGATGAAATATGTGTAGTAGTATTCGAATCCAGAGAAATAGCAAGCTAGGGTTATGTCCACCTTGTAGTTTTCTATACTTTCTAAGTATGGGCTTTACGAATTCATATGTGCATCGTGCTTACAGATAAACGTATTGTATTTAATAACATAATCCTATTAGTTATCAACTATCAAGGACTAATTCATTTTAGTTCTCTCGAATCAAAAGTGTTTACCAAAAACAATACGAAATCCCCAAGTAGCTAATCCTACTAAGGCATTAACATATGAAATAGGGGTTGGGAATCCTATTTTCTTGTCACTACTCTCTTTTCCGAACATCAACCTTTCTTTCAAACAAGTTGCATTTAAGGCATATCATCTATGTTTACAACCACGAGAATTCAAGGTAAGCGAAGAGAGTATGATGTAAACAAATCAATGCATAATGAATTCAAAACCTAAAGTGATAGATTGTATGCTACAAGGCTTTCATAACCCTAACTAATAAACTTAGACACTCATGGGTAAAATGTAAATCACAATATAAATATTCATCATACCAAAAACTAGAAGACAATTTTGGTGCAGAAGATGAATAGTATTTCTCCCTTAGTGTAAGCTGCCTCTCTCCTCTCTCCAAATAATACAGAATAATCAATAATGAATAACAATTCAGCATTAAGTCCTTTAATAATCTCCTCTCATAATTGCCTTCTATGTCCCTAAACTAATTATAAATGTCAAATTAGTCTTGGACATAGTTTCTAGGCGCCACATTTGGTCCAGACTGCTACTCTCTCTTGTGTCATATGCCATCTGCATTCCATAGTTCCATTATGTCTTCATCTACCTCATTAATACCTGAAATCATACTAATCACATCGGTTAGCTCAATTACATAAAAATAGAGTAAAAACATAAGAAACTAGACACTTTATTCTCTAAACTTAGCTAAATTTAGATAAGTTATGGTTCTTAGGCGTATAAATACACCCAATATCAATGATTCTTTTTGCTTGACCATCTGTCTAAGGGTAAAAGGTTGCGCTGAGTTGAACTTGGGTACCAAGACACTTTTGGAAGGCTTTCCAAAAATATATGATGGAGAGATAAGTCTGGGCCAATTTTTCACGGCTTTGGTCTTTTGAGGATCAAATTTAATGCCATCACCAAAAACTATATGACCAAGGAAAGGTATTGACCTTAGCCAAAATTCGCACTCACTGAATTTGGCGAACAACTAATGGGTTCTGAGAGTTTGTAATACTATTCTGAGATAGTCTACGTTATCATGTTCACTGTGGGAGTAGACAAGAATGTCATCAATAAAGACTATGATGAACATGTCCAAGTACTGCTTGAATACGTGATTCATCAAGTCCATAAAGGTTGTTGGAGCATTGGTAAGACCAAATGACATGACTAAGAATTCAAAGTGACCTTACTAAGTTCTAAAAGCTATTTTTGGAATGTCACATTCTTTGACTCTGACCTGGTGATAGCCTAATCTGAGATCTATCTTTTAAAAGTAGCTGGCACCCAGAAGTTGGTCAAACAAGTCATCGATTTTGGGAAGTGGATACTTGTTCTTGACCGTGGCTTTATTTAGCTAACAGTAGTATATACAATTTCTAAGAGAACCGTCTTTCTTATGCATGAATAGAACTGGTGCATCCCAGGGGGATACGCTGGATCTAATGAATCCCATATCTATGATATCCTTCAACTGTTATTTTAACTCTTTAATTTCTATTGGGGCCATTCTATATGGTGGGATATAGATAGGTTGAGTATCTAGAAGAAGGTCTATTCTGAAGTCAATTTCTCGCTCGGGGGGGACTCTAGAAAGATCTTCAGGAAATACATCAGGAAATTCACATGCTATTGGGACTGACTCAAGATTAGGGGTCTCTAAACTAGAGTCTTTTACTCATATGAGATGATTGACACACCCCTTAGATATCATTTTACTTGCCCTAAGGTAAGAAACAAACTGACCCCTAAGTGTTGAAGTACTACCCCTCCACTCAAGGATAGGTTCATTCAAAAACTCAGAATTGGTCATCTCTAATTCTACTAAGTCTGCTGAAGTGACTTTTTGATATACCATAACCAGACAGTACTTGTATAACCATCGAGCTATGATAGATTTACCCACTGGGGTAGAGACTGAGAAGGGCTCTGCTAGGATTTCGGGACTGACTCTGAAGTCAATAGCTATATAAGAAGTTACAAAGGACAAAAAAGCTCTAGGATATAGCAAAACATAAACCTGTAACATACCAGTGACTATATTAGGAGAACTTTCCTAATCCTGACCACCCACTAGTGGCACTAGAAGTGGTACCCTGCTGATTCAGGTGACCAGACTGAGCTGAAGGATGATTATGCTGACTCTGTGAACCCACTTGAGGACACTCTCTTACCCTATGGCCTGGCTTGCCTCATACGAAACATACATCACTGCTAGCCCTGCAGACACCCTGGTGGTTTTTGCCATATTTTAAGAAAAGGGGATTCATTCAGGCACTGCTAACATTACCCTAAGTTTTAGGGCCTGGTACCCTATCTTTATTGCCGTGTCTGAATTTTGATACTGAAGCACTGGCTGAGGACGGAGCTAGAACTGAAGATTTTAGGTAGAACTGATAAAGATTACCACCCTCTGACTTAGGATAAGTGAAGTTGAAGCTACCTATTCTAGCTCTCTTATTTCCCCTCTCTTTTTACTTATTCTTAGCCTCCTCTATCTATTGAGCATGGACCATAAGCCTAGATATGTCCATATCCTGAATCAACATTGCGGTCTTACACTCCTTGACTACACTGTTAGACACCTCAGACACAAACTTAGTCATCTTAGATCTGCAATCTTCTACCACATGAGGGGCATATCTGGCTAACAGAGTAAACTTGAGAGAATACTCTTTCACTGTCATTTGCCCTATTTTAGACTAATAAATTCCAAAACCTTCATTTCTCTCAACTTCAGTGGGAAGAACCTATTAAAAAACTAGTGGAAAACTCTTCCTATTCTACGGGCCCTGTATCTGCAGCCATCTCTTCCTTCCACTGCTAGGACCATAGTGAGCCACATCCTGCAACTAATATGCGGCTAACTCTGTGCTCTCACTCGCAGCCACCCATATAATATCTATGACTTTTTGCACCTGATTAAGGAATTCTTGTGGGTCCTCATCTGACTTAGACCCGGTAAAGGCTGAAGGGCTTATTCGGGTAAAGTTCTAAATTCTTGCTGCAGAAGTATTGGCCACTGGGTTGGTCAGAACGGTAGCTATGCATTTTTTTTGGGATGCCACAGAATCATCTAGAGTGGTGAAAGCTGCTTTAAATTTTACATGGGAGACATGCTCGTCCAGGGGATCTACTTGAATGGGCGGAGGTGCAGCTGATTTTTTGTTCTCCTCCCGTTGTTCTTTTTGGGAGGCATGTTCAGTAAATGAAAGGAAAACTTATATTATACAGAGAGTTTAACTTGAGCTCATGCTCACTCGCACAATATGAATAATGAAAAAAGGGAAATTTCCTAAAATGCCCCATAGCCTCTTGCTCATAAGTGTGGCATGCTACACACCTATGCATAAGACTCTACTAAATACAACTTTCAGACTTCCTAGGACTCTGTTGAACCTTAGTCTCTGATACTAAGTTTGTAACGCCCCGAGTCTGTACCCCGGACGTCACACGGTGCTCATAATCTTGAAGGACCACAAGCTAACCCATGATTGGTACCTGCTGTAATCACTGAATAATAATACTATAAAAATTTAGAAATTTAGGTAAAACTACAATAAGGTTCAAAACTGAATCAAATATTGAATACTAAAAATCAATACTATAAACTAAACATCTGTCTGAAATACTCTAGCCTGAAATGCCTCTAACTGAGCTGTTTGAGAGAGGAGTTGATGGGACAAGCCCCCAACTAACTCCAACTATTGAAGTACTAATAACTGAAAATAATACTCTGTCCTTGAACTATAAGGATTCACCACTAAATCTGCTGCTAATAATTTGGGTTGCTAGGCACAGTCAGGAGCTTGTACATCTAAACCTATGATATAAGACATCATAGCGCAAAAGAAAGGTATATGTCAGTACTTTAAATGTGCTGGTATACTAGGTGAGGTAAGGCTGAATGCATGGGTTCATATGTATGAATAATAACTGACTGAAAGGCATGAATATATAACTGAGTGAGAGTTACGTATATCCGATACAGCTGTAAATACTGATTATTCTATGTTATACACATAACTACGTATACTGTAACTGAGATTTCATTAACACTAGATAATAAGTTCTGAAAACTGAGAGACTATTTCTGATAGTCCTGATTCTGTAGAACTGAATTGAGTTCTATACTGAGTTGGGTGACTATATTTAACTATCCTGATTCTAAAATTGAACTGAGGTTTTATACTGATTCTAAAATTAAAATTATGGAAGTGTTCATCTAACCGACATACCCGGATTATGAACTGAGTTGGGGTCCAACTTGTGACTCCAGTTAGAAGAGTGTTAGCACCTTGCCAAGGGATACTAACATTGGCTATGAATTAACCCTCTCTGATAAAAATCCCTTTCGTCAACCTTCACTGGCAGGAAAACTCGTACGAGATATATCAACCCTAGACTGGTAGGGAGACATCTCAACCTACATTGGCTATGTAGTTCTGCAATGCAGGGATTGCTACTAAAAGTCAAACCCTCTACTGACAAGAATACCCCCAGCCCTGGGTTCACTCAGTGCAAATTCCTACTCCCAACGGAATAGACACTACACTAATTTCTAAACTATACTAGGCTTAACTGAACTGTTACTGATCGTGCTGTCTATCTGAACTGGACTGAGTTCACTGAGTTTTAATAACTAACTGAATACTTTGAGTTCTGTTAACTGGTTGAATGTACTACGTTCTATTATCTGTTTGAGAACTATTGGACGTGACATCACTGAGACTATTCTTAAACTACTGTAAATCTAGGTAAATATCTAGATTGTCGGGTATTAGATGCCCCTAGGACTCAATTGCATAAATTGTAAAACATATCACAATCTTAAAAGTATAATAGCTAGACACTTTATCACAATACATTTATTGAGGTATTTTGCAAGTGGCATGAACTTGTATATATGCTAAGATGATATGATTTCATTACTCAACTCACATGAACAATTCATCAAACACTTGGGGATCATACTTTATACATATGACAATACTACAACATGCAAGCATCATGTCAAAATCCCAAACTCAAAAATTCAACGGCTTTTAACATGAAACCATATAACAATACATACATGCTATTTTTCTCAAGAAACTTGCAATTAATCGTGGATTATAAACCCAACTACATCATAATCATGAATAGAATCAAATTCAACATGAAATTTGTGAAAAGAAATCAAATTGTAATTTTAAAAGGGTTCTTGAACTTCAAGGATGGAAGGAAACTCTTGGATGAACACCTAACATACCTTGATACTTTAATTTGTGAAGATTGATGGTGAATTTCTTGAATCTTGATCTTGACTTGATGGACTAGGGCTTGTTCTTGAGAGATTTTAGTGAATAATGAGAGTATTTTACCTTTTGAGGGGTTTAATCTCGTGTTTTGGGGCTGAATAAAAGTGGGGAAAATGTCCCATATACCCCTCTAGATGCTGATTTAATTACTGAAAAGTATGCCCAGCAATGCGCATACCGATGTATCGTGTCAATAGTATTAATGCGATGACCATCGCACCACATCGAGTTCACATTGGTTAACTAAAATTGCACTGAAAGTTGGGGAAAAATTATTTGTCGACGCTATGGGTGACGCAATGCGTTGAGATTACGTCGAACCACTATTTTGGTCACCTGAATATGATTCAAAAGTGACCTATTGACACACCTGATCATGATTCAATCCAAGGATCGACGTTTTATGGTCATAAGGGTCGTAGAATAGGATTGACAACATATGAAGGCTAAAATAATTCTAAGTATAAATACTTCGCTGAAATTTCTAAGTCTGGGACCTCTTTCCAAGCTTTAAAGGATGAGTTAAGCTTAGGATTTTGTGGGGTCTGACATGTGACCACATACATCACTTTTAGAGACAAAGTTCCCCCCCCCCCCCCTTTCATTTTCCTATTCATATGATAATTAGTGAATATCAAAAACAATTTAAATGATAAGTTAAAACTAAATAATAAACAAGAGAGCACACCAATTTATTGTGAACTAAAGTAAAACTCTTCTTCCCAGCAGTGTGTGGATTCATCAACTTCTTTCGATTCTCAATATTGGTTTTGGTCATTTTCTAAAAAAATAAATCAGTAACATTAACTATTGTAATAAAGGGCTCCATCTGTAGAACTAACAGTAATATGATCGCAGATGGTGAAATATATTTTACCTAAAATTTTTCGAACTTCCAATAGAGGAGGAGCTCTTTAAATTGACATTATGGAACATTTTTGGGCCTTTTCTTTATTCGAACTTCATCATCTTCCCATGGATCGTAATAACCTCTCTTCAAATCAAATCTATACTTTCTTAAAGATTCTTGAATTCTTTCCAAAACCCAATCTTTTGCGGCATCAGAAATATCATATTTTGCCTATAAGTTGGTTCCATTCAGTATGAACAACAAAAAAATGAATTTTTAATTAAGGAAATGAAAAGGGTAGAAGTTCCAATAATGATATGTAACTTTATATTCAAATATTAACAACTCCTTTACGGGCTCCGTAGCAAGAAATCATGTAGTCTGTTAAAGAGAGTCCTTGGTGCAAATTACTTTGAATAGGTAAAACAATCATTTTTCCTTAAGGATCCGACATTAATCCTCTCATACCTACTAACTGAAGTACCTAAGATACATTTTCTCTAGCTCCCGAGAAAGACATTATATGAACTGGATTAAAAGGTCTCTTGTCGGAAATATTCACTTGTAGCAAACCATATTTCAATGGATTGACATAATTTTTATACCGCATGTACATTCCCATAATGATGGTGTTTTTCCAAAATCAAACTTTGTTGTTCAGCATATTGAACGAGCCATCCCGTAGATGGTATTGCTAAAAGGTCATCAATTACTAATGAAATGGATGTAGTAGTAGCTTGTTGGAACCCCGGAGTTATTACTTGATCTAGGATATGTGATGTATATGCCATTCCAAAATGCTCTATTAATCTACTAATAAGTTATTTCATGGTAGTTTTGTCTATCGCTTTATTGTGAAAGACCAGATTAGCCTGTTCTTCCATAAGTACCTCCATATTCCATAACTCCTATTTAGTATTCATAAGCCTCCAATCAAATATATTCAATGGTCAAAGGGTCAATTTCCTAACCAATGTGCCTAGGAAGCTGCCAAACTCAGTTAAAACTTCATCTATAGGACCTACAGGTTGGTTGTTCTAGTATTATGTGATCAATTATTTCTCTTGCCGGGCATGTACCTTGTGCATTTGTGTTTTGCCTCTTGTTTTATACTTGAAGGCCCTTTCTCTATAAAAAACATTGAAGAAATTAGAGGTCATGAATGAATTCAATGAGTTTCTAAGTTATATATTACCTTGTGCTTCAAAATGTTTAGTTGTTGTAGAAGTGGCTGAACCTGTCATTTGGACCTAATCCTCTACATATTGATCATCCTCTACATGTTGCTCCTCTACAACATGGTGCTCTACTACAGATTTTTTAATTTCTCTAGATGGTGGTGCTGGTGGTGCTACTGGTGGTTACGATGGTGGTGCTGGTAGTACTACTGGTGGATACGATGGTGGTACTGGTGGTGCTACTGGTGGATGCTCTTTCTTATTTAACTTTAGAAGATTTTCTTTCTCTGATCGTATAGCTTGAACAGTTTCATTTGTTGTCAGCATACATTGTTTTCTACTTGCCATGGCTGATAATGATCCAGGTTTACTAAATGTCCTATGCTCTTTTGTTATTTTTATAGACTCTTGTTGATTCATTTTTATACAAACCTGTATAAATTTAAGATGAAACAAGTTAAATTTTAGAATGATGAAATGAAAAATACGCACAGAAAAACAGTCAAACTCAAAATGTCATAGCTTTGGACCTGGGCGCTTTACGAATCAAGCCAAAATGACTGGTTGCACCACAAGGTTCACAAGGTATACAAAATCAACTTTTGTTTGAAATAACATTTGTACAAGAACCTCTTTTGGAGTATATATTAATATAAATGAACAAAAAACCCATCAAGGTTTTCAAATTCCCTGTTGTTCAAAATCCAGTTGACTCATAAGTTTCACAAATTTCCTCTTTGATTTTAGGTTAAAAAACATCAAATTTTGTTTGTAATAGCAATTGTATAAGAACCCCTTTTGGAGTATATTAGTATAAATGAACAAAAAACCTATCAAGATTTTCACCAATATAAATATTTCAGTCATTGTATTTCTCAGTAGTTTAATGTCTGGTCTAACTCACAATGCAAGCATCTCTACACTAAGGTACTAGTTTGTGACACTCCCAACTATAGCCATGACCCGATCTGTTATATTTGTTTAAACTTTTACATGGCTAAATATACTTTGTTATAGGCAATCAATGCAATAATAACTCAACCTGGTACTCGTGTTACAAATGATAATGGAATTTGCAAATCCTTCAACCACCGTCATCCTAGGTCCGAGGTACTTGGAAACTAATAGTTATCAACTGAGCCTAATTAAGGTAATAAAATCAAATTACAAATATGTTGTAATTAAAATAGCTAATAAGTTTTGGTATTCTGGTCATGAGAATAGCATTTGTAGAGTGTTCTAGAAATGATTTGTTCTAGAAAATCAAACTACAACTTATGATTTGTTCTAGAAAATCAAACTATAACTTATGATTTGTTCTACAAGTGTCGTCTAGCGAGAGTAGAATGTGCGTAATCCTTACCCCTTACCATCAACTAGAAGTATATATAGACCAAATAAAACTCTTAATATATAAATTATTTGGAAATCAAAATTAACTCAGTGAACCCTAAATCCCATTTTTGTTACTCACAACTCTTAATCCCATAACAATCCCAAAAAAACCCTCTTATTTTGCTTCCAATTTTATCCGCGAACAATCCTAAACTTCCAATTTTATCCATACCCTTGAAGCTCAGACAAAGAAGAAAATCGTTACTTACAAAAGAACCGCGATTTTATTGTGCTTCCAATTTTATCTGTACCCTTGAAGCTCAGACAATGCTCTTACTGTGCTTCTAATTTTATCTTGGAAGTTAATTTTGAGTCAAGTTGATTTTGACATAAAAGGTTGCAATTTACTCAAGAACAAACCCTACACTTGAGAACAATTTACTCAAGAACAAACCTCAAGTTGCCAATCGATCCAAGCCCTCAAGAATCAACCTCGTTATGTTTTTTGCAGAACAAAAACTTTCTCAATTGAAATAGTGGAACTGCTGCAATTTACTGATTTCTTAAGAATACAAAAGTAAATGAAATAGGAAACCTAACCCTACAAAAGTGATTTTCTCAATTATTTTTTTATTTTTACAATTATTATATTAAAAATAGCGGGTGTAAATAAAGAGCGAAGGGAAAAAAATAGCCGGGTTTTTTTATTTTTGGTACAATTAACCGTTTCTATAGGTTACCTATAGTAACAGTTCTAATAACCGTTACAACAAAGTGATTTATTCGGACGGTTAAATTAACTATGCTATAGTTATGTTAATTAATTGTCCCATTAGACATGGTCACATTATGTGACGGTTATAACTGTCGTCGTAGAGTATCTATAGCGACGGTTCTATAACCATCGCCAAAACTATAATTACCATAGCCTATTTTCTAGTAGTGCAGTGGATTGTTGGGGTCATTGGTTGGAGCTTCTGCAAGTGATAACACCTTTTTGTCAATCAAGTCTTGAATTTTGTGCTTAAGAGTTATACATTTCAAGGTATCCTATCCAATGAATTTAGAGTAGTAAGGACATCGCTTGTTTGGATCATACCAATTAGCAAAAGTGTTCACAGGCCTTGCTTCCACTAGATAAAGTAGTTTGGCTTATTTCAACCTTTTGAAAAGTTGAGTAAGAGATTCTGCCAATGGCATGAAAATTCTGGGAGGCTTCCTTTCATAATTGGCACGAGGATCATTATTCTAATAGTTTTGTGGTGAAGGATGAGCATGATATGTTGCTTTTGCATTGAAGATCGGATAGTGAGCATGTCGAGCATTGGGTTGGTATCGTGGGGATTGCTTATAGTTGGATGAACCTCCCTGAGTCATTACTCCCATCACTTTTTTTTATTTTTCTTTCCACTTCCAAAAGAACCAGTCTGAAAACTCTTATGAGTGGATTGCAGCTCCATCAAATTTATTATCCTCCCCTCTTGAGGCCATCTTTAATCATTTCTCCAGTCTTGATAATTTCAGTAAATATCTTTCCAGCCATTGTCACCATGCGATTGAAATACTCAGGATTTACTGCATGAATGAAGCAATTGATTATTTTAGTTTCCTTCATAGAGGATGGATCCAAGTTGCCTCTTCTCTCCACTGTATGGCATATTCATGAAAGCTCTCATTTATTTTTTGCCTTAGCTTTGTGATAAAGATACTGTCAGGAATAATATCGATGTGAAACTTATAATGATCCACAAAAGCATTTTCCAAGTCATCCCAAGTGCGCCACTTAGTCACATCTTGCTTAGTGTACCATTCCAGAGCCTTTCCACTCAAAATTTGACTAAATAGCTTAACTCGTATTCCCTCAATTTTGCCCACACCAATCAACCTTTCACAATAAGTATTCGAATGAAAGAAGGGATTTCCAAACCTATCAAACATTTCAAATTTTAGGATCTTGTATTTAAGAAGCAACTCAATCTTAGGAAATGCACACAACTCTTCTCACTTCACACTTTGATTACTCCCAAACCCTCTAAGACTTCTCATTGCATCTTCTAAAGCCTTGAGCTTTCTATTCACCATCTCATCAGCGCACACCCTAGGATCATTTTCAACTTTAACATAGTGATCAGTATCTAGGCGTTGTAAGACCTGAGTTTGTCATTGGTGGGGCGGCAGCATAGGCGTATCCAGCATCTGATGTTCGTACAGCAGTATCCATAACTCCTTTAAGGGCTCTATAGCATGAAATGATCTATTCTATTAAAAATATTCCTTCGTGCAAATTGCTTTGAATAGGTAAATCAATCATTTGTCCTTGAGGATATGACATCAATCCTCTCATACCTACTAATTGATGTACCTGAGATACATTTCCTCTGGCTCCCGAGAAAGACATTATATGAACTGGATTAAAATGTCTCTTGTCATAAATATTCACTTGTAGCTAACCATATTTCAATGGATTGACGTAATTTTCTACCACATGTACATTCCCATAATGATGGTGTTTTTTCCAAAATTAAACTTTGTTGTTCAGCATCTTGAACGAGCCATCCCTTAGAAGGTATTGTTAAAAGGTCATCAATTCCTAATGAAATGGATGTAGCAATAGCTTGTTGGAACTCTGAAGTTTTTACTTTATCCAGGATATGTGATGTATATGCCATTCTGAAGTGCTCTATTAATATACTAATAAGTCATTTCATGGCAGTTCCGTCTATCGCTTTATTATGAAAGACCGGATTGGCCCGTTCTGCCATAAGTACCTCCATATTCCGCTGAGTAGGATTCGATAATGGGTTTGAGTCGGTGATTGTAAAGCTTCCTTTTATTGATCTTGATTCGCGTATAAATTCCAGAACTATGTACCTAGATGAACTGAAGAGCCCCAAAGTCTTAGGTATCATAGAATTACGGTACACTGGCAGAGTGTAATGTGACAGTGTTATGTTCTAAACCTTTAGAGGAGGAAATACATTCACCAAAGGAGAATTCTGAGGAGAATGAACATTTTGAGAAGTGGAAAAATGACCACCAAGATCAATTCCTTCCGATGTCGAAAACATGACCTTTTTGTCGAGCATCAAAAGGCAGAGCCATGTTTGGAGGAGTCTGGGAAGGAGTTCTTTGTATCAATATGAATCTTAGTTCGGCGATTTGTTTTTCCAAAATAGCAATGACCTTTTGGGTTATTTCTCTTTCTATCGAGGGACTAAGGTCCATTGCCACAAACAAGGTGGGAGCCGACTCAGATGAAGTGTTGATTAAACTAGGATCCATAGTAGAATGAGTCTTTCTATTAGTCCAAGTAAGAATTGATTAGTCTATAGTTGCTCTCTTGAACTTAGATCGGGTAAAATACTGATGTTCTGCCAGCGATCACTTTGCTTTTAGTGTTTGTGAACCAAGCAAGTTTGATTACCAACACAAATCAGCCTCTCTCTAAAAAGGGAAAAACACTCACAAAGTAAAAGTTAGTTCATAAATTATAATAAATGAGCAAAGTAATGAGATAAATCAATCAAACATAGTCAAAGCATATAAATAATTTTTAACGTGTCCTAACATACTTGGAACCTTTTAAGCCAAAGGTAAGCCTAATATCTAAAGGATATATATGGCATTTGTAAGATGTTCCACTGCCCCAAAAATATTATACAAACTTCGTTAATAAATTAAATGGAGATATAAAATGAGAAAAAAGGGAAATACATGATATCAATTTCACGCAGGGGAGCAAATCTAAATTAAGCCTCCTTGGAAGCTCTTCGATCTTCGAATTTCTTGAAACGTTTGCATATCCTTCTGATAAAGACCTTATTTTGATTAAACAAAACTATCTAAATAAAACCCTAAAACCCATGGGACAATGGTCCGTACAATCCGACATTATATCCTCCAATTTAACACTTAAAAAATGATCGTCTATTATGACTCATGGTCACATAGACGTAAGGAAAATTTTCTAATGGACCCAATACCCCCTCGCGTATTAGGTTGTCCTAGGCTCATGCCTAAAATAAGGTTTTGGTTTTGTTCTATCTTAGGTGTCTAGAGTGAGTTTGAACCAGGTTCCCAAGCAGATGACTTGGTTTGGAAATACGAACAACCATCAGATGCCTCACGTGCAAATAAACTGTCGTATTTCCAATACTTTATTTGGAGTTGAACAACAGGGGATGAGACATCCACGAAACTCCAAAGAAGTTTAATAATCATCATGCGGGATTATGCCATAAAATGCAACGATTTAATTTTTGTAAAATTTAAACACATAGGCACATAAACAATTTAAAACATTATAACAATTAGTCAAAAGAAGCCAATTCAAATATTTGGTTAGAACCTAGTCAAATTCCCCAGCAGAGTCACCATTTTTGTTTTGCCCCTTTTTCTTTTTCGAAAGGGTTTGGACAATATTAATTTAGATCTTTTAAACTATTCCAAAACTTTAAAGAAAATTTAGATCAATTTAAGAAATTACAGAGTCGCCACTTGATTTTTGCAAAAATATCAAAAAAAAATTAAAAATATTACCTAAAAGATTCAAAACAAAAAAAAAAACCTTTTAAGTTCAAAAATTTTGAGTAAGCGATTCCTATTAATATTCTTGGAAGATTGTTAATGCACCAAGAGTATCCGCTAACTTGCAGTTATCCGGACTATTTGAAAATAACTTTTTTGACTAACTTGAAAAAGGAAAACTGGTTTTTTGAAAAGAAAACGATTAAGAAAAATTGTCTTCAAGATTTGTGCAAAATAAATTCTAACGACTTAGCGGAGATTTTAACTAAGTCTAAGAAAACTAAGAAGAATTAGCATATAAAGGACTTAGGCCATTAGGCCCAAATCATAAACCTTGTCCTATACTAATTTGGGCTTTTGGCCCATGTCCACCTGTCCTAATCTAAATACTTGGGCTTTTGGCCCATAACCTGTCCTAAGCTAGTTTTTGGACCTTTGAGGCCCAAAATCCGCTTCACCTGTATTAAATTACAGCTTTGGCTTCGAGGCCCAAATGAATGAAAAAATAAATGACTAAATGAATAAATAAAAATAAGTCAACAATAAAAATCGAGACTTTTAAAATCTCTTAGTAACCTCATCAATGGGTTTTCACCCATTTTCTTTCTTCCTTCATCTTCTTGCATCCGCAAGGAATATAATCGACTTTGGGTTTAAAACTTCGGACTTAACTTGGAGAGATGGGTCTCATTGGCCCATTATAAAATACAAGAGGAAAGGAGTCCAGTTTGACACCATAACAAATTCATGCAAAGTAAAAGATAAAAGAAAAAAAAAATAATATGTATTCGAAAATTCTACACTGAATAGATAAATGAAGATATGAAAAAATAGCATTCTCAAGCATAAAGAAATAGTAATCTATGATATCAAAGCAGACCAAATTATCCAACAAAAAGGAAATTAACCCATCTCCTAAAAAATCATATAAAAAAAATTGAATCTTGCACAATATAATTAACTAGCCCTTGAAAAGAAGACATAAATCCACAGGCATAGTTGCTTAAAATTTAGACAAATGGATTAATACATATTTGCTCATATTTATTACATAGAAAAAATATCACTATAGCGTGTGAATAACAATGGGATGTCTAAACACTTTAAGAAGTAAACCAATAAGCGAAGTGAAGCAAATAACATATATTAAGCATATTTGAGAAATGATAATCGAAGATAAGATAGGAGAAATAGTAAAAGATCAATTCTAAGAAAAAATGTTCAATTATGCCAACACCTATTTTAGTTCTACACCATTTCAACAAAACCTATAACCCTAACAACTTTTCAATCTAAACAAGAGAAAATCAAAGACAATTTTGAACACGAAAAGGAGTAACTCACTACTTCAAACTGAGAAACAATTTCACAGACCCTTAACGATAGTAACCATTCTCTTTAGACATAAAGGAAACAACTTTACATACTAAAAGAAAATATATACTCCAACAATGAATATAAACAAAGCATGAGTACATATTTTAAGCAAAGACCAAAACTTACACATAATTATCAAAGAATAAAACCAAAAGAAACAATCAATATTAACTATTCTTTCCAACATAAAGAAGACAACTTTACATGCAAAAAATAAATAAATACACCAACAATGAATTTAAACAAAGTATGAGTACATATTTTAAGCAAAGATAAAAACTTTACCTATAATAATCAAAGAATAAAGCCAAAAAAATACATTCAACTATTCCTAGCTCATTTTAATACCATGAATATGAAATAGCCCTTATATCGATACCATAACATTCTATGGCCTTCAAGACCGTCTACAACAAACAATCCCAGCAAACAAAATTACAACTATGAACTACGAAGAAGAAAATGATAATAAAATTAAAAAAAAATAAAACTACGAACTACAAAGAAGAAAAAGATGAAAAAAATGATTAAAAAAAGGGACAGGTGTATTTACATTTTTGGGGGTAGCAAAACGGAAATACAAGCTTTCTTTGGAGTCTTGATCACCAGCGAAAAGCGTTAAACTCGAGAAATTCAATTAGCCCGTGAATTTCACAAAAAAAAAATTACTTAAAAAAAAACTTCTTTGCTCAAAGATTTTTTTTCAACCTTGAGACGTCTTTCTACAAAAATTGTGGTAGTATTTATAAGAAAGAATGGAGATTCCCCTCTTTTCATCAACCAATGTGGAGAAAAGTATTTATAGAAAATGATGGGGATTCAATTCTTTTCATCCACCAATGTGGGAGAAAGAATTTAGGGTTGATTTTGGAATTTTAAAATTGAAGATAAGGTGAGGCGAAAGATAAGGTGGGGGGAAATTGTACAAAGTAGTACAATTTTTTATTTTCAAAAATTGCAAAAAAAGATTTTGAGGAAAAATTGTACAATGTAGTACAATTTTTGAATATTAAAATTTCAATTTGACAAAAAAGACAAGGTTGAGGGGGAATTGTACAATTTAGTACAATTTTTGAATTTCAAAATTGAAAAAAGGATAAAGTTGAGGGAGAAATTGTACAATGTAGTATAATTTTTAAAATTATTTTTGAATTTTGGAATTTGAAGTTATTTTTTGTGGGAATTGGGTAGAAGTTATGATATTTTTTTGGAATTTTGTGGTTATTTAAAATATAATCCCAATTGAAATTTAAAATTTAGCAATATTTATTTAATTTTAACCAAATTAAAAATCAATTGACGGATTGCATTACAATTATGACCAGTTTGATTTTCATTATGGCCAAATCTAATAGATTGGTTAAATTAAATTGAAATTCGACACAAATTAATACTTTCTTTAATTTCGAGCTTTTTAATTGAATAAAATCAAACATATATTTATTCAATAAATTATTCTTGAGAGTAAATTATATTTAAATCAAGACTTTATTCATTCGAATTAATTTTCAAACTTATCTCCGTAAAAGCTCAAACTTTGATAAAAATATTCATTCAAATAACAAAATTTATACAATCTCGTATATGTGAATACGAAAAATGTATAATCGTCACTTAAATGACAAAATTGACATAAATAAATATTTTAGAGCGCATTTATCTGGATGAAATAAATATTTTACTTTTATTTAAAATTGAAGAAATTCAGGATTAAATTTAGTCGTAAAGGGCAAAAATTAGGTGTCAACAGACACTTTTTCTTAGAATTAATTTGTTTCTATTTTTTCTATCTTGTCTTTGAATATAATTTCTCAAACATGTTTAATATATGTCATTTGCTTTACCTCGCTTGTTGATTTATTTCTTGGAGTATTTTTGTCCATTTAGACATCCCATTATTATTCACATACTACCGTGAATTTTTCTTCAAATTTTTTTATTGACTCCATTTGGTATTGAAAAAGTGTTGTTGCATTAGTATGTCTTGAATTTCATATTTGAGAGGTCACAAAAGATTTTTTTCATCTTATGCTCACTCCCTTCTTCTTTCTTTAATGAAAACATGTCTTAGACTATATCATATAATAGTATTGGTGCAAATATGTGTTAATCTATAGAAAATATTTGTCCAAATTTTAAGCAACTATACTTGTGTGTTACTGTCGTATTTTCAAGGATTAGTTGATTATATTGTGCTAGACTCAATTTTTGGTAAGATTGTTTGAGAAATAGGTTAATTTCCTTTTCGTTGGATAATTTGACTTGTTTTTGAAATCATATTATACTATTTCTTTATGCTTTAGAATACTATTTTGCCATCTCATTATTTATCTATTAAGTGTAGAATTTTCGAACATATATTAATTATTTTTCTTTTATTTTTTTCTTTGCATGAATCTATTTTGGAGTCCAAATGAATTTCTTTCCTCTTGCATTTCGTAATGGACTAATGGGGCCCACCTCTTCGAGTCAAGTCCAAAGTTCAAAACCCAAAGTTGATTATATGGCTTGCGGGTGCAAGGAGATGGAAGAAGAAGGAAAATAGGTCAAAACCCATTGATGAGGTCGCTAAGAGTCTCGACTTTTATTATTTTCTTATTTTTATTTATTCATTTAGTCATTTATTTATTCATTTATTTGGGCTTCGAAGCCAAAGTTATAATTTAATACAGGTGAAGTGGATTTTGGGCCTCAGAAGTCCGAAAACTAGTTTAGGATAGGTTATGGGGTAAAAACCCAAGTATTTAGATTAGGACAGGTGAAGATAGGCCAAAAAGCCAAATTATCTTAGGACAGGATTTATGGATTTGGGCCTATTGGCTTAAGTCCTTTAGTCTCTTCCTTTCCCCTTTATATTCTAATTATTCTTAGCTTTCTTAGACTTAGTTAAAAATCCTCGCTAAGTCATCAAAATTTGTTTTGCACAAATCTTGAAGACAATTTTTTTCTTAATCGTTTTTTTTTTTCAAAAACTAATTTCCCTTTTTAAAGTTAGTCAAAAAAAATATTTTCAAATAGTCTAGTTATAAAAAATTATTTTTAAATAGTCCTGATAACCGCAAGTTAGCGGATACTCTTGGTGCATTAACAACCTTCCAAGAGTATTAATAGGAACCACTTACTCAGAGTTTCTAAACTTAAAAGATTTTTTCTGTTTTGAATCTTTTAAGTAATATTTTTAAATTTTTTTTGATATTTTCTCAAAAATCAAGTGGCGACTCTGTAATTTCTTAAATTGTTTCAAACTTCTATTTAAGGTTTCAAAATAGTTTAAAAAGTCAAAAATAATATATTTCAACCCTTTGAATCGAAAAAGGGGAAAAACAATCCTCAAATAAAAGGCGAGAGAAGTACCTGAATCAGTGAAAAGTTGGGGATAACTACCATGCATATCAAACTCGACTTCCCACGTAGCCTCATGTACAGTTTAGTGTCTTCACTGAACCTTAACCACTGGATATCTCTTAAACGCAATCGCTTAACATCCATGGAAAAAATGGAGATGGGCTGCTCAACAAAAGACAATCTCTCATCTAATTGGACTGAATTCCAATGAATAACATGAAACTCATCCAGAATGTAATGCTAAAGCATGAAAACATGAAAAACTTAATGAAAAAATTCTAAATTTGGGACTAATTCTAACTCAGAAGTCATATCCCCAATAGTCCAAAGAATTTCTAAAGGTCCAATATACATGGGGCTAAGCTTTCCCCCTTCCCAAACCTCATCACACCCTTCATGGTAGACACATGAAGAAAGATTCGGTCAATAACAATAAACTTCAAGGCATGAAGTCTATGATCTGCATAGCACTTTTTGTCTACTCTGAGCCACTCGAAGTCTATCCTGAATGACCTAAACTCTATTCAGAGACTCACGAAGAAAGTCCATACATCGAGTTTAAATCTTAGAAACCTCAAACCAACCAACTGGAGAGCGACAATGTCTACCATACAATGCATCAAAAGGAACTATCTCAATGTCAAACCCCCTTTTTAACCAAAAAAGACATATTTTAAGTTTGAAAGGGGTTTTATTATTAAGTGATAAAAAAATAAAAATTTATTTCAAAAAAGGATTATTTACATTTAAACTCAGAGTTGCCAGTTGACATAAATCAGGTGTACCAAGTCACCTTTGAAAATCCTTTTCAAAATGATTTTTGACTCTTTAAAACTGGTTTATGAACAGAGATTCCGGCTAAGGAATTCTGTTGACCTATGGAAAGGTGTTAGGCACCCCTCGGTCCCGTGGTTTGACCACGGTTGCTCTGTAGAGTATATCGGCTAGCATGAACACTATGAATGTATAAACCAAACAAACACACAAACATGAAACAAATAAAATCAAAATTAGTGTCCAGTCCAATTTATTATAGACCCAAAACAAAAAAGGTACTGAGTTGTAAACCTACGCTAACCTACACTAGTCCTTAACTACGCCCCAATGCTTTATCCGATGCCTCGGTCCTTGATCATGAGTCTCCTTTGCGTACATGATACTTTGGGGCATTCCCTGGCAAAAAATGAATACATTTCCTCAATTTTGTGTGTTAATATAGAAAGAACTATTCACAGATATTCACACATTCAACAAGTGGCCATTCCTAAATTTTGCCTACCTGACCTAGAATTTGCCTATCAGTTTCAATCTAAAACATGATATTATCAAACTTAGTGAATCCAGCACCTATTTTGCATCAAACAAACATCAATTAATCAATACAAACTAATCATATTTATTTTTATCCGTTTTCAACTCTCACCCCCACAAATCCATTATCAACATGATTAAACCAATTCAATATGCAATCCATAAATCAAGTAAATCAACAACGCATCAAAAAGATCATCCAATCACAACCAACAACACACAATGATAAAATCAATATACAAAATTAAAATAAAGTAAAAAAAGAGAGTTGAAGAATTGGACCTCAATTTGAAGCTTCCGAATTCAATGTTACTCGAATAAAGAGAATTCGTGCTCGAAAACGTTAAGTCAAACTTCAATAAAAAATCCCAAATTGATAACTCCAAAAGAAACCCAAATTTCTCAGCGATATTGGCCAAATTCAAATCCAAATCGAATGTTTGAAAGTCTCAGCTCACTGAGTTGTCGGATTCAACATGATTATGGATTTCAACAAAAAATTAAGAAGATAAATTTTGTATTGGACCCGTGGAGGCTCTATCGGAGTTTCGACAAGCTCCGATTGAAACAGAATAATATCGGGATTGAGGGATCGGGCGCGGGTGAAGTGTTTGTGGCTAGAATTGGTGGTTTATTAGTTTAATAAACTAGAAATAGTGTATATGATATTGTTTTGGAGTCACAGAAGGTGGTGGGTCAGACGCTGAAATAGTGAAGGACGGCGGTACTTCTCCTTGCCGCCTTTCTTGATCTCACTTGGCGTATGTGGGTGGGTGTATTCGGTGACTGTGTATGTGAGATTTGGTGGGTGGTGCATTTGTCTTCTCTGGTGGAGTGTGTATATGTCATATGTATGTATGTGTGTATATTATCTGTGAAGAAGATGACTTATTGTGTGTTTGTATCCTATGAATTATTTCTGTCCTTTGTGAGGTGAGTTACAAAAATGGGAATATAATAGAGTAGTGATGTGTAGTCTATTATCATGTGCTCCACCGATGTGTATGTGAATGTTGTGTATAAATTCTGTTGGGTTTGTAAAAAATATGATTGGGGGAGGGGCTATGGAGTACAAGGGTATGGGGGTAGGGGGTGCATGGGTATGATGAGGTATAAAAATTAGTTAGGATAAGGGAATATTAGGGATTTAAGGATTTAATTTGTTAGGATTTGTTGTATTTGTTTCTTTATAGGGAAAATGTAGAATGGGTGAGGGTACATGGTAAGATGAGCTAAGAATAAATAAAATTAAACTTCGGAAGAAATAAAATTAGGTTTCTTCATTATGCCCCTTTTTGGGTGTAAACACAAAGTATTTTCAGACAAAAAAAAGTAGACAACGAGACCAAATTTTTACCCGACCATTATTCGAAGAAAGAGGTAGAAGGAAGAAGGACAAATGAGTTGGGGGGTCGAGTGAGGTCCGGTCGAGGTTCTGGTTCGCGGCTCCGTCATTACATAAAAAATGAAAATTACAAGTTAAAACATAAATAAAATTACAAAAATCCTATCTATGCGGCTTCTTTTGGACTCTTGGCTTGAGTTTCATCACCCTATTCTTCAGGCGGGCTCCTGACTTGCTATTTTTCAATTTGTTCACTTTCAATTTCTTCACGTTGTTGCTTGACTTTCAATTTACTAACCATGTTGCTTGACTTTAAACTTCTTCACCATATTTTTTAGGCGGACTCCTGACTTGCAATTTCATCACCCTGTTCTTCAGACGGGCTCCTGACTTACAATTCCTTTACCCTATTCTTCAAGTGGGCTCATGACTTGTAATTACATTACCATGTTCTTCAGGAGGGCTCCTGACTTGTCATTTCATCGCCCTATTCTTCAAGCGGACTCCTGACTTGCAATTTTATCACCCTGTTCTTCAGGTGGGCTCCTGACTTTCAATTTCATTACCTTGTTCTTCAGGCGGGCTCCTGACTTGCTATTTCATTGTCCTATTTTTCAGGTAGGCTCCTGACTTTCACATCAAAACTAGAAAGAAAATTATTCCAAACAAAGGTTATGATAGAAATCTCACTTTTCAAAAAATAAAGTTTCATTTTTCAAGAGGATCCTAAATGATGCTTTCAATGATGTGAATTAAATTTTTCCCAGTTTATCATCAGAAAACTTTTGTGAAAGTCACATCATAACTACTTGAAAAAACTAAACAAGGAAATGCATCTTCTATGGGTTACATGGAATGATTCAACTAGAACATGCTTTTTCTAGGAGTCAAAGGGAATGATTCAACTAGAAAGTACATCTTCTAGGTGTCAAAGGGAATGACTCGACTAGGAAGGACATCTTCTAGGAATCAATTGGAATGACTCGACAACGAATTACATCTTCTAAGAATCAAGGGTAATAACTCGACAAGGAAGTACAAATTCTAGGAATTAAAGGGGGATGACTAGATCAGGAAGTACATCTCTAGAAATCAATGGGACTGACTCGACTAGGAAGTACATCTTCTAGGAATCACGGGGAATGACTCGACAATGAAATACATCTTCTTGTAATCAAGGGGAATAACTCGATAACGAAGTACATCTTCTTGGAATTAAGGGGAATGACTCGACCATGAAGTACATCTTCTAAGAATCAAGGGGAATTAATCGACTACGAAGTACATTTTCTAGGAATCAAGGAGAATAACTCGACTAGGAGGTACATTTTCTAGAAGTCAAACGGAATGACTCGACTAAAAAGTACATTTTCTAAGAGTTAAGGAGAATGACTCAACCAGAAGGTACATCTTTTAAGAGTCAAGGGTAATGACTCGAATAGAAGTCAAAGGGAATGACTCGACTAGGAAGTACATCTTCTAAGATTCAAGGGGAATGACTCAACCAGAAGGTACGTCTTCTAAGAGTCAAGGGGAATGATCGACCAGAAGGTATGTCTTCTAAGAGTCAAGGAGAATGACTCGACCAGAAGGTACGTCTTCTAAGAGCCAAAAGGAATGACTCAATCGAAGGTACGCCTTCTAAGAGTCAATAGGAATGACTTGACCAGAAGATACGTCTTCTAAGAGTCAAGGGGAATGAGAAGTGTATCACCTAGAAATTGAAAACTGAAATACCTGTACAAGGAAGTGTGTCTCTGAGGGATATAGGATGATGAATTTTACCATTATTTTATTATCAAACCTATACAGCCACATTGCTTCTTGTATTTGAAAGAAGTGAGAATATTACGGCCTTTAATGTTAGGCTTTGAAATTTTTTATTTGAAGGTAACATGTGTTCCTGTCTCATACAAAGAAAACTTGTGAATTAAAAAATATGGTGGCTGGTTTGTGGCTTTAGCTTTTGCGGAAATCGCGCTTGCCCATATCATATTTAACCTTGCTTCCAACCATTAGCATATGTCATTGACTTGCTGTATCATTAACCCAAACTCAGATTATTAAGAGAGACTCTGAAACAAACACAGTATCTCTACTTTGCCATGCTCCTCAGATAAATCCTTTGAACCTTGGTATTTTCATCAGTTCCCAACTTGTCAGTTGACAAAACTTTTTGCATGTCTTATTTCAGCTTACAATCATGTCTCTTTCATGTGTTGGCCTTTTGTCTTGCTTTGTGCAATTAAAGAAGTTCGTAGCCAGTTTTGAAATCTTTTCTTCACTTGTTTTGATATGGACTTGACTCAAAGACAAGAGAAAAAAAATGATAATGATTTTTTATTTGGATATCTGACTCAAGAAAACAAAATTTAAAGAGAAGAAAGAATAGACAATGAATGTCCCTATTTGAAATAAAGAAACGAAAATTTTTTCTAAAAATGACAATCAACTCAAATGACTATGCCATGCATTTTGGATTAAGCTGCCTGATTTTTTCATCCAAACTTTCTACCAATTGTTGTTGAGTTAATGTCCCTAAAACTGACTTGTTTCCTTGGGCCAATTGCATTTAGAGACCTAATTTGGCTAGTGATGCCTTGAAAGGTTTTTGCCAACAAGCCTCTCTCATTTTCTTTTTTCAGCTTACCATTGCCTTATGGTGTCCGTGAGGGTTTTTCACCAACGAGACTCTCTTGTTTTCATTTCTCTCAACTTACAATCGTGTTACAGTTTTGTGAGGGTTTTTACCGATAAAACTCTCTCATTTTTATCTCTCTCAACTTACCACTGCCTTACGGTGACCGTGAGGGTTTTTACCAATAAGACTCTCTCATTTTTATTTCTCTTCTATTTCCTTATGCTGAGGAAGATGGGTAGTTCCCAAAATATGTCATCATATCCATTGCATGCTTAGCCTTAACATTCTCAAAGATTGATCTGAAGGTCTATCTTTGGTTGTTACTTGGCTTTTGGATGAGGTTACAAAGAAAGGATGGCATGAGGCCCAAACGACACTTGAAGTGAAGTAGGACTTACAACTTTTGGTATCGTCTCAAACAATGAGGATTAACTCATGCCACAATTTTTTTAGTTGGGTGACTCTAAATTGTTTATTTAGTTGGATCGAGCCTCGAGTAGGGCAGCCTACGTATCTCGAGAGAGAGAGAGGAGAATCAGGTCACACATAGTTTTGACAACTTGTTCTTTTGCTTGTTTCAGATTTATTTTTCTTTTATTGACTCTTTTTTCTCTTTGGTACTTTTTCTAACTCTATTTTTTCTTTACACTCTTCTCTTTTCTTTCTTTTGGACACATTTGGGTTTTTTCTTTTTTTTGGAAACTTTTCTTACTCTAAGTGTTTTGCTCGATACTTTTCTTTTGAACTTTGCTGACTCTCTTGATTCCAAAAGAGGGGTATGAAAGAAAATAAATCTAAAGCTCAAATGGGGTAAACAAAGGATGACACGATTTTTGGGTATCAGAATGAAATGCCTTTGTCATATCAATCCTTGAAAATATAAGTATGCATCATGCAATATGAAGTAAAAGATGAAGATCATTTGTGACACTTTAACAATACTAACTTTAATTGAGAATATGTGTCGCTTCTTCTTCTGCACTTGTCAAACATACAACTCCACCTTTGTTGTACATCCCTCACATTGAATGACTCATTCTTTCGTGGAATTGATTTTTTTTGTTCCTCTTGATATAGGATCGCACATTTATTGTTTGACCTAATTAAGACATGTCTTTGAATTGATAACCAAGTTATTCTGGTGATTCTCAAAAGTAATTTCATTAATTTTCAAAGAAGGCTTCAACTTGTCACCAAATGTACCAGCACTCTACCTATTTTCTCAGATGCTTTTTCTAACTTTATCCCTCTAATTTAATATTTCAGGGTTAAATTGGATTTTATGATCTAGTTGAAAATTCTGCAGGTACGTCATATCACTAGAATCGACATAAAATGTACTGTATAAAGAAAACAAACAAACAACACATATTTGAAACATAAATGAAAAGGGACACTTCGTTGAAATAAAATATAGAAGGGTTTGAACATAAACGACAAAGGAAAAAAACAAGATAGATCCTAAACTACAACCCTAAAATAATTTGGATAACAGAAAAGAAAAGAAAATAAACTACCAAACATCCATCCTAGAAGGGAGAGGAGTGACTTCTCAATTGCTGAGATTGACATCTTAGCCAGTGGTTTGCATATCAACATAACTAAAGCTTTCCTCACAGTCAATGTTTGGCACCATAATTGATCTATCTTGAAAATCTCAACAATCTTTAATACTATGACCCTGAGCATTATAATGATATGCACATCGTACATTATGATCCAAATTTCTTGAATACGGATTAAGAGTGTTCCTCAGGAGAGGAGTGATCATGCCCTCCTGTACCAATCTCTAAAATAAACTGGCATACGACTCTCCAATTGGTGTGATGCTATCTCTCGACTTTTGCCTCATTTCATTGTTTCGCTTGGATTAAAAATTGGGCCTAGAAAGGCTTTGGTATGTTTGTGGAGTTAGAGAATAACTCTGAGGAGTTGGTGTGTTCCATTATGGGTAAGATGGGGTTTAAACATGTGGTTGTGCGTTATATACTGGATATGGAGGTGGAGGGACAGAGTATTATGGATTTTAGGAGTGATTATGTGGAGCTTGGGTATGAACCTTGGCTTGAGCCTGAGAGTGATGAAGACGTAGTATTATTGACCATGCATGTTATCCAACTATAATAGCAAATGTATATTCCTCATTCCTTTTCCCTCCAACATTTCCTGAACCCTTTTGAATTGCTTGAGTAGTCGCTTTCAATGTTGCAAAACTTATAATACGACCAGTCTTAATTCTATCTTCTATCATCTCCCCCATTTTAAGGACCTCAATAAATGGTTTGCCTAATGCAAGTAACGATTGTTGATATTATGTTTCATCCTGTGCTTGAATAAATATCTCCACTATCTTACTTTCTTTCATTTGTGGTTTCACCCTAGCAGCTTATTCACACCATCTAATCGCATATTCTCTGAAACTTTTAGTATTCTTTTTCTTCATATTAGTCGGGGATTTCTCATCATGAATCAACTCCACATTGTATTAGAATTTTTGCACGAATTCATTAGCTAGGTCATCCCAACTATTCCACTTGTCAAAGTCTTGGTCAACAAACCATTTGAAAGCTTGACCTAAAAGTCTCTCACCGAAATAAGCCATGAGTAATTCTTCCTTCCCTCCAGCGCCTCTTAGTTGGTTAAAATAACACCTCAAATGTGCCACTAGGTCCCCATGTCCATCATATTTCGTAAACTTTGGCATTTTAAAATCAAGAGGAAGGTTAACACCTAGAAACATGCACAGATCTTTATACGAGACACTTTTATAACCCCCGAGTCATTGCAAGTTCTTCATAGCCAGTTCTAAAATTTTCAATTTTCAGCTCATTTCCTCTTGTTATTCTGTCATAACAGGCTTCTCAGTGTTAGGAGGAAATTCAGGCGGGTGAGTGTCGTCGTAAGGACAAGTCAACTTAAATATGGGCTCGAAAGCATAACGCTGCTCACCAGTAATATTCAAAACAGGCTCTCTTGTAGAATAGGGAGGCATAACTTGTGGATGAATAACAAAAGTAGGAGCTTTAGGTAGGGGTGGTGCTGCAAAAACATGAACAGTATGTGGAGCCGAGCATGTGGTAGTCTTATGTTGAGAATTGAGGAAATGCATATTGGATGTGTTTGGATAGTGTTTCCTCAAATTAGACCCTGACACATGTTGTGGCGTGTCAACGAAAATGGGAAATTATGCATGTGACATTGGAGGCAAGCTTAAAAGATATTCCATATTAGGAGTGGTAAATAGAGGAGGCGGCAACCCATTATCCTAAGCTCGATTCATTTCTATCATTTGTTTCCTTAATTTTCGGATCTCTTCATTAGCTCCTAAATTCTTATTCCCCAAACTCCCTATCTAATTAGTGACAACAATCCCAGTATCCTTGTTGTACATAACTTTCTCTTCAACTTGGCGCAATGTGGAGGACCAACCAAAATACCACAAACGAACCACCTTAAACTAACTGAACAGGAGATAACAAAGGCGTTAGAATGCAATACTTTTTAAAACTAATCAGGTGTGCATAGTCCGTGAAGTTTGGCGACAAAAGGGCTAATAAAATTCTCTTTCTTTTTCTGAAAACTTTTGACGAAAATTTTTTTTGCATTTTTCAAGTTTAAATCCCTATACAAAATGAAGCCTATGATTACCAAAGAAAAATCTTTTTGGATTTTTGATTTTGAATTTCATACGAAAATGAAACTTGAACCTATTAAAGGAAAATATTTTTATAGTTTTCCTTTAGAGATGTATATGACACCTACTCTAAATGAAGAGTGAAGAAAACCTTTTTTTGGATCTTTAAATAAGATCACCGAACCCTGGAAGGGATGCCTACGTATCTCACTCCTGAAAGAGAAGAATCGGGTGTGCGTAGTTCATTCAGATTGGAAAAATAAAAATTAAACAATAACGCATAGACTGAACCACAACTTAAGAGATACGATCAATAGAGACGATGAAAAGCTTCAATAAAATCTTTTTTAAGTTCTCAATTTGACAGGTAACATAAAAAATGACACCAACAAGTATGAAAGGAAAATGTTTTTGGTATTTTCGTTATATGCAATGTACAAAAATTCTACCATCTTTTTAAATTTTTCTTTATAAAAATCTCCTATTAAAAAATTGAATTTTTTGAATTATGAATGTTTCTTAAAGGAGACAAAGGTAAATCTTTTTGAATTTTTGGATTGTGAAAAATAAAAGCCATAAACACTCTGAAAAAACTATGAAACTCTCTTTTTTCACTCTTTTTCTCTTTTTTTTCCTCTTTTCTTGTTTTTCAACCATTCCTTGCCTACACACTTTTCTTTAATTCTTGCACATGTTTTTTTCCAAACCAGTCTATCAAATGACCCCGTTACCCTTAAAGATGCAACATTTAGCACGTAGGGATGCTTTTGGCGTGAGTCTCCTATAAAGAGTCGCGTGGGTCCCGCTAGGTCTCAATATGACATAGATAAGCATGACCTAAATGTTGACCTATGCTGGGGTTCACTAACAAGGTTGTTCGAGGGAGCGTATGGTCAATAGTGGATGCGATAGCTTTCCACCCACTCCATACCAGTCGACGGCTCCCCCTCCTAAAATAAGGATGACTCAACTAGAGGTCGTGTACACAGCGTGTACTACAGAACTTATTGCAGAAAGAATTAACTCGAGTTATGCAAATGATGTCAGATAAAAAGTGATAACACACAAGAGGAAAAACTGTAAACACATAGCAAGTAGGCACTCAACAATGATAAACAAATACAAATAATAAAACAAACAATGTCTATAAACCCATAATGTCAAACTAAAATGATATAACTCCAAAAATAAGCTCTAATTCTGAAAAGATTCCCCAGAAAAATCGCCAGAGATGTCACACACCCTTTTTAACCAAAAAAGATATGTTTTAAGTTTGAAAGGGTTTTTATTATTAAGTGACAAAATAGATTAAAAAAATAAAAATTTATTTCAAAAAAGGATTATTTACATTTAAATTCAGAGTCTCTACTTGGCATAAATCGGGTGTGCCAAGTCACCTTTGGAAATTCTTTTCAAAATAATTTTTGACTCCTTAAAGCTGGTTTGCGAATAGAGATTCTGGTTAAGGAATTTTATTGACCGAGGGAAAGGTGTTAGGCACCCCTCGGTCCCGTGGTTTGACCACGGTTTCTCCGTAGAGTATATCGGCTTGCATGAACACTATGAATGTATAAACCAAACAAGCACACAAACACAAAACAAATAATCAAACAAACAAAAATAAAATTAGTGTCCAGTCCAATTTATTACAGACCCAAAATAAAAAAAGTACTAAAATGTAAACCTACGCTAACCTACACTAGTCCGAAACTATGCTCCAATGCTTTACCCAATGCCTCAATCCTTGATCAGAGCCTCCTTTGCGTAAATGATACTTTGGGTCATTCTCCGGTGAATAAGTACAATGTGACCTCAGGGCATTCCCTGGCAAAAAATGAATACATTTTCTTAATTTTGTGCGTTAGCATAGAAAGAACCATTAACAGACATTCACACATTCAACAAATCACCATTCCTAAATTTTGCCTACCCGACCTAGTATTTTCCTATCAGTTTTGATCTGAAACATGATCCTATCAAACTTAGCAAATACGACACCTATTTTGCATCAAACAAACATCAATTAATCAATACAAACTAATCATGTTCATTTTTATCAGTTTTTAATTCTCACCCCCTAAATCCATTCTCAACACGGTTAAATCAATTCAATACCCAATCCACAAATCAAGTAAATCAAAAATGCTTCAACAAGATCATCCAATCACAACCAACAATACAAAATTATAAAATCAATATACCAAATCAAAATAAAGTGAAAAGAGAAAGTTAAAGAATTGGACCTCAATTTGAACTTTCAAATTCAATATTACCCGAATAAAAAGAGTCCATGTCTGAAAACCTTAAGTCAAACCTCAATCCAAAATCCCAAATTGATAACTCTGAAAGAACCCCAAAATTCTCAGCGATATTGACCAAATTCAAATCCAAATTGAATGTTTGAAAGTCTTAGCTCACTTAGTTGTTGAATTCAACGTGATTATAGATTTTAACTAAAAATTAAGATGATGATTTTTTATTGGACCTATGGAGGCTCTTCCGGAGCTCCGACGAGCTCTGATGGTAATAGAAGAATGTCGGGGTTGAGGGATTAGGCGCGGGTGAATTGTTTGTGGCTAGAAGCTATAGTTTATTGGTTTAAGAAGTTAGAAATGGTGTATATAGTGCCATTTTGTAGTCATAGTTGGTGGTAGGTTGGCCGTCAGAATAGTGAAGGACGTTTATGTTTTTCCTCCCTGTCTCTCGATCTCACTCGGTGTATATGGGTGTGTGTCATCCCATGACTGTGTGTGAGATTCGGTGGGTGGTGTGCATTTGTCTTATCCGTATGTATGTATATTATCTGTGAAGAAGATGATTTGTTGTGTGTCTGTATCCTGTGAATTATTTATGTCCTTTGTGAGGTGAATTCCAAAAATTGAATAAAATGGAGTAGTAGTGTGTAGTTTATTATCATGTGCTCCACTGGTGTGAATGTAAATGTTGTGTATATATTCTTTTGGGTGTGTAGAAAATGTGACTGGGGAGGGGGCTATGGAGGTGCGTGGGTATGGAAGGTAGAGGGTGCATGGGTATGATGAGGTATAAAAATTAGTTAGGATAAGGGAATATCAGGAATTTAGGGATTTAATTTGTTAAGATTTATTGTATTTGTTTCTTTGTGCGGAAAGTGTAGAATGGGTGAGGGAAAATGGTAAGATGAGCTAAAAATGAAAAAAATTGAACTTCGGGAGGGACAAAATTAGGTTTCTATACTCTATACTGGAATGGTAGCTATTATTAGATGCAAACTCCACCAAAGCTGGATGCTACTCCTACTAACCTCCAAAGTCCATAACACAAGCTTGGAGCATATCCTATAAAACCTATATAGTTCTCTATGATTGACCATCGGTCTGGGGGTCCAAAAGCTATGCTAAGATTAAACGGGGTACCTGATGTCGCCCAAAAACTAAACTCCAAATAAGTATGCAGCAGCCGATGTCAAATATAGTAATCCAAACAAGGTTGGGGTCAATTCCACAGGGAATACGTGGAACGGTCTCTCAAACTTGACAAAATACACGAGCAGTGCAGAAAAGTAAATGAGGGGATTTTTAAAGTCAACAGTTACAAGTAGCCAAACTTGAATGCTTGTGTTTGTAAATAATAGAAGATGAACACTAGGATTGTGTTCCCCCTGGCTTCTCAAATATGTAAGTTTCTCATGTTTGATCCACCTAACCCACTGCAATGCATGCAAAGTTAACAAGCTATGTATTATCAATCATCTTGTAAACGTGTTGATATATCTGACCCTTCACCTTGTGAGTCTCAAGGTGTCGTCTTTCTGTCCCTTGTCTATAACCTCAATACAACTCTTACCTTTTGAGTTTTGAGTTTATTAGACGAGGGTTGATAACCTCGTATCACTGTTGTAACCTCCTTTTCCCAATCTCAAACTCCTTATGAGGACATTCTTGAATACAGGCAATTCCCAAGCTTTTGCAGTAGCTTGGGGTACGATAAATATGAAGAAGATTGCAATACACATAGCTACAACGGAATAGACGAATCTCCCACTTACCTTACATAGTTAATCAACCAAGGTTCTCACAACCCTAGTCAAGGAAATTAGCCACCTATGCTTGTGCAACAATCCATGAAATTAATGAAGAATACATGTAATTAATTGCACAATAATGATAGAGTAAAATCCAAAATCTCTAATTGAATATGAAACCAAGATCTCAAGAACAATTGTATTAATGATCAAATTATGTGAAAGTATCAAGAAAATTATAAGAAGTGCTTAACATAATAAATAAATAACCCTAAGGTATTTATAGTATCTCAAAATACTAAAGGAAACCTAATCTAAACAAAATAGGAAAACTTTCTCGACAATGGTTGTGCCTCTGGCAATGAGTCGTTATGTCTGACTACGACTCGTTGCTTACTGTTGTTTCTGTCTTTAGGCCTTAGTGGTTACGACTTGTAATGTCAGTGTACAAGTTGTATGCTGCTACTCATAGTCACTCCAGTGAACTTTCATCTTTAAGGATTCAGATTCTATTGTCTTTACGACTCATCTTAACGAGTCGTGGTCAATCCTTATGATTCGTGGTCTTCACTCATTACCACTGGAGCATCAACCTTAAGGATTTCACAGACTACTCTCAGTATAATTTTACACTATGAGTCAAAGTTTGACTCTGCGACTTGAAGCCTTTTATTACTTCACTTCTGAAAACTCATTTTGCCCACTGTTATCCTTATGAGTCTGGCTATGAGTCGTAAGGTGACTTAATGACTCATAACTTAACCAGTTCTTCAGCTTTTCAGCATATTCTTTTCTTTTTTTTGGTCCAACACCACTTCCGACCTAGTTTCCCCGCAAAACACATAAAACATACATCATATACAACAAAGTGACCTTAGTCAAAGCATAATTTCACCATTTTAAGCATCAAATATGCCATGTTTCCACGACACATCAGTACCTAACTCCTCTTGAAAATTCTTCCAAAAGTAGGACGTGAACCATGAACCTCGATCCAAGATGATACACATTGGCACACTATAAAGACAAACAATCTCATAAATATTAACATGAACCAACCTCTCCGCACTAAAAAGAAACTGAACCAAAATAAAATAAGCAGATTAGGTCAGTCAATCCAAGATTACCCAAATACTATCAGAAGCACGAGAAGCATGAGGCAACCAAGTCAGGAAGACCATAGTGATTTGTTCACATTTCCACTCGAGAATGGCTCAACTCTGAAGCAAATCACCAGGCCTCAAATGCTCAGTTTTCACCTACTAGCAACATAGGAAATGAGCTACAAAATTTGGTACATCTTTCCTTATACCACCCCACTAATAATTCTTTTTCAAATCATGATACATCTTAGTCACTCTCTGATGAAAGAAGTACCCAAAAAAATGAGCCTCCTCTAAAATTAATCTAATCTAATCACCCACTCTCGGTACAAATACTCACCCTTCAATCCTCAAAATATCATTTAAATCAAGCGAGGCTTTCTTGTCCTCTCCACTCAACACCTTATCATAAATCACTCTTAACCTAAAATCATCAAACAGATGAGCCCGAATCTACTCAATCAAGAAAGACCTAGCCTCTACAAATTCCAAAACATATCCAGGTGTTGAAATATCAAGCCTAATCATCTGATTGGCCAAAAACTAAACCTATAAGGCCAAAGGACACTCCTGAGTCAAACGATGTGCCAATTTGCCCATGTTAGTCGAGTTTGGGCTCAAGGCAGCCGCAACCACATTAGCCTTGCCCGGATGATAGAGAATAGTAAGATCACAATCCTTAAGCCACTAAGCCAATGGTGCTAACTTATATTAAGATCTCATTAGGTGAAGAAATACTAAAGGCTACGATGATCTGAGAAAATCTCATAGCGGACTCTATACACGAGTACTTCTACAACATCAAAGCAAAAACAACCATGCACAACTCCAAATCATGGGTAGGGTAACTCCTCTCATAGGGCTACAACTGATGAGAAGCATACGTAATCGCCTTATCCTCCTATATTAACACAACACCAAACCCAACTCCAGAAATATCACAAACAACGGTAAATCCCATGCCTCCCTGGGTAAAGTCAAGATAGTAGTTAATGTCAATGATCCTTGACCTTTTGAAAGCTCGCCTCACAAGCATCAGATCATTCAAAAGAAATCTTCCTTTGAGTCAACTTGGTCAATGGAGCCGCAATAGATGAAAAAACCTCAATAAAATATTGATAGTAACTTGATAAACCAAAAAAACTCCTAATCTCGGTAAAAGAAGTAGGCCTACACCAATCACAAATTGCTGCAATCTTTACCGGATAGATCATGATACCATATTTGATCACCATATGACCCAAGAAAAAAATAGACTCTAACTAAAACTCACACTTAGAGAACGTAGCATACAACTTCTCATCTCTCAATCTCTAAACCATAATTTGCAAATGCTCCTCATGGTCAGCCTCACTCATGGAATAAACTAAGATATCATCTATAAATATTATAAAAAGAGTTGAGATACAGTCGAAACACCCGGTTCATCAACACCATGAATGCGGCTGGGGCATTGGTCAATTCAAAGGACAAGACCAAGAACTTATAATGACTGTATCTAGTCCGAAAAGCTATCTTTGAAATATCTAAAGCTCTAATCCTCAACTGGTGATACCGGGACCTTAACCACAATACGAGAAATATACTTATTCTTAACCGTCACCTTGTTCAGCTATCGATAATCAATATAAATACACATAGATCCATCCTTTTTCTTCTTAAATAAGACAACGCACCCCAATGTGATACACTAGGTCAGATAAATCCCTTATCCAATAACTCTTGCAACTGATCTTTTAATTTCTTCAAATCTGTTGGGGCAATCCTATAAGGAGAAATAGAAACAGGCTTAGTTGCCATCTCAATATCAATGGAGAAGTAAATATAACGATTTGGAAGTATACCAGGCAAATCCATAGAGAAAACATCCATGAACTCATAGACAAAATGAACAGAATCCAAAGAAAGCGGTGAAGCAACACTAATATCATAAATAATACAAATATCCACTCTCAATCAAGTGACGATCCTGAAGGAAAGATATAAATCTCTTGGAAAATGAATGAAATACACCCTTACAAGTTATCCTCGGCGCACTTGGAAAAGCTATGGTCACGGTCTTAGCATAACAGTCTAGAACAACATGATAGGAGATAACTAATTCATACCTAAAATGATATGAAAATCTGCCATATCTAATATAATCATATCTATACAAGCATCATGCTCAAAAAGGTCACAATATAAGATCGATACACCCGATCCACTACTAAAGAGTCTCTTAAAGGAGTAGATACATGGATAGGCATGGCAAGGGCCTCACTAGCAGAATCAAAATCCAAAATAAAATATGTGTACACATAGGAGAAAGTCTATCCCAGATCAAATAACACAGATGCAAATTTAAAACAAAAATAGATGATACCAGTGATAACGACGTCGGAAGCCTCTACCTCTGGTCTGGTGAGTGTTCCATAGTATTTTCTATGACTACCACCTGACTGAGTAGCCCTACAAACACCACCACGGGAACCACTACCTCAACCTCTCTCATCTCTACTAGAATCTCTACCTCCCACAATTGATAGAGGAGTAGCCCTGAAAATATGAAGCGGACAGTCCTTGGCCAAATAGCCAACCTTATCACACACATAGCCACCTCTATGACCCGACTCAATAGAAGGAGGTATGGCTCTTATATAATGACCATACAAAGCTACTAAAATAGAAGACCGACTACCTAAACCCTACAAGGTTACCTATACTAGTCTACCATGATACCCACAAAAACCTCTAGAATCTATACATCGAGGAGTATGACCTCTAAACTCACCCCGATGGTGCACCCACTTGGCGCTTCCTTGAAACCCTCAAAGAATAGACTCGTTCATCTTATCATGATCCACTATTCTCTAAAATAATGCCTCATACACTACCATCTCGGAAGTATCTAACTAAAGAGAAACATTCAACCCCTTCACAAAATTCTAAATCTTTGCAAAATTGGTGGCAACTCAGTAGTAATATTGACATAAGAATATCTATACAAGGCATGAATACATGCCTCATACTTTGCAGCAGTCATAGATCCCTACTCCAAGTGATCAAGCTCATCTCTCATCTAATCCCTTAGACTGTATGGAACAAACCTATCCAAAAAGGCCTCAACAAACTAATCCCAAGTCATCTTTGGAGAACCAAGAGGTCTGCAACTAACAAATGACCTCCACAAATCCCTGGATGCATCTCTCAATTGGTAAGTAATAAAAAACACTCCATGCAACTCAAATGAACCAAGGTTATGCAACTTCTCAAGACAATTTATCAAGAACTCACAAGAATCTTCACCCATAGAACCACTGAACCTAGGAGTACCCAAATAAATAAATCTCTCAAACCTCTTTTAATCCTCAGAATACATAACTGTACTCATAATAATAAGAGATGGTAAATCTGGTTGGTTGTGATCCCATCTAAGGATGTAACATAGATAAAGGTTAAACTCCTGATCCCACACTCAAATATCAGAATAGAAAGAGAAATAACACTCGGAGTAGGTGGAGTACCATAAGTAGATGCCGATACTATTGAAGGATCCATACTCGGAATTGGAGGAACACCATAGGCTGACTTTATCCCAGATAGAGGTATAATACTCAGAGTTTAAGCAACACCAGGTACACTCAAGGGAGCACACTCTAAGCGAGTCAGCAAACAAATCAGCAACCCCTCCAAGACCAAAGTAGAAGAACTCTGTGGGACCATCATAGGCCCCACATATCTAACATGCTTAATTCGAGGCTTAGGAAGATCCCCCTAGAACTACCTCTAGACTAGGCAGATCTCCGTGCCCATCCACTATCTCGATCCTGTCCATGACTCATAACATACCTTCTTGGCTGAGCTCCTCTTCTCGAATAATAGCTTCGAATCTCTAACCTTGATATATATCTAACCTAGAAAGATGAGAATAAGATGAAAAATAAACTAAGGAAATAAAAACACAAACAATATAAGAAAGTAAGATAGATAAGTTAACATAAGAGATGACAAGAAGTAAGAACCTAAGAGCGTATCAAACTCTAGACCCCTAAGACCCGTATTAACAAATACCAACTTCTTGCGTGAATCCAAGAGGGAAATCAATTCACCTCAAGAACCCCCATTTCTAAGCCAAGTTCAATATAAGTGATTCCACACTTACCCTAGTTATACTCACACTCTTCAAGAGTAAGAAAAATGGTATTTTAATGTTTATTCAATATCAATAATCAACTAAAAGGAAATAAACCTAATAAGAGACTATTTATAGTCTAGTAAAAAATGAAATGACTAAAACACCTTTAATGAAAAGACGGCCTTGGAGTGTTAAGACTTAATAAAAGGGCGGCCTTAGAGTGTTAAGACTTTTCTTCACATTTAAACATATGCAATCCCTTGGATGGACTCATAACACCTTCACACACATCCATCTTCATCACTTGTACCCTCGGGTAGGCATCAAGTCCACACACAAAATTGCTTTATGGTGTGCTCAAAATGGGTCCTCCATGTATGTTCTTGTGTGCTCAAGGTGACCAAGGCTTGAGTCTTTATGTATTGGCCTTCAATGATGTCATCAAAGGCTAAGATGGTCATTTGGATCGTATCATCCTCCCCTTCTTGAAAAGGATTTGACCTCGAATCCACACCTTGCAAAACCAAAGAAAGGATAAACAAGCACAATATCCTCATGGCATGAGGGTTAGGGTTAGTACCATAAATTACATTATCATGTCAAGGTGGTACACACTTGAAATATAACCATGAATCCTTTATTTTAATAATAAAAATCTTAGTAATAGTGTCACAAAGGAAGTGATTATGAAAATCACCAAGAGATAACAAAACTACAAAGGTCATAATGGCATCAACAATCTCCAAAGGTAAGAACATCTTCCTCTAGGATCTATAAGACGTAATTATTTCTTCATCTCTTTAGTAGACCACACCAAGAATGGTGGTACCAATAGTTTCCATATCCACAATGGTTTTACGAGGTCAAGGACATAAGTGATCCTTGTAGCATAATTAATCAACCAAGTGGAACATTTAATAAACATCCTACCTCAAAATATGGTAAGTCTAAGACTAGCATAGATATCATCAGGGGAAAAGAGGTAGTATAGAAAGAAGTTAAACATGAAAGTCTCCTCTAAGGTACTATTATCAAAAGGGATTCCATCGGCCTTAAGAGTTTTAGCACACAATGCACTCAAGGATGGAGTCAAATCTCTTAGGCACACCATGATTCTTCCTTTTAGGCAATTCATGCAAACATACGAAGTAGATTCAACAATATAATGAATATCATCATATGCATAAAGGTAATAGAGAGAGGTACTAAGGACACTATTCTCATCAAAGATGTATTCACAAGCAGGAACACACAAAGAGAAGAAGTGACATTGCAAGCACATGGGACCTCTTCTCTTCAAGCAACTTTCCAAGGGGAGGTATTCTATTAAGAAAGCCATGTCATTAGGGAGAATAGAGAAACTACTATGCAACAAGCCAATCCAAGACAAGTAGTTTTCCCAAGAACTTTGTTTCTATCTACTAATGATATTAAGCATGCTCCCAAGAGTCCCAAAAGATACTTCAAATTGTCCAACCCTAGGAAGGTGACAAGAAGCCTTTAACATCCTTGGGCTCTTCCACAAGTTGTGGTCCATACAACTTAAGCTCAAGTATGTCAAATATGGATGTAAGTATATAAAAAATACCCTAAAGAGGCAATGACACAATTTCCCTAGGGTCCTCAATCATGAAACCACCTTTGAGAAAGGGGTCTCTCATCACAACAAAGTCACAAAAAAGGGGTATCATATGAATGGAATTCATCTAAAGTGTTTTCAAGAGATGACTCTCTCCTTGACCTATAAGTAGTGATACCTTGGTCAAGAATGGAAACACTCAAGGGTAAACTCTCTTGGTTTCTTTTATTACTCCCCTTCTTTAAAGAACACTTAACATTGTTGGAAATACCGCTCATGTACAACTTGGGTCTATCAAGTGGATTGTAAATCCCTAAGAAGGACTTTTCATCATAGGGAAGGATACCAACATTCATAATCAAATGTTTCTTGTCGTCTTGACCAAGCATCAAGTCGGATGTATAACAATCTCTACATCCCAAGGGGTTACCAGGGCCAAATGGAAGAAGTAGACAAGGACATAGATTTCTGCTAAACTCATTTTTCCCTATGGTGCCAACCCCAAAATTAGAAATAGCCTTGTAACATCATGAGCATAAAAGGGATCACAACCAAAACCATTTTTACAAGAACAATCATTAATTAGGTTTCTTAAATATTTAAGAAGACCAATATTATCATCACCCAATTGATCATTCTTTTCCAAGAGTAGGTGATCATTATCAACAATTGGATGGTTAACATAATCTTTAGTCAACCCTATATTCTTAATGGATTTCAAGAAATAGGATAACAAGTGAATCTTAAGCATACCACCTTTTATTTTAAGAACATCATATTGCATATCACTAGGTGTCATAAAAGGAGTGATCTCACTAGTTTCACACAAGACATCTTTCTTTGAGATAGGATTACTATTCAAAGGTAAGAAGTTGAAGCCTACAAGTTCACTCTCAAAAAGATACATGTCATTCTTTACATCATTTTTATTTTCATGATTTCTATGAGAAAAACTAATAATAAGGCTTTCATCACTAATGTGTGAGCAGATGCTAACATATTTGAGGCTTTTAACTGAGAATAATTACAAAGTCTTAAGCAACTTTTATCGTTTTTGATTGTTTTCTCTTTGATATTATAGTAAAAGTCAAGATGCAAGAGAACCAGTAATAATGGAAGTAAAAGAGTTAATTTTTGAGCAAGAAGAGGGGGAAGTATAGCTGATGAGTTATCTGATAAGCCATCAACCTTGTGATAAGTTATTAGAAGTACCATCAGCCTTAGACAGAGAATGGAATTCAGCTGGAATACGTGATGACATTTGTGATAGGCCATTAGAAGTATGATAAACCATCAGAATTGTTATTAGGCTTAGCCAATGAATGACATTTAAAGTGAATAATCGACGATATCTGTGATAAGTCATAAAAGTTCTGATAAGCCATCACACCTCATCGTCAACCTAAGGTAAAGATTGTCAAAAGTAAAGAGGAGCTAACAACATTCCTGATAAGTCGTCAGACTCCTGATAAGCCGTCACCCACGACATCATTTATTTGAGAAAAAAAGCCATGATTTGTGATTTTATTTCCATAATTAGGCTGAAGTATTTAAGGACAAGTTCTAGGGTTTTCATGGGAATCTTGAAATGGATGGAACATATTCCAAAGGATTTCACCTCTCTTTGGGAGCTCTTAACTTAGAATTTAATTTTCAACTCTTCAATTTGGTTGTGGGAACTCTTAAACTTAGAAGAGAATCAACTTCAGACTTCATCTTTTATAAGTTTAATTACTTGAATGATGATTATAATTATTGTTATCTTTTTCTTTCTCATGTGGATCTAAAACCCATAACTAGGGTTGTGGGATCTATGATTATTCTCCCATGGATTTAATAGTTGGTTAGGATTTGAGTGATTGTGGAGACATCTTGATAATTCCTTTCTTATGATTGTTATTTATTGGTTGCAAATAATAAATACCGCCTTATGCTGATTTGCTCAAAGTTATAAATAAACTAAAGGTAGTGAATTATCAATAAGGATTTGGGAAAGCTAATCTCTCATCTAATGATAAATGATGTAACAAGATTGATAAACTTGAGATAAAATCAGTATGAATAGAATGAATTCCTAAGTTTGAGAGAATTAGGGAGTTCAATATCTAGGTAGGTTGAGAAACACTTAGATGGATTGTTGAAACTGATAATTTTGTGTTTCCGATAAGTCACGGGAACCTAACACTACAGTTGTTATTTAATGGGGATTAATAATCATAGTGATCACAATCTTAGTTTTTCTATCACTGATTTGAACCATTAAAATTTTAGTTTTGAGCTCTGAAGCAAGTTAAAACTTTAACATTTGTTTGATCATCAAAAACCCTCATTTTATCTTTTCGTACATTTGTTTGAATCCAACTTATAGCTATAGTTTTAAATTAGTTTAATTGTTGTTCCTCGTGGAATCGACCCCAACTCCAAAGTTGGGTAAATATATTATCGACAATTGCCTTGCACTAAATTGACGTGTAAGTTGAGCGTTATCAAAATGGCACCACTATCGGGGAACAATTTGGCGTATTTAGTTGGTTTGGAATTTTAGCCTACTTGCTTGAATTCAAACTTGTAAATATTTATTTTTAGTTTTCTTTTATTTCTTGTGTTAGGTAGTTTTTATTTTAGTTTACTTATTACTATGGCATCGTGGAATGAACATGAGTTTGGTGGTTAGAAATATTATATTGATGATCCATGTCCATATTGTGATGGACCTCACTTTTGGCAAAATTGTAGATATGCTTTCTAGAGAGAGAGATATGCACCATCTCCATCCTACCGGGAGTATGATTATTCTTTATGTAGTGGTCAAGATGGACATTGGAGTGATTGCCCAAATGCCCCTTCCCCCTATTGTGCTAACCCAAATAATAGTTCTTCTTATGAGTTTGATAGGTCTTATGGATAAGAAAAGGAAGAACGAAGCACCGAAAAGAGTGACATTGAAGCTATATTTCAACGAATATTGGATCTCCAGAAAAAAACATAAGATATCGTATGTGATATGCGTTAAGACATGAAGCCAATCATTTATGAGAAGATACCTATAAAGGTCAATTATTCAAAGCATTCTTCTATATTATCTTTAGATGATATCTTATTTATGGAATCATTTAAAATAATGGAAGAGTGTGAAGATGAGGATCAAGAACCCTATATTAATGTTGAGCTTGATGTTGAGAAACCCTCAATGATTTCCCAACCAACCAAACCAACCATGAGAGATGATGCCAAGATTGAGAACATAGTGCTAGAGGCAAAAGAAAAAACAAAGAAAATATCTAATAAAGACTCTAGCCCAATTCGAGATGAAGATGTCGAGAAAGTGAATAAAAGTGAGTGCGTAGTAGATAGTGTAAATTTTGAAGTAGGATTGATTGGGCCTCATTCAAAGCACTTTTATACATTATGTTTAGATGATATCTTATCTGTGGAATCATTTAAAATAGTAGAAGAGTGTGAAGATGAGAAACAAGAATCCTATATTCTTAATTTTACATTAGACAAGCAACATAAAAACACACCTCATTTTAAGGCCGAGTGGTTTACCATGCTCAATCCATTACTCGACTTCTTAATTTTTGTAACATCCCCCTATGATCAAGGCAAGAAGATAGACTCCAATTTGGGGGTGAAATTCATATCCTCAAGGTGGAGGAAAAAGTTGAGTTGGGTTGTGCCGCGACACTAAATTAGGCGCTGCTTGGGATGCAACCCAAGGTATTTTATTGTTTGTATTTGTATTATGTGATTGACATCAAATATTCACACCCATGGTGCCACAGGTATATTTCTAACTCTCTTGTTTTGGTTTGACACATTGGGGACATTGCATGATTTTAAGTTGAGGGTGGGGATACTTGAGGGTGTTGATGTCCTCTAGGGATTTTTGTTGTCGTGCCTTTTTTTCCCGGAGTCTTGTTCCTAGTAGAGTCGGCATATTTAGACGTATTGTGATTTTTTGTAAAATATTGTAGTTGACTAGGAGAAATACAAGTACCTTAGGTAGTTAACATGTTTTTGTTGATTTTTGAACACCTCTCCAATAGTCTATTTTATAACTGTGTGATATGCATTTATGTGTGACCACTGTGCATCTTGTTATAGCATTAGTACTAGTGACATGATAACCATTGCTAAACAATTGTATGAACCAAATGGGTAGTAGCTTTGATATACCTTTGTGCCATGTGTATGTGAGATACTACCTAGTTCCCATTGTGTGTTAAATCCAAAACTTGCCCGGTTGGTCTTGCCTTAGTTATAGGATAGTGGTTAGGAAAGGATCATAGTCCATTGTTGATATTAGTCCTCTGTTAGCCTAAATGACCTTTCATGTGTGAATAATATCCCTTGATCCTGATTTTGAGCCTGAATGACTATTCTTTTTATTATACCTATCACCTTCTCATTTGTATCACAATAAACCTGTTTTGGCCCTGGTCCTCCTTGAACATTGTGCACTTTGACTTAAACAAATAGCCTAAGTTGTGGGTGGCTATCATAGGGGTGTGTGATGTAAAGTGAGTATGAAGAAGGGTAAAAAAAAAGAAAAAAATGCAAGTCTGGGTGTGGTAGAAAAAGAATGAGAAAAGAAAAGTTGTGAAAAAAATGAATAAATAAAAACTTCACCCAGTTTGAATGTGCTTTAATCAAGAAAGGGAGAAATAAGGTAAAGGTTGATAAGTGAGACCCCAAAAATAGTGTAGTGCCAAGGAGGCTTAGTTACTTTAAATATCCTTGTGTATCGTACCAGCCCTTAGCCTACGTTACAAGCCAAAGAAAAAGACCTATAGTGATCCCAGCTAACCTGTCTGAAAACCTTGGTAATGAAAAAAAAGGCAAGCTTATGGCATTTGGCATACATTGACTGGACTTCTTTCTAAGAGTGAGTATCTATTGACCGTCCCTGCATTGACATGCTTGAGTTCACCTATGAGTGAGGAGGGACCCCTTTGTTGTAAGGAAACACTAGTTATGTTGCTAATTGCTAACTTATTTGGATAGTGTAATCTTGGTATATACATGGTTGTTGTTGCTGAATTGATGTCATATCTTGATTCCTATGTGTCGCATTATTGTTCTTCAATAATATGCACAAATGTTTTTTTTAATTAATTGACCTTGGAGATGATGAAGATGTTTTGAGCTAAAATGGATGATTGACTGCCGAATGTGCTTTGTATCCTCTTAGTTATGTTTTAGTTGCTTGAGGACAAGAAATTGTTTTAAGTTGAGGGTGTTGATGTGTGAGCAGATGCTAACACATTTGAGGCTTTTAACTGAGAATAATTGCAAAGTCTTAAGCAACTTTTGTCGTTTTTGATTGTTTTCTCTTTGATATTGCAGTAAAAGTCAAAATGCAAGAGAACCAGTAATAATGGAAGTAAAAGAGTTGATTTCTGAGCAAGTAGAGAGGGTAGTATAGCTGACGACTTATCTGATAAGCCGTCAGCCTTGTGATAAGTAATCAAAAGTACCGTCAGCCTTAGACAGAGAATAGACTTCAGCTGGAATACATGACGACATCTATGATAGGCCATCAGAAGTGTGTAAGCCATCAGGATTATCGTTAGGCTTAGACAGTGAATGGTATTTGAAGTGAATAATCGACGACGTCTGTGATAAGTCTTCAAAGTTCTGATAAGCTGTTATGCCTCATCGTCAACCTAAAGCAGTGATTGTCAAAAGTGAAGAGGAGCTAACGACATTCCTGATAAGTCGTCAAACTCTTGATAAGCCATCACCCACGACGTTATCTGTTCAAGACAAAAAACTGTGATCTATGATTTTGTTTCCATTATTAGGCTAAAGTATTTAAGGACAAGTTCTAGGGTTTTCATGGGAATCTTGAAACGACTGAAACTTATTCCGAAGGAGTTCACCTCTCTTTGGGGGATCTTAACTTAGAATTCAATTTCAACTCTTTGATTTGGTTGTGGGAATTTTCTCTTGAACTTAGAAGAGAATCAACTTCAGACTTCATATTTTATAAGTTTAATCACTTTGAATGATGATTATAATTGTTTCTATCACTTTCTTTCTCATGTGGAACTAAAACCCACAACTAGGGTTGTGGGATCTATGATTATTCCCCCATGAATTTAATAGTTTGTTAGGGTTTGAGTGATTGTGGAGACATCTTGATAATTCTTTTGTTATGATTGTTACTTATTGGTTGAAAACAATAAATCCCGCCTTATGTTGATTTGTTTGAACTGAGAACTAAACTAAAGGTAGCGAATTATGAGCAAATATTTGGGAAGGTTAAGCTCCCATCTAATGATTAATGTTGTAACAAGATTGATCAACTTGAGATAAAATAGGTATGAATAGAATGATTTCCTAAGTTTGAGAGAATTAAGGAGCTCAACATCTAGGCAGGTTGAGAAACACGTAGATAGAATGTCAAAATTGATAATTTGGTGTTTTCCATAAATCACGAGAACCTAACACTACAGCTATTATTTAATGGGATTAATAATCATAGTGATCACAACCCTAGTTTCTCTATCACTGATTTGAACCATTGAAATTTTAGTTTTGAGCTCTCAAGCAAGTTAAAACTTTAACATTTGTTTGATCATCAAAAACCCCCATTTTATATTTTCGTATCATTTGTTTGAATTCAAATTATAGCTATAGTTTCAAATTAGTTTAATCGTCACTCACATTGTTCCACATGGATTCGACACCGACTCCAAAGTTGGGTAAATATATTGACGACGACCGCCTTGCACTAAATTGACGTTTAAGTTGAGAGTTATCAATCAAACAATAGGCATAAATAATCATCTCCATTCTCATGATCATCTCTATCAACACCATCACTAACTTGAGACTCATCAAGCATACCATGCATATGCTCAAGTAGTGAACTACATTCATGAGTAAGTTGATCATTATTCAGACCTTCACTAGTTGTCGGCAGCTTACATGTCAACTTAGACTTACTTGGTTTTCACAAGGGTCAACTAGTGTGTGAATACTCTTATCACTTGGTAGTGGGACCTTATTCAAGTTACAAGTGAGCACTTGGTGCACACAAATCATCCTTACGAGAAGAATCAATTTTGTCATCTATAGGATCAACTAGTGCTTGCATAATTATAACAAGAATTTGATCTTCATTTAACCTAGTAATACCAAGAGTATAAGAAAGGGAAAACTCGTGCAATTCTCCTCTAGGTAAACCGCCAACTACATCTACTTGGATAATACTAGCCACATCACAATATTCAAAGTTTGTAGGAGTATAGGAGATAGCATTTTTACCTTGTAGCTCACATGAGGTACGGCCTTCACCTTGGTGTGTATCATGGCAGCTCACTTTCTCCTTTGGGAAGCTCTCATCACAAGGGAGTTTGTCAATACTTCTCCCTTGAATCATCTCTTCACCATTTTTCCCAAAATTGGAATTCTTATCCAAGAACTCCATTAGATTACCAAGCATGTGTTCATAAGGAACTCTCCTTGGATCCTCCTTTGGAAGTATAGATTCTTGAATCTGCATACAAGAAGAGTTGATACTAGGTAAAATGCTAGTATCAATGTGAGTGAGTAACAAGGAGTTAGTGTTGACAAGTCCCACAACTAAATATTCCTTTTCCACACATTTCAAGCAACTACTTGGCTCATTATTCTTAGTCATTTCCAATTGTTCTTAAGACATGCTATTATTTCCTTATTCAAGGGTTAGTTACCCTTCCCTCTTCTCAACTTTCTCTACATGGATAGGGGTTTATTGGCTAAATGTAGCTTGGAATAGGGAATTGGATTTGGTGGAGGTTGAGGCATTTAGTTAAGTGGAGCTTGGAATGGAGGAATAGGGTTTTGTGTAGGTTTGGGGTTCCTTTGACCTTTTGTGTGATCCAACCTTCCCAACCTGTTACTTAGAGTAGACATACCTCCTCTCATTGATGGCATATCCCCTTTGATTGATACCATATCCGTGTGTATCATTTTAATTTTTTAGTTGATAGCTTAAATTATGGCCAAGCTAGCATTAGTAGTGTTTTTGTCCGTGGTACCTAATAAAAAGACACCTAAAAAATAGCAAATTACTTAGTTCACAAGTATCCTCACAATACTCTCACACCTTTGGTTACCTCACACTTGGCTTCACAAGTATTGAATGTTGGCTTGTAATTCGTGAAGAGTTGAGGGATGATTTATACTCTTGCTCGAAATATATTTTCATTTGAAAACTCACAGAAATATCGTTTTGACATGATCCAAGAAACTACAATGAATCAAAAAAGAAAAAGCACACAAAGAACGAAGACACAAAAAATGGATTCAAAACCAATTCACAACATAGTAGGTGATTACTAGTTGCTAAGTAGTACTAGAATCAAGAAACGAAACCAAAGAACCAAAGAAAAGAAACTTAGAATCTACAATCTGAGCCTAAGGTAGCTCTTGAGGGTTGATGATGTGACAACCTCGAATTGGAAGTTGAAGGTTGTTGAAATTTTAAAAAAAAATTCTTGTCTCCAATTAGTATTCAATCAATCTTCAACTAGGAGGAGTAGTGATCGGTTTTTGAATGAAGAAAATTCAAGAATTGGACCTTTTTCAAGCTCAAAAGATTTTGAATTTGTTGTGGTCCCCTCCTTGTACTTTCCTTTGTCCTCTTCTTTGAGAATATTCCTTTTTTGTTGTTTTGGGACTCTTTATTCCTTTGGAAGACTTGGAATATGCTTGGAATATTCTTTGAACAAACAAGTACTACACCCTCTCTCTTCTCCTTTTTGAATCAAACAACCAGTTTTTGAATGTTCTTCTTCAACAACATATGAAGAACATGAAGAACACCAAGAACATTCAAACATGGAACCTAACCCAAATGAACTCCAAATTTGATGATTTTTGTTTTTGTTTGCACACGTTGAACTCCCAAACACCAATACCACGATTTCAAGTCCAAATCTTCAACCAAACCCTTCCAACTTTGAGATCAACCTTTCAAGTTTCTTCAACTTCAAGCTCAACAATGGTAGATAGCTCAAAACAACCCGAATTAAGTTCAAATTCTAGATCTAGACCCTATTAGTGTTAGAGAACAAGGATCTAACACTAGAAACAAACAAAACACATAAAAATTCCTAGATTTATGTTTTGGCCAAAGGGTAATATCGGAATAACTTTTTTCTTGCAATTTTCAGATTTGACACTATTTTTTTTATTGAATTTCTAGATAACAAACCCAAGATTGATTTCGTAGGAACGAAATCAAACCTTGCTCTTGATACCATATGATATATATATATATATATATATATATATATATAAAACCTAGTTAGACGAGAATAAGATGAAAACTAAACTAAGGAAACAAAAACACAAAAAAATAAGAAAGTAAGATAGATAAGATGACATAAGAGATTACAAAAAGTAAGGACCTAAGAGTGTATCAAACTCAAAGGACCCTAAGACCTAGAATAACAAACACCAACTTCTTACGTGAACCCAAGAGGGAAATCAATTCACCTCAAGAACCCCATTTCTAAGCCAAGTTCAATACAAGTGATTCCACACTTGCCCTAGTTACACACACTCTTCAAGATTAAGAGAAATGGTCTTTCAATGTTCTTTCAATATCAATAATCAACTAAAAAGGAAATAAACCTAATAAGAGACTATTTATAGTCTAGTACAAAATGAAAAGACTAAAACACCCTTAATGAAGGGGCGGCCTTGGAATGTTAAGACTTAATGAAGGGGCAGCCTTGGAGTGTTAAGACTCTTCTTCACACTTCAACATGTACAATCCCTTGGATGGACTCATAAAACCTTCACAAAAGTCCATGTTCATCACTTGTACTCTCGGGTAGGCATCAAGGCAAGACCCCAAGCAACCTTCCACACACGGAATTGCTTTATGGTGTGCTCAAAATGGGTCCTACATCCATGTTCTTGTGTCCTCGAGTTGACCAAGGCTTGAGTGTTTATATGTTGGTCTCTAATGATGTCATCAAAATCTAAGATAGTTGTTTGGCTCGTATCAAACCTCACGGGATCTAGTCCGCACCATCTACACAGAAAAGAGTAAAATACAATTTAGAACACAAGGTATGAAAGACCCCCATGATATAGAATGAAATAATAAAAATTTCCTAATGATATCGTATAGCCTCTCGAAGATAGCTACCGATATCTACATGTCTGTCCTCGAGACTCTACTAGACACCATGTTCTTACACTAATGAAACTAACAAACTTGGCTTCTCTAATACCAATTTGTCATGACCCAAAATTCAAGGGTTATGATGGAACTTATTTCAAAAAGCCTTGCCAAGTAAGCCTATCACCAAACTGATATGAAATGAAAAATCAATACCAAAACCTAAGGCAAGATTTCTAGAACAAAGTCAAACCATATATTAGTAATAAAGGCAAAAAGTAAATAATAATAATACAATAAATCTCCCCAAAACATGGTGTCACAGTTTAAGAACTACAAAATATGTTTGAAATGTCAAAAGATACAATGACGGTCCAAAGGGATCATAATCTATCTAGATACAAAACAAGAAATAAACTAGATAAGAAGAGGTAAAAGATCAACTTTGAAAGCATAGATCAACCGCTACCTCAAATATACTCCAGATAACACTTGAACAGCCACCGCACAATAAACTCATACCTGAATCTGTGTTGAAACAGTAGTAAGAGTGAGTACAGTCCACTACCACTCAGTAGGTATCATAGGTCAACTGAGCAAAGTAGAAAATAGAGAAAAGACATCATTTCACCCCTAAATTTGTCCACACAATGTACTTTAGACCTTTAAATTAACACACATTTATTTACCACCTTAATAACTTTAAAGTTCATTAATATCACCCCTAATGGTAACGTGGAATTTTTACAAAAATGTATTTTATTAAAAAAATGAAATGGTCCCACTTTCACTATATATATATATATATATGTGTGTGTGTGTGTATGTGTGTATGTGTGTATGTGTGTGTGTGTAACAACCCTTTCTTCTTCAATGCCCCCCAGCCCTCACCTCTCACCCCGCACACCACACCCCATACCCCTTTTTTCTATTCTTTTTTCTTACACCCCCACCCTAATCCCCTTTCTTCTTCTTCTAACTTAGTGATATCTAACCCAACCACTTGCATAGAAAAACTTTTGAACTGAACATGAGTGCTACATCATCGATTTATTTTGGTAGAGTTTCAGGTTTTGTATGGTTAGCATGAGGGAACATTGATTTTCTTCATCAATTTCTTCAAGAAAAGAGAATGTGTATTAAAAAAGTTATAAATGTTAACACTTTTTTTTTCAAAATTCATTATTGAGAAGAAGAAATTTATACCTAATTCAATTTTTCATATGACAAAGATTTCTCAATTTCACCAAAAAAAGGAGTAATTGATTAATTAAATAAAATTGCACTACCTTTAGATAATTGATTTGTCAGTTTGTTGGATTTTCTTTCTTGATTTTTTTTTTGGAAGTTTAATCACTAAGAAGAAGATATAATAGCTAATGAAAAGCAATTCATCCCTTGAAATGTAGACCTGACATTGAATGAAAGATGATGAGGCGATATTTATAGGGGTGGGGGAGGATGGGTTTGATGGAGAAGGAGAAAGAAAGAGCGAGGCAGAGGGAGGGGTAATCTGAAGAAGAGAGAAAATGGGGTGGGGGTATTTTTTGTGTTTGCAGGGGTGGGGGTAGGGTTTGACGAAGGAAAAGAAAGAAAGAGTGGGATGCGGGGTGAGGTGGGGTTAGGAGAGAGGGGTGGGTTTGATAAAGAAAGAAAATAGGGTGGGGGTATTTTTGGGCATTTATATATATATATATATATATATATATATATATAGGGGGAATTATTTTTTAAAAAAGAAAAAAATAGTAACTTTTGGCGTGACAATGACATGGTACTAAGGTGACAATGATGTGGTGCGAGTGTAGTGCACTCTCCATTGTGAGACTGAAATTCTAATTTTAAGATTGTATTTAATTCACTTCTAAGTTGTTTAGGAGTAAATAATTACTCATAAAGTTTAAGTGCTAAAGTAAGTTTGATAGACAAATTAAAGGGTGTTTGATGACTTTTCTTTGGAAAATAAAGCATATAAAATACACACTATGGGCAAGTCACCTGCAATCAGAAAATGTCTCAAATGATAGACCACACCGTCTTCACTCAGTCTACAATATTCACATATACCAAATACAAATACGAAAAAGGAGCACAATGAATAGGCATCAAATCAAACACATCAAAGCATTACAAATAGATATATATCACATCAAGAACACAATACAACACAAAATGTATACAGAGTGTAAAATGCAATAAAGATAATGATGATGATAATAATGCATGGGGTTGTCGCATAGTCTTCGTATACACCTATCGAGTTGTGCTCCCGAGGCAGGATTCATGGAGGGTTTGTCAACTCATAAATAATCCAATATCCATTGCAAATATCCATAACCAGTGTTTCAAGTATTTCTGCAGTGTTACCAATATTTCATGAATATATATATATATATGTGTGTGTGTGTGTGAAATGAGACTAATCAAGCACGACGTATAATAATAACAGATGTATAAAGTATGAGATGCAATGAGAATAATGATGATATGTTTGAGGTTGTCGTACAACCTCCATCTATACCTACCGAGTTGTGCTCCTAAGGTAGGACCCATGGGGGTTCGTCAACCCATAGATAATTTAATATCCAATAACAACATCTATAACTCCTCTCTGATACATACATTGACAAAGGGTTTCTGAATATGTCACAAAGCCAGTGTTATCAGTATTTCCACAATGGTAGCAATGTTTCATAAGTGTATATGATATAAGGATGTAATACTCACAACCAACCAGAATGAGAATTTTCAAATCCAACCAATATACCAATCATGTAAGGTAAAATTCACTCAATATGTCAGTCATCCTTGAATCAAATGTAATCCATATGTCAATAGAGTAAAATACACAATAATACTCCACTGATACCACATAAATTCTAATTTATGTTTTTTTTTTATCAAAAAAGATACAATCAAATATACATACACAAGGCCAACAACATCATATAAGACCTAACACGATCGCAGATAACACATAATTTCTCAAAATCATCAAATAACACAACATAGGCCCTCATACGGCCACAACACAATAATAAAGTCATTTCATGATTAATTCTCATACTCATAACATGATTTTATACCAATATTAACTATCCAACCCAATCTGAATAAAGCTAAGTCATAACCTACCTCGAATACCAAAAATCGATACAAAAAGCCTTTATCACGCAGCTTTATCCTCACGAATAGACCTGAAATCAACGAAAATATAAAAACATAGTATCTATGCGTTAAAAGGAAGTCAATGTACTCATTTTCAGGTCGGGATAAAAAAGAACCCCTAAAATGGATTTTTCAAAAAACATGGATAAGATCGAAATTTTATGTTGGATAAGATCGAAATTTTAGTCCCAAAACATATTTTCATAATTAAAGGATATCGTAGAAAAAATTTCAAGTGAATCTGAGTTGAAATCAACATTTAAATCGAGAAATCACTAATTTAGGCCTTCCGAACCAAAATTTCAAATTTCACTTTTGAATCCAAGTTTTAACAAGATTTAAATGATAAGAATCGTAGAAAAATAATTGAAATGGAAATTTGGATCTTACCTAAGCTTAAAAATAAAAGAAATCGCCCAAAAACTCAAAATCTCAAGCTCTAAATCTCAAAAATGGTGAAAAATCGTGAACGAGGGGAATACAACCCGCCCAGTTAATGCTTAAGCGATCACCAGATCGCTTACGTGAATATCACTTAAGCGATCAGGTATCGCTTATGCGATACCCGCTTTGTCGCCTAGGCGACAAATGCCTACGCGATGGGGGAGTCGCTTAAGCGATAGCCCCAGCTGGCTACCAAGTCGCTTAAGCGACCAAAAGTTCGCATAAGCGGGTGCACTAGTTGAGTGGTGTACCCTCGGGATTCATTCGAAATCCCAAGAACGCAAATGAACTTTGCTGTTAGACTAAATTCGACGTTTTGTATTCAATGACGATATCAAATTTAAAAAAAACATCATTTTTACAAAGTTGACCCTCAAAATTTAATTTCACAACTTTTCAAACCGAGGATCGAAATGAGAAAAAGGCCGTAAAACCACACCAATCATATTACCAACCTAAAATCAACGTTCTGACTTTGTTGGTGCAGTTTGTTTTGCCATCCGATGCATAGATCAATAAATGTTGACCGAACTCAACTAATAAGCACTTTTAACCACCAAAATTATAAACTCACACAACTCACACCAAAATGCATTGAAAATCATGTCAATCATCTCCACACCCCAAAAATACCACAAAGCAACTATTAGGAGGAGTAAAATAATCAAATCACACAAAAATAAAATATTTTATAAAAATTATCAAAAATTAGATCATTGCAATAGCTTTCCAAATAAATTTTTTAATGTATCATGTAAAGACCTGAACCCTAAATCCTAATCCCCTCCCAATTCCTTAAGCAAGCATATATCATTCCTTGCCACCTGATATCTTCTTTCAGAACCCATTGTGCTATCCAGAAAAAGGATGCAAATATTTTATGGATTCATTTTGTTAGTCTTTTAGGGAGATTCATAACTGATAGGAAGTAGACTGGGATTTTCTATTGGACGTGAGCAATCAAAGCTATCATTAAAGGATAAAAAAAATTCTCTCAAAATATTACTCTTTTAATAATTTTCTTCACCATCTCTTCAAAATATATTATCTTCTTTCACCAATAGAATATTGGACATCCCAGATAAGTAAATGGGAAAGTTTCTTTTCTCATGAAAATCTTTTTGGGTTTTATTTTTAATTGTCACTGCAGTTTTTTGTTAATATAGAATGAGCCCTTGGTGTTGTTTATCAATTGTTCAAAAGTATCTTCTTAATTTTTAATGACTTAAGATCATTTTCAACAGGCTTTGGGTCTGCTACACAGAACATAATAATATCATCACCATAGGGTGTGTGATTGGTCTGAGTTCTCATTTGATAAACCACAACACCTAAATCACTACTCTCCGAAGTCTCATAGACATCAACTTTTCTTTCTTGAAGGCACTAGCTATTTATCACTCTTTCTAAGATTCTCACTTGGTATCACCATATAGTTTTTACAAAGATATTTATCACTTTTTCGAAAAGCAAACAATCCATCTGAGTCTTGTTCATTATACTACGAAAGGTAATCAAATGTTGCTTCTTCTTTGGGAAATTTGAATTGGCTACTGTCAACCCAAAGGCAATCGCAATAGTGAGACTTCTCCTTCGTTTCTTATTCCCAAATCTAAAGCATCCATGCGCATCGTCATAACCTTGTAGAAATGTTTCGATTAGCCCATAAGATACCCTCCTACAAAAAGCTTCTTAGTGTATGGTATACCTCTCACCACCTCATTAAAAACCTTCCAAAAACTCTTTTTTCCTCCTCGTCTAAGCCAGTTTTTGGTGCATACACACTAATAATGTTCAAGGTAGTCCCTCCAAGACAAAATCGTCATTCCTATCATTAATCCTCCTAACCTCTATTACTTGCTCCCTTATCTCTACATCTATTAAGATTCTTATTTCACTCCTACTTGAACCTCCTGAATATCATGACTTATACCCGTTCATATCTGATGCATTAATATCTACCCATTTGATTTCTTGGATACAAGAATATAAAGACAATAAAGAAAAATATATAATAAAAACTAAAGAAATATTAATTATCGACTTAATTACAGTATAACCTCGATAAATTAATACTGTTGGGACCGTCAAATTTTATTAATTTAGCGAGGTATTAATTAATCGTATAAATTAATAATTATTAATTTATAAATTATATACTTTTTGGGTCCATATTATAAATGTACCTAGGTGTACGTGAAAACTAATTTCTACATTGACTATTAATTATGCATACTTAACCAAATTCATGTATTTTTGCTGATACATTTTCAATATTCTATGTATATCTTAATAAAATATATAAATCTACTTAATTATTAATGTAGTTACATGCTACATTCATTAAAATGTATAAATCCACTCAATTATTAATGTAGTTATACGTACATACATTAACTAAGTTACTATATAAATAGATGTATTATGAAAGTCTTCAAATCAAAAAACAAAAAAAAATGGCTTCTCATCTCAAAGGTGTTAAAAAATCAACCATGACTAATGGTATACGTAGAGAACTGTGTGAGTATAAACAACAAAATCTAGCATGCACTCAAAAGCAATTGCAACAATAGGTGTTAGAGAAGTTTAATTTGCAAGTGAGTCAAGCCACAATATCAAACACGATCAAGAGGTCAGCAGAGTATCTATCAGCAGCCGACATTCCAAAAGATGAGGCTAAAAGACATAAAGCTGCCAAATTTCCAGAATTAGAGAAGGCTCTGTTCGAGTGGTTTATTCATTACCAAGAGCGTGTTAATATGAATGGGGAACTAATTGTAACGAAGGAAAAAAAGCTTCTAAAAAAGATGTATCCCATCGATACACCTGATTTTCATTTTTCTCAAGGCTGGCTAGAGCGTTTCAAATCAAGACACGGTATCAAGCAATATCGTCGTTTTGGAGAAAGTGGATCAGTTAATATGAAGGCCATGGAGAGCAATTTACAATCCATCAGAGAGAAACTTGATCAGTTTGCTAAGAAAGATGTTTTCAATATGGATGAAACTGGATTGTTCTTTAGGCTACAACCAGATCATTCTCTTGCAACAAAGCAACTTGAAGGTAAGAAACAAGATAAAGAAAGACTTACAGTTGTTATTTGCTGTAATGAGGATGGTTCTGAGAAAATTCCTTTATGGATCATTGGGAAGTATTTAAAACCACGTTGTTTCAAGAATGTGAATTTGGGAAGCATGGATTGTGAATATCGAGCCAATAAAAGAGCATGGATGACTGGGATTCTATTCCAAGAATATGTTCAACAACTTGATGCAAAAATGGACGGCAGGAAAATTCTTTTAATTGTTGATAATTGTCCTGCTCATCCAAAAAATGTCGAAGGTTTGAGAAATGTTGAATTATTTTTTTTACCACCTAACACAACATCAAAGATTCAGCCTTGTGATGCAGGGATCATAAGAGCTTTTAAGATGCATTATCGTAGGCGATTTTATCGAAATCTTTTGGAGGGTTATGAAATTGGGATCTCAAATCCAGAAAAGATTAATGTTTTAGATGCAATGAATCTTGCAATCTCGGCATGGAAAATGGATGTCAACTCAAGTACAATTGCAAATTGTTTTAAGCATTGTAAACTTAGGTTGTTAGATGATGAATCCTCGGAAAATCAAGAACAGTTGAATAATGATGGCTTACAACAATTGCAGAATCTAATCAATGGATTGAAGTATCGAAATGCAATGAATGCTGAAGATGTTTTGAATTATCCGGGAGAAAATGATACGAGTTTTGAGCTACCTACGGATGAACAAATAATTGAGAGTGTTATGGAAACACATAAAGAAGATGAAGTGGAAGATGATAGTGTGGAATTAGAACACGTTTCGTGCAAAGATGCTCTGAAAGCAACAATCACCTTACATCACTTCCTTTTGCAATATGAGAAGACTACACCTGATATTCTTAATGCAGTAAGAAGGGTTAGAGATGAGATTCAAGGTGATATTGATTTCAAGAAGAAACAAACAACATTAGATTCATATTTTCAAAAACCTGTTTAGTTTACTTATGTATTATGTATGAAATATTTTGATACAGATGAATTATTAATTTATATATCAAATGGGACCTATATGAATTTTTTTTTTTTGTATTATCTTATAAATTTAGCGAATTATTAATTTACCACGTTGATCCCGACTCGGGACCGAAGAAAATTATTATTTTGGCGAGGTTATTAATTTATCGAGTATTAATTTATCGAGGTTATACTGTATTCTTAAAAATCCGACGTGGCAACATTTTCATCTTCGACAAGTCGTCACTCATCATAAATTTCATTGCCATCTGTTGGAAGTGGATTAATCTTCAAAAATCATATTTCAAAGAGTAACAAAATACTTGATGGCCAAGAGTAACAACAAAAATATACTTAAAAATCCGATCATTATATAAATGCCGTGGAGATTTACTTTACCTCCCACGTACCTCTTAAGTGTTAATAAAGCGCTGCCATCGATCAAATCGTGAAGCTTTAATCCTTGAAAGTTTATACTTAAAAAGGATAACAAAAATAAAATATAATTTAGGTATAGAACTTGTAAAATTGTGACAATTTAATAAAAATAGTAATTAACTCTAAAATTTATTTAATATATACACAAAACATGTTAATATCTCAAATTTAAGGGAGGAAAGATGAGGCGAAAAAAAGAGTAGGGATGGAGGACAATCCAGCAGGGTGTGAATGTAAAGTGTAAAATGCCAAAACAAAGCAACAGCTATTCGCGTTTGGCGTGGCAAACCAGCAAAGCATCTAACCGAAAGTGATGGATACAACAGATTTGCCATACGCAAGAAGTCGTGAACAATTTATTCAATGTAAGTTGGGTATCAAGAAGATAAAATATATACAAATCTTATCACTAGCTCTTGAGGACAGACACAGGCACTTTTCAAAAGATTTTGAACACAAGTAAAGCAAATCAAAGTATACTAAAGTCATAATCGATTTTTATATATATCATACAATTTTACAAAGTGAATCGACTTCATTGATGATTCCACTTGCCAACTAATTTTTCCTTGCTCTTTTTTTACAAAATCTCTTAGATTACAGCCCCCAACAAACTAAATTACATCATTACAACTAAGCCTTCACCTGACCCCCACCTTAGAACAAAAAAAACATTAAATTACTCCTAATAAGACTCTTAGTTACTTTGTTAATAACGACACCCATTTACTTACATAGACAAAAGACACTAGACACCATATTACAATTTACTTACATAGGCTAAGACCCTTTGGACGTATTTACACTAGTTAAAAGGATCTTTTCCTCAGTTTCTCGGTCGATACGAAAAAGTTCCAAACTCTCTGGTAAAATTGACTTGTTCATGTTTCCTCTATGTACTGTTTTCTCTTAAGCCAAAGCAGGAATGCTACAATTACGACGATCCCTGTCAAGGCAATCGAAACCCTCAACTCTCACAGCCGGATTGTTGCCAAAATTCGCCCTGCTCACACATCCGCCAGGACCTTTCCTAGCAGATGACGAGGGGGACGAAGCCAATCCGGAAGGAATTGGTATGGCCCGTGGTGATACTGGGGACACCCTCTCGTCCCCGAAACGGTCGTCTTGAATCAGCGGGTTAGATACTCTGCTCGGCGGTGACCCACAAAAAAATGGGGGCGACGAGGCAACTTGTGCAGCTGATTGATCCACACCTACACAACCCTGTAAATATTTTCAAAACTACAAATTAACAGATGAATCTAAAGAGAATTTTACTATGAACGAAAGAATACTTTTCGTTTTATTTTATGCAACATTCTTTGCGTTTCAGTTATCATAATTACTTCTACGTTCATTTTTACTTGTCCTTGAGCTAAGTTGAACAAACTCTTCGTTTTTTATATAGCACATGGGTAAGATTCCCCAAAAATACATCATTTGTGAGAACCTGCCACATACCCGTTGACATTTTGAAGAGTTGGAACAGCATAGGTCCTTGAGACCAAAAATTTTAAAAATCTATACTTTATTATTTAAATTTTATGTTTGATCAAATGAGTCATAAATTAAAACGGAAGGAGTAAATTAAAGTGGTTTCAACCTATATAAGTAAACCATTAACCGACAAGATGGGCCCAAAATATAAAGTTAATCAACAATGATTGTTGAATAGCTTCTAAGCCACTTGATGAAAGGCATAACATGAAATTCACATTGCACCGACAAGAACATGGTGCCCACACACTTCGACACAAGCCTTTATCAACAGGTCCACAAAATACGCTCCTTTCTTTTTTTAATTTTTCTTTATAACGAATAATGAATTCCACATACTCCCAACTAACCAAAAAAATTAGAGGTACTAACCAAAAGTTTAACCTACCTTTGGGAGGATGATATCCAATAAATCAGCTCCAGACCTTGAATCACAAAGGTCTTGTTGATGGCTGAATAAGAAAATTGAAATTTTGAAATTAGTCAAAACGGCATAACTCACAAAACAGTGAAAAGGGAAAAAATATATAATAACTAAACATTGATATAGTAACAAAGAAAGATTAGTGACGACTAGGTTAAGAATTACTATAAAATTTGACATTTATGAGATAAAAACTATTAGGTGGTTTATTTTTATTTATTATAGATTTGGTGGATTTGGGGGGCATAACTCACAAAACAGTGAAAAGGGAAAAAAATGTAATAACTAAACATTGATATAGTAACAAAGAAAGATTAGGGATGACGACTAGGTTAAGAATTACTATAAAATTTCACATTTATGAGATAAAAATATTAGGTGGTTTATTTTTATTTATTATAGATTTGGGGGATTGGGGGATTAGTTAGTTCTTAATATTCAGAATCCTTTAGTGAAAATCTGCACTGTCATTGAGTTACTGGATAATTGATTGAGGTAGACAAGTTAGCTCGAACACTACAATAAAAACTAAAAGAAAGGGTAAGTAAAGTTTACCTAAAATGCCATCTGAGAGATCTCATTGGGCTAATACGCTGTGGCTTTGGGCAAACAAGGGCGTCCTTCTTGGAGCGCATCATCTCTTCACAAGCGGCAACATTACTTTGTTGAATAGCACAGTGATTCATTTTTCAAGTTTCTACAAACAAATACAAGTTATATATACAAAGCCTGCGCAAGACAAATGAAAAAAAAATATTTAGAATTCTTTAGTGAAAGAAAAATGAAAGAAAGAAAGAAAATAATTTCTTTCTTTTGACTTCACAGATCTAAAGAAAACAGTGACGTAAGAAAAAAATAATTTACTTGTATTATTATAAGTGGAATTATAGATCTGGTCAAGGCTGAAAAATAAAAATTTTAAAAAAGAAAATGAAAGCGGTGATTACCCGGCGAAGAATTTTTATAGCCGGAAGTACTAAAAGAAAATTAGGAGATCATAGATCTTAAAAAAAAAAACATAATTTCTAGACTTTTAATTTAGGAAATTAGGAGATCATTGATTTCTAGCTTAATATATGAATTTAAAGGAGAATATAATATGTGTGAAAACTCAAAAAAAGAAACAGAATTTCAAACAAAAGCGGCGGATTTTTAGCTTATAAACTGAGAAATCATCGGCGAAAATAACGAAAAATTTAGAAAAACGTGGATCTAAAAAGTACCTTCAAATTACCTATATAAAAAAAACCCGTAGATTCCCAGCTCAATAAAACTCTACTGAAGACAAAATTGATTCGCCTAAAAAATTAAACATATAATAAGAGTCAATAAAATCAAATAATTTCTTTGTTTCTTAGACAGATCTACACATAATTTAATAGAGCAAAAATCATATAACAAATTCATACATATTAAAGTACGTTAAGGTCGCATAGAGTCGGTCGATGAATTTTTTCGAAGACCAAAAGAAAGAGTAAAGTTGCAAAATCATAACAATTCAGCAGGGGGGGGGTTACCTGAGGAAAGTGAAGAAAAAGAGTATGGGTTAGTATGAAGAGGAGGAGGATTCAAATAAAAGGAAGAGAAGAAATAGAGGGGGGAAATATATTGTTATTGTTATTAGAGAGAAGAAACGGTCAGTTTAAGCCGGGAGTTAAGAAGGTTAACATAGATGGGTTCTATGACTTTCATACTGTGGAGAGAGAAAGGAAAATATCAAATCCAAATATTATATTATAATTTTATTTTTATAATATAGTTTTTTTGAGTTTTATATAGAGGTAAGAGAAAAATATCAAATCAAATATTTATTAGTATAATCTTACTTTTACATAGCGTCTGAATTTTTCTCTTTTTTTCAAAAAAAAAATAAAAATAAAAATAATTTTTATTTGATCATAAATTTTTTTTCTTTTTCTTTTAAAAAATAATATTATTTACCTTAACAAGTTATATTTGAACTTCCAAAAACACCCAATATCTTATTTTCATCTTTTTTATAATTTGTCCTAATTTTTTTTATAAAATAACTTCCTTTGAATAATATATGGTTCATGTTTAAAAAATATATATTTACATTTAAATATTATATTTGAACTTTGAAAAACACCCAGTATCATATTTTCATCCTTTTTATAATTTGTTCTAATTTTTTTTATAAAATAACTTCCTTTGAATAATATATGGTTCATGTTTAAAAAATACTAATTTAGTTGTACGCATCTTACGCATGTATGTCTTTTTAATGAGTTCAAACATTACGTTAAATAGAATATTTATTTAAATAATAAAGATGAATACAATAATTAAATTTAATATCTTTTAAGTATGTAAAGATGGAGAATTCATTTATTAAACCTAATATTTATCAAAAATATTTTTAAAAGTTGATCGACATTCATCTGTCATCTGTAAATTGCAACAAAACAATACAATGATAGAAACATCAAAATAATACAATTACAGAGATATCAAAATAATACAACTAAACCTAACCTTTACATAAAAAAAATTCTCAAAGCCGACCAACATTTATTTATCACCTGTAGACTGCAACAAAATAATACGATAAAAGTGATATCAAAACAATACAATTAAATTTAAATTTTACACACAAAAATTTCTCAAAGTCGATCTAGATTCATCTACGAATTGTAAACTATCACAAAATAACAAATTAATAGAGATATTACGGTAATATAATTAAACCTAATCTTTACCTAGAAAAAATTTTCAAAGTCGACCCACATTCATCTAGCATCTGTAAATTAAAATAAAATAATAAGATAATAAAGATATCAAAACAATACAATTAAACCTAACCTTTACACAAGAAATTCTTCAAAGCCAACCAACATTCATCTATGACCTGTAACCTATAATAAAATTATAATAGTGATCGCAAAACTTCGATTTTGATCCAATTAATTCTTGACTGGGCGAAAATTTTGACCCTAAAGCAGTGAAGACGTTGAGGGTTAGAAAATCAAGCATCCATCAATCTAGACCTGCAATCGAATCAAGTTAGATAAGCAATCTTAAACGTTATGCTTAACGACATATCTTAATTAAAATTAATGTGTCGTGGGTAGATAAAACTGTAACGACATATCTTAATTAAGCTGAATTTCAAATTCAAATTGTAAAAGAATCTGTAACGACATATCTTAATTAAAATTATCTAAATTGAATTGTCAGTTACAGATTCTTCTACAATTTGAATTGAATACTAACTCTACACTAGATAAAGCTGAATTTCAAATAACTTTTTCTTATATCATCTGATTTTTTAATATAACCTTTTATTTTGTTCTCTAAACTCTTTATTTACTCTTTAATTCTTTAATCATATTCCTTTATTGATTATACAATATATCATAATTATACTAATATATTTGTACATAAATTTTTGCTACTCAAAGCTTAACTTTAGGTTGTTTGATTATAATTTATTGATAGTTTGCGTATTTTATATTACAGAGTTAATTTGTTATAAATTGATAGTTTGTGCATTTGAAAATAATAATACTTTAAAATAAAAATAAAAATTTTTTATTAGCTTAAATCTAGCAACAATATAGCTGAATAATCCTAAATAAACTCTAGTTGTTTCATCACAATAATAATCTATTAATAAATAATAGTAGAACTCATAATATTATGTTTAGGATAGTATATTTAATAAAAAATTTATTTTTTTAATCTGAACAATAAATACATTATCATGATCTTATCCCTCTCACTATTATCAAATATATTTAAATATTAAATAAAAGATAATAATATAATAGTAATAACAATAAACAATAATAATTATAGTAGTAATAGTTGAAGACACGTTGTAGTACTTTTTAAAGTTAAAAAAAGATATTGTGATAGTAGTAGTTTTATAATAATAATAATAATAATAATAATAATAATAATAATAATAATAATAATAGTAATAGTAGAAAAAAATATTTGAATGTGAGAAAAAAAACATATTTTCATTAGTTTAAAACTAGAAAATCATCAATGGAAAGTTGTATGCTATAAAATATATTTACATATTAAATATAAAATAATAATTTTTAAATTATAATTATCTCATTGATTTCAAATATTTATCTCAATTCAGATATACAGATAACATAACTATGTATTATATCTGGAAAAAAAAAAGGATAAAGAAGAATAACAAACTATTTTTCTTTTAACAAATTAATATGATAGTATTTGAATTTGAATTTAAATAAAATTTGAATTGAAATGGGATTCTCGCTTTTTAGGCTCTCCTATATATACTCCTCTATATATATCATTAGCTTTATTCATGAATTTACTGTAGTTTTTAATTCTTCATTTTCTAAAAATTATTTTTGATTTAACATTTTTCTTTTTTATATATAGGAAGAATATGTCATTTTCATCTTCATCTTCCTCCATTGATGTTAAAGGTACACCAATTTAATCCATCTATTTTTTTTTTAATTTGTAAATACATGCATTTCATGCTTTATTGTGTACTAAGCTCTCTGAAAATTACAATACGTTGATCATGGTGTCAACACAAATAATATTTTGTATAATAATTGTATATCGTATTTTTCATCTATTTATACATTTTAGATTCATGGATCTTGATCACTTCAAGTTACAAAATGAACATGTTTTTTGTTCTACAAAATAGTACTGTTAATTTTTTTTTTTATTTGATAGATATTATTATTACAAAAGTTCTATCATTTATATAGAATATTTCCTATTTACCAAAAAAGTTCAAGATTTTGTGTATCATCATTCTTATCTTTTATCACTGAATTTTTTAAATGATTTTGTGGGTGTGTTCGGTATGGAGAAATATAATTTTCACGAAAAAAATTTTTTAAGAAAATAAATTTTTTCTTACTTCTTTTATTCGCGATGCAAATAAAAAATATTTTCCTAAAAGCATATATGTATTCTAATACTAAACGATCTAAATGAATAGTGACAAAAAGATGAATATGGTCGGGATTAATTGGGATAGGTGGGAACGAAAGGGATGGTCTAGGTATATGTTTTTTTTTAGGGGTAGGAGCGGGGGTAAGGGGTAAATATAGGTTTAGTTAGAGGTTTGGGCCACAGGTGACAAAAGAGTTTAAAAATGAGATGTAGGTGACACAAGTTTTAATTATTAGTTGGGGGTGACAATTACTTTATTATGTATTAAGAAAGTTGAAAAAGTTTAAAAATAACCCACAAGTTTTAAAATTTATACTTTGTTCCCAATGTATACCTAAAATAACAGAAAACGGAGGGAAAAAGACGTATTTCTCTCTCTTCTCATCCATTGTTGTTTTCTCTCTCTTAGCGATTTTTGTTGTTACTTATTTCTATTTCTGTTGCTTTATTCATCATCTTCCGCTTCGTCTTCTTCTTGTCGATCATTTGTTGTTGTTGTTGTTGGTACAACGCTACTGTTGTGATCTGACCAATTTCTTAGGTCAAATTTTGTTTACTACATCACTTTCCACTTTGGCATTACTTTATAGGTTACTTTGGTAAGTAAAATTATGATTTTTATTCATATTTGTCATCTGGGTACACTTCTGTTTTTCCAACAATGGATAGAACCCCGATTATGAATCCAGCACAAGTGCCCATAATTTAAACAGATCAATCATCTAGTGCATCAGATGAGTAATCTTTTGCATCAGACTATTTATCTGTTGCATCATCATATTATCTGTTGCATCAGACGTATTATCTGTTGTATCAGGATGTTTATCTATTGCACTAGACTAATTATATGTTGCATCAAAATGTTTATCTGTTGCACCAGACTAATTATCTGTTGCAACGAATAATTAATCTGTTTGAAACAACACAAATCAACCCCTACCACAAACCCAACAGATAAAACTTGCTATTGCTACTGGATTCTAAATTATTCATTTTTACGTCGAATCGTCAAAATATTTGTTGAGAAGATAATAGACAGAATGAAAATTAAATAAGGATTAAAATTCAGAGATCAAACATAATTTATTTATTAAACAAATAAAAATACATATAATAGACTAAAAGAAAAATAATAGTCTAATTATTATTATTATTATCAGCATCATCATTGTCAGTCGGCCAATCTTCAATCGGAAGTAGCAAGGCCCTCCTCAGCCTGCGTATCTCACGAAGCATTCTTGATCTAACTCCTCCCAATTTCCATTGCAGATCACGAATTTGATTCCGAAGTTCATTCACGGGGTCTTGCAGAAAAGCAACGTCCCACACTGAGTCAGCCATAATCTTATCTTCTAGAGTGTAATATGAAAGACGAGATGCAATAAATAAATAGAGTGTGTATTTGAATGAACGATTGAATAAGGACAGACCTATTTATAGAGGATTGAATTTGAATAAGAGGCAAAAAGGCGCGACTATTCACCTCCATACATTAATTAAATTTTTAATTAAATTAAGAAAATAAATATTGTGATATAAGTCATGACTTTTCAGATTATTATTATTAATTAGTCTTTCGAAGAACCATTTTTATTGAGTTGTGACAACAGATTCTATATTTATTGCATCTGATAACACATCTGTAACAACAGATATATTATCTGTTACAACAAATATAAAATATATTGCATCAGATAACATATTTGTTGCAACACATAATCTAACTGTTCACCTCCATTTATTAATTATATTTTTATTAATGTGAAAAGTAATGAATTAATTAAATTAAGAAATATTGAGATAAGTCATGACTTTTCAGATTATTATTATTAATTAGTTCTTTCCAAGAACTGCTTTTATTGAGTTGTGACTCGATATAGGTTGTATCAGATAAATAATCTGTGACAACAGATATATCATTTGTTGCAATCATAGTGAACCTGTTGCATCAGATAATTTAATTGTTGCAACATATAATCTACTTTTTAAAAAAAAAATAACTATATCATCATATCATTAATCCAAATTTGCTTACTTTTTTATTTTATATAAAAAAAATACCTTTTCAAATTTCTTAATAAAGTAATAATCATTTTATTATATAATAAATAATTTAAAAAATAAATTCAAAAACAAAAATGGTGAAAAGTCACGATCAGTTATTAAAATTGTGGTTATAAATTGTGTTTATTATTTATTTATGAAACATTTTTCATATTGAATAATTGGAACTTCGAGTCATGTCTTTCTCTTTTCACTCTCTCAATAACAACAATAGCCCTTTTTTATTAATAACCGTCAGGTGCAACATATGATCGATCTGTCGTATCAAATTAACCTCTAACTGTTGACACAAATTGCTGCTCAAACCCTACCACCAACCGTCGACATGTTGAGAACAAGGAATAAACAGAATGATTATTATTAAATACTAAATAAGAATTAAAAATTCAAAGTTGACAATAAAATGAAATGAATGTTCATAGATTTTTGAATCCCTTGGGTAGATTTGATATACAAAAGGAGGAAAATAATCGCTAAAATAAAAAACATTACCTAATTATTATTACTACTATTATTATTATTGTCAATCAGACATCTTTCATTCATCCAGCAGCCTTGCTCCGAAGTCAGCCAAATATCTCTCTGGAGTTCATCAATCAAACTGCCTTTGAAGTTCGCAAGGACTCAATATGAATATTCTTGTACGAATCTAGATCATCCATATTTGTAAGGAGGGACCTATTTATAAATTATTGTATCTCGAAAAGAAAAGAAAATTGCTTTAAAATAAATCTAACAGATGGGTAATCTGTTACAAAATATATTCTTTCTGTTAGATAACTTACAACATACTGACAATCTTTTTGCAACAGATGTATATATTTGTTTGATTTCTACAGCAGGTTGATCACTGTCGTAATAGATATCTCCAATTGATTGACAATATAAATAGATGTGTCATCTATTGCAACAAACTAGTCATCTGTTTATTCAATTTAAGCCATAGATGGGCTAGAAAGAATAAGGTGTGTGCAGATGGATCCACTATCATATGTGTGGGAGTTAAGTATGTATTACTGATAAGGTTACCGGGATAACACACACAAAGTACAATGTTTTTGTGAATACAGTTTTTAACCAATTAGGCATTGATCATTCAAACAAGATCCTGCATTGTACCGTTAAGTTTGATGGGTTCAAAATTGATAAGGCTGAGGACCTCATAAAGATGGTGCAGATACCCTGTTATGAATTACTGACGGTTGGTGCTCGTGTTTATGCGTGTCAAGTTTTGAGAAGGGATTAATATTTGTCGTCACTACAGAGAACCAATAGCAATTGGACTTAACTTTAAGTGTGCATTGGACCCTTAGAGGGCCCTCGAAACCTCGCACTGCATCAAACAAGAATGGAAAACCAATATAGTTATTCTCCTGGCCAAAATTTATATGGTTGGGTTGCTCGCTCGGGTTGATGATTATATGCCAGAAGGTGCGGTAGGAGAATACTTTCGAGGGAAAATAGGTTGTTGATGGAAGACTATATCATCTGAGAGCTAATTGAAGAAGAGACATGGGGTAGAAAGTAACTTCTAATGAATCTGGCCGATGGAATTATCTTAATAGATACGAAATCTGAATCAAGTGCAAATATGAAAGTGTCTCCGGTAATGTAATTTCATTTGTTGTCTCTCTGAAAGAAAAACAATGCAGATGGACACTTTGCTAGGGAGTTGCATGGTCGGGATTATCACCTAGGTAGAAAATAGGAGAAGACCAACAAAGCAGCCTCACGGGCATCGAGGGTAGAAATGATATTCAGCAAGTCTAGAAAACTTACGCCAACAACAACTGCAGTGAAAATAAGGAAACTAAGAGAAGACAGCAATTTATGAATTTTAAATTTCATCCCATTTTCTTGTTTGTGTTTCCGATCAGGTCCACTGCCGTTGACCTGATCGGAACCATAAACGAGATTGAAAGGCAAATAGAGTATCATTGCTTTATTAGCAATATGGTTATAATTGATTGTGTTTTCTTGCCTTGATATGCTTTTAATATTTCTTGGAGAAGATCAGATGCTTGCTGTAGTATGTAAATCTCGATAATTTTTAAGCTTGCCTCCAGCTTGTTGATTATGTATTCAAGCTGGTTGTTACCGTCTTTGAAGTTGGTAAGGAGTTCCTCGTCTCTTGTAAGCTCGATCAGGAACACTACCTTCAAAGTTGTGGCATTCTAGAATCCCTTCAGAACACTTTCTCTTCAAAAGCTTTAAAGGATACTTGGAGGGTCGTTGTGTTTGTTTTAGGTCAAAATGCATTGATGCACGTTGAAGATGTGGTCCCAACAGTTGAACAACACACTTTTATCGAGCACTGCTCCATGCATCTTGCTCACCCAATTTGATAAATTAGTAAGCATGGAGTTACGTAGCATGTGATTTAAATCGTCTCTACCAAGCCTATCAAACGTTCCGTAACTCCAAGCTCATTACCCTATCAAAATAATATGTTCGAGTTGGTGCACATAGAAAAAAAGCCCAATCTGTCAGCCTTTCTGCTGATCACTCTTCTCCAATATAGATGACAAGATATCTGCTATGCAAAAGTCTACACCATCGCCAGACATGATTGCCTGGGAACATGTCTGGCGACAGTGTAGAATTTTGCATAATAGATATCTTGTCATCTATATTGGAGAAGAGCAATCAGCAGAAAGGTTGAGAGATTGAGCTCGTTCAATTTGTGTACTAACTCGGTCATATTTTTTTAATAGAGTAATGAGCTTAGATCTACGTAATGTTTGATAGGCTTGGTAGAGCCGGTTTAGATCACACGCTACGTAACTCTATGCTTACTAATTTATCAAATTGGTTGAGCAAGATGCATGGAGCAATGCTAGATAAAAGTGTGTTGTTCAACTTTTGGGACCACATCTTCAATGTGCATCAACATATTTTGACCTAAAACAAACAAAGAGACCCTCCATGTATCCTTTAAGGCTTCTGAAGAAAGTGTTTTGAAGGGCTTCTAGAATGCCATAACTTTGAAGGTAGTGTTCCTGATCGAGCTCACAAGAGACGAAGAACTCTTTACCAATTTCGAAGAGGGTAACAACCAGCTTGAATACAGATTCAACAAGCTGGAGGAAAGCTTAAAAATTATTGGGATTCACATACTACAGCAAGCATCTGATCTTCTCCAAGGAATATTGAAAGCATGTCAAGGCAAGAAAACACAATCAATTATAACCATATTGCTAAGGAAGCAATGATACTCTATTTGCCTTTCAATCTTATTTGTGGTTCCGATCAGGTCAACGATAGTAGACCTGATCGGAAACACAAACAAGAAGGCACGGGATGAAATTTAAAATTCAAAAATTTACCGCCTTCGCTTAGATTCCTTATTTTAACTGCAGTTTTTATTGGCATAAGTTTTTTAGACTTGTTGTACATCATTTCTACCCTCGATGCCCGTGAGGCTTCTTTGTTGATCTTCTTTTATTTTCTATCTAGGTGATAATCCCGACCACACAGCTCCCTAGCAAAGTGTTCATCTGCATTGTTTTTCTTTCAGAGACACAACAGATGAAATTACATTATCGGATACACTTTTATATTTGCACTTGATTAAGATCTCGCATCTGTTAAGATAATTCCACCAGCCAGATTCTTTAAAAGTTACTTTCTACCCTATGTCTTTTCTTCAATTAACTCTCAGATGATATAGTCTTCCATCAACCACCCATTTTCCTTCGAAAGCCTTCTCCTACCGCACATTCTGGCATAAAATCATCACCCCAAGCGAGCAACCCAGCCATATAAATTTTAGCCAGGGTAATAAATATATTGGTTTTCCATTCTTATTAGATGCAGTGCTAAGCTTCAAAGGCCCTCTAAGGGTCTAATGCACCCTAAAAGTTAGTCCAATTGCTATTGAATCTCTTTACAATGACACAAAAATTAGATCCCTTCACAATGCTTGACAAATAAACATGAGCAACAACCGACATTAAATCTTAACAGGCTATTAGAACCATATTCATGGTCCCTCATCCTTATTAGTTCGGACCTACCAAACTTAATTGTAAAATTACAGACATCTTGTTTGAACGATGTATAACTAATCAGTAAAAACATCATTCACAAAATCAGTGCACTCTATGTGTGTTTCCACGATAACATTATCAGTAATACATAACTCCCACATATGAAGTGGTTTCATCTACAAGCATCTTATTCCTCCGATCCCATCTTTACTGCAGTTTCTTAAGATAGTCCGTCAAAATTTGATCAACTGTCAGTTCCTTATATCTATAAAGAAGAGGAAAAAATTAATGTCACAAAAAGAACATTGTCCATTTGTTGCATCGAATGTGGAGTCTGTTGCAATAGATATGGAGTCTGTTACAACAGATGTGGAGTCTGATGGAATACATCAAACCATCCTTTTTGGTGGTTTTATTTGTTTCAACAGTTTCTCCATCTGTTGCAACATCAACAACAGCATAAACATCAATAAAAAAAAAACAACATTTGTTCCAACAACATCATCAACAACAAAGAAGCAACATCCTTTGTGCCAGAACCATCAACAACACCACAAGTTCCAACAACGCCAACCCCACCAACAACATCAATAACTGCATCAACAATAATGAAACAAACAAAATACATACAAAAAAATAATACTGCCAACAAGGCTTTTAAACTTCTCCCACCAGATGACTTTTTTCTCATATTATAATAAAAAGCCTCGAATTATTTATTCAATACTTACAAGTTCCTTAAAAAAAATTTAATAAATATGATACGGGTAAATAGTAATTAAATAAAAATTAGATGTAAATAACATGCAAAGAAGAAGACGAGAATGAAAGAGCAATAATGAACCATACCTTAATATCAAAAAGAGGATCAAAACAAAAATTTAAGTCGAGGAAAGATATGGATGGGTTTAGATCCGAAAAGATCTTTATGAGAAGAGAAGAGAAAAGAGAGAAAAAAGGTTGTGACCCTAAAGAGGAGAGAGTAAAAGAAGAGAGTTGAATAAAATAAACTGCAGCTGAAAAAAGAGATGAGATAATTTCTATAGATGTATTGTGTACGTAGACGTGGTGGTTTTCAATATTCATTAAATTCATTAATAATTTGAGGGGCACGAGGAAGACTAAGACTACTGATATTGAAAAGACAAGACAAGACTGCTCAATGAACTCACTTTTGAGATATCCAAGAAACATTTTTTACCGCCTTTAGTAGTAAGTACTACTACTTGATATTATCTACTCGAACCAGAAGTTTCTTGCTTTAAAATTAAAAGAGATAAAAAGATTTTCAAATAGATATGTCATCTGTTGCAACATATAAAATTAAAAGAGATAAAAAGATTTTCAAACAGATATGTCATCTGTTGCAACATATATAAATATCTGTTTAGAAATTCGAACAGACCAAACTCTGAATTCTGAATTATGTCATAGTCATATTCTTCATTATTAAATATGTTTCTTGATTATTTTTTAATTTCAATTTTCAATTTTATTTCTTGAGCAACCCAAAAATAATTCTTTGATTTACTCAATTCGAATGAAATTATAAATATTGATTGTGATACAATATTATTTTTATTTGATAAAATTTGAATTACAACTATTTTAATTTCTTAGAAACACACAATTATACTATGCACTTCAAGAAATAAAAGGATGTCAAATTCTTTTTGTAAATAGTGAACGTTCATGATTCAGTATGGATCATTTTTTGATTAAAATCATAACTAAAATAATTTAGTCAATTTTAAAATTTTAAATTAAAATAAAACTATCAATCTAATTTATAACTAGCTAATAATAAATTAATAATTATAAAATAATAAAAAATAATTATTTCAAATGAATATTAGAAATTAATAAATTAGTATCTATGATCATTAGATAAGGGTATTTGAATTTTTTACATTACTTTTTAATATTCTTTCGAAACTTTAGCATTTTATGTTGTGTAGTTGTAGAGATTACTTCATTTCAAAAATCAAAGGATCAATCTATTGAAGTACATTAAAAAAATAATCAGATATTGTACCACATATAGACAATTCGATTTGGAGTGTTATGTTTGGTCATATTTTTCAAGAACTAGAATTAAAAATATCGTAGTACATGTAAATAAGTAGACTAAACTCAAATTAATGACTATAAGGTATAAAATATTTATATTTAATTATGAAAAATAATATCACGTATTCAAATAATTATAAAATTTATACTATAATTTATTGGTTCGAAGACAAAAAGATCAAACATACTTGACTTCTTTCTTAACTTAAATAAAGAAAAAGATGATTTGAAGGACAATTTATTCCTCTTCGAGCTATTGTTATTTTTAATCATACAAGTCTTTCGCATTTATGCTATGCGGATTGGATAAATTGTGCTTCGTTACTTATAAATGTTACTAATTGAGCTTTAATTAATTATTTTTTAATTATTATATTTGAATAAAATTAAACTATATATTTGAATAATTTTTAAACATAATCTGTGAGATTTTTCAATAATGACAACTCAAACACTTCAGACAAGATAAATGTCGACATATTTTAGAAATCATATAGTTCATACTTCATGTGTAGAACCAAAGAGAGTGAGACATAAGAGTTGACAATACAAGTTTTTCGTCATTATGTTACGTTGATTTGATAAATTGTGGATCAATACTTATATATATTATTAAATTAACCTCTAATTAATTATTTTTTAATTATTATATTTAAATAAAATAAAATTATATATTGAAATAATTTTACACATAATTGTGAGATATTTCAATAACTACAACTCAAACACTTTAGACGTTGTAAATGTTGATATATTAAAGAAATCATATAGTTCATACTTCATATGTCTCGAACAAAAAAGAGTGAGACATAAATGTTGATCGTACAAATCTTTCGCCTTTATCAATGCCGATTTGATAAATTGTGAATCACTACTTATATTTATTACTAAAATGAACTCTAATTAATTATTTTTTAATTATTATGTTAAATTAAAATTAAACTATATATTTTAAATTATTTTAAAATATTATTTGTGAAACATTTCAACAATAAAATTCTATTTTAATTCAAAAATTAAAATAGTAGTGCAGTTAATCAGTTATGCTAGATGAAAAATTAAACAATAAAAAATAAAAATTTGTGACATGACATAAAATTACAAGAAGTAATGATTGAGAAATAAAAAGAAAGAAAATGGAACATAAATAATGTAAAACAAAATTTAGATTAAAAATAGAAATTAAAAAAATTAAAATAGTAAAAAAAAATTTGAAAGAATTGAATCGGATAAATGAAAACTGAAATAATCAGTACTCACCCCTATAAACAATTAAAGAGAAAAAAATAATTGAAATATCCATGTGATACCTTTTAATTTGGAGAGAAATTGATGAAAGGGGCTAAACTGTTATTTTTTTCTTTTATTTTTAATATGAAAATAATTTATAATAAAAAATTAGCAAATGTATAATATATTTATTTCATAAAATAACTTTTTTTTGTCTAATGTATGTGATAGTAGTAACAGTATATATATAGGATTGACATGTATGGACAAAATAATTTTATGATTATTATAATGTGTCGATGTCTGTCATATTAAAGTATTTTGAATTTTGACTGTCGTGATTAAAGTATTTACAAATCTTAATCAAACATTAACAACAAATACTATAAGAGATGAATTGATCACAAGTTATCAAATTGATGTAATATAATAGCGTCAAGACACTACAACATTAATACGTGACTCTATTGGCTCGCTATTACTATGATCAACACATATGAATTATATGATTTTTAAATTTGTATATCGTGTAAATGTATATCATGTCTAAAGTGTTTTAAGTTTTGACTGTTGTTATTGAAATATTTTAAATTATATTAGAATATAAATATGTAGTTTAAATTTATTTAAGCATAATAATTAATAAAATAACTTTATTAGAGATCACTTTAATAACAAATATAAGTAATGATTAAAAAATTATCAAAAATCAACTTAACATAAGGGAGCAAGACTACGACATTAACATATGACTCTCTTGGGTTGTTTCTAGCAAATAGCAATAGTTGACACATACGAACTATATAATTTTGTGATTTTTATAATATGTTGATATATATCATGTTTAAAGTATTTTGAATTTTGATTGTCATTATGAAAGTATTTTTAAATTATATTTGAAAATATTCAAATGCATAGTTTAAATTTAATTAGACATAATAATTAATAAAATTACTTAAGTAGAGATCATATTTACAAAAATATAGATGTAAAATTATACTACATATTTAAATAAATTTTTAAATATAATTAGAAATTTGAATTAATATTAACCAATATCAATTTGATCTTAAAAATAATCATAAGTTATTAATATTGTTAAATTTCTTCACTTAGCACTAAAGGAAGAAAAAAAGATATTTATCCAATTATTTTTGTACATAATTCGTCCAAGTAAAGAGAACAAGAAAAATATTCAATCCCCATATATTGGAAAACCCCCATGTATTGAAAATAGTTAATAAATTATTGAGAAAAATTTAAATTGCGACAGGGTAAAAATCTAACCAAAAAATCGAGTTGTAGTGTAAAAAAACATTCAAATATCATTGTATCCATCATGCATGGCCAAAAGAATGTTTTCTTCAAGTTCTTTTTTTTTTGTTTCCCAAGATATCCCCACAGCCGGCAGCCGTGAGACTAAATCTCCGTTTCTACTGTCAGTGCACTAAGCGGTAGGAAACTGGCCACAGAGTTTTTTCCATTCACCAGAGGTGGGGATCGAACCTCCAACCTCTTGCTTAAGGGGTGAAGTGCTGAACCACCACACCAACCCTTGTGGTTTCCTTCAAGTTCTTAATTACACAAAAGGGCCAAGAATTCCCTAGTTTAAAATACATTCCTTCCAAATTCCATCAATTAGATTAAATTTATCCTCCTTTCACCTATTGAATAAAAGAATAATTTACACCAAAATATTGATTTATAGGCCATTAAAATGTGTCAGGTAAGGGTGTTAATTAAGAAGGAGAGAGGGGGAAGAATTCGAATCAAAGAAAAAATTGATATCTTTATTTGGTTTGATTTGGTTTTTATTTTTAGAGATCACTAAAAACTTGATTGGTATGATTTGATTTTCGACAAAAAATAACTAAAAAAATGAAGAAGAAAAACAGACTATATAAATAACTTTAACATAACCTGTAAATACTAACAAACTAATGTATATTAATCCATTGGCAGTGTGTAATGTGTTACTGGGAAACAACTGAAATTCTCACTCATAAAATAGAAGAGGCATAAAATTTCAAATAAAAAATTAAAATAACTAAAAATTATCTATCTGATAAAATAAATAATTAAGTAACTATGATACTTAAGTATATTATGTTAAATTAAAATTTTAAACAATACTACTTTGGTCACATTAATTTTGGTTATATGAAAATATAATTAATTAATTTTATATCATTATTTTTATTCTAGACTATTCTATTCAAAAAGAAACATAAGTAGTTTCTTGTGGAGTAAATTTTTCCTAACAAATATATTAATTTAACATAAGTAAATTTCTAGACAATACTATTTTGGTCACATTTATTTTGGCTATATAAAAATATAATTAATTAATTTTATGTCATTATTTTTATTCTAGACTATTCTTTTCAAACAATACATACGATGGAATCATATTTATGAAAATCATGTTAACTTGTCCATTATCATGTATTGTGATAGTTTCCAATGTATTGAAAAATAGTAATAAATAAGTAATGATAGAATTTTAAATTTAGAATGAAAGGGGCAAAAATGTCCAAAAAGAAACTAGTTTATAGCGTGAATGGATCTTTTTACTATTGTGGTCAAATTTGGGCCAATTTTTTGTGGCCAAAAGAATTTTTCCTTAATTTAGTGTTGTTTCAAATGTTAGAATCAAAATAATTAGAAGGGTTTTCATCGCTTCGATTTTTATCATATATTTTGATTTATTTGATTTTTATCATTTTATAAATAAAATATATGATAATATATTTTCTACTTCGTCCGAGGTAGTGATATAGACTGCTTCCATCTTACTTTTTGCAGACTCCGCTTTATAGAAATATACTGGGTATGTTGTTGTTGTTAATAATATATTTCCTAGCTTTTTTCAATATAATACCACAAATCAATTATTCTTTAAGAAAATAAGGATAATATATATATTTAGCTATTCTAAGGTATACAAATAAATTTTTTTATAAAGTTCTTTTCTTTGGCAAAAAATAAATATTTGGTTGTGATGTATCTTGACGATCTTTGCATTATATAATTACTAATATCGGTGTCTGCGCGATGCGCGGAATACTTTTCTATAAAAATAGTTAATTTTTATTTTTAAAAAAGTATTGTATCTATTATGTTTGATGTTATGAAGTGGATTGTGCATCCCTCATCTTTGATTCATGATGTAGCCAATTACAATTTGAATAATATATGAGTTACTTTTTTTATTATTATTGAAAAAATTAATATATTTTAAATTAGTTATGAAATATTTAAAAAAATATTTAGTAGTGAAATTGTAATTAAACGTTAATATAGAGTTAGAGTTACAATTATTTTAGATATTTTGATGTGAAAAGAATGAAATTAATATTTTTAGAAAATTTTGTTGATGATTATTAAAAATAATAAATGTAAATATTAAATAGTTGTTGTTTTGTATATTTATAACTAATTAAGATATGTGATTACACTTTTTTAATTTAGATATGTGATTACATTTTTTATCTTTCATTTCAAATTTTACTTTTTTTTGTTTGTTAATTCAAAATCAATAATTACATTAAAAGTAGTCGATTGTATCTAATTCCAAAGCTTTTTGTTTCAAATTTTAAAATTTACCTTTTAATTTAAAACTAATTAAGCACATACAGTTTATTATATTGCTCATTAAAATAATTTTAAAAAAATTCCCACCCCACCCCTACCTCTACCCCTACATTGGATCTTGCCTTACCCACCACAATCCACTAGCCTCTCCTGTCCAATCACAATATTCAACACTCTATCCCAACTCATTCTATTATTTTGTATAAAATAAATATACAAATGCTTTTAATTTTTTTTTTCAAGATATCCCCACAATCGGCAGCCGTGAGACTAATCCTCCATTCCCCTATCAACGCACTAAGCGGTAGAAAACTGACCACAGAGTTTGCTTCATTCACCAGAGACGGGGATCGAACCCCTGACCTCTAATTGTACATCTAGAAACTTGTTTTCTTGTACATCTAGAAACTTGTTTTCTTCATAAAATATTTTTTTGAAAAATGTGTTTCTTCATACCAAACACATTAACATAGTAAATTATTTTATACGATCAAGAAAAATCATTTAGTTGATTAGCAAAATAGTTCAAAAATAAAAAAGTAAATAAAAAGCTCAATTGGTAACCTAACTATTATATTTATGATGTAGAAAATTATTTGTTCATTGACAGATATATCTTTGTGTTCCTTTACCCACATTTAGTTCATTTTTAATTGATTATTACTGTTTATATATATTTGTTCATTTTTTAAAAAATATTTACTTATCATATCTTATTAATCAATATAATTTTTAAAATAACTATAAAAAATATTTAAGGACACACAAACTTAATTTAATTATATTCGGTTCAAATTCAAAGTTAAATATTAATCATAACATTTTTCTCTATCAAATTTCTTCTACATATATATGTTTAATTTTATCTAACACTCGATTTCAATTTTTACTTTTAATTTCAAATTTTTAAAAAATAATTAAATTTATACTTAGAATTAAAAAGAATTTATAAGTGCATGAAACTAACTCAAGAAAGAACGAAAAAATACCACTTATGCGATAAAATATAAATGACTTGTAAAATTAGTAAAATGATTTAAATAGATACACATAAATTAGCAAGTTAAATGATGAAAATAATAAATTAATCATAATATTTAAATACATACAATTCTATTTTATAAATCACCTAGAAGAAAGTAGATATGCAAAAATACATCCACACTCATTCTTTACAAACATGGTCTGGTAATTCTCCTTTATATATTTTCATTCTTCGTTGCATTTATTAATTTCTCTATTACAATTCACATTCTTGAGATATCTTCATACATCAGATTTGTAGGAACTTCAGCTTCCTTAGATATATTTATAATAAAAGATAAATATAAAGTTGATCATAAATCATAATAAAATAATTAAAAACTTATATTAAGTACAACAACATATCTTGGTAGTTAAGAGGATTACAAACTTGCAGAAGAAATCTATGTTACCAAAACTTACAGAGTTGGATATGTGGTGGCAGCAAGCAATGGTTGTCCAGAAAAACTATACTCAGCGTATTTATAATTAATTTCCCATCAAAAATAGTTTTAAATGGATACTATGGTATCCTTAGTGGCCCAAAATTCACGGGCTACGTGTAATTGTGGACAGTTTTAAAAATGAATTTTTTTTTAAGTGGCCCTAAAAATATGAAATATTTAACTGATCCTATTATAGTTAAAACAGATAATAGGTGATTAGTATTAACTTTTTTTTAAACTTTTAAAATAATAAGATAAGTTTTAAAATTAAAAACTAACAATTTAAACATGTACTCTAATTAACAATTTTTTTTTAACAAATATATCTTCAAATATGGCCTTTGAGTTTATTTTGTACAATTATTATTTTACTTCAAATAAGCTGTAGTTAAATTTGAATTTAATGAATTTCTTAAAATTAATTACATGATTATAATTAGGAAAAAAGTCGCAAAATTATTGGTGTATCGTCTTTTTTTGAAAAAACAACACGCTGATACCTAACAAGATTTTTTCCCTATATTCAGCACGTATAATTTGGTGGTTCTTTATGTGGTGTTCTCTATTATTTTAATAATAATTAATAATTAATATATGTACTAAATATTCATATTGATAATTGAATGACCCAACTTGTATGTTGCACGTTCAATTTTTTTTTTCTTTTTAGCTTAAATGTAGGTAACTTCCCTATTCACAATAGAATATGTTTAAAATATATAGATATCTAACATTTTATATTTTAAAATTTAATTTTTCTTTCAAAGCCTGAAAAGAAAAAATGTTTATTTGAATAACCGAGATTTAAAATCAGTTATTTTCTTATAAATAAAAAGTGTAGAAACTTTTATCACAACATTATTTAAATTTATTTATTTCTTTTAAGATTTATTTTCATTTGTCTTAATTTAAACGAAATTGAATTTATGGATTTTTTTTGTTATTTATAATTGTTTATAAAATTTCTATTTTTTAATCTTTTAATTATTCTCAACTTTACTATAAAAAAACTGTTAAAAAATTAAAGATAATTACAAAATTTCATTTTTTTAAAAAAATTGAAAAATTAAAAATAACAACTAACTAAATTTTACCTAACTGACCAATTCTTGTCCTAAAAATAACACATGGCTTTATGTCATGCTTTCACTTGGCAACATCTTAAGCAAGACTATCTTGTTATTTAGTATATACTAGTATACGTACCCGCGCGATGCGCGGATAGTATTAAAATATTATTTATAATTATTTTATATTAAAATATCTTATTCGATCATGTTAAATCATATTACTTATATTACTTTAAAAAAAGTTCAAAAAACTTCATTCAAATTTGAATTTTATGTAAATTTAAATTCAAACAACTAACTGATTAGGATATTGATTGGAATAAATATAAATTTTAAAAAATAGAGAAGCAAAATCTTATAGTTGCTATATAAAAGGAGAATTCACAACCAACAACTGATTTTAACTTAAATTTAATAATAATCTTTATAAGTGGGATAATTGGAGGAATTTTCATTTATATTTAATTGTAAATTATTAAATTATAATAATATTTATAAGATTTTTCTCCTCTATTTTTTAAAATTTATATTTATCCCAATCAATATCCTACAACTACTACTACAATTATTACTATTTATTTAATTAATTATTATTATTATTACACATACTATGCACCACACACTACTACTTTTACTGTTTATTATTTATTATTTGTATTATTAATATATTTTTATATTTTTTTTATATTTAAATAAATTTATTTATATAATTTTATATATTAATTTAAATTTTTAAAGAGATAAATACATGATAGAGTAAAAGTCCATTTAGAACTCTTTAACCATGAGTTTCGATTTTTAAGGTAATGAAAAGCTTTTTTCCTAATAAGGGATAATACATTTTCAAATTTAAATATTTCTAATCTTTTAAATCATTATTAATATAGAAGATATAGATATAGATATTCAACATATGAAATAAACATATTTAATATTACTTTTTTTAAAAATATTATTTTATCTTTACGAAGATATTGTATCTCCAATTGAAATTCAATTTTTTTTTGGATAGAATAGAGAACATCTTATATGATTAGTTAAACAATAATAAGAATCCAATTAGAACACTAGTATGACAACTAACTATTTTCTACGTAGTTTTATTTTATAATTATTTTAATTTAAAATTAACAATCTCTTAATTATCTTTTAGTAGTTTACCCGTTTTTCATGTTTTTTTTTTAAATTCTTTTATTTTCTTTTCTATCTTTCATTCATTCTTTTTTTGTTGTTGTTGTTAATTTTTTTTTATAAAAAACAATTGACAGCTTAAATATATAAAGGTATTTCAAGTAGATATATTTTGAATTTAATTATTAAATTCTAATTTATATTTTAAATTTTAAAATAATTGTAAGCAAAGATAAGTTTTAGATATACACCAAAAATATATATTATTTTAATTTATCAATAATAATAATAATAATATATTTATCATTATATTTGATACATATAACTTTAAGAAATATAAGATTTTACTATTTACTTATTATTTATCATTATTATACTACTACTCCTATTACCCTTTCTATTACAGTATAACCTCGATAAATTAATACTGTTGGGACCGTCAAATTTTATTAATTTAGCGAGGTATTAATTAATCGTATAAATTAATAATTATTAATTTATAAATTATATACTTTTTGGGTCCATATTATGAATGTACCTAGGTGTACGTGAAAACTAATTTCTACATTGACTATTAATTATGCATACTTAACCAAATTCATGTATTTTTGCTGATACATTTTCAATATTCTATGTATATCTTAATAAAATATATAAATCTACTTAATTATTAATGTAGTTACATGCTACATTCATTAAAATGTATAAATCCACTCAATTATTAATGTAGTTACACGTACATACATTAACTAAGTTACTATATAAATAGATGTATTATGCAAGTCTTCAAATCAAAAAACAAAAAAAATGGCTTCTCATCTCAAAGGTGTTAAAAGATCAACCATGACTAATGGTATACGTACAGAACTGTGTGAGTATAAACAACAAAATCTAGCATGCACTCAAAAGCAATTGCAACAATGGGTGTTAGAGAAGTTTAATTTGCAAGTGAGTCAAGCCACAATATCAAACACGATCAAGAGGTCAGCAGAGTATCTATCAGCAGCCGACATTCCAAAAGATGAGGCTAAAAGACATAAAGCTGCCAAATTTCCAGAATTAGAGAAGGCTCTATTCGAGTGGTTTATTCATTACCAAGAGCGTGTTAATATGAATGGGGAACTAATTGTAACGAAGGGAAAAGAGCTTCTAAAAAAGATGTATCCCATCGATACACCTGATTTTCATTTTTCTCAAGGCTGGCTAGAGCGTTTCAAATCAAGACACGGTATCAAGCAATATCGTCGTTTTGGAGAAAGTGGATCAGTTAATATGGAGGCCATGGAGAGCAATTTACAATCCATCAGAGAGAAACTTGATCAGTTTGCTAAGAAAGATGTTTTTAATATGGATGAAACTGGATTGTTCTTTAGGCTACAACCAGATCATTCTCTTGCAACGAAGCAACTTGAAGGTAAGAAACAAAATAAAGAAAGACTTACAGTTGTTATTTGCTGTAATGAGGATGGTTCTGAGAAAATTTCTTTATGGATCATTGGGAAGTATTTAAAACCACGTTGTTTCAAGAATGTGAATTTGGGAAGCATGGATTGTGAATATCGAGTCAATAAAAAAGCATGGATGACTGGGATTCTATTCCAAGAATATGTTCAACAACTTGATGCAAAAATGGACGGCAGGAAAATTCTTTTAATTATTGATAATTGTCCTGCTCATCCAAAAAATGTCGAAGGTTTGAGAAATGTTGAATTATTTTTTTTACCACCTAACACAACATCAAAGATTCAGCCTTGTGATACAGGGATCATAAGAGCTTTTAAGATGCATTATCGTAGGCGATTTTATCGAAATCTTTTGGAGGGTTATGAAATTGGGATCTCAAATCCAGAAAAGATTAATGTTTTAGATGCAATGAATCTTGCAATCTCGGCATGAAAAATGGATGTCAACTCAAGTACAATTGCAAATTGTTTTAAGCATTGTAAACTTAGGTTGTTAGATGATGAATCCTCGGAAAATCAAGAACAGTTGAATAATGATGGCTTACAACAATTGCAGAATCTAATCAATGGATTGAAGTATCGAAATGCAATGAATGCTGAAGATGTTTTGAATTATCCGGGAGAAAATGATACGAGTTTTGAGCTACCTACGGATGAACAAATAATTGAGAGTGTTATGAAAACACATAAAGAAGATGAAGTGGAAGATGATAGTGTGGAATTAGAACAAGTTTCGCGCAAAGATGCTCTGAAAGCAACAATCACCTTACATCACTTCCTTTTGCAATATGAGAAGACTACACCTGATATTCTTTATGCAGTAAGAAGGGTTAGAGATGAGATTCAAGGTGATATTGATTTCAAGAAGAAACAAACAACATTAGATTCATATTTTCAGAAACCTGTTTAGTTTACTTATGTATTATGTATGAAATATTTTGATACAGATGAATTATTAATTTATATATCAAATTGGACCTATATGAATTTTTTTTTTGTATTATCTTATAAATTTAGCGAATTATTAATTTACCACGTTGATCCCGACTCGGGACCGAAGAAAATTATTATTTTAGCGAGGTTATTAATTTATCGAGTATTAATTTATCGAGGTTATACTGTATATGTATTGTCGCTGCTACTATTTACTTATTTAATTATTATTATTATTATTATTATTATTATTATTATTATTATTATTACAACTACTACTAATAGTTTTACTACTATTATTTATTATTAATATTATTGCTATATTTTTAAATTTTATTTAATATTTACATAAATTATATTTAGATAGCTTTATAATATTTATTTGAATTTTTAAAGAGATAAATATGATATAGTAAAAGTTCATTCAAAACTCTTTAACCATTAATTTCTATTTTTAAGCTAATGAAATCTTCTTTTCAAATACAGAACAATATATTTTTAAATTCAAATATTTTAAAATTTTTAATACATTATTATTACAATATTATTAAGTTATATCCTAAAAATTACCACGTGGCTTTTTAATATCTTGCCACGTGGCTTCTTGTCTTACTTTTAGTTTTGCTTTTATATATATATATATAGCGAGAGAGAGAGAGAGAGAGAGAGATTTTAATAGTAATATTTTTATCTTTTTCTAATATATAAATAAATTATATTTAAATATATTTTATAGCATTTAGATTTTAACAAGGCTAAGTTTGAAATGTAAATATCTATTAGAATTCATTAATTATGAGTTTTTATTTTTAAATAATGAAAATCTTTTTTTTAAAGGATAATACACTTCAAACTCAAATAGATTACGAAGTAGAATTTCATTCCATTTCAACCTTCATTTAAATTTAAATAATATATCAATTTGTTGAAAGAAGATAAGTTCTTCATTATCTTTAATTTTTTAAATACAATGCATATTTATATTCTAATACAATATTTGAATTAGAAAAATTATTTGAAATCAAACCACATTATATAAAAATATTTTTTTAAAGGATAATGTACTTCAAATTCAAATAGATTAAGAAGTAGAATTTCATTTCATTTAAACTTTCATTCAAATTCAAATAATATTTCAATTTGTTGAAAGAAGATAAGTCCTTCATTATATTTAATTTTGTAAATACAATGCATATTTATCTTCTAATATTATATTTGAATTAAAAAATTATTTGAAATCAAATCATATTATTTAACATTTACGTATGTACTACTATTGCTATTTTTTTTTATTATTATTATTATTATAGTTCTACATACTATGTACATTCTATTACTATAATTGCAAACACTACTACAACAAATTATTATTATTATTATTAATATTGTTGTTATTATTATTATTATTATTATTATTATTTTAATAGTCTTTTATCTTTCCCAAATATAAAAATAAATTATATTTAAATATATTTTATAACATTTAAATTTTATAAGAGATAAGTTTGAAATAGTATATATCTAGTAGAACTCTTTAATTATTAGTTGATAATGAAAATCATTTTTGTAAAAAGATAATTTATTCAAATTCAAAAACTTAATTATTCAATTCAAAATTTTTATTACAATATTTTTAACTTTGTCTTGAAATATCTTTTAATATTATCTTAAAAATTGCCACGTGGCTATTTTAATAACTTGACACGTGAAATCTTGTCTTGCTTATGTTTTGCTTTTATTTATATAGATAGATAGATATAGATTTAATATTTAAATATATTTTATAATATTAAAAGAGATAAGTTATGAATATTTAGATTTCATCTAGGACTCTTTAAGTTAACGATAATAATTTTTATAAAATTTAATATTTTTAAATTAAATACCTCTAATTTTTTAAAAGGATGATGTATTTTAAAACTCAAATATTATATACAGAGATTATTCTTATTCCTCTTCTTATCATTTAATATTTAAATATATTTTATAATATTGAAAGAGATAAGTTATGAATAGTTAGAGTTCATCTAGAACTCTTTCAATTTAGTCATAAATTTTTTTATAAAACCTAATATTTTTAAATTTAAATATCTCTAATTTCTTAATTCAAAAATTTTACAATAGTTTTAAACTTTGTCCTAAAAATTGCCACGTGACTTCTTAATACCTTGTCACATATCTTCTTGTCTTGCCTTCAGTTATATATATATATATATATATATATATATATATATATATATATATATATATATATATATATATATATATATATATATTATTTACTATAACAAAATATGTCATATGTGATTTGATTTTAAATTATTCTTTCAATTTAAATATAATATTTTAAGATAAATATGAATTGTGTTTGAAAAAAAATAATGATAATGAAGAACTTATCTTCTTTCAATAAATTGATATGTTATTTGAGTTTAAATGATAGTTCAAATCGAATAAAATTCTACCTTTTAAATCTCTCTTATATATATTATTATAAAAATAAAAAAATAATTTAATATTAGAAATACTGAAGGAACACAAATATTACTCATTGATACAATATAAATGACGTGCAAAATCAATAAAGAAAAATTACACATAAATATAAATTTGCAAATAAAATCATGAAAATATTAAATCAATTGAAATACATAAATGCGTACAAATGTAATCCTCTTAGAAGTGTGTAAATATGTAAATGTGTTGTAATACTAATCTAGAGTCATCTTCAATGCTTAAGAGAAATTTATAAAGATAAAAAAATAATATATAATAACACTGTACACATACACTCATATTTATATTTGCATTAGAAAGCCTACACGACAGACATGCTAATACATAATGAAAAACCTCACAACATTTTTACTAAGGAGAAAATGGTCACCCAACCATCATAGCCATGTCACAGACCCCATATGTTTGTCCCTCGCCACACCTCCAAAATCCCACTATCCAACAATGGTTTGGATATTCATGCTTCATATGGGTTTGCACAAGAGCCCCATTAAAAGAAAACATATTTATTTTTATTAAAGCAAACAAATAATATCAAAATAAAAATATTACTTACTTGAATTCATGTATGAACATACTAGGAAGAATAGCTTATAATAAGATCATCTCTAATCTACATACAAAAAATAAAAATGTTATAACGCAATTTTTTTAAAAAAATGAAGAACATAAAAAAATCAGTAAATAAAACTAATGAAAGATATCTTGCATTACATGTTATTTTTAGGAGTATATATAAGAGAGCTCAAGAAGCTAGAACTTCATTTCAATTCAAATTTCTTTTAAATTGAAATTTGAATTCAAAATCATATCATTTTGTTACAAAAAGATTAAGTTGTTACTCTTTCTTATCCTATTTACTATTTATCTTATTTTTCATATTTGAATTGAGAAAAATATTTAAAGCTGCAATTTTTCAAAAATAAAGAATAATATGTTTTAATGTTCAAATAATTCAAAATAGTTGAGTTATTTAGATATAGATAACTTTGTTGAGGTATTATAGGATTTTCAATATTAATTAATTTGAATTTTAAAATTTATTTATTTATCTATTATAGATATACAAATAATTGCAGATAGATTTAAATATTATTATCACTACTACTACATGTTACTCTATACGTATGTACACCTAATGTTATTTTTTAAATTATTATTATTATTATTATTATTATTTTATTTAACAATTAAATATATCTTAAAGGATAAATTTATGAAATAGTTAGAGTTTATATAGGACTCTTCAATTATGATTCCTAGATTTAAGTTAATGATTTTTTTTCTTCTAAAAGCTTAATTTTCAATTTCAAGTATATGAATCCTTTATTTAAAATCTATTATTACAATACTATCATTAATAATAATATTACTATTACAATTATATTTTTATCTTTCATTTAATATTTAATACATGAAATTCGTATATGTTTTTTTTTTTTTGTAACATTTAAATTTTAAAAGAAATAAGTTTATGAAAGAATAAAAATCTATGTAGAAACCACGTGCTTATATTTTTAAGTTAATAAAAATCTTTTTTTTTTTATAATAAAGATAAGATTTTTTCAATAATCTATATATAAATAATACCACCACTCCTACGTTTTTTTAATAACACAAAATAATTAACACTGCCACTACTACTTGAATTTCAATGTAAATTCAAATGGAGTATTATGTATATAGATTCTTCTTCTTATTATTTAATATTTAAATATATTTTATAATATCAAAAGAGATAAGTTATGAATAGTTAGAGTTCACCTAAGACTCTTTCAAGTTAGTGATAATATTTTTAAAAAATTAAATTTTTTCAAATTAAATACCTCTAATTTTTTAAAAGGATGATGTATTTTAAAATTCAAATATTATATATAGAGATTATTTTTATTCCTCTTCTTATCATTTGATATTTAAATATATTTTATAATATTGAAAAGGATAAGTTATGAATAGTTAGAGTTCATCTAGAACTCTTTCAATTAAGTCATAATTTTTTTTCTAAAACCTAATATTTTCAAATTTAAATATCTCTAATTTCTTAATTAAAATTTTTTTATTACAATAATTTTAATCTTTGTCCTAAAAATGCCATGTGGCTTCTTAATAACTTGCCACGTGGCTTCTTGCCTTGCCTTTAATTTTGCTTTAATATATATATAGATAAGATGATTAATTAAAAAAATACAAGTTATTTGGAAACTTAAAAGATTCTTGATACGTTATCAAAATAAAATTATAAGTCAAACTAGCAATTAAAGGCAATTTTTTTTTTTAAAGGCAAAAAAATTGATTACTCTATAAACCGCAAATTTTTTAAAAATTATATAAAATATATGTGTAATTATAATTTTATAAATATATATTTATATATTTATATATTTGATTTGGTTCAAACTTTTTAAAGTATTTTTTGCTTAAAATTAAAATCAAACAAACTCAGAAAATATTGAGTTTTTTTTTCTAAACTTGGTTTTAGTTTTGGTTTGATTTGATTATTCGTGAGCACTTCTAATTTCTCACTTAGCTCTTTCTATTTTTACATTATAATGATTAATATTTAATCTCTTAGTCTTCTCTAAGTAATTTTATCACTATAGAAAGAGTATTCTATGGATTTCTTTATTTTTTTGTTGTTGAGTTTTTCACATAATATTCGATATTTATATTAGAGTCTAATTATTAATGCCTTTTTCAGAAAAAGAACACCACTATTAATTTCTAAAATAATTATGATAATTTTGACACAATTTTCATTAAGTCTAAAAACGAAAATCAGTCATAAACACCAAATAACTGCTGCCACTTCCACTTTTAAATATAGATCTCTAGTTGAATTAAGAGGAAGAAAGTGAATGTTGGTGAGGAGAAAGAAGGTAATAAAAAAGTGAAATGTTTGAACTTAAAAAAAGGAGTAAAAAAAGGAAAATAGTGGAGAGTGTAAATTCTATGTCCCACAGTGAACACTTGTTAAACATTAAAGGGGTCACTCAACTGACACTATGTATATCTCATGCTTATTAAAATTTTTCTTTTTAATGTATCATGCTTGCGGTGCCAGTCGCAAGATATCTCCTCGATGTTCCCCCACTACATCAGTCCCTTTTTTTTTTTTTTTTTTTTTTTTTTTTTTTTTTTTAAATTTAAAAAAAGAGTTTGATGATGAAATTTTTTTATTTTTTTAAAATATATTTTATGTTAGCATAAAAATAAAAATAATAGTGTATGGTCATAAAAATTATTTTATTTTAATAAAAATTATTTTTTTTAAAAAAAATAAGTAAAACTTGTTTACACTTTTTCTCAATATTATTTCTCCCACAAAATTTAAAAAATAATTTCAATTTGTATTCATGCTTAAACACAATATCAACTTCAACTTTAGAAAATTGTTATTTTCATTGCCAAACGAGGTCCTAATTTAGAAAAAAAGATAATTTATAACCATGAAAGAGTTAATGATAAGTTGAAAGTTTGAATGCAGACCCCAGATACTAATGAGTCATTTGGTAGAGTGTATGAAAAAGTTAATGCATGCATTAGTTTAATATAAACTATTAGGAGCCGTTAAATAGAGTGTATTGAAAAGTTAATGCATGCATTAGTTTAATGTGTATTAGTAGTACCTTATTTGGTATATCTTTTCATCCTATGTATAACTAATACATGCATTAGTTATACACTCTATTATGTATTGAGATGTGTATTACTAATACCTCAAAATCCATGACATTAGTAATGAAATGGATTTAATGCATGTATTAACATAATTAAAGACACTCTTATATCTCAAAAAATTTTTCGCATCCTTTCCAACATATCTATTGAGGGTATTATGAATTTTTTGTTTTAGATATTATGTAATTCATGTTATTTTTAATACATTGAACCAAATACTGCATAAGAAAAATACAAGTATAACTAATGCAAGTATAGCTAACACTACCATCGCTAATAAAAGTATTACTATTACATCATATTTTGCATTAGTCTTATACACTTTACTAAACGACCCCTTAGGGTTCGTTTGGTAGACTGTATTGGAAAGCTAATGCATGCATTAGTTAGTACCTTGTTTGATATATTTTTCACCCTATGTATAACTAATGTTTGCATTAGTTATACACTATATTGTGTATTGAGGTATGTATTATTAACAGCTTGAAATCCATGGTATTAGCAATGCAATAGAATTAATGCATGCATTAACATATTTAAAGAAACTATAATCCCTCAAATTTTTTTTTGCATCCTTTCCAACATATATATGGAGAGTCTTTCTGTATTTTTTTTTAGAAATTATGTAATTTATGTTCTTTTTAAAACATCAAACCAAATACGACACAGTAAAAATAAAAGCATAACTAATGCAATCATAGCTAACACAAATATTACTAATACACCATATTTTGCATTATTCTTATACACTCTACCAAACGATCCCTTAGTACTTTGTTTGGTTCACTTTTCTTGCATTATACACTCTATTGTATATTAAGGTGTGCATTACTAATGCCACCCTTTTACCCATGTGTTAGTAATACAAAGAAGTTCAACACGTGCATTAGCTTGAATAATGACATAAGTATCCCTCCAATCCTTTTAAAATATTTTTCTAATTCCTTCTCTATCTCCATCGATGAAACAATGGGGTATTTGAGATGGCAAAATTTAACTAAAACGTGATCCCATCTGTGTGTCTTGGTGAAGAGTTCAACTAGTGACATTACTGCCTTGTTTCTATTTTCAGATTTAAACACAAATTTGATGTCTGAGAGCATAATTTGATAGTGTTGATAACTAGGAGAAGATTTTTTTTTTTTTTAAATCATCTTGTAACCCAAAAGTTGGTTCTAGTCCAAGAAAAATATGAAGATGGATGAAATACTTTATCAATTTTTGAAATTTGAAGCAATGCTAATAAGCAACAACTATTTACATCTATTTTGAGGGAAAAAAAGAAAAGTTTTCAATTAAAAGAACCACTTTGTTGCAAAAAGAAGTGTACAAGGTTAAAGAATGTAGAAGTATTTTTGTAAATATTTTTTTTAATAAAATCTATAGAAGATATATTATTTTTAATAAATCAAACCAAATAGTGTATAAGAAATAATGACAGCATAACTAATACCAGCATTACTAATACACTATATTCAATATTATTCTTATACACTCTACCAAACGACCCTTAATGAGTTTAGGTTGACTTGAATCAAGACTAAGTATTTGGATTACAGGTTCAACAAGGTGAGGTAGAAACCTGACGGCACTTGACACCCAAGTTGTTCAATAAAGGTAGTCTCAAATATTTAGGTTTATTATCTAGCAAAATATAGATTGATGATGATGTCACTCAATGTATAGTGCAGAGTGGATGAAATAGAAGCTTACTTCTGGAGTTTTGTGTAGTATGAAGGTATCTCTTAAACTGAAAGGCAAGTCCTACACAGTGATGGTTAGACCAGTTGTGTTATACGGGATGTAGTGTTGGTTAGTCAGTAATTTTCATAGACAAAGGATAAAGGTGACAAAGATAAGAATGTAACGATAGATGCCTGAACAAATAACATTTGTAACATCCTCTCCAATCACCTCTTAACTTTTCTTTTAGAGTAGAACATTATACCGATTGCACCCTGGGGAATTTTAGTCATCTATGTCATTTTATGATTTCCTTATGTTTTTATTTTAAGACTATCTAATGAGCATCAGTTGTTGATCTCTTTTCAATTGATACTCTTATTGGATTACCTCTTCCTTTATCACAGGTTGGAAGTGAGGTCTAGATCACAACAACTGCTTATAAAATGCAATGATTTCAATCTCAATAGCTTGTTCTATGTGCACCAAATTTCTAATCAATAGTGTGAGTGTCCTAATATGATTTTTGGCATATCGTTGTTGTGCCATGGTTTTATGGCACTTTCGGTGCTTAAAAATCAGGAATTATGCAAGTATTTAGGTCCTTTTTGTTAGATGTGATGTGTTTTTGTGTTTGTTTTGAAGGAAAAATTGGTTAGGAGCAAAAGAGAAGAAAAAGAGTTGAAGTGTTGTAGAGGTACCCACTTACGGGCCGTAAATGGGACTTACGCCCAACGTACGTCCTTCTATAAGTGACGAAAGAAAAGTTTTGAAAGTTGGATGTTTTGCTCTGATACCTATGAAGGCCACTTATAGGGTGTAAGTGGCACCTACAACCCTCGTAGGTAACCCCATAAGTGGATGATCTAAAAGATGGAGTTTCCTCTAAGACTTATGAACCCACCTAGGGTCCATAGGTAGTACCTACGGGTCATATGTGGGTTCATAGGTAGGTGCCAACTTAGTTTTCCTATGATGTTTTGGTAGGATTTTTAGGTTTCTGATGTATCTTTTAAATACTCCATTGATTTTTTGTTATTATTTTACGCACTAGTTATACTTACAATATTATATTGATTCTGAGATACACTTTTGATCTTGAAATCCTTGTTTTGATTTCTCAGTTTTGGGATTAATTTGAGATTTGGGTTTTGTAAGACCCCGCAAAATTCTAAGCTTAACTCAGTCCGTTAAAGCTTGAAAAGAGGTCCCAGACTTAGAAATTTCAGCTAAGTGTTTATACTTAGAAATATTTTAGCCTTTGTAAGTTGGCGATCCTATTTCACGATCCTTATGACCTTAAAATATCAATTTTTATGTTGATTCATAATCAGGAATATCAGTAGGCATTCTCGGACGAGTTTCGTATTTTTTGAACATCGTTTGAGGCACGTTTGGAAATCCAAACCAGTGGATCAACGCGATCTTGATGCGCTTCATCGCCTATCGCATTGTTAAATATTTTTCTCAACTCTCAGTGTCAAATTCCAGTGAGTCGATGTGGACTCGATGCAGGGCGTCGGGCTGCACGTCACTGGGCACGTTTTCAGTCATTAAAATTCCACGTCCAGAGGGGTATTTGGGTCATCATCCCACCTGTTTTCAGCCTTAAAACATAAAATTAGAGACCCTAGATCATCCCACCTATTTTCAGCCTTAAAACATAAAATTAGAGACCCTAGAGTCTAAATTGCTCACTTTCTTTCAAATTCTCTCAAAGCTACTCAAGAACAAACCCTAGGGATTTTTATTTCAAGAGCAAATCTTCAAGAACAAACCATCAGTCTTCACGAATTCAAGCATCAAGGTATATTAGGTGTTCATCCAAGGGTTTCCTTCTACCCTTAAAGTTCAAGAACCTCTTTTAAAACTTCAAGTTTGTTGATTTCATGAATTCCATGTTGGTCTTGAATGTATTCATGATTATGATGTTAATTGGGTTTCTAATTCATGATTTATTACAAGATTCAAGTAAGTTTATTTTGATATGTGTGTAGTACTATGCGAATTCATATTAAAGACCTTGAATTTGTTAGTTGGGATTAGAACTCATGATGTCTATATATTGAATAGTATTATGTGTATAAATTATGTTTCCCAAGTGTTTGATAAATTGCTCATGTGGATTAAATGGGGAAATCATAACATTATAGCATATGTAAAAGCTTATATCTTACAAGTGTTTGATAAAATGTCTCTATGAATGAGTTATGAACATTGTAATGCTTTTCAAGATCATGCTATGCTTTACATTTTATGCTATCGAATCCTGAGGGTATCTAATACCCGATAATCTAGTTGTTTACCTAGAGTTACTGTAGCCTCAGAATAGTCTCAACGATGTTACGTAAAGTAGTATTCAGTCAATACAGAAATAGTATATCCAGTCAGCAAATAGAAATCAAAACGCAAAATCAGTTACAGTACTAGTGAACTCAGTCCAGTTCAGTCAGTTAGCATGATCAGTATCAGTTCAGTCTAGCCTAGAACAATGTAGAAATCAGTTCAGTGTCTATTTAGCTGGGAGTAGAATTTAGCACCGAGTGAACCCAAGGATGGGGACTCACCTACCAGTAGATGATGTGATCTTTAGAAGCAGTCCTTACATTCCAGAACTACGTAGCCAGCATGGGTTGAGACATCTACCTACCAGTTGAGGGTTGATGAGGTGTTCTACCTTTTAGTTAAGGGTACCACCATTCTCATTCAGAGCACCTGCCCGATGAGGGCGACTCTTCAACTTGTCTTTACCCGTGGCATGGTACTGATACCCTTCCAACTATGGTTACAGGTTGGACCCTAAATCAGTTAAGAGAAAGGGCATGTCGGTTAGATGATTATCTCTCACAGTTTCAATTTTAGTCTCAGTATAAAACTCAGTTCAGTTCTATAGAATCAGGACTGTCAGACACATTCACCCAACTCAGTATAAAACTTAATTCAGTTTACAGAATTAGGACTGTCAGAAATAGTCACCCAGCTATCAGTAAACTCAGATATCAGTTATTCAGTTATCAGAAGTCAGTATCCAGTGTGACTACGATTTCAGACACAATATGTGTAGATATGTGCATAGTATTGCATAATCAGTGTTTTATTAGTCTTTAGTTATATATGTATCCTCATTCAGTTAAATTCATGTTACTAGTCAGTTATTGTTCATACATATAAACCTATGCATATCAGCTTACCTCACTTAGCATACCAGTACATTCGAAGAACTGACGCATTATTGTTCATACATATGAACCCATGCATATCAGCTTACCTCACTTAGCATACCAGTATATTCAAAGTACTGATGCATACCTTTCTTTTGTGCTATGATGTCTTATATCATAGGTTCAGAAGCACGAGCTCCTAACCGTACTTAGCATCCCAGATTATCAGCAACAAATTTAGTGGTGAGTTATCATAGTTCAAGGATAGAGTTATTACTTTTAGTATTTTTAGTATATTAACAGTAGTCGAAGTTAGTTGGGGACTTATTCTATCAACTTCATTTTCAGACAGTTCAGTTAGAGGATTTTCAGACTAGACTATTTTAGAAAGTTATTCAATTTTCAAATATGATTGTCAGATATCCAGTATTCAGTATTTACATATCAGTATATGATTCAGCTTTGAACCTTATGGCAATTTCCACCTAATTTATGAATTATACAGTACTATTATTCAGTGATTGTAGCAGGTACCAGACATGGGTTAGCTTGTGGTCCTTTGGGATTATGAGCACCGTATAGCATCTGGGGTACAGACTCAAGGCGTTACAAGTTTTCATTCTTAATTTATTGTATGATTATTCATATGCTTTCTTTTATTAATTCTATAGGTGTTCTTCCTAACAAGAGAAGCTAAACCTCCTATCTAGGATTGTGGAAACCTTGATGGAATAACAAAGTAGAGGAAGTGCAAAGTCTTTCTTGATTGATGTTCTTGGATGCAATGTGATTTTCTAAAAAAGATCACAACAGTAATTTAAAGCTATTGACCTTCTTCTAATTAACTTAAAGATCCAAAAAGAGATAGTTAATCTGGGATCTAGGGCAAGGGTTAGTAATGCGATAATCTGAGACTCAAAAGGAGATAAGTAAAATTCACCAAAAGTGTTCAAAAGAAGGTTGGTGATACATAACTTTTTAGATTCTTCATTCAAGGCATCGAGATAATTTAGCAAACACGATAAGTTTGAGGAGTTAGGAAGTTAGGGGGGACACAATCTTAGTATTCGTCTCATATAGATTTTAACCTCAAATAATCAAGATTTGTTACTACTATTACTGTTCTCATAAAATCTCCCCATTTACTTTCTGCACTTTTCGGCTACTTCAGTAAGTTTGTGACAGAGATTCATCCTATTCCATGTGGGTTTAACCCTAACCTTTATTCTATTCTTTATTTGATAGCGACCACGTTATACTTTCTTTGAGGTGTAATTTTGGGTTACATTAAATTTTGGCACCATTGCTTGGGAATACAGTTACAGATTAATTGAATGAGGTTGTTGGGTTTTGTTTTTCAATTGTTCTTGGGGCATACGTTGGTGTATGCTCAATACTCAGAGTCAAGGCAATCCCTCGATCCTACTTGATCCTGAGCTAGAAAGAACTTTATGACAGAATCATAAGATGGCAGAGCATGAGCATGGGGTTCATGATGACCCTAACCTGATTCTTCCACCTCCGCATGGTGTCCAAGAAATAGCCATGCAAACCATTGCGCAGTTACTAGTTGAAGAGTATCTGAGGAGGGATGCTAACCATCGTGTAGCTCCAGAGAAAAAAATGAGATGGGAAGAAGAGCGTCGGGCATCACTCGATAGATATAGAGCTAGAAGAGATAGAGTTCAACCCCCCACTTTTTAGTACTTATCAGCATTTGATGATTTGGAGGAAAATTTGAGGTGTGTTGAGCCTATTGAAACAAGAGCTATCATTCCTCCTGAGTTTCCCCAAGGTTTAAAGTTTGACATTATGAGTGATATGATTTATTTGCTTAATCTGATGGTGTGTCTGTTGATTTGTCGATTAATGATGCAAACATGCACATCATGAATTTTGTGGTGATTTGTACTTTGTATAATTTACCTGGGTGAGTTAGGAAGCTTTGAGACTAAGGTTGTTCCAATTCTCTCTTATAGGCAAAGTGACATTATTGTTAGGGAAACTACCTCATGGGTTCATCACTAATTAGAATGAGTTGCAAAAATAGTTCTTGGGTCGATTCTTCTCGCCTTCTAAAATGCTGCAGTTGAAGGATGAGATTTATAATTTTAGGCAAGGCATTGTACGAGACATGGTTGAGGTTCAAGAAGAAGTTGATGACTGTTCCCAATCACAGAATTTCAGGGAGAAATTTGCTCAAAATATTCTATTAAGCCCTGAATGTGAACACCAAAGATATTGCAGATATTATTACTGGTGGGGCTTTGATGAGTCTTTGTTAGGAGCTAGCTGTATAAATCTTAGACCAAGTCTCTAGTACTAACCGAGGTTAGCATACTTGGGAGGTATAAATAGGAGCCGATACTTATGATATTGATGCTTTCAGTAAGTAGGGAGCCTTAAATGATCTATGGTTCAAGAGGTAGCACAACCGAGGATGAAGATTGGGTTACTTACCAAGAAATTTACAACTATGAATTCAGGAAAGGTGAATGCAACGGGCATGTGAGGTAAGTCAGTTAGACATGATAAGACTGACTCTGAGAAGGAGGCTAAGTATCTAGATAGAGAGATAATGGGTTTCTGAGCCAAGGGCCAATGGTCCAATCATGACTCTTGGAACTTAAAACAAGGAAATCAAGGTTGAAACTATTATGGGGATAGGTATATGAATCAGAGCAGAGAAAGATTGTGACTAGATGATGTTGGGCGTATTTATACGTCTAAGCACCATAACTTACCCATGTTTCATCTAAGTTTTGAGAATAAAATACATAAGTCTTGCACTTTTAGTCTATTTTTAGTTAAGTGAGCTGACCTATGTGATTAGCATGCTTTTCAGGTACTAATGAGGAAGATTACAGCACTTTGGGGACCTGTGGACAGCAAAGGAAAACTTCACATAAAAAGGAAAGCAGCTTTTGGACTGAATGTGATGTATGAGAACTTTTTCCCGGGCAAACTCAATATTTTTAAATAGTTAAGGATGCAGTAGCAATTTATTAGAGAAGGATGTAATTAAAAGCATTATTGCTGAATTTTTAGGGCGGATTCAGATTCTGTATTATTTTGAAAACAAGAGAAAACAACTTAGCTTGAGGACGGAGAGAGAGAAACGCGTTTCTCTCTTATTTTTGCTAGTCATCTTTATCACCAAGATCGTTCTAAGTTTTGGTATGATGAAGATTTCTATTTTGATTTCCGTTTTATTCATGAGTAGCTAAGCTTATTTGTTAGGGTTATGGAAACCTTGTAGTATACTCTCTATTGCTATGGGTTTTTGAATTTATGATGTGTCGCGCTACTTTTATCATTACTCTCTTCATTTTAATTAAATTCTCATGGTTGCAAACATAGGGAGTGCGCCATTATAGCAATAACTTGTTCGATAGAAAAGTTACTGTTTGGAAAAGAGAGTGTGACAAGAAAATAGGGTTTCCAACCTCTATTTTACATGTTAATGCCTTAGCAGGATTAACTTCTTGGAGAGTTCGTACAATTGGTTGTATACTTTGGATTTGAGAGAACTAAGGTAAATAAATCTTTGATGGTTGAAAAACACTTGGATTTGGAATTAGAATACGTCTCTCTATAAGTGCATGCATGTATAAAATTCGTATTACTCATAGTCAATAGAGAAGTAGAAGCTACAAGGTGGACATAACCCTAACTTGTCATTCTCTGTGATCAAATATTATTACACATATCATCTCATCGTTACACTGATAATATTATTGTGCACCTAAATTAAAACCCCCCTTACCTTGGAACCTTCGATCAACAGTCTAATAATAATCGCATTACTTAGTGATCATAGTATTCCCTGTGGGATTCGACACCCAACCTAGTTGGGTTCTATATTTGACAGCGACCGCTTGCACTTTCTAACGAGAGTTGTAATTTGGGCGTATCAAATTTTGACGCCGTTGTCGGGGAATACGGTTGTCAACTAAGTTTGTGATAGTTAATAGACCCTTTGGTCAAAGATTCTCAAATTTTACTTTTTTTTTTGTTGTTTTTATTTTGTTCAGGTTTAGTGGAGTGCATGCCAAATACACGAAGATCTGGTCATCCATTATTACCTATAAATCCTGAACCACATCTCATCGGCAGAATGGATGTGCAACGAGACCTTAAAAGGATGGCTACTCAACAGTAGCAGGCTAGATTAGCTGCATTGGCATCTGAGCAAGTAAATCAATAGAATGCTGATAACCCAGGTCGGGTACCAAATCTTGATGATGAGGACCTGGGTGATGATGAGTTATTGAACCCAAGGCGTGCAGATGATGTGGTTGCACCAGTGAATAGAAATGTCAACAGAGATCGTCAAGCTAGAATGAGACCCGAACGCCGAGCTGTGCAAGTTACTTTTGATGATGATGATGATGACTTGGATGGGGATGGTGCCACAGGGGCTATTATTCCTCCGCCCTTGGCACCCGGAGCCAAGTTCAATATCACTAGCACCATGATCCATCTATTGCAACTCAAAGGGTTATTTGGTGAACTTACAGGCGACGATCCGAATATGCATCTGATTAATTTTATCTCAATATGCAAATCGTTTGACAATCCAGGGGTTGGACAGAATGCGATTCGGCTGCGCTTATTTCCATTGTCTCTATCTGGAGAGGCAACTCTATGGTTAAACAGGCTAACTCCTGACTCTATTACCAATTGGAGGTAACTGAAAAAAGCTGTCCTAGAAAGATTCTTTCCGCCATCTAAGAGAGCACAATTAAGAGATGAGATAAGAAATTTCAGATAGCTTCCAATTGAAGCTCTCCACGAGACATGGGAGAGGTTCAAGAAGAATCTTATGCGGTGCCTAAATTATCAGATGACCAATGTCCACTTGATGGAAATATTATATAGGGCTTTGAACTCGGTGACTAAGCCAGTGGTAGATAATGCTGTAGGTGGGTCATTTATGGACCTTACTTTTATTGAGGCATGTGATATGCTGGATCGTATGACAAAGCAGAGTAGAGCTTGGCATACCAGAGATTCTGAGGTAGCAAGCTCTACTGTATCTATTGGCATGACAGCAGAACAGAGACGAAGAGAAGAGGAACGTGACCAGGATATGGGTCACATAAAAAAGCAGATGGACCTTCTTACCAAGCATTTATTATCAAGGAAGACAGAAAAAGTGAAGGCTATTGTATCACAGGGAAAAAATGACTCCAATTTTAAGGAGGAAGCAAATTACTTGAATAATCAGGGGGGTTTCCGAGGCAATGTCCAAGGAAACCAAGGTCAGAACTATTATGAAAAATCTGGATACAAGGATCGAGACCAAGGGAATTGGAAGAATAAGAATGACAGGAGCGGTTTGTATGTCCCTCCTGGAAATCGTGAAGCTGCTGCACCTAACTCTGGGAAGATGTCCATGGAGGACATGATGGATAAGCTGTTGAAAGGAGTGGAGGCAACCAACACGGGAGTAACTGAAGTAAAAAATGATTTGTCCTCAATAAATCAATTGGTTGACTCGCATTCCACTTCAATAAAATAGCTGGAACAACAAATGAGTCAACTATAAGCGGCATTCAATCAAAGAAAAACTGGCACTTTACCGAGTTACACTGTCCAAAATCCAAGGAAAGATGGATCATGTTTGGCTATTACAACTAGGAGTGGTAAAGTGTTGGAAAATCCATCCAAGGGCAAGCCCGTGGTTGATAGTATAGAGGAGAATATTATTGAAGTAGATTGTGATAATTCTGTTTAAGTTGAAGATCAGGATGAGAACATTCATGATACTACACCTAGATGCCAACAGTCTGAAAAGATTGATAATGAGAAGCACAATAAAAAGGAAGTGGTGGAGAAAGCTCTTCCAAATCCACCACCACCTTTTCCTCAGAGAGTAAAGAAGAAGGCTGATGACACCAGGTTCAGTAAATTCATGACCATGCTGATGCAACTGACTATAAATGTGCCTTTGGTGAAGGCACTGGAGCAAATGCCAGGATACGCCAAATTCATGAAGGATATTTTGAGAAAGAAAAGGGCAACGAGCTATGAACTGGCAGATAATTTTCATCATTGCAGTGCAATTGCCACGAGGTCTTTGGTACAGAAGAAGGTAGATCTGGGTGCATTTATTATTCCTTGCACGGTTGAATCTTTAGACTTTGCTAAGGCTTTATGTGATTTAGGGGCTAGCATTAATTTGATGCCACTAGCCATCTATAGACAGTTGGGGTTGGGCGATCCTACACCAACCAACATGCAGCTTGTAATGGCAGATAGGTCAGTAAAACGACCTGTTGGTATCTTGTATGATGTATTAGTAAAGGTTTCTACCTTCATTTTTCCTGTAGACTTTGTTATTTTGGATTGCGAGATGGATTTTGAGGTGCCTATAATCTTGGGTCGACCTTTTCTCGCAACAGGAAGTGTGCTTATTGATTTGCGAGCAAATGAGCTTTTATTTTGGATGAATGACGAAGTGGTACGTTTTGATGTATGCAAATCAATAAAGCATCCCAAGGATATGAATGTGTTTGCTATAGCTGATGTTTATTATGAGGATGAGAAGGAATTATCTTTAGAGAAGCAGCTTACTATTGAGCCATTGGCTGCTGTGCTTTTGAACTTTGATCGTGAGGATGTTAAAGAGTACAAAGAAACTATCTGTGCTTTGATAGGAATGGGGTCGTATTCTTATGCCCCCAAGAACCTGGACCTTGACCTTAAGAATCGACCTTCACCACCGGCGAAGCCATCCATTGAAGAGCCACCGGTGCTAAAATTGAAAGAGCTACCCAGTCATCTAAGGTATGTGTTCTTAGGTAGTGAAAATACACTGCCGATTATTATTGCGGCTGATTTAGGTGAACAACAGGTAGAGGCTCTCATCTCTGTTCTGAAGAGGTACAAGAGAGCTATTGGTTGGACTATTGCTGATATAATTGGTATCCCTCCTGGCATATGTATGCACAAGATTCAGCTAGAGGAAGGTTGCGTACCCACTATTGAGCATCAACGTCGTCTGAATCCACCTATGCAAGAGATGGTAAAGAAAGAAATCATAAAGTGGTTAGATGCAGGGGTGGTGTATCCAATCTCAGACAGTAAATGGGTGAGTCCTATACAATGTGTGCCCAAGAAAGGGGGCATGACAGTAGTAGCGAACGAGAAGAATGAGCTAATTCCACTCAGGCCTGTCACAGGGTGGAGGGTGTGTATGGATTACTTGAAGCTAAACTCGTGGACATTAAAGGACCACTTCCCAATGCCATTTATGGATCAAATGCTTGATCGATTGGCAGGAAAAGGATGGTTCTGTTTCTTGGATGGTTGTTCCGGATATAATCAGATTTGCATTGCTCCTGAAGATCAGGAGGAGACCGCTTTCACATGCCCATATGGTACTTTTGCATTCAAACGAATGCCATTTGGGCTATGTAATGCACCTGCCACTTTTCGGCGATGTATGATGTCCATAATCTCTGATATGGTTGAAGACACCTTGGAGGTGTTTATGGATGACTTTTCGGTTGTAGGTGAGTCATTTGAGTCATGCTTGACAAATCTGAGTATGGCTTTGCAGTGATGTGTGGAATTCAATCTGGTGCTAAATTGGGAGAAGTGCCATTTTATGGTTAAGGAAGGCATTGTTCTCGGGCATAAGGTCTCTGAAAAGGGAATTGAAGTTGATCGAGCCAAGATTGAAGTTATCGAGAGACTACCACCTCTAATTTCTATGAAGGGGGTTCATAGTTTTCTCGGTCATACTGGTTTTTATCGGAGGTTTATTAAAGACTTATCCAAGATTGCAAACCCATTATGCAAACTTTTGGAGAAGGAGGCAAAGTTTTACTTTGGTGAAGATTGCTTGAAGGCATTTGAATGCCTCAAAGAAAAGCTAGTTGAAACCCCTATTATTGTAGCACCCGATTGGTCTCTACCTTTTGAAGTTATGTGTAATGCAAGTGGTGTAGCCTTGGGTGATGTACTTGGTCAGAAAAGAGAAAAGCTATTTCATCCAATCTACTACGTGAGCAAGGCCTTGAATGGAGCACATAAGAACTATACCGTCACTGAACAAGAGCTTCTAACGGTTGTTTATGCTTTCAAAAAGTTTCGTGCTTACTTGTTGGGAACCAAGGTATTGGTTTATACAGATCATGCGGCTCTAAGATATCTAATGGCAAAGAAGGATGCCAAGCCAAGGCTAATTAGGCGGGTGTTACTGCTTCAAGAATTCGATTTCGAGGTAAAGGATAGAAAAGGTTGTGAAAACCAAGTAGCTGATCATCTATCTAGACTTGAGAGTGACCACATAGTGCAGACCGACCTTGATATTGATGATGCACTCCCCGATGAAGAGATTCTAGCAACTATGGTGGAAAACTTATCGTGGTACACAAATTTTGCTAACTACGTGGTAAGCGAAGTGATTCCTGAGTATCTCTCCTTTCATCAAAAGAAAAAGTTCATGCATGATGTGAAACATTACTTCTGGGATGAGCCTTATCTTTTTCGACGATGTGCTGATGGTATTATTAGGCGGGGCATCCCAGATGTAGAGGTGCCTAGCATACTGGAAGCAAGCCATGCTTTCCAAGTTGGAGGTCACCATGCAGGTGATCGGACGACCAAGAAAGTACTGCAAAGTGGCTACTATTGTCCTTCATTATTCAAGGATGCCTACGATTTTGTAAGAAGATATGATCAGTGTCAGCGGCAAGTTTCTATTTCAAAGCACCATGAGATGCCCATGTCCAAAATGCTTGAAGTACAGTTATTCGATGTCTGGGGTATTGACTTCATGGGTCCATTTGTGAGCTCATTTGGGATGAAATATATCTTAGTTGCTGTGGATTACGTATCGAAATGGGTCGAAGCAGTCGCTCTAGCTGATAATGAAGGTAAGAGTGTTGTGGCGTTCTTGAAGAGAAATATCTTCTCTTGTTTTGGGGTAACCCATACCATCATAAGCAATAGAGGATCACATTTTTGTAACAAGCTATTCAGAGCCGTATTGGCAAAGTATGGGGTTAAGCAACATAAGGTAGCTACACCGTACCACCCACAAACTAGTGGGCAGGTGGAGGTTTCAAATAGGAAAATCAAGCTGATCCTTTCTAAGACTGTGAATGCCAGTAGGAAAGATTGGTCCAGGAAGCTGGACGATGCCTTATGGGCATATAGGACCATGTTTAAGACACCAATTGGCATGTCACCATACCAACTAGTTTATTGAAAGGCTTGTCACTTGCCAATTGAGCTAGAACATAAAGCAATGTGGGCACTGAAGCAGCTTAACCTGAACTAGGATGATGCTATAGATATGAGATTGGGACAGCTGAACGAGATGGATGAATTCCGTCTAAATGCATATGAAAGAGCAGATCTTTACAAGGAAAGGATGAAAAAGTACCATGATCGGAGGATTATCCAACGAAACTTTTAGAAAGGCAATTTGGTACTCCTTTTCAACTCCAGCCTAAAGCTGTTTCCAGGTAAGTTGAAGTCTAAATGGTCTGGTCCATTCAGAATCAGCCAAGTTTACTCATCTGGAGTAGTGGAGTTAGAAAACAATGATGTTAGTGTCTTTAAGGTGAATGGCCAAAGAGTGAAGCCATATATCGGTCCAACCGACTCGATAAAATGTATAGCCACCATATATCTTGATGAAGTCTGAGTAATCGAGATAACTATGTCGTGTCGCGACAATAAATCAAGCGCTACATGGAAGGCAACCCATCATTTTACTAGGATTTTGTTTTTGGTAAATAAAAATTCAAAAAGAAGAGTCGAGCCACGACCAAAACTAAGGCGCTTGGTGGGAGGCAACCCATCCTTCTAATCATTTTTGTTGTTTTTGATTAAGTGTAGGTGCATGAAGTACAAATGAGGAGATTAGTCCCAATTTTGATTTGGAAGTGAGTCATGTCAATGGGGTAAGTCTAGGAATGATGGAATAACACAGGTAAGTGGGAGTGGTCAAATGTGTAAGGTTCAAGTATGATTTGCATTAGAGTCGTGCCTCGAATTATGTAGATTCGACCAAGAGTGCGCGACTTTTCCAATTGCCTATGCCAACATAGGCGATAGGTTAGGCGCCGCCTATGCCAATATAGGCTATAGGTTAGGTACCGCCTATGCCATTGCCTATGCTCACTGTCTCACATAGGCGATAGGTTAGGCGCCGCCTATGCCAACATAGGCTATAGGTTAGATGCCGCCTATGCCATTGCCTATGCCTACTGTCTCACATAGGCGATAGGTTAGGTGCCGCCTATGCCAACATAGGCGATAGGTTAGGTGCCGCCTATGCCAACATAGGCAATAGGTTAGGAGCTGCCTATGCCAACATAGGCTATAGGTTAGGCGCCGCCTACTTATGCTTAGGCGATTCTAAGGGCGCCGCCTATCAACATACATTTTGCCTACTAACCCGTTTGTGAATGGACCAACCCGACCCATGTCTCATCTTTTAAATATATCCTCTACCCTTAAACCCCATTAAATTTTTCTTCAACCTAAGCGCCGCCCAACATCCTTTCCCTCTCCAAGCCCTTCTCTTTTCTCATGTAATCCTGCAGGCTCACCTTCCTGATTCATCACGAGTTTATCACCAAGTAAGTTGTTCTTTCATGTTCCGTAGTTGTTTCAGTGCTACGCTTATAATGGTTAACTAGATTTTGTAGTAGTGCTTGGTGATAAGAGTATGGTTAGTTTGATATGATTTTTGAAAAATACATCTCATTGAGTGAAAGGATTCTCGTAGGTAATCTTGATTTTACTCCGGCATGTATTGATTGGTATTCATTGTCATAATTGTTTTTATTATTATGGAGTTGAAATATTAAAGTTTAATGCATAATTTTGGGAGTTGTAAGCTTGACTATGTGAATGACTCGTTCATCGATGTAATGATCATGGTTAACTACAAGCATAAGATTGTGTAATTGTTTCTATGCTATAGCATGATAAGATTTCTATGTTGTAGTCTTGTTCAAAGATTGCATTGCTCCAATAAAATAAAGTTGGAAATGATAGTCAAGATTACAAGACCATTGTGTGCTGCTTCTCTATATCAAACTGAGAAATTGTTATGTAAAGTGAAGGGTTGAAAGTGTGACTGCACTAATAATGTTGTTGGCACAGACCATCTAAATGTATGTCGATGAAGTCTGAGTAATCGAACATACTCACTCAATTAGTTTATGAAAACAAATTAAGTGTGGGGTGGTGCCATCACTATTTCTTTTTCGATTATAGTGAATTTTATGAAATGAGACTAACATGACCCTATTATGATCTCAGGTAACATGGCCCCGAAAGGACGACAGGGAAAGGAGAAAGCATCCACCTCACAAAAAGGTCAAAAAAGGTCAAGAAAGGACCAGACTTATTCCTCCTCTCATCAAGTGCCTCGACGCACTTTTAGGATCAAATGGATTCTGGAGGAGGAAGGGAAGGAATGGTATAGAAACAATAAAATGAAGAAATATGTACATGTGGAGTCGATGCAGAAGGAAAGTTTAGCAAAGAACTGCCCTCGTATTTTGGCAAAGATTATGGCACTAAATCTTGACTTTATCTTCCGAGACCTGGGCGAATGTAATCTTGATTTGACTCAAGAGTTTTATGCCAACTGGTCCCCAAGGACTATGGGAAATAAAGTAAAGATTCGGGGGCAAGTCTTGCAATTGAGTGCTGATTTCTTCAACTCTTTCCTGGGTCTCCAAGTGTGGATCAATCACCACTCAAGGAGCTCTACCACAGACTTCCCTACAGAGCCATCAGACATACATTGTGTGGATCAAGGTCCATGACCCGGTGGACTCTTCATAAAGATACTGGTCATCACAATACTTACCCATATGCCTGTTTGGACAGAGAAGCTCGCATATGGTTAAGAATAGTCAATTCCTACTTGATTCCTGGGACACAATACACTAAGGTCACGTGTGATCGAGTCTGCTTGGTATATGCTCTAATGACGAATGTTCCCATCAACATTGGTGCAGTTATACGAACGTCGATGCAAAAAAACAAGGGTGTACAAAAGGTCCCATTTCAGTTTTAGCAACTTGTTGACTGCAATTTTAAGGAAAGAGCACATTGAGAAGGAGCCAGCGGACCATAAGTTGCCACGAAACCCGAAGAAGGTTGATCTCACAAAAATCAAAGATCCAAAAACTAATCAAGGCCTCAACCTTACCACTGCTGAGAGACATGCTCGAGATGCGAGTTTTTTTTCACCATCTATATGGTATGACTAGGTTTACTATGATGAATGGGGGTCGTGTGCCGACTAATGCAGAGCTTCGACAGTTGGACTATGACTATCCGCTTAATGAGCATGCTCGGGCCATGTGTGGAGTGGGGGTAAATTTTGAAGAACCTCTAGATGATGATGTGCCGACAGACGATGATCACCGACTGCTAGACTCTGATGTAGAGGACAACTCTGATGATGATTCTGACGCAGGGGGTATGACCCCTGATGTAGAAGAGGAGTCTGACTAACCAGTTTTTTGCTTATTTATTTACACTGAGGGTAGTGTGTTCCTTATAAGTGTGGGGTGCGGGTATATGTCTGCGGATTGCCTTGTCTGCTGTATTGATTGCCTTGTCTGCTGTATATCGTACTGCTTGCCTGCATTTATTCTATAGTTGTTTTGATTTAGTCGTAGTTAGTTAGTTGTAATTAGTCAGATTTTTGCATGAAATTGTTCTTATAGACGGCATGGCATTATAACAGGAGTTTGTGCTGAATCACTATTATTGAAACATTTAGGCTCTAAGTTGTGACTCATTCTGTGATAATTGCTTGTGGTTTAATTCATTTATCTGTTGGGTCAAGAATCTATAATGCTCCTAATTAAGTTGACCATGTGCCATGTGTGTGTAAGGTTATTGTATATTCTTTGTTGCGACTGATGCTAGAACTTGCCTAGTGTGTGTGTAAAGCGAAATAAAGATTGTGAGTTTAGGAGATGATTTAGGCATTTCTTTGGCAGCCCTGATTTTTTATCTTCTTTTTACCTACCTTTGTACATTGTCCTAGTGAACACCCATTGAGCCTTTAGCCATTTTCTTTGGCAACCTCATATGTAGCCTAATCTATTTTTTTGAAAAGACCATAATTTGATCCAAAAGTCCCTAAGCGCTTTAAATTGTAAAAGCAAGTTGAGTAAAGAGTGTGGCAAAATAAGAGAAAAATGGTGAAAGTGATGCCCCAAAGTTTAGTTATTGGTACATGAAAATATTGTGATCGGGACTGGCGTTCTGGTCCTTTCTTGGACATTATGCACCTCAACTAACGCAAATAGTCTAAACTGAGGGTGGCTATCATAGGGATGCTTAATAATAATAATAATAATAATAATAATAAAGGGAGTTGTATATTCCCATCATAGTGTTTTTAATTGAGTAACAAAATGGGTGAAGAAAGGTAGAGTGGTTGGTAGATGAAAGGAAGGTAGAGTGGTTGTTGAAAGTTAGTGTAAATGGCATAATGTAGTGTATTAAAGCGCTTAGGGAACATAGTCACCATTTCTGGCCAAAATAGTCCTACCCGTCCCTTTAGCCGACTTTACAACCCGTAAAGACCTATTTGATCCTAACCTTAGCATTCTGATATTAGTGGAGCATTACACTAAGGGCAAGCATATGGTCATCAGTTGTAATCTAAGAATTCTTTGTGAGAGTGAGAGCAAGCAAGTTCTTATACCCATATTTCTGAAAAATGCAAAACTATGAGTGATTATGGGTAACATTTTTTGTGAGCGCACATGGTTGATGATTGTTGGGTAGTTTTATATGATTTTTTGGCTTAACTTATGTGTACGAATTAACCAACTTAATGAGTCTATGTTAGAGGGTGAGTTGTTTCTAGTAATGATCAAGAAATCTACTCTTTGTTAATAGTTGTCGTGTATGTCTTGTTGAAAATTTTGTGTTGCTCTTGTGAAGTTTAGTTAGGTATTCGCATGGATGTACTATTTTGTTCGAGGACAAACAATGCTTTAAGTGTGGGGTGGTGATGTTGGGCGTATTTATACGTCTAAGCACCATAACTTACCCATGTTTCAGCTAAGTTTTGAGAATAAAATACATAAGTCTTGCACTTTTAATCTATTTTTAGTTAAGTGAGCTGACCTATGTGATTAGCATGCTTTTCAGGTACTAATGAGGAAGATTACAGCACTTTGGGGACCTGTGGACAGCATAGGAAAACTTCACATAAAAAGGAAAGCAACTTTTGGACTGAATGTGATGTATGAGAACTTTTTCCCAAGCAAACTCAATATTTTTAAATTGTTAAGGATGCAGTAGCAATTTATTAGAGAAGGATGTAATTAAAAGCATTATTGCTGAATTTTTAGGGCGGATTCAGATTCTGTATTATTTTGAAAATAAGGGAAAACAGCTTAGCTTGAGGACGGAGAGAGAGAAACGCGTTTTTCTCTTATTTTCGCTAGTCATCTTTATCACCAAGATCGTTCTAAGTTTTGGTATGATGAAGATTTCTATTTTGATTTCCGTTTTATTCATGAGTAGCTAAGCTTATTTGTTAGGGTTATGGAAACCTTGTAGTATACTCTCTATTGCTATGGGTTTTTGAATTTATGATGTGTCACGCCACTTATATCATTACTCTCTTCATTTTAATTGAATTCTCGTGGTTGCAAATATAGGGAATGCGCCATTATAGCAATAACTTGTTCGATAGAAAAGTTACTGTTTGGAAAAGAGAGTGTGACAAGAAAATAGGGTTTCCAACCTCTATTTTACACGTTAATGCCTTAGAAGGATTAACTTCTTGAAGAGTTCATACAATTGGTTGTACACTTTGGATTCGAGAGAACTAAGGTAAATAAATCCTTGATGGTTGAAAAACACTTGGATTTGGAATTAGAATACGTCTCTCTATAAGTGCATGCATGTATAAAATTCGTATTACTCATAGTCAATAGAGAAGTAGAAGCTACAAGGTGGACATAACCCTAACTTGTCATTCTCTGTGATCAAATATTATTACATATATCATCTCATCGTTACACTGATAATATTATTGTGCACCTAAACTAAAACCCCCCTTACCTTGGAACCTTCGATCAACAGTCTAATAATAATCGCATTACTTAGTGATCATAGTATTCCCTGGGGATTCGACACCCAACCCAGTTGGGTTCTATATTTGACAGCGACCGCTTGCACTTTCTAACGAGAGTTGTAATTTGGGCGTATCACTAGAGAAGAAAGAATGGCTAAAGATAAAAGTGGTGTATATGTTCCACTGATAAACCATGGTGCTAACTCGATATTAGAAGATTGCTTGCTAAGCTAGTGAAGGGTTCAGAGAATCATAAGAATATTTAAGGGATTAAGACAAACATATAGAGATTGACCCAAAAACTAGAATCAAATGTCACCGCGATTAAGTAGCTTGAGCAATAGTTTGGTCAGATATTGACTACATTAAATCAGCATCAGCCAAGCACTCTTCTGAGCAACACTGTGCAAAATTTGAATAACATCGATCATTGTTTAGATATTACTACTCAGAGTGGTAAGGATACTATTGATCCTCCTATGCTTGAGGTTGATGAGGTAAGGAATGATGTTGTTGATATTAATGATGCACCTGAAGCAGAAATTAAAAAGATGGTATCTAATGGTGAGACATCATTAAAATCGATGGGTGCAGAAAAATAAGCTGAGAAAGATAAAGGTAAGGGTAAGGAGGTCGACCTAGTCTTGAAGTCTATTCCACGACATCACCACCCTTTTCTTAAAGGTTGAAATACAAAAAGAAAGAAGGAAAGTATAAATAGTTTATTGCTATATGAAGGAGTTGAGTGTGAACATCCATCTTCTTGAAGCTCTTGAGCATACTAGTTATGCAAAATTTATGAAGCATTTGGTGACAAAGAAGAACACTGTTAGTTATGAGGATATTGGTGGTTTGCATCATTATAGTGCGATTATATTTGGATCTCTTATGCAAAAGAAAGGTGACAGCGGTGCCTTCACAATTCGTCGTGTGATTGTGTTATCTAGATTTGCTAGATCTTTGTGTGACTTGGGTGTAAGCATTAACTTGATATTGCTGGCAGTGTTCAAACAACTAACTTGAGACCTTCGTAACCCACGACAATGTGATAATTGATGGCAGATCATATAGTTAAGAAACCTATGAATATATCATTTGATGTTTTAGTCAAGATGGATAACTTTATCTTTTCGGCCGACTTTGTTATCTTGGATTATGAGGTTGATTTTGAGATGTCCATAATTTTGGGGAGACTATTATTAGCTACAGGTAGAGCATTAGTTGATATGGAAAAAGATGAGCTTAAGTTTAGGATGAATAATAAGGAAGTCATGTTTAATGTTCGTAAAATTATGAAGCAGCCAACTGACATAAGGATGGTTTTGATAATAAATTATGTTGATGATCCTGGAAGGTAAGCCTATGGATACCTTGATGAAGTCTGAGTAATCAAGGTACCCACGTCGTACCTCGACGTTAAATTAGGCGCTGCTTGGGAGGCAACCCAAGGTATCTTATTATTTTTACATTTATGATAATTCGTGTTAGTGTTATTAATGTTAGATCTATGCACTTAAGGTACCACAGGTATATTCCTAACTCTTTTTCTTTGTAGCGACCCAGTGCATTGAGGATAATACATGCTTATTCGATGAATATGGGGCTACTTTTAGGTCTAAATGTCCTCTTGGGATTTTTGTTGCCGTGTCTTTTTTTTCCTAGAGTTTGTTCTTATTAGAGTTAGTATGTTAAGGTATTGTTTTATTATTGTGTCTCTTTTACCCAGTCTGTTCTTCATAGAGACGACATGTTTAGGTATTATTTTGTTTAATTAGGAGAAAAATAAAGAACCTAAGTATAGTTAACATGTTTTATTTATGTTTTTATGTGTTTGAAAAGGGCACCCCTCCTAAAATTTTATGAATTGTGTGATGTGATATAGATGTGACCATGGTTTAAATCTTATCATGGCATTAGTATTAGGGACAAAATAACCATAGCTTAACATTGCATGGACTGGATAGGTAGTAGTTGGTGAAAATATGATGTATCATGTATGTGTGAGGTACTTACCTAGTTCCCTGTGTGCATTTAATTCAGAACTTGATCGGTTAGTCTTGCCTAGATTGTAGGGTAGTTGGTTAGGACATGATCATAGTCCATTTTGACTTAGTCCACTCTTAGCCTAAATAACTATCCAAATGTGAATAAGTATCCCTTAATCCCTGATTTGAACTTTCATTGACCGATTTTCTTGTTTTCACTTTGTTACCTTCCTAGTTTGATTATAGTGAACCTGTTTGGGCCTTGGTCCCTCCCTGGACACTGTGTACCTCAACTTAGGAAAATTGCCTAAGTTGAGGATGGTTATCATAGGGGTGCGTAGTTTGAATTGGGTATGAAGAGGGGTGTGAATAAGAGAAAAGAAAGTAGATTTTGGGTGTGGTAAAAGAAAAGAATGGAAAAGAAAAAACAAAAAGAAAGAAAAAAATAAAATAAAAAGCAAGAAAAAAACCATACCCATTCCAAAAAATCCATATAGGAGAAAAAAGGAGGAATAAAAGAAAATAGTTAAGAAGTGGAGCTAAAATACAAGTGTAGTGTCAAAGAGGGTGAGTCACTAGATCCCAAATGTACAATACTTGCCCCAAACCTACATTACAAGTCGAGCAAAGCTCTGTAGTGATCCTAGTCTAATTATCCAAAAAACTAAGGTATAAACCATAAGGGAAAGCTATGGTATTCTATGCACATTGATTGACATTTCCTTTGTAAGAGTGCGTATCTTGACATAGTCCTTTGCATTGACTTGCATGGTGATATTATGAAAGTTGGGACTTCTTTTCTGTAAGGGTACATGGGTTGCGTTGTTGACTGTTTATTTGCTCAGGTAATTTAACTTGTATATTTGCTTGATTATATGTTGCTAATGCAATGACATTTCTTGATTCCTTTGTGTCATATTGTTGTGCTACATAGGTGCACATAGTGGTTTTAAAATGTTGGAAATTGGATGGGGTAAGAGTTTTTGAGCTGAAATTGAGTTGACTTCCGTAGGTGTCTTGGGTTTTTCTTAGTTAAGCATTTTAATATTTTTCTTATGTGTTATTTGCCTGAGGAAAAAGTTCTAAGTTAAGGGTGTTGATGTGTCATGGTTTCATGGCACTTTTGATGCTTAAAAATTGGGAATTATGCAAGTACTTAGGTCTTTTTTGTTAGGTGTGATGTGTTTTTGTATTTGTTTTGTAGGAAAACAGGGTTAGGAGCAAAAGAGGAGAAAAAGAGTTGAAGTATTGAAGAGGCACCCACTTACGGGCCGTAAGTGGGACTTACGCCTATTGTAGGTCCTTCCGTAAGTGACAGAACAAGAGTTTTGAAAGTTAGATGTTGGTCTGATACCTACAAAGGCCACTTACGGGGCGTGAGTGATACCTACAACACTCATAAGTACCCCATAAGTGGATGATCTATAAGCTGGAGTTTTCTTTAAGACCTACAAATCCATCTAGGGTCCGTAAGTAGTACCTACGACCCATAAGTGGGTTCGTAGATAGGTGCCGACTTAGTTTTCCTATTTTTTTTAGGTTAGGATTTTTAGGGTTCTGATGTATCCTAGAAATATCCCACTGTTGTTTGTTATTAGTTAACACACTCTTTATACTTATACCTTATACTGAGTTTGAGATACACTTTTGATCTTGGAATTCTTGTTTTGGTCTTTACCGTTTGAGATTAATTTGGGATTTTGGTTTTCATACTTAATTTATAGTAAGATTATTCATTTTCCTTCTTTAATGAATTTTATGGGTGTTTTTGCAATCATGAGCGGCTAAACCTCCTAACTACGGTTGTGGGAACCCTGATGGAAAAACAAAGTAGAGGAAGTACAAAGTCTTTCTTGATTTCTGTTCTTGCATGTATTGTGATTTTCTAAAGAAGATCACAATAGTAATGTAAAGCTATTGACATTCATTTTATAATTGAGACCCAAAAAGAGATAGTTAATCTGGGATTCAGGATAAGGTTAGTAATGCAACACTTCGAGACTCAAAAAAAGATAAGTGAAATTCACCAAAGGTGTTCAAAAGATGGTTGGTGATACATAACTTGTTAGATTTTGCATGTAAGGCATCGAGATAGTTTGACGAGCACGATAAGTCTACGGAATTGGGAAGTCAGAGGGAACACAATCCTAGTATTCATCTCATATTGATTTCAACTTAAAGTGCAAGATTTGTTACTACTGTTCTCACAAAATCCCACCATTTACTTTGCACTTTTCGACTACTTCAGCAAGTTCGTGAAGAGATTCGTCGTATTCCATATGGGTTTGACCCCAACCTTTTGGGTTTTTATTTGACAGCGATCGCGTTATACTTTCTTGAAGGTGTAATTTTGGGTGACATCAATCGTCCTTTCATACAAGCACAAAAGTAGGCATTATTCGAGTCACCCAAGTATAGCCACTTGATCCTTGACTTTTGTTGTAGGACTTAATTAAAGTCCAATTCTCTAATTGTTATTTTCCCCTCTCAAATAATTGAGCATGACTGTTTAGGTTTCTCATTTGATGTTGAATCTCATCCAACCTCTTTCTGTAACTTACAATATTTTCCTCAACTTTGGAGTTGTCTCTAGCATTTAAATATTTCAAGTTATGCTAAACTACCCTAAGTTTATTTCATATAGCATCCACTCCCATTCCATGAACTTGCTGCCTATAGTATGTCCCGATAGAATCTTGGTACTCAAGATGGTTGGCAAAATGTTTGAAGACCTGAATGATCTTGGACCCTTCTTAATACTTGCTTCAATATTAATAGACAATGGAGAATGAGCTTAACACTTTAGACCAATAGTTCTAGCTTCCAAATACGAGAAATCTGTCATTCAATCTTTGTTTGCTAATACCCAACAAATTTTGTTGAGGGTGTGGTTATTAATCCATGTATTCGTCCTCTTAAATGTTTGAAGATTAGTTAGTCCAATTGCCAACATTATATCATTAGGGTTGGCAACTTCATACTCTTGGACTGGATTGCCATATATAGAACATGTCCTTTGCCCCTATAACAACATTAAAGTCATACAAAATTATCCATGGTCCATGACACGCAAAGCATCCCATAGTGGTCTCCTACCAGGTACTGTATGCAAATCATAGAGTAGTATGACATAAAACTATGGTCCTCACTTTTACATGTATATACTGATTGTGAGTGGTTATCACCTAAAAGTGACAATGTTTATATCACACAAAACCTAGTGTTTGCCCTTACCATTTTCATCCTAATTGAGCAATTACCCTAGCCTGAAGCTACGTTCATTTTGGTATTACCAACATGTTTCTCTATAACCTTATATTCTAAGATAGCTATGAATCATTCATTCTTCAATGTAATAAACTTTGTTACTTCATTCTACTTATACATTTTATTTATACCTCATATATTATATGCTAGGACTTTCATTAATCAAGATATAGGGTCAGAAGGCCTCACCATATCCCTATTTGGGTTTCTTTGCTCCTATCTCACCTATTTTGAGCCTTTTGTTAACTGTCTAGAAGGGAACTCTAACAGGATGAACACATTCATTGTAGCAAGTTCCTCACTTTGACTTTAAAGAGCGTTATCTACCACCCTTTCAGTGACTTTAGTCCATCCTTCTTATTCAATCCACTTCTCCACCAACGTAGTAACCTGATCTAGTTGGTCTGGCATATGCTTCCATTTCCATGTTAGTTTTATTTATTTTACTCTCTATGTAGCTTCATCTCTCTTATCTTGCTTGGCATGTGGCGTTCTTTGTCTCTTGATCTTGCTTTTTGGAATGACATTTTTGTCCCACTTGTAAACAAGACACACAGTATAGTCTTCCATTCTTAGTTTATTTCTTGCTTAAACATTTTCCTATTAGTATCCAACAACTTCACTGATTTTGGGAGGTTTCTAGTTATGTCCATCTCAACCAACAACTTAGGATAGGATATCCTCTCAACTTTAGTGGTATAAGAATTAGCATATATAGGCCTCCCTTGACCATTTCCTATCCTACTGAGTGAATTTAAACTCCAATAACTTAAAGTAAGCCCAACATTATTATATATGAAGGCATCATCCTAAGGACTTCATTGTTAAGGTCAAACTCATCCTAAACCTTCACAATTATTGGCATATTTTAGATCATATAAGGGCCTGAATATAAGACCTCATTTTTATCTTTACTACTTTGGAACTTTACTAGGAATGTCTACTTGATTCTAATTACTTGCCACATATCTTAAGATAACTGTAGTTATTGGTGAATTCCCCACCATATAGAAAATGATTGCATGCTTCCAATTTTTAGCTCCTTTCCCTGTATCATCCTTTTGCAATTAAACTATTAGGTTCGCATCAACTATTACTGGAGCAGTGAAGTTCAGTTCCATACCTTTTATGGTGATTGGGATCTATGGCGAAGCACATCATCAAGTCAATAGAGGTTCATGGAACACTTTCACCAAGTTTGAGGTGTTTTAAGGAATTTCAAGTGACTTCTTCAAGCTATACACTCTTTAATTGAGACGATGGAGTTGTTGAAGACCATTGAAGATCCATGTGTGAAGGGTACTAAAGATATGGAAGATAACTTGGATTGAAGAGAGTGAAGACCTACATATGGAGATGATCAAGCTATGAAAGATATTATGTTTGGGTTTATTTTGGCTATTAATGCTGCAAGACCACTTTTTGGCTATGCTTTCAAAGGAAAATCCTATAAATAGTTATCTTAACTAATTTCATTCCTTAGGTTTTGATGATTATTGAATTTATCTCCTCCGTGAGAGATTGTGAGCTTGTAAAACTTATGTTCTCTTGTTTAGAAATTGAGGTTGCAAGGTGAATTTATTTCATTTAAAGTCTTCATCATAGATTAGCTGCTTGTTTTAGATTTATCAGTTGAGGTATTAGATTTTAATATAATACTTAGTTGCTTTTGATTTCCTTACTTGTATCTATTCTTCTATCCTTTGATTTGGTGCTTGTTAGGTTACTTTATTGGAGGTTTTTACTCTAATATAGGCTACTGTTGTTGTTAATTAGATTCTTGCTTGTGGGCCCTCTTGTTTCTTTACTTTCTTGTTCTTAATTAGGATTTCATTCTTTTTGTTTTAATATTGCATCGAATTGGAATCAGAAATGAGTATAGGTTTATTTCCACAAATCGGGTTTTTTTACCAAAAAAATTAAAAAATCCAAAAAGATAATCATTGTATATTTGTTTTTATTGTGTTTCTAACACTAATTTTTAATTCTATAATGTTTATTAAGTCTAGATCTGAGATTTCATCTTGTTTGAGAAGAATTGAAGTTCTCATCATTGTTGGGTAGAAGAGCTTGAATAACAAACAAGTGGGTTTGAAAATCTAAAAATTTTGAGTTTGAATTGAAGTTTCAAATGTATTGGGATTTGTTTCCCATATTAAAAGGAGTCTAAATTTTAAATTTGGTAGAATTTGGAGTTGATTTGAACATTCTGCCATTTTGAGTTTGAATATTTGAAAAAAAAGGGGTCTTCTAGATTCAGTGTTTGATTAAGTCTAATTTGTAGTAGGCGTTGTTCTCTAACTTTAAGAGAAGCTAGATCTAAAATGGGATCAATTCGAGTTAATTTGAAGAAGGTTCAAATTTTGATGTTCTTGGTGTTCTTTCTAATCTTCATATCTTATTGAGGAAAAATTAGAAGTTTCGTTAGATCTAAAAGATAAGAAATATAAAAGTGTTAAGAGTGTAAACACCACTAGAAATTTACCAAAAAGGGGCAAGTACCAGAAGAAAAAGAAGTATAAAGTATACAAAAATTGGTTACACGTGTTTTTCCCGGAAGCTTGTGCAGACCTATATGCCTCACTAAAATATATTTTTCGGCCAACATATCTAGTGCACAACAAAACAGTACCTAAGTGCCTTGGATGTGCTGACCCATGTGCCTCAACACAATTTGATGTCTTGCCAGCACATGTAATTCATAGACCCACTTTTATGACTTTAATTTTCTTCGATGAATCTCAATTTCTAATTTTCCAGTTTTATTCTTTGATTCCAATTCACCTTTTTAATTCTTAAAACTAATTATCAACTAGTAATTGACCTACTTAGTTGTTGGTTAGTTCTCGAGTCCATAATTTTTTTCGTGCTAATTCCTTCTAGGTTTTCTCATTTTAAGAACTCGTTAAGAGTTTTCTGACTTAAGTCTGCTAGTATTAATTGAGTCATCCATATTTATATTAAATAAAGATCTACTCCGACCAAGAGTATTAATTGGCACTTTGCATACCACCAGATAAAAACAAGTTTTAATATTAGCCAAGCCTACTTGAGACAATTAAAGGTATGAAAATGTGAGTGGTAGTGAAGATCTTTTATTACTAACCTTGTTTTCTCATTTTGTAGATACAAAGGAGATATAAAGAAGTATGCCATCAATAGCTTCATATCCTTATAACATGACATGAGAGACTACGCTCGTAGCGATAGAATGTATGAGTATAATGATGAAGAAGAATATGAAGGCGATAAAAATAGTCATGGTCATGAGTCATATGGATATGAGAAATACTATTTTGGAGGTGAATACAAGGAAAATGATGCTCATTAATCCTATGATGAAGGTGGTGGAAGAAATGAGCCTTATAATGACTCTTATGGTTATGATGAAGGCTATGAGGGTACTCCACAGTATGTCTTTTACTCTTCTTATGATGAAAGTAGCAATGAAGGTAATGAGTTTGAGTGTGGAGATAGCAAAACATCTTGTTCTTATGATAGACAAAAAGCACAAGGTCATAAAAAGTCCAATTTCCAGGCATTTCAATATTTACAAATGATAGTTTCTATATGCATAGTATGAATGGAGTGACAAGGCATCCTAGTGCAAAAGGCATGGAATCATCCCCATCCTACAATATCCAAGGGGTTGAAAGTAGAGTGAAACTCACAACTAAAACAAATATTGATGATCCAAGGAGGCAAGTCCTTAAAAATACAGATATTTGTGGGGTCTTCAAGATTCTTTCATATCCTTGATGACCAGTGCTATGAAAACTACATCTATCCTTCTACAGTAGAATACTTGAGAATGACTTGTGTATTATATTATGATACATATTTTACCACGGATGGATATTGGATTACTGAGAGTATGAAGGTCTTCTTTACACATGGTGAATACCATAAAGAGATTTAATTTGGTATACTCTCCATGAACTCTTTCCACTTATTTTTTGGATCTATTTAGTTTAACAATCATAGATTTCAAATGTGTAAGAATGGTACAAGTATGTCATGGACAAGAGTGGAAAAAGTCTATTTCCACCTATTTTTTCTAATCGCCATCAAAAAAATTTGGACACTTATTCTAAATCTCATGAATACCAGAGACAAAATATTGAGAAGAGTACGAGAGTGCAACGTGGTAACTAAATAATGAAAAAATGAGAGGATGTGTGGAGTGAAGTGAGAGATTTGCCTCAAAACCAATCTAACCTTCTTGTTCGTCCTTCTTTTTGTAAGAATAATTATGCTGGTACAAGGTCAACAAATCGAGGAGTATAAACTCCCAATAAGGAGATTGACCTTAAGGATATGTTGAATGCAATAATATCCTCAAAAAAGTAGCTTGAAAAGTGTTCCAATACTTTGAGAAGAGTTCGATCCTGGGTAAAGAATATCTTTCTTATGAACTTCAAGGTAAAATAGCTAAATTTGACACTTTAGAATTTTCCAATGAATAAAGTGTGAGTGATAACTTGACTTCACTCAATAAAAATAATTCTTACCATATAATTATGATATATTTGTTGAAAGTTTTCATACACTAGACGATCTTATTGATGACCGAATTGATTCTTACTGTAAGATCAATTTGTGCCCACCTAATGTTGAATCTTGTTATGTGATTAAGAGTATTGTTAGGTAAAACTTGTGTTGATCAACATATTTGTGACTCTAATCCACTAATTGATCACTAATTGAGAAAGTGTTTGATATGATTAATAAGCCTCAAACTAGTAATGATGTAGATAAACTTGATCAATTAATAAAGAGTGATTCTTTGATCATATCTCTTATTGAAGAAAATTTATGTGATTGAAACTACATTGGAAAATGAAAATTTTCTTTTCGAGAATGTGATTATTCTCCACCTTTGATTTATTGTTTGTATTTAAGTATAATATCTTGTTTAATGATCAAATGATATCTCCTAGTGTGATTCCTAGTGGGGTAAATTGTAAAGGTAATGCAACTCTTCTTGAGGTCCATAACTTGTTATAATAACTCAGTATGGGTTTGTTAAAAAACAAGGCCCTTCTAACTTTTAGTTTGTTATTTCTTCTTTGTGTTGTGTGCATATATGAGAATATCTTGGATAAAGTTAACTTGTGTGATGCCTTATTTTACTATATATTTACATATGATGGTACGTATGCTTATCTGGGAGTAAATCAGGAGTACTAGTGGGCCAAATGGGCATTTCTTTGATCCAAATTTATGTATATTTTTTATTTTTTTTAATCTTTGTGACAATTTGAAAATAAAAAAGTATTTTTTGTAATGGTATATTCTTGAGCTTCTAACCTTAAAGGTGTGAAGATGATACTCGAAGCTTGGTGTAAGATAATTGAGCTTAAAAGAAATTGTCACTAGAGGAGATCTCATGGAGCAATAATTTAGTATGAGGCACATTTTATATTTTTTTCAAGAAAGGTATGTACACATAGATTTTATGCTTATTATTGGTATTTCTAAAGGTATAGAGGTAACATTTTTGTGTGATGAGTATCATATTAACACTTTTTTCATTTATGTTATTTTTTGTTGGTGGTACTATATGACTTTATTATGAACTTCCGTGTTATATGTTAGCTAATTTGTTTGGAGGATACCTTTGTATTTGACCTCGGGGACAACCTAGAAGTAATTTCATTCTTTATGTGGGCTAGTGCATTAGGTGGAGTCTTGACTTGAGTTGTCCTTGTTTATGATATTGCACAGAACCATGAGGAATATCATGTGTTTCTTGACTTAAGGGGAAATATGTGCCTCTTGAAATATAGAACCAACAAGAACATACATGTTTGAATTTCTAGATTCAATGGTTCTCTTGATTTACCCATTTTGCCAAAATTTCATGAGTAGCCAAACATCTTTTGCTTTGTTTGAGTCCATATATTGTTTTGATTTTATTTTGATGCATTGTTGTATCATAAAAGTGAGCAATTTTAAGTGTTTATTACATCCCATGTTTGCTTTAAGTATTATCATATGTCTCATGATGATTAACTTGTTTAGATTGAAAGAGGACTTGTACTTATTCTCTTTTATTTTTTATGAGATTTAGATTCGAGGATGAATTCATTTCAAGAAGGGGAGAATGACCGATCACAAAAATCGTGAGGAGATTGATTTTTATTAGGATCTATGGTGAAATGCAACATCAAGCCAATAGAGGCCCATAGAACTCTTTCACTAAGTGTGAGGTGCTTCAAGGAGTTTCAAGTGCACTTCTTGAAGCTATACACTCTTTGATTGAGATGAAGGAGTCCGTAAAGACCATCAAAAACCCATATGAGAGATATTAAAGATACGAAAGATAACTTGAATAGAATAGAGAAAAGACACAGACATGGATATGATCAAACTATTGAAGATAACCTATTTAGGTGTATTTTGGTTATTTATGCAAAAGCCACTTTTGGTCTATGCTTGTAAAGGAAAAAACTTATAGTTTACTTCATTTATTTCATTCCTTAGTTTTTGATGATTATTGAACTTATCTCCTCTTTGAGAGATTGTAAGCTTGCAAATCTTATGTTTACCTTGTTTAGAAATGGAGATTACAAGGTGAATCTGATTCTCATGTGGTCTGCATCTTAAATTAGGTGCTTGTTAGATTTGAATATAATCTTTGATTTCTTTTGATTTTATTAGTTATGTCTATTCTCCTACCCTTTTGATTTGTATGCTTGTTAGGTTACTTAACTAGAGTTTTAACTTCAATATAGCTATTGTTGCTAATTAAATCCTTGCTTGTATGCATCTCCTATACTTAATTTCTTGTTCTTAGTTAGAGTTTTGTTCTTTTGGTTTCAATATTGCATGAAATTTCCAAAATTAGAGCTCTTTCTAAGTATAAGCCTAGCCTCAAGTGATGGGTTACTTCCATGGAGAGTGTAACGCCACCTTTCTATTGAATAAGTCTGGGTATTATCAATCTTTGTCTTCTAATTGAGTTAGATTTTGCGTTTTTCCATTATTTATCCTAGGGCCAAATATATCATAACATTTATTTCCTTGTACTTATTAGTCAGTGGTAGTAGACTCTGGGCATTTTGACGGTTGAAGCATGATAGGTCACCTATCGTGCACTGATCAGTGAGAAACAGGCTATCATGGCCATTGATCTTTTATTTTATACTTCTTGTTAGGAGGCAAAATACTATATGTTTGATTATACTCTTCATATTCACTGAATCCTTCTACATCATGCTATTCTAAACTAAATATTAGTTTACCTAGTCAATACTCGTACACTTCTTGGAGGATTTGTTGAGTGAGTCCGACATCCAAAAGGCATAAATTTAAATTCATTGAATCAAAAGGGCATGTCTCTAAAAATGTGCATTAAAAGAGGTTATTTGCCCAAAATTGAGTGAACTGCATATTTCACTGTTAATTATGTTATATTCTCCTTAACTTACTTTAAAAAATTTAAGAGGTTTGACAGGAGCTACGAGAATCCCAATTTCAACATTTATTTTTGTAGTTTGCCCAGTGAGGGGCGAACAAAGACCAAACATATATATTTTGTTTTCTCCAAGTTCAAACAATAAATTTTATTCTACTTACGAAAGAGCATGTATGTTCTTGTATCCATAGCAAAATAAAACACTTAAATTTTACGGTTGAGCTTTGTTTTGTCAAAAAATAATACTTGTAGTTGCGGTAAAACTTTCTATCATAAAAGAAAAGGATGACCAAAATTGTTAGAGTTAATTTATATAAGGATGGTAAAGTTGTATATGAAGCTGTTTCGATCATATATAGTTTTATTTCTAAAATGTTTTAATAATAATTACCAACTACCCTCAAATTACAATCATCTTGTACGTGTTTTATGGACACAATGAATGTATATGATCCCAAACTTTTAGTTGTTACCATTGAATGATATCTAATAACACTTTCCGCTAATGGTTATTCAATTTTTGATCAAATTGGAATTTGAGATGGTGATTGTTTATAATCATTCTTCTTACTCCTGATATTTCTACAATTACATACGTCTAACCATGTTTGATATGTATACAAGAATTAAGAAAACTATTCTATAACTACATGATCCATTATTATTAAAATATACATCGTTACGAGTACGAGTTATGGAAAGATTTTAAAATATGGTCTTTCTTCTTACTTAGGATAGTTTTTACAATTACATACGTCTAACCATGCTTCATATGTATACAACAACAACAATATACCCAGTGTATTCTGTAACTATTCTATAACAACCCGCTCCATCATTATTAAAAGACACCTCGTTATGAGTAATTTAAAAAATATTTTGAAAATTCAATCTCAAATTAGTATGGGATGATGCTGCTAAAAATTTTGGAATATGAAATTCTAGATCGGGCTAACGTTATCCCTCTGTAGTGGCCGGCTGGCCGCTATACCGGGATGATGGGACCAGAAATCCTAGCTTATTATGTGTGAATGATAACTAAGTCTTAGTATTGCTTTTACAATGTATTTTCACTGAAAGTGATGACCGTTTGATATCATAAGTGTTAATCACATACAATAAACTTATATTAAAGCTTGTTAGATTTTACAAGTGCTGTTCAGTTGTCATTGTAGTTGTGATTGTTGTAATATCTTTCATTATTATGAAATGTACCGGTATTTAGACATCTTCCCGAAACTGATTGATATAAGATTGTTAGTCACTTGATGTCTGCAATTAGTACATAGACAAGATTCATCCCTTCAGGTCGCACACGTAAGACCCTTAGCATGTATTTACAAAGTATAGGTGAAAATGATGGTTCCTTGAGTGAATTAGGAATTATTTTTTTTCTTAATTATATATTGGTTCCTTTAGTGAATAGGATTTATGTGCCTAATTGCTATGTTTGGTTCCTGTATGTACATTGGGATGCATGATATTTGCGATTGTTGATCATGATAATTGCAATTGTTGTAGTTCTTGTGGATCCTTGAGTGGTCTGAGAAGTTTTCTTAATTGACATACACTATGTCCTATTGGTTCATTAAGTTGAGAAAGTTAAGTTTTTATCTAATATATTGGCTGCTTGCATGAACTGGGCTATGTAATGACCGATGTATTAGATTTTCTATGAATTGGGACTTATTATTGTGATATTTTCTATTTGATTGGGAAGGATCCAGGAGAGATATGGGTTATCGTTGATAAAAGAAAAAAGTATATTCTATAATTTCCACTTCTTAGGTGAAAGAGACAAGGGGAAGTACTTTATGGTGGAGTCAGATTGGTGATCATAGTCAGATTGGGCTTTTGTACTTGTTGACTCATATTTACTTAACTTCATGGTGTACTTGTTTACAAGGTTATAAACTTTGAATAGAGCTTCAAATAGAGTGGTTAATTTGCCGTGCTATATTATGGTCATGTGTTATAAGTCGAGTTAAAGTTATTGATATGTGTTCTTGTTATGCTCATCTCTTGGTATGGTCGGTGGTCTAGCGCTTATTGCATTTTAAGTCAGGAAGGCGAGTGTTGTTATTTTGTTAATTGTACGCTATAAACTTAAATAGACCTAAAGAAGTTAGGTTGTCAAGGTATGTGTCACGACCCAAAAATAAGGGTCATGATGACACTTGTCGCGGTGAACCTTGACAAGTAAGCTTATCATCCAAATTGATACACAAAGGAGGGGGGAGATAGAAATAATCCCAAGGCAAGGTTTCTAGAACAAAGCCTAACCATACAAAATAATATTAAAATGGACCATACAACAAAACATATTATACCAAACTCTCAAAACCTGGTGTCAATAGTGTAAAAACTACTAATGCAATCCAAAAGATATTATACCAAACTCCCAAAACCTGGAGTCAATAGTGTAAGAACTACTAATACAATACATGAGTCAAATGCATCAGAATATCCAAGAGCAACCATATCTGTCTTTGAATACTAGTAAAGACATAAACTAATACAGAAAGATAGGAGTGGATCCCAGATGTATGAAAGTCCAATCACTACCTTGAATAATTTTGAAGGCGCCCGAAATCAAGCCACGTAAGATACACCCGCACCAGAATCTATATTGAAAGGGCACAGTAAGGATGGGTACGTTCCACCTATACTCAGTAGGTATCATAGGCCGACCGAGCAAAGTAGAAAATAAAGCATATAAAATACACACTAAGGGCAAATCCGTTGTAGTAAAAAAAATATACCACAATGATAGCCCACACCGCTTGCACTAACAGTTCTATAATATCCACATACAATATAACAAAACACCCAAAAAGAATACAAGTATACATTTACCACATCTAAGTAAATAAAAGGGGAACAACATATACGATAGCATCGAGTACAAGTAAGGGAGGTTAGAACAATAGATAGGTAACAAGTCAAACAGAATATAAAATCATATCACAAGAATAATACGCAAACACAATAAGAATGATGGTGGTGATGTAATGCATGAGGTTATCACACAACCTTCGAGACGTCACACAACCTCCATATATCCTACGAAACTATAACTTCCCGACATAGGACCCATGGGGGGTTCGTCAACCCATATACTATCCATATATCTATATCTCCTCCCCGACATATCCCTGGGGGAGGGTTTTATATGATGTCACATTTTTTGTTATAAAAAGGTGTTGCTAGTATTTTTCAATATTTCCACAGTGGTACCATTTTTCATAAATAAGTATGTGGATGCAATGCTCACAAACAACCACAATAAGTATTTCCACAACCAACCACAATGAGAGCTTCCACTACCAACCAATATGTCAATCACATAGGTTGGTAGTGGAAGCTAATAGAGTATGAATACATCATAATACATAATTGATTCATATGCCATCCATGAATTTCCACTCAATATTCCAACCATCCATGAATTTCCACATGATTCATATGCCAATAGAGTATGAATACATCATAATACATAATTGATACCACAATATGCTTTTCATGAAATAAAACAAAATTATTCCACATCTCACAGGACCCCACATAATCGCATATAACACATAATATACCAAATCCACCAATTCTATCACATATAGTCCCCCACACAGGCATAACACAATAAGATAGCCATTTTTCATGATTAGTCATGCATTTTGTATCAACATTAACTACCCAATCCAGTTTGAAAGAAGTTACGCCATAACCTACCTCAAAGGCCAAAAATTGATCCACAAGACTTTAATCTTAAAGCCTTGCTCTTCACGAATGGACATGAAAATCAACTAAAATATCAAAATATAGAATCTACGCATTAAAAGAAAGCCAACAATAGCCATATTGCCAAGTATCAAGTCGGAGTCAAAACAGACCCCCAAAATGAGTTTTTGAAAAAGAAGGACAAAATCATAAATTTGTTTCATAAACGTGTTCTCCATATTTTTAGGAGTCTACAACTTAAAACCCAAGTGAAAATGAGTTAAAAATGAGATCCAAATTGAAGAAAAATCTTTTTAAAACTTTACTGGGTAAAATCTTTGAAATCCATTTAAAAATAAGAGTCGAAGTTGTTTTGAATATAAAATTGAAGGCAATATGATAATTATAGGATTAGAAACTCATTCAAGTGAAAAAGGAGCGAAATTGGGGTTTAAATTGGAGGAATACCATTTTCGAGCCTTACAGGCCAAAATTCCCAAATTCCATACTTTAATTAGTGTTTAAAACATAATTTAATGTTAAAGATGGAAGAAATAAGTTGAAATGAGTGTAATGGAGCTTACCCTAGCTTAGAAAAGGAGAGAGTTACTCAAAACTATGAAACCCTAAGCTATAAGTCTAAAAAATGGCAAAAAATTGAGAAAATCGGGTATTTATATACACAGGCTTCACAATCGCGATCCAGGGTCGCGATCCCGGAACCTTGCTTGACAGAGGTATCGCATTTGCAAAAGGGGTGTATCGCGATACTGCTGCCCAATCAAGATCACAGAATAAGGCGCGCAATCACGGGTGCACCAGCTGGGGACTTGGTGAATTTCCAAGTCTCTAACCCCTTAGAATTTATCCAGAATCCCGTGAACGCAAACGAACTATGCTATCCTATCAAATTTAATGCTCTAAACTCAATGGAGATATCAGATTTTCAAAAAAACATCATTTTCACAAAGTTGACCCCTAAAATAAAAAATCACAACTTTCTAAATCTAGGGTCGAAATGAGATTTAAAAGCCGTAAAACCACACTAACCATTATACCACCCTAAAATCAAAGTTTTGGATCTACTCGCACAGTCTGTTTTGCCATCCATCACACGGATCATAAGATATCAATTGAAATCAACTATAAGGCTCTTAAAGGCTCCAAAAACCTCAAAATCACACAAATGGAATCAAATGCATTGGGAACCGTGCCAATCATCCTCACACCCTAAAAATACCACAATGCAACCATGAGAAAGGGTAAAATAGTCAAATCACATAAAAACACATATTTCACATATTTCATCAAAATTCAAGTCGTTGCACTATTCACCACTAAAAATCTATTTAGTCCTCAAACTAAAGGCAAGAGAAACGCCTGAATCAAGAGAGAGTTGGGGATAAAAATTATACATATCAGACACGACCTCCCAAGTAGCCTCATTTACAGGTCAATGCCTCTACTGGACCTTAACCACAGGAATAACTCTTGAGAGTAACTGTCTAACACCCTAGCCAATATGGAGACCGTCTCCTCAATAAACGACAACCTCTCGTCTAACTGAACCGACTCACAACGAATGGCATAAAACTTATCCAGAATGTTCATAGAAACATGAAAAATTAGATAAACAACTGATAAATCTGAGGGCAAGGCTAACTCATAAGCCACATCACCAATAGCCTAAAGAAATTCAAATGGACCAATATACCTCAGGCTAAGCTTTTCCCTCTTCCCATATCTCATCACATCCTTCATGGGTGAAACTCGAAGGAAAATACAATCACCAACACCAAATCTCATAGCACGAAGTATACGATCAGTATAACACTTCTGCCTACTTTGCACCGCTCGAAGTCTATCATCAATGATCCAAAATCTATCCAAAGACTCACAAAGCAAGTCCGTAGCTCGAGGTCTAACCTCAGAAACCTCAAACCTACCAATTAGAGAGTGACGATGCCTACCATACAAAGCCTCAAAAGGATCCATATCGATACTGGAATGGTAGCTATTATTGTATGCAAACTCTTCTTAGGCTAAATATTGCTCCCACTGGCCACCAAAATCCATCACATAAGCACAAAGCCTATCCTCCAAAAGCTGGATATTCTACTCTGACTGACCATCAGTCTGGGGGTGAAATGTTGTTCTAAGGTTAACCTGAGTACCCAAATCACCCTAAAAGGTCATCCAAAAGTGAGAAGTGAACACAACATCTCAATCCAAAATGATAGACACCAGCACACCATGTAGCCACAATCTCTTGAATGTAAATATGAGCCAGCCTCTTAACACTGAAAGAGACATGTACAAGAATTAAATGTGCAAACTTGGTCAATAGATCCACGATTACCCAAACACTATCAGATCTATCGAAAGTACGAGGCAACTATGTCACGATGTCCATAGTGATCCATTCCCACTTCCACTTAGGAATGGGAATCTCTGAAGCAATCCACTAGGATTTAAATACTCGACCTTAACTTATTGGTAACAAAGGCAATGAGCTATAAAATCTGCTGTGTCCTTCCTCATACCACCCCACTAGTAATATTGTCTCAAGTCACGATATATCTTACTCACTATCAGATAGATGGAATACCTGGAATAATGGGTTTCCTCCAAAATCAATCTAATCCATTAACCCACTCTCGGCCCCTAATCCTTAAAACAACATCAGAATCAAGTGAGGCTTCCTTAGCCTCACCACTCAACACCTTATCTTGAATCTACCTCAATCTTATATCATCTAACTAATGAGATCAAATCTGCTTCATCAAACAAAATCTAGCCTCCATAAATGCCAAAACACACCCAGGTATTGAAATATCGAGCCTAACCATATGTTTAGCCAAAGACTAAACCTCTAAGGTAAAAGGCCTCCCCTGGGTCAAAAGATGTGCCAAGCTACCCATGCTATTCAACTTTTAGCCCAAGGCATCTGCAACTATATTAGCCTTGCTCGGAGGATAGAGAATTGTTAAGTTATAATCCTTAAGCAACTCTAGCTAATGACACTGCCTCATATTAAGATCTCACTGAGTGTAAAAGTACTGAAGGCTACGATGATTTGAGAAAATCTCACAACAGACTCCATACAAATAGTGCCTTCACAACTTCAAAGCAAAACAACCATGCACAGTATCAAATCATGCGTAGGGTAATTCTTCTTATTGGGCTTCAATTGATGAGAAAAATAAGTAATCACCTTACCCTGCTGCATCAACCTAACACCTAACCCAAAACCTAAAGCATTATAAAAATAGTAAAACGTACACCCTCCTTAGGCAAAGTCAAGTTTGGAGCTGAAGTCAAAAAATCCTTGAGCTTTTAGAAGCTCGCCTTACAAACATCATACCACTAAAAGGATCTTCTTCTAGGTAAACTTGGTCAATGAAGCTATGATAAATGAAAAACCCTTAACAAAGTCCCGATAATAACTTACCAAGCAAATAAAACTCCAAATCTCAGTAGGCAAAGTAGGCCTAGACCAATCACATATTGCTAAAATATTGGTTGGATCAACTGATGAAACCCAGATCTTAAATCAATCTTCAAAAACACCGTGGTACTTTGAAGCTGGTCGAATAAATCATCAATAGGAGTAAGAGGATACTTATTATTAACCATCACCTTATTCAACTGTCGATAATCAATACACATAGACATAGATCCATTTTTCTTCTTTATAAATAAGACAGGTGCACCCCAAGGTGATACACTAGGCTGGATAAACCCCTTATCCAATAACTCTTGTGATTGATCCTTCAATTGCTTTAACTTAACCAGAGTCATCCTATAAGGTAGATTAGAAATGGGCTTGGTGCCCGACTCAACATCAATAGAAAAATCAATATTATAATCGGATGGCATAACAGTAAAACCCATAGAGAACACATCCAAGAACTCACGGACAACATGAACAGAATCTAAAAAGGAGGTAAAATAACACGTGTCAAGAATATGAGCCAAGTAAGATAAACATTCCCTATCAACCAATCAATGAGCCAAAGTATATGATATAACCCTCTTCAGACCTAAATTAAGTGCTCCCGTTCAAGCTATCCTTGGTATACCTGGCGAAGCTAAAGTTGCAGTCTTAGCAGAATAATCTAGAACTGCACAATAAGGATCCAACCAATCCATACCCAAGATGACATTAAAGTCAACCATATCTAACACAAGCAAATCGACCCAAGACTTATGCCCCAAAAAGTGCCAATACAAGATCGGTACACCCGATTCATCACTAAAGAATGTCCTACTGGGATAGTTACACGAATAGGCATGGCAAGAGGATAACTAATAGAATAAAACCCAAAGCAAAATATATAGACATATAAGAGAAATTCGATCCTGAATCAAATGACATAGATGCAGGTCTGAACAAATGGGGACGATACCTATGATCACAGCATCAGAAGCCTTTGCCTCTGGTCTAGCGGGTATAGTATAGCACTATCTACGACCACTAATTGGCTGAGTATCCCCACGACCACCATTATGGGCTCCACTACCTCTGTCTCTCATACTTTTTATGGAATCCCTACCCCTCACAACTAAAATAAGAGTAGCTTTAATCATATGACAGGGATAGTCCTTGGCCAAATGACCAATCTTATCATACACAAAGCAACCTCTACAGTTCGACTCCACAGGAGAAAGTACCACTGGTACAAACGGCCACTCTGAACTGCTAGACTAGAAGGACCACTAACCAAACTCTGTAAGGCTACTTGCACCAGTCTACTATGATACCCACGAGAACCTTTGAAATCTCTGCCTTGATAATACTGACCTCTAAACTTACTAAAATGGTGCACCTTATTGGTGCCTCACTGAGATACTCGCCGGATACCCTCATTCACCTTAGCATAATCCATTATACTCCAAAAGGACTCTCCAAATACAACCATTATAAATATAGCCAACTAAAGTAAAACATCCAAACCCTTCACAAACTTTTGAATCTTCTAAGACTCGATGGAAATACTGGCATAAGAATATCTGGACAAGGCATGGAAGTGTGTCTTATACTCTACAATAGTCATGAAACCCTGCTCCAAGTGAAAAATCCCATCTCTTATCTAGTCCCTCAGAGTATAAGGCATGAACCTCTCTAAAAAGGCATAAACAAACTTATCCCAAGTAACCTCGAGAGAGTCAAGAGGTCTACAACCAATAAATAACCTTCACCAATCACTAGCAATATCTCTCAACTAATAAGTAGAATAAGTAACCCCAAGCAACTCAAACGAACCTAAATTATGCAACTTCTCTCAATAATCAATCAGGAACTCATACACATCCTCGTCCACAACACCACTGAATCTAGTTGAACCCAAATAAATAAATCTCGCTAACCTCTTTTGATCCTCAAAAGACATCACTGTACTCATACCAAGAGAAGTCATGGTGAATCTGACAGGCTGAGATCCTATTTGGAGAGATATCATAGATGAAACCTAAACTCCCGACCTTAGAATACTATACTCAAATATCGGTGTTGAAATAGAAATAGTACTTAGGGTTTGAGAAGTTCCCACAAGAAAGTTGTTGCAACTGATGGATCCACACTCAGGATAGGAGAAACACCTGACATAACCAAAAGAGAACCCTCTAAATGGGTTAGCAAATGCACCAAATACTCTCCAATCCTGGGGTAGAAAAACTCTGAGAAACTAAATTAGGACCCACACCTCCAATATGCTCAACAAAAGGCTTAGGGAAAAGTCCCCTAGCAATACTCCTAGATGGGGTAGATTCACGTATCTGTCCATTTCCTTGAGTCCGTCCAAGATTCGAGGCTCTCCCTCTGGATGAAGGCTCTGCATATCTGACCTCGCGAGACCTAGTTTACACCATCTATAGAGAAAAGAGTAAAATATGACTTAGAACACAAGGAGTGAAGGAAATTCGCACGATAAGAAACAAAATGAGGGAAATTTCCTAAATATACCCTAAAGCCTTTCAAAGATAAATACAGATTCTTACGTACCAATTCACAAGACTCTTAGACATCCCATTCTTACACCGTTGAGACCAATGAGCTTGGTTTCTCTAATATTAATTTATCACTACCTAAAAATATAGGCGATGATGGCACTTGTCGTGGTAAACCTTGACAAGTAAGCTTATCACCCAATCTAATACACAAAGGTAAAAGTCTTGTAGAACAAATATAACGCATACAAACATAATACTAAAATGGAGCATACAACAAAATATATTATACCAAACTCCTAAAACTAGGTGTTAATGGTGTAAAAATTACTAATATAATCCATGAGTCAAATACATTAGAATATCTAATAGGAATAATATCTATCTCCAAATACTTGTGTTGACATAAACTAATGTAGAAATATAGGTGTGGACCCCAAACGTATGAAAGTCTAACTACTACCTAAAAACTTATGAAGGCATCTGAAATTAAGCCATGTGAGATGCACCAGTACCAAAATTTGCACTGAAAGGGCATAATAGGTATGAGTATCATCCATTTGTACTCAATAGGTATCACAGGCCAACCGAGCAAAGTAGAAAATAAAGCATATAAAATACAACTAAGGGAACGTCATCTGCAATTAGAAAATATACTACAATGGTAGCCCACCCTGCTTGCACTAATAGTTCAATAATATCCATATATAATACAGTAAAACACCAAAAAAGAATACAAGTATACATTTATACCACATATAAGCAAAGGAAAGGGGAACAACATATACGAGAGAATCAAGTACATTAAGTTAGGTTAGAACAATGGATAGGTAACAAGTCAAATAGAATATACAATCGCATCACAAGCGTAATAATGTAAACATAATTAGAATGATAATGATGATGATTTAATAGATGAGATCATTGTACAAAGTTGACTCCCGAAACCCAAAATCACAACTTTTAAAACTGAGGGTCAAAATGAGATTTAAATTTCATAAAACCACACCAATCATGTTACTACCCTAAAATTTACTTTTTAGATATGTTGTCGCAATCTATTTTGTCATCTTTTGCATAGATCAAAAGATGTCAACTGAAATCAACTATAAGGCTCTCAAAGCCACCAAAAATCACAAAATCAAATAAATGGAACCAACGTATTTGGAGCCATGCCAATAATCCCCACACCCTAGAAATACAAAAATTCAACCACAAGGAGGGATTAAATAGTTAAATTACACAAAATGTATATTTCACATATTTTATTAATATTTAGGTTGTTACAATATGACCAAATTGGCAGAACAGGGTCAAAGGTAAGGGACCTTGAGGGACGAGTATCCTAGAATTCATAGATAATTATGATATAAGATATGACTTGGCAAAGTAGTGGATACCGGTTGTCTAGGGATGGTAACATCCAAAGTGAAAAGTGAGTGGTTTAATAAAGGATTCTGATGAAATAACTCTCAAGTTATATGTTTCTTACTAGATATCTATGTGATATTTTGTGTGATTTTATTTGGGTCAACCGATGATTCTTAATAGCATGTATGGTTTTGTATTGATACTACACTTTCTATACCTTTTTTGGGTATAGTCCGATGGCGAAACTAGTTAGTGTTTCATGTTTGACACGATAAAGATCTCTAATAACTTCTGTTATTATTCTTATGGTAGAGGTTGTGTCGTTTGTCTCTTATTTAATCTTAATAACTCTTGCACCTATTTAAACTAGTTATTTTGGAAATTTTTCCTGTTGTACTTATGGTTTGTAAACCAGTTATAATAAATAAAATATTTTATTGCTTTTTATTGACTTTCACATATTTTGAATGGGTGGTAAGGGTTTTTATATTTAGGTTGATTAGAATAGGTATTCCTTATGATCCGATAGTTCGGGTCATGACAATTTGGTATCACTGCCTAGTTATTGGTCTCCCAGTACAAAATCAAATATCGATTAGGGTCTTGTGAATTAATGTGTTAATGTCCATATACACTCTTTGGAGAGATATGAGACATTTTAGGAAATAGTTCCACTTTTTTTCTCCTTTCGCGTGGTTTGTGTTTGTGCTTGTATGAGTTGAGTTCAATTGGTATATCTAGATTCCAATTTGTATCTCAGTAAAGTAAATAGATATCGTATGACTCCGATTGAATTGGCATAAACAAGGGAAACTAGAACCAGAAATGTTCTAATAAATATCTTGGTAATAAATGCTATGTACATGCATACACAATCGGCTAACGATTATTCATGAGGAGAGAAAAAGATAATAAAGAGGTCTTATGTAATGCTAAAACTTGAGGTTGATAGTTACGTGTTTTGAAATTTCTTGAATGACTGTGAATATGTGATATGATTGTTGAATTGCTATGAAACCCATGGTTGGTGATAAGTCATAACTTAGTCATGTGTTGTTGGTTAAAGAAATTATTTGCTATGTGGTTTAAATGGAAATTGTATTCTAAATACTTGGAATTGCCTTGTCATTGGTAAAAATGATAAGCAGAAAGATGGTCAATGACTGTAGGAAACTTTTTTTTTAGAATAGTCGGAAATTGGTTGAGGACCATGGGAAGAAAGGCTATTGCTGAATAATAGTGGTATTTTGAAAGCATGGTCGATTTTGGAGTCAGGATTCTACTAAAGACCGTAATACAATTTCATATTCTAACAATGGGAACAAGGAGAAGAATAAGGGAAATTATATAAAATAGAAAAATTCTGGGATTCTTCTATAGGGGGCTGCTATAGCAGTACTAACCCACTATAGTGGGAATTTCTCTGCTATATCAGTGTCACTATAGCGATTTGAAAGCCGCTATAGCAGGTTGCGCTGGGAAAAACCCCCTCCCTATTTTCCCTTGTTTTTATTTTTCATTCCCGGCTTGACTTAATATTACTTTTAGCTACAGACTATCTCATAGATTATAGAAATTGCATATAGAAAGGTAAAGTATGCATTCAATATAAAAATTATTAGAACTATCATCAATGTGCGATGACTAAAAGAAAGGGTACATACCCTAAATGGTAGCAACCTAAATGAATAATAATGTGTAATGAAGGGAGAGGGACTGATATGCATCGAGGGCCCTAGATGGATGCCCTATCACCATCACATGCTTTCAAGATGGGGTTCTCTTCCTCTTTATCACTAGCGAATAAAAACTCTTGCATATCCTCTATCTCCAACTAGAGAAGCTCTTGGTTGGGGATGAAACACTTGAACATGAACTTTACGGTCTTTCACATCCATGAAAGTATGCAGTCCTAGGAGTGCCTACCTTCTCTTCTATATTGAGCTCTCTACGGAGAGCTACTTAGTCATAGGTAGAGAGAGGTGGGGCTACAAAGTTGTAAGGGGTGTGCTTAATATATCTCCAAACCACAACCAGACCCACCTCTAGGCAGCTGCCAGAGATCTGGGGTTAGGGCTGTGAGTCTAAGGGATGGTCAACAATATTATTATCAATATCCTTCTCTTTAAGTAGGCTAATCTCGACCTTACTTGCCTTTCCAGTATTCTTCCTCTTAGACATAACCACCTTCAGCCTGAGAGGGTGAAAGGGAAAGTCTATCTCCAGCTCAGTGTCAGTGTTCTCCACAGTCACCCAACATACCTACACTCAACAGAGATCATAATGGGAAGGTAGGGTCCCTTCTTGCTACCCCACCAAAATGCTTTAAGTCCATTACAATTTATGCCACAATGTTTAATGTAATACACTGTATAATGCAATCCACCACCACAGACTGAGGATAGGGTTGCTTGATGAAAGAATTCTCCTGGATACCAGGTTCATCCATCTCCTCACATCGACTATGATGAAAGTTCTCATAATGCCCTTAGTAGTGAGCTAGTAGACCTAGTCTCTGAACTCATCCGCAACCAGAGTATCTGTAGAAACCCTTGGGGTTGCACCACACAGTGAGGGACTATGTCCCTCAGAATCAATCACCGAAAATAAAACACTAATTGTGCAGGAAAAAAATACAGTGCAGGGAGAGTAAGAACACATAGATTTATACGTAGAAACCTAGAAAGGAAAAAACCACGACTTTCCCTCACAAGCACCAATGAAATCCACTATAATCAACCTCCTAATTACAGTCTAGATTTTATCCTACCTCTAGGATCCTTTTGCTAATAGTAACTCTACTACCAGTTTATCTTGGTAACTCTACCAAAGACTCTCTCAAATGTTAGCCTAACTCTAGACTCCTTGCTATGGCAACAACTTTACTACCAGCTCATCTTGGTAACTCTACCAAGGACTCTCTCGACTAATTAACCCTAATCAACAACAAGCTTAGGTAACTCTACTTAAGCAGCTTTCTCAACATAAGAAAACACTACTCTTATAACATGAGTAGTTCAGTTACAAATCAACACTCAAGAACACTCACCCATACTTTTAGCATATTACAAAGATAAGAATATGAACAATGCTTGAGATATCTTGAAATGGATTTGTGCTGCCTCACTTTACTCTTTAGAATTGTGCAAAAACTATTTGATGATAAGGTCTCACTTTTCTTTTTTAGCTGAGTGATGATTAGGGCTTAAAAGATCATTGGACTAGCTGTCTAAATCAGTACAAATAACACCTGGAAGTTTGTTAAACAAGAGGACAAAACTGTGCAGATGACATGTGCCAGAAGTACTGTACCTTACACATCCAGGGACCTAGTCCCTCGCAGTTAGTTGCTCATCATCAAACCTACATATAGCAATTTCCCCCCTTTTTGATGATGAGAAACCAGCCATACAATTTTGAGCATTAGTGCACATTCATAACATTTAATCAGAGTGATTACCACCCGAAGATGAATGTTCCCCCTATCATCATACTTCCTCTATCATGTATATAGGGACCTGGTCCGTTGTTGTCATTTGCAGCAAAAACTCTGATTTCCTCCCTTTATAAATATACACCTTCATTTAGTGCCTGCACACTTTCCTCTGTCACTGTGCCTTATCATCCACATCACTTACTTTCCCCTATCAGCATGCACAACATGAGCACACATATCTTAGCTCATTTGATGATGCCTGGTCCCTCACATAACACTTATCACACCTTTTCCTTACATATAAGTCAGTAATTTTACTCCCTCTTTTGGCATCATTGAAAAGGATTAACAACAAACCAGAGTAAAATAGAACAAATTAGTTAACTAATAGCCACTGGGGTAACACTAATATGTAAAACAGATTTTAAAAGAGAGAATAGGTCAAGCAGATCAATTAGAATTCACTCATTTATAAAATGTTAAGTACCAATACCATATATCCAAAAAATCAACTAATAAATGTCTTTTAAAGGCCACAAGGGAATCCAGGACCAGAAACTAACACACTTAGACTCAGGTAGAGGGGGATTAGAAGAGAGTGATTTTAGCAACATTCAATTCTAGCATCCTCAGCAACATGAGCATCCAAAAATTGTTTGGCCTGAGTTTTAGCTTCAACATTTAACCCTTGAACCTCACCAGTTAATTCTGCAGCTTGCCTTTTAGCTTTTCATTTTCTACTGCCAGTTCCTTAGTGGTACCTTGGCCTTCAATCTTTTCTTTTGAAAATTCCAAGGTGTAATAGAATTTCCTTATCTTATTTTAAAAACCACTGGTATTTTTTCCTTAATTCGATGTAAACATCATCATGCCTGACATATGTTATCAACATCTCCATCCCAGGATTCTCATAAATTCAAGGATTAAAAACTCTTCCTGCCAAAAGTTTTTGGGTTCACAAGTTTCCCATCCTTCTTTCTTTTGTGTCACTACTTGGATCTTCTTTCTCATAATTTTTTCTCTTCTTGGGACCAGGTCCATAAAAGACGTTCTTTCTTTTCACATCTATGTGTTTTTCTTGCTTACACCTGGATTGCTAGATTTTGAATCATAGTTCCTGGTCCTTTAATCATCATGAACTTCTAGTCTTTTGTTCTTAGATGTAATAAAAATATCAAAATCATTTTCCTCTTATGAAAGTAATAGAAATTCCTTATTCCCTTTTAAATCATCCCTTTTCCTGCTATTTGCTCTTCCCACATCCAGAACTTTTCTTGGAATTCTCAACTACCCAATTTATGCTGCTGAATGGATTAGGCTTCTTTACAGGAATTTCTTCATTAACCAGCTGGGCATATATGGGTTTTGACTTTGAGGTGATATGACACGCCTCAAAATCAGGCCATGTCGCTTGGGCATCTTAAGCCCAACTTGGACTAGAGATCGCCTCGTCAACCCAAACTAACCATCTATTTAATTCATAAGTGTTGTATGAAATCCGGTCAAATATCAAAGTAGCGGAAAATAAATCTAATAGTCAATACTTAGACAATATTTAATATTTCATTAATGACAACAATCTAGCCAATATACCCAAGTCCACAGTCATCCACAAAGCCTCTAACAAACCGATGTCAATAATATGTTGGGATATGCCCCCAATAATAGCCAAATACCAAGTCTATACAAGTATATGAATGTAACGCCCTGAAAATTGAGTCCCGAGATGCCACACGATGCTTAGGGTTACAAGTAACCCCAAGCTAATCCTTTCATAGGTATAACTCAAAAGCAGCTGATTTAAAACATAATTGTGAGAGAATGAACCTGAAAATATCTCAATAAACTGAAAATATCTCAATACAGAATCTGTTCAATACAATATTAGAATTACAAGATGATAATTCTACTGACATATATATATATACAAGAAGGAGAATGAATACATCAACCACTACTACTGTCTATGAAGCCTCTACTAGTATTGCCTGTACAAAAACGGGTCATGACTCCCAACCATCCCACTCAATATGGCCGACAGAAGAAGGTACAATGTCTCTGAACTGAAACAACCAGCACAAGTCCTTGAACTATAAGGACTCCTTTACCTGCTGACCAGATGCTGCAACTTACTAAAATAGTAGATGGGGGTCAACACAAAGAGAATGTACTGAGTATGTGAGGGTGCATGCAACACATTAAATAACATCAATTTCATGAAAACATGCATACAGACAATGATGACTCACTTGGCTTGCATTATATCAAATCATACTCTTCATACTTTCATAATAAATAGTTCAAATGATAAAATCTCATAATCCATGTAAATCATCAAAAATCATAAATTATCATATCGTCAAAATTCATCATAGGTAATCATAATTCATCATAATATCTCAACTCTTTGACTCAAATCTCAGAGTGACTCGGTAATTCAAGAAACATGACTTTTATGGACAGGGGAGTTTCCTATAACCGACAACCCCACATGAGCTACGTGGAATACCAACGTTTGAAACCCCCGTTGGTGGGATCGTCATACTCTTTGCCAGGGAGTACGACCTTAAAACTACAATAATCACAATCAGGCTCTGGCCAATAATATCATCATCTAACAACCCTACGGTGGCACATAGGTTTGGGGAAATACCAAATTTTCCTCTCGGTCCTAAGTACTACTCCCCGACAAGCTCAGAACGTATTAGAAAATCCACCATCATCATCACAAGAGTCTATCATAAAGACTAAAACAAATATCTCAATTTATAATTCATCAGAAAATTGTGGATTCCTAACCCCAACTTCGACTTAAAATATTTCAATCTTTTTCAACATCAACAAGGTATCAATGCATTGAACCATAACCGACTCGACATTTGGACAAGGATATGAAGACTCAATACGTAATATTTTCAACAATTCAACTCTTCAAAATCATTCAAAAGAAAAAAATACCAAAATTCATCTCAACATCTATATCAAAATCAATCTTTCTCATAGTCAAAATCATCTCAACACTACGAGTTCAAGGTCAATGTACTCAAATGATTATTCTTTCAATTCGACAATTAAATCATGACAACAACTTTTGAAAAGCACTTGAGACCTTCAATTCATAGTAAGAATACATATCCCATAGTACAACTCAAATCACGGCTTTTATCTCGAAAGCCTTTAGAAATATCAATTCATTGTAGTAGTATGCAATTCATAGCATAAATTCTCAATTTAAGAAGTAGAGTAATGAAGTAATCATGTATATCCATATTGAAAACAAATTCAAAGTCTTATAAATCCTTCATAAAGTAATTTGAGTGTATACCCATTTTCGAATATCATGAAATTTCAATAATAGAACTCAATCTTTTTAAATGTCAAAATGTAACAATTTAGCTAGTCATGACAACATCAATATTTTTGAGAAAATATCAAGACTCATGGTAACATCTCAAACGTTATATCTCAATATGCTCAATGATTCAATTTCGTCATAAAGAAGCTTTAAGCTTATCATAAATCTCAAAACATTCCAAAATACCATTTCAACATATATCTCAAAATCATTCAAAATAAAAATATGAAATTTACAATTATAGATATCAAGACATCTCATGTCTCAAATATATATTCAATAATTCAAATCGTCATTGGAAAGCATAAAGCTTGATACATATCTCAAAATGTTATTCCAAAATACCATCTCGACATACGTCCCAAAATCATTCAAAATACCACCTCATGGTAAAAGTGTGTAATTCGCAATGATAATTATTAAATCATATCATGAAAATATTGAGATAATCATATAAATCAAAGTTTATTCATTCAACCATCATAATCTCATAATCAAATTATTTAGACATAATCTCACTTGCAAATCATGTAAAACCATAATAAAATTAAAGCTTTGGGCACAAGAACGGAAGATTGCTCTTGTTTAAAACCCCACATACCTTGAAATTGTCTTCTTGATTACGGAATCCTCTTCGGACAAATAATGGGTGCTCCTTGAAGGTCTTGAAATGAGGAGTTCGTTTATCAGATTAATTTTGGATTTCTACGGTGAAATTGAAAGATATTTGAAGGTGAAATTTGGCTAGGGTTTCATTATCCCAAATATTTCATGGAGAAAATGAATTTTGAAGGTTCAATTATGGATTAAATGGATAAATTTTCATCCAAGAGGGGGGGTGTGTGAGAAATGACCAAATTGCCCTTAAAAGATAAATAATGTCAAATCTGTCCTTTGGTGGACTATTTTGATAGGCTGAAGTAGATCGACCATAACGTTTTACTCCGATAGCAAAATTGGATGAAACCAATTTCATTAGAAACAGAACTCTTAGAGATTTCCGTTGATATATAGTAGCTCACCCAGATCATTATGTACAAGGAGTTATGGTCGTTTGAAGTTGACCCTGAAATTCACCTGGCTGCAGTAATTTTTAATTTCCTGCACGTTTTACTGTTCACAGTTCGATCGGAATGGTCGTAGTTTGATCGGAATGGTCATAACTCATCGTTCGAGTGTCCGTTTTCGATGATCTACATATTTTTCGAAATATTATTCGATACTCTACGCAATGGTAGGTCAACGTATTAGAAATACTACACAGAAAATTTATGGATCGCTCTAAAGCGTAGAACTCGATACGTTTCTCACAAAATCTTTATGAAGAAAATTTTCCGGGGTATTACAATGAGTTAAAGTAAAATAATATGAAATGTATGCCTTATAGGGAATGGAAACTCACCACTTCAATGTCAACACACGATCCACCCGAACACTTGGTCACTGTGTAGAAAAAGAAGAAGAAGCTTCGAAACCTATGTCGCATGGGGACATAGCGTCCAAAGACAGTTAGCGGTTGGAGAGCTAGCATGAATCTTGAGGATAAGGATAAAATAACGCATTAGTTCAATCCAAGTCAAACCATCATATGAAATCACATTTCCATTAATATAGGCATATATGAAGATACACATATATATGTTTATATATAACATACCAAGTCATGGAAAGGGGTCGTAGCAATCATTCTCAAAGCATTCATTCATGAGACATGGAGTTAAGAACTTTCAAACTTTCACCTTACAAATTTAGAACGTTAAAATTCTCTGTTTCATTAGTAAAGGGGATCTAAACCTCAACCCAACTCAACCAATTCAACCAAGTCGAGGGACTCCTACCACAAGCCATTTTATTGGGCGAGGGACTCTAACCACAAGCTATTTCATTGGGCGAAAGAGTTCAACCACAAGCCATTTCATTGGGCGAGGGACTCCAACCATAAGCCATTTCATTGGGCGAGGGACTCCAACTACAAGTCATTTAATTGGGTGAGGGACTCGAACCGCAAGCCATTTCATTGCCATTATTAGATGACATTTGAACTCTTAACCCCTTTTAGCTCATGCATTAACATCCATTCAATCCATTTCATATTTAAGGTCTTGAACTATTTATCCACACCAACACCATACGTGACCATAAGGTCTTCATAGGAGTTTTCACCGATTAACCACTTTATTAGGCCAACGCTTTCATTCAAACCATCATTTAATTCAAATTATAATCATCAAGACCCTTACAAGCCATTCTAGCTTCATTAGACTTTCTATACCACACTTTAGTTCCACACACAATTCAAGTTCATGTTTAGGGGAATAAAACCCTTTCTTATCCATCAACCAACATGGTCATAATTTAACTAAATACATGGCTAACAATACCATTACAATGCAATTTCTCAACCATTCATACTTATTGGGTTATCACACCATCTAAAGTCATATATTAATCCATTGCATGAGTAACAAGGTTCTTACCAACCATTTACTAAGAATTAATATTCAATATAACAATATCATACCCCATTCATGTTCACTATACCAATACCATAGTTTAATCTACCATTAACATGTGACTAGATATTTCATTTAGATATTTTCACTAACACTTTGTGTGCATACCTTTATTAAGGCCAAGTTTATGGTAGAATTAATTACTATTAGGGTTAATCAAGAACCAATTTGTTAAACCACATACAAAAAACACCTACACATGCAAACCACCACCAACATCATATATAATCACAAGTTTAAGCAAGAGCAAACATTATTTATCATTTAACAACAAAAACCCTTTTCATTTGATTTCAAAATCACCATGTACACTTACTAATCCAAGAGTGAAATACATGGTTTTTGAGTTATTTAACAAGGTGATACAAGAATGAAGAGCACAAAGATTACAAGGTATTGTTAAAGGTTCAAGTTTTGGATTAAAGACCCTTTTGGAGCCTTTTCAAGCCTTGTTCATGCAAATGGGAGCTTATGAGAGCATGATGCCTTCAACCAAGGGAGTGTATTTGCTAAAACATGAATAAAATATTTGAATACACTCCAAGGAAGCCTTTAATACACTCAAAAGGCGCCTCATAAAGGGATATTATGGTCTTTTGAGACTCTCTCTTTACACTCCAAAGGAGCACCCTTCATTAAGAGCATTTTAGACATTGTCTTGTATAGTATAAATAGACCTTTAGCTTTCATTTTTCATTATATTTGATGAATACGGAAAGAATACTCTTTATTTGTAATTTTGGTCTTCTAATTTAGTGTAGAAACTGAAATTAGGGTTAGCACAATTGATGGATTTCACTTATGTTGACAAATTGGCAAGAAAGGTTGGTGCTTGGGGAAGGTGACTTCCTTTGTGTCTACCTAAGAATAAGGTGTAATCTACTTTGGTGATTTGTGTTTAAGTTTTTTATATACACTTTAGTGCTTCTCATTAGTGTTGGTAAAAGTCTCATTATCTATCCTTTTTCTTTTGAATTTTCTATTTGTGTTCTTCTACTTCATCTCCCTTTCTCTAGTTGCTGAATTTTGTTAGCTTAGTGTCAATTTCGTGTTTTAGACTTTCTTTAGGTTATCAAAAGGGAGAGAGATACATGCCTTAGACAACGTGATTCACCAGGAATCTTGACTTCACTTTGCCTCTTGAAGATCACCCTAGAAACCCTAGCCTCCAATTCTTCACAAATGAGTTTGAGAAAGTATTTAGGGTGTTTGATCCATCAAAATAGATGTTTAGGAGGCTAAAAACACTTATATAGTGAGGGGACTTAGTGTTTTAGGTGTAGGAAATGATCACAAGTCCCTTATTTACAAGCTGGAAAATGAACCCATCCTTGGGTACGACTCACTTAAGGAACCGTACCCGAGGCTATATGTGGTACCCTAAGCTTCTCCTAGGTTATCCACACTGGTTAGGGTATGACTACCCCTTAATGAGTTGTATCCAAAGGGTACGAATCATGCCCTAATCCGTATCCATCAACCATGCCAAAAACAGTCCACTCCATGCTAAGACTTCACTGTATACGATTGGTCTCAATACGACTCGTACCTTTAGATACGATTGGTTGGAGGCTCAATCATATCTAGGAAAATGAGTAACCCTCACCACACTGCCTAGGGTAATTTAGAGGAGGGAGAGGAGGATATGCCTCATATCCAAGGGGTACAACTCATATCCCTAGTCGTACCTAGCTTAGAGACACCAAATGAGGGAATTTTTGAATGGTTCAAAGTCTAGGTATTTAATTCTCCCTCACTTGGATAATTCATCTGAGAATGATGGGTAAGGCAAACATAAACATAAGTTAACACATTATTACACATCAAACCAACCTTTTAAAGAAGTTAGAATAAGGCATACCACAAGGATATTACATTTATCACGATCATCATCAATCCATTATTCATTTCATTGTCTTTAGGATTCAAACCCATTATTTATCAAAAACACTCGATCAATTTCGAGCTTAGGGTCTTAAGCCTATTGTCTATCAAAGAATACATCAAATCAAAAAGATTAACACATATCTCAATCATGAGTTTCCATAATGGAAGACGAATGTTGATACTTAGACTTCATGTCCTCCTCCGCCTCCCAAGTAGCTTCCTCAGACTCTTGGTTCCTCCATAGAACCTTCACCGAAGCCACTTCTTTCATTCGCAACTGGCAAACTTGCCGATCCAAGATCCTCATAGAATCTCCTCATTGGACAAGGAGTCTGAGATACCGACGTCCTTCAAGGGAACAACCAAGGAAGGGTCACCCACACATCTTCGTAATGTAGAGACATGGAAAACCAGGGAGATTGAGTTCAATTTAAAAGGCAACTCCTAATCATGGGAAACATTGCCAATGCTTTTCAAAATCAAATAGGCAACAACATAAAGGGAACTAAGCTTCCTTTTTTTACTGAATCGTATCACTCCCTTGATGGGAGACAACTTCAAGAATAATAATTGCCAACACTATACCTTAAATCTCTTCGCCTCACATCAGTATAGTACTTTTGGTGACTTTGAGCGGTTTTCAACCACTCACAAATCATTTTCACCTTCTATAAGGCTTGGTGAACTAGATCAGGGCCAAGCAACTTACCTTCACTAACTTCGTACCACCCAATAGGAGATCGACACCTCCTACCATACAATGCCTCAAAAGGGGTCATATTAATACTAGAGAGCAAGTCCGATTCAACTTATAGCTTTCGGGAGGACACACCACTATGAGCCTGAGTCTAGCCATACAAAACTTCTATATTTAAGACTATCCAAAACTTAGAAGGAGTTAGCTTAAGCTACCGGGCTATATTTCTTACATCCATCTTGAACACTACTCTACTACATTTCCATTAGCAAATGCAAACCATAAGTAGACGACTTAGGAAAACTATAACCAACTATTATAGCCAAATCACCTACATAGGATTGAAAATACAAAACCATAACATAACTACGCCATAAAACAATTCATACACGTGCCTTCCCAAACCTCTTAAGCACCCAACATGACTATTGGTATATCCACCAACCACAACACTCAAGCCTACCACTTTTATACTCGCGGTATGATCTATACTTCCCAAGATATAGAACTCTCTATCATTTTCATGAATGTTTTTACCATCCACTTCTTTCTAGAACCTTAATTCTAGAAGTCTCCCTAGAATCTCCCTAGCTTAGGGATTTCTACATTTCCTATTCAAGATATCACTATGTTCCCTGAGCCACTATCACCCCAACACAAAAAGGGTCATGAAAGAGCTAAAACATAAGAATAACTTATGCCACTCAAGGCAAAACCCCCAAAAGCGAAAGACACACGGCACCATGGGTACGAAGGGTTTCATAGAAACCACCTAGGTCATAAACAAGACCCATCCTGACAAAACCTACCCAAGAAGGAATCCTTAGGACTGGACACCAAATGACACACCACTACATATACAATTGGTAACGTAATGAAAGATCAAAACTCATAGATGGGGAACAAAATGTATGCAAGGTATGAACCTTAGGAGTAAGTGCTCATAGAATGTATTCCACACTAGCAGAGCACCCTCTCGAATGATATAGGAGAGAATCACTAGAGTATGTAACCGACCTTTCCTTGTTGACCACCGCTAGAAGAAAATTTAAGATCAATCTTCAACCTTCCTCCCATTATGCCAATAAGTACAACACTCTGCTCTAATGTCTAACATCAGAGAGGTACACTAGGGACACTTAGTCTTATTATACCCAAAACCATTCTATAAAGAAGGAATAAGAGTTGGACAAGCGTCCAAAACATGACCAATCCTATACTCAACCTCCCTATTCATCAAATCAAAGAATACCATGGGGGTATGGGTCAACCCAAAGGACATGACTAAGAACTCATAGTGACCATCTCGAGTTCTATAGGCGGCCTTAGGGATATCTATTTCCCCTACCTTAAGTTGATGATAATCCAACCTAAGATTAATTTTAGTGGAATACTTCGTACCTTGAATTTGATCATACAAATCGCCGATTCTAGAAAGAGGATACTTATTTCTTATTGTTACTTTGTCCCACAGACAATGATTAGTGGACATACCAAGGGAGCCATCCTTTTTATGCATGAACAACATGGGAGCATTTCAAGGATACACACTAGGACGAGTGTCCGTAACAAGATCAACCCTAAAATCGATTTCCATATTGGGATGAATATCAAAAGGATCACCGGGAAAACATCGGGAAATATATTAACCATGGGAACGGCCTCTAGGGAAAACCTTCCGAGTTAGAACCTTTATCTCAGACCTAACGATATAAATGCCCTTTTGAGATTAACTTATTGACTCTAAACTATGAAATGAATCTTCTCTTATGCCCCAAAGAACCACCTTCACATGTAATGACCAACTTATTAGGGAATATGAACATAACCCTACTGGTCCAACAATCTAAGAAAGCATAACACGAACGTAACCAATCCATTCTCAAGACAATATCAAAATTAACCACGCTCAACTCTATCAAGTCTATAAGAGCTTTTCTACCACTAACTGATACCACACACACCTATAGACCATCTTAACAACTATAGAGTCTCTTACCAAGGTAGAAATAAAAAAAGGGAACTAAGAGACTCTCAAGACCAAAAACCAAGATGCACCATCACATGCGGGGTCATATAAGAAAGAGTTAAACCTGGGTCAAGCAAATAATACACATTATGAGAGAAAAGTTCAACATACCTGCATCGGCATCAAAAGGTTTCTCGAGATCCCAAGGGATAGTACGAGCATCGAGATAGTCTCAACTAATACCGGAGCTAGAAGCTGCACCCCTTGGTGCGAAGCTAGAGAAGTGACAACCAGTACCCTTTTTACCTAAGTGGAAATCCTTATGTTACACTCCCATTGCATATGACCTAGTTGATCATATTTAAAAGACTTATTATTTCCTTCCTTACAACAACCACAGTGTGATTGATCATAAAACAGACAAGAAGGATAGGTGAATGAGGATTGGGCCTCTCAGACTTGAAAATTCCTGCCTCGTAATAAGTTTGGGTAGGAAGCACTAGCTTTGGAATGAAGTCTAGGACCACCCAACACTTTCTCTTGGACCACTTTTCACCAATCTGAGCCAACAGAGTGAAGGAGCAATAAAACCCAGCATTTTAAGGTGACTAAGAAGAAGTTCAACCCCAAAAGTAGGGTTAGTGGGAGCAGGTGGAACCCCTCGATAACAGTCAGATATCATGACGCTTGACCAGGTCTAAATCCTAAAAATTGGATAAGCTTTATCCATATTGCCCTCAGTCAGGACAAAAGAACTCGCTTGAACATAAAATCCTTTTGGATACATAATCTGAATGATAAGCAAGCAAAACAAGAGAAATCTAAGACCTTAGACTCTTGGACTAGAGATCGCCCCGTCAACCCAACTAACCGTCAATTCAATTCATAAGTGTCAGAAAAACTCTGACCAAATACAAAAGTAGTGGAAAATAAAGCTAATAGTCAATATTTAGACAATATCCAACATTTCATTAATGAGAAAAATCTAGCCAATATACCCAAGTCCACAGTCATCCACAAAGCCTCTAATAAACTGATGTCAATAATATATCGGGACATGCCCCCAAAAATAGCCAAATACTAAGTCTATACAAGTCTATGACTTAAAGTAAAAGGCAATAAAATGTATGCCATCCGGAGAATGGAAGATCACCACTTCAATGTAACACATAATCCGCCTGAATACTTAATCATTGCTTAGGAAAAGAAGAAGAGGCTCCAAAACCTATGTCGCATAGGGACATAACATTCAGAGAAGGTTAGAGGTTAGAGTCCTTGAATTTGTTCATTGGGCGAAACTCCCTCGTCAAACCGTCATATGAAATCACATTTTCATTAATATAGGCATATAAGAAGATACACACACATATATTTATATATAGCATACCAAGTCATGGAAAGGGGTCATAACAATCATTCTTAAAACATTCATTTATGATACATGGAGTTAAGAACTTTCAACCTTTCACCTTACTAATTTTAGAACCTTAAACTTTTCAGTTACATTAGTCAAAAGGATCTAAACCTCAAACTAACTCAAACAATTCAACCAAGGCGAGGGACTCCAACTACAAGCCATTTCATTAGGAGGACTCCAACCACAAGCCATTTCATTGGGCGAGGAACTCCAACCATGACATTGAATTTATTCACATTACTGAAGCTTTTCTTCTGTGATGAGTTTCCTAGGGATAAGGTCCCTGAGGATTTTGACATGACCCATTCTTGTTGATCTTCAACTTAAGCTGAGATTAATGATTGGTACTTTGAATTGTCTTCATTCTCATCTAAATTCTTCAACCTTTTGCCTATCATCTTTAGCAATATCACCCCTTTTTCTTAAATCCATAGGGTTTTCTTCTCGTCTTGGAGATTTTTAGCTATATTTTTTCATTGATCAGGTGCTTTAAAATCAAATATTTCACCTAAGACACTTCCATCTTAAAATGTCTTAAGAGAGAGAATACAGTCAGACCTTTCAATGTTGAGCGTTTTTATCACTGATTTTTAATGATCATTCTTGGCTACAATTCTCTTCCTCATTCTTGAGACCATAATCACTTGTCATATTTTGAAACACACTTGAGTCTAAGTTCCCAGTAGCAGGACAATGGAAACCCACGAAGGGCAAAACCATGGCTTGCCCTCACATGCACCAAAGAAATTCACTCTTGATTACAGTCTAGATTACATCTACCTCTAGGCTCCTTTTGGTATCAACAACTCCACTACTAGTTCATCTTGGTAACTCTACCAAGGAATCTCTCAGAGATCAGCCTAACTCTAGGCTTATTGCACTAGTAGCAACTCTACTACCCTCTTATCTTGGTAACTCTACCAAGGACTCTCTCTACTGATTAACTTTAATCAACAATAAGCTTAGGTACCTCTACCTAAGCATCTCTCTCAACATAAGAAATCACTACACTTATAATATCAGTAGTTCAGTTACAAATTAACACTCAAGAAGAATCACTAACTCTTTAAGCATATTACAAAGATAAGAACATGAGAAATACTTGATCTATCTTGAAATGGAGTTTTTGCTACCTCACTTTACTTATTAGAATTATGCAAAAACTATTTGATGAAGAGGCATATCTTTCCTTTTATAGATGAGTAATGATTAGGGCTTGAAAGATCATTGAACCAGCTATTCAAATCAGTACAAAATAGCACCTTAAGTTTGTTATACAAGAGGACAAAACTATGTAGATGACACATACCTGCTGTGTTGTACCTTGCACATCTAGGGAATTGGTCCTTTGTAGTTAGCTGTTTATCATTAAAATTACATATAGCAGTGTCCCATAGCCACCTAATTTAAACCTCTAAGAAAAGTATAAGATGGTCAATGTCAAATATAGAACCCATCCATGATTGGGGTTGAACCCATAAGGAGTAGGGAGAAATATCAATCAATATGTATGTCAAGGCAATCAATAGCAATTTCCAGTAAAAGAAGGGGGGTTTGTTATTAAGTAATTCAGTTGTAATAATTGTTGTCTTGTTGGATTTATAGTCGGTATTAGAGAGGTACTAGGATTGTGTTCCCCAATAACTTCATAACTCCATAGGTTTGTTGTACTTCAAAATCTTTTTTGATGTTTGGTATACAAAATTGATAGATTATTATACGAAGAACAACTTTACACTCTTGTATGTAATATCCTTAAGTAAGTTTTCTTTTTTCCTGAGCTTACGTTACTAACCCCTATCCTAGATCCCAGATAGTTATTCCTTTTTAGAGGCTTAAGTTATTAATTAAAGGTTTATAACTCCAACTTTCTGTTGATAAATTCCTTCTTCCCATCCGCATACATCCTTCCATCCCGAATACAGATAAGTGGGTTCTAACGTTGGCCACTATGAAAAAGCATTCAAAACCAAGGTAAAAGTCAACACACGTAAAAACCAATTGAATATTACTCCATACTTTATACCCTACTTCATTAATTTGTCATAGTTCCCACAACCCTACTTAAAAATTTCACTTTGACTTAAAACCCAATAACTCAAAGTTTGCACCTGCAAAACCAATAATACATCTTGAAAGTAATAATACAATGCAAACTTACAAAATAAAACACATAAGAGTATTTATAGACAAAACAAAACTTAAACTAATCAAAATAGAAAATCTGAGATGGAATATGTCAGATGAGAGAAAAGTACGATCATGATTAGATACCACAGTCGTCCTTTGCTCCTTGTGGTTTCACTAGGGACTTTGGCATCTCTATGTCTACCGTGGTACGATTGAAAGTATGTCTTCATGGTGTCAACATACGACCATACAATGCAATCACCTGATTAACTTTAATTTTAGCTCTTACAAACTTCAGTTTTGACTTTTTCCCATGTTCATAAGTTATAAATGTTACTTTAAGATGTGGTTATAGGATCCAGTCATTTGAGTGTATTAACACATAACTCTGAAAATATAGTCCCAGGTCATCCTTATAATGTTCACATAAAATAATTGTATGATTAAGGTACGATTGTGGGAAGATCTTATCTAAGAAACATCTACAATTAACTAGTCTACTTCTTCCTATGCTACCCATGTACGGCCGTGGTCATATCCCACAATCATGGTAATGATCATCTGATGCCTAATTTAGTCCAAAATTAGTAATCCACTTTTTGAGAACTATTTGACTTATAGACATCCAAAAGTCTATCATATCCACATAAAAGTACCTTTATGCTTGCAAATACTCACCATTTTAAGTGTCTTAAGTGTCGTAATTTCATGGAACATCAACACTCTCAACTTAAAATATTTTTATTTCTTCAGGCATATAAAATAAACTCTACTGTAACGATACTTAATCTAAAGAAAAATGAGAGTACTACAATAGTCCAAATTTTATAAAAACTAATTTTTGTCACACATAAACCAAAACATAGTTCAAAACCCTCCAATATCATGTAAAGATCAACAAGTGTAGTACATCTACAACCATACACCATATCACAGAGGAATCAAGAGATGGCATTACATTATCAGCAAGCAACCTAACACGTTAGACAAATGACACCACCCAAATGGTAGCAACAAAATACAACCCCTATGCCCTCACGTCAAAGAAGTTCCATACTTAGTACATGCAATGTAAAGGAAAAATTAGGAAATATTCAAATCTCTCTCTTTTACAAGGAAGTTTTGTTATGTGTGTTTGGTACCATAGGCTTGTCATTATTTTCTACGTATTAGTTTCCAGATAGTCTGATTCGGCTATATGTGTTTTGATGATGAGCATCTAAACTAAGAGGGACTAGGTACATAGATGTGGAAAGTACTGTACAGTTGGCATACAATATTTGCACAGTTTTGTTCTCTTGTGTAACAAACTTACAGATGCTATTTTGTACCGACTTGGATAGCTGGTCCAATGATATTCCAGCCTTGATCATTACCCATGCCTCTTTGACAATTGGTTTTTGCATATTGTAAAGAGTAAAGAGAGAGGCAGCAAAATCCCATTTCAATACTGCTCAAGTTCTTAGCTTTATGTGTGCTTAAATTGAAATAGATCTTGAGTGAGTAATGATTTGTAATCGAACTACTCATCTTATATGAGTAGTGCTTTATTTTTTAGAAGAGTTGCTTAGGTAGAGTTACCTAAGCTTATAGCTGGTTAGATTTAACCAATTTTGAAGAGAAACTTGGCAGAGAGGTATTGTAAGAAGGAGGAAGCTAGAGTTGGCTCACAGTTGAGTCTGTAATTAAGCAGTTGGTTATAGTGGGCTATTTTGGTGTTTGTGAGGGAAAGATGTTGTTTTTCCTATATTAGGTTTCCACATAAAAATCCTATATTATTCTTTCCTGCATTGCCTTAATTTTTTTCATCACCTCATAATTACTTTACTTTTTTAATGCTTGAGAATGACTTTGAGGAACTTGGTTCCTCACTATGTAGTGCAACCCCCAAGGGTTAAGAAATTGTATCAGAGCCAGATTACTCTAAAAGGTTTATACCTAGAGTGTTTTGGTCATCATGGCTACTATAACAAAATAAGGAGTGGGAAGAAAAGAAGCAAAAAGGAACACTCTTGTGCACTCGCAGTGAAAGAAATGGACATTTGAAATAAAGATGTTAATATTGGCTTAAGGTTAAATTGAATAATACTGAATACATTTAGTATGATAATGCACATTACAGAGGTCTCAAGTCACTAAAAAGGGTGAAAGGGAAGACATCATTACCTAGATGGGATAAAAGAGATTTGATCACACTATTATCCTCTTACTGGGAACTCAACATTAAATGGGTTCCCAATCCCAACCTGTGATCATGATCCCAGACATGAGAAAGAGGATTGGAGTAAAAAATGGTCAGTAGATAGTATATGCTCTAAGCTCAATATTAGAAAGACTAACTAGATTCTCTCTCTAGACACTTCAAGGCAAAAGTGTCTCATTGTGAAAAGAAAGATTTCTAGAGACCTGACCCCAGATAAATTCATATTAGAAGAAGAAACATGAGGTAGTATGATTAAAGTGAAGTTTAGAACTTGGTCCTCACACCTATTCTAAAAGAGCAAATTAGAGCTGAGATTGATCAAATTACCTCTGAATCAGTGTCCCTTAAAAAATTAGGCTATGCCAAGGGGACAAACATCCATGATATAGTAGGTGTATGCTAATCTAAATCAGTATCATATCTTTGTAGGTATACACCCAAGGGAAAAATTTATAAAGGAAACAATTGAAGCAAAACAAGTTAAAATTTCACTAAAAAAGGAGAGGGACCTGGTCCCATCTCTCGGGTGAGTACCAAAATGATGTGCCTTAAATCTCTATAAAATTTTTGTTTAAAAATAGCCACTAGTATAATTCCATAGGATCAAAATATGTCAAAATTGATTCAATAAAGAGTCACAACCATTGTCATTAGATGCGTCTGTTCGTAAAGGTGACTCTTAAATGTCAAACAGTTATCTTTTTACCTATAAATTCAAATCCTCTTATTCTCTTCTCAATTAAACTTCAAATCATACTTTTTTCCTGAACTAACCGGTACTTTCTTTCTCTTCTCAATTTTTTTTCAAAATGTTTAAAATTCCTTCATCTTCAAGCACCGTGAAAGTGTTAGTCTTCTGATCATTCTTAAGAGCCCCAAAGTGTATTACCTGTCAGTCCTTCCCATTAGACTCATGAGATCCTAAGTGAAACTGCTCCAGTCGAAGGTCAGTAATCTATCTTAATAGTTGACCTAAATAATGGTTTGGGGACTCCAATTGAATAAGAGATACTTTAATCTGAAGGACCTTTTTCCTTAGAAAAACCAAAATTCTCAAATGTCCCTCAAATCCAAGTTCCCTATGAGGATATAAAAGTTACTAAAATTTCAAATAATTTACAAGAAACTGGTTCTCCTGTCCTTTTTGAGTCAAACTTTATATTTGCTAACCTGATAGATGAAGAGATTCTTGTAAGGAAGTTTGATTCTCTCAGCAACATAGATTTAGTAGTTGAGAATTTACTCTTACTTGCTCATGATCCCATGAAAAGTTCAGGTTGTGCAGAGAAGCAAATAACTGGGAAATAGGATAACTCAAAAAAGAATGGGAAATTCATATTACCTCAAATGAGGAAAATAAAAAAGATGAGGATAATCAGTCCCTAAGTTGGAAAATGAATAGGCTGAAGGATAGAAAAAGTAAAGAAAGACTGATTGGCACTGGTATACAAGGAACTAGATCCTAATCTACTAGGGTATTTGAACAAAAATTGCTAGCAGATACCGTGAAGAAAAATTAGTCTTCTACCACCAAAAGAAGAAGACTTAAGAAAGCTATAGTAGTAGAAGAGGCAACTGTTAAAATAGTAGAGGTTGGAGACGATAAGGATACTGATTTTGATTTTATTATTGCATCTTGTAAGAAAAGACTAGAAGTTCATGAAAGGACCAGGTCCTCAAATCCAAAGTTTGAGAGTCATGGTGTAAGCTAAAAGAAGCACATAGTTGTTAAAAGGAAGAGAGTCTCGAAAGAACATAATCCCATGAACAAAAAAGTTGACGAAGAGGAATAATTGAGTAGTGAATCAAAGAAAAGAAGAAAATAGAAAGAAAAGAGGATTGTCCCAAGAGAATCAAGGAATATTGTCTTAAAAACTCAGAAAGTGTTGACTAGGAGAGTGTTTGATCCAAAAAATATATAAAAAACTAGGAATGGTAGAACATGTGGAGTATGTAAGGCTTCAAGGATAGTTTTACTTACTAGAAGAACCAACTCCCATTATTTTTGAAAGAACCAACTCCCATTATTTTGAAGGAGAGGAGAGAGAATTCTACTACTCCATGGAATTCTCAAAATATGGGTTAAGTTTAGATGCCTTGGTACAAGAAAAGTCTATTTATCTAGATGAAGTAGCATTGGAAAGGATTTTAGATGCACCTGTTAAGGGAGAAAAATCTATTGTGAAGGAGCAACCTACCACTGAATTTATAATTGAAGCCTCAAAAGTGGGTGGGACTTTAATAACTACTGTGAAAAAAGTTTTTAATTAGTGAGTTTCAGCTGGTATATGAGTTCGTAAACAAGTTTCTGTTACTAAGATCAGAGAAGAGGACCACTGCCTATGTTGTTGACCTATTTCTATTAAGAGTAAATTTGAGTTGATAAGACTATATGCTCTTATGATAGAGCATATGAGGAAAGTAATCTATGAGAAAAAAAAAAGAAAGCATGGAAAGCCTTATAGGTACTTCCTATACAAGGTGTTTGATAACTATGAAATAACTGATATAAAGGGGACCCCTAAAATAATTAAATAGAAGTTTAGTTTAACAACCTTCTGGAGAATGAATGCATCAAAGAAAAGGTTAGAACTGAGTCCCAAGTATCAGAACTCTTGCCTGCTCAAGAAAATTTGAACAAGGAATTAGAAAAATTGAGGATTCAAATAGATACAAAGGAAACTGAGATAATTCAACCAAAATAGCAGAATCAGAAGATATACTCAAAAGGACCTGGTACCACTAAAGAACTAGAAACAAAGAACGCAAAACTCAAAGAAAAAGTAACAGAGTTAATAGGTGAAGTCCAAAGACCGAATACTGAAGTAAAAGCTCTCACTAAACAATTACTAGATGCTCATGCTGCTGCAGCTGATAGAATGGACATGTTGCTAAAATCATTCTCCTCTAAACCCCCTTCTACCAAAATCCTGTTATTTCAGTCTATTAAGTCAGTTTTTGATTCCTAATCCAATAGTGGCCTTTGCAAACAGTTGTTTTATAAATTTTTGATACATTGTACTAGTACTGGTCTTATTGGATAATGAATGAATTTCTTCTTATGTGCTTTAATTTTCTTCTTTGCTTTAAGTTATTCTTTATGTTAGTGTTTCCCCAGTGGCCATGAGTTAATTAGCCTGTACTTATCTTTACTTGATATTTACTGCTAATTATTTTTGATAATGCTAAAAAGAGGAATACCGACTTTATATGTAAGGATCTGAAGGACCTGGCAACACAGTAACAGGGATACAGTGACTACAGTGACAGGGGGAAGAAAAGCAATGAAACATAAATGCGCAAACTGAAGATGCATAATGACAGGGACAGGGGAAAGAAATACAAATGCACAAACTGAAGGTGCATAATGACAAGGGGAAGTTTTTTCTAACAAATGATAATAAGGGACCACATCCCTGTGTTGCATAATAAAGGAGCAAGCATTATGATAGGGGGAATATTCATCCTCAGGTGGTAATCACTCTAATTAAATGTAATGAATGTGCACTGATGCTCAAATTGTATGGTTTGTTTTGTCATCATCAAAAAGGGGGGAAATTGCTATATGTAGTTTTGCTAATGAGCAGCTAAACTACGAAGGACCAGGTCCCTGAACATGCAAAGTACTGTACAACTGACACACAGTATCTACATTATTTTGTCATCTTGTGTAACAAACTTGTAAGTGTTATTTTGTTCCAACTTGGACAACTAGTCCAATAATATTCCATCCCTAATCATCACCCATATATAAATGGAAAGAGATGCCTCTTCAATAATTGGTTTTAGCACATTCTAAAGAGTGAAGAAAGAGGTAGCAAAACCCCATTTCAATACTGCTCAAGTTCTTAGCTTTATGTGTGCTTAAATTAAATTAGTTCTTGAATGAGTAATGATTTGTAATTGAACTACTCATCTTATAATAGTCGTGTTTTATTTTTGAGAAGAGTTGCTTAGGTAGAGTAACATAAGTTTGTAGCTGGTTAGATTTAACCTATTTTGATCAGAAACTTAGCAGAGGTGTCAAGGTATGCTTGCAATAGATGTATTGCAAGAAGGAGGAACCTAGAGTTAGGTTCACAGTCAAGTCTGTAATCAAGAAGTTGGTTATAGTAGATTATTTTGGTGCTTGTGAGGGCAAGACGTGGGTTTTCCTATGTTAGGTTTCCATGCAAGAATCTTGTGTTGTTCTTTCCTGCATTGCCTTTGTTTTTCAAGAACCTCATAATTGCTTTACTTTTCTAATGCTTGAGAATAAATCTGATGGACTTGAGCCCTCACAGTGTGGTGCAACCCCTAAGGGTTCAATAGATTTAGATCACTATGGATATCGTGACTAACCCTCCTTGACATTACACTAGTTTTTTCTTCCACTTAGTCTTACCTTCTTTTATTTCTTTCCTCTTTTTAAGCTTTTTACGTTTTTGGGACACCAGGTGCGGTTCTTTTGTTTCTTCAACTTTTTTAGTTATAAATTTTATTCTCTTCCCATTCATTTATGTATTTACTTTATACCACACCATTTCCTTTTATTTTTTTACTATAGTTTCTTCATATCTAACTTTTATACACCCCAATGCTAGCCACCCTTAATGTAGACGATTTGCCTAAGTTGAGGTACATAGTGTCCAAGGAGGGACCAGGTCCAAAGCAGGTTCATTGTAAAAACTGGAAAGGTGAATAGGGTAGTTTAGAAGAAAAGGTTTATTTAGGCTCAAATTTGGGTTCAAGGGATGTTACACTAATTTTGTAGGTTGATTAGGCTTTAGTGGACAATTTCAAAAGTGAATTATGATCCTTTCCTAATTTTATCCTGTGATTCGGCGAGACTAACCAGGCAGGTTCTAGATCAAATGCACACACTGACTAGGTACATCCTTACATACTATGGGCTTAGGGCTATTATTACAGTCACTATCTATTTTGTTCACGCAAAGTCTGGCCAGGTTATCAAAGTAATAACACTAATACCATGAACAGAACCAAACAATGGGTATATTTAAGTAAGAACACAACATAGCACATAAACACAAATGTTTTGAAGGTGCATCATTTTAACAAGCTCAAAAACAATTTGTATGTTTTTTATTATTTTTGACTGCACAATGTTTTCTCATTTTTCTCTAAGTTTCACACAAGACATACATTAACACAAAACCATACAAAAATAGATTTAAGCAACTAAAAATATCAGTTCTAACTATGATAGCACAATCAAGAAAAAAAAACTATGACAACAGAAACCCTTGGCTATGGTACATCCCCATGCCCAACATAGAAATCATGCAATGTCCCCATGGCATAAAATCATGGAAAATGAAAAACTGGGACAAGGGACATACCTAAGTGCACTAAGATCCCATCATACCTTAATCGTTCAGGGTGCAACAAGAGAGCCCTCCATCATCTACTTTTCTTATAGCCTCGATTGTGGCCAAGCCACTAGCAGATATGTCGGTACCAATAGTGGCTGATACACTCTACGGAGCAACTATCAAGGCAGTGTACTAGCCCCCAATATCTACTGAACTATCTTAACTATTGGTGGTATCTCTAGTCTCTCCAAAATTAATGTTTTTGAGGTCTTTGCAACTTTCTTCGAAGTCTAGGACCATAGAGTCCACATCAATAATAACCTTTGCCAAAATCTTTGGAGTTCTGTGTAACTTTCTTCAATTTTCTCCTTCTTTTTTTATTTATCTCTATCTTTCTTCTTTTCATCTCCTTTTTTGGACCTTTTTTTTGAGGTTGCAAACCCTCACCCATCTCCTCAATCTAAAAAATCTCTCTTTCAACCACCAAAAGCTGGCTATATACGTCTAGAACTATAGATTCCATATCATTAATAAGCTCCACAAAAGATAGCATAACAGGTGGCAGAGAAGGTTCAATAGAAATGGTCTACTCAGTAAGATTCTTGATATCGTATTTCAGTGTGCTCAAGTTAGCAATGACCCTTATATTAGGATCCAAGACCAAATCAACTTCGGCCAATATCCGACTCTCAAACATGTCAAACTAGGTTTGACCTACTTGTACCTCCTCCTTGATCTTATCAACAATGTAGGGTTTGACCCCTACCTCTAACTTTCTAATCCACATATTACATAACACCTGTGTCCTTAAGATTTGATCCAACCAAGAAGTCAGTATCAATGTGTAACTATAAAGAGCATGTGTTTAGGCACCCATGTTGTGGCTGGTTGTGAAGTAGCAGCGACTTTAAACACTAGAATCTCACTAGCTTGGGAACCCCCAACTATATCATGTACTTAGCACCCCAGGCTTAAGGACACAAAGGTTTCTTAAATTCTTTATCAATGCTATGTGCACAATCCCCATCATTTGGATAAATCTATCCACTACGTATATAGTCGGGACATAAGAATTTATCAATAATTGTGTGATGATACAAGGTAAAGGTAGTGTGGTTCTAAACTCTAACACCTTATCTCAAATCTCCTCTATGATGATCCACAATATATTCATCTCCACATGGTCATAAAAATAGCAACTAAGCACGCATTAGTCATATCTAATGTATTATCATTGGCCATGGGGTGATGTGGGACCTCATAACTGACTACCAAGACTTGGAGTGGATTTTAGAGTATGCTTGTATATAGCGCCCCATTTATCCATGAGTCATTTTCTATATTTTTAGCTATGTGATTCGTCAACTACTTCTAGTGGATAATTTTTTCATCCACACTCAACTTAGTTACCCTCTTTAGATCCTTCATCCAGAAATCATATTTTAAGGTATCCTCTATTGGATCAAATATGTTTTTAATTAAGGCACCCAAGATTTTCTTAATAAAAATATCTTCTTATGACCCCAAACTCAAAGTATGTCTAATCATGGATGCTTCCTCATGTCCTTGTCCTTACTTGAGGGAGTCATGTTTTTGATAATCATTGCATAGCTGGCATAGAAATTCATCACCAATTCTAGCTCTTGGATTCTCATATGCCTAGTCATCTACCTCAATTCATATCTCTCAAAACCCCACACCAATACTAGGATCTTTTATAAGGATTCTAGCAAGATTAAGGGCTCTTCTTGAATATCTATTTTTTTTTGCAGCTGTCTGTCAATGATACTCTTTTTCTATTATAGTCCCCAGAGTTTAGGACTATCTAACATCGTGTATCAACACCCCTTTAAAGTGGGTATCCACACTTTTGAAGAATTTAGGGTTGGATTATTCCTCACCCATTGAGGAGATTATCTCCTCATCAGTAGCTTTATGATCATTCCCATCTTAATAGGAATATTTCTCTCCATCTTCAAACTGGAAAGGTTGATAAGGGTTACAATTTCTACCAAGTCTAGAGAATTGGTAGCCTTGACCTTTACTCTTGCAATCCAAAGAGAGTGTTATTCAATCAAGAGACTAGTGGAGTACTCAACCTCGATCCCACTAGAGATATTAGACTTACTCTTCGAGGTTGGAGGAGTGTATTTAGGTGCCCTCTTATTACAAATATCCTTCTTCAGCTTGATCTGTGATTTTAGTGCCATTGGACTTATATTGGGACAAGTGAGACTCAATTCTGAAGTGTGAAATTGTAGGATTCTACTTAGAAGACCCTTCCTATGATCATGCAATAAAGGTGTGATTGTACATCCTAATTTTGGGAAGGGTTCCCTAAAAGTACTAGGGGAAGCTTCCCATTCGATGAACAGTTCCTACGATCGTGCAGTGATAGTACGTTAGTACCTTTTGATTGTAGGAACACTCTCAAAGTACTGAGAGTATGTCAAAGAAAATGAGTACATACCATGATTGCACCTTGAGATTACGATCATGGGGTGTGCTCATATGATGAGCACCTATAATACGTGAACATGTACACCACAATGCCCCAACCTACGACTGTATGTATATACCATGATTGTAGGTTGTGTCATGGATTATAAAGACAGTTAGAATATTTTAACAACTAATTTTTGAATCCTTTTAGGCCCATTTTAGACCATCAATGACCACAAAATTCACACTAAATGGGTACTCAGACTTTCCCCGTGCTTTCATTCCTTGAAAAACTCAAACCCAAAAGCATTTATATGAATTTATGACTATACTACCCTCGTGAACCCATTTCTTCACTCAACACTAAAGTTTTTTTCCTTGAATACTTACAGTTTTAGTTTGTAAATTGAAATACAGGTGGATCAATTGAGTTTGAAGTTTGGGGAGTAGCTTGAGAGCATAAATTAAAGGTGAGTGCCCTTAATTTTTTCTCTTTGATCGATTTATAGTGAATAATTATAGTGTAACAATAATTAGAAATGATTACAAATTTTTGTGTGTCTAAATAGAGTTCTTGGCCTAGGGTTTTAGTGTTAAACCCTAATTAGATCGGTCAGATTGGGTTCCCTATATTTATGTGGACTCCTCAGACTAGAGCCTCCTATGATCGTGGTATCAAACTATGATTGTGACAACTTATCGTACTATAAGGGTTTCAAGAAAACTTACTTGGAAACCTATGAGCCTTAAGGATGATCGTGATATGTAACAACAATTGTACCTTAAAACCATAGGTTCATGTTTTGACTGTTGGTTCGTAGGAGTTTAATCAGGAGATAGGCACCACAATCATGAGACTCCATATATTTCATCCTTCTAGACTTTAGTACAGTGTGTACAGATATTTGAAACCACGATTGTGGGTTTTTCACATGGTCTTGCAATCCTTTCGTGGGTTAAGTGTTGATTCCATTTCTACATTTTCTTTCCTACATAATCCCTACACAAGTAACACACATTACCCTATCAAATAAAAAATTACAAAATCATCGGTTGCCTTTCATGAAGCGCTTCATTTAACATTGTGGCACGACATGGCTATGTTAGATACTCAAACTTCACCAATAAGCCCACGAGTTATCTCCCATAAAGCGCCTGTTTTAATAATGTGGCAAGACTCGGGTGTCCTTGGTACCTCAAGTACCATCCAAATCCACATCACAAACAACTTTTACTTCATCAAAGGACCCTAGATAGTGTTTCACCCTTTTTCCATTCTCCTTAAACTCCAGTCCTTTATTTTCCAGCTCAAGCTCACCATAGGGGAACACTCTAGTCATTCTATATGGCCCTCTCCACTTTGACTTCAACTTGCTCGGTTACAACTTTATCTTTGACTCAAAAAGCAATATCAAATAGCTAATGGGAAACTCTTTTTTCTCGATCTTGCAATTATGGCATTACTGCATCTTTTCCTTATAGAAGTTGATTAGTCGAAGGCTCAGAGGTGGAACGTATACATTTTATTATGTTGTTCAAGTTGCAACTTGGTCACATCGTTCCACTTGATTTAGGTTTTTCAATGACCACAATGCCTTTTGCTCTAGCTTGAAAAACAAGTGGCATGATTTACCATATAAAATTTGATATGGAAAGGTACCTATGGGGGTCTTAAATATTGTTCGGTAGGCCTATAATGAGTCATATAATCTTCTCTCCAAATTTTTTATATTAGCATTCACATTCTTCACCAAGATAGACTTTATCTCTCAATAAGAGACCTCAACCTTCCGACTTATCTGAGGATGGTAAGGCGTTGCCACCTTATGATTCACATCATATTTTTCAAGCAAGGCTCTGAATAGAAGATTGCATAAATGCAATCCTCCATCACTAATGATAACCCTAGGAGTCTTAAATCTGGAAAAATGATCTTCTTCAAGAATGTTGGGATACTCATCCCTTAATTATTTGATAGCATAACTACCATATCATGACCCAAAATAGGCCTGGCCATAACGGGTATACCAAGTCCATCGAGGACTGGAGACCACCCCCTTTGCCTAACCAATATAGAACATAACACCTAGCAGCGGTTAGATTCCAAACATATAACAAGATAGAAAAGTAACTCAAAGACATCAAAGAATGTTAACATCAATACCCAATCCATAATAATATCCACAAAGCCTCTACTAATCTAAAATTAATCTAAGTTAGGACATGCCCCAACCCTGACAATGACATTGATAATATTAATTTGAACTCTTTAATTCTACTTATGAAAGGAAGCCGATGGAATGATCAAGTCTTTCAAAGAATGAAAGCTCACCACTTCACCATAATCGACTAACAAACCAAGCTGATCCACCTTACACTATGCAAAAAAAGTAGACTTGCCTTCGAACCCTACATTGTGTGGGGATACAACGTCCGAAGATGGTTAGTGGGTTGAGCACTAGCATATAACTTAGGGATAAGAATAAGGTAATGAAAATTCAAGATCCAGTTCAACTCAATGTACATGTTCACATATATGTATGCATATAAATATACTTATATAAAATACTGGGATAGAGAATAAGTTTTAGCATGCATTTAAATTTTTTAAACCTGGGTTGTGTAGCATAACCATCATAATAAGGAACCCATAGGTTACATGGGTCCAAATTTCCCTTAGCTAAAAGGGTCCCAGTGCATGAAGGCGCACAAACCAGAGGATAATCATATGTACATATGCATGCACCATAGGGTACTCGAACCTTACTACATATATCAAAGGTGACTTAAGAACCTAGTTAGTTAACATAAGGGGCTCAAAACACCCAATCATATAATAAAGGTAAGTCAAATCACCTGGTAAATTAAACCCCTACATGGATAATCACAGTTTCCAGTATTAGTCCCTTGGGACCTTCACTTTCATGGCCCAGATATACATCCCTCATTTAAGCCCAATTAAAACACTTCCACATATTCCCATTCATTAAACCACCATACACCTTAAGGCATACACTATTGGTATCGCCATACCAACTATACCTGCAAGGTAACATCATCATGTCATTTCAATCCTATTAACTTGGGAAAAATAACTCCCTAGGTTCATTAATACAATTGGGGGAAAACTGACTCTCTTTGTTCATTAAATTAAACCATCATGTTTCAATAACCTCTTTACACCAGGCAATTATTCCAAGAGTAGTTCATTGCAACTATACCCATACTCAGAACCATTTATACAAAATTGGGTTGGGGTTATTACCAAGTCCATCGTTAATATTTAAAAAATTTGGGGAAAACACAATTCCATAGTTTATTCTCCATGCCCATGTACCCCACAAGTTTAAAACCATATATAAAGCATGAACAATGTATAATAAATTATGGGAAAATAATTTAAGAAACATTCATCCCAAAACCCTCAACCCATATCAAAACCCATGTTCAAATCCACATAAACAATCATATGATTTCATGATTTAAGTAAAAAAAATTTAAGGGTAGCGTCATATGCCTTAAATAGCAAGAATTATGGAGAGAATTTGCCCTTGGAAGCTCTAATTGATCAAATTCTTAGAAACCCTAAGTATCTTGACCTTGGAGAATTTAGAGAGTTTGAGAGAAAGTTTAGGATTGATAAAGGCTAGAAATAATGGCCCCAAGGTGTTATATGTACGTGGGGTCTAAGTGGGTAAAAAGAAAAATGTCCAAAGTGCCCTTACTTAAAAGCTGAAAAATTATTGCCAATGACTACGGGTCATTATACGACTCATAAGGACATATTACGACTCATCACCATGAGTTGTAGTTAAAATAGTAATCGAAGGACCCTTCTCTAGTGACCCTACGATTCACACCATGTGACTTGTTAGGAGACCCTAGAACTCATTGGGTCCTAGTCATAACCAGGACAAAAACACTTGGGGTACACACTGGTTTGGCTTTGGATGAGACCGTACGAATTGTTCAGCATCTTTACAACTCGTTAGGAGCCACTACTAATCAGGACAATAACTTAGGCTACCTTTACTGGACACCCTACGATTGGGGTCCTCTGACCCGTAATAACATATTACGACTTATAAGGAGAGTCATAGTCTGGACAGTGAGTTTACAATAACAACAACAACAACAAACCCAGCGTATTCCCATAAAATAGGGTCTGGGGAGAGTAAAATGTACGTAGTCCATACCGCTACCTTTGAAAAAGTAGAGAGGTTATTTCCGATAGACCCCCGGCTCAAGATAAAGAATAGTAAACAAGAGCATAACAAAACATGAAACAGGATGTATGACATAATATAAATAAGGAATAATACATAATACAATAGAAATCAGAGCAATACAAAATAAGATAAATAAGCGCAATATGAAATATGAGATAAGAAAAGGACATCTGGAATAGGACAACCACCTAGCAGTAACATACACTCACAGACCAAAGGCACCCACACCACAAACCCTCTTGACTAGGGGATCCTACCTATGAAAACAGTCCTAGGATTTCTAAATCGGATATACATGAGCTCTTCTAACTACTTGCTACAACCCACACACTCATCTTAGCCTTCTACCGTTATCCGTGACCTCTATACCTTTCTATCTAGAGTCATGTTCTCAGTAAGCTGAGGCTGCTTCAGGTCATATCTAGTTACTTCCCTCCAGTATTTCTTCAGCCTACCTCTCCTCCCCTTGAAGCCATCCAACGCTAGCCTCTTACACCTTAGAAATTTTTCAGGGACTAAAATCCAGGGTGTTTCATACCTCCACCCCTTTTAAAACATAATTAATAGGCACCAAGATATTTTTCATGCCATGCGAACTCATAAAAGGTCACATGAATTTAATTCGTCATATATCAAATAACTCAAGCTCCAGAATAGTGATCACTGGAAGCTCTTGTTTTCTTAAAATATTTCCTTGCCTTTGGCATTGGTCACATGCCCTGGTATAGTCATGTGCATTTTGTAAATGGTGGGCCAATAATATCCATATTGTAAGACCACTATGATGACTCCCAACTTGAGAAGAATGACATGCCTCTAAGATACTCAACATCTCAATTTCAAGAACATACTTCTGAACTAATCCATCAGCATAGTTTTGGAATAAATGGCTCATCCCAAAAGAGCTTCCTCATATATACATAAATTTCTTATGCTTCTGAAATGATGGGTCTTTAGGAACCACATCACTCACTAAGTTGTAAAATCCATGAATCATGGAATCATATCTTCTGATGTGGCTAATACTTGTTCATTAGGAAAAGTAACATCTATCTCAAGCTCATCCTTCAATTTTAGCATAGCCTCTTTATCTAGTAATGATAGGTGGTTAGCCACTTGATTAACAGTCCCCTTTTGGTCCTTGACCTCAAAGTTAAATTCCTACAACAATAGTACTCAACAAATTTATGTTGGTTTAACATTTTTTTACCATAAAAGACTTAAGAGTTGCGTGGTCAGTATGCACAATGACTTTAATGACAAGTAAATAAGACCAATATTTCTCAAAAGTAAACACCACATCAAGAGACTCTTATTTAGACTTAGGTAGGATTAAGTGCTTTCCCAGTATAGTAGATAGGATGTAAGATTTTCTCTCACCTTTGGCCTAGGGCTTCACCTAGCTCCATTTAACTAGCATCACACATAAACTCAAATAACATAGACTAATTTTTAGAAACAATAATAAGGGCTAAAATCAACTTAATCTTTCAGACATAGAATGCGTTTAGACATGCATCATCAAATGCAAATTTCATCTCCTTCTCCAACAGTCTACACAATGAATTGGAAATCTTAGAGAATTCCTTAATGAATCTTCTATAAAAGACTGCATGCCCTAAAACGATTTGAATACCCTTCATAGGAATTGGTGGAGGCAACTTTTGAATTACCTCAGTCTTTAGATTATCTTCTTTAATACCTTTCTTTGAAATCTTGTGACCAAGCACTATTTTTTATTTAACCATGAAGTGACACTATTATCGATTCAACACCAAGTTACATTCCTTGCATCTCCTCAAAATATTGGCAAGATGTGCCAAACAATCTTCAAATGAATCACCCAAAATTGAGAAATTATCCACGAACACCTCAATAGTTTTCTCAACCATGTCTGAAAATATATTTATCATGCAATGCTTAAAAGTTGTGGGTGCATTAAATAAAATAAATAACATCTTATTGAATATGAATGTCCTATATAGACAAGTGAATATGGTCTTCTCTTAGTTCTCGAGAGCAATGGAAATCTAATTTTAACCAGAGTATCCATCACAAAAATAATACCAACCTCAGCCAACAAGTAAGTTTAACATCTGATCCATGAAAGGCACAAAAAAATAATCCTTATCGGTCTAAGAGTTTAGCTTTTTATAGTCCATGTATACACGCCAACCCATGACTAACCTCATCAAAATAAGCTTATTTTTCTCATTTGGAACCATAGTCATTTCACCTTTCTTTGGCACACATTGGGTTAGGCTTACTTACTTTTTTAATTAAAAATTAAATCAACAACACATGTGTCCCACCACTTTATGATTTCTTTCTTCACCACCTCTTGTATAGATGAATTAAACCTCTATTAATATTAATTAATAGGAATACAATATGGTATACGTTTAATTTTGTGTGTGCAAATTTTGAGTAGAATCTCAAGGATATCAATAAAGGACCATCCAATAGCCCTTTTGAACCTCTTCAAAATAGAAACTAGAGACTTAACTTGTTATTCCACCAAATCCGCCACAATAATAACCAACAAAGTATTGTTGGCTCCCAAAAAAGCATAAAGAAGATGGGATGGATTAGCTTTGAGCTCTAATATTGGAGGCTCCTCAATAGAAGGCTGCGTTGGAGGGGTCACTATATCCTTCAAGTTAAGATCTAACTTCTTTGTTGCATATCTATCTATCTATCTATCTATCTATCTATCTATCTATATATATATATATATATATATATATATATATATATAAACCCCTACCCTCAAGTGCGCTCACCATCTCACCATATTCATTAGTGCCAACTCTTTTAAAATTTATAATGGTTACTGCAAATGCCAGGTATTTCCTCAATCAGAGCTACCAAATCATTTTTATCAACTATATCTATCACAGAGATCACACACAAATACTTTGTGTATTTCATTGAATAACATACATTTAAAGTAACCTGCTCACTATTCAATCAAAACTTCATTTATGCAGTCTTTATATTAACCAGTGCATGTCCAGTCGTAAGGAAAGACCTTCCCAAAATAACAAGGACTGCAAAGTCAACCTCATAGTCAAGGATAATGAAATAAACTGAAAGATAAAATGTGTAACCCTCACCAAAACATCACATAAGATTCCCAATGGCCTCTTCATAGAGTGGTTCGCCATGAGAAGTCTCATCAAAGTCAATTTAGGTGAATCCAACCCCAACTGCTTATAAACCCCTAGCAGCATAAAGTTAATGCTAGAACCCAAATTACATAATGCCTTTGTAAAGTTGAAATACTCAATAGTGCATGGGATCATGAATGCTCCTAGGTCTTTTTTCAGCCAAAGATCTAGAGGCTATTGCACTAAAATGGTGCACATTGGCCATGGAATCAAAACTTACTACCTATTTTTAGTGACTAAATCCTTCATGAACTTCACATAACTCGGCATTTGTTCAAATACCTCAACTAGAGGGATGTTCACTGTCAACTTCTTCAGCATAACCATAAACTCCTGGTACTTTTATCTTCGACTTTCTTTTTCAATATTTATTGGAAAAAATGAAGAGATCATGGAATGGGAGCCAATACTTGAGGTACCTACTTGTCTTTTCCCTTTATTGCCTTGGTCTCGTGATCATCAACTGGAGGCTCATCATATGCCTTCTCATTTACCACCCCATCTTCATAGTTAGCTAATTTTTTATTATTCACTATTACCGGTTCCACCGCATCATCAATATTCATGAGCATAGTAGTATATCCAAACAATGACCATCATTTTTTGGATTTTGGATAGTGTTTCTTGGGAGAGTACCTGGTTATCATTAATTTAATGCTGTAGAAATCTAACCAAATTATTGTTCAATCTTCTTGACGGTGGTATATTTGATTCATCTTTTTAATTCATACCTGAATGATAACCACCTTAATATCCTTATGACAGTCTTTTGTTTCCTTTACCCCTTTTATAATTTTTGTGAGCATGTCTTGCATCTTCGAATTGATTGAACCAACATCATATTTCCCCGATAGAATATATAGGCCACTCTTATCTTTATAGTCATCTTTTCTCTTCCAACTACCATCACGATCTTTGCTCCTATCTTTATACCTAAATATTTTATAATTATCTCTGTAGTAGTTCCGACCTTGATTCCCTTGCCTTGAGTTCCAGTTATCTTTGTTATACCCTTGGCCCTTGGCTCAAAACTCCTCCACTTCTCTATCAAGGTACTTTAATTCCTCACCAAAGTTGGAATCTTTATACCTAGAAGCCTTACCTCATGTACCTATAATATTTTACCCTTTTCACTCTATCTATTGTAAATTATTTTCTAAGAAACCCAATATTAGGCCTTAATTGTGCTATATCTTGAGCCACTTTCTCATCTAGTACTCATTATTCCATGGATGCTTCAGTTGCATAAGTACCTATGGGTCTATCTGTCTTTTGAATATGCCAACCTTAGTTGGTTTTTGTGATCTGAACTAAAATCTCAGAGTCATGCTCCCATTGTATACTCATGAATGTTTTGCCTATGATGGTGTCTACTACAACCATAGTTTTAGCATTCAAGGCTTTGTATAAGATCTCTAGCAAGTTTCTACCATTCATTCTGTAGTTTAGAAGACTCTGTAGCTTTTTTCTAAACCTCAACCAAGTATCATATAGTGCCTCTTAATGTTGTATATCTCATCTTTTAATTGTAGCATTTTTGAGAGAAGAAAAAATCAACCCAAAAATTAAGTCCTCAAATTGTTCCAAGTAGTAATAGATCCATGCGATAATTCACCAAACTACAAAGTAGCTTCTCCTGTCAGAGAGAATGGAAATAGCCTCCCGACTCCCTCCACGTTGATTATATGGAGTGTAAATGCCCACAAATTTCATAATATACATGTTTCTATCATCAATATGAAGGCCATAAAATACTCTCTTTAAATTCAGCAACTGGATTATTGCACTCCTGATATCAAACTCAGCACCTTGAGGTAATTCAGGTGTAATAATTGGACCCATTTTTATTAGTTCTAAATAATTTATCTTCCTAAAGATATTCAAACTACGGTAGATACTATTGCAGAGGTTGTTACACCCTATTCATCTCTATCTATTTCTCTCATCAAGTGTAGCTAGATGATTTGCATCATCTTGCCTAACCCCATCTCCTCTTTCTATCCTCTTGGTAGCTGCTTGCCTAGGATTTTCCTTACTATCAACTGAAAATGACTTTTTTTGCTGTCTTATGACCATCATGTTGTTGCAATGGCTGATCATGATGTTCGGCACCACCATGCACACCTTCCATCAAGGTTGTTAAATAGTGAATTTCCTTGTTAACCATAATTCAATTGTGTCTTTGAGTTCTCTAAAGCTTTATATCAAGTGGAATCAGGGGATTTCCTTGACTCTAAGTACTGTGCATACACTGGGTGTGCTCTAGAAATAATAGAAAAGCAAAGATAAGAAATAACAACCAATAATCCCAACAAACACACTCAAATCAATTCTGTAATCGTATTCCCTAATTATGGCGCCAAAATTTAAGTATGCCTAAATTACACCTCTAAGCAAAGTATAAGGTGGCCACAGTCAAATATAGAACTCAACTAAGATTGGGGTTAAACCCACAAGAAATAGGTTGAAATATTAACCAATATGTATGTCAATGCAATCACTAATATTTTCTAGTAAAAGATGGAAATTCGTAATTAAGTAATTTAGTAGTAAGAGTTATTAATTTGTTGGATTTTTAATCAATATAAGAGAGGCACTAGGACTTTGTTCCACCATAACTTCATAACTCTGTAGGTTAATCATACTTGAAAACTCTTTATCGGTGTTTGGTATGCAGAATTGATAGGTTAAATATACCCGGAACAACTTTATGCTCTTGTATGGGCAATATCCTCAGGTAATTTTTCTCTTCTCTTGAGTCTGCTTTACTATCCACTATCCTATATCGCAAATAGTTATTTCTTATAAGAGGATCAAGCTATTAAGTAGATGTTGATAGCTCCAAGTTTGTGTAGATTAATCCCTTCTTCCCATTTGTACTCATCCTTTTGTCCAAAATATAGATTAGGTGGGTTCTAACATTGGCCACAATAAAAAAACAATCAAAATCAAGGGAACAATCAATACACGTGAACACCGAATAAAGATTACTCCGTACTTTGTAGCCTACTTTATTAATCCATCATGGTTCCCACAACCCTAGTTGTAGTGTTTAGCTATTCATAATTGTAAACACACAAGAAGAATTCATAGAAGAAATCATAATTATGAATATAAAGAATAATTAGAAAACTCCAAAATCTCAATTTACTTAAAACCCTAAAACTCAAAGTTTGCACTTGCAAAATGAATAATATGTCTTGAAATTAATAAGAGAGCATAAACTTACAAAATAAAGTACATCAAAGTATTTATAGATAAAACAAAACCTATCCTAAACAAAATAAAAAATCTAGGTCGGTCATAGTTGAATGAGAGGAAGGCACGATCATGGTTAGATACCACGATCGTCTTTTGGTGCTCGTGGTATCACTATGGACTTTGGAATCTTCAAGTCTTGCTTGGTAAGATCACAATATGACTTTGTGGTATCAATATACGATCATAAAATGTAATCGTCTGATCAACTTTAACTTCAACTCCTGAAACTTCACTTTGGGACTTTAGTCCTATGATCTCAAGTTACAATCCTCACTTTAAGGTACTATCATGGTATCCAATCATCTAAACCTTTTTACACTTATATTATGCAAGCATTGTTCCAGGCCATTCTCTCTATGATCACATGAGATGATCATATGATTAAGGTATGATCGTGGGAAGCTATCATCCGAGCAACATCTACAATTCACTACTCTGCCTCTTCCTATGTTTCTAAGGTACAATCATAGTCAAATCCCATGATCATAGCAATAATCGTATGATTTCTAATTTTGTCCAAAATCAGCACTCCACTCTTTGAGAATTGTTTGACCTACAAACACCCAAAATCTATCATATCCACTAAAAGTACCTTTATAATTTATAATATTTATTGTTTTAAGTGTCCCAAGTGCCATAATTTCATATCACAATACCACCTTATGTCCATCTCCCAGGACTTGGATAGGTACCCCACATTTGAGACATACAACACCCTAAGTACCTCATTTATAGTCTAAATATCCATGGGGAAATCCACTCTCTTGATGTAGATAGTGAGGATAGGGACGTCCCAGTCCATGTTAGGGAGTATAACATAAAAATCCCTGACCTAGAGTGAGATTCTAGAAGAAGGATCCACTACTAGTGGGCCATATCCAAACTCCTAGAGCTGATTATAAAATGCAGACACCTTTTCCTCCATCCATATTATAGAGAAGTCCCTCTTGTAATAAAATCCCATCCTCCCGTATACCTAGAATTCCTTCTGAAAAGATTTATAGAGAAATCTCTCGTAGGATGAAGTAAAATTATTCTCTTGGTTTTTAGCCATTGGGGATGTTTGATGTGTAAAATCATTGAAAAAGAAGTATGTTAGAACTCATAAAAAAGTTTGAAAATCAAAATTCAATAAAAAGCCAATGTCTTAGCCTGACTGGGAGGCTACTGCTTGCAGCCTCACACTATAGGAATATTTTTGCTATAACAGGGTTGATATAGTGACAAGGCTACTACAACAGTCTTCATTATCATCAAAATCTCAAGAGGTGAAACAATGACACCTCTTCACAATGAGTCCTATTTTTAACATTTTGACTTCAGATTAATGTTTCTAACCTACCCTAACACTAGTTTAAGAAAAAACTTGGGAATGATAACTCCTAAAACATGCCTAAATTGCCAAAACCAAACAAAGAACAACCCTTCACATTCCCTATAGTTTCAAGCACTTTTGTCCATAAACTTCGTGATTCTTACTCTCAGAATGCCATAGAACATTGTATATATAAGGGAAGCAACCATGCTTTAAAAATTCAGCAAAATTAATAATTTTTTTAAAAATTCAAAAACTAACTAAAAACCTATCCTGTTTCTACAAATTCAAGCATAAAACTAGTAGAAATGCATGCAAGAAAGTAAAGAGAAGAAGGGTATCGATAATTGTCTTACTTTCAATGATGGGGGAAAATGATCGAGAAGGGAAGAGGTATTTTCAAGTGAAAGAGGGAGAAATATTCTCATTAAACTATTGATTTCCCCAATAGCAACCCTCTCTCAATATAGCGATGGTGCTATAACTGGAATATTCCCGCTATAGTAAGATCCATTCCCTCAAAGTGAAAATATTTTCATTCATTTTATTTTGAAATTCTTTGTCCCCGTATATTGGTGTGGCCCCAAATTGCCTTGGGTTATCAGGAAATATTATGCTTAATTATTTCTGTACGATTTGTAAATAAGAGAGATTTTTCTTGACAAATCGGAGCAGTAACAAGGTTACAATTTGAAATTTTAGTTTACCAAGTAAAATAGAATTTTAGTATCCATATAACATCTGTAATTTTGTCTTCATGATAAGGGCGTTAAGGTTTAATCTAGACTTATATCATTTTTTTCTTATCATGATCGTTTAGGGATGAATAATGGATAAATTGATATTTATTGTAACAACCTATTTCATAATTATTAAAACATACCTTATTACGAGTAAAAATTATGAAAAATTTTTAAAAAATTTCTCAAATTGGTCTGGGAGATAGCTAAAAGTTTTGGATTGAGATGATGTCATCCCGCTATAGCGAATTTTTTTTGCCATAGCAGAATCCCTATAGTAGTCGACTAGCCTCTATAGCGGGATGCAGGAACCAAAGACCCCAGGTGTGCTTTTATATTTTCTCCTTTTGCTTTTTCAGTTGTAAAAAGGATGAGGTTTATTCAGAAAACCCCCTAGGATTACTTCATGGCCTAGGAGAGTGGAGAGGAGGGATTTTCAGTTCATGGGCTAAAACCTATGATTTTTCACTATATTTCATGATAAAATTCATCTTTACAAAGTTATAAGTTCGCGTTCATGCCTCCGTATCAGTTGCATGGTATCTTGGTAGGCTAGGTTTAACTGAGTAGTTTTAATTTGAGTTAGAAAACATAAGCATGACGTAGATTGATGGAAAATTTTATGCTTAGGCCTTCGAACAAGAGGTTTAGATGGATTAAATGAATAAAAACCCTATTAATTGTGTGGTAAATTGATATTATGTTGAGATAATGAAATTATATGTTACCTTGTTATTGTTGTTCATCCTTGTATGATTAACGACAATGTTGTACTTGAAGTTTGGGTTAAACCTAATTAAATACTTTTGTTATTAATAGTTTGTGGTTGTGGATTCAAAAGAATCTATGGCAATAATTAGAGGAATGAAAAGTTGGCAATTTATCAAATGGTAAAACTGAACAGTTGGGGGTGGGACAGAACCCGCAGGTTATATATGCAAATTGTAGGTGATGGTTTAAGTATAATTAAAACCTAACTTGTTACGTGTGTATGATAACTAACTCTTAGTATCTCTTGTACAATGAATGTTCAAGAAAAATGATGACTGTTTTATATCCTAAGTGTTAATCACACGCAATAAACTTATATGGAAGCTTATTGGATTTTACAAGTGTTGTTCTATTATTATTGTGGTTGTGAAAATTATGATATTTGTCATTATTGTGGAATGTACTGATATTTGAATATCTTCATGGGATTGGTTAATATAACATTGACAGACACTTGATGTCTAGAATTGATACATGGCTAATATATCGTTCCCTGTAGGTCATAACTAATGGGTGCATACATAAAACCCTTGAGTGAATCAGGGTGTATGTGTTTTCTTAGTTATTTGTTAGTTCCTTGAGTGAACCAGATTTATGCACTTAATTGTTGTGTTTGTTTTTTTTTTATTTAAATTAGAATGCATGATATTTGCCATTATTGTTCATCAAAATTGTCATTATTGTTTTTCTTGTGGATCCTTGAGTGATTTGGGATAATTATTAAACTGACATATAATGTGTTGTATTAATTTTTTGAGTGGATCAAATTAATTCTTTATCTGGTATATTAATTCCTGTGTAAATTGGGCTATGTTTTGACTGTTGTATTAGACTTTCTATGAACTGGGACTTATGATTGTGATATTTTTTATTTAACTGAAAAAGATCCAGGAGAGGTCCAGGTTAAGGTTGATAAAAGAAAAATGTATATTCCATATGGTTCACTTCTTAGGTAAAAGAGACAAGGGGATATATTGTATGGTGGAGTCTATTGATGGTCATAGTCTGACTTGACTTGTTGTACTTGTTGACTCATATTTACTAAATGTCATAATGTACTTGCTTACACGGTTAAATGTCATGAACTTGGGATAGAGCAACATGATAGAGTGATTGTTTTGTCATGATACGTTATGATCATGCGTTATGAGTTGAGGTAAGGTTACCAATGGGTGTTCGTATTGTGTTCATGTCTTGGTATGGTTGGTGATCTAATGCTTATTGTATTTTAAGTCGGGAAGACGGGTGTTATTGTCTTGTTAATTGCATCTTATAGACTTAAATGAACTTAAGGCACTAGGTTGTCAAGGTATGATCGGCTTAATGGAACAGGGTTAAGGATAAGAGACGTTGAGGGCAGTTATTATCGAACTCATAGATAATTACGAAATGAGATTTGACTTGGTAATGTAGTGGATTCTTGGTGTCTAGGGACGATAACATCAAAAGTGACAAGTGAGTGGTTTAATGAAGGATTCTACTAAAATGACTCTCAAACTATAAGTTTTTTTTTTATATTTATGTGATGTTTTATGTGATTTAATTCGGATCGAGCGATAATGCTTAACAGTACGTGTGGTTTGTATCGATACTACTTGTTGTATACCTTTTTTGGGGTATAGTCTATATGCAAGATCAGTAGGTGTTTCATGCTTGACACAGTAATGATCTCCAACAGTTGTTGTTATTGTTCCCGCAATAAAAGTTGTCTTTTTTCTTGTATTTCCTTGAAGTAGCTCTTGTACCTTTTTTGACTTGTTCCTTGAGAAATGATTCCAATTGTACTTAATGTTTGTAAACAGATCGTAATAAACAAAGTATTTTGTTGTTCTTATATTGAGTTTCACATTCATTTGATACTTCTCTCTAGATGAATTAGAATAGGTGTCCTCAGAATTTGATAGTTTAGATCGTGACATATTCAGAATGAAGAAACAATTATCTATCTTGAAGATCAAACTCAAGCACTAAATACTTGATGACGTTACTGAGTAATCCACACATACAACACACCTACAAAAAGGCAGTTACAAACGTAATTGGTAAGTTTATAAGACAAAATATCTCCATCTTAATACGTCTTTTTTTTTTTAATCATCTTTATCTTTTCTCCAGCAAGCTATTAGCGAGGATCTCCTTAATAAGCAAGTTGTTCGTTTTGTTTCACAAACCAACATTAATCCTCTAGTTAATAATACTAGTGCCTAAACATGTCTCCATTTCGTAATATCTCCCTTGAAAACACTCTCTTAGTCCAGATGCTTTTAAATTTAGTTTTTAGCCAATCCTTTTTAGACGTAATTCTCTCAGTATGGTCAACTTTTAATGTTAATATAATATATCTTTCATGTTAAAAAAGTATAATTGGAGAAAATAATCATTTACATTTCAATGTTTATGTCAAATTATATTATTTTATTATAATAATAAAATAATAAATTTTATTAATTTATATTAATTGACTATATAAGATTTTAAAAATGTAATGCTCAGATACATAGTATATTAAAATTGTGTTCATTAGTTAAAAAGATATCTGATAACTTTAATTATACAAGTATTATTTAAGAATGTACTTTATTGCTCCCTTAAGTTTTTACTACTCCATCCATTAGGATTTTACTTGTCACTATTTTCTAATTTAACTTTTATTTTTACTTGTTATTTTTTATAAATCAAGCAAAAAATATTTTTTTTTCATTTTTACCCTTAACATTAGTTATTTATTCTCCAAATCATTTTCAATACCTATTATTAAATATCAATCAAAGAGATATATGGTAAAATTATAACAAGTAAATTCGAATGAAGGGAGTATTAGACTTCATTAATTCTTTATTAATTTGAAATAGGGGTGAATTTAAAGAAAACTATTATATATCTTTTCTTTTCAAATTTTTGAAGCAAATTGAATTTACCAAGATGTTTAATACTTAAAAGTAGAAAATATTTAATAAAAAAACTCAAATAGGCAATTTTTCCTTAATACTTGCTTCATTTTAACAAATAAGAGCCTTTTAGTTTACTTTTTTCAATTTTACCTTTATTATTAAATAATTATATTTAAAATATATATAAGTTAATACTCAAATTTCCAAGCATTACAAATAATATTTACTCCATTCGTCCGATATTAGTTAGTCGTCTTACTAAAAATAATTGTCTCATAATCCATATTAGTTGGCCACTTTACTAAATCAGGAGAGTATTAGTTGAGTTTTTTTTTCATATTAGCTTTGCAATTATTTTTTTTTAAAAGTGTTCACACTTGTTTGTAAAATTTTCAAAAAGTTTTAAAGGCTGAGTTTGCAAAACTTCTTAGGGGTGAATTTGCAAAACTTCTTTCTTACTTATAATTTTTTTAATCAGTGTGCAAAATAAAATATATCTAGTTAATATGGGATGGAGAGAGTATGGGAGTATCTAATACTTTTTAATGAAATTTAAAAATAAATTAGACAAGTAGAAGAACCAATAATCAAAACACTAGCCAACATGATATTTTTTCCATTTGTCTAATATTATAAGTAAAAGTGAATGGAGAAAATATTTTATTTTTCACTCTCTCCATTCATTTTAACTTATAATGTTTAGTTTTATAGAAATTAATTTCACTAAATATTAGCTAAATTAAAATAAGTTAATTTAATATTTTAACTTTAAAAATTGAATGATTGAAATCTATACGAAAAATATTAAGAGTTAAAATCTTTCTATATTAATATAATAGAAATTATATTTAAAATATTACATTAAAATTTGTGCAATTTAACCTTGAAAAACAAAAAAATAACAAGTAAAAAACGAAAGATAACAAGTAAAATAACCGAAAAAAACATCTCATACCATTACAGAGAACAAGACTGGAGTGTCCAATCTAAGCCTCATTTGTTTGCACTTAATCGAGATCTGAATCTGAATAGTTCAGATTTCAGACCATTAAGTAAATTTGTTTATTATTAAGATATTAACTCTTAATAGGTCAAAATCATTCAGATCTGAAACCAAGTCTTAATATCATTAAGAGGTATTCTTGTGTTGAATAATATTCACTATCACTCTTTCCGCAATCACTAGTTACCATCACTACCATCTCTATCACTACCATCATTGTTAACCACCACCCACCACCCACCACCATTAACCGCCACCACAAACCACTTTCACCATCACAACTATCATTGACAATCAATATTGCTATCAACCACTATTGTTAGCCACTACAAAACCTATCACCTCCATTATTCTAATTATATCCACCGCTATCGCCATCAAATGCTAATACCAATTCCAACGCCACCACCATCATCAACCATTACCTCCCAATCCTTACTACCGACCAACTCATGTATAACAACTAGCGACATCACTAACTACCACTAATACATCATCATCTCTGCACGTTTTTCGACCACCATTTCCATCATTGCTACTAGTATCGCTACCTCTACCACTATTTCAACCACTACCATTACTATAATTTATCTACACTAACAACCATATATACTATCACAGCTGATAACCTCCCCAACTACCACCAACACATTGTCAAACATCATACATTTATTTTTCAACCATCGAAAGCAATAATCCAAAAACTACCATCAACTAACTTCACATCACAATCACCACCACCGCTATCAATTGCCACCGTAATAACATTTACTACAATATCAATCATCTCTGCCATCACAACCATCACTGAGTCACTAACATCAATCATTACCACCATTACCATCAGTACAAACCATCTCCATTATCACTAATAAATATAAATATTTTTTAATTAAATAATATTTTTATTATATTAATTCAAATATTTTCTTAATATGTATTTAATTTTTTATTTGAATTATATTTTTATTATATATATAAATAAATTTTAAATATTTAAATATCAAAAATAAATAATTTTAATCATTTAATTTTTACATCTAAAAATAATAGGGTGAAAATCATTTTCACCCCTCAACTTTGATTAAAAAATCAAACCCCCCTCAACATTGAATAATAATCATACTCCCCCTTTATTCCATGCAATGTCTATTTTGTCCTTGTAATTTTAATCATATATTTATGTAATATCTTTTTATATTATATGTAATGAATTATTTTTTAACATGAATATTTGTAGCATTTTATTTAAGTTTATTAACTTTATAAGAAAATTAATATTTTTTATAAATTTATCACAAAATTCAATGCTATTTTTTAAGATCGTTATTTTAGTATTATATGTATTAAAGAGTTGTTTGGTGTGAGGTATAATTATAATAATTCAGAGATAAAGTTCATGATTATTTATCCTGCGTTTAATTAGATGTTTTAGGTAGTCTCAAAATTATTTGTCGCACCATTTATACCGCAGTAATGACATAAGTTATCACACATACATGTTAGTACAACTTATTTTGTGATAACTAATCCCAAAATAACCTGTTTCCAAACAACCCACCCCTAAGTATGTATATATACATATGTATATACATGCATGTGCGTATATTTTCGTGTTTTATCACTCTCTTACTAAATTCATTTCATATTTTACTTAACTTTTTGTTGATATAACACAATTCTTAAGAAAATTTTACTTAGAGGTATATTTTGTTAAATTAACCTTATTAATGATAATTTGAACCTTTAAATTTATCTATAATGTTACTTTATATAGTTATTTAACACTAAAAGGTAGAAGAAAAACATAATACAATTCTCTTGATTTCACAAATTGAGCAGATAAATTAAAACATCTATTTTTAGTATGAGAATCAAGTGATAAGAAACGATATCATCTATTGTTTATATCAGTAAATAAGTTGTGATTGTCATTAATAGAGTATTACATATTTTATAATTTATATAAATAAATATAATCTTTAAAATTTGACCATATTTTTATTTGAGAAAAACATTTAGTACCCCCGAACTATGACCAAATTTGCTATGACACACGTCAACTTCACGGGGGTTCTATTACCACTTAAACTAAATTTTAGCGTATTTTTGTCAATTTTTTAGCTAACGTAATACCTTTTGTCAATCATTTTAGATGACGTAACACCTTTGATGTGGACTCCATTTTATGTAATAAAGGTGCCACATTAGCACAAAAAATGACAAAAATACGCTAAATTTGAGTTCAGGGGATGGTAGGACCCCGATGAAGTTGGAGTATGTCGTAACAACTTTGACCATAGTTCGGGATGGTACTAGAGACTTATTGCTTTCATTTATTGTTTGTATTTTCTGCATTGAAATATGTTTATAAAATTAGTATAACTTATTATTTTTTCACTTATAAAATAAATATTATAGTTTTGGTTATTATTGATAAAACTAACTTTCTTATCATGCTAATTTACTACATAAAGATCATCATTACCTTATAAACTTAATTAGTATTTCTTACCTTTTTTCATAGAAGATAATGTTTGTGTCTTTATGAAAATTTTGTTATATGATTTTTTTTGAAATGAAAATATGATGATTTTAAAGAAGTTAAAAAAAAAATTAAAAAAATGATGATAAAAAATAAAATAGGAATTTAAAAAAATCAATTAGAATAAAAAAAGGAGTATGATTATTATTCAAAGTTAAGGAAAGAATTTAATTTTTAAGATAAAATTAAAAAAAAAATAATTTTAATCCAAAATTAATATCTTAATCATTCAAATATATATCAAACATTTGAATCATAGCAAAAAATACAGCCTAAATCTGGCGAGGCAATGCTCTGGAGAAGAACTTTTCGACACTTTTCTCGAAGAAAATAAGTTTGCAGACTGCAGTTAAAAAACCGTTAGGTGTCATTTAATAAAATTAATTGCTGCTGACCACCAAAATTAACGACTGGTCTTTAACGAAGAGGTGAGAAACTTTGAAACGTGTCCCAACATGAATATTTATACCGATTTTCCATATCTGTTGGAAGTTGGAACTGTAGTTACTTCCGAATTAATTTTTCAAAATATCATTGAACTTGTGTAAATATTTCATTAAAATAACTTTTATTTCTTTTAGGGCAATATTATCACTGAACTATGCGCTTCTTATCATTATAAGGTAAAACTAAGAAATTGTTAAGGATATGTTTGGAGAACCACAAAAAAAGTGAAATGAGATGTAATTACATAATCCAATTCACAATTAGGAATAGAAAATTAGGTGCAATTACGCGATGTAATTACAAAGTTATATTTTATTTCTTTTTTTAATTTTCACTTCTTTTTATTTTAATTTTATTTCTATTATTTTAATTTTTTAATTTTTTAATGTTTTTTCATTTTACATTATTTATCTTTCATCTTTTTTCTTCTCATTTTCCAACCTTTACTTCTTATGATTCAATATAATTACTCGTATTTTTTTCTTCATTTAGCTCATTATTGCATTTTTATTCTAGTGTTTGAATTAAAATAGTATTTCATTATTGAATGAGATGACTTATGAGTTTTCCTTCCTTCTGAATTATTTACTCGTTGGAATTTTATATAAGAGTATTGCATTTTTTTTCTTGAATTTTTAATTTGTGTTTTGTTTTATGTTTCAATTTATTTGTTTTAGTACTATAGACTTGTTATCTAATATTGCATGTCACTTCAAATTATCGAGTTAATTTTTCAAATTGCCATTGAACTTGTGCAAACATCCTACTAAAGTAACTTTTATTAATTTCTTTTAGGAAAATATTGTCATTAAACTATGTAAATCTTTCCAAAATAAGGTGAAACTAAAAAATAGTTAAGGACATATTTGGAAAGTCATAGAAAAAATTAAAATTATATGTTATTAGATAATTTGCAGTGACATGCAATATGAAAGAGCATGTCTATAATACTAAAACAAATAAATTGAAACATAAATTCAAAATCCAAGAGAAAAATATAATATTCTTGTATAAAATTCTGACGAATAAATATAATTCAGAAGAATGAAAAACACATAAGTCTATAATCTCATTCAATAATAAAATACTATTTTAATTCAAACACTAGAATAAAAATTATAAAAATTCAATAAGGTGCTAAATAAAGAAAAAACTATGAGTAATTATATTGAATCATAAGAAGTAAAGTTGGAAAATGAGAAGAAAATAGATGAAGGATAAATAATGTAAAATGAAAAAAAAAGTAAAAATAAAAAAGAAATTAAAATAATAGAAATAAAAAAGAAATTTAAAAGAAAAAGATATTAAATTTTATTTAAAAAAGAAATAAAATGTAACTTTGTAATTACATCACGTAATTGCACCTAATTCTCTATTCCTAATTAAGAATTGGACTATGTAATTACATATAATTTTACTTTCCTTGTGCTTCTCCAAACATATCCTTAACAATTTCTTAGTTTTACCTTATAATGGAAAGAAGTGTATAGTTCAGTGACAATATTGTTCTAAAAGAAACAAAAGTTAATTTAGTGAGATGTTTACACAAGTTCAATGACATTTTGAGGAATTAACTCAGTTACTTCCTTCTTTCGTCCATCAATATAATACCCCCTCTATCCCAAATTTTCTAATTTAATTTCTCATTTTACTTATTTTTTTTATTAATAAAAAAGAGACAACTTTTTTTTTCCATATTTTTCTCTTTACATTAATTATTTTTTCTTCAAATTAAAATATAACATCATTTAATAGGGGTACTATGATAAACTATCCATGTTATTAATTATTTTTCTTAATCAACGTGCTATCTCAATTTGAAACGGATAATTTGGAACAGAGGGAGTGTTTTCTTCATTCTACTTTACTTATTGCTTTCTTCATCTTATTTTATGTGTCGTCATTTAATCAAATACAAAATTTAAAAAATAAATGATAACTTTATAAAATTTATAAAATTATCGCTAAAAGAAATAAAGACGCATAAAATGAAAGAAAAGAAATACTAATTTCTTATTTGAATTTTTATTTTTACTTATCATTTTTGACATATAAAAAAAGACAAACTTCTTTTTCCCTATTTTGTCCTTAACATTAATTATTTTTTCTATAAATTAGTTTCAAAACGCAATGTAAACATCATTTAATAGGAGTACTATGATAAAATAGTCATGTTAATTATTTTTCTTAGTCAGTGTGTCAAATCAAAATATAACAAGTAAAATTGAACGAAAGAAGTAAATGAGAAATGTAATTTTGTTATATTATTCTTTGAAAATAATAAGTTTAATGCTCTAAAAAATAGCATTACATAATGAATCATATTTAATGTTAAGAATACAATGAATAGAAATTGATAAATTATCTATTAATTTTTTATATTAAATAAATATTATTGGACATTTATTTTTTAGTATAGTGGACAAGTAAAGACAGACAGAGAACTGATTGGACATAATAACCAGTTTATCTAGAACAAACACTCATTACCCCGTTGATATTTCAAGTCACAAAAATTAAAGGGAGCGTTTGGATTAACTTTTCTAAAGTGACTTATAAGTTAAAACCTAAAATCCAAAAGGATTGTAAAATATTAATTAATCACGAAAATTCTCTAACTTGAGGCGTGCTTTTGTCATTGTTCTTAAGGATGTATCACCAATTAAGATGTATTTCCGAGAATTTAACAATCTCTTCAGAGTAACATATGTAATCATTGCCAATGGTAAAATACATATAATGCAATACAAATTCATGGGAATAAGAGTGGTTATATTCATAAAATGTCCTTTGAGTCGGAATATTCGAAAGTCTCAATTATACAGTAATAATGGAAGAAAACATTAATACATTAATGTACAATACAACTTTAATTTCAACCCAATTTTTGGCTCTATTTCCAGCTATGGTATAAAAATTTCTATATTATCATTTCAGTTGATGTCGAGCATCTGTTACATTCCAAACAAGTCAACCAAGCCTCCCTAGCCACAAAAAATACCATCTTGCCTCAGCTTAAAAGATGGTCAGATCAACAAGAGCTGCAACACCTTTAGAATTAACGTTAAGTAAAATATATATCATCTTAAGATAAGTTCAGTTTCTTCTTTAATTGATGGGTCCTTAGCTAAATTAGGGAGCATTTTCTTTATATTTCGGATCATCTATCCAATGCCCAACCGCATACACTTACCACTATTATCAATTCTACAACAACAAAATTAACTCTGCCTCAATAACAAATAACTTGGCGCCGACTATATGAATACCTATTTCATCATTTAAGCACATATCATCTTCATAATAAATTTGAAGTACACATTATTTTCATCAAACTTAATCAAATAATATCAGTAAACAACCAAACCAAGAAATTTGTCATTTCAGTTGTAATAAGAGACACATTATAAAGTGTCTAACACTAAAATATACTAAATATTGCAAAGACAGGGTGATCTAAATTCTACCTAAAAGTGAATAACCAAAAAACATAAACACACACAGAAAGAACATACTGTGATGAATTGTACCAACTACCTACAACAACAACTATGTCTCAGTCTTAAATATTGAATGTGTATGACAGATACAAAGAGAAAGACAAATACCTGCAGTTTTCATAACATGAGTCCCTAGGTGCTACTGTAATATCCACCTGCAAGACAACAAGGGGTGAAAAAATGCATAATATTCCAACAAAGTAAATAATTTTCAATAGAAGTCGTTGAATTTTTGTAGCTTAAAAATGCAGCTAGAATGCTATAATCACTTGAATTTAGAAAGTGCATAGAAAGAGAGGAAAAAAGATTAATCAATCGATTATACATTTTAAGTGGTTCGTCTAACAAATTATCAGTTTGAGCTTTATATATTTTATATCCAAGTGAAAGTACCTCGTCACATAAAGAAACTGCAGAAATTCAAAGTTATGAACATCAACCAAACAAAGGAGTGTGAGAAATACAATTCTCACGACAGAGAACAAAAAAGAAAAATATTCTAAAAGATTGGCATTGATGTGATTACTGAAGCATGTTATTTTGAGGTCCTTCAATCACTTTGTGCGCACAAGATCTCACATTTTCCACATTTTCCTTCAATCCTTTTGTGTGTACAACGTGTGTTTCTATTTTTCATCTTTTTCTTCTGGATGAAGAAGATTAGGACGGGGATAATGTTGGCGTCATACTTTGTACTTTTTTAGTGGCTAAAGAAAATGTTTTTCATCTTCATCCCATTCAAAACCTGTAAGTTAGGACCTACATGTCCTGCCATCATGGTGATTTTGTGGTGTTCTCAATTCTTCAATTTCACCTTTTGAATATAAAAAATTTGATTCTTTGAAAAATGCATTGATAAATGAATAGTATTTAATAGCAAAAGCAAAATGAATAGAAAAGGGTAAATCATCTTCAAAAACTGAAGAAGTATTATTGGATATTTACCGTTTTAGTAGAGTGAATAGGTAAAGATGATGGAGAAAATATAACATAATAAATCTTCTATATGCTTTCACTTTAACTAACAAAATTGCCTAAATATTCTTCTTGAAATACCTATATCCTATGTAAAAAAATCCAAGCAAATATTTGCTGCTATGATTTGAAGAGTTCAAGAATTTTTCACTTATTTCTTTATAGTGTTTGTATTGAGTAATTTTCATCCAAATCAAACAGAAGTCTCTGTTTTTTTTTTGGTTTCAGTAATCTTAAAAAGGTTTATTAAAATTAGTGCTCTTTCTAGTTTGTGGGTTTTAATTGTGGCAGATAATTTTATCGGGATCATAGATTTTCGGTAACTGAAATAACAACAATTAAAACTTCATTTGTTTTTTTCATACATATATGATAAGCAAAAGGGAATCTAATCCAATTTTGTCCCTCGTCTCATCTTACCAGTAGGTTTTTTATATTTGTTGCATATTTTCACCTCAAATTTGCACATTCAACAATCAAAATCAAGAAATTTCTTATAATCCAAAAAATTCAACACACTTGTAACCCAATTTAACCTAGTGATAGATAAAATAATTAAATTGAGTCTTCTTTATTAGAAATTATGGAGAATTAACCTAAAATAAAGAGATAACAACCAGAAACTATAAATAACATAGCATAAACTTTTGATAAAACCCCATGTGGATAATCTAGCCGAATTGGATCTTCTTCTTCAGAAAACCCCAAACAAAATCTCAAATAAGAAATTTAATTTATATATGAAATTGATCTTCTTCCATTAGAAGCTATCAAGACTAACCCAAAAAGAAGAAGCTAATAACCAAAGACGTACCTTACAATTACATAACACAGAGAGTAGTCTACATATACGAAAGAACAAAATTTATTTTACACAAATGAAGAACTATAGAAGGAGGAAGATTAAAAATTCATTTGAAAAATGCTACGTATATGTTTGGATTAAGCATACATAACACGTGTTGCAAGAAGATAGCCAGCTTGCACAGTGAAAAGTCTAAAATATCCTTCATAGAAATTTCTTCAAACATTAAGCACACATGTCGAAATAAATTACTTCTTTTGAAAATGCTCATTAAAGTGATATAATACATATAATCAATGTCTTAAAAGTATTAAAATAATAGTAATAATGATAGATAATTAATGACTATTAATTATAGGTCGAAAAATAAATGATATGATTAGTATCTTATTTTTGAAATATTAAAATTATTTTTCCTATAATCTCCTTCATATCTCAAAAATAAAAAAAATAAAATAATATAAGGTATTTTGCTGGGCCATTACAAATGAACATAATGCGTTGAATCTGGTGTCTCGTAGGTTGTTAATTAGACCTAAAGAAAATAAGATTAAGTTCACATAACAATTGATGAAGTTTAAAATTTTCATGAACCAAGAGTCCTTTTATAAGTTTAGGTTCTTCTTCTATCACATTATACTGATGAGTGATGATTTTACCACTCATTCTTATTAAATATTTGTGTATATTACCTTGTTTTGAATGAATGAATGAGATATATTGGTGATAAAATGCACTAATATCCACTCTTTGCAAGCATAGAATTGAGAAGATCAAAAGATGTGGATTGGAGAGTAAATTGACCAAAAGAGAGCAAGAAAAGTGCAGTTGAAGACTTGGAGCAGAAAGGCCTCAGGTACCACGGTCGTGGGCTATTGACCGTGATCGCGGCAGTTAAGCAAAAGTCATTCAGCCACGATCGCGGAAGTTAATCGCGGTCGCATCACTGTGATTGCAGTCAGACCCGCGCGATCGCGACTTAGCGAAAGAAATCAGCCTAAGGATAAAACTAGAGATGCACGTAGCTGATCCCACTTTTGACAAAAAGACTCATATCCTAGCATCACGTATCATATTCCATTTTCTTCAATTTTTAGGTTTAACTCTTGAGTTCATAGCCTACATTTTTGGAGAAAAAAATATTGTATAATTTTTGGGTGAAGAATACATTGAAGTCTTTCTAAGTGGAAAATTAGCTCACTTCCATTGTTGATTTGTAGGAGTGCCAAGTTTGAAGTAACATTCACTTAATCTTCCATAAATTACTTCAATGGATATTATGGGTATATCTAATTTTATTTACCTTATGTGTAGCTAGATCTCCCTCTTGAAGTTATGTGTGAATAGGCGTTAAAGTGTGTGTGGGTTGTTATTTATTAGCTTCTATTTAGTAGTTCATGTTTATGAGTTTTTTGCTACGCTGACTTGGTTGGGGTTTAATGGGTGAAAGCCCCAAATACTCATATGGGTATGATGAGTGAAAGCTCCATGCTCTAAAAACATGAAGCCATCTTCAAAAGAAGGGTTTTGGGTGAAGTTTAGGAATCCATATCATCTTTGAAAGAGGGATGTGGAGACCAAAGCAATGATAGATAATTGTGTGCATAGTTTGCTAATTTTTCACTATCTTAGACATAAAGGTGAATGCGAGGTTGACTATACCATGGGTATCAACCTAGATATAGGAATGCCTAGATTGAGGTTGTGGTTATCAATTATTGAACACACCTATTAGGTATTCGAAAGAATCAATGGGTGAAAATTTGGTGTTTTGTTGAAAGACTATCAAAAAAATCTATAACCAAACCTACCCATATTTGATTTACTAAATTGATGTTGGTTGCTAACACCTACATATCACTCCCTTAGTAGTGCATAATCCCAAGATCCGTGGATACCTGTTAAAACTGTAATTACTCGTAGCCCAAAATTTATACTAGAAAAACTCAAAAAGAAACATTAGTTTAGATAACTATCTTCCCTATTTTTACCCTCTTATAACATTGGTTTGGATTTAACTTGTATATATTATTTTGAAGTAACTTGATTTCTACTCATATTTTTCCTCGTGGATTCGACCCCGACTCTAAAATTGAGTAAATATATTGACGACGACCACCTTGCACTTAAATTGACGTGTAAGTTAAGCTTTACAAAAAATTAGCGCCGCTGTCGGAGATCAATTTGACGTATTAAGTTAGTTTAAAATTTTAGTTACTTGCTTGAATTTAAGCTTGTATATATTTGTTTATGATTTTTCTTTGTAGGTAGATTTTATTTTATTATTACTTTTCTCTATGGCATCTCCTAACAAATATGATATTAGTAGTTAGGAATCCTATCATGACGACTGATGTACAATCTATGATGGGCCACATTTCAGAAGAGATTGTAACTATACTCCCCGAAAAAAGATGGACCCATACTACAAGAAAGAACACATTTTGCAATATTTTTTTTGTTGCCATATATTGGATGTTGTTGCTAAAAGTACTATTTGCAATAGTAAAAAAGTTGTTGCTTGTCGTTGCAATAAAAGCTGATGCAAAACGTTTTTGCAACAACAAAATCAATTATGGCTAAAAACTAATTTAGTACAACAAAATAAATTGTTGCCTTACATTCATATTGTTGTGGCTTATAAATTTTTTCGCAACAAAAATTTAATGCTGCTACAAATTAACTTCTTTAACAACAAAATTAATTATTGCAAATGACAAAAAGTTAGTTGGCAGTCTATTAGAATGGATTTTAGCAATAATAATTTTTATTGCAATACGTTAAATATAAATATTTTATATACACATTTAGCAACAATTTGTGAATAGTTGCTACATACATAATACAAATTGCTTTTAGAATTTTTACACAATTATTAAAATTAAAAATTATATAAATTTACAATGGTCAATACATAAGATTGATGCCTAGTTTCAAAAAAATAAATACTTCGACATTTGTCTTTACTTGTAAGAGAAATAAATATAAACAAGGTCATTATATTCTAATCCTACTAGTAATTCAAAAGAAAATCTTCTCCCGATAGCACATGTATTGCAACAATGTTGATTAATCAAGCATATTCATCCTACAAATAAAAGATTAATATAGTTATAGTTTGACAAGATAAGTTTACACAAAAAAATTTATGATCCTATACTAAGTAATTAAAGAAAAAGAATCTTCTCCGATAGCACTTGTGTTGTTACTTAATTTAAATCTTTCCACTTGATATCTTCTTCTCTAGCTCTTCAATTTTTCCTCAAGTGATGCTTTTTCACTCAAAAGTCTCTTTTGCAGTACGCAACATAGCACAAGCTTTCAACTCTTCTTAAAACTTTTCTAAGACCTGCTAGTGATGCAGAAGAGTCATATAAACATTCTAATTCTATATTTTCATAATTAATAACTATATTAACCAATACCTGCTAAATACTCAATATAGAACTTTATTAAAGAAGCTGTTATTGTTGAGCAGAAGTCCCAAAAGCAGAACCTAAGGTAGAAGCTTTAGAACCAATTCTTGTTGTAGAGGAAATGCTAATTGAAGCTACTAAAAAAATGAGCAAGAAGCTGTTGAGGCTGTTGTAAAAAATGAAGCAGCGATTCCAGTAGACAAGGTAGAAGAGGCTTCAAAAGAGGAACCTGTTGTTGCAGAGAGATCTAATCAAGTAACGTTAACTACTTTAGAATCACTAATGGAGAAAATAAATGAGGAAAGTCCTACAAAGGTTGTTAGAGACAATATTCACGTAGATGAATAAGATGGAATATATTAACGAGTTACCTTATAGTCAGCTTAGCTTCGATAGGATGCTAATCAGCTAAAATGAAGGACAGAATACTTAACAATAGTCTTGAGAAGAAATGAGATAGCTTTATAGATACAGACATGAAAGATGAATAGAATCAAAGCCAAGAATGAAAAGCTATTGTAAAAAGGTAACAAAAGTTTGTAAATAACAAGTCAATTTTTTCTAACCTCTTAACATAGTAGGAAAAAATAGAATCAGTAACAACATAAGTAGGGGCTAACTTCCCAAGTTTCTCTTCAAAACAAGGTGTAGTAGCCTAGAACAAACACAATTTTGAAACAATTAATATTGTAACACTTAAATAAGCTATAATTTAACTACAGTAACATGAATACACCAGATTTCAAGCACAAGAAACAACCTCCAGAGCTATCTCAGACCAAGTTCTGTGCTTAATGCCCATGAGATTCATTCCTTCTCCATCAGTTTGATCAATGCAAACATAACCCCCAACAAGTAGAGATGTCATAAAAGAACTAACCAGGGATACCCTTTCTGTATTCTGATAAATTTCAGGCTGTGTTCCAAAAATCTTTTGAATTTGAGAACTGTTAGAGTTCTAAGTTAAATTCACTCTTAGAAATAGAACAAAGGCAAGAAATAGAGAAAGTATTTTTTGCAGGAAAAAATAAACAGAGAAAGTATTTGTTGTTGGAAAGATGCTTTTTTCATTGAACTGAAATTGTGCTTAAATAGAAAAAATTACAAAAATCAAATCCTATAATTAAGCAACTACTTGTACATGATTCCATGATGAGCACATCCTAAAAAACTGAACCATTAACACCTAAAAAACAACAACTAAACTAAGTTGAGAATATGGCTAAAAAACTGGATAATGTCCAACAACTATTCCTACTTTTACTGCAGAAAGTGAGGTAACAATCAACACTCCTCCTTGCTTCAGTTGCTGCAAATTCCAAGTCTTTCTCTGAGAAATTCAAATCTGCTCTTTGGCAAGGCTTTGGTAAACATATCTGCCAGTTGAAGATCCATCTTGCAGTACTTTAACCCAGTCAATCCTTGTTTCTGCACGTCTCTGAGAAAGAATAATTTGATATTGAAATGCTTGGTTTTTCCATGAAAAATAGGATTATTTGAGATAAAAATAGTTGCTTGATTATCTACAAATACCTCTGTGTACTTTTCTTGCTTTAAATTCAGATTAAGTGGCACTTTTCTAAGCCATAAGGCTTGATTTGCAGCAGTTGTTGCTGCAATGAACTCAGCTTCGACCGTCGACTGTGCAATAATTTTTTGCTTTTTAGAGCACCAAGAAAATACACCTGATCCAAGACTAAACAATATCCAAAAGTGCTCTTCATGTCTTCAGAAGAACCACCCCAATAACTATCAGAATATCCTTGCAACACGTGCTTCTGATTTGCATTAAACTTGATTCCAAAATTCAGTGTTCCCTTAACATATCTTATCACCCTTTTTGCTTCTCTAAAATGGGTGTTAGTTGCACAATTAGTGAATCTAGATAGAAGTCTTACAATATATAAAATATCGGGTCTAGTTGATGTAAGATACATGAGACATCCAACCATACTTCTATAAAGAGTCTTATCCACTTTTTCAGCTTCATCATTTTTGATAAACTTCTCCTTTTGACACATCGGAGTGGTTGTTTCTTTGCAATTTTCCATCCTAAACATTTTCAAGATATCTTTTTCATACTTCTTTTGACAGATGAAAACTTTATTTTGCTCTTGCTTGATTTCCATTCCTAGAAAATAAACCATGTCTCTCAAGTTCCTCATCTCGAAAGTATGCTACATATCTTCTTTAAATTTCTGAACAAGCTTATGATTTCTTCCTGGCTACAACAAGTCATCTACATATAGTGAAATAACAGTAAGATTTATTTCATCACCTTTAATGTAGAGAGTAACTTCGCTGAGGCTTTTTCTGAAACCCAACTGCACCAAATGTTCATCAATCCTTCTGTACCAAGATCTGGGCGCCTACTTTTGTAATACCCCGCACTTTCCTAAGTTAGAAAACGAACCGTTGTTCATATATGTGAAAACCCCAATTTTGTAAGCCATATTTAGGCACCTAAATTATCAAGAGTACCCTAGTTATAAAAGAGCTTATGATGTGTTAAGTGTGGTTATATGATTCACTTAAGGTAGTACAAGCTACGAGTTTCAAAATCCATCAAGTTTTAGTGTTTGAATTCACAAGAGTCATCTTTGAATGAGAATAACTTGATAAATATGTGGTATTGATGCATATTTCTACCCACAAAATTATAGAGAATCTAATTATCTTTCCAACGATACCAATTTCACCAAAATCCGACACCCGAGCTAGGAGTTATGGCTTTCCAAAGTAGAGTGCATCGCCTAACCAATCACACATGGCCACTAGAAAGCATATGCGATAGTATATGCGGTGCCTATGTAAATAAAGGCGATATCATATGTGACTCCTATGTAAATATAGGCGATATCATATGCGGAGCCTATGTAAATATAGGCGATATCATATGCGGCGCGCCTATGTAAATATATGCGATATCATATGCGACGCATATCTTATGGTTTCAAGTGACTTAAACACTCCGTTTTTGGGTTATTTTGAGGACACTTAAGTCTTTTGACACTCCTTACACACCCCTAAACTTAACCTTACAAATTTAATAGATTCTAAACACATCATAACTCTATTATCAGTCTAAGTTCATCATCCAAGAGCACTAAAGGAGAAAAAAATAACTAGGGTTACACAATCAACATTGAGGGTCCATAAAGGTATGTGGGGTTATGAACAAGAACACCCTTTCGTTTTTGTGCCCAAAGTTTGCATTAGTTTACAAAGATACATGATTTTTACATGTTTTATCATGAATTTAAAGTGATAAATCTTATCCTATATTGTTGTTCAAGATACTATGATTATTTTGAATGTTTAGAAAATAAACTCCATGAGTTTGAGATTATTGTTATGATTAAAGGCTGAAATTTTTTAGATTTTCGTATAAATTATGCATGCTTGTGACATAAAGCATAAATGTTGAAATGTTTTGATCGAGTATCGCTATTAGGGTCATTAACCCTTATTGAGATTGTTGTTTTTAGAATTTATATGCTACATGCACCCATGTTTAGACTATTTTTGATGAAGTATAGAAAGATTTGATTTTTTGGTCACAACAGAGTTAAAATTCACTTTATGAAATGAGTTATGGATTTATCATTTATTTAACTTAAGAAATATGAGATTACCCTTAAAATGGATTTTTCTTGAGATTTTTGAGCATAGTATTGGAAGTAGTATTTAGCACTGAGTTGGGTATGTTACTACGATTTCATACCCCAGAACTATGTGCCACCGTAGGTTGAGACATTGACTTCCACTATATGTGAAAAATTGAGATAGTGATCACTGAGATGAGATTGTTCTACACTGATGGCAAGGGTAGGACAGACATAACCTTACGGGGGCAAGTCGTGGGACATCATGGATGCTCACATGGTTTACATGTCGGTTAGAAGAACCTTCCAAAGAGTCGTCCCTCATTCTTAGATTGATTTTACTGATTTAAAAAAGATTTGAAATGCAGATTTATGATGTATTCAGTATTCCAGATTTCGCTAAGATTGCTTGATGAGATAATAAGAAAAGAATCTTGATATTTGGATTAAGTGTAATGGTTCATGATATCCATATTGGCATGTTTTACCATTCATTGTGTATGATTTCAGACTTTAGATTTCTTTTAAGCTTTATGAGCCATTTACAAATGTCCTGCATGATTTGGAAAGAAAACTTATGACATGATCGTTGAATATATATATATTCATATAAATATGTTTATTTTATACATCCCCATGTACTCGGTACTTATTTCATGGTATTAAGCCACATGTTCGCATGTGGGCTATATTTTTCATATAATGTAGGTTCAGGTGCTCATTCCCAGGTTTGATTGTAATTATCCGAGCACGTTGATCTACATCCTCTGCAGTGGTGAGTCCTCATGGTCCGAGGACTAGTTATTCAGATTTCTTCATTTACTTTGAGTCGTTTAGTTTAGCTCATGAATATACAGTTTAGTAGAGGTTTGTCAGACTAGATGGATAGATTGATCAGATTTGTTAGAGATATCGTATTTTGTTACTTTTCATATTTCATTCATATTGCAGTATGATATTATGGAGGATGTTTAGATGTTTTGATTATGATGAATTTGATTATAAGTGTTGAATGGTAGAAAAATGGCTAAAAGGGTTAGCTTGGGGCTACTTGTATCCTTAAGCACTGTGTGATGCCTCGGGGCCCATTTTGGGGGCATTACAAACTTGGTATCAGAGCCTAAGGTTATTGGAGTCCTAGGGAGTCTGACAAGCCACATTAAGTAGATTCTTGATCATCAGTTTATAGCACGCCACATCTATGAGCAAGAGGCTACGAAATATTTTAGAAAAAAAAGGGCCATTTCATTCTTTCAGAAGTCTATCGTGCTTACCATTGTTCCCTTTCAGCTATTAATTTGTGCTCTCTTCTTTCAGAATATGCCTCCTCGCCGAGCTAGAAAAAATAACGCGAGTCAGCAACCTCAGCCTGCTGATCCCCTGAATGAGAATGTATCCCACGCTGAGTTCAGGGCAACCTTTCAGGTGGTTGCCCAAGCTGTTACCGCCAACGTTCAGGCCAACCAGGACCCGGCTCCACAACAACAAGGAGGTGACTTAGCTACTGCAAGAATCCATGAATTTATGTGGATGAATCCGCCAGAGTTTTATGGGTCCAAGGTAGGTGAGGATCTGCAGTTGTATCTGGAGGAGATAAGGAAGATCACACAGGTAATGCATGTGTCTGAGGAGGAGAGTGTTGAGTTAGCATCATACAGATTGAAAGACCTTGCGTATAACTGGGTGGTTGTATGGAGAAAGGGTAGAGTAGAGGGTGCTGCTCCTATGACTTAGCAGGAGTTCCAGGATACATTCCTGGATAAATTCTTTCCGCTAGAGTTGAGAGAGGCGAAAGTAGAGGAGTTCATGAACTTACGACAAGGCTCTATGACTATTAAGGAGTATTGCTTGAAGTTTAATCAGTTAGTAAAATATGCCCCAAATCTGATAGACGACAACCAAGACAGTATGGGTAAGTTCTTGATAGGGGTGTCAAGCTATGTGGTTAAGGACTGTAGATCTGCTATGCTTAATAGTGAAATGAATCTTTCTAGACTAATGAACCATGCCCAACAGATCGAATCAGATAAGATAAAAGAGAGGGATAGAGTAAAGGGGAATAAGAGAGCCAGATCCGAGCAACCTACTTATGGTCAGAACAGATAACAAAGAGGGAATCACCCTTAGTGTCAGAGACACACATCTATGCCAGCACCATCATCAGCTAGTGCTCCAGCACTTAGAGGTAGGCAAGAAAAAGGAAACAGGTATTCTATGTCCGAATCTCAGAATACTGTGAGTAACCAGCCTAACCGTCCACCATGCACTAGGTGTGGTAGGGATCACAGGGGTAAGTGTTTGTAGGGTCAGAAGGGCTGCTATGGATATGGCTAGGAGGGCCACGGTTTTAGAGATTGTCTTCATACCATAAAAGGGAATCGTGATGTTCTCCCCCAAGATCAGACTGCTAGTGCTCCAGCTCTTGTAGTTCATCCAACTCCTACTCATGGTGCTTCTTCCAGCACTGCTAGCGGTTAGCGCATGAATAGATTCTATGCTTTACCTTCCCGTCCAGAGCAGGATGACTCCCCCGATGTTGTTACCGGTATGCTTTGTGTATTTCAGTTTGATGTTTATGCGTTGTTGGACCCTGGGTCCAGTTTTTCATATGTAACACCTCTGGTTGCTGTAAATTTTAAAGTGAGTCTCAAGATTGTCTCTGAGACCATCCTAGTTTCTACCCCTGTGGGTGAGTCCATTGTTGCCCGAAAAAGTGTACAAAACGTGTCCTATTTCTATTCTTCGTAGAGTTATGTTTGCTGATCTAATAGAGTTAGACATAGTAGATTTTGATGTTTTTCTGGGTATGGACTGGCTTCACTCTTGTTATACATCCATAGACTGTCGTTCCCATGTAGTCAAGTTTCAGTTCCCTGGTGAGTCTGTTATCGAATGGTCTGGTAATTCCACATCTCCCAAGAGTCTTTTTATCTTATATCTCAAGGATAGAAAGCTTATTTCCAAATAGTGCATTTAACACTTAGTTAGAGTTAAATACACTAAGTCTGAGACTCCAACTCTCCAGTCAGTTGACGTTGTTAATAAGTTTTTTGATGTCTTTTTGGAAGATTTTCCAGGGGTACCTCCTGATAGAGAGATAGAATTCAAGATTGATATTTTTCTCGATACTTAGCCCATTTCCATTCCTCCGTATCGTATGGCACCCACAGAACTTAAGGAGTTGAAAGAGCAACTCAAAGATCTTTTAGATAAAGGTTTTATAAGACCAAGTGTGTCTTCTTGGGGTGCACCTGTCCTATTCGTGCGAAAGAAAGATGGATCTTTGCGTATGTGCATTGACTATCGCCAGCTTAACAAAGTCACTATAAAAAAATAGGTATCCCCTTCCAACAATAGATGATTTGTTTGATCAATTGCAAGGTGAAAGTTACTTCTCAAAGATAAACCTTCACTCTGGATATCATCAACTCAGAGTTAGGTAATGTGATATCCTGAAGATAGACTTCCAAAAATGTTATGGTCATTTTGAGTTTCTTGTTATGTCCTTCGGGCTAACTAATGCCCCAACAACTTTCATGGACCTCATGAATCGAGTGTTCAGGCCATATCTTGATATGTTTGTCATAGTATTTGTAGACGACATTCTGGTATACTCCCGTAGTAAGAATGAACTTACAGATCATCTCTGTATCGTCTTGTAAACCCTTAGAGATCATCACTTGTTCACCAAATTTAGCAAGTGTGAATTTTGGCTAAGGTCAGTTGCTTTTCTGGGTCATATTATTCTTCCGAAGGTGTTAGAGTTGATCCTCAAAAAATAGAAGCTATTAGAAACTAGCCTAGACCTGTCTCTCCGTCTGACATTAGAAGTTTCTTGGGTCTAGCTGGTTATTACTGCCGTTTTGTTGAAGGTTTCTCCTCTATAGCATCTCCTATGACCCGATTGACCCAAAAGAAAGTGAAGTTCTTGTGGTCCGATTCTTGTGAGAATAGTTTTCAGGAGTTGAAGACTCGACTCACTACAACCCCTGTTTTGACTCTGTCTGATGGCGTTGATGGTTTTGTGGTATATTGTGATACTTCTAGAGTTGGTTTGGGTTGTGTATTGATACAGAGAGGTAAGGTTATAGCCTATGCCTCCAGACAGCTGAAACACCATGAGAAGAATTACCCCACCCATGATCTTGAGTTAGATGCTATTGTGTTTGCTTTGAAAATCTGGAGACACTACTTGTATGGTGTTCATGTTGATGTTTTCACTGATCATAAGAATCTGCAGTATGTTTTTACCCAGAGAGGGTTGAATCTTAGGCAGAGAAGATAGTTAGAGTTATTGAAAAACTACGATATGAGTGTGTTGTATCACTTGGGAAAGGCCAATGTAGTGGCGGATGCCCTTAGCAGGATGTCTATGGGTAGCGTTTCGCATATTGGAGAGGGTAAGAAGGAGTTGGCTCATGATGTACATCGGTTGGCTAGGTTGGGAGTTAGGTTGCTTGACTCCGCTGAAAAAAGTATGTTAGTATGGAGTAGCTCCAAATCCTCCTTGGTTTCGAAAGTAAAGGAGAAGCAAAACTTAGATGCTAGTTTGGCCAGACTGAAAGAATCAGTCAAGGACCAAAAGGTGGAGGTTTTCTCCCTGGGGGGATGGTGTGTTGAGATTGCAGAATAGATTATGTGTTTCGGATGAGGATCTGAGACAGAGAATTATGGGTGAAACGCACGGTGTACGATATTCTATTCATTTTGGTGCCACCAAGATGTACCGCGACTTGCAGAAAATCTATTGGTGGAGTGGCATGAATAAGGATATAGCAGCATTTGTGGCTAACTGTGCAACGTGCCAACATGTTAAAGTAGAACACCAAAGACCTGGTGGTATGATGTAGGAGTTTGGTATTCCCACTTAGAAGTGGGAAGAGATAAACATGGATTTTGTAACTGGTTTACCTCCTTCCCGACGCTATTATGATTCCATTTAGGTTGTTGTGGATAGAATGACTAAGTCAGCGCACTTCTTGCTTATGCATACTTCTTATACTGCTGAGGATTACGCTAGATTATACATCCGGGAATTAGTCAGATTGCATGGAGTTCCCTTGTCCATCATTTCAGATAGGGGTACTCAGTTCACTTCGCAGTTTTGGAGAGCTTTTCAGAAGGTTCTTGGTACCCAAGTGCATTTAAGTTTTGCTTTCCATCCGCAGACAGATGGTCAGGTTGAGAGGACCATCCAGACCTTAGAGGAGATGTTGAGAGCGTGTGCTCTTGACTTTAAGTGGAGTTGGGATGAGCATTTACCGTTGATAGAGTTTGCTTACCATAACAGTTTTCACTCTAGCATTGGCATGGCTCTATTTGAGGCTTTGTATGAGAGGAAATGTAGGTCACCCATAGGTTGGTTTGAAGTGGGTGAAGCGGCCGTGAGTGGTCCTGATTCGGTCTTTGAAGCTATGGAAAAAGTCAAAGTGATTAGAGAAAGATTAAAAACGACACAGAGTCGTCAGAAGTCGTATGCTGATGTGAGGAGAAGAGACCTTGAATTTAAAGTTGGTGACTTGGGGTATTTGAAGATTTCACCCATGAAGGGAGGGAAGAGATTCGAAAAGAAGGGGAAACTTAGTCCCCGTTATGTTTGCCCCTACAGAGTTCTTAGCCGTGTTGGTAAGGTAGCATATGAAGTTGAGTTGCCTTCAGAGTTATCTTCCATTCACGCTGTCTTCCATGTATCTATGCTTAGGAAACATGTTGGTGATTGTGTTGTTGTAGATCCTTCAGAAAATCCTAATGTGCAAGATAGTCTTTCTTTTGAGGAAGTTCTTGTTGAGATTTTAGATCACCAAGTCCGAGGACTATGGAACAAAGAAGTTCCCTTGGTCAAGGTATTATGGCGAAACCAATCCGTTGAGGGTGCAACATGGGAAACTGAGGCGGATATGCGATCCAAGTACCCGCACGTATTTTCAATAGGCTTCAATCAAGCCGAAGGTACCATTCTGCTTTAAATCATTCCTTTTCTATGCAGAATTGCAGTAGTTCAGCAATTATTTTCTACTATTCAGCTGTGATGTCATGAGTGATGCACCCCTTGTTGTGTCCGAAATGTAGAATGAAATAGAGGGAAGATTATCAAGTTGCTTCAGCTGTGCAACCTTCATTTTCTCTTTACTCTTAGTATACCCAGCATTATTCGAGGATGAATGTCCCCAAGGGGGAGATATTGTAATGCCCCGCACTTTCCTAAGCTATAAAATGAATCGTTGTTCATATATGTGAAAATCCCAATTTGTAAGACATATTTGGGCACCTAAATTACCAAGAGTACCCTAGTTATAAGAGAGTTTATCATGTGTTAAGTATGGTTATATGAGTCACTTAAGGTAGTACAAGCTAAGAGTTTCGAAATCCATCAAGTTTTAGTGTTTGAATTAGCAAGGATCATATTTTAATGAGAATAACTTGATAAATATGTGGTATTTCTACATATTTATACCCACAAAATTATAGAGAATCGAATTAGCTTTCCAACGATACCAATTTCACCAAAATTCGACACCCGAGCTAGGAGTTATGGCTTTACAAAGTAGAGTACGTAGCCTAACCAATCGCACATGCCACTGAAAAGCATATGCGGCGCCTATGTAAATATAGGCGATATCATATGTGGCGCCTATGTAAATATAGGCGATATCATATGCGGCGCCTATGTAAATATAAGCGATATCATATGCGGCGCCAATGTAAATATATGAGATATCATATGCGGCGCATATCTTATGGTTTCAAGTGATTTAAAAACTCCGTTTTTGGGTTATTTTGAGGGAAATTAAGTCTTTTGGCACTCCTTACACACCCCTAAACTTAACCTTACGAATTTAATAGATTCTAAACACATCATAACCCTATTATCAGTCTAAGTTCATCATCCAAGAGCACTAAAGGAGAAAAAAATAACTAGGGTTACACAATCAACATTGAGGGTCCAATGTTTCAACGAATCCGTTACCATAAAGGTATGTGGGGTTATGAACAAGAACACCCTTTCGTTCTTGTACCCAAAGTTTGCATTATTTTACAAAAATATATGATTTTTACATGTTTTATCGTGAATCTGAAGTGATAAATCTTATCCTATGTTGTTGTTCAAGATACTATGATTATTTTCAATGTTTAAAAAATAAACTCCATGAGTTTGAGATTATTGTTACGATTAAAGGCTGAAATTTTTCAGAGTTCCGTATAAATTATGCATGCTTGTGATATAAAGCATAAATATTGAAATGTTTTGATTAAGTATCGCTATATGGGTCATTAACCCACATTGAGATTGTTGTTTTGAGAATTTATGCGCTACATGCACCCATGTTTAGACTATTTTTGATGAAGTATATAGAGATTTGATATTTTGGTCACAACAGAGTTAAAATCCACTTTATGAAATGAGTTACAGATTTTATCATTTATTTAACTTAAGAAATATGAGATTACCCTTAAAGTGGATTTTTCTTAAGATTTTTTAGCATAGTATTAGGAGTAGTATTTAGCACCGAGTTGGGTATGTTACTACGGTTTCATACCCGAGAACTACGTGCCACCATAGGTTGAGACATTGACTTCCACTATATGTGGAAAATTGAGATAGTGATCATTGAGATGAGATTGTTCTACACCGATGGCAAGGGTAGGACAGACCTAACCTTATGGGGGAAAGTCGTGGGACATCATGGGTGCTTACATGGTGTACATGTTGGTTAGAAGAACCTCTCAAAGAGTCGTTCCTTATTATTAGATTGATTTTACTGATTTAAAAGAGATTTGAAATGTAGATTTATGATGTATTCAATATTCCAGATTTCACTAAGATTGCTTGATGAGAGAATAAGAAAATAATCTTGATATTTGGATTAAGTATAATGGCTCATGATATCCAGATTGGCATGTTTTACCATTCATTGTGTATGATTTCAGATTTTAGATTTCTTTCAAGCTTTATAAGCCATTTACAAATGTCCTGCGTGATTTGGAAAGAAAACTTATGACATGATCGTTGAATATATATATATATATATATATATTCGTATAAATATGTTTATTTTATACACCCCATGTACTCGGTACATATTTCATGGTATTGACCCATATGTTCGCATTTGGGCTATATTTTCCCTATAATGTAGGTTCAGGTGCTCATTCCCAGGTTTAACCGTGATTATCCGAGCACGTTGATCTACATCCTCTGCAGTGGTGAGTCCTCATGGTCCGAGGACTAGTTATTTAGATTTCCTTATTTACTTTGAGTGGTTCAGTTTATTTCCTGAGTTCGGGTCTGTTGGGGTTTGTCCCAATGGCTCATGGATATACAGTTTAGTAGAGGTTTGTTAGACTAGATGGATAGATTGATCAGATTTGTCAGAGATGTCATATTTTGTACTTTCCATATTTTATTCGTATTATAGTATGATATTATGAAGGATGTTTAGATGTTTTGATTATGATGACTTTGATTATAAGTGTTGAATGGTAGAAAAACGGCTAAAAGGGTTAGCTTAGGGATACTTGTAGGCTTAAGCACTGTGTGATACCTCGGGGCCCGTTTTTGGGGCGTTACAGCTTTAGTCCATACAAAGATTTTTTGAGCTGATACACTTCATCTTCATGCCTTTTGATTGCAAATCCTTCAGGTTGCTCGACATAAATTTCCTTCTCAAGATAGCCATTCAAGAATGTTGATTTAACATCTAGCTAAAACACTTTTCAACCATTTTATGTAGCTATAGCCCACAACAATCTGATGGTTTCTAATCTAGCAATAGGAGCAAATGTATCAGAAAAATCAATACCAAAAATTTGAGCATACCCCTTTACAACAAGTCTGGCTTTGTGCTTGTTGATAGAGCCATTTGCATTCAGCTTGGTTCTGAAAATCCACTTCACTCCTATGACTTTCCTGTCTTCAGGTCTTTTCACAAGTTTCCAAGTCTAGTTCTTCTTAATCATGGTGAGTTCTTCCTTCATTGCAACTCTCCATTTTGGATCTTTTTCTGCCTTGGAAAAATCTGTTGGCTCAAGAACAACCACATTGCATCCCTGATAGATATCCGAGAGTGATCTTGTGCCTCTCACCAAAACATCATCCACCAATTCATCTTTTTTCAGCTGGGGTATTTTACTTTGATCTGGAAATAGAATCGGTTCTACTTCTTTTGAGTTCTATTTTTCATCCTCCGAGAAATGAACATTTCTACCTACTAGAATTTTCCTTGTATGAGGTTGGAAAACTCTGTAAGCCTTAGAAATAGTGCTATAACCCATGAATATTCCAGCTTCTACCTTTTAATCAAGCTTATCTCTTTTACTCTGTGGGACATAAGTAAAGCACAAACATCTAAACACTTTGAGATTTTTTAAAAAAGGTGTATATCCATACTAGATTTCAAATGGTGTCTTCCCTTCTAATGCTTTTGTTGGAAGCCTGTTGAGTAGAAAGACTGATGTATGAGCAAATTCTGCACAATACTCTTTTGGCAAAAACTTCTCATGCAACAAGCATCGTTCCATCTCCATTATGGTACGATTCTTCGTCTCACTAACTCCATTTTGCTGTGAAGTATATGGAGCAATGAGTTGGTGTTTAATTCTAGATTATTCACAAAATGTATTGAATTGATTAGATGTATACTCCTTCCTATTGGCAGACCTTAATTATTGAATCTTACAACTACTTTGAGTTTCAATCCACTGCTTGAATTTCCAGAAGATAGTGGCAACCTCTGACTTAAACCTGAGAAAATAAATCCAACACATTCTCGTATAGTCATCAATGAAAACTATGTAATACTTACTCCCTTTGAGTGACGGAGTTCGGTGAGGACCAGATAGATCTGTGTGGATTAATTTTAACTTTTCAGTGGCTCTCCAGGTTGCTTTTTTGAAAGGAAGCCTTGCTTTCTTGCAAAATTGGCAAGTTTTGCAATCTGGAATTTTGGCTTCAAGATTAGGCAGCCCTCGAACCAGATCTTTCTTTTGTGAGTTCATTATCGCAACATGGTTGAAATATCCGAGTCTTTTGTGCCAAACTTGTGCATTAACTTTAGTTGCAGAATAAACTTTTTACTCATGATCTAAAAGATCCAATGTAAAGCTCCTTCCCTTCATCATTACCTTGAATAAGTTTCTGCCATCTTCATCCTTGATTTGACAGTAATTAGTTTCAAAGAGAAGTTTGAAACCATTCTCAAGCATCTGCCTGACACTCAACAAACTATGACTAATATTAGGTACAAAAAACACATCTTTGATAAGTTTTGTACCTGAAGAGCATTTCATTTCCACAGTACTTTTGCCTTCAGCAGGAATGTAGTCTCCATTACCAACTTGTACTTTGTAAATTACTGAAGTATCCAACTCCTTAAAAAAAATCACGATCAAAAGTCATATGGTTTGTGCAACCACTGTAAATAAGCCACTTGTCACTCGAGCAGCTTGTTTTCAAACATGTCACTACAAAGAGTTTCTCTTCATCTTCCTGATTAGCTAGCTATGCAACATTAGTTTACTGAGTGTTTTTGAAAACCTTCTGATGATGTCCCATCTGCTGTCATTTTCATACTGCTGGTTTGGCCTTCTCCAGCATTTGAACGGTGGATGACTCTTCTTTCCATAATGCTTGCAAGGAGGAAAAATCACATTTCGTTCCCTTGTTGATCCCAGGAGAATGAGAACTTGAGTGTTCCTTCTTGTTCTGCTTCTTGTTTTCTTTGTCTCCCTAGTTTGATTGAACTTTTGCAGGTAGTGTACCCTCAACAGATCTTTCAGGCCTCATTAGTCTTCTCTGTTCTTGTGCCTGCAAAGTATTCAATAGTTCTGCCAAACTAATCTGTGATAGATCCTTAGAATTTTCCAGCGAGGAAATAGTTGTTTCAAACCTTTCGGGGACTGTTACGAGAATTTTTTGAACCAATCTAGAATCAGAAAATTCAAATCCAAGTAATCTTACATTCTTTCCAATGTTGAGTAATCTATCAGAATACTCTTTGATTGTCTCTGAATCCTGCATCTTCTGAAGTTCAAATTCTCAGATCAAGTTAAGAGTACGTATACCTTTGATCCGTCTATCTCCTTGATATTCTTTCTTTAAGAAATTCCAGACCTCAAAAGCCAATTTCAATGTCATAATCCTGACAAAGATTTCAGATGAGATTGCAGCGAATAACGTTGCTCTAGACTTTGATTTTCTTGTTTTCTTTTCCTTGTGATTCCTAATCTACGCCATGGTTGGATTTTCAGGCAAGGGAGGAACTTCATAGTCCTCCTCAACAGCTTCCCACAGATCATTTGCCTCCATGTGTTCCGCCATTCTTGCTGACATGACATAATATCCTTCACCTTTGAAGACTGGTGGTGCTAGTGCAGTGAAAGGAGTCTCTGAATCCATAAAAGAAAAAACAAGAAGAGAAAGATATGTTTCCCTCAAATACAGGTCCCTTAAGAGGAGAGCTTTGATACCAATTTGTTAGAGTTCTAAGTTAAATTCACTCTTAGAAACAGAACAAAGGCAAGAAACAGAGAAAGTATTTGTTGCAAGAAAAAAAAACAGAGAAAGTATTTGTTTCTGGAAAGCTACTTTTTTCATTGAACTAAAATTGTGCTTAAATAGAAAAAATTGCATCAATCAAATCCTATAATTAAGAAACTACTTGTACATGATTCCATGATTAGCACATCCTAAAAAAATGAACCATTAACACCTAAAAAACAACAACTAAACTAAGTTGAGAACATGGCTAAAAAACTGGATAATGTCCAGCAACTATTCCTACTTTTACTGCAGAAAGTGAGGCAACAATAAACATGGACCAACATATCTTTCATGTGCATGAGAACCAGCAAGCCTGGCCAGCTATAGACCATCACAAATAGCAACCTCAATAGCTTTGCATTGTTCAGTTGTGATACAATCCATCCACATAGGTGATTCTTCCATCGAAAAAGCATCAAGAAATTGATCTACAAGTGGATTTTTAGTATCCAATGATGATGGTATTTAAAAACTTCCATTTTTCCAATAAACACTACCATATTGCTAAGCACTACTAGAACCAGTAGCAATTTTTCCAAAGTCAAAATTTAACTTTTCAAGACAATGTTGCAAATAATTTCAAATATAGAAATCGTTTGCTAAAACAATTAGCTACTACCACATTTCATGTTGATTTGGTTATTTTTATACATCCTAACTATGTCTAGGCCTGCAGTTTTTATCAATTTTAATTTAAATTATCACAATTGCTTTAAACATGACACAAGATTCAATATGGACAATCTATACATAAATGTTTTCATACATTAATTTCAACTTACATACCATTGAGCTTGATGTAACGGAACTTACAAAGGTCCTTATCAGGTTGGAAACCTATGAGACATGGAGTCTGTCGAGATCATCCATAAAACTATCATCTATGAGTTAAAAGTTGTCTTAACTAATCTTCACTATAAAGAATATGACTGACACCTAACAGGGGGTGACTCAGACATAACCTCTCCAATTTAGCTTTATTGCATGATACAACAACAATAACGTACCCAGTGTATTTCCACCTAGCGGGGTCTAGGAAGGGTAACATCAAAAGAGGTAGAGAGGTTATTTCCTATAGACCCTCGGATAAACCTAAAAATCAGTTCCAACCAAACTTTCCATGAGACTGATAACCATTTTGTTCCATGTATTATAGTACAGATGCGTGAAGACAAACTAACTAGGCAACTGGTAAAATCAAAGAATAAAATGGAGAGGGCAAACCAAAAAATATTATGGGTGGACTGCAATATGAAACTCCAAGAGACACACATGAAAACAAGTCTCTTTAACAACATTTTCACACGTGAAGAGAATAATGTAACTTCTAAGTGAAGCTTGCTGACCATTCATCATTCAAGCTCTTCACATTAACAGACTTATCACTAGAGCCATCATAGCCAGGCACACGCTGAAAAGCATCAAATAACTTAAGTATACTACTATAGGAGCTCTATTGGATGTATAATCAAAGAAAATGATGAAAAGAAAAAAAACACCAACAGAAATGGAAAGAATCAAAATTTTCGAGTGGACTAGATGAGGTGTGAGATCGTTCAGAAAAAATCCAAATTATGAACCCGAATTGACAACAGAGGCTCGTGATTTCCAGGGTGAAGAATAAACAAATAGAGTGTCACCTTCACACTCCCCTGTCAATGAACGATGAGAAAAACATGAGCGGGAGTATGTAATATCTATATTTCAATAGGGGCTGGATGAAGTTCAAATTAGTTGGACATATCTGGTTTATGAAAATAAAAGTTCAAAATTTCAAGTTGAAAAATAAATAGACAAAGCGTTAATTGATCACGCTCTTCGATCAAGACACGAGAAGAAGAGAAAATATCTATTTATTGAAAAGGGAACTCGCATATGTTATTCTTTGGGTGTGCACAAGGTAAACCCTGCTCATAAACAACACAAAAGTAGTAAAACAAGCCCCGTGTGATGAAATTGATCGAAAAAGCATGATTTCGAACCTAAGACCCCTGCAACTTCACACCTAAAATTCAATATTTTCAACTAAAGAGTGTATCACCTTGTCGCGCTTCGTTGTCACAACAAAGGAGGAACTGCATAATTCTCCATATAAAAACAAGGATCAAACCTTTATAAGAAATAGTGCAGCATCCAGTTAAAACATCAAAAGATTTAAAACAATCCATACATGCACCAATAAGTTATGTGGAAACTAAAGTTTATTTTTCTTCGCAACCTGGCGTCATAATCAGATCAAAGTACCTATCATGTCTTTCTAACTCCAAAACTATAAAGCCTGTATTAGAAAATTCAACCCATATTTAAATACCCATAAAATTCAAATCAAAATCCAACTATTTTCCAGTCTGAAACTATAAAGCTTGTATCAGAAAAAAAGGAATTTAACAAGTTAACAAATCATACAAGAAAATTCATCAAATTTTATGTAGAGACTAAATCAGAAGCAATAACTTACCAAATTTTGGGCAAAACGCAGAAAAAGAAAAAAACAGACATACTTGGGATATATGAAATTTGAAATGTGCAACTACAAGAAAAACCTATCCATCCATCACAACAACTAATAGAGAAACTAGAACTGAAAAAGAACTTTGTATCAAAGTAATCCCACAGTCAATAGTATCCTTGCAAGTACTCCTAGTATTTACTACAACTCTATCCCAATCTAATATCCTACTTCATATAGTATAGTAAATAATTAATTATCAAGTATAGACTAGTGTGTAAAACTTATGCAGTCTTGATTAAGTGTGTTCATCAGTATACAAGGTTTAAAATTTGGTCATGGACTTATAACTTGTATTCATATCCAGAAAAGAGGTGTAATCTGCTCCTTCAAACCTTTCCTCCTATGGATATTAGATTAATAAATTAGATGGCGGGAGTTTTCAAAGGATCGAACAATAATATTCCAGGAATTGAAAACACATTGTGGGATAAAAAGTTTATCCAAAAAACTACCAAAATACATTATAAGTTAGCAAAGCTTGAAAGTATCTCACCTATGAGGTAGTGGTATGCATTGTCGATTGCGTACACTTACCCTCTCTAGACCTTACTTTTTTTGGAATTTACTAGATATGTTGTTGTTAGAAAAGCTTGAAAGTAGAATCTATTAAGAAAAAAAAAAGGTTATACTGCATCTAGAATGACATGATTCTACTACTGTTTGACATTTAAGGAAATCATACAGTAATTAAAATTACCGAAGAGAAAATTAGGAAATACTAAAGAAGAAGATTGATTTTTTTTAATCTACACACTACCTACATAAGTTCGCACAACTATTTTTCTGAAACAAGTAAAACTCAAATTACCTAACCTTTCTGCAAGAAATTGACTATCAATCCTGAATCTTGTGGGTTGGGATGATTACAATCTCCTACAAAAAAAATATCCGAACAAACAAAGAAAAAAAACAAAATACTCGATTAGCAAAAGATTTATGCAATTAGCGGAATCCCATAATTTGTTCCCAAATTAAATATCAATGAAGGAGAAATCAACCTATAAAACTTATTTTACTATGAAAATTGAGAAGACAAAAAGGAAGAAGGAACCTGACAAAGAAAGACGATACCACATCAGAGGTTTAGGTCAGCCTTCTAATTGAAAAATTTTAAAAATAGCAAAATTGAAACTAAAAGGAAAAACAAATTAGAGCAAAATTGAAATTAAACACGGGAAGGTCTGCCGCTTTTTCTTTTTGACGGAAGTTTAAAAGGGATGAAGTATCTCTTAGCCACAAAATAAATAAGTTGTTGAGAAAATTAAGTATTTTTAGAAAAATACAATTATTTTTGACAACAATAAAATTATATTATTGCAAATAATATTTATATCTTTCAGTTAATATTTTATTTATAAAATATGGCAACAAAACTAATATATTTGCCAACAAGAAAAAAGTCATGGGGAAAAGTTTTATTAATGGCAACAATTAAATCAAGTCTTTGCTAATTATTCGAATTAGGCAACAAGATCATAGTTGTTGCTAAAAAATTATTGTCAATTATATATTTCCCTGTAGTGCCACAATCTAAATCCTATGGGGAGTATAGGTGCTCGTTATGTAGTGATCGAGATGGATATTGGGAGGATTATCCGAATACCCCCTCCCCCTATTATACTAACTAAATTACTAGTTCTTCTTATGAGATTGATAGTTCTTATGATTAGAAGAAGGAGGAGCAACAAACCAGACCCATTGGTCTTAGAGCAATGCTTCAAACCATTTTGGATTGGGTAACTATAACTGGAGAGAATACGCAAGACTTGCATCAATCCTATGGGGTGTTCGAAAGGGAAAATGTCAAGGCAAAGGAATTAGGCATGGATATAATTCTTGCAAACCTCACAACCATGCCCATTTTCTAAGAGAAGGTTTGTCGAGAAAAAAAACCAAGCTATGATGATGGGCTTGGTAGCAAAGACTTCTCGGTGACTTCCTAACCATCAGAATCATATGAGAAAGAATAAGCTAAAATAAAATAAAAGATACTAGAGTCAAAAGAAGAATACATGCAAATATCTTATGATGACTCTAGCTCATTTCGAGGGAAAAATGCTTTGGAGGAGGCTAACCCAAAATTAGGGGTTGGACCTCGTTCAAACAACTTTTCAACATATTACTTAGAGGATCTGATGAGGATCCATCCTTCTGAACAAATGGTAAATATTGGGGAAACATAGTCTGACTCGCATATTTTGGAGTTTGACATTCCAAAGGAGCACATAGAACCCCATCCATCAATGGCCAAGATGCTCAACTTCTGAAGTACAAGGAATGGCCTATTGATGTGCTCACTTTTACCTATGGAGAAAAACTAAAAGTTTAATGTAAAGTTGGGTAAAAGGTTCAAATATTCAAAATGGCGAGATCGAAGCTTGCTTGCTATTTCATCATCTCTTCCAAGCCTCATCTTGGAAGATCTGAATATTCCGTCCCTCTACGCCTCATTGCATATTGAATGAACGTTGGGATAAAGATTCAAATCTTTTAAGTAGAAGTATAAAAAGAGTGATGAGGGCATCGTGCTATGATGTTAAACTAAGTACTCGATGAGAGACACCCCATCATGACATACAAAATGGCACATATCCTTTTTAATTCATGCATGGTAGAGTAAATATTTTTTTGTTTTGTTTATGCATGCATAATCCATGAAATGTTGGTGCAAACAGGAATTTTGATTAAATTTGAAAAAGGAACATGTGAAATTGGCAAGTTGGACTGAACAAGAAGTGCAGGAAACCTGGTTGTTTGATCTTAGTTACTGCGACCGCGATCCATGCCATCGTGATTGTGGAGGCCTTATGACTGCGATCGCGTAACTAGGACCATAATCGCGGTCAAATCAGTTTAAATGACCATCCGAATGCCCATTTTTTCCACGCTCCCTCTCAATTTCTCTCAAAATTCTCTCCAATTTTCGGCATTGCATTGCCTATCCAAATGTCAGTTCATTCCATTCGCATCATTAAACTTGGCATGTTGTCTCTATTCTCTTGTTTTTAAGGTAATTACATACTTAGAACTTATAGTTTAGGGAAAGGCCTGCAATATTTTCTTCCATACTAAATGCATGTTTGTTTGAAAATATGGTTGTGGTTAGTTATTGTAGTTGGTGTACACATTGATGGGGAAGTCTTAAGTACCCAAATTTAAACATTAAACGGTTGAAAGGAATGTGTACACCATGTGTACGATTCAATGCCCCTATGAATTCCATGTTAAAATTTTCAAAGTTGGGGTTATAATTATAAACTTTAGGCTTAAGTTCCTTAATCATAATGTTTTAGATGCCTAGTTGAACACAAAATTAGGGATAAAATTATGGTTTCAATAAAAATTCCAGAACTGTCGACTATGGTCTCAGGTACCGTGATTAGGTCACTGACTCGCGATCGCCATACCTGAGGACAGTGTCTGCAGAAATAAAACAAATTCTGCATAGTTTTTTCCTCCCTTAGAACCTTCTAACACATTACTACATGAGCTTATTTGGTTAATCTAGCATGTTTTTGAGATGACAGTGATAATGATGGTCTGGAATGTCTTGTTTACAGTTACTAAGCCACCTCAGGGATGAAATAATTTGATAATAGATTCATGACCCCATAATGTCATAACTACTATAATGCAGACTTTCACAGAACTAAGTTGCTCCCTGAAAGGGGTATCAACTTAGATAAAGTGGAAGAAAAACTCTTAATTTTTCATGCTAGACTTAATCAGACCGGGTGGATATGTTTTTCCCCAAACCCCTGTGTTGCTAATGAGCATTGGTTACGTGAATTCTAAGCTAACCTAAGCATAATCTTTTTCACAAACCCGGTAATGACTATTAGTGAAAGGCAAGTAAACTTTAGAACAGAGTGGATCAATGAGGTATATGGTCTCTTGAATGCTAATATGGAACAGTTTCATGCAAAAGCATATGCACCAGGTACCTGGATGATGGATATCTTATATGCTGGAAAAGAGGTTCCTTGGGCCACCACCAAGAGTGACATTCTGATGAATGATTTCACTGCTGAGCCTAGTCTTTGGCTGAATATCTTCTATAAATGAGTATCGCCATGCACTCACATGACCATTGTCATAGACATACAAGCTCTAATGGTGTCCTGTCTTTTCTTGGGTATCACCCTGAATATGGGCGAGATTGTGCATTCAGAATGGAGGTACTTCAGAAATCATAGAGCTATATATTTTCTCCTCCTTTCTCTTATCATAGAGCTATGCAGGAGAGCATAAGTGGAAGAGTATGCTATAGATACCTAGGTTTCCCTAAGACCTCATATATCCCACTCAAATTTAGAGGTGAGGGTACCCTAGTTCAAAACAAGAAGAGAAAGATGGAATCTAGCAAATCAGCCCAAGAGGACATAGACTCTTGCAGACCCTCACCAGTCACCGCCTTCGATGATATATCTGGTCAGATGCAAGTGGTGAGAGAACTACTATCGAGACTGCCTCAATTATTAGGAGGAGCAAAAGAAGCAGAGAGCCACCATTGCCCATTTGGAGAGAGCTTATTCAGCCCTATCTATATCATACAGGGACCTCAGGGATTTACATGAAAAATGGTGAAGATAGATAATAAGCGAGATAAATTCTTTAAGAAATTGTGAAAGGAGGTGAAGGGCATCTTCAAGGTGCTCAAGCCCAACAATCAACTACCTTCACCGAGGATGGACAGTGAGGATGAGGTCCCTACTAATTGGTCTACTGATGATGCTGAGGGTGATGGATCAGAGTCAGCAGGAGAGGATAGCTCTTGATTCATATTTAGGGAGACCCTTTTACTTTAGCTTACTCGCACATGCAGTGAGCACACTACATTCTTTTAGTTGGGGGTGCCCCTAGATGTGTATTGTTTTAGTGTTGTATGCTGAATGTTTATGTTGATGTTGTGTTGGGATGAAACTCTGGATATTATTTTTATTTTGATATTTGGGGATGCTACATTTTTGGGTACCTGATGGTGCCCTCGTTTTATGAATTATCATATGGTTTTTAGTTTTAGTTTTTTTATTTGTAATTTAATTATGATGATACACAACTATCTTTGATCTATGAATTATTGAGTGACGACATTCTTAAGGGTACAACATCATATTTGGGTTTTGAGGCATAGGTGCAGGGAAAGTTTGAGTACCCATAGCATAAATGTCAAATATATAAGGGAAGTCTGAGTACCTGTGGCATTGTATATTGTAAAGTTGGGGTCACTTTGTACACCATTGGTGAAGTCTAAGTATCCATATGGGTAGTTTATCTGTTTTGAGCCTAAATGTGAGACTAATGTTTTGGTTGTAGCCAAAGTTTAGAAAATTGTGCGAGAGGCTAATGCAAAATGAACAACCCCTTCAGTCCAAAATATTTGAAAAATCAAGGTCATGGACGTGAGCAATGTAGTAACAAAACTTTCTCTTTTTGTGGCTTCATAAATTTTGACTTATGAATAAAAATAGATACTCCCATTTTGTCTCTCGCGGGAGGGATATTTGATCCCCTTTAGCCAATTTTGCATACCATGTGTGGTGAGATTTTGGTATTCATCTCTTGTACACTTGTGTTATCTAGAACTTGCCCCGTTAGTCTTTCAAAACTAATTTTCATTGTATGTGGTTATAGAAATGATCTTAGGTCACCTTTGTAATTTTGAAACCCACTCTAGCCTAAAAAGACTACCTATGCATAATTTAATCCCTAGTACCCACTTTGAGCCTTTGGACATTTCTTGGGCAAACTCATTACAACCTATGATCCATTCTTCTTATCCCTCTTTTGAACCAAACTATTCTTGAACTTAAAAATGTAACTTGAGGCTAAAATCCTAAGTTGGGGGTGGTAAAGGTTGATAGAAGAAAGTGTGAGGCCACAAAATTGTTAGTGAAATGCCTTATGAGCCTAAACCGTAAAAATAAATAAATAGAATATGAATGAGTCCATCAAAGGAATGAATTGCACATAAGTTGCAAGAAAAAGAAATGAAAGAATAGTGGTGAACAAAGGAAGCTAAAAGTAGGCATAAGAAAAAAAAGAAAATAAAGAGGAATGGCCCTTAGTCAAAAAGGCGGATTGAAAAACTATGATGTAGATGTTCAAGAAAGGGTGTAGCCATGTTATTACCAAATGATATCCTACCCTAACCCGAACCTACGTTTCAAGCTTAGAATGTCCTTTGAGATCTCCAACCATGTATTTTCTTCATAGTGATAATTGAAAATAGGGGCAAGCTTATGGTATGACCCTTATTGCATAGAGATTTCTTTTGTGTGTGAGAGAGTTCTTGCACTTAAAACTCCTTGTTTTATTTTTGGTAGCTTGGTGTAGAATTTTCTTTCTTATGAGGATTGGCATGGGAAATAAGTTGGGGTAGGTGATTTTGTCACCTTCCAAAGAATGAGGCAAATGGAGTATATCTAAGTTATGGTCAAGAGGAAGCCACCTATAGAGTATTGGTTGTTGTTTATTGGTTTCTATTTAAAGTCTTATGTATCCTTTAATGATACAAATTATGATGACGGGTGTAGTGGAAGTTCGCGTAGCCCGTATACAATGAGTTACTAGTGGTTATAACTAAAGTTGAAGTCATTGTGAGCTTTAAGGTATAAAGTTTGGGTATAAAGAATTGTTGTCTCATGGTAAGAGGTAGTGTTTCTTGAGTACAAGCAAATGCTTAAAGTTGGGGGTGGTGATGGGTGATGATTTTACCACTCATTCATACTAAATATTTGTGCACATTACCTTGTTTTGAATGAATGAATGAGACATATTGGTGATAAAATGCAGTAATATTCACTCTTTGTAGGCATAAAGTTGAGGATATCAAAAGATGTAGATTGGAGAGTAAACTGATCAAAAGGGAGCAAGAAAAGTACAGCTGAAGACTTGGAGCAGAAAGGCCTCAGGTAATGCAGTTGTGGTCAGTCAAGCAAAAATCACTCAATCGCGATCACGGAAGTTAACCGTCGTCGCATAACTGCAGTCCCAGCCAGACCTGAGCAATCGCGGCTTAGCGGAAGAAATCAGTCCAAGGGAAAAACTGAAAATGCACGTGGCTGATACCAATTTTGACAAAAAGACTCAAACCCTAGCATCATGTATCAGATTCCATCTTCCCCAATTTTTAGGTTTAGCTCTTGAGTTCATAACCTCCATTTTTTGCGAAGAAAATATTGTATAATTTTTGGGTGAAGAAGACATTAAGGACTTTCTAAGTGGAAGATTAGCTCACTTTCACAGTTTATTTGTGGGAGTATCAAGTTTAAAGTAACATTCACTTAAGCTTTAATAAATTACTTCAATGGAGATTACGGGTATATCCAAGCTTATATATCTTATGTGTAGCTAGATCTCCCTCTTAGGTTATGTGTTAATAGGGGTTAAAGTGTGTGTGGGTTGTTATTGATTAACTTCTATTTAGTAGTTCATGTTTATGGATTTTATCATTGCTATACTAACTTGGTTGGGGTTTGATGGATGAAAGCCCCAAATACCCACATGGGTATGATGAGTGAAAGTTTCATGCTCTATAAAACTCGAAGCCGTCTTTGAAAGAAGGGTTTGGTGTGAAGTTTAGGAATCCATATCATCCTTGAAAGAGTGACATGGACACCAAAGCAATGACAGATAATTGTGCGCGTAGTTTGCTAAATTTTCACTATCTTAGACACAAGGTGAATGTGAGGTTGACTATATCATGGGTATCATCCTAAAGATAGGGATACCTAAATTGAGGTTGTGGTTATCAATTGTTGAACACACCTATTATGTATTCGAAAGAATCAATGGGTGAAAGTTTGATGTTTTGTTGAAAGACTAGCATCAAAATCTATAACCAAACCTACCCATATTTGACTTACTAAATTGATGTTGATTGCTAACACCCACGTATCATTTCCTTGGCAGTGCATAATCCCAAGATCCGTGCATACCGATTAAAACTCTAAATATTCGTAGCCCCAAATTTATACTAGAAAAACCCAAAAAGAAACTTTAGTGTAGATACCTATCTCCTCCATTTTTACCTTTTGTAACATTGGTTTAGATTTAACTTGTATCTATTATTTTGAAGTAACTTGATTGCCACTCATATTGTTCCTCGTGGATTCAATCCCGACTCTAAAGTTGGATAAATCTGTTGACGACGATCGCCTTGCACTTAAATTGATGTGTAAGTTGATTGTTACCATATACTCATACAATATTTACCATTATCACTATTTTACACTAAGAGGCCATGCGTGTGTCCTTGTATCCATGAATGATCTAGAAATTTTTTACAATTTCATAAATGTGACACTACTTCACACTCATATAGGTCCACTCATCGAGTGTATTTTGTAAAGCAATACACAACCGATAAAGGGTATGGTAATTGATTAAGAGTTCACAACTCAGCCTCACTTTCCTTGCAGATTTGCACTATATATACAACATAATAGATAACTAAAGGGACAATTTTTATGGTGCAAAACACAAATAATGGCTTGTTATTATCCATATGATCCTATTTCATAGGATCTTCAATCACACGGGTTGGGTTACTATCATGTTCGATATACAACTTGACAAAAAATTCATTCTTGTTGAAGCTCCATTTATAATTTTTTTTTCAAAATTTAGTCAGTGAATTGGTCAAATTCACTTCTGACTTCACATAATTTATAGGCATAATTTCATCCCTTAAGAAGTGTTTATCACTTTATTTTACAAACACATGTATCTGTTTTGCCATTGAAAAATTGTTTTTCACTACACTTAATGTTGCTTGTCAACCACAATGCATATATACACGTTGGTTTTATTTCAACCTCATCAATACTTACTAAAAATTTGTCTTAACCTTATTATCAGCCAACTCCAAACCACAAACTCAAATTTCATAATGAACTACTAACTGTGATTTATTTGACTGATTTCATGTGATTTCACATCATAAGGGGCAACTCATTACCACATATGGATCATCATTCATACCCATATAGTATAATAAATATTCATGTACGAGCAATTTATCATCAATGCATCTTTCCAAAATAATGCACTAAGAAAAAAAGTAACAACATAATCACGTATACAACAACATAACTATAAAAATCATCATCATTTTTTTATTCTTGTAATTTTTTCCTCAAATTCTCATTTTCAAAATTATAATGAACAATAATTAAAGCCACCATAAGATATTATCACTGTTCAACGATAATATATTCTCAAAAGTCTTTTTCTTTTTCTATAACGTTCACAACATCAATCATATTAATTTTAATAAACACAGTTTATATGCAATACTTTAATTAGAATAAACATAAAATTAAAAATAAAATATTATTATTTTTCAAAATCAAGTAGCATAAAAATTCAAGCCACACACATACTTTTAAATATTTCAAGATAAATAAAATGACTTTTGAAAAATACTATACCCATATTTCAACATTTTAAGATAAGATAACAACATTTTCTGTAAGTTCAACTAATTTCTCATTAAAGATTTATCACATAAATGACAAGCTAGTAACATAGTTTTCACCAATTAACTATGCATATATGTCTCGTAACTCAAAGTTCATTTTTTTTTTACAGAAAACCTGCCATCCTATATGTTTTCATTTATGGAGATTCAGTCATTTGATATCTTTCCATTAAAAGTTTAGTTAGATTTTTGATGAGTAGTGAATCTACCACTCATTCGCGCTCAATATTTGTGCACACTACTATGATTTGAATGTATAAATGAGATAAATTTATGATTAAATGCACTAATTTCCATATTTTGATGACATACTTGTGGTGAGAAAGAAAGATATGGATTTGAGATGAAATGGATCAAAAAGGAGAAAAAAAGTATAGCTCAAAGACTTGAAGAAAAAATCAGTCTCAGTTACTGCGATTGCGGTCTGAGGACCGCGATCTCGGTCAATCAATATTGGTCAAAGGACCACGACCACGATCTCGGTAGCCGCGATCGCGGCTAGGCGGGTTTATACCTAGGGAAAGTTCTATCTTTTTGCCCAGCTGATCCCAAAATCTTTAAAAGGCTCAAACCCTTTATCATTTTGGGATTCTAGACTTATGGGAAGAATTGAATTGAAAATTTACAAACCCTAATTTGGGCAATAATTGTATTTAAATTTTCATACTTTGAAATTGGTGAAATTGAAGGATGGATGTTTTAATTAATCTTATGGAATATTTCTTTCTCTTTAGTTCATGAGTAGCTAAATTTACTTGTCTTGGGATTATGTTGAGTTAAGGTGCAATTATGTATGGGTTGTGATGTATTTGTGTAGATTCCAGTTTGTGATGATGAGTTTTACTATTTCTTGTTTGGATTAGTTGGGATTTGTGGGTGAAAACTACAACCAACCAAAATGTGTTTGTGGGTAAAAACCCAAGCTGTTGAACGCTCACACTATCCTTAAAAGAGGGATGTGGATGAACTTTTGGAACCCATATCATCCTTGAAAGAGGGATATGGTTAACAAAGTAATATTGGATAATAATAGATATAGTTTGCTATCATTGGCCATCTTAGAAATAAGGGCGAGTAGAGAGTTAGTTATGTCTTGGGCATCTTCGAAGAAATAGGGATGCCCAATTGAGGTATTAGATGGTTGAAATTGACACACTTTTTAGGTACTAAAAAGGGTCATTGAGTGATATTCTTGAGGTTTTGTTGACAAACTAGCTTCAAAAACTTTCAACCTAGCCCACCACATTGTTAATGACGAGAATTTGCACCAAATCATGTTCCCATGCATAACTGCCCCTTAGGTATACATAATCCCAAGATCCTTCTCACATTGCATTTTTCAATCGAAAGTGTTGACTTTCGTTTGTTGATTTGATTAAAAGTTGATTAATCCTTGTTTCAAACCACCCCCATTTTAAATCATGTATTGTACTTTGTTTACATTACGGGTATATTTTTAGTAACTATTAACACCTATAGGACTAGAAGTCTAATTTTAATTCTCGTGAATTCAAACTCAACATAAGTTGAACTATTGACAACAACCGCCCTCTACTAATTTGAACGATATAGGTGATTGTTATCAAAATAGCGCCATTGCCGGGGAGTGAAATTTAGCTTTCACTTATGCAGTGTTGATTTTTAAATAGTGTATACCTGTAGTGGTGTTTATTTATTTTGGTTGTTTTTTTTGTTTCCTTTTAAGGTGATTCCCATAGTGTCCATGGAACTACGAGCGAAAATATAAGTATTGCCAGGTCTTTCATCTGTCCTCTTGATTACGAAGAGCAACTCAATGACTTTGGATATTCAAGTGCTATCTGTATCCCACCTACTCATGGGAACAGTGTCTTTCATGTCATAAGCGTCATGTTGCATATGCTACAAATGAAGGGACTTTTTGGGGACAATCCTATGAGGAACCCAACTTGCATTTGAAGAACTTCGTAGAAGTGTATGCACCCTTTCACATTACACACATAATCCGAGTCTATCCGATTATGTCTCTTTTCATTCTCTCTAATGGTGGAGGCGGTATTGTGGCTTCGATCTCTCCTGACCGACTCAATTACTTCATGGGATGAACTTACCGTGGCCTTTCTTGACCGATATTTCCCACTCTCTAAGATGCTCTAATTGCGTGATGAAATCATTAACTTTTGGCAATTGAATGGAGAACCCTTGTACGAGGTATGAGAAAGATTCCATGAAAATCTCATTCAATGTCCCAACTATGAGGTCCCGGAGAAGATGCTTCTCCAAATCTTCTATTATGCTCGTGACCCACCCAACAAAACTGTGGTAGAAAATGCGGCAGCGGGATCTCTTGTTAAGTTGACTTATCAAGCAACTACAAATTTGCTTGAGGAATTTACCAAGAAAAATCAAGGGTGGATTACCCGAGATGTTGAGGTACCAAAAGGCTCCCCTACTACCTCTTATATTGATAAAGTACAAAATAAGAGAGAGAGAAAGAGAAAGGAAAACATGGAAAAAATAATGACACAATTAGAGGGAAAGTGGGAACCAAGCTTGGATGGATCATAATTGTGGTCGTGATTGGAGGGACAATTATTTGGGGGGTTCCAGCCCGGCTTATCAAAGGGAAAGTGGGAACCAAGCTTGGATGGATCATGATTATGGTCGTGATTGGAGGGACAAAATACCAGAGTATGATCGTTATGTTCCCCTTGATTACCGGGTAAATAAAAAAGATGCACATCCCGTTAAACCCGATAAATACAAAACCGAAGATGTCTTGGCAAGAATTTTGATAAAAGTGGAGGGAACAAATATGATGGTCCATGAATTGCAAGAAAACTTTTCACAAATCAACCAGATGGTTGCATCCCACTCTTCTTTGATTAAACAATTGGAAACACAAATAGGCCAAATCTCCACCAAACTAAATGCTATACAAAAGGGTGTCGTTTTTAGTGACACTATTGTGAACCCAAAAAATGATGCCTAAGTGTTGGCAATAGTCACTAGGAGTGTCAAGAACCTTGTTTATCATTTGAAGAGAGTTGGGGAAGAAAGTATGGGTGCAAAAGAGCCCAATTTTGAGCACATAAATATGAAGAAAAAGGTTGTGGTTGATCCAAGAGAAGAAACCCTAAAATCTCTAGAAGAAGGGGATGAAAAAGAATTGGTAGAAATCGATAAAGAGGTGGTAGATAATGATAAGCCATAAAGTGATGTATTACCCACCATTCAAATCCCTCTTCTATTTACACAAAGGCTTAAGAATAAAGAGGAGAGTGATAAGCTCAAGAAATTCATGGCTAAGCTTAGCAATACTCTATCAATATCCCATTGCTTGAGGTAATCCAAGAAATTTTGGGGTATGCTAAACTTATGAAGAAATTAATGTCAAAGAAGAAGCTTGTTGAAGGTTAAACCATTGAAGTCACTTATGGGTGTGGCATTATCATGAGTAGTGCAATAACGAAAAAGAAGAAAGACCCTAGGACTTTACAATTTAGTGCACCATCGGGACACATAAGTTTGAAAGAGATTTATATGACCTTGTTGTGAGTATTAACCTCATGACCTTTCCAATATATATGAGGCTTTTCTTGAGTACCCCTACTCCAATGTTGATAAGGCTTTTGATGGAGGACTGATCTATTAAGAAATCAGGTGGTGTTTTATTCGACGTATTGGTGAAAGTGGATAGATTCATCCTTCCAGTGGATTTTTTAGTGCTTGATTATGAGATGGACCAAGAGGTGACTATTATCCTTGGTCGACCTTTCCTTGCTATCGAAAGAGTCCTTGTTGATTTGGACCTTGGGAAAATGAGGTTTAGAGTTCATGATGGTGAAGTGTTCTTCTGGGTATGAAATATGAAGAAATAACCCATGGAGCTTTAAGTGGTATCAGTTATCGATGTTAAAGATAATTAGGTGAATGATGGGTCCCTTTAGGGTCCAACTTGAAATAGTTTAAGGACGTTCTGCCGTGACGATAACTAAGGTGCTATGTTGGAGGCAACCCATAAATGCCACGAAAGTGGCTAGTATCCTTTGTTTTTACTTTCATAGGGTAGATTTTAAAGTTTTCATTCGATTAATCCATGCATTTGTGGTACTATGGAGTATGTGAATGAGTTTGAGAAGGAGAAAGTGTGAAATTTTTGCATGTTGGACTGAACATGGGAAATTGTGTCAAAATTGAGTAATAAGCCGAACAGGGGAAAATAGAGGTATAAAAATACCCTTAGTTACTGTGATTGTGGTACCCATATTGCGATCATGGTCACCCGTGTGTCTGCGATCATGGACCCTTGACCGCAATTACAGTCAAATCAGTCTATATGATCATCTGAACCCATTTTCTCTACACTCCTTTCTCAACTTTTCTCTTAATTTATACCTACTCCTAGGCATATTTTGGGAATTCAAAAGTATTTAAGCATCCCTCTTGCATCATTTCCCCTGGTAAGTTTTGTGAATCCATGTTTTAATTGTTAGAAATAGGCCATAGAATGCATGTTATAGGGAAGACCTAAAATTATGATTTTCATGGTGAAATACTTGTTCAATTTTACATGTATGGTAATTAGCTGCTAGAAAGAGTTTGGACACATGTGGGGAAGTATTAAGTACCCAAATTGTGTTTGAAATTGAGTAAAATATAGGGTGCATACCAAGTGCTCGATCAAATGCCCAAAGGATTTCATAGATAGTTGTTTTCACATTCTAAGGGCATAATCGAGTACCTAGTAATGTTGTTCAATGATTTTAGTGTTGATTCTTATTTTGGAACATGTTTTGGTATAGAATTTGGGTTTTTGGACTGTTGAAAATTCTGGCTTGAACCAATCTCAAAAATTGGGATCGCGATCATCAAAACCATGATCGTAGCTCTATGGCCCGCGATCGCTACATCTAAGGCTAAATTCTAGCCTGGGCCAAAAGTTCTAAACTTTAAATTTTTTCCGAACACCAACAAGTAACCATTCCACGAGCTTTAATGGACAATATGACGTAGTTTATACATGTCAATATCAATGATTAATGTTGTTTTGTTGTTCTCATGTTTTTCAGGATCATATCATTGAAGACTACAATCAAGTCCAATTCATGGCCCTCGAGTGTCACACTCTATACTATGGTGATCTTTTGAGAAAAAAGTACTTCCAAAGAGAGGAATATACTTGGAGAAAGTTTTAGAAAACCTTTTGACATTTAATGAAAGACTTATGGTTGTTGTGTGGAAGTGCTTCACCCCGGATACTTGCAAGGCGAATGAGTAGTGGGTCTGGGAATTCTACGCTAAACTTAATGTAGTATCTTTCTAAGACCCATCCATCAGGATTATCAGGATATAGGGAAAGGAGGTGCACTTTGGGTTAGAGCAAATTAATGACCTATATAGGATCCCAAATATAGATATGGCTGACTTTGAATCCAAAGGGTTTGAGAGATTACCTGGATGGCGAAGAGGTTATGTCCGGGCAAGGAGGTATCTTGGGCAGCTACCAAGATAAATATATCAATTTCACTGTCGAGGCCCAAATTTGGTTGAACATCATTTGTAACCAAGTCTCTTCTTGCACCTATATGATAGTAGTTCCATACCTGCAGGCTCGGATGGTTGCTTGCATACTACACAATATTTCTTTGAATATTGGTCAGCTTGCTGTCTTAGACATAAAATTCTTTAAGAAACATGGTGGTACACACATCTTTTTCCCTTCTTTATTACACAATTGTGTAGGTGACTAGGCGTGGAGGAGTACCTAGAAAATACTTGGGTATGCCCTGGCAATGCTATCTACCCTCTTAAAATTTGAGGTTAGGGTACACTAGGCAAATACAAGAAGAGAAAGATCAAATTAGAAAATTCATCATGTGAGAAACCTGAGTCTTGTAGTCCATCCGTAGCTGGGCCTCTTGAGGATATTGGTGTTGATCTTAGGGAAATTAGGGAGCTCGTGTTGGGATTGTGTATTACCCCGAAACTTTTTCTAGATTAAATTCATCCCTAAAATGTTAAGGGATAGCTTCCAAAATGAATACCATTTATTTCGTGTGGAATTCTTCAAATTTAGACTTCCCATTACGTGGGAAATTGAATAAGCTTTCCATCGATATCAAATTTGCCTAAATCCGACACTCGGTAAAGGAGTTATGGCTATTTTAAGTTCCAGTCATAAAACACCGTGATTTGGACCCTTAGCGCATCACAGAGAAGAGTAAAATAAAAATTGTTAATTTTCAGTGAGACTCCATAATTTTGACGCATCGTGAAGAGGCCCAATTTCCCAATTGGCAATTTCCAGTGAGACCTCGTGATATTAGCGCGTCGCTCCAGCGGTCAAAATGACAAACTAAAGGGCTCCGCAATTATGGTGCATCATGGTGAAAGCCCAATTCCTGCTCGTCCATTTCCAGTGAGCCACTGCGATAGTAGCATGTCGCTGTGGCCACCCAGTTTGCAAAAAATTCATTTTTCCATTTCCCTTTCAAAGATTAAAGGGGGTACTTTGGTCATTCACCCAGCCCCTAATCCATATTAAACAATGAATTAAACCTCTTCAAAGAACTTTACATCCATTTATCATCAAATCTTTCTCAAGCAAAGCCCTAGTTCAACAAACTTTCTCCCCAAGAAATCCAAATTCCTCCATTAATTCTCCAAAGAAATTCAAGATTGAGGATTCCCAATACAAGGGCTCTAAGAATTCATCCCCAAAGCATCAATAGGAATCCAAGATTCAAGTTTTTCATCAAAGATCACCAATTAAGGTATGTGGGGTATGAACAAGGATAATCCTTTCATCCTTGTGCCCAAAACTTATTTTAAATTCAGATTATATTGAAATTTATATGATTTTCCATGAAACTCAAGTTAGGGTTTATACCCATTATTTTTATTTACAAGCTTATGAGATTCCCAATGATTTAGAAGTTAAATTCCATGGTTATGTTTATATTTTCAAGCATATTGCTGAAATTTTCAGATTTTGAGTTGATTTATCAATATTTACATTATCAAGCATGAGCATTTTGGTGTTTTAACATAATTTTGATGCATGGATCTTTAATCCCTAGTTAAATATTGTTGTTTCAAGATTGTTTATGCTATGAGTATCCTAAGATAAGACTATTCTAAGAATTTTGATAAAGATTTGACCTTTTGGTCCTAAGCTAAGATAAAAAATCCACTCTGTTCATACTACTTAAGATTTAAAGAAAGAAAAACATAATTGGTCTTCTTGTAAACCCTTGTGCTGATTTGAAGTGGATTTTCTTAAGATTTTGAGCAGAAGAATGAGAGTAGTATTTAGCACCGAGATGGGTATGTTACTACGGTTTCATACCCCAGAACTACGTACCACCATAGGATTAAGATTATCCCCACTTCTACGTGGATGACTAAGATTGTGATCACATAAGATAAGAAGTTCTATTACGATGGAAAGGTTAGAACAACCCTACCCAACGGGGTAAAGAAATGGGACTCCATGAATGCTTACATGGCGTATGTCAGTTAGAAGAACCCCCCAATAAGATGTTCCCTACTCTTAAAATAGTCTATTAGCGTAAAGCCTTAAAATAAAAGCATATGTTTTGAAAGCTATGGTTTTAAGATTCTTAAAGTCTTGGGATGAAGTATTCCCTTTACAAATTGATATAATAATGTAGCAGCTTTCAGAAAGAATAGATTTTAGAACTGAATGTAATGGCTCACAAGATTTATATTATATGCTTTGTTGTTCATGATTTATGATCTTCAGATTTCAGATTACTCAAGCCCATGTGAGTTATTTACATTTAGTATGCATGATTTTCTTTATAAATTGTGACGATATTGTTTACTTTTTTCATTCACCCCCATATACTCAGTACATCATCAAAGTACTGATTCGCATATATGTGTATGTGCTACATTATCTCATAATGTAGGTTCAGGTGCTCAGTTTTAACAACGTGTGTAATTTTTAAGCATCTCATCTATATCTATGCCATTGGTGAGTACTCATAGTTCGGGGACTTAGCTATTCATATTTTCAGTTATTAGTAGATGCTTTACTATTCATTTCAGACAGTTTGAGTCTGCTGGGGCCTGTCCTAGTGACTCTTTAGACTCAGTCAGTAGAGGCTTGTCAGACTACTGGATTCAGTTTTAGACTTTTGATTCAGTATTTAGATTTTTCAGTATTGTTCTATCGATACTTGTGAGATTAATATGTTTCAGATAAGATTTCTGTATTTATTATGTTTTCATATTCATATTTCCCCTATGTTGAGATTCAAATGTAGTAGAAAAGCAGCCAGGGTTAGCTCAGAACTACTTATAATTTAGAGCACCGTGTGGTATCTCAGAAATCAGATTTCGGGGCGTTACAGATTGCCTCAGGGGTTGGGAAATCCCTTCACTACCCCCATTCATGTATGAACCTCTCTGATTATCAGAGGTACTTGGAAGACTATAAGAAGCATGGAACCACCATTACTAGACTCGAGAGGGCCTACTCATCATTAGTGACGTCTAACAGAGAGCTCCTAGACTCATATGAGAAGATGGTGAATGGGGAGAAGAAGAGGGATAATTTTTTTAGCGAGATGTGGAAGGGGGTAAAGGGCCTTTGGAAGGTCCTAAAACTGTGAGATAGACCTCCTTCCTCCCGAGTGGAGAATGATAATGAGGCCCCAACGGAGTGGTCCAGTCATGATGATACAGATGATGATGCAGAGTCTGAGGGTGAGAGAAGCTCTTGATACGGTTTTGAGGGAGCACCCTTATCTCTTTTTATGCTTTATTATTTATGGAATGAGGGCACTGGAGGCTTTTTAGTTGGGGCGCCTGTCTTCTTATTTATTTATTTGGGCCTGTATTATTTAGTTATTTCTGGATATTTTGATGACATTTTCGATGATTTTTATTTTTGTTAGAGTGGGTTATAATAGTTGGGCACTCTGATAGTGCCCACATTTTCGTGGATTAGTTATTTTGTTTTTTATTTTAGATTTTTACTTTATCATTATTTTGCTTATTGTGATATCGGATGAGCCTTTTCCTATGATAGATTGAGTGATGCCATTCTTAATGGAAAATCATCGTGATTAGATTTTGAGTGATAGATGCATAGGAAGTTTGAGTACCTATGGCATCAGACCTATAAATGCAGGAAATGTCTGAGTACCCATAGCATTTTTTACTTGAGATCACACTTATACCTATGGCAAAGTCTGATTAGCCATATGGTTTTCCCATATGAAAGCTAAAATGTGAGACATCAGTTTGGTTTGGTGCCATAAAGAGCAAATTATGCGTGGTGCAAATGCCAAGAAAACACCCCCCTCCATCACAAATTTTTTTGAAAATCAAGGGCACGGACGTGATTGACCTTGTAACAATACTTTACCTTTTTTTGTGACTAAAATTTTAGCTTGTAGAAATTGGTAGATACTCCACTGTTGTCTCTAGCTGGAAGGAAAATTGAACCCCTTTAAGGAGTTTGAATGCCATGTGTGGTGAGCATTTGTGTGTAAATATCATGCCTACCTGTACCATCTAGAACTTGCTCCGTTAGTCTCTCAAGGATAATTTTGATTGTTCTTGATTGGTGAAATGATCCTAGGACATCTTTACGAACATAGGAACCCACTTTAGCCTAAATAGCTTACCCATACTTAGGATAGTACCCTTAGTTACCCAATTCGAGCCTTCAAGCCTTTCTTTGGCAACCAAGTTACAAGCCTTGATCCATTCAAAATTTTTTCCTCTTTTGAACCCTACCCTCCTTGAACATGAAAAATAAAAATTGAGGCTAAATTCCTAAGTTTTGGGTGATGAATTTGAAATAGCTGACTTAGGGCCATGGTAGTGTAATTGGATGCCTATGAGCTAAGAAATAAAAAAGTTAAGAGGAAAAGTATATTGAAAATAAAAATGAATCATAGATTACAAAAGCAATAAGTGATTAAAAGATGCCTCCAAAAAGTTAGGAAAATCAAGGTAGCTAAAATAGGCATGTGTAAAGTTTGAAATCAAAAGAAGTGGTCCATGGTCAAAAAGTTGGAAGGATGAAATAGCGTGTTGTAAATGTTCAAAGAGGATGTAGCCACTTTTTTCTAAATGATATCTTACCCTTACCTGAACCTACGTTAATAGCTCAAAAAGCCCTTCGAGATCTCTAACCAAGTATATTCATTATAGTGGTGAGTAAAAATAAAGGCAAGCCTATGGTATGGTGCTTGTTAGCGTTGAGAGTCTTTGTATGAGAGAGAGTTTTGCACTTGAATCCCTTGTTGCATATTTAATAATTTGGTGTGTGTGAAGTTTTTCTTCTTGTGAGGAGGCATGTGAACAACTTGAGGTGGGTGACATTGTCATCTTCCGAATAATGAGGCAAAAAGAGTATAGTGGAGTTGAGGTCAATAGAGAGTCACTTTTAGAGTGAGAGTGACTGTTGAATTGTTGCTCTTTAAAGTCCTTTGCACCTTTGAATTGCATTTCATATTGAAGGGTGTCGTGAGAATAGCTTTGCCCATGTTTGAAGAGCTACTTATGGTAGTAACCAAGCTTGAAGGTATTGTGATTATTAAGTAGTATAAAAGGGGCTTAAATGTGCGTTGCCTAATGGTAAGAGGTAGTGTTGCTTGAGGACAAGCAAAAATTTAAGTTGGGGGTGTTGATGAGTGGTGAATTTACCACTCATTCGCACTTAACATTCGTTCAAACTACTATGATTTGAACATATCAATGAGACAGATGTGTGATTAAATGCACTAATTTATACATTTTTATGGGATAAATAATATTATTAATATCTTATTTTTGAGATGTTAAAATTATTTTTCCTACAAAAAGTAGGTTGCAATCAACTTTTAGCCTTTCTCTTTTTCTTGTACATTTTATGCCTAAAGTAAAGGACTTTGTTAAAAGCATTTTGTGTTCTTCCCAAACATCTCTAAAAATCAATGTTCTTAAAAGACAAAAACACCTAAAAATAAGCCTATCGAAACATCATCTTAGAGGAAAAATTATGAGAAATATTTTTAAATATTTTAAATAGGGTAAGAGTATTACTCCTTCGCCCCATATTAGTTGGTTATCTTACTAAAATTAGTTGTCCCATATTAGTTGTCCACTTTACTAAATCAAGAAAGAATTTATTAAATTTCTCATATTATTTTTGTAATTAACTCTTTTTCAAAGTGTTTACACTTGTTTGTAAAGATTTCAAAAAGTTTTTTAAGGGGTGAATTAGTATATTATCTTCATATTTATAATTTTTTAATATGCTTGTTAAAAAAAAATGATCAACTGATATTGAACAGAAGGAGCATATAATCAAATTAGGAGTATTATAAAATTTTACATGTGCACTGGACAAAGATCCTCAAGGGTTGTCGAGAGAAGCGATGGGACCTCTTGCGAACATGTAATTCTAGCAAGTCAAGAATATGGTACCTATAGTAGGACTCCCACCAAATGATGTCTCAAGAGTGACACTACATAAAGAAGACACCTTAATGGCAATGAAGAGGACGACATGAATTAGAAGGACAACAGACAACGGTGTAAAAATCGTCAAGAGTACGAACACATAATGTACCCCACTGACTCAAATAAAAAGAAGTTGTTTGTGCCTACAACAGATAAGACATCTGATGTCACATCATTGATAAAATATTTCCATTGGGTTACTGTTCACCTATTTTACTCTATAGATAAAGATCTTCCTTCTGTCGTAAATCATTTAGAATCAGACTCTAGGAAATATAATATACTTTTTGCATGCTCTTTAAAATGTTCCTTTTCTTTGATTTTATTTGTGCATTCTTGCTCTTGTGGAAGGCGTACTCACTTTTGGATGTTTCTTTACTCTGTTACCTTATGTTCAACTCATTATATTTCATTACTTAAATAATCAATTCATTATTAGCAGATATAAACATGGTTAGATTTAACCCACATGATTTTGACCTCATATACAAATTCAATTGTACCATTTTCAGGATAAACAATATAAATGACTAAAGTACTCTTGTATGAGGTAAAAATAAATGGGGATAAGTTTGGGCCGATTGTTCCAAATTAAGTCGGATACAAATGAAGTCAGCCCACAACATCACAATTTTGAGGGGCAACATCAACACGGTGAGACACATGCTTGGGTAAGGAATAAAAGCTCCTGAGACCAGCTAGGGATGGTGACTACACACCAAAGTACCAATAAAGAGGACAATGTGTCAGGCAATATAGGTGTTAGGGGATCTCTTGGCTGAACCCCATCATATGCAAAGTGTTGGGATGGAATCCCCTAACGGTTCAAGGACAAGTGGTCAAGGGTCATTGGATGCGGTACTATGTGCTTAGATAATAAAATTGTCCTATTAGCCGGAGAACACTTTTGTTCCTATAAAAAACACCCCCTCCCCAATTGTAAAATATCTATTTTTTGTTTATCCTTACTCTATAAGCAATAAAATATATCTAGATTTGTTCTTAAGCATTTTCTATTTTCTTAGCTTCTTTACTACTTCTTCATTATTGTGCATGAGCCCGTTCACGTTCCATCTCAACTGAAAGGATCTAATAATCGAGTACTATTACAAATTTGTTCATAATATTTGGCTCGCTTAATTAATCTAATCTTTCATTTACACTGTTTACCAGTTTTGTAAACTTTACCAACCCGAAGCTAGGACCATAACACATTCTCTTGACTCACGAACAAATTCAACTGTACCAAAAAGATGGTAAGTAGTTTGGTGCACTATAGGTCCAGATAAACTGCATGGATTCTTAGCTCCATAAGCACCTGTTGGATTTCTTTTGTGTTCCTGCTTTACAGGAAATTAGGACATGACTAGCCGTATTAGAGGGATAGAGTTCAGAAGCAAAATAAAGGCTGCACCGATGGAACCTACTCCATCAATTTCAATCGTCTAAAAAAACAGTGAGACCCAACGAGGACACAATGATTGGCCATTGGTACAGAGAAGGTTGAATTTCATTCCCTAAGAAGGAGAAGGAATCCCTCAGCCACTAAAATAAACCACCTCAATGTACCAGGTTCAAGATGACATTTTAGGATGATGACTTGGAGTGGCCGGAGGATATTTTCAATGATTCTTTGGTGATATCCCTAAATATAGACAGATGCAATATGAAAAAAGTATTGGTTGACCAGAAAAGCTAGTCCAATATCATGCACAAATAAATTTTTTACTAGATGGATTTGAGGGCTACCGTACAACCCATGGTCAAAACCCTGGCCGAATTTAACATAGCGAGTGAGGTAACTAAATGTGAGGTAACATTGGCAACCAAAATAGGCGGTGTAGAGAAACCTACATTGTTCAGTATTCTTGATGAAGACATGGATTGCAACGTAATACTGGAAAGGCCATGGCTCCATGCTACGACATCCATCCAATCGATATATGATCAAGTGATTAAGTTTCTCATGTCGTACGACATCAAGTAGATAAGGGGGATCAGGAACCCCTCGAGAAAGCATACACAACTTTTGCTGGTAAACCAGAGGCAAACCTCCAGATAAAAGCAGTGGACAGACTCCCGAAGCCACAGTCAAGGAATATGAAGTGGTAAAAAACTCCTAGAGGTTGTTATAACCACGAGAAAAGAGACGCAATGAAGAGCATAATAGAGGATCTCCTTTAAATCTCTATTTTTTCACGATTACATTGAGAAAAATGTATACCTGGGCTCGTGCCTTATCCCAAATCTAGGATTGCTTACCTTAAGCTCCTTTGTGATAATTCTTATTGTGTTCGTTAGTCCATCTTCACATTATAGATATCCCTCCCGAGGTGGCGATGCATAAGCTCGGGATAAATTCCCAATGCTGAACCAGTATAGCAAAAGCAACGACCCATCTCAAATGTAAAAAAAAATCATCAAGGAGAAAGTGGCCCGATTTCTTTGGATAGGTTTTATTTGAGAAGTCAAGTACCCTCGATGGTTGGAAAATATTTCGGTGGTGCCTAAGAAGCTTGACAAGTTTAGGATGCATGTAGATTTTAAATATTTGAACAAAGCATACTCAAACGATTCTTTCCCCTTCCCAAACATTAATTGTATGATCGATGCTATGGCCAGACATGAGATTATGGGTTTCCTCGAACCATACTCCAGTTATAACTAGATCCTTATGTATTTAGAAAACTAGGAGAAGATGTCCTTTTAAACTAACCATGTTACTTTTTATTATATTGAGATGCCATTTGGTCTTAAAAATTACAGGTACTACCTACCGGCATTTGGTCAACGCATGTCTGAGAGCATATATAGAAGACAATGGAGGTCAATATTGATGACATGCTTGTGAAGTCATTAGAGGCTCGATATCACCTAACACATCTCAGCGAGACGTTCACAATACTAAGAAAATATAACATGAAGTTAAACCCCAAAAAGAGTGATTTTTGAAAAATTTTGGTTTCCTCATGTCTAACTGGGGGATAGAGGTCAATCCCAATAATTTCCAGGCAGTAAATAATATACTTTATGTACAGGAAGGCGTTAAGGCCATGTAAAAGGCTCACCAGGTGGATCACCTCTCTGAGTCATATAATCTCAGAGGTCTTTGGAGCGATGTCACTGTTTCTTCCTTTTACTAAGAAAGAACAAGAATTTTAAATGGATCCCAGAATGCCAAGAGGCTCTGGGTGAGTTAAAGCCTTATCCATCAAGTCCATTTTTGTTGTCCAAATCGAACAAATGTGAGTTACTACTTCTATATTTTACCATGGTAGAAGTTGCTGTCAGTGCCATATTCTTCCATAAAGAAGATAGAATGCAATACCCCATTAACGATGTTAGCAGAAGTTTAATTAGTGACAAAAGTCGATACTCACACTTGGAGAAGCTTGCCCTGGCTCTAGTAGAGGTTGGCCACAAGTTGTGGCCGTATTTTTAATGTCAACCTCTAGCAGTAGTTACAATGTATCCACTCCAAAATTTCTCCACAAACCAAGTTGTCAGTCCAAATGGCTAAATGTCCAATTAATCTAAGTTATTCAATAGTGAATACAATCCTCAGTCTACTAATAAGTCCTAGGTATCTTTCCAGTCAGGATATGACCCCTATGGTAAAAAAAGAGGCAATCCTTGCCGCAAGGAACCAACTAAAAATATGGACCCTATTTACTCACACTTGGAGAAGCTTGCCGTTCCAATAAAAAAGGCACGAACCTCAATATTGTCTTAATGACTCTCGGAGGGAGAAACTGAGGCATGCAATCAGTTATGTCTTGCTCACTAACAATGAGGCCAAGTATGCGGCCCTTCTTGTAGGTCTAGGTTTGTTATAGAGCATAGGAGTAGAATCTATTGAAGTATTCTTGATTTCCAAATGGTGGTAAATTAAATCAAGGGATCTTTCGACACAAAGGATGAGCAAATGATGAGGCATGCTGCCAAAGTGTACGACTACTCATCCCACTTCCAAAAGGGGACTTGAAATAGTTCACGTAAAGGAAAAATGAAGAGGTGAATGCACTGGCTACTTGGGGTTCGATAATTAAGGAAAAGATGTTGCAAGGTGGGACGACATGTTCTATCTATTATACTCAACACTAGAGGCCTCGGAGCGAGGTGAGGTGAATCATACCAACTTTGTGTTGTACTAGTGGAGCGAGTTAGCAAACTACCTAAAAGATGGTATGTTGCCCGCCGACGCAAAAGCATCTCAGGCATGTGGTCTAAGGCAGTGAGGTATTTTCTAGTGGATTGAAACCTTTAATGAAGGTCTTACATGGGACCCTTCACAAAATATTTGGGGCCTAGTGACATTGAATATGAGATGAAGGATATCCATGAGGGGACACATGGAAATCACTCCAGCACGAACTTTTTTGCACATAATATTATATGGGCTATATTATTGGCCTACCATAAAAGGCGATGCCAAAAAGTGCGATAAGTGATAGCGCTTCACCCGCTAGCTCCATTAGCTGGCCATCATTTCCCCCTACCCCTTGGCCTTTTATGAAGTAGGGGATAGACATCGTAGGACCTCTGCCGCTTGCAATCGAACAAGTCAAGTTCTTACTTGAAATCAGATTACTTCACCAAATGCATAGAGGTCAAAGCGTATAAACAAATCCTTTAATGTGAGGTCATAAGTTTTATTTGGGACTACATAAAATGCATCACTTCAGCACCTTATCATTGAAGAAAATTAATATAGATGAATAAAAAACAACTTGAGTTCTCTGTATATTTTTCTCATGCTTTGTTACAGGGATTATGTCATTTATACACCATGGCTGACCTGAAGTAATAGAGTCAAATACAAAGCCTATAATAGCTCTTATGTGAAACTTGGACTCTCATTTACAGAATTCTTATATTATAGAACTACATATGACTCTACTACGATAGATACAATTGCTGCTATCACTGGTACACATTGCTAGCACGACTATATCTGTCATCCCCCCTCAAGCTTGGAGGGGGAAAAGTTTACATCTCCAACCTTGGACTGTAAGAATCTGAATTGTGTCTTAGTTAGCAGTTTGGTGAAGATGTCAGCTGCTAGGTACAGTGAGGGAACATAATAGGGAGCATAGCACCTTGCACAACCTTTTCTCGCAAAAATGATAGTCAAGCTCGATGTGTTTTGTGTGAGCATGTCACGACCCAATTTACGAGTCATGATGGCGCCTACTCAGTCCCGCCAGTAGGTAAGATCAACTGTAACCCTCAGCTAAATGCAATGGGTTAACCTGGTGGAAAATGCCCAACATAGGAGGAAATCAACAACACAATTGGTAAATAGGTAAAACATTCGACATAGATAAAGATAGTCAATACAAGATACCACACCACGACCTGGTAGATCCAGTATAACAACATCTAATACTAATACAACTCAAATGTCTAGAATAGTCAATAACATCTGTCTCAATAACAAAAGAACAATACTGTTGTACATAATAAGTAATTTAACTGGAATAACAATATAACACAAGGCATCAACACATGCCAACATCGCCATGCAATATAAGTAAATAAATCAAAATAATAACATATCACAAGGCATCACACCAGCAATCAATAAATAAAATATTGTCTCCCAAACGCCAATTGGTCTGAAAAAGTAAATTACTCGTCATAGACCCCCATCTTCCTGGAAAGTACACTCAAGGATAGAGTAAAACAATCAACCAACATTCGACAATTAACATTCATCATCATTTAACCATTATTCTATATTTTATTATCAACCAATCATTTACCAACATCTAACAATATACCCATATTCCATAATATTACCATTATTTACCAATATTATCATCGATACTCACTGGTCACCATTTATTAGCTAACCATCTCTTATTAACTAATTTATTTAATTACTAGTCATCACATAACCTCTAGTCATCATTTATCACTTAAACAACATTAAGTATCACTATTCATCCTTTACCAACTAATCCTAATTTATGAACTAGTCATGATTAGTCACTTAAAAAATATCCACCACTAATCCTTATTTATCACTAATCATCAAATATACCACCTTATAATCATTTATCATTTTTGGGCTAACTAACATCCCTAATATCAACATCATACCCTATATATATATATAATCATATCATAATAAATAGTCGAACTCAAACCTATAGATGTACACATATGTACATTGGCATAATCATCCTCCGACCTTGCCGGTTATCAATGTATCATCATAATGATCCTCCAGAATTAAATCGGGTATAATGAACATCAACATCTTCTATAATTGAATCGGGTATAATCAATATCAATATCATCTTTTGGAATTAGATCAAGTATAATCAATATCATATTCTAGAATTGAAACAGGTATAATTAATATCAATATCATCTTTTCGAACCGGGTATAGTCACATTATAAGTGCTAATATACTCAAACATCATGAATTCTAGCATAATTATAGCACAACTTCCTATATAATCAATAAGCATGACTTCTAGCATAATTAATATAACACAATTGCTAACATCATCAATAAGCTAGCATGATTGACTAGCATGATCATAATCATAAGTAATAGCATCGGCAATAACTTGTCAATAGCATGGTCAAAGGCTTATCATTGGCATAATAGATAGCTTATACATGCCAAAACCAATAGCTTATCACAACATGATCCATATCTCATCATAGCATAATTTACAATCTAATCCCTTAGTCTATGAACATTAACTTTTAATGTAATCATTACAACAACCATCAAGTTCCTAGGTTGCTCAATATTACCTCAAAAGGGCATTCTTTTGGCATTTAATAATGTATAAGGGTTACCAGAGAACTGTTCATCAATCTTAACTTAAGGTGGGTCGAAGAGCCCACTCTAAATCCCTGAAATATACTTAAAGGAAAATTCTACCCAGACTAAGCTAAGGTATCTAAATCGACTCTTAGATATTAAGTAAGCCACAATTAGCCCTAAGGTAGAGGTTCTTTCCAAATACAACAATTAAGTCAAATGAAAACTAAGGCAACCTTCATTAGTGTAAGCAACTAAGTCCAACTTACCCTAAGCATAAACACTTAGAGCATTTTTACTTTGAGTAATCTAAGTTATTCTCTTGCTAAACATGAGAAATAAAGTCCAATTCACCTAAGGCATCGGAAAAAAAGCAAGGTGTTTCACTCTATGATTTCAAAATGGCCTAAACGGTTCAACTAACCCAAGTCTTGCATTTCATCAACCTAACACCTAAACCCATCCTAAATCCAACATAATATCATAAGAATACTATGAAATAGCTCAATCTAACATGGGATAAGCCTATCCTTCCTCGAGGCCGAAGAAAGCTCAATGACTTGCTAAACCACCTTTTTTTCTTTCAAAAAGCCCCCTCAAGATGCCAAGCTATCAAAATCAAATTCTACTCATCAATATGAGAATAATGATACCCATATTTCACCATTGTGCTTTGGGTCCAAAAATACATCAAAATCCCATATGGGTCCCACTTACGGAAATTATGTTTCTGAAATCAACCCAACATTCTTACATGCTCAAGGGCTCATTACCCCTAAAATGGGTGAAAACTAAGCTAAATAGAGGCTAAAATCAAGACCTCAAGATTTTGGAGTTTTGAGCAAGAAATCAATAGAAATCCACCAAGAAAAGGGTGAATTCTTCCCTCAAATTGGAAGATAATCGCGAAAATAAATGTCAATCAAGCTTCCCAATCACCTACAAGCTTCAATCCCCTTTTATCTCACTATTTAGGGTTTATGCTTTCAAAAAATGGGTGAGAAATGGCTAAATTCACGACATAAGTGACTATTTATACCTAGTTCAAGCCCTTGAGAGTCGATATCACAACCTGAGGCTTTATGATCGTGGTATCTTGGGCCAGCATAGACTTGTCGTGATCGCAACCTACACATTGTGATTGCACAAATGCACTCTCAAGGGTATCACAATTGCAATTCTCAACTCGCGATCACGGTGGCACCAGTTGACAACTGAGACTTGGAATTTTTTCAAGTCTCCATCAACCCCTCGGGATCTATTCAGAATCCCATATATGTAAACAAACTATATAACCACACCAAATTCGATATTTCACACTCAATGGTGTAATTAAAATTCCCATTTGAGGTCGTTTTGACAAAATATGGGTCCCACACTTATATTTCATTTTCATAACATTTTGACCAATCGGTCGAAATGAGCCCAGGTGCCTCGAGACTCGAACTAGAGGTCCACCTAGCCTAAAATAACATTCCAGAGCTATTGGAACAATCAAAATTTGCATTTGAGGTCGTTTTGCTGGAGTTTTTGCTCGGTGTCCATTTAGAACTCGTGAAGACTTCAAAATAGAGAAATAGATCTAAAACCCAAAAGAACTATCTAGTAATCAAATTGTTAGTTTCAGCAAGTCATAAATAACTTACGACAACTATAAAGAAGCTTTAAAGGTGAAAATGAGATAAAAATGAAAAATAACCTGAAGGGTCATTACAATATCTACTACTAAAGGAACTTTTGACTATGAAAGTTAAAGATGAGGATATTCCAGGAGTCCCGAACAAGTTAGGATACTGGGTCATCACTTCTCTCTCGATCTCCTAAGTAGAGGGTGATGCCTTAACCTTAACTACCGGAATCTCCCTATCACGCAACCTCTTAATATCACTAGCTAAAATTTTCACAGGCTCTCCTAAGAAGTTTAACTGCTTGTCCAATTGTACTGTGACATGACCCGCCCAGGGGACTTGTTGTAATGGGCGTCCCAAATCTGATTGAGACCGGAGATCACCCCCATTACCCAACCCAACCTCCAGCTGACTGCCCTGAGTTGGCTGAATTTCGAGCATTTAACAAAATAGTGTAACGGTTCACATAAAGACTCTGGGAATAGATCATAATCGTGACCAACCCAACTGAGTCCAACCATCCATACCAATAATACAACCATACCAAACAAGGTCCATAAACCAGGCCACAACCAAGGATTTTCCCAAAACATGATATAATTAATCCCAAAATCAAATATGATGGAATAGTGAGAAATTATGTCCGGTGATGCCAGCCTCCAAGCTTATTCCAATGCTAAGGCCAACACTAATACCGATCCCACCCATTCCAACCCATAGAAGTACCACAAAACCTATAACAAAAAGAGTAATAAAATCCAGTTAGGACATGCCCCCAACCATAGCCAAAACAAAGATAAAAGATCAAACCAAAATGTCTAGAAATATCCATAACATAAAATCGAGGCTTCAAAAAGAATGGAAGCTTACCATTATAGTCCAAATGCTATCCACAAGTCAATCACTATGAAGGAGGAGGAGAACGGTCCTTTCTTGCATAGCATGGGTATACAACCGCGAGTAGACGGGGTTAACTAGTGACTGCTAGCATGATTCAGGGTAAGGATAAAATAATGGCATTTATAAAACCAAGTAAAACCATCCATATGCACACAACCATATATATATATTTAAAACCAAGTTTAGAATACCTTTAAAACCTTTACCTCGGCTATATATCTTTGCCGTCCTAAATCGTCCACGGGCTATATGGGTTCAGCTCCCCCTACAAAAGGGCCCCAGTGCGTGTAGTTGCACAAACAGGGAAGTATCCCTTGGGATGACTAGTGCATCCCCTAAAGATAGTATGATATCATACACACGGTCACCAAGACTCACCTCATATCGGCAAATATGAGTTTCCAATTTTAGTCCCCCCGAGACTTTCACCTTCCACGACTTTGCTACACACCCCGCCATTATTGCCCAATTAACACCAATTTCTAAATAACCAAACCATTATACATTTATTAACCAAGGCAATTAATATTGGTATCATCATACCAACCATTACTTTTAACTATTATAAATAGCCAACCATTTATAGGTTTAAGGGGTCTTATAAGTGCCCTTCTATTTACCATATTAAACCACTTGGGAGATTTTCCATGTTCCCCAAAAGCATAACCAATTGGCCATTTACCTTTCCAAACCATTTAAACCATGCACAATTCATGTACCAAGTTTTAAAACATGCAAGAGTTCAATTAAAATAGCCAATCCAGTGAACATAACTTTATAAGCATTTTATCAAACACATTGGGGGCATAATATGACCAAAACCAATTCCAATTATCCTTACACCATTCCCATGCAATCCAATTATCCAAAACCACCATTAATTCATATAAAAGAATAATTAAAACCATGGGGAACCATAACCAACCATTTAACGTCAAAACCCCCAAATCATATTTGAAAACTAAAATCAAACAATCAATGAAATCATGAAAGTAATAAAAACCATGCCTTTAGTTAGAATTAACAATAAGGGAAAAGAACATGACTTAAACCAAGATGATGATGGAAAGAAATTACTAAGACAAGCCCCAAATTGATCCTTTAGTTAAAACCCTAGCTCCCCTTGCCCAAAATCTCTTAAGAGAATTATAGAGTGTTTAGGAAGATTTTATAAGTGTTATTGAATGGAATAATAGGGTAAAAAAATCCCAAGTAGGGTAGAAGTCATGGGACCCAATTAGGATAAGTGGAGAAATGTCTAGAATACCCCTACTTAAGTTTCACCAAAATCCCATCACAGGGATACGATTGAACCACACGAGTCATACCCTCTGATACGATCGATATCCACCACTCATATCCTGAACCTCTACCCTTGGACCAAACACTATCCATTATACCACTCATCCAACCAAGTCATAACCATAGTACACGATCTGTACCCCTGGCAGATTTACACCCAAGAAAGATTTAGACACTGTCCACCATACGAGTCCTGGGTACGACTTGTACCCTAGATTACAGCCAATGGTGAGCCACTCATACTCAGATCCAACCTAAGTAACCAAGTCTAAGATTAAGTTAAGGAACCAAATGATCTGTAACCACCAATACGACTTGTAATCCATTCCAGTAACAAAAATCCATCCCACCAACCAACACTAGTCAATATACGACCAGACCATACCATCTGTGCCCCAACATACGGCTCGTTCCCATGAGTCATATTGGGTTCAGAGATCAGAATTCCAGGAAATTTTATAAGGTCCAGAAACTAGGGTGTTTCAGTCTCGACTACTAGGAATATTTGTCCCCGAATGACGGGTAAGGTAGGGGTAACTATACGTAAGAGTCATTTTCATTATGTTATCAAACATATTCCCAATCTTTAAGAAAGTTCAAAAATAAAGAGGCAAAGATATTAATATTTCCTTTAACAAACTCTGAAAACTAAGATGTGTTGAAGACACATACCTTCCGCATGAATCCTAGAAGCAGAAAACAAATGCGGATATTTGGACTTCATGTCCTCTTCAGCTTCCCATGTAGCATCTTCCACCTTGTGGTTTCGCCAAAGAACCTTAAATGAAGCCACATCCTTGGTCCACAATCGATGAACCTGCCTATCCAAGATCTCAATTGGGACTTCTTCATAAGACAAAGAATCAGTGATACGCAGTCCTTAAAAATGAATAACTGAAGAAGGATCACCAATGCACTTTCTTAACATAGAACCATGATAGACCGGATGAACCAAGCTCAAGCTAGAAGGTAAATCTATAAAATAAGCAATATTGCCAACTTTTCATAAAATCTCATAAGGATCCACATACCGGGGACTAAGCTTACCCTTCTTGCCAAATTGCACTACTCCCTTTATGGGAGATACCTTGAGGAAAACCTTATCCCCAACCTCAAATTCCAAGTCTCTACACCTAACATCCGCGTAGGACCTTTTGGTGACTTTGGCCAACCTTAAGCCTATCTCGAATCACCTTCACCTTCTCTATAGCCTAGTAGAACAAATATGGACCGAACATGTCCGCCACACCAAGCTTAAACCAACCAATAGGAGATATACACCTCCTACCATACAATGCCTCAAAAGGAGCCCTACCAATACTAGAATGATAGCTATTATTGTAAGAAAACTCTAACAAAGGTAGATGCTCAACCCAATTGCCACCACAATCAATCACGCAGGCCCGAAGCATATCCTTCAATGTCTGAATAGTTCTTTCTGCTTGTCCATCCATCTTTGGATAGAAAGTAGTACTCATATTCACCTAATTTCCCAACCCTCTCTGGAAATATTTCCAAAAGTGAGGCATAAACTGTGTTCCACAATCAAAAATAAACAAAACAGGCACCCCATGAGCTTTACAATCTCCTAAAGATACAGCTTCGCATAATCCTCCATCGAGAAGGTAGTTTATACTGGTAAAAAGTGTACAGACTTAGTCATCCTATCCACGATGACCAAAATCAAATCATATTGACTCTGAGACAGAGGAAGACCAGTAATAAAGTCCATATTGATCATTTCCCACTTCCATTCAGGCTAATCAATTTCTTGATACAACCCTCCTGGCCTCGTGTGCTCAACCTTAACCTGTTGACACACCATGCACTTGGACACAATATCAATCATATACATCGTAGTCAATTCGAGATGAACAATATAGCGTGACTCATGAGTCTCAACCAAAATTCTTTGTCGCAACTTATCAACATCAGGAATACTCAACCTCTATTCCTACCGCAAAGCACCATCACCACTGATATCAAACACCACTACCTTTTCCCACCAACGCCACTCTTGATTTTTATTAAAATAGGATCTAGCACTCGCCTCTCCTTAAAATCCGCTCTAAGAGATAGTCGAACCACTTCTTGAACCATCATACCACCATCCTTTGAGTCCAAGAGGCGACCTCCAAGATTAGCCAAACAGTGAATATCCTTCTCCAATTCCAGCTTCCCTTCTTCCACATAAGCCAAACTCCCCCTGGATAACCTGCTAAGAGCATTAGTAACCATATTAGCCTTACCTGAGTGATAGTGAAGACTCATATCATAATACTTGAGAAGCTCAAGCAATCTCTTCTGCCTGAGACTAAGCACTTTCTAGGTGAACACCTACCGTAGACTCTCATGATCAGAAAAAATATCCATGTGAACACCATGTGCCACCATCTGGAACACCCTGAGACTGAGTATCTCCCGGGTTAGAAAATTGGCTCCTCTTACCCTACCTACCTCCAAACTCCGTCTGGTTCCTCTTTTCATCTTTCACTTATTGCATATGAACAGTCAACCTAGAGATATCCATATCCCTAATCAGCAAGGCAGCCTTTCTCTCCAAAATCAAATCCTGATTCAACCCAAAAGTGAACTTTCTTATTCTAGCCCGCATGTCAACCATCGGATCAGGAGCATACATTGATAATTGATGAAACTTCAAGGCATATTCCTTGACGGGCATTCTCCCCTGCTTGAGGTTCACAAACTCCTATACATTGCTTCCCTCAACTCTTGGGGAAAGAAACGATCTAGAAAAGCACCAGAGAAGGCATACTATAAGGATGACTCTTCTACATCTCCTCTATCCCTATCCCTCTCTTCATACCATTGATATGAAACCTCTTTGATCTAATAAGCTATAAAATTTAACCCCTCCATATTACTAGCCTGCATCACCTAAAATACCTTCTCCATCTTATCTAAGAAGCCTTGTGGATCCTCCTCCACCTTTACTCTAGAAAAAGTAGAAGGAACCATCTTTATAAATTTGCCAACCCTTGTGGCCTCAGCAGACAAAGCACCAAACACATCTCACTCAGCCTGAGCAACAACCAATTTCGCAATAGCATAAATAGACTAACAGAATTCCACATTAGTCACCTCGTGTAAGGAGAACTAGTAGCAATCGGTACAACTCCAAAACTATTAGAAATAGGACTGTGAGATCAAATATGAACCCCAAAAGTAGGATGCACCTTTTCAACATTACCCCCAAATGGGATAGAAGAATTTTCTTCTGTTATAGATCTATGAGGCATGATCTGAAAGACAAACAAAGAAGGATTAGAGAAGATTCTAGGGCTGAGACTCCAAGCTTGAAAATAGAATACCAAGAAAGTGAAACATTCCTAAATACCTTGTAGCCTCTCCCTAATGAGTGTGGCATACTACACACCCCTTAAAGAGACTCTACTCGACATGGCTTTATGGACTCCCGATTAACCATGAACCTAGGCTTTGATACCAACTTGACATGACCCGCCCTGGGTCCTTGACGTAATGGGCATCCCAAGTCCTATCAGGAGTGGAGACCACCCCCGTTACCCAACCCAACTTCTAGTCGTATGCCTTAAGTTTGCTGAATTCCGAGCATGTAACAAAATAGTGTAACTACTCACATAAAGACTCTGGGAATAGATCACAACTGTGACCAACCCAATCGAGTCCAACCATCCCATACCAATAATCCAATCATACCAAAACATACCAAACAAGGGCCATAAACCAAGGAACAACCAAGGATTTTCCTAAAACATGATATAATTAATCCCAAAATGAAATATGACAGAACAGTGAGAAATTATGTCTGATGATGCTAGCCTCCCAGCTTATTCCAATGCCAGGGCCGACACCAATACCGATCCTGACTATTCCAACCCGTAGAGGTACCACAAAGCCTCTAACAAAAAGAGTAATAAAATTCGGTTAGGACATGCCACTAATCATAGACAAAACCAATATCCAAAATAAAACAAAAATATCTACAAATATCCATAATATGAGATAGAGCCTTACAAAAGGATGAAAGCTCACCATTTTAGTCCAAATGTTATCCTTGAGTCAATCACTATGTAGTAGGAGTGGAAAATCTGGTTCCTGCATAGTATGGGTATACAGCCACTAGTAGATGAGGTTAGTGAGTGGCCGCTAGCATAATCTCAGGGTAAAGATCAAATAATGCCAATTATAAAACCAAGTAAAACCATCCATATGCACACAACCATGCATATATATATAACCATGCCGGGAAAAGGGACCGGGTTTAACATGCCCTTAAAACTTTTACCTGGGTTGTGTAGCTTTTCTATTCTAAACCACCTATGGGCTATATGGGTTCAGCTTCTCTGCTGAAAGGGCCCCAGTGCGTGCTAAGAACTCAGAAGTCAAGTTTCATTCAAATTAGTTAATAATTAATCGTTTTGACTGACTGTTTTTACGTAAATGATAAGTAGTTGCACGACTAGGAAAGTATCTCGATGACTAGTACATCCACCAAATATAATGTGGCATCATGCACCAAAACCAGCCTCATATTGGCAAATATGAGTTTCCAGTTTTGGTTCACCTGAGACCTCCACCTTCCTTGACTTTGTTACACATCCTGCCATTATTGCCCAAATAAAACCAATTTCCAAATAATCAAACCATTATCCATTTATTAACCATGGCCATTTATATTGGTATCATCATACCAACCCTTACTTGGAAGTATCATCCATAACTAACTATTTATAGGTTTAAGGGGACTCTCAAGTACCCTTTCATTTACCATATTAAACCACTTGGGAGACTTCCGTGTTTCCCACAAGTATAACCAACTAGCCATTTACCTTTCCAAACTATTTAAGCCATGCACAATTTCTTTACCAAGTTTTAAAACATGCAAGAGTTTCATTAAAATAGCCAGTGCGATGAACATATCTTTATAAGCATTTTATCAAACACATTGTGGGCGTAATATGACCAAAACCAATTCCAATTACCATTAAACCATTCCCATGCAATCCAATTATCCAAAACCACCATTAATACAAATAAAAACATAATTAATACCATGGGAAACCATAACCAACCATTTAACATCAAAACCCCAAAATCATATTTTATAACCAAAATCATACAATCAATGAAATCATGATAACATTTATAAAAATCATGCCTTTAGTTAGAATTAAAAATTAGAGAAGAGAACATGCATTAAATAAAGATGATGGCAGAAAGAAATCACCAAGACAAGCCCCAAATTTATCTTTTAGCTGAAACCCTAGCTCCCCTTGGCCAAAAGCTCTTGAGAGAATTATAGAGTGTTTATGAAGAGTTTCTAAGTGCTAATGAATGGAATAATAGGGTAAATAACCTCCCAAGTAGGTTAGAAGTCATGGGACCCTATTTGGATAAGTGGGAAAATATCTAGAATACCCCTCTTAAGTTACACCAAAATCCCGTCATAGGGATACGACTGACCCACATGAGTCGTACCCTCTGTTACGATTGGTATCCGCCGCTCGTATCCTGAACTTCCACCCTTGGATAAAATATTATCCAGTATACAACTCATCCAACCAAGTCATAAACACAGTATACGAGTTGTACCCCTGGTTGATTTACACCTAAGAAAGATTTAGATACTGTCCACCATACGAGTCTTGGGTATGACTCATACCCTGGATTACAACTCATGATAAGCCACTTATACTCAGATCCAACCTAAGTAACCAAGTCAAAGATTAAGTTAAGGAACAAAATGATCCATAACCACCAATATGACTCGTACCTCTAAGTCGTATCTATTACAGTAACCAAAATCCACCCAATCAACCAACACTGGTCAGTTTACGATCGGACCAAACCATCTGTATCCCAATATATGGATTGTCCCCATGAGTTGTATTGGGTCCAGAGATTAGAATTCCAAGAAATTTTCTAAGGTCCAGAAACTAGGGTGTTTCAAACTGAGTCCTATTTGAGCACATGAGATGAATCAGGAATGTATCGCTGCAATATAGAAACAAGGAAAACTGTATAGGCAACAATAAAATCTAGATGTAAAGCTAACTCATAACCCATCTCCCTAACTGTACAAAGAATCTTGAAAGGTCCATTATATCAAGGGCTAAGCTTGCTCTTTCTCACAAGCCTCATCATACCCTTTATGGGCGATACTCGGAGGAATACTCGATGACCAACTCCGAATCACAAGGCACGGTATCTACGGTCTGCATAGGATTTCTGCCTACTCTAAGCCATTCTCAACCTATCCTGAATCACTCTGAATCTATCCAATGACCCATAAGGCAAATTAGTACCATAGGGCCCAACCTCAGATAACTTCAACCATCCAATTAGGGAATGATATCTCCTACAATATAAAGCCTCAATAGGTGTCATGTCAATACTCAAATGATAGCTATTATTATATGCAAACTTTTACAAGTCTAAGTGCTTCTTTTACTGGCCTTCTAAGCCCATAACACAAAATCAAAGCATATCCTTAAGAACCTAAATAGCCCATTTGGACTGACCTTCTATATTCGAATTAAAGGTTGTACTAAGATCCACCTGAGTACCCAACTCCTCTTGAAATATACTCTACAAAATCTAGAAGTGAACACAAAACGCCGATCCGAAATAATAGAAATGGGCATACCATGCAAACAAACTATCTCTTGAACATAGACATAGGCAAACCTCTCAGACAACTAAATAGGAATGAAATATGCTAACTTCGTTAAACAATCTACAATGACCTAAACACCGTTAGAACCATAGGAAGTGCGAGGAAAACCACTAATAAAATCCATGGTAATCCATTCCTATTTCCACTTTGGAATGGGAAACCTTTGAGTCAATCCACCAGGTCGGTGATGCTCGGCCTTTACCTGCTAACTAAGGTAACGAACTATAAAGTACGCCATATCTTTTTTCATATTTCTCCACCAATAATGTTGTTTCAAATCTCTATACATCTTGGGCGTGCTGGGATGGATGGAATATCTAGAGTTATGGGCCTCATGCAAAATCAACTAAATCAAGTCATCAATCATCAAAACACAAATGCGGCCATAAAATCTCAAATCACCCTTAAAATCTATTGTGTTCCTCTCAAACTCACCACTCAACACCTAGGCACCAATAAAATAAAGCTTACTATCCTTAAACTAATGATCTCAAATCTACTTAAATAACGAGGACCTTGCCTCCACACTAGCCAAAATCCTCTTCGGATTTGAAATATCAAGGCAAACCATCAAGTTGGCTAAGGACTAAATGTCCCATGCCAATGGCCAGTAAGAAACTAAAATATAAGCTAACCTACCCATATTCACTGCCTTCTAGCTCAAGGAATCTTCAACTATATTTTCCTTGCCTGGATGATACAAGATCAAAATATCATAATCCTAAGAAACTCCATCTATATATGCCGTCTAGAATTTTACTCCTGATTGGTCATAAAATGACGAAGACTGTGATGATCAATGGAAATATCACAATGCACACCATAAAAATAATACCTCCAAATCTTAAGCACGAAGGCTACCACTGCCAACTCCGAATCATGAGTGTGGTAGTTGTACTCGTGCACCTTAAGCTATCTAGAAGCTTAAGAAATGACACGACCCTGCTGTATCAATACATAACACAAATAGAAACCAGAAGCATTAAAAAATATGGTGAATCCCTCACCCTAAACAAGAAGAGCTAAAACAAGAGCTAAAGTAAGAAAATCCTTGAGGTTTCCAAAGCTCGTCTCACACTTCTCAGACCACTAAAATAGAAGCTCCTCCCAAGTCTAGTCCTAGGGGCTGAAATAGTAGCAAAATACTCAACAGATTATCCATAATAACCAGGCAAATCAATAAATCTACGAACCTCAATCGGAGATGTAGGGCTATCCCATTTGCTAATTGCCTCAATCTTAGTAGGGTCTACTATAATACCATTCTTAGATACCACATGTCAAAGAAATGTCACCGACTCAAGCCAAAACTCACACTTAGAGGACTTGGCAAAAATCACATGATCTTTCAAAGTCTAGATCACGATCCTCAAATACTATAAATGCTTCTCTCTACTCCTCAAATACACAAGGTTGTCACTGATGAACACAATGATGGAGGAATCTAAATAGGGCCTAAATACTCAGTTTTTCAAATCCATGAATGCGGTTGGGGCATTAGTCATCCCAAATGACATCACTCATAACTGATAATAATCAAAACGGGTCCTAAAAGCTATCTTCAAGATATCCTCAACATGAATCCTCAACTGATGGTATCCAGATCTCAAACCAATCTTAGAAATCACTACCGCTATGTGAAGCTGGTCAAATAAATTATCAATGCGAGGTATAGGATAATAGTTCTTCACCATCACCTTATTAAGCCGCCGATAATAAATACATATACGCATAGAGTCATCTTTCTTATCCATAAACAACACAGAAACTCCCCAAGGATACACACTTGATCTAATAAAACACTTACCAAAAAGATCCTAAAGTTAAGAATTTAGCTCCTTGATCTCAACAGGAGCTACACGGTAAGTTTCCATAGGGATAGGTCAGGTTCTGAAATCAAGATCAATAGAAAACTTTATGGATAGGGGAATACCAGATAGGTCGATAGAGAATATATCCGGAAACTCACAAATAAAGTAACAGATTCAATTGATGAACTCTCCACATCAGTATAGCAAATATAAGCGAGATAAAACTTGCAACCCCTCGAAATAAGTCTTATAGAATACACCTAAGAAATATTCCCCATAGGCTCATGGCTAATAGATTTCTACCACACGACTGGGGGGTATACCAAGCAAGGTTAAGGTTAACAATCTTTGCAAAATAATCCATGACCACATGATAGGGGGATAACCAGTCCATGCACAAATCACATCAAAATACACCATATCCAGAATAATACGGTTAGAATAAGTATCAACATCACTAACAGTCATAATACCTTATCTATAAAATCAATCCACTTCTAAGAATCACCCACGGGAGTAGATACTCACAACGACATAGAAAAAATATCCCAAGACAACTCCAACCATGGACCATAATAAGAAGATATATAAAAATAAGTGGATCCCAGATCAAATAAAGCAAGGTTCGACTAGTGGTACATAAAAATAGAACATGTAACAACATTATTGGAAATCTCAGCCTCAGGCTTAGTAGGTACTTCATACAACTGACCACGCCTGCCACCTGGTTTGGCACTTGATCAACCTCTTATCCTACATGCCTGAGAACCTCCCCACCCATAGCTGAGGGATGAACTACTCTAATAGGGAAAACACCCTAAGCTGAAACAAAAATCACCCTACGACCAGGGCACTCACACACAAAGTGATCAAACGACCTACAGTTATAAGATGCCCTCTGAACAAAACTAGAACCAACAGTTTTGGTTGACCCAGAGTAACCATCGTGACTAAAATAACTAGAAGATGAACCACCCAAAGACTGACCACTACCCTGACCAGGGTGGTCTCTGGCACTAGATTAACCTTCGTTAATAATCTGAAGCGTTGACTGAACAGGTCGACTAGGCTAACTCTAATCATAATAGGATGGGCGCGGAGGATACCTACTCTTAAAACTACTATTTATGGGTTAAGAATTACGATGGATCCTACTAAATCTGTCCTAAAACCTTGGCCTCTTATCATGTACCTCACGCATCTCCTCTATCACCTGAGTGTGATCTGACACTTTAGCACAAGACCTATCTATAACAACTAAACTCTGAGTAGTCATACTAATAGAAAGTCTCAACCCTCTATCAAACTAACGAACTCTCTTATACTCAATGTCCAGAATAGAAGTAGCATGTTTAGCTAAACCGTGAAAATGAGCCACATAGTCAACAACTGTCATGGAGCCTTGCTGTAATCCTGTAAACTAATCTCTCAATGATCCCTAAGGCTTCAAGGTATATACTTCTCCAAAATATCTTGGAGAACTGAGTCTATGTTAAGAGAGAAGATCTAGCTGGTTTAGAATCTATATAACCTCTCCACCAATGTCGAGCAGCCAAATCTAACTCAAAATATGGTGCAGTCCATACCACGAGTTTTAACAAGGCCCAAATTATGGAGCTTATCCTTACAAGCAATCAGAAACTTATACGCTTCCTTACTTGGAGTACCAAAAAATCTAGGCGAAGCCAATCTCAAGAATCTACCTAACATTTTCTTCTTCTCAATAGACAGAGCAGGCTTGGTAACTACTGGCTGAGCAACTACCGGTTGAGCAACTATCAGCTAAGCAACCATTGGTGCAGGAGGGACCTTAACTCTAGGAGTCATAACTACAAACTGTGCCCCCTTCTTAGTATCACTCTTATCTGTAGACTATGCACCATCATATGGAACACCACCAACTATCCTTAAAAGCTGAACTAAGCAATCTCTGAGCACTGAAGAATAAATAAAACCTGGTAGAGCCTGGGCTGGTCCCTAGCCCACCGCTGGTTGGGGCGGAAGGACCTGGTGAAGGCGGTCTATACTATACCTAAGATGGGGACACATCTCTAGAATGTCTACGACCTTTAGGTTGTCCACAAATAGAAGAAGGATCCCTAGGCTCGATTTCGATACCCTCATCGCATGTAGCGATAATACGTGTCCTGGCCATCTATAAATGATTGAAATCAAAGGAATGTTCTATAAAACAACTCGAACTCTTAGCATGATATGAGAGAAAGAAGTGAAAAACTCTTAAGAATGTACCATAGCCTAGCAAAGATAGGAAATGAAAGTCGGTATTCTGATCCACAGGATTCTACTAGACATTTGCTTTTGTACCAATAATGCCTAAGGCAAGGGCTTTTAGTTTTGTTTCATCTATTCTTTATGCTCGTATTCTAGGCTCTAAGACCAATTAGTTATAACCTAATTTATAAGTCATGATGGCACCTACTCTATCCCGCCAGTAGGTAAGCCCAACCTTAACCTGAATTTAAACACAATGGGTTAACTTGGTAAGAAATACCCAACACAGGAAAAAATCAACAACACAATTAGTAATTAGGTAAAACATTCAACATAGATAAAGATAGTCAATACAAGATATCAACCCACGACCTGGTAGAGCCAAGATAAGAGCATCTAATAATAATACAACTCAAATGTCCCAAATAGTTAATAACATCTGTCTCGATAACAAAAGACTGAATATTATAAGATGGAAGAAAATATGTGACTCCAACAATAAGAGATCACCCTATCACTAGAAAATAAACACAACATAATCAACGGTCAACGACAATAACTAGTACTATTCAGATCTGTATCAAAAAAGTACAAAAGTGCAGTATGAGTACCAAAATAATGGGTACTCAGTAGGCATCATTGTTCAATTCAGATAAACCATGATATAAGTATGGTAAAATTCAAGATAACATAACTAAGTCAAGGTACAAAAACATACCTAAATTATCTCTAATACTGTTGTACATAATAAGTAATTTAATCAAAATAACAATATAACACAAGGAATCAACACGTGCCATAATCGCCATGGAATATAAGTAAATAAATCAGAATAATGCATCACAAGGCATCACAGAATAATCACAAACTACAATGTTGGCTCCCATACGTCAATTGGTGCAGAAAAGTAAATAACTCACCACAGACCCCATATGCCTGAAGAGTACATTCAAGGATAGATTAAAGCAATCAACCAACATTCGACAATTAACCTTCATCATCATCTAACCATCATCCCTCAATTTATCATCAACCGTTCATTTACCAACATCTAATAATGTACCCATATTCCATAATATTACCATTTTTTTCCAACCTTATCATCGATACTCTCTAATCATTATTTACTAGATAACCATCTCTTATTAACTAATTAATTTAACTACTAGTCAACATATAACCTCTAGTCAACTAATCCTCGTTTATCAACTAGTCATGATTAGTAACTTAAATAATATCCATTACTAATCCTTATTTATAACTAATCATAAACCATACCACCTTATAATCATATATCACTTTTGGGCTTACCGGTATTCCTAATATCAACATCATACCCAGCTTTTGTGTGTATATATATATATGTAATAATTATATCATAATAAATAACCAAACTCAAACCTATAGATATACACATAGGTACATTGGTATAATTATATTCAAGCCTTATCAGGTATCAATTTATCATTATAATCATTCTTCAAAATTGAAATGGGTATAATCATCATCATCTTCTGAAATTAAATCGAGTACAGTTAATATCAACATCATCTTTCAAAATTAAATTGGGTATAATCAATATAAACATCATCTTTCAAAATCAAATCAGGTATAGTCACATCATAAATGCTAATATAGTTAAGTATCATGAATTCTTGCATAATTATAGCACAACTTTCCATACAATCAATGAGCATGACCTCGAGCATAATTAATATAATACAATTACTAACATCATCAATAAGAATGTTTTCTAGCATAATTACTAGCATAATTAACTAGCATGGTCATAATCATAAGTAATAGCATAGGAAATAACTTGTCAATAGCATGGTCAAAGGCTTATCATTGGCATAATAGATAGCTTTTACATGGCACAATCAATAGCTTATCGCAACATAATCCATATCTTCGTTAACTCCTCAGGATCCATTTGGAATCCCATATATGCAAACGGACTATGAAACCACACCAAATTTGATGTTTCAAACTTAATAGTGCAGTCAAAATTCCCATATGATGTTGTTTCGACTAAATATGGATCCCACACCTATATTTTATTTTCTTAACTTTTCGACCAATAGGCCAAAATAAGCCCAGTGCCTCAAGAATAAAACCAAAGGTCCACCTAGCCTAAAATCAACATTCTAGAGTTACTGGAATAGTCAGAATTTGTATTTAAGGTTATGTTTATTGAAGTTTTTGCTCTATGGCCATTTGAAACTAGTGAAGACTTCAAAAATAGGAATATCTTAAAACCCAAACGAACTTCTTGATAATCGATTCCAGTAAGAAATAAATGATTTAAAGTAGTATAGAGAATCTCTAACAGTAAAAATAAGAAGAAATGTGAAGAAGGACCTGAAGGGTCATTACAGAGATGTAAATGTCGTAAAAATTGTACGAAACCCAAGTGATCTCAGCTGCCAATAAAAATGAGCCAAGAAAAACACATAGGTCTATTGTGGATCATTGAGTTAGCGGATATCCTCTCTAATCTTTATTAGAGATTCAATTGAGGCGCAGAGAAGAATTAGAATTGAGACAAAGACCTAATTGGATTGATCCTGCTATCCACCTTATTATTCTCTTAACACCAATATAATGGTGCTCCATTGGATTCTACATAAATTGGCATAAAAAGGTTATGGCATGGGCTATCTCTGGCCATGTCAAAGTCAAATATTAAAGATCACTAATGATGCTCCAATATTCAGGGGGATCAACTGGCTTGTTGGATGTAGGAATATCATAAAGACCATGTTTTAGAAAGAGGGGAGTTTGAACCAGCCGATCATGAAGCACGTTTGTGTGCTCGAGTATGTTGCATGCATATTTTTTTTGGCTGAGAAATAGGCCATTCTTATTTCTGGTAACTTTGACACTAAGAAAATATTGAAGGTCACCAAGGTTTTTTATTACAAAGGTAGACTTCAGATCTACAAGATCACGTAGAAATGACAAATTGCTTCCGATGAGTATTATGCCATCCGCATAAAGTAATAATACAAAATAGCCCCTACTAGGATTCCAAGCAAATAAAAAAGGATCAACTTTACTACCTATGAAACCAGCATGCATGATTTTTGTGATGAACTTATAAAACCATTCTATGGGTTTTTATTTCAAGCCATAAAGGGCTTTCTTTAGAAGATAAACATGGTCAGGAAAATTTGGATCCTTGAAGCCCGATGGTTGCTCCATGAAGGCAGTTTCTTTCAAGTCACCATGAGGAAATGCATTTTTAATATCAAGTTGTTTGATTTAACACTAGAGAGACGTGGCAATAGAGAGCACAATATAGATTATTAGTTCCTTGACAACAGGATTAAAGTTTCATAGAAGTCTACACCCTTAATCTGGTTGAACCTTTTAGACACTAGTCTTCCCTTAAAGTGTTCAATAAAGCCATCAACTTGGAGTTTGTTTTTGAAAACCCAGCTGTAGCCAACAACATTCATTGATGGTTGATGTGGAACCAACTACCAAGTATGGCTAAATTTCAAAGCTTGTATTTCATCATTCATAGATTCAACCCAGTGAGTCTTAGCCAAAGCTTCTCTGACATTATGTGGTTCTTTGGATTCTTGATGAACTGCAAGGTAAAGTGAATGGAAGGTGGATCTTGAAATAGTTCCAATCTTAATTCTGGTAAGCATATGGTGTGAGTTGATAGAAACAAGTTGGTTGGCAGGCAATATGGGTGCAAGAGGTAAGGTTACAAGGTAAGCAACTATATTATTTTCTTTAATTAAAACTGTAGGTATGATAAAAGTAGGAGAATCTGAAGTAGATAAGAGGGTGTTTGAGGATATAGGTGTTGAAGAAGTATTGAGTTGGACATTTGTGGGTTGGTTTTGGTGATTTATATCATAAAGTGAGGGTTGGATAGTAATTTTAGCAGCTGTTATTTCCAACGGAGGCAGTGGATTATCGTTGTCACTTCCAACATCCAATGGGTGATGGTCGAATAAGGTTTAAGGGTGCAATGCGGGCTTAGCTTACTCTAAAAAATCTTTGTATGTTGTGTAGTTGTATGTATTTGATTCTGCATTTAAAGTAGAGCTAGAAGAAATAAATGGCATGTTATGTTCATCAAAAATCACTTGTCGTGAAATATAAACCTTTTGGGATGGACAATAATAACATTTGTATCCTTTGTGAAGAAGATTGTAGCCTATGAACATGCAGGGAAGTGTTTTGGTCTAAAATTTATTGTTATTGTATCGCTTCAAGTAGGGAAAACATCTACACCTAAAAACTTTCAAAGTTTTGTAGTTAGGATCTCGTCCATACAATTTGGAGAAAGGTGAATTCATACTCAGGTTCAACGTAGGCATTCTGTTAATCAAGTAGGTAGCTATCATAAATGCCCCAACCCAAAGAAACATGGGTAAGTTTACATTAAAAAGGAGTCTCAAGCTAGTTTCAACAATATGTCTTTGTTTCATTTTGGCGACAACATTTTGGTCGAGAGTATGAGGACAAGAAATTTGTCTTCAAACATCATGCTGATCTAAATAATTAATCAACTCCAAACTATTAAACTCTCCTCCTACGTCACATTGAAGAACCTTGATTTTAGTTAAAAATTGATTTTCAACTAGCTTGTGAAAACTCACAAAGGTAGAAAAAAATTCAAATTTCTTCTTTAATGGATAAACCCATGTAATCTTATGCAGTCGTCAACAAAACCACATAGTATCAGATTTCTTGAGGGGATGTTATTGGGGTTGGTCCCCATAAATCAATATGTACTTTGTCTAAGGAAATAACTTTTCTTTTATTTGGTACTTGGAAAGGTACCTTAAAAATTTTGTCCATTTGACAACTAGTGCACACTGAGAAATTTTTATTCCAACTACTAACATTAATAAGCTTATTTTTATGTAAATAACTAAGAATTCTAGAGTGTGGATGTCTTATTCATTGATGCCAGACTGTGTCTTAAAGTCTATCGGCCTTTGTAGCCATCAATGCATTATGTAGATTGCCTCACAAAATATACAACTCATCCCTTTTATTCCCCTTTTCTAGGATGTTTTTTGTTTTCTTGTCCTTAATAATAAAATCATCATCAATAAAATTCAAGGAACATTCGTTATCTGTAACAAATTTGCTCACAAAAATAAGATTCTTCTTTAGAAAAGGGACAACAAACACATTTTTAAGTCCAGATTCTTTCCAACATCTTACCTCCTATGTGAGTAATCTCAAGTTTATTACTATTACCTACCATGATAGAATAACTTCCTTTAAAGGGAGATGGACTTTTGAAAAAAACTATAGATTACACCATATTATTGGTAGAACTCGAGTCCATGTACAAACTGTCATCACTCGGATCATTGAAGGACCTAAATACTAGAGCCTAAGGAATTTCTTACTATCCATGATAGGAATAATCCCATCGAGTCGTATGATTAGTTCGTCCACAAATTTCACATAGGTTATGCTTTGATGCCTTTTTCAGTTGATTAATCACATTATTCCTTCCATCAGGTTGTTTCTAGTAATTGGAACGGCCAAAGCCTATTTTTTTAGTATCCCTGACCTCTATTAGAGTAGCCACGATCCCTTCCTTGAGCCCTTTGTGCCACAAAAGCCATGTTTATGTCAAGATGAGTTTGCGTCACTTGCTCATCATTGTCTTCTCTCATTTCTAACCCTCTAAGAGCATTCACAAATTGTGTGAATATAGGGTAAGGTGGCTTCCCTAGCATCACAGTTCAAAAAGTTTTGTATTTTCATTCAAGACCTCTAGCAAAGTTAATAAAATTGTATCTTCATCCAAGGGTTTGTGTATAGCCATGAGACTATCAAAAATTCCTTTGAGTTCTTTAATCTATTCATCTATTAATTTTAATCCCAATTTTATAGATTGAAGTTGTTGTTTCAACTAAAATTCTTTGTCTTTGCTTACTTGTAGGTAGATATCCTCAAGGCAAGACCACATCTATTTGGTCGTCAAACAAGCTATGATGAAGAACATTGACTTTTTAGTTATTGTTCCTGAGATCCAACTCCTGACCAAAAAATTATGTTTTTCCTATTTTGTGAATTTAGTATTAAGATTAACCTCTCATTTATCGTCTTTTATCATTTTGTATGGTGCTTCATCAGTAATCATACTCAAGATTTTAAAGTCTGCATAAGCTAGTGAATTTGTGTTCTCCAGACCAAATTAGTGGGTTTTAGTTTGATTGAGCAAATAGCTATTAGCTGGTGAAGGGATAAAGCAAACAAAGTAAGACTTGTAGTAGATGTTTTGGCCATAGTGGTAAAAAAATGCTATATGTAGTTTTGATGATGAGCAGTTAACTTCAAGGGATCATGTCCCTGGATGTACATGGTACAATAGGGCTGACACACATATCTGTACAATTTTGTCTTCTTGTGTAACAAACTTGTAGGTGCTGCTTGTACTGAATAGGATACCTGGTCCAATAAGATTTCAGCCCTAAACATCACCCAGCTATAAAAGGAAAAATGCTTCTTCTTCAAACAATTTTTGCATAAATCTAAAGAGAGAAGAGAGGCAGCAAAAACTCTATTTCAAGATTGCTCAAGCATAGCTTACGTTCTTATCTTTGTAGCATGCTTAAAGAGTAAGTGAGTGTTCTTGAGTGATGAGTTGTAAAAGAATTACTCATACTATAAGAGTATTTTCTTGCTTTGTAGTTGCTCGAGAGTTCTTAGGTAGAGCTGCCTAAGTTTGATACTGATTAGAGTTAATTAGTGTAGAGGGTCCTTGATAGAGTTGCCAAGATGAGCTTATAGTAGATTTATTACAAGCGAAAGGAGCCTAGAGTTAGGCTAAATTTGAGTCTATAATCAAGAGGTTGATTATAGTGGATTTCATTGGTGCTTGTAAGGGTAAGTCATGGTTTTTCCTCCCTTGAGCAAGGAGGTTTCAATGTTAAATCTAATATATTGTTTCTTTCCTGCACTCTATTGTTTGATTGCCTGTGATTGATTTTGAGGGTCCCTTACTGTGTGGTGCAACCATCAAGGTTTCAACAAAAGAGAACTTCATGATCGTAGTTTAATTGAGCCAATGCCCTAATACCATGAAGAAAATTAATATACGATGAATGAAAAACAACTTGAGTTCCCTATATATTTCTCTTCACGATTTGTTACAGGTATTATATCATTTATACACCATAGAAGACCTGAAGTAGGAGAGTCCCATACAATGTCTATGCATAGTTCTTGTGTGATACTTGGACTCTCATTTACAAAATTCCAATATTATAGTACTACACATGACTCTCCTAGGATAGATACAATTACTGCTATCACTACTACACGTTGCTAGCATGACTATATCTATCAATCACCCAACGCAAATGGCCAGGTAAAGTCAATGAAAAAGACAACAATGCTCAATCTAAAGAAAAGATTGGGAAATGCCAAAGGATGTTCGATCGAGGATCTATCAGGGGTATTGTGGGCACATCGTACAACTGTCAAATCTAGCACTAGGCAGACCCCCTTCTCATTGGTTTATAGGGATGAAGCACCAATACTGGTCAAAGTGGGTGAGCCAAGCCACCACTACATAGAGGATATTGAGGAAAACAAAGAAGATCTCAAAGAAAATATGGATCTAACATGTAGAGGTTTCCCTCGTGCGTATGATAGTGCAAAAGCAGAGGATGGAAAGGTATTGCAATGGTAAAACCAGGCTTCGACACTTTGATGCTGGAGACCTGGTGTTGATAAAAGTCACTCTTTACACACAACCCAAATGAGGGAAAGTTAGTCTTGAGTAGGAGGGATCGTACTGAGTAACTAGTAGTTGAAAAAGGATAGCCAACTGCGCAATAATTAGAACGCGTCACCTAAAAAGGTACTATTGCTGATTGTGGTACCCACACCAAGGCCTATATTTTTTTCTTTTGATCCGTCTTTTTTCCCGTTTCATGGTTTTTGGCCCGGCAAGGCTTTTAATGTGATTAGATTTGGAAGGCACCCCGAGGTGCGACTTTGAGAGAAAAACATATGGTAGGAGTGGCTAGTATACGTGTAGATGCTAAAGCGGGCACCAAGAACACTCAGAATTTACTTTCTCTTGTAATTAGGGACTCAAACTTAACCAAATAAAAAAACCTATTTCAACTTTCTTTGGTATCCCGATCAAAACATAGTAAAAAGAGGCTTTCAAGTGCCTTAAAAGTCGACATTCGAAGTAATGAGGAGACATCATAAGTTATAGAAATGACAAAGTCAAAAACCTCATAAAAAGATGTTGGCTTCTACTAGTCCATAGACAACATGCTAGCAAGTAATGTACATATAAATTTATGCGATGTAGATAGTGAAGCACCCAGGGCACAACTGACAGACATTTTATGTTACCTTACAACATAGAGTCCTTCCTCCTAAATAGGGGGATGGATTTGTCAGGAATGTTATGATAAAAATGAGTTAGCATCCTTAGCATCCTTAGTCAACCATTAGAAAATGAGACATAAAATGATACCGGATTTTGATCTAAAACAGGCGAATGCATCGCACTGAATAACTGTAATTCTCATCTCCATAAAATTTATAGTAGAGTACATACTAGGAGGTGTCAAGTTCCAGGAAACACGGAAATAACTCTTGAGCCGAACATGAGGCTCTTGCAACCCAACTTAAGAGCCCACTGCTTCTGCAGAATTGTTGCCCGACGATAGGTCATTTTGAGAAGAGGCCACATCGGTGGGGTCAAAGGATGGATAAATATTAGCATATATAATCCTCCGAGAAAAGTTAACTTTCTCCTTGATCAAAAAAGAATCGGCCAGAACCCTCTCAAAGATGCCCAACTTTTCCATCCAAAGGGGTGCTCTTAACATAGTCCCTTATGGATGGGTGCCGAATCGAGCTATTTTTTAGCCTTTGTCGGCTGACTTAACCTTCTCCTATTCTGATAAAAAAATAAGGATAAAAAGGAATCTCTAAACCACCCAAGAGTCTCGACCTCCCTCAAGTGAAGTTTTTCTTCAGATCGAATAGCCACAGCCTCAACAGCCTTTTTCTTCAAAACTGTACACGTTGTAATGAATTATGAAGGGATGATCAACCCTCGACTTTGTGCTCCTGACTTTATCAGCTAACTTTTTAGCTGTGAGTCTCAACTGGGTCTGAGTTTCTTTGTCTGCAGAAAAATGGTCCTCCAAGCTGTAGACATTTTCCTCTAAAGCAGTGAGCGTCTCTTTAAGCTTCCCTACCTCCGAACCCCCCTTTTTGGGAATGGGCTTCACATGTATAAAGGTAATCCTGGCACGCATAAAGAAAAGGTAAGAGAAGGATTAGGTAAAAGAGAGGAAGCAGAGTTTGCACGAAATCTAACAAAGTGATTCACCTGAGATAAATCCTTGAAGGTGCCTTTGAAAAGAGCCTAATTCCCAATGGGCGACAAGCTTCCTACTTTTCTATGGGGAAATGATATGCAGGGTATGAATATGGGTTTCGCTAGTATCCCATCGTCATAGAAGAACTACAGACTATGGGCATATCTGAATTGCCACCGACTACCTCACCGAGTTCGTTTGTAACTCGTGGCTCAATGCTAGATGTAGATAAATAAGATGCTGAGGGTTGGGTTCAAAGCAATAACTTCATGAACACCCTCCTAAGCCTGAACTCCTTCTGATAGGAAAATGGAATCGCTCGATTTTTAGATCTTACTTGAGGTAGGGACCTCACAACCTTTCTTTTTCCTAACAATTGGGAATTGGTCTTAAGACGACCCCCAACTTATGTGGGCTGCTACGTGAGAAAATGAGTGAAACCCTTGGGAGTCGATAGGAAATTATGCCAGAGTCATATGGCGTCAACGACCTTAATCCCATGAAAAAAGAGAAGTTATTAGTATGGTAAAAGTATCCATAGGGCGCTGAAACAGGACATGCAAAGATCGTAGCCCTTATAGGTCCACTCATTCTTGGTAGAACTATAATTCCTGGTGATCTCTTCAAGCATACCAGCTCGAGACCCTCTATAACCAAGGGCGAATATCCACTGGGTGCAGAACCCAAGCTTTGGATGCAGCAAAACATGGTGCAAGAGGTGACGAAAAAAGGTATATGCTTGTTTTTGAAGGGGATGAAAGAGGAAGATGATACAAAGGAAAGAGAAAGATTGATGAAAGGAAGTTTTTTGAGAAGAAAGACGACACACGTGTTGGAAAGGTGATACACGTAGGCAAAGCATCCTAGGCCAATTTTGAATTATTCAAATTTTGAATCTTTTCGCTTGTCCAATATTGAATATTACCCCCTCCGTTTTATAATAAATAAATTGTTAAATTTTAACATATTTATTAATGAAAAAACATTACACACATAAATTTAACATAATTTTTTATTTTACTCCAAAAAAAAGAAAAAATTAATCTTGTAATATTTTTTCAAAAGTTAATTGATTGTTAAATTATAAGGACAGATTTAAAAAAAAATTAACAATTTACTTATTTTGAAACACTAATAAATATATCAACAATTAACTTATTTCAAAATGAAGGAAGTAAACTTTAAAAGCGATTGAACTATTTGTATGAGGTAAAAATAACTTGGCATAAGTTTAGGCTGGTTGGGCTAATTTGGGATGGTTATGAATGGAGTCTGCCCCCAACATCACCATTTCGGGGGCCACGCCAACATGGTGAGACACATACTCGAGTAGGAAAACAAGATGGCTGAGACCAGTTAGAGATGGTGATAACATACGAATGACTGATAAAGAGGATAGTGTTTCAGTGCCATCAATGTGCTAGGGAGCCCTCGGCTGAACCGCATCATACACATAGTACTGGGTTGGCATCCCGCTATAGTTCGAGGACAATTGGCCCACGGTCATTGGACATGGTACTATATGCCAATAACATTATCCTATTGGTCAAAGAACACTTTTTTTTTTTTTTGTTTAAACCACCCGATATTTAGTACTCGCTTTTTAGAAGTTCGACTATATTCGAATTCGCCCCGTATCGGATCTTATTTGAGGGAGAAGTATTTTTCCATACCCAAGATTGAACTCTCGACCTCTAATAGGTTGGATACCCTTAAAGAACACTCTCTCTACTCTATAAATAGACACACTTTTCCTTATTGTAAAGCATCTAATTTTTGTTCATCCTAAATCTATTAGCAAAACAATATCTCTAGTTTGGTTCTTAAGCATTTTTAATTTTTTTTAGCTTCTTTATTGTTTCTTCATTATTGTGCATGAGCTCACTCATGTCTCGCTCTCAGCTAAAAGGGTCTAATACTCGATTACAATTTTTAATTTGTTTCTATTCTTTATCTTATTCGATTTATTTGATCTTTTATTAACGTTGTTTATTATTTTTATAAATTTATACTACTAACTGAAAGTTAAGATCGTAATGTGTGTTCTTAATTCACGAATAAATTCAATTATATCCAAAAAATTAAACTCTGCAACTGCATATAGCTAGTACGCACATAAAACAATATAACAAATTTTCTCATGACTAATCTCTACTAATGCCTGTATCACTCTATCCGACTATCAAACAACCCGTTGGAATTTACTCGTTAATTAGCTCTTTTATTTGAGAAAAATGATTCCAAACAATAAAATTACATTCATAATTATGAAAATATTTCTTTAATGGCTAGCGTCGTCTACATAAATCATGAAAATACTCTTTTTTTGTCCCATGTTAGTTAAACGTTTTACTAAAAATATATATTTCAAATTACTTGTCCACCTATTAAGTCAAGATAAAGTCAATTAAATTTTTCTGTAGGTCCTACAATAAATACAACAACAAATTCAGAAGTCTTACAATAAATACTTTTTGAAAATGTAAAAATAAATTTATAAAATTTCAAGTAAATATCTTAAAGGATAAATTAATAAAAATATTTTTTGTATTTATAATTTCTTAAAGATCGCAAAAAATAAAAGTAATCAATTTGACATTGGACGGTGGAAGTAACAAATACAACTGTCTTCAATATGAATATTTGAGTCCCGATGAATATTTATACTCCGTTCTGTATAAGAATAACAATGCTTCTAAAATGATATTCGAATAAATCAATCAAATGATATTTTTTCTTTCCCGAGAACAATCAAAAGGATTGAAATTGCACCCAACTTGTAACTGTTCTTTTAGTTTTTATTTAAACAGAATAGAATCATAGATTGGGGTTCTAAACATCGATTTTCAAATAAAAGTGAAAAATAGAAACGAAGTTCGAAATTAGATGTAAAGCACTTACAAATTTAACAAAACTTCAAATTGAATTTGAAAATTTTATAGTAAACATTAATTCTGAAATAAAGTAAAAAAATTATATTGAAAAGAAGTAAATCACTCTCGTGGATAATTAACAGCTCCTTGTGTGTTTGGATGACTGTTATCCATCGTAGTGTATTGTATAGTATTGTTACTATTAATATTATATTAGTTTTGATTGCTATTTAAATTTTTTTAATTTAAAAATGCTAAATTTCATCGTTAGGTAGTTAAAAAATATTTCATTTATAAAACGATTGACTTTATTTTTATTTTGATTTTCCAAGGAATTTTCAGCCCGATAAGTCAAGGACTAATTCTCCGCAGATCTGAGCTCCATTTAAGGATTTGTCGCTGGTCAATTGGTTGCTGCATACACAAGGCGGGAATCGAATCCCCGACACTTGTTTAAGCGACCTAGTGAGCTAACCACTAGGCCAACCAAACTTGGTTACGATTGGCTTTATTATCTAACAATTGATTTTGTGGAATCACATTATTATCTTATATTTTCTTTCATCTTATCTTTACTTATTATTTTTAAATATTATATTTATTAAAATAATAAAAATAGAACAGAACAACACTATGCAATATATTATAATGATAACTTGAATACTCTATTTTATGTTAAATTAATATAATTCAAAGTAAAATACAAAAGAGATATACTCCCTTCATCCTATTTTATCCGTTTTAAATTTTCTAATTTGATATTTTATTTTATTTATCCTTTTTTACTTATCAAGATAAGATATATTTTTTTTCCATTTATATCCTTAGTATAATTAATTATTTCGCGTTATTAACTATTCATCAATATCAAAATTAATAACAAAATATAATTAAGCCGAACAAAATAATAAAATTATATTATTAATTATTATTTTTTTAATAACTTTGTCATATTAATTTAAAACGGGTAAAATGAAACGAAGGAAACAATACCGAGTAAATCCTCAAGACCCGAAAAGGTAGAGAGAAGAATCACGTGAATAGGCACAGAAAGTTAGCCAGGGGCAGAACTGGTAAAGCCGAAGCTTTCAGCATTATGACGGTGCTCGCCACTGCTGCTGCTTAGCCACGTTTCGACTTTCCCAAAGAAGAAGAATACTGTCGATTAGCCATGTTTCGACTTTCCCAAAGAAGAAGAATATTGTCTATTAATTTTTTCTTTTTATTTTTGTTCACCTTTTTTTAAAAAATATTTATTTTAATTTAATTATTTTTTTAATAAAATTAAGAGTATTTTATTATATTTTTTAAATATTATTTTTAATATTAAATAATTAAACAAAATATATTTACTTAAATTTATATTTTCAATGCATAATTAATAGAATTATTTTAGTAAAATAAATTTCGATTAAATAATTTCTTAAGGAATGTATCAAGTCAATAAGCACTAACTAAAACAAAACGAAGGGAGTAATTTGAAATCTTAGCTCATTCCATGTCTGCTCTTTACTCTTATCTATGACCACTTGAAAAATATTCCATTATATCTTTTGCTTCCGAAGGCTTCGATCAGCGGTACTATATTATGCACATGTAAACTTTTCACAAGAGTTATTAAGTCTTGGAAACTTGAAAATCAGATTTGATTATTTTTTTCGGAAAATGTAATGCCCGGGAAGATGTTCATTATGGGTGTGTTTGGTATACCAAAGAAAATATTTTCTAAAAATGTTTTTTAATTTTCACATATTTAGTAATTGGCTCAAATATTTGATTAATTATTTTCCACTTAAGAGTAATTTATGTGTTAGTGTTTTTTCTTGCAAACTGTAAAATTGAATTCGTATATAAGGTGTAGAACACGCACATTAAATCTAACTCTGTTTAAGATTCGTTCACCAGTAGATTTATTATCTATGTAATGAAAGATAATGTGTAAGCATAAAAAAAGTAAAGTAAAGAAGTGGCGAAGGACAGACCAACGCAACAGAGTCCTTAATGGTGCTCTTCGATAGCTAAGGTCCCTTCCATGTGAGGTAGATATTAAGAAGAATGTAAAGAGAAGTCTAATGCTTGGAGAACAAGTAAATAGTGTATTGTGTTGCTTAAGATTCGATTTCAGATGATTTATTAGCAAAGAGAAATTCCTATTTATAGGATATAGTGGGTAGCTTGTAACCTGGTAGAGAGGGTTTTCTAGAGAACCCTTATAGTACTATAAGTAAAAATGTAATGCTATCCTATTCGTTGCAATTGCTAACCATTATCCTCTGCCTAGGTCATACAATACATTGTGCATCCACGCACTTTGCAACCCGGACACCTTTGTTCCACATCCTTTTCTTCCACGTCATCCCCGTCCTTTGAATAGAGCGTCAATTTAATCCAATGTCTTTCTCGAGACGTCCTTAGGTGGAAGTTATGCCAATGGCACCATATTCATGGTTCGTCATAAAACATTCATTTGCGAGAGCCCGCCCTCCTCCCTCCCCCCCGCCCCGCCCCCTCTTTTGCTCTACATCCCATGGGGAACTTTACCTGATACAAATAGTCCCTTCATTTTTTGACTGCAACATCAATAAAATAAAGGAAAGGAAAGATTCCCCCCCTCCCCCCCCCCCACCCATGTTAAACATACTACTAAAAAAGCTGTAAAAAGAGACCTCATGAAGTCTCTTTTTTTCGAAAAGAGACTTTAAAAGCGACCTTAATTGATGGTCTCCAAAACATAGGTCACTAGGTTATTTCTTGATTTTTACAAAAAAGAGACCTCGTGAGGTCTCTAAATCATTTTTTATAATTATTATTATTTTATTAAAAAAAGACCTCATGATATTTGATTTTTTTATTTTTATTTTTTAATTAAAAGACACCTCATGGGGTGACTATTATTTCCTAATTTTTTATTCTAAGCAATTTATTTAAAATATAAGAGACTTCTTGCAGTCTCTTATTTGAGCATGTAGAAAATGAAATCGTGAAAAAAAGACCTAATTAAGTTTCTTTTGTTCATTTGCGAAAAAATGAAAATGCGAAATAGCAACCTCATGAGGTCTCTTTTTGCAAAACAATAGCTTTTACAAATTCCTGTCATTTTAATTTAATTCAATAATATATACAATATAATCAATTAAATCGAGCTCCAAGAACTCCCACCAATCAATCAAACTACAACAAACACAAGTAAATATATCTAATAACCACAAAATGAAAATAAAATTTAAATACCTTGAAATTGAACGAACGAAACATAAAAGTCATAAGTTATTTAACAATACTATTGTTCATACTACTTTAAAGTTTTAATACATTCAAAAACACCTAAGAATTCAAATAAACCACCATAAAATATATAGTTTGGATTATCTAGACAACACTCAACTTTAACAATGCGGCAGTGTATTGTCCACATAGTAATTCTCGTCATCTTCATCACTGTTGGGCTCCTCAATCACATCTCTGTATTGACCATATACTCTATGTGAAATAGATAGAGATTGTAGAGGTCGAGGAGGGCGCACTACATCACCGGGACAAGGGGGAATTCCCCCGAAACAAGTAATGCATCGAATTGGGCCTTTATTCATGCATATTGTATATCTCTTTGCCTTTCCCTAGCCTGCAAGGCCTTAGCTTCGCTAGATAGCTCAGCTATTTGCTGCTTCGAAGTCAAAATCGTCTCCCTTGACTCATCATCCGGAAAACTACCGAGGCCTTTTAGTTCCGAATAAAATTCACGAAAGGTTCGTTGAGGCAATCCATAAGCATATCCATACCTAATCGGGCCAACTGCATCTAACCATATTCTCTCATTCTGCTCTTGGCTAAGTGGTAGGTCTCGCCTATCTTTTGGCAGAGTTTGGCGAAAATCTTCTATGTATTGCATAAATTGATTCTAAATTTAATGAAAATAATATTAGAATAAAAATTTAAAAAATAAAGTAATAACTACTAGAAATAGAAACTTACATAGGTCAGTTGAGCTCATGGCTCAACCCAAACATCAGGATCTTCAGAAGTTTTCTTCTTTCTTGTGTGTGTAGCCTTGAATCCCTCAGCCTGACTTATTGGCCTCCCAAGTTCCTTTTCCTGCAAATAAAATTAATTTAATTTTAGTTGCTATGAAATAATGATTACGATAGTCGCTTAGATTTTATTTTTCAAAAAGAAATAAAACAATATTCGTACCAGCTCAAAAGGCACAAACTGACTAGAAAACTCCCTAACTATGTCATTAATCTCTAATTATATCTGTTGTTTTAACAGAATAGAGGAGAACCAACAAACAAAGTTGCTACTTACAAACTAATAAGTCTGAGCAACCCAGTTATTAGTCTGTTAAGTCTGTTGTTTCAACAACTACCCTTTTCATAATTACAAAGAAAACCAAAATTTAAGAACCAAGAGAACAAAAGCAAAGGGAAATGAAGAGAACAAAACCAAGAAACCAAAATATCCTTTTTAATAAGAACCAACAACAATAATGAAATCATGTCTAGGGAGGGTAAAGTGTATGCAGATAGCAGACCTTGACACTGCCTCGTAGAGGTAGAGAGGCTATTTCCAAAAGACCCCGGGCTCAAGTATAGCTTTTTTCTTTTAATAAATACCAAGAAAAACAAGAATTCAAGGTCTACAACTAAATTTTCCATAGACAGAAAAATTTTAGTCTATCTAAAGTAAAGAAGTAAGTAAAACAACACAGAGAAAAAAAGACCTGTAGTTCTCTAAGTAATGAGTGGCAAGTAGAGTTTGTACTACGAGTATTACTACTAGGACTTTTAGGTTGTGGATGAATGTGAAGGGTTTCTTTTGTCTCTCAAGGCCATTGGATCTTCATTAAAAGGAAAGCATGGCATGTTCTGGACAAGCACAAAAAACAGATTATCACGAAGTCAACCTATCTGCGAGTCTCATGAACTACAGTTGCTTGAGAAAATAAAATTGAGTATCAACTGTTTGCCTGAGAAGGTGAGAGAGTGTTTCCTGGACTTGGGTGCTTTCTTAGAAGACAAAATGATTCCCCTTGATGTTCTAATTAACATGTGGGTAGAGCTACATGACATTGTATGAGGAAGAGGCTCTTCACATTCTTGTTGACCTTTAAGACAAAAATCTCCTAAATTTAGTCAAAGATGCACGGTAAGCGGTGGATTCAAATCTCCTCGAACAACCTTTTAATTTTTATTAGGATATGATTTTCTTTAAGTAAAAAATCAATGTGTTGTTCGTGTAGCAGAGCTGGAGACATGTATACAAGTTACTATGAGATATCGATGTCTCAGCATGATGTCTTACGAGACCTAGCAATTCATATGAGCAATCGTGATGAGGTAAATCAGATAGGGCAATTGGTCATACCGAGAAGATACACGAGGTTGCCAAAAGAATGGGAAACAAATATGGATGATCCTTTCCATGCACAAGTCATCTCTGTGCATACAGGTATTACCAATCCTTGGTTACTGCAGATAACTTAATAATGAATTTTTTCTTCTTATGGTATAAACAAAAATTATTTCTCTTAAATGCAAATCAAATGGGAGAAAAGGACTGGTTCAAAATGATTACAGCAGTAACCCGTTTAACCAAAAGACACACAATATCCCAAGAAAAAGTAAGCCTAGAAGAATTTTCCTTCAAAACTCAAAACTAACTAGTTTATCACTTTTACTTTCACTTGTTGAAGTCAACTACAACACTTGTTCTTCTTCTCTATCTTCATTTTCCTTTCTTTTAATATCAAATCTGAAGTTTCCATACACCAATAACCTCAAATTTAACATACCCCACCATGCTAGCAACTATCAAAACTCCCAACTTTACACTTAGTTTTTCTATATGTTCTTGTTTTTATTTTTGTCTTTTTTTTTTTTTGTCTTTTACTTTAAGAATTGAAAGAAAAAGAATAGGATTTGAAAAAAAGAGTTGAAGAGGGTAGGAAGGAAAGTACAAAAAAGACAAGAAACAACAACAAGAAGGAAATAACTAGTTGTTATTAATGTAAAATTGGTTGGCACTGGATAAATTATAAGCATTGTGTGTTAACTAATTTTTCCAGAGTAATGAACTCTTCTCACTTGTTTTAGACGAGACAATATACTGGTATTACTCTCATTTACCATAACTAAACAAGGATAACAAACTTCCAGGAAAGAGATGTACTCTAATGACATAACATTCTAACTCTATTCAACTATCCAACAGAAAGTTCTCCTAAAAAAGCAATTCAAAACCTATTAACCAAAAGAACAACAAACTTCCAGTAGGAAGCTAAAAATCCACATATAACCATCAAGCATGTAGATCTAGATTGCTAATTCTAAATACTTTCCCCAATAGCTAAGGCAAAGAGTATATAAGTCTAATTCAAAGACCAACATCAGGGAATCGAAAAGTAGAAATTAAGAACCGGTTGTCTAGAATAATTGGTTGTCCGAGGATAAGGTATCACTAATTAGTGACAATTCAATAAAAATTACCAAAATTACATGAATGACCTACCAGTTTTCTCCTTACATTTCCCCGACTCAGAGCTCCACTCGTGTGTAAAGAACCACCCTTAAGAGATGCTCTAGCTTTCTTGCCAATCTCACACATCTGCTTGAACCTCAAATCTGTCTCCCAATGGTCAACTAACTTTTGCCAATTTTCAGGTAGAATCCACCTAGGCCTCTTGTTTTTTTCTCGAGATTTTGATAGTAAGCTAGTAAGTATGCGCCCAGCTTTTAACTTAAAGTTTGCTTTAATCTGGGTTTCATGTTCTGGACGCTAAAAATACTTTCTCTGTAATAGCAAGAAAAACTAAGATGAATTAATTTTCTAATGAAAAACTTTCTGTATAATGACAAGATAAACTTAAATAAATTACCCCTATCTCATTGACATAGATATATTATTCCCAATAGACCCCCAAATTAAATAAATCAAGGACAATTTGATTCAAACTTATGAAAAACAAAAACAGATGAGATTTAAGTTATCAGACTTAACAAAGCTAACAAATAATCCCAAACCACACAATTAGATTTCTAGTGGTCAAATTATCGAGTAAATTGATGGAAAAGGGTAAGATCATGGCATAAATAGGGCTATATATTCGTAATTATCATCTTCCCTTAGTTTCTTATCATATCATTTCACATTGCAGATTGTTAATACTATTGACAATTACAGAAGCATTTGACAATTTCTTGACCGCGGATTCGATGCATCTGCAAAGTTTATTAATGATCACGAGAAGAAGATTAGTAGTAGTGATGTTGAAAATAAAAAATCTTCTTCAAAGAAAAGTAAAGTCGATGTGACATCGAAATGACAACTCATAAATGATCATGTTAAAGAGATTAAGAACAATAAGATTCACAAGAAGCAATTGGCAGTTTTTGTGAACTGGTTGGCTGAGAAAAATAAGAAAGAGAAATCAATACAGAATCACGTGAAGATCAAATTGGACTGCAATACAAATACAACTGATGAAAATGAAATTTTGCTACTTGTTCCTCCTGAAGCTGTACCTATACATGAGCTAGTTGCCTGCCACATGGTACCACTAAAGCAGAAATAGGAGAGAACATTTGATCGGAAAGCTTCATTGCAGAGGTTATCGAGTAGCGGAAGCAATTACAGTAAGCAATTCGAGAGGCAAACTTCGTTGCAAAGGATTTTGAGTTGGGGAAGTAATATCTATGCGGGGAGTTTGTTTTTGGGAACAATAGTGGGTGGGAACTGGACGAGACTGAGTTAAGGACACACAGACATCGATGACAAGAGAGAAAGTGGAGGAAAAAGTGGTGGTGCAGGAGACAGGGGTGGAGAGACTATAAATTTGGCAGGAATATTTGCTATTTATGAACTGGTCTCAGCTTTTACGGTGGTTTTTGTGAGGCTTTGGGTTTCAGAAATCAAAGGGAAAACACTAGAAGAAATTCAGCAGTCCTTCAGATGATACAAAAAGAAATTACAGCAAGACGATTAAAGGAACAAGTGATGCAATACTGAAAACTTATTTTATTCCACATTTATCATGTACCACTATATATTGTCTTGTCCAAGTTGTTCTTCTCATGTATTGCTAATGCTAGTGGAGCAAAAATATGCAATTTGCAATATACATCGATATGTATATATTTGTCTTAAGACAACAATTTCAAATCTGAACCCCAAATTACATAATAACTAATATTACAGAGAAAAGACGAAGTTGTTTTCTTTTCCATAGACAAAAAGTTACATTCTTCCAGATAAGAGATAACAATAGTACAACAGTTAGGCCATAGATTATTACTAACAGTCAATGCAAACTAGAAAGGGCATACTATATTAATAGACAGGTAAGCACACCCAAATAAAGATATAATCCTGGAACGCAGTAGAACAATATCTTTGAGTAGCCTTATTTCTGCCAGATAAGATAATATAGAAAGAAGGTAACAAGAAGGAGATGATAAACTAGACACAAAATGGAAAAAGTAACAAGAAGCTGCACACTATAATTTTTTTTTGTTTTTGAACCTTTTTGATAAATTAGTAAGGAAAAGAAGAGCATGGAAATAAATATACCTTGAATTTCAAAAGAATCTGGTTCCTGAGATTATCTGGCATCTTGCCCCAACTCGTGACAACACCCCTATAAAGATCTTGAATGATTTGAGAAAGGATCCTCACAGAAGCATCCGCATTAAAATTGTATTCCAAAATTTAAACATTTATAGGTTAAAGCTAAAACAATTATGAGATATTCATAAACTAAATATATTTTGTAAAAACCATACCCATAGACATCAGGCTCTATGATGAGTCTATTGCGCATATCCCTCATGCCATCTTGTGGATGAACCTAGCCATGTGTAATAGACTGGTCTATGGTAGAAATTTCAGGTTCAGAGATATTGCCTCCAAGTGAAAGACTTGATATCCCAATCTATGGAGTAGATACTGATAAAGGTTGTAAGTTACCAGGGTTAAGAGTAACTGTATGCGAGGCACTAGATGTCTTCTACTGCATCACGTGAGGTAATTAACTATATGTATATGAGGTAACATGACCTAATGTTGGCCTTATCGTAGGCGTATGTGGGGGCTGTTGAGTATATACTGCTGGTGCACCTCGTGACGGATGAGATAGTGTAGAGTCCGATCTTATATGTATACCTGTCGATTGCCTGTTAATCATACTTGCCTTCTTTAATTTATTTTTGGGATAATTAGCAATACCCTTATCCTTATTGCCACCTGCCATCTACACAAATTTTCATATAATATCTTCAAGTAACCATAGTTTAGAGACACCATAAATGTACACATTTTTACCATATAACTGTATGTGAGTAAAACCAAGCCTATGACATACGTATGGTGTAACACATATGACATCAATGAAAGAAATTAACAAACCTGAACAACTTCAATGCGCAGTCAGACGTACACACACCAATATATTTTGAGAAATATACCAATCAGAGACTAAAGCAGCAAGTTTCACTTCAAGAACTCCAAACAAAACTTTTAAATAAGAATAACATTAAATCAAACGAATAATTCTCAGCTAAAAATAGAAATAGAGTAAACAAAAACTACATTGATCAAATTAGAGAAAAAAGGAATAAACTAAGTCAAACAAAGAAATAAAAAAATGTAGATGTGTTGTTTCAAATTATCATTCCTCCTCGTCGTCATCCTCTTCTTTTGACCCCCCTTCTTCTTCTGACCATTCTTCTTCTTCTGACCATTTTTCTTCTTCTGACCTTCTTTTCTCTTCTAACTAATTTTTCTCATCAACTGTTACATTTTCATCATTTGATTCATCCACCTTTTCATTTGTTGTCAATTCTATTTCTTCTATATCAACCTCTTTCAATATATGTTCAGGATGCTCTAAATTATTTTCTAAGTCAACATCAACTGATTGGTGAGCACATGATATGTCATCATCCTGGTATGCAACATCTAATACATTTTTAACTTTCACTCGACCCACTGGCTTGATTTTAATTACCGTCCACCAATCCAATTTATCTGAACGCAAGGGATAAGGAGCATAATATAGTTGCTTAGCATTATGTGCAATGATGAAAGAATCGTACGCCCCATACTCCCTTGTGTGACTTACTTCAATGATATTATATTGTTTGATTTCCCTCGTTCCTCTATTTGGGGTAGGGTTAAACCATTTGCATCTAAACAATACAATTCTTTTTTCTGGCCAACCAAAATACTCCATTTCTAAAATCTCCTTAAGTAACCCGCAATAGTCAACACCATTTTGATCTACATCATCACCTTTTACCCAAACTCCACTATTATTAGTTTTTTCTATGTTTGGAGAATTCTTTGGTATTGAATTTAAAACCATTCATTGTATACTTTTTCATAGAACAGACCTTAATGGGTCCCCAAGATAAATCCTTCAAAAATTGATCAAATTTATAATTTCTTGTATTATAAACCTAAAAATAGTCGAGAGTAGAAAATTAGCATTAATCAAATTGGATCACCAGCATACCTATTTAACGACCCAGAATTGTTGCTTTAGGTGATCTAAAAGTCCTCTTCAAAGTGGAACAACCTGAAGCTATGTTGTCAATAGATAACTACATGGGAGTAGAGGGAAATTCTGGAGATGCAAAAGGTAAAAAAGGAAAATAGGAATAAGGAAGTTAAGGCAGAAAATAGGAGAAATTTGCAAAGGACCTGAAACAAGATAAAACTAAATCGAGAGAAATTATCAACAGTCGATCAGAAGAAAAAGATTTTATGGGGTGAAGCATTATTTCAAGATTCCACACTAGTGAATCATATTTAAGAAGGAAACTCTACGAAACCCGATAAATGTCACTACTAAAAAAGCTGTAAAAAGAGACCTAAAATAAGAGACCTCAAAAGTAGGTCGCAAATAAGAGACCTCATGAGGTCGCTTATTCCCTCAATTTTTTTTTAATTTTTTTTAAAATAGAGAGATCTCACAAGTCGATAAATGCTAATAAAAATTGTGCGAGAATGAAAATAAAATGCGGGAAAAGTTAGCGCCAAATTATTAATAAAATTTTACACATTGCGACCTCATGAGGTCGTTATTATTTTATTAAATTAATATTAATTATTAAAAATAATTATTTATAATTATTTTATGAAGTAAAACAATGTTTATTTACTTTATAAAGTATATATTTTTATAATTGAAAAGCAGAAAAATGGAAAGAGCAGTATATTTTTATACTTACAAAGCAGAAAAACACAGAGCAGCAACTCTCTCTCTGAAATCCAAAACTCTCTCAAAACTGTTCCCTCTCAAAGTCGGAACTCTCTCGAATCCACATTCGGCTCTTTCAGGTAAGTTTGCAAATTTTAATTTTTTCTTATTTATGTATAGAATAGAATGAAATATATGGGTCTTCATTAATTTACTCAAAATGTGAAGATTGTTATGAATAGTTAGGGATTTTATTGTCTTGAACTGTGTTTCTATGTTTTTCGTCTTTCATGATTTTATTTTAGAACTGTGTTTCAGATTTATGATTTTCGATCGAATAGTTGAAGGTTTATGCAATTTCAGAACTTATTGTTTAATTTTTTGTTGTTCTTATTGATTTCATAATTCTCACCTGGTGGGAATATACTGGGTATGTTGTTGTTGTCGTGGCTATTGATTTTAGACCTATTTCTTAAAAAGACTTTGATTTTATTTAGTGTCATGTTACCAATGATGGATTATGATTAGATTGAATGAAATCAAAAAAGTTTGGGGTGAAATGATAAGAGCTATACTCCAAAATAGAACCCTTTTTATGCATCCATCTGCACTATATTAGCCATTTTTGTGTGTATCAGATTCAAATATACCATACTAGAATTTCTACTGTCAAAGTGATGTCAATTATGAAGACATGTTTGATAAACCTTTACTCAATGAAACTAGGTTGTAGTGCCTAACTAGGAGCCTTTGGGACCAATCCCTTTCCGTTTAATGAAAATTTATTTTGAGTGCCTAAAGTCTCTTTTCCATAGAAATAGAGGTAGTAGTGTGTATGTCACCAAATGCCCATCAGTTGCTCTCTATGTATAACTACTTTGTTCTATTATTCATCAACACTGTTGCTAGGAATTCTGGAGATATTATTATGTTGTCACCTAAAATTTACGGTTTTAACCTTTAGATTAATCAGAATAATGTAATTTGGGAAGATTCTCTTATAACTTTTTGTCTTTTTGATATTAGACAGTGTCTTTGCAATAGGAATAGATGAGTGAAAGTATCTTGACGCTTGTCTGCCTAGACAAAAGTTTCTACTTCGACTAATATTGCATTTTATCCATCAATGAACTTATTCAAAATGTATGACTCTTTTTAATGATGATGTTGTATATTTATTGTATTGGTGTGGGATGGGGGAAATGAAAGCTTGCAACCAAGGTTATGTGAGATTAGAATGTGGCGCCAAGACTTAAAGGTAGTTTTATAGAGTGGTGATTAGACTAACATTGTTATACTGAAACCAGAAAAAATAAGAACTTTAGTACTCGATAAAATACTTTGTCTTATATTACTTGTTTAATTTACTTTATACGTCCTTAATAAATTATAAATAAGAGAAGTAGTTTTACTACTTTATTCATTGTCTCGTTTTAATTACTATATATAGTTATGTGTATTATGATATTATCTATGAATAACATTTATTTGTGGTATTTGTTTTTTGTGTTTATTTAGTTTTGTATTTTTTTTCCTTATAAATCTTACATTGCAAAATACTATAAGTTTTTGCTTTTAATGAGCTCATTACATTTAATTATGCAAATCCTTGATTTGTTATAAAGTTTTCTTTCTTAATTTAGAGTTTAACAATTTTAACTATGTGATTTTGTATAGATGGATCATAGTTGGATGTATAATATGACTAATATTTGTCATATTGGGTTGATGCCTGAATTTATAGTCAGTGTCGATGGTTTTGTGGACTATGCAATGACACTGAAACCTTTTCAACTCGATGTCTTGATTAAGTGTCCTTGTAGTAAATGTAAATGTAGTAATTATGAAAAACCTGATATTGTTAAGCTTCATCTCTATCGAAATGGGTTTAAAGAAGATTATACAGTATGGACTAGTCATGGAGAAGTTGATAATAGTTTTGTCAAATCTCAACACTATGTTGCTGGTGGAAGTTGTGGGGTGGTGTAACTTGATGTCCAAAATTATAGAATGCACGACATGATTCGAGATGCGTATGGAACGCATTCTGATTTTTAATCTGGTGATCATGTTGAAGAAGCTCCCAATGATGAATCTAAATATTTCTTTGAACATTTGGAAACTTGTAGTCGACCTCTATACGAGGGGAGTCCACACTCTCAATTGTCTATTCCTGTAAGGTTACTAAGTATCAAATCAGATTGGAATGTTCCTCGGGGGCAATGGATATTGTGATTGACCTTATGCATAAATTAGTTGACCCGAATCTAGAGATACCTGATATTTTCTACAAGGCAAAGAGGTTGGTGTCAAAGTTAGGACTGTCATTGATGAGAATCGATTATTGTGAAAACGGCTGCATGTTATACTACAATGATGATATTAATCTAGAATCTTGTAAGTTTTGTCAAAGAGCTCATTTTTAAAAATCTCCTAGCGGGAAGAAAGTTCCTGTAAAGGCGATGCATTACTTACCTTTTATACAAAGGCTAAAGAGGTTATATGCATCAAATAGGTCAGCTCCTCACATGAGATGGCATCATGAAAATAGAAGACCACCTGGTATTATGTGTCATCCATCTGATGGAGAGGCCTGGAAGTATTTTGATAGAAAATATCCAAAGTTTGCAGTCGAACGACGGAACATTAGGTTGGGTTTATGTTCAGATGAATTCACTCCATACTCTGTTTCTGCTGCACTATATTCTTGTTGGCCTGTATATTTGACACCATATAATCTTCTACCTGAGATGTGCATGACCAGTCCTTATATATTTCTCAATTGTATTATTTCTGGACCGCGTAATCTAAAAATTATGATTGATATATACTTGCAACCTTTGATTGATGAGTTTAATCAATTATGGATTGAATGTGTTGAAATATTTGATGTGTCGCTTAAGCAAAATTTTAATTTGCAGGTTGTCTTAATGTGGACTATTAGTGATGTTTCTGCTTACGAAATGTTGTCCGGGTGGATGACAGCTGGCAAGTTAGCCTGCCTTTACTATCTGGAAAATACTAAAACATTCACTGTGAAACAAGGCCAAAAAAATTATTGGTTTAATTGTCACCGCCGATTTTTGTCCATGGATCATGAGTTTAGAAATATGAAAAATGCATTTAGAAAGAATACGGTTGATCGAGACTGTCCACCTCCAATCTATACGGGAGAACAAGTTTAGGAGAGGGTTCAACACTTTCCAAAGGTTACAGAAGAAGAACCGTACAAATTTGATGGGCATGGTGTTGCACATAATTGAACAAAACAGAGTATATTTTGAGAATTGTCATATTGGAAGGATCATCTTCTTCGACATAATCTTGATCCCATGCATACTAAAAAAATTACTTTGATAATTTATTTAACACAGTAATGAATGTTAATGGCAAGACAAAAGACAATGTTAAAGCTAGAATGGACTTACCAACTAGCTATTCATTTACAATCGACCAAAAATGTAAGATATGTGAATGGGTTGAGTAGTTGAAAATGTTTGTTGGTCATGCTTCAAATTTGGAAAAGCGTGTTGATATAGAGCACGAAAAGTTATTTGGCATGAAAAGTCATGATTGTCATGTTTTCATGAAAACATTACTCCCCATAGCATTGAGTAGCTTGCCTGAAAGAATCTGGAAATCCATGACTGAAATTAGTTTGTTTTTCAAAGACTTGTGTTCCAGCACATTGATAGAAGAGAACCTAGTTCAGATGGAACAAAATATTTCTGTAATTATGAATAAGCTAGAGAAGATTCTTCCACTTGAATTTTGGGATGTGATGGAACATCTTCCTGTGCATCTTGGGCATGAAGCTCGTCTTGGAGGTCCAATTCAATATCGATGGATGTATCCATTTGACAGGTAACTAATGTGAATCTTAATATATTCCTCTCCATTAATGTTTTTTTTATTTTTATAATATAATATTATATAGGACTATTGGCAAGAATAAACGGAGTATCAAGCAACAACATAGAATTATAGGCTCAATGTGTGAAGCATATCTTGCTAAGGAAACGATCAATTTCTGTTCGTATTACTTTGCAAGTGATGTTCCATGTTCACGAAATAGGCCCAATCATCACGACGATGGTGGTGAGGTTGCTAGAGAGCCGTTATCAATTTTCAATCAACTTGGTGAAGTTTCAAAAAATCATACACGGAAGCATCTTAGTTCAATGGAGTTTAAGTCTGCATCAATACATGTCTTGTTGAATTGACCTCAAGTTAAACTATTTCTTGAGTAAGTTATTATTTTGCATTACATATTCAATTACAAGATAAAGCGACTGACTTAATTTTCATCCTCTTTGACAGCTACTTTGTGCAGTTGTATGACAATGATAAAGTGTTTTGACTATTTTTCAACATGATTCAAAGATTATGCGAGTGCTGCACTTTTCTATTATTTATGAAGTTCTAAAATTAGTTGATACTCAGTAGAATGAGGAATTGATTAAAATTCCAACTTTGTAGGAAGTGAGAGAAATAGTTATGAGATTAAATAGAAATAGTGTTGGGGTCCAGATGGTATGATAGGGGTATTTTACTAAGACTCTTGGGAAATAATTGGTCAAGATATTTATGACATGGTGAAGGCCTTTTGTTGTGAATTTGAATTGCCTAAGTTTATTACTCATATAAATCTACTAATGCTGCCTAAGAAGCTACTAGTTCTTAATACTTTCTCAAATTTTAGGCCAATATCCATCAGTCATTTTGTCAATAAGATTTTCTCCAGAATCAGATATGACAGAATTAAGAGGTTGTTGCCATTTCTTATTTTAGAGGAGCAAACAGGATTTGTGCAGGGAAGAAGTATAACTGAAAATATACTGGTGGTACAGGAGATTGTGACAGAGATTAGGAAAAGAGGTAAGCCTCCCAACATGGTGCTAAAGTTTGACATGATGAAAGCATATGATAGAGTAGAATGGATCTTTTTAACTAATGTTATGAGGAAGATGGGATTTGGTAAAGTTATTATTGATTTGGTGTATAAACTTCTGAGTAACAACTGGTACCCAATCCTATTAAATGGTCAACCTAAAGGTTTTCTTAGCTAATCCAGAGGGTTGAAACAAGGAGATCCATTATCACCAACCTTGTTTATAATAGCTGCTAAGGTAATGTCTAAATCACTCAAAAAGATACTGTTGGAGAAGGAGTTTAAACCTTTTGGAATGCCTAGAGGAAGTCCTAAATTGAATCATCTAGCCTTTGCTGATGACATATCATCTTATGTAAGGATGAGATCAATACACTGAATATATTGATTGAAACTCTAGAAATGTATGAGAGGACTTTTGGATAGAGGATTTAAAAAGAAAAAATGCTATGTATTTGCATAAGAGGGTATCATATGGAGTGGTGGCTATGGAAAAAGTGATTATAGGTATTTTAAGGAAGTAATTTCCTTTTACCTATCTAGGATGTCCAATATTCCATATGAGGAAGGAGAAATATTACTATCAAGGTTTAATGGATAGGATCAATGGCAAATTGCAGAATTGGAAAGGTTAACTACTATCCTACGGGGGAATGGCTATTTTGATAAAACATGTCTTACAGAGTACACCAGTGCATTGTCTGTTAGTTATGAATCCACTTGGGAATGTTCTTAACCAAATACAAAAGATGTTGGATCAATTCTTTTGGAGTAGTTACGTAGGGGGTAGAAATAGACATTGGGTAAAGTGGCAAAATATATGTGTACCAGAAGATAAAAGTGGTTTAGGATTCAGAATGTTAAAAGATGTATCTATGGATTTGTTCTGCAAGTTATGTTGGAATTTCAGGACCAAAAGGTCCATTTGGACTGAGTACATATATAACAAATATTGCAAGAAGCACCCTAATAAGGTTATGTAGAAGAAAGGAGTAGGTGGTTCACAAGTATGGAAGAAGATGCTACAGGCTAGGGACATGATAGAGCACTAAATTTTGTAGAAAGTCAAAAAAGAAAACTCAAATATATGGTGGGATAATTGGACGTCCTTGGTTAGTTTGTATAATATCACTAAAATAGACTTTGAATGGGATGACAGGTATCAGAAAATCAGTGATTTGGTCAGACAAGGATGATAGAATACTAATATGTTGTCCCAACTGGTATCAAGTGAGATTGCTGATCATGTGCTGGGTAAAATAAGGATACCAGATTTGACCATTGAAGAGGATAAACTAATTTGGATGCGAAAAACTAATGGAAGATTTTTAGTGAAATCAACATGGAAGTATATCAGATAAAAGCAAGAAAATAGTAGTATCTTTAAGGAAATATGGATAAGAGGCATATTTTTTAAATTCTCTTTCTTAATGTGGAGAATTTGGAAAGGAAGGATCCCTGTAGAGGAGACAATCAGAAGATGGGATGTGAAAGGCCCTACTAAATACTGGTGTTGCACTAATCATGCTCAAGAAACGATTTCACATGTGTTTCTTATAGCTCCTATTGCTAATAGAACATGGTCCTATCTCTTATTTTGTAGGTATAAATATTCAAGGCTTATATTTTAAAGAAACAGTGATGGCATGGTGGAATGCAGAGGTCCCAATTAGGGACATGAGCTATTATTTAACTATGTCTAGCATCATTATCTGGGAGTTATGGAGAAGGAAGAATAGAGAAAAAACATGAAGGGAAGCAGATCACTCTGCTTAATGTACATCACAATATCACCAGAAACTTACTAATGCTGCTTAAAGTGAGGAAACCATATCAAGATTTCCCAAACACATGGCCAGATATAGTGAATGAGATGTTAAGACAACAGATCAGTGTGAAGGTAACAAAGGTTATTTGGAGTTTTCCTCAGCAATACATTGCAATCAAGAAAACATAAGCAGAGCAATAATCCAGATAGATTCCCTATGTATGTTGAAGATTTTAAAGCAAGAATGGGATTATCCATGGAATGTTGAAGACAAAATGATGCCAATAAGGAGCCTATTACAACACACAACAATACAATACCACAATATACTGAAAGAAGGGAAAAAATAGCTGGCTACTTTGCTAATTATGCATTTGCGGTAGGAGAGTTAACATTCACCCATTTCTATTAGATTCAAACAATAGGGAGGTCAATTATTAACAATGATAAAACACAATTTCCATATTTAAGATTGTCACCACAATGGAGGTGAGAGGCTGACTAGGCTACTGAATTAAGCTGAACATACATTATAATTACAAGACATGAAAGGCCACAAAATTAGTTTTAAAGTTAATCAATTATCCTAATCTACTGGAACCTACATAGTAGATTCACAACAAAAGGGAAGGGTCTTTATGACAAGGTTTTGCATAACCTAGAGTTAGGTTATTGGTTGAATACTAGCGGGTCCAAGCATTCCACAATATTAATCCCATCTGTATCTGCAAGAGTAGAAAGGATTATTACAGAAAAGAGAAGAAGAATCTTAGCTCAAGAGTTTTTAAACTTACCCGAAGTACATAACCAGATCTAGGTTAAGAGACGCTTTAATGAAGCTCAAAAAGATGATTCTTGTTCCATTCACCGAAGATCATAGCTGAGAAAGGTCAAAGAGCAAGATATTCAAATGAAGAACACACAGAAGGTAAAGAGGCAAAACAGAAGATGTCTCTTACATTTGCAAGCTGACAAACACATAGAGATGAAGCTGAAATGACAATGTTTTAATAACCCAGAGTTGAAGAAGGAAGAATTAATCATTGAAGATGACTAATAACGACATCATAGTCCAAATAAGAGGAGCGGGAAGAAAGGAATAGGATTAGGAAACCCTAAACTTAAGCTATATGTAATAATCCCAACTGGAGTGGGCCGGGTTGGTTTATTTGTTTTTAATTTCCAGAATTCGGTAGTGGGCCGACCCAATAGTGCAAAGACTATGCAATCTTTATTTATCGATAAATGAGAAAATCCAAAAATTAATCCAAAAAAAGGAACTAGTAGATTACCAAAAGAGGTCGTTATCAAAAAGTTACCTCTAGGAACCCCTTTAGGCCAAAATAACTAGTTTTTACTCAAATGCTTAAAAATCAAAATATAGACTCAGGATGCAAACCAACCATGCACCAAAATTGACATTTTAGATATAATCAAATTGATAGAATCACCATCTAATGTTTGAATCCCAAAAATGTTGATCGAGGTCTAATATACCATTTTAAGACTACTTAAAATCATAAACCCATACAAATCATTCCCAAATGCTTCAAGGACCGTGCCAACCATCCCCACAATACACAAATGATATAAATAAACTACGGGAAAGAAATAAATGGTAAAAATATAGAAAAGTTTCACAAAGAATGTTGTTACATTATCCACCACTAAAGCACACATTCTTCCTTAAACAAAAAGCAAAAAAGTACCTTAATCGATAAAAAGTTAAGGGTATAAACTCCATATATTAGACTCAACCTCCCATACAACCTTATCAATAGGGATGTGTCTTCACTAAACTTTCACATAATTAATATTTTTGGATCTAAACCTTCTAGTCTGCATATTAGATAGGCTTTTGCTCAAAGGAAAAATTGTGATCTACTGAAACTAAATCTCACCAAATCATATGAGAATTATTGGGACAATATCATTTCAAAATCAAGTGCTAGAATATCAGATAAACCAAAGGTTTTAAGATAGAGCCAATATAGGCCACATCTTTAAACTTGTTAAGAACTTTAAAAGGTCTAATAATCCTTGGACTATTTTTTCTTTTCTTGCCAAATCTCATCACATCCTTAATAGGCGATGCCTTAAATAAAACCCGTACACCAAAGATGAATGTCATATCATGAAGTCATCAATTATTATAAATCTTCTACCTATTCTGGGCAACCACAAGCCTTTACTGATCGACCTCACTCGATCCATTGAGTCTCTTAATGAGTCGGTTGTATGCTTTAGAGTCCCGATAGGAATAGAATGAATCACCTGGTATTATTACTAGTACATTACAACTTTTATATCATGACGTATATTGTTTTCTTGATCTAGGGTCCACTCTCTCCTATGTGACTCCTTATATTGCTATATCTTTTGGTTTTGATCTGGAAGTTATTTCAGATTCTTTTTCTGTTTCTACCTAGTAGGTGACTCGATTATTACTAAGAGAATTTATAGGAGGTGTGTGGTATCTATTGGTGGAAAGCAAACCTTGGTAGATCTATTTGAGTTGGGTATGATGTATTCTGACGGTAGTTATGAAGATAGGCTAGAAAGTCATGTTGATATGTAAGTGGATAAATGCATTACGTGTTAGTGAATGACTAGTAAGAGATTGTATTTAGTTGTTGAAGGGGTAATCAAAATTATTCAGGAGATGGGAAAGTATTAAAATTCAAAGCATATTGAATTCATGACTCAGACTAGTATTACAGTGTTATGGGTGCATCTTATAGATTTGAGTAGGCTTGAACACAGTGGGACAATTCAGTCCGGCTCAGACCTTAGTGGGAAGAGTTATCATGCCCATGAGAAAATTTTCAGTAGCCTCAAGTGATGTGCTGTGTTAAAGTATAAAGTATAGTTTGGGGAGTGGTTGAGAAGTATGGATAAGATTGTAGATTAGTAGTTGCAATGCATAAGGCTTAGTTACTCTATCCTAGCTGATGTTTCGTAGGCCTATGTTCCATAGTAAGAATTTTAGTCATGTTGTGATTTCTTATCCGGATGTCTTATTAAAACTATGCCTAAGATTCTTTGCTCCCTTTAGTTATTAGAACTTCTTAGAAAGAGCATAAAAAAATACTCTATTTAATCATAAGATTCAGTATGAGTAGTTTGGATAGCCAATAATTCGGTTTAGCAATCGGGCAGACAAGTTTCTATAGTTTTCATCTCTCCTATTCATGAGGAAGTTCCTTCAAAAAAATGCAAATCATAAATTTATTTCAGATCATGTATCAGTTTCAAATTCCACACATTCAGCCATGATTTAGTTCGTAAGTGCCCCATGCATTATCTTAGCCTTTCCTCAGTATTTCAGTTAAGTCAGTATCTTTTAGGGGACATAATAACCTAAGAGGGAGATGTACTATAGTCTCTCGAGCTTTCATGTCCTAAATATTTCATCTTCTCTTCACGTAACAAGATCCATCTTGAAGTAATGGGTACTCATAAGTTAACTCTCTCGTTCCAGTCGCAGTTTTATAACCATTCTCATGTATTCAAGAAGATCAGTTTAGTTCATGATATTCAGTTCATGTATCATGTTTTATACCCAGTTATGTTCTCATGTTCCCATTTTGGTATGTTCAGTATATGTTTTAAGAGTTTTTGGTATTCTCAGCTTAACCAGCCTCATTCGAGGACGAATGTAATACCCTGTAGTTCTACCTAGCTTCAAATTATCCCAGAAATGTTAAAGACTTGTTTCAAAGATGAATCCATTTTTATACATATGGGAAATTGAACAAGCTTTCCATCGATACCAAATTCATCCAAATTCGACACCCAGTAGAAGAGTTAGAGCCTTTTTAATGAGGTAGTGTGCCACCTGAGCCATCAACATGTCGCGGAGTAGGACAAAATGGCATTCATCAAAATCCAGTGATCTTCTGCGATTATGGCGCATCGCGCCAGAGCTCAAATTTAGAATTGTCCTTTTTCTAGTATCTCAGCGCATGTCTTTGCATCGCGCCAAACTTCCAGGTCACAAATAAAGTGGTGATGCGATAGCCCCGCATTGCGCCACCATGTAGATTCCCAATTGTACAATTCCAATGACTTGGCGCGATAGTGGCGCATCGCACCAAGGATGAAAATCAGGAAATTTTCACAGAATTAAAATATGCGTTCAAGGGTTAAAAGGGTCAATTTCTCACCCCTATATAAACCCAATAACACGTGATTCAGCCATAATTCACCCAAAATATATTATTTCTCTCAAGTTTCTCACAAGAACAAGCTGGAATTTTAAATTGGGGATTCAAATCCAAGACTCAAATTCAAGAATGTCTTTGTGAATCTTCATAGAATCAAGAACTAAGGTATGCAAAGTGTTCATTTATGGATTCCTTTCATCCATAAAGCCCAAGAATCAAGTTTTAAATCGTGTATTGTGAATATTTTGTAGTGGATTGATTATGTTCATGTGATTATGATTGTATGATTCCCAAGTTGGAATCTTTATGTGTTGTTCATGAACATATGCTAGTATGTGGTCTGAAACAAATGAAATTGAGTTGAAATGTGAAGTTTTGTTGTATTAATTTGATGGTCATGTCTATGCCCTAAGTCATGCATCCTAGGTGTTTGATAAAATGCCTAAGAGAATAGAAATTATGCATTATAGCTTAATTGTGACCCAAGTGATAAGTGTATGCTTTACTCTATGACTAAGAATGACTTACATGATATTGTGTGCATTATGAATGATTGAGGGAATGTCTATGATATTAGGTTGATGAAAGTATGACATGTTTATATGCAGTTCCATTCATGTACAAGACTATGGTAACCATGTGCTTCATGAAATCCCCAAATTAATGTATTATGAATTGTTGATATTGGTCATGTGTTCAAGAAATGTAATGTCCTGTCAGTTTCATGCTATCGGTTCCTGGGGGTAATTGTACCCAACAATTTAGCTGTGTTCTTAGAGCCAGTGTTATGTTTTCACGATACTCTCAGTCAAGCCATGATCCTTAGAATTCATCAGTCTCATGACTCAGAAAAACTCAGTAAATTCAGTATCAGTCTAGTCCTACTCAGTAATCTCAGTGACCTCAGTGATCAGTAACATTAGTACTTAGTAATCTAAGTAACCTCAGTATTTCTAGAAATCTCAGTAACTTTAGTATTCTCCATCAGTTCTCAGATCTCAGTAGCATTCTGTCATTCAATTAAACTCAGTGAACTCCGTTTAGCTTCTCTAAACAATACCATTAGTAGCAGTTTAGTTCATTTAATTAGTTCAGTGTCTATTTAGTTGGGAGTAGGATTCAGCACCGAGTGAACCCAGGGATGAGGACACACACTGTTAGCCAGTAGAGGGTGTGATCCTTAGTAGTATTCCCTGCATTCCAGAACTATGTAGCCAGCGTAGGTTGAGATGTACCCCTATGAGTCTAGGGACTATACATATCTCATTTGAGTTTCCCTTACAGGAAGGGTTGATGGAAGATCTCCCTATTAGAGAGGGTTTACTCATAGCTTGTCTTTACCCGTGGCATGGTACTAATACCCTTCCAGCTGGGGTTACAGGTAAGACCCCACCAATTCAGTTTTAGGGTATGTCGGTTAGATGATTACCTCCCACAGTCTCTGTTTCAGATCTAGTTTCAATAATAAAACTCAGTTAAGTTCTACAGAAATCCAGGACTGTCAGATACAATTAATTCACTACAGTGCGGAACCTAGCTAGTTCCATCAGTATTAGGATTGTCAGATATAGTTACGTATTCATGTATATATTTTCATGTTTATGTTATACAGTCAGTTATTATTGTTCATACATATGAAACCTTGTATTTAGCCTATCTCACTTCCATACTAGTCATTCAACATACTGACGTATTTATGCTATAGTATTTTATTCCATAGGTTTAGAAGCACGAGCTCCCGAGCATCCTTAGTAGATCAGACGTTCAGTAGTCAAACTAACAGTGAGTCATCATTATTTGAGGATAACATGATTATTTTATTACTTTATTATTTTTATAGTTCAGAGTTATTTGGGGACATGTCCCATCAACTCTACAGTTTTCAGATAGTTTATAGGCTTTTAGACTTCAACATATTTCAGACAGTTTATTTTAGTTTTGGGTAATGTTATACCCCATTACACACATTGTATTATATTCAATATTAGTTCAGTTTTGAACCTTATGTCTTTACAGCCTATATTCCGCATATTTATAATATATTATTTAGTGCTTAGTTATAGATATCAGTCATGGGTTAGCTTGTGGTCCTTCAGGGTCATGAGCATCGTGTAGCATTCTGGATACTAGATTTGGGGTGTTACAAACTTAGTATCAGAGCCTAAGGTTCAACAGTATCCTAGGAAGTCAGAAAAGCCACATCTAGTAGAGTCTTGTGCATGGGTGTGTTGTGCGCCACACTTATGTGCAGAAGGCTATGGGATATTTTAGGGAAAGTTTCCCTTCTTTCAGTATTTATGTCATGCCAGTTAGCATAAACTCAAAATTTTCTCTTAGTCTAATCCATTTTACCTTTCGTTTATAGAACATGCCTCCCAAAGGGACTAACAAAAGGAGAACGGGAAATCAGTCAACACCTTAGCTCGTTCAGGCAGATCCTCTGGATGAGCATGTCTCTCATGCAGAATTCAGGACTGTAATCACTACTCTAGCCAATTCATTCACAACTCAAAATGAATGGCCAATTGCTGTTCCGGCCAACCCAGTGTCTAATTCAATTGCAACCAGGATTCAGGACTTCACCCGAAAAAATTCTCCCTTATTATCAGGTTCTAAGTCCGAAGAGGATTCACAAGAATTCCTCGACCAGGTTCAGAAAGTCACAGACATCATGGGAGTGACTTCCAGTGAGAGTGCAGAGTTTTCCACTTATCAGCTACAAGATATAACCCATACGTACTTCAAGCAGTGAAAGGTAGACAGGGGTATAGATGTAGAGCCCATAGAGTGGGAAAAGTTTGCTACAACCTTCTTAGATAGATTTTTTCCCCTAGATTAGAAAAAAGCCCAAGTATTAGAGTTTATCAACCTCAGACAAGGAAGCATGAGCATAAAAGAGTATTCTATTAAGTTTACTCAGTTAGCCAGGTATGCTCCCCATGTAGTAGCAGACAGTAGATCCAAAATGAGTAAGTTTATGTCTGGAATATCAGGTAGAGTGGTTAAGGAGTGCATAACTATGATGTTGATTAAGGAGATGGACATATCAAGGCTTATGGTCCATGCTCAATAGATTGAGGAGAAGAAACTTAAGAAGAAGAAGAAGAGGGAAAATAAGAGGGCCAGAACTGGTAGTTATAGTTTTTCTCAGCTAGGGTTGCAGGGTGATAACCGTTCTCAGCATAGATAGAATTTTCTAGCCTCATTTCCATCTTCAGCTAGTGTACTATCACCAAAGTTCAGAAATGACCGTAGATATAAGGCGCTAGGATCTAAGGCCCAGGGTATGAGAGTAGGGTTTTCACTCATCCATTTTTTGAAGAGTGTGGTAAGCACCATAAGGGTGTGTGTAGAGCCAACAGTAATGTGTGTTTTAGATGTGGCGACTCTAGTCATAAGGTCTGAGACTGTCCTAAACCTAATCCTCAAAGTCAACACAGTCATCTTTCAGCTCAGTCTGCACGCGAATCAGCAGGGTGCCAATTCCAGTTTTATCACTGGGCAATGCCCAAATAGACTCTATGAACTTCAATCCCGATAGGATTAGGAAAGTCCTCCTGATACAACCACTGGTATGTTACATATCCTTTATTTACATGTTCTCGCTTCTTCAGATTTAGGAGCTTCTTTTTTCTTTGTAACTCCTTGCATAACAGTCAACTTTAAGGTTAACCAAATGTTAACAGGACCTTTTCCAGTCTCTACCCTAGTGAGTCAGTATAACACAACCCGACAGGCATGCAGTAACTGTCTGGTCATGATATCTCAGAAATCCAGGCCTTCAGGTTCTAGTAGTAATACCAGTATGTGTAGGAAATCAATAAGGGAAGGTGATTCCCGACCTATTCCTATTGCAATTCAAAGTTTTGTACTTCAACCCTCCTGATACTTATGCATAATTGATGTCACAATTCCATGCACCCAGCTTATATTCTCGCACTTTCTATAAAAATAATGTGTGCTTTAAGTTCCTAGTATGAGGATTTTTGGCTTACTCTATGTCACAAATAAAGTTCCATGAGTACAGAAATATCAGCCTCAGGTCATGCAACTCATAACTCATGCACTCATTTTATTCTTTACGGTATGATTAGCCCACACGATTCATGACTTCACTCTTAGGTTTCAGTCAAACTCAGATTATGTCACGTATACTCTTAGTTTAGATACCTCAGTGAATTTGTAGTGTTAATGTTCCATTCTGAAGGCCTCAGTTACAGCGTCATTCAGTATTCAGTATCCAGTAAAGGACTCAGATAATCCTACAGAACCATGGCTTTCAGCTATCAGTTATTTAGCCATCAAAATTTAGTGCTTTTGTACTAGTCTAAACCTTAGTTATAGAAAACCAACATTCAGTCACAGTTAAAGTCTTAGTTATGGTTATAGTCTCAATTACTGTCTTAGTTACAATCTCAGTCCCAGTACTAGTTCAGCCAGATCAGAAACTCAGTTCACTTTTAGGATTACCCGACCATAGCATATAGCTATTAGTTACTTATTTATTAGTATTTTAGTATCTTAGTTACAGAATATTTATGAATCATGTCATAAGCTTGATCTCGTAATTTTAAGTAATATAGTTTTCATAAATCCATGCCCAGTCACGATCCAGTTTGTTGGTGCCCTGTGCATCATCCCAGTTTTTCTTTGTATCGCAGTCAAGTCTGTATTCTTTTAGAGACCTAGTTTCCCAAAGGAGAGATACACTATAATTTCCTAAAACTTTTATGACATCAACATGCTGCTCTCTTCTCATAACGAATCTATTTTAGAGTACTGGGTACCTATCGGTTGACCCTTTAACTCCAATCTCAGTCGTATGCCACGTATTCAAGGTACTTAGTTCAGATCATGATATTCATCTCATGTATCATGTTCCAGTCCCAGTTAATTTCTCATGTTTTTGCTCATGCATATTTAGTAATTAAGCTTAGACTCAGCCCAAGGTAATAGCTTTTCTTAAGCTTATCCAGTTTCATGTTCAGGTTTCAGTTACAAATGTGGTATTCAGTTCCATGCTCAGTTTTTATTTCAAACTTGGTATCGTTACCCTTACATGTTCAGTTGTATGTTCATGAGTCAGTTCAGTTATATATTCACGCGTTAGATATGCGCGATCAGCTTGTCAATACTCTTAGTCATGCATTCATGTATCAGCTCAATCATAAAATCATACATCAGATATGCATGCTCAGCATAAATCTCTGTAATGTCAGTCAGGTAATCATGTTTCAGCTGTTCATGTTCAGTATGTACTTTAGCTTATCATTTCTTCCATCTAAATTAGTCTTATTTGAGGATGAATTTTCCCAAGAGGGAGATATTATAATACCCCGTACTTCTACCTAGCTTAAAATCATCTAAAAAATATTAAAGAATTTTTTCAAAGATGAATCCACTATTATACATATGGTATTTTCAAGATTTTCACTTTTTATCATGTGCAAAATTGAATAAGCTTTCCATCGATACCAAATTCGCCCAAATCTGACACCCGGGTGAAGAGTTAAAGACTTTTTAGTAAGGCAGTGTGCCACCTGAGCCATCAACACATCGCAGAGCAGGCCAAAATGGCAATCGTCAAAATCTAGTGAGCCTTCGTGATTATGGCTTGTCGCGCTAGGGCTCAAATTCAGAATTGTCCTTTTTTTCAGTGTCTCAGCATGATGTCTCCGCGTTGCACAAAACTTCCAGGTCGTAAACAAAGAGGCAATGTGATAGCCCCGCATCGCGCCACCATGCAGATTCCCAATTGTCCAGTTCCAGTTACTTGGCACGATAGTGGCGCGTCTCACCAAGGATGAAAATCGAGAAATTTTTAAATAATTAAAATATATGTCCAAGGGTTAAAAGAGTCAGTTTCTCACCCCTATATATACCCAATAACACATGATTCAGCCATAATTCACCCAAAATATATTGTTTCACTCAGGTTTCTCTCAACAACTGTACCGACCTGATTTTTTAAAACCAGAACATCTCACCGTTCTCATGATCCCGAAGGACCACACTCTAACCCTCTACTGATATCTATACCTAAGAACTATATTATATCTATAATAAATGCAGAAAACTGGCAAAAACTGGCCATAAGGTTCAAAACATCTAAAATACTCAAAACTGAAAACTAAATACTGATACATCTATTTGAAAAGGCTCTAAACTATCTGAACTGTGGAGTTTATGGGACATGTCCCCAACTAACTCCGTCTACTGAAAATAAACCAAAATAAGTATCATCCTCAACTGAAGAGGACTCACTGCTACGTCTACTGCTGCTAACTGGGACTGAACTACCAAGGGTATTCTGGATCTCATTCCTCTAAACCTATGATGTCAAATAAAACACCATAGCACAAATGCGTCAGTACAAGAATGTACCGAGTATTAAGATAAGGTAAGGCTAAATGTAAGGGATTATGCATGAACAATTACTTAACTGAATAATCATGAGAGTACTGAATGAGGACATATGCATGAATGCGCAAACCATAACTGAAAACATCGCAACTCAAAATACTGAAACTCAAATACTGCTTTACTAACACCTGAACTCACTACTAATATTGAGATACTGAACAACTGAATCTCCTGATATAGAAAACTTAGTACTAAAATAGAGATTAGTCCCATTTAGTGAGTGATATCAGAAACTGATGATACTGAAGCTGATTAACTGAATCTGCTCATATTAATGACTGAAAGCTGAGCTTACTACTCTCGATTGACTGAATCTAAGATCAAACCTCTATAATAGGTGATCTCTGAATCTACTATCAAGGATAAGAAAAGATTATGTCTGAGATCAAACCTATTTAGCGGAAGATCTCTGAATCTGATAATAAGAATACTTAACTGAATCTGAGACTGAGATCAAGCTTATCTAATGGGTGATATCTGGATTTGATAATGAGATTACTCAACTGAATCTGAGAATGAGATTAATCCTAGCTAATGGGTGATCTCTGGATCTGATAATACTGATACTAAATATCTTTATGCGAGACTATGCCTATCTAGTGGGTGGTCCATCAATTAATGGAACTATCTGAGTTCCTTACTGAGATAGGTGACTGTATTTGACAGTCCTGATTTCTGAGTTCTACTCAGAAGACTGATACTGAAACTGTAACTATAGGAGTTCTCACTTAACCAATATGCCCCAAATCTGAACTGGTCGGGTCCAACCTGTAACCCCAGTTGGAAGGGTGTCAATACTGTGCCATGGGTAAAGACCTCTACTATGGTCAAGCCTCTCTAACGGGTGACCCTCATAGGTAGTCAAGCCTAAGGAAGTTTAATAGTCAAGCCTTATTTTAATGGGTGAATCCTTCTCCTGCTCTGGCTATGTAGTTTTGGAGTTTAGGGATTGCTCCTAGCGACTCTGCCTCTCTAAAGGGGAGCCGCCATCCCTGCACTCGCTCGGTGCTAGCTCCTACTCCTAACTGAAAGACTCTAAAATTATTCTTAATTGAACGTAAACTAAGCTAAATCTATTACTGATTATGTTTCTCGAATGATGTGACTGAGTTACACTGAATTTACTTGGTTCCGTATATGATGGAGTACTACTGAATCTCATTATCTGACTGCATGATACTGTGTTTTAAATTGAACACTTGAATACTACTGGGTCTGATCTGAGTACTGAACTGAGGCTAGAATACTAGCGATACTGAGATTACTAAGATTACTTAAGTTCTGTATCTATCTGAGAGTTCATTTGTTCTATAACTCACTGAGTTCTAAGAAATGTGGCTTGACTGAGATTATCGTGAAAACTAACACTCGTTCTAGACTGTAGCTAATTATTGGGTATAAATACCCCCAGGACTCGATAACATAAAAGTGAAACATAACCATTCACCATCACAATCACTAAAGCATCTCCCCATGTATTTAGGAATCATAAATATGTAATAACATAGGGAGACATGCTATTGGCTCATACTTCTTTGGACAAGGTTTTGTATCAAATACTTAGCATGTATTAAGGTATTAGAATGTTTTGAGGAGCACATAATTGGGGGAACTTCATGCTATCATATCATAATTCATTCACTAAAGCTTTTCAACAAACACTTGGCATGCATGGGTTTGCACACAATTGGGGATTTCTAGTCAACATGCTATAATAGCTCTAATTCCTTCACATAAGCATTTTATCAAACATATGGGGAGAATGATTTGGTTATTCAATAATTCCTACATATAATTGACACGAATACATCACTTAACAAGAAACTTGAAGAGGGTTTATTAAGAACATCACATGAATATCACATACTAGGGTCAAAGCTTGAAATCTCATCATCAAAACATGAATTAAAAACTCTATAATAGCATGAACTCCAATTTCAATTCACATGAATCATGATAACTCATGAACATAATATATTTGAAATTTATAAAAGGGTTCTTGAGCTTCTTCGATGAAAGGGACCCAAGAATCAACATCTGCATACCTTCAGAAACTTTTTCTTGAAGGCTCTTGGAGAGATTCTTGATTTCTTGATTTATCTTAATTTTTTTCTTAACAAATAAAGAAGGGTTTTGATTTTATAGAAACCCTAGCTTTTGATGTTTAACAAGATAAATGAAGTTATAAGCCTTGATCGAGCATAAATAGGGGCTGAAAAGAGTAGAAAAAGACCATAAAACCCTTTTTAAAACAAGTTAAAAATGCTGAACGGGGACTGTGATGGTCAAAGCGATGGTCCGTCGCTTAGTTTGACAGTCCTTCGGATGGTCCATCACACATTGGTCACAAAAAAACATATTGGCTCAATCCTACGGTCTTAGTGATGGTCCATCGCAAATCCGACGGTCCGTCGGATCGTCCGTCATACATTGGCCAAGATAAGGCCACACTGCCTTAGTGGTAACGGTCCTAGCAATGATCCTCCGTAGCCTTGTTGGTCCATCATCTTGGCCATCACACTTGGGCCAAGAAAGGGAGTAACTGCCTTGGTTACGACTAGATGGGCGACGGTCCATCGCAAGCTCGATGGTTCATCAACCTGGCCATCGCACCTAGGCGGTTTCGACTGCTTTCAATAAAATGACCATAACTTCTTTGTCTAATGCCGGATTTTGACAAAATTGGTCTCGGTAAAAAGCTTATTCAATCTTTTAGGAAGGAACTTCATAATCTTTTAGGGCTGGATTTATGCTTCTCAAAGTTTAAAATATTTCTCACTTGTTGAAGGAACTTCTCAATATTTTAGGGATGGATTTATGCTTCACTGAACACGCTCTAAGGCTTAGACTATGAGAGAATTTTGTGGGGTCTTACAAGAACAAGCTAGGGTTTTCAATTGGGAATTCCAATCCAAGACTCAAATTCAAGAATCTCTCTATCAATCTTCATAGAATCAAGAACTAAGGTTTGCATAGTGTACATTTATGGATTTCTTTCATCCATAAAGCCCAAGAATCAAGTTTTAAATCTTATATTATGAATATTTTGTTGTGGGTTGATTATGTTCATGTGATTATGGTTGTATGATTCCCAAGTTGGAATCTTTATGTGTTGTTCATGAACATATGATAGTATGTGGTGTGAAACATGTGAAATTGAGTTAAAATATGGAGTTTTGTTGTATTAATTTGATGGTCATGCCTATGACCTAAGTCATGCATCCTAGGTGTTTGATAAAATGCCTACAAGAATAGAAATTATGCATTATAGCTTAATTGTGACCCAAGTGATAAGTGTATACTTTACCCTATGACTAAGAATGACTTCCATGATAGTGTGTGCATTATGAATGGTTGAGGGAATGTCCATGAGATTAGGTTGATAAAGGTATGATACGTTTATATGCAATTCCATTCATGTACAAGACTATGATAACCATGTGCTTCATGAAATCCCCAAATTAATATATTATGAATTATTGATATTGGTCATGTGTTCAAGAAGTGTCATGTCCTATCAGTTTCATGTTATCGAGTCCTATGGGTACTTGTACTTGATAATTTAGCTGTGTGTCTATAGCCAGTGTCATATTTTTACGATACTCTCAGTCAAGCCATGATCCTTAGAATTCAGTCAGTCTCATTTATACTATAAATTTTATTGTGAAAAAGTATGATTGAAAATGTTCAAGATGTTTCTTTGTGTACGAAATATATATAATGATACAATTATATACATGACATTTTGTTCAAAAAATGGATATGAGTAGTAAATTTTAAATCTAAAAAACTGTTGATGTGAAAGTATGTATACATTCTTTTACACTATTCTTTGCACATACATTCTTCTATCACTAAGGCCACACGAATAAACATCCATACTGGGAAACAATACACACATTGAAGGAAAGTTGAGAGAAAAATATTGAAGGAAAGTTTGAGAGGAAAATCAGTGAAGGGGATGTAGAAAATAATGAGAAAATCTGATCAAAAAAAGATTAAGAGATAATCGACAAAGATAGGGAGCGCAAGTGAAAAACAAGTGGGTTTTAGGTTTTCCGGGTGAACAAGTTCACTGAAATCGTCATCTCATCACCAACTCCAACTCCTCTAAATCCCAAAACGAATCCTTCTGTTGCTCCAAATGAAGAAAAATAACCAAACCATCATCAAAATTCGATCGAGACAACCCCAAAACTGACTGCCCATCATTGAAATCTCATAAAAAATACCCTCTCCACCAGCGAAACAACTAGATGGAAATTTGTAACAGTCAAAAATACACTTCGGATACTCTCCCAACAGTCCAAAACTGACCTCGTACCATCGGATTCTCATAGAAAATCCCCTCAAAATTGGCAAAAACCATCGAAAACTTGGTTGTCATCACTCTCTTATTGTTTTGGTCCAATGCCGGCCTGAAAGTGGTTAGATTTGTTTGAATTTTTATCTGGCGTTACTGCGATGAAGCCTACCGGAAAGCAACGCCTCTATTATTTCAAAATTAAATTCAAACTATTATGTATTTGTGTTTTTTATTTAGATTGATATTGTTTGATTTGGGATCTGTATTATTTTAAAGTGAATAAATTTTAACGATAATCATAAAATTAATAGAACATGGTTAATTTTTGCGTATTTGTATTATTTTACTTCTATTATTATTATTTTTATTTTATTTTATTTTGTTTCATTGTTGTTAACCGAGCTAGATAATTGTTTGTTATATTAATTTATTGCTGAAAATGAATTTTGCTCATATTTACTATTAAGGTTAGGCAAAACTTCGAGGAGGTAAAGATTTTAAATTTTAGACAAGTATAAAATAATTAATTTTGTCTTGAAAAAATAAATATTGCTTAGTTTATTATTAAGGGTAAAAAGCACTCCAAGTTTACAAGAGACAAACCAAAGCCTTTAACGTTAGGCAAATTTTACGCACATTTAAAATATTCATATCAATTAAGAATGCGGCGTACACATCATTCTAAGACATTTAAATTCAAGAATGCAATAATGCACCTTGGCAAATATTTTTCTAAAATTAACTTTCACCTATTTATTTAATATAAGAAATGTAAATAGATATTTTTGATATAATAAAAATGAGCAATTTTAATCCTTAATATAATTTATAAAAATATTTTAAGTTAAGATAAGTCAATAAAAGTGACTGTGCTAGAATCATGGGACTCGAGGGGTGCCTCACACCTTCTCCTTCGTCAATAGAATTCCTTACCCGATTTTCTGTTTTCGCAGAACATAATAAATAGTCATTTCTTTTGACTAGTATTCAAAAAGGTGACTTGAAATACCATAACTCGATTCTAAGTGGCAACTCTATAAATAAAATAATTCCTATTCAAAACCGTCACTTTAATTGGAAATACCCTTTGCTCTCGAGCGAAAAAGAGGTGTGACAGCTGCACAATTGTAAATTTTCGTACTGATAATGTATTGTCCTCTAATATCTTTTGGATTGCATATTTGTAACCAAGAGATCAATGACTTTTTGGAACTATTAGTTGTACTAGTCCAAAGATAAGTCTTACAAACTTGTGTAATCAACTTTAGTATTCTCTTTGGTAGTAAAAAGATTTGATCCCAATATGTGTGCACACCAAATAGGACAGATTTTATCAATTGAGTTTTACTTAGATAGGATTGAAGCTTAGTATACCAACACCTCAATCTTTTAGTATTTTTCAACTACAGGCATACACTGTGAAATAGTCAATTTTTTAGAGGATAAAGTAACTCCCTAGTATTTTAAAGGGATTTCATCCTTCTAATTGCCTAAGGTGGTCAGAATATCCTTCTTTAGAGTAGGTTTGACACATCCATATATATTGAGCTCTTCTAAGTGATAGCTTAGAGTCTCAAAACAACAGAAAACTTGTTAAAAGCATCTTAATGTTACTGTATTGAGGTCATATGAGCAGGTTACCTGCAAAATATATGTGATTCACTCCCAACTTTTTGCATTTGAAATAATATTTGAAATCTTTACTATGTTTAAATTGCACAAGTGCTCTTTGCAAGTACTCCACTACCACGACAAAAAGGTAAGAAGACATAGGGTCCCCTTGCCTTATAACTCTCTTACCCTCAAAAGGTGTGGTTAAGCCACCAAATAGGATAAGAGATATAGAAACTAAAGTGACACATCCAGTTGTCCATTGAATGTATTTCTAAGGAAATCCCAGATACGCAAGTACACTTTCGAAGAAACTCCACTCAATTGAATAATAGGCTTTCCTCAAGTCAACTTTTATCACACATCTAGGGGATAAACCTTTTCTTGTATACCATTTTAAAACTTCAAGACTGAATAAAGTGTTTTTTATAATACTCCTTCTCTCAATAAAAGTAGATTTAGCAAGGATGACTATATCATTAATCACTTGTTTAATCTTGTTGCTCAAGATCTTTGTGATAGTTTTATTGACTATTGTGCAGAAAGATATAGGTCCGTAATCTTTAACTTGAGAAGGATTTGGATTCTTCGGGACAAGTGTCACTGTAGTGACACTAAAAGATTGAACATAACTCCTGTTTAGAAAAATTCTCTTACAACACTAGTAATATCATCCTTAATAATAAACCAGTATTGATGGGAAAACTCTGTAAGGGAAACCATCTCCAAGTGACTAGGTACTTAATCCTTGTTTCTTGTTGTGTATACCTTAGTAAAACTTTAAAAATATGTTGTGCTCCTGAGCCCGAACATCTCTAGGTTATTTGGAGTATAACATTTTGGAGGGGTAGGCCTTTATCCTTTTGTTATTTGCTATTTTTGGACCTTTTAGTCTCATGGACCGAAAGTCTTTCTTTTATAATGAGGTATTCTTATGAACTTCTCATTGAAAATTTTCTAACTTAGTCTATTTATTTTGATAACCATATTTGTCTCTCCAATAAGCCCTATGTAACACCCCGCATTTCGGGCTAGAACATAAACCATTATTCCTATGCATAAAGGTTCCAAAATCCATAAATTCGATGTGAATTTAGTATGTTAATCAATTATGTAATGTGGTAATCTAGTTGAGAATAAATTGATATCATAGAGTCCCCTTAACTTAAGGACAAGTTGAAAGCCTTCCTATCGATTGAGTTTTGGTAAGCGTTTAAACTTAGGTCAATTTCAATCAACCATAAATATTTTTATATAAATAATTAGAGGGTCTAGTATATATCAAATGAAAGATATTTGAATCCTATTTTCAATGCCATTAGTTTTACCTTAATCCGATATCGAGGTAAAACGTTATGCCCATTTTATCGTAAGGTGTCAGGCTGCATAAGGAATAACAGCCGGGCTGATGGTCTGTCGGGCCCGTGAGGTACGTTGCAGTGCCCGTTGCCTAAAAAATAGTGACTCAATCATTAGAAATACAACGATGGTTCTGGGGACAGTTTGCCAGGCCCGTGATGGTTCGTCGGGCCATCCGTCGGCCATTCCAAAGCACATTGTGATTTTTTGAAAGGGTTGTTTTGGTACTTTTCCTCTTCAGAAAACCGCCGCAATGGATTTAATTATTCCCTAACACGTTATTAATCAATTCCCACCAGTTGTAACATCAAACAATTTCTTCTTCACTCTAAAAATAAGATCAAATTAGGATTTTCCCCACGTATAAGGAATCAAGAATAAACCTTTAAGTTCAAGTTTTTCAAGGAACAAATCAAGATTTGAATCCTACTCTTTAAACTAAGTAATCTAATCTACGTGGAGATTTCCTAAACTACATGGGCGTGATTTAAGTCGTTTATATTAATGTTTTGAATATTGAGAAATCATATGTTTGTGAAAGGTTTTGAATTACATCAAAAAGTATAAAGGTTTTGAATCGTTCGGTCTTGAGTCCTTACCTAAACCTTGAATTTTTACTCGTGTACTTGTATATATGTGTTTTCAGTTTTGAAATACGAATTGAGAGCATAAACAAAGAATTTCCCTCTCTTATTATGTTATATACTTGATTTATAAGTTATTGGTTACTAAATCTTGTGTCCTAAAGAATGAACCAAAGGTTTTACTATTGTTTATAAACTACTCAATTTCTTATTGAAACACATGATATAAATGTCTTTAATATTATTTATTGACTTGGTTTTGGTGATGAAATGAAGAGAGGGCATTTTCTTAATCGCATAAACAAAAGTAATAATTTAAAGAGATGCCTTTTTTGCTACAAAATGCTTGACCACCATATGTTTGTTGAAATGTTAAGATGAGAGAATCTTGCAAAATTTGACATATGTTTTAAAGTATGATTTTTCTTAAACTGTTTGAATGATATGGTGGCCCAAAATTTATGTTTTGAATGAAGAGACTGGAACATGATATTTTATGGTTTAGAAGATAAGACTTGCAAGTCTTGGTATGATGGTACCAAAACAGATGAATGCCATAGCAGATTTAGTACAGACTAAAAAATAGATTTTACTCAGATTTTTAGAATTTGATTTAAGAAAGATGCATGTTTAGAACAGACTAAAAATGGGCTTAAAGAGAGTTAGATGGTTAACCAAAGAAGGCATTTGAGTGTAAGGGCTCATAACTGGAAACTGTAGTTGTCGATACAGGTATTATCCTAAAAAGAAAGTAATGTGGACGTAAAGTAAAGGTGATGCCACAGTATACCTATAAAGGGGTGTACCAAACTATTCAGAAACTCTAACCCTTGCGGCAAACTTAGGTTGGGGGCTTGGCTGCCGAGTCAAGGGCAGATTCCATATAGCCCACAAAATATCAGAATTATAGGGTGTACGACCTAGCTTAGAAGTAAGATAAAGCATGAGTTGTGGATTCAAAGAATATTTCAAAGTCTTTAAAGTGTGCCCATGTGTTTTCATATATTATATATAAAATGTTTTATCAATTGCTCTCACTTATGATATATATAAATACATTATTTTGGATTACTCTACGTACCAGTACATCTGTATTAAACCCCTGTATTTTAGGATTTGAGACACAGTCCTAGGGTCCCGCTAAGAAGTAGATTGGGTTATCCGAAGTTTACAGTTGGTGAGCCTCTCTTATTCCGAAAGGCCTAATGTATAAGTCATTGTTGTTTTATTTTGATTTATGGTCCGATTGGGGGCCTTGTCCCAGTCTTCAGACAAAGGTTATTTTTAGTCAGTAGAGATTTCACAAACTAGTGTTAGATATTGTTGATCTTTGTGAACTCATTTCAGTGTTGAGCAGTTTTGAATAAAAGTTGACCATGATTCCATATTTTTTTATATTCCATATTTTTCCTATATATTATATGAATGTATGTATGATTGCCAGACAGATAAGAGCGCTCGGGCCTTCACAGTTTGAGATGCCCATCGCGGCTTAGGCATCGGGTCGGGTCATGACAATCTTGGTATTAGAGCATGATTCATGATCCTAGGGTGTCTGCGAAATCATGTCTGGTAGAGTCCTGTTTATGAGTGTATAGTGCACCACACTTATAAGTAGGAGGCTACAAGGCATTTAGGAATGTCTCTCTTTCTTCATGTTCTAGTTCGTGCTATGGAGTTAGAATAGTCCTGTTTCACTCTAGTTAGTGCTATGGTGTCTTCCATACAAAAGTAAAGTTATCCCTATTATTTCGTTAATCTGATATTCTTAGATATGTATCATTGTTGAGGTGATTCAAGTGCGGAAGCTTAGAAAATAAATAATGTGGTCCTTTTCTGATTGAGTCATAAAGTATTATAAAATTGTGCATGGACTTAAGAGGAGTCCATTAGTGCTTCAAGGTGTATTGATTCTAGTGTAAACTATGATCCTGATGAAATCATGCTCTTCAGCCTAAGTTATTAAGTGTATCCAGTCCCTTTCAAAATTCTTATTACAAATGTCATACATAAGGGGAATGATGTGTAGTAGAATGTTGGAACTGTATTTCCACCCGAGTAATAGTGTATGTTAAAGTGTCATGACTTATTGGTAGTGAAATTGGGCCAAAAAGTTGAGGATATGAAATCACAAGATTAGAAGTCAGAGTGAGGGGACTTTTGTGTAAGTAAATACTTTTAGTTGTATAACCATTGATTGAGGAATGGTTTGTCATTTTGTATTGATAGACTACTATGGTAATGATATTTGTAGATTGTAAGGTATTCGATAGAGGAAGTGTTTGGCTGAGATTATTAGCTATTTAGAAATATGGAAGGAGCTTAGAGTGGATAGTTAGGGTAGCTATAGAAATCCCTTATAGGTTGTAAATGGAACAGTTAGATTAGCCCATAATTTATAATTGTAGAGTCATTGTTGTTATGGAATTTGAAGGTATTCTAAAGGTATGCTTGGGTAAGTAAATATGATGTGAGAAAGTAGAATATGTAGATAAGATCGTATTGGGCTATACTATAAGATTAAGGTTGACTATGTCTATTATATGACTTTACCCCCTTGACCTTCTTTTCTTTAGTGGTTGTAAACTAGTACTACTTGTGAGAAGTTATGTAGTAGATTTTAAGGCGTAGTAGTAATGTCATGGAGGTGATTTTGGTTGTAGGTAGTATATAAGTGAAATGAGGTATTTGGGTTGAATTTTCTAATTTGACGGACTAGTATATTATGTTGCATGCTTCATTGGTGGTAAATGATTGATGCTAGACTATAGGCTTGAATTTTAGAGGTAGAATATAGTGGTAAGAATAGTAGCTTAAGATTAATGATGTATCTTTTGTGGGAATGAATTAGTAGGCTTGATGTGATTTGTGAAAAAAGCCTAGGTTGATGATTTATGAAAAAGTTTAAGTGGTAAATATGAGGTATATGTGTATATGAGGACCAGTGTTAAAATGATGAATTGTGAGTGTCATTAAGGGGATAAGGGCGTAAGTATATAAGAATAAGTTGCACCCCTAGTAGTATGGAGTTAGGTAAGATTTTATAATATAAGTTATATGAGTAACGATCTAATGTTAGAAGGTTAAGTAGTGGAGAGTGGATTTTTTTATGTAATAAGGAGTGAAGATGTGTATGCTCATGAGACTGTGAGTTGTAGGTTGACGACGATAGAGGATAGCAAAAATTAAGAGTAGCATTCTTTGAAAGCAATGCCTTCAGAGTACACTTAACAAAGGGAAAGTTTATCATTTATATGTATAGTGTTTTGCTTACCTAGTTTGTGTTTTTGATATTATAGTATAGAGAAGTCTGGTGAGTTATCGTACGGTGTCCGTTAGAGTTGAATTGAGGAGATATTTGTAGGAAATATGAGCCTTGGGTATGGTTTTACAAATTTTGTTATGTTGTAAGTTATGTGATTAGAGGTGTAATGAGAGTATTCTAAGGAGTTGAAGATAGAGTGTTAACTGTTTAGAAGCGTGAATGTCCATGCCCATAATGATGTTTGTCATGAGTTAATGATTTTGGGGTTAGAGGAAGTTATGATTAGTATACCTGAGGGGGGATGTTCCAGAAAGAATTTAGTCTTTTTGTGTTAAATTATTGAGGGCAGTTTGTGTTCATGTGTATACCGATACCCCCTATTGTATTGAGAATTGTGATTATAGGTTGATAAAAAGTTATGTTCTCAATCTAGGGTTGTGAGTTTGATCTAAGGGGGAGATGGTGAATTAAGGTAGTTTCCAAATTTTCTCATTGTGGCAAGTTAGGAAAGAGTCATGATAAACCTACTCCTATTCAAGCACATTCCTCCTACTTCAACTTAAGAGTTCATTCTACCAATGTCTTATGTATTCAAGTCCTGCTGATGTCTAAAGTTTGAGTTCTATATGTAAGTCATGTCATGTTCCAACATCCAAACAAGAAGCAATAATGTCCAACAGTAACCCAATACTCCAAGTATCCAAGCCATATGTTATGTTGCTCCTGATCCAAACCTATGTCTCACAGCATGCTTGGTCCGAAGAAAATAATTTTTGTATGTCACTGAATTATTTTATGCCGGAATTAGCCAAAGCAATAAAGTTGTGCAAACTTGTTACTATTTCAGCTCGAAAATGAGAAGCAATAGCTTCAAGTATTAATCTTTGTCTCAATCATTGACTTTATGAATTTGGCCCTTATGTTATACAAATCATGAGATATGTTCACCCATGTTTCTCACCGTAGTCTGCCTTAAGAAATCATGTTGTTTTATGGTTGTGTCGAATGACTCTTTACTTATAATCCATACACTTGATATCTGAAGCACTCCGTGTCTATTCTATCGTATCATCACTTCATGTCCCTCTTTGAGTAGTGCAATAAGTATTACATATGATATGACAAGTGTTACTTTCATTCATGATGATTGTGCTCAGGTCCCTCAATGACCCTCCATATATTAGTGTGATGGTGGTTGTGGACGTGGAGTAATATGTTAGGCAGGGGAGTAAATGTTCTTAAAGGTAAAAATCTTGAGGTGATTTCTTGAGCTAAAGTTAAAAGACTAGAGGGAAGGAGAAGACGAATTCTCATTATGTGAAATAGTTAGAAAGGAAGTATATGACGAGAATCTTTGTGAGAATGATTGAATTTGCTGGTCTTAGTGGAGAGATCCATGAAGTGGGGTGTAGTAATGATAGGCTTGAATTTTGTGTTTGGTGAAGAAATAAACCAATGTGCCATGTTGTTAGTATTCCTTGAATTAAGACTTGAGGTTGTTGGATTATAATAATAAGGTGAGGTGATTTCTTAGTGTGATATAGAGTGCAGGGTCCCATGGTTTAAGTTAGCATTTCTTTTCTCCAAGTTGGGCTTCAACATGGAAGTGTTATCCGGTGGGACATAAATTATTGTGGTTAGGTGAGTTATGGGAGAATTATAAGTTGAAAATGATGAAGTATGTTGATTAATGTTGGGGCATAGATGAATAATGTCTCTAAATTTAAGGTCCATTCGTTGTATCTTGTAAGGTGGAGAATGCTTCTAAATCCTGTCTCTCGCGAAATCTAATTTCATGATTAGTATCGATGTAAATAGGGCCTATGATCACCGAATAAACTAATGCCTTATGTTATAATGATAATGATTCATAGAACTCATGTGCAAGGTCATCCCCAGGTAAAGTTCCATTACCTCTTGCTTCGTGCTTACACGTTTCACTAGGGGTTATCATGAAGCTCTTTTGATGCCTTTGCATATTTGTGGATGAAAAATGTTCAATGCGAGGTTACATTGCTTATTCCATAGATTTAGAGCTTTAACAAGTCCCTACCCATCATTTGGGGATGAATGATCCCAAGGGGGAGATAATGTAACACCCCGTATTTTGGGCTAGAACCTAAACCATCATTCCTACTTGTAAAGGTTCCAAAAGCCATAAATCCAATGTGAATTTAGTATGTTAATCAATTAAATAATGTGGGAATCTAGTTGAGTATAAATTGAGATCATAGAGGCCCCTTAACTCAAGGACGAGTTGAAAGCCTTCCTATCAATTGAGTTTTGGTGAGCGTTTAAACTTGGGTGAACTTCAATTGCCCATAACTTTTTGTATATAACTAATTAGAGCAAATAATATATATCAAATGAAAGGTCTTTTAATCCTCTTGCCAACGCCACTGGTTTCTCCTTAATCTAATAGTGGGGTAAAGAGTTATGCTCGTTTTACAGTAAGGTGTCAGGCTACCTAAGGAGCGACGACTAGGTCGACGGTTCGTTGAGCCCATGACGGTCCATTGCATGGTCCGTCACCCCAAAAATAGTGACTCAGTCACTAGAAATGTAGCGACGGTTCTGGGGATTGTTCATCGAGCTTGTGACGGTCCGTCAGGCCATCCGTCGGCAATCCTGAACCTAAAAAAATGTGATTTTTTTTAAAGGGTTGTGTTGGCACTTTTCCTCTTTAGAAAACCTCCCCAGTGGATTTAATTATGCCCTAACACGTTATTAATCAGTTTCCATTAGTTGCAACATCAAAAACTTCCTTCTTCACTCTAAAAATAAGATCAAATTAGGATTTTTCCCCAAGAACAAGGAATCAAGAATCAACCTTTAAGTTCAATTTTTTCAAGGAACAAATCAAGACTTGAGTCATACTCTTTAAACCAAGTAATATAAGGTACATGGGATTTTCCTAAACTACATGTACATGATTTAAATCATTTATATTAAAGTTTTGAATGTTGAGAAATCATATGTTTCTGAAAGGTTTCGAATTACATCAAGAAGTATGCATTGTGAACATTTTGGTCTTGAGGCCTTCCCTAAATCTTTAATTTTTACTCGTGTACTTGTATATATATGTTTTCAGTTTTGAAAAATGAATTGAGAGCATGAACAAAGAATTTTTCTCTCTTATTGTGTTATATTTTTTATTTACAAGTTATGGGTTATTAAATCTCGTGTCCTAAAGCATGAGCCAAGGATTTTACTATTGTTTATAAACTACTCAACTTTATATTGAAATGCATGATATAAATGTCTTTAATATTATTTATTGACTTGGTTTTGGTGATGACATGAAGAGAGGGCATTTTCTTAATCGCATAAACAAAAGTGATAATTCAAAGAGTTGCATTGTTTGCTACAAAATTCTTGACCTCCACATATTTGTTGAAATGTTAAGATGAGAGAATCTTGAATAATTTGACATATGTTTTGAAATACGAATTTTCTTGAACTGTTTGAATGATATGGTGGTCCAAAATTTATGTTTTGAATGAAGAGACTGGAACATGATATTTTATGGCTTAGAAGATACGACTTGCAAGTCTTGGAATGACGGTATCAAAATAGATGAATGCCATAGCAGATTCAGAACAGACTAAAATACACATTTTACTAAGATTTTCAGAATTTGATTTAAGAAAGATGCATGTTTAGAACAGACTAAAAATGGGCTTAAAGAGAGTTAGGTGATTATCCGAAGAACGCGTTTGAGTGTAAGGGCTCATCACTGGAAATCATAGTTACCGATACAGGTATTATCCTAAAAAGGAAATAATGTGGACGTCATTTAAGGGTGATGCCACTGTATACTTGTAAGGGGGTGTACCAAACTATTTAGAAACTCCAACCCTTGCGATAAACTTGGGTTGGGGGCTTGGCTGCTGTGTCAAGGGCGCATTCCATATAACCCGTGGAATATTTGACTTGTAGGGTGTACCACCTAGTTCAGAAGTAAAGTCATTATTGTTTTATTTTGATTTATGGTCCGACTGGGGGTCTTGTCCCAGTCTTCAGATAGAGGTTATTTTCAGTCAATAGAGATTTCACAGACTAGTGTTAGATATTATTGATCTTTGTGAACTCATTTTTGTGTTGAGCAGTTTGGCATAAAAGTTGACCATGATTCCGTATTGTTTTGTATTCCACATTTTTCCTTCATATTATATGAATGTGTGTATGATTGCCAAATTGAGAAGGGCGCTCGGGCCTTCATGGTTTGAGATGCCCATTGCGGCCAGGGCCTCAGCTCGGGTCGTGACACCCTAGTTCTAACCAATTTTATGGGCTTTTACTACTCCCATACGAGTTCCTAATGGGGCAGGCTTTTGAAATAATGCATCTTTGGGCCCCAGGTTTTTGAAAGAATTTTTATTGTTTAATTTAACTTTGCCAGAACTTGACCCCGTTAGTTTTAGATAGTTATGTTTTTTATGAAGTATTTTCTTACAAATGATTCATTTCATTTATATATTTTGAATCGAGTGTCATGGCCATGCTAATCGTATCCGATTTTTAAATGTTGAAATAGGAAAAGAAAAATTAACATCAAATTCATTGCCGCAAACCGTTCTATGCTGCCTTATTAAGAACCATATCAAAACACCATTGTGGGACAAAAATTGGTTGGAAACAAAATAGAGCAACCTTATGTTCTTACGAGGTCTCATAACTACTTCCAATCTCTGTATTCTTCCCACCACTGTCTTTGAGATTTGTCCATTCACGTTCCTTCCAATGCATTCAGTTACATTCCTTAGTAGTGAGATGCCCTTTTCATCATAGGTCCAAGTTGGATTTCCTATGAAGGGTTTTTGGGAGTAAAAGAGAAAATAAAGGGTCTAAAAAAAGAAAGATAGCTAAAAGCATACCTGGGGCCTCACTTTGAGGACTTTAACACTTATAAGTGTACTGGAGTTATTTGGAAAATTTTCACCCTTGGTTCCTCGAACACAATCACTTTTGGCTCGATCACCTAGAAATTCCTTCAAATGCCCATTCATAATAAGGTTAATAACCATTTTTTTGAGGTTATTATATTTCTTGTCTCATGGTCGTGGATGCGTTGATATTCATACCACTGATTTCTATCCCTCAAGTTTGGATCAATTCTTATCAAGTTCGGAAATTGACTCGCTTTATCTTCCTCATAATCAAGAATAGCTACACCAGCTAGATAATAAAGCAATGAACCAAGAGGGTAGGGGTTTGATAACTCAGTACACCATAGGATTGATATCCTTCTTATCTAACACTCCCTTACGTGCCTGATACCCATCCAACTATTTCTCATTGTATCCTGCAAACTTTAAGTTATTCTCTCCACTTGAGCTTAATTTTCCCTCAAAAGAATACAATAAGTATCAATTATGAAGGGTTGCTCTCTATTTTGACTCCCACCTTAGATGGATCCCTTTTGAAATACTATCCTAATATATTTTTAGCACATTTGTCTCATTCTAGCTTCAGGGTCTCTTGTTATAAGTTTTCCAGCAATTATCCTCTATTTAGATTTTACACTTGTAATAACTGTGAACATCTGCCTGTATGACAGCTTCGAACTCCATTAACCTTTCTTTTAGCTTGTAAGAGGCCACAAGATTCTTGGGGTTTAGGCCCTTAGTGAAATCTTCCACTACTTAGTCATCTGGCACCATTGGCACCAATAATATTTACTTATGAAATCTGGCCATAAAGTTTTAAAGTATATATATGTCTCTCTGTTCGATCTTAAATATGCCTCTCTTCTCAGTCTGCACCTTTTTCTCTCACCTGAGCTTTAAGAGTCTTAATCCAATTTTCGGAGAGGTGAGAATACAAGAACAAAGATTCACCTGACAGATATTCTCTAAACTTTTTCAGCATGTCTGATTTAGCCTATTCTTTGGTTTAGTTACTGCCATTTATAGTGGGGGTGTAGAATAGCAATTGTTCTTGTAGTTTATTGTCTTCATCTTACTTTTGTATGTTAAGAATCTTGAACCTTTTTAGGGATAGGCCTGGTTATGGCGCTATCCATGTTGGGTACTTTTTTATAGCTCTTCAAATATGCACCCTTAATGATTGGTAGAGCCCCTAAAATATAGTTCATCTAGGATTTTAGCTTCGGGTAGTGTGACTTTTTTTTTTTTTTTTTAATATCTTCGCTATCATTAAAAAGATCTCTATTTCAACCTTTTCTTTATTTACTTCTCAATCATTAATATGGTCATCTATCTCTTGATCTTGATCTTGATCTTCACACTAGTTTCCCCAATAGTTTCCCCATAAGGCGTTTGAGGTTTTCTGGACTAAGCTATTTTATAGCTCATCTATCTTTCTTTTCTGTATCTCTATCTGCTTCACTAATTCCTTTGATGCCTCAATGAAATTCTAGAGAATGTCTTTGAGGCCCTAAATTCTGACTACTGTGTCTTCCCATCTATGCTTATCATCGTCCTATGGGAGAGCATCGTGTACCCTCTTTTGGGTGTTCATATTTGTTAGGTCCAAATTAATGAGATATATATTCTTACTCTGGTGAATCAAGTTGTTGTTTGGGATTCCTTGTGGCAGGACCACCTTTTCTCCCTCACCGAGCCTATTCACAACTTTTTCATCTCCAGCAGCCATCTTATGTCACCTGAAAATTACGAGTAATCTTGCTAGTTAAACAAATAAAGAAAAAATCACACATAACTACTCTGATTCCATGGTGACTGCAAAATTGCTTCCCCTAACAATGATACAGTTGAATTTGTATATCAAATCAGGAGCACGTTTGTTAAATTCAACACTATTTATGATTCGTTTATAAGATGGTTGATTATATGTGTAACGAGAAAAAATGCGTAAATATAGTAAAATTAAAGTAAATCAATGGGGTCCATAATGATGCTCTTAGATAGAAAAGGTCCCTTCCATAAGAGCTAGATATTAACAAGAACGTAAAGAGAAGTCCAATGATTAGAAAATAAGTAAAAGTTTATTGTATTGCTTCAGGTTCGATTCCAGAAGATTTACAAATTAATAGAAATACTTATTTATAAGATACAATGGGTGGCTTGTAACCTTACGGAGGGGTTTTTCTAGAGAATGCATATAGTACTATAACTAATGATAAAACGCTAGTTTCCCTATCTGTTGCAAGTGCAAGACATTATCCTCTACCAAGGTTAGATGAGTGAACTGTGTGTCTTTGCACCTGAAAGCCCCGACGCCTTTTCTCCCTATTCTTTTCTTCCACATCATCCTTGTCCCTTGAATAGAGGCATCATCTTCGTACAATGTCTCTTTTGAGATGTCCTTAGGTGGAAGTTCCATCGATGAAGTCAAATTCATGGTTCTTCATGAAGCATTCATTCACGAGAGGTCCCTCACTCTATTTTGCAAGCCTCAGGGATCTTTACTAATACATTTGGAAACTTGAAAAAAATAATTGATTAATTTTGTAAAAAGTTGTAATAACTCAGAAAATTTTCATAAGTATTGTATGTCCTTGTTCAGATTCTAAGTGGGGCGCATGGTATTTAAAAAAGTGTAATATGTGTGATACTTTAATATTATGTTTGGTCAAGTATCGATGTTTATAAGTATGGAGAAGTATTTTCGAATAAATTAAAATCATTTAAGGAATGAAAAAATTTTTAACTGCATATACTATAATTTTAAATAATTATATCTACCAACTTATACTAAATTAAGTTATGAAATGTACATATCAAAAGAAAGATGTTGAATGTAGTTTTTAATCATTTGTCATTTTGTTATTTTCATTAAATGTTGTGATTCTTACTAAAGAGTAACTGAGCAGCAATTTGAACTAGCAAAAAATATCCAATCGAGGTGCTCTCGGTGATGTGTAGCCTGAGACAGGCTAAATCTAGGCCAACTTTTATAAAAAATTGAGTCGCTCAAAGTCACCCTTGGGAGGCACTATGCAATGCGACAAACTATTTTTTTCTTGTGTGATCATAAAATGCCTAAGATAAAAGGGCAATTCTTAGAGATAGAAGCTCATTTATTTCTACAATATTTTTGACAGTATTTGAGAATAATGTGACCTGTGACTTCAGCAATCTACCCATGATAACACTTCTACCATGGATTTTAATTAAAAATATTAGAGAAAAATCGATTAACTCTTATCTAACCTAATCTTTTATCAATGATTAAAGGTGCTTTTCAAGGCCCAAGAAGTATAATTTTTTAGAACAATATTCAAGGTTATTATTTTCTATTTATTATCAAAGTTAGAAATTTTATAGCACATAATAATGTTTGGATGCTTAGAATGATATAGTTAATGGCTAGAAATGAATTAAGATCGTTTATGGCCAAGTAAAACCTGAATTTAGAAAAATAGGTTGAAATTATATATGATTGGTTTAACTGTCTTAATCGATGATTATAAATTTTAAAGACATTAAATACACTAGTTCATTTGTAGAACTTCTCCTGATTAGGTGCTTGAGGTAAGTTGAATTTATAAATTTCTAAGTAAAAGGCTTAAAAAGAAAATGCACAACAAAAAGTTTTGTGATAAGAAAGCACTTGAATGAACTTAAGTGTAAAGGTTCAAATCATTTTCACAAAAAGTTTTGTGATAAGAAAGCAATTGAATGAATTTAAGTGTAAAGCTTCAAATCATTCATTTGAAATCCTTAATGACTTAAAGAATAAGAATCAATGATTATTTCATGATATAAATTATCTCACAAAATTGTACCGTCTTTCTTGATAACTCAGTTATCTTAGAATATAATAAGTAATTGAATCTCTTGTCTGATTTGATTATTATTATTATTATTGTTGTTGTAGTAGTAGTAGTTGTTGTTGCTGCTGTTGTTGTAATTATTTCATTATTTGATTTATTCTGATTCAACTTGATTTGTTATATGTGATCAGATGTGTTTTGAGAAAAATAGCTAACTTCCTCAAGTGTGAAAGTCACTATGACCAGGATTATCTATCCCATGCATGTAGGTGCTTTACATATTAAATTTATACGTTTGGAGAACGTCCAACCTCCCAAAATGCAAAAGCCACAAATAGGGTTAGGTTTTGTGTTAATCATCTTCGTGCTTGAAGTATCGTTGTTTGTTCAAAGTTATTTTTTTGGGAGAAATGACCAGCCTCCCCAAGTGTAAAAGTAGCAAAGAAGGTGAAAATGTGTCAATCAACCACACACTTATAGATATCATTATTCAATAAATAAAATTTAACTATTTTCTCATGTTTCAGTTCAAATTTTAATTGATTTTTTAAATTTCTTTAGCTAGAATTCAACTCAGATTTAAAGTTTCAGTTAACATTCTAATTTTAATTTGATTCATTAATTTTTAAAATTTATTATTTGTACATTCTTATAATAATTGTTTAGTGAAATAACGTCTTGCTTCTCTGTGTAGGGGGTGATAAACAAAAATACTAGGTACCCTAGAAGATACCCAAACCCATTTGAACTTTCCATAACATATGCCAACTATTGACTGTGCAATCTAGCTAGAGTTGGACATTTCTAGATCTATTGATGAGCTCAATTGATTCATTCCTGTGGTAACAAATTCTTTCCCAACTTTTAGATGTTAGGTATTCAGATTTTCGTTATTAGAGGCTCATAACTTGTCAATGAGTTAGTCTTTCGATCATTAGATGTTATGTTTATAACTCAACTTTTAGACTAATTTCATCATATACGTGAATAGCATTTTTTGTTGTGGAAAGTTATTCATAAACATCAAAAAACTCAAGCATGATTCACTTATCGGGTAGTACAAGTTGGGTATCAATCACGTCCGGCCTCAGTTTGCGGATGTGAAAGAAAATGACCAAAATTATATCTTATGTTTGGAGTAGTTCAAAGTAATCACTTGAATATACTCTATAAATAATTTTTGGTACATTAATTTTATTAGAAGTGAGAACTTTTAATTTTGGTCAAATATTTTAACACATTCTATTTGTTAAATTTGAGTTCCCATTTTTTCTTTTTTTTTTCTTAAAATTATAAGTGTTAGAAAAGAATTATCAAATCCTACAAATTGCAACAACTTAACAGCCAAAGAAAAAAATTGCAGAAGTCACATCAAACTCTAGAAAATAGACCAAAACTAGCAGAAATTGCAAAATATACCATCGTATGCAAGTTTCTACTTAATTCTTTTTTAATTAGTTCAGGTAAAGTCTAACTGATAGAGTTACCAAATATTTGATGAAAATCAAAAGCGTCCAGTTTTGATAATATGAAGGACAAATACTAATTAAATATATATGTGCGTGTGTGTACGTGTGTGTGTGTAACGAACTATTTTAAACATATCTCGATATATAAGAAGCCATATTTGTTATTTTCTCAAAAATAAAAACAAGATTTCACCTTATTTTCGAAACAAAAGAGGATTAGATCATCTCATAAAAATTCATTGATCCGAAAATCGACTTTGTTTAGAAGAATTCAAGGATTTTTGACTGAATCATGATATATATATATATATACATTATAAATCTAAATCGGTGTTTTAAAATAGCACCAACGCCCTCGACAACTATATTCAATTTGTCATCACAATGATATCTAAAAAAAGCATAGCTCTACTAATCACAAGTAATATCGTTTTCAAAACTTTTTACTTAATAGTTAATCTTATGTAAGTATAATGTTTAAAAGTCATAAGTTTTGTTGTTGCATCTAATTTACCCAAAATATTGGATAACAAAAGATTTTCATAAACTTATTATAGCGAGGCCATGTATATATATATATAATAACAAGCGATATATTCTTGGGAAAAGTTAAAAGGATGGAACTTGAGCAATATTTTCACTTTAATTTTACCATTTCTATGACTAGACAAAATGCAAACTACAACTTTTGGACTCACAACATGTGTGTGTATATATATACATTTCCAAGAGTTTTCCAAGAGTTTGGCAGAGTATTGAGAAGTCAAAGTCCCTAAATTTGTTGATCAAACTTTACACCCATTTCGGACAACTGGTAAAGGACATCGTGAAAATTATTGATGTGATAAAAAATAGGACTACCCTCTTTATAACTGATATTCATTATTTGCTTATGCAGTAGAAACTTGTTATTGTCAGTCTTTGAAGCATAAAGTGTCTCAATCTTGTCGCACAAACTTCTGACATGTGTCTCATTCATAATATATTTTCTAACATTATCTTCAATCCATTGTCTAATGTAGCCACAAAACTGCATGTGCTCTAATTCTCAATCCTCATTTGTCATGGAGTAAGATTTATTAGATGCAAACACAGGAAAATATATTTTCTTGACAAATAGAAGATCTTTCATCTTGCCTTTTCAAGTATGAAAATTAGTACCATTCAAAGATACGACTCTTAGCATAATCCCTAGCTAAACACCATTGAAAGCAGAATTAGTCAAAAAAAACACGAAGAGTTTCCCAAGAGGATGACAGAGTATTAAGAAGCCAAAGTCTTTGAGTTTCTTCATCGAACTTTACACCCATTCTGACCAGATGGTCAAGGACACCTTGAAAATTATTTATATGATTAAAAATAGGATTGCCCTCTTTATGCCAGATATTCATCAATTGCTTAAGCAGGAATGATTTGTTTTTAACAGGTTTATTAGATATAAATACAGAAAAATGCATTTTTCATCTTACCTTTCCAAGTATGATAATTACTATCATTCAAACACAACAAAAACACACCATTTTGCTCATATTTTCCTCCATCATTCAGATAGATAATTATTAATAACCAATGCTCCGATATCAGCTGTTGGGCTCAACCAACCTAAAGAAACTCTTACATGGTGTGATATTATCCGCTTTGGCATACCATTAATAGATCTTACACTTTATATGCCGCTTTCTCATCTCGTCAACTACCAATGTGGGACTTTGATTCGCACACTCAATAATATATATATATATATATACACACACACACATAGATACACACACATACAAAAACACACACATATATATATATCTATATAGTTTAAAAATATAAAATAATATTTTTCAATTTTACCATTTCTATGAAATATGCAAACTACAGGTTTTGAACAGACTCATACCAAAGTATGTTCCTCACTACATCTCAACCTTCAACAAAAAGAAAATACTAGATATTCATGAATAAAAACTCATCTACCAGTTACCTCTATGTTGCTAATTGATTCCTAGTATAATCGTGTGTAAGACTACGTTGTTATGTGTAATTTCAGAATGTGACCGATTATAAAAATATTTATTTTTAGGTTTTGTGGAATTTAATTTTTAAGTAGACATATTCTTATTTGTATGAATTTCATAATACATGATAACGTGTCACAATAGGAAACTTTTTATTATTTTTTTAAAAATAAAACTGATGTAGGAATTTAAACGTTTTCTTTAATTCAATTAATAATATATTGTAACACCCCGTAGGATTTTAGTTTTTGTTCATATCTTAGTTTCATGTTTAGGGTGGTCCAAGGCATGAAATTTTCACAAAGTGCAGGGGACTTAGCCACTTTCAAGACCTCAAAGTTTTGAGGAATTTATTTTTGGCCTTTCTAAATCCAAAACATCAATTTTTGAGTTGAAACATGTTTGGGGATTTTAAAGGGGTATCCTGAAAGAGTTTTGAATTTTTTGGAAGGTGTTTGGGGCGTGTTTTAACCATAGAGGCAGTGGGTCTCCATCATAGGGCTATGCCGTAGAGGCTATGCTCCACGATAAGGTCCGCATTGTAGAGGTTATGTTTGTGATGACCTCTGCGATGCGGAGGTAGTGTAAATTTTTTGAGCTTCTTAAATTAAAGGACCAAGGGGTATTTGGGTCTTTTTCCCTCAACCCCAATCATCCAAAATCTATTTTTTAACACCTAAAATGATATTATTTGTCCATTATAATCAGAATTACTCACGCAGAAACCTTTCCCCCTTCCTAAGAATAAGTAATTCAAGGATTAAAGCTTCAAGCTCAAGATTTTCTTCAAAAATTTGACCACTGAGGTATGTGGGGTTTCATCAATGGGTTCCTTCCACTCTTTGAGCCCCAAAATCCTCTTTTGGTTTAAAAGTATAAATTTTATTTTATTTTATGAAATTATCAATGCAACTTATGAATTTAATCTATGTATTTCTTAGTATTTGAATTCAAGTCATGTCAATATGTGTTTCTGTAATACCCCAACGTCTTCTTAGCTAAATTTCGTCCATGGAAAGTCTAAGCATTAGATTGTAGAATGATCTAAATTAATTTTCATGTGAAATTTCCTAGATTTCAACCTTTCATTACGTAGATGACTGAATTATCTTTCTAACAATATAAGATTTGTCTAAAACGGACCCTCGGTGAAGAAGTTATGAATAATTTAAAGTTTCAGTCGTAAACATCGTCATTTTGGTGTCTAGCACATCGCGGAGAGGGTCAAATTGACAATCGTCAAATTTCAGTGGGGTTCCGTGATGGTGGTGCATTGCGGAGGCACCCAATTTCTCACTCGTCGAATTCTAGTGGACCACCGCGATTGTGGCGCATCGCAGTGGCACCAGAAATTGGGTTCTTAAGTTCAAATTTCTAGTTCCATTTAGGAGTCATTAAGGGTAATTTTGACTTTTCTCTAGCCTTTAAAACCATCCAAACAAAGGATTTAGGGTATATTTGAGCAACTTAGCTCTATTTTTTATCAAAATCATCAAGAATCCTCTCTAGAGTTTCAAACAAGAACATCAAGGAACTCAAGATTCAACCATGGGTTTTCAAAATTAATTGAAGATTCAAAATTCCCAGATCATAAGCTTCAAGAAAAACCCATTGTTTCCCTATTTCAAGGTACGCGGGGTTTTCCTAAAATTTCATGGGCGTAGAAATAATGTTTTAAGAAAAAAGGTTTTGGATTTATGAATATAGTCATATTTTAGAAGTTTTGACGATATTATTTTGGCCTTTAGGCCTTCCCCCAAATTGTTTGGAAATATATATATATATGTATGAATGTGTTTAAGGATGAATATTCAATTGAGAGCATGACTTATAATAAACCTTTCTCTTCTTATGATTTATCTCATCTTCCATATGATATGAACTGTTCTAAATTGCATCTTGTAAAGCATGTTATGAAATGTCTTGAATGATGTTATATTTGAATTATGATTTCAATTTCAAAAGAGAGAGGGTTATTTATGTTGATAAATGTTAAAAATATTCCTATAAGGAAAGTGTGCATGATTTTGCTAAAGGCACATGACCACCATATTGCTGAAGAGTTTTTGCATAGTTTTGATGTGTGTTTTGGAACATGAAATCTCTTAAACTAATTGCATGTTTGGGTGGTATGAATTGGGTTTTCATGAAAGAATCATGTATGGTACATTATGGCTCCGAAATAGGACTTGCAAGTCTTGGTGTGATGACACCAACTTAGATTATGCCATGATAATTTAGAACAGAATAGAATACATATTTAAAGTAAGAATTTTTAGATGTTGAAACTAGAATAATGCATGATTCATAACAGGATAAAATTGGGCATAAAGAGAGCTTAGGTGGTTCCCCGAAGAAGGCATGAGTCAGACAACTCATTGCCCAAAATCGTGATTTGCCGATCCAGATATAATATATTATGCTGGCCTAGTGCCGTGTGGCATATCAGAATCAGAAACTCCAACCCTTGCGGCACGCTCGGGTTGGGGGCTTCCCCGCCAAGTCAATGGAGGATTCTATATAGCCCGTGGAATATCATAATTGTAGGGGAATGCCACCTAACTCAGAAGTTATACAAAGATTATACATTGCATTGGTAAGAATGATTTGTGATTTTCAGAAAGTGCCCATGTGTTTTAGAACTATTTAACGTATAGTATCAGACGATTTGCTCTCAAACTATTTTATCTATATAAAATTTTATGCATGTGGATCAGGTGGAAGGTGTCGAACTAGCATTTTATGGACTAAAGGATGTAGCGAACCAATGGTATCATCAGTGGGAAGAGGCGAAGGGTGACAGTACTGAGCCCACAGTATGGGACAAATTTGTGGAATCTTTTCTTGACCGATTCTTTCCTTTGGAGATGAGGAAAGCTAAAGAAGAGGATTTCATGACCCTGAATCAGGGTAAGATGAGTGTTCAGGAGTATACTTTAAAGTTTAATGAGCTGGCCCATTATGCTCTTGAGATGACGAGTAGTATGAGGGACCGAATGAGGAAGTTTGCTTTTGGCCTTTCAGATAATCTGGTGCTTGAATGTCAAGGAGCGATGCTAAACAGGGAATTAGACTTTGCTAATTTGACAGTCCACATGCAGTAGGTTGAGGAGAAGAAGAAGAAGATAGCTGTTTTCAGAGAGAAGGATAGGCAGATGAAGAAAGCCAGATCAGTCGATTATAACCCTAGTCAGCAGCAGGGTGGTAATTGGGGTAACAAGTGGCAAAAGAAAAAGTTTTGGGACAAGGCAGAGTCTGCATCTAGCGCCCCAGTGCCCCAGTGCCCAGACCCCCAGTTGATAGACGCCCCTAGAGTTTTCAGAATAGTCATGGAACCAGAGCTCAGGATACTCATTCACAGGGTAGTATGGTGCAATAACATTATACTTTTCCGCGGTGCGAGACTTGTGGTAGGTATCACCCGGGAAAGTGTCATCTAGGCGCATTTGTGTGTTATTTTTGCAGTCAAACAGTCCACTTTCAGAGAGATTGTCCCTCCGCTAGGAGGAATATTAGTGGAGCTAAGTCTCAGGCAAACTCTTCCGCACTACCACCGCTCGAAATGGGAGCCACTACAGCTGTTGGAAGTGATCGTAATTAGTTATATACGTTGACCAACCAAAAGGAGGGAGAAGCCTTTCCAGATATTGTCATCGATACATTACAAATCTTTTCCTATGATGTTTTTGTGTTACTTGATCCCGGGTCTACCTTATCCTATGTGACCCTATATATGGCGGTTATTTTTAGGTTTAAGCCCGAAGTGATTTCTAAACCTTTCTCTGTTTCCACCCCGGTAGGTAATTTTGTTGTGGCAAGGAGGGTGTATAAAAATTATGTCGTGTCTATTCTTATTAGGGATACGGTGGCAAACCTCATAGAACTTGATGTGGTTGTTTTTGATGTGATCCTAGGGATGGACTGGCTCTATCAGTGTTATGCAACACTAGACTGTAGGACCCAAAAGGTTAGCTTTTCTTTTCAAAATGAGCCAACATTAGAGAGGGATGGGCACTCTTTAGCACCTAGAGGACACTTTATATCTTATCTCAGAGACTGAAAACTTATCTCCAAGGGTTGCTTATATCATCTTATTCGGGTTAAAGATTCTAACACCGAAAGTCTTTCCCTTCAGTCTATCCCTGTAGTAAATGAATTCCCAAAATTTTTCCAGATGATCTCCCAAGAATTCCACCTGATAGGGAGATAGATTTTGGCATTGATGTATTGCCAGATACCCATCCTATTTCTATTTCTCCATATAGAATGGCTTCTTCAGAGCTAAAAGAGTTAAAAGAACAACTAGCAGATCTCCTAGATAAAGGTTTTATCAGACCTTGTGTTTCGCCCTGGGGTGCACCTGTACTCGTCATACAAAAGAAAAATGATTCCCTGCGTATGTGTAGAGATTACCGCCAATTGAATAAGGTCACAGTGAAAAATAAATATCCTCTTCCTAGAATCGATGACCTTTTTGATCAACTTCAGGGTGCTAAGTGTTTTTCTAAAATAGACCTTCATATGGGATATCATCAGTTGAAAGTTAGGGAGTCATACATTCCTAAAATAGCCTTCCGAACCAGATATGATGATTATGAATTCTTGGTCATGTCATTTGGGTTGACTAATGCTCCTGCAAATTTCATGGACCTAATGAATAGGGTTTTCCATCAGTTCCTAGACCTGTTTGTCATAGTTTTTATTGATGGCATCTTGGTTTACTCTAAAATTAAGGAGGACTATGCCAATAATCTCCGCGCTATTGTTCAGACCCTCAAAGATCATAAGTTATATGTGAAATTCTCCAAGTGTGAATTCTGGCTGAATGCTATTGCTTTCTTGGGGCATATTGTGTCTAGTGAAGGGATTAATGTTGATCCCCAAAAGATTGAGGCAGTAAGAAAATGGCCCAGACCCACGACTCCAACGAACATTCGGAGTTTCTTGGGCTTAGCATGGTATTATAGAAGGTTCATAGAGAGTTTGTCCTCCATAGCTGCACCACTTACTAAGTTGACTCAGAAAAAGGTGAAGTTTTTGTGCTCTGACTCTTATAAGAATAGTTTTGAGAAGTTGAAAGACAAGTTGACTACGACTTCTATTTTGACTCTTCCGAAAGGTACAATGGGTTTTGTTGTGTACTGTGATGCATCCCGTGTGGGACTTGGGTGTGTACTCATGCAGCACGGTAAGGTGGTGGCTTATGCATCTAGGTAGTTAAAGGTGCATAAGCGGAACTACCCCACTCATCATTTGGAATTAGCAGCTGTGGTGTTTGCACTTAGAATTTGGAGGCATTATCTTTATAGGGTGCATATTGATGTTTTCACTGACCATAACAGTTTGCAGTTTTTTTTCTCGTAGAACGAACCAAACCACAGGCAAAGGTGTTGGATGGAGCTTTTGACAGACAATGACATGATCCTTCACTATCATTCGAGTAAGCCAAATATTGTAGCGGATGCCCTCAGCAGATTGTCTAAGGGCAGCCTTTCTCATGTTGAGAAAGGTAAGAGAGAGATGGAGAAAGATATTTAATGGCTTGTAATCTAGGAGTGCGACTCTTGGATTCTGAAGATGAAGGAATGGTTGTTCATAAGATAGCTACGCCTTGTCTTTGTGTGGAAGTTAAAGAGAAACAGGTTGAAGATCACATTTTGATGCAAATTAGGAATGATGTGGGTCATCAAAAGGTGATGTCTTTTGAGATCGGTGGTGATGGTATTTTGAGATAACAGGGTAGATTATGTGTACCAGAGATGGATGGTTTGCGGAATAAAATCCTTGACGAAACTCATACTTCAAGATATGTTGTTCACCCAGGCTCTACTAAGATGTACCTTGATCTGAAATCTATATATTGGTGGAATAATATGAAACGTGGTGTGGCTAACTTTGTTTCCAAGTGTTAGAATTGCCAATAAGTTAAAGTAGAACATATAAGGCCAGGTGGTTCTACCCAAGAAATAGCTTTGACCTTGTGGAAGTGGGAGATGATTAATATAGGCTTTATTATAGGACTTCCGAGGTCCTAAAACCAGTACGATTCCATTTGGGTGATTGTAGATAGACTGACCAAGTCAGCTCACTTTCTGTCTGTCAGGACTAACTATTCGGGTAAGGATTATGCAAAGTTTTTTGTTGCAAAAATAGTTCGTTTGCATGGTGCACCTATGTCCATCATATCCAACTGAGGTACACTATTTTTTTCTCAGTTTTGGAGATTGTTTTAGAGAGGTTTAGGTACCCAAGTGAACCTAAGTACTACTTTTCACCCTCAGACTGATGGGTAGGCTGAACGCACCATTCAGACCCTTGAGGACATGTTGAGGGCCTAAGTGATTGATTTCAAAGGTAGTTGGGTAGAGCACTTGCCATTGATAGAGTTCGCGTATAATAATAGTTTCTATTCTAGCATTCGAATGGCGCCATTTGAGGCATTGTATGGGAGAAGATGTAGGTCACCAATAAGGAGGTATAAAGTGGGTGAGATGCAGATGTTTGGTCCTGATATTGTTCATCAGGTGATGGAAGCTGTGAAAGTCATTAGGGAACAACTTAAGACAGCTCAGAGTCGTCAGAAATCTTATGTCGACGTTAGGCGAAGAGATTTAGAGTTTGAGGTTGGTGATTGGGCATTCCTAAAAGTTTCTCCTATGAAGGGAGTCATGCGATTCAGGAAGAAAGGTAAATTAAGTCCTCCCTATATAGGACCATACCAGATTTTGAGGAGAATAGGTTGTGTTGCGTATGAGTTAGAATTTTCTGCCAGTTTGGGTTCTGTCCATCTGATATTTCACATATCTATGTTAAAGAAATGCATTAGAGACCATTCTTTGGTGTTGCCTGTAGAAGAGATCAAGGTGACAGCCTCCTTATCATATAAAGAGGAACCTATAGCAATCCTAGATCGTTAGGTCCGGAAGTTGAGAAGTAAAGAAATAGTTTCAATTAAGGTGTTGTGAAAAAATCAGAAGGTTGAAGAAGCCACTTGGGAATCAGAAGACGGTATGAGAGAAAGATACCCATACCTTTTTAACCCAGTAGATAGCGGAGTTAAAGGTACAACCATTACCTAAATATTTATATGCTTTAGTATGCTTGGAATCATGCTTGTCTGTGTTCTGCATCATCATTCAAGGATGAATGATCCCAAGGGGGGGATACTGTAACACTCCGACATCTTCTTAGCTAAATTCCGTCCATGAAAAGTCTAAGAATTATCTTCTAGAATGATCTAAATTAATTTTCATGTAGAATTTCCTAGATTTCAATCTTTTAATACGTAGATGACTAAATTAGCTTTCTAATGATATAAGATTCATCTCAAATGGACCCTCGGTGAAGAAGTTTTGAAAAATTTAAGGTTCCAGTCATAAACATCGTCATTTTGGTGTCTAGCGCATCGCGGAGAGGGAAAAATGGACAATCATCAAATTCCAGTGGGGTTCCACTATGGTGGCGTGTCGCAGAGCTACCCAATTTCCCACTCGTTGAATTCCATTGTACCACCGTGATTGTGGCGCATCGCGGTGGCACCCAAAATCGGGCTTTTAAGTTCAAATTTTCAGTTCCGTTTAGGAGTCATTAAAGGTAATTTTGACTTTTCCCTAGCCTTTAAAACCGTCCAAACAAAGGATTTAGGGTATGTTTGAGCAACTTATCATCAAAATCATCAAGAGTACTCTCTAGAGTTTCAAACAATAACTTCAAGGAACTCAAGATTCAACCATGGGTTTTCAAAATCGATTGAAGATTCGAAGTCCCCAAATCATAAGCTTCAAGAAACACCTATTGTTTCCCTATTTTGAGGGACACAGGGTTTTCCTAAAATCTCATTGTAATACCCCGAGAAATTTTTCGTTGAAATTTTGTGCGTAAATGTGTTGGGTTCTATCTTCTAGAATAAATTATAAATTTTTCATGCATAATATCTTAGATTATGACCCACCATTGCGTATAGTATCAAATAATATTTCCAACCATATGCGTATCATCCAAAACGGACAACCGAGCGACGAGTTATGAACATTCCGATCGAACCATGAATTGTAGTGAACAGTAAAACGTGCAGGAAAAAGTACTGAGGCCTGGCGTATTTTTGCTCCAACTTTAAATGATCATAACTCCTTGTACATAATGATCTGGGTGATCTACTATATATCAATGAAAAGCTCTGCAAGTCCTCTTTCCAATAAAATTGGTTTCATCTAATTTGTCTATCGGAACAAAACTTTATGGTCGATCTACTTCAGCCTATCAAAAGTGAATTTTTAGGTCAACTTAAACCGATCATAAATCCTTATACACAATGATCTAGGTGAGATACTATATATCAATGGAAAGATATGAGAGGCCTCTTTCTAATGAATTTGGTTTCATCCAATTTGAATATCGGAGTAAAACGTTATGGTTGATCTACTTCAAACTATCAAAACAGTCCACCAAAGGACAAATTCAAGAATTTTTTTGATTTTTAGGGGCGTTTTGGTCATTCCCCCTCACACTAAATCTGTCCAAACCCTATATTAAAGCCTATTATAAGCATTATATGTTATATTTCATCAAATTCCCTCAAAAAGAAAACCCTAAGCTCCTACATCAAACTTAAAGATCCTCTAAAGTTCACCATTAATTCTGCAAATTTATTCAAGATTCCAAGTTCCTAGTTCAAGAACTTCAAGAACCATCATTCAAAGGCACGATTAACATCTCAAAAATGAGTATCGATCTAAAATTCATCATTCAAGGTATGTGGGGTTTTTCAACAAGAACTCTCTTTCGTTCTTGTGCCCAAAAGTAATTTTCTTTACAAAGGCATGATTTTTATTTGATTTTTATGAATTTGAAGCATGAACCCATATCTTATGATGATTATTATGAAATCTTGATATTTATGATTTTGAAAGATGAATTTATATGTGTGGAGATATAAAGCATGAATCTTGAATGATATTTATCATGATTTTGATAATTGGATTGTGAATCCCTATTGGAAATTGTGTTTTTTTGAGAAAGTGCGTGTTATAAGCACGTTGATGTTGAATTGAGATATTTTGAATGATTTGACCTTTTGGTCTTAATGGAGTTGTTTTGAACTCGAGTGTGAAAGAAATCCACAATGTTGTTGATTTTGATAGATGAGAAGCATGATGGCTCCCGATGTATCTTTATATATTACTGAAATTGTTTTGTTGTGGATTGTCTTTGAAATGATCTGAGCTATGTCTGGGAGAAATCTTTAGCACCGAGTGGGAGGTATAAAGCGACCTTACTTCTCTAGAACTACGTGCCCCCGTAGGAGTGAGCCTGAGGCTAATCTGTATAGTGATCACTAGTTTGTGTGGATTTGATATCGATAGTCCTACTCCGATCGCAAGGATATGATGGATCTACCCAATGTAGGTTGTACGTTGGACTCTATATAGCTCACATAGTTTATGTCAGTTATAGGATCTCCCAGAGTGTGTGTGTTTCCTTGTGTCTATGGTGAATGGTGAAGTGATTTGAAAGTAGAATTGTGAAATTTATTCTTTCGAGAGATTTAAATGATATTTAGATTATGAGAATTGATATTCTTGACGAACTGAAAGTGATTGACAAATTATATGATGACTCACATGTGTTATTGTACTTATTTCATCCTCTCATGATTATGATAATTTTTTTTAGGCTATGTAAGTCTATCATACATCCTGCATATATCTTATAAATATTTATGATGATGATGTTTATAAAACTGCATACACCCCTATATTCTCGATTTCTTTCCATGGTACTGACCCACATCTTCGGATGTGGGCTGTATTTTCTTAGAATGTAGGTTCAGGTGCTTAGTTTTAGGTTCTATGGTGATTCTTCGGGCATGCTATTCTATATCCTCTGTTGTGGTGAGTCCTCATATTTCGAGGACGTGATATTTGATGTTGGTTTCACAGAATTATTTACTTTTGATAACTGAGTATGAGTCAGTTGGGGCATGTCTCAATGGCTCACTGGTTTTAGTGATATTCTTAGAGGCTTGTCAGACTAGTATAGATATTGGTAGTTGACTAATAATTCATATTTTGTTAGCTTTCTGAAATTATTTTATTCTTGGATGATGATTAGTCTTTTGATATTTTAGGGTTATTTATGGAAACCCCGTTGATTTGTGTTAAAGTAAATGTAAATGGCTCAAAGGGTTAGCTTGGGGCTCCTCGTAGCCTCAAGCACCGTGTGACGCTTCGGGACCCATTTTTTGGGGCGTTACAAATTTGGTGTCAGAGCCTAAGGTCTTAAGGTATCCTAGGGAGTCTGACAAGCCGCGTTAAGTAGAGTCTTGATCATCAGTGTGTAGCGCGCCACATATATGAGCAAGAGGCTACAAGACGTCTTTGGAAAAAGTGTGATTCTTTCTTTTAGAAGTCTATCATGCTTAAATTATATCTCTCTGCTATTGAATCATGCTCTCCTCTTTCAGAAATATGGCTCCACGTTGAGCGAGAAGAAATAATGATGGTCAACAACCTCAACCCGCTGACCCATTGAATGAAAATGTGTCTCATGCTGAATTTTGGGTAGCCTTTCAGGCGCTGACCCAAGCTATTACTGCAAATATTCAGGCCAACCTGGCCCCAGATCCACAATAGTAGGGAGGTGATTCAGCTACTTCCAGGATCCGTGGCTTCATGCGGATGAATTCGCCATAATTCTATCGGTCTAAGTCTGATGAAGATCCATGGTTGTTTTTAAAGGAGGTGCGGAAGATTACTCAGGTGATGCATGTATCTGAGGAATATAGTGTGGAGTTGGCTGGGTATAGGTTGAAAGACCTTGCTTATGACTAGGTTGTTTCTTATAGGAAAGGTAGAGGTGAGGGAACTGTCCCTACAACTTAGCAAGAGTTCTAGGATGCATTCCTGGATAAGTTTTTTCCTTTGGAGATGAGGGAGGTAAAGGTGGAAGAGTTTATGAACCTGCGATAGGGCTCTATGACTGTTAGGGAGTACTGTCTAAAGTTCAATCAGTTAGCCAAGTATGCTCCTGACTTAGTGGCTGATAATCGGGCTAGGAGCATCTAGTTATGTGGTTAAAGAGTGTAGGTCTGCTATGCTGAATAGTGAGATGAATCTTTCTAGGATGATGACTTATGCCCAACAGATTGAGGTAGACAAGATTAAGGAAAGAGATAGAATGAGAGGGAGTAAGAGAGCTAGGTTCGAGCAGCACAGAAAGGGTCAGACTAGATCACAGGGAGGGAGTCACCCTTAGTATTAGGATCGTTCATCTATTCTAGCACCGTCATCTGCTAGTGCTCCCATGCCTAGAGGTAGGCAGGATCAAGGTAGCAGGTCATATGCATCCAGGTCCCAATACAGTGCTGGCAGTAAGCCAAATTATCCCCTGTGTCCTAAGTGTGGTAGGGCTCATTCGAGTAAGTGTTGGGGTAAGAAGAGGGGTTATTTCTAGTGTGGTGAAATGGTTCACAGATTTAGAGATTATCCACAGGATGGACAAGGGCGTTGTTACTATAGCCCTTAGACCCAGACTCAGACTGTTAGTGCTCCAGTTCCAGCGACTCGCCCAGCCCCAGCTCAGGGTGCCTCTTCTAGCAATGCTAGCGGGCAGTGCCTGAATAGATTCTATGCTTTACCGTCCCTCCAAGAATAGGAGGACTCTCCCGATGTTGTTACTGGTATGCTTTGTATATTTTAGTTTGATGTGTATGCTTTGTTGGATCCTGGATCCAGTTTCTCATATGTTACACCTTTGATTGCTGTGAATTTTGAAATGAGTTCTGAGATTATTCTTAAGCCTATCCTAGTTTCTGCCCCAGTGGGTGATTCGATTATTGCCCAGAAGTGTATAAAAAGTGTCTTGTTACCGTTCTTCATAGAGTCTTGTTGGCTGATCTGATTGAGTTAGACATGGTAGATTTTGATATGATTCTAGGTATGGACCTGCTGTATTCTTCTTATGCCTCTATTGATTGTCGGACTCGAATGGTCAAGTTTTAGTTTTTGTGTGCATCGGTGTTTGAGTGGTCTGGGAATTCTGTGTCACCCAAGAGTCATTTTATCTCTTACCTCAAAGCTTGAAATCTTATTTCCAAGGAGTGTATTTACCATTTGGTTAGAGTCAAGGACACTACGTCTGAGACTCCAACTCTCTAGTCTATTAACGTCGTCAATGAGTTTTCTGATGTCTTTTCGGATGATCTCCCAGGGATACCTCGTGATAGAGAGATAGAGTTTGGGATTGATCTTCTTCTTGAGACTCAACCCCTTTTTATTTCTCCTTACCGTATGGCCACTGCAGAACATAAGAAGTTGAAAGAGAAACTCAAAGATCTACTAAATAAGGGTTTTATAAGACCCAGTGTTTCTCTTTGGGGTGCTCCTGTGTTGTTTGTGAGAAAGAAAGATGGCTCTTTGCGTATGTGCATTGATTATCGCCAATTGAATAAAGTCACCGTAAAAAATAAATACCCCCTTCTGAGAATAGATGATTTGTTTAACCAATTGCAAAGTGCAAGTTATTTCTCAAAGATAGACCCTCGTTCCGGCTATCATCAACTCAAATTTAGGGAGTGTGACATCCCAAAAATAGCTTTTCGAACTTGTTATGGCCATTTTGAGTTTCTTGTTATGTCTTTCGGGTTGATTAATGCCCCAGCAGCTTTCATGGACCTCATGAATCGAGTGTTCAGGCCATATCTGGATATGTTTGTCATTGTATTCATCGATGATATACTGGTGTACTCCCGTAGTGAGGATGAACATTCTGATCATCTCCGAATTGTCTTGCAAACCCTTAGAGATCACAAGTTATTTGCCAAGTTTAGTAAGTGTGAGTTTTTTCTAAGGTCAGTTGCTTTTTTTGGTTATATCATTTCTTTCGAGGGTATTAGAGTTAATCCCCAAAAGACCGAAGCTGTTAGAAATTGGCCTAGACCTATTTCTCTGACTGATATACAAAGTTTCTTGGGTTTAGCTGGCTATTACCGCCATTTTGTTGAGGGTTTCTCCTCTATAGCGTCTCATATGTCTTGATTGACTCAAAAAAAGTGAAGTTCTTGTGGTCTTAATCTTGTGAGAAGAGTTTTTAGGAGTTGAAGACTCGACTCACTTCAGCCCCTGTTTTGACTTTGCCTGATGGTGTTGATGATTTTATGGTGTACTATGATGCTTCGAGAGTTGGATTGGGTTGTGTATTGATGCAGAAAGGTAAGGTAATAGCTTATGCTTCTAGACAATTGAAATTCCATGAGAAAAATTACCCCACCCATGACCTTGAGTTGGCTGCTGTTGTCTTTGCCTTGAAAATATGGAGACACTATTTGTATGGTGTCCATGTTGATGTTTTCACTGATCATAAGAGTCTGCAGTATGTGTTTACCTAGAGAGAATTGCATCTTAGGCAGAGACTATGGTTAGAATTGTTAAAGGACTATGATATGAATGTGCTGTACCATCCGGGCAAGGCCAATGTTGTGGCGGATGCCCTAAGTAGAGTGTCCATGGGTAGTGTTTCACATGTGGTAGACGGTAAGAATGAGTTGGATCGTGATGTATATCGTTTGGCTAGATTAGGGGTTAGGTTTTTTGACTCTGCTGAAGGTAGTATTGGGGTTCAGAGTAGTTTCGAATCTTCCTTGGTTTCGAAAGTGAAGGAAAAACAATACTTAGATGCTAGTTTGGTCAGACTGAAGGAGTCAGTCAAGGACCAAAAAGTAGAGGTTTTCTCCCAAGGGGGAAATGGTGTGTTGAGTTTGCAGGGTATATTGTGTGTCCTGAATGTTGATGATCGGAGTAAAACGTTATGGTTGATCTACTTCAGACTATCAAAACAGTCCACCAAAGGACAGATTCGAGATTTTGTTTTGATTTTTAGGGGTGTTTTGGTTATTCCCCCTCACACAAAATTCATCCAAACCCTATGTTAAAGCCTATTAGAAGAATTATATGTTATATTTCATCAAATTCCCTCAAAAAGAAAATCCTAAGCTCCAACATCCAACTTCAAGAACCTCCAAAGTTCACCATTGATTTTGTAAATTTATTCAAGATTCCAAGTTCCTTGTTCAAGAACTCCAAGAACCATCATTCAAAGGCACGATTAACATCTCAAAAACTAGTATCAATCTAAAGTTCATCATTCAAGGTATGTAGGGTTTTTCAACAAGAACTCTCTTTCGTTCTTATGCCCAAAAGTAATTTTCTTTACAAAGGCATGATTTTAATTTGATTTTTATGAATTTGAAGCATGAACCCATATCTTTTGATGATTATTATGAAATCTTGATGTTTTGTATTTTGAAAGATGAATTTACATGTGTGGAGACATAAAACATGAATCTTGAACGATATTTTTCATGATTTTGATATTTGTGTCGTGAATCTCCATTGTAAATTGTGTTTTTTTTTGAGAATGTGTGTGTTATAAGTACGTTGATGTTGAATATTTGAGATATTTTGAATGATTTGACCTTTTGGTCTTAATGAAGTTGTTTTGAACTCGAGTGTAAAAGAAATCCACAATGTGGTTGATTTTGATAGATGGGAAGCATGATGGCTCCCAATGTATATTTATATATTACTAAAATTATTTTATTGTGGATTGTCTTTGAAATGATCTGAGCTAAGTTCGGGAGAAATCTTTAGCACCAAGTGGGAGGTATAAAGCGACCTTACTTCCCTAGAACTACATGCCCCCTAGGAGTGAGCCTGAGGCTAATTTATATAGTGATCACTAGTTTGTGTGGACTTTATATCGATAGTCCTACTCTGATGGCAAGGATAGGACGGCTCTCCTCAACGTGTCTTGTATGTTGGACTCTATGTAGCTCACATGGTTTATGTCGGTTATAGGATCTCCCAGTGTGTGTGTTTTTCCTTGTGTCTATGGTGAATGGTGAAGTGATTAGTGGAATTGAGCAAGTTATTCTTTTGAAAGATTTAAATGATATTTACATTGTGAGAATTGATATTCTTGATGAACTGAAAGTAATTGACAAATTATATGATGACTCACATGTGTTATTGTACTTATTTCATTCTCTCATGATTATGATGATTTTATTCGGGCTATGTGAGTCTTTCATACATCCTGCATATTTATTATAAATATTTATGATGATGATGTTTATACAACTGCATATACCCCCATATACTCAGTTCCTTTCCATGGTACTGACCCACATCTTCGGATGAAGGCTGCATTTTCTCGGAATATAGGTTCAGGTGCTCAGTTCCAGGTTCGACAGTGATTCTTCAGGTACGCTATTCTACATTCTCTGTTGTGGTGAGTCCTCATGTCCCGAGGCAATAATGTCTGATGTTGGTTGCACGGAATTGTTTACATTTGATAACTGAGTATGAGTCAGTTGGGGCATGTCTCAGTGGCTCGCTGGTTTTATTGATTTTCTTAGAGGCTCTTCAGACTTTTATAGATGTTGGGAGTTGACTAATAAGTTGTATTTTGTTATCTTTCTGAAATTATTTTATTCTTGGATGATGATTGCTCTGTTGATATTTGAGGGTTATTTATGGAAACCCTATTGATTTGTGTTGAACTGAATGAAAACGGCTCAAAAGGTTAGCTTGGGGCTACTCGTAGACTCAAGCACCGTGTGATGCTCTGGGACCCATTTTCCGGGGCTTTACACTCATGGTCTTAGAATCATGTTTTAAGAAAAAGGGTTTTGGATTTATGAATATAATCATATTTTAGAAGTTTTGACGATATTGTTTTGGCCTTTAGGCCTTCCCCCAAATTGTTTGGAAAATTATATAGATATATATATATATATATGTATGAATGTGTTTAAGGATGAATATTCAATTGAGAGCATGACTTATAATCAACCCCTCTCTTGTTATGATCTTTCTCATCTTCCATATGATATGAATTGTTCTAAACTGCATCTTGAAAAACATGTGATGAAATGTCTTGAATGATGTTATATTTGAATTATGATTTCAATTTCAAAAGAGAGAGGGTTGTTTATGTTGATAAATGTTGAAAATATTCCTGTAATAGAGGAGTGCATAATTTTGTTAAAGGCATATGACCACCATATTGTTGAAGAGTTTTTGCATACTTTTGACGTGTGCTTCGAAACATGAAATCTGTTAAACTAATTGCATGTTTAGGTGGTCTGAATTGGGTTTTCACGAAAGCATCATGTTTGGTACATTATGACTAAGAAATAGAATTTTCAAGTCTTGGTGTGATGACACCAACTCAGATTATGCCATGGTAATTCAGAACAGAATATAATACATGTTTAAAGTTAGAATTTTTAGATATTGAAATTAGAATAGTGTATGATTCAGAACAGGATAAAATTTGGCATAAAAAGAGCTTAAGTGGTTCCCCGAAGAAGGCATGAGTCAGAAAACTCATTATCCAAAACAGTGATTTGTCGATCCAGGTATATTATATTACACTGACCTAGTGCTGTGTGGTGTATTAAAATAAGAAACTCCAACCCTTATGGTACACTCGAGTTGGGGGATTTCCTGCCGAGTCAATGACAGATTCCATACTGCCCGTGGAATATCAGAATTGTAGTGGAGTGCCACCTAACTCAGAAGTTATACAAAGATCAGACATTGCATTGATAGGAATGATTTGTGATTTTCAGAAAGTGCCTATGTGTTTTAGAAGTATTTCATGTCTAGTATCTGAAGATTTGCTCTCCAACTATTTTATATATATAAAAGTTTTATTATGGAATACTTTGCGTACCAGTACATCTGTATTGACATGAAATAGGGGTAATATAGGGGTCCAGAAAGGTAGTAGATTCGTCAAACATAGTTTGCAGTATTTAGTTGGTGAGCCTTCTCTTTTTCAGAAGGCCTATCTTTCATATTATGACCCTTATTATTGTTTTGGTCTACTGGGGGCCTTATCTTAATTTTCAGAAAGTTATGAGATTTTCATGTAGTAGAGATTTTGTAGACTGAGTCAGATGTTATTTAGTTGTAGTTTCACTACAGTTTTCCATACTTATGTTGATAGTAGAATTTGACCATGTTTCTATAGCTGACTATGTTTCTGCATTTTCTTTATTATATGAGTGTTGTGCATGATTACCAGATAGAGAAGGGCATTCCAGGCCTTTATGGTTCGGGATGTCCATCACGGCCAGGCCCTAGTTCGGGTTGTGACAGTTTTCGATGTGATTTAAGCTATTTCATGTTTTAAATTTTTAAATCCCTGTCATATCCCATTGACTTCATGTTAAATCATAAAGTTATGAACTAAACCATATGGAAGTGTTATCCTCCTAAGTTTTATGCATCCCCATGTTCAAATTCATGTATCTCTCTCATTCATTGAAATATCTTATATTTTGTGTATTTGCCTGGTATCTTGTGTCTTGAGCCGGGGGTCTATCGGAAACAGCCTTTCTACTTCTTTAGAGGTAGAGGTATGGACTGCGTACATCTTACCCCCCCAGACCCCACCAGGTGGGAATACACTGGGTTTGTTGTTGTTGTTGTTGAATTATGATTTTATGTCACCATTTTAAGTGTTGTTATTAAATTTTATTATCATTCAGTGCTAGCGGGTTATGAACAGCCGATACCTATTTGTTTCTATATGTCTTTATTTTCAACTCACAAGTCAGTCAGACCATGATTTTAATACTACGCTCAGAATATCATGTTTATGTTGAGAACTTACAAGTACAGTACCACATCATGTTATGCCAATAATAATAATAGTGTCAATTTAGTTGGGAGTAGGATTTAGCATCGAGTGAATGTAGGGATGACGACTTCCCCATCAGTTTAGGCAGAGTCACTAGTAGTAGTCCCTAAGCTCCAGAACTACGTAGCCGATGTAGGTCATGAGCAGTAATTGCCCATTTGGGCTTAACCCCCTAGTCCTTCGAGAATCACAATTAGTGGATCTACACAGCCATGTGTTAGTACCCGTGGCAAGGTACTGATGCCCTTCCAACTGGGATATAGGTAGGACCCAGATTTGTTCAGATAGAGGCATGTCAGTTAAATAATAGCTCACATAGATTTATCTAGTAATTAGTCTATTTCAGTTTAGGTTTTCTTGACCAAATAGTCAGATTTCAATATTCATTCAGCTAGTTTTACAGATTATATCAGTTATTCAAATCATGTCAGTACATACTATACTTGGCCTTACATTTACAGTTTTACATGTCATGCATTCATGTTCAGATTCTACGTGTATTTCAGTAGTCTTTACGTCACTTACTAATACATTAAAAGTACTAATTTCATATTTCTCTCTCCTCTATGTTGTCTTATAACATAGGTTCAGACGTACAGTTCACTAAGCATCCTTAGACAGATCAACATCTTACCACTAGTAGTATGGTGAGTCCTTATCAATCGTGATATTAATTTATTTTAGTTACTTAATACAGTAACTTTATTGTCAGTCTATCAGAGTTAGTTGGAGACTTGTCCCATTAACTCCTTATGTAGAGGCTTTTAGATGTTCAGATTAGATGTTTTAGATAGCCAGTTTAGCTTGCAGATGTTATCAGTCATTTCTTTTAGACATGTTATATATATTCAGTCCAGTATTCCATTTTGTACCATATTTCATCACTTTATCTTTTGCACATGTTATTTCAGTATTAATTTATTCAGTGCTCATAGTAGGTACCAGATTATTAATTATCTTGGGGTCAATTGTAGACTTAAGAACCGTGTCGCGACTAGGGAGTTGCCTCGAGTTGAGACAAGCTTTGGTAGCAGAACCTAAGGTTTCAGAGTGTCCTATAGATTCTGAAAGCCGTGTTGAGTAGAGTCTTGTGCATGAGTGTAAAACATCCGACTCTTATGGGCAATAGACTATGAGATATTCGTAGGATAGTTTTCTTTTTTTCAGTGTTCATGTCATGCAAAAAAGCATAAGATCTATTAAATTCCTTCCTTTCTAACCTATCTTTTATTTGATTTACAGAAAAATGCCTCCCATACGAAAAAACGAAAGAAGGAAGGAGGATCAGCCTGCACTACCACCTGTTCACGAAGAACCTTTGAATGACCATGTCTATGACACCAAGTTCAAGGCTATTTTCATGGCCTTAACCTATTCAGTAGCTGCTCAAAACAATCAGTAGGCTGTTGCTCCATCCAATCCAGTGTCAAATACAACTCTAGCTTAAATCCAGGATTTCACTCAAATGAATCCACCTTTATTTTTTGCATCCAAGTTTTAGGAGGATTCGTGGGAGTTTTTGGATGTTGTGTAGAAATTAACAGATAGCATAGGTGTCACCTAATGAGAGTGTAGACTTAGCCCCTTATCAGTTGTAGGGAATAGCTCACACTTGGTTCAAGTAGTGGAAAGAGGATAGAGGTTTTGAGGCAGGGCCTATTGAGTGGGAGGAGTTTTCCACGACTTTCTTAGATCAGTTTTTCCCACTAGAGTTGAGGGAAGATAAATTTCAGAAGTTCATTAATTTGAAGCAAGGTAGCATGAGTGCGAAGGAGTATTCTCATAAGTTCCCTCAGTTGGCAAGGTATGCTCAAACTATGATGGATGACTTTAGGGCTAGGATGAGTAAGTTTGTACCTATCATATCTGATAGTGTGGTTAAGGAGTGTAGGACCGATATGTTGATTAAGGAGATAGACCTTTCTAGACTTATGGTTCATGCTCAGCAAATTGACGAGTAGAATCACAAGGAGAAAGAAAGTGAGAATAAGAGGGTTGAGACAGGTAGTTTTATCTTTTCTCAGCCAAGGTCGGAAGATTCTTACTTCCTCTCAAAATTTTCATATCTATCTCCATGTTTAGCCAGTGTACTAGTGCCTATGTTCTAACAGGATGGTCGAGATAGAGGGCCAGGCTCTAATTACCAAGGTAGTGTGAATAGTGGGTGTACTAATCCACTTTGTAGGAAGTATGGTAAATATCATCAGGGTGAATGAAGATTAGATAGTGATTTGTTCTATGGTTCTTACCAGATCAAGGAATGTTTAATGGTTGCCCAAAAAGGAATGGTGTAATACCCCGTACTTCTACCTAGCTTGAAATCATCCCAAGAATGTTAGAAACTTTGAAATATGATCCATTTTTGTACACGTAAAATTTTAAGATTTTCACTTTTTATCATGTGGGAAATTGAATTAGATTTCCAACGGTACCAATTTCATCAAAATCCGATATCAGAGTAAAATGTTATGGATATTTTACTAAGAGCTGTCAGAATCACCCAGGTGCGGTGGCCAGGTTGACGGACCATCAATCTAGCGATGGACCATCATCTAGACCATCCCTGCTAAGGCAGTGAGTCAAACTTCTTAATAAGGTGCGACGTACAGGTTGACGGACCGTCGAACTTGCGACGGACCATCGCCCAAGCCGTCACTATAAGGAAGTGAGTTTTTTTTTGGTCTACGTACGATGATTGAAATGATGGGCCATCAAGCCAGTGAAGGACCATCGCAGGTCCCGTTTAGTGAATTTTAAGTCATTTTTAAAGGATATTTGGGTTTTCTTCCATCCATTTTAATCCATAATTATATCAGACCAAGGCTCATAAGTTCATTATTCATTCACAACATCAAATTAGGGTTTTCTCTCAAAGATAATCCCCAAGAACAAGATCTAAATCCTTCTTCAAGAAACTAAGAAATTTGAGTTCTTCAAGTCCAAGAACTTCAAGAAACTCACAATCAAGAAATGTCATGTCTTGATTCATGGTCCCTTTCACCCATAAAGCTCAAGAATCTTTTTCAAAAATCTAAGATTTGTGTATTGATGAACGTTCATGATTTAAATTGAATTGAAATTCGTGTTCATGATGTTATGGGGGTTTTGATTCATGCTCTAAATTACATATTCCAATAACTAATCCTATTATATAAAGATTTGCATAATAACCATGATAAAACCCCTTCAATTTACAAGTTGATTAATGTATACATGATTATTAGATGTGTTGATGATTGTATAACCACAACATGCTCCCCATGTGTTTGATTAAATTCCAATGCAAAGGAAAAGTGCTATACTAGTATAATAATATATAATCCCCATTCATGTACAAGTTCATGCATGTCAAGTGTTTGATGAAATGTCTTAATCAATGAACTATGGATTATTGATGTTAGTCATGTATTTAAGAAAGTCATGCTTTGTCAGGTTCTTTCCATCGAGTTCTGGGGGTACTTGTACCCGATAATTTAGTTGTATGCCTAGATCCAGTGTCATGTTTTCGCGATACTCTCAGTGAAGCCATGATCCATAGAGCCCAGTCAGTCATGTGACTCAGGAAAACCCAAAAATCTCAGTAATCTCAGTAATTCAGTAATATCAGTGATCTCAGTACTCAGTAATCTTGGTAACCTCAGTATTTCCAGTAAATCTTAGTAACTTCAGCACTCTCAGTCAGTTCTCAGATCTCAGTAGAGTTCCGTCAGTCAACGGAACTTAGTGAACTCAATTTAGCTCCACTAAACAATAATATTAGTATCAATTCAGTTTGGTTAATCAGTTCAGCGTCTATTCAGTTGGGAGTAGGATTCATCACCGAGTGAACCCAAGGATGGGGATTCACCTATTATTCAGTGGAGGGTGTGATCCTTAGAAGCAATCCTTGTATTCTAGAACTACATAGCAAGCGTGGGTTGAGATGCACCTTATGCGTGTAGGGACTTATACATCTCATTTGGGCTACCTACTAGGAGGGGTTGATGGAAGTGCTCCCTGTCAGAGAGGGTATACTTACAACTAGTCTTTATCCATGGCACGGTATTGACACCCTTCCAGCTGGGGTTACAGGTTGGACCCTACCAATTCAGTTTTGGGGCATGTCAGTTAGATAACTACCTCCAACTATTTAAGTTATAAAATTAGGGCTGTCAGGTACAGTCATCCAATCTCAGTAATAGAACTTAGATAGTTCTATAGAATTTAGGGCTGTCCGATACAGTCAACTCAGAATAGTACGAAACTCAGCTATTCCATCAGAAACTAGACTGTCAGGTATAGTCGTTCAGTATCATTTATTTTAGTTATACAATTATCAGTATCTTATGTTATCAGTACTCAAACTCAGAAATCCTGTTATCACAACCCTAGTTACAGTGATTATGTATTCATGCATGTATTCTCACATTCATATTATTCAGTCAGTTAGTATAGATCAAGCATGTAAACCTTTTTCATTTAGCCTACCTCTCATACATTCCAGTACATTCAAGGTACTAACGCATTTGCACTATGGTGTCTTATACCATAGGTTTAGAAGCACGAGCTCCAGATCATCAGTAGCATTCTAGTCTCCACAGTCAGAGTTAGCAGTGAGTCCTCATCTTTTAAGGACATGATGATTTATTTATTATCTCATTCATTAGTTTATTAGTTGGAGTTAGTTGGGGATATGTCCTATTATCTCCTTATTTAGACAGTTATGTTTTAGAGGTATTTCAGACTACAGTATGTTTAGACAGTTTTGTTTTGGGCATTTATACCTCATCCCAAAAATTATATTTTATTGGATATTATGTTATAGTTTGAATCTTATGGCCTTTTAGTTCATGTTTCCATATTATACAGTATATCATACAGTATATAGACACAGATATCAGTCATGAGTTAGCTTCTGGTCCTTCAGGGTCATGAGCACCGTGTAGCTTTTTGGGTACCAGATTTAGGGCATTATAAAGGGATTCGCTCCAATAGAGCCAACCTAAGTTTTCATCAACTCTAATAGGTCCCCAAATCAAAAGGATGACACCTCTAGTGCTACTAGTAGGCAGTACCAGAATAGATTTCTTGCCCTCCAGACATGATATGATTAGGAAAGTTCTCCTGATGTGGTTATTAGTAAATTGTAAGTTTATCCTCTTCATGTTTATGCCTTGTTATACCCCGGAGTTTTTCTTTCTTTTGCAACTCCTTATATAGTTGTAGACTTTGGTGTCAGTCCTGAAATATTAGTAGAGCCTTTCTCAGTGTCTACCCTAATGGGTTAGTCTATTATAGATAGAATTAGAGATAACTGATTTTGATGTCATTTTAGGCATGGATTGAATCCACTCATGCTATGCCTTAGTTGACTGTAGAAATCGAGATGTATAATTCCAGTTTCCTAACAAACTAGCTATCAAATAGAAAGGTAGTACTTCAATGATTAAAGGTCAGTTTAATTCCCATCTTAAGGTGAGAAAACAGATATCCAAGAGGTGTATTTACTATCTTGTTTGAATCAAGGACTCAAGTTCTGAAACCCTGATTTTTTAGTTAGTTCCAGATGTGCTTCTTTAAAATCTCTTGGGAGTTTCTCTCCTAAGAAAAATTGACTTCGGAATAGATCTCCTTTCAGATATCCAGCCTATCTCTATTCCACCTTACAAAATGGCTCCATCCAAGCTTAAGGAACTAAAAGAATAATTGAAGGATCTTTTAGATAAGGGTTTCATTCGTCCTAGTGTTTCCCTATGCGGTACTCCAGTCCTTTTTGTGCATAAAAATGATTATCTTAAAATATGCACGGACTACCGATAGTGGAACAAAGTCACCATCAAGAATAAGTATCCTCTTCCCATAATTGGTGACTTTTTCGACCAACTTTAGCGTACAAGTTACTTCTCTAAAATAGACCTTAGATCTGACTATCATCATCTTAAAGTCAGGGAATATGATATTCCAAAGACAACTTTCAGAACTCTATATGGTCACTTCGAATTCTTAGTTATTTTTTTGACTAACGATTTCCCCTACATCTTTTATGGACTTAATGAACAGGGTGTTTAAGAAGCCCTAGGACATGTTTGTCATAGTCTATTGATGATATTCGTGTTTATTCCCATAGTGAGAGTGATCATGCAAACTATTTGAGGGTTGTATTGCAGACCCTTAGATACCACTAATTATTCACTAAGTTAACAAAATTCAAATTTTGGTTGCGATCAGTAGCTTTTATTTGTCATATTATTTTTGGCGATGGCATTCGAGTTGATCCTCAAAAGACTGAAGAAGTAAGAAACTTTCCTAGAATCATATCTCAATTAGATATTAGGAGTTTCATTGGTTTAGATGGCTATTATATATGGTTTGTTGAAGGGTTTTATTCTATTGATTCTCTTATGTCTAGACTAACCAATAAGAAAGTCAAATTTCAATAGTCAGATTCCTGCGAGAAGAGTTTTCAGGAGTTGAAGACTCGACTCACTTTCTCTCTGATCTTGAATTTTCCAAGAGGTACAGATGGGTTTGTAGTGTACTGTGATGCTTCTAAAGTTGGTCTGGGCTGCATGTTAATGGAACGGGGAAAGGTCATAGCCTATGCGTCTAGACAGCTTAAACGCCATGAAAAGAATTGCCCAACCCTTGATCTTGAGTTAGTAGCAGTTGTCTTTAGCTTAATGATTTGGATTCATTATCTCTATAGGGTTGATATTATTGTGGTCAGGGATTACAAGAGTTTACAATATATGTTCAAATAGGAAGATTTGAATCCTCATCAGAGAAGATGGCTTGAATTTTTAAAAGATTATGATATGAGTGTGTTAAATCCTTCGAACAGAGACAATGTAATGGTTAATTCCCTTAGCCAATTATCTATGGGTAGTTTTGCTCATGTTGAGGATGATAAGAAGGATTTATCTCGAGAAGTCTGTTGACTTGTGAGGTTGGAAATTTAGTTGGTTGATTCGGTCGTAGGTAGTATATGTGTTTAGAATGTCTTGGAATCTTCTTTGGTTTCCAAAGTAAAGGATAAGCAGGACAAGGATCTTAGTTTAGTCAGATTGAAGGAGGCAGTTAAGGATCATTAGGTAGAGGTTTTCTCCCAAGGGGGGATATTGGCTTCATTGTCAAGGTAGACTATGTGTTCTGTGTGTTGATGGTTTGAGGCAGCAAAAAATTATTGAAGAACATGGGGCACAATATTCTATTTACTCAGTAACCGCTAAGATGTATCATGATTTATGGAAAATCTATTGGTGGAGTGGATGAAGCAAGATATTGCAGAGTTTGTAGATAAGTGTTCAAATTGTCAATGAGTTAAAGTTGAGCACCAAATGCCTAATGGTACACTTCTAGGTTTTGCATTCCCACATGGAAGTGGGAGGTAGTGAACATGGATTTTGTGATTGAGTTGCCTCATACGTGTCATCAGCATAATTTGATATGGGTCATTATAGATAGAATGACTAAGTCAACCCATTTGTTGTTAGTTCATACTTCCTATTCATCCAAGAACTATGCTAGGCTCTATCTCAGAGATTTGATCAAGTTGTACGGAGTTTCTTTGACCATCATTTCAAATAGAGGTTCTCAGTTTACCTGTCACTTTTGGAAGGCTTTTTAGAAGGGTCTTGGTACCCAAGTACATCTCAGTACAATATTTCAGCCTTAGATAGATGGTCAGGCAGAGAGGACCATTGAAACCTTAGAAGACACACTGAGGGCTTATGTTATTAACTTTAAAGGTAGTTGGGATAATGAATTACCTTTGATTGAGTTTGCCTATAACAATAATTATCACTCCAGTATTCAGATGACTCTATTTGAGGCTCTCTGTTGGAGAAGATGTAGATCTCCTATTGGTTGTTTTGAAGTTGGTGATTCTGCTTTGATAGTGTCTGAATCAGTATTTGAAGTGATGGATAAAGTTCAGATAATACACGTGAGGCTGAAGACAACCCAAAGTCATTAGAAATCTTATACTGATGTAAGAAAAAGGGATCTTGAGTTTAACATTGGCAAATTGGTTTATATGAAAATTTCACCCATGAAAAAGGTGAAGAGATTTGTCAAGAAAAGGAAACTTAGTTCCTGTTATGTTGGTCCATATAGAATTTTGAGCCGTTATGGGAAGGTAGGCTAAGAATTAGAGTTGGCTGAAGATTTGGCATCTGTGCACCTAGTGTTCCATGTCTCATTGTTAAAGAAATGCTTTGGTGATTCAGTTTTTATTGTTCTTTTAGAGAGAGTAGATGAGAAGACAATATCTCATTCAAAGGAGTTCTAGTTTAAATCCTTGATTATCACATTTTTAGGTTGAGGAATAAGGAAGTTCCCTTCATTAAAGTGTTGTGGCGGAATCAGTCCATTGAGGGAGCTACTTGGGAAGCAGAAGCAGATATGCGACCTCAATATCCTCATCTTTTCTCCATAAACTCATATTTAGTTTGTGGTAATGGTTCTCTTTAATGGACTCTCTAATTTTTTTATTCTAGTTGTATAACAATCCTTACGTCATGATATTTCATGCATTCATTACTTCAGTTCAGTCCATGTATCATGTTTCAATTTCAGTAAATCTAATCATGCCTCAGCTCCTAAGTAATCAGTGGTAATCTCAGTTTTCCTTATTATTCTCAGCTTAACCAATTTCATTTGATGACGAATGATCCCTAGGGGCAAATATTGTAATACCCCTTAGGATTGTAGTTTCGCTTCAGCTCTTAGTTGCATGTTAAGAGGGTCCAAGTCTTGAAATTTTCACTAAGTTTAGGGGACTTAGTCACTTATTTTATTTATTTCGGCTTGAAATTTTCACTAAGTTTAGGGGACTAAGTTTGAAGGATTTTATTTTTCTCTTTTTTAAATTCGAAACATCAATTTTTGAATTGAAACATATTTAGGGATATTTAAGGGGTATCCCGAAAGAGATTTGTATTTTTGGATGGGGTTTAGGGTGTGGTTGGACCACGAAGGCAGTGGAACTCCGCGATAAGGCCGTGTCAAAGAGGCTTTGCTCCTCAATATGGTTCGTGTCATGGAAGCTATGTCAGTGATGACCACTGCGATGCGGAGGTAATGTAAATTTTTCCAGCTACTTAAATTAATGGACAAAAGGGTATTTTAGTCTTTTCCCCTCAACCTCAATCATCTAAACCCTAATTTTTAACACTCAAAAGGGCATTATTTTCCTATTATCATCAGAATTTCGAAGATTGAAATGCTTGCCCCTTCCTAAGAATAAGGAATTCAAGCCTCTTCTCCCAAGAATTCAAGAATTCAAGCTTCAAGATCAAGCTTTTCTTAGAGAATTTGACCATTGAGGTATCTGTGGCATTCATCAATGGGTTTCCTCCACCCATTGGGCCCAAAAATCCTCTTTTGATTTAAAAGTATGAATTTTATTCTATTTTATAAAAAATTTATTCTATTTTATAAAATTATCTATGCAACTTATGGGTTTAATCTATTTATTTCTTAGAAGTTGAATTCAAGCCATGTCAATATGTGTTTCCCATATGATTTAAGCTATTTCATGTTTTAAATTTAAAATTCCATTTCATATGTCATTGATTTCATGTTAAATCATCAAGTTATGAACTAAACCATGTTAAATCATCAAGTTATGAACTAAACCACGTGGAATTGTTATCCTCCTAAGTTTTATGCATCCCTATATTCAAATTCATGTATCTCTCTCATTCATTGAAATGTCTTATGTTTTGGGTCTTTGGATCACAATTTAATGTCACCATTTTAAGTGTTATTATCCAATTTTGTAATCATTCATTGCGTCATTGCGGGCGGGTTATGAACACTCAATACCTATTTGTTTCTACATCCCTTTATTTGTAAGTTACAGGTCAGTCAAACCATAATTTTCATACTACATTTAGAATATCATATTCATGTTGAGCACTTACAAGTATAGTACCACATCATGTTAAGCCAATAATAATAACAGTGTTAGTTTAGTTGGGAGTAGGATTTAGCATAGAGTGAATGCAGGGATGGAAACTTCCCTATCAGTTAAGGAAAAGTCGCTAGTAACAGTCCTTAAGTTCCAGGACTACGTACCCATGGGAGGTCATAGGGGGTCACCCTCTAGTTTAGGCTTGACCTATAATACTTCTGAACTCACAGTTAGTGGATCCACACAACCATGTATTAGTACCCGTGGCAAGGTACTGATACCCTTCCAGCTGGGATATTGGTTGAACTCTAATTTACTCAGATCGTGGCATGTCGATTACATGATGGATCCCATAGTTTAAGTTAATAAACAGTCTATTCCAATTTAGGTTTTCTTTACCAAATAGTCAGATTTCAGTATTCATTCAGTCAGTTTTACAGATTATATCAGTTATTCAGTTATTCAGATTATGTCACATACTATACTTGGTCTTGCATTCATAGTTTTACATGTCATACATTCATGTTTAGATTCCACATATCTTTTACTAGTCCTTACCTCACGTACCGGTACATTCAAAGAAATGATCATATACTTTATTTTTCTCTATGTTGTCTTAGAACACTGGTTCGGATGTACAGTTCATTAAGCATCCTTAGATAGATCAGCATCTTCCCAATAGCAGTAGCGGTGAGTCCTTAAACATTGAGAACAATATTTTATTTTAGCTATTTTACAACAATTAATTTCATGTCAGTCAGTCGGAGTTAGTTGGAGACTTGTCCTATCAACTCCTCAAATAGAGGCTTTCAAACATTCAGATTAGATATTTCATACAGTCAGTTTAGCTTTTAGATGTTATCAGTTATTTCCTTTGAACATGTTATTTATATTCTATTTTGGACCATATTTCATTAGTTTATCTTCGCACATGTTATTTGAGTATTACTTTATTCAGTGCTCATAACAGGTACCAGTTCATGGGTTAGCTTGGGGTCACTTGTAGCCTTAAGCACTGTGTTGTGACTAGGGTAGGCTTGAGTCATAAAATATTTCTATATTCTATCTAAGGTTGGTTAAAGACGAGGAGTTGTATTTTACCAACATATAAAGTCTACTTAACCAATTCCATGAAATAAAAAACATAGTGCAACAATAGAACACTTTGAGGGGATGCGATGAGAATATTCTCATGGTGCATGTTAGCAAGGGTGTTATTATAAATTGACTGGAAAGCTTACTATGGGTCCGAGACAAAACTCTGGCAAGGTTGTAAATTCTATGGGTAACATGATCACTTCAGCTGTGTAATACCCCAAAAATCCAAACCAATGTTATCACCAAGTTTCAAGCTCATGAATAATACATTATAGCTATTTGGTAGTTTTACGAGTGAGTTTAATGTATATTAAGGCCTCAAATAACTCCAAACTATTAGAGGAATCAAAAAAAATCCTTACCGATTGAATTTTTGATAAGAATGTTGCTTTAGTAAACTTCAAACGAGCACATCTGGTATTTTACTAAGAATTTTCTAGCTCAAGACCCACCAAATTGTAGTAAATTGAATTATCTTTCCAATGATACCAATTTTGCCAAAATTCGATACTCGGATGGAAACTTATGACACTTTTAGTGAAAAATAGTAGCCTAATGCGATAAGGCCGCGTCGTAGTGATGGCCAAAATCACATTCTTCCTTTTCCAGTGTGTCACCGCAATAAGCACCGCATTGCGCCAAAGAGACTTTTTACGCTCGTCACTTTCCCGTGGCTCAACGCGATTTCACCGTGTTGTACCACTGGGTATATTGGGGATTATCCCTTTTTCAGTGGCCCGATGTGATTACACAGCGTCGCGCCGAAGGTCAAAATCGGTATTTTGATTTTAGTTCTGCATTTTAATTCCCAAGGACACTTAGGTCCTTTTCCTTCACCCCATTTAGTCCAAACATAGGATTTAAGTCCCAAAGAGCATTAATTGCTTATTATTTTCATAATTTACTCAAATTGAAGTAGCCTTTTTTCAAGAACAAACCCTAGCCCTTATAAATTCAAGATCAAATCTCAAGAATTCACCATTAATTCTTACAAATTTGTAAATCAAGGTATATTTCGTGTTCATCCTTGGGTTCTTTCAACCTTTGGAGTTCAGGAATTCTTTTGAGAATTTAAATTATGATTTACATTCTTTAATTGAATTGTATTCATGTATGTGTTAATTTTATAGGTTTTAAACTATGAAGATTATGAATTTCAAGTAAATAACTATCATGTGTGTTGATTTATGTACTCCTCATGTCATAAACCATGGATTATGAGTTGAATGTTGTAGTCTTGATAACCCCATGTTATTCTGTCTCATGTACAAAAACCATGCTCCCCAAGTGTTTGACAAAATGTCTATGTGAACAGATTGAACATGATATCCTAATTGTAATGCTTTTAAAATTGTGATATGGTTCTATTATTATGCTATCGATTCTTGGGGGTGTTGTATACCCGAAATTAGCTGCTTACTTAGTTTCCAATCATAATAAAATGATTCCTTAGTACCCCAAACAGTAGCATTAAGTCAGTTAACAGAATAAAAGTGAGTTCAGTCAAGCTTGGTATAGTCTAGTGTTCAGTGTCGGTTCAGTTCAGAGTAGGATTCAGTACTGAGCGAACCTAGGGATGGGGGCATTCCCGCAAGCATAGGGTTTGACCATTAGTAACAGTCCCTTAGTTATAGAACTACGTAGCCAGCATAGGGTAAATCATCTTCCTGCCAGTCTAGGGTTGACGTGACCATATACATCTCATGAGTCTTCCTACCAGATTAAGGTTAACCCAGCCAGTGTTAGTAACCCATGGCATGGTGCTAAAACCCTTCTAACTAGGGTTACAGGTTGGACCCCAAATCAGTCAATAATAGGGGTATGTCAGTTAGATGATAATTCCCACTGTCTCAGTTCTAGTATTCAGTATTCAGTATTCAGTATTCAGTACAAGAACTCAATTCAGTTCTACACGATCATAACTTACAGTTATCAAAAATAAGTTATTAGGAACTCAGTACTTCAAATTCAGTCTAAATTAGACAGACGATACATGGTTTGCATGGTATGTTCCTTATATTTTGTAGCCCCAGTCTTGCATATACTGTTATCCAGTCACTTCATGATATTTTGTTACTATTATTCATGCACATGAACCCATGTATATTAGCCTAACCTCACCTAGCATACTAGTATATTCAACGTATTGACGTATACTCTCTTATTGCGCTATGATGTCTCATATCATAGGTTTAGATGCTTGGGTTCCTGACCGTACTTAGCTAGATTAGTCGATCAGCCGTAGTCACATTAGTGATTCCTCATCCCTTGAGGACGTAATACTTATTTAGTTATTGCATTATTTTAGTATTTCAGTTATTTCAAACAATAGTTGTGAGTTAGGTTGGTCTTGTGCCATCAACTCTTTTATTTCAGATGAGCTAGAGGTTTTCAGACATTGCCAGTTAGCAGTTGTTCTACAGATGTACTCAGTATTTATTCAGTTTTATGAACCTTATGGAATTTTCAATTTTACTTTTGCCTATGTTTTATTATTATTATTCAGTGCTCACAGCAGGTACCATTCATGGGTTAGCTTGTGAACCTTTGAGGTTGTAAGCACCGTGTGTTGTCCAGGGTGTAGTATTAGGGCATTACAAACTTTGTATCAGATCTTAAGGTTCTAAAGTGTCCTAGGAAGTCTGAAAGCCATGCCAAGCAGAGTCTTGTGCATGGATGTGTAGCGCGACACACTTATAGGCAAGAGGCTATGAGGTATTTTAGGAAAATTTTCCTTCTTCCAGTGTTCATATCATGTGAGTGAGCATGAGCTCAAGTTAAACTCTCTATCTAATCCAACTTTCACTTTCATTTACAGAACATGCCCCCCAGCAAGACTAACGGAAGAAGAACTGGGAACCATCCAAAACCTCTGCCTGTTCAGGAAGATCTTCAGAATGAGCATATTTCTCATGGAAAATTTAAAGCAGTATTCACCATCCTAGCCCACATTGTGGTAGATCAGAATATTTGACCAGTTGGTGTTCAAGACAACCCAGTGGCCAATACTGCTGCAGCTAGAATTTGGGACTTCACCTGAATGAACCTTCCTTCATTTTCAAGGTCTAAGTCTAAGGAGGAACCACAGTAATTCATTGACATGGTGCAGAAGTTAACAGACATTATGGGGGTAACTGCTAGTGAGTGTTCCGAGTTATCTGCCTATTAGTTGCAAGATATAGCTCATACATAGTTTAAGAAGTGGAAGGTAGATAGAGGCACAGATGCAGAGCTTTTAAAATGGGAAAAGTTTTCTACTGCCTTCTTGGATAGTTTTTTTTATTGGAGTTGAGAGAGAATAAGGTGTTAGAGTTCATTAACCTAAAGTAGGGAAACCTAAGTGTAAAAGAATATTCCCTTAAGTTTACTTAGTTGGCCAGTTATACTCCTCATGTGGTTGCAGATAGCAGGTCTAAGATGAGCAAGTTTGTGTCTGGTGTATCTGACAGTGTGGTCAAGAATTGTAGGAACACAATTCTGATTAAGAAGATGGACTTATCTAGGTTGGTGTTCCATGATCAACTGATTGAGTAACAAAAGACTAAAGATAAAGAGAGGGAGAACAAGAGGGCTAGAACAAATAGTTTTAGTTTCACTCAGCCAAAGTCAGAAGATGGAAAACATCCTCAAATTTGCCAAAAATCTTGAGTCCTAGCTCTGTCTTTGGATAGTACCTTAATGACCAAATTAAGGAATGATAATATGGATAGGACGCTATGCTCTAAATTTTAGGGTAGTGTAAATAGTGCTAGAACATATCCTCTTTGTTAGAAATATGGCAAAAATGACCAGGGTGTCTGCAGGCTAGCATTGACATATGTTTTGAGTGTGGTAAGCCAGGACATAGGATCAGAGAGTGTCCTCAGGTGGGTTCAAAGATTCAGCATAATCGCCCCCCAGTTAAGTCCAGTCACCCATCTCAGTAGGGTGATGCTTTCGATGCCACCAGTGGGCAGTGTCCAAACCAGCTTTATGCACTTCAGTCCCGATAAGATCAGGAGTGTTCTCCTAATGTAGTTACTGACATTGCAAATATTTTATTTACTTATTTATGCTTTATTAGATCCCAGAGCTTCTGTATATTTCGTAACTCCTTACATAGCCGTCAACTTAGGAGTCAGCTTCAAAATCCTAACAGAGCCTTTCTCAGTCTCTACCTTAATGGATAAGTCTATCATAGCCCGACGGGTGTGCAGGAACTATCCAGTTATGATTTCTTAGAAAGTTACTTCAGTAGACTTTGTAGAGCTAGTGATGATAGATTTTGACATTATTCTCGGCATAGATTAGCTCCACTCATGTTATGCCTCAGTCGATTGTAGAAATAGAGTAGTTCATCTTCAATAAGTGAACTATTCCTTAAATGGAGGGTAGTGCCATAATGCTTAGGGGTCAGCTTGTTTCAGACCTTAGAGCGAGAAAGATGATATCTTAGGGGTGTATTTACCATCTTGTACGAGTTAAAGACTCTAATTCTGAGCCCCAAATCTTGAGTCAGTTTTAGTAGTGAGTGAATTTCTAGATTTGTTCCCTGAAGATCATCCCGGAGTTACTCTTGAAAGGGAAATTAACTTTGGAATAAACGTTTCTCCAAATACACAACCTATGTCTATTCCTCCATACAGAATGGATCCAGCTGAACTTAAAGAGTTAAAAGAATAGTTAAAAGATCTCCTAAATAAGAGATTTGTCAATCCCAGCATCTCCCCATAGGGAGCACCAGTCCTATTCATGCATAAGAAAAATAGTTCTCTCAGAATATGTATCGACTACCCGTAGTTAAACAGTCATGATAAAAAACAAATACCCACTTCCCAGAATTGATGACGTATTCGACCAACTTCAGGGTGCCAGTTATTTTTCAAAGATAGACCTTAAATCTAGGTATCATTAGCTCATAGTTAGAGAATGTGAAATTCTAAAAACAACTTTTAGAACCCAGTATGGTCATTTCGAGGTTCTAGTCGTGTCCTTTGGCCTCACAAATGCCCCAGTAGCCTTTATAGAATTGATTAACTAAGTGTTCAAGAAGTACTTTGACATATTCATCATAGTCTTCATAGATGACATACTTGTCTACTCCCGTAATAAAAATGATCATATAGACCACCTTAGAATAGTGTTGCAAACTCTTAGAGTCTATCAGTTGTTCGCAAAATTCAGTAAGTGTGAATTTTAGCTACGGTCAATAGCTTTTCTTGGTCATTAGTTTCCGGTGATGGCATTCGAGTTGATTCTCAAAATACCAAAGCGGTGAGAAACTACCCCTGACCCATCTTTCTGTCAGATATCAGGAGTTTCATGGGTTTGGTTGGCTATTACCGATGGTTTTTTGAAGGGTTTTTGTCTATTGTGTCCCCCATGTACATATTGAATCAAAAGAAAATTAAGTTTCAGTGGTCAGATTCTTATAAAAAGAGTTTTTAGGAGTTGAAGATTCGACTCACCACAACCCCAATTTTGACATTGCCAGATAGATTAGATGGGTTTGTTGTGTACTGTAGTGATTCCAGAGTTGGTTTGAGGTGTGTTTTGATATAGAAGGGTAAGGTTGTGGCCGATGCTCTAGACATCTTTAGCCCTATGAAAATAATTACCCTACCCATGATCTTGAGTTAGCAGCAGTTCTGTTTACTTTGAAGATTTGGAGGCACTATATGTATGGGGTGCATGTTGATGTGTTCACAGATCACAAAAGCTTACAATATGTGTTTTTGTAGAAGGATTTGAATCTGCATTAAAGAAGATGGTTCGAATTATTGAAAGATTATGATATGAGTGTTTTGTATTATCCAAGGCAAGGCCAATATAGTGGCAGACACCCTCAGTAGGTTATCCATGAGAGTGTTTCTCCCATGGAGGATTGTAAGAAAAAGTTAGTTGAGGAAGTACATGAGATTGCCATATTAGGTGTTTGTTTGGTTTATTTAGCTAAGGGTAGCGTTTGGGTGAAGAGTAGTTCAGAGTCTTCTTTAGTTGCTGAGGTAAAAGAAAAATAGGAAAGGGATCATAGTTTAGTTAAATTGAAAGAGTCAGTTACAGATCAAAAAGTTGAGGTTTTCTCCCAAGGGGGAGATGGCGTGTTACGTTGCCAGGGTAGACTGTGTGTACCATGTGTTGATAAGTTCAGACAGTAAATTCTTGTAGAAGCACATGGTTCACGTTACTCTATTAATCAAGGGGCCACTAAGATTTACCAAAACTTACGAGAAATCTATTGATGGAGTGGGATGAAGAGGGACATTGCAGAGTTTGTGGATAAGTGCTCTACCTATCAGCAGGTGAAGATTTATCACTAAAATCCTATTGGGTCTATGAAGGAGTTCAGTATTCTCACTTGGAAGTGGGAGAAAGTGAACATAGATTTTGTTACAGGTTTGCCTCTTACTCGTCGTTAGCATCATTCGATTTGGGTCATTACAGACGGGATGACCAAATCAACCTATTTCTTAATAGTCCATGCTTTTTTTCACTAAAGGACTATGACAGGCTCTATATTAGAAAGTTAGTGAGGTTATGCGGTGTCCCGTTGACTATCATTTCTGATAGAGGTATGCGGTTCACCTCTCACTTTTAGAAAGATTTTCATAAAGGTCTTGGTACCCAAGTTCACCTTAGTACAACCTTCTACCCTCAAACAGATGGTCATGAAGAAAGGACCATTCAGACCCTGGAGGATATGTTGAGAGCGTATGTAGTTGACTTTAAGGGCAGTTGGGATTTCCACTTGCCTTTGATTGAATTCATGTATAATAATAGCTATAATTCTAGTATTAAGATGGCTCCATTTGAGGCTCTATATGGAAAGAGATGTAGATCTTTGATTGGTTGGTTTAAAGTAGGTGAGTCCGCAATGGTGGGGCTTGACATGGTGTTTGATGCCTTAGAGAAAGTACAGTTAATTAGGGAGAGGCTTAAGGCAACCCAGAGCCGACAGAAATCATATGCAGATGTGAGAAGGAAAGACTTTGAATCTGAGGTTGGCAATTTTGTATTTTTAAAGATCTCTCCCATGAAAGAAGTGAAGAGGTTTGGTAAGAAGGAGAAGCTTAGTCCCCGATATGTTGGTCCTTATAGCATTCTGAGTTGTTACAGAAAGGTAGCTTATGAGCTTTAGTTTCCTGTAGACTTAGCATCAATTCACCTATTGTTTCATCTCTCCTTGCTAAAGAAGTGCATTGGTGACTCAGCTGTAGTTGTTCCCTTAGAAAGCGTAGATGTTCAAAATAGCCTTTTTTATGAAGAAATTCCAGTCGAGATCCTTGATCGACAAATTCGTAGACTAAGGAATAAAGAAGTTCCCTTGATCGAAGTTCTTTGGCAGAACCAGTTCTTTGAGAGAGACTCTTGGGAAGTAGAAGAAGATATGCGGACCAAGTACCCTCACCTTTTCTCCTCAAACTCAGAGTCAACTTAAGGTAACAATATTCTTAGAATTTTTCTTTTCCCAAGCTCAGTTTCAGCTGCATGTCATTCTCATGTTAGTCATGCATTCACAAAACCAATTTAGTCATGTGTCATATTTTAGACTCAGTCATGTTATCATGTTTTCATCATGTATATTCAGCATTAAAACAAAGTACCTCAGTGCTTTCAGTCTAACCAGTCTCATTCGAGGACGAATGTTCCTAAAGGGGAGATGTTGTAATACCTCAAAAATCTAAACAAATGTTAGCACCATATTTCAAGCTCATGCATAATAAATTATAGCTCTTTGGTAGTTTTACGAGTGAGTTTAATGTATATTAAGGCCTCAAATAACTCCTAGCCATTAGACGAATTAAAAAATACTTACCGATTTAATTTTGAAAAGAATATTGCTTTAGTCAACTTCAAATGAGCATATCGTTTATTCTAATTAGAATTTTCTATCTCAAAACCCACCAAACTGTAGGAAATTTAATTATCTTTCCAACGCTACCAATTTTTCCCAAATTCGATATTCAGGTGAGAAGTTATGACATTTTTAGTCAAAAATAGTAGCCCAACGCGATAAGGCCGCATCACAGTAATGGCCAAAATCACGTTCGTCCTTTTACAGTGTGTCACCACAATAAGCACCGTATCATGCCAAGGGGCATTTTCGTGCTCGTCACTCTCCAATGGCTCAACGCAATTTCACTGCGACATGCCACTTGGTAAATTTGGGATTATCACTTTTGCAATGGCCCAACGCGATTACACCACGTCGTGTCGAAGGTCAAAATTGGGATTTTGAGTTCAGTTCCATATTTTAATTTTCAAGGGCATTTAGGTCCTTTTCCTTCACCTCTATTTAGTCCAAACATGGGATTTATGTCCAAAAAAGTATTAATTGCTCATTATTTTCAGAATTTACCTGAATTAAAGTTGCCCTTTTTCAAGAAGAAACCCTAGCCTTTCAGGGCTCATGATCAAATCTCAAGAATTCACCATCAATTCTCACAAATTCGTAAATCAAGGTATGTTTGGTGTTCATCCTTGGGTTCCTTCCATCCTTGGAGTTCAAGAATCCTTTTGAGAATTTAAATTATGAATGACATTCTTAAATTGAGTTGTATTCATGTATGTATTGATTTTATAGGTTTTAAACTAAGAATATTATGAATTTCAAGTAAATAAACTAGCATGTGTGTTGATTTATGTACTCCTCATGTCATAACCCATGAATTGTATATTGAATATTATAGTCATGATACCTCCACCCCATGTTATTCTTTTTCATGTACAAAAATCATGCTCCCCAAGTGTTTGACAATATGTCTATGTGAATAAATTGAGCATAATATCCTAATTGTAATGCTTTTAAAATTGTGATATAGTTCCATCATTTATCCTATCGAGTCCTGGGGGAATTGTCTACTCAAAATTTGCTCTTTACTTATTTTTCTAGTGGTAATAAAATAATTCTGTAGTATCCTAAACAGTATCATTGGGTTAGTTAATAGAATTAGTGTGAGTTCAGTTAAGCTTGACATAGTCTAGTGATTAGTGTCGATTCAATTAGGAGTAGGATTCAGCACTGAGTGAATCCAGGGATGGGGGTATTCCTAACAGTATATTGTTTGACACTTAGTAGCAGTCCCTGAGTTACAGAACTACGTAGCCAGCGTAGAGTAAATCATCTTCCTGCCAGACTAGGGTTGACATGACCATATACATCTCATGAGTCATCCTGCTAGATTAGGGTTGACCAATCCAGTACTAACACCCTTCCAACTAGGGTTATAGGTTGGAACCCAAATCAGTCTATAATCGGGGTATGTCGGTTAGATAATAAATCCTATAGTCTCAATTCCAGTATTCAGTATTCAGTACAAACCTCAGTTCAGTTCTACACGATCATAACAAAGGATATTGAATACATATTCCTTATATTCAGTAGTCCCAGTCATGCATATACTCTCATCCAGTCACTTCATGATATTTAGTTATTATTATTCATGCACATGAACCCATGCATATTAGCCTAACCTCACCCATCATGTCAATACATTCAAAGTAATGACATATACTCCCACTTTGTGCTATGATGTCTAATATCATATGTTCAGACTCTTAGGTTCCTGACCGTACTTAGCCAAATCAGTCGATCATCTGTAGTCACAGTAGTGATTCCTCATCCCTCGAGGACAAAATACTTATTTAGTTATTGCATTATTTCAGTTTCCAGTTGTTTCAGATTGTAGTTGTGAGTTAGTTGGAGCCTGTCCAATTAACTCTTTTATATCAGATATGTTAGAAGTTTTCAGACATTATCAGTTACTAGTTATTTTACAGATGTACTCAGTATTGATTCAGTTTTATGAACCTTATGGCATTTTCACTTTTACTTCTTCCACTTATGCTTTATTATTACTATTTAGTTCTCACAACAAGTATCAGTCATGGGTTAGCTTGCGATCCTTCGGGGTCATAAGCACCGTGTGACATACATGGTGTAGTATCGAGGTGCTACAAGCTGTTAGTAAAGATTGTAGATTATCGACTATCACTTTTGGTAGCTTTTTATCTTTTTAATTCCAATTGATAGTGGAAGAAACTAAGGATTATGTTTCTAATTCACACTCTGAAGTATCAATTCAGATGGAACCTTATGGTGGGGAGATATTAGAGTCATAATCGTCGATGTACAAATTACAATTTTTTGATGTGGGTACATTATAAATAGCTACACCACTGGAAGCTAAGAAGCATCAAGATGATCAAGCTGGCCAAAAGGGTAAGACATTATCCTATATCGCTCATTGCATCAGGAGTGGTCTAAATGTATGCAAATAGTGAAGGATTATATGAATAACCAAGAGGAATATTTGAAAAATGCTCTAATAGGGTTTATAGTTTGTGATACCCCTTATTTAAAATCTAAGAAGAGTTATGTGCCATTCTATTGGAAACTATCAAAGCCCCTCCCCCAAATTATGCTTCATAATAAAGGTTATTTCATTTTTCTTTAATTCTATAGTAGAATGTGAAAGGGTTTTATAAGATGGACCATACTCATTTCATAATAAGACTTTTATCCTTCAAGAATTGGAGCTTAATTTTGAATTCAACCCTGAATAAATCACTACAATATCCTTATGGATTATATTTCCTGGACATCCAGCTAGATATTAGTCTATTGAGACATTAAGCAAGGTTACGAGTATTGCTGGGAGACCTTTATATACAGACAATTGTACCCCCTTCATGGATAGGATTTCATATTCTAGAGTTAGTTGATACAGATATGTCTAAACCTCTCCTAGGCACTATATCTATCTATACCCCATATGGTGAGTTTCAACAAGATATTGAAGATGAGTGAAGACCTCAATATTTCTCTGAATGTGTGAAATTTGGCCAAGATGATATGAATTTCTGGAATAAGGTGGAGGAAAAGCAAAAAGATGAAGGGTTTTTGGAGGTCAAAAAGAAAAAAAGTAAAAAAAATAGAAAGAATACTAAACCACTTCTACAAGATTGGAGGTCTAGGGATGTGAAAATAAAAAGTGATGATCTTGTAGAGCAAAGTGTAAAGGGAAAGAGGGTATTAAAATGTCCAAAAGTTGCTGCTGATATTGTGGGAAAGAGATGCCTAGAATTTTTATAACAATTATGCCTATTCAAAGTAGTTTTGCATGTTTTGCTAAAGGTCCTAGTTTTAAGACAGGAGACCCTAAGGGTCTATACCTTCCATGCAGATAATGGCAATATGAAATATTAGGGTTCTAAATTGACCCTCAAGTGGATGTTACGAGTATTCTTGAGACTAGAGTAATGGAAAATAAAGCACAAAATATTTTAAGGAAGATTGGTATATACTGGTCATATTGTTGTAACTATCCTCTAGCATCAAATGGGAGAATCTATTTTTTTGGAAGATTTTTTCTACAATTCAAATAGTTGAGATATATGCGCTGTTTATTCCATGTAATTTGATCGATCATTACAGTACTTTTCAGATTTCTCTCAAAAGCCATATTCAAGCCTTTTCCAAGATAATTGAGAATTAAGTTTCCCAACCCAAGAAATCTCCAGCAAATCATCAAGGTTTCCTTTCTATGGTATGCATAGTAATCATATATGGATCCAATCCATTCATAGAGCTAAAGAACCATGTTTTAAATATTATTTTGTAAATTTTTTGTGGTGATATGAGTATGTCCATGTTGATGATTACTGTTTAAGTTTCAATGTGATGTCTAAAGGTGTTTTCATGGAATATATATGTTTTTTAATTGAAAACCATGAGCTTTAGGTGGTTTAATACCGTGCAAGTACGAAACTCACCTATGCCTTAAAAATGCATGCAAGGTGTTGGATAAAATGCTTAGGATGCTAGAAATTCATATTTGTATGGTTCTATGACGTCTAAATGACAAGTCCATGTTAGCTATATACTTCAATATGAATCCTATGCTTTTCATGTGTTGCTATTGTTGTGGTATGAAATATGTAACATAATAGATATGTACAATATGCACACAAAATATATCCATGCATTCCCTACAATGTTTAAGATGTTGAATAACTATATGAAATATTATATCCCCTACTAATGATATTATGAATTGTGGACTCAAATCTTATGATCAAGTCATGTCATGTGTGTTAGTTTTCTTTTATCGAGTCTTGAGGGTATTCGTATTCGAAAAAAATAGTTGTGTGCCTAGAGCTATCTCATGTTCTTACAATAATCTCAGTCAAGATATAATCTATAGAACTCAGTTAGTCATGTGACTCAGGAAACCTTTAAAAATCTCATAATCTCAATTAACTCTCAGATAATACTGCTACTCCATCAGTCAACGAAAGTTAGTTAATCTGTCCATGTACAGTCATTTGAATCATCTTTAGTCTTAACATGTGGGAGTAGAAGTTAGTACCGAGTAAACCCAAGGATGGGAACTCACCTACCAGTTTAGGGTGTGATTCTTAGCAGTCATCCTTGTGTTTCAGAACTACCTAGCCAGCGTAGGTTGAGACATCTTAACCTATTCGATTAGGGTTGATGAGGTGGATTAACCTATCATTTAAGGGTCCCATCATTCTAAATTTGAGTACCTTCCAGATAAGGGTCACTTACAACTTTCCTTACCAGTGGTGCGGTATTGACACACCTCTAGTCAGGGCAGAAATTTGACCCCAGCTTAGCCATAATACCACACATGGGGCATTTCGGTTAAACAACTACCTCCCATAGTTTCAATATCAATCTCAGTAAAAGAACTCAGGTAGTTCTTCAGATATCAGTACACTAGGACTATTAGATAGAGTCAAATTTAGTTATAGCACGGGACTTAGGGAGTTTTACCAGATTCAGGACTGTCAGACATAGTCGCTGATGTTATCAGAACTACGGTTCCATCCATGTATTAGCATACATATTTAGCTATTACATTCTCACGATCTTAGTTACTATGTTTGTATGTTTGTACTCTTACGTTTATATCAGTCAGTCAGTAGTATTATTCATTAATGTAAACCCTTTGCATTAGCCTACCTTAATTGTATACTCAGTACTCTAGTTGTACTGACGTATTTTTGCTATGGTGCTTTCTTTTCATGTTACACCATAGGTTCAGAGGCACGAGTCCCAGACCAAGTAGTTGTCACATTTAGCATTTAGAGTTGTAGTGAGTCCTCTTCATTCGTGGACGACATTATTTGATTTATTCAATTATTTCTTCAGTTTAGTTTTACGAGGTTAGTTGGAGACATGTTCCTTCAACTCCTTATTTCAGACAATACTTAGAGGCTTTTGGATTTACTTTCAGATTTAGCTTTCAGAATAAGTTTTAAGTTGTTTTGGGTATTTTTTGCCAATATGGATGTTATATTATTCCAGTTAAACCTTATGGCATATTGTGCATGTTTTCTGCATTGTTATGTCATGAATTGCAGTATATAGGTACAGATATAAGTGTGATCCCTCAGGGTCATAAGCACCGTGTAGCATTCTGGTACAGAAAATCAGGGCGTTACAAACTTTGTATCAAAGCCTAAGGTTCAATAGAGTCCTAGGAAGTCTGAAAGTCACATCTAGTAGAGTCTTGTACATGGGTGTGTTGTGTGCCACATTTATGTAAAGGAGGCTATAAGATGTTTTAGGAACAGTTTCCCATCTTTTAGTATTCATGTCGTGCTAGGGAGGATAACCTCAAGTCAAACTCCCAGTCTAATCCATTCTTCTCTTGTTTTAGAATATGACCCCAAAGAGAAGAAACCAGCCAACTCGTCAGACTGAAGATCCTTTGGGCGAACATATTTCTCATGCAGAGTTTAGAGTTGCATTCACCACACTTGTTCAGTTTGTGGCTGCCCAAAATAAAATGCCCCAGCTGTTCCGGCCAACCAGTGGCAAATTCCACAGCAGCTAGGATTTGGGACTTAACCCGAATAAACCCTCCATCTTTCCATAGGTCTAAGTCTGATGAAGACCCTCAGGAGTTCATTGACCTAGTTCAGAAGGTCATTGACATCATGGGTGTTACTTTTGTTTAGAGTACTAAGTTAGCTGCATATCAGTTGCAAGATATGGCTCACACTTGGTACAAACAATGGAAGTCTGAGAGGGTAGATGGCGCAGGTCCTATTGGATGGGAGGATTTTTTCACGACTTTCTTAGACAGATTCTTTTCCCAAGAGTTGAGGGAAGCTGAGGTTCTTGAGTTCATCAAACTCAGGTAGGGAAATATGATGGTTAGGGAGTATTCTCTCAGATTTACTCAGCTATCCAGGTATGCCCTTCATGTGGTTGCAGATAATAGGCTAAGATGAGCAAGTTCGTGTCAGTTATGAATGATAACATGGTGAATGAGTGTAGACCTGTGATACTGAACAGTGATATGACTTTATCAAGGCTCATGACCCATGCTCAACAGATAGAAGACCAGAAGGTTCGGACTAGAGAGAGGCAGAACAAAAGAGCAAAATCAGGCAGTTTCAGTTTTGCTCAACCCAAATCAGAGGGAGGAAATCGTTCACAGTTTCATCCTAAGTCAACAGTTCCATCCCCTTCCTCTGTTAGTACCTCAATGCTGAAGTTTAGCGACAGCAACAGAGACAACACCAGGCTCAAAATCTCAGGACAGTGTTAGTAGTGCCCGAACATAATCCCCTTTGTCAGACTTGTAGTAAGAACCACAAGGGTATTTGCAAAGTCAATAGTGATGTCTGTTTTGGTTGTGGTAAGCTAGGCTACAGGATTAGGGAGTGTCCTCACCAGGACCTCAGGGTCAGCAGAATCATTCCATAGCCCAGTCCAGTCGCCCGAACCAGCAGGGTGCCACTTCTAGTGCTACTAGTGGGCAACACCCAAATAGACTCTATTTCTTTAGACCCGACAGGATCAGGAAAATTCTCCTGATGTCGTTACTGGTACATTATAGATTTTCCACATTCATGTTTATGCTTTGCTAGACCCAGGTGCATCCTTGTCTTTTGTGACTCCATACATCGAAGGCGACTTTGGGATCAGTCCCAAAATTTTAGCAGAGCCCTTTTCAGTGTCTACCCCAGTGGGTAAAACCATCATAGCTCGGTGGGTATACAGGAACTGCCCAGTTATGATATTTCAAAAATCCATATAAGCAAATTTGGTCGAGTTAGAGATGATTGATTTTGATGTCATTCTCGGCATAGATTGGCTTCATTCCTGCTATGCCATAGTTGACTACAAAAATAGGATAGTTCAATTTCAGTTACCGAATAATCCCGTCCTAGAGTGGAAGGGTAGTACTTCATCTTTTAGGGGTCAACTAGTTTCCTACCTTCGAGCGAAGAAAATGATTTCTAAGGGGTGTGTGTATCATCTCGTGCATATTAAGGATTCCATTTTTGAATCTCCCAGTCTCAACTCAGTCCCAGTGGTTAATGAATATTGAGACATCTTTCCTGAAGATCTTCCAGGAATTCCTCCCCAAAGGGAAGTAAACTTCGGCATAGACCTTCTCCTAGATACTCAGCCTATTTCTATTCTGCCATACAAAATGGCACTAGCAGAACTCAAGGAACTAAAATATCAGTTGAAGTATCTCTTAGATAAGGGATTTATTAGGACCAGTGTATCCCCATGGGGTGCGCCAGTCTTATTCGTGCACAAGAAAGATGGTTCTCTCAGAATATGTATTGATTACCATCAGCTCACCAAAGTCATGATCAAGAACAGGTATCCGTTGCCTAGGATAGATAACTTGTTTGACCAACTTCAGGGTGCCAGTTATTTCTCCAAGATAGACCTCATATCAGGCTATCATCAGCTCAGAGTTAGAGAATGTGACATTCCGAAGATACTTTTTCATACTCGGTATGGTCACTTTGAATTTCTAGTAATGTCCTTTGGTCTTACTAATTCCCGTGTAGCTTTCATGGACTTGATGAACTGGGTGTTCAAGTAGTACTTGGATACATTCTTCATAGTCTTCATAGATGATATTCTGGTCTATTCTTACATAGAGCGTGATTATTCAGACCATCTCATAATTGTTCTTCAGACTCTCAGGGATCACCAGTTGATCGCCAAGTTTAGCAAGTGCAAATTTTGTCTAAGATCAGTAGCATTCCTTGGCAATATTATTTCCCGTAATGGAATTAGAGTAGATACTTAGAAAACTAAAGCGGTAACAAAATGGCCTCGCCCTGTCTCTCCATCAGATATTAGGAGTTTTATTGATTTGGCTGGCTATTTCCAATGGTTTGTCGAGGTATTTTCTTTGATTGCATCTCCTATGTCCAGATTGACTTAGAAAAAGGTTAAGTTTCAGTTGTTAGAACCTTGCAAGAAGAGTTTTCAGGATTTGAAGACTCGACTTACCTCAACTCCAGTTTTAGCACTTCCTGATGGTTCCGATGGATTCGTAGTATACTGTGATGCATCAAGAGTAGGTTTAGGTTATGTCCTTATACAGCATGGTGGAGTCATAGCCTGCGCCTCTAGACAGTTAAAGCCCCATGAGAAGAATTATCCTACTCATGACTTTGAGTTAGTAGCAGTCGTCTTTGCCTGAAAGATTTGGAGGCATTATCTATACGGAGTTCATGTAGACTTCTTCACAGATTATAAGGGCCTTAAGTATGTATTTTACCAGAAAGATCTCAATATTTGTCAGAGAAGGTTGTTAGAGCTCTTAAAGGATTATGACATGAGTGTCTCAGTAGACTGTCCATGGGTAGTATTTCCTATGTTGAGCATAGTAAGAAGAAATTAGCTCAGGAGTTTCATCATCTTGCCAGACTAGGCATTCACTTAGTCGACTCTTCATAGGGTGGTGTATGTGTTCAGATTCATCTCTAGTTTCTGAGGTAAAAGTGAAGCAAGACAGGGATCCTAGCCTTGTCAAGCTAAAAGAGTCAGTTCAGAGTCAGAAAATAGAGGTTTTCATCCAAGGGAGAGGTGGTTTTCTTCGCTGTTAGTGTCGTCTGTATGTTCCCAATGTAGATGACTTCAGGCAGCAAATTCTAGTAGAAGCGCATGGTGTGCGATACTCTATTCATCCAGGGGCCACTAAGATGTACCACGACTTGTGGGAAATCTATTGGTGGAGTGGGATGAAGAGGTACCTTGTAAAGTTCGTGGCTATGTGATCTACATATCAGTAGGTTAAGATAAAGCTTCAGAAACCTAGTGGTTCCATGCAGGAGTTCACTATTCCTACTTGGAAGTGGGAAGAAGTGAACATGGACTTTGTGATGGGTTCTCCTAGAACACGTCATCAACATGATTCATTTTGGGTCATTGTAGATAGAATGACCAAGTCAGCTCATTTCCTTCTAGTTTGTACCTCTTACTCAGCCCAGGATTATGCCAAACTATATATTAGGGAGTTGGTCAGATTACATAGTGTTCCACTATCTATCATCTTTGATAGAGGTACCCAGTTTACCTTTTACTTCTGGAAAGCATTCCAAAAGGGTCTTGGTACCCAAGTTCATCTCAGTACAACATTTCATCCTCAGACAGATGGTCAAATAGAAAGGACCATTCAGACTCTAGAAGATATGCTAAGGGCATGTGCAATTGATTTCAATGGAAGCTGGGATGACCACTTTCCTTTGATTGAGTTTGCATACAACAACAGTTATCACTCCAGTGTTCAGATGGCTCCATTCGAAGCTCTCTATGGTAGGAGATGTAGGTCTCTTATCGGTTAGTTCAAAGTTAGTGAGACTGCAGTCATAGGGGCCGACTTAGTATTCGATGACTTAAAGAAAGTTCAGTTGATAAGAGAAAGACTTCGGGCTACTCAGAGCCGATAGAAGTCTTATGCGGATGTTCGTAGAAAGGATCTCGAATTCGAGGTCGATGACTATGTCTATCTCAAGATCTCTTCCATGAAGGGAGTGAAGAGATTTGGCAAAAAGGGAAAGCTCAGTCCCCGATATATCGGTCCCTTCAGGATTCTCAGTCGCTTTGGCAAGGTAGCCTATAAGCTTGAATTGCCTTCAGATCTAGCCTCAGTTCATCCAGTCTTCCATGTCTCTTTGCTTAAGAAGTGCATAGGTGACCCAGCAGTTGTAGTCCCTATTCAGAGCATTGACATTCAAAATAGACTCTCTTAATAAGAGATTCCAGTCGAAATCCTCGACTATTAGACTCGTAGGCTTAGGAACAAAGAAGTCCCTCTAGTCAAGGTTCTTTGGAGGAATCAGTCCATGGAGATAGCTACTTTGGAAGAAGAAGCAAACATGCGAACCAAGTACCCTCATCTTTTCTCCGCTAATTTAAACTTATCTCGACATAACCATTTTCCTTAAGCTTATTCAATTACATGTTGAAAATTCAAGTATAAAATTGGTATCAAGTATTAGTCACAAGCGTATCATGCATTCTTGAGTTCAGCTTATTAGTGATACGTTAGATATGAATGTTCAGTTGGGCTATATTCAGTTTAGAAATCAATTCATTCCTAAAATCATGTGCCAGTTGAGCATGATCAGTGTAGATTTCGTTTTATCTTTTCTCCCCTCTCAAGCAGTCATCATTTGAGGATGAATGTTTCCAAGGGGGAGATATTGTAATACCCAAAAAATCCAAACCAATATTAGAGCCATGTACCAAGATCATTCATAGTAAATCATGGTTTTTATAGTTTTATGATTAGGTTAGATGTATACTAAGGCTTCAAATAACTCCCAGCTATCAGAAGAATCAAAACATTCCTTATCGATTCAATTCTTGAGAAGCATATTCATATAGTCAACTTCAAATGAGCATATCTCTCATTATACTTGGAATTTTTGAGCTCATAACCTATAAACAGATAGATAATTTAATTATCTTTCCAACGATACCAATTTTTCCTAAATTCGATATCGGAGCAAAGAGTTATTCCTATTTTACTCCATCATGTCAGGATGGAAACAGTGTAACGGCATTCGTGGTTGCTTACCACATTTGTGACACCCTATCATGAAGGTCGTAACACTTAGGCAGAAACTAGATCCTAAGTGATGACATTTATGGTAACTTACCACATTTGTGACGCCCTATCACGAAGGTCGTCAGCCTTAGGCAGAAACCAGCTCCTAAGTGATGACATGCATGGTATCTTACCACAATTGTGATGCCCTATCACGAAGGTCGTCAGCCTTAGGAAGAATCCAGCTTCTATGTGGTGACATTCGTGGTAGCTTACCACACTTGTGATGCGCTATCACGAAGGTCATCAGCCATAGGCAGAATCTAGCTTCGATGTGACGACATTCATGGTTTCTTAACATACTTGTGATTCCCTATCACGAAAGTCATTACCCATAGGAAGAATCCAGCTTCTTTGTGACGACATTCGTGGTAGCTTACCACACTTTTGATGCCCTATCATGAAGGTCGTTATCCTTAGCCAGAATCCAACTTCTGTGTGACGACATTTTTGATGGCCTGTCATATTTTTGATGCGTTGTCACAAATGTCGTCAGCTATGATTTTTAGCAACTGGAAATTTATTTAATAAGGGTATTTTGTTCATTTCCTTCACCTTCCATGACTTATAACCCCAAAGAGGCATAATTTTCCCTATTTTTCTCCAGTTAAGCATCTCAAAAACCCTCTCTTATGCTCTCAACCACAAGATTAGGGTTTCCATCAAACTCATCTTTCAAAAGCAAAATTTAAGCCTTTTTCCAAGATAATTGAGAATCAAGTTTCTCAATCCAAGAACTCTCCAACAAATCATCAAGGTTTCCTTGCTAAGGTATGTGTAGTGTTCATATATGGATCCAATCCGTTCATAGAGCTCAAGTACCATGTTTTAAATATAATTTTGTAAATTTTTTGTGGTGATATGAGTATCTACATGTTGACGATTACTGTTTAAGTTTCAATGTGATGTATAAAGGTGTTTTCATGGAATATATATGTTTGTTAATTGAAAACCATGAGCTTTAGATGGTTTAATATCGTGCAAGTATAAAACTCACTTATGCCTTAAAGAATGCATGAAAAGTGTTTGATAAAATGCTTAGGATGCAAGAGATTCATGTTTGTATGGTTCTATGATGTCTAAATGACAAGTCCATGTTAGCTATATACTTTAATATGAATCCCATGCTTTTTATGTATTGCAATTATGGTTGTATGAAGCATGTAAGATAATAGAGATATACAATATGTACACGAAATATATCCATGCATTCCCTATAATGTTTAATATGTTGAATAACTAAATGAAATATGATATCCCCTACTTATGATATTATGAATTGTGGACTCAAATCTTATGATCAAGTCATATCATGTGTGTCAGTTTCCTTCTATCGAGTCCTGGGGGTATTCGTACCCAAAAATAATAGTTGTGTGCCTAGAGCCATGCCATGTTTACAAAATAATCTCAGTCAAGCTATAATCTATAGAACTTAGTCAGTCTTGTGTATCAGGAAAACCTCAGAAATCTCATGATCTCAGTTAACTCTCAGATAATAGTACTACTCTGTTAGTCAATGGAAGTCAGTTAATCTGTCCATGTACAGTTAGTTGAATCATGTTTAGTCTCTTTAGATGGGAGTAGAAGTTAGTACCGAGTGAACCCAAGGATGGCAACTTACCTACCAGTTTAGGGTATGATTCTTAGCAGTCATCCTTGTGTTCCGGAACTACATAGCCAGCGTAGGTTGAGACATCTTAACCTCTCAGATTAGGGTTGATGAGGTGGCTTAAACTATTAGTTTAGGGTCCCACCATTCTCACTTTGAGTAACTTTCAGATAAGGGTCACTCACAACTGTCTTTACCAGTGGCGCGGTATTGAAACCTTTCCAGTCGGGGAAGAAATTGGACCCCGGCTTAGCCGTAATGGTATACATGGGGCATGCTGGTTAAACAACTACCTCCCACAGTTTTAGTATCAGTCTCAGTAAAAGAACTCAGTCAGTTATTCAGATATCAGTATACTATTATTGTTAGATACAATTTAATTCAGTTATAGCATGGGACTCAGAGAGTTCTACCAGATTCAGGACTGTCAGACACAGTCGCTTATGTTGTCAGAACTATGATTCCAGCCATGTATTAGCATACAGATTTATCCATTATGTACTCACGATCTTAGTTACTATGTATGTTTGTTTGTACTACTACGTCCATATTAGCTAGTCAGTAGTATTATTTATGCATGTAAACACTTTTTATTAGCCTACCTCACTCATATAATTAGTTCTCCAGTTGCACTGATACATTTTCACTATGGTGCTTTGTTTTTATGTTACACCATAGGTTCATAGGCACGAGTCCCAGACAAGCAGTATTAGTCGCATTCAGCATACAGAGTTGTAGTGAGTCCTCTTCATTCGAGGACGACATTATTTGATTTATTCGTTTATTTCTTCAGTTCAGTTTTGCAGAGTTAGTTAGAAACATATTCCTTCTACTCCTTATTTCATAAATTACTTAGAGGCTTTCAAATTTACGCTTAAATTTAGCTTTCAGTTTTCTGTTGTTTTGGGTATTTTCGCCCATATGGATGTTATATTATTTCAGTTGAACCTTATTCCCTATTGTGCATATTTTCCACATTTTTTTGTCACGAATTGTAGTATACAGGTACATATATCAGTCATGGGTTATCTTGTGGTCCCTCGAGGTCATAAGCACCGTGTAGCATTCTGGTTCAGAAAATTGGGGCATTACATTTATAGTTGTACATCATGCTCCTTGCCCTGCCTATTGCCGCTTGGCTATCACAGTGTCTACATACTAGTGCCACTAGTTGGGTCCAATAAAGAATATCTTCCGAGATATTTTAGAGATATTCTACTTCTTCACCAGCTTTATCCAATGCGATCAATTGAAATTCCATTGTAGAGAGAGAAATATAAGTCTTGTTAGATGATTTCCAAGAGACTACTCCTCCACTGATAGTAAATATATATCCACTTATGGATTTTACTTCATTCAATTCGGTGTTCCAATTTGTATCACTATATCCTTCGAGTACCGCGGGATATTTATTATAATTCAAGGCATAGTCTTGAGTGTATTTAAGATACCGCAAAACTCTTTTCATTGCAATCCAATGAGATTTATTGGGATTACTGGTGTACTGACTCAATTTACTAATATCGCATGCTATCTATGGTTGTATATAGTTCATTATATATATTAAACATCCCAATACTCTTGCGTACTCCAATAGTGAGTCACTTTCACCTTCATTCTTTCGAAGTGCAAAACTCGCATCCGATGTAATCTTGGCAATGCCGAATTCCATATACTTGAATTTGTCAAGTACATTTTTGATATAATGAGACTGTGACAATGCCAACTCTTGTGGAGTTCTATGGATTCTTATTCCTAGGATCACATCCGCCACTCCAAGGTCTTTCATATCAAACTTTCTCTCGCGCATTCATTTCGTTGCATTTATGTCTGAAATATCTCTACTGATGATCAACATATCATCCATATATAACTACATAATGACTTGGTGAATTGTGGTGTCTTTAATGTTGACACATTTATCATATTCGTTTATCTTGAATACATTTGCCAACATAGTTTGGTCAAACTTTGCATGCCATTGCTGGGGTGCTTTTTCTAGTCCTTAAAGTGGCTTAACAAGTTTACACACCTTATTTTCTTTTCCTAGAACCACAAAACCCTCAGGCTATTCTATGTCAATTTCTTTCTCTAAGTCTCCATTTAGAAATGCGGTTTTCACATCCATTAAATGGATTTCAAGACCATATACCGTTGGCAAGGTAATTAATATTCGAATTGACATCATCCTTGTTACCGGTGAGTATGTATCAAAGTAATCAAGGCCTTCTTTTTGTTTGAAGCCTTTTACTACAAGTCTTGCCTTGTAATTTTCAATAGTACCATGCACTTTGATTTTCCATTTGAAGATTTATTTAGAATCTAAAGGTTTATTTTCAAGAGGAAGACTAACCAATTCCCATGTATGGTTGCTTAAGATTGAATCAATCTCATTAGTGACTGCCTCTTTCTAAAAGGATATGTCTGATGATGACATCGCTTCTTTAAATGTTTGAGGCTCATTTTCTAAGAGAAATGTTACAAAATCCGAACCAAAAAAAGTTGAAGTTCTTTGACGTGTACTACATCTTGGATTTTCTTCATTATGTACATTATCACTTGGTTCATATCAAGGTCATTTAGACCCCCCACTAGACTATTCATGTCTAGTTTTATACGGATAAATGTTTTCAAATAATTCAGCATTATCTGATTGAATTACCATATTTTCATTAATATCCAGATGTTCGGATTTATGAAACAAAAACCGACATGCTTTACTACTTTTAGTATATCTTATAAACACAAAGTCCACCATCTTAGGTCCTATCTTAACCCTTTTAGGCATAGGAACTTGGACCTTTGCTAGACACCCCACATACTTTGAAATATTTCAAGTTGGGTTTCCTTCCTTTCCATTTTTCATAAGGAATTGATTGTGTCTTACTATGGGGAACTCTATTGAGTATACGGTTGGCTATAAGGATAGCCTCCCCCCACAAGTTTTGCGATAAACCTGAACTTATAAGTAAGGCATTCATCATTTCCTTCAAAGTTCAGTTTTTTCTTTCCACAATTCCATTAGATTAAGGTGAATACAGGGTTGTAGTTTGATGAAAAATTCCATCCTCTACACATATTTTGGCGAAGGGAGATTCATATTCTCCACCCCTATCACTTCTTATCATTTTTATATTTTTCTCTAATTGATTTTCAACTTTAGTTTTGCATTGCCTAAACGTATCTATTGCTTCCTCCTTACTATTTAGCAAGTAGACATAACAATATCTAGTGCAATCGTCAATAAAAGTTATGAAATTCCTTTTCTCACCACGTGATGGTGTTGACTTCATATCACAAATGTCAATGTGTATTAAATCTAAGGGATTGGAATTCCTTTCAACAGACTTATAAGGATGCTTTGCATACTTTGATTCCACACACATTTGACACTACAATTTATTGCACTCAAAGTTTGGCAAAACAACTAAGTTAATCATTTTTCGTAATATTTTGTAATTAACATTGCCTAAACGTTCATCCCACAAATTATAAGACTCAAGAAAGTAAGAAGAAATTGAACTTTTATTGATTTCAACATTTAGTACATTCATTTTAAATAGGCCTTCCGTGAGGTTGCCTTTTCCTACACACTTTGTAATGCACCGAATCTGGTACTCAGAACGCTACATGGTGCTCATAATCCAGAAGCACCACAAGCTAACCCATGATTGATATCTGTAACTAAGCACTAAATAATAATAATAATAATATCGTACATACGTAAACATGAACTGAAAATTCATAAGGTTTAATACTAATACATAACTGAAAATATGGTTTAATAACACCAAAATAACTGAAATAACTATCTGAACGTGTGGTAGTCTGAAGGCATCTAAAACTTAATTTTCTGAATAAAGAGTTAATGGGACAATCCCCCAACTAAATCCATCTACTGAAATTAACTAAGTATTGAAAAAACCATAGCGCGTGATACTCTGGAGTTGCTGCTGACTCTGACAGTTGAAACTGGAATGCTACTGATACTCTAGAGCATGTGATTCTTAATCAATGGTATAAAACACAGTAGAGAAAATGCGTTAGTACGTTTGAATGTACTGGTATGCAAGTGAGTTAGGTTGAATGCATGGAGGTCATATGCATGAACAATACTAACTAACTGAATAACATGAACGTGAGAATACATGTATGAATACATAAATGTAACTGAGATCGTGATAACACTACACATGAATTATGATAATGTGGATTTACTAATATTTGAGTACTAATATTGGGATACTAAATGACTAAGTCGATTGAGTACTGAGGAACTAATGTCATATTATTGATAAAGGAATAACTGTTTTTGACAATTCTAATTATGAAGAACTGGTCTGATTGACTATATTTGACAGTCATGAAATCTAAATACTAGTAACATGAATTTTATATAATTAGTATACTATTAATAGGATGACTGTGTCTGACAATCCTAATTCTGATGGAATTAGCTGAGTTTCATACTGAGATAAGCGACTGTATTTGACAGTCCGGGAATTATAGAAGTGAACTGATTTCTATTACTGATATTGGATCCAAAACTGAGACTGTGGGAGGTAATCATCTAACCGACATGTCTTAAAACTGAATTGGTGGGGTCCAACCTATGACCCCAGCTGAAAGGGTGTCAGTACCATGCCACGGGTAAAGACAAGCTTTGAGTAAAATCTCTCTGATAGGTAGATTTTCCATCAACCCCTCCTAGAAGGAAAAATCGGATGAGGTATAACATCCCTAAAGTCGTAGAGTATATCTTAACCTACGCTGGCTATATTGTTCTAGAATGCAAGGATTTCTTCAAAGGATCACACCCTCTACTGGCTAACAAGTGAGTCCCCATCCTTGGGTTCACTCGGTGCTGAATCCTACTCCCATCTGAAGAGACATTGAACTGATTTAAAATAAATTATTACTAATAGTATTGTTTAGTTGATTTGAACAAAGTTCACTAAATTTCCATTGATTGACAAAATACTACTGAGATATGATAACTGACTGAGATTACTGAGATTACTAAGGTTACTGAGATTATCGAAGGTACTAAGATTACTGATTTTTCTTGAGTCATGTAACTGACTAAATTCTAATGATCATGACTGGACTGAGAGTATCATGAAAAATAACACTATCTCTAGGCATACAGCTAAATTATTGGGTACAAGTACCCCCAGGACTCGATAACATAAAACTGACAAGACTTGACACTTCTTGAACACATGACTAATATCAACAATTCATAATATAATAAGTTGGGAATTTCATAAAGCACATGGTTATTATAATGTTTTACGTGGATGGATTTGCATACAGATATGTCATACTTTCATCAACCTAATCTCATGAACATTCCATGAAATACTCATAATGCACACAATATCATGGAAGTCATCCTTGATCATAAGGGTAAAGCATGCATTTATCACTTGGGTCACAATTGAGCCATAATGCACAATTTCTATTTTCTTATGCATTTTGTCAAACACCTTACATGCACCTCTTGGGGCATAGGAATAATCATCAAATTAACACCTCATAACCACTAAGTTCATAGTCTTCAACTTGCATGCTTACATAGTTTCATAAGAAGAAATAAAGGTTCTAACTTGGGAATCATACAATCATAATCTCATGACCATAATCAACCCACAACAAAACATTCACAATACATGATTTAACAACTTGATTCTTGGGCTTCATGGATGAAAGGAATCCATGAATGAACACTATGCATACCTTAGTTCTTGATTTTAGAAATATTGATGGAGAGCTTCTTGAAATTGAGTCTTGAATTTGAATGCCCAATTGAAAACCCTAACTTGTTGTTGAGAGAAATTTTAGAGAAACACTATATTTGGGGTGAAATATGGTTGAATCATATATTATTGGGTTTATATAAGTAAGGAAAATTGACCATTTTTCCCCTTAAAGATGCGGATATTTAATGACTAATAACTGGGTTCCAATGCTACAAATGACACAGCGCGTTGATGGCTGCGATACGATACTCGAAGCATCGCGCCATGATCGTGTTGAGCCTCAGAAGTTTTGGCTTTGGCATCCTGCATAAATATTGACCAACGTAATTGTCAATTCGGCGTGCCATGATCGCATTGGTCCACTATTTTGGGACTCCAAACATGATCTAAATCTGTTCTGAAAAATCTAAAACTTGTTCGGAAATACCTATTAACCTTCCTGATCATGAATTAATAAAAAAATATGGACTATTAAAGGAAATTAAGATGGTACAATGAGATTTCCAACTTTTGAAGGCCAAAAATAAACTAAGTCTGGGAACTTAGCTAAAACTTTTTAAGTATGGGACCCCCTTAACAAGCATAAAAGACTAAATTAAGCTTAGAAATTTTGTGGGGTCTTACAATATCTCCCCCTTGGGAATATTCTTCCTCAAATGAAACTGATTGAGATGGGTGAAATGATAAGAAGAAGTACATACTGAACATGAAAAACTGAAACATGAGTACATGATTGACATCCCTGATTTACTGAGATTTGTTCTGAGCATGCATATCTATTTCATGATTTCATGACGGGCATGACTGATAAGCTAAATATATTATACTGAACATACTTATCTAATTCATAAATACATGACTGATCTGACACATAAATGCATGACTGAATATGCAGTGGTAATTGATACTAAGTTTAACATGAAAATCTGAGCATGGAACTGAATGTCGAGTTTGTAAATAAAATTTGAACTTGAAACTGGTTGAGTTCAAGGAAGACTATTACATTAAATTGAAAAATGCTGGTGAGTCTGAGATTAACTATAAAATATGCCTGGGTAGAAATACGAGAATGTAACTGATTCTAGAATGTGACACTTGAGCTGGATATCATGATCTAAACTGAACACCTTGAATACTGGGCTTACAGCTGAGGTCAGAGTTTGAGGGTCAACGCATGAGTATCCCTTATACGTAACTAGACTCATTACGAGAAAAGAGAGTGCCATGCTTAAGTCATGAAAGTTCATGGAATTATAGTGTATCTCCTTCTTGGGACACAATGTCCCTTGGAGAATGTTGGGCTGACATTGCCGAGATATTAAGGAAACTGAGGTGATGCACAAAGAACCTAGGAAGTAAATCGTGACTGATTATCTGAAATCTGAAACTAAGGCATGATACATAAATAAAGTTTAACAAAGTACCTAGTTGGTCCATCTTAGAATAATCACATTCATGAGACTCTGGATAGTACGACTAGATAGAAAGATAGGGAAACCACACCATCCGAATTTGTCTGTCTGACTATTAAATTGAATTGCTGGCTTTACGGACTAACTCATGCTGAAAACTTGTACTCGACTAGAGCATTCCTATGACATTATTCCTAGAGAGTTCTAGTGACTGAAGGGAGAAAATGTATCTTGATTTGGACTGAGTAGGACATCTGAATAGGAGAACATTATATGGCTGGGATTTTTGTATTAGGAGGAAAGGCCTATGAAACTTCATCTAAGATAAGGTGACTAAACTTTATGCACTGCAACTGAGAAAATTGAAAAGATTCACATAGGCGCTGAGCACAAATGCATAAGTATACTAACTTATATAATTAACTGAATAATTGGTAGTTGAATACTGGACATGTAAAACTGAACTGCACTTGGTTTGTGATAGCTAGACTAAATCTATAGAGTATTATGCATAGAAGGTAATGACTGACTGGGTAACATGAGGTAATTAAGCATGAGTCGGGGAAACTGTATTCCTTAGGAACATAAGACCAGGCGTCAAACATGATTCAAGAGCATTCTGTAAACTGAGGTACTAAAATACTAATATCTGAGTAACTGATGCCCATATGCTTGGGTCGAGATTGGACTAGGACTAGGACTGAAATTGTAATCGTAACTAAGACTATAACTAAGATTGAATATTGGTTTTCTATAACTGAGGGTTAGAATGGTATGGGAGTACTGAATTCTGATGGCTAAGTAACTGATAGCTGAAAGCCATGGTTCTATAAGACTATCTGAGTTCTTTACTAATTAGTAATTACTGAACTGACACTGTAACTGAGGCCTATAGGATGGAAAATTAACATTATGGATTCACTAAGGGATTTAAACTGAGGGTATGTATGGCATAATCTGAGTTTGACTGAACACTAGGAGTGCAGTCATGAATCGTGCGGGCTAAGCATACTGTAAAGCATGACATAAGTGCATGAGTTATGAGCTGCACGAACTGGGTTTGGAATTTCTGAATTCGTGGAACATGATCCGCAATATTGGATAAACTAGGAATCATCATACAATGAACTTGAAATATACACTATTCTATGAAAAGTGCATGGATATAATCTATATTTGTGGGACTGAAATGCATAAGTATCGGAAGGGTTAAAGTATAAAACTTTGCAGGTAGGAATGGGTCTAGAATCATCTTCCCTTATTGTTTTTTTATATATACTGGCATTACTACTAGAATCTGAAGGCCTGAATTTCTAAGATATCATAATCGGACAGTGACTGAATACCTGTCAGGCTATGTTAGACTAACTCACTGGGGTAGAGACTGGAAAAGGTCTTGTAAATATTTGGTTTGAACTTAAAATTGACTGCTACAAAAGAAGTTACTAAAGAACAAGGAAGCTCTTGAATATTAATAAACGTGAACATATAAATAAGGGACCTGTACATACTAGTGGATGCATCAGGAGGACTTTTCTGATCCTTTCGGGACTAAAGTACATAGAGCCTATTTGGTCGTTGCCCACTAATAGCACTGGGATTAGCACCCTGCTTATTTGGGAGATCGGACTGAGAGTTTTATTGGAGCTCATGCTCACTTGCATGGCATGAATATTGAAAGAAGGGAAACTATTCCTAAAACATCTCATAACCTCCTGCACATAACTGTAATACACAACACACCCATTTACAAGACTCTACTAGATCCAAATTTTCAGACTTCCTATGACACTGTTGAACCTTAGGATCTGATACCAAGTTTGTAATGCCCAGAATCTAGTAATCAGAATTCTACACGATGCTTATAATCCTGAAGGACCACAAGATAACTCATGACTGATATCTATAACTGAGCACTAACTAATAACAATATCGTAAATGTGAATACATAAACTAAAAGACCATAAGGTTCAATACAGATACATAACTAAAAATATGGTATAATAATACCAAAATAACTGAATTAACTATCTAAACGTGCAGTAGTTTAAAAGACTCTAAAACTGAACTGTCTGAATAAAGAGTTGATGGGACAATCCCCCAGCTAACTCCATCTGCTGAAATAAACTAAGTACTAAAAAAAATAAAATAATCAAATAATAACATCCTCAAATGACGAGGACTCACTGCTAACTCTGACTGCTAAAACTAGAATGCTACTGCTACTCTAGAGTGCGTGCTTCTAAACCTATGGTATAAAACACCATAGCGCAAATGCGTTACTATGATTGAATATACTGGTATTCAAGTGAGGTAGGTTGAATACATGGGGTTTATCTGCATGAACAATACTAACTGACTGAATAACAGGAATATGAGAATACATGCATGAATACGTAATTGTAACTATTGTGATAACACTGACTTATGAATTCTGAATATGTGGATTTACTGATATCTGAGAACTAATACTGGGATACTGAATGACTATGTATATTGAGTATTGAGGAACTAATTTCATATTATTGATAGAGGAATGACTATTTTTGATAGTTCTGATTATGTAAAACTTGTCTGATTGATTGTATCCGACTGTCCTAAAATATGAATGCTGGTAACATAAATTTTATATAATTAATATACTTTTAATTAGGTAATTATGTTTGACATTCCTGATTCTAATTCAACTAGCTGAGATTCGTACTGAGCTGAGCGACTATATCTGACAGTCTTGAAACTGTAGAACTGAATTGAGTTCTATTACTGAGATTGGATCCAAAACTGAGACTGTGCGAGGTATTTATCTAACTGACATACCCTAAAAATGAACCGGTGGGGTCCAAATTGTAACCCCATCAGGAAGGCTGTCAATATCATGACACGAGTAAAGACATACTATGAGTAAACCCTCTCTGATAGGGAGCTCTTCCATCAACACCTCTTATTAGGAAAACTCGGGTGAGGTGTAAAATCTATAAACTCATAGGGTACATATCAACCTACACTAGCTACGTAGCTATAGAGTGTAAGGATTGCTTCTAAGTATCACACCCTCTACTGGCTAATAGGTGTGTCCGTATCCTTGGGTTCACTCAGTGCTGAATCCTACTCCCAACTGAAGAGATACTGAACTAATTTAAACTGAACTGAACTATTATAGATAGTATTATTTAGTTGATTTGAACAGAGTTCACTAAATTTTTGTTGACTGGCGGAATACTACTGAGCTCTAATAATAGACTGAGATTACTAAGGATACTAAGATTACCAAAGGTACTGAGATTACTATATTTTCTTAAGTCATGTAACTGACTGAATTCTAATAATTATGGCTTGACTGAGAGTATCATGAAAACTAACACTGGCTCTAAGAACACAGCTAAATTGTTGGGTACAAGTACCCCCAGAACTTGATAGTATGAAACTGACAAGACTTGACACTTCTTGAACATATGACCAATATCAACAATTCATAATTCAATAAGTTGGGGATTTCATAAAGCACATGATTATCATAATGTTGTACATTTACATCATATTCAACTTTAACTTGAGATTAAAAATAGTAGTCATGCTTCTACCGCTTCCTAGTTTACGAAAATATTTTATCTCATGATTCACAAATTTCACTACGCCTAATAGTTTTTATATACATACATGTTTTAAATGCATATTTTAGGAAATGGATTATGTCCTCACTCTTAAAGCATATTTTAAGTATTTTCATAAGTAGTGCATATCTCACGTACTTAGTAAATTACAAAGTACTAATCGTATACCTCTTTTTTCTATATTTTCCATATGATGCAGATTCAGGTGCTTATTTTCATGATCACAATGAAGCAGATCAGAACATTCAGCCAGTAGGAGATGAGCTCTCTTATTTCGAGGACTCTAGTTTGTTATAGTTCTTGTACTTTATATTCTTATTTGTATGTATTAATTTAGGATTTTTGGGATCATGTACCAACTACCTATAATCAGTACTAGTAAAGGCTTCATAAATAGTCAGTTAGAGTTATAGTAATTAGTTTCTCTTTCTTTTCAGAATACAAATGTTGTCACTTAAATTTCTGATAGTAAATGTATTGAACTAGTTTGTTTCATGATTATGCTTCTGCTTAGTTAATTTATCTTTTATATATATTTTAATAAGTTGGTCAATAACATGCCAGTACCATGGGTTAGCTTGAAATCACTCATGGTTCTAAACAGTGTGTTATGACTAGGGGTACTCTCGACTCGTGAAAAACTTAGTATTAGAGCACAAGGTTCAAATGTCCTAGGGTGTCTATGAAGTCGTGTAAAGTAGAGTCTAGCAGAATGGTATGGAGACATCTTGTAAGACCCCCCCAATGTTTGATAATTTTTATTTTGACCCTACCGCTTGCGTAGTATCAATTTTTACTTGAATTTTGATTAGGGATGTTAAAAGGGTGTTTTTTAGAAGATTCAAAATGTTTATAAGGGGTTCAGGGCTATTTTAGGAATTTGATACAGTAAGCCTCCACCTAGTGGTGTGAAATGCCATATAGCCTCCATTATAAGGTTGTTCTTGAGGGTTCTTGGGAATTCATCAAACTCAAACTTTTAGTTAAAAAGGGGTTCTTAAACTCTAAGGGTTGAAGGGAACCCTTGGATAAACACTTGACATACTTTGGTTTCTAAATTCTTGAATATTAGCGGTTGATTCTTGAGCCTTGAATTTGAAATTCAATCACCTAGGGTTTTTGTTCTTGAGCAATTTGTGAATGTTGCAAATAAAAAGGCTAAATTTCATATTTTTAGGGGTTGAAGAACATTGTAAAAGACCTAAATACCCCTAAGGATGTGACTTTTAATTACTGAAAATTGAAGTATCGACGCGCAGACCGACGTACCGCATTGTTAGCATCTATGTGATGGCCAATATGCCGCATTGAGTTCGCATCAATTTACTGGAAATTGCCACTGGAGCCAAGGAAAAATATTGACCGATATGATAGCCACCATACTACACCGAGATCGTGTCGATGCACTATTTTGGATTCTCAAATGTGGTTCAAATGAGGTCCAAAAAATTTCATTCAGGATCACCTATAGACATTCCTGATCATGAATCAATCTAAAGATCGATACTTTAGGGTCATAAGAGTCATGAAATAGAGTTTACAACTTACTAAGGAAAAAATAATACAAAGTTCAAATGCTTAGCTAAAATTTTCTAAGTCTGGGACCCCTTAGCAAGCTTAAAAGACTGAGTTAAGCTTAGGATTTTATGGGTTCTTATATGTACGCTACCGTTCCTAGTATAAGGAGTGCCAGTTCACTCAGAAGTATGACTTATATTCCATAAATTTATGAACTCCACAATCAAGTCATGTAGTTCATGACTCATGTGTTCATGTTTTACAGTATGCTTAGTTCCTACAACTCATGGTACACCCTTAACGACTAAAGAAATTTTCATTATTGAATATATGTCCTTAGTTTCGATCTTTTTAATGAATCCATTCCTCTGATACTCTATCCCTTAGTCCTCAATTAAGTTTCAAAGTTATGTATAGTATTATTTTATGCTTCAGGTCCTTATGTTCTACCGTTTCAATGACCTTTCCTTATGTAAAGATAGTGGCATTGAAAATAGCTAAACAATGGTTTAGATAAATAGAGTAACTGTTCCTTATTAGGGAAAGATTGTTTTATGCTTATTTTATATAAGGCTATAAGTGTGAAGAAGGATTGTAGCAAAGATTATGGTTTATATCATAGTTAGTTATGAATTATAGGTGTGCCTTCTTGGGGATAATGCATAAAAGTTGTTATTGATAGAGGTATTAGAGAATATGGGAAGATTCTTAGGTAGGTTGGTTACTTAGTAGTTCATATGCGGTTATAATGATAGGCTTGAATGTCATGTTGGTATATAAGTGGATAAATACATTGTGTACTAGTGAATTCCTAGTCAGATATTAAAGTTAGTTGTTGAAGTGGTAAGAAGTATTATCCTTGAGATGGAGCTCAAAAAACAAGTAGGATTGTGAATTTTTCATTTAGACTAGTATTATGATGTTATGTGTAGTTCCTTATCAATTTTACTTAGGCTTGAACATGGTGAGAGAATTTAGTTTAACTCAAACTTTGGTAGAAGGAGTTATCAATACGCATATGAAAATTATAAGTGGCATCAAATAAAGTTTAGTATTTAAGGGAAAAAGTATAGTTGAGGGAGAATTTGAAAAGTGTGGCTAACTGTAATGACCCTTTATGTCATTTTTCATATTTTAGATTATTTTTACAGCTAGACATTTTCCATAACTATTGCTTGTTGGAACTGACAGTTCGATTACCAACCAGTTCATTTAGTTTTTAAAGCCAATTCTCTATTTTGAAGTTTATGTTGGTTCCAAATGGCCATTGGGAAAAAACATCAATAAAATGATCTCGAATATAAATTCTGACTATTCGAGTAGCTCTAAAATATTAATTTTAGGCTAGGTAGATCTTTGATTTGGATCTTGATGAACTCGAGCTCATTTCAACTTATTGGTTAAAAAGTTTGAAAAATTAGAAATTTAGGTATGGGACCCACATGTAGTCAAAACGACCTCAAATGGAAAATACGACTTTGCCATTGCATTTGAAATGTCAAATTTATGGTGGTTACATAGTTCATTTATGTGCGATAGATTTCGAGTGAATCTGAAGTGTAAGATGAAAACTTGAAAAATTTGTAAGTTTCCAGTAGCTATATGGTGTGCCGATAATCACCAACCATGGGTGGTAATCATGAATCCTCTTGCAAAAGAGATAGTGCAATTGTTGATCACTCACAATCGTAATTGGCCTATCTAGGCTGAGTATAGTGCCATTGCACATCTGTCCTTGCAATAGCCAAAGCTGAGGCCCAGGTTTGGGCATAAATTATGTCTATTTTCCATCATTTTGGGAATTTTTCATCCATACCTTGAGAGTAAATCCCTAATAGAGTGAGTGAGCATAAAATTGAGACTTTTGGGGGATTTGGTAGCTTGATTAACATCCATTTTCACATTTATCTTCCGAATTGAGGTAAGATATCAATCCTTTTTGGCAGATTTTAGTTATTTCTTAACCAAAATAGAGGGCTTAATTTTTCCCCCTATTTGGCTTGGTTTTCACCTTTTTGAGGGTTATGATTCCTTGATCATGTATGGACATTAAGTTGGCCTGAAAAATGTGATTTTCATAAGTAGGACCCATATTGGGGGGTTTTGATGTCCTTTTTAGATCCTAAGAACAATGGTGCAATATGGTTATCGACATTCTCGTATTAATGAGTAGAATATGTTTTAGATAACTTATCATCTTTAGGAGGCTTATCGGATGAGACAAGTGAAGGTTTAATAGTTCATTGCTCTTTCTTTGGCATCTAGGTAGGCTCAGTTTACCTCTTTTGTTAGATTGAGCTATGTCATAGTATGTTTGTGATATATTATTAGATTGGATGGGTTTTAGGTTTTTGTTGATGAAATTAAAGACTTGGGGTTAGTTGAAATGTTTAGTCTTTTTTGATATTGTAAGCTTGAAACAGTTAGCTTGTACCCTTGTGGTTTAGGTGAATTACACTTTATTCCTCATGTTTAGCATAAGAACATCTTAGGTTACACTAATTAGGCATAATTGACCTATTTGTTCATATTTTAGGTAACTTTCCTATCTTAGGGATAATTAAGGCTTGTTTGACATTAAAAGTAGATTTAGATGTCTTAAGCCTAATTCAGGTAAAAATTTAAATAAAATGAAACTCAAGGACTTGAAGTGGACTCTTAACCCACTTTATTCTATGACATATGGTAACTTCGATAAACCTTTATGTTATTAAGACTCTTTGAAATGTGTATTGAAGTAACATTGGTAAATCTTGATACTTGTTGGTTATGATAGGTTAATGTAAGGATTGAAAACTATTGATCATGCGTTCGATTATGCTATTGATGATGTGCGTTATTATGATGATCATCTACATTATGATCAGTTTATTTTTGGGTATTGATTATATTATGACCGCTTTAATTCTAGGTGTTGATTTACTATGATCAGTTCAATTTTGTGTATTTCTTATATTATGATCGATTTAATTTTGGGTATTAACTATCTTTATATTAGCGATTTGAGTTTGGGAATTTACCATGATGAAATGATAAGGTGATGAATAGTTGGTAAAAGATGTCTAGTGAATTAATAATGTTTAGTGGATAGTGATAAAAGGTGATTAAGAGATGACTAGTGGATTATGGAATAATGTTGGTAAATTACTAGCGGTGGCATAATGCCGAATGATGATGAATTGCGAAACGATGGTTAAATGATTATTATTGCTAGTATAAATGATGAATACTTAGTCTATTCTTCTCTTTAGTGTATTTTCCAATCGTTTTGGAGGTTGTAACGAGTTCTTTACTTATCTGCACTAATTGGCATATGGGAGCCAATTTTGTAGTTATGTTTGCATGTGCTTGATTCTTCTCATTATGTTATCATTATTATCTCTCTTTAGGAACTATTTATGTATAGTGATGACAGAGATGTTTTAGGTTTGATTATGTACCTTGAACTAATTATGTTATCTTGCAATTTATCATCTTTATATCATGACTTAGCTTGCTAGGACGATAATTCCTACTGAGTACCCATTGTTTTGGTACGCATACTATACTTTTATACCTTTTGGGTGTAGATCGGAGTACTAATTGCCAACACTAATTTGAGTTTATGTGGTGTTGATATTCTAGAGATTGGGTGAGCTTTTAGACTCTGAGTCGCCCATATTTTCTATCTCTATATTTTTTTTTGAGATAGATGTAGTAAGTATTTTTAGACATTTGTGTTGTTTTATTGACATTAGATGCTCTTATACTATCTCTACAAGGTTTTAGGATTGGTAGCGTGTTTGACTTTGTTATCTATTAAGAATGACTTTCATATTATTTTAGTGTATTGTTCATTTCAGCATAAGTTAGGCAATTCTCTTCCAAATTAACCCACTGTGTTAGCTTCGGGTTATGTTTTGGTACAAAAGTAATTGCCTAGTAGAGTCCTACGAATTGGAATAACGAGGATTGTTTCCTATCTTGAGGAGGCTATGGCGCATTCTTAGGGGTTCTTAACTTCTTTTATTTATATCGTGCTAAGAGTCTCATTGGTTTGAAGAGTATTTCGTTGACTATACTCGTTCATAGATAGCTAGGACACGTGCTACCACTACACGAGATGATGGTCCCATAACCGAACCTATGGAACCTTAACCTATTCATGGATGACCGAAAGGTTGTTGATAGCCTCGTGATGTGTCCCAATCTAAGGTCTAGAATAGGTTGCCTTTCCTAAACCTTATTCTTGAACCTGAGCCATAGATTCTTCTACCATAGTTAATGGTGTGCCAGGGACCAGCCCAAACTCTACCAAGGTTTATTCCTTCTTTACTACTTATAGATAAGTTGATTCAACATTTAAGGATAGTTGGTGGTGTGCTGTCTATTAGTGTATAGTCTATTGATCAGAGTGGTACTAAGGTGGGGGCACAGTCTATAGCTACGACTTACAGGGTTGAGGTTCCTCCTTCATTGGTAGTTTTTCATCCAATGGTTACCTATCCTACTATGCATTCTGAGGATACATAAAATGTTAAGTAGATTCTTAAGATTGGATTTGGCTAAATGTTCTAGTGCTCCAAGCGAGGATGCATATGTGTTTTTGAATGCTTGTAAGGATAGGTTTCGTGGTTCAGGACTTATTAAGATTTGTGGCATAGATTACACCATATTTGTGTTGAACTTGTCTGGTCATCATTAGTGGAAAGCTTATATGGTTTCTTGACAACTGGATCTTCTCCCTTGTCCTGGAATTAGTTCACTAAGATGTTCTTGGATAAGTATATGAACCGCAACCTTAGAGATTGTTTGAGGTATCAGTTCTCCAGATTGGAGCTGGGGTCTATGATAGTTGTAGATTATGAGTTCATTTTCATGAGTTTGCTAGGCATGAAAAATCTATTTTGGGTACTAAGTATGAGAGAGTTTTCTTCTTTGTTAGCGGGTTGAGACTTCCCATCCATATGTCTACTCAGAGTTTAGTTGTAGTAGGTAGTTCTTTTGTAAAGGTTTTGGATCATACTAGGGTGATAGAGGAGATGCATCGTAAGGCCAATGGGGGCAATAATAAGAATGCTATATATTAGGGTTAGTTTTGTGGGAGCCATAGTAGTTCCAGATTTAGAGGTAGCAGTTCTTATGGTAGGTATTCTTCACATCCATCCTATATGCCTCACTGTTTGACCAGCCAATCAGTTCAAGCAGCTCGTCAGATTTATGATAGAGGTAATTCTAGGTTAGTGATTACGTTGTTTAGGGTAGTAGTCAGTCTTTGAGGGGTTTATCTTCTAGGTATCCTAGCCATGGTGGTTATTCCAAGTCAACTAGATCAATTGGTTCAGGTTCAACTTTAGGATCATGTTTTAGCTATGGGTCTTTTGATCATTTAGTGTGTGAGTGCCCTCGTCATTGGGCGACTGTTGTCTCCGCTTCGGCTGCTTTCTCTATTAAAGCAGTTTATCCTTCAGCTGGAGGTGGTTCTCATGGTCACAAGGTTGGTTTCCAAGGTACTTAGGTAGACAAGGAAATAGGTTGGTAAAGTGTCCAGCTAGGTACCAGTGTAGTCAATTTTATGCAGTACCTGCTATACTTAAGACTGAAACTTCGGATACTGTAGTTTCAGGTATGATTTTGGTGTGCCTCTACTTGGCCCTTTCATTATTTTATTTGAGATCCATTTATTCTTATATTTCTGCTTATTATACACCATTATTAGAGTTTTTTATGATTTATTATTTGTACCATTATGTGTATCTACTCCCGTGGGTGATTTTTTAGTTATAGATCGAGTATTCAAATCATGTGTTATGATAGTTAGTGATATTGATACTTCTTCTTATCTTATTATTCTGGATATGGTGGATTTTAATGTGATTCTGGGCATGGACTGGTTATCCCACTATCATAAGGTCATGCCTTAGTTTGCCAAGACTGTTAACTTAGCTATGCTCAACATACTCCCAATCATATGGCAGGGAGTGTTTAGTCGTGAGTTGATGGGATTTATATCTTATGTTCAGTTTATGAGGCCTATTTCAAGGGATTTCCATTCTTACCTTGTTTATATTTGTCATACTAGTGTGGAGAGTCCATAGTTTGACTTTGTCCCTGTTGTTTGTGAGTTTTTGGATGTGTTCTCTACCGACCTATCTTGTATCCCCCCTGTTCGTGAGATTGAGTTTTCGATTGATCTTTAACCTGACACCTAACCTATTCTTATGGAACCTTACTATATGGCTCCTTCCAAGCTCAAGAAGCTGAATTCTCAGCTTAAGGATCTTTTTAATAAGGGTTTTATTAGACTGAGTGTCTCCTTGGAGAGATTCTATGTTGTTTGTAAAGAAGAAAGATGGTTTCATGCGTGCGTGTATTGATTATAGGCAACTTAATAAAGTGATGGTGAACAACCATTATCCTATGCCTCATATTAATGATTTATTTGACTAGCTTCAGGGTGCGGTAGTGTTTTCTAAGATTGATTTGAGATCTAGTTACCATCAGTTAAGGATTTGGTCTGAGGATATCTCAAAGAAAACTTTTAGGACCAGTTATGGTCATTATGAGTTCTTAGTGATGTCTTTTGGGTTGACTAATGCCCCAGTCACATTTATGCACTTGATGAACTAGGTATTCTAGCCTTATTTGAATTCCTGTGTGATTGTGTTCATCAATGACATCTTTGTTTATTTGATGAGTAGTGAGGAATATGCACAACATTTGAGGATAGTGCTCCAGACTTTGAGAGATCATGTGCTTTTTACAAGTTATCTAAGTGTGAGTTTTGAATTAAGTCGGTGACATTCCTTAGACATATGGTGTTTAATCAAGGTGTTATGATGGACCCAACAAAAATTGAGGCAATTCATGATTGGGCTAGACCAACATCTCCGACTGAGGTTTATAGCTTCACTAGTTTGGGCGATTATTATAGACTCTTTGGCGAGGGTTTTACTACTATTTCAGCCCCTATGACCATATTGACTCAAGAAAAGGTTCCTTTTTGCGAGGTTCGGAAATTTCAAGTATTTTATCACTTCAACTTTTATTTTAGCTCATCTTGTCAAGGGTAAGGGATTCACGGTATTTTGTGATGCTTTTGGCGTTGGTGTAGGTTGTGTATTGATGCAGTTCAGTCGTGTTATTGCTTATTCTTCTAGACAACTTAAGGTTCATGAGCGCAACTACCCCACTCATGATTTGGAGTTGGCGGTGATAGTTTTCGCGCTAAAGATTTGGAGGCATTATCTTTATGATGTGCGTTATAAGAATTTCACCAATCATTGCAACCCTTAGCATCTTATGACCCAGCAGGATCTTAATGCTCGATAGGGTAGATGGATAAAGTTGAAACAACCTGGTTTATGTACCTTAGATAATTTCTTGGAATTCTAGTCTTTAGACCCAATACAACTCATGGGTACGATCCATATGTTAGGGTATAAACGGTATGGTCTAGTCATATGCTGATCAATTTTTATTGGTGGGATGGATTTTTGTCACTTGAATGTCTATGACTATAGATCATTTGGTTCCTTCACATAACCTTAGACTTGGTAACTTAAGTTGGATTTGAGTACAGGTGGCACACCAGGGGCCATAAGCTAGGTTATGAGTCATACCTAGGAATTTTGTGGTGGACAGTGTTCAAACCTTCTGTGATTCTATCTGGCCAAAGATATGATTGAAAGGTACGGCTCGTATGCTATCAATACGACTTGGGTAGGATGAGTAGTACAATGGACAGTTTTGGGTCCAAGGATTAAGGCTTAGGTTACGAGTGGAGGGTAACACTTATATCGAAGGGTACAACTTGCGAGGCTCAGTCGTACCCCTATGATAGGATTTTGTGCAACTTAAGTGAGGGTATTTTGGATATTTCCTCACTTATCCTAATAAGGTCACATGACTTCTAACGCTCTTTGGAGGATATTTACCCTATTATTTTATTCATTAACAATTAGAAACTCTTCCTAAACACTCTATAATTCTCTCAAAAGCTTTTGGGCAAAAAATATAGGGTTTCAACTAGAGGACTAATTTTGGGATCTTATTGGTAGTTTCTCTTTGTCTACTTTGTCAATTAAGGCATGTTCTCTCCCCTTATTGTTAGATCCACCTTAAAGCATGGTCTTATACAATGTTTTTATGATTTGATTATTGTATGATTTTAGGTTTTCAAATATAATTTGGGGGTTTTGGTTATAAATGCTTGGTTATGGTTTTCGCATGTTTTATTTATGATTTTGTATGGATTAATGGTAGTTTTGGATATTTGGTTGCATGGGAATGGTCCTTTGATAATGGACTTTGGTTTTGAGAATACTATGCCCTCAATGTGTTTGATAAAATGCCTTTAACAATGCTTTCATCATAATATTGGTTTTTCAATGGAACTTATGAATGCTTTAAACTTGGTAATGGAATACTAAATCGTATAAATGGCTTAAATGGTTTTAAATAGATTGGAAAGACCTTGGTATCCATGGTTTTGGTTAATTTGAAATCACGAAGGGTACATGGAATCCCTTAAAAATATATATGGTTGGCTATTGGCAAAACTTGCAAGTATAGTCGGTATAATGATGCCACTACTAATGACCTTGGTTAATAAATGGTTAATGGATTGGTTGGTTTCTTAGTAATGGTTTTAATTGGTCAATAATGGAAGGGAGTGTAGCAAATCCGTGGAAGGTGGAGGTCCTAGGGAGACCAAAACTGGAAACTCATATTGCTCAATGTGAGGTTTGTCCTTAGTGACCGTGTACATGATGTCACAATTTATGTTTGGTGGATGTACTAGTCATCCTAGGTTTTCTTCCTTGATCGTGTGATTTCATGCATTGGGGCCCTTTCAGCAAGGGAGCTAAACCCATATAGCCTGTGGGTGGTTTAGGACGGCTAAGCTACACAGCCTAGGTAAAGGTTTTAATGACATGCTAAATCTGGTTTCCTTACCAGGCATGGTTATATAAATATGTATGGTTGTGTGAATATGGATATTTTTACTTATTTTTATAAATGGCATTATTCTATCCTTATCATGAGTTCATGCTAGCGATCACTCGTTAATAGTAGAGGCTTGTCAAACTGTGTATCTTCTAAGTTCAAAGAGTTGGTTTAATTTTTCCAAAGTTAAAGAATTGCATTAAGATATGAAATTGTTTACCTTCAGTTTTTACATATTCTATTTTATTTGTCATGTGAGTTCTAAGTTGAAAAGATATCATGGGTTAGCTTGGGGATATTTGTAGTCCTAAGCACCGTGTGACGTCTAAGGGGTGCTCCCAGGGCATTAACTTGGAAACATTTTTCCTCAAATGTGATTCATCTATGGTTTGGATTTGGAAAAGAATCAACACCTATATACCAAAGTTATAACCAAGCATATATCTATCACACAAATCTAATTACTCACAAGATAAGATACGACTTAAGAATGCTTAAGCGGACTTAAAGAGAAAAAGTTTTTTCTGAAAAATAAATATTTACCTTTGGTAGGAACTGAGCTAGGAAGAAAAGAGATGAGGATACTTGTTTATCATGTCTGCTCCAACATCCCAAGTGGCCCCTTCAACTAATTTGTTTCTTCAAAGAACCTTTATATACGCTACCTCTTTATTCCTTAGTCTTCAGACCTACCTATCAAGTATCTCCACAGGAATCTTCTCATACTTCAAGTTACATTTGACCCAAATACTCTCTAGGGGAACTACTGAGGATGGATTTCCAATGTAGTTCTTAAGCATCGAAATATGGAACACTGGGTGACCCGTAGCTAACTCTGTCGGAAGGTTCAATTCATAAGCAACCTCTCCTACCCACTTAACTACATCATATGAACCAACACATCGAGGACTCAACTTTCCCTTCTTTCCAAATCTCATAATTCCCTTCATATGCGATGCCTTCAATATTATCCAGTTGCCCACTTCAAACTTGAAATCTCTCCTTCTTATATCGGCATACGATTTTTGATGTATCTGAGCTGTTTTAAATCTCTCATAAATCAACTGAACCTTTGAAATATCTTTAAGAACAAATTTGGCCCAATCAATGCTGCTTGACCAACCTTAAATCATCTGTGGGTGATCTGCACCTAAGCCCGTACAATGCTTCAAATAGAACCATCTGAATGCTAGTGTGATAAATAATATTGTATGTGAACTCAATCAAAAGTAGATGGCCATTCCAATTTCCTCTGAAGTCTAAAACACATTCTCTTAGCATGTCTTCTAATGTCGGAATTGTGTATTCAACATAACCATTCGTCTGCGGATGAAAAATAGTACTAAACTCAATCTTTGTACCAAGGACATTCTAAAAATACTACCAAAATTGTGAAGTTAATTGTGTGTCTCTATTTGAAATGATAGACAAGGATATCCCATGAAGCCTTAATAACTCGCGAATATAGATTTTGGTATAATCTTCCGCTGTATCAGAAGCCTTGATAGGTGGGAAATAACATTATTTAGTTATTCGAACTACTATGATCCAAACTGAATTATGTTGACATATTGTACAAGGCAACCTAATGTTGAAATCCATATTCACTACTTTCCACTTCCAGGTAGGGAAGTTGATCTCATGAAGCGTACCACCCTGCCTATGGTTTTTAACTTTAATATGCTGGCAGTTGGGACACTTGGCCACAAACACTTCTACGTCCCTCTTAATATCGTTCCACTAATAGATTTCTCATAAGTCGTAGTACATCTTAGTATCACTCGAATGGATGGAAGACCTTGAACCATGAGCCTCGGCAAGTATTCCTTCCCTTAACCCGTCTATATTTGGAACAAAAAGCCTTCTTTGATAGTGAAGTACACCATCTTCCCCATGGGAGAAAACCTTAAAGATTTAGCTCCCGCTGAGAAAATACATACTGGAGAATCTTATAGTCTGAGAAAACATCAACATGCACACCATAGAGGTAGTGTCTCAAAATTTTCAATGTGAATACCATAGTAGCTAAATCCAAGTCATGATTTGGGTAATTCTTTTCGTGATCCTTAAGTTTCCTGGAGGAATAGGCTATCACTTTCCCATTTTGCATCAAATCCAGCCTATCCCAACTCTAGAAGCGTCAGAATACATAACAAATTTGTCTAACCCCTTCTGTAAATCTAACAATGGAGCTAAAGTCAATCTATCCTTCAACTCTTGGAAAGCCTTCTCACACCTATATGATAATATAATTTCACTTTCTTTTAGGTCATCTTGGTCAATGGTGTGGCTATAGAGGAGAATCCTTCAACAAACCTTCTATAATACGTAGACAAACCTAAAAAGGTTCGAATATCGGATGGAGTGATGGGTCTAGGCCAGTGTTTCATGGATTAGTCTTATAAGGATCTACAGGAATACAAACCCCTGAAATGACATACCCCAAAACGATAATAGATTCCAAACAAAATTCATATTAACAAAAATTTGCATATAATTGATGGTTCATGAGGGTATGTAATACTATTCTCAAATGGTCTTCATGATCCTCTTCACTTATGGAATACACCAGTATGTCATATATAAAGACAATGACAAATATGTCTAAGTACTACTTGAAGACCATGTTCATCAAATCTATAAAAGATTGCATGAGAATTCGTTATTCCAAATGACATAACCACAAACTTAAAATGGTCATACCATGTTCATAAAACTATTTTTGGAATGTCTTTCTCCATGACTTTCAACTGATGGTATCCCAACCTAAGGTCAATATTGGAAAACCACCAAACACCCTGAAGTTGATCAAACAAATCATCGATTCAAGGAATAGGGTACTTATTCTTGATGGTCACTTTGTTTAGCTATCTATAATCTATACACATACTGAGAGTGCCATTTTTCTTGAGCACGAAAAGGACTGGAGCACCCCACGGAGAAACATCAGGTCTGATGAAACCTTTATCTAAGAGGTCCCTAAGTTTCACCTTTAACTCTTTAAGTTTGACCAGAGCCATATGATATGGAAGGATAGAGATGGGCTAAGTATCAGGAAGAAGATTAATATCGAACTCGATTTCTTTGTCTAGATGTGCCCCTAGCAGATCTTTGGGGAGCACCTCCGAAAACTCATTCACTACACTAACTGATTGAACTGTCAGGGCTTCAGACTTGGTATATTTAATTCAAACTAAATGATAGATACACTCTTTTGATTTAAATTTTCTAGCCTTAAGATAAGAGATAAAACGACCTTTGGGAGACACAGAACTACCATCCTATTTGAATATTGCCTCACTAGGAAACTGAAACTTCACCACACGGGTGTGGCAGTGTATTGATGCATAGCATGAATAGAGACAATCTATGCCGATAATAACATCAAAATCTAACATCTCTAACTCTATTAGGCATGCTAGTGTGATCTTGTGGAGGATGGTAATAGGACACTCCATATAGAATCGTCTAGCAATAATTGACTTACACACTAGGCTAGAAACTGAGAAGGGCTTAGGAATATTTTTAGGACCTACCCTAAAATTTACAGTAACCAAGGGAGATACATAAGAGTGATTTATTACTGAGTCTAAAAACACATATACATAAAGGTGAAAGGCATGAAACATACCAGTAACAACATTTGAAGAACTCTCTATCTCTTGATGAGATGGTAGAGCATAAAATCAATTCTGGCGCCGATAGCCACCGATACTGGATGATGCACCCTGGCTGAGATGATGAATTAGTAGCCTAAATATAAGGATGAGCATCTCTACCTACCTACTCAGCATACGAACACTCCTTAATTCTGCGGCCTATCTTACCACAACCATATCAACCCTTTTTACCCATCATACCCTCACCAGGATGGGTCCTACCATAATTTGCATATGTGGGTAACTGGGCAGCCTCCCGACCACATTATTTTGAGACCTGAAATTTAAAGTCCTGGCATACTTCTCTATCCTGGTCATAGGTGTAGGGTCACTGGTTGAAGATGGCACAGACACTGATGAATGGCCCTAAAATTGCAAACGACTTACCCTTCTTGACCTTAGCTAACTATAGTCAAATTGTCCACTTTTAGCTCTTTTGTTTCTCTTCAACCTTTCCTTCTAATTTTCTTCTTTGATCTGTTGAGCATGAGTCACCAATTGAGCAAAGTATGTATCCCCAATCAGCATGGCAGTCCTACACTTCTTGACCACCAAATAAGATACCTAGTAATAAACTTACTCATACAAGCTCTAGAGTGAGATACAACTCTGGGGCATACTTAGCTAACTTAGTGAACTTAATCCATTACTCTTTCCCTATCATAGAGCCTTGCCTCAGTCTTATGAACTCCTTCACTTTAGCTTCCCTCACCTCATAAGGAAAGAGCCTCTCTAGAAAAGTATTTAAAAATACCAGCCAACTCATAGGTGTTGCATTCTCACCCTTACCATCCTTCAACATAGTGATACAATCATAGGCAATATCTTTTAGCGTACAGGGTTATATCTCTAAACTATCCTCTTCAGTAACATGCATGATCTAAGTAATCTTTTTCACTTCATCAATAAAAATTTAAGAATTATCATCCACATTTGACCCATGGAGCTCTGGTGGATTCATCCACATAAAGTCTCAAATATGTGCTGCAACTACGTTACCATTTTCCTAAAGTGGGATTACTTCCTTTTGGTTTTCCTAAACATTAGCATTCACAACTTGGACTAACGTTTGAAAGGAAATCCAAAATTTAGCATGCGATATATTCTCATTCAGAGTGTTTGCGTGTAGGGGTGGTTGATCACCATTTTTGCATGTGTTTCCTTCATGAGGATGCATATTCTATCACATAAAAGCACTAGTTAAAGTAGATAGAGACAACTATAGGCATGTTAGATTTTAAAAAAATGATGATTCCTAATTTGTTCTATAGCCTCCTACTTATAAATGTGGTGTGCTTCATTTTCATGATCAAGAATATATGTAACGCAGCTTGTCCAAGTCTCTAGGAATCTTCTAACCTTAGGCTCTAATACTAAGATTTTAACACCCCAGGATCACACCTCAGATTTCACATGGTGATTAGGACTATGAATAGCCCAAATCTAACCTATGATATCTTTTCAACTTATAACTCACATGACAAGTGAAATAGTATATGTAGAAACTGAAGGTAAAAAATTTCATATCTTAATGTAAATCTTTATCTTTGGAAATCTTAAACCAATTCTCTGATCTTAGAACATGCATAGTCTGACAAGCCTCTACTGCTAACTAGAGAACCACAAGAATAGACCCCAGCTAACTCAAATTTTAAACAAAAATCAAAGATCTAAAATAACTTTCAACACTGAACAAAAGTCTGATAAACTGGGTCCTTGGACTATGAGGACTCACCAAAAGTTGAGATGAAGGTGATGATGCCTGTAGTCAACCGTTCTACTGGAAATGAGTACCCAAACCTACATTATAAGACAATGTAACACACAGACATATATGTGAGTTAGTACTTCTAAAATGTACTTAGTATGTGGGGGGTGAATGCATAAGTAAAACAAGAACTGAATATATATGTACACTTTCAAATAATGTATACTAAGTGTAAATGACTCACCTTGGACTTAAGTAAAGCTAAAGATTGTAATTCATAAAACATGGATAATGAAACATATGAAACAAGTTAGTGAGCCTTAAAAGTTAGTTTCAGAAATCTTTAGATTTATTATCTTTTATGGTAGATTCTTTGAACCGACATAAACCATGTGAGCTGTCATGGAGTCTAATGTCTGACTCATGTTGGGGAGAGCTTCTTACCTTTTCCATCAGAATAGAACCTTAACTTAAGTGATCTCTGAACTTAACCCATATTGGGATTTAAACCTACGGTGTCTATTAGTTTCTAGGAATTTAGGATACGCTAATCCACATTCCCTTCTCAGTGCTAAATACTACTCCCAGAATACATATATGTTTATACTTAAGAAATCTACCATATAATAGCATAAGGGTTTATACACAAAAAAATAGTTATGCTTCTCTTCACTTTAAATCATAATCAAGATGAACACTTATGGATTTCATATGTTATATTTAGACTAAAGGGTCAAGCTTTCTTGAATCATGCTATATTGTATATAAATGGATTTTAAAAGCTTAGACTTTCTTGTAAACTCAATACTTCTCCTTAAATCAATAAACTCTTACTTCTTTCAGAGAACTTTAAACAAAATATCAGGATTAATATCCATATAGAAATTTTTTATCAGAATACAAATCTAAGTAATGAAATTCAACTCATAATAACAATCTTAAAGTTCAAAACATGAATTGATGTAACCATTATGCATATTTATCCTTTAAAAAACAAGATAAGTTTATACTTCAGTACGAGAATTTAGGGAATGAACCCTGATGTAAAAAGATAAATTCAACTTAAAAATAATTCTTTTAAGGAACAAGGATGTAATATTAACCTTGATCAAAACCACACATACCTGTAATTTCTTGACTTGTGAAGAGAACTTGAACTTTGATACTTGAGAGATGACTTGGTAAGAGAAACTCTAATATTTTGTTCTTGAATAAGGGAGGAGAAAATATGTTGTTTAAGTACTGAAGGATAGAAGAAAATAATGCCTCTCTGGTGTTTTAGGTCGTGGGTTGGGAGTAATAAGAGGGGAAAAAACTAAAAGGCCTCTTTATTGAACTAGCAGAAATTGACCGTCAGTCATCACGAGTCAACCATATGACTCATTTGGTGAGGATATAAGTTGGCCTCATGACTTTTAAACTTGGAAGGTACAAAATGGTATACACTGGTCAATATATGAGTCTAAACTTACGACCCTTAATCTATCAATACGGCTTGTATCCCCCCACTCATAACTTGGATGAAAAAAACCTACGGTACTGACTTTATAACATTTTTTTTATAAAACTTGCAACTTTAAATAATGACTCCTAGGGTCAAGTCTTAACTTGAATAAAACTAAAATTAGCCCATGCTGCCACAGCTACAACTCATATCTCATAACTCACAAGATGTCTATACAACATAAGGTTATAAGTTGTATATTTCCAATAGATCTTGAAATACGGGGCATTAAAACCACTTAGCCTTGGCAGAGTTTATGTATAAAAATAATTATCATTCGAGTATACAGATGGTGGATTTTGAGGCTTTGTATGGTAGGAGATGCCATTTCTTAATTAGATCGTTTAATGCTTTTGAGGTTAGGCCTCGTGGTACTGATTTGTTTTAGGAGGCATTGGATAGAGTTATGGTGATTCAAGATAGGTTGAGCGTGGCTTAGAGTAGGAAAAAGGCCTATGCAAATGTTAGACTTTGTACTTTGAGATTTGGAGTTGGTAATTGTGTAATCCTACATGTATCACCTATAAAGGGTGTGATGATATTTGGGAACAAGGGTAAGATCAATCCTAGATATATTGTCCTTTTTGGGATTCTTCCCATAGTTTGTGAGGTAGATTTTCCATTAGCTCTACCTCCATGTTTTGCTATTTTTCATCTAGTTTTCCTTGTCTCTATGTTGCAATGATACATTTCTGATCTATCTCATATGCTTAGACAAAAATCAGTCTAGTTGGATGAGCATCTGACCTTTGTAGAGGAGCCTATGCTTATAATGGCTAGTGATGTGAGGTAATTGCGCACCATAGAGATTACCGTAGTAAAGGTTCAATGGTGTAACACCCCAAATCTAGTACTCGGAAGCCTATATGATTCTCATGACCCTGAAGGACCGTAATCTAACCCATGACTGATATCTGTACCTAAACACTGCATAATATACTGTGTAATGCAGAAATAAAGGCTGTAAGGCTATAAGGTTCAAAACTGAGACACAATATCTAATAAAATATAACATCTGTATGGTGTACGAAATACCAAAAACAAACTAATAAACTGAGTGAACATGATAGTCTGAAAAGCCTCTAACTGTCTGAATAAGGAGTTGATGGGACATGTCCCCAACTAACTCCAACTGCTGAAATAAACTAAGTACTGAAATGATAAGATAATGATAGTGTGCAAAAGGATGAGGACTCACTGCTGACTTTAACTGCTGAGTACTAGAATTCTGCTGATGCTCTGGAGCTCGTGCTTCTAAACCTATGGTATAAAACACCATAGCACAAATATGCCAGTACGATTGAATGCACTAGTATGCATATGAGGTAGGCTGAATGAAAAGGTTTCACATGTTTGAACTATACTAGCTGACTGAACAACATGATTGTGAGAATACATGCGTGAATGTATAATAACTTTAACTGAGTTTATGATAACATGATTACTGAATGTGAGTACTGATAACATGAGATACTAATAACCATATAACTGAAATAACTAGTACTGAGACTCTGTATCTGCCAGTCTAGTTTCTAATGGAACTACCTAAGTTTCATTCTGTTCTCAGGTAACTGTTTTTGACATATTTGAAATCTGTAGAACTATCTGCGTTTTATTACTGAGACTAAATAATTGTATCTGACAATCCTGATTTGTAACTAAAATTATAGGAAGTAGTCATTTAACCGAAATGCCCCAAATAACGTAATATAGTTGTGTTGGGGTCAAATCTGTAACACCAATTGGAAGGATGTCAGTACCGCACCACTGGTAAGGACAAGCTATGGGTGACCCTCATCTGGCAGTCTCCCCAAAAGAGAACTTTAGGACCCTCATCGACTGTGTTTATCCACCTCAACAACCGTCATCTAACAGTGTTGATGTCAAAACCTATGCTGGCTACATAGTTCTAGAATGCAAGGATGACTTCTAAGAATCACACCCTCATCTGACACTGTATGTTTCCATCTTTGGTTTCACTTGGTGCTATTTCTATACCCTTATGAATAGACACTGAACGGGGATTACTCAACTGAACTGGAAAGAATTAACTGAGTTTCCGTTGACTAACAACATATTACTGAGATTTTTGTATTACTGAGCTTTCCTAAGTCACATGACTAATTGAGTTCTATAGATCATGGCTTGATTGAGGATATCATGAAAACATAACACTAATTCTAGGCACACAGCTATATTTTTTGGGTACAAGTACCCCCAAGACTTGATGGGAACAAACTGATGAAGCATGACTTTCTTGAATACATGACCAATATCATAATCCATAATACAATAAGTTGGAGATTTCATGAAGTACAAGTTCTAAAGCACCAAAATGGCTACACATATATCCATACTTCATTAACTAAGACACTTCATCAAACACTTGACGTGCATAAACTTGTACATGAATGGAGATTTCATATTATTATACAAATATGGCACTTTTCCTTCACATAGGCATTTAGTCAAACACATCAGGAGCATGCTTTGATTATACCATCATCAACACATCTAATATTCATGGATACATCAATAAACTTGTAAATTGAAGGGGGTTTATCATGATTATTAAGGGAATCTTTATATACTAGGGTCAATCATTCGAATATGTAATTTAAAACATGAATCAAAACCCCACAACATTATGAACATGAATTTCAGTTCTATATACACAAATCTTGTATTTTGAAAAGATATTCTTGAGCTTTATGGGTGAAAAGGACCCATGAATCAACACATGACATACCTTAGTACTTGATTTGGGAAGATTGATGGAAGAATCCTTGAGATTTGGATCTTCAATTGGAAACCCCTCTTCTTGTTCTTGAGAGAATTTGAGAGAAAAGAATGTATTTTGGTGAAATGGAGGCTGAATTCAGTGTTTATGGAGCTTTGGGGTGAAGGGAAAATACCAAAATACCCATACGAAACCAGTTGAAAAATGTTGAATTCTACGACTGACGACTTTGGGCTGATGTCATCAAATATGTGATAAGTCGTCAGCTGATGTCATCACTTGATGTTTGAATTTATTACTTTCTACCTATGGATGATGATATTAGCTGATAAGTCATCAAATATGTGATAAGACGTCAGGTAATGTTGTCACTTAGTTGCCAGGCTAATATGTTGGAGTAAAATGGGTATAACTTTTTTCTATGATATTGGATTTGGGATAAATTAGTATTGTTTGAAAGATAATTGATTTATATATCTGTTGGTAGGTCATGAGATTAAAAATTCATAGTGTAACGAGAGATATGCTCGTTTAAAGTTTAGTATACCAATATCGTTCCCAAGAATTCAATCGGTAAGTAATGTTTTGATTCGCCTAATAGCTAGGACGTATTTGAGACCTTAATTGACATCAAACTTGATCATGAAACTACACAATAACCATGATTTACTATGCATAAGCTTGAAAGATGGTGCTAATATTGATTTGCATTTTTCAGAGTATTACAATATCTCCCCCTTGGGAATATTCTTCCTCGAATAAGACTGATTAGACTGAGAGAAATGATAATTGAAAGTACATACTGGACATGCACAATTGAAGCATGATTTCATAACTGACATGACTAATAATCTGGTTTTATCAAATTGAAGATGCGTATCTGATACATGAATACATGACTGAGGTGACACATGAATGCATGACTAAATATGTAATGGTACTTGGTACCAAGTTTATAGGGAAAATTTGAACATAAAACTTAATAATATTAAGGGAAATTATTACCTTGAGCTGAGTCTGAGTTTACAGAGAATAGGTGAGGGTACTTGGTTCGCATTTCTGCTTTTGCTTCCCAACTAGCTACCTTAATTGACTGATTCAGTCAAAGAACTTTGAATAGAGGGACTTCTTTGTTCCTTAGTCTACGAATCTGGTAGACAAGGATTTTGACTGGAATATATTCATAAGTGAGACTGTTATAAACATCTATGCTCTGAATAGGGACAACATCTGCTGGGTCACCTATGCACTTCTTGAGCAAAAAGACATGGAAGACTGGGTGAACAGAGGCTAGATATGAAAGAAATGTGAGCTCATAAGCTACTTTGCCAAAGCGACTGAGAATTTTAAAGGGACAAACATATCTGGGACTAAGATTTCCCTTCTTGCCGAATATCTTCACTCCCTTCATGGGAGAGATATTTATATAGACAAAGCCACCAATTTCGAACTCAAGATCCTTTCTGCGTACATCTGCATAAGACTTCAATTGGCTCTGAGCAGCCTGAATCTCTCTCTGATCAATTGAAATTTTTCTAAGGCATCGAATACCAAGTCAGGCCCTATGACTAAGGCCTTAATAACTTCGAACCCAACAACTGGAGATCTACATCTCCTACCGTAGGGATCTTCGAATGTAGCCATATAAATACTGGAATGATAGGTGTTGTTGTATGCAAGCTCAATCAAAGGCAAGTGGTCATCCCAACTTTCCTTGAAATCAATTGCATATGTCCTTAGTATATCCTCTAAGATTTGAATGGTCCTTTTCTCTTGACTATCTTTCTTGGGATAAAAGGCTATACTAAGATGAATTTGGGTACCAAGACCTTTTTAGAATGCTTTCCAGAAGTGAGAGGTGAACTGGGTACCTCTATCTAAAATAATGGACAGTGGAATACCGTGTAATCTGACCAACTCCCTAATATAGAGTTTGGCATAGTCCTCGACTGAATAAGAGGTATGAACTAGAAGGAAATGAGCTAACTTGGTCATCCTGTCTATAATAACCCAAACTGAATCATGCTAACGGTGAGTACGTGGCAAACCTGTCACAAAGTCCATGTTCACTTCTTCCAATTTCCAGGTGGGAATAATGAACTCTTGCATGGTACCACTAGCCTTCTGATGCTCTATCTTAACCTGCTGATATGTAGAGCACGTAGACACAAACTCTAAAATATTTCTTTTCATCCCACTCCACCAATAGATCTCCCACAAGTCGCAGTACATATTTGTGGCCCCTGGATAAATAGAGTAGCGTGCACTATATGCTTCTACAAGAATTCACTGCCTCAAGTAATCTTTTCCTTGAACACACAGACGACCCTGAAAACACAAAAAACCATATCCCCTGGAGAAAACCTCAACCTTATAATCCTTGATCAACTCTTTCAACTTGACTAGACTGGGATCTCTATCTTGATTTTATTTTACCTCAGAAACTAGAGATGATTCTGAATTACTCTGAACCCACACATCACCCTCCTCTGTATAAACTAAAAGAACACCTTGTCTAGGAAGCTGATGCACTTCCTGAGCTAACTTCTTCTTAATGTCCTCAACATGAGCAACACTACCCATAGACAGTCTACTAAGAGCATCGGCCACTACATTGGCCTTTCCCGAATTATAGAGGACACTCATGTCATAATCTTTCAAGACCTCTAACCACCTTCTCTGGCGGAAGTTAAGATCTTTCTGAGAGAATATGTACTAAAGGCTCGTATGTTTTGTGAACACATCTACATGAACACCATATATATAATGCCTCTAAATCTTTATGGAAAATACTACGGCTGCTAACTCAAGATTATGAGTCAAATAATTCTTCTCGTGGGGTTTAAGCTATCTAGAGGTGTAGGCTATGACCTTGATATGCTATATGAGTACACAATCCAAACCTACTCTGGATGCATCATAATATACTATGAACCCATCAGAACCATCTAGAAGAGATAGGACTGGAACTGTGGTGAGTCGAGTCTTCAGCTCCTAAAAACTCCTCTCTCAAGGATCTAACCACTAAAATGTAACCTTTTTCTAAGTCAATCTAGACATAGGGGATATAATAGAAGAAAATCCCTCAACAAGTCATTTGTAATAGCCAGCCAAACCCAAGAAACTCCTGATATCTAATGGAGATATAGGGTGAGGACAGTTTCTTAATGCTTTGGTCTTTTGAGGATCAACCTAATGCTATCACCGGAAATAATATGACCAAGGAATGCTACTAACCTTAGCCAAAACTCACACTTACTGAATTTGGTGAATAGATAATGATCTATGAGAGTCTTAAGTACAATTCTAAGATGGCCTGCATGATCACGCTCACTGCAGGAATAGACCAGAATATCATCTATAAAGACTATGATGAACATGTCCAAATGCTATTGAACACCCAGCTCATCAAGTCCATGAAAGTTGTTGGGGCATTAGTAAGACCAAAGGACATAACTATGAATTTTAAATGACTATATTGAGTTCGGAAAGTTATGTTTGTAAGGTCATATTCCCGGAATCTCAGCTGATGATAGCCTGATCTGAGATCTATCTTACAGAAATAGTTGTCACCCTGAAGTTGGTCAAACAAATCATCAATATGGGGAAGTGGATACTTATTCTTGACCATGACTTTATTGATCTATCGGTAATCAATACATATTCTGCGAGAACCATTTTTCTTGCACACAAATAAGACTGGTGCGCCCCACGAGGACACGTTGGGCCTGATGAACCCTTTATCTAAGAGATCCTTCAACTGGTCTTTCAATTCTCTGAGTTCTACTGGTGCCATTATGTATTGTAGAATAGATATAGGTTGAGTATCTAGAAGAAGTCCAATACCAAAGTCTATTTCCTTTTTGGAAGAAATTTTTGGAAGATCTTTAGGAAAGACATCTGAATATTCATTCACGACTGGGACTAAATCAATATTGGGATTTTCAGAACAAGTTTCCTTAAATTGAACAAGATGATAGACATATCCTTTAGACATCATTTTCCTTACCTGGAGGTAGGAAATAAGCTGACCTCTAAATGCTGAAGTACTACCCCTCCACCTAGGATGGGGTTATTTGGAAATTAGAAATGGACTATTTTATTTCTGCAGTCGACTATGTCATAGCAAGAGTGAATCCCATCTATGCCGAGAATGACATCAAAATCAGTTATGTCTAATCTGACTAAGTTTGCTGAAGTGTCTTTCTAAAATATCATAATCGGACAGTTCCTGTACATCCGTTGGGCTATGATGGTCTTACTTACTAGGGTAGAGACTGAAAAGGGCTCTGCTAGAATTTTAGAACTGATTCTAAAATCGACTGCTATATATGGAGTAACAAAAGACAAGGAAGCACCTGGATCTAGCAAAGCATAAACATGTAAGTGAAAGATCTGTAACGTACTAGTAACCACATTAGGAGAATTTTCCTGATCCTATCGGGATTGGAGAGCATAAAGTCTATTTGGGCATTACCCACTAGTAGCACTAGAAATGGCACCCTGCTAATTTGGGCGACCAAAATGTGCTGAGGATTGATTCTGCTGACTCTGATAACCTGACTGGGGAAAATCTTTAACTTTCTTGCCTGGCTTTCCATATCCAAAACATACATTGTTGTTAGCTCTACAAACACCTTTGTGGTTCTTACCACAAGTCTGAAAAAGAGGATTAGTTCGGGCATTGCTGACACTGCCCTAAGACTCAGAGCCTGGCGCCCTATCTCTATTACCATCCCTTAACTTAGGAGCTAGAGCACTAGACAAACAAGGATTTAGAACTGATGACTTAGGACGAAATTGAGAATGGTTTTCTCTTTTTGATTTGGGCAGAGCAAAGTTAAAACTACATATCCTTGCTCTCTTATTCTACTTCTCCCTCATATTAATATTTTGCTCCTCTATCTGTTGAGAATGAGTCATAAGCTTGGCTAAAGTCATGTCACTATTCAACATCGCAAACCTACACTCATTAACCACACTGTTATTCACCCCAAAAATAAACTTACTCATCTTGGCCATATTGCCTGCAACCACATGAGGGGCATATCTGGTTAATTGAGTAAACTTAAGAGCATACACTTTCACTGTCATGTTACCTACCTGAGGTTGATAAATTCTAACACCTTAGAATCTCTCATCTCTAGGGGAAAGAACCTATCTAAGAATGCAGTGACAAACTTCTCCCACTTTATAGGTCCTACATCAACTGACCTTTCTAACTTTCACTACTTGTGCCAAGTGTGGGCAACATCCTACAACTAACATACAGCTGGCTCAACACTTTTACTAGGAGTAACCCCCATGATTTATGTAACCTTATTAACTTGATCGATGAATTCCTAAGGGTCCTTATCTTACTTAGACCCGTGAAAGGATAAAGGATTCATTCGGGTAAAGTCCCAAATCCTGGATGCAGCTAAATTGGCCACTGGATTGGCCGGAATAACAACTGGTTGTTCATTCTAAGAAACAACTGACTAAGCAAGAGTATTGAATACAGCTCTAAACTCTGCATAAGAAATATGTTCGCCCAAAGGATATTTGGGCTGAGGGGTTGGCTGATTCCTGTTTCTTCTTTTAGGAGGCATATTCTGTTGAAAAAAGGGAGAAATAGATTAGACTAAGAGATTAGATTAAGATTATGCTCATTGGCATGACATGAATACTAAAATAAGGGAAACTGTTCCTAAAATATCTTATAGCCTCCTACACATAAATGTGGAGCACAACACCTCCATGTACAAGACTCTACTAGATGTGGCTTTTAGACTTCCTAGGAAACTATTGAACCTTAGGCTCTTATACCAAGTTTGTAATGCCCCGAATCTGGTACCCAGAATGCTACACAGTGCTCATGACCCCAAAGAACCATAAGCTAACCTAAGACTGATATCTGTACCTGAACACTGCATAATATCCTATGTAAATGCAGAAATAAAGGCTGTAAGGCCATAAGGTTCAAAACTGAGATACAATATCTAAAAAAAAATATAACATCTGTGTGGGGTATGAAATACCTAAAACAAACTAATAAACTGACTAAACAGGATAGTCTGAAAAGCCTCTAACTGTCTGAATAAGGAGTTTATAAGACATGTCCCCAACTAACTCCAATTACTAAAATAAACTAAGTACTAAAATGATAAGATAATGCTCATGTCCTCAAAGGATTAGGACATACTGCTGACTCTGATTTTTGAGTACTATAATTCTACTAATGCTCTGGAGCTCGTACTTCTGAACATATGGGTATAAAACACCATAGCACAAATACGTCAATACGATTGAGTGTACTAGTATGCATATGAGGTAGGCTGAATGAAAAGGTTTCACATGTTTGAACTATACTAACTGACTGAACAATATGAATGTGAGAATACATGCGTGAATATATAACAACTTTAACTGAGTTTATGATAACATGATTACTGAATATGAGTACTGATAACATGAGATTTTGATAACTGTATAACTGAAATAACTAATACTGAGCGTTTGTATCTGATATTCTAGTTTTTGATGGAATGAGTTGAGTTCTATTCTGTTCTGAGGTGACTACATTTGACAGTCGTGAATTCTATAAAACTATTTGAGTTCTATTACTGAGACTTAATGATTTAATCTAACAGTCTTGATCTTTATCTAAAACTGTTGGATGTAGTCATCTAACTGACATGCCCTAAATAATGCAATATAGCTATGCTGGGGTCCAATATGTAACCCTAATTGGAAGGGTGTCAATACCGCACCACTAGTAAGGACAAGTTGTGGGTGACTCTCATCTGACAATATTCCTAAAATAGAATGGTTGGACCCTCATCTGATAGTTTTTATCTACCTCAACAATCCTCATATGATAGTGTTGATGGCTTAAGCTATGTTGACTACATAGTTCTAGAATGCAAGGATGAATTCTAAGAATCACACCCTCATCTGACAGTGTGTGTTCCCATCCATGGTTTCACTTGGTGCTAATTCCTACTCCCATCTGAATAGTCACTGGACATGGATTACTGAACTGAACTGGACTTAATTAACTGAGTTTCCGTTGACTGATGGAATAGTACTGAGATTACTGTATTAGTGATCTTTCTTGAGTCACATGACTGATTGAGTTCAATGAATCATGGATTGACTGAGGATATCATGAAAACATGACACAAAATCTAGGCACGCAGCTATATTTTTCGGGTACAAGTACCCCCAGGACTCGATCGGAAGAAACTGACAAAGCATAACATTCTTGAATACATGACCAACATCACAATCCTTAATACAATAAGTTGGAGATTTCATGAAGTACAAGTTCTAAAGCACCACAATAGATACACATATATCCATACTTCATTAACTAAGACATTTCATCAAACACTTGACATGTATAAAATTGTAAATGAATGGAAATTTCATATTATTATACTAGTATGGCACTTTTCCGTCACATAAGCATTTAGTCTAATATATGAGGAGCATGCTTTGGTTATACCATCATCAGCACATCTAATAATCATGGATACATCAATCAACTTGCAAATTAAAGGGGGTTTATCATGATTATTAAGAAAATCTTCATATACTACGGTCAATAATTGGAATATGTAATTTAAAACATGAATTAAAACCCCACAACATCATGAACATGAATTTCAATTCTATTTAAATCATGAACGTTCATAAATACACAAATCTTGTATTTTGAAAAGAGATTCTTAAGCTTCACGGGTGAATGGGACCCATGAATCAACACATGACATACCTTGATACTTGATTTGGGAAGCTTGATGGAAGAATCCTTGAGATTTGGATCTTGAATTGGAAACCTCACTTCTTGTTCTTGATAGAATTTGAGAGAAAAGAATGTATTTTGCTGAAATAGAGGCTGAATTCAGTGTTTATGGACCTTTGGGTGAAGGAAAAATACCGAAATACCCCTCCAAAATTGGTTGAAAAATGTTGAATTCTACGATTGATGACATTGGGCTGATGTTGTCACATATATGATAAGCCGTCAGCTCATGTCATCACTTGATGCTGGAATTTATGGCTTTCTTCCTAAGGCTAACAACATTGGCTGATAAGTCGTCAGATATGTGATAAGCCGTCAGCAAATGTCGTCACTTAGCTACCAGGCTAACATACTGGAGTAAAATAGGTATAACCTTTTTCTCCGATATAGGATATGGGTAAAATTGGTATCTTAGAGATATATTTCAATTATCTATCTGTTGGTGGGTCATTACTAATATCTTTCCCAAGAATTCAATGGGTAAGGAATATTTTGATTCGCCTAATAGGTAGGACGTATTTGAGACCATAATTGACATCAAACTTATCTGATGTCGCCTAATCACACATATCTGATGCATGAATACATGATAGAAGTGATTACATGATTGATATTTCTAATACCTGAGTCTTCTCACAAGGAGAATGAATGTCTGATGCATGAAAACATGACTAATCTGATGCATGAGCACTTAATTGGATATGCAATGGTACTTAGATCCAAGTTTAAAAATGCAATCCTGAACATAAGGTTGATACCAAGTTGTAACTAAAATCTGGACATGAAAACTGAAAAATTTCAGAAGAATTATTACCTTGAGCTTGATCTGAGTCAGTGGAGAAGAGGTAAGGGTATTTGGTATGCATGTCTGCTTCTGCTTCCCAATTAGATCCCTCAATGGACTGATTCCTCCTAAGAACTTTGACTAGAGGGACTTCTTTGTTCCTTTGTCTACGAGTCTGGTAGTCTAGAATTTTGACTGGAATATCCTCACAAGAGAGGCTATTTTGAACATCTAGGCTCTGAATAGGAATTACAACTGATGGGTCACCTATACACTTCTTAACCAAATAGACATGGAAGACTGGGTGAACTGGGACTAGATTTGAAGGAAATTCGAGCTCATAAGCTACCTTACCAAAGCGACTGAGAATTTTGATTGGACCAAAATATCGGGGACTGAGCTTTACCTTATGATCACACCTCTTCACTTCCTTCATGGGAGATATCCTTAGATAGACATAGTCATAAACCTCAAACTCGACATCCTTTCTACGCACATCTGCATAAGACTTCTATAGGCTCTAAGTAGCTCAGAGTTTTTCTCTGACCAACTAGACTTTCTCTAAGACATCGAATACCAAGTCAGGTCCTATCACCGAGGCCTTACTAACTTCAAACCTACCAACTAGAGATCCATATATCCTACCATAGAGAGCTTCGAATGGATCCATCCAAATACTGGAATGATAGCTATTGTTATATGAGAACTTAATCAAAGGCAAATGGTAATCCAAAATACCCTTGAAATTAATTGTACACACCCTTAGTATATCTTTTTGGGTCTGAATTCTCCTTTTTTCATGACCATCTGTCTGAGGATGAAAGGCTATATTAAGATAAACATGAGTACCAAGACCCCTTTGGAATGCTTTCCAGAAATAAGAGGTTAACTGGGTACCTCTGTCTGAAATAATGGATAATGGAATAACGTGTAATCTGACCAACTCCCTAATGTAGAGTTTGGCGTAATCCTCGGCTGAATAAGAGGTATGAACTAGAAGAAAATGGGCTGATTTGGTCATTTTGTCAATAATGACCCAAACTAAATTATGCTAGCGATGAGTATGAGGAGAACCCATCACAAAGTCCATGTTCACTTCTTTACACTTCCAAGTAGGAATATTGAACTCCTGCATGGACCCACTAGGTTTTGAGGCTCTATCTTAATCTGCTGATATGTAGAGCACTTAGCCACAAACTCTTCAACATCTCTCTTCATCCCACTCCACCAATAGATCTACCATAAGTCACGATACAACTTTGTGGCCCCTAGATGAATAGTATAGCACGCACCATGCACTTTTGCAAGAATTCACTGCCTTAAGTCATCTACACCTAGAACACAGAGACAACCATGACAACGTAATACATCATTTCATCCTTGGGGGAAAACCTCTACTTTATTGTCCTTAACTAACTCTTTCAACTTGACTAAACTGGGGTCTCTATCTTTCTTTTCTTTCACATCAGAAACTAGAGATGATTCTGAACTACTCTGAACCCATATGTCACCCTCTTCTGAATCGACTAAGCGAACGCCTAGTCTTGAAAACTGATGGACTTCCTGAGGTAACTTCTTCTTACTGTCCTCGACATACGTAACACTACCCATAAATAGTCTAATGAGAGTGTCAGCCACTATATTAGTCTTACTCGAATGATAAAGGAAACTTATCTCATTATCTTTCAAGAGCTCTAACCACCTTCTATGATGAAGATTGAGATCTTTCTGAGAAAAGACATACTGAAGGCTCTTATGATCGATGAACACATCTACATGAACTCCGTGCAAGTAATGCCTCCAAATTTGTAAGGAAAAAACCATGGCTGCTAACTCAAGATCATAAGTAGGATAATTTTTCTCATGGGGTTTAAGATGTTTGGAGGAGTAGGCTGTGACCTTACCATGCTACATGAGGACATAACTCAAACCTACTCTAGATGCATCACAGCTCACTACAAACCCATCTGGATCTTCTGGAAGAGCTAAGACTGGGGTTGTGGTGAGTCGAGCCTTCAACTCCTAAAAGCTCTTCTCGCAAGGATTTGACCACTGAAACGTGACTATCTTTTGAGTCAATCTAGACATAGGAGATGAAATAGAAAAAAAAGCTTCAAAAAACCATCTATAATAGCCAGCCAAACCTAAAAGACTCCTGATGTCTCATGAAGAGGGGCCAGTTTCTTACCACTTTGGTCTTTTGAGGATCTACTCTAATACCATCACAGAAAATGATATGGCCAAGGAATGCTACTGACCTTATCCAAAATTTGTACTTACTGAATTTGGTGAACAACTGATGATTTTTGAGAGTCTGAAGTACAATTCTGAAATGGTCTGCATGATCATGCTCACTGCAGGAATAAAACAGAATATCATCTATACAGACTATGACGAACATGTCCAAGTACTTCCTAAAAACACAGTTCATCAAGTCCATGAAAGCTGCTGGGGCATTGGCAAGACCAAAGGACATGACCAGGAATTTGAAGTGACCATACCGGGTATGGAAGGCTATTTTTGGAATGTCATATTCTCTGATTCTGAGCTGATGATAGCCGAATCTGAGGTCTATCTTAGAGAACTAACTGGCACCTTGAAGTTGGTCAAACAAGTCATCAATTCTATGAAGAGGATACATGTTCTTGACTGTAAATTTATTGAGTTGATGGTAATCTATACACATTCTTAGAGAACCATCTTTCTTGCACACGAATAAGACTAGTGTACCCCACGGGGACACACTGGGTCTGATGAATCCCTTATCGAAGAGATCCTTCAACTACTCTTTCAGTTCTTTGAGTTCTGCCGGTGCCATTCTGTGTGGAGGAATATATATAGGCTGAGTATCTGGAAAAAAGATTAATACCAAAGTCTATTTCCCTTTTGGGATGAATTCTTGGAAGATCTTTGGGAAAGACATCTGAATATTCATTCACGATTGGGACTGAATCAAAGTTGGAAGTTTCAGAACTAGTGTCCTTAACCTGGCTTTCCACATCTAAAACAAATACCGCTACCAGCTCTGCAAGCACCTTTGTGGTTCTTACTACAAGTCTGACAAAAAGGATTAGTTTGGACATTAGTAACACTGCCCTGAGACTAAGTGCCTGGTGCCCTATCTCTATTTCCATCACTAAACTTAGGAGCTGGAGCATGGGCTGAAGAAGGATCTAGAACTAATGAGTTATGACAGAACTGAGAGCGATTTGCTCCTTCTGATTTGGGCTAATAAAGTTGAAACTACTTGTCTTTTCTCTCTTATTCTGTTTCTCCCTTATCTTAACCTTTTGATCGTCTATCTGCTAACGATGAGTCATAAGCCTAGCTAAAGTCATGTTACTATTTATTACCGCATACCTACACTCATTGACCACACTATCGTTCACCCCAAAAACAAACTTACTCATCTTGGCTCTACTATCTGCAACCTCATGAGGAGCATATCTGGATAATTGAGTAAACTTAAGAGTATACTATTTCACTATCATGTTTCTCTGCCTGAGGTTGATGAATTCTAACACCTTAGCCTCTCTTAGCTCTTAGGGAAAAAATCTATCTAAGAATGCAGCGACAAACTCCTCCCACTCAATAGGCCTGGTATAATTTGGCTTTTGTAAGTTCCACTATTTAAACCAATTATGGGCATCCAAAAACTAGTATGCAGCTAGCTCATCACTCATAATAAGAGTAACCCCCATGATGTCTGTAACCTTCTGAACCTGATCGATGAACTCCTGAGGGTCCTCATATGACTTAGACCCAAGAAAGAATGGAGGATTTATTTAGGTGAAGTCCTGAATCCTAGCTGCAGCTGAATTCGATACTGGTTTTTCTGGAACGATGGCTGGTCGTTCATTCTGAGCAGCAACAGACTAAGCAAGAGTAATGAATGCAACTCTGAACTCTTTATGAGAAACATGTTTTCCCAAAGGTTCTTGGGGCTAAGGGGCTGACTAATTTTTGTTTTCTTATTTTAGGAGGCATGTTCTGTAGAAGAAAGAGAGAAATGGATTAGACTAAAAGATTGACTTGAAATTATGCTTACTGGTATGACATGAATGCTGAAAGAAGGGAAAACTATTCCTAAATCATCTGATAGCCTCTTGTACATAAATGTGGCGCTAATACACCCATGTACAAGAATTTACTAGATGCGACTTTCAGACTTCCTAGGAAACTATTGAACCTTAGCCTCTGATACCGAGTTTGTAATGCCCTAAATCTAGTACTCGGAATGCTACACGATGATCACGACCCCAAAGGACCACAAGCTAACCCATGACTGATATCTATTCCTGTACACTGTACAACATACTAAGTATAATTCAAAAATAAAGGTTGAAAAGCCATAAGGTTCAAAACTACATGACTAATAAAATATAACATCTGAGTGGGGTAATACAATACCCAAAATTGAATTACTATCCGAACATACTATAGTTTGAAAAACCTCTAAAACATAACTTTCTGGACAAGGAGTTGATAGGACATGTCCCAAACTAGCTCCAACTTATAAATTAATTAATGAGATATTAAATAAATAATCATGTCCTCAAAAAGATGAGTACTCACTTCTAACTCTGACTGCTGCGACTGGAATGTTATTTATGCTTTTGAGCTCGTGCTTCTAAACCTATGGTATAAGACACCATAGCACAAATGTGTCAGTACTTTGAATGTACTGGTATGTATGGAAGGTAGACTGAATATATGGGGCTCATATGCATAAACAATACTGGCTAACTGACTAATATGAATATGAGAATACATGCATGAATACATTGTAACTATATCTGAGATTGTGATAACATAAATTGATTGATAACTAATATGACTGATAATTGAATTCTGATAACTGATATCACTAATGACATGAGTGACTATATCTAATAGTCCTGAATCTGATGGACCTAGCTGAGTTCCATACTGTTTTGAGTTGATTGTATCTGATAGTTCTGAATTCTGTAGAACTATCTGAGTTCTATTACTAAGACTGAATAATTGTTTCTAATAGTCCTGATTCTGTTATAGAAACTATAGGTAGTAGTTATCTAACCGACATGCCCCTAATACGCCATTATGGCTAAGTTGGGGTCCAATATATAACCCCAATACAGCGCCACTGGTAAGGACAAGCTGTTAGTGACCCTCATCTAACAGTGCCCCCAAAAGAGAATAGTGGCACCCTCATCTGATAGTACTTATCCACCTCATCAACCCTTATCTGATAGTATTGATGTCTCAACCTATGATGGATACATAGTTCTGGAATACAAGGATGACTTCTAAGAATCACACCCTTATCTGACAATATGTGTTCCCATCCTTGGGTTTATCCAGGGCTAATTCCTACTCGCATCTGAGTAGACACTAATCATGGATTACCGAATTAAACTGGACTGACTGAATTAACTGAGTTTTGTTGATTGACAGGATAGTACTAAGATCACTGTATTACTGAGCTTTCCTGAGTCACATGACTATCTAAGTTCTATAGATCTTGGTTTGACTGATGAAAACATGATACAGACTCTAGGCACACAGCTATATTTTTGGGGTAAAAGTTCCCCCAAGACTCGATAGAAGGAAACTGACAAAGTACGACTTTCTTGAGTACAGAACCAACATCAAAAATACATAATCCATTGTCTAAGACATTTCATTGAACACTTGACATACATAACTTATACATGAATGGAGATTTCATATTATCATACTAGTATGGCACTCTTCCTTCACATAGGCATTTAATCAAACATGGGGGGAGCATATAATGGTTATACAATCATCAACACATCTAATAATCAAGGATACATCAATCAACTTGTGACTTGAAGGGTTTATCATGAATACTGCATAATTCCTCACTTACTAAAATCAATTCCTATAATGAATAGTCTATAACATGGAATGAAACCAAACAACAACATGAACATCACTTTTCAATTTAATCAAATTATGAAAAATTATAAATATACAAATCTTTGATTTTGAAAAGAGATTCTTGAGCTTCATGGGTGAAAGAGACCCATGAATCAACACATGACATACCTTAGTTCTTGATTTAGCGAAGATTGATGGAGAGAATTTCCTGAAATTGAATCCCCAATTGAACCCTAACTTGTTCTTAAGAGAAAATTGAGAGACACTAGTATATTTTGGGTTCCAAATAGCAAAATCTTGTGTTAAAGGTCTTAAATAGGGATGGAAAATTGACCCTTTTAACCCTAGACGCATCATTCAAAATTGGTAAAAATTACTTGACCTGGACCCCTAGCACGACTCGGTGCTATTACACTGTGTCACTAGAATTTTACAATTGGGAATAGGGAAATGGCGTGACACGGATCTATTGCGTTGCCACTTTGTTTGTGACCTGGAAATTTGGCGCAATACAAAGAAATTTTCGTGAGACACTAGAAAAAGTACAATTTCCATTTTATCTTGTGGCGCGGTGCGCCACTGACCAATATGGTGCTGTTTTACGATGGGGATTTGAAATAGTCATAACTTCTTACCCAGCTATCGGATTTAGGAGAATTTTATGTTGATGGAAAGCTTATCAAATTCCCCACATGAAAATTCCCTATATAATAAACATCATTCAACTTAGAAGTTAATACTTGACATTCTTAAGACAAAACTAGTTAGGAAACTTTGGGGTATTTCATATCTAGACAAATATATGGTTGATATTGGTTTTGGAAAAAACTTTAGGGTTAAAAACTAGTCAGTTTCATGCTTGTTGATTTTATTTAATTTAGTTTTGGTTATAACAAACAATAACAAAACAATAATAGTGTAGGAGTACACCAGAAAATAAGTACATAAACCATATATAAGTTAGCTAGTGAAGAGGAAAATCAACTAATCATGATTAGAAAGAAACACAAACGTCCAAATGTGAGATGATGAAACTTAAGGAAAAATTCAAATTGAGCTAATACCTTTTTGGTTTAGGTGAAAGAAAGATAAAAAGGTTTGGGTGACTACACCAACCTGACCTTTTTGGTCCTTTGGAAGGAAGTTGGAAAGGATTTGGATGACAATATTGATGCCTATTGTTTTAGTCCTTTAGACAGAAAAGAAATTAGATATAAGAGATACTTTGAGGATAAAGTAAAACCATAGATTGAAATATAGATGTTTAAGCTTTTTTTCATCATGTTGAATGTATTCAACATCGACACAGTTGACTTATCTGACTCTCTTCCTCTTTTGTTAATCCCTTCCTAACCTTCCTTTCACCTCTCTCTCTCTATTTTGTGATCATTTATATATATAGTTGTAGAACCTGCATTTCTATGACTACCTTGTAATATTAAAGTTACGCATTCCAAACCATTGATGAGCATTGGTGGTATGATCTGCAGGGTAAAAGTTGTATGCTGATTATTGCAGATGTGTACAGACCTGCTGCTATTGACAAACTCGTTATTTTGGTTGAACAGGTATGCCGTGTCACTTAAGTAATAGTAAGATTGTATGTCATTCCATTTTAGGTGTTATTTTCTGTTCTTCAACACATAATCCATCTTTTTTAATAAATTATCTTCTTTACAAGTACGTAGAATATCTAAACACAACTTTATTCATTCTCATATTCATTGATAAGTGGGGGAACAGGTTGATGTGCATGTGTATGCAGTAGGAATAGATGTAAAACCTGCTAAAATATCCCAGCAAGGAATACAAGAGGCCAAAAACAAGAATGTAGGCGTGGTCATAATGGATACAGCTGGAAGACTTCAGGTTCATATCATCTTAGTTTTTGGGTTCCGCTTTTAAATTTTTCTTATAGTTTGTATTTGAATCTGTTTTATTTATTTTGGATAGATAAGGCTATCTACATGTAACTGAAAACTCGAACTTGAAACACAACCTATGGAACAGAGGATATTATTAACTTCAAAAGTCTATGGCCAAATGGGTGTTGATTTTTTGTTTTATCACTCAACCAAAGATCCAATTATTATAAGAACAATGCTCACACTTTCTTCCAAGCAATCTTTCCACATGAAGAAACAAAAAAGGTGACATGCTCACTCTAACCTCAAAGTTCAATAATTCAAACATCTATATTCATATTCAGCACACATGCTATGAAAAAATTGCCACAAATACGTTGGTGAAATCAAAGATTACATATCTTAAACTCTACAAGGACTGCCCATAGGAAACTCAAAATACTTCTTTATAGAGAACCTTAGTCAGGGGTTTTCAAGAAAAAAAGAACTAGTAATATGTGACGAGCATGCTTCAATGGCCTAAAATAATATAGTATTGGCTCATCTATCTTACCAAAGAATTAGTATTATGGGATATTATCTATTCCAGCTGTGAATTCCTATTTGATCCACTATCTGATGATATTACTTTTCAATAAAAAACAACCAAAGTTTGGTCATAGATATTATTATCTTATTTTCTCTCCACCTATTCCCATTAGCATTATTCAAGAATCATGTATTGTACCTAGCATATTACTAATAGAAAACTAATACCAGGACATAGTACCAAACTACTAATACCAGGACACAATACCAGGTAACAATACCAAACTACTAATACCAAACTTTCACCATCTAATCAAAAGCAGGCATACACCAAAAGCAAGATAAGTTCTACCAACATATTATTACTACCAACAGATCAAGAAACATACACTGACCTTGATTGTTACTACCAACAGATAGATGTTTTATTGGCTGATTAGCAACTACTTCTCCTGATGAATGAACATTGAATCTTAGTATATTGGGATCAAGTGTTATTCCTGGATTTAGACACTGAAGTTGTGCAATGATGTTCATTATTAAATCTCGCTCAATGACATCTCTGTAAGCATTGATTTTTTCCTGTATTATTTGTTGAATCCTCTCTTATAGATCATCCAATCTCTTCTCTACCAGTTTATCAACTTTTGAAGAGGATCCAGAATCACTTGTTTTTTATTTCAAAAGAGTCTTGGTAACCCCGCATCTGAGTAGTCTTAATCGACTAAGATAATCACGCCCCATAATTATTGTGAATGTATCATTTGATTGAGTACCATATTAACATTCTTGAGTATCTACTCTCTCTATTTCAACCTACACGTCAGATTCAAAAGCAAGTAAATTTGGTTGATTCAATATTTAAGAAAATAATGATCTTGATCAATTTTGAAATAGAAAATTTTATATTATTTTGTTTTTAATCTCTTTAGATGTGTCCTTATCTACTCGATCAGGTTTCCTTCTTCTAGTAGACACAGAATTCCTTATTAGACAAAGCACCAAATTTTTTTTCTTTTATTCCCAGTTACATGCAAGTCAGCATTAAAATATCATCAATTAAACTCAATAAGTTTATAGTAACAATATGAGAAAACACCAAACCTCACGGATTAAAGAAAAACTTAGTTTGCCCATAGTGTGCGGATACTTAAACTTTTTCGTGTTTTCTTTGTTAGTCTTGAAAATATCATACAATTCAATATTTATGAATAAGGTTTTAATAAAAAGATCGAGGCAGTGAAGGATTAAACACACAGAATTTAATGCCTTATATTGAAAGAAAGAACAACGTAAAAATGAAGATCGGGTGTGATGAATTAAATAATAAATGCATGATAACAATAATATAACAGTTGTCCATATTGATATCATACCTCAGCTTCTTCAAAATTCCAATACTTAAGGGGATCCTCAAATACAGGTTCTGGAATAGTGCTAGTCCTTTTTACCCTTCGAATGTCATCATTAGTGAAGGCATAAAAGTGATCTTTCTTGAGTCTGTACTTATATCCTCTAAATGCAACATCAATTGATCTCATAGTCTAATATTTCTAGTTATTGAGAATATCATATTTCTCCTATAATTTGGTTGAATTAGGTTAATGCAAAAACTATGAAAACATTCAACTAGAAATCAAAATATTGAGAGCTTAAAACCTGAATATAGCTCTACATATCATCTTGTATCTTCAACTTTGTCCAACTTAGATTAAGAGAAAAAAATATCCCATTCCTTGCCAATGTGCCAAGAAAGCTGGAAAATTCTGTGACCGCTACTTTACTTAGACCAATCTTCTGGTTCAACTCATTTACCACTATCAGTTGACGGTCGGTCCGTCCATGTACTACTTGCATTTATGTAGCTCCTCTTTTTGTTTTATTAGTTGAAGGGCCTACAATAATATCAATAACAAAATTACTGAAATGCAGACAATTTTTGAAATAGTATGAACTAAAATATATATATTATGAACTAAAATATATATATTCTTGCCTTCTCCAAATTGTTTATTTTCTTGTAAATTAGTAAGTTGTGACTGATCTTACTGCACTCGTTAAACTGTGGGTAGTGATGCACGAATGGTAGAGTCTGGCAATTCTTGTGGCACTTTCTCCTCTACTGGTACTGCAAGAGAGGTGTAATCTGGAGACACCTATTGCACTTATTCTGATACTTGAGATATAGCTGACACCTGTTATACTTGTTCTGGTACTTGAGATATAGATAGAATGTTGTTTGACTTCTCCTTCTATTTTTGATTCTTTTCCTTTGCATTTATGTAGCCTGTGTTCTTCTTCTTCTTCTTGTGCTCTAGTATTTGTTTGTTTCGTATAACTGCTAGTGAGTCAACTGAAAGAAATTTTTTAGCTTTTTGATGATTTGTCAAACACCCTTGTTGATTCATGATTCTTTAAGTCTCTATAAGATCAAGAGCAAAAATGTTATGTCAAGCTGGTTAAACCATAAAATCTTATCAAGAACACACAAACACCAAGCAGATGACTGTAATGACCCAACAAGACCCAAAAAAGGAAACCAAAGATCACCTAAAGGAAACCAAAGATCAACACCACTGCTTTAGGTTTGCAAAGTTTCTAGAATTTTAGCAAGTTATCCTTAACATAACCATCCACTTAGCATAAAAAACATACTTACTAGGAGTCACTTTTGTCGTATTAAATGTACACTACCTTAACCATTCTTTAAAATTTACTATAATTCATAGGGAATGCTAGTTCTGACTTTAATAGTTGCAATCTCAAAGTTGCATCCACCTGAATGTGGAAATTATGAACCTGCATCATGTGTTAGTCCAACACCAGGGAAAATGACATTTTTACTAAGTGGCTTTATTTTGCTAGTAATTGGTGCTTCTGGCATAAGGCCATGCAACTTAGCATTTGGTGTCCCAATATTGAATTGGGAAGAAGAGGAATCAGCAGATTTACAACCTAAGAAGCAACCTCAAGAATAATTCCACAACTTGGAAAAAACTACGAGTCATTGATCAAATGTACCATGCTCGAGGTAGATGTAAAGAAAAGATAGAGTAAACTTGCTATAGAAGATAAGACTGAACAAATCTCCCACTTCCCAGCACACGTGCAGGTAGGATCTAATAGTAGAGCACAACACGACCCAGAAGAGAGTATGATACACCTATATTACCATCAAAAAAATTTAATCACTTTTAAGAATATTCAAAAACAACTTCCAAGATTGAATGTGGATCTAGTCTTTATTTACAACAATAATTTAAAATCTTTTGAGAATCAAAATTCATCATCAATATTGGAGAATTAAGAAAATCAAGAATGTTGCCTTATTTTTTACTGAACACACCGACTATCACTATCTACAATATTCCAAGAACAAAAATCGATTGGTAAGTACTTCATCTGCAAGTACTTTTATCCCACTTGGAGCTCAGCCAAATGTATCACCTTCTTTGGACTAATTTACTTGAGTTCCTTTTCTATTTTCTATGTTCTAACTCTATTTTTCTACTTTTGTTCATTTTCTATAATAATAAACTAGGTTGGATAGTCTTCAGCTTTAGGAACAATATTTTAAATTCCAAGCCAATTTAGAGGGTCCAACACTGCAGTTCTAGCCCTCAACTAACTTAAATAAAATAAGGTATTACGCTCAGTAAAAGGTATTACAAAGTATTAGCCACGGGTTCAAACGAACCCAATAGATTTTGCTAGAACCAAGTACTAATCATGTCAGGAATTCATTAGATATGTTTGAATATTTAAGTGTGAATCCAGTAACTAAGACGAGCTACTGGATTAGGTGGCAAATTCAAAACCCATAAACTTCAAATCCTATTGCCGGAGACCAAGTTTAAATCCAATTAATTGAACATTGATGTATGAAATTTGAACTTAGAGAAACAACAGAACATCAAATATGAGTCATCCCTCTTCCAAGCATTAAAAGAAAGAATAGTTTTTCCATTCAATGAACTTTATAAATCATGTAATCAACTTCATAGAATTTAAACCAGGTCAAAACTAAAGACATATTATAAAGAAAAGGTAGTGGTCTCTGTTTAGAAAACAATGTGGCATAGCTAATCTGGTGAAAACAATATATATATATAATTCTCAAAAACTTTGTAACAAATTCCCAAATCATATTCAAATTAAACTGGGAGGTGGTAGAATCCTATTTGGCCTAGAATTCATGGACTAGGACATTCAAGGGTCAATTTCCAAGGATATTTCGCTTTGTAACTGTAGAAGTGTACTTTGTAACTGTAGAAGTGTACCTGTCACCATAAGGATATAATTGTTACTTGATTGCAAGGATCATATGGATTCAGGGATTGAATAATTTTCCAGAAAGAAGCATGAGGATATAATCAGTGAGAAGAAAAAGAAGAATAGAGAGAATACATTTAGGAGAAGAGAATATTTGCAATTTAAAATATAGATGCAAGGATGAAAATGTACTGGAAGCTGTGAGAGGATGATAAGTTTCCTTAGTTCATTTCAACTAAGTGAATTCTCATTTTTTGTAACTGTACATCCTAAGAACCCCCTAGATGTTTTTTCTTTTTATCTGATAGAAACTAGAGCAATTAGAGGATGCTTACATCGATTAATTATAAAAAATACATCACTCTTATATGGAAACTTAGTGGACTTCAACATTTTAAATTACTCTATACGTGTTACAATATATTGAGGCTTATATTCTTGTGTTTGAAGCAATGTACTAAAAAGGCACTAAAAAGAAATGAAGCAAAAATTAGTAAGTTGCTTCCCTTTTAAAACCTTAGTTACTACGCGGGGACTTCAATGTAACAATAACAAAGATTGATTAGAGGGATGATTCACTTTATCTGATATTACATAGAAAATAGAAGATTTAACGGTGAGGCATCAAAAATTGATAGACTTCAGTTCCATTAAATGCATTTACTCAGATTCTCAACCTTATTTAGTAACAGTGTACAGTTGGCAGGAAAAGGAACAACACAAGAAGAAGAGAGTGTAAATATGATCAGTAGTAGTACTATTGTTAACTGATAAGAAAGGTGCACACCTTGATAGCAGACCTATTTTTTATTAGTGTGAATTCGTCACTTGAACGGGAGACAATTTATATGCATACTCCAGTTAATGCTTCTTACCTGATGTTGGTAGTTAATGTAGCTTACTTCATCACTAAATTGAACATTTACCCTGCCAGTATTGACCAATTTAGATTGAAAATTTTGAGTATCTTATTTTGCTACCTCCCTACAGAAAATGTATATGCTAATACTCTACCCATCAACCACAAGTAGATAGGAAAAAAATTACCTATAGTTTTTTGACTGCATCAGAATTTGTACCTTCCAAAACATTATTTTCTTACGTTGTAACACAATAAAAAACAAATCTCAATGTTTGTACTCAGTAAAGATAAAACAAACTTATAACACCCCTAACATCCCTGAAATGGATATCTTGAAAGAACGGTTGCCAACTTAGAAGAACCTCCTACTGTTGCATAGTCAATTGAATCCTGTGAAAGAAATAAAAGAGAAAATACTGAGACGTAATGTTCCCACTATATTGAGAATTAAAGTGATCAACTTTCTAAACAATCATGGATATTAAATATGTACGAAAAGAAAATTTGACACTGACAAAAAAATAAAACAAATGATTATATTTAAAAGAACTTTCTTGTCTAATAGTCTTCCTCCATCCAATTCCAATCAGTATCGTCAAACTCATCCTTTTTTTCTTATGTTTCCACAAATTTATCTTCTAAATGTTCTTCAGTAGATAGAATATCAAGAACAACAACAACTCCATCTTCTCTTTCCCATCTAACGTCACCCTCGTCTGATCTAGTTGAGGGACCAATGTTATCATTAGGCTCCCTCCAAAATGTTTCTTGTATATTAGGGAAATTTTATTCCTTTACATAATAAAAATAAATAGGTACTTTATTCCTTACATGATAAACATCTTTTTCAATTGGATCCGCAACATAAAAAATTTGATAAACTTGTGATGCCAACACAAAAGTATCATCTTGACTACATAACTTATTGAAGTATACCCGAGTTAACCTATACTCATCTACTTTATTCTGACGCCAATCACATCTTCACAATACAATACTAAAACAACCATAGTAAAGAATCTCAATGATATCTCAAATGAATCCATAATAAACCACCACTCCATCTATGGGATTTTGGTCCCTAGCACTAGTAAAACTATCAGTTGTTGCTAATAAAGTCACGCTACTATTTTGAGGTCACTCTACTATTTTGAGTCTTGCGTGGGGTATCTTGATCTTTTGTATGAAATCGATATCCATTGATGAAGTATGCAGTATATCTCTTGGACACTATATTAGGCCCCTTAGATAGCCATATTAAATGATGGGATACTTCAATATTTTTAACTTTCTCTTTAAACCAACTGCTGAATTCACGACTATGATTTCTTGCTCTTACCCATTCATTGGATCTAGTATGATTACTCAATTTATGTTCCCTGCAATCAAGAATATTGAAAATATAATTACTAGGACATTATAAATAGATGTTTATATACCTTATCGTAAACAAATAAATGATGTTTAATGTATAAATATCTTACTCGATGAACTTTTCCACTTCTTCATCTCCCGTGTTAAGAAGGACATATCAATGTGCTTTATAACGTAACTTTGCATCCATCAAAAAAGTGAAATCTTTTCTATTCCCACATCCAATTGGATAACCATTCTTAGGGAATATAGGGGACAAATTCAAAATGGATTCCTCATCTTCAGTGTGGTACATACTAAATTGCATCTTCACACCATCATGTAGGTATCTTGAAAAAAAAGTCAATCACTCTTCAACCAAATAACCTTCTACTATTGATACTTCTGGACATGATCGATTATGAATAAGCACCTTAAGGTTACATAGGGCCCTCTCAATGTAATACATCCAATGCCCCCAAGTTTAATTTCATTTACTAAATTAACAGGTAAATGTAGCATTATATCAAAAAATGCTAGATTTAAAATCATTTCAAGGTTAGTAATTTCACCAATTTCAGACTACAATTTTTAAAGATATCTCGGCCTAATTACCTTACTACATATGGCTCTAAAAAAATTGCACAACCTAATCAATGTCAATGCTGCATTCTTAGGTAACACTTTTCTAACAGCAACCTGTAGCAAGTGATGCATTATAAAATGAGCATCATGACTTGTATACCCCGATATCTTCATCTCCTTCATATGCATGAAATCTAATATATTTGAAGCATACCCTTTTAGGTAATTTGATATTTTTCAAGACACTGTAAAACAATTTTTTCTATTTTGGTTCCATGGAGAATGAAGATTGAGCCGAACTTACATTCCATTATTATCTTCTACCGGTTATAGCTCCTCCCGTATTCTTATTTCTTGTAAGTCATATTGAGAATTTACATGATCCTTTGACTTTTTATCTATCTCCAATAAAGTCCCAAGAAAACTATCACATATATTCTTTTCTATGTGCATCGGATCAAGATTGTGCCTTAATTTATTATGCGGCCACTATGACAATTCAAAAGAATTGATCTTTTTTCCAAGGATCCTTATTATCTCTAGACCTTTCCTTTTTGCCTTATTCAAAAACATTATAGAATTCGTGCAACTCTTCAAGAACTTTTATACCCGACAAAGGAATGGGTTCGGGTCTATGTTCCTCTTTACCATCAAATGACTAGCTATCTTTTTGCAATGGATTATCAAGTGGAAAAAATCTATGATGATCTAAATAACATATCTTTCGACTATGTTTGAGATATAGAGAGAATGTGCTATGATTGCAAGTAGGGCATGCCAATTTTCCCTTAGTGCTCTATCCTGGAAGCATTGCTAATACTGGAAAATCACTAACTATCCACATTAAGGTTGCACATATTTTGAATGTTTGTTTGGTTTCAGCATCATATGTATCTATTCCAGATTCCCCAAGTTCATTTAATTCATCAAGTAGCGGTTGTAAATAAACATCAATATCATTTCCAGGAGAAGATGGGCCTAGAATGATCATTGACAACATAAAATACTCTAGCTTTATGCAAATCCATGGTGATAAATTATAGTTCATCCTCATAATAGGCCACGTTTTATGAGAAATGCTTATGGTTTGAAATAAATTAAAACTATCACTCGAGAGACCTAACCTAACATTACGAGGATCTCTAGAGAAGTATGGATATAAATGATCAAAATCCTTTCATTCTTGGCCATCAGCGAGATGCCTTAGATTTCCGTCATTCGGTTGTTCATTAGCTTGCCATTTCATTGCAATAGCTATTATAGGACACATGAATATCCTCTGAAGCCTAGTCATGAAGGGAGAGTATCTTAAAACCTTTGTATGACTTTTAGAGCTTGCATTAGTTGAGGCACCACCAACACTCTTCCATCTAGAAATCCCACATACATAGTAAATCTTATCTTTCTCATTGTTCTTCCAGAATAACATGCAATCATTAGGGAATGCATGTATTTTTTTCATAATCAAGACCCAAATCTCTTATCAAATTTCTGGCCTTATTGAAAGACTCTGGTATCTGAGCAAAGGGAAAGGCATCTTTAATCAACACTAAGAGATCTGAAAATGTTGCATTACTCAACCCATGCAATGATTTAAACAAGAACAACTAAATTGTGAAGCTCAGCTTACTAAAATTCTCATACCCCTAATATAATTATTGTTTTCCTTCCTCCAATAATTTAAAAAATTTAGTTGCATCTTCAGATAATCCCTCTCCTCTTCTTCTACGTGCCTTGATTCAGAATTTATATTTCTAAACTTATCATGAAGTAGTTCATCAATATCACCATGCATATTAGAACCTTCATCATTATAGATTAGATGATGTGTCTTTCTCAAGGAAGTTCTTTCTCCATGTAAAGTTCATTTGGTGTAACTAGGAAGAAACCCTCTAGAAAGCAAGTGATCCTCCACCATATCTCTATAACACCAATATTGATTCTTGCAGTTTCTACAAGGATATAATATCTCATTTCCTTGCGCAGCTCGTTTAAACGCATTATTAACAAAATATTTTACTCCACGCTCAAACTCATTAGACCATATTAAACAATTCATCCAACTTTTATCTTCACTATCCATTAAAATCCTACATAACAGAACGAACTCACCAAAATTATGATTCATGCTAAGATAAAATATGAACATTGTCAAAAACGTGATACAGGCAGCCAAGAAACTTTCACAAAAATTTTAACATGTTAAACAAACATAAGCAATCCATACTAAGAACACTTCAATGAATAGAAAAAAAAATTATAAGGTTTTTGAGATTGCAAACTTAAGGATATCTCTGGTCTAGGTTGCTTAGACTCTTCAAAAATGTGAACCAACAATAAAAACATCAATGAACCCAAGTAGAATAACTTGAACTTTCATCATGGGAAATTCCTTCACCATTTGTGCATTCATTAATGTTGGACTCGAAATTATATTGTTTAAAGTTTACATGATGTTGTTATCATATTTAAAATGTTTGTTCTCCTAATAGACTAAGTGTAACACATAAACAGACACTCAAAAATAGATATACACCAACAAAACACCCATAATAGCATGGGACTTTTATATAGAAAAAAAAGAAGGATTAGGGGTGATTGAATGCATAAACTAGAATGAACATGAACGCTGCTTCCTCAACTCAGCTTAATTGCAATTCACATGAACTCTGCTTCCTCAACTCAACTTTTCAATACAAAAACAAACAAACAAATCAATACCAATATCCAAATTAATCAAAACCCAGCTAAATTAGCCACCAAATTATCTCATCACATTCCTCAATAAATCATCAATAGGAATAAAACCCACACTTAATAATCTATTTAAAGGCATCTAGTGTATTAAAACCACATAAGAAATAATCAATATCTAATTATTTATCTTCACATAATTCAGAAGACATAAAGTAAAAGAAATAAGCTTAAAATAGTCACATAATTTAGAAGACAAAAAGTAAAACCCAAAATCCCCCAAAATTAGGTCAAATAGAAGAATACACTAACCTAAAAATCTCCAAATTGAAGCAATTGAAGTATAAATTTGAGATTAATTAAAGTGCAAAATTATCCCTAATCGCAAATTAGCCATAATAAGGTATGACAAATAGTTCTGAGGTAAAACTCAATGTATCAATGAAATGTCAAATCTTGAAGAACCCAACCAAGCCTGAATTAAAGCACTAAAAGCATACCAAATTCAAGAAAATATAGAACAACCACAATTAAAATTAGAGAAATTAATAGAAAATATAGCTGAAATACAGAACACCCACAAGTAAGTAATCTCAAAAGAACAATGATACACAATTAGTGAAAACCCCACAAACGAAGTAGGAAAAATAAAGGTCCAAAAAATGAAAATTTTGACTAATCGCAAAAATCAACAGAACAAACTTACCCTGAAATCAAATTAGCCCTAATCACAAAATGTCTCAAAATTATGTTGTTTCCCCTCTTCTTCTTTTCCCAAGAAAATACCGGCAGCTTACCACCAGCACTAGTAGCTCAAGACGTGGTGCGATTTAGTTTTGAAATCATACTTTAAGTTACATCCATCATTTAAGTGTTGAAAATGACCAGTGGATTAGAGTAGGTTTAAGAGTTGAAATATTTTATTAAAATATTTTCTTTTTGGCGGACTTGATAAAATTTCCCCTGAAAATGAAGGGAATAAAATAAGCATTGCTATAGCTTATTTTATTTATCTATTGTAGAGCTTAATTTCAAAGGAAATGGTTATAGTGTTTAATTATAGCGAATAGAATAATTATTTTTGGCAACGCTAGAAACCATTGCAATAGACCACTTATTGCAACGCTTTTTAAACCGTCACCAAAAATTTCATTGCCATAGGGGTAATTTCCAGTAGTGAAGAAGAATATAGACACTGCAACTTGTAGAATTTTTTTCAAGTTTTAATTGTAGCAAAATGAAAGCATTTCATCATCGAGGCCTTCTGCACTAACTTCTTTAATATTTTCTTATTTGGGAATATTTATCTGATAAAAAAAAATTTCATCATCGAAGGAGTGGCTAGATTGCCCCAATCCACCACCACCAGGCATTTCTTCTTTAATATTTTGATAATTTTCCGCATGTATATCCATTGCATGATCACCCACCATGCCTTTGTCTTCCATAAAATTATTATCAATAAATTGGTGGGTGGTGGGGTGGAGGTAGGGGTGGGACGAATGCTGAAGCCTCCTCCTAAATCCTTTCAACTGCACTAACTCTTAAAATAGGCCTAGAACTATTGAGGACAACAACAAGCATGTAAAATCCTATGTGCCACTCATTCATTATGACCTTTGGATTTATTTTTCCTCTCTTATTCATTAAGTTGCTAATGATCAAGTCTCTTGGATCACAACTTAAGTACCCACTATTCATTATGTATGTGACCATATCGTCATATGGATCGTTGCAATGAATGGACGAAAACTTTTCCCTTTCTCACAGGTTTCTAGTTCTAACATTTAGGGATCTCATCCAAATAATCCATGATATCAACACCATCAACAATAATTTTTGCATTAGACATTGTATACACAAATGTTAATCTACAATACTAGCTTACTTGTTCATAACCGATCGATTGGTAAGCTTCCTAAACTATATGTGGTGAGGACTGATACGAGCTCCATACATTGATAGAAGTATCAGACCAAGTGGCTTTTGGGATGACAAATAGAATAATTAATCAAATTGTAACTATGGAAGTCACCTGGATTATTGGAATGTGCTAGAATGGGGCTAATGAAGCTAAAATGCTGAAAAAGAAAGTGAAGTAATTTGAAAGCTTTATGCACAAAATATGGGAAATAATCAGTGGATAAATGGTTAAAAATGAGTGAAAATGGAAGGATTATAGTAATTATGGTGCAATTTTCTATTGCTAGTCTATGAAAATAACCGGTAAAGCTCCAAAATCGCAAAAATAGCACGAAAAGCTGATTGAGCTAGCTGGCGAGCTTCTTGAGGATGTCCCTATTTTTGTATTTTTCTTAAATAAAATTTGATTTTTATAATATTTTCAAATGGAGTGATTTGCATTTTTTTAAAGTTGGGCTCTAAGGTGGGTCAGAAGTTAAATCGTGTATTTAAAAATTGGGTTGTATTTTTTAAACTCCTTATTAACAAGTCTATCTTTTTTTATTTTTAAAACTAATGTATTTTTGTCAAAATAAGTATTGGGGTGTCTTTTTCCCAAAAATTGGATCTTTGGTAGAGCTCACCACACATGGCATGCAAATTAGACAAAAAATCTTAACTGCCCTCCTGCTAGAGATAAAAATGGAGTATCTACCAATTTTTACAAGCCAAAATTTTTATAGTCACAAAAAGAGAAAAAAATTGTTACAAGGTTGTTCACGTCCATTCTCTTAATTTTCAATAAAAATTGGACGGAAGAGGGTGTTTGATTTGCATTTGCACCATGTACAATTTGCTAATATATGGCATCAACCCAAGCCTTTGTCTTACATTTTGGTTTTCATATTGGCAAACCATATGGCTACTCAGACTTCACCATAGGTAGAAGTGCAATCCCAAATTCAAAATGTCATAGGTACTTAGATTTTCCTTTGATTTATGACCTCAATGCCGCGGGTATTCAGACTTCCCCAGCATCCATGGCACAAAACGCAATCACAATGCTTTTCTTTAAGAAAGTCATCACTTAATATATCATAGGAAAAATCTCGTCCAATATCACCACAACCAAAATAAAGGTAAAGTAAAATAGAAAATCTAAAAACAAACCAAATAACTAATCCATGAAATATGTGCACCATCAGAGTGCCCAAGTAATGAAACCCAAAAATAAAATAAAATCCATCAAAAATGTCATCAAAATATTCATAAATATCAAAATAATACAAATCCAGGGACTGGCACCCCAACTAAAAGGATAGCAGTGTCTTCATCGCATAAACAACAAAGCAAGAGAAAATGGTGCTCCTTGAATTTGCATCAACAACTGCTCTCCCCTGCAGACGTTGTATCATTACTAAAAGTATCAGAGCACTCAGTATGGGCCTCATCATCACTTTCTACTCTAGGGGAAGGTAGTTTGTTATAGGGTTTTAGGACCTTCCACAAGCCCCCTTCACCCCCTTCCAAATATTGCTAAAGAACTTTTCTCTCTTCTTTTATCTTTTATTCAATTTCTCATAGGAGTCCCGAGCTCCCCGTGGAACTATGTAAGTGTTGAGTATGCCTTCTCGAGCCTAAAAATGGTGGTTAACTATGTCTGTTGTTCCTCCTAATATCTCTTATAATCAGAGCGAGAAACATAAGAGTGAAGCCTGGTGGAGGGCTCTCTTGACCCTTGAGGTAATCCTGATACTAGCTCCTTGATGACCCTAATATCCATACCAATATCCTCTAGAGGTCCAGTGGTAAATGGCCTACAAAACTCAAACTCCTCAAATGTCATCTTGTCCAAATCAATAATTCTCTTTTTTCACTTGCCGGGTGCACCCTGACTCTGAATCTTTAATGGATAAAATAGGGTTCCAGGGTGCACCCAAGTGCCATTTGGGCATTCCACCACCCATACTCTTCTACACAACATTTAATAAGAGAAGAGAATAAGAGATGTGTACCACCATAGTTCTTGTTGAACTTTATATCAGATATTACCAGACGACCAACATTCAAAGAAATGTTGGCAACCATGCAAACACGTATTCATATAACTACGGTCATGTTCATGTAAGGAGAGATACTATTGCAAATGAATTTCATCTATATCTGGCCCTTGGCTGTGCAGTCATTCATGGAGATAACACTTTTATTTTCCACCCACAGAACCTCCTTGCTCGAGCATAGCTTCTCTGTTATCCATATGCCTAGCTCACACCCCTTGGCCTCAAAATCAGCCATGTCAATATCTAGAATACCATATAAATAATTTATTTACTCTGCTCCAAAGTGTATATTCACCCCTCGGATCTTGATAATTGGGGTTACAAAAGATACTACACTAATATTAGCATAGAACTCTTGCACCCATTTCTTATTTGACCTGTATGGGTTCGAGGCAAAATAACTCCATACGGTGGCCACTAGTCTAGAATGAAATCTCAGAATATTTTTTGACATTCTTTCCAAGCATATACCACTTTCCAGGAGTAGCTTAGTCCTTGAAAACTCATAGTAGTATTGGTTGTGGCATTCAGGAGTCATGAACCAGATTTGGTTGTATTTCTCCATGATGGTAACCTGCAAAACATGAGGACAATACAAAATATTTCATCATCAAAATTTTTATGATTACACTTCACTACATTGTCCACTAAATTCCATGAGATGGGTACATGGTAGTGTTGTAAAAAAATTTGAACTGTAGGAATTCTTGCCGAGGATAAAATTCAATCTTTATTTTAGCAATTGTAGTAGCTTGTCCACAATTACGGATGTCGCGATCGCTAGTTCTGCAGTTGTAGTCCTAATGGCCGCGATTATGGTACTTGAGGCCTGACTATTCAGTTTTTTTCTCCAATTGAAACATCTATATTCAGGGCTAGGAAATGTTCCAAAATAAGAATCAATCACTAATAACATAAAACATGCATTCTAAGTGCTCGATCATGCCCCCACATGGAGAAAGTACGTAGTTATTGACTCATTTGGGCAATTGATCGGACACTTGGTATGCACCTTGTATTTGGCTAAATTTCACACAACTTTGGGTAGTTAAGGCTTCCCCAAAAGTATGCACACCATATGTGATATATAATTACCACACAAGCATGACTCCTTAATCATTTAGCAATGCAAAACTCAATATTAAGCTCTACCTAGTTCATGTACCCTAAGTCCCACCCATAACCATTAAAACATGAATTTGAAACACTTACCAGACTAATGATATAGAGTGGATACAAAGATGCCTTTAAAATACCGGATATATTACCACAAATTATTATAATTTAAGAGAAAAGTTGGAGGGGAAGTATGGGAGAGATGGAACACTGATGGCCTTTTAAAATTGGTCCGACCGTAATCATAGAAACGTGGGTGACTGCGATTGTAGCTAAGAGCCTCTTTTTTCCCCTGTTCAACACACCATGCAAACATACCATTTTTTTTTTCAATTCATTATATACACTTCAAAGGGTCATAAATACATGCATTAATTAATGGCAAAATTAAAATTTACACTATCAAATTTGAAAATAATGGATATGGGCCACTTTTCATGGCGTGATAGGGTGCCTCCCATCAAGAGATTAGTTTAACGACGTGGCACGACACCTTTTAATAGGATCGACATGGTCTCCCCATCTCTCTCTGGGGAGCATATCTATAATCTTGCCAAAAGTAGTGTCCATCACAATATGGACATGGATCATCAAGCTAGGATATCCAACTACTAAAATCATATTTGTCCCAAGATGCCATAGTGAGAACTAAACAAAAATCAAAATCTACCTAACACAAAAAACAAAAGAAAATCACACACAAATATTTACAAGTTTGAATTCAAGAAAGTACGCTAAAATTTCAAACTAACTTAATAGGCTATATTTTTCCCCAGCAACGAGACCATTTTTGATAATGCTCAACTTACACATCAATTTAAGTGCAAGGCGGTTGTCGATAATATAAATACCCAACTTTGAGTTAGGATCGAATCCACGAGGAACAATGTGAGTGGCGATTAAATAAGTTTGAACTTAAAGTTACTTGTTAAGTTCAAACCTAAGGTACAAGTATTTATGGAGGGTTTTAAATGTTTCAAGGATTTAACTAGTGTTTGGTTTCTAAATACTAACTTAGGGTCAAAAATACTATAGAGCATAATCAATTAGAAACGGACCTTGGGGTTATGTTTTACTAAGGGAAACTAGTATGTGGTAACTTGAAAAGCAACTTCAAATATTAGTTAAAGCATGCGTTGGTAGGTTCAGTTAGGGGTTTTGATACTACCCTTTTGACAAAGTATCAAACTATCACCCACTGATTCTTTTGAATATCAAGTGGGTGTGGTCAACTATTTACAACCAAACCTTAATTTGACATCCCTATTTCTAGGATGATGCCCAAGATATAGCAATTCCATAATTTATCCTTATTTCTAAGACAACAAAAAGGGAATAACTATTATATATTATATAGTTCACAAATGCTCATGTTACCTGCATTCCCCTTTCAAGGATAATGTAGGATCTAGATTACTCAAATCCCTCTTTCAAGGATGATGTGGGGGTCTAGGAGATTTGAGGTTTTCACCAACAAATTCAATTTTAGAATCAAGCATTTATAAAACCAAACAATATGAACTAATAATTTGAAGCTAACAATTACAACCAACACACTCTTTCACCGCATTCAAACATAACCCCAAGAGGAAGAACTAGCTATACATAAGATTAATAAGCAAAGATATACCCAAAATCTCCATCAATTTGATTTATTGAGAAATAAAGAGAATGTAATTTTCAAGTGTTAAGGTTCAATAAATCTTCAATACAATAGCTAATCCTCCACTTGGAAACCACTCTAATGTATTGTTCACCCCAAAATTAATATATTAATTGTTCTCTTAAAATTATAAACTAGAATATGGATGATAGTCCTAAAAATTTGGGATCTCCTTTTTCAGATAGGGTTTAAAATCTTCAAGGAATTGGGTATGAATGTGTTAATTTACAAATATGTCCCTAGGTTGCATTCCAGTTAGGCCGTGATTGCAGGAGCTTATCCACGATCGCGGCTACTATGACTGTAGTCAAAACTCACAATCGTTGTATATTGACCTATCTTGACTAGCTGTGACCATGGCCCTTAGACCATGACTGCAGTAACTGAGGCCTATTTTTGCTCCAGGTCTTCCAACTGCACTCCTTTTCTTTCTTTTGATCCTTTTTAGTTCAAGTCCATAACTTTCCATCTCATAACCTGTATGCCTAGAAAATATGGATATTATTGCATTTAACCACACATATATCTCATTTATACATTTGAATCATCGTAATGTGCATGAATGTATAGTGCAAATGAGTGGTAAATTTAACACTCATCAAACTCCACTTTATAGAATTAGTATCTTAACTAACTTTTGGAAATATTCATTATTGTTTCATTGGTTTTACACACTTTTTATGAGTTCAAACTCTTTCTTTTATCACTCTCTCTCAAACTAGGTAATCTCAAATAGATTTAAGATGGCTAGCTTAGACATTACATATTCATGTTGTCTGTTGAGACTTTTAGTTAGCACATCAGATGGTTGATCTTTTGTAGAAATGTAGTTAACTGTTACTAGTCTTTGACTGATCTTCTCCTTATAAAATGACAGTCTATTTCAATATTCTTGGTCTTCTTATGATATATAGGGTTAGATACAATCTGCATAGCAGATTTACCATCAGAGTAAATCTTCACAAGTTGTTTAACATTAAACTCAATCTCCTTAAGTAGTCTTAGTATCCAGACAAGTTCATCCACGGTTGACGAAATGCTTCTGTATTCATCCTCAACTGAAATCCTAGAAATTATGTTCTACTTCTTAGACTTCCAGGATATAGTAGTTCCTTCTAACATCATCAAATAGCCAGTGATAGATCTTATTAAGAATGGACATGATGCCCAATCTACATCACAACATACTGAAACTTTAGTGTTTTCCTGACTGGACATTAACATTCCTTGTCCAGGTTTTTTCTTGATGTACTTGACCAATCTAATAGTTGTATCCATATAGGATTTATTTTGGTTGTTTTAAGAACTAGCTAGAAGTTTGGTCACTATAAGCAATATCTATCCTGGTCATTGTGAAATACAACAGCTTTCCTATAAGCCTATGATAAACATGTACATTTGTTGGGGTATCATCGGCTTCTTGCTTATTCTTATAGACATGATCATCATACTTCATAGTAGTCAACATGATATTTGTATCCATAGGTATGTCAAATTGTTTGGCTACAACATGTCCCATCTTAGACATAAGCTCTAATGTATATTTCCTTTGGTGTATTCGTATACTTTCTTTTGATCTTCCAAACTCAATACCTAAGAAATATTTGAGTTTACCCAGATGTTTCATCTTGAAAGCTTGTTGCATTTTGTCAGTACTATGTTCAATTAGTCTTAGAGTGTCTCCAATGTTTAACATATTATCTACATACACTAGGAAAATGGTAAAACCTTCACCGTTGTGCTTTATGTATAGAGAATGATCTAGTTGACTCTGTTTGAACCCCATTTTCATTAAAGCTTTGGATAACTTGGCATTCTATTTCTTGGTAGCCTGTTTGAGCCCATGCAGGGATTTCAAGAGTCTACACACTAACCTTTTCTCCCTTAGCTCTTGAATCCTCTTGGAAGGTCCATGCAAATCTCCTCATGAAGGTCACCTTATAGAAAAGGATTGTACACATACATTTTGTGTATGTACCACTATTTTTGAGTTGTAATATAATGAATTGTTCTCATTATTTTTATCATAACAACAGGTGAGAATGTCTCTTGGGAGTTTATTCCCTCTTGTTGGTTATAACCTTTGGCAACCAACCTAGCTTTAAATTTTTTTACCTCACTAGTAGCTTTATATTTTACTTTGAATATCCATTTGAAGCCTATAAGTTTATTCCCTTCAGGTAGATAAGTGATCTCCCAAGTTTGATTCCCTTCAAGTGCATCAATCTTATTTTTTATTGCTTTATACATCTAGGATCTTTAACAGTTTTACTGCAATTGGTAGGTTCAGTAGTAGTAGATGAATTCGTTATGAATGCCTAGTACTTAGGTGATGTCTATCATAGGTCAAGTATTTTCCCAAAGCATAGGGTTCTTCCTAATGAATGTTTAGAGACACAAAGTCTTTTATCTATTGTAATACCCCAGGAAATTTTTCATTCAAATTTTGTGCGTGAACGTGTTGGGTTCTATCTTCTAGAATAAATTATAAATTTTTAGGGTGGAATGCCTTCGATTATGACACACCATTGCGTAGAGTATCGAATAAATTTTCCAATGATATGTGGATCATCCAAAATGGACACCCGAGATACGAGTTATGAACATTCCAATTGAACCATGAATAGTAGCAAACAGTAAAACATGCAGGAAAAAAGAACTGAGGCCTGGTGTACTTTTGCTCCATCTTTAAATGATCATAACTTCTTGTACATAATGATTTGGGTGATATACTATATATCAATAGAAATATCTGCGAGTCCTCTTTCCAATGAAATTAGTTTCATCCAATTTGTCTATCGGAGCAAAATGTTATGGTCGATTTACTTCAGCCTATCAAAAGCAAATTTTTGGGTCAACTTCAATGATCATAACTCTTTGTACACAATTATCTGGGTGAGATACTATATATCAATGGAAATATATGAGAGTCCTTTTTCTAATGAAATTAGTTTTATCCAATTTGGATATCGTAATAAAATATTATAGTTGATCTACTTCAGACTATCAAAACAGTCCACCAAAAGATAAATTTGAGAATTATTTGATTTTTAGGGGAGTTTTGGTCATTTCCCCTCACCCAAAATCCATCCAAACCCTATATTAAATCCTATTAGAAGCATTATATGTTATATTTCATCAAATTCCCTCAAAAAGAAAATCCTAAGCTCCTACATCCAACTTCAAGAACCTCCAAAGTTCATCATTAATTCTGTAAATTTATTCAAGATTCTAAGTTTCTAGTTCAAGAACTCCAAGAACCATCATTCAAAGGCATGATTAACATCTCAAAAATGAGTATCGATCTAAAGTTCATCATTCAAGGTATGTGGGGTTTTTCAACAAGAACTCTCTTTCGTTCTTGTGCCCAAAAGTAATTTTCTTTACAAAGGCATGATTTTTATTGGATTTTTATGAATTTGAAGCATGAACTCATATATTATGATTATTATTATAAAATCATGATGTTTATGAATTTGAAAGATGAATTTACATGTGTGGAGATATAAAGCATGAATCTTGAATGATATTTATCATGATTTTGATATTTGGGTCGTGAATCCCTATTGAAAATTATGTTTTTTTGAGAAAGTGTGTTATAAGCACGTTGATGTTGAATATTTGAGATATTTTGAATGATTTGACCATTTGGTCTTAATGGAGTTGTTTTGAACTCGAGTGTGAAAGAAATCCACAACGTGGTTGATTTTGATAGATGGGAAGTATGATGGCTCCTGATGTATATTTATATATTACTAAAAAAATTTTGTTGTGGATTATCTTTGAAATGATATGACCTAAGTCCGGGAGAAATATTTAGCACTGAGTGGAAAGTATAAAGCGACCTTATTTCCCTAGAACTACATGCCCCCGTAGGAGTAAGCGTGTGGCGGATTTATATAGTGATCACTAGTTTGTGTGGATTTGATATTGATAGTCCTACTCCGATGGCAAGGATAGGACGGCCCTCCCCAATGTGGGTTGTACGTTGGACTCCATTTAGCTAACATGGTTTATGTAGGTTATAGGATCTCCCAATGTATGTGTGTTTCCTTGTGTGTATGGTGAATGTTGAAGTGATTTGAAAGTGAAATTGTGAAAGTTATTCTTTTGAAAGTTTTAAATGATATTTACATTATGATAATTGATATTCTTGATGAACTGAAAGTGATTGACAAATTATATGATGACTCACATGTGTTATTATACTTATTACATCCTCTCATGATTGTGATGATTTTTTCAGGCTATGTGAGTCTTTCATACATCCTGCATATTTCTTATAAATATTTATGATGATGATGTTTATAAAACTGCATACACCCCCATATACTCGGTTTCTCATGGCACTGACCCACATTTTCAGATGTGGGCTAGATTTTCTCAGAATATAGGTTTAGGTGCTCAGTTCTAGGTTTGACAGTGATTCTTCGAGCACGCTGTTCCACTTCATCTGCTGTGGTGAGTCCTCATGTTTCGAGGACATGATATATGATGTTGGTTTCATGGAATTGTTTACATTTTATAACTGAGTATGAGTCAGTTGGGGCATGTCTGAATGGCTCGCTGGTTTTATTGATTCTCTTAGAGGCTCGTCAGACTAGTATAGATGTTGGGAGTTGACTAATAAATCATATTTTGTTATCTTTCTAAAATTCTTTTATTCTTAGATGATGATTACTTTGTTAATATTTGAGGGTTATTTATGGAAACCCTGTTGATTTGTGTTAAACTGAATGAAAATGGCTCAAAGGGTTAGCTTGGGGCTACTCATAGCCTCAAGTACTGTGTGATGTGCCGGGACCTATTTTTCAGGGCGTTACCAACTTGGTATCAGAGTCTAAGGTTTTAAGGTGTCCTAGGGAGTCTGACAAGCCCGTGAAGTAGAGTCTTGAGCATCGGTGTGTAGCGCCCCATATCTATGAGCAAGAGGCTACAAAACGTTTTAGGAAAAAGTGTGATTGTTTCTTTTAGAAGTCTATCGTGCTTAAAGTGTCTCTCTCTGCTATTGAATCGTTCTCTCTTCTTTCAGAAATATGCCACCATGTCGAGCAAGAAGAAATAATGATGGTCAGCAACCTCAACCCGCTGACCTATTGAATGAAAACATTTCTGGATGATCTTTCAGGGATACTTCCTGATAGAGAGATAGAGTTTGGGATTGATCTTCTTCCCGATACTCAACCCATTTCTATTTTTCCTTACCGTATAAACCCTGCAGAACTTAAGGAGTTGAAAGAGCAACTCAAAGATCTACTAAATAAGGGTTTTATAAGGCCCAGTGTTTCTCCTTGGGGTGCTACTGTATTGTTTGTGGGAAAGAAAGATAGCTCTTTTCGTATGTGCGTTGATTACCATCGACTGAATAAAGTCACCACAAAAAATAAGTACCCCCTTCCGAGAATAGATAATTTGTTTGACTAATTGCAAGGTGCAAGTTATTCCTCAAAGATAGACCTTCATTCTGGCTATCATCAACTCAAAGTTAGGGAGTGTAACATCCCAAAAACTGCTTTCCAAACCTGTTATGGCAATTTTGAGTTTCTTGTTATTTCTTTTGGGTTAACTAATGCCACAACAACTTTCATGGACCTCATAAATTGAGTGTTCAGACCATATCTGGATATGTTTGTCATAGTGTTCATTGATGATATACTGGTGTACTTCCATAGTGAGGATGAACATTCGGATCATCTCCGAACTGTCTTGGAAACCCTTAGAGATCACAAGTTATTTGCCAAGTTTAGCAAGTGTGAGTTTTGGCTAAAGTCAGTTGCTTTTTTGGGTCATATCATTTCTTCCGAGGGTATTAGAGTTGATCCCCAAAGACCAAAACTATTAGAAATTTGCCTAGACCTATTTCTTCGATTGATATTTGAAGTTTCTTGGGTTTAGCTGGCTATTACCGCCGCTTAGTTGAGGTTTTTCCTATATAGTGTCTCCTATGACTCGGTTGACCCAAAAGAAAGTAAAGTTCTTGTGGTCTGAATCTTGTGAGAAGAGTTTTTAGGAGTTGAAGACTCGACTTACTTCAGCCCCTGTTTTGACTTTGCCTGATGGTGTTGATGGTTTTGTGGTGTACTATGATGCTTCGAGAGTTGGTTTAGGTTTTTTATTGAAGCAGAAGGGTAAGGTGATAGCTTATGCTTCTAGACAGTTGAAACCCCATGAGAAAAATTACCTCACCCATGACCTTAAGTTGGCTACCGTTGTGTTTGCTTTGAAAATCTGGAGATACTATTTTTATGGTTTCCATGTTGATGTTTTCACTGATCATAAGAGTTTGCAGTATGTGTTTACCCAAAGAGAATTGAATCTTAGGCAGAGACAACGGTTAGAATTGTTAAAGGACTATGATACAAGTGTGTTGTACTATCTGGGCAAGGCTAATACTATGGCAGATGCCCTAAGTAGAGTGTCCATGGGTAGTGTTTCATATGTGGTAGAAGGTAAGAAATAGTTGGCTCGTGATGTACATCATTTGGCTAGATTGCGGGTTAGGTTGTTTGACTCTGCTGAAGGTAGTATAGGGGTTTAGATTAGTTCTAAATCCTCCTTGGTTTCAAAAGTAAAGGAAAAACAATACATAGATGCTAGTTTGGTCAGACTAAAGGAGTCAGTCAAGAACAAAAAAGTAGAGGTTTTCTCCCAAGGGGGAGATGGTGTGTTGAGATTGTAGGGTAGATTATGTGTCCCGAATGTTGATGATCTGAGATAGAGGATTATGACTGAAGCACACGGGGCACGATATTTTATTCATCCTGGTGCCACTAAGATGTATCGAGACTTGCGGGAAATCTATTGGTGGAGTGGCATGAAGAAAGATATAGCAGCGTTTGAAGCTAAGTGTGCAACATGCCAACAAGTTAAGGTTGAACACCAAAGACCTGGTGGTATGACGCAAGAGTTTAATATTCCCACCTGGAAGTGGGAAGAGATAAATATGGACTTCGTGATTGGTTTACCTCCTTCTCGATGCCATCATGATTCCATTTGGGTTATGGTTGATAGGTTGACTAAGTGTGCTCATTTCTTACCTGTTCATACTTTATATACTGCTGAGGATTAGGCTATATTATATATCCGAGAGCTAGTCAGACTGCATGGAGTTCCTTTGTCTATCATTTCGGATAGGGGTACTCAGTTTACTTTGCAATTTTGGAAAGCTTTTCAGAATGGACTTGGTACCCAAGTTCTTTTGAGTTTTATTTTTCATCCGCAGACTGATGGTCAGGCTGAGCGGACCATCCAGACCTTAGAGGATATGTTGAGAGCTTGTGCACTTTACTTTAAGGAAAGTTAGGATGATCACTTACCATTGATAGAGTTTGTTTACAATAACAGTTTCCGCTCTAGTATTATCATGGCTCTGTTTGAAGCCTTATATTGAAGGAAGTGTACATCACCCATAGGTTGGTTCGAGGTGGGTGAAGCGGCTATGAGTGGTCCTGATTCGGTATTTGAGGCTATGGAAAAAGTTAAGTTGCATTGGGAAAGGTTGAAAACAACGCAAAGTGGTCAGAAGTCATCTATGGATGTTAGAAGGAAAGACCTTGAGTTTGAAGTTGGTGACCTAGTGTATCTGAAAATTTGACCCATGAGGGGGGTGAAGAGATTCGGATAGAAGGGGAAGCTTAGTCCCCGTTATGTTGGTCCTTACAAAATTCTTAGCCGTGTTGGTAAGGTAGCTTATGAGATCGAGTTGTCTTCTGAGTTGTCCTCTGTTCGTCCAATATTCCATGTCTCCATGCTTAGAAAGCATATTAGCGATGTTGTGGTAGTGGATTCCTCTGTGAGTGCTGACATTCAAGAAAATCTTTCTTTTGATGAGATTCCTGTGAGATTCTTGATTTTAGTGTTCGAAGACTAAGGAACAAAGAAGTTCCCTTGGTCAAGGTATTATGGCGAAACCAATCTATTGAGGGTGAAACTTGGGAAGCTGAGGCGGATATGCGATCCAAGTACCCGAACCTATTTTCCGCGAACTCCGATCAAGCCAAAGGTACCGTTCTTTCCTAAATCATACACTTTTGATAAAAGTTGCAGCAGTTCAGCTGTCATTTATTATGTGTTCAGCTGTAGTTTCTTGAATTTATGCATTCTATGTTGCATTCAAAGTGAGAAACGATGTGGTGATGAGTCTAACGAATGGTTTTAGCTGTATTCACTATTCCCTATCTAATCTTGGCATGTATAGCGTCATTCGAGGATGAATGTTTCCAAGGAGGGGATGATGTAATACCCAGAGAAATTTTTCATTAAAATTTTGTGCATAAACGTGTTGGGTTCTATCTTCTAGAATAAATAATAAATTTTCCGTGTGTAATGTCTTATATTATGACTCATCATTGCGTAGAGTATCAAATAAGCTTTTCAATGATATGTGCATCATCCAAAACGGACACCTGAGCGACGAGTTATGAATATTCCGATCGAACCGTGAATAGAAGTGAACAGTAAAATGTGCAGGAAAAAGTACTGAGGTCTGGGGTATTTTTTCTCCAACTTTAAACGATCATAACTCCTTGTACATAATGATCTGTGTAATCTACTATATATTAACAGAACTCTATGTGAGTCCTCTTTCCAATGAAATTGGTTTCATCCCATTTTTCTATTGGAGCAAAAAGTTATGGTCGATCTACTTCAGCCTATCAAAAGTGAATTTTTGGGTCAATTTCAAATAATCATAACTCCTCGTACAGAATGATCTAGGTAAGATACTATATATCAACGAAAAGATATGAGAGTCCTTTCTCTAATGAAATTGGTTTCATCTAATATGGATAACGGAGTAAAACGTTATGGTTGATCTACTTCAGACTATCAAAACAGTCCACCAAAGGACAGATTTGAGAATTATTTGATTTTTAGGGGCATTTTGGTCATTCCCCCTCACCCAAAATCCATCCAAACCCTATATTAAAGCCTATTAGAAGCATTATATGTTATATTTCATCAAATTTCCTCAAAAAGAAAACCTTAAGCTCCTACATCCAACTTCAAGAACCTCCAAAGTTCACCATTAATTCTACAAATTTATTCAAGATTTCAAGTTCCTAGTTCAAGAACTCCAAGAACCATCATTCAAAGGCACGATTAACATCTCATAAATGAGTATAGATCTAAAGTTCATCATTCATGGTATGTGGGGTTTTTCAACAAGAACTCTCTTTCGTTCTTGTACCCAAAAGTAATTTTCTTTACAAAGGCATGATTTTTATTTTGATTTTTACGAATTTGAAGCATGAAACCATATCTTATGATGATTTATGAAATCTTAATGTTTATGATTTTGAAAGATGAATTTATATGTGTGGAGATATAAAGAATGAATCTTGAACGATATTTATCATGATTTTGATATTTGGGTCGTGAATTCCCATTGGAAATTGTGTTTTTTTTTGGAGAAAGTGTGTGTTATAAGCACGTTGATGTTGAATATTTGAGATATTTTGAATGATTTGACCTTTTGGTCTTAATGGAGCTGTTTTGAACTCGAGTGTGAATGAAATCCACAACATGGTTGATTTTGATAGATGGGAAGCATGATGGCTCCCGATGTATATTTATATATTACTAAAATTATTTTGTTGTGGATTGTCTTTGAAATAATCTGAGCTAAGTCTGGGAGAAATATTTAGCATCGAGTAGGAAGTATAAAGCGACCTTACTTCCCTAGAACTACGTACCCCCGTAGGAGTGAGCCTGAGGCTGATTTATATAGTGATAACTAGTTTATGTGGATTTGATATCGATAGTCCTACTCCGATGGCAAGGATAGGAAGGCTCTCCCTAACGTGGGTTGTACCTTGGAATCCATATAGATCACATGGTTTATGTCGATTATAGGATCTCCCAATGTGTGTGTGTTTCCTTACGTCTATGGTGAATGGTGAAGTAATTTGAAAGTGGAATTGTGAAAGTTATTCTTTGGAAAGATTTAAATGATATTTACATTATGAGAATTGATATTCTTGATGAACTGAAAGTGATTGACAAATTATATGATGACTCATATGTGTTATTTTACTTATTTCATTCTCTCATGATTATGATGATTTTCTTCGGTCTATGTGAGTCTTTCATACATCCTGCATATTTCTTATCAATATTTATGATGATGATGTTTATAATATTGCATTTTCTCAAAATGTTGGTTTAGGTGCTCAGTTCTAGGTTCGACAGTGATTTTTCGAGCACGCTGTTCTACATCCTCTATTGTGGTGAGTCCTCATGTTCTGAGGACGTGATGTCTGATGTTGGTTTCATGAAATTGTTTACATTTGATAACTAAGTATGAGTCAGTTGGGTCATGTCTCAATGGCTCGTTGGTTTTATTGATTCTCTTAGAGGCTTGTCAGACTAGTATAGATGTTGGGAGTTGACTAATAAGTCGCTTTTTGTTATCTTTTTGAAATTCTTTTATTCTTGGATGATGATTACTCTATTGATATTTGAGGATTATTTATGGAAACCCCATTGATTTGTGTTAAACTGAATGAAAATGGCTCAAAGGGTTAGCTTGGGGCTACTCGTAGCCTCAAGCATCGTGTGACGCTTCAGGACCCATTTTCTGGGGCGTTACATCTATAAGGGATTATTTTTTGTTTTGGTAGTTCTTCTTATAGGTACTAGTACTTGATCCTAAGCTAGAGATGTATCTGCTACCTGATCCTAACCAACTTGCATCTCTGTAGGCTCTTCTTTAAGCATGTGAGCAGTAGGTTCATCTGGTGTTGATTAAATAGTTTATACATCTTGTGAGTTCCTCATATGTAGTGTGTCCATGTCTGACCAATGAAATAAGATTTCATTCAATTTAGCAGTTGTGAGATGTTGAGATTCAGGGGCTTTTTCTTTGAATGAAAACATAACTTCTCTAAATCCAACATCTCTATTGACAAAGAACACCTTATTAGTATGTGCATATAGTAGATAATCTTTCTGAGTTTCAAAGTATCCCATTAAAATGCATTTTCTTATTCTAGTTTGTAGTTTGTCTCTTTGTTGAACTATCTTAGCATAACATAAACAAACTAGAGTTCTCATATGAGTGATGTTAGGTTTCTTGCCATAAAGTTTCTCATATGGAGATATGTGATCTAATATAGTTGTAGACAACCTATTAATAATGTAGACATTTTCTTTGACACATACACCCCAGAACTTTAGAGGTATTGCACCTTGAAATCTTACGGCCCTAGTTACTTCTAAAGTGTGTTTGTGCTTTCTTTCAGCCACTCTATTCTTTTACGGTTTGTAGGCACATGATGTTTGATGGATAATGCCAAACATTGTGAACAAAGTATGATATACTAATTTTACAAATTCAGTTTCATTGTTACACCTAAAGACTTTAATAATTTTATCAAATTGAGTCTTAACAAACTAAATGAATTGAGAAATTAAAACACACATATCAGACTTAAGTTTAAGTAAGTATATCTAAGTCATTCTACAGTAGTCATCAACCATTGTTAACAAATATTTATTTCCTTCAAATATGGGAACTTTATAGGGCCCCCATACATCTATGTGAAGTAATTCAAAGATGTTATAAGACAATATATGTAACAGGAAAAGAAAGTCTGACTTTCTTAGCACATGGATAAACTGCACACTCAGAGACTTTACTAGTTGATATACTCTTATCTATGGACACGATTCTTTGGAGTACATTAGTTAAAGCATGGCCTAGCCTTTTATGCCATAACATTATATCTAGTTTGTAAATATCAAAAGCAAAATCATAAAAAACATCTAGGAACAAAATTAGTAAGTGCAGCAGGTCTCTCTGTAATCACCTCAGCTTCATTCATAATAGTGGTATTGGAAAATATATATAATCCATCAGCTTTTCTACCAATCCCCTTCACATTCCCATTGTCAAGATCCTAAAACACACATAGATCAGGATAAAAAGCAAAAAGATAGTGTAACTCTTAAGTAAGTTTAGATACTGAATACAAGTTGAATTTAAACTGAGGAAACTGAAAGACATTAGTAATAGTGTCTTGTTTAAACACATTACATGCTCCAACATAAGTGGCTAGAGATATATCTCCATTTGGTAAGTATACTCTCATTGGAACATCAGTTATGGTTATAGATGTATGGATTAGAGTACTGAAATCTGCAACCATATGATTGGTTGCACCAGTGTCTATAATCCATAGACCCTTGTAGGTGGAGACTATTGGCTCTACCATTTTACCTGCAGTATGATCTGAATACTTAGACTCTTCTTCTTTTTTTAGTAAGTGAAAAATCTCAACATATTGTTCACTAGTGAAGAAGCATGGACTTTGCTGAGCATGGACTTGGCTGGTTTGTTGATCCTTCCATCATGGATTTGATAGTAGTTGTGGTGCTATGATATTGACTCCTTGTAGATTTAATGACCTGCATCATTTTTCCTTCTTTCTTACTTTCAGTACTGCATGCTGCATTTGCACTTGCAGTTGAACCAACTTTTTTCTTAAACTTGAAATCAGTAGTGTAACCAACTACTTTCCATTTCTCCGGTGTGACCCTTAATTTTGCAGATATCACAGTATAGTGTTTGATTTCTTTTTTGCTATTTGTGTTGTTGCCATCCTCTGATGAATGTGGATTCATTTTCTCTAGAATAAAGATCATTTCCTCTTAAGAACATAGTTGACTCACACCTAGTTAAAGTAGAATTAGAACCAAGAATACCATCAGTAGCTCCTACAACTTTTTTACTCTCGTCACTGATCACCATAGAATATGCTTGATTAATGTTTGGGAGAGGGTTCATCAATAAGATTTGACTTCTTGTTTGACCATATGATTCATTTAATCTCATCAAGAACTGAAACATCTTAAGTTTTTTAAGATGAGCCACATAGTCTTTCCAAGTTTTATAACTGAATCTTGGGATATGTACTAATGCCTCAAACTCTTCACACAAGTCTTTTAATTGTGAGTAATAGAGACACTAAAGTTGTTTATTGAGATAAGCTAGCAATTTCTTTATGAAGACTAAAGGTTCTTGAGCCATTAACCTTGTTACACCTTTCACAAAGATCACTCCATACAGCCTGTGCACTTATGGCATACACAATTCCTCCAAGTAAACTCTTACCTACAACACTCATGATCTAGGATAGGACAATTGCATTCACTGTTTCCTAGTGATTCTCCATTTCAGGAGGAAATTTGTCTTTAGAACAAGAACCATCTACCATTCCTAACTTGTTACTTCCTAACAATGATAATCGCATAGATCTAAACCACATTGAAAAGCTTTCAATTTCAGTTAGTTAAAATGAAATAATCTGCAAGCCACTTACATCTGAGGGATGCAAAAACAGTGAATGATGTAGTCAATCCCAACAGAATTTTGCGCTCCAGTTACTCCATTTGCAGAGCTTGTAAACTCCTCAGTATTTGCACCATTGTTAGAGGGAATCACCATTGTTGAGATCTAGTTTCTTGAGTTTCTTGAACACACCTCTTGTGCAAGATTTCTATAGTGTTGAACTTAGTAGATTGTAGAAGAAAATACTACAAATAGCACAATTTGATCGATGTTCTGATACCATGAACTTAATTAGAGTTCATCCGTGATGAACTCTGTAATTTTTTAATGCAGAAGAAGAAAAGAGAAGAAAGAAACTGTAGAAAAGAAAAGAGGGAACTTGTTTAACTATTCAATCTTATTGTTCAGCCTTTTACATTCGCTAAGTAGACTATACATAGAGAGTTATATGAAAGAATCTAGAAACTAACTACCTAACTAACTCATAACTACTCCACTTCATAGAATTGGTTGGTTTCACACATTTGTGATGAGCTCAACCTCCTTCTTTCAACAACTTTCATTGAAAGAAAAAAAGTTTAAAAGTAGGGCTTAAAGCAAATAAAAGTAAATTGAATTTGTGTAAAAGTTAGTAATTTTTTTTAGTTTCTAATCCTCCTTTGTACTACTATAAAAAGATCTAATTTTCTCTTAAACCCTTTCAGGGGGCTTAACTGCTTCGGTTTCCCAAAGTAAAACTTCTGTAAGATTCTCCAAAATTCAACGCTCTTTTTGAAAAATTTCACCTTTTTCTTTTCTGTGTTCAGACACACAATTGTATTATAGTGACCCGAAAAATTTGTGCTAAAATGGAATGATCCCCCATTGGAAAAATTAAATACAAATCAGGATCTTTGACAAAAAGAAAACTCCAATTACTAAATAAAGTGACGTTGATGTTGACCACCAAGAACTATAGTAAGTAGTTCATCATTCTTCATTGGATGTCTTGAAGTCAAATTATACCAGATACTAGTCGTTTTTGTTGGAAGCATTTTACATTCAACGTAAATCAAGGAGAATGTAGAACTTCTTAGTGAGAAAGTCTTATTCATCTAATAAGTTTACCCAATACAAATTTAAATTAGTTACATAAGTAGATTTCCAATATTAGCAATGAAAAATAAAAAGTTTTTTGACGTGTAGCTGGTTTAGTTAGGTGAGCGACATGTTATAGCATATATAGTGATCATCACATGCTTCTGCCTTGTATTCATGACTAATTTCTTTAACAAGGCAAATGAGGTAAGGCTCCTTTCCCTTCTCCTTCTTGTAGGGTACAAAAATAGTCACTTTTTTTTTTCAAAGAAAAAAATGTTTATTTCCCATTCCCCTACACTATGTTAATTGAGGTATTCCATGTCTGTCCAATAAATAAGTTCTGTCTGAAAATCTTTTGGTTGGCATGACTACAATGTCCTACATCCCAGTAAATAATTCTCAAATGAATAAACAAAATTGAGAGGGGAAATTAGAATTTAAAGTATATTTATTTTTATGAAGACTTCAAGTTGATTTACATAGATAATTAGGTTCATAATTAAATATTTATAGATATTTAGTGAATATTTTACTGCATAAATAAGGTTTGAGAAAAAAAAATATTACGCTCTATAAACCTGTACACATAATATATTAAATCCATCCCCAAGTAAATGTTTATTGAATAAAGTAGAGAAAGGAAAATCTAGCCCAGTTATTGATTACCTAAACTCCTACCTTATTGGTGAAAGTTAGATTCTCCATATCATAATCCCTCCCCATTTTTCCTACACCATATTTTTTAGAAAAGAATAGAATACAGAAAACCCAAAAACTAAGATAATTGGGGAAAACAAGTTCTTAGCATTTCCTTTCCTTTTGTCTCTTGCTGTTTTGGGGAGTAAGAACATGAGCTGCTTTCAGACCAAATTACTTTGAATCCTCATGCTTGAAATTTGAATTTGGATGGAAAATTTTGAGTCAACAAATCTACTGCTACTTTCATGTCTTGCACAACCTTTAAGAAAGCCATTTAATAGTTTGTGTTATAAAAGTAGTTAGCTAGCACATGACTTCATCTTTTGTCAAAGGAAAAGGAAAAGAAAAGGAAAGAATTTCCAAGATTAGAAAGAATTTGTGTGAATTTATGAAAGCATTAGTTACTATAGGATTTAATTATTCATGTAGTAGTTACTTCTTCTTCTATTTCACTTAAAATTTGTATAAATTTCCTCATAACTTATACATGTATTAGTTATACGAATTTCTAAATAATAAACCAAACACCTTATTAATTTTAAACTAAAATAACTTGGCTAGCTACTAGCTACCAAACATTATATTACTTATGCAGACTTGAATATCTACATAACTCACCTCAAACCAGCGACGAAACGATTATTTCATTGGTAAATCTAGAATTTGAACTATATATATATTAGATCTAAAATTTAAAATAGTAACGTCATTAACATTAATTTTTTTAATACATATTTAGTACATTATTTAATACAAATATAAAATTTAAAATTAAAGCTAACAAGTTTGGCTAAACAAGTATATCAGGTTCTAGCTCCGCCTCAGGTTCTAAGACTAACATTTATTCCAGTTGAACCGAAGTTTAAAAAACAAAAATATTAAAATGCACGTGTGCATGGTATATAAGTAGGATGAGTATCAAGGCAATAGAAAACTAATTATGTGAAAGTTACATGAGACTAATCTGTTTTGACTAATGTTGATCCATTGTCTTCTGAAATTTGAGAGGTTCCAATTTTCTCACTAACTATAATTTGGACCACGTCCAAATTTGAATAAATCAATAAATTGTTATTGAGTCCAAAGGTGTGGAGGGGAAATAAAAGGCAAAAGGAATTATATTTTGGAATTACAGTTGAAGAAAAAAGAACCCAAATATGTTGGTATTTTTGCTTTACATCCCTTTTCTAAAGTGACAACAACATCAAATCTTTGTGGCCAACATATGTTTTAGCTCAAGTAAAAGAGGGGTCAGCTGAATCAGATGTTGCTCTTTTCTTGGCAAAGTATTCCTCAGCTCGCGAGCTAGATTCTTGGCAACTGGTGGCGATATCAGCTGCTTTCGACCAGCCAGCTGCCTCAAGCTTTTCGTTTGCCGAGGCTGAAAAAGGCGTGGGCCTTAAATTTTAGCTTTATGTTGAGCTCACCATCGCGTAAGTTCTGAAAAGGAAGACACAATGGACGATCATAACAAAGTTGATACAAAAAGACTATTGTAAGACCAAAATGACGAAATAAGCAAGACAATTTAAACGGTATGATCGAGATTTGGTTCATGAATGATGTTAACTCATTGTAGCTCTACTCAAAATAAAGAAGAAACTTAAAACCATCTGCGTCTTTTCCAACCTCAAAATTGTGGGTAGTCATTTGCCCACTAGACGGCACACCTAGGGGTCGTTTGGTAGATTCTATTGAAAAAACTAATACATGCATTAGTTTAATGTATATTACTAGTACCTTGTTTGGTATATTTTTTATGGAATGTATAATTGATGCATACATTAGATATACACTCTATTGTGTATTGAGGTGTGTATTAGTAATACTCACCATTTATCATGTATTAGTAATACGCAGCCTTTGAACACATGCATTAACTTATTAAATGACCATTTTAACCCTCCTTTTCAGTCTTTTTGGCTCAGATATGTAGTGCTGCTACCTCCAGTTAAATATTCCAACACTGTCATCGATCAAAAACATTATTTTCCAGCAATCAAATATTGCAGATTCCTTTTCAGTATTTGTCGGTCTAGGAAGATGGCATGAAAATCACTCATCATCTTGTAGCAACAACGAGTTATCCATTAATCTTGAAAGATGGCATGATGCAGCATTAGTTAAAAGATCTTGTGCTTTAAGGTTAATGGATAACTCCCCCGATCATCATCCCAAAAGCACTGCGAGCATTCTTTAGGTTTTTCATTTCTACAATAGTAAGTGCCTCTACTTTTACACTTGAAAGAGAGGGTATAAAAAGGGTATTTTGGTAAACAAACATTTTTTATACAAATTATGTAAATATATATTATTTTTAATAAATCAAACCAAACACTGTGTAAGAAATAATGACTCCATAACTAATATCAGTATTATTAATACTTGCATTAACAATGCAGGCATTGCTAACATACCTTATTCAACATTATTCTTATACACTCTAGCAAACGACTCCTTAGTTGTGAATGGGGGCATGATAAAAATAGAGGAACACAGAAAAGCTAGCTTACAAAGGTTTAGTTTTCAAATACAACATATAAACTAACTCAAATAGTTGAAATTTATTGCAAATTCCATCACATGTCATGGGAGGAAGTACACACTGACACTCGCTGTAAGTGAGTTAACTAGCATATTGGATCTTGTTTTAGCAGTTTTTTAGAATATCATTGCTTCATTTGATGTTAAAATAATCATATATGTGAGATGAATCAGTAATACAGCTCGACTACTGCCTAAAGATAGATGTCGTTCCACTAGGAATTAGAGTTGCCTTCCAGCCCCATATACAAGAAAATAGAGGACGAATTCTTCTAATTGAATAAACAAGATTTCTTGCTTTAGATTTTCATTTTGTTTTTAGATTGAAGAACTGGTGAGACTCTAGTACCATTTCACACGTAATTCAATTAATTTTAACCAATTTACATTACACACATAATTATTAACCAAAAAGCAATTAAAGGTAGAAAATTATCATCTAAAAGAATTGTAAACATAGCTTTAACTTTTTTTCTGGTTTAATTTGAAATTTTATTAATAAATAATAAGTATAAAACATGATGGACAACCTATCTTACAATTCCAACACCTAACTCTGACCCAAGAATTAAAAAACAAATGGACCGGCCTAAATAAATGACCCGGTCCGAAATCAACATATAACGTCAGTAGGGTTTCCAAATTCGGACTTAGAGCTGAGCTCCCCCTTGCTCCTCCTACTTTATCATGTTCAACTTCAACAATCTTCAATTTCTTCTTCTTCATCTTCGGATGGTGAGCACCATACCCTGGTTGCATCGGGATGAAGATTCTAGCTTGCATGAGTGAGTATCTTCCCTTCTTGCTCTATTTGTTGTTTAAACTTTCACTGAGAGCCTACTTTGACTCTTCCTTTGTTACTATCTCAGTTGAGATCTCCAGTATGTTTTTATTTTATTTTGGTGCAAACACGTTAGGTCTCATCTTCTGAAGCTTGCTTACTTCTTCTTGTAAGTCATTTGCATTTATGAGCTTGTTGCTTGACCTGTATATTGAATTTGACCTTTTGCATATTCTTCAAGTATAGCTATAGATGGGATGGAGATTATGGGATGTTTGAACCCACTGATAGTTGAAAAAGAACAAGTAACTCAGTCGCTGGAATCTTATCTGACTTGGTGACCCCTAATCTACTGAGATTCCTTTTTTGTTGGTTGTTGTATATAGGCTAATTAGCCCATTCACTTTTTCTTTAGCCTCCCTGGCTATAAATATGTTGTATGTGAAAGACCTTGTTATAGCCCTTCCAGTCCCCTTATCCTTTTGCTAAGCTTAGCCTCAGATAAGGGCATTGTTGCTTGTCACTGTTAAGAATCTTTCTACCTGAACTTGGTAGCTAGTTGAATATTGTAAATAAGAACTTCTCCTGCTCAAATGCTAGATTAGCTAAGTAATCTGCAAGTTAATTGTCTTTACTGAATATATGCTTTATTTGTACTTGCTTGTGTTCTAGCAATTTCTTTATTTTGGTTTATTATGCTTGTTATCTTTCATGGTGTTTCCCATTCCACACTTATAAAATTCTGCATTGCTAGGGAGTTTTTCTAAATAATGACCTTGTTTTGACATGAATGACAGCAATGAATGGCTACTTGTAATATGACCTAATCTTCTGCTACCATGTTATTTATGTCTTCTATTGTTGACCCTTCTGCGTGCATTAGATCTCCCTTTACATCCCTTGAGAAAAATGCCCATGAACTGGTACTCAAATTCCCTTTTGATTCTCCATTAGTATTGTATTTACACCAACCTTGTTCCGGCAATTCCCATAGTATAACCTTGATTCTAACTCTAGGCTTTAGTTGGCTTAGCTGATTCAAGATTGATGGCCAGTCCATTGCAAATTCTAGTGCTGGTTTTCTCATCATCAGTAGCATCCATAGGTGTATTGTAACATTGAATATCAATCTATGAACATTGATCTTCTTGCCTTCATATTTCTTAACATTTCTCCTCTTCCATAAATCCCACATTATAATTGTTGGTATTGCTCTGAAGTAGGCTTTCTCTCTTTTTTTGACCTGAGCATTCCACCATGTATAAATTGTCTCTTTTAAAATACTTCATTGTATGCTAATACTTACAAAATAAAAGAAGTAGGACCAGGTCCTATTAGCTGAAAAGGATCTCATTAGCACATGTGATATGGTCTCTTGTGTTGGGTTTTAACAACACCAGTACTTGGAAGGACCATATATCCTCTATCTCCTAACAATATCATCTACTAATATACTTCACTTCCATATTCTCCACATAAAAACACAATCTTGAATGGCAACTCCTTTATCCATAGTTTCTTATAGAAATCATTAGGCTACCCCTTCTGCCTCATATAATGCCATACAGACCTTACTGAGAAATTTTCCCTTTCTTTCAGACTCCATATTGACTTGTTATTTTGATTTGTTTGCTCCACTGCTCATACATTAAACTTTACATAATCCATTATGTCATCAGTAAATAACCTCTTTAGTATCTGCTCATTCTAGCACCCATTAGTCATTAGGTCCCTTACACATTGATAATTGTCTTCCCACTCTTTACTTTCCTTTATAAGAGAAATCTCCCATTCCACTCTAGTTATCATACCATATATAAGAATCTCCTCCTCTAAGAGAAATCTCCCAGTCCACTCTAGTTATCATACCATATATAAGAATCTCCTCCTCTGATTTTCCACATAATAAGATGACCAATAAGTTCCCTGACTTGTAACATTTTTTTCCAGACTTGAGATCCACTGCCTGATTTTCACATGACTTTTTTAGGATGGTACTTTCTGCAATACTTGTTAAACATGTATTCACTCCAAATAGACCTCTTAGTTCTAAAATTCTACCAAAATTTACAAAAGAGATTTATTGATACATCATGCCGCATTCTGCATCCTAATTCCCCTTCTTCTTTAGGTATACACATACTTGACCAAGAGACCCAATGTCTTCCTCTTCCCATAATAGTACTACCCCAGAAAAATTTTGCAAACATTTTCTAAATAGTATTTAGGACATTCTTAGGTGGATTCATCACTGAGAGATAGTGTATTAGTATACTTTGCAAGATATGTTTAATAAGGACTACTCTACCTCCATAGGACAACAACTTTCCTTTCCAATCTTGCAACTTGCTACTGATTCTATTCATGATAAGCCGATAGTACACTTTCTTCTTTCTCATGTAGAAAATAGGACACCCTAAGTAGTTGAAAGGGAAATGTTGTCTTAGTATCCCTGTTGCAACTTCTACCATGACCACTACTCCATTAGATAAACTTTTATGTAGACAGATGAAACTTTTTTACTTATTGATTTTCTGTCCTAAAAAATATTTATATCTCTCTAAAGTAGATGTAACAAACTACAAAGTGCCCAATTCTACCTTACATAGAATGATCATGTCATCTACAAATGCAATGTGATTGATTTTTGGACTTCCTCTAGGCATTCTAAAGAGTCTAAAATCTTTCCTAATCATAAGTTTCTTCAAATATCTTGATAAAACTTCTGCTGCAATGCTGAACAATGTAGGTGACAGTGGATCAACTTGTTCAATACCTCCAGTGGATTTGAATAAACCTTTTTGGCTATCCATTTAGCAGTATCGAGTACCAATTATTTGCCAGTAGCCTGAATACCATATCAATCAGCTCTTTACAAAATGCTATTCTCCTTAGTACTTTAATCAGAAACAACCATTCTACTCTGTTATATGCCTTCATCATATAAAGCTTTATCACCATGTTAGGAGGCTTACCCCTCTTTCTAATCTCAAATACTATTTTTTGAACCACCAAAATATTTTCAGTTATACTTCTTCCTTTGACAAAACCAGCTTGTTCTTCAGATATAGTATGAGAAAGAATACCCTTAATCCTTTCATGAATAATTCTAGAGAATCTTTTATTCATAAAGTTACTAAGGGATATTGGTTAAATATCTGAGAAGGTACTTACCACTAACTTATTTGGTAATAACACCAAATTTGTATGAGTAATAAACCTTGAGATCATATCCATAGGAAAAAGCTATAATCATTTAGTACAGGTCCTGTAAAATAATGCTCCATGCATCCTGGTAGAATGCAACTGTCATGCTATATGGACCCCTGAACTATTCCTATTTAAACCCATTACTACCACATGTACTTCCTCCAATGTTGGTATTTTCTTCAATACTTCATTTTAAGACTCTGCCACCAAGTTTGGTAGTTCATCTAGCATTGAAAAATCTTTAGCATCCTCTTGTTTCTCAAATTGCTTCTTAAAAAATGCTTCGGTTGCCTCAGTTATGTCCTCCTACTCTTCCAACCATCTCCCCTCTGTATCTTGTGTTCTTTGAATTCTTAGCCTGGATCTTTTTTCTTTGACAATAGTATGAAATTTTTTTGTGTTTTCTCTCCATCTTTAAACCACTCAAAACAAACTTTTTGCCTCCAATAATCTTTTTCTCTTTTCAATTGGATTGCTAATTTTACTTGTGCTTGTGACAACTTAGCTCTGTTTGTACCTAATGACTCTTCTTCAAACTGATTCTCTCTTACCTTAATTACCTCTTCTAGTATATTAATCACACAAAAAATATTTCCAAATGTTTGTTTACTCTATTTGGTCAATGCAACTTCTATTTTCTTAAGTTTTTGGCGAACCTAGATAAAGGTATTCCCTTAACATTCAGTAGACCAATTCTACTTAATAACATCCATGCATGATTCTTAATTTATCCAAAAGTTAAGAAATCTAAAAGGTCTGATCAGTTGTTCACTTGATTTGCTAAACTACAACAACATTGGAGCATGATCAAACCCACTCCTTACTAGATTTTCCAATTCCATAACTGGAAACACCTCATGTGTTTTATCATTAACCAAAACCCTATCTAGGCTCTTAAAAATACACTCCTCATCTATTATACCATTCCACCATGTAAATTTACTTTGTTTTAAAGAACATTTCTCTAAGCTACACATGCTAATACATTGATTGAAATTTTCTATCCTATCAACTGTGACTTGTAATCCCCTTAGTTTTTCCTTCTTATTTCTGATTACATTAAAATCAACACTGTAATTTATCGAGAGTACACCCTGGGCATCACACGGTGCTTACAGTCTCAAGGGACAATAAGATAACCAATAAGCTGGTACCTGCTGTGAGTATTGAATAAAAATAACAAAATAGATATGCAGAAATCTGAATATGCCATAAGGTTTTAAATAATAAAATTTTTCTGAATCATAAATCTAGAAAACATCATTCTGAAAACAACTATCTAAAACTAATAAAATAATGACAAAACGGACTTTCTATATGAAATGTCTAATAGTCGTAAAATTGACTGAATAAGAGTTGATGGGGCAGGACCCAACTAACTCCAACTAGCTACTGAATTGAAAGCATGAAAATAAATATAGTCTGTCATCAAAATATGAGGACTCACCACCACTACGATTGATAATCTGGTAGGTTTATGCGCGATCTAGGAACTGAACATCCTAACCTATGATATGATACATCATAGCGTAAGAAACAAGTATGCAATCAGTACTTTGAAAGTACTGGTTTCATGTGCATGAATAATAATTGATTGAATAAAGAGCATGAAATACTTAATAGAACGCATGAAATCTATACATACTGAAGATGCATAAAATTTGTAAATACTGAGGATGTGTGACTAAGCATAAAACATATTCCGAATATAATCTATAAACCGAAATACTAAAATCTAATAACTTAATAACTAATATCTGTATGCTATGGTCATGCAACTGAAACTGAATTACTAAGATGATTATTGTACTGAGACTGTGGGAGCTATCATCTAACCGACATACCCCAATATGAGTAAATTGGGGTCCAACTCATGACCCCAGTTTGAGGGGTATCAGTACCGTTCCACAGGTACTAACACTGGCTTTATAGATCCACTAAAGATTGTCCCAAAGTACTAATATTACCCTCAACTAGCAGGTACCCATATGAGATCAACCCTAAACTGGTAGGTTAACATCTCAACCTATTCTGGCTAGTAGTTATAGAATGCAGGAACTGCTACTAAAGGTCACACCCTCAACTGGAAGTTAAGCACCCATCCTTGGGTTCGGTCGGTGCTAAATTCTACTCCCAACTAAATTGACTCATAATACTGAACTGTTCTAAGGTTAACTGATTTTGATAACTGACTGAACTGATAATGCTCATAACATATTCTGAAACTATTCTTAAGAAACTAAGACTAAGTAAACAGCTATGGTTTCGAGTATTAATAACCCCCAGGACTCGATAGCATTAATAGTAAAATAGTACTAAAACTTTAAGGATATGGCATAAAAATATTTATATCAAAAGTTCATTCTTGTAGGCATTTCATCAAACACTTGATGTTCATAGTTCAAGATAAGCATGAGAATAATTTAAAGCTTGTAGAAATAATATGATTTCAACATCAACATCACTAAGTATGATTTAAATCTGTGAATAATAACTTTAAAGCATGTGGATTTTGATAACAACAACAATTTCATGTAAGCATGGTATAGACTTACAATTCATTGGAATTCATGGTTAAAATCACAATTAAATTTATGAAAACTTGTAAAGATCCCAACTTTGAATTTAGAATTTGATATTTGGACTCCATGGGTGAAAGAAACTCATAGATGAACACTTAACATACCTAGTTTGATGAATTTGTGAGAATTGATAGTGAATTATTGAGATTTGATCTCGAATCTTGAAAGCTAGGGTTTTTTTCTTGAAATATAATTAATTTATTGAAGAGGATGTGTGATTAATGGGGCACATAATTCCCCTTTAGGGTGTTAATTACTTATTTTGGATGGATTTGGGGCTTTGGAAAAAGGCCAAACGGTCCCTGGAATTTATGTCGCAAAATTGACAATGCCAATTTTGGCCTTAAACGTGACATGGTGCAATCATGTTGGGCAACTTGAAAGCTGATAATTCCCATTTTTCAAATGGCATAATCCGGTGCCATCGCGTTGCGCCTCTGGAAACGGAGAAGTGCGAACTGGAACTATGGCGCGATGCAGTGCCAATCGCGGTGCCTCACTGGAAAGTGACAATTGCAAAAATAGCCCTTTCTCGATGCGGTGCTTATCATGGTGACACACTGGAAAAGGACGAACGTGATTTCGTCCATCACCGTGACGTGGCCTTATCGTATTGGGCTACTATTTTGCATTAAAAGTATCATAACCTCTCACCCGAGTATCAAATTTGGGCAAAATTTGTATCGTTGGAAAGCTAATTCAATTTCCTACCATTTGGTGGGTCTTGAGATGGAAAATTCTGAGTAGAAAAAAAGATATGCTCATTTGAATTCGACTAAAGCAACATTCTTCTCTAAAACTCAATCGATAAGGAATATTTTAATTTGTCTAATAGCTGTGAGTTATTTGAGACCTTAATATACCTCAAACTCAATCATAAAACTACCAAAGATCTATAATGTACTATACATGAGATTGAAACAAGACGATAACATTGTTTTAGATTTTTGGGGTATTACAATATCTCCCTCTTCGGAACATTCCTCCTCAAATAAGATAGGTTAAGCTGAAAAAACAAAGGAACTGAGATTACATGCTAAATATAAGTGATAAAAACATGATTACTTGGCTGATTCTGAAACATGACACATGATTGAGCTAATTCTGTGAATAAATGACTTACATAAGAATGATTTGCAGCTAAAACTTAGCATGGAAAAGAGAAATTCTAATAATATTGTTACCTTAAGCAGAATCTGAGTTTGTAGAGAAAAGATGAGGGTACTTGGTCCCCATATCTGCTTTTGCTCCCCAAGTGTCTCCCATAATGGACTGATTCCACCAAAGAACCTTGACTAGGGGAACTTTTTTGTTCCTTATTCTACGAATTTGTCAATCAAGAATCTCGACTGGAATTTCTTCATGAAAAAATTTGTTTTGAACATCTACGCTTTCTAAGGAAACGACAACTGTTGGGTCTTCAATACACTTCTTCAACAAGGAGAGATGGAATACTGGGTGCACTGATTGTAAGTCTGCAGACAACTCAAGCTCATAAGCCACCTTTCCAAAATGGCTCAAAATTTTGTAAGGGCCAACATAGCAGGGACTAAGCTTCCCCTACTTACCAAACCTCTTCACTCCCTTCATAGGAGAGATTTTCAGATATACGAAATCACCAACCTCAAACTCAAAATCTTTTCTTCTCATATCTGCATAAGATTTTTGTTGGCTATAGGCTGGATTAAGCCTCTCCCTAATAAAGTATACTTTCTCTAAAGCATCAAACACTAAGTCAGTCCCTACCAAAGCAGTTTCTCCTACTTCAAACCAACCAATTGGAGATCTACATATCCTTTCATATAGAGCCTCAAACGAAGCCATATGAATACTAGAATGATAGTTGTTATTATACGCTAATTCAATCAAAGGCATATGGTTATCCTAACTACCCTTAAAGTCGACTATATACGCTCTCAACATAGCCTCAAGGGTCTGAATGGTCCTCTACGCCTGACCATCTATCTGAGGATGAAAGGTTGTACTGAGGTAAAATTACGTACCAAGACCCTTATAAAAAGCTTTCCAAAAGTGAGAGGTAAACTGAGTACCACTGTCTGAAATAATAGATAATGGAACACCGTGCAACCTAACCAACTCTCTAATATAGAGCTTGGCATAGTACTTATCTAAATAAGAAGTATGGATTGGCAAGAAATAGGTTGATTTGGTCTTCCTATCTACAATGACCCATATCAAATCATGCTGCTAACAAGTACGAGGCAAACCTATCACAAAGTCCATGTTTACTACCTCCTACTTCAAAGTGGGAATACTAAACTCTACATAGACCCACTAGGCTTCTGATGCTCAATCTTAACCTCCTGAAAAGTAGAGCACTTAGATACAAACTCTGCAATATCTCTCTTTATCCTAATCCACCAATAGATTTCTCATGGATCGTGGTACATATTTGTGGCCCCTGGATGAATTGAGTAATGCGCACTCTGCACTTCTATAAGAATCCACAGTTTAAAATCATCAACACACGACCCACACAGTCTACCTTGGCAATGTAACACACTATCTCTTCCTCAGGATAAAACCTCTACATTCTAATCTCTGACTAACTTCTTCAATTCAACAGACTAGGATCCCTATCTTTCTTTTCTTTCACTTTGGCAACCAAAGAAGATTTTGAACTATTTTAAAAACAAACGCTACCCTCAGTTAAATCAACCAGACGAACACTTAATCTGGCAAGCTGATGAACTTCTCTAACTAAATTCTTCTTATGACCCTCGACATGAGCAATACTACTTATAGGTAATCTACTTAGGGCATTTGCCACTACACTGGCTTAGCCAGGATGGTACAAAATACTTATATCATAATCTTTCAGCAAATCTAACTATATCATCTGATGCAGATTCAAATCCTTCTACAAGAATACATACTGCAAGCTTTTGTGATCTGTGAACACATCAATATGCACCCCATACAAATAGTGCCTCTAAATATTTAAGGCAAAAATAACAGTTGTTAACTCAAAATCATAGGTGGGATAATTCTTTTCTTGGGGCTTAAGATGTCTAGAGACATAATCCACAACCTTTCCCTTCTACATCAAAACATACCCAAACCAACTATGGAAGCATCATAGTACACAACAAATCCATCTAAACCATTTGGTAATGTCAAAACTGGGTTGTGGTGAGTCGAGTCTTCAACTTTTGAAAACTCTTCTCACAAGAATTTGACCACTAAAACTTATCTTTCTTCTAAGTCAATATGTACATGGGGACACAATATATTAAAACCCTTCAACAAACTACTGGTAATAGCCATCCAAACCCAAGAAACTCCTACTATCTAATAGAGAAATGGGTCTGGGCTAATTTCTCACCACTTCGGTCTTTTGCGAATCAACTCTAACGCCATCACCAAAAATAATATGGTCAAGGAAAGCTACTGATATTAGCAAAAATTTTTATTTACTGAATTTAGCAAACAACTGATGGGCTCTAAGACTCAGTAATACTATTCTAAGGTGGTCTACATGATCATTTTTGTTACGGAAGTAGACAAGAATGTCATCAATAAAGACTATAATGAACATGTCCAAGTATTATTTGAACATTATATTCATCAAGTCCATAAAGGCTTCTGGGGCATTCATGAAACCAAAGGACATGAATAGAAACTCAAAGTGACTATATCGAGTTTTGAATGCTATTTTTGAAATGTCACATTATCTGACTCTGAGCTGATGATAGTCAGATCTGAGGTCTATCTTAGATAAATAACTGGCACCCTAAATTTGGTCAAACAAGTCATCAATTCAGGGAAGTGGGTATTTATTTTTTAATGTGACTTTGTTCAACTAATGGTGGTCAATACACATTCTAAGAGAACCGTATTTCTTTTACCTGAAAAAAACTAGTGTGCCTTACAGGGAGATGCTGGGCCTGATGAATCCCTTATCTAGGATATCTTTCAACTATTCTTTTAAATCTTTCAGTTCAGCTGGAGCCATTCTGTATGGAGGAATAAAGATAGACTGAGTATCTAGAAGAAGGTTCTTTTGGGAGGAACCCCGAGAAGATATTCAGGGAACACATTTAGAAATTCCCTCAAAACTAAAAATAACTCAAGATTTGGGGGATCAGAATTAGAGTCTTTGACTCGGAAAAGATGGTCAATACACCCTTTAGATATCATCTTTCTCGCTATACGGTACGAAACAAGCTGACTCCTAAGCGTTGTAATACTACTCCTCTATTTAAGGACTAGTTTATTTGGAAACTGAAAATAAACTCCTCTATTTCTACAATAAAATGAAGCACTGCATGATTGGATCTAATCTATGTCAAGAATGATGTGAAAATATGTCATCTCTAACTCCACAAGGTCAACCGAGGTGACTTTCTAAGATATTGTGACCAAATAGTTCCTGTATACCTGCCTGGCTATAATAGAGACACCTGCTGGGGTAGATACTGAAAAGGGCTCTGCTAAGATTTTGGGAATGAATTCAAAGTTGATGGATATATATGGGATTATAAAAGAAAGAGAAGCTCCAGTATCTGGTAAAGCATAAACATGTAAATAAAATACTAGCAATGTACTAGTAACTACGTCCAGAGAACTTTCCTGATCTTGTCGGGACTAAAGTGCATAGAGCTTATTCTGATGGTGACCACTAGTAGTGCTGGTAGTGTCACCCTACTGAGTTGAGCGGTAGTTTAGAACTGATAACTGATGGGATTGGCCCTATTGGCGAAAATCCCTACCTTTCTGCATAACTACCTGACACTCCCAAATTCGATGGCCTAGCTTGCCACACCCAAAGAATACATCACTACTATCTCTACACTTACCATGATGATTTCTACCATATTTCTGGCAAAGAGGATTTGTACAACCACTGTTAACACTACCTTGGTAATTAAAGCCTGGTGCCCTATCCCAATTGTCATTTCTGAACTTGGGTACTTGGGCTCTGGCTAAATATTAAACTAGGACTGAATATTTCTGACAGAATTAAGGATGATTACTACCCTCTGACTTTGTCTTAGTAAATTTAAAGCTACCTATTCTAGTCCTCTTATTCTCTCTTTCTCCCTCCTTAGTATTCTGATCCTCAATCTATTGAGCATAGACCATAAGCCTAGACAAGTCCATCTCCTTAATCAATATTGTAGTCCTATACTCCTTGACCATATTGTCAGATACACCAAACATGAACTTACTCATCTTAGACTGACTATCTGCTACCACATGAGAAGCATACCTAGATAACTATGTAAACTTGAGGGAATACTCATTTACACTCATATTTCCCTGCCTCAATTTAATATACTCTAACACCTTAGCATCCCACATGTCGAAAGGGAAGAATTTATCTAAGAAGGTTGTAGCAAACTATTCCCATTCTATAGGCCATGCATTTTCTCCTCTATCTACCTTTCACTGCTTAAACTATGTATGAGCCACATCCTGTAACTGGTAAGCAACCAATTTAACACTCTCACTAGAAGTTACCCTAATAATATTTGTTACCTTCTGCACCATGTCTAAGAATACATGTGGATCCTCTCAAGTTTTAGATCTTGGAAATAGAGGAGGACTCATTCGGGTAAAGTCCCCAATCCTAGATGCAACAGTATTGGCCGCTGGGTTGGACAGAACAATGGTTGGATGAGCATTATGACCCGCTACAGAGTGAGCTAGAGTAGTGAATGCATCTTTAAACTCTACATGAGAAATATGCTTATTTAGAGGATCTTCCTGGACGGGTGGAGGTGCTGGCTGGTTTACATTTCTTCATCTCTTTGTCTTTCTGGGAGGTATGTTCTGTAAACAAAAGGAAGAACAGATTAGATAGGATGTTTAACATGATGCTCACTCGCACGACATAAAGACTAAAAGAAGGGAACTTTTTCTAAAATGTTATAACACCCCGAAACCTATTCCTGACACGTCACACGGTGCTCAAGACTATGAGTATCCTTAAGCTAACCCTATCTGCCTATTACTAAATTGAATCTCATAACAAAGGAAATATAGACATAAGAGCCATTCTAAATGCAGAAAACTGTCTGAATATAATATCTAAAATAATGTCTGAAATCTCAATACTGAACAAGCTGACTCAAAACTAGTAGTCTGACAAGCCTCTACTATTAATACTAGAGAGTCACTGGGATAGACCCCTAGCTAACTCGAACTGTCTGAAAAGAATACCGAATCATATAAAACTACTAAGCTGCAGAATATGAATGAATAAGTCCCTGAACTATGAGGACTCACCAACTTTATGATGTAGATACAGATGCTCGAACTTCTCACACTGCTGATACTAAGCACCTAAACCAACATTATGAGACAATATAACGTGTAAACGTATATGTGGACCAACACTTTGAGGATGTACTGAGTACATGGGAGGAAATGCAAATGCATAAGTAAAACATCATCTCATCATCATAATTTATAAAACAATGCATGCTAATTATAAACGACTCACAAAAGCTGGAATATCTACAATACTAAAATAATAAGAAATAAATCATACTTTATAAATGTAATGAGTCATAAAATTTAGTTCTAAAAGTTGTACTTGTACTCTCTCTTTAAATCATACTGTCTAAGTGTAGAAAGGACTTGCTCTTAAATCTAAAATTTGAAAGCTTAAATCTGTAGCTAAAATATTTCTATAAAGCATAATCTGAATAAAGTTTTGAGCCTTTACCCTTAGTTTTTTAAAAATCATTCTATTATTCTTTTCTGATAAAACTATTCTGAAAATCTTTACCATTTAAGTTGTAAGGAAAAAACTTTATTTTAAGCCTTTAGGGAGGTTCTTATAACCGACATAAACCATGCGAGCTACATGGATTCCAATGTCTCGTCCTCCTAAGGAAGAAAACTCACGTTGGGGAGAGGTTTCATACTCTTGCCAAGGAGTCTAACCTCAGCTTAAGTGATCACTATCTCAGCCAACTATGGGCACTTTAATCTCAATTCTACTATGGCACATAGTTCTTGGGCATAAGACCTTGAAATCATACCCAACTCAGTGCTAAATAATACTACCTTTAGTTTGCTATGCTTATCTTTTTGGAAATCCACTTTAAAACTAGCATAAGGGTTTATTATTAAACCAATTATCCACTTATCTGAATCAATCTATAAATGAAGCTATTTTACTTTTTGTAATCTATAATAAATCAGCAAAGGTGATTCCAAAACTTATCTTAGGATCAAAAGATCAAAAATTTATTGTAAATCTGAGATAATATGGTCATAAGATGCTTAAACCATCACCTTCCTTGAAATATCAACATATAAACTTGGGCTTGATAACCCATGCATCAAATACATGTTAGAACATCATAATAATCATGCTTGATAATGAAAATAATGATAATTCATCTCAAAATCTGGAGATTACTATAATGGGCATGAAAATATGAAAATAGACAAGCAATTCATCTTCTAAAACACTTGAAATCTCATAGTCTTCCAAATCGCAATAATGGGTATGAACCGTAATTCAAATCTCATGAATATTCCTTCAAAATGATATAAAATTTTAATTAAAACTTAGTTTTGGGCACAAGTATGAAAGAAGATCCTTGTTCATAAACCCACATACCTTGGTTGATGATTAGATGGAGAAACTTTAATTAATGATTCCTATTTGAGTTCTTGGAGATAAGTTCTTGATTATCTTGTATTGATAATCCTCAATCTTAAGCTTTCTTGGAGAAACTATGGAGGATTTTGATTTATTAGAGAATAAGCTTTAGAGCTCTAGGATTTTCTTTTGAGAGAGGATGGGTGAAATTAGGCATAAAGTGCCTTGAATATGTTTAATTCCTTGTTTTGGAAGAATTAGGGCCTTGGGAATTGAACAAAATACCCCTAATAAACTATAAGTCAAAACTAAAAAATGCAACCATTTTTGAATTGGAAGGCCACCGTGACGTGTCACTATCACGGTGTCCCACAGGAATTTGGACAACTGGGAACTGGACCGACTCTGCGATGCAGATTCATCGTGGTTCCCCTTTGGAATGACATTTTATCCACCAACGCGATATGGTAAGATCGCGTTGGGCTATTGGATTTTGACAAATACAAAAATGGACCACTCCGTGATTGGCCAATATTGTGGGGTCCACTTGAATTGACGATTGTCATTTTTTCCTTCTCTGCGATGCACTGAGTGCCTAGGTGGTAAACTGTCAACTTAAAAATACCATAACTTTTCAACCGCGTATTGGATTTAGGCCAATTTTGTATCGATGAAAAGCTTCTTCAATTTCCGACACAATAGAAAGTCTAAATCTGAAAAATTTCACACGAAATAAATATTGTCCTTTTTGGAAGATATTCCTTAACATTCTAGGAACAAATTTAAGCTAGAAAAAATATGAGGTATTACAATATCTCCCCTTTAGGAATATTCGTCCTCAAATATGGCTAGTTAAGCTAAAAATAATGAGGAATCTGAGGCTATAAACTATAATGTACAACTGAGATAAATTGAATGAATGAATCTCAATTAAAATTATCTACTGAACTGATTTGAGAGTGCATGAATTCTCATGAAGATAACTATATATCTGAATCTGAAACTGGAAAAGAACTAAATGAAGAAAAACTTTTAACTTCGGCTGAATCAGAGTTTGTGGTGAAGAAATGTGGATACTTGGTACGCATGTCTACTTTTGCTTCCCAAGTAACACCCTTAACTGATTGATTTCGCCACAGAACTTTGACCAAGGGAACTTCTTTGTTCCTTAGTCTACTAATCTGATGATCAAGAATCTCTACTGGGACTTTTTCATAAGGCTATTCTGAACATATGTACTTTCTAGAGAAACTATAACAACTGAATCGTCCATGTACTTCTTCAACAAGGACATAGGGAATACTGGATGAGCTGAGGATAAGTCTATGGGCAGCTCAAGCTCGTACACTACCTTCCAAACATAGCTCAAAATATTGAAGGGACTAACATAACGGGGACTAAGTTTCTCTTTCTTGTAAAATCTCTTCACCCCTTTCATGGGTGAAACTTTCAAATATACAAGATCATAAACTTCAAACTCAAGGTCTCTTCTTCTCACGTAAGCATAAGATTTTTGATGACTCTGGGTTGCTTTCAATTTCTCTCTAATCAACTAAACATTCTCCATGGCTTCAAACACCATGTATGGTCCAATCAAAATGGCCTCACCCACTTCAAACCAACCTACTGACGATCTACATCTTGGCCCATAAAGAGCCTCAAACGGAGCCATCTGAATACTAGCATGACAACTGTTGTTATAAGCAAACTCAATCAAGGGAAAATCCTCTCTGAAATGCTGCAGAATGGTCCTCTCTACCTGATCATCTGTCTGTAGATAAAAGGATGAACTAAGATAACCTTGGGTACCAAGACCCTTCTGAAAGGCTCTCCAAAACTGAGAGGTAAATTGAGTACCTCTATCCGAGAGATTGTCACAAGAACTCTATGAAATATGAACAACTCTCTGATGTAAAACTTAGCATAATCTTTATCTGTGTAAGATGTGTGAACTACCAAAAAATGCGCTGACTTAGTCAATCTATCTACAATAACCCAAATTGAATCATTTTGACAGTGTGAATGGGGTAAACCAGTCACAAAATCCATATTCACCTCTTCCCACTTCCAAGTGGGGATACCAAACTTTTACAACGCAGCACCAGGTCTTTGGTGCTCTACCTTAATCTATTGACAAGTTGCACACTTAGCTACAAACTCTTCTATATCTCTCTTCAACCACTCTACCAATAGATTTCCTACAAGTCATGGTACATCTTGGTAGTACTTGGATGAATGGAATAACGCACACCATGTGCTTCTTCCATAATCCATTGCCTTAAATCATCAATACATAGCACAAATAATCTACTTTGCTACCTCAACACACCATCTACCCCTTAGGAGAAAACGTTTACTTTTTGGTCTTTAACTGACTCCTTTAGTTTGACCAAACTAGGATCATCATCTTTCTTATCCTTTACCTCAGAAACTAGGGAAGATTCAGAATTACTCTAAACCCAAACATTCCCTTCAGCTAAATTAACAATCTAACACCCAATCTAGCTAATCGATGTACATTCTGAACTAACTCTTTATTATAATCCTCCATATGAGCAACACTTCCTATAGATAATCTACTAATGTCATCTGCCACTATGTTGGCCTTGCTCGAATGATACAATACACTCATATCATAATCTTTCTACAACACCAACCACCTTCTCTGATAAAGATTTAACTCTCTCTGAGTAAACACATACTGCAAGCTTTTGTGATCCATGAATACATAAACATGTACCCCATACAAATAATGTCTCTAGATTTTCAAAGCAAACACAACAGTATCTAACTCAAGATCATGGGTTGGGTTTATTCTTTTTATGAAGCTTAAGTTGCTAAAGGCATAATTTATGATCTTACCTCCCTATATCAAAACACAACCCAAACCAACTCTAGAGGCATCACAATAAACTACAAAACCATCTTTACCATTAAGTAACGCTAAAACTGGGGTTGAAGTGAGTCGAGTCTTCAACTCTTGAAAACTCTTCTTACAAGAATCTGACAACTGAAACATAACTTTCTTTTGGGTCAATCTACACATTGGAGACACAATAGATGAGAAACCCTCAATAAAACATCTGTAGTAGCTAGCTAAACCCAAGAAACTCCTAATGTCTAATAGAGAGATAGGTCTAGGAAAATTCCTTATTACTTCTGTCTTTTGGGGATCAACTCTAATACCCTCACTAGAGACAAAATGACCAAGGAAAGCTACTGACCTTAGCAAAAATTCACACTTGCTGAATTTGGTGAACAACTGGTGATCTCTAGGAGTTTGCAACACAATTCTAAGATGGTTTGCATGATTATCCTTACAACGAGAGTAGACGAGAATATCATCGATAAAGGCTATAACAAACATATCCAGATATTGTTTGAACACTTTGTTCATCAAGTCTATGAAAGCCACTGGGTCATTTGTTAGTTTGAATGACCTGACTAGAAAATCAAAATGACCATAACGGGATCTGAAAGCTATCTTTGGAATATCACATTCCCTTACTTTAAGATGATGATAGTGGGATCTAAGGTCTATCTTTGAGAAATAACTGGCACCTTAGAGTTGATCAAATAAGTCATTAATTATAGGAAGAGAATATTTGTTTTTAACTGTGACTTTATTCAACTGACGATAGTCAATGCATATACGTAAAGAACCATCTTTCTTTCGAACAAATAGGATGAGAGCGCCCCATGGAGAAATACTAGTACTTATAAAGTCTTTATCTAAAAGATCTTTAAGTTGATCTTTAAACTCTTTTAGCTCGACCGGATCCATACGATATAGTGGTATTAAGATAGCCTGAGTATCTAGTAGAAGGTCAATAACGAATTTTATTTCCCTATCGAGAGGTACCCCTGGTAAATTTTTGAGAAAAATATTATAAAACTCAATGACTACACTGACTGACTGAATTATTAGACTCTCAGACTTAGTATCTTTGACTCAAACTAGATGATAGATACACCCTTTGGAGATCAAATTTTGGGCTTTAAGATAAGATATGAATGGCTTTTAGGAGACACTGAATTACCTTTCCACTCTAAGACTGGATTATCTGGAAGCTAAAACTTCACCACTCGGTTGCAATAATCTATAAAGGCATAACAGGAATGAGGCCAATCCATACCAAGAATAAGATCAAAGTCAACCATATCTAACTCTATAAGGTCTGCTAACATGACTTTATAAAGGACAGTGACAAGAAACTTTCTATAGATCTGTTTAGCAATAATTGACTCACCTACTGGGGTAGAAACCAAGAAGGGCTTAGGGATCTTTTCAGGACTTATCTCAAAATTTACTGCAACTAACGGGGTCACATAAGAAAAACTCAACCCAGGGTCTAACAATGAATAAACATCAAGGTGAATGAAACAAAGCATACCAGTAACTACATTTGGTGAATTCTCCTGCTCCTAATGGGATGGTAAATCATAAAAATAATTTTGGAGCAGACCGCCACTGGTATAGGATGATGCACCATGAGACGGGACTGGGCAACCTATTGGAGCTGGTGCACTAGTAATCTGATCCAGTAGATGATCATCTCTATTTCCCTTCTTAGTATACGGTCACTCTTTAATTCCATAACCCAAATTACCACAACCAAAACAATCCTTCTGTCCATCCAAGCACTCAATGGGATGATTCCTACCACACTTAGCACAAGGAGGATAACGAGGTCTTCCACTTACACTATTCTGAGATCCGCGCATAGAAAACTTACCCCACTGCTTTTGCCTAGATCTGGGAGCAGGAGCACTAGCTGAAGATGGTGCTAGCATAGATAAATAATTTTGAAACTACAAATGATTTCCTCCTTAAGACCTAGTCTGGCTATACTCAAACTACCTTATTCTAGCCTTCTTATTACCTCTCTTTTATTCTTTCAACTTCTCTACCTCAATTTGCTGGGCATGCATCATTAATTTTATAAGATCCATGTCTCCAATAAGCATGGCAGTCCTACTCTCCTTGAATACCAAGCTAGACACTTTAGTGAGAAACTTACTAATACTAGCACTAGGATTAGCCATCGTATTAGGGGTATATTTAGACAAATGATTAAACTTACATAAGTACTCCTTCATTGTCATCGAGCCCTGCCTCAAATTTACAAACTCCTCTATCTTCGCTTCCTTCATCTCACATAGGATGAACCTGTCTAGAAAAGCATCCCAAAATACCTACCAGCTCATAGGAACAACATTCTCGCCTCTACCATTCCTCCACATTAGTACCCAATCATACGTTACATCCTTTAATCTATAGGATGCTAACTCTTCACTCTTCTCCTTAATAATATTCATAATCTGGGTGATATTCTTCACCTCATCTAGATAAAGTTATGGGTTCTCACCAGCCTTTGACCTAAGGAACTCTGGCGAATTCATTCTCATGAAGTCTCTAACTTTAGATGCTTCTAAATCCGTATTCTACTATAGTGGGACTGCAGCTTGCTTCTGATAATTTCCATGAACATTGGCAGTCACAGCTTGGGCTAACGCCTGAAAGGTAGCCCTAAACTTAGTATGGGATATATTCTCATTCAGAGAATCGGTGGGTTGGGGTGGCTGGTTATCATTTCTATAGACATTAGCTGGATGAGGAGGCATTTTTAATTGTCACGTAAGAGCATAAGTTAATAGCAAATAGAGATACTATAAGCACAGTAGATCATGAAAGAAAGAGATGATTTGATTTCCTAAGAATGTTCTGTAGCCTCTTTCTCATAAATGTGGTATGCTTTATACCCATGATAATGACTCTACGTAACACAGTTCGCATGACACCCTAGGGCTCTTATAAAACTTAGGCCCTGATACCAAGTTTGTAACGCCCTAAAACCTAGTCCCGAGATATCATACGGTGCTCAAGTCTATGAGTAGCCTTAAGATAACCCTTTCTACCTGTTACTAAATCTGAATCTCATAATAAAGGAAATATAAACATAAGAGCCATTCTAAATGTAGAAAACTATCAGAATATAATATCTGAAATAATGTCAGAAATCTAAATACTGAACAACCTAAATCAAAACTAGTAGTCTGACAAGCCTCTACTACTAATGCTAGAGAGTCACTGGGATAGACCTCTAGCTAACTCAAATTGTCTGAAAAAATACTAAATCATATAAAACTACTCAGCTACAGAATCTAAATGAATAAGTCCCCAAACTATGAGGACTCACCAACTGTCGGATATAGATGAAGATGCTTGAACTACTCATGTTGCTGATACTGAGCACCTAAACCTACATTATGAGACAATATAACACATAGATGCATATGTAGATCAGTACTTTAAGGATATACTGAGTACGTGAGGGTGAAATGCATAAGTAAAATATCATCTCATCATCATAATTTATAAAATAATGCATGCTAAATATAAATGACTCACATAAGCTAAAATATCTTAAATACTAGAATTATAAAAAACAAATCATACTTCATAAATCTAATGAGTCATAAAATTTAATTCTAAAATTTGTACTTGTATTGTCTCTTCAAACTCATGTTGTCTATGACTAGAAAGGACTCATTCTTAAATCTAAAATCTGAAAGCTGAAATCTGTAGCTAATATCTTTCCGTAAAGTATGATCTGAATAAAGTTGTGAGCCTTTACACTTAGTTTTCTAAAAGTTTTCTGTTATTTTTTCTGATGAAACTATTCTGAAAATCTTTACCATTTAAGCTGTAATGAAAATACTTTATCTTAAGGATTTAGGAAGATTCTTCTAACCGACATAAATTATGCGAGCTACATGGAGTCCAATATTTCATCCTCCTGAGGAAGAAACCTCACATTGAGGAGAGGTGTCATACTCTTGCCGGGGAGTATAACCTTAGCATAAATGATCACTATCTCAGCCTACTATGGGAACTTTAATCTCAATTCTACTATGCACATAGTTCTAGGGTATAATACCTTGGAATCATACCTAACTCGGTGCTAAATACTACTCCCTTTAGTTTACTATGCTCATCTTGTTGGAAATCCACTCTAAAACTAGCATAAGGGTTTATTAAGAAACTAATTATGAATTTATATGAATCAATCTATAAATGAAACTATTTTTCTTTTTGTAGTTTGTAATAAATCTATAAAGTAGATTTCAAAACTTATCTGAGTATCAAAAGATCAAAACTTTATTGTAAATCTGAAATAATCTAATCATAAGATGCTTAAAGCATTATCTTTCTTGAAATATCAACATATAAACTTAGGCTTGATAACCCATGGATCAAATACATGTTAGAATACCATAATAATCATTCTTGATAACGAAAACAATGATAATTCATCTCAAAATCTGGAAATTACTCTAATAGGAATGAAAATATGAAAATAGGCATCCACTTTATCATCTAAAACACTTGAAATATCATAGTCTTGCAAATAGCAATAATGTGTATGAACCCTAATTCAAATCTCATGAATATTCCTTCAAAATTAAATGAAATTATAATAAAAACTTAGTTTTTGGCACAAGAATAAAAGAAGATCCTTGTTCATAAGCCCCACATACCTTGGTTAATGATTAGATGGAGAAAGTTGAATTATTGATTCCTATTTGAGTTCTTGAAGATGAGTTATTGATTATTTAGTCCTGAGAATATGAAATCTTAAGCTTTCTTTGAGAAACTATGGAGGATTTTGATTTCTTAAAGAAGACGCTTTGGAGCTCTAGGGTTTTGCTTTGAGAGAGGATGGATGAAATTGGGCATAAAGTGCCTTGAATATATTTAATTCCTTGTTTGGGATAAACTGGGGCCTTGGGGATTGATCAAAATACCCTTATTAGACTCTTAGCTCAGAACTGAAAAATGCAACATTTTACCAAACTAGTAGGCCACCGTGATGCACCACTATCACAATGGCTCACTGGAATTCGGACAATTGGGAATTGGGCAAACTCTGCGATGTAGAGTCATCGCGGTGCCCCTTTGGAATGCCATCTTTGTCACCAACGCATTGCGGTAAGATTATGTTGGGCTACTGACTTTTGACAAATAGGAAAATAGTCCACTCCACAATGCACCAATATCGCTGGGGTCCACTAGAATTGACGATTGCCATTTTTGCCTTCTCCGTGAAGGATGAGTGCCCAGGTGATACACTATCAACTTATAAATGCCATAACTTGTCAACCGCGTATCGAATTTAGGAAAATTTAGTATTGAGGGAAAGCTTATTCAATTTCATATACAATAGAAAGTCTAACTCTGGAAAATTTCACACGAAAAAAATATTCTCCATTTTGGAAGCTATTCCTTAACATTCTAGGAATGGATTTAAGCCAAGAAAAATATGGGGTATTATAAACATCTCATAGCCTCTTGCCTATAAATGTGGTTCACTTCACACCCATACATAAGACTCTACTTGATACAGTTTTCAGACTTTCTAGGATACTTTAAAACCTTAGGCTCTGATACCAAGTTTGTAACACTTTGAGAGTACACCCTGGGTGTCACACGATACTTACAGTCTCGAGGGACCATAATCTAACCCATGAGTTGGTACCTGCTATGATAACTAAATAAAAACAATAAAATACATATGTGGAATATATGAACATGCCATAAAGTTTTAAATACTAACAATTTTCTAAATCATAAATCTGGAAAACATCATTCTAAAAACAACTGCCTAAAACAGATAAAATAATGATAAAATTGACTATCTATCTAAATGTCTGAAAGACTCTAAACTGACTGAATAAGTGTTGCTGGGACAGGCCCCAATTAACTCCAACTCGCTACTGAACTAAAAGCATAAGAATAAATATAGTCTATCCTCAAAATATGAGGACTCACGACTGCTACGACCGATAATCTGAACAGTATATGAACGATTTGGGAACCAAGCATCTGAATCTATGATATGATACATCACAGCACAGGAAACAAGTATGCGATTAGTATTTTGAATGTACAGGTATGCTAAATGAGGTAGGTTGATATGCATGGTTTCATGTGTATGAATAATAATTGATTGAATAAATAGCATGAAATACTGAATAGAACGCATGAAATCTATAAATAATGAAGATGCATGAAATCTATAGATACTGAGGATGCGTGACCAAGAATAAAACATGATCTGAATATAATCTGTAAACTAAAATACTAAAATCTGATAACTAAATAACTAATATTTGTATGCTATGGCCATGCAACTGAAACTAAATTACTGAGCTGATTACTGGATTGATACTATAGAAGCTATCACCTAACTGACATGCCCCAATATAAGCAAATTGGGGTCCAACCTGTGACCCCATTTGGAAGGGTGTCAGTACCATACCACGGGTCGATCCACTAAAGTGTTGTCCCGAAGGACTAAGTGTTACCCTCAACTAGTAGGTACCCGTATGAGATCAACCCTAAACTGGAAGGTTAACATCTCAACCTATGCTGGCTACATAGTTCTGGAATGTGGGGACTACTACTAAAGGTTACACCTTCAATAGGCAAGTGATCCCCCATCCATGGGTTCTCTCGGTACTAAATCCTACTCCTAACTGAACTAACTTGGAATACTGAACTGTTCTAAGGTTAACTGATTTTGATAACTGACAGAACTAATAATGCTCAAAACATATTCTAAAACTATTCTGAAGATATTGAGACTAAGTAAACAGCTATGGTTTTAGGTATTCATAAACCCCAGGACTTGATAGAATTAAGAGTAAAATAGTACTAAAACTTTAAGGACATAGCATGAAAATATTTATATTAAAAGTCCATTCTTATAGGCATTTCATCAAACACTTGATGTTTATAGTTCAAGCTAAGCATGGGAATAATTTAAAGCTTATAGAATTAGCTTGATTTCTACATCAACATCACTAAGTATGATTTAAATCTGTGAATAACAATATTAAAGCATGAGGGTTTTGATAGCAACAACAATTTCATGTAATCATGGTATAGAATTATAATTCATGGGAATTCATGGTTAAAATCATAATTAAAATCATGAAAACTTGTAAATATCCCAACTTTGAATCTATAATTGGATATTTGGACTCCATGGGTGAAAGGAACCCATAGATGAACACTTAACATACCTAGGTTGATGAATTTGTGAGAATTGATGGTGAATTTTTAAGATTTGATCTTGAATCTTGAAGGCTAGAGTTTTGTTCTTGAAACATAACTAATTTATTAAAGAGTATTTGTGAGTAATGGGGCACATAATGCCTCTTTAGGGTGTTAATTATGTGTTTTGGATGGATTTAGGGCTTTAGGAAAAGATCAAACTGTCCCTGGAATTTAAATCGTGAAACTAACAGTCTCGATTTTAGCCTTCGGCGTGACATGATGCAATTGTGTCAGGCCACTGGAAAGCTGACAATTCCCATTTTTCCCAACAATGTGTCGTAGTGCCATCATGTTGCACCTATGGAAATAGACAAGTGCGAACTAGAACTTTGGCGCGACACGGTGCCAATCACGGTGCCTTACTCAAAAGTGACAATTGAAAAAATTCCCCTGGCTGTAATGTTGTGCTTATCGTTGTGACACACTGAAAAAGGACGAAAATAATTTTGGCCATCACCGCGACGCGGCCTTATCACATTTGGCAACTGTTTTGCATTAAAAGTGTCATAACTTCTCACCCAAGTATCAAACTTGGGAAAAATTATTATCGTTGGGAAGATAATTGAATTTCCTACAATTTGGTGGGACTTAATCTAGAAAATTATGAGTAAACTAGGAGATATGCTTATTTGAGGTCAAATAAAGCAATATTCTTCCCTAAAACTGAATCGATAAGGAATATTTTGATTCTTCTAATAGATGGGAGTTATTTGAGGCCTTAATATACCTCAAACTCACTCATAAAACTACCAAAGAGTTATAAGGTACTATGCATAAGCTTGAAAGAAGACGTTAACAGTGGTTTGGTGGTATTACAACCACTAACTAACCATGGGTGTTGCATAGTAATAGCCATATCTCCTAAGAATTACCACAACCATAATCTTTTATTTTTATTGTATTTTACATACACTAGTGTGACAAACACCTCTACCCCTATAATTTGATTCTCTAGTTTAAGGGTTAGTAATTTTTTTCATCCCTTATGATAGTGTATTCAATAATAGCATCCATGAAAGCCCATATTTTTCCTAAACAATTCACCATAGCATGTTGTATTCCCATCTACCTTTATGTTCTTCTATACTGTGACTCTCTTAGAAAGGTTCCATTATCTCAATGAAACCAAAGTGAAACCTTCTATGTGTTGTGATCAATCTCTTGATTGCTTTCTATGTGTTGACAGACCTGATTTCCATATCAAGGAATTTATTTTGATAGGATTTAAGCACGTGACTCCTTGTCTACATTGTACTTGCACTAGTCTTTTTACTTTTCTTCTGTTCGTTCCCATGTTTTGTATTCAGTTATTGAACTTGATCTGGAGATAGATCACCTTCTACTGTAGCCTTTGTAATATTATCCACCAATTTCTCATCAAGTAAATCCTTATTCTTACTATTCACTATCTCTATAAAGTTTCGTACCTCCATTGATATTGGTAACACCGCTTCTAATATTATTTCTTGTTTATCTATCTTATCATATTGTACCAAGGCCAATTCTGCACTATTCTGTACCCCATCCTTTTTCTATTGTTGATCTGTGTTTGTAGTGTTTCATTGTACTTGTTCTATGATATACCTGCTACTTCTCCTTGCTCATTAATTTTTTTGCTAATACCCTTAGATTGATCCTGATTCTTCTCAATACTTGGAAACTCTTTTTGCTCTATCGTTTCTCCTTTGCTAAAGCTCCTTGTTAGCTATTCTTTAGTACTCTCCTTATGTTGCATAGTGTTAACTTCTTGTTGATTATCCTATTGTTCTTGATTCAAAACATCAAATGTATTTGATATCTGGATCTCCTCTGCCTTGTCCTCTACCTCTCCAACTATATGCCCATACTTCTCCCTTTTGTATTTGTTTCTTCTTTGTAACCATTGATTCTTATTATTCTCCTTCGTTGTAGATTTCTATCCTTGCTCCTTCTCTTTTTCCTTATCCTTATTATATTCTTTGTCCTTGGATTATCTCATACATCTCTGAGTGAAGGTTCCATCAAGAGGCTTCATCATAACCCTATAAGCAACATTCTTTACAGTATTTTAGCTTGTTGTCATAATGAATATTAATCCACTTTGACTTGATCTCTCCACTTATATTATCTTCTTAATTGATCTTCACTCTATGTGGTAGTTTAAACACAAGGTCCACCCCAATATTCACTCTAGCACAACTTGGCCTTGTGTTATTTTTTGTAGCCATGTCTACTATTAATGGTTTTGTAATTGCAGATGTAATAAAAAAAATTGCTTCTTTAGCAAAGAAGTTTGGTGATATATCTGGCATGGAGATCCATGCAATGCCTACTGTTGCTTTGACATCTGATTCAAACCATGGATACCATTTGAGGGTTTGAATTTTCCAATACATATTATTGACCTTAATATGATAGGCTACTATTGATAAAAAGTGAACATAATCCTCTAGTTAATTCAACCTTGTCAAAATATGTCTTGAATCCATCACCCCGATTACACTTTCTCGTTCTATACCACATTAAAGTAGGATAGTTATTTGTAATGCATTAACCTACGGTTTTCCATAAGAGAACTTACCAATGATTGCATACTGTAAATTCTTTTGTAGGATCAAGGATTTCACTTTTGATGACTTCCATGTCACAATTGGTTACCCATGCCTCATTATGACTGGTTTAGGACGGACCTTGTTGTTTAAATACATGTAGGTTTAGTCATCAGCAAATCTGTATACTTCGGTGCCATACACCATTGATTCTCTCTTTCCACTTTCTCTTCCTTCATATATTCATTTGGTGGATCAGCTCTACCGGAATTAGTAGCCATAGTTACCAAAATTTAGTCAATATTTTACATTTTTTGCATGCACCGATATTAGGGTATCCGAAAAGTCTAAATTTGTGCTTTCTCCATTTAAACCCCTAAACCAAAAGAAAACATAGTTTTATATTTCCAACTTAAGCTCTATCAACCTTTATTACTAAAAAAATCTTCTAGTCACGACATTGTGTAATTAATAATGGCCAGATTTCTCTTAAGAAAAAAAAAACATGAATTGTCAACTTCTCTGAGTTTTGGGAAGGATAGTGTACTACACTCCTTATCACAGGTAGGTGGGTATCGGTCACTACCATAAATTGGACCTATCACAACGGACTTCTTTGCGACGGTTGCTAAAGCGTTGCTAAATAATATCCATAGCAATGCTTTAAACCATTGCCAAAAATAATAGTTTTATTAGCACTATAACCATTACTATTAAGAATGAACTGTTGCAATAGGTATATTTATAGAAACTCTGAAACGCCCCGAGTCTGGTAACCTAGATATTACACGGTGCTTTAAATCCTGAAGGACCACAAGCTAACCCTTGACTGATATCTATAACTGAGCACTAAATAATACACTGTAAGAATGTAGAAAACTTGTGAAAAACTTTCCATAAGGTTCAAAGACTGAAATACAATTGAAAAACTAAATACTAATACAACTGTCTAAACATCTAGTTTAAAAAAGCCTCTAAACTGTCTGAACTGGGGAGTTGATAGGATAATCCCCCAAATAACTCCATCTACTGAAATTCTAAATCTAATGCAATAATAAAATAAGAAACATCCTCGAATGATGAGGACTCCCTGCTAAGTTTACTGCTGCTGGCTAAATCTGAACTGCTAAGGGTGCTCTGGATCTCGTGCTTCTGAACCTATGGTATAAGACACCATAGTGCAAGATAAAACTATGTGTCAGTACGTGGAAATGTACTGGTATGCTAGATGAGGTAAGGTTTAATGCAAGGATTTACATGCATGAACAATACTGACTAAATATCATGAGACTACTGAATGAGGATATATGCATGAGTGTATAAACTATAACTAAAATTGTAGTAATACTGAATACTGAATACTGAATTCTAATATCTAGATTTCTGATTACTGAGTGAACTAATACTGATATCTGATTGACTGAGGTTGAAATCAATCCTATCTAGAGGGTGATCTCTAAATATACTGATAATGAAGATAATTAACTGAATTTGAGATCAGTCTGATCTAGCGGGTGATCTCTGAATCTAATGGTACTGACACTGATATTGCTTGAATAAATCTAATATTAGTCCTATCTAGCGTGAGATCTCTAAATCCATTGATAATACTATTGAGTGACTATATCTAACAGTCCTGAATCTATGCTACTGAGCTGAGTTCTTTTACTGAGACTAATTTTAAAGCTAAGAATATGGAGGTAGTCATCTAATCAACATGCCTCTTCTAGCTAATTTTGTGGTCCAACCTATAACCCCAGTTGGAAGGGTGTCAGTACTGTGCCATGGTTAAAGACAACTTTTGTGGAGTCAGTCCTATCTAATGGGTGTCCCCTAGGAGTAGTCCTACCGAACTGGTGATCCCCGAGTATGTCAGTCCTTTCTAATGGGTGACATCTCAAACCTACATTAGCTACTCAATTTTATAACTTAAGGATTGCTTCTAGGGATCTCAGTCCTATCTAATGGGTGAGCCCCCATCCCTAGGTTCGCTCGGTGCTGAATCATACTCCTTACTGATAGACTCTGAACTGATTCTTAGACTCAGCTAAATCTGTTACTGATCGTACTGATTAACTTAGCAAAGATGAGTTCACTGAATTTCTTTGACTGACGAAATACTTCTAAGTTCTGAATTGATTATAGGGCTAAAGCTAGAATGCTACTAATCTAAGATTACTAATATTTCCTAAGTTTTGGGACTGTCTGAGTTCGTCTAATCGTGGCTTGTTTAAGAGTATCTTGAAAACAGACACTGGCTCTAGACAAGCAGCTAATCTGTCAGGTATAAATACCCCCAGGACTCAATAACATAAATAATACAAGACAGGATAACTTGTACATAACATGGCAATAGGCTATCATTCACTACACAATCAATGAAGCATCTCTTCAAGCACTTAGAAGGCTTAAACATGTAAATGTATAGTGAGTGCATACAATTATCTCATAATTCATTCGATAAAGAATACACATAAATAGGAGTTCCTGCAACATATCATAATTCATTCACTAAGGCCTTTCAACAAACACTTGGCATGCATTAACTTATACACAATTGGGGATTTTTTGTCAATATGCTATAATGGCTCTATTTCCTTCACATAAGCATTTTATCAAACATATGGGGAGTATAATTCATTCAATACACCTAATTAACATGATTACATCAATCAAAATGCACCTTGAAGGTTTTTATCATGAACATCACATAAACATCATATACTAGGATCAAAACATGGAACTTTGTAAACAAAACATGAATTAAAACTCAATAACAATATGAACTTCAATTTCAATTCACATGAATCATGAAAACTCATAAATATATAATCTTTGAATTTAGAAAAGGATTCTTGAAATTTTTGGGTGGAAGGAATCAACAATCAACATCTAACATACCTAGAAATCTAGATTCTTGAAGTTCTTGAAGACTCTTGGAGGGATTCTTGAGATTTCTTTTGAAACTTGGGGTCTAGGGTTTTCTATCTTTGAGAGAGAATACTATAGCTCTTGAGGAATGGTGAAAATAAATGAGCAATTTCGACTATTAAGGGTTTAAATCCCGTGTATAGGCTGATTAGGGGCTTTAAGAATTACCAATTGGTCCTTGGAATTAAACAACGAAATCTGAAAGTCCTAATTTTTCATGCTGGCGCGACGTGGTGAAATCGCGCCAGCTCACTGTAAACTGGACAATTGGAAAACTAGTTGGTGGCGTAACGCGGTGGAAATCGCGTTTCTACCTTGGTTGCTAACTGGAAAGGCACCGCAACATGGTGGAATTGCGTTGGTGCAATGGAAATTGACAATTTTGAGCGCGATGCACCAACATCGCGAAGGCTCACTGATTTTTGACAAAAGCCACTTTGGCTGACTCCGCAATGCGCTAAAGTACAAGGTAGTACACCTTCTTACTAAAATGGATCTAACTCTTCACTAGGGTATTGGATTTGGGTGAATTTGGTAATGACGAAAAGCTTATTTGATTTCCCATGTGATAAAAAGTCATAATTTTAAGAATTTCATATGGAATAAAATATATTAATCTTTGAAGAAAGATTTTTGATGATATAAAAATTAATTTGAACTAGGAGAAGTGTGGGTATTGCAATATCTCCCCCTTGGGAATATTCATCCTCGAATGAGACTGACTAAGCTGAGACTTCTGATACACTAATCTTGCTTAAGAGACGTGAACATCTAAAACATAACTATACAACTGGAACTATTGATATATTGAAATTTCATATTGAACATGCATATCTGATGCATGGATACTTGACTGAGTTGTTCTCATAAAAGCATGACTCAAATTACTGATAAGTAGAGCTTCTTCTACTGAACATGCATATCTAATGCATGAACATTAGGATGAACTGACTGTTGAATGCGTGACAGAATATACAATGATAATTGATACTAACTTTGTAAGGAACATCTGAGCATGTAATCGAATGGGTTTAAAGACATGAAGGGATCAAGGAATTATGGGGTATCTCCCCCTTGGGACACTATGTCCCTCTAAGAATGCTTACTTTACTAATGTACTGGGGCAATGCACAAGGCACCTAGGAACTAGATTATAACTGAACCTCGGGAGTGTAAAACTAATGCATGACTCATGAACTGAACAGAACTCGCAACTACTGGGACTCTCTATTTTGAAATAGTTACATTCTCGAGATTTCTGATAGTATGACTAGATAGAATGATAGGAATATAAACCATATGAATATGACTTCCTGACTGCTAAAATGACTTATTGGCTATTCAAACTAACTTATACTGAAAACTTATGCTTAATTGGAGTACTTCTTCTGCACTTTCTCAACTACGCTCTCCATTTTAGCTTCAAGTCATCACTATAAGTCTGTAAAAACTTTACCAAACTCTGAACTAAACTAAAATCAATCTACTTTAGAGTCTGGGGTGCAATAATGTACATAAATGATAAACTCATCTTGAAAGACTGCAACTGAAAGTATAAAACTCACTGCTAATACTATCTCTTTGGATGCAACTCTTAACTTCCTTTAGCTCCTGCAATCATCGTCGCATACTTACACTATTTTTAATGCACGATTGTCTCACTAAACACACTATCTGCTTCTATTTCTTCATAGACTACAAAGATCACATCTCTTAACTCATATACACACCTTCATACTTAGTGAATCAACAAACTTAAATTCTTGCATGCACTGTTCAAGACTACTCAAAGCTCCAAAATATATATATATATATATATATATATATATATATAGCTAGTTCCACACCAACATGACATTCAAGCCTATCTTCATGACTAAAGCCTCATGTACAGTAAGAATGCTACAATCTTTTATTAACATGAAACATTTACTCTTTCCCATCTAAGCAATTGTTCATCACTAAGGAGATTTCACTGGAAGGTTAAAAACACGAAAACTTGAAGAATGAATGGACACTATACCAAACTTAGCACATAAATGAAGCCTCGAGATCTAACTAAGAATAAATATAAAAATGAAAGACTCATACGTACTCGTAACTATATCAGGAGAACTTTCCTAATCTTGTCTGGACAGAAGTACATCAAGCCTATATGGGTGTTGCCCTCTATGGTTCTAGAGGTGGACCCCTACTAATGTGAATCTCTACCCATCTGAGACATAACCCTACACTTTCGTAGTCAGTGGACTTGCTTACCATACCTAAAACACATATCACTGCCCACTCTACATACTCTCTTATGGTTCCTACCATATTCTTCGCAAGGAAGATTAGTACTAACACCTTTCCTACGACCTCATGACTTAAAGAGTAGTGCGCTCACTCGATCGACATTCTTAAACTTTGATACTGATGCTCGGACTGAAAGTTGAATTAGTGTTGTGAATCTTTGATGGAACTGGGAGCGGTTACTACCCCTTGATCTTGGCATAGAGTTATTTTCTCTATCCCTCTTATTCACCCTATGCTCCCCTCCCTCATTCTGATCAATGAAAGTTAAAAGCCTAGATAGGACAATATTCTGCAAATTTTTCTGAGCAACTACTGCATAAGCTAAGGTAGTGAAAGTGGCTCTAAATTCTGCATGAGAAACATACTTATCTAGGGGATCTTCCTGAATAAGCTGAGAAGATGGCTGGTTTTCATTACTTCCTTCGTTAGCTTCTCCCGAAGAATTATTCTATAAACGAAAAGGAGGATCAGATTACACTGAGGGTTTTACTTGAGCTCATGCTCACTCGTACAACATGAATACTGAAAGAAGGGAAAATATTTCTAAAACATCTTATAGCCTCCTATACATAAATGTGGCGTGCAACAAACCCATGCACAAGACTCTACAAGATGTGGCTTTTCAGACTTCCTAGGAGACTGTTGAACATTAGGCTTCGAATCCCGTGCTTCTGAACTTATGGTATAAGACACCATAGTGCAAGAAAAATGTATCCATCATTATATAGGAATATACTGGTATGCTAGATGAGGTAAGGATGAATGTAATGGTTTACATGCATGAACAATACTGACTAAATATCATGAGACTACTGAATGAGGATACATGCATAAGTACATAAACTATAACTTAAATCATAATAACACTGACTACTGAATATTAAATTCTAATAACTGGATTTTTGATAATTGAGTCTACTGATGTCTGATTGACTGAGGTTGAGAACAGTCCTATCTTGCAGGTGATCTCTGAATATACTTATAATGAAGATAATTAATTAAATCTAAGATCAATCATATCTAGCGGGTTATCTCTGAATTTAATTATACTGATAATGATACTGCTTGACTAAATCAGAGATTAGTCCTATCTAGTGGGTGATATCTAAATCCATTAATAATACTATTGAGTGACTGTATCTAACAGTCCTGAATCTATGCTACTGAACTAATTTCTTTTAATGAGACAGATTCTGAAGCTGAGATAGTGGGAGGTCATCATCTAATCGACCTTCCCTTTTTATCTAAGTTTGGGGTCCAACCTATAACCCCAGTTGGAAGAGTGTCAGTACCATGCCACGGGTAAAGACAACTTCTATGGAGTCAGTCCTATCTAACTAGTGACCCTTGGGATCAGTCCTACCTAACAGATGATCCCTGAGTATGTCAGTCCTTTCTAACAGGTGATATCTCGTACCTACACTGGCTACATAGTTCTAGAACATAGTATTTCTTCTAGGGATCTTAGTCCTATCTAATGGATGATCCCCTATTACTATGTTCTCTCGGTACTGGATCCTACTCCCAACTGAAAGACTTTGAATTAAGTCTTAGACTATACTAAATTGAACTTAATTTGTTACTGATCATACAAATTAACTGAGCTAAGCTGAGTTCACTGAGTTCCGTTAATTGACAAAATTCTTATGAGTTCTAAATTTTTTACTGAACTAAAGCTAGAATACTACTGATGCTGAGGTTTCCTAAGTTCTAGGACTGTTTGAGTTCTACTAATCGATTGAAAGTATCTTGAAAACTAACACTGGCTCTAGACAAGCAGCTAATTTGTCGGGTATAAATACCCTAGGACTCGATAACATAAATAATCAAGATAGGGCAACTTGAACATAATATTACAATAGGCTTTCATTCACAACACAATCAATAAAGCATCCTTTCAAGCACTTAGAAGTCTTAAACATGTAAATTTATAGGGAGTGCATACTATTATCTCCTAATTCATTCAATAAGGAATGCACATGGGTAGTACTGCATGCGACATATCATAATTCATTGACTAAGGCCTTTCAACAAACACTTGGCATGCATTAGCATATACACAATTGGGAATTTCTTGTCGACATGCTATAATGTCTCTATTTACTTCACATGAGAATTTTATCAAACATATGGGGAGCATACTTCATTCAATACACCTAATTAACATGGTTACATCAATCAACATGTATCTTAAAGGGGTTTATCATGAACATCAAATAAACATCACATACTAGGATTAAAACTTGAAACTTTGTAAACAAAACATGAATTAAAACTCAATAACAACATGAACTTCAATTTCAATTCACATGAACCATAAAAACTCATAAATATATAATCTTTGAATTTAGAAAAGAATTCTTGAACTTCTTGAATGGAAGGAACCCAAAATCAACATCTAACAAACCTGGAAATCTAGATTCCTGAAGTTCTTGAAGACTCTTGGAGGGATTCTTGAGATTGCTTTTGAAACTTAAGAGCTAGGGTTTTCTACCTTTGAGAGAGAATGCTTTAGTTCTTGAGGAATAGTGAAAATAAATGAGCAATTTTGGCTATTAAGGGTTTAAATCTCGTGTATAGGATAATTAGGGGATTTAAGAAATTACTAATTGTTCTTTGGAATTGAATAACAGAATCTTAAAATCCTAATTTTTTATGCTAGCGCGACGCGGTGAAATCGTGCCAGCTCATTGGAAACTAGACAATTGGGAAACTAGTTGGTGGTACAACTTGGTGGAAATTGTGTTCCTACCTTGGTTGTGTACTGGAAAGGCATAGCGATGCGGTGGAATCATATTGGTCCCCTGAAAATTGACAATTCTGAAATTGAGCCTTGGTGCGACATGACAACATCGCGGAGGCTCTCTGTTTCTTGACAAATGCTACTTTGGCTGACTCTGCGATGTGCTAAAGTACCAGATGGTACACTGTCTTACTAAAATAGCTCTAACTCTTCGCTCGTGCGTCTGATTTGGGCAAATTTGATATCGATCGAAAGCTTATTCGATTATTCAAAATCTTAAAAATTTCACATGTAATAAAATATATTCAACTTTGAAGCAAGACTTTTTATGTTCTAGAGACAAATTTGAACTACGAGAAGTGTGGGGTATTACAAACTCTTTTTTAAAATCGTTGTCCTAGAAGCATTTATGGAAACATTTAGTGGGAAAAAATTATCTATTGCATCGATTTTTAATTTTCCTCCATAATATTTTACTTAAGTCCACCCAAAAAAAATATTTCTCTTTAAAGAGCTATATAAAATATCAAAATCAAGTAGCAAATTAGAAAATATCAAAATCCCACTTTCTGTAGCAAATCGGAAAATCCACAATCCAAATCATAACTATAATTTGTAGAAAATCAGATTTCTATAGCAAAATCCCTCAATCAGAGTTACAAATTGGAGTACACTTGATAGAGACACCGTGGTAGATTTCTTATTTGGATACTCATCATTTCTTCTTTTACACCCAAATACTTCACTGTACCATTTCTCTGTCATATTTCTTCTTATCCAAACAAAGAAAGAAGTTGACTAAAGATGTTGAGATTGTAGAGCAAGCTCCTCCTTCAAATTTCATTACAATTTCATCCCCTTCTATATTCCACCATAAGTACAATCTTACTATAACTCTCTTCATAATCGATTTATATAGTGTAATTAACCCAAGTTAGATTTTTATCTTTTGGGTTTGTTTTTTTTACTAAATGTTTTGGTTTTTTTGATCTATTTTGGGTGATTGTTGTTTATTTAGATTTGAATGAGATAGCATCATTGATTAAGACTGGGGCACATGCTTATGAAGTAAGAGGATTTCAATAGGTATGAGTCTGACTAGTACTCAAGAAGAAGCTAAAGGCTTCTTCACAAATTTCTTTCCTCAATTTTGTTCTACTCCCTAGATCCAACCTAAATTCCTAACCTATGATACCAAATTGCACCTCCATTAGCATGCATCAATTTACTTAACATAGAAACACATCTATTTATGACTAATAAGAGGAGGGTATCTAAAGAAGTGATGCCACTTGGGTTATTTTTGTTCTTTTTAGATACAAAATCACATTCCCTTTGATTTCATAAAATATAAACCCTCTTCCATTGAAAATATATAATGAGAGCTTCTCTACATGAAATTTGGCTCCTTCCAATATTTCTATAAAGAGAGATTATCTTTCAAAAAGAAATTTTTATGAAGAGCTGGAGCTTTAGATTAGTCATCAAGAAGGGTGAAAAGATAATAGTATCACAAGCTTGGGATATACTTTGATGTTCATAGGTTAAATTATGACTGTTGTTTCTGATTCTTCTAGTTGAAGTTCAGCATTGCTAGATCATTTAATACCATATTGCATTATTGGTTTTCCATCAACTCGTTATGCTTTACATGAAACTTCACCCACTTGGTCATCTATTTTTTTTCTTTGGTGAATTTATTGCTAAGTATCCTATATTCAATCAAGTTCAATGATGGTAAATGTGACATATTATGAAGGTCGAAAGTAGGGTAGAAACGAGTTTATGATACTCCTTCAACCTTCCAAAGCCATGTACATGAACCTTATGGTTAGAATAATTCCTTGCACTGGTTATTATTCATCAAATAGTTTCTAATATGTTATGTCAAAGAAGTGTTCAAATTATAATTTTACCCACTATACATTTTCAAAACAAACTCATGATATACTGTACTTATTTATCCCTATCAAATTCTCTATTTTAGATAATTTTAGGACTTAATTCTTATGCGTATTAACATGTATGAGATATTGAGAAGGGATAAAATGAACACATGCTTGAATGGCACTCGTATTACATCTACGAAAAAAGGCATATGTGTAGGCGCATACATGTAACTATGGACAATCTTAATAATTTGACAATTCTCTGTTTAATCATCTATTTTTTCTTCATGGTAGTCGATCTATGCACTTCTTGAGATTCTTAACAAGGATGGTAAAACACCTAATGCACTCATTTTGGTGCTATCCATGAGGTATTATATTATATCCCCTTTTTAATTATTTAACTCAAAAGTTAGTTATAAGGGTTAGAGTACTATAAATCTCACAGTCTGTATAGGGGGAGATTAGAACTCTATAAAATGTTTTAAAAACTTGAAATCACAGCATTAAATACATATACGAATTGACCAAAATACTGATGAAAATAGTACTATCTTTTTCTTTTATTTTTTCTTCTTGAGAGGACAACTTGATACACTGTATGTGTTGTATTTTCATATATGATCAATATTTATTTAACTATGAATATATATAAATTGTAACTCTATGTGTGTGTGCATCAAGGTAGCTACAATTAGAGTTTGAGAAAGACAAACATGGTGCTAGAGGGATAAACTTTAGAAGATAGTATTAATTTCTAAAGAAAAAATAATTGGAAATGGAAAGGTTGAGCCCAAATGAAAACAAGATAGTGTCTTGTAATAATTCAAACTTCAAATATACATAACAATCTTTATTAAATTGAATAATTTTCTTTGTATTTTTTCATACAGAGGAATAAGAGCTAGTTATTTTTTGTCATTCCTTGTTGTGGTTGTTGCGTGTGATGTTGTGGACAATGAGTCACTATCAACATTTAAGGATGATGGTGCTGATTTAATGAGTGATAAATTTGATAATGGAAGGAGGAGAATAATATTTCCACTTGAAAAAAATTCTGAGGCACATGCTTTACGTATCTAGCTTATCTCAAGAGCCTAGAGGATAATGAAACATTGTATGTGTCAGTGCTAAGGTAAGTTGATCAATGGTAATCCATCATTGAAAGAATTTTATGATCTTGTTATTATCTTGTAGCAATTTTAACTTTAACACCAATGATGACAAATTTTAGTACTCACCGCACAAGTGATATCTTAAGCTAATCTCAAGTTTTTATGGTCTATAGTACAACTCATTAAAATGTAGCATAACATCTAGTTAGGTAGGTAATTTGAGCATAGAATATATATTTAGTTGACTTAAACAACTAATAATTAATTTTATTTGTGAATGAAATGAAATTTTGTGTGCTCAAGATTCATGTCATTTGTTGTCATCTATCAGCATGAATATTGATGGATGGAACCAAAGTTTTTCATTGGAGTCAATGCTACCATAAGGTAATGAAATCCTAAAGCTTCAAAAATATGCACTTCATTTATGTGTTGAGATGTGTTAATATATTATTTCTTTTGTAGTGTTCGGGTCTCAAATGAGCTTGGGCTAGAACGTCTAAGGGCGACCAAATATAGCATCTATGTGACAGTGTTTTAGTCACTTCTCATTGGGATACTCTACATGGTTGTAGTATTAGTAGTACGAAATCCTTTTGCCATTCTTTTCACCAGCAATGAGGTTTTTATATGAGTTGTTTCTTAGTGTGTTTGGTTTCTTGGAATAACAATGGTTCTTAACAGTGTTCAACCTGTGATATCAGCTGTTTCTTTTATTGACTTTTTCTATTTCTATATTTACGAGAGTGTTACTCTTCTATAGTCCTCAAAATAATATTCTTCAAGCCAACTTTTATGTTTCAGGTATTGTTATTGGAGGTGGGTAGCAAGGTCTTATGGATTACATTAATTTGGGTTCTAATTATGTTTTTAGTGTACCTCTTGGATATCTTCTTGCTTGTGTGGCTAACTTAGGATTCATGGTAAAAAAAATCCTCATTCTGGATGTTCATTTATCTATTTGCATTTCTTGGCATCTTCTATTGTAGAAAACTAATTATTTGTTTTTGTATCTCTTACCATCAACGGAATTTTAATCTGTTCCAAATTTTGGATTTGCACTTGCAGGGACTACGGGGAGGAATGATGGGTGGGCTAGCTTTGCAAACACTGCTACTCTTATTTATAGTATATAGAATTGATTGGGTTAAAAAACAAGATTTATCAAATGTCAGACTATAACTATTATGTATGTAAATATTAATTGTCAGTACGAATGACTATTTTATATAAATCGTTGTAATTTATATTTGAGATAGTCATAACATGTGGCAACAATCGTTGCAATAGATCAATAAATCATTGTAATAGGTAGTCAAAAACCATCTTAATAAATCATTGTAATAGGTAGTAAAAAATCATCTCAAAAGACCAATAAAACTATTTCAATAGTTTAATGAAATAGTTGTAATAGGTACTCAAAAATCATTGCAACAGAATAACAAAACTATCACAATAGATGTTATTGCAATGGTTTAATGTTGTTATAATAGAATCTATTGTAACGGTTAGTAACCATTGTAATAGATGAAAAGAGGCATCCCAATAAGTCAAAAAATAACTGTTACTGTAGCTTCACCTATGGCAACAATTTTAGCCAACCAGTTCATAAACCGTTACCATAGACCTATCGCAACACCCACATATAGGACATTTGTTGAACCGTTGCTAGAGAGCTATGGCAATGGTTTTGTTGTCTATTGCAATGGTTTTGCAACCATCACCATAGAGGTAATTTCCAATAGTGGGTGGTTGTCCAACTAAGAAATAACGATAACCAATTAACTGCACGTATGAACTGAAACTACCTTTCACTAAAAACAAAGTATAAAATATTATGAAATATGCAAGTAAGGTAGTTTTGTACCTAAACTGATGGAACCAAATTGGGAAAACACTAAGACTTCTCTTTTAACATAGAGACCCAGAATGCAAGTTCAACGATCCTTAATTGTTCATTATGGTTGGACAATCAGTTACCAAATACCTATCATATTTTTCTTGAATCTTTCTTAACAAGAACAAGAAAGTGCAGGAACAAGATCAAACTTGATAGATCGATCCTAGGAGATATTTTTTAAATTTTTGTTTAAATTAAATTAATAATTGTAAGAGGTATCTTTTTAATGAAGTCTCTTTAGATGAAAAGATATCGTTTAATGAAATGGTGTTTCCTTTTAATTCGTATCTTTTGAAATAAAGGGTATTTCCTTTCATTGTATCGTTTCCACCTATTCTATTTAAATCCAACTTCGTCCTATTTCTAGCATAACTTTGCTAAAAAACATAACGGAGATATAAATTTTCCCATAGTTTCTTTCTTCTTTAAAAAGATTAAGTTCAAGTACTTGTTTTCTAATAGGATTATCTTTACTATTTGCTTGGTTTAGAAATCTAAAGGCTTGTCATATCCACTAAAACTATTTTCATAGAATCTTATAGAAATCTCATTGAGGAGAGGGAGCAAATATCATTTTTAGAAAAGCCTTTTGAACGTGTTTCAAGATTTAATCCCATTTTTTATGTTCATATTATTAATCTTCATATTTGTATTCTTATTTGTATATTTTTAATTATGTTCATGAAACATATTTTTCAACAATCTAAAAATAATATCTGTGATGAAGAAGACACTATCGGTTTTGAGAAATAGTTGATATATGGTTGAGATAGGAGAAGTGTTGATGGTGATTTTGTGGTGATTTTTTGAGAAATGTTGTTTTGCAATTATTAGATGCATTGAATTTCTCATTATCAGTTTGAAGATTATTAAAGAATAATTTTGGTAGTTTGTTCTGGATTGGATGTCACGAATTTGGTGATAATTTACTGGTGATCTTTTTCTAAGGTCGAGAAACAATTCTCCTTTAATATGTTTTTTTTTTGGTTTCCAGAACCAGTATCCCTTTATTTGCAAGGTTGTGGCTATTGAAATAAAGCAAAGGGAGAAATGCATATCTTTTGGAATGAAGTTCCTATTAAAAAGTATTGAAATGTAGTTTGACACTGGATGTTTAGAAGAAAATTCTACAAGCAACAATTTTTTTATCTCTTTATGCGTAGAAGTCTTTAGAACTTAAAATATCATCAGGCATTATGGTAGGGAGATTGAAGTGTTAGAAAGCACTCCAATAACCTAATGGATTCAAATGTTGACATAACTGTGCACCGTTCTTATGATTTTGTTACAACCTAATCAAGAAAAAGAGAAGTGGTGAAAGCGGGTTCTATTTTCTTAATCCTATTAATAATTATTTATGAGTTTCTATACTTGTGATTTTTGTGAATTTATTTTCATAAATATTAGAGTAAATAATTACATGTGATGGTCTTGATATGCATGATAATTAGAAATAATATTTTCTTATGTGCTTATTGTGATATACTATTTTTGGATAGCGATCATATGTAAAATTTACTTTCATATAGTAGGATAATATGAAAAATTACATTACTTACAAGTACATGTGTATGCTTGAAAATTATTTTAATTCAATAGGATATTTAGATAACATGAGTTAGTGAATTTAATACTCTCTGTATAATATGAAAAGGCACTTTATATGTTTGAAGTGTGGGATGCTTGACATGTGATAAGAAATCGATATTAGACTTAACATTATGTAATATATTTTGTAAAGAGAATAAACTTCAGATAGTTAGTATACCTTTATCTTATAATTATTGATGGGTATTTGATGTTGTGTGATAATTTATCAATATGTTGATCGAAAGAAATCACAAGAGAATTTATTTTCACACTTAGAATGAAAAAGGATCTTGGATAAATTAGTACTGTGATAAGTATCAAAATTAAATAAAATAGTGGGGCTATGTGTTGAGTTAATCTCATTCCATGAAAAAATAGAGTTAATCTCATTCCATGAAAATATACTAAAACAAATTTATTCACTTAAACATAAGTGGTCAATACCCTATTTGATCCTAGATCGAGTCAGTCCATGATATTGAAAGAATCATGGCTAATTAACTTGTGTCAACAAATGCTATTGAAAGGTTCAGTAGTTGAGTTTTGGTTTTCTTTATAGAAATAGAGATTTGGGAAACTCTAAATTTCATACTAATCTATAAAAATATATCGATACATGTTTTGTATCGAAAATATGTGAAAATGAATTTACCACCTGATGAATATTTACCTTGCGAGGAGGTACAATTTCTTGAAACCTACAATATCTTGCATTTAGTAAAAGCAACAAAATTAAAGGAGTTGAGTGGTTGAGGGATTATTAAGAGAATTCATTGAGTTTTCAAAATATGAGCTCAATTTTTTATATCAAACCACTCTAGCTCGAGCATATAGAGATTATATAATTAGAAGTTAAAATTGATAAGTTATTGACATGATTGTGTAAGAAAGTTAATTCAAGTTCAAATGACTTCTATTACATTTGTGGAGTCAAATGTTTTTGACTGATCTATTTACTGAATCTATTAAAAGAAAGCTGTTGAATACAACTTTAAGTATGCTGATATAAAACTCTTAATTATGTCCACCATTAATGGCAACCCTACCCAGCACTATGAAATGAATTGTTATGGTTTCAAAGGGTAACAATAAGTTATTGATACATGGATGTTTCAGTACATAAGTAAGAGATATACTAGTACCGATTATCATAGTTTGGATGATTAATACTCTTTATGAGGTTAAGTTCGTGGAACAAGTGTCTCAAATATAACAAAGACACTGGAAGAACTTCATCTATATGAACATAGAAGTGGTGTCACTTCGATTAGGAGTTGGAGTTGCTCTAATAAATGTTTATGAATCTTGGATAGCACATGGCCATAAAAGTACTAAGCATGTTTGAGTGGAAATCAGGAATGAAATGTTTATGTGTGTAGTATTATCGATGTTATAACAAGGAATAACATGTTCAAAGCTATTATGCTACGTTGAATTTTGATTTCGTCTTCTGACATTGCACTAATGTGATGCTCAAATTGAAAGATACATTACTCTATGTGTGAATATGACTTGATCTTTGTGTTCTAATTTATATTTAAACTAGTGGGGGATTATTGAATTTTTGTTTAAATTAAATTAGTAATTATAAGAGGTGTCTTTTTAATGAAGTGTCTTTTGATGAAAAGATTTTTTTAATGAAAGGGTGTGTCCTTCTAATTTGTATATTTTGAAATAAAGGGTGTGTCCTTTCATTGTATGGTTTCCACCTATTCTATTTAAATTAACCTCCTCCTATTTCTAAAGTAACTTTTCTGAAAAACTTTTACAGAGATATAACTTATCCCAAAGTTTCTTTCTTCTCCAAAAAGATCATGTTCAAGTTCGAGTTCTCGGTTTCTAATAGGATGATCTTCACTATTTGCTGGATGCAGAAATCCAAAGGCTTGTCATATCTATTAAACTATTTGTGTAGAATCTCATAGCAATCTTATTGAGGAGATGGAGTAAATATCATTTTTTAGGAAAGCATTTCGTGCATGTTTCAAGCCTTCTATCTTGTTTCTGATGTTCATATTTTTATCTTTATCTTTGTATTCTTCTTCATATATTTTTAATTGTGTTCATGAAACATATTTTTCAATAATATTAGTATTCTGTCTTCCGTTAATTGTTGAAATTAATTTCTCCAAAGTATATAAAATCCAAAAGCTTGAAATATATCAAGTAGACCTACTAAATCTCATTACGAGCCACTCAGACTTAGCAATGTGAGCCTTTTCAACAATCTTTTCCTTCTAAATATATTTATTTCCAGGATTCCTATGCTTAAGTTTTATTTCAAAATTAACAACCCTGTGCCTTAGATTGAGTTTCCTCTTCATGTCTAACGCAACAACCTTATTTGATTAAAAGCAGCCCATTTATAGGGAAAATATGTTTCATGAATACATACAAAAATATACGAAGAATAACACAAAGATGAAGTCTTAATAATTTGAACAACTAACACGTAATTAAAGGATTGAAACATGCTTGAAATGCTTTCTTAAAAATGATATTTGCTCCTTCTCCTCTTCGATATTTCTATGGGATTTAATACAAATAGTTTTAGTGGATATGACAAGCCTTTGAATTTCTACACCAAAACAATAGTGAATATAATTTTATTGGAAAATAAGAACTCTAATACTTGATCATTTGTCCAGAAGAAAAAGTTTTTCAGCATAGTTCCTTCAGAAATAGAAGGAGTTTGAATTTAAATAGAATAAGTGGACTCCATACAATGAAAGGACACACCCTTTCTTTCAAAAGACACAAACTGAAAGAACACACCTTTTCATTAAAATACATCTTTTCATCAAAAGATACTTCACTAAAAAGACACCTCTTACAATTATTAATTTAATTTAAATAAAAATTCAACAATTCTCCACTTGCTTAAATATAAATTAAGATACAAATATCAAGTCATGTTCATGTATAGAGTAATGTATCTTTCGATTTGAACATCACCTTAGTGCAATGTCATAAGATGAAATTGAAATTCCACGCAGCATAATAGGTTTGAACGTGGTATTCCTTGTCATAACATCAGTTACACTATTCACATAAATATTTCATCCCTCTTATTCACTTAAACATGCTTAGCACTTTTATGGTCATGTGCTATCCAAGAATAATGAACATTTATGATAGTAACTCCAACTACTAATCGAAGCGACACCACTTCTATGTTCATATAAGTGAAGTCCTTTCATTGCCTTTATTATATTTGAGACACTTGTTCTAAGAACTGAACCTCATTAAGACTAATCTAACTCAACCCTCTAATATATGACCACTAGTACTAGTATATCTCTTACTTAATTATTGAAACATTCACGTATCAATAACTTGTTCTTACACTTTGAACTCATAACTATTCATTTCATAGTGCTAGGCAGAGTTGCCATTATTGGTGAAACTCATTAAGGAGTTTTAATGTATTCAACAACTTTCTTTTAATAGGTTTAGTAAATTTAAGTCAAATTCATTTGACTCCGCCAATATCATAGAAGTCATTCCATCTTTAATAATGTTCTCACATAATCATGTCAAGAACTTATGCCTTTTGATTTCTCATTATATAATTTTTATTTGTGTGAGCTAGAGTGACTTGATATCACAAATTTAGCTCATGTTTTGAAAAATTAATTGATTCTCTTAATAATCTCTCAACCACTCAACTCTTTTAATTTGCTTGTTTCTACTGATGCAAGTCTATTTCTTGGTTTCAAGAAATTGTACCTCCTCGGAAGGTAACATCCGCCATGTGATAAACTTATTTTTCTCACAGATTTGATACCAACTTGTAATGATATATTCTTATAAAAGTCATATAAAATTTAAAGTTTCATAAACATTTAGTTCTCTAAAGAAAACTAAGAACTTGACTACTGACTCTTCTAATAGCGATTGCTTATACAAGTTAAGCTACAATTTGTTATTACTATTGGTAAACTCGATCTAAGACCAAATGGGGATATATTTACCTCGTTTATATTCAGGTGACTAATTTACTTAGCACTTTCTCAAAGTAATAAGATTAACTGAACACATAACTCTCACTATTTTGTTTAATCTTGATACCCAACATAGTACCAATATCTATAAGATCCTTCACTACAAGTGTGAAAAATAGAGCCTCGTTGTTTCTATTATGAATTTTGTATCAACTCTTCTACTCAACACATTGATAAACTATCACACAGAATTACATATCCCGCAAAATAGAGAGTTAGGTCATACTAAATGTTAAGTCTAATATTGACTTCTAGTCATAAGCATAAAACCCCCACAATTTAAATATTTCAAGACTCATAACCATCACACATGGAAACTCGATTCACAATTAGATAAACTACACGAAATTATTACGCTTATTTTAAAACATCAAATTAATAAAGGCCTTTAACATTTAAACGACATCAAACAATAAATATCATTTATTCTTAAAATCGCAAAATTATAAAAAAAAAAAAATTCAAGTATATACACATACTTATAAACAATGTAATTTTTCATCTCATTTTTCAATTTGAAAGTTATTTTACATATGATCTATATGCAAGAATAATCTTATGCACAAGCGCACACGAAAGTGTACGTGGTCTCACCAAGTAATAAAGTGGCCTTAAAGTATAGATCCCATAGGTATTACTATTAAGAAACTATCCAATTCTAGTTCGCTATTGAGATTTATCAAGTGTAAACATAGCCACAAGTTTGAGAGTTATAAAATGGAAGTAAAGTACACAATACAGTAAAGTAGAGTTCTTGGACAATGAATGAGTTGAAATACAGGGTTAAGGCTCTATGAAAAATCATACTATGTCGTTAAACTTCATTTGTTAGGTTACTTATCTCGGTTGCTGATTCATGGGATTGATATTACAATTATGGTCTTTCGAGCCTCTAGTCACCTATCTAACTTTGACTCATAACTATATCATTGAGCGAAAATGTGAGAACTAAGTTAAATACATTCATATTTCATTATTTAAGTTAACTAAATAGTTCACTTAGTTATATTTTTATCCTAAGTAAAAATTATAACTTCATTTTATAGAAGATTACAATCCTATTCTATGTACCCCATATTCTATCTTCGTGTTCCTCCTTCTGGGCTCACAATATGACAATGGATGTATTGTAAGGGTCGAGAATCCTTAAAATAGTAATAAAAAGGCTAAATAAGCAACCAAATATGATAAATAATCAAAATCAAATTAATTCATAACAAGAATAATCATGTTCTTGGCCTTTAACCCCGAAAAAAGGCTTTTAGCCGCTCATGGACATAACCATAATTGTATTAATAGAATACATGTTAAAATCCCTCAAAAAACTAAAGGAAAGGAATAAAAACCTTATTTTAAGTGTTATCCAGCCTCCATAAAAGTTTCAAAGTCGTCCAATGTCTATTGCATTATGTTAAAGTGTCATATTTATAGGAAGACAAAACTGTCCAAATTGACTTAGGGTCTGCGTCGCGCCCACTATTGCGGTACCTAGGGTGAGTGACGCGCCCTAATTATGCATACACTCTATTATTTGTACCTTATAAATCCTAAAATATTTGTAAATCTCCCCATATCCGTGTCTACGATATGGGACACTCCATGTACTCCAAAAGGTCTGTTTTACATCAAAACTTGTCTCGTGCTTTTGTCCATCCATTCCAAACCTTGTTGTGTTGTTTACACTTGATTTAAAGCTTTTTTTTTATCCATATATCATACTCATACACTCACCAAGTATCAAATAGAATCAAACACCATGAATTAGAGCTCAAAACAACACAACATCTAAGATGGTGAACTAGAAACTTAAGTTAAGAATACTAGTTCTAGCCCTTTTGATCTTTCACTTAGTTTTGATTCTTGGATTGTCTAAATTGAACCTTAAACACTATATAAAAAAAATTTCCAAATATACTTACATAATTATACCATTAGGAACTCACACACACACTAGAATCCAACGAGATCAACTAGAAAACACATAGCTCAAGCTAGTAACACTAGTTTTCATGCTTAAACCCTAAGTGACCAATTTGAATCCAAAATTGTTTGAAATACACCTTAAGCATTGTAATCAAGTACTTTAAAACTTATATGCTTATTTATATCATTAACAACACATTAAGAACACAAAAAGTACTCAAAACAAAGCTAAATAAACCTGGATAATAATACTGAGGTGCATAAATCCACCTCAAATCACAACCCCACTCTTAAATCCTTGTTCGTCCTCTAACAACTCTTTACTCTAAGCATCATAATCAGAGAAGACTCCACACTTCTACTAAAATCAACACACTCTATATAGTACTAAAATGACTACACAAAATACAATCTTTACACTAAGCATGTTATAAACACAATTGAAAGTTCAAGAATACTACTTCAAAACATCCTAGCCTCATGAATTGACTCGCTAAGTTGGAAAACTAATACATATTTCTCAATAAAAGGCATAGTACAATTTACCCCACTATCATTAAATATATTCCCTCACAATAAGAGATTTACCCATAATCACTCACATAGATGCAATTTATTACCAGAATGGGTACAAGAATCAAATTACGCTCACTCTCACAAAGAATTCACAAGTTACACAAGATGAACCATAGGCTTGCCCTTAGTGTAGTACTCCTATAATTTCATAATGTTAAAGCTTAGAATAAAATAGGTCTTTAAGGGTTGTAATATAGGCTAAAGAATGGGTAGACACCACTTTTGCCAAGAATAGTGATTATCTTCCCGAAGCACTTTAATATATCACACATTTCATTCAATCTACTTCTAACAACCGAATTTCACCATTTCTTTCTACACACATCTTTTGTTTCACCCCATCTTGTTAAGCTCACTCAATACAATATGGAAGGCAGTATTTCCTATAATTCATGATTCAATTTTAGAAAAAATCTTTTTCATTCCCAACCAAAACACATCAATTCTAAACACCAATAACTATTACTTTTGGGCTTCACTTTCTCCTCTTATTTTTTAAACTACTTAACTTGATTAATTTTTTGCTAAAGTGCTTAGGAGCTTTGGATCAAATTAAGGTCAATTAGAGAAGGGGATACATGCTATATATAATGCTACCAAAGAAAACAAGATAAAGGCTCAATGGGGTTATCTAGTATTATGCACAAAGGTAGGTAAAAAAGAGTATGAAACATGGCTAACAAAGAAATGTCTATATTATCTCCTAAACCCACACTCTTTATTTAGATTTGCAGACACACCCGGCAAGTTCTAGAAATCACATGTAATAAGGAATACACAACAACCTCTCATACATATAGCACATTCTCAACTCAAGTAGGATCATTATAAACTCTTAACCAAAAAATTACATGAATTGAACGTTAAGCCAAGAGTATACAAGTGTCATAAACTAGAGCCTAAGAGCCTCAAAAGTAGTCATTCACACAGTCAACATGCTTTTACAAACCAAAACACTTTAATCATTCAATCACATATAGAACCAACAAGAATATCTTACTTACCTAAAAGCAATTTAAAAATTTACTCCTAAATAGGAATTTCCCCACCCCACGCTTAAAAATCTACTTTGTCCCCAAAGTATACTCAAAAGTAGAGATAGAAATACTTCCTGAGGCCTCGAGGCCTAGCTAGTTGCATCTTTTTACATTAAGAGGGTCCATGGACTCCTCACTTAGTCTTTGCTATGCTTCTTAGCTCATATTTTCGGTACTCAGACTTTCCATCAACCTATGACTCAACAAAAAAAACTATGCGATGTAAAAACTAAAAGTACTGAAAATAAAACCTACCTTTACTTGGGATGCCTCCCAAGTAATTGTTGATTTAGTGTCGCGGCACGACCCACATCAACTTTTTCCTTCACTTTGAGGATATGAATTTCACCTCCAAGCTTGCATCCCTATTTTTGCTTCCTCATATGATGATGGTACAAAGATGAAGGAACCAATTAATTGATGGTTCATGGTAAACCACTCGGCCTTGAAGTGAGGCATGTTTTGGTATTATTGTCTGGTGTAAAATTAAGAATATAGAATTCTTTTTCCTCATCTTCACACTCTTACACTATTTTAGATTACTTCACAAATATGTCATCACCTAAACATAATGTATAAAGTTCTTTGAATAAGGCCCAACCAATCCCACTTCTAAATTCATAGTATAACCAACACACACACTCATGTTCACCTTCTTAATGTTAGTCTTTATAAAAAGATGACTATTGAATGATTGAGATTCTTATGTCTGTTCCACAAATTGGCTAGTATCCTCATCATATAATAAAGGTCCCAACCACATGATTTTATTAAAATATAGACAAATACTTTCTTGGTGGGGTCCTCCACAAAACAACAAGAATCATCACCACTCGACCACTATTTATCCTAGGCAGACATATCAAGAAGTGTGAAAAAAATAAAAGAAACTAAAAAGAAAAAATACTATGTACAACTCAATATTGCAAAACTAATAATAAGATAGTTGTCTACTTACAAGTCTTCCACAATGACACCAAAAACTTATTGCACCCAAGTGCACACGCAAGTGTACTTGATCTCACCAAGTAGTATTTTGGTCTTACAAAAGAAAAGTATCGATCTCATAGGGACTATTTCTTGTGACATAATATAATATAAATATGTGAGAAATTTTATAGTTGTATAGACATGAAAATTATCTTTTTTTTGTATAGAAAATTTTTCTACTTTAGTGAAAACAGTAAATGTTTGGCCATGAGAATTTCAAACACTAAGCAACTATCCAATTCTAGTTCACTATTGAGATTTATCAAGTGCAAACGTAGCCACAAGTTTGAAAGTTATAAAATAGAAGTAAACTAAACAATGTTGAGAAGAAAAGTTCGTGGAAAATAAATGAGTAGAAACCCATGGTTAAGGCTCTACGAGAAATCATGCTATGCTATTAAACTTTATTGGTTAGGTTACTTATCTTCGTTATTGATTCACGGGGTTGATATTATGAATATGGTCTTCCGAGCCTCTAGTCACATAGCAAATTTAGACCCATAACTACATCGTTGAGTGAGGATGTCAGACCTAAGTTAAATGTATTAATATTTCATCCTATAAGTGAACCAAATAGGTCACTTAGGTATATTCCTATCCTAAGTGTAAATTATAACTTTATTCTATAAAATATTACAATCCTATTCTATTTACCCGACGTTCTATCTTCTTGTTCCTCCTTATGGTATCACAAGATGATAATGGATGTCTTCTAAGGGTTTAAAATTTTTAAAATAGTAATAAAAAGGGTAAATAAACAAACAAATATGATAAATAATCAAAACCAAATTAAATTATAACAAGAGTAATCATGTTCTTGGCCTTAACCCCGAAAAAAGGGTTTTAGCCACTCATGGACATTACAGTAATTGCAATTATAGAATACATGTTAAGATCCATAAACAAACTAAAGTAAAGGAATAAAATACCTATTTCAAGTGTTATTGTAATGCCCCATATTTCCCTAGCAAAATCTAAGTCCCTATACGTGAGTATTCATATATAGTATTTTCAAAAAAACTCATTATTTTTCAGTATAGATCTTGCCATTGTGTAAGAAATTCAATTACCTTTCCAACAATATAAAATTTGCCCAAATCCAATAACCGGGTAAGAAGTTATGGTAATTTTAAGTTTTAGTCATTAGACCCCGTCATTTTAACCCTTAGCGCATCGTGGAGCTTGACTAAGTGACCATTGGAAATTTTCAGTAGAGGTGCACGATCTTGGCGTGTTACGCCAAAAGACAAATTGGCAATTGGTAGTTTCTAGTGTCTCTCCGCGATTCCACCATATCGCGGTGAACTTCCAGGTCCCAATCAGTGAAGGACCATAATTTTTCCTGCATCGCACCACAGACCAGTTTCCCAGTTGTCCAATTCCACTGGCTTGGAACGATAGTGGTGCATCGTGCTAAGGCCAAAAATCAGGATCTTCAGTTTTCAGCTTCCATTTATAAATTTGTTTAGGGGTATTTAGGTCTTTTACCACAACCCTAATTAACCTAGAACATGAAATTTAACCCCTAAACACCCTAAGTAGTCATCATTATTTCAATTCCTCTCACAATCAAAAATCTCCCTTTCAAGAACAAGAAACCCTATCTTTCGAATTCAAGGCCAATCCTCAAGAACTCACCCAAAACATCAAGAAATTAACTATCCTAGGTATGTTAGATGTTCATCCATGGATTCCTTTCATCAATGGAGTCCAAGTAACTTATTTAATTGATAAGTTTTGATCTTTTCAAGTTAATATATTTTAAATTATGATTTCATTCATGAACTTCGATGTAATATTGATTTTATACCATGTTACCATGAGATTATTGATATCATTCAATCCTCCATGTTTTTAAATTATTATTTATTAAACTAAACCATGATTTAGAATTATTATGTTGAATTCATGCTATTCCATAGATTCATGACATTCCTATGGTTGTTTTAACCATGAACTACAAGTGTTTGTTAAAATGCCTAAAAGAGTAACTTATTTAATAAAAGACTTCGTGTTTTGTTCTTCAAGATTTAGTGTCATTTTACTATTATTGTTTTGAGTCTTGGGGGTATTTAATACCCAAAATCCATAGTTTTTTATGTAGTCTAGTATCAGTACATTACAGAATAGTCTTTAGAATATACTATGAGCACTATTAGAATAGTCAGTTACCAGTCGGATGAAATCAAAAAGTCTAGTATTTTAGTGTATTTCAGTTGGGAGTAGGATTTAGCACCGAGCGAGTGTAGGTATGGTGGATTCACCATCAGATAGGCAGAGTCGTTAGTAGCAGTCCCTATACTCTAAAACTATATAGCCAGCATAGGATATAAGAAGTCACTCATCAGATTAGGATTGAGTATCTCGCAGGGGTCACCTGTCAGTCAAGGCTTGACACCCTTAGTCCATTGGACATTATATTAGTTTAGTGGATGCACACAACCATTATTAGTACCCACGGCATGGTATTAATATCTTTCCAACTGACGTTACAGGTTGGACCCCGATTATCTCAAATTAGGGATGCCTAGAGTCGACAAAAGTAATATGCGGACGTGAGGAGAAAGGATATCGAGTCTAAGATCAGTGATTTTGTATACTTGAAAATCTCTCCCATGAAAGGAGTGAATAGATTTGACAAGAAAGGGAAACTCAGTCCCCGATTTGTCGGTCCCTTCAAAATGCTCAGTCATTTCAGAAAGGTAGCTTACAAACTTGAGTTGCCTTCAAATTTAGCCTCAGTATATCCAGTTCTCCATGTCTCATTGTTATAAAAGTGCATTGGTGATCCAACGGTAGTTGTTCCCTTAGAAAGTTGATGATAGGCGAATTTACACGCCTATAGCACTAGATTTTGCCCATATTTTAGACTAGTTTTGAGAACAAATTATATAATTCATGCACTTTTAGTCCTTTTTCCTGTAAGTGAGCTAACGAACATGATTAGCAAGTTTTTAGGTATAAATGATGCAGATTTCAGCATTTTATGGATAACTTGATGCCAAAGGAAGCTTCACGAAAGAAGAAAGGGAAAGCTTGGACGCCAAGGACCAAAAGTGATGCATGGAAAACCTGTCCCGGGCAAAAACAACATTTCTGAAGACTTTGGGGACCAGCAGTAACCTATTATGATTAGGATAATAATGCAGTAATTTAGTAGGATTAGGATAATGATACATTAACCTAGTAGGATTGGGTTAAGTAATTCATTAGCTTAGTAGGAATAGGATATGGGTGTTATAAATACCCTATTTTGCTAGAGATTTTAATACATTCCGCCATTCCACACAATTCACCCATTCCCCCATTCCATCAATTCCTATCCATCCACCATCCATCCATCCATCAAAACAATTCTCTTTATTAATTCATTGTTGACATTATTTTTTTCATCTATTTGACTTTTAATTTTACAACAAGAGAATCGCTATTTTGCAAGGAATTCACGCCTAAAGCCATACCACACCATACTATACGTGAGATCTTTTATTGTGGTATAATGATAATGTCTATTGTGATTTCCATTGCACTCATGAATAGCTAAACTTCTCTGTTGGGGTTATGGAAGCCTTATGAGATACTATCAAAGGCTATGAGTTTGTGAATTCGTGACATGTGTGTTGCTTATATCTTTATTCTCTTCATCTTAATGCAAATTCTTGTGGCTGCAGACGCATAGAATACGCCAGTATAGCATTAACTTGTTCGAAAGAAAAGTTATATGTCTGGAAAAGAGATAATGTCAAGGTAATAGGGTCCCATCCCCTATTAAAAAGTTAGTGCCGTAACTGGATTAACCTCTTGGAGAATTTGTACCGTTAGATATCCTTTAAGCTTGAAAGAGTTAAAGTGAAATAGTCCTTGTTGAGGTCGAAAGACGCTTGGATTTACCATCGAATACAATTCTCTATAAGCACATGCATGTCTGAATTCGCACAACTCATAGCCAATAGAGACGTACAACTCAGAAGGTGGACATAACCCCAACTTCTCAATTCTCATTGTTTTACATCTTACCAAACATTCTTACTTTTTACTTTGCTATTTTCCATTTTTACTTTATTACTTTGGTTACATCAATTGCACGTTACAATCCCCCCTTTTACGAGACTTGCACTAAAAGTCTAGTAATCTTTGCTTACTTGTTGACCAAGCTATTCCCTGTGGGATCGATACCCAACCCAGTTGGGTTCTATATTTGACAGCGACCGCTTTACACTCTTACAAGAGCTGTAGATTGAGCGTTATCAAAAATTGGCGCCGTTGCCGGGGAATACGAGTGTCAATTAAGTTTGTGATAATTACTAGACCCTTTGGTCAAAGATTCTCGTACTTTTACTTTTAGTTGTTGTTTTTGTTTTATTCAGGTTTTCTCAGTGCATCAATGGATTCACAACGTGAAATTGAAAGGATGGCTGCTCAAGTGCATCAACAGAATATTGATAATCCAGGTCGGGCAACAAATCCTGATGATGAGGACCTGGGCGATGAGGAGCTACTAAACCCACGGCATACTGCTGAGATGGCGTCACCCATGCAAAGAAGAGATCGTCAAGCTAGGTTTAGGCCTGAACTCCGAGCTATGCAAATACTGTTCGATGATGATGATAACGATCTGGACGAAGGTGGTGCCACAGGAGCCATTATTCTTCCACCATTAGCGCCCGGAGCCAAGTTCAACATCACTAGCACCATAATTCAGCTTTTGCAACTCAAGGGATTATTTGGTGGACTAGCAGGCGATGATCCGAATATGCATTTGATCAACTTTATTTCTACATGCAAGTCATTCGACAATCCTGGCGTTGGACATAATGCAATTCGACTGCGCTTATTTCCATTGTCTCTATCTGGGGAGGCAACTCTATGGTTGAATGGGCTGACTCCTGATTCTATTACTAATTAGAGGCAATTGAAAGATGCTTTCCTAGAAAGATTCTTTCCGCCATCCAAAAGAGCACAGTTGAGAGATGAGATCACAAATTTTCGGCCGCTTCCAACTGAAGCCCTCCACGAAACATGGGAGAGGTTCAAGACAAAGCTTATGTGATGCCCAAATCACCATATGACCAATGTCCACTTGATGGAGCTATTATACAGGTCTTTGAATTCGGTGACTAAGCCAGTGGTAGATAATGCAGCAGGTGGATCATTTATGGACCTCACCTTTGTGCAGGAAAGCAATATGCTAGATCGGATGACAAAGCAAAGTAGAGCTTGGTATACCTGGGATTCTGAGGTAGCATGCTCTACTGTATCTTTTGGCATGACTGCAGAGCAGAGGCGAAGACAAGAGGATTGTGACCAAGACATGGCTCACATGAAAATGCATATGGATCTTCTTACAAAGCATCTATTATCAGGGAAGACCGAAAAAGTTAAAGCTGTTGCGTCAAAAGGAAGAGAGGAATCCGATTTCGAGGAAGAAGCCAACTACTTGAACAATCAGGGGGTTTCCGAGGCAATGCCCAAGGAAACAAGGTCGGAACTATTATGATAATTCAGGATATAAGGACCGTGATCAAGGTAGTTGGAAGGATAAGACTGACAGGAGTGGTTTGTATGTTCCTCCTGGAAGACGTGACGCTGCTGCATCTGGTTCTGGAAATATGTCAATGGAAGATATGATGGCTAAACTATTGAAAGGAGTAGAGGCAACTACTACGGGAGTGAATGAGGTGAAGAACGACTTGTCCTCAATGAAGCAATTGGTTGACTCGCATTCCACTTTAATAAAACAGCTGGAGCAACAATTGAGTCAATTATCTGCGGCATTCAATCAAAGAATGGCTGGCACTTTACCTAGCAACACTGTGCAAAATCCAAGGAACGATGGATCATGCATGGCTATTACTATCAGGAGTGGTAAGGTGCTGGAAAATTCATCCCAAAGCAAGCAAGTGGCCGAAAATAAAGAATATGAGGACGCCATAGACAATGACCAAGACGTCCATGACGTCACCCCTAGTGGTTTGCAGCCTGAAAAGACTAAAATTTGAAAGCAAGAGGAGATGAATGCCATGGAGAAAACAATTCCATATCCACCACCACCTTTTCCTCAAAGATTGAAGAAGATTGCAGATGATACAAAGTTCAACAAATTCATGACGATGTTAAAGCAGATGACCATTAATGTACCGTTGGTAGAGGCACTAGAACAAATGCCTGGGTATGCGAAATTTATGAAGGATCTTTTGACAAAGAAGCGAGCAGCAAGCTATGAGTTGAAGGATACTGTTCATCACTGCAGCGCAATCGCTACCTGAACACTAGTTCAGAAGAAGGCTGACCCCGGTGCTTTTACTATTCTTTTCACGGTTGGATCTATGAATTTTGCTAAGGCATTGTGCGATCTGGGTGCTAGCATCAATTTGATGCCACTATCCATCTACAAGAAGTTGGGGTTAGGCGATCCGACACCAACCAATATGAGGCTCGTGATGGTTGATAGGTCGGTAAAACAACCTATGGGTATCTTGAATGATGTGTTGGTGAAGGTTTCTTCATTCATCTTTCCTGCAGACTTCGTTATTCTGGATTGTGAGGCAGACTCTGAAGTTCCCATAATCTTGGGACGTCCTTTTCTTGCAACAGGAAATGTGCTTATTGACATGAGAGCTAATGAGCTTTTATTTCGGTTGAATGATGAAGTGGTCCGCTTTGATATATGCAAAGCAATGAAGCAGCCCAACGATATGGATGTGTTCTCTGTAGCTGATGTTCATAAGAAAGCATTATCCGTAGAGAAACAGCTTACTGTTGAGCCATTGTCTGCTGCACTACTGAATGTTGAGCATGAGGATGATGAAGATTATGAAGAAACTATGTGTGCTCTAACAGGAATAGGGTCCTATTCTCATACTCCTAAACAGTTGGACCTTGATCTTAAGAATCAACCGTCACCAACAGCGAAGACTTCCATTATAGAGCCACCAATGCTAGAATCGAAAGAGCTTCCCAATTACCTAAGGTATACGTTTTTGGGATATGGAAATACACTTCCAGAGAGTGTTGCGGATGATTTAAGTGAACAGCATGTAGAGGCTCTCATCTCTGCTCTGATGAGGTACAAGAGAGCTATGGGTAGGAAGATTGATGATATAATTGGTATCTCTCCTGAGGTATGTATGCACAAGAGTCATATCGAAGAAGATTGCATGCCTACAAGTAAGTATCAGCGTCGTCTGAATCCATTCAGAAAATCATGCCCCATCTATCTCGATGAAGACTAAGTAATCGAGATAGCTATGTCGTGCCGCGACAATAAATCAAGCGCTTGGTAGGAGGCAACCCATCGTTTTTAAATGTTTTTAATTGTTTTTGTTTTCTTAGGATTTTGTTGATACACGACCAAAGCTAAGGCGCTTGATGGGAGGCAACCCATCGTTCTAATCATTTTTGTTATTTTTGAGTGAATGTAGGTACAAGAGGTGTAAAAGAGGAGATTGGTTGCAAATTTTGATTTGGAAGAATTGCAAGTTAAAGGTGATAAGTTAGGAATGAAGAAGAAAAAGGCTATGGATTGAGCATTACTCATGAAAATATAGGCATCGAACAAGCCTAGGACTAGGTAAAACTAGGCCACGAACAAGGCAAGGCCTATACTATGGCCTAAGGTCTCGGAATCTAGCGTGCCATAGCATAGGCGCCGCCCATGCTCAAGTATGCCATAGCATAGGCGCCGCCTATGCTAAAGCCTTTTGTCTCTGAATCTCATATGCCATACTAAAGGTGCCGCCTATGGTCACTAAAGGCTTTGCAATAGGCGCTGCCTATGGTCACTAAAGGCTTTGCAATAGGCGCCGCCTATGAAAAAGCCTTCTGCTCAACTAGGCATGGCCTTTGCTATGGCATTCTGCTCAACTAGGCAAAGCCTTAGGCGCCTCCTATGGTCACTTTTGACTCCAAATCCGATTTTAAATGGGTCAAAACCCGACCCAACCTTTTCCTATAAATATAAGACTTAGTCTTGAACCATAAACACATTGGAAACCTAGCTTATGCGCCGCCTATAGCCTCCAAATCCTCTCAAAAATTTTCCTTTTGCTCTTTTTCTTCACAAGAACATCATCCAAGGTCATCAACCAAGTAAGTACTTCTTTGTTCTTCATTTATATTCCGTAAGTACTACACTACTACGCCTATTATGAATTTCTAAATCTTGAAGTAGTATTGGTGATTTGAATATGATTGAATTGTTGTGACACAACTAAGTGAGTAAACGAATACGTAAGGATGATCTTAACTTGTTCCCAACTTGAATTTGATTTTGATGTATTGTCATACTTTCTCGGAATTGACATGGTCACTAAAATTGCATAATCTTGTCACTTGCATACTTACATGTTGGAATGACTTGTTCATCAAGATAAGAATTATGGTTGACTACCAACATGTGAGGTTGTGATTATTTCTAGATGCTATACCTTGATTCAATCTCTATGTAGTAGTCTTGATATATCAAACATGAAAGTATTGCCAAGATTACAAGAAGTATGACTGCACTGATTATATTGTTGGAACATATCACCTAAATGTATGTCGATGAAGTCTAAGTAATCGATATCATTCTCTTAATTAGTTTGTGTCAACAAATTAAGTGTGGGGTGGTGCCACTATTGTCTGTTTGTTGATTGAATCTTTCGAGATGAAGCTAACATGACTCTATTGAGATCTCAGGTACAATGGCACCAAAAGACAAGAAAATCAACCACTTCACAAAGAGGCCAGAAAAGAGGAACAAAAGAGCAAGGTGAATCCTCTGTGCTGCAAATACCTCCACGCACTCTTGGAAACAAGTGGGGTACTTATGAGGAACTTCTGAGGATGACGACTTTGATGATGATCCCGAACATAGAGGATGAGTCCGACTAACCAGGTTCTTCTTATTTATTTTCCACTAAGGACAGTGTGTCCCGTCTTAAGTGTGGGGTGATGGTATTTGCATGCTATACTTCTCTATCCACATTTGCATTTATGTTTGCTTTAGTTTTTCATTTTTCGTTTTAGTTTTTTTTTCGTTTATCGTTTTTTAGTAGTTAAATTTCTTTTACTTAGCTTTGCATGAAATTATTCTAATAGGCAGCATGAGATTATAATAAGAGTACGTGCTAAAATCATGACTATTGAGACGTTTAGGCTCTAATTGTGACTCACTATGTGATATTTTGTGGTTCAATTCCTTCATCTGTTGGGTCGAGAGTCTATACTACTCCCAATAGAGTCGACCATGTGCCTTGTGTGTGTAAGATGATAGTATATTCTATGTTTGTGGCTGATGCTAGAACTTGCATGGTATGTATGTAAAGTGAAAATAAAGAGTGTGAGTTTAGGAGATGATTTAGGCATTTCTTTGGCAACCTATGATTGTTTACCTTCATTTTATCTACCCATGGACATCATCCTAGATAACCCCTTTTGAGCCTTTAGCCTATTTTCTTTGACAAACCTCATATGTAAGCTTAATCCATTTTCTTCAAGACCATAATTTGATCCAAATTCCTAAGTGCTTTAAAGTGTAAAGACATATGACAAAATAAGAGGAAATTGGGTAAGTATGATGCTTTAGAATGTAATGGTGCTTGAATTTGTTATGAAAAAGAATTGCTATCATAAGAGGTATGTTATGAAAAGAAAAAGGAAAGGAAAGCTGAAAAGTTGCTTAAAATTGAAAAACAAAAGAGGAGAAAAAGGGTGGTAGAATAAAAGAAGGTAGAAAGGTTGTTTGAAAGAAAAGTGTTAATGATACAATGCGATGTATTAAAGCGCTTAGGAACATATTCACTATTTCTGGCCAAAATAGTCCTACCTATCCCTTAGCCTACATTACAACCCGTAAAAGACCTAGTTGATCCTAAGCTTAGCATTCTGACATTTAGTGGAGCATTACACTAAGGTCAAGCTTATGGTCATCAGTTTCTGCATATGAATTCTTTGTGAGAGCGAGAGCAAGGATATTTCTATACCCATGTTTGAAAAATATGCTATATTTGTGAGTGATTATGGGTAATATATTGTGAGACACACATGGTTGATGAGTTTTGGGTAGTTGTTTATAACTCTTTGTACCTTAAATTTTGGATATGAATTAACTACCATCACGAGTCTATGCTAGAGGTTGAATTGTTTCTACTAATGATCAGAAAACTACTCTTTGTTGATAATTGTTGTGCTTGTCTTGACGAATATTTTGTGTTGTTACTGTGAAACCCTAAGTTGATGATTTAGATGGACATGATAGTTTGTTTGAGGACGAACAAAGCCTTAAGTGTGGGGTGTTGATGATAGGCGAATTTACACGCCTATAGCACTAGATTTTGCCCATATTTTAGACTAGTTTTGAGAACAAATTATATAATTCATGCACTTTTAGTCCTTTTTCATGTAAGTGAGCTAACGAACATGATTAGCAAGTTTTCAGGTATAAATGATGCAGATTTCAGCATTTTATGGATAACTTGACGCCAAAGGAAGCTTCATGAAAGAAGGAAGGGAAAGCTTGGACGCCAAGGACCAAAAGTGATGCATGGAAAACCTGTCCCGGGCAAAAACAACATTTCTGAAGACTTTGGGGACCAGCAGTAACATATTAGGATTAGGATAATAATGCAGTAATTTAGTAGGATTAGGATAATGATACATTAACCTAGTAGGATTGGGTTAAGTAATTCATTAGCTTAGTAGGAATAGGATATGGGTGTTATAAATACCCTATTTTGCTAGAGATTTTAATACATTCTGCCATTCCACACAATTCACCCATTCCCCCATTCCATCAATTCCCATCCATCCACCATCCATCCATCCATCAAAACAATTCTCTTTATTAATTCATTGTTGACATTATTTTTCATCTATTCGACATTTAATTTTACAACAAGATAATCGCTATTTGCAAGGGATTCACGCCTAAAGCCATACCACACCATACTACACGTGAGATCTTTTATTGTGGTATAATGATAATGTCTATTGTGATTTCCATCGCACTCATGAATAGCTAAACTTCTCTGTTGGGGTTATGGAAGCCTTATGAGATACTATCTAAGGCTATGAGTTTGTGAATTCGTGACACGTGTGTTGCTTATATCATTATTCTCTTCATCTTAATGCAAATTCTTGTGGCTGCAGACGCATAGAATACGCCAGTATAGCATTAACTTGTTTGAAAGAAAAGTTATATGTCTGGAAAAGAGATAATGTCAAGGTAATAGGGTCCCATCCCCTATTAAAAAGTTAGTGTTGTAACTGGATTAACCTCTTGGAGAATTTGTACCGTTAGATACGCTTTAAGCTCGAAAGAGTTAAAGTGAAATAGTCCTTGTTGAGGTCGAAAGACGCTTGGATTTACCATCGAATACAATTCTCTATAAGCACATGCATGTCTAAATTCCGCACAACTCATATCCAATAGAGACGTACAACTCAGAAGGTGGACATAACCCCAACTTCTCAATTCTCATTGTTTTACATCTTACCAAACATTCTTACTTTTTACTTTGCTATTTTCCGTTTTTACTTTATTACTTTGGTTACATCAATTGCACGTTACAATCCCCCTTTTTTACGAGACTTGCACTAAAAGTCTAGTAATCTTTTCTTACTTGTTGACCAAGCTATTCCCTGTGGGATCGATACCCAACCCAGTTGGGTTCTATATTTGACAACGACCGCTTTACACTCTTACAAGAGCTGTAGATTGAGCGTTATCAAAAGTGCAGAGACTTCGAACAATATTTTCTTTGAGAAATTTCCTATCGAAATTCTTGATCATCATGTTCGTACACTAAGGAACAAAGAAGTTTCACCAGTTGAAGTTCTTTGGCAGAATCAGTCCTTTGAGGGAGACACTTGGGAAGAAGAGGCAGATATGCGGAAAAAGTACCCTTATCTTTTCTCCATGAATCTAGATTCAGTATAAGGTACTAATCTTCTTAAGATTTCTCTCTATCATACTCTGTTTCACTTGCACATCATGTTCATGTCAGTCGTGCATTCATGAATCAGTTCAGTCATGCATTCCTTGCATCAGATATGCATGATCAGTGTGTAAGCTTAGTCCATATATTTTCTCAGCTAACCAGTTTCATTTGAGGACTAATGATCTGAAAGAGGATATATTGTAATGCCCTATATTTTCCTAGCATAAACTTAGTCCCAATACTTGAGTATTTATATATAAAAATTTTTAAATACTCATTATTTTTACATTTAGAGCCAATCATTGTTTAGGAAATCCAATTATCTTTCCAACTATATAAAATTTGCCTAAATCTTATAACCGGGTAAGAAGTTATGGAGATTTTAAGTTTCAGTCGTTAGACTCCGTCATTTTAACCCTTAGCGCGTCGCTGTGCTAGTCTAAGTGACGATTGGCAATTTTCAGTGGATGTGCGTGATCTTGGCCCATCACGCCAAAGGCCAAATTGTCATTTGGCAGTTTCCAGTTTCTCTCCGTGATTCCACCACGTCGAGGTGAACTTCCAGGCCCCAATCAGTGAAGGATCGTGATTTTTCCCGCATCACACCAAGGCCAAAAATCGAGATCTTCAATTTTAAATTTTGTTTTTAAATTTGTTCAGGGGTATTTCGGCCTTTTTCCACCTTCCTAATTAACCTAAAACACAAAATATAACCCCTAAATACACTAAGTAGTCATCATTATTTCAATTTCTCTCACAATCAAAAATCCCCCTTTCAAGAACAAGAAACCCTAGCTTTCAAATTCAAGGCCAATCTTAAAAAACTCACCCAAAACTTCAAGAAATTCACCATCCCAGGTATGATAGATTTTCATCCATGAATTCCTTTTGTCCATGGAGTCCATGTAACCTATTGAATTTACAAGTTGATCTTTTCAAGTTATTATATTTTAAATTCTGATTTCATCCATGAACTTCCATGTACTATTGATTTTATACCATGTTACCATGAGATTATTAATATCATTCAATCCTCCATGTTTTTATATTATTATTTATTGAATTAAACCATAATTTTGATTTATTATATTAAATTCAAGCTATTCCATAAGTTCCATGACATTCCTATGATAGTTTAAACCATGAACTACAAGTGTTTGATAAAATGCCTACAAGAGTAATTTATTTAATAAAAGCCTACAAGTTTTGATCTTCAACATTTAGTGTCATTTTACATTTGTTGTTCTGAGTCTTGGGGATATTGAATACCCAAAATCCATAGTTGTTTATGTAGTCTAGTATCAGTGCATTATAGAATAGTCACTAGAACATACTATGAGCATTATCAGAACAGTCAGTTACCAGTCAGATGAACTCATAACAGTCTAATAATTTAGTGTATTTTAGTTGGGAGTAGGATTTAACACCGAGTTAGTGTAGGGATGGAGACTTCCTCTTTATATAGGTAGAGTCACTAGTAGCAGTCACTATTCTCCAGAACTACGTAGCCAGTATTGGATATAAGAAGTCACTCGTCAATCCGAGCTTGACATCCTTAGTCCTTCAGACATTATATTACTTTAGTGGATCCACACTGCTATCGTTAGTACCCGTGGCACGGTATTAACACCCTTTTTAACTAGGTTACAGGTTGGACCCCAATTAGCGCTAATTGGGGAATGTTGGTTAGATGATACCTCCTACAGTCTCAGATGTAGTCTCAGTTACAGTCCTAGCTAAGTTATTCAGTCTTAGTGTTGTTTGAACATATCTTATAGATTTTACTTATTTCAGTATTTTAGTTTATAGTTTTTACTCAGTTCATGTTATATGCTCGGTCATGCATCCTCAATATTTATAGATTTTCATGTATTTTCAGTACCTATAGATTCTATGTTATTTATTCAGTACTCCATGCTTTACATGCATACCCAGTTAATTATTAGTTTTGTTCATGAAAATATGCATATCAACCTACCTCATTTAGCGTACAAGTATATTCAAAGTACTGATCACATACCTTTTATTTTGCGCTATGATGTATTATGTCATAGGTTCTGACGTTTAACTCCCTGCTCATGATTAGACTTATCAGATCCACAGTAGAAGTAGTGGTGAGTCCTCATACTTTGAGGACAGGCTTACTTTATTTCATTTCTTAGTTAGTAGTTAGTTGGAGTTAGTTGGGGCCTGTCCCATCAAATCATATTCAATCAGTCAGTTTTAGAGGATTTTTAGACATTAGAGTCAGTTATTCAATATTCAGATATTACAGTTAGTTATCCAATTTATCATTATTTTATTTGATTCAGTCAGTTGTTTATATAGACTCATATTTTAGTTTTAAATTTAGTTATTAAAACCTTATGGCATGTCAGTATTCTTCCGCATTTATGATCATTTTATTTAATGCTCACAGCAGGTACCAGCTCATGGGTTAGCTTATGGTCTCTCAAAATTGTAAGCACCATGATGACTAGGGGGTAGTCCCAGGTCATTTTAAAATTAGTATCAGAGCCTACAGTTTTAAAGTATCCTCGAAAGTCTGAAAGCCATGTCGAGTAGAGTCTTGCACATGGGTGTATAGCGCACCATACTTATGGAGGAGAGGCTACAAGGCATTTAGGAAAACTTTTCCCTACTTTCAGTATTCATTTCGTGTGTGTGAGCATGAGCTCTGGTTAAACTCCCTATCTAATCCATTTCTTCCTTTTGTTTAGAGAACATTCCTCTCAAGAAGAACAGGAAATTAGCCAGCCCCTCATCCCGTCCAGGCAGATCCTCTAGACGAGCACGTCTCTCATATAGAATTTAGGGCTACGTTCACTACTCTAGCCAATTCTATAGCAGCACAAAATGAAAGGCCAACTGCTGTTCTGGCCAACCCAGCGGCCAATACTACTGTGACTAGAATTCAAAATTTCACTCGGATGAATTCTCCTTCTTTCATGAGATCCAAGTCTATTGAGGATCCACAAGAATTATTAGATATAGTGCAAAAGGTAAAAGATGCTAGGGGATGACATCTAGTGAGAATACTAAGTTATTTAAGTGTCAGTTGTAGGATGTAGCCCATACTTGGTTTAAGCAGTGGATATTTGACAGGGTGTAAATGCAAGGCCTATAGAATGGGAAAAGTTTGCCACAACTTTCTTAGACAAATTCTTTCTATTGGAGTTGAGGGAGACCAAAGTGTAAGAGTTCATTAATTTGAGGCAGGGCAGCATGAGCGTGAGGGAGTATTTCCTCAAGTTTACTTAGTTAGCTATGTATGTTCCGCATGTGGTAGCGGACAACAGGTCCAAGATGAGTAAGTTTATGTCTGGCATATCTAATAGTGTGTTCAAGGAGTGTAGGACCGCAATGTTGTTTAGTAAGATGGACTTGTCTATGTTGATGGTACATGCTCAATAGATATAGAAGAAGAAGAAGATTAAAGAAAAGGAGAGAGAAAACAAGAGAGCTATATGGGTAGTTTTAATTTCAATCAACCAATGTCTGAAGGTGGTAACCATCCCTAGTTTTATCAGAGGTCTACTGACCCAGCACCCTCTTCAGCCAGTGCCCCATCACCCAAATTTAGAAATGACAGTAGGGATAGGACACAAGGATCTAAGTCCCAGGTCATTATTATCAGTGCTCATACAAATCTTCTATGTTAGAAATATGGAAGACACCATTAGGGTAAGTATAGAGCCAGTTATGCTATGTGCTTCGGGTATGGAAATCCAGGCCATCAGATTCGAGAGTGTCAGGTAGTTCCTCAGAAAGGTAGAGATGTGCACCAATAAGGCCAGTCCCATTAGTCGTCAGTTCCATCCGGCCGCCCGGCTCAGTAGGGTGTCGTTCCCAGTGATATTAGTGGTCAGTGTCCAAACAGATTATATATTGGTACGTTGAAGGTCTTTCACTTACATGTTTATGCTTTACTAGACCTTGGAACTTCTCTTTCTTTTGTAACTCTATATATAGCCATCAACTTCGGAGTTAGTCCCAAAAATCAAACAGAGCCCTTTTCAGTGTCTACCCCAGTAGGCATTTCCATTGTAGCCAGATAGATACACAAGAACTGTTTGGTCACAATATCTCCAAAATTTACCTCAGTTGATCTCTTGGAATTAGAGATGATTAATTTTGACATCATTCTCGGTATGGATTGGCTCCAATCATGCTATGCCTTAGTTGATTTTAGAAATAAAATAGTTCATTTTTAGTTCCTAAATGAACCAGTCATTGAATGGAGGGGTAGTACCACAGATCTTAAGGGTCAGTTGATTTCGTACCTTAGAGAGAGAAAGATGATATCAAAGGGGTATATTTACCATCTTGTATGAGTCAAAGAATCTAACTCAGAAACTCTAAGTCTTGAGTCAGTTCCAGTAGTAAATGAATTCACTGATGTATTTCCTAAAGATATGTCTGGAGTTCCTCCTGAAAGGGAAATCGACTTCAGAATAGACCTTCTCTCAGATACTTAGCTTATATTTATTCCTCCATACAGAATAGCTCTAGCTGAACTCAATGAATTGAAAGAACATTTGAAGAATCTCTTAGATAATGGATTCATCAGACCTAGCGTCTCCTTGTGGGGCACACCTATTTTATTCATACATAAGAAAGATAATTCTCTCAAAATGTGCATAGACTACCATCAGTTAAACAAAGTCACAGTCAAGAATAAATATCCACTTCCTAGGATCGATGAATTATTTGATCAACTTCAGTGTGCGAGCTATTTTTCAATGATATACCTCAGATCAGGCTATCATCGGCTCAGGGTTAGAGAATATGGCATTCCAAAAATAGCTTTTCAAACCCAGTATGGTCACTTTGAATTTCTAGTCATGTCCTTTGGTCTTACCAATTCCCCAGGAACCTGCATGGACCTGATGAACTGAGTGTTCAAATAGTACTTGGACATGTTCGTCATAGTCTTCATTGATGAAATTTTCGTTTACTCTCATAGTGAAAATGATCATGCGACCACCTCAAAATAGTACTTCAGACTCTTAGAGCTACCAGTTATTCGCTTAATTTAGTAAATGTGAATTATGGCTAGTATTAGTAGCTTTCCTTGGCCATATTATTTCCAATTATGGAATTAGAGTTGATTCTCAAAAGACAAAAACGGTGAGAAACTAGCCTAGACCCATTTCTCAATTAAATATCAGGAGTTTCTTAGGTTTAGTTTGTTATTACCGTCTATTTGTTGAAGGGTTTTCTTCTATTGCATCCCCCTTGTCTAGATTGACTCAGAATAAAGCTAAGTTTTAGTGGTCAGATTTATACGAGAAGAGTTTTTATGAGTTGAAGACTTGACTCACCTCTTCTCCAGTCTTGATTCTACCAGATGGTTTAGATTGTTTTGTGGTGTACTGGTTTAGGTTATGTCCTCATACAGAGAGGTAAGTTCATAGACTATGCCTCCAGACAGCATAAACCTCATAAGAAGAATTACCTAACTCATGATCTTGAGTTAGCATCTATAGTGTTTGCCTTAAAAATTTAGAGGCATTACTTTTATGGGGTACATGTAGATGTGTTCACAGATCACAAAAGCTTGCAGTATGTATTCTCTCAAAAAGATTTAAATTTGTATCAGAGGAGGTGGTTAGATTTATTGAAGTATTATGACATGAGTGTTTTGTATCATCCAGGCAAGGCCAATATAGTGGCTGATGCTCTCAGTAGATTGTCTATGGGTAGTGTTGCTCATGTTGAGGATGGTAAGAATAAGTTAGCTCAGGAAGTACATCAGCTTGCCCGACTAGGTTCCCGCTTAGTCGACTTAACACAGGGTAGTGTTTGGGTACAAAGTAGCACCAAATCATCTGTAGTTTTTGAGGTGAAGGAAACACAGGATAGAGATCCCAGTCTAGTTAAGTTGAAAAAATCAGTCATAGATCAAAAAGTGGAGGTTTTATCCTAGGGGAGATGGTGTTTTACATTGTCAGGGTAGATTGTGTGTGCCTGGTGTAGATGATTTAAGGCCACAAATTCTTGCAGAAGTGCATAGTACGCATTACTCTATTCATCCAGGGGCCACTAAGATGTACTGTGATTTGCGGGAGATCTATTGGTGGAGTTGGACAAAGAGAGATATTGTAGAGTTCCTAGCTAAGTGCTCTATAGGCCAGCAATTTAAGATTGAGCATCAGAAACCTAGTGGGTACATGCACGAGTTCAGTATTCCCACTTGGAAGTGGGAGAAAGTGAACATGGATTTTGTGATAAGTTTTCCTCATACCCATTATCAGCATGATTCTATTTGGGTTATCGTAGATAGGATGACCAAATTAGCTCATTTCTTTCCAGTCCATACCTCTTATTCTGTCAATGACTATCCTAAACTCTATCTCAAAGAGTTGGTCAGGTTACACAGTGTTCCTTTATCTATCATCTTTGATTGAGGTACATAGTTTACCTCTCAATTTAGGAAGGTATTCCAAAAGTGTATTGGTACCCAAGTCCAGCTCAGTACAACTTTTTACCCACAAAAAAATGGTCATGCAGAAAGGACCATTCAGAATCTTGAAGATATACTGAGAGCATGTATTGTTGATTTCAAGGGTAGTTGGGATGACTATTTGCCTTTGATTGAATTTGCATACAATAACAGCTATCATTCTAGTACCCATATGGCTCCGTTTGAGGCTCTCTATGGTAGGAGATGTAGATCTCCAATTGATTGGTTTGAAGTAGGTGAGGCCGCAGTAGTAGGGCATGACTTGGTGTTTGATGCATTAGAGAAGGTTCAGTTAATCAGAGAAAGGCTTAGGGCTGCCTAGAGCCGACAGAAGTCGTATGCAGATGTGAGGAGAAAGGATCTCAATTTTAAGATCGGTGATTTTTGTATACTTGAAAATCTCTCCCATGAAAGGAGTGAATATATTAGAAAAGAAAGGGAAACTCAGTCCTCGATCTATCGGTCCCTTCAAAATTATCAGTCATTTCAGAAAGGCAGCTTACAAACTTGAGTGTTCCATGTCTCGTTGCTGAAAAACTGTATTAGTGATCCAGCGGTAGTTGTTCCCTTAGAAAGTGCAGAGAACTCGAACAATCTTTCCTTTGAGAAATTTCCAGTCGAAATTCTTGATCATCAAGTTCGTAGACTAAGGAACAAAGATGTTTCACTAGTTAAAGTTCTTTGGCGGAATCAGTCCGTTGAAGGAGCCACTTGGAAAGCATAGGCATATATGCGGACCAATTACCCTTATCATTTCTCCGTGAATCTAGATTTAGTATAAGGTACTAATCTTCTTAAGATTTCTCTCTATCATGCTCTGTTTCACTTGCACATCATGGTCATGACACTCGTTCATTCATGAATCAGTTCAGTCATGTATTCCAGGCATCAGATATGCAGGATCAGTGTGTAAGCTTAGTCTATCTATTTTCTCAGCTTAACCAATTTCTTTCGAGGACTAATGATCCCAAGAAGGAGATATTGTAATGCCCCATATTTTCCTAGGATAAACGTAGTCCCAATATGTGAGTATTCATATATAAAATTTTCGAAATACTCATTTTTTTTAAGTTTAGTTCTTACCATTGTGTAGAAAATCCAATTAGCTATCCAACAATATAAAATTCACCCAAATTCAATAACCGGGTAGGAATATATGGAGATTTTGAGTTTCAGTCGTTAGACTCCATCATTTAAACCCTTAACGCATCGCGGAGCTAGTTTAAGTGACGATTGGCAATTTCCAGTGGAGGTGCGCGATCTTAGTGCATCGCGCCAAAGGACAAATTGTCATTTGGAAGTTTCCAGTTTATCTCCGTGATTTCACCGCGTCGCTGTGAACTTCCAGTTCCCAATCAGTGAAGGACTGTGATTTTTTCCGCGTCGCGCCAATGCCAAAAATCGGGATCTTCAGTTTCATCTTTCATTTTTAAATTTTTTCAGGGGTATTTGGGTCTTTTTCCATGACTCTAATTAACCTAAAACACAAAATTTAACCCCTAAATACCCTGAGTAGTTATCATTATTTCAATTTCTCTTACAATCAAAAATCCCCCTTTCAAGAACAAGAAACCCTAGCTTTCAAATTCAAGGTCAATCCTCAAGAACTCAACCAGAAGTTTAAGAAATTCACTATCCCAGCTATGTTAGATGTTCATCCATGGATTTCTTTCGTCCATGGATTCCAAGTAACCTATTAATTTACAAGTTTTGATCTTTTCAAGTTATTATATTTTAAATTATGATTTCATCCATGAACTTCCATGTACTATTGATTTTTTACCATGTTACCATGAGACTATTGATATCATTCAATCCTCCGTGTTTTATATTATAATTTTTTAAATTAAACCATAATTTTGATTTATTATGTTGAATTTATGCTATTCCATAAGTTCCATGACATTCCTATGATAGTTTAAACCATGAACTACAAGTGTTGGATAAAATGCCTACAAGAGTAATTTATTTAATAAAAGCCCTCATGTTTTGATATTCAAGCTTTAGTGTCATTTTACTATTATTTTTTTGACTCCTGGGGGTATTGAATACCCAAAATCCATGGCTATTTATGTAGGCTAGTATCAGTACATTATAGAATAGTCTCCAGAACATACTATGTGCATATCAAAACAGTCAGTTACAAGTTAGATAAACTCATAACAGCCTAATATTTCAGTGTCTTTCAGTTGGGCGCAGGATTTACCACCGAGTGAGTGTAGGTATGGTGGCTAACCCTTCAAATAGGTAGATCTACTAGTAGCATTCCCTATTCTCCAGAACTACGTAGCCAGTGTAGGATATGAGAAGTCATCCGTCAGATTAGTCTTGACTATCTCACAAGGGTCACTCGCCAGTCCATGCTTGACACCCTTAGTCCTTTTCCTATTATATCACTTTAGTCGATCCACAATTCCATCGTTAGTACCCGTGGAATGGTATTAAAACCCTCCCAACTGGGTTACAGGTTGGGCCTCGATTAACTCAAAGTGGGGAATGTCGGTTAGATGATACCTCCCACAGTCTCAATTATAGTCTCAGTTACAGTTCTAGCAAAGTTGTTCAGTCTTAGTGTTGTTTGAACATAGCTTATAGATTTTTGTTATTTCAGTATTTTAGTTTACAAATTTTACTCATTTCATGTTATATGCTTGGTCATGCATCCTCAGTATTTATAGATTTTCATATATTTTCAGTATCTATAGATTCCATGTTCTTTATTCAGTACTCCATGCTTTATATGCATACCTTGTTAATTATTAGTTCTGTTCATGAAACTATGTATATCAGCTTACCTCATTTGGCATACCAGTACATTCAAAGTACTAATTGCATACCTTTTCTTTTGTGTTATGATGTATTATGTCATTGGTTTTAATGTTCAGTTCCCGGCTCGTGATTAGACTTATCAAATCCTCAGCAGAAGTAGTGTGAGTCATCATACTTCAAGGATAGTCTTACTTTATTTCATGTCTCAGTTAGTAGTAAGTTGGAGTTAATTGGGGACTATTCCATCAACTTATATTCAATCAGTTAGTTTTCGAGGCCTTCCAGAAATTAGAGTCAGTTATTCAGTATTCAGATATTAAAGTTAGTTATCCAGTTTATCATTATTTTATCTGATTTAGTCAGTTGTTTCTATAGACTCATATTTTAGTTTTAAATTCAGTTATTAAAACCTTATGGCATGTCAGTCGTCTTCCGCATTTATGATCATGTTATTCAGTGCTCACAACAGGTACCAGCTCATGGATTATCTTATTGTCCCTCGAGACTATGAGCACCGTATGATGACTAGGGGGTAGTCTCAGGTCATTGCATTTTTCTAGCCTCCCTCAAATTTTCAATGTCTTCCAAGGTATATAGCATTATGCTTAAGTGTCCTATTTATAGGGGAGAATACTATTGAAATTGACTTAGGGTCCATGTCGCGCCCTCTATTGCATTACCTAGTGTGTTTGACGTACCCTAATCATGAATTAACATTCTTTTTGGTCTCTTAGGAATCCCACAAAGTGTTTCACACTCCACATATCCATGGATAAGCTCTGGGGTACACCATGGACTCCAAAAGGTCTGTTTTACGTTAAATCTTGTCCCGTGCCTTTGTCCATCCATTCCAAACCTTGTAGTGTTTTTTACACTTGATTAATAGATTTTGTATCATCCATATATTATAATTATCAACTCACCAATAATATTATAGCATCAAAACCCACTAATTAGAGCTCAAAACAACACAACATCCAAGACGGTGAACTAGAAACTTAGGCTAAGAATACTAGCTTTGCCCATTTTGATCTTTAAGTTAGTTTTTACTCTTGGATTGCTTAAATTGAACCTTAAATACTATAAACAAGTTTTTCCACACATAATTATACAATAATACCATTATGAACTCATTATTCACACTAGAATCTATTGAGATCAACTAGAACAACACGTAGCTCAAGCTAGTAACACTAGTTTTCTCATCTAAATTCTAAGTGACCAATTTGAATCCAAATTCTTTTGAAATACACCTTAAACACTGTAATCAAGTACTTTAACACTTATATTCTTATATATATCATTACCAATACATTAAGCACACAAATATTCCTCAAAACAAAGCTAAATAAGCCCAGATAATAACACTGAGGTGCACAAATCCACCTCAGATCAAATAACACCTCACAATGATCACACAAGAAAATATTATTTCTAATTATCATGCATATATCAAGACCATAACAATTATATTAGTTAACTTGATATTCATGAAATAGATTTCGCAAAATATAATCACTAAGGTAAAAATTCATAAATAGATAAAGGGTTAAGAAAATAGAACCCATTTTTGCCACTTTTCATTCTTGATTTGTCACTTGTTTGAATTGTTCAACCAAAGTATAGATCACAACTTACTACTCGTTCAATTTTTTGGAAAGACATTCAATTCACATTCAATCTGCACATGATTGTTATTACTTGTAATGGTTACTGGATCAAAGAACCAATCCACAAAGAGGTCCTACTTTCATTATACAGATTTCACAAGCACAATTTCCCTTCCTTTTCTATTCTATATCCAGACTGTCACAATTTTGGATTTTCAAAATTTTCTGTTCTCCTCTTTTAAATCTTTAAAAATCTTTCATATATTTTTTTAACTCCATCGACAATACCATTGTAATGAAAAAGCATCACATCAAATCACTTGATAGAAACTTTACACCATCTTGTTAACTGTTTCCTTTTGCTTTATTCAACAGCCAAATATCGTGAGGATTTAATTTGCACACTAACTTGGAACACTCAATATCTTCCAATATTTACCATTTATAAAACTAATCTTCATATTAATTCCAAGAAAAGAAAAGAAGTACAATACCATCAAACCTCAACACACTAAAAATTGTCTGATACTCTGTCAACAAATCCTATTCTTAATATCATGTGCTGCAATGCATTCCATAGTGACAAGATTTAACTATTATACAATTTCAAAAGTTACTATTCTTAATATCCCGCACTATTTTTCTAAATCAATTATGAAAATTTCAACCCACTTCTTTTATGGTCTGCTAATTGGTATACAACTTTTTTCAATTATCACATATACAACTGGAACATTGACACCTTCTTTTTTCAATCAATGTGAACTGTTTCTTCCTTATAATAGAATATCATTTTTATATTATTGGAGAATATATTTTATGAATACATACAAAAATATATGAAGAAGAACACAAAGATGAAGGCTTAATAGTTTGAACAACTAGCATAGGATTAAAGGCTTGAAATACGCACAAAATGCTTTCCTAAAAATGACATTTGCTCCCTCTCCTCTGTGATATTGCTTTGGGATTTAATGCAAATAGCTTTAGTTGACATGACAAGTCTTTGTATTTCTGCACCAAGCAAATAGTGAAGATATTTCTATTGTAAAGAAAGAACTCTAATACTTGATCTTTTGTGGAGAAGAAAAAGTCACTTCAAAAAGAGTTGAGAAGAAGAGTTTTTCGGTAAAGTTCCTTTAGAAATAGAAGGAAGTTAGATTTAAATAGAATACGCAAAATCTATACAATGAAAGGAAATAACCTTTTTTTCAAAAGACACAAATTAAAAGGACACACCCTTTCATTAAAAGACATCTTTTCATCAAAACATACTTCGTTAAAAAGATACCTCTTACAATTAATAATTTAATTTAAACAAAAGTCCAATAATGTGTTATGTATAGTAAATTTTTTGTTAAGAAGCTCTATTAATGGGTGCTTGAAGAAGAAGAACCAGAAGAATGAAGAAGAAAAGTAGAAATAAAACTACTATTCCATTAAATCACAACTCGGAGAAAACTAGGAGTTTAAAAATGGATCCATATCTCTATATCTAGCTACTACAACTTCTATATATACACATAATTAACTGACCTTACCATGCCTAGTCAGCACAAGTATCCAGCTATCTAACTGCCTAACAACTTCATGATTAGCTTACTTACTAACTAACTAATTACATCACTTAAATTACTTAATGCTTGTAGCATTCACAACTTAACACTCTACCTCAAGATAAGGACTAAAATATTTTTCATTCCCCACTAGCTAAGTAAGATATCACATTATAATTTGCATAGGCCTTTAGTCAATAAATCTTTTTGCTGCTCCTTTGTACCTATATGTTGTGTTTGAATCAAACCATCAAAATATTTTCCCTAAAAAAGTGACAGTCTATATCAAAATGCTTGGTTCTCTCTTGGAAAATTAGATGTGCTGCAAACTAAATAGCAAATTTTCTATCACAAAACAATTGAATTGGTAGATGTAGTTCAAATCCTAGTTCCCTGAATATCCCATTTAGCAAAACTATCTCAACCACTATTGTAGCCATGCTCCTGAACTCAACTTCTACAGAACTTCTAGACACGGTCCCTTGCTTCTTTGATTTCCAGGAAATCATAGCCTCTCCAAACTTGATTATATATCCTATTACAGATCTTTTAGTTTCTACACATACACCTCAATCAAAATCACAATAGGCTACTAGTCCTAAACATCTTCCTCTAGGTATGAACAGGCTAAGACCAACAGTTCATTTCACATTCTTAATTACCCTTAATGTATTTTCCACAAATGACCTCTTAGGTGAATGGATGAATTAACTAAGTACTTGAACTACAAAGTCAATATCCTAGCTTTTCATAGTTAATTACAAAATTCTACCAATTAGTCTTTGGTATTTTCCATAATCATCAAGAGGTGTGTCATGACCTGTGTCATTACTGCCAATATAATTGTCATAGTTTGTGGATGTCAGTTTGAGATTAAACTCTAAAGGTGTACTTGTATGTATGTTTCCTTCTAGTGTTATCTCAGACACAAGCTCAAGTGCATACTTCTTGTGAAACATGAAAATCCCTTCATGAGATCTAGAAATCTCAATGCCCAAAAAATATTTCAATTCTCCTAAATCCTTCATTTAAAGCTATATTGTAAATCCTGCCTTACTTGTCGAATAAGTGATACATTTGATCTTGTTACTAGTAAGTCATCAACATACACCGGGATAATAATAATATTATTCCCAACCTTTAGAGTAAACAATGAGTAGTTATAATGAAACTAAATAAACTGCATTTCTAGCAAGCCTTCTGGCAATTTGAGATTCCACTACCTAGGAGCCTGCTTAAGGCTATATTGCGATTTATAGAGTTTGCAAACCATAGAATGTTTCCCCTGGGTTTGAAACCCATCAGGAAGCTATATATACATATGCTTAAGGAGATCTAGTTGTAGAAAAGCATTAGAAACATCCATTTAGAATACAAACCATCCACATAAAGCAGCCAAATCTACAACTAATCTAATAGTAACCATTTTAACCGCAAGGAAAAAAGTGTTAGTGTAGCCCAGACCTTTGATACACCTAAATTACAACTCTCTTACGAGAGAGTAAGCGGTCACTGTCAAATATAGAAACCCAACTGGGTTGAGTGTCAAATCCCACAGGAAATACTGTGTCACTAAGTATTGTGATTGTTATTAGACTATTGATCTAAGGCTCTAAAATAAAAAGGGGGTTTGGAAATGTTAGCAGTACTCTTTTGTATTTGTGTTACACAAAAGTCCAGCTACTGAGAGTGAATGAGAATGAATTAACTAGAGTTATACTCACCAAGATATTCAAACAATTAGGGTTGTGAGTTTGTGTCCGAATTCTAACTTATATGTATAATTTGCGAGAATTATTTAATTCTAAAGACTACCCACGTGTTTCTCAACCTAATGAGTATTTCCCCATTTACTTCTCTCAAACTTAAAGGGTTCATGCATTATTCAATAAAACTCCCATGAGGGTTGATCCTATTAAGGTATCAATTCATTAATCCCAAAGGGTAAACTATGGAGTTCATATGATTTCCCAACATCCACTTTCTTGTCAGACAAGTGGAGTCCATGGGCTCACTCCTCAAGTTTGCAACCATGAGATGTCATTAAAATGAAGAAAGATTCATGCAATTTTGATAGATGTTAGAAAACAAACCCATTCACAACCCCAAAGTAGTTCTCTACATCAAGGCTCCCATAACCCTAGTTATGGGAGTTTAGCTACTCATCTCAATGTCAGAAATCAAAGTTATATTAATTTTCATAAATAACTTCAAAAGAGTACTTACAAAAGTCACAATATTGATCTTCTCAATCTTCGATGGAAAATATGAAAACTAATAATCACCTCTCAATCTCTAGGTTTAAATCTTAATAAAAAAGTAGTACAAAGCTCTTAATAGAGGAGAAATTATGAAACTGAAGACAAAAGATACGGAATAAACCCTAATACTTAGTATTTATATAATTATGAAACTGAAGACAAAAGATACGGAATAAACCCTAATACTTAGTATTTATATGATTCTAGAACTGGGGTTTTAAAATTCAAAATCATATTCTCAACGTCTTGGTCGATGGGTCAAGCGACGGTCTGTCACAGGTCTAACGGTTCATTGCTTGCATCGTCACAGTGTGTCTAGTGAATCTATATCCTTCTTCTGGGAAATGGGTCAAGTGATGGTCTATAGCAGGTCCGACGTTCCATCTCCTGCCTCATCGTAGGGTTTCCAGTGACTCTATGTTCTGCTTCTGGGCGATGGGTCTAGTGATGGTGAATTGCAGGTTCGATGTTTCATCGCCTGCATTATTGTAGGACTTTCAATGATGATGCCTTCTGTATTATGGAGATGGTTCATACCGATGGTTTGTTGCAGGGCCGACGGTCCATTGCCTGGACCTTTGCAGGTCATCCAGAGTCTATGCCTTCTACTTTTTTATAATGGTTTAGACCAATGGATCATTGCAAGGTCAACAGTCCATCGCCTGAACCGTCGCTGCTCAATTTGCCTTTGTTTTGATCAGATTGCTCAAGTTATCCTCCACACTCATCCTTACCCTGAAAATGCTAAAATACCATGTTAAATACAACCATGGTTGCTTGAAAACACACAATTATCCTATGGAAAAGGCCTAAAATATTTCTTCAAAAGCCGGGACATCAAACACCTTCAACTTAAGGTAATTGATTGTCCTCAAGCAACTCAACACCGGGATACATATATGAACAACATCATGATGGGAAGTTCACAGTAAAACTAACACAATCATACAATCATTCCACTAACTATTTGGTTATGCTATTTTAACACACATGGATTCACTATTGGAATTAACTACTAATCAGCATATTTATAGCTACAGATATGACACCCCAAAGAACTAAGTAGAACAGATATAACTCAACATGCCCTCACATCCAAAGAAGTCCACCTCATATCACATAGTTAAATCATGGACAAAACAAAGCTTCTCACTCTCAAAAAAGAAGTTTCCAACACAATGTACACCTATAAACTTGTCGTTATCATCTAATTTTCTCTTTTGAATTGACTCGCTAAGATCAAGTAGGACTTGCTAAGGGTTGCTATGAGGTTTTAGGCATGGTAAAGGTTATTCATTTGGGTAAGTGACTTAAAGTACAAGAATTTCACTATCTTTACCCTATTTGGTAGTTACTTACAATAATTAAGGACCCTCTTATTCAATCACATTATTCTTCAGTGCTTGCAACACCTTGATTTGCTAAACCAGAATGCTACACGATGCTCATGACCCTGAAGGACCACAAGCTAACCCATGACTGATATCTGTACCTGTATGCTGCATAAAATACTAAATAATGTGGAAACATGCATTGAAAGGCCATAAAGTTCAATACTGAACATAACATGGATGAGATAACATCTGTGGGGTAATACAATACCCAAAACAAAATTGTTAACACTGAATTCTGAAACATAATAGTCTGCATCTAGTTTGAAAGCCTCTACTATTTGAATAATCTGAATAAGGAGTTGATGGGACATGTCCCCAACTAAACCCAACTAATAACTAATCAATGAAATAGTAGAGAAATAATCATGTCCTCGAAGGATGAGGACTCACTTCTATTCTCACTGCTGAGACTAGAATCTACTACTGATCTAGAACTCATGTCTCTAAACCTATGGTGTAATATAAATGGAAAGCACCATAGTGCAAATGTGTCAGTGCAATGGAATGTACTGAGTATACATGTGAGGTAGGATAATGCAAGGTTTAACATGCATGAATAATTCTAGCTGACTGTCTAACATGAATGCGAGAATGCATATATAAATACGTAACTGTAACTTACACTGTGATATCATGATTACTGAATTTGAATACTGATGACATGACATAATAATAACTGATATAACTAATAGAATAATATTTGTATATAAATGTAACTAATAACATGGGTGAGTGTATCTGACAGTCCTGAATCTGATGGAACTATCTGAGTTCCTTACTGTAACTGAGTCTACTGTATCTGATAGTCTTAAATCTAAAGAACTGTCTGATTTATTTTACTGAGACTGGTACTTAAATTATGGGAGGTAGTATTTAATTGACATGCCCCTAATATGCCATTATGGCTAAGTTGGGGTCCAATCTGTAACCCCAATTAGAAGGGTATCAATACCGCGCCACTGGTAAGGACAAGTTGTGGGTAACCTTTATCTTATAGTGCTTATCCACCTCATCAACCCTGATTGGACAGTTTTGATGTCTCAACTTATGCTGGCTACATAGTTATAGACTGCAAGGATGACTTCTAAGGATCACACCCTTATTTGATAGTGTGTGTCTCTATCCTTGGGTTAACTCGGTGCTAATTCCTACTCCCATCTGAATGGACACTGAACATAATTTACTGAAATAAACATGAGTTGAGTTACTAAGTTTCGTTGACTGAAGGAATACTACTGATATCTGACAACTGACTGAGTCATGAGATTATGCTGATTTTTCCTGAGTCATAAGACTATCTGAAGTCTAAGGATTCATAGCTTGACTGAGAGTATCGTGAAAACATAACATGACTCTAGGTACACAACTAATGTTTTGGGTACAAGTACCCCCAAGACTCGATGGAAGGAAACTAACAAAGCATGACTTACTTGAATACATAATAATCATCATAATACATTTACCGTAAGCATTTCCTCAAATATGTGATAGGAATAAGCTTGTACGTACATGGGGATTTTTTGATATCATGCTAATTAGACACTTTCCCTTCATATATGCATTCAACCAAACACATAGTAGGCATAGAATGTGTAAACAATACCATACAATAATTAACTGTCCTAATTCAATTCCAATTTAATCATTCAAGGGTTTAGTCCTAGGGTTTCATGAATATATACCATTACAAATCAACCCATATCTAATTTAACATTCATTCATGGAATACAATTCAATTACTCATTATCAACATGAACAAAAGCAGCCCAATCATGAACTTCATAAGAAAATTCATAACTTGAATTTAGAAAAGGGATTCTTGGGCTTCATGGACGAAGGGAGTTCATGAATGAACACTATACCTTAGTTCGTGATTTCATGAAGATTGATGGTGAAACCTTCTTGAATTTGAAAATCCAATAGAAACCCTAGCTTGTTCTTGAGAGAAAATAGTATATTTTGGGTGAAGAATAGCTCAATCATGTGTTATTGAGTTTAAATAGGGGTAGGAAATTGACCCTTTTAACCCTGGATGCATCATTTAATTTTAGTAAAATTTTACCAAACTTGGCCCCTGGCGCGACGCGGCGTTATCGTGCCGTGTCACTGGAAATTGACAATAGGGAGATTAAGGTATGGTGTGACGCGGATCCATCACGTTGCCCCTTCCTTCATGACTTGGAACTTTGGTGCAACGCAGGGGAAATCGCACTGAGACACTGGAAAAAGGACAATTCTTAATTTGAGTGCTGGCTCAATGTGCCATAATTGCGGACACCTACTAGAAATTGCCAAACGTTATTTCCTCTTGTGGTGCGGCGCGCCATTGACTGATATGGCGCTATTTTACAATGAAAACTTGAAATAGTCATAACTTCTTACCCGATTATCGGATTTAAGCAAATCATATATCGATGGAAAGCTTATTAAATTTTTTCACATAAAAAAAAGTATAAATCTTGATTATTACTCATGGAATAATTATCCTTCACTTTAGAATATAATACTAGGCATTTTTGGGACAAAATTTGCTATAAATCTTTGGGGTATTACAATATCTCCCCTCAAGAACATTCGTCCTTGAATGAGACTGACTGAGAGGGGAAACAATAAGTTGAACATGAACTGAACATAAATAAATAGAACGTAATCTCATGAATGACAAGCTGAACATAACATACTGAACATACATATCTAATGCATGTGTAACTGATTCATGAATGCATGACTAAATATTCTGAGAAACTAAGTTTCTCAAAATGAGAATTCATTTCTGATGCATAATTATATAACTGAGTAGATACATGAATGCATGACTGAATATGCAATGGCAGTTGATACCAAGTTTATACTAGGAACATGAAAATGAAACTGAATACCAAGTCCGTGATGAACACTGATCATGAAACTAAGTAGGCTTAAGGAGAATTGTTACCTTGAGTTGATCTGCGTTGGCGGAGATGAGGTAAGGATACTTGGTATACATGTCTATTCTGGTTCCCAAGTAGCTCTCTCGATGGACTGATTTCACCAAAGAACTTTAACTAGAGGGACTTCTTTGTTCCTCAATTTACGAGTCTGATAGTCTAAGATTTTGACTGGAATCTCTTCATAAGTGAGACTATTCTAAACATCAATGCTCTGAATAGGGACTACAACTGGTGGGTCACCTATACACTTATTGAGCAAAGAGACATGGAAGACTGGATGAACTGAGGCTATATATGAAGGCAATTTGAGCTTATAAGCTACCTTGTTGAAACCACTGAGAATCTTTAAGGGACCGACATATCGGGGACTGATCTTTCCCTTCTTGTTGAATTTCTTCACTCCCTTCATGGGAGAGATCTTTAGATAGACATGATCACCAACCTCAAACTTGAGATCTTTTCTATGTACATCTGCATAAGACTTCTATCAGCTCTGAGCATCCTGGAGTCTTTCTCTGATTAAATGGACTTTTTCTAAGGCGTCAAATACTAAGTCAGGACCTATAACTAAGGCCTCACTAACTTCTAACCAACCAATTGGAGATATACATCTCCTACCATAGAGAGGTTTAAATGGAGCCATCTAAATACTGAAATGATAGCTATTGTTGTATGGAAACTCAATCAAAGGCAAGTGGTCATCCCAACTTTCCTTGAAATCAATTGAATATGACCTTAGCATATCTTCTAAAGTATGAATAGTCTTTTTTGCTTGACCATATGTTTGAGGATGAAAGGTTGTACTGAGATGAACTTGGGTACCGAGACCCTTTTGGAATGCTTTCCAGAAATGAGAGGTGAATTAGGTACCTCTATATTAGATAATGGAAAATAGAACACCATGCAATTTGACCAACTCCTTGATATAGAGGTTGACATAATCCTCGGCTGAATAAGAGGAATAAACTAGAAGGAAATAAGCTGATTTGGTTTTTCTTTCTACAATAACCCAGACTGAATCATGCTGATGATGAGTTCGAGGAAAACCCATCATGAAGTACATGTTCACAACTTCCCACTTCCAAGTAGGAATACTAAACACCTGTATAGACCCACTAGGCTTCTGATGCTCTATCTTAACTTGCTGACATGTGGAGCACTTAGCCACAAACTCAACAATATCTCTTTTCATCCCAGTCCACTAATAGATTTCCCACAAGTTATGGTACATCTTTGTAGCCCCTGGATGAATAGAGTAGCACACACCATGCGCTTTTACAAGAATTCGCTGCCTTAAGTTATCTACACCTAGAACACAGAGACGACCCTAACAATGCATAACACTATCTTCCCCTTAGGAGAAAACCTCTACTTTCTAATTCTGAACTAACTCTTTCAACTTGACAAGGCTGGTATCTCTATCTTGCTTTTCTTTCACCTCAGAAACTAGAGATAATTTTAAACTACTCTAAACACATACACCACCCTCTGAAGAATTGACTAAGTGAATGCCTAGTATGGCAAGCTGATGGACTTCTTGAGCTAACTTCTTCTTACTATCCTCCACATGAGAAACATTAACCATGGATAGACTACTGAGAGCATCGGCCACTACGTTGGCCTTGCTCGAATGATAGAGAAAACTCATGTTGAAGTCTTTCAAGAGCTTTAACCACCTTCTATGACGAAGATTAAGATCTTTTTGAGAAAATACATATTGAAGACTCTTGTGATCTATGAAGACATCTACATAAACTCTGTAGAGATAATGCCTCCAAATCATCAAGGCAAAGACTATGACTACTAACTCAAGATCATGAGTAGGATAATTCCTCTCATGGGGTTTAAGTTGTCTGGAGGCATAGGCTATGACCTTACTATGTTGTATGAGGACACAACCTAAACCTACTCTAGATGCATCACAATACACCACAAACCCATCTAAACCATCTAGAAGAGCTAAGATTGGGGTTGAGGTAAGTCAAGTCTTCAACTCCAAAAAACTCTTCTTGCAAGGGGCTGACCACTGAAACTTGACTTTTTAATAGAGTCAATCTGGATATAGGGGATGAAATAGAAGAAAATCCTTTAAAAACCATCTGTAATAGCCAGCCAAACCCAAGAAAATCCTGATATCTGATGGAGAGATAGGTCTTGGTCAGTTTCTTATTGCTTTGGTCTTTTGAGGATCAACTCTAATGCCATCATCGGAAATAATGTGACCAAGGAATGCTACTGACCTTAGCCAAAATTCACACTTACTGAATTTGGTAAATAGCTGATGATCTCTGAGAGTTTGAAGTACTGTTCTGAGATGGTATGTTTGATCGTGCTTAGTATGGAAATAGACCAGAATATCATCTATGGAGGCTATGAAGAACATATCCAAGTATTGCTTGAACACGCGGTTCATCAAGTCTATGAAAGCTACTGGGGGATTGGTAAGACCAAATGACATAACTAAGAATTTAAAGTGACCATACTGAGTACTAAAAGTTATTATCAGAATGTCACTTTCTCTAACTCTGTGATGATGATAGCCGGATCTGAGGTCTATCTTAGAGAAACAGCTGGCACCCTGAAGTTGGTCAAACAAGTCGTTGATTCTCGGAAGAGGATACTTGTTCTTGACTGTGACCTCATTGAGTTGATAGTAATCAATGCACATTCTAAGAGAACCATCTTTTTTGCGCACGAATAAGACTGGTGCGCCCTATGGGGAAATATTGGGTCTGATGAATCCTTTATCTAAGAGATCCTTCAACTGTTCTTTTAATTATCTAAGTTCTACTAGTTCCATTTTGTATGGCATAATAGAGATAGGCTGTGTATTTGGAAGAAGATCAATGTCGAAGTTTATTTCCCTTTCGGGAGAAATTCCTGGAAGATCTTCAGAAAAGACATCTTAATATTTATTCACTACTGGGATTGATTCAAGGCTAGGAGGTTTGGAAATAGTGTCTTTAACTCAAACAAAATTATATGCACATCCTTTAGATATCATTTTCCTTACCCGAAGGAAGGAAATAAGCTGACCCCTAAAAGCAGATATGATACCCTTTCACTCAAGGATAGGTTCATTTGGAAAATAAAACTGGACTATTATGTTTCTATAGTCAACTATGGCATAGCAAGAATAAAGCTAATCCATGATGAGAATGACATCAAAATCAGTCAATTCTAATTCGACTAAGTCTACTAAAGTGACTTTCTAAAATATCATAGCCGGGCAGTTCTTGTATACCCCCCAGGCTATGATGGTTTTGCCCAATGAGGTAGAGATTGAGAAGGGCTCTACCAGAATTTTGGGAATAATTCCAAAATCAACTGTTATATAGGGAGTAACAAAAGACAAAGAAGATCCTGGATCTAGAAAAGCATAAACATGCTCATGAAAGATCTATAACATACCTGTAACTATATCAGGGGAATTTTCTTGATCTTGTCAAGTCTGAAGAGCATATAATTTATTTGGTCGCTGCCCTCTAGTAGCACTAGTGGAGACACCTTGCTTATTCAAGCGATCGAACTGAGCTGAGAAGCAGAAATGACTCTGATAACCTGACTGAGGGCAGTCTCTTATTCTGTGGCCTAGCTTGCCACAACTAAAATAGACATCGTTGCCAGCTTTGCAAGCACCCTTGTGGTTCTTACCACAAGTTTAACAAAGGGAATTAGTTTAGGCATTGTTGACACTACCTTAAGACTTAGAGCCTGTCATTCTATCTCTGAACTTAGGAGTTAGAGGACTAGCTAATGAAAGAGCTGGAACTGATGACTTAGGACAAAACTAAGAACGGTTTCCTCTTTCTGATTTAGGCTGACTAAAATTGAAGCTACCTGGCTTAGTTTTCTTATTCTTCTTTTCCCTCTACTTAATCTTTTGCTTCTCTATCTACTGAGCATGATTCATAAGTATGGCCAAAGTCATGTCACTATTTAGCATGGCAGATCTGCACTCATTAACCATGCTATCATTTACCCCTGAAGCAAACTTACTCATCTTGGATTTTCCATCTATAACCACTTGAGGGGTATATCTGGCTAATTGATTAAAATTTAAAGAATACTCTTTCACTGTCATATTTCCCTGGCTGAGGTTGATGAATTCTAGCACCTTAGCCTCTCTAATCTCTTGGGGAAAGAATCTGTCTAAGAATGCAGTGATAAATTCCTCCCACTCTATAGGACCTACATCATCTGACCTTGCTGATGTCTACTATTTAAACAAAGTATGAGCCACATCCTGTAACTGGTATGTGGCTAACTGAGCACTCTCAATAATAGTCACCCCCATGATGACTGTCACTTTATAAACTTGATCAATGAATTCTTGAGGGTCTTTATCTACTTTAAACCCATGGAAGGACAAAGGATGTATTCGGGTGAAGTCCCAAATCCTAGCTGCAGTGGAGTTGGCCACTGGGTTGGCCGGAACGATAGCTGGTCACTTATTATGGGCAGCTACTGACTGAGCAAGAGTGGTAAATGCAGTCCTGAACTCTGCATAAGAAACATGATCTCCTGAAGTTTCTTCGGGCTGAGGGGTTGACTGATTTCTTCTCTTAGGAGGTATATTCTGAAATATAGAGAAGAAGTTGATTAGACTAAGAGATTGAATTATGATTATGCTCACTAGCATGACATGAATACTAAAAGAAGGGAAATTGTTCCTAAACATCTCATATCCTCTTACACATAAATATGGCACGCAACATACCCATGCACAAGACTCTACTAGATGCGGCTATCAGACTCCCCAGGACTCTATTGAACCTTAGTTTTTGATACCAAGTTTGTAACACCCCGATTTGCTAAACCAGAATGATACACAGTGCTCATGACCCTAAAGGACCACAAGCTAACCCATGACTGATATTTGTACCTGTTTATTGCATAAAATACTGAATAATGCAGAAATATGCACTAAAAGTCCATAATGTTCAATACTAAACATAACATGGATGAGATAACATCTGTGGGGTAATACAATACCCAAAACAAAATTGTAAAAATGAAAGTTTGAAACATAATAGTCTGCATCTAGTCTAAAAATATCTGTTGTCTGAATAATCTGAATAAGGAGTTAATGGGATATGTCCCCAACTAACATCGACTAATAACTAATCAATAAAATAGTGGATAAATAATCATTTCCTCAAAGGATGAGGACTTACTTCTATTTTGACTGCTAATGTAACGCCCAACATTTCGTGCTACAATATAGACCATGATTTTGATGTGTTGATAAACCTCGAAGTCATAAAATCCTATGCCAATACGGCATGTTAAGTAATTGTGTAGCATATGAATCCATTCAATATTTAATTTAGACCATAGAGGTCGTTCAACTCAAGGATGAGTTGAAACTATTTTGATCGACTAAGTTTTAGTGGACATGGTAATATTTGTCAGCTTCTATCAACCATAACTCTCTGTATATGTCGAATTAGGGAGCATACTATGTGTGAAATAATATTTCTTTGAGTTATCTTTCCAACTATACCAATTTTGCTAAAATCCAACACCCGAGCAAGAAGTTATGGCCTTTCAAAGTGATATGTGTTGCCTAACCAATTACCCATGGCCACTGGAAAGCATAGGCGATAGCCTAGGCAGCACCTATGTAAACATAAACGATAGCCTAGGGGGTGCCTGTGTAAACATAGGCAATATCCTAGGCGGTGCCTATGTAAAAATAGGCAATGGGATGGGTGGCGCCTATGTAAAGAATTCAAGTGACTTAAACACTCCGTTTTGGGGACAAAATGGTCCTTTTCCACCCTTACTTAGCCCTAAAACACGAAATTCAGTTCTCAGGACCCCAAAATACACCTTTATTCATCAAAAGTGCTCAAAGATTATCCTTAGGGTTTCAAAATAAAAACTCAAGCAACTAGAGATTCAACCGGGGATTTTAGAAACAAATTGCATATTTGGATTCCTCTCAATGTAGGCTTCGAGAAGCATCTAATATTTGTAGTAATCGACGTATGTGGGGTTATCTAAAAATCTCTAGGTGTAGTTTTTATGAACATGCATGCTTTTAAATAGGGGTTTTCAATCAAATGCTAATAACTTGCTTTCAATATGATTTCTAAGTCATTTTTCTTTATGTCATGGGAATTGTTTTGCCTATATACTTCAATGGTTGAAACCATGCATATGTGATTTGAGATTTTGAATGGAATTTTGATAAATATGAATGATAAATTGCTTTCAAATTCCCATGATAATGTCTTGATACCCCATATCATATTGTGACCAACAAATGAGAGCACGGATTTGAAATAAATATTGTTCACCATTGGTAAATGATGAAGCACCTTGGTTTTTACATGATTATGCATATATGGAAGTGATATTGATGACTTGTAAGTCGGGTATAATCATACCCTACCGAATATGATATGTGATTAAATCAGATGAAATTTGAATGCATTAATTTTACATAAGATAGGTGGATGCCCGAAGAAGGCATTTGAGTGTAAGGGCTCATCACTGCAAAACATGTTTGCCAACACGGAAATTTGGTACTAGGCTAAGTAATCTTGTGTACTTGACTTTATGTAATTCCCAAATTGGGACTATAGGTAGGATCTCAGGCTAAGTGATCTTGGGCACTACCAGTGGGTCGAGACACCATGATTCGTGGTCTTGTGTGTCTCTCCCTCACTTATACTCAAATCTCGGCAGCAACCGAGGTTTGATAGTTGGTGTAAATTATGTAAGGTATTCCACCTAGCTCAGTTGCATTTCATTGTTGTTGAGAAACTATTGCATTATGCCCATGTGTTTTCAAATGATTTGTTATGAAATTGCTATATAATGGCTCTCAACTATATTTTGTAAGAATATTATGTTTTGTTTCGATATCTCTATGTGCTAGTACTTTTGTGTTGACCCCCTCCCCTCTCCAACCTCTCAGGTTCAGAGGCCCAATCTAGGGGTCAAGAGAATCAGTAGATAATTCTGACAGAGTTGCAGAGACAAGTGGTGAGCCTTCTATGTTTCGGAAGGTCTTATGTCCTGCAATTCTTTTATCTTATAATTAGTTTTGGGGGTCTACTGGGGGCCTTGTCCCAGTTTATATACAGTTACTTGATTCAGTTATTTGTTAGAGATTTTTGCAGACAGTTGTTTAGAGGTTGATTGATGTTGGGGGAAACTTTATTTCCCCGTTATTGTTTCTTTTCATATTTATGACTATTTTCTGAGTTATTGTGTTTCTTCTGGATTATTTTAATCATTTGAATTGGGTGCTTGATTACCAGATAGATAGGGGTGTTTCGGGCCTTTATGGTTTGAAATGCTCGTCATGGCCAAGCCCTGGTTTTTGTCATGACAAACTTGGTATCAGAGCCAGGTTCATGGTCCTAGGGTATCTGTGAAATCGCGATGGGTAGAGTCCTCTTTATGGGTGTGTAGTGCACCACACTTATAAGCAGGAGGCTTCTAGGTATTTAGGAAATGTTTCCCTTCTTTGTGATTTAGTTCGTGCTTCAGAGTCTGAAATGTCCCCTAATCAGTGATCACTTGTGTTTCAGAAACACAGTTATGCCTCCACGTCGCATTATCAATTAGAATGCTCAGGCAGATGAGGTTCGTCCCACCCATGGGATGCATACCTGTAATAGAGCTCATACTCCAGAACTTGTCCTTACTCCGGGAGTCCCTCCAGTCCCAACCAGTCCACCTCGGGCTCCGCAGACTAATGTCAACCATCCCTTAACTGCTCAAGGAGATATTTTAAATGCAGAATTCAGATGGTCTATTCATATGCCGACATAGCTGGTAGCTAACCAGTCTCAACGATTAGAAGATGTTGGTTTTGCATCTGTTACGTCTGAGGCTACTAGAGTCGGACACTTCATGAAGATGAACCCACCTAGGTTCACTGTCACCAAGGTAGAGGAAGATCCACAGGTGTTCGTGAATGAGATGGAAAAGAACTTTTATGTGATGCATGTGGATGAGGTTGAAGGGGTGGAACTAGCAACCTATCAGCTCAAGGACGTTGCGAATCAGTGGTATCCCAACTGGGAAGATGCAAAAGCTGAGAGTGTTAAGGCCACAGTTTGGGCTGAATTTGTGGAAGCTTTCCTTGGTCGATTCTTTTCTGTAGAGTTATGGGATACCAAAGCGGAAGAGATTATGAATCTGAAGTATGGCAGTATGAGTGTCAAGGAATACACTTTGAAGTTTAATAAACTAGACCGCTATGCACCAGAGTTGACTAGTAATATGAAAGCCCGGATAAGGAAATTTGCATCTAGCCTTGCTGATAACCTAGTACTTGAGTGCCAGGGGGCTATGTTGAATAAGGAGTTAGACTTTGCTTGACTGACCGTTCATATGCAGTAGGTGGAAGAGAAGAAGAAAAAGATTGCTGAATCTAGAGAGAAAGACAGACAGGCTAAGAGAGCTAAATCTATGGAGCAGTACCAGAGTCAGCTACAGAGTGGTAACTGGGGTAATAAGTGGTCGAAGAAGAAGAAGTTTTGGAATAATGCACAGTCAGCAGCCAAGGACCCAGCACCCAGACCACCGATAGACAAACAAACTCAGAGTTTTCAGACTCCTCATGGATCCAAAGCTCTAGGTACACAGTCTCAGGGTAGTGTTTCCCAGCAGCATCGTACTTATCTGCGGTGTGAGGTTTGCGGAAAGAATCATCTAGGGAAGTGCTGGTTTGAGGGTAAAAACTGCTATACTTGTGGTAAAGTGGGTCATCTTTAAAGAGATTGTCCTTCTACTAGAGGAAATACGGGGGAGGGGGAGGCTAAGTCTCAAGCTTCCTCCATAGCTCCTCTTCCTAAGGGTGCCCCTTCAGCTGCCGGGAGTAGTGGCAACCGGTTATATTCTTTGACTAACCGTCAGGAGGCGAAAGCTTCACCAAATGTTTTCACCAGTATATAACGAATCTTTTCTCTTGATGTTTATATATTGCTTGATCTCGGGTCTAATTTATCTTATGTGACCCCTTATGTGGCTATTGGTTTTAGGTTTGAGCTCAAAGTTATTGTAGAACTTTTCTTTGTTTCTACTCTTGTAGGTGATTCTATTGTTTCTAGAAGGGTGTATAGAAATTGTGTCGTATCTATTCATAGTAGGGAAACTGTGCAAGACCTTATAGAACTTGATATGATAGATTTTGATGCCATCCTTAGGATGGACTGGCTCCATTCGTGTTATGCCACACTCGATTTCAGGACTCAAAAAGTCACTTTTTCTTTCCCAAATGAGACACCAATTGTATGGGCAGGGAGTTTTGTGGAACCTAGACGTCACTTTATCTCTTATCTTAGAGATCGAAAGCTTATCTCCAAAGGCTGTATGTACCATCTAATTCGAGTAAAAGATTCAAAATTTGAAAATCTTCCTCTGTAGTCAGTCCCTGTAGTGAATGAATTCCTAGAAGTCTTTCCAGAAGATCTCCCAGGGATACCCCCTGATAGGGAAATAGATTATGACATTGATGTGTTGCCAGACACTCGTCCTATTTCTATTCCGCCTTATAGAATGGATCCCTCAGAACTAAAAGAGTTAAAGGAACAACTTGTAGACCTCCTAGACAAAGGCTTTATTCGTCCTAGTGTTTCCCCATGGGGTGCACCCATGCTCTTCATGCAAAAGAAGGATGGATCCCTTCGTATGTTCATAGACTACCGCCAATTGAATAAGGTCATGATTAAAAATAAATATCCACTTCCTAGGATTGACGACCTTTTTGACCATCTTCAAGGTACCAAGTGTTTTTCAAAATTAGACCTTCATTTGGTTTATCATCAGTTGAAAGTTAGGGAGTCAGACATACCCAAGACAGCCTTCCTAACCCGATATGGTCACTACAAATTTCTAGTCATGTCCTTCGGGTTGATAACGCCCCTACAGCCTCTATGGATCTTATGAATAGAGTGTTTCATCAGTTTCTTGACTTGTTCATCATTGTATTTATTGATGATATTCTGATCTATCCTAAGAGTAAAGAGGATCACGCCAATCACCTCCAAATGATTCTTCAGACCCTTAAGGATCATTAGCTGTATGCCAAATTTTTTAACTGTGAATTCTGGTTAGATGCTATTGCCTTCTTGGGGCATATTATGTCAAGTGACGGGATAAGAGTGGAACCCCAAAAATTTGAAGCAGTGAGAAAATGGCCCAGACCCACGACTCCAACCGATATTTGGAGCTTCTTGGGTTTGGCAGGGTATTACAGAAGGTTCGTAGAGAGTTTTTCTTCCACAGTTGCTCCTCTTACTAAACTAACTCAGAAAAAGATGAAGTTTGTGTGGTCTGACTTGTGTGAAAATAGCTTGGAGAAGTTAAAGGACAAGCTAACTACTGCTCCTGTTTTGACCCTTCCCGAGGGTGTAGATGATTTTGTGGTTTATTATGATACGTCTCGTGTGGAACTTGGTTGTGTATTCATGCAGCGTGGTAAGATGATAGCTTATGCATCTAGGCAGTTAAAGGTGCATGAGCGCAATTACCCCACTCATGACTTGGAGTTAGCAGCCGTGGTGTTTGCACTTAGAATCTAGAGGTACTGTCTCTATGGAGTGCATGTTGATATTTATACTGACCATAAGAGTTTGCAGTATGTTTTCTCACAAAAATAATTGAACCTCAGGCAGAGGCGTTGGATGAAGCTTTTGAAAGACTATGATATGAGTCTGCATTACAATCTGGGCAAGGAAAATGTTGTAGCCAACACCCTCAGAAGGTTGTCTATGGGCATCCTTTCTTATGTAGAAGAAGGAAAGAAAGAGATGGTGAAGGATATTCACCGCCTTGAAAATCTAGGAGTGCAACTCTTACATTCCAAAGATGGAGAGGTGATTGTTCATGAGTTAGCTAAGTCATCCCTTTGTGGTGAAGTTAAGGAGAAGCAGGTTGAAGATCCCATCTTGATGCAAATCAAGAAATATGTGGGTCAACAAAAGGTTATGTCATTTGAAATTGGTGGTGATGGTATTCTAAGATTTTATGGTAGGTTATGCATTTCGAATGTTGATGGAATGCGAGAAAGAATCCTTGATAAGGCGCACACTTTGAGGTATGTCGTTCACCCAGGCTCTACTAAGATGTACCATGATCTGAAAACTTCGTATTGGTGGAATATCATGAAACATGATGTAGCTGATTTTGTGTCCAAGTGTTTGAACTGTCAACAAGTGAAGGTAGAACACATGAGGCTAGGTGGTACTTCCCAAGAGATAGCCCTTCCTTTATGGAAGTGGGAGATGATAAACATGGACTTTATTACAGGACTTCCGAGATCCCAAAACCAGTATGATTCTATATGGGTGATTGTAGATCCGTTGACAAAGCCAGCCCACTTTTTGCCTGTAAGGACTAATTATTTGGGAGAGAGTTATGCTAAGATTTACATTGACGAGATAGTTCAGTTGCATGGGGCACCAGTGTCCATTATATCTGATAGAGGTACGTAGTTTTACATCTCAGTTTTGGAGATCTTTTTAGAAGGGTTTAGGTACCCAAGTGAACTTGAGCATAGCTTTCCACCCTCATATGGATGGGCAAGCTAAGCGTACCATTCAGACCCTCAAGGATATGTTGAGGGCATACATCATTGATTTCAAAGGTTGTTGGATAGATCACCTGCCACTGGTTGATTTCACTTACCATAATAGTTACCATGCCAGCATCAAGATGGCTCCTTTTGATGCTTTGTATAGGAGGAGATGTAGGTCTCTGATAAGATGGTATGAAATGGGTGAGACTTAGTTGTATGGGGTTGATCTTGTTATCAGGCGATAGAGAAAGTGAAGATGAATAGAGAACGGCTCAATACTGCTCAGAGTCGTCAGAAGGCCTTTGCTGATGTTCGGAGAAGAGAACAAGAGTTTGAAGTTGGTGATTGGGTGTTTCTCAAGGTTTCTCCTATGAAAGGAGTTATGCGTTTTGGAAAAAGGGGTAAATTGAGCCCTGTCTATGTAGGGACATATCAGATTCTGAAAAAGATTGGTACAGTTGCTTACGATATAGAATTGCTTGCAAGTTTGGGTTCCATTCATCCGGTATTCCATGTATCCATGTTGAAGAAATGCATTGGACATCATTCTATGGTATTGCCAGTAGAGGGTATCAAAGTGACAAACTCTTTGTCTTATGAAAAAGATCCTGTTAAAATTTTAGACGCCAAGTTCAAAAGCTGAGGAGCAAAGATATAGCCTCAATAAAGGTACTGTGGAGGAATCAGAAAGTCGAAGAAGCAACTTGGGAGTCAGAAGATGACATGAGAATTAGATATCCCAATTAGTTTGCTTCGATGGAGAATGAGACTGAAGGTACTATTCCAATCTTATCATTCCTAGTCCTTTATTATGCTTGAAATCGTGTCTGTCTGTGTCCCGCATCATCATTCAGGGACGAATGATCCTAAGGGGGGGATAATATAACACCCTGCATTTCGGGCTACAATATAGACCATGATTCCGATGTGTTGATAAACCTCGAAGCCATAAAATCCATTGCCAATATGGCATGTTAATTAATTGTGTTGTATATGAATCCATTCAAGCTTGAATTTAGACCATAGAGGTCCTTCAACTCAAGGACGAGTTGAAACTATTTCGATCGACTAAGTTTTAGTGGACGTGGTAAAGTGCATCAGCTTCCATCAACCATACATCTCTGTATATATCGAATTAGGGAGCCTACTATATGTCAAATGATAGGTCTTCGAGTTAGCTTTCCAACTATACCAATTTTGCTAAAATCCAACACCCGAGCAAGAAGTTATGGGCTTTCAAAGTGTTATGCGTCCCCTAACCAATCGCCCAAGGCCACTGGAAAGCATAGGCGATAGCCTAGGCAGCGCCTATGTAAACATAGGCGATAGCCTAGGTGGCGCCTATGTAAACATAGGCAATAGCCTAGGAGGTGCCTATGTAAACATAGGCAATGGGATGGGAGGTGCCTATGTAAAGAATTCAAGTGACTTAAACACTCCGTTTTGGGGACAAAATGGTCCTTTTCCACCCTTACTTAGCCCTAAAACACGAAATTCAGTTCCAAGGACCCCAAAATACACCTTCATTCATCGAAAGTGCTCAAAGATTCTCCTTAGGGTCTCAAAATAAAAACCCAAGCAACTTGAGATTCAACCGGGGATTTTAGGAACAAATTCCATATTTGGAATCCTCTCAACATAGGCTTCGAGAAGCATCTAATATTCTTAGTAATCGACGTATGTCGGGCTATCCAAAAATCTCATAGGTTTAGTTTTTATGAACATGCATGCTTTTAAATATGGGTTTTCAATCAAATGCTAATAACTTGCTTTCAATATGATTTCTAAGTCATTTTTCTTTATGTCATGGTAATTCTTTTGCCTTTATACTTCAATGGTTGAAACCATGCATAAGTGATTTGAGATTTTCCATGGAAGTTTGATGAATATGAATGATAAATTGCTTTCGAATTCCCATGATAATGTCTTGATACCCCATATCATATTGTGACCAACAAAAGAGAGCACAAATTTGAAATAAATATTGTTCACCACTGGTAAATGATGAAGAACCTTGGTGTTTACATGATTATGCATATGTGGAAGTGATATTGATGACTTGCAAGTCGGGTATGACGATACCCTACAGAATATGATATGTGATTGAATCAGATGAAATTCGAATGCATTGATTTTACATGAGATAGGTGGATGCTCGAATAAGGTATTTGAGTGTAAGTACTCATCGCTGCAAAACGTGTTTGCCGACATGGAAATTTGGTACCAGGCTAAGTGATTTTGCGTACTTGAATTTATGTTATTCCTAAATTGGGACTGTAGGCAGGAGCTCGGGCTAAGTGATCTTGGGCACTACCAGTGGGTCGAGACACCATGCTTCGTGGTTTTGTGTGTCTCTCCCTTACTTATACTCAAATATCTGTGGCAACCGAGGTTTGACAATTGGTGTAAATTATGTAGGGTATTCCACCTAGCTCAGTTGCATTTTATTGTTGTTGAGAAACTATTGCATTATGACCATGTGCTTTCAAATGATTTGATACGAAATTGCTTTATAATGGATCTTAACTATATTTTGTAAAAATATTATGTTTTGTTTTGTTATCTCTGTGTACCAGTACTTTTGTGCTAATCCCATCCCTTCTCCAACCTCTCAGGTTCAGAGGCCTAATCTAGGGGTCAAGAGAATCAGTAGACTATTCAGACAGAGTTGCAGAGACAAGTGGTGAGCCTTCTATGTTTTGAAAGGTCTTATGTCTTGCAGTCCATTTATCTTATAATTAGTTTTGGGGGTCTACTGGGGGCCTTGTCCCAGTTTATATACAGTTACTTGACTCAATCATTTGTTAGAGATTTTTTCAGATAGTTGTTTAGAGGTTGATTGATGTTTGGGGAAACTTTATTTCCCTGTTATTGTTTCTTTTCATATTTATGACCATGTTTCCGAATTATTGGGTTTCTTCCGCATTACGTTGATCATATGAATTAGGTGCATGATCACCAGATAGATAGGGGTGTTTCGATCCTCCATGGTTCGAAATGCTCATCACGGCCAGGCCCTGGTTCGGGTCGTGACAGCTGAGATTGGAATCTACTGCTAATCTAGAACTTGTGTCTCTGAACCTATGGTGTAATATAAAAAGAAAGCACCATAGTTCAAATGCATCAGTAAAATGGAATGTACTAAGTGTACATTTGAGGTAGGCTAATGCAAGGGTTAACGTGCATGAATAATTCTAGCTGACTATCTAAAATGAATAAGAGAATGCATACATAAATACGAAAATATAACTAACACTGTGATATCGTGATTACTGAATCTGAATACTGACGAAATAACATACTAATAACTAATATAACTGATAGCATAAATAGCTTTATTTGAATATAATTGATAACATGAGTGACTGTGCCTGACATATCAGAATCTGATAGAACTATCTAAGTTCCTTATTGTATCTGAGACGACTGTATCTGACAGTCTTGAATCTGAAGAAATATCTGAGTTCTTTTACTGAGACTGGTACTGAAATTTATGGAGGTAGTATATAACCGACATACCCCTGATACACCATTATGGCTGAGATGGGGTCCAATCTGTAACCCCAATTAGAAGGGTGTCAATACCGCGCCACTAGTAAGGACAAGCTCTGGGCGACCCTTATCTGATAGTGTCCCCAAAAGTGAATGGTGGGCCCCTTATCTGACAGTGCTTATCCACCTCATCAAACCTCATTAGATAGTATTGATGTCTAAACCTATGTTGGCTACATAGTTCTAGAATGCAAGGATGACTTCTAAGGATCACACCCTTATTGATAGTGTGTGTCCCCATCCTTGGGTTCACTCGGTGCTAATTCCTACTCCCATCTGAATCGACACTTAACATAATTTACTGAACGGAACATGAGCAGAGTTACTAAGTTTTGTTAACTGACGGAATACTGCTGATATCTTATAACTGACTGAGTCATGAGATCATAGAGATTTTTCCTGAGTCATAAGACTATCTGAAGTCTAAGTATTCATAGCTTGATTGAGAGTATCGTGAAAACATGACATGGCTCTAGGCGCACAGCTAATGTTTCGAATAAAAGTTCCCCCAGAACTCAAAGGAAGGAAACTGACAAAGAATGACTTACTTGAATATACAATAATCATCATAATACATTTACTGAAGCAGTTCATCAAACATGTGATAGGCATAAGCTTGTACGTACATGGGGATTTCATGATATCATGCAAATTAGACATTTTCCCTTCATCTAGGCATTCAATCAAACACATATTAGGCATAGAATGTGTAAACAACATCATACAAAAATTATCTGTCATGATTCAATTCCAATTTAATAATTCAAGGGTTTAGTCCTAAGGTTTCATGAATCTATACCAATACAAATCAACCCATATAGAATTTAACAATCATTCACGAAATACAATTCAATTACTCATTTTCAACATGAACAAAAGTAGCCCGATCATGAACTTCATAAGAAAATCCATAACTTGAATTTAGAAAAGGGATTCTTGGTCTTCGTGGACGAAAAGAGTCCATGAATGAACACTATGCATACCTTAGTTCGTGATTTCATGAAGATTTATGGTGAAACCTTCTTGAATTTGAAAATACAATAGAAACCCTAGCTTGTTCTTGAGATAAGCTTAAGAGAAAATAGTATATTTTGAGTGAAGAATAGCTAAATCACGAGTTATTGAGTTCAAATAGGGGTAGGAAATTGGCCCTTTTAACCTTGGATGCATCATTTTATTTTAGTAAAATTTTCCCAAACTGAGCCCCTTGCGCGACGCGGTGTTATCATGTCGTGTCACTGGAAATTGACAATAGGGAAATCAGGTATGGCGCGATGCTGAGCCATCACATTTCCCCTTCCTTCATGACTTGGAACTTTGGTGTGGCACAGGGGAAATCACGCTAAGACACTGGAAAAAGGACAATTCTTAATGTGAGTGCTGGCGCGATGCGCCATAATCGCGGACACCTACTGGAAATTCCCAAATGTCATTTCCTTTTGTGGTGCGGTGCGCCACTAAGTAATATGGTGTTGTTTTACAATGAAAACTTGACATAGTCATAACTTCTTACCCGGTTATTAGATTTAAGCGAATCATATATCGATGGAAATCTTAATGAATTTTTCACATAACAAAAAGTGAAAATCTTAATTATACCTCATGGAATAATTATCCTTCACTTTAGAAGCTAATACAAGGCATTTGTGGGATGAAGTTTTCTAGAAATCTTCAGGGTATTACAGCGCTCTTTTCATAACCCAATTTTTTTTTTTGAGAAAATAGCATCAGCCACCCTCAATTTATGCTGATGCAGAATATTGAGTTGTACATTATCTATTTAGATTGCTAACTAGACCAGGGTCAGATACTACTCTTCACATTACTTTTAACTCAACCTCCTAGGCTACTAACAATCCAGCAGTAGTCACCCTCAACTTAGACGATTGACCTAAGTTAAAGTACACAATGTCCATAATTGGACCAGGGCCAAAGCTAAATTCTTAACACCTTATAGAGAGTGAATCAAACTTGTTTGGATAGAAAACAACTACAACAACTCAATAGGGTTGACAAATGGAACACAATGTTTTTGGTGGGTCATTCTTTTAGCGAAGTGGACAAACAATACAAAAAGTCCTACTATCCTCTCTTATTGAGTCAAAACACACGACAACATCTGATGAATGGGCAAGTTGTAGGTTTAAAACTTAGGTCAGAACTACACAAATACTTACCCACACAGGCACTGAGTTAATTTCTATCCTACTAATTTTCGGGATCTCGATCACATAGCTAGGCCTTGCTTTATTACTAAATTCTAATACCATTAATAAAGTCACACATGGTTGCACAATATTTGCCACTTGGTAAGAGAAATTAATTATACAAAAAATGACAAACACAATTTTGCCACCATCAATTGTCATCCACATATGCACAATAAGGTGCCAACAGGAATGGAACTTTTAATTTATGCAACCATATTACCAACCAAATATGAACTGAAAATTCAATAAACAGAACAAGAAAATGAAAAATTAACACTTAGACATGCCAATAATATAGACAACACAGCCCCTCAACAATCACATCCACCCAAAAAAAAAAATTCTTTGTCCTCAAATGTATAATATTTTAAGTACAAGGGATAGGAAAATACTTGTCATGCCTGTTAGTCAATCTGAGGCATCAATGAAGTGTGGGGAGGTGACAGCGTCCTCACCAAGTTCAATGTTGACTCCCATAGTGGTGGAAGTACTCAAAATCTCTCCCTCCAGAGTCAGAGGAAGTACATCTCTGACTGGGTCTGAAATTTGCCCCTTGACTGCGGCTAAACTAGTGGATACTCCAGCTGCCTTGTCTTGAAGCCTTTTCTGCTGCTTCTCTACCTCTCTCCTTGACTTCTTTACTACCCACCATATCTAGTAATCTTTGAATTATTCAGGTGACATGGCTATCAATCTTCATTTCTTCGCTTCTTTCTTAGCAGCTTTTTTAGTCCTTTTGCCTGATGTTGCTACCTTCTTACCTTTGTCCTTGATCGGACGCCCAAATAAGTCCACAAGACCTTCTTCCTCATCACTAGCAACCTGGACTGGATCGAATGTGGTCTGCTATGGATACTAACTTATCTTATCGATATCTGCTCGGAGTTGTCTAACCTCCTCGATTACTTTAGCAAAATCAGGAATGGACATTTTATCCAGCTTTTTGCTTATGCACTCTTCCATGTTGTCCATATGTAGGTGGATGTTTGTGAAGGGGCACAATGCATCCTCCACAATTTTCTCCACAAAGGGTCTGAAATCTTTTCCCCAAATTATTATCTATTTTTTGACCTTATTGACGGTTCGCATAGTCTTTGTGAAGTTATCAGGGTTTAGCCCATACTCAAAAGTTTAGGGTAGGATAAATGCAGAGTCTGGGGTCCCGCCCATCGGCATAGCAGCTGAACCTATAGAGGTTGTAGGAGGGACATACATAGTCAAAGGCAACGGCATACCCACAGGAAAATTTGATGGTTCGGGAACTAGTGCTGACTGAGTTTGTTGGGCTGAAAGTCTATTGATTCACAAATCAAATCTTGAGTCCTCCTTCGTCTTTTCAATGTCCTAATTGTACAGTGTTGGGACCTCGTTGTCTACTCCACGGATCAAAGAAACTTTAGCCTTTATGCATAACTTAGTGATAAGGCATGGAAATAGCAGTGTAGTGTGTCTTGTGAGCACGGAAAAAAACTCATCAGAAATGATGTGCCCAAAATGTATGGTTAACCCTTCTAACAAAGTGGCAATAATCACAGTTCTAGTGCTCTCTAAACGATCATCACCATCTATTGGCATAAGCCTCAATCGCACAATCACCTACTAGAACTTGGCCCTGAAACTTAGTGATTTCTTCGATATTTTTTCATGGGGGTCAAGCAACCATGTAGGATCGCCCCCATCTGTCAGTATCCTGGCTAACCATGGACTTTGTTCAGCCCGTAAAAATATCTGGTACCCCAACTCTGGAATAGCCCCTGGTATCTGATAGTCAGGCCTAAATATAAATTTGTTCCAAGTTCTTTCTAAAATATCAATGTCGACTACTTTTATAGGAACCGTATCAAGATTGTTAATATCGGCAGCTGACGAATCTTTAGGGAATTCATTCTCTAGAAATTCCAAATAGTTGGCAAAAAATTTATGAACCAGGTTTGGTTAGTAAGGTCCAAGTGGCTTGCTCGTCTAGGCCAACTCATATGCATTAAAACGATGCTCAAGTTCTGGATACTTATGCAGGGTTGTTGTGATGATCTGATGCTCCTCAAAAATTGTCCTTTTGATAGGCAACCTATCTATTGGTTCCATCCCTTTTTAGAAAATTTCACGGGCACTCGCTATCTGCCATCTTATGGCTTTCCTTAGTTGTTGATCCTTTCATCAAAAAATATTTGGATTCTCTTATTCTAGGACCATTTCTTAAGCAGGATTAGAAGTTTCAACCCTCACCTCGAGTGGAACTAAAATGGAGGTATTGATGTTGCTACTTTTCACCACCTCATCAGATAAGGAGGATGAAGAAACCACTTGTTGACTTCACCAAGTGTTATGGGATGGTGCATCAGATCGGGCTGCTTCGCCTCTACCTTAGCCTCTGATTTGTGGTAATTTGGGAGACATGGTACCTACAAATATAGCATTTATCAATATATAGTTTTAAACTAGATAAAAGAAATTTTTTTGACCAGCGACACTTAAAGGCGATGGTCCATCGACCTCAATTGTCAGGGTCGCTCCATTAGCTCTTTTTTGCAAAATGTGCGACGATCCAATGCGATGGTCCATCGAGTATGCAATGATCCATCGTGAATACCATCAACTGTAACTGCTCGATGTAACTATTATTTTGACATTTTTTCAAACAACTTGCATACATCTCATATAAGGGTGATTTTTACAACATTTTGATCGATAATACCTCACCCTAACTTGCCATTCTTGGTCCATGGGTTACTCAGACTTCCCCCAAGATAGTATATGCAACATTTTGACTAATATCAATAACATACCAACAAAATTTACAAAATAAATGACTTTGATGCATCGGGTTGTTTTCACCTATTTGATTTCTCATCATTTTGAAGAAAAGGAAAGGAGAATTCATACCTAATTGCTACAGTATTGAATCATTACTTGGTCTTGCACAATACATTTCGAATAGTAGGATGAAGATTTGATTTAGTGAAGTGAACTTATAACTTGTGATGAGAAAATAATAAAGGATGGAGTAGCGTTTAAATAGAAAGGAAAAAAGGGGAGTTCAGATGTTAGAAGGGAACATGAAAAGGCATGGTGCATTGAACAGGTGGGAGTTACTGAACTCTTCAAATTATCAATTTCAAACCATTTAGATCACATAAGAATAAAAAAAAATTGGCTATTTAAACTTATCTGACTTGACCCACATAACTAGGGTTAAATGCGACGGTGAAATCGATGGTCCATCGAGTATGCAATAGTATGTCGGACATCCCATCGCGGCTATCTAGTGAAATAACACTGGAGCAAACCTATGATGGTTCATATAATGGTCCATTGAGCATATGATGGTTAGTTGGATAATTCTGTCACTACATTTCTAGATTCTTGGTTTCTGGACAAGGTTGCGACAATTGCCTGCGGTGGTCCATCGAGCTAGCGATGGTTTGTCAGGTGATTCGCCGGTCATGTGAAACTCCTTTAGATTCTGTTTAATCTGTATTGTTGTGCCTTCATAATTCTACAACCCTTCATCTAGGTGTGGCGACATGCCAATAGGTGTCTTGAAAGCTGTTTCATATGCCCATAATGCATCATCTAGCTTCCTAAACCAATCTTTCCTGCTAGCATTCACAATCTTGGCAAGGATAGCCTTGATTTCTTGATTGGAGATTTCCACTTGCTCACTTGTTTGCGGGTGACATGGCATAGCTACCTTATGTTGCTTAGCTCCATAGTTTGTCAAGGCAGCTCTGAATATCTTATTGCAAAAGTATAATCCTCCATCTCTTATGATGGTATGTGGTACCCCAAAGCAAGAGATAATATTTGTCTTAAAAAATGCAACAGCTTGATTTCCTTTATCATCCACTAGAGCTACATCCTCAACCCATTTTGACACGTATTCAATAGCAACAAGTATGTACTTCATTCCAAATAAGCTCCCGAAGGGCCTCATGAAATTTATGCCCCATACATCAAATAATTCTACATCCAGTATTTTAGACATTGGCATCTCATAGTGCTTTGAGATGGACCCTTTCCATTGACATTGGTCATATCTCTTCACAAACTCATAAACATCCTTGAACAAAGAGGGTCAATAGTAGCCACTCTGAAGTACTATCCTTCCAGTCCGATCACCTACATGGTGACCTCCAACTGGGGAAGCATGGCTTGCTTCCAATACACTCAACATTTCTACTTCTGGGATGCACCATCTAATAATACCATCTGCACATCACCGAAAAAGATATGGCTCATACCATAAGTAATGAGTCATATCATGAAGAAACCTTTTTCTTTGATGAAAGGAAAGATTTTCTTGTACCACCTCACTTACCACATAATTTGCAAAGTCAGCATACCAAGGGAATTTTTCGAGTACTACAGCCAATACTTTCTCATCAAGAAAGGAATTATCAATATCAAGTGCATCTTTTACTGCTTTCTCACCTTTGAGTCTGGATAAGTGATCAGCCACTTGATTCGCACATCCCTTATGATCCTTAACCTTGAAGTCAAATTCCTGAAGTAGCAATACCCACCAGATCAACCTTGGTTTAGAATCCTTCTTTGCCATTAGGTACCTCAAGGCAGCATGTTCAGTGTGTACCACTATCTTGGTACCTAGCAAATATGCCCAAAACTTCTCAAAATCATGCACCACAGCTAGAAGTTCCTGCTCTATGATAGTGTAGTTTTTTTAGCTCCATTTAGTACTTTGCTGGCATAATAAACTGAATGAAATAATTTTTCCTTCTTTTGCCCCAACACAGCTCCGAGGGCAACACTGCTTGCATCACATATTATCTCAAATGTTTTTTACCAGTCCGGTGCAACAATGATAGAGGCCTCAACCAGCTTCCTCTTAAGGCATTCAAATTCCTTAATTCAATCAGCATCAAAGAAGAACTTAGTTTCCTTCCCTAAAAGTTTGCAAAGTGGATTTGCAATTTTAGAAAAGTCTTGTATAAACCACCAGTAAAATCCAGCATGTCTAAGGGAACTACGCACCCTTTTCACTGAGATGGGAGGTGGTAGCTTCTCAATAACCTCTACCTTGGATCAATTGACCTCTATCCCTTTTGCTGAAATTTTTTGCCCGAGAACAATGCCTTCATTCACCATGAAGTGGCATTTCTCCCAATTAACCACAAGATTGAATTCCACACACCTCTGCAAAGCCTTACTCAACTTCTCCAGACATAGCCCAAATGAATCTCCAACCACAGAAAAATCATCCATGAACACCTCCAAGGTGTCCTCTACCATATCTGAGAAAATAGACATCATACACCAATGAAAGGTAGAGGGTGCATTACATAACCCAAATAGCATCCGCTTGAATTCAAAAGTACCATACAGATATGTGAATGTTTTCATCTTCTAATTTTCAGGAGCAATATAGATTTGATTGTAGCCAGAATATCCATCCAAGAAGCAATACCACCTCCTTCCCGCCAACCGATCAAGCATTTGATCCATGAAGGACACTGGGAAGTAGTCCTTTAAAGTCCATGAGTTTAATTTGCGGTAGTACATGCAAACTCTCCAACCAGTCATAGGACTGAGAGGAATCAACTCATTCTTTTCATTTGCAACAACAGTCATGCTGCCTTTCTTGGGCACACATTGAACTGGGCTCACCCATTTGCTATCAAAAATAGGATAAACTACTCCTGAATCTAGCCAATTAATAATTTCCTTCTTAACCACCTCTCGCATTGGTGAGTTAAGTCAGCGTTGATGCTCAATGGTAGGAGTACATTCTTCCTCAAGTTGTATCTTATAAGTGCAGATGCCTAAAGGAATACCAATAATATCAGCAATAGTCAAGCCTATTGCTTTTTTTTATCTTTGAAGCACCAAAATAAGTGGTTCCACCTGCTGCTCACCCAGGTCAGCTGCAATAATAACAGGTAGTGTATTCCTACTACCCGGGAACATATACCTCAAATAACTGTGTAATTCTTTCAGCTCTAACATAGGTGGTTCTTCTATAGAAGGCTTAGCAGGTGGACTAGGATGATTTTCTAAATCCAAGTTCAACTTCTTAGGGGCATATTAGTAAGACCCGCTACACATTAAGGCAAAAACAATCTCCTCATAATCTTCTATACCATCCTGATCAAAATTCATCAACACTGCAGCCAAGGTTTCAACAGTAAATTTTTCTTCTATCGGCACTTCGTGCTCCTCCTTATAATATACATCTACAATGGAAAACACACTCATTTCTTTTTGCTGCTTCATTAATTAGCATACATCAAATCGCACCACTTCATTATTCAGCCTGAATAAGAGCTCATTAGCTCACAAATCAATCAGCACACTATTGATTGTGAGAAAAGGTCGACCCAAGTATATGGGCATCTCAAAATCCACCTCGCAATCCAGAATAATGAAATCCACCGGAAATATAAAACTCCCAACCTTCACCAACACATCATACAAAATACCAACAAGTTATTTGACCGACCTATCCACTATCACAAGTCCCATGTTCGTGGGTGTGGGATCTCCTAAACCCAACTTTTTATAAACAACTAGCGGCATCAGATTGATGTTAGCTCCTAGGCCACAAAGTGCTTTTTCAAAGTTAAGAGGTCCAATAGTGCATGGGATAGTAAATGCTCCCAGATCTTTCCTTTTCTGCATCAGATACCTTACGGAAATAGCACCATAATGATGTAAATTATCCATCAACACAAAACTAACCAACCACTTCTTTGTTACAACATCTTTCATGAACTTTGAGTACACGAGCATTTGCTCTAATACCTCCACCAGTGGTAGATTAATCGTTAAATATTTTAGCATAGCCATAAATTTACTAAACTTGGTGTCATCAACTTTCTTCTTCAACAGATGAGGAAGTGTAGGCGGTGGCTTTGGAAGAGTGATAACCACCACTTCAGTTTGTTTTCCCTTATTCTTCTTCAACTCACCAACCTGTTGACTATTGGATGGTGTGTTATCAATAACCTAATCCAATTTCCTAGATTTCACTGAATAATAAATCTCTTCTTCTTCAACATCATCGACTACAATATTAACCGCAGGCTTACCCATAAGAAGTCCTGCCAATACCTTACCACTTCTAGTAGCGATAGCCATGCAAGAGCCATAATTTCGTGGGTTTTGAATGGTGTCACTTGGCAATGTTCCAGTCTTTCTTTGATTTAAAGCTACCGAGAGTTGGCTCATTTGTTGCCCCAATTGCTTGATGGAGGTGGAGTGTGAGTTCACTAACTGACTCATAGTAAATAAAAATTACTCTTTATGGTATTCACTCCAGAGTTGGTAGCTTCAACTCCATTTAATAATTTCTCCATCATTTGCTCCATGAATATCTTTCTAGAGCTAGTTGTAGCACTATCTCTAATTCGGGAGGTACATATAGTCCACTTCTATCATTCTTACCTTTCCAATTTCCTTGCTCCCTATCCTTATAACCAGCCTTTTCATAGTAGTTCTGACCTTAATTTCCTTGGCTATTGACTTAGAAACCCCCCTAATTATTCAAATAGTTAGCCTCTTCTTCTAAATTAGAATCATTTCTACCTTTAGCTGCAACAGCCTTCACTTTTTCAGTCTTTGCAGATAATACATGCTTGGTCAATAGATCCATCTGCATCTTCAACTGTGCCATGTCTTGATCACGCTCTTTCTTTTTCTTACATTGTTCTGCAGTCATGCCAATAGACACAGTAGGGCTTGCTACAATAAAATCCCTGGTATACTACTCTACTTTTTTCGTCATTTGATCAAGCATCTCTGAGGCCTCCTAAAAGTGAGATCCACAAATCATCCCCCTACAGCATTATTATCAACTGGCTTTGTAATAGAGTTCAAAATCGGACAAAGAGTCTCCATCAGATGAATATCATTCATATTATAGTTTAGACACTGCGACAACTTTTTTTTAACCTCTCCTATATCTCATAAAGGGCTTCAGTTAGGAGCTACCTAAAGTTGCTAATCTCATCCCTCAATAGGACCCTTCTGGAAGGTGGAAAGAACCTTTCTAGGAAAGCCTCTTTCAATTGCCTCCAGTTGGTTATCGAGTCGGGTGTTAGCTTATTAAGCCACAATGTTGCCTCTCCAGACAGAGACAATGGAAATAAATGCACGCGGATGGCTGTAATGCCCCAAAATTGGGTCCCGAGATGTCACATGGTGCTTAGGATCACAAGTGACCCCAAGCTAACCCTTCTACTGGCATAAATCATAAGCAACTGAACAAAAAGTATAAATCTATACAAATCTGCAGAAAATAACTCTTTTCTGAATATGATAGATACAAAACTAAATTTACAAGATTACAACCAAAACTAAAATAGAATACATCAACGTCTACTGACTGTCTATGAAGCCTCTACTAGTACTGACTGTAGGTAGCCGGGTCATGACTCCCAACTAACCCAACTCAATACGACTGAATAAAGAAAATACAACACTTCTCGAACTGTATAACTAACTCAAGCCCTTGAATCAAAAGGACTTATCACCTGCTAACTGGATACCACGAACTGACTGGATCTGAAGGTGCAACTATACCTTGTACCTACATTACGAGAAAATATAGCCCACATACGAATAGAAAATGTCAGTACCATGGAAAAGTATGATTCTATGGGGGTGCAATATATATATAAAATAATATCTCAATATCATCACAATTTATAAAATTATTCAAGCTGATATAGATGACTCACTTAGCTCGAATTAAATCATCAAAATCATGGATGAATAATACATGTAAAGTAAAATAAGTGAGTCATTACAATACGTTCTCAATTCACTTTCATCTCAATTTCAAATCATCAAAACAATTAAATCTCATGTCAATTCTCTTTAGAATATATTTATTAAATCTTTTAAGAATAATGACTTTCTCAAACTCAGCCTTTTAAGCAAATATATTTTCATCTCAAATAGAAGAGTACACACACACACATTGGGAGTCTCTCATAACCGACATGAACCATGTGAGATACATGGAGAACAACGTCCAACCCACTTGCCATCGGAGTAGGACCTTAATCTTTTATTCACTAATGATCACTATATCAAGTAGCCTTAGGCTCATATCCTACGGGGATACGTAGTTCTAGGGAAGTACCAATCACAGCTATACCTCCTACTCAGTGCAAAAGACTACTCCCAGACTTAGCTCAGATCATTTAAAAAGAAATAACACAATTCAGCAATTCATATCGGGAACCGTCATGCTACCCCTTTTCCATAATAAAATCAAAATGTGGATTTATTTTCTCATTCGAGTTCAAAAATAACTCTTTCAAGACCAAAAGATCAAATAATTCAAATATCAAGGTGTGTATAACACATTACGTCACCAAAGATCATAACCTCAAAGAGGCTTTAAATCCCATATATCAACATTGAGCAAAATACTTCAAGATTCATAGTTTATATAGCAACCATATATAATTCATACAAAATATGAAATCATAACTTTAAACATGATATTATCATCAAACTTCATGGAATTTAACTTCAAGGCATCAAAATATCATAGTTTCTTGAACAAAATATAATATATAAGTTTCCATCTCAAATTCATAGTAAAGCATATAAATTCATGTATATTGGTAAAGGTAAACTTCAATTTAGGCACAAGAACGAAAGAAGGCTCTTGTTGAAAACCCCACATACCTTTATGGTAATGGATTCATTGAAAGATTGGACCTTTAAGCTTGATTGAAAGAATCCTTGTAGAGAACTTTGAATTCGGTGCTTAACTTCTTGATTCTTGAGAGGTAAACTGATATTTTGTTCTTGGTAAGAGAGAAAGGGGTTTAGATCATAACTTGACTGATTTAGGGCTTAGGGATTGTAATTATGTTTTTAAAAACCCCTATCAATGATTTGGAGTGATTAGGGACGGTTTAGGGGTGTGAAATGACTTCAACATCCTTGATATAAGTCAAAATGGAGTGATTTGGCACTTGGAACTGAATTAGGCGGTGCCCAAGTAATCATACAAGCCAGGTTGGGCAGCTCCTAACTAATCACCTAAGTTTGGTTGGGCGGCGCCTAACCAATCGTATACCCTTACTATCTCTCACAAAAATGGGCATAACTCCTTGCTCGGGTATTGGACTTTTGCAAAATTGGTATCGTTGGAAAGTTAATTGAATTATCTACAATTTGGTAGGTTTGGGATGAAAAATTCCATGTATATAAAGAGATATACACGTTTTAAATTGACCCTTGCAGAATCAAATGTCAAACTTTGGATGAATCAATTGGTCTTAGCTCAACTTTGTTCTAGGTCATTGCTATGAACATTTTTCACCTCTAAACTACTCCATAGAGTAGGATAATGATCATTAAACTTGTATTCACATTCAACTCATTTGGATTAGAGCTAAGGCGCGCAGGAACGACAGTTAGAATTCTAGGACGAAAATACAGGTTATTACATTATCTCGCCCTTGGGAACATTCGTCCTCGAATGTAGATACTTAAGCTGAAACACAGAGGAATCTCAGTCTTTAAGCTAACTTGTACAACTAATACAAACTAAATCACTGAATCTCAAACATAATGATTCACTAAACTGAACTGCATGTTCCTGAATTCTCATGAATATAATTATATGGCTAAGATTGAAACGAGAGTGTCAACTTATGAGTAACAATTACTTTGCACTGGATCTGATCTCATGAGAATGGATGAGAGGTTTATGACATGAAAACTTGGGGCATTACAACATCCCCCTTTTCGGATCGTTCGTCCCCGAATGATAATAATTTAATGAAAATACTAGGAAGAGACTGTGATACTACACAGGATACTTACGAACTGAATCATGACTTAATATCTAAAACTGAAACTGATGCATGAACTGAGCTAAATTTATAATTTAATTGGACAAAAACACATTTCCTCTTGGAAGGTACATACGTATAAGTCTGCGGATAGTAAGACTAGCTGGAAAATTAAGAATCTATAGGAGCTTATCTCCTTGCTTGCTAAACTAGATTACAGTCTTTATGGACTGGATCATACTGACTACCCATACTCAAATGGAGTATTTCTTCAGCACTTTTCTACGAAATTCTATTGACATTAGGGAGCAAAGAATTTTGGGCATGCTCTGAACAAGACATTTGACTAAGGATATACAACATTGATATAACTCTATAGCATGGAATATAATTATATAACTCAAAAACTAGGATAGGATCTCTAGGCTGTAGGCAACACAACTTCTTACTTTCAAGCTTAGCATCACTTCTCAAATGCTCTCTCAACTATACTATTCCCCTTAAATACCATACTCATTTGATTCAACTTATAATTCTCATATTGGCACCGCAAAATATTTCTACTAAGGTCTAAAATAAACTAAGTTCTCTCACCATGATCAAGCCTAACACTAAATCATAAGATACAACATTCCAAACCACAATACTAGTCTAAACTACAAGGTTCAATATTCTATATCTTCTTAGAGCTCACACCCTAAGAATAACATGCCTTACCACATCAAGGACTAATTTAAAACTCTTGATATGGATTCACTAGTGCGAATTGCATACATTATCTTACACGCAACATGACATTCAAGCCTATCATTAAAAATCACATATAACTTTAAGGCAAATACCCCTAAAGGCATACTTCGCATATTCTCTAAACCTTTATCAACAACAATTTTCTTGTACTATTCTTAAAAACATACACACAATTTCTAACTAACCATGACATGTATGAAAGACTTGGCCTCAACCTTACTTTACACTTTATCCTTAGATAGAAAAGCATAAATAATCTTTCTTAATGAGGGTCGTCAACTCTCTCACATATAAACCATTGCTTATCCACTATCATCACCACTATCTTAACATAGGAAGAGGTCACTGAAGGGCTAACACATATGAACTAGAAGCACGAAAACTACAATACATAACATTAACACTTATCTTTGTCCTGAGGAATAAAATATCAAAGGCATGGATTCATTAAAAAAATCTAAGTTGAGGACATGCATGATATAATGCGAACTTTACTAGTATCATGATTTTAAAAACTGGTCATACTCTAAAACATGAGTTTATACTTATCATGAGCTATTCAACATAAGACTGGTGGAGTTCATAGATTCATAAGAGATAACTTGAATCACAGAGTGAAGTTGTTACATGCTTGCTAGAAGCTGAGAATGGCCTTGAGCACACATGATAGGTATAGGCATAAGCCTGTGGAATGGATTTGTCAAGCAAGTGATGGATTTGGTGTTGTAATGACTGAAATCCAAGGGATACTCTAGAGTAACAAGGGTTCACTATCTCATCATAACTCATTATTGACATGTATCACAATCTAATTCTCAAAACTCGATTTGGTTCTTCACTAACCATCTCCCCCTTAGGTCAAAGTTGGTATTCTAAGTATGATGGTCTACTCCATATCCTCGAGATTAAGCCATAATTTCATCATTCTATTATCTACACATAAATGCTAAACTCACAAGAATGAACTAATTTCGAACTTACCGACTTCATTCTTGAACAACCCATCCATATGCCATCCTTAATTCCTAGCTTTAATAATCATCATCAAAGACTTACACTCATTTGCAACCATATCCAAATCTCTAATCACATAATCATAGACTACCAAGATCACACTTCTATACTCATATTTTTCCCAAACCATGAGAATAAAATCATACTAAAAAGACTCAACATCTTCAATCATAACTCCTTAACTTATCTATGAAGAACAACATAAATTATCTAACTAGACTTTCTCCACCTAGCAACTCAACATTATTACTAACCGCACAATATACAATAATCCTTAAAAAAATAATACAACCCTATAGAACCTTGGGCACACCTCTACATCATACTTAATTACGAACACATGATCTTACACTCTTGCATACACTGTTCAGGCCTACTAGATCACCTCCATATAACTAGCATCAACCGCCGAACCATCAACTGTTCAAACTTAATGTCTAGAGCTAAACATAATTTATAACCCAATCTCACACACAATTTTCACTTCAAAACTATAGAACACAACATTAAGAAAAACTAGTATACAATGACAATCGATCATTATCATATGGCCTATCTTATTCATAATCTGTTAACACATCTTCCTTCTTCACATCATTACTATTTACCCTCTTCACACCTAAATTACTTTCATAGATTTATAAATTTTAACTAAACTTCCTCTTGCAATATCAGGAAAGCCAAAATTAACAATACTCAACCACCAAGTACTTCCATCAAAACCTATACTTTCCTAGCACAACAAATACCATCAATAACTCTTTTCATACTTCAAGCATAAAACAATCCACCTTAACTAATAATCTCCTTCTCTAACTTCACTAAACTAACAAACAAGGGTATATAACTTCATTACTAATTCAATCATACGCAAAAATTCAGCTATACATATTTAATAAATCGCCCTTACCACCATTCTTCCCACTACACTTCTAAACCCACAAGTTCAACTAACACATGACTTTCAACTAAACATTACTACTTCTGTCACTACACAGAAACCCACACTTTCAACTAACACAAGAACAACAAGATAAACATTAAGTTGCTAGTGAATCAAAATAGGCCTCACACGGCTTCACTAGACTTTACTTTTGTATTTTGAACAAGAAAATTAGATGAATAACAAAGAAACTATGCTAGTGAATCAAAATAGGCCTCACACGGCTTCACTGGACTTTGATTTTTCACAATCATTATGATAACAAGATTACATAATACAAGAGATAGAAACTTGACACACAATATTCAATGATCTAAGAATACACCTTACTCTGTCTTAAATAAATAACTCATAAGAACAAGGGTATAACTTCAAATATGATCGGCTTATAACATACTAGAAGGCTTCTCTCAAGCCACTTTATGAAACTTTTGAAACTTCTACTAGCAATTATAAAAGCATTATCTGACGAGGAACTGGAACTTGCCAAACATGTTACTTCAAGGACATAGATAGAGAAGTATAGATTATCACTATGGATTATGAAGAGAAATTCGAAAGCACATCTGACTCAGTCTTTGTTCATAATTTCTACAAGCCTAATAAGGCATTTCAATTTCCGAAACTCAAAAGTACTAACAGGATACTTTCTATCTCTCTTACAGTCCTATAACTATCTATGGAGAATGAAGCTCAACTATTTTTGATACCTTGGAAATAAGGAAGAGTTAGCCAGAATAGAGTAAGATAAGAATTTATATAAGTTTCTTAGAGAACCTTTTCATGGCACGGTCCAAGACTTGACAGAAGGGAAACATTTCCTAAATGTCCTGTAGCCTCTCGAAGAAAAGTACAAGAATCTCCGTACCGTTATGCAAGACTCTACTAGACATGGCTTCATAGACACCCTAGGATACTTGAACTCTGTGCTCTAATACCAAGTTTGTAACGCCCTAAAATTGGGTCCCGAGATGTCACATGGTGCGTAGGATCACAAGTGACCCCAAGCTAGCCCTTCTACTGGCATAACTTATAAGCAACTGAACAAAAAGTATAAATCTATGCAAATTTGCAGAAAATAACTCTTTTCTGAATATGATAGATACAAAACTAAATTTAAAAGATTACAACCAAAAGTGAAATAGAATACATCAACTTTTACTAACAGTCTATGAAGCCTCTACTAGTACTAACTGTAGGTAGCCAGGTCATGTCTCCCGACTAACCCAACTCAATACGACTAAATAAAGAAAATACAACACTTCTCAAACTATATAACTAACTCAAGCCCTTGAATCAAAAGGACTCATCACCTACTGACTGGATACTATGACCTGACTGGATCTGAAGGTGCAACTATACCTTGTACCTACATTCCGAGAAAATGTAGCCCACATACAAATATATGGGTCAATACCATGGAAAAGTACCGAGTATATGGGGGTGCAATATATATATAAAATAATATCTTAATATCATCACAGTTTATAAAATTATGTATGCTAATATAGATGACTCACTTAGATCAAATTAAATCATCAAAATCATGGATGAATAATACATGTAAAGTAAAATAAGTGAGTCATTACAATACGTTCTCAATTCACTTTCTTCTCAATTTCAAATCATCAAAACAATCAAATCTCATGTCAATTTTCTTTAGAATATATTCATTAAATCTTTTATGAATAATGACTTTCTCAAACTCAGATTTTTAAGCAAATATGTTTTCATCTCAAATAGAAGAGTGCATACACACACATTGGGAGTCTCTCATAACCGACATAAACCATGTGAGCTACATGAAGTCCAATATCCCCCAAGTTGGGGAGAGCTGTCCTATCCTTGCCATCGGAGTACGACCTTAATTCTTATTCACTAGTGATCACTATATCAAGCAGCCTTAGGCTCACATCCAACAGGGGCATATAGTTCTAAGAAACTATCAATTATAGCTATACCTCCCACTCGGTGCTAAAGACTACTCCCATACTTAGCTCAGATCATTTTAAAAGAAAATCCTCAACAACACAATTCAGCAATTCATATCGGGAGCCGTCATGCTACTCTTTTTTCATAATAAAATCAACATATGGATTTCTTTTCTCATTCGAGTTCAAAAATAATTCTTTCAAGACCAAAAGGTCAAATCATTCAAATATCAAGGTGTGTATAACACATTACGTCACCAAAGATCATAATCTCAAAGAGGGTTTAAATCCCATATATCAACATTGAGCAAAATACTTCAAGATTCATACTTTATGTAGCAACCATATATAATTCATACAAAATATGAAATTATAACTTTAAACATGATATTATCATCAAATTTCATGGAATTAAACTTCGAGGCATCAAAATATCATAGTTTCTTGAACAAAATATAATATATAAGTTTTCATCTCAAATTCATAGTAAAGCATATAAATTCATGTATATTTGTAAATGTAAACTTCAATTTGGGCACAAGAATGAAAGAAGGCTCTTGTTGAAAACCCCACATACCTTTATGGTTATGGATTCGTTGAAAGATTGGACCTTTAAGTTTGATTGAAAGAATCCTTGTAGAGAACTTTGAATTTGGAGCTTAACTTCTTGATTCTTGGGAGGTAAACTGAGATTTTATTCTTGAGAAGAGAGGAAGGGTTTTGGATCATAACTTGACTAATTTAGGTCTTAGGGATTGTAATTATTTGTTTAAAAACCCCTATCAATGCAGCTAGTCTCTCAACATCTTAGGGTTCTATCAGTCTACCAATAAGTTGCAGTTCGAAATATATTGGTAATAACAGTACACCCAATATACATGTACTTGGCATACACAACAATTTCCCTACACAAACAAAAATAAAAAATAAAAATAAAATTTGGAAAACTTGACCAAAGGTCAATTGACAAACACAAACTTAATTGACAACCACATTCCCCAGCAACGGCACCAAAATTTGATACACCCAAATTACAACTCTCTTATGAGAGAGTAATCAGTCATTGTCAAATATAGAAACCCAAATAGTTTGAGTGTCGAATCCCATAGGGAATACTGTGTTCAGTAAGTACTGTGATTGTTATTAGACTGTTGATCTAAGGCTCCAAAATAACAAGGGGTTTGGAAATGTTACCAGTGCTCTTTTGTATTTGTGTTACACAAAAGTCCATCTACTGAGAGTGAATGTAGATGTAATTCCAATGAGAATGAATTAACTTGAGTTATGCTCACCAAGATGTTCAAACAATTAGGGTTATGAGTTTGTGTTCAAATTCTAACTTATGTATCCAATTTGCAAGAATTATTGAATTCTAAAGATTAACCACTTGTTTTTCAACCTAATGAGTATTTCACCCTTTATTTCTCTCAAAATTAAAGGGTTCATGCATTATTTAATAAAACTCTCATGAGGGTTGATCCTGTTAAGGCATCAATCAGTTAATCCCAAAGGGTAAACCTATGGAGTTTATGGGAATCACTGCTTTTCCTAACATCCACTTTCTTATCAGACAAGTGGAGTCCATGGGCTCACTTCTCAAGTTTAAAACCAACAGATGACATTAAAATGAAGAAAGATTCATGTAATTTTGATAGATGTTATAAAACAAACCCATTCACAACCCCAAAGTAATTCTCTACATCAAGGCTCCCATAACTTTAGTTATGAGAGTTTAGCTACTCATCTCCATGTCAGAAATCAAAGTTATGTTGATGTTCATAAATAAATTTAGAAGACTACTTATAAAAGTCACAATATTGATCTTCTCAATCTTCGATGGAAACTATGAAAACTAGTAATCACCACTCAATCTCTAGGTCCAAATCTCAATAAAAAGTAGTACAAAGCTCTCAATAGAGGAGAAAGTATGAAACTAAAGATAAAAGATACGGAATAAATCCTAATACTTGGTATTTATATGATTCCAGAACTGGGGTTTTAAAATTGAAACTCAGATTCTCCACATCTTGGTCAACGGGTCAAGTTACGGTCCATCGTAGGTCTGATGGTTCATCACTTGCATCATCACAGGGTGTCTAGTGACTCCATGTTATGCTTCTAGGTGATGGTCCATCTCAGGTCCGACGTTCCATCACCAACATCAACGTAGGGTGTTAGTGACTCCATATTCTGCTTTTAGGCGACGGGTCAAGCAACGGTCCATTGCAGGTCCGACAGTCTACTACCTACATCATCATAGGACTTCTAGTGATGATTCCTTCTGTATTATGGTGATGGTTCACACCAACGGTTTATCGCAGGACCGTCCAGATTCTATGTTGCTTTTTGTCGACGGTTTAGACCAATGGATCGTCGCAAGGTTGATAGTCCATCTCTTAACTCATCGCTGCTTAATTTAACTTTGTTTTGCTTAGATTTTCTAAGTTATCCTTCACAATAATCCTTACCCTAAAAACACTAAAATACTATGTTAAATACAACCATGGTTTCTTGAAAACACACAATTATCCTAAGTAAAAGGCCTAAAATGTTCCATCAAAAGCCGGGACATCAACCTTCTTGCTTACTATACCCTTTGGCCACAAGCCTAGACTTATACCTCTCAACTTAACTATTAGGATAAAAGTTCACCCTACATACCCACTTGAAACCAATGGGAACCTTGCCAAGAGGTAGAGGAACAAAAGACCAAGTCTGATTGTCTTCATGATCTTTCATTTCTTCTTGCACAGTAGTGATCAACTTTGGATCAAGATAAGCTTTCTTGTAAGAAGTACATTTTGAGACAAATGAGTAAGTATCAAGAGAATCTCTATACTTAAGGGATAAGAAGTTATACAGAACAATCTGAGAAAATGGATACAAGTGGGATTTAATAGGTTTTGAGGGTAAGACATAATCAAATAACTACACGGGTGGTGTAGAACTTTTTGTAGACTTTCTTAGAGGAGGTGATGAAGCAGGAATAGAGCAAAAAGGTACAGGATAAGAGAAATCAGACAAAGTAGGTATAGGAAAAGGAAAAGGGGAAGATACAGCTAGTATAGTTGTGTTGAATCATCCACAAAGTCTAGAACGGGAAATAAAGGCTGAGGACTGGAGATCAAATGTTTAAAAAGGAAAATAGTTTCTTGAAATACAATATCTCTGCTGATGAAAATAAATTTAAAAGTAATATTATATAATAGATATCATTTTTGAACTGAGGAGTTACCAAGATGTACTGCAAGATAGGATTTAGGTGAAAACTTGTCATATCTTTTTACATCAGTAACATAACATAAGATCCAAATACTCTAAAGTGATGCAAATAAGGTGCCTTATGAAACAACCTTTCAAGAGGGGATATATCATTCAGTGGAACAGAAGGTAATCTATTTAAGATATAAATAGAAGAAGACAGATGCTCACACAGAACTTAAGTGGAAGAAACACTTGATATCAAGTATATACCTATGTGTTCTCTTAATAACTCCATTTTGTCCAGGTTTACAAATAGGAAATTTGATGAATCACACCATTCTACTTAAACAAGGCAATAACTTGATAGTTAAAGAACTCTGTACCATTGTTAGTTCTAAAGCATTTCACCCTAACACCGAATTGATTCTTCACCATAAGAATAAAATCTCTAAGTACAATAATATAATAAGCCTTACTAGTTAGTAAAACAAATCTAGGTATATATGGAAAAATCATTTACCAAGGCCAAGAAATATCTTTTATCATCATGATTTGCTACTCTATAAAGCCCCTATATATTGATGAGTAGTAAATTTACCACTCATTGACATTTGGTTTATGCATACACTACTATGTTTGGAAGGTATGAATGAGATGAAAATGTCATGAAATTACACTAATTCTCATGTGTTGCAGGTATACAAATGCTGAGATGAAAAAAGGCAAAATGAGCTAAAAGAGGATTAAAGTAGGAAGAGAATTTAAAAGGCTAGAAAACCTATACAGACTGGGCCTCAGCTACCACGATCGTGGATTGGCCACCGCAATCACGGTAAGTCAAGAAGTAAGCAGGTTGCGATCGCTTGAAGAATTCAGCGATCGCAAAGTTGTGATCATGGTAGATTAACATGAGATCATAGGATAGTGGGATTTTCATCTAGGGGCAAAGTTTTAAAATCACATAGTTGACCCTAAATTCTCATAAAAAGAGCTTAAAAACCCTTATTCCATTCATTCATTGTACATTCAACACTACCTCCGTCCTTAGTTTAGGGTTTTGTAATTTCTTGGAGCTTGGAGCTTAAATTTGTACTAATCTTTAGTTAAGAAGACATTAGAGTGACATCTAACTGAAGAATTGGCAAATCCCATCGAGGATTTACTGAAACTTAAAGTGTGGTTTGCATTCTCTTTAGTTTTCATGAATTAAATTAATGGAAATTTTTATCTATTTTTATTTATTATCATCATGCGTAGCTATTTCTTTCTCTTGGGATATGTTAGAATAGGGTGAAATTATGTGTGGGTTGTGATTCATTTATGCATATGCTAATTTGTTGGAGATGGTTTCTTCTATTGCTTGATTAAATTGGTTGGTATTTATGGAAGAAATCCCCAAATACCCAAATGGGTTTGATGGGGTAAAATCTCAAACTCTTAAAATCTTAAACTATTCTTGAAAGAGAGGTTTGGGTGAATTTTTGGAATTGATATCATTCTTTAAAGAGGGATATGGGAACCAAGGCAACAGTAGACAATTTATGGGCATAGATTGCTAATTTTCACCATCTTATACTTAAGGGTGATTATGAGGTTGACTATTCCATGTGTATCATCCTAGAAATATGAAACACCCTAGTTTCTGGACCTTAGAAAATTTCATGGAATTCTGATCTTGGGACCTAATACAACTTATGGGTACGAACCATATGTTGGGGTACAGATGGTATAGTTCGATAGTTTACTGACCAGTGGTGGTTGGTGGGATGGATTTTTATTACTGGAATGGATACGACTTAGGGATATGAGTCGTTTTAATGGTTACGGATTCTTTGGTTCCTTAACTTAATATTAGACTTGGTTACTTAGGTTGGATATGAGTACGAGTGGCTCATCATGAGCCGTAATCTAGGGTATGACTCATACTAGGGACTTGTATGGTAGACAGTGTTTAATCCTTCAAGTATATTATTCTACCACGGATACGGGTCATCAATATAGATTGTATATTGTGGTTACAACTTGGTAAGATGGGTCATATATTGGAAATTATTTGGTCCAAGGGTTGGGTTTTATGATATAAGTGTTGGATACTAATCGTATCAGAGGGTATGACTCCTGTGGGTCAGTCGTATCCCTGTGACGAGATTTTGGTGCAACTTAAGTAGGGGTATTCTAGACATTTTCCCACTTATCCTAATAGGTTCCCACGACTTGTAACATACTTTGAAGGTTATTTACCTTATTTTTCTATTTATTAACACTTAGAAACTCTTTCTAAACACTCCATAATTCTCTCAATAGCTTTTGGGCAAGGGAAGCTAGGTTTTCAACTAAAGGATCTATTTAGGGCTTGTTTTGGTGATTTTTTTCCATCATAATCTTGGTTTAAGGCATGTTATCTTCCCTTGTTATTAATTTTACTTAAAGGCATGGTTTACATAAATGTTTTCATGGTTTTACTATTACCTAATTTTGACTTTCAAATATGATTTGGGGGGTTTTATGTTAAATGGTTGATTATGGTTTCCCATGGTTTTAGTTATGCTTTTATATGAATTAATGGTAGTTTTGGATAACTGAATTGCATGGGAATGGTTTATTGTTAATTGTAATTGGTTTTTGTTATATTATGCCCCCAATGTGTTTGACAAAATGCTTATAAAGATATTTTCATTGCATTGACTTCTTTTAATGGAACTCTTGCATGTTTTAAAACTTGGTAAAGGAATTATTCATGGTCTAAATGGTTTGGAAATGCTAAAAGATAATTGGTTATGCTTGTGGGGAATATGAAAGTCGCCCAAGTGGTTTAATATTATAAATGGAAGGGCACTTGAAAGTCCCCTTAAACCTATAAATGATTTCTATGGATGATACTTGCAAGTAAGGGTTGGTATGACGATACCAATATCAATGGAATTGGTTAATAAATGGATAATGGTTTGGTTATTTGAAATTTAATTGGGCAATAATGGTGGGAGGTGTATCTAATCCGTGGAAGGTAGAGGACCTAGGGAACCAAAATTGGAAACTCATATTTGCCAATATGAGGTTACTCTTGGTGACCATGTGCATGATGTCACACTTTATTTTGGGGATGTACTAGTCATCCCATCAGATACTTCTCTATTCGTGCAGCTACATGCACTGAGGTCATTTTAATAGGGAAAGATGAGCCCATATAGCTTGTGGGTGGTTTAGGATGGCAAAGCTACACAGCCCAGGTAAAAGTTTTAAAGACATGCTAAGCCCAGTCCCTTTTTCCGGCATAGTTCTATATATATGTAAGGTTGTGCGCATATGGATGGATTTACTTGGTTTTATAAATGGAATTATTTTATCCTTACTAGGATATCATTCTAGCGGTCACTCGCTAACCTCGTCTACCAGTGGTTGCATACCACGCTGTGTAGGAATCGATTATTTTACTCCTTCTACATAGTGATTAACTCGATGACAATATTGGACTATAGTGTGAGCTTCCATCCTTTAGAAAGGCTATATTTCATGTTATGGATATTTCTAGACATCTTAGTTTTATTTTGGACATTGGTTTTGGCTATGGTTGGGACCATGTCCCAATTGGATTTTATTACTCTTATGGTTAGAGGCTTTATGGTACTTCTGTAGGTTAGAATGGGCGAGATCGGTATAGGTGTTGGCCTTGTCATTATAATTAACTGAAGGGCTGACATCATTGGAATATATTGTTAGTTGTTCCATCCTATTTCATTTTGGGATTAATTATATTAGGTTTTGGAACATCTTTGGTTATGGCCTGGTTTATGGCCTTTGTTTGGTATGGTTAGGTTTATAGTTATGGGATGGTTGAACTCAGCTGGGTCAATCAGGATTATGATCTATTCCCAGAGTCTTTATGTGAGAAGTAACTCTACTTTGTTACATACTCTAAATTCAGCCAACTCAAGGCAGGCGGGTAGAGGTTAGGTTGGGTAACGGGGGTAGTCTCTGATTTGAGATGAACTTGGGATGCCCATTATGCAAAGGACCCAGGGCGGGTCATGTCAAAATAGGGATACCCAATTGAGGTATTTGGGTGGCTTTAATTGACACATTCTTTAGGTACTCAAAAGGTTCAATGAGTGACAGCTTTGATGTTTTGTTGAAGAACTATCCTCGAAAACTTTAAACCTAGCTTACCACATTGTCAATGATTAGATTTTGCACTGAACTATCATGTTCTCATGTATAACTTTCCCCTAGGAAACTATAATCCCAAGATCTACACCTAATTGATTAGGCTCTAATTATTCTTAGTCTCAAATTAGTCCCTTAGAAGCCCAAGAATTGTTTTCACATTTTAAAAGATTGAAAACCCCCAAACTAATTTTTATCATAGGTTTGAACTTAGCACGTAGCTTTTATTTTGAACTTAGTCAGTCTCCTCTCACATTGTTCCACGTGGATTTGACCTAACTATTTGTTGGGTAAATATATTGACAACGACTGCCTTGTACTTAAATTTTTGTATAGGTTGAGCGTTATCAAAAAATGGCGCCGTTGCTGGGAAATAATTTGGCATATTGAGATAGTTTGGAATTCTATCTTGCTTGAATTCAAACTAGTAAATATTTGTTTGTGATTTCTTTTGTTTCTTATGTTAGGTAAATTTTTTGTTTTTGTATAGCTTTCTCTATAGCATCTCGAGACTACTATGATTTTGGTAGTTGAAAGTCCTATCTTGACGATCCATGTCCATATTGTGAAGGACCCCACTTTGGGAGAGATTATAGATATGCTACTTAGAGAGAAATAGAATCACCATCCCGATCCTATTGGGGGTATAATTGTTCTTTATGTGGTGCTCGAGATGGACATTGGAGTAATTGTCCCAATGCCTCCCCTTAATTTCAAAATTGCATCCTTAGTAACACCCTCATCTTGAAATAGACTAGAGTATTCATGAAAGATGTGCTTTTCTACTTCTTTTGACTCTAGTACCATTTCCTAGATCTTAGCATATTCCATAATATATTGTTTGGTTTGTTGGGAAGTCTTCAAGGCTTTGTTGCTATCAAGATCATCATCATAGCTTGGTTTCTCTTCTTGATCCACCTCTTCCTGTGAAATGGGCAAGACATTGATATTTGCAAGATTTATTGACTCAACTATTTTTGCTATCTTGGCAATTTCCCTTCCAAATGCCTCATTATATTGATGCATGTCTTGTACATTCCCCCCCATTATAGTCACCCGGTCCAAAATAGTTTGAAGCATTGCTTCAAAACTATTGGACCCGGTATGTTTCTATTCCTTCTTCTAATCATAAAACCTATCAAACTTATAAGAAGAACTAGCATTTTGGGTAGCATAATAAGGGGAGGAGGTAGACCTCGTTCAAACCACTTCTAAACATTATGCTTAGAGGATATGATAAGAATCTATATACCTAGGCAAATGGAGGAAAATAGGAAAAAAAAGAACCATCCCTACATTTTGGAATTTAACATTTTGAAAGAGAACATGGGTACCCCACATTTAAAGGCTAAGGAGCTTGACTTCCTATGTGTAACTAGTTGCCTATTAATGTTTCAACCTTTACCCAAAGAGTCGAATAGAAAGTTTTATATGAAGTTAGGTGAAAGGTTTAAGTATTCAAAGTGGCGCGATAGACCATGTATCGTTGTCCCCTCACCCTTTCCCAAAGTACCTCAAAGATGCATTGATCAAAAATTGGGCAGGAAATTCAAATCCTCTAATTGGAGACATAAATATGGATAAAAGGCATTGTGCTATGATGTTAAATCAAGAGCTTAATGGGAGGCAACCCATCGATTTCATATTTTCATTTTTATATTTTTGAATGTCACAATAGTTTTGATGCTTCGTAGGTGTTTTGGACATATTGGAAAGCAAAAATAAGGGAAACCAAGCTTTCAACAGTGGAAGCAATGCAAGAAAATAGGGCTGAATAGGGGAAAAATATATCTCAGATATCGTAGTCACGATCCTAGAATTGCGATTGTGGTAGCGTGAACGCAGCCAGTCCTATCGCGATCGTAGAATGATTCTATTATCAATCCTCGCTAAATCACAGAGATCCCTTCTGGCCCTTCTTATGTGCTTGTTTTCATAATTCACTCTTGGTTGATAGTATGAATACCTAGTTCACACCAAGTATAGAAACTTTGTGAATTGATCATTTCAGTTTCAGTTTTGTTTCTCCTTTAATAATGATGATGGGCGAGCCTTTCCCTATGATTCATTGAGTGACGACATTCTTAAGGTAAAAATGTCGTGATTGTTTTTTGAGTCATAAATGCAGGGGAATTCTAAGTACCCGTAGCGTTTAAACTTTAAATACAAGGGAAGTCTGAGTACTTATGGAATTGTGAATTCGGGCATTGCACTCATACCTATGGCGAAGTCAGAGTATCCATATAGTATGCTCATATGAAATCCAAAATGTGATATGAAGGCTTGGGTTGATACCATATTTAGCAAATTATGCATGGTACAAATGAAAAACAATCACCCTCCTCCATCCAAAAAAAAATTTGAAAAAATCAAAGGGTATGGATATGAGCTGCCTTGAGATAATGCTCTTTCTCTTTTTGTGACACCAAATTTTTGACTTGTGTAAATTTATAAATAATCCTTTGTTTTGTCTCTACTGGGAGGGGAAATTGAACCTTCTTGGAAAATTTTCATGCCATATGTGGTGAGTTTATTTGTTCAAACCTCATGTGTACTTATACTATCTAGAACTTGCCTCGTAAGTCTCTCAAGGCTAATTGTGATTGTACTTGGTTGGTGAGATGATCTTACGCTATTTTTTTAACGATGAAAGTCCACTTTAACCTATAAAGCCTACCCGTACATTGATGTTATCCCTAGTCACCCATTTTGAGACTTTAAACCTTTCCTTGGGAAACACATTGCAAGTCATGAGCCTTTCAAATTTTATCCCTTGTTTGAACCCTACCCTCCTTGAACTTGAAAATGAAACTTGAGACCATGAGCCTAAGTTGGGGGTGGTAGTGATTATAAGAAGGTAACCTTGGTCTACAAAGTTGTGAGTGCCTATAAGCATAAGCATTAAGATCTCCAACCAAGTACCTTCATCATAGTGGCGATAAATAATTAGGGCAAGCATATGGTATGGTATTTGTTAGCATCGAGAGTTCTTGAGAGAGGGAGTCTTTCGAACTTAACTTCCTTATTGCATATTTGATAACTTGGTGTGTCAAATTTTCTTTCTTGTGAGGAGGTATGTGAAAAAGTTAAGGTGTGTGATTTTTTCATCTCCCAAAAAATGAGAAAAAAATAGAGTATAATGTGGTTAAAGTCACAAGGTAAGTCATTTCTAGAGTATTAATGATTGTTTCATGGTCTTTCTTTAAAGTCTTGTGCATCCTATAAAATTGTATCTTATGTTAAGGGATGTCTTTATATTGACTTTAACCAAGTGTTAAAAGTTATGTATTGTAGCAATCAAGTTGAAGTCATTGGGATCATTGAGCAATAAGATTTGGGCATACATGTGCTTTGTATCATGATGAGAAGTATTGTTACTAGAGGACAAGCAATGATTTAAGTTAGGGGTGTTGATGAGTGGCGAATTTACCACTCATTGACATCCGATTTGTGCATACACTGCTATGTTTGGAAGGTATGAATAAGGCAAAAATGTCATGAAATTACACTAATTCCTATGTCTTGTAGGTACACAAATGCTGAGACAAAAAGAGAAAAAATAAGCTGAAAGAGGATCAAAGTGGGAAGAGAAGCACAAAAGCTGGAAAACCTATGCAGACTGGTCCTTATCTACCGCGATCATGGTAAGTTAAGACGCAGCAGCGATTGCTTGAAGAATTTAGCGATCGCAGAGTCATAATCACGGCAGATCCACATGCGATCGCAGGATAGCAGGATTTTCAGCCAAGGGCAAAGTTGTAAAAGCACTTAGCCGACCCTAAATTCTCATAAAAAGAGCTCAAAATCCTTATTCCATTAATTCATTGTACATTTAACCTACCTCTTATACTTAGTTTTGGGTTTTATGATTTCTTGGAGATTGGAGCTTAAATTTGTACTAATCTTGAGCTAAGAAGATATTAGAATGACATCTAAGTGTAGAATTGGCAAATCCCATTGATGATTCATTGAAACATAAAGTGTGGTTTGCATTCTCTTTATTTTTCATGAATCAATTTAATGGAAATTCTGGTCTATTTTTGTTTATTATCATCATGAGTAATTAGTTTTTCCTCTTGGTATTATGTTAGAATAGGGTGGAATTGTGTGTGGTTTGTGATTCATTTATGCATATACCAATTTATTGGTGATAGGTTATTCAATTGCTTGATTAAATTGGTTGGGATTTGTAGGTGAAAGCCCAATATACCCAAATGGGTTTGATGGGTGAAAATCCCAAACTCTTGAATGCTCAAACCATCCTTGAAAGATTTGTTTGGGTGAATTTTTGGAATCCATATCATCCTTGAAAGAGAGATGTGGGAACCGAGGCAATAGTAGACAATTTATGGGCATAGTTTGCTAATTCTCATCATCTTAGACATAAGGGTGGTTATGAGGTTACTATTCCATGGGTATCATCCTAGAAATAGTGATACCCAATTTAGGTATTTGGGTAGCTTTAACTGACACACTTGTTAGGTACTCGAAAAGGTCAATGAGTGACATCTTTGAGGTTTTGTTGAAGAACTAGCCTCAAGGACTTTAAACCTAGCCTACCACATCATAATTGATTAGATTTTGCACCGAATCATCATGTTCTAATGCATAACTTTCCCCTAGGAAAGCATAATCTCAATATCCACACCTAATTGATTAGGATCTAATTATTCTTTGTCTCAAATTAGTCCCTTAGAAGCCCAAAATTTGTTATCACATTCGAAAAGATTAAAAACCCTAAACCATTTTGTACCCTAGGTTTGAACTTAGCATGTAGATGTTATTTTGAACTTACTCAATTGCCACTCACCTTGTACCTCGTAGATTTGAGCCCAACTCTTAGTTGGGTAAATATATTGACAATGATCACCTTGTGCTTAAATTGACGTGTAAGTTGACCGTTATCAAAAAATTATCAACATGAATAATATCTAATGAATATGATGATCTGAAAGTACTTTTAGGAAATAGAAGCCTTGTATATTTTTAAATTGCACATACACTACATTGGTTATCATATATTTTGATATTATTTAATCTTGATCCTTCTCAGAACATAAAAAGGAGCATGGAGTAACTTCTTATGCCATAAGTTTGTCACACAACCATTACTACTAGAAGAGCTAGAACCGCCAAGGAGCAAATATCTCTCCTATATTTATGATCATTTTGAATTGCATTATTTTATGTGAGTGGAGCAAGATTTTGTATGGTTTTATCATCTATACCTTGAAGTGGAGAGTGATGTCTTACTTTCAATTAGGGAAAATGAGCATAAAAAGCCACTAAGAGAAATTAAGGCAATCTTCGAAATCTTGTGTCACACCTTTAGAAGCATCTTGATTTGAAATTCTTGTTAATATCTTACACCTTTTCAACATAAAGATTGCCCAAAATTAAAACCTCATGTAGGAGCTTTCAGCCAAATAAGGCAAGAACCCTAATAACTGTGCATGCAAATAGCTCACTAAGTACACTGATCCTCGGTGAAAATGGCTACTAACTCCGAGGGATCAGACCCACCGGATAAATCTATGAAACATAAGCAAGTAGAATGAGAGAAACAATAAAGTGTGGCATCAATGTATGCAGATCTACTAAAGAACAAACCCTACGTGCATGTAAACAATAAGTCCCTTCCTAAATCGGTAATAATGGTGCAAGGGGAGCCAACAGTGACAAAGAAATCATCTGAAGTAAAAGCATTGATATTACAAGAGAATTTATAGTATGCAGTCATTGGTAAGTTCTCTTATGGTAGGCCAGAGATTAATACATTACGAAAATTTATCCTTACTCAATGTGGTATAAAAGGAGAATATACAATATGGGTAATGGATTCACGACATATTTTGATAAGATTGAATCAGTTAGAGGACTATATGCATTTGTTATCAACAGTAGCTCATCATATTAAGGTTAATGATGTGTATTGGCAAATCCAGACTCTCAAATGGCCCCCTTGGTTTGAACTAGATGTTGAAACAACAATAGGCATTGCATGGATTTCCATGCCAGACCTACCACCAAACTTCTTTGACAAATAAGCAATTTTTTTAATTGTTTCGGCAATTGGAAAGCCTTTAATGGTGGACATAGCAACAAAAAAAAAACACAAGGACAAGTTGTGCTAGAGTAAAGATTGAAGTGGACCTTGTGGATAAGTTACCTTATAGGGTGAAGATCAATGAATAAGATGATACAAGTGGACATACAAAGTCAAAGTGGATCAATAGTCAATATAACCATAAGCCAAAATAATGTCAGGAATATTGCTTACAAAATCATGATGAAGCATTATCATGGAATCTTCATTCGGAGATGTATGAGAAGAGCTAGGAGCAAAGGGAAGGAAAATAATATGGTAGGGAGAAGAAAAAATAGAAGGAGCAAGGCCAGATAGCAGTAATAAAAGGAAACAATAAGAACCAGTGGCTACAGAGAAGAAACAAATACAAAAAGATAGATATGGACATATAGTTGAAGAGATAGTTGACAAGGAAGATGATATTCAGACGGCAAATATATTTGATGTTTTAAATAAAGAACAGCAGGAGAATCAAATGAAAGCTTCCAATATGCAGCATAATGAAAGTACTAAAGATTAGGTGAAGAGAATCTTTGGCAAAGGACAAGAAGGAGAGCTAATAAATAGTAGTGTTAATAAAGACCAAGATAAGAGTAATATCAAAGAAAGTAATAGGAAAGGGGAAGTAGCATCAGAAGCACAGCACAATAATGAAAAATATCAGCAAGGTCAGATTCATAATCAGAAGAAGGAGAAAGTGTAGAATCATGCAGAAATAGAGAATAGTAAGAATATAGATTTACCCTAGTATAATATAAAAGTGCAGACAAGAAAGAGTTGATAATGAAAGGTGTAATACCAATTATAGTGGATGCAGGCAATCTATTGGAGATGGTAACTAGTAAGAATATAGATTTGGATAATGAGAACCTGGTAGATAATATTGAAAATGCTACAATTGAAAGGGATTTATCACTAGAGCAATCTCGGTCTTTGAATCAAAAGTATAGGAAAAAAATAAGAAGATTAAGAAGATTAGTGTAAGCACAATGCAGATCAAGAGTCACACGCTGAAATCATTATCAAAATAAATGCACTAATCTAGAATATCATATCAGTTAATACATATAAAGCATTCGCAATATTGATTACAACGCATAGATGGTTTCACTTTTGCTTCATTGGTCTAATGGAACCTTTCCAGGAGAGTCATAGTCTAAAGCAGTATAAAAGTATGTTGGGGATGCAACATGCATTGGTGAACTGCTTAGGTAAAATATGGTCTTTCATGGATATTTTATTGAATATACCATCATCAAGTATGAATAATAGCTAATTACTCCTAAGTTGGAGAATAAGAATGTGGGGGTGGAGGTATTTGTTACTTTAGTATATGCAAAAGGTAGTCAAAAAGAAAGGATATTGTTGTGGGATTCATTGGGAGATATTGAAAACAACATGCAACACCCTTGGTTAGTGAGGGTGATTTTAATGCGATTAGAAGTAAGGAGGAAAAACTTGGTGGATTACAAGTCACAGTAGATAAGACTGATGATTTTAACCATTGTATTAGCATGTGTAATTTGGAGGATTGTGATTTCAAAAGAAGTTTACATGGTGAAATGGCAAAGTTGATGAAGATTGTATTTTTAAAAGGATAGATAGAGTGCTGGTTAATGACAAAATATAGGAATTATTTCTAGTCTTGGAATTGGAAAATCTAGTGAGGAGTAGATCTTACCATGCCCCAATGTTTTTGTAGTCTAGCAAATTAAGTGAGCAGTTGATCAGACCCTTCAGATTTCTAAACTTTTGTTTAAAGGAAGAGTCATACTTAGATATTATTAAGGGAAGTTGGAATACTGAATGTGAAGGAAACCCCTTTATCAAATTTCAATAAAAACTAAAGAAAACAAGGCTGCACTGACTAAATGGAAATGGAGTAAGCAAACTTTTGGAAATAATTTCTAAGAAATTACCACACTGGAGGAGGTAGTTAAGGTAAGGGAACAATAGTTTGAGAAGGAGCCATCACGTACAGAGATAAGTTATTAGAAGCAGAACTAGCAATTCAGATAGAAAGAGAGGAGTACGGGAGACAGAAGGCTAGTTTTGAGAGGTTTAAATATGGAGAGAAGAATACAAAATTATTTCATATTGTAGTCAAGGGAGAAGGTCTAGATTAAAGATAAACATAATAAAAAATATAGAGGGTAGTTGGTTGGACAAACAGGAGGAAATAGCTGAGGCAACAGAAGTTTTCTTTTAAAAGTAATTTGAAAAAGAAGAGGATACAGAAGATTTTTAAATGCAAGATGATTTACCAAAGTTGGTCATAGATTCTCAGAATGAAGATATGAAGAGAATACCAACATTGGAGAAAGTACAGAATGCAGTCATGGGTTTAAATAGGAATAGTGTTGGGGGTCCTGATGGCATGACAGGTAAATTTTTCTAGGATACATGGAGTATTATCTCAAATGACCTCCACCAGATGGTCATAGCTTTTTTATGTGGTTATGATCTTCCCAGATTAATCAATCATACTATTTGATATTAGAGCTAAAGAAATTAATGGTAAATATTGTAACGCCCTAATTTTCTGAACTGGAATGCTACACGGTGCTTATGATCCTGAGGGACCACAAGCTAACCCATGATTGATATCTATACCTGTAGACTGCAATTCATGAGATAATAATGCAAAAAACATGCACAATAGGCCATAAGGTTCAACTGAAATAATATCACATCTATATGGGCAAAAAATACCCAAAACAACTAAAAACTAAATCTGAAAGCTAACTCTGAGCGTAAATCTGAAAGCCTCTAAGTATTGTCTGAAATAAGGAGTTGAAGGAACATGTCTCCAACTGACTTCGTAAAATTGGACTGAAGAAATAAATGAATAAATCAAATAATGTTGTCCTCAAATGAAGAGGACTCACTGCAAATCAGTATGCTGAATACGATAGCTACTGCTGGTCTGGGACTCATGCCTCTGAACTTATGATGTAACATCAAAAGAAATCACCATAGCGCAAATGCATCAGTACAATTGGAGTACTGAGTATACGAGTGAGGTAGGCTAATGCAAGGGCTTACGTGCATGAATAATACTACTGACTGACTGATATCAATGTAAAAGTACAAACCTACATACATAGTAACTAAGATTGTGAGTACATGATGGCTAAAATTAGTACGCTAATACATGGCTGGCACCGTAGTTCTGATAACATAGATGACTGTATCTGATAGCCCTAAATCTAGTTGAACTCTCTGAGTTCTGTTCTATAACTAAATTTGACCATACCTAATAGTCCTGGTATACTGATATCTGAAGAAATATCTGAGTTCTTTTACTGATACTGATAATAAAACTATGGGAAGTAGTTGTTTAACCGACATACCTTATATATGCCATTATGTCTAAGATGGGGTCCAATCTCTGCCCTGACTCAAAGGATGTAAATACCACGCTATTAGCAAAGACAATATATGAGCAACCCTCATATAACAGGTAAATCTAGTAAGAATGGAGGGAACCCTCATATAAAAGGTTAATCCACCTCATCTACCCTCATATAACAGGCTACGATGTCTTAACCTATGCTGGCTACATAGTTCTGGAATGCAAGGATAACTGCTAAGAATTATACCCTCATATACAAGTGAGTTCCCATCCTTGGGTTCACTCGGTGCTAACTCATACTCCCATCTGAAGAGACTAAACATGACTCAACTAATTGTACATGGACAGATTAATAAACTTTCATTGACTGACGGATTAGTTCTATTATCTGAAAGTTAATTGAGATCATGAGATTTCTGAGGTTTCCTGAGTCACATGACTGACTGAGTTCTATAGATTATAGCGTGACTGAGATTATCGTGACAATATGACATGTCTCTAGGCACAAAGCTATGTTTTTAGGGTACGAATACCCCCAGGACTCGATAGAAGAAAACTGACACTTATGACATGACTTTATCACAAGATTGGACTCCATAATTCATAATACCATAAGTAGGGGATATCATATTTCATATAGTTATTCGACATCATAAACCTTGCAGGGAAATGCATAGATATATTTCATGTACATATTGTATATCTCCATTATCTTACATGCTTCATACCACCACAATAGCAACACATGAAAAGCATGGGATCCATATTGAAGTATATACCTAACATGGACTTTTCATTTAGACATCATAGAACCATACAAACATAAATTTCTAGAATCTTAAGCATTTTATCAAACACCTTGCATGCATTCTTTAAGGCATGGGTGGGTTTCATACTTGTACCATATTAAACCACCTAAAGTTCATGGTTTTTAATTAACAAACATATATATTCCATGAAAACACCTTTACACATCACATTGAAACTTAAACAACAATTGTCAACATGTACATACTCATATCACCACAAAAAGTTTACAAAATAATATTTAAGACATGGTTCTTAAGCTCTATGAACGGATTAGATCCATAGATGAACACTACGCATACCTTAGAAAGGAAACCTTGATGATTTTCTGGAGAGTTCTTGGATTGGGAAACTTAATTCTTGATTATCTTGGGAAAAAAGGCTTGAATCATTCTTTTGAGAGATAAGTTTGATGAAAACCCTAATTTTGTGGTTGAGAGCATAAGAGAGGGTTTTTTAGATTCTTAACTAAAGAAAAATGGGAAGAATTACGCCTCTTTAGGGTTATAAGTCATGGGAAGTAAAGGGAAAGGACCAAAATACCCTTATAAAATAAATTCTCAGTTGCTGAAAATCAAGTGTGATGATATTTGTGATAAGGCATCAAAAATATGGTAAGCCGTGAAAAATGTCGTCACACAGGAGCTGGAATTGATGGTTTCTACCTAAGTCTGACGACCTTCATGGTAGGGAATCACAAATGTGGTAAGCTACCGTGAATCTCATCACTTAGGATCTGGTTTCTACCTAAGGCTAACGACCTTCATGGTAGGGAATCACAACTGTGGTAAGCTACCACGAATTTCGTCACATAGGAGTTGGATTCTACCTAAGACTGACGACCTTCGTGGTAGGGCATCACAACTATGGTAATCTACCATGAATGTCATCATACAGGAGCTAGATTCTACCTAAGGCTGATGACCTTCGAGGTAGGGAATCACAAGTGTGGTAAGCTACCACAAATGTCGTCACTTAGGAGCTGGTTTCTCCCTAAGTCTGACGACCTTCGTGGTAGTGCATCACAAGTGTGGTAAGCTACAACAAATCTCGTCACTTAGGAGCTGGTTTCTACCTAAGGCTGACGACCTTCGTGGTAAGGCATGACAACTATGGTAAGCTACCATGAATTTCGTCACACAGGAGTTGGATTCTACCTAAGGCTGATGACCTTCATTATAGGGCGTCACAAGTGTGGTAAGCTACTACAAATGTCGTCACTTAGGAGCTGGTTTCTTCCTAAGTGTGACGATCTTCGTGGTAGGGCATCACAAGTGTGTTAAGCTACCACAAATGTAGTCACTTAGGATCTGGTTTCTACCTAAGGATGATGACCTTCGTGGTAGGGCGTCACAAATATGGTAAGCTATCACGATTGTCATCACACTGTTTCCAGCCTGACATGATGGAGTAAAATAGGAATAACTCTTTGCTCCAGTTTCAGATTTAGGTGAAATTGGTATCATGAGCTCAAAAATTCCAAGTATAATAAGATATATGCTCGTTCGAATCTGACTATGGCAATATCTGACTATGGCAATATCTTTCTCAAGAATTTGATCGGTGAGGAATGTTTTGATTCATCTGATAGCTGGGAGTTATTTGAAGCCTTAATATACATCTAACCTACTCATAAAATTATAAAAGAACCATGATGTACTATGCATGAGCTTGGTACATGGCTCTAATATTGGTTTGGATTTTTTGAGTTATTACAATATCTCCCCCATAGAAACATTCATCCTCGAATGATGACTACTTGAGAGGGGAGAAAAGATAAAATGATGCATACACTGATCATGCTCAACTGGCATATGATTTTAGGACTAAATTTAATTCTAAACTGAATATAGCCCAACTGAACATGCATATCGGATGCATGACTGATAAGTTGAACTCATGAATGTATGATAAGCTATGCACTGATACTTGATACCAATTTTATATTGGAATTTTGAACATGTAACTGAATAAGCTTAAGGAAAATTGTTACCTCGAGCTAAGTCTAAATTAGTGGAGAAAAGATAAGGGTACTTAATTCGCATATCTTCTTCTGCTTCCCAAGAAGCTCTCTCCATGGACTGATTCCGCCAAAGAACCTTGAGTAGAGGGACTTCTTTGTTCCTCAACCTATGAATCTGATAGTTAAGGATTTCAAATGGAATCTATTCATAAGAAAGGTTATTCTGAATATCAACGCTCTGAATAGGGAGTACAACTTCTGGGTCACCTATGCACTTCTTGAGCAAAGAGACATGGAAGACTGGATGAACTGAGGCTATATCTAAAGGCAATTTGAGCTCATAGGCTACCTTGCCGAAGCGATTGAGAATACTGAAGGGACCAACATATTGGGGACTGAGCTTTCCCTTCTTGCCAAATCTTTTCACTCCCTTCATGGGAGACATCTTGAGATAGATATAGTCCTCGACCTTGAATTCGTGATCCTTTCTACAAACATCCGCATAAGACTTCTGTCGGCTCTGAGTAGCCCGGAGTCTTTCTATGATCAACTGAACTTTCTGTAAGTCATCGAATACTAAGTCAGGCCCTATGGATGTTGTCTCACTAACTTTGAACCAACCGATTGGAGACCTACATCTCCTACCATAGAGAGCTTCGAATGGAGCCATCTGAATACTAGAGTGATAGATATTGTTGTATGCAAACTCAATCAAAGGCAAATCATCATCCCAGCTTCCCTTGAAATCAATTGCACATGCCCTTAGCATATCTTCTAGAGTCTGAATGGTCCTTTTTGCTTGACTATCTGTCTGAGGATGAAACACTAAACTAAGATGAACTTGGGTACCAAGATCCTTTTGGAATGCTTTCCAAAAGTAAGAGGTAAACTGGGTACCTCTGTTTGAGATGATAGATAGTGGAACATCGTATAATCTGACCAACTCCCTAACATAGATTTTGGAATAATCCTTAGCTGAGTAAGATGTACGAACTGGAAGGAAATGAGCTGACTTGGTCATTCTGTCTACAATGACCCAAACTTAATCATGCTGATGACGTGTTCTAGGCAAACCCGTCACAAATTTCATGTTCACTTCTTCCCACTTCCAAGTAGAAATAGTGAACTCCTTCGTGGAACCACTAAGTTTTTGATGCTCTATCTTAACCTGATGACATGTAGAGCACTTAGACATAAACTCTGCAACGTCCCTCTTTATCCCACTCCACCAATAGATCTCTCGCAATTCATAGTACATCTTGGTGGCCCTTGGATAAATAGAGTATCGCGCACCGTGCGCTTCTGCAAGAATTTGTTGTCTCAAGTCATCTACACCAGGAACACATAGATGATCCTGACAATGAAGAACACTGTCTCCCCCTTGGGAGAAAACCTCTACTTCCTGACTCTGAACTGACTCTTTTAACTTAAAAAGGCCAGGATCCCTGTCTTGCTTCTCTTTCACCTCGAAAACTAGAGTTAACTCTAAACTACTATAAACACATATACCACCCTCTACAGAGTCGACTAAGCGAACACCTAGTCTGGCAAGCTGACGAATCTCCTGAGCTAATTTCTTCTTACCATCCTCAACATAGGAAAAACTGCCCATGGACAATCTATTGATTGTGTTGGCCACTACATTGGCCTTGCCGGGATGATAAAGTACACTCATATCATAATCCTTCAATAGCTCTAACCACCTTCTCTAACGAAGATTGAAATCTTTTTGGGAAAAGACATACTGAAGGCTCTTATGATATATGAAGACGTCTACATGAATACCGTATATATAATGCCTCCAAATCTTTAAGTCAAAGACAACTACTACTAACTCAAGGTCATGCGTAGGATAATTCTTCTCATGGGGCTTTACTGTCTGGAGGTGTAGGCTATGACTCTACCATGCTGCATGAGGAAACAACCTAAACCTACTATGGATGCATCACAATATACTACGAATCCATCGGAACCATCAGGAAGTGATAAAACTGGAGCTGAGGTGAGTCGAGTCTTCAACTCCTGAAAACTCTTCTCGCAAGTTTCTGACCACTTAAACTTAACCTTCTTCTGAGTTAATCTGGACATAGGAGATGCAATAGAAGAAAATCCCTCGACAAACCTTCGGTAATATCCAGCTAAACCCAAGAAACTTTTGATATCTGATGGAGAGACAGGGCGAGGCCAGTTTTTTACCGCTTCAATTTTTTGAGGGTCTACTCTAATGCCATCACCGGAAATAATGTGGCCAAGGAATTCTACTAATCTTAGCCAAAATTCTCACTTACTGAACTTGGTGAACAACTGGTGATCCCTGAGAGTCTGTAGAACAATTATGAGATGGTCTGAATGATCACGCTCTATGCGAGAATAGACCAGAAAATCATCTATGAAGACTATGACAAATGTGTCCAAGTACTACTTGAACACCTGGTTCATCAAGTATATGAAAGCTGCAGGGGCATTGGTAAGACCAATGGACATGAATAGAAATTCAAAGTGACCATACCGAGTACGAAAAGCTATCTTCAAAATGTCACATTCTATCTGAGTTGCTGATAGCCTAATCTGAGGTCTATCTTGGAGAAATAACTGGCACCCTAAAGTTGGTCAAACAAGTCATCTATACTAGGACCATGACTTTGTTGAGCTGATGGTAATCAATACACATTCTGAGAGAACCATCTTTCTTGTGCACGAATAAGACTGGCGAACACCATGGGGATACACTGGGCCTGATGAATCCCTTATCTAAGAGATCCTTCAACTGATCTTTCAGCTTCTTAAGTTCTGCTGGTGCCATTTTGTATGGCGGAATAGAAATAGGTTGAGTATCTGGGAGAAGGTCTATGTCAAAGTCTATTTCCCTTTCAGGAGGAATGCCTAGAAGATCTTTAGGAAAGACGTATGAATATCCATTAACCACTAGGACTGATTTGAGACTGGGAGATTCAAAACTGGAATCCTTAACATTTATGAAATGATACACACACCCCTTAGAAATCATTTTCCGTGCCCGAAGGTAGGAAATAAGATGACCCCTGAAAGACGAAGTGCTACCCTTCCACTCTAGGACGGGCTCATTCGGGAACTGAAATTGAACTATCCTGTTTCTGCAGTCAACTGTGGCATAGCAGGAATAAAGCCAATCCATGCCAATAATAACATCAAAATAATTCATCTCTAACTTGACTAAATCTTCTGACATGGATTTCTGAAATATCATAATCGGGCCATTCCTGTATACCCGCCGAGCTATAATGGTTTTACCCACTAGGGTAGAGACTGAAATGGGCTTTGCTAAAATTTTGGGACTGATTCCAAAATCATCTGCTATGTATGAAGTGACAAAAGACAAGGATGCACCTCGGTCTAGAAATGCACAAACATAAACATGGAAAATCTTTAACGTACCAGTAATGATATCAGTAGAATTTTCCTGATCCTATCGGGTCTGAAGAGCATAGAGTCTATTTGGGTGTTGCCCACTAGTTACACTGGAAGTGGAACCCTGTAGGTTCGAGCAACCTGACTGAGCTGTGGAAAAATTCTGCTAACCCTAAGGACCTGGCTTAGGACAGTCCCTAACTCTGTGTCCTGGCTTGCCACAACTAAAAAAATTGCCTTGAACTGCTGTACACACACCCTGATGGTGCTTACCGCAGGTCTGACACTGAGGATAAGTGCGGGCGTTGCTAACACTGCTCTGAGATTTAGAGCCTGGTGCTCTATCTCTATTGCCGTCCCTGAACTTCAGCACTAGGCACTAGTGGAGAAAGGGGCTGGAACTACTGACTTAGAATGAAAATGTGAATGATTTCCTCCCTCTGATTTAGGCTGAGCAAAACTAAAACTGTCTGCTCTTGCTATCTTGTTCTGCCTCTCCCTAGTCTTAACCTTCTGCTCCTCTATCTTTTAATCATGGGTCATAAGCTTGGATAAAGTCATATCACTATTCAGCATCGCAGACCTACACTCATTTACCATGCTATCATTCACCCCTGACACAAAGTTGCTCATCTTAGCCCTGTTGTCTGCAACCACATGAGGGGCAAATCTGGCTAGCTGAGTAAATCTAAGAGAATACTCTCTAACTATCATATTTCCCTGGCCAAGATTAATGAACTTAAGAACTTTGGCCTCTCTCAGCTCTTAGGGAAAGAATCTTTCTAAGAAAGCCATGACAAATTCTTCCCACTCAACAGGACCTGCATCACTTAACCTTTCTGCTAACCAATGTTTGTACCAATTGTGAGTGACATCCTGCAATTGGTATGCGGAGAACTCGACACTCTGAGAAGAAGTAACTCCCATGATATCAATGACCTTCTGGACTTGGTCAATGAATTCCTGAGGATCCTCGTCTAGCTTAGACCCAAAGAAGGATGGAGGGTTCATTCAGGTGAAGTCCCGAGTCCTAGTTGCTGCTGAATTAGCAACTGGGTTGGCCAAAATGAATGTTGGTCGTTCATTTTGGTCAGCTACAGACTGAGCAAGAGCGGTAAATGCGATCCTAAACTTTGCAAGAGAAATATGTTCACCCAAAGGATCTTCGGGCGGAGGAGCTGGCTGATTTCTTCTCTTTGGAGGCATGTTTCTGAAATAAGATAAGAGCGAATTAGACTGAGAGACTAACTTGTAATTATGCTTACCAGCACGACATGAATACTAAAGAAATGGAACTATTCATAAAACATCTCTTAGCCTCTTGTACATTAATGTGGCGCGCAACACACCTATGCACAAGACTCTACTAAATATGGTTTTCAGACTTCCAAGGACTCTATTGAACCTTAGGCTCTGATACCAAGTTTGTAACACCCCGATTTTCTGAACCAGAATACTACATAGTGCTTATGACCCTGAGGGACCACAATCTAACCCATGAATGAAATCTGTACCTATAGATTGCAATTTATGAGATAATAATTCAGAAAATATGCACAATAGGCCATAAGGTTCAACTGAAATAATATAACATCCATATGGGCAAAAAATACCCAAAACAACTGAAAAAACTGAATCTAAAAGCTAAATCTGTGCATAAATCCAAAAGCCTCTAAGTACTTTCTGAAATAAAGAGTTAAAGGAACATGTCTCCAACTAACTCCGTAAAACTGAATTGAAGAAATAAATGAATAAATCAAATAATGTCCTCCTCGAATAAAGCGGACCTACTACAACTCTGTATGCTAAATGCGACTGCTACTGTTGGTCTAGGACTCATGCCTCTAAACCTATGGTGTAACATAAAAAGAAAGCACCATAGCGCAAATGCGTCGGTACAACTGGAGTACTAAGTATACGAGTGAGGTAGGCTAATGCAAGGGTTTACATGCATAAATAATACTACTGACTGACTAATATGAATGTAAGAGTACAAACATAAATACATATTAACTAAGATCGTGAGTACGTGATCGCTAAAATCTCTATGCTAATACATGGCTGGCACCATAGTTCTGATAACATCGATGACTAATCTGACAGGCCTGAATCTGGTTGAACTCTCTAAGTTCCATGCTATAACTGAATTTGACTGTACCTAACAGTCCTAGTATACTGATATCTGAAGAAATGTCAAAGTTCTTTTACTAAGAGTGATACTGAAACTGTGGGAGGTAGTTGTTTAACCGATATGCCCCATATATGCCATCATGGCTAAGATGGGATCCAATCTTTGACCTAACTTGAATGGCGTCAATACCGAACCACTAGTAAGGATAATATGTGAGCAACCCTCATATAATAGGTAACTCTAGTGAGAACGGTGAGAACCATCATATAACAGGTTAAGCCACCTCATCTATCCTCATATAATAGGTTGGGATTTCTCAACCTATGCTGGCTACATAGTTCTGGAATGCAAGGATGACTGCTAAGAATCATACCCTTATATACAGGTGAGTTCCCTTACTTGGATTCACTTGGTGCTAAATCCTACTCCTATCTGAAGAGACTAAACATGATTCAACTGACTATACATGGACAGATTAATTGACATTCATTGACTGACGGATTAGTTCTATTATCTGAGAGTTAATTGAGATCATGAGATTTCTGAGGTTTCCTGAGTCACATGACTGACTGAGTTCTATAGATTATAGCTTGACTGAGATTATCGTGACAACATGACATGTCTCTAGGCACAAAGCTATGTTTTTAGGGTACGAATACCCCCAGGACTCGATAGAAGAAAACTGACACTTATGACATGACTTTATCACAAGATTGGACTCCATAATTCATAATACCATAAGTAGGGGATATCATATCATCTTAAACCTTGTAGGGAAATATATGGATATATTTCGTGTAAATATTGTATATCTCCATTATCTTACATGCTTCATACCACCACAATAGCAACACATGAAAAGCATGGGATTCATATTGAAGTACATAGATAACATGGACTTGCCATTTAGATATCATAGAACCATACAAACATGAATTTCTAGCATCCTAAGCATTTTATCAAACACCTTGCATGCATTCTTTAAGGCATGGGTGGGTTTCATACTTGCACCATATTAAACCACTTAAAGTTCATGGTTTTTAATTAACAAACATTTATATTCTATGAAAACACCTTTAGACATCACATTGAAACTTAAACAACAATCGTCAACATGTACATACTCATATCACCACAAAAAGTTTACAAAATAATATTTAAAACATGGTTCTTAAGCTCTACGAATGGATTGGATCCATAGATGAACACTATGCATACCTTTGAAAGGAAACCTTGATGATTTGCTGGAGAGTTCTTGGATTGGGAAACTTAATTCTTGATTATCTTGGAAAAAAAGGCTTGAATCGTGCTTTTGAGAGATAAGTTTGATGAAAACCCTAATCTTGTGGTTGAGAGCGTAAGAGAGGGTTTTTTAGATGCTTAACTGAAGAAAAATGGGAAAAATTATGCCTCTTTAGGGTTATAAGTCGTGGGAAGTAAAGGGAAAAGACCAAAATACCCTTATGAAATAAATTACCAGTTGCTGAAAATCAAGTGTGACAACATTTGTGATAAGGCATCAAAAATATGGTAAGCCATTTAAAATGTCATCACACAGGAGCTGGAATTGATGGTTTCTTCCTAAGTCTGATGACCTTCTTGGTAAGGAGTCACAAATGTGGTAAGATACCATGAATGTCATCACTTAGGATCTGGTTTCTACCTAAGGCTGACGACCTTCATGGTAGGGCATCACAACTGCGGTAAGCTATCACGAATGTCGTCACACAGGAACTAGATTCTTCCTAAGGCTAACAAACTTTGTGGTAGGGCATCACAACTGTGGTAATCTACTATGAATATCGTCACACAGGATTTGGATTTTGCCTAAGGATGATGACCTCCATGGTAGGGCGTCACAAGTGTGGTAAGCTACCATAAATGTATCCCTTAGAAGCTGGTTTCTTCCTGAGTCTGATGACATTCGTGGTAGGGCATCACAAGTATGGTAAGCTACCACAAATGTAGTCACTTAGGAGCTGGTTTTTGCCTAAGAATGACGACCTTCTTTGTAGGGCATGACAAATGTGGTAAGCTACCTCGAATGTCATCACACTATTTCCAGCTTGACATGTTGGAGTAAAGTAGGAATAACTCTTTGCTCCGATATCGGATTTAGGTTAAATTGGTATCGTTGGAAATATAATTCAATCATCTACTGTTGATAGGTCATGATCTCAAAAATTCCAAGTATAATGAGAGATATGCTTGTTTGAATCTGACTATGGCAATATCTTTCTCAAGAATTAGATCGGTGAGGAATGTTTTGATTCGTCTGATAGCTGGGAGTTATTAGAAGCCTTAATATACATCTAACCTACTCATAAAAATATAAAAGAACCATGATGTACTATGCATGAGCTTGGTACATGGCTCTAATAGTGGTCTGGATTTTTCAGGGTATTACAAATACTTTCTCAGATCTAAGACCATATCCCTTAATAACTTTGTGAATAAAATCTTCTCTAGAATTATTCATGAAAGGATTACGGGTATTCTTCCTCACATAGTATCTGAAGAACAAGCTGGTTTTGTGCAAGGAAGGAGTATAGCTAAAAATATTTTGGTGGTTCAGGAGATTGTATCTAAGATTAAAAAGAGGGGTAAACCACCAAACATGGTTATGAGTTGGATATGATAAGGAATGTGATAGGATAAAATGGTTGTTTATGACCAAAGTTTTGAGGAGAATAGGATTTTGTAAAGAGCTGATTGATATGGTATTCAGGATACTGGAAAATAATTGGTACTCTATTTTGATAAATAGATAGCCAAAAGGTTTGTTTAAATCCACTAGAGGCCTTAAACAAGGTGGACCCCTATCAGCTACACTATTTATCATTGCAGCAGAGGTATTATCAAAGAGCTTGAAGAAACTCATGCTTAAAAAGGAGTTCAGACTATTTGGGATGCCTAGAGGAATTCCTAAAATCAACCATCTAGACTTTGCAAATGACATGATAATTCTTTGAAAGGCAAAAATAGGTAATTTTCAGCTGGTGACAACTACTTTGGAAAGATATGAAAGTGTTTTAGGGCAGAAAATTAATAGAGAAAAAAGTGCCATCTATTTTCATGACAGTGTTTCAAATGGAGTAGCAGTGATGGCAGAAGTTACAATAGGAATAATGAGATAAAAGTTTCCTTTCAACTACTTGGGATGTCCTATATTCTACATGAGGAAGAAGAAAGTGTACTATCCATATATCATGAATATAATTAGATCTAAGTTGCAAACCTGGAAAGGGAAGTTGCTGTCATATGGTGGTAGAGCAGTCCTTATTAAGTATGCGCTACAAATCATACCAATACACTATCTATTAGTGATGAATCCACCTAAGAATGTTCTTAATATTATTTAGAATACAACTGCAAAATTCTTTTGGAGTAGTACTATAGGAGGAAGAGGAAAACATTGGGTATCTTGGTCATCTATGTGTTTACCAAAAGCAGAAGGGGGACTAGGTTTTAAAAGGTTGCAAGATATGTCAACATCTCTTTTTTTAAGATATGGTGGAATTGTAGAACACAGAAGACTATATGGAGTGACTTTATGGTGAACATGTACTGCAGGAAGTACCATCCTAAGGAAGTTATGTGATAAGTAGGTTGTGGAATACAAGTTTGGAAAAAATTGTTGCAAGTAAGGGACCTAATAGACTATCTCATCTTTTGGTAAGTTAGGAGAGGAGATGCTAATCTATGGTATGATAACTGGAGTAGACTAGGAGATTTGTACTCTATTATTGAGAAAAGTTATGAATGGGATGAAAGGTTTCAATATGTGAAGGACTTAATGACTAATAGTAGTTGGAATGAGGATGTCTTGAAGAGTATGTTTGCAGATGATAGTAGCTCAAGTACTGACCAAAGTAAGGAAAAGGGGAATAACTGACCAATAATATAAGATAATTTGGAGTTTGGAGGCAAGAGGAAATTTCACAGTAAAGTTTGCATGGCACTATGTGAGGCAGAAGAGAGAACCTAATCAACTATGGATAAAAGAACTGCCTTTCAAAACTGTGTTTTTTATGTGGAGAATATGGAAGGGGAGGATCACAGTTGATGATAAATTTAGAAGATGGGGGATACATGGTCGTTTCAAGTGTTGGTGTTATCAAAACCCATCACAAGAGACCATAGCACATATGGTACTAAGATTATTTTTGGATAACAAGACTTGTTCCTACTTTTCTTCTTTTGTATTAAATAAGCATACAAGGGAGGATCCTAAGAGAGACAATTTATTCCTGGTGTAATGATCAAGTAAAATAAAGGGAGAAGGCATATTTCAGAGCTATACCATCAATCATAATGTGGGAACTATGGAGGATAAAGAATATCAAAAAGCATGAAGGCAAGGAGGTGAATATGCATAGATTAATAGTCAATGTCAAATGACAGCTAAGAATGCTTCTGAAGGTGAGAAAACCAGCCTTGGAATTTTCCATAGATTTGCCAACTATATTGCATCAGCTAAGTCAACTAAAACCTAGAGTCACAGCTAAGATTGTACTATGGGAATTCCCAGAACATGGTTGGTGTAAATATAACACAGATGGTGCATCAAAATGGAATCTGGGAAGCATTTCATGGGCTATTTGCTTAAGGGATGTAAAGGGAGAACAAATGCATATAGAAGGAGCAACTATAGAAGACACAGATAACATGGTGGCAAAAGCTGAAGCCATTATGCAAGAAGCATATCATTGTAGTCAGTCAGGACAAGACAAGATAATCATACAGACTAACTCATTAGCAATACAGAAGTTCTTAAATTAAGAATGGGAAATACCATGGAAGATTGCAGGTATAGTAAACAGGATAAAGATGTTGTTACAACTCAAGAAAGTACAAATTAGTCACATATTCAGGAAAGGCAACCAACTTGTGGATTACTTAGCTAATTTAGCATTTGATAAAGAAAAGTTCTTATTTATAGAATTCAACCAGCTACCAAGTTTAGGTAGAAATATACTAAAAAGTGACAAGCAACAGTGTCCATATCTGAGGATAAGAGTAACAAAAGGTTAAAAGGACTGGAAAGGTGATAACGCTCAAACTACACCTCTCATGTGAGAATGTAAGTGATCGTCGTCAATATATAACCCAGCTAGGTTGGGGTCGAATCGCACAGGGAATATGGTGTGAATCTGAATTGTATGCGAGTTAATCAACTGATAGTTAGTAGTTTCCGGTAAATTGGGGGTTATGAGAATTTAGCAAATAATTATTGGTCAACTAGTTTCAGTCATTGCAATCAAGCGTATATAGAAAACCAGAATTATTTCACTATGGGTTTTTGTACTTGACAGGTGCTAATAGTGATTCAATATTCTCACGATAGGTAGGAACAACATATTGTCTTTGTCGAAGTTATGCCTAAATGTCTATCGACCTACTTAAGAATTTAATTACCTAATTCTCTCAGACTTAGGAAATTTATATTCACTGACCAGACTTCACCTCAGGTTAATTAACCTTGTTACAGCGTCAATTATTAAACAGAAGGTTGGCAGCTTCCAAGCCCCTGTCAATAATTCACTTCCTACTATAGTTGATTTCTTATCTCAAGAAAATCAAAGCAGGTGCTATCTACCATTTACAACCAATAGATAATAATTAAAACCTCAGAATTATCAAGGAGTCCTATTACCATTAGAAACTTGAACACTTAGCAACTTACCAAGACCTAACCCATAGATCCCATAAATTAGGTTAAAGAGATTTAGCCACTTATAATGTAATAATCGATACAACAAGTTGGATTCTTAATTTGAAAGATGAATAGCAACGAGTGTTTCTTAGATTAGATCAAAGTAGAAATCCTAAAATATTGATGATAATCTCTTCAAAGTTAATTGTTTTGTTCAAGCAAAGAAACTAGAGAGAAAATAACAAAATACGTGCACTCCAAAATAGGGTCAGAATCCTTCTTAGAAAACCCTAAACTATTCTGTAAATACTTCAGCCTAATTATAGAAACAAAATCATAGAGTTCAGTGTTCTTCTCGGATTAAGTGACGACATACATGATGCCTTATTTGGAGGCTGGCGACTTATCATGGATGTCATCAGATCCTCTTCAATTTTGAAAATTTCTGCTTAAGGCTGACGGTGAATCCTGACGGCTTATCAAAACTGTGATAACATAACAAATAAGGTCGTCACTTTTCCACCTCAGATCCCATGTTCTGTCTAAGGCTGACGGGGACTCTGACAGCTTATCATAAGGCTGATGTCTTGTCACATGTCGTCGTCACTTCTTCTAACTAAATCTCATTCTCTTTTTAAGGCTGACGATGAAGCTGATAACCTATTAGAGTGCTGACGACTTATCAGGAATATCGTCAGCCACACTTCTTTTTTATTTTCTTCAGATTTTAACACTTTTTTTCATCATTGTTGGTTCTCTTGCCTCTTGACTTCCACTGCAAAATCAAAGATAAAACAATCAAAAATGACAAAATTTGCTTAAGACTTTGCAATTATTCTCAGTTAAAAGTCTTAAATATGTTCGCATCTTCTCACACATCAACACCATCATTTTAAAACAATTTTTTGTCCTCAAGCAACTAAAACACAACCAAGAGAATACAAAGTAAATTATCTCAAAACATCTTCACCATCTCCAAGGTTAATCAATTTACAAACAATTATGTATGTTATTGAAGAGAAACAACGTGACACACTGGAATCAACATATGGTATCAAATCAGCAACAGCAACCATGCATGTATTAAGCTTACACTATCCAAACAAGTTAGCAACTTGTAACGTAACCAGTGTGCCCTCACTATGAAGAAGTCCCATTGCACTTATATCAGACATTAACCATGGGGAAAATCACAAGAAACTCACTCTCAAAATGAATTTTAAATCAATGTATGTCGAATACCATAGGCTTTCCCTTATTTTCATTACCAAGATCTTCAGATAGGTCAGTTAGGATTACTATAGGTCTTTGCTTTGGATTGTAATGTAGGCTAGGGGCTGGTATGATACTCAATAATATTTAAAGTGACTAAGCCTCCTTGACACTACTCACTATGGGTCTTGATCATACTTATTCAGGATGGGTACAGTTTTTTTCTACAATCACTTCTTCTTTTTCACAACTTTTCTTTTCTTGCTCTTTTCCACCGCACCCAGCTTTTTACTCTTTTCTTTTACTCTAACTTTCTTCATAGTCATTTTACATCACGCACCCCTATGATATCCACCCTCAACTTAGGCCATTTACCTAAGTCAAGGTACACAGTGTCCAAGGAGGACCTGGTCCAAAATAGGTTCATTATGATATAAAAATGGGATGGTGATAGGTATCATAAAAAGAAATAGGCTATTCAGGCTCAAAATAGGAATCAAGGGATATTATGCATATAGGGAAGGTCATTTAGGCTAAAGTGGGCTAATATCAAAATGGCTTATGATCCTTTCCTAACCCTTATCCTTCAACCTAGGTAAGACTAACTGGGGAAGTTCTGAATCTAACTACAAAGGGAACTAAGTAAAATCTTACAAGCACATGGAACACAAGTATATCACAAGTTACTACTTATCTGGTTCATGTAATTATTTAGGAATGGCTATCAAGTTACTAGAACTAATACCATACAAAGATGAACAGTGGTCACAATTAGATGCAAATCACACAGTTAAAGAATTAGACCACTTGAGAGGGGTTCACAATATAACAAAACCATGTTAATTTCCTCAAGTACTTGTATTTCTCCTAGTTAACTACAATATGTTACAAAAACAACTCACCCTACACCCTCAACTTAAAATCAAAGGAAAAATAAACTAAGGGTTAGGGTATACCAGGAGTAGATCAAGCATGGGAATCATGGGTCCCTGACCCTGTTGTTGCATCCTCAGCTGCCTTTTCTTCATTGGGAGTCTCCCTCCTTTTTGATGCATCTGGACTAGTAGTTTTTGAGGGCCTACTTGTTGAGGAACCTATGACTCTCGCTCAGATGGCCGCCTCCCATTTCTTATTGTCAACTAATGACTCAATCATCTTCTTCGTCTCTTCTTTTTCAGCCTTTTTCTCTCCCTGTTCTCTGCTTTTCTTTCTTCATTACTATCAGGCCTTTCTCTCTTACCCTTGTGTTTTTTCTCTCCCTTCTTCTTCTTTTTCTTTACTCGTTCCTCTATGATATCAAGCAATGGGATTTCACCCTCAAACTCATCAATAGCCAGATCTACTAATCTCATAAGTTGGTGTTGCTGTATTACTCCAACATCCTCCTTCACCTTGTCCAGGGCTTCTCTGAATTATGCATGGTCTGAGCCCAATATTTCTTTTATTCGTGTATTAAAATGATTTTCTAATTCATCAATTTAACCGAGCAAGGCTCGGAAGGGCTCCAGTGCAACCTTAATCATCTTGTTCACCATAGAGGGAAAATTGCTTGGCAAAAAGTTACAGTTAAGCCTCACACCACTTGGCTTGTTTGGACACTCTTCTGAGATTTATCGGGTTAAAGGAAAATTTGGTGGTAGACATAGCATATGATGAATTTATTTTATTTATAGGCACTGATTCTGCTATTGTTGAGGAGGTCGGTGCTACGGCCTCAGAATCCTGCACTGCTACATTAGGTGCTGAGCTGGTACCTATAACTGGTGGGTTTATTTCAACCCATGCTCCTCTATCGAGTGTTAGTATCGACTGATTTTCATCATATCATATGGGATTGTGGGTCTTCTTGGTAAGTAGTTCTTCGCCTAACCCTATAACCTCAGGTACATGGGCTGTCTTACATAAACTTATAATTATACAAGGGAAAGGATATGCCATATCGAACCTTGAGACTTGAATTTTCTTATCCTCAGCAATGATCTCCCCAAAGTTCAAATTAAGTTTGCCACAAGACTTGTAACCAATATTGCTCTATCGTCTCCAAGGATATTATCTCCCTCAGTAGGCAACAAATGGGTGTACACTACACCCTACCAGAACTTTGCCTCTTGAGTCAGGGAAGCCTTAAAAATCCTCTCATTAGGTTTGGTCAGCCATTCAGGTTTTTCTTCAGCTATGAGGGTCTCTAAACAAGATCATTAATTCTTACGATGCTGTAACCAAGCATAGAAAGTAGGTGAAGTGGCCTAAGGAGTGAATTCAGGGCCATGAAGAAATCTGTTGATTGTCATTTCTGAGAGATCCACCATCACACTCCATACTAGAACTCTATCCAACAAAGGTTGATCTGCTGATTTCTCCCCTTCTTTACACATGTTTTCCAATCGAGCCTGAGAACTCCCTAACTAGTGTAGGGCAAATTGAGCTTCCTCCTTTCGCAGTCCATCCCAAGTCATAGTCTCAGAATTTTTGCTCCACTTCAGGATATCTATCCATCCTGGTAGTGATGATCTTTTTTTCTTCAAAGATTGGCTATTAATAGGCCTTCATTTTGTTCTGAGAAACCCATCATAGAAGATTTCTGTGCCTTAGGAATTTTCCACCTAGGACTGTCTCGAACCTTAGGATTCTTGTATTTAACCATAGTTCCCTAAATTGAAGATTCTTCATCATCTTGTTGCTCAACAGAAGGGGACTCAGATGTTGGTCCCTCAGATTCATGTTTCTCAAACTCATGTTCCTCGAAATCAGGATGATCTGAATCATGCTCTTCAGATTCATCATGTTCAGACACTTGTTACTCAGAGGTCATCTACTCAGAAGCTGTATGTTTAGATGTTGTTGGCTTAGTATCACTCTCTTTACTCTCCTCTACTTCAACTGGTCGAGGTGGTAAAGGCTTTTTTAGGATTTTCATTTTTGTTTTACTTCCTGAGAAGTCGCTCCTCCTCCTCATAATCAGAGCCCTCATCGATGAGTCTCCGTGGTACACTTCTTTTGGTCCTTTTCCTTATAAATTTTGGGTTCTTTCCTTTGGGTTCCATTATAAGACCTGTAGCAAGAGGAAAACCATTAGTCCACACTCCAAAGTATATACTCAAACACATCAGTCATTGAAGTTCCACACCCCTTGAAAGGGTTTATTAATGCTTCAGGTCAAAGGTATGACGACATATCTGATAAGATGTGACAGTTGTGATAGCTTGCCATGAATGTCGTCAGATCTAAATAGAACCCACAAAATTTTATCAACTTCTGACGACGTGTCTGATAAGCCGTCATAAATCTGACAACTTGTCAGCCATGTTGTTAGCTCAGCACACAACCCCAACTCTACTTTAACTTGATTTTTAATCAATTTTTGAGCTGAGCTTTAAGTCCCAAGCTTGCACAGCAAACCCTAGTTCCCAATTTTCACACATTGGCAAGATAAACTTGACTCAATCTTCTTGGGAACCTTGGTTCACATCAGTTTATTACTTACCAACAGAAAAGAAGAGTTAGGTTTTGAGCATACCTTATAAGTGCCTTCAACTTGGTTACACGAGTAAGAGGAAGTAGATGAAAGAAGAACTCTTGATTTTGACTTCAACCCACACTCACAAGGAAGGAAGTTTTCTTTTGTTTTACTTGGAAATACTTTAAAAAGGGAAGTAAATAAACTAAATATAGAAGGAAATAAAACTTAAGGAAAAGAAAAGAAATACGCGGGAAGGTGGAAAGACAAAGATGTGGGTTGGGTCGGATCTTTTTAATTTGGCCCAAAATTTCAGCAACTCTTTTAGGCTTTCTGACAACAAAGGTTGATGTCTTATCACACTTGTGATATCCTATCACGAATGTCGTCAGCCTTAGCAGAACATGCCTCAGGTTTGATTTCTCTAATGACAAATCTTATGGCTTATCATAATTATGACAGCCCGTCAAATATGTCGTCAGGAATACTTAGCTGGATACATCAATTCCACCATCTTTGAACTAGAACCTAACTACAAAAATAAATACTTTGATGGAACATAAAAATTTTGGGTTGCCTCCCTATAGCGCCTGACTTATGTCGCAGCACGACTTGGTTATCTTGACTACTTAGACGTCGTCAATATAACCTGCTAATTTTCTTTACCATCTTTATAGAATACATCCACGTTTGAGTAAACACTAATCTTCTTTTTCTGGGTAATAGAAGAGTGTATTTTGAATATTGCTTCTTTGTCATTGAGTCTGAACTTCAGCTCATTCAACTCCATGTCCACTATCACTCACCTAGTTGCAAGGAATGGTCTACCCAGGATGATGGGTACTTTAAAGTCCACCTCACAGTTTAGGACTACAAAATCTGCAAGCAGTATAAAATTAGCCACCTTTACCAATACATCATGTAATATTCCCACTGACTGTTTTACAGACCTATCCTCCATCACCAACTGCATATTTGTCGGAGTAGGATCCCCCAAACCCAGCTTGTTGTACACAACAAGTGGCATTAGGTTTATACTGGCTCCTAAATCGCATAGAGCTTTGTAAAATTCAGGGACCCAATAGTGCATGGGATGGTAAATGCTCCTGGGTCTGCCTTTTTCCATACTAAAGACCTTATGGAGATACCACCACAATGATGGAGATTGTCCCCCAGCTCATGGATTACCTTTTGTTTCTTCATAACAAGGTCTTTCATAAACCTAGCGTATCCTAGAATTTTCTTAAGTGACTCCACCAAAGGCAAATTTATTGTTAACTACTTCAACATCATCATGAACTTGCTAAACTTTGTATCATCATCTTTTTTCTGTAATCATTGAGGAAAAGGATATGGTGGTCTTGGGAGAGTTTTTACCATTACCTCCTTCTTCTTCTCTTTTCTTTTTATCAAAGCATCATCACAACCATTCAGCTTCTCAGACTCTACTGGAACACCTTCTTCCAGTTCATTATCAACTACCTCATCAACTATATTTTTGCCCACAGAAGGTCCAGGTAATATCTTACGACTTATAGTGGTAATCACCATACATAATCCATGATGCTGTGGATTTTTGACTGTATCACTAGGTAATGTTCCACTCTTCCTCTAATTTAGCGCTTCCAAGAGTTGGCTCATTTGCTGTTCCAGCTGCTTGATCGAAGCAGAGTGTGAGTTTACTAACTGACTAATAGATGACAGATCGGTCTTTATGGTAGTCACTCCTGAGTTGGTAGACTCCACTCCCTTTAACATTTTAGTTATCATGTCCTCCATGGACATCATTTTAGAACTTGTTATAGTAGCCTCACAATTTCCAGGAGGGACATATAGCCCGCTCCAATCATTATTGCTCCTCCAATTTCCCTGCTCCTTATTTTTATAACCAGCCTTATCATAATAATTCCGACCTTGATTCCCTTGTCTATTGCCTCGGAAACCCCCTGATTATTAAAACAGTTTGTCTCTTCTTCTAGATCATCATCAACTCTATCTTGAGATCCCACAACTTTTGCCTTCTCGATCTTGCCTGATAGAAAGTGCTTGGTTAGAAAGTCCATCTACATTTTTAGGTGCTCCATGTCTTCATCACGCTCCTTGTCTCTCCTGCATTGCTCTGCAGTAATACCCATAAAAATAGTGAGGCTTGCTACCACAGAGTCTCTGGAATGACATGCCTAACTCTATTTAGTCATTTTCTCTAGCATTTTTGAAGCCTCTGGGAATGTAAGATCAACAAACGAACCACTAACAGCATTATCTACCATTGGTTTTGTTATAGAGTTAAGAACCCTGTACAAAGTCTCCATCAAGTGTATATCTGTCATATTGTGGTTCGAACACTGTGTCAGCTTCTTTTTGAATCTCTTCTAGATTCCATGCAAAGCTTCGGTCGGGAGCTGTCTAAAGTTAATGATCTCTTCCCTTAACTGTACCCTTGTAGAGAGTGGAAAGAACCGTTCTAGGAATGCATATTTCAACTGTCTCCAATTGGTTATTAAATCGGGAATCAGCTCATTTAACCATATTGTTGCCTCTCCAGATAGAGACAATGGGAACAATCTCAAGCGGATTACATTCTGACCCTTTCCTGGGTTATCAAAAGATTTGCAAATGGTGAAAAATTTCACCAAGTGCATATTCAGAACATCGCCAGGCAGGCGACCAAACAACTCCTTTAGATTAAGGAGTTGAATCATAGCACTCATAATGTTGAACTTTTCCCCTGGTGCCAATGGTGGACGAATAATTTCACCCGTAGAACCTGTTCCATCCATTCCATCATCATCATCATTGAAGTTATACTGGACAGGCTATCAATCCTGCCTTTCTCTGAATGGACGGTTCCTGTTTACATTACGCTATACTGGTGCAGCTATTTGTTCTTAACGCCTTGGGTTACCAAGGTTTAGCAACTCCTCGTCTCGCAAATCTTTATCCTTTGGATTTGGATACCGTACTTGTTGACCAACATTCTGTACATTCACCTGAGCTCTAGCTAAGGCTGCTAACCTGTGAGCCTCCTGCTAGTCTGCCATTCTGCCGACTAGTTAAGGTTCGGATTAAATGGTAATAATGGTCCTCCGAAACTTCTGGTTCTTGGTATACACCACAAAATTCCTACAGAAAATAAAAACAAAAAATAAATGTAAAACTCAGAAACTTGGCTAACAGTCAATTAGCGCACACAAACTTTAATTTACAACTGTATTCCCTAGCAACGGCGCCATTTTTGATAACACTCAAACTATACATCTCATGTAAGAATGTAAGTGATCGTTGTCAATATATAACATAACTAGGTTGGGGTCGAATCCCACAGGTAATATGGTGTGAATCTAAGTTGTATGCTAGTTAATCAACTGACAGTTAGTAGTTTCTGGTAAATTGGGGGTTATAAGAATTTAGCAAATAATTGTTGGTCACTTTCGTTTCACTGTTTGTAATCAAGAGCTTATGGAATACCTAAATTATGTTCACTATAGGTTTTGGTACTTGACAGATGCTAATAGTGATTCAAGATTCTCACGATAGGTAGGAATAACAGATTGTCTTTATCGAAGTTATGCCTAAATGTCTCTGGACCTACTTAAGCATTTAATTACCTAATCCTCTCGGACTTGGGGAATTTATATTCACTGACCAGACTTTACCTTAGGTTAATTAATCTTGTTACAATGTCAATTATTAAACAGAAGGTTGGTAGCTTCCAAGTCCCTGTCAATAATTCACTTCCTACTATAGTTGATTTCTTATCTCAAGCAAATCAAAGCAGGAACTATCTATCGTTTGCAACTAATAGATAGTAATTAAAACCTAGGAATTATCAAGGAGTCCTATTACCTTTAGAATCTTGAACACTTAGCAACTTACCAAAACCTAACCCATAGATACCATAATTTGGGTTAAAGGGATTTATCTACTCATAATGTAATAATCGATACAACAAGTTGAATTCATAATTTAAAAGATGAAATTACTGCAAGATGAATAGAAATGAGTGTTTCTCAGATTAGATCAAAGTAGAAATCCCAAAATATTAATGATAATCCCTTCAAAGTTAATTGTTTTGTTCAAGCCATGAAACTAGAGAGAAAATAACAAAATACGTTCCAAAATAGGTTCAGAATCCTCCCTAGAAAACCCTAAACTATACTTTTAATACTTAACCTAATTATGGAAACAAAATCACAGAGTTCAATGTTCTTCTCGGATTAGGTGATGACATGTGTGATGCCTTATCAGGAGGCTGACGACTTATCACGGATGTCGTCAGCTCCTCTTTAATTTTGACAATTTCTGCATAAGGCTGACGGTGAATCCTGACAACTTATAAAAACTATGATGACATATCAAACAATGTCGCCACTTCTCCACCTCAGCTCCCATGTTCTGTCTAAGGTTGACAGCTACTCAAATGCCATATTATCACATGTCATCGTCACTTCTTCCAACTGAATCATTTTCTCTGTTTAAGGGTGATGATAAAGCTGATACCCTATCAAAGTGCTGACGACTTATCAGGAATGTCGTCAGCCATACTTCTCTTCTATTTTCTTCAGATTTTAACTCTTTTACTTACATCATTGTTGGTTCTCTTACCTCTTGGATTCTAATGCAAAATCAAAGATAAAATAATCAAAAACGACAAAAGTTGCTTAAGACTTTGCAATTATTCTTAGTTATGTTTGAGCATGATGAATCACTTCGTGTCGACCTGTTGCAATAACAACAAAAGCAGCGGAAGCCTCAAATATGTTAGCATCTGCTCACACATCTAAAGGCTACAATATATGCTTTCACTTACAACATATATACAAATAGGGAAGCTGGAAAAAAAAGGTGAAAATTCTAGCTTTCATGTCTACACCAGCCAACAAAAAGGGAATCTCAGTAGATTATGGCTCACCAAGTCAGATCAAATTCAAGCGACTGAGCTCCTTGTTCCTCTTCAACTATCAATGGGTCCAAGCATACCAATATCTCCATCCCAGCTATAGCTATATATGGAAAAGAAGCAGAGGGACAAATTCAACATACAGGTCAAGGTGCAAGCTCCTAAATGCAAATGACATACTAGAAAAAGGAGTGAAGGTTCAGAAGATGAGACCCAGAGTTTTAAAACCAAAAAGCAATGGAAACGTACTGAAGATTTTACCAGAAATAGAAATGAAGGTGAATTCAAGTCACAACCTCACACAGCTATTGAATACCACACTAAGTAAGAAAAACGGAAACTCACTCATGCAAGCTGGAATCATCAAATTGGAGAAACAATGGCAAGGTATTCACCACCAACAACTGAAGAAGAACGAATTAGAGATTAGTGAAGACAAACATGATGGATGAGGTGGAGGAAATAGAATTTCAGCTCTAATGCTGAATTTGGAAACCCTACTCATTTTATATGAGTATGCCGGATTGGGTCAAGTAGATGGGATGGTCCGTTTAGTTTTTTGTTGGGTCATTTTATATTGCATCATTCTTGTATTGGTATTGTAACATGAATTTCCCATTCATGTTTTAGACTAATTTTATTAATAAAATCAAAAATTAAAATAAAAAAGAGCTAGAACTGCAATAATTATTTATACTACTAAAGGCAATAGATAAAGACACAAAACAAGATGACTCATTTACAGCTGTGAGACTGTGAAAATCATTAAGTTGTAAAAAATATAAGCCATGCTCCTCTTTACAAATCCCCAATACCTTCTCTGTAAAGATTTTCTAAAAGATATAGAAATAAGGGAAGAATTGAACACCATCTCTAAGACTTTTAGTTAGTTGAGATACTAATAGTGGTTGTCTTAAAATTTGGTATGAACTACACATCTATCACAATCTTATCTTCAAGAAATGAAGATTCACCAATAAGACTAATTGGAACTTGACCTCCAGTAGGTAGATTAACCTATTTAATGAATCTTCCATTCATATATGTATACTATTACAATAGGGTCAAGCTATGTACCATGTGATTTGATGCACCTGTGTCAACTATCCACTCTATACTAGATATATGTGACATGAGAACAGAAATGGTGCCTAGACCAAAGTAACTGATAACGCTCAACTTACACATCAATTTAAGTGCAAGGTGGTCATCGTTAATATATTTATCCAACTTTGGAGTCGGCATAGAATCAGCGAGGAACAATGTGAGTGGCAATCAAGTTAATTCAAAATAATGGTTATTTGTAAAATTCAAACAAAAATTACTCAAAAATAAAAATAGGGGAGATAAGTATCAACACTAATGTTTCTTTTTGGGTTTTTCTAGTATAAATTTGGGGCTAAGAATAATGAGAGTTTTATCTATGAGGAATAGATCTTGTGATTATGTATTACTAAGGGAAGTGACACGTGGAAACTAATAGTTAAGTTCATTAGTAGTAGGTCAAATGTGGGTAGGTTCGGTTATAGGTTTGGATGCTAGTTTTTCAACAAAACACAAAACTTTCACCCATTGGCTCTTTCGAATACCTAATGGGTGTGATCAAAAATTGGTAACCAAACCACAATTTAGGCATCCCTATTTGTAGTATAATTCCCGTGGTATATTTAACTTCACAACCACCCTTATGTCTAAGAAAGTGATAGATTAGACAACTATAAATATAATTGTCTACCGTTACTTTGTTGTACACATCTATCTTTCAAGGATGATATAGATTCCTAAAGTTTACCAAAACCCTTCTTTCAAAGATGGATTTGAGCTTTCTAGAGTTTGGAGCTTTCACCCATCAAACCCATATGGGTATTTGGGGCTTTCACCCATAAATCCCAACCAAATTGGTCAACCAATGATAAAACCATTCAACATGAACTACTAAATAGAACCTAGTAATAACAAACCACGCACACTTTAATCCCTATTCATACATAATCCCAAGAGGAAGATGTAGCTACACATAAGATAAATAAGCAAGGATATACCCATAATATCCGTTGAAATGATTTAGTGTAGACTAAGTGAATGTTACTTCAAACTTTTGACTCCCACAAATCTCCAATGGAAGTGAGCTATTCCTCTACTTAGAAGATACTCCAATGTATTCTTCACTTAAAACTTATACAATATTTTCTTCTCCAAGTATGGAGTCTATAAACTCAAGAATAAAACCTAAATATTGGGGAAGATGAAATATTGTTAATAATTAGGGTTTGAGTGTTTTTGTCAAATTTGGGATCAGCCACGTGCATTTATAATTATGCCCTTGGGCTACATCTTTTCTCCATGCCTTGATCGCACAGTCTTGGCCGTGAATCTCTCTACCTTGATCATGATTAGCTTCTACAACCACAGTTAATTAACTTTACTTGACTACTGCAATCGCGGTCATCTGACCGTGACTGCAGTAACTGAGGCAAGTTTTTGCTCTAAGTCTTCAGCTGCACTTTCTTGCTTCCTTTTGATCATTTTTAGCTATAATACACTTCTTTCCATCTCATCAACTATGTGCCTGCAAAATGTGGATATTAGTGCATTCAATCAAAATTAAGTCTTATTCATTCATTAAAAATATGGTATGTGCATGAATATTGAGTGCGAAGTAGTGGTAAAATCACCACTCATCAACACCCCCGACTTAAAGCTTTTGCTTGTTGTCAAGAAACACTACCTCTTACTATGAGACAACAATTATCTATGCCAAAACTTCATGACTTTAAGATCACCATGACTTCAGCTCAGTCACTACCACAAGTAGCTCGTTACACATGGGCTAGGATTTTTCTTTTCATTACACCCCTCAACATAAAATGCAATAACTAAGGATGCATAAGACTTCTAAGAGCAACCAAGAAACAACAACCAATACTCTAGAAGTGACTCACTTTTCACCAAAATAGGCTATACTCTATTTGCTTTCATTGCTCAAAAGGTCACAAAATCACCCACCTCAACTCATTGTCATGCCTCCTATTAAGAAAGAAAATTTTACACACCAAGCAACCAAATATGCAACAAGGAATTTAAGTGCAAAAACTCCCTCCCTAACAAAAGAACTCTCTTTGTCAACAAGTGTCATACCATAGGTTTGTCCCTTATTTTCAATCGCCACTACAAAGAAAGTAAATGGTTGAAGATCTCAAAGAACTTTGTGATCTTGTAACGTATGTTCGGGTTAGGGTCAGATATCATTTGGGAACAACATGGATACACCCTTCCTTGAACATCTACATCACACTATTTAATTTAACTTTTTAACTATGGGTCACTCCTCTTTGTTTTCCTCTCTTTTTGCGTACCAACTTTTTGCTTCCATTATTCACCACATTTCTTGTAACTTTCATCCAATTCATTCCATTATTGGATCCTCTCTTTTTCTATTCATTTATTTTCAATACTAAGGCATACATTTTACTTACAACTCATGTTCCCAAACTTATTTTCATTAATCTTTACCACCCTCAACTTAGGATTTTAGCCTTGAGTATCAACTTTAAGTTCAAGGAAGGTACGGTTCAAAAGTGGGATTAAGATCATGGTTCATGGCTTGTAATACATTTGCAAAAGAGTGGTCCAAAGGCTCAAAAAGGGGTTACTAGGGCTTACATTCATGTTTGGGTAGGCTTTTTAACATAATATGGCTTCTATAATCAAAAATATGGCCTAATATCATTTCTCCAATCAAAATTAGTTTTGAAAGACTACCGAGGCAAGTTTTAGATAACAAAAGTATGCCAGATATGAATGCAAAATGTTCACCATAAATGGCATGGGAAATTCTCTAAGGGGGCTCAAATGTCCTTCATGCTAAAGACAAAATTGAAATATCTATTTCTATTAACAAGTCAGCTATTTATGGAGTCATAACAAGAGAAAAACCTTTGTTACAAGGTTGTTCATGTCCATTACCTGGATTTCTAAAATTTTTTGGACGAAGAGGGTTTTTTGTTTTGCATTATCACCACACACAATTTTCTAAACATGGCAACAATCGAAGCCTTAGTCTTACATTTAGCCTCAAAATAGGCAAACTAACGTTATGGCTTCTCAAAATTTTCCAATGTTGTACAATGTGATCCCAATATTAAAATTTATAATGTCACAAGTACTCAGACTTCCCTTGCATTTATGACATTCTACGGGTGCTCAAAATTCCCCTATATCTATGTCTCAAAACCCAAATATGACACTTTACCCTTAAGAATGTCTTTACCCAATCTATCATAGGGAAAAGATCATCATGCATCACTAAAATCAAGGTAAACCTCAAGTAAAAAGAAAAACCAAAACTAAAAACCATGATAATCCATGAAAACATGGGCATTATCAGAGTACCTAAATATAGTATCTCAAAAACAAAACAGAATAATATAGTATCCAGAATGTTAAAAAAACATAAACAAGGAATATATAGTAACATAACATGAAAACAATACAAATCCAGGGGCACCCCCAACTAAAATGAAAACAGTATCCTCACTGCATGCACAATAAAGCCAGAGTAAAAGGGTCTCCCTAAATCTGCATCAGGAGCTATCCTCTCCCACTGAATCTGAAGCATTACCACCAGCATCATCAGCTGACCAATACCATGAATATAGTCGCTCATTAGGATTGAGCACCTTGAAGATGCCCTTTAACCCCTTCCCCGACTTCTTGAAGAACTTATCTCTTTTCTTTTCTCTCTTCACTATCTTCTTATATGAGTCCCTTAGATCCCTATGTGATTCGGCTAAGGCTGAGTACGATCTCTCTAATTTGTCAACATTGGATCCCTGCTTCTTCTACTCCTCACGGTATATGTCATAATCTAACTAAGTCATATATGAGTGGCGAGTGGTGGAGGGTGATGAGTAAGATGATACTAATATATTTGAGGCTTTTAACTGAGAATAATTGTAAATTCGTAAGGAACTTTTGTCATTTTTGATTGTTTTATCTTTGATTTTACAGTAGAAGCTAAAATGCTAGAAAACCAACAAAGACGGAAGAAAAATAGCTAAAATATAAAGCAATTAAAAGATAAGTGCAGCTGACGACATTCATGATAGGTCGTCATCCTGGTGATAGGCTATCAAGGCCATCTTCAGCCTTAAACAGGGAATGAGTTTCAGCTATTAGAATCGACAATATTTTGTGATGGGTCATCATAATAGTGATAATTCATCAGGAATGCTATTAGACATAGGCAGGATAAGAGAATTAAAGCAAAAGTGTGACGATATTTTTAATAAGTCATCACAGTCCTGATAAGACATCAAAAATTGTTGTCAACCTAAGACAGGACTAGTACAAATTTGAAGAAGACCTGATAACATTCTTGATAAGTCATCAGGATCCTCATAAGGCATCACCAATAGTCGTCGTCTATTTTGTGAAAAAGCTATAACCTTGATTTTGTTTTCTTATTTAGGGTGAACTATTTAAAGCTTTGTTTCAGGGTTTTCTAAACATGATTATTATTATTATTCCATAGAAGTTCTGCACTTTGAGTTTTGGATAGCATATTTGGATATTTTCTCTCTTTACTTCTTGACTTTAACGACACAACTATTTTTGAGAGATTATTATCAGTATTTTGAGATTTTTCCTTTGTGATGTAATCTTCGATTCACTAGTTATTATTCATATCTATAAGTTTATCTTTCAAAATATGAATTCAATTATGTGTTTTATTTGTTACATCTTGAGTGGCTAAACTCCATTAACCTAAGTTATGGGATCTAGGGTTAGGTCTTGATGAGGTGCTAAGTATTCAAAATTCAAAAGGTGGTAGGATTTCTTGATAATTCTGAAGTTTTAATTAATGTTTGTTGGTTGCAAATAGTAGACACAACTGCTTTGATTTTCTTGAGAAATAAATCAAATATAGTAGGAAGTGAATTATCAATAGGAACTCAGAAATACTTCGTTTAATAATCAGCATTATAACAAGGTTAATTAACCTGAGGTAAAATATGGGAAGTAAATAGAAACTCCCTAGGTTTGAGAGGATTAGGGAATCAAACGCTTAAATAGGTTGAGAGAAATTTAAGCATAACAACGATAAAGATAGCTTGTTATCCTACCCACCATGAGAATCTTGAACCACTTTTAGCATCTGTCATTATCGGAAGCCCCAGTGAACATAATTTTGGTTTTTCCATAAACTTTTGATTACAAACTGAAACTAAGGTGACCAAAAATTATTTTCTAATCTCCAAAACACCTATTGTATATTTTCATGCCATTTGTTTGAATTCAACTTGTAACTATAGTGTCAAATTATTTTAATCGCCACTCACATTATTTTCTATGGATTGGAACCCTACTCCAAAAATTGGGTAAATATATTGACGATGATCGTCTTTCAATAAATTGACATGTAAGTTGAGCGTTATCAAAAATGGTGCCATTGCTGGAGAACAATTTGGCTATTGAGTTGGTTTGGAATTTTAGCCTACTTGCTTGAATTTAAACTTATAAATATTTGTTTTTAGTTTTTTTTTATTTTTGGTGTTAGGTAGATTTTTATTTTAGTTTACTTATTACTATGGTGTCTTAGAATGAACATGAGCTTGGTGGTTGGAAATCATATCTTAAGGATCCATGTCCATATTGTGATGGACCTCAGTTTTGGCAAGATTATAGATATGCTCCCCGAAGAGAGATGTGTGCACCATCTCCATCCTTCTAGGAGTATGATTATTTTTTATGTGGTGGTCAAGATGGACATTGGAGTGATTTCCTAAATTCCCCCTCCCCCCGGTATGCTAACCTAAATTTTAGTTCTTCTTATAATTTTGATAGGTCTTATGGTCAAGAACAGGAAGAACGAAGCACTGAAAAGAGTGGCATTGAAGCAATGCTTCAACTAATGTGGGATTGTGTGGACACAACGAATGATATCATATGTGATATACATCAAGACATAGGAAAAATAATGAGGAAAGAATAAGAATAGAGGATATGGCTATAGAGTTCAAGCATTCAAAAAACTTTTCCATATTATGTTTAGATGATATCTTGTCTGTGGAATCATTTAACATAATGGACGAGTATGAAGATGAGGAACAAGAATCCTATATCGATATTGTGCTTGATGCTGAGCAACCCTCGATGATTTTTCAACCAACCGAACTAACCATATGAGATTATGCTAATATTGAGGAAACGGTGCTAGAGGCAAAAGAAAAAACCAAGAAAATCTCTTCTAAAGACTCTATCCCAATTCGGGGTGAGGATGCCCAGAAGGATGCAGCTTCAAAATTAAGGATAAGACCTCATTTGAACCATTTTTTAACATTTTCCTTGGTGGATAAGATAGAAATCCACCTACCCAAGCGACTGAGGTGTTTTGAGGATGAGGAACATAATCCTTATATTATGGAGTTTGGCATTCAAAAAGAGCAAAATAAAACCCACTACTTGAAGTTCAGTATAGGAAAAATTCAATGTGCATCAAGTGGATTATTGATAATCTCATCAATACCCAATGAGCCTATCCAAAAATTTGATATAAAGGTGGGTAAGAAATTTAAGTCATCAAAGTGGCGAGATAAAGGAAGTTTCATTGTATCCGTACATTTGCCCAATGTGCCTCGAAGATGTATTGATCAAAAGTTGGGTCGACGTTTCAAATCCTCCAAGTGGAGAAAAAAATAATTATCAACAAGGTATCTTGATGAAGTCTGAGTAGTCAAGATAACTGAGTCATGCCGTGACACTAAATTAGGAGCTTCTTGGGAGGCAACCCAAGGTATTTTGTTATTTGTATTTGTATTATGTGATTGACATCAGATCTTTACTCCCATGGAGCCAAAGGTATGTTTCTAACTCTGTTGTTTTAGTTTAACGCATTGGGGACATTGCATGATTTTATGTTGAGGGTGGAGCTACTTGTGGATGTTGATGTCCTCTTGGGGTTTCTATTTCCGTGCTTCTTTTCCCTGGAGTCTTATTTAGTTTTATTGTGATTTATTGTAAAATATTGTAGTTGACTAGGATAAATACAAGTACCTTAATCAATTAACATGTTTTTTGTGATTTTTGAGCTCCTCTCTAATGGAATGAGTATTTAACTGTGTGAATTGCATCTATTGTGACCACTACGCATCTTTGTATGGCATTAGTTTTAGTGATGCAGTAATCATTGCTAAACAGTTGCATGAACTGAATGAGTAGTATCTTATGATATACTTATGTGCCAAGTGCGTGTGAGATCTTACTCAGTTCTCGTTGTATGTTGAAATCTAGAACTTGCTCGGTTAGTCTTACCTTGATTGAAGGATAGGGGTTAGGAAAGGATCATAGGCCGTTTTGATATTAGCTCACTTTTAGCCTAAATAACCCTCCATGTATGTAGAATATCCCTTGATCACTTCTTTGAGCCTGATTAGCCTATTTCTTTTTATGACAACTGTCAATTTTCCAGTGTATATCATAATGAACCTGTTTTGGCCATGGTCCTCCTTGGACACTGTGCACCTTGACTTAGGCAAATAGCCTAAGTTGAGGGTGACTATCATAAGGGTCCGTGATGTACAATGAGTAGGAAGATAGGTAGAGTAAAATAAAAGAACAAAAAGTTGAGTGTGGTAGAAAAGAGCAAGAAAAAGAAAAGTTGTGAAAAAAAAAGTAATTGAGAAAAGACTGCACCCATCCTAAATAATTATGATCAAGAAAAAAGAAGAGCGGAAAAGGCTAATTAGTGAAACCCCCCCCCCCCAAAAAAAGCTAGTGTTGTGTCAAGGAAGCTTAATCACTTTAAATATCCATGAATATAATACCATCCCCTAGCCTACAATACAAGCCTAATAAAATCCCTAAAGTGATCCTAACTGACCTACCTGAAGATTTGGGTACTGACTATAAGGGCAAGCCTATGGCATTTTACATGGAGTGTTTGGAACTTTATTCTGATAGTGAGACTTGTGATTATCCCTATGTTTATGTATGTAAATTCTGATATGAGTGAAAAAAGGATTTCTTTGTTGTGAGGGCATATTGGGTATGTTGCTAAGTCACTGACTTGTTCAGATAGTGTAATCTTGGTACATGCATGGTTATTGTTGCTGAATTGATGTCATATCTTGATTCCTGTGTGTCACATTGTTTATATTCAATAACATACATAGTTGTTTGTAAATTGATTAACCTTAGAGATGGTGAAAATGTTTTGAGATAATATGGATGGTTGACTGCCAAATGTACTTTGTATTCTCTTAGTTGTTTTTGAGTTACTTGAGGACAAGCAATTGTTTAAAGTTGAGGGTGTTGATGTGTGAGCTGATGCTAACACATTTGAGGATTTTAACTGAGAATAATTGGAAAGTTTTAAGAAACTTTTTTCATTTTTGATTGTTTTATCTTTGATTTTGTAGTAGAGGCTAAGATTCTAGAAAACCAACAAAGATGGAAGCAAAAGAGCTAAAATCTGAAGTAATTAAAAGACAAGAGAAGCTGACGACATTCATGATAGGTCGTCAACCTGGTGATAGGCTATCAAGGCAATCATCAGCCTTAAACAGGGAATGAGTTCCATCTAGTAGAATCGATGATATTTTATGATGGTCCATCATAATGGTGATAAGTCGTCAGGAATGCCATTAGACTTAGGTAGGATATGAGAATTAGAGCAAAAGTGTGGCGATATTTCTGATAAGTCGTCATAGTCCTGATAAGCCATCAGAAGTTGTCGTCAACCTAAGACAGGACTAGTGCAAATTTGAAGAAGACCTGATGACATTCTTAATAAGTCGTCAGGATCCTGATAAGCCATCACCAATAGTCTTTGTCTATTCCGAGAAAAGGCTATAACCTTGATTTTGTTTCCTTATTTAGGGTGAACTATTTAAATCTTTGTTTTAGGGTTTTATAGACATAATTATTATTATTATTATTATTTTTCAGAAGTTCCGCACCTTGAGCTTTGGAAAGCATATTTGGATGTTTCTCTCTTTACTTCTTGACTTTAACAACACAACTATTTCTGAGAGATTATTATCAGTATTTTGGAATTTTTCCTTTGTGATCTAATCTGCGATTCACTAGTTATTATTCATCTCTGTAAGTTTATCTTTCAAATCATGAATTCAATTATGTGTTTCATTCGTTACATCTTGAGTGGCTAAAATCCATTAACCTGAGTTATGGGATCTAGTGTTAGGTCTTGATGAGGTGCTAAGTATTCAAGATTCAAAAGGTGGTAGGATTTCTTGATAATTCTAAAGTTTTAATTAACGACTGTTGATTGCAAACAGTAGACACACCTACTTTGATTTTCTTGAGAAATAAATCAAATATAGTAGGAAGTGAATTATCAATAGGGACTCGAAAAAACTTCGTTTAATAATCAGCGTTGTAACAAGGTTGGTTAACCTGAGGTAAAATTTAGGCAGTAAATAGAAATTCCCTAAGTACGAGAGGATTAGGGAATTAAACATTTAAGTAGGTCTAGATACATTTAAGCATAACATCGATAAAGATAGATTTTTATCCTACCCACCATGAAAATCTTGTTAGCATCTGTCATGTACCAGAAGCCCTAGTGAACATCATTCTGGTTTTGCCATAAACTTTTGATTACAAACTGAAACTAAGGTGACCAAAAATTATTTGCTAATCTCCGAAAGCCCCATTGTATCTTTTTGTGCCATTTGTTTGAATTCAACTTGTAGCTATAGTTTCAAATTAGTTTAATCGCCACTCACATTGTTCCCTGTGGATTCTACCCCAACTCCAAAAGTTGGGTAAATATATGATAACGATCGCCTTGCACTAAATTGACATACAAGTTGAGCGTTATCAGAGGGCTCTCTTGGTCCCTAAGTCAATCTGAACACTAGCTCCCTAACCTCCTATATCTAACCTAAGATATCATTAAGGGGGTTGGCTGACGAAGGTCTACAAGAATACATATCCTCTTGGGCTGATTTACCAAAGTTCATCCCGATTTTCTTACTCTGATCTGGGGCACCCTCACTTATGAATTTAAGTGGGAAGATGCATAGGGCTGGTATCACCCATGTATCTGCAGAATACTACTCCACCTGTGCTCTCCTACATAGCTCAGTAATAAGAGATGGAAAGAAAAGATGTGTACCTCTATGGTTCTTAAAGTATCGCCACTCTGAGATTACAGTCTCACCCACATTCAAAGTAATGTCAAATAGATACAAGCCACCATCAGAGATCGCATGTCTGTCACAATGGTTATGTGAGTTCATGGCAAGACTCTGCTACAGATGATATTTAACCAAAGTTGGGCCTCAGCTGTAAACCATTCATCAAAATATCTCTCTTGGTGGTAGCCTTGGAAATCTCTTTGTTCGGGAATAGAATGTTCGCCATCAAAGACCCTGGCTTGCATCATTTCACTCTGAATTGTTCCATGTCAGTATTTGGGAGTCCATACACCTCGTTGATCTGATCTGCTCTAAATTTCACTTGCTTACCCCGGATCATCATCATTAGGTTTGTGAGAGACACTACATTGAGGTTTGTGTAGAACTCACATACCATTGCTCATTTGAATAGCAAGGGTCTGGGCCAAAGCACCTCCAACTGATTTAGGTGAGTCTAACATGGAATCCTGGGATCTTCTCTTCCATCTATTCAAAGCTAAAACCCTTTTCAAGGAGTAGATTTGTCCTAGGCAGATCTACATAATAGAAGGTTTTGTCATTGGGCTGCCATGAACCTAGTGCTATCAAAATCTCCTATTATTGTGGATTAGTACCTATAAAAAATACATCCCAAACCATCATTATCATTATCATTATCACACTCAAAAACATGCTAGATTAATTAGATAGACTCATCTAGTAGTGTTTTAGAATGTTCTAGGGGCAAAAATAGATGTAATAAATTTTTTGTTTTTGCAGACACTTCCCTTAGGTATGGAGATTGTGAAGCAGTGACCGCGACTGCGGTTATCGAGACCGTGGTTGTAGTACCTAAGACCAGATTTGACAGTTCTGCACATCATTCAAAACATATGATTTTATCCCTAAATTTGTGTTCTACTAAGAACATAAACATTATGACTAAGGAAGTTGAGCCTAGATATTGTGATTATACCCCCCAATCTCAAAGAAGTTAGCATGGAGTTCATAGGGGCATTGAATCGGACATGTGATGTACACGTTAGTTTTAACTATTTATGCCTAGAACTGGGTACTCAAGACTTCACTATTAGTGTGTACACCAACTATAAGAGCTAACCATAGCAATGAAAACAAGCATACATTTATTATTGAAAATGATATTTCAGGCCTTTGCAAAAACTAAAAGTTCTAACTAAGCATGTAATTATATTAAAAACAAGGGAATAGAGACAACACACCAAGTTTGATGATGCCATTAGAATGAAATGACACTTGGATACTCAACACCAAGCAAAATTTTGAGAGAATTTTAAGATAAATTGAAAGAGATACGTGATAGAAAATGGCATTCGCATGGTCATTTAAACTGATTTGACTGGGATCACGGTCATAGTTCCACAATCATGGGAATGAATCCTCCACGATCATGGTGGCACGGACCACGGTCATGGTAACTGAGACCAGATTTTAGGTCCCCTGCAATCCACTGTTTAATCCAATATGCCATATTCATACGTTTCTTATTCACTTTCAATCAATATTCCTCTAAGTACCAACATTTCATGGATTATGCATGAACAAATACAAAAATAAAAGCTACTCTATCATTCATAAATAAAAAGGATGCAGGCCACTTTTTTGTGGTGTGATGGGTTGGCTCCCATCGAGTGCTTAGTTTAAAATCGCGGCACGACGTCCCCTCCACATCCTTTTATGATTCCACTTATAAGATTTGAATTTTCATCCCAACATTCATTAACTATGTAATGAGTGACAATGGGACAGAAGATTCAGATCTTCCAAGATAAAACTTGGAAGATAAGAGGAAATGACAAGGGATCTTCGATCTCGCTATTTTGATGACTTGAACCTTTTACCCAAATTGAAATCAAACTTTTAGTTTGGCTCCTTAGGAAAAGGTGAAGATATCAATAGGCCACATTTTGCACAATAGGCATTGAAGTCCTTGGCCATCCATGGTGGGGCTTCCATGTGCTCTTTTGGAGTGTCAAATCCCAAAATAAGGGATTATACTTCCTCGAAATCCCTCATTTTCCTATGTAGATGGATTCTAATCACATCCTCTAAGCACAATGTTAAAAGGCAGTTTGAATGAGGTCTGACCCCTAACTCCAGAATTTCCTCCTCCATAGCAATTTTACCCTAAAATTGACTAGAGTCTTCATAAGAGATGTTCCTTAATTCTTCTTTTGACTCTAGTACCATTTCTTTTATTTCGGAATCTTCTTTCTTATTTGATTCGGTTGATTGGGAAGTCACTGAGGATACTTCATTACCAAGCTCATAATCATATCTTAGTTTCTCTTTGATAACACTTAACTTACACGTCAATTTAAGTCCAAGCCGTTCATCGCCAATAGATTTACCCAACTTTGGATTCGGGGTCCAATACACGAGAAACAATATGAGTGGTGATCAAATTAATTTGAAATAATAGATACAAGTTAAATTCAAACAAATTATATAAAAAGATAAACTGGGGGAGATGGGTTCCTATGCTAATGTTTCTTTTTGGGTTTTTCTAGTATAAATTTGGGGCTACGAATAATTAGAGTTATAATAATTATGCACAGATCTTGGGATTATGCACTGCCAAGGGAGTGACATATGAGTGTGATAAATCAACATCAATTTCATAAATCAAATATGGGTAGTCTTGGTTATTGATTTTGATGCTAGTCTTTCAATAAAACACCAAACTTTCACCCATTGATTATTTCGAATACCTAATATATGTGTTCAATAATTGGTAACCACAACCTCAATCTAGGTATCCTTATTTCTAGGATGATACCCATGGCATAGTTAACTTAACATTCACCCTTATGTCTAGGATAGTAAAAATTTAGCAAACTACACACGTAATTGTCTATCATTGCTTTAGTCTCCATATCCCTCTTTCGATGCTGATATGGATTCCTAAAGTTCACCCCAAGCCCTTCTTTCGAAGATGGCCTTAAACTTTCTAGAGCTTAGACCTTTCACCAATCAAACCCATGTGGGTATTTGGAGCATTCATACATCAAATCCCAATAAAAGTAGTATAGCAATGATAAAACCCCTAAACATGAATTACCAAATAGATGATAACAATAACAACCCACACAGACTTTAACCCCTATTCACTCATAAACCCAAGAGGGAGATTTAGCTACACATAATATAAATAAGCATAGATATACCTATAATCTCAATTGAAATGATTTGTTGAAGATATAAGTGAATGATACTTCAAACTTGGCTCTCCCATAATATCAACAATGGAAATGAGCAAATCTTCCACTTAGAAAGTCTCTAATATATTCTTCACCCAAAATTTATACAATATTTTCTTCTCCAAAGATGGAGGCCACTACACAAAAATAACCGTAAAAATTAGGGAAGAAGGAATTTTTCTATCATGATAGGGTTTGAGTCATTCTTGTCAAGTTGGGATCAGCATGTACAATTATAGTTTTCCCCATGGGCTGAAATCCTTCGCTATACCGCGATCGCACAGGTCTACTGTGACCGCAGCTACACGACCATGGTTAACCTCCACGATCGCAATTAATTAACAATCCTTGACTGTTGCAACCGCGGTCAACAGATCATGACCGTGGTACCTGATGCCCATTCTATTTCAAGTCTTCAGCTACACTTCTTGCTCCCTTTTTGATCATTGTGAGCTTCAATCTACATCTTTCCAATGCTTTAACTCTATGCCTACACGAAGTGGATATTATTGTATTTAATTGCAATTATGTCTCATTTATTCATCCATAACAAGGTAATTTACATGAATAATGATTGTAAAATTAGCGGTAAACTCACTACTCATCAACAGCCCCAACTTAAAGCATTTTCTTGTCCTCAAGCAACACTACCTCTTATCATGAGACACAATCATTTAAGTCTAAGATTTATGCCTTAAAGATCATAATGACCTCAACTTTAATCACAACCACAAATAGCTCATTTCACATGGGCTAAGCTAACTTCGCCACACCCCCTCCCCCCATATAACGAACTAAAACTTAGGCTACATAGGACTTCAAAGAGTAACCAAGTAACAAAAACAAATAATTTAGAAGTGACTCCCTTTTGACAACAACTAAGCAATACTCTGTTCGCCTCACTGATGAAAGGTTACAAGATCACCCACCTCAACTTGTTTCACATGTCGTCCTCACAAGAAAGAGAATTCCTCAAGCTACAAAATATGAAACAAGTAATTTTAAGTGCACAAACTCTCTCTCTCACAAAACAAAACTCAATGCGACAAGTGTTATACTTTAGGCTTGCCCCTATTATCAATCGCCACTATGAAGAAAGTAAATGGTTGGAGATCTCAAAGAACTTTCTAAGCTTGTTATGTAGGTTTGGGTTATGGTAGGATATTGGTTAGGAACAACATGGATACTCCCTTCCTTGAACGTCAACATCACACTTTTCCATCTTTCATTTTTACTATTGGCCACTCTTCTTTGTTTTCTCTTTTCTCATGCCTACAATTTGCTTCATTTGTTCACCACTTTACTTTTAGCGCTTTTTCTTGAACCTTTTATTCAATTCTATCCTTTATTGGATCCTTTATTTTTCTAAACATTTATTTACATCAGTTAGGTACGTTGGCATTCTACTTACACTTCGTGGCCTCAAACATCCATCCATCAACTTTACCACCCCCAACTTAGGCTTTTAGACTCAAGTTGCACTTTTATGTCCAAGAAGGGTATGGTTCAAAAGAGGTATAGAAAGAATGGTTCATGGCTTATAATGCATTTACCAATGAAAGGTCCAAAGGCTTAAAGTGGATAACTAGGGATTATAATTATGCATAGGAAGGTTTTTTAGGCTAGAGTGGGTTCTAAAATCACAAAGATGGCCTAAGATCATTTCTCCAACCAAATACAATCAACATTAGTTGTGAAAGACTAAAGGGGCAAGTTCTAGATAACACAAATATACAAGATATGAATGCAAAATGCTAACCACACATGGCATGCAAAATTTGCCAAGAGGGTTCAAATGTCCCTCCCACAAGAGATAAAATTAGAGCATCTATAATTATTTACAAGTCAATAACTTATGAAGTCACAAAAAAAGAAGTTTTGTTACACAATTACTCGTGTCCATGCCCTTGATTTTTTTAAAATTTTGGACGGAGAGGGTTGTTTGTTTTGCAATAGAACTATGCATAATTTTCTAAATTATGGCTACAACAAAAGCCTTAGTCTCGCATTCAGGCTCAACATGGGCAAGATAACCATATGGCTACTCATACTATGCCAATGGTGTATAAAGTGACCCTATTTTTAACAAAATAAAATGCCACAGGTACTCAGACTTCTTTTGAATTCTTTACATTTGTGCTATGGGTACTCAGAATTCCCCTGGATCTATGCCTTAAACCCAAACATGACACTTTACCCTTAACATTGTTATCGTCACTCAATCCGTCATAGGGACAAACTTATCATGCGTCAACAAGATCAAAATAAAACTAAATCAAAACAATAATAAAAATAGAAAAAAGCATGATAATCCATAAAACATGGTCACCATCAGAGTGCCTCAACAATGAAGCATCCCAAAAAACAAAATAAAAACAATATCCCAATCATCAATAAGAAATCACATTAAATATCTGGGGTCATCCCCAACTATAAGAATGCAGTGTCCTCACTACAAGTGCAATCAAGTAAAAGTAAAAGGGCCTCCCTAAATATGCATCATGAGTCGCTCTCTCCTACTGACTCTGCACAATTACCATCGGCATCATCAACTGACCAATTAGTAGGGGCCTCATCTTTGTTGTCAAACCTCGGTGAAGGTGGTCACTTATTAGGCTTGAGTACCTTAAAGATACCTTTTACCCCCTTCCACAGCCTCTTGAAGAATTTGTCTCTCTTATTATCGCTCTTCACCATCTTTTTATATGATTCCTTCAGGTCCCAATATAAACTAGCTAAGGATGAGTAGGCTTTCTCTAAACTGGCAACAGTGGCTCCCTATTTCTTCTACTCCTCACGATATTTATCTTAATCTCACTAAGTCATATATGAGTGGCGAGAGATGGATGGATCTCTTGGTCCCAGAGTCAATCTTGACACAATCTCCCTAATCTTCCTCAATTGACCTGAGAGGTCATCAAGTGGGTCAGTTGGCAAAGATCAGCAAAAATTTGTGTCCTCTTAGATTAATTTTCCCATGTCCACCTTTCTCCTCTTACTTTGACCTGGGGAACCCTCACCTCTAACTTTGAGTGGGTAGATAAGAGAACCTACCCGTGCCCAAGTATCTACAGCATACTCTACTACTCCTACACTTTTACATAGCTCAGTTATAAGAGAGAGAAAGGAAAGATTAGTACCTTTATGGGTTTGAAAGTATAGTCATTCTGAACTCACTATCTCTCCTACATTCAGAGTGATACCTAATAGAATATATGCCACCATCCGAGCCCAGGCATTATTGACAATAGTCATATTAGTGAAAGGGGAAACCCTGCTACAAATGATGTTCAGTCATAGCCTTGCTTCAGCCTTGAAGTCATTCAGTGGAATATCTCTTTTGGTGATGGCCCAGGTGGCTGCCTTTCCTGGACATGGAAAAACATCCATCTAGGACCCTGGCATGCAGCCTTTAGCATAAAATTGTCCCATGTCAGTATTTAGGAGCCCATACACTTCATTGACCTTCTTAGCTCAAAAGTTCACCTGTTTACCTTAAATTATCATGACTGGGTTTGCGAGTGAAACTATGCGTAGAACTCATGCACCCATTATTCATTTGCATAGCACGTTTCTTAGAAAAACCACACCCACTAGGTAGCTGTGAGTCTGGCATGGAATTTTGGTAACTTCTCTTCTTCTTTCTAAGTTTATACCCCTTTCAGAGAGTAGCTTTGTCCTGCGGTAATCGTCATAGTAGGAGTGCTACCATTGGGTGGCCATGAATTGGGTAGTGTCTAAATCTCCCATTGTCGATTCATAGAACCTGTAAGCAATGCAAATTATGCCAACATTAGTGTTATCACACAAAAATATGCTAGAACAAACGTTTAGGTTCATGTGGTGGTGTTATAGTAGGTTTTGGGGGCAGCTAAGGATTGGCAAAAATTTTGCTGTCTGTCAGAACTAGACCTCAGGTATCGCAATGGTGGGGCTATGACCGTGATAGAGGTGATACGATCAGGGTACCTGAGACCAAGTTGATAGTTTCTGCACACTACTTCAAAATGTAATTTTAACCTCCAATCCCCTATTTTGACTAGGTATAACAACATTCTAAACATTTTATTAAAGCCCAGAATATGCGATCATGGCCCCTATATTTGAAAGAATTAGAATTTGATTCATTGGAGCCTTAAATCAAAGACATTGTGAACACAATTCCATTAACCATTTAAAATGCAATTTTGGGTACACAAGACTTCCCCGTTATCTTGTACACCAACTACAACAACTAACCATGGAAATTATGACAATTAAGCATGTATCTAGAATTGAAAACACCACTTCAGGACTCTTTCTATAACATACGTTCTAAATATGCAATTTCATATAAAAACCAAAGAAATTTTGATAACTTACCGATAGATAGGATGCGAACTTGTGAATTTGTTCTTGTATATCCTATAGAATGCCCAAAAATTGGAGAGGATTTTAAGAAAAAATAAGAGAGGATCGTGGGGGGAAATGGGCAACCAGATGGTCTTTTTAAAATAATTAGACTGCGATTGCGGTCATTCAGCCTCCGATATCGTAGGGACAAAGACCACAGTCGCGGTAACTGAGACCAACAACTGGGTCTCCTACATATCCTACTAAGTCCATTTTCTTAATTCACACATCTCTTCTTTCCAAATTCAACGAATACTTTATGGACTATGCATGCACAAAAACAATAACAAAAAAAAAAAATCTACCGTAGTATGCTTTAAAAAGGATATGAGTCACGTTTTGTGGTGTGATGGGTTACCTCCCATCGAGTTCTTAGTTTTACATCACAGCACAATAATACCACTCCTTCCCTTTATGTATCCACTTAGATAATTTGAATCTCTGTCCCAACTTTCACTCAATGTGTAATGAGCAACAGAGGGACAGAAAATTCAAATCTTCTAAGATAAAACTTAGAAGAGGTGGTAAAATGGCAAGCCAGCTTCAATATCACAATTTTGAAGACTTAAAACTTTTAACCAACTTTACATTTGTCTTCTGAATTGGTTCTGTGGGTAAAAGAATGCTCATCAATAGGCCATTTTTTGTACATTAGAAAATGAGAATTTTGGCCTTTGATGGATGGGGTTCCATGTGCTTCTTTGGAATGCCCAATTCCAAAATATATGAGTTGGACTCCACCTCCCCATAATCCTTCATTTGGTCAATGGGATGGATCCTTATCACATCCTCTATGCCTATTATTGAAAAGTTGGTTTAACGAGGTCCAACACCTAACTTTGGGTTAGCTTCCTCTAAAGCATTGTCACCCCGAAATGAACTAGAGTCGTTATAAGAGTTTTGCATTGATTTTTTTTATGACTAGAGTATTATTTCTTTTATTTTGGCCTTTCCCTCCTCATATGATTCGAATTGTTGGAAATCCGCTGAGGATTCTTTGCGACCAAGCTCATCATCATATCTTGGTTTCTTTTCATGACATTTTTCTTCTTATTTAATGGGCATGGAAATGATGGTTTTGAATCTTTTATTCTTCGCCCATTACCTCCCTTTTAACATTTTTCCATTCTTGGTGTAAGTGCTCTAGGCCCTTCTCCGTTGCTTCCAATCAATCCAAAATGGCTTGTAACCTTGGGTTATAACTATTGGACTTGGTATCTTGCTCTTCTTTCTTATCTTCATCATACCTATCACTCTCATAAGAAGAACTGACAATTTAGTAAGTATAATGGGGGGAGGGGGCACGTGGACAATCACTCTAATGTTCATCTCTACCACCACATAAAAAGCACATATACTCCCTATAGAATTGAGATGGTGAACCTATCTCTCTCCGGGGAGCATGGTCACAATCGCTCATGAAATGTAGTACATTGTGATATGGATATGGATCGTCAAGATCAGACTTCCAACTACCAACATCATATTTGCCGAAAGATGCCATAAAGCAAAATAAGTATAAAATAAACACTACCTACAAAAGAAAATCACAAACAAATATATACAGGCTTGAATTCAAGAAAGTAACTAAAATTCCAAAGTAACTTAATACGCCAAATTGTTCCCCAACAACGGTGTCATTTTTATAATGCTCAACTTACACATCAATTTAAGTGCAAGACGGTCATCGTCAATATATTTACCCAACTTTGGAGTCGGGGTCGAATCCACAAGAAACAATGTGAGTGGCGATCAAACTAATTTGAAATGATAAATACAAGTTAAATTCAAATAAATGATACAAAAAGATAAAATGGGGGAGATGGGTTCCTAAACTACTATTTCTTTTTGGGGTTTTCTAGTATAAATTTGGGGCTACAAATAATTAGAGTTTTAATAATTATGCATGAATCTTGGGATTATGCACTATTAAAGGAGTGACATGTGGGTGTGATAAATCAACATCGATTTCGTAAATCATATATAGGTAGGCTTGGTTATAGATTTTGATGATAGTCTTTCAACAAAAGACCAAACTTTCACCCATTGATTATTTGGAATACCTAATAGGGGCGTGCAATAATTGGTAACCACAACCTCAATCTAGGTACCCCTATTTCTAGGATGATACCCATGGCATAGTTAACCTCACATTAATCCTTATGTCTAAGATAATAAAAATTTAGCAAACTACACACGTAATTGCTTATCATTTCTTTGGTCTCTGCATCCCTCTTTCGAGGATGACATGGATTCCTAATCTTCGCCCAAATCTTTTCTTTCGAAGTTGGCCTTGAACTTTGTAGAGCTTGGAGCTTTTACCAATCAAACCCATGTGGGTATTTGGAGCTTTCACCCATTAAATCCCAACCAAAGTAGCGAAGCAATGATAAAAAGCCTAAATATGAATTACCAAATCTATGAGAACAACAACAATCCACACACACTTTAACCCCTATTCACTCATAACCCCTAGAGGGAGATTTAGATACACATGTGATAAATAAGCATAGATATACCTATAGTATCTATTGAAATTATTTATTGAAGAGTTAAGTGAGTGATACTTCAAACTTGGATCTCCCACAATATCAACAATGGAAGTGAGCAAATCTTCTACTTAGAAAGTCTCCAGTGTATTGTTCACCCAAAATTCATATAATATTTTCTTCTCCAAAGATAGAGGCTATGAACTACACAAAACTAACCCAAAAAATTAGGGAATAAGGTATTTTTCTATCACGATAAGGTTTGAGTCATTTTTGTCAAGTTGGGATCAGCATATGCAATTACAGTTTTGCCCTTGGGCTGAAATCCTCCGCTAGGCCACGATCGCACAGGTCTGGCTACGACCGCGGCTATGCAACCATGGTTAACCTTCGCAATATCTATTGATTGGCCATCCTTGACTATCACGACCGCGGTCAACAGACTATGGTACCTGAGGCTCATTCTGTTTCAGGTCTTCAACTACATTTCTTGCTCCCTTTTTGATCATTTTGAGATTCAATCTATATCTTTCCAATTTTTTAACTCTATGCATACAAGAAGTGGATATTAGTGCATCTAATCACAATTATGTGTCATTTATTTGTCCATAATAAGGTAATTTACATGAATAATGAGTGCAACTTTAGATGAAAACTCACCACTCATCAACATCCCCAACTTAAAGCATTTTTTGGTCCTCAGGAAACACTACCTCTTATCATAAGACGCAATTATTTAAGAATAACCTTTATACCTTAAAGATCACAACGACCTCAACTTCAATCGCAACCACAAATAGCTCATTGCACATGGGCTAAGCTAACTTCGCTATACCCCTCCTTATAAAATACTAAAACCAAGGCTACATAGAACTTTAAAGAGCAACCAAGCAACAAAAGCCAATATTCTAGAAGTGGCTCCCTTTTGACAACAACTAAGCTATACTCTCTTTTCCTTATTGTCGGAAGGTGACAAGATCACCCACCTCAACTTGTTTCACATATCGTCCTCACAAGAAAGAGAATTCCTCATATCAAGCTATAAAATAAGAAACTGGAAATTTTAAGTGCACAAACTCTGTTTCGTGCAAAAGAAATCTCAATGCAACAAGTGTTATACCATAGGCTTGCCCCTATTTTCAATCGCCACTACGAAGAAAGTAAATGGTTGGAGATCTCAAAGAACTTTCTAAGCTTGTAATGTAGGTTTGGGTTAGAGTAGGATATTGTTTTGGAAATACATGGCTACTACCTTCCTTGAACATCAACATCACACTTTTATATATTCCTTTTTGACTATTGACCACTCTTCTTTGTTTTCTGCCTTTTCTCATGCCTACAATTTGCTTTCTTTGTTCACCACTTTTTTATCTCTTTTTCTTAAACCTTTTATTCATTTCTATCCTTTATTGGATCTTTTTTTTTAAATATATGTTTTCATCACTTAGGCACCTTGGCATTCTACTAAACTTCGTGGCCTTAAACTTTTTTCTATCAACTTTACCATGCCCAACTTAGGCTTTTAGCCTCCAGTTACATTTTTAGCCCAAGAAGGGTATGGTTTAAAACAGGGATTAAAAGAATTGTTCATGGCTTATAATGCGTTTACCAAATAAAGTTCCAAAGGCTCAAAGTGGGTAACTAAGGAGTACAATTATGCATAGGAAGGTTTTTTAGGCTAGAGTGGGTTCCAAAATCACAAAGATGGCCTAAGACTACTTCTCCAACCAAATACAATCAACATTAGCTTTAAAAGACTAACGGGGCAAGTTCTAGATAACACAAGTATACAAGAGATAAATGCAAAATGCTCACCACACATGGCATGTAAAATTCACAAAGGGGGCTCAAATGTCCCTCCCACTAGAGACAAAATTGAAGCATCTATCATTATTTACAAATAAATAACTAATGAAACCAACAACCGAGTCTCCTGCATGTCCTGCTTAGTCCATTTGCTTAATTCACACATCCCTTCATTCCAAATTCAACCAAAATGCCTCTAAGAACCAATACTTTAGGGACTATGCATGTACAAAAACAATAACAAAAATAAAAATCTAACCTAGCATGCGTAATAAAAGGATACGAGTCACTTTTTGTGGCTTGATGGGTTGCCTCCCATCGAGTGCTTAGTTTAATGTCTCAGCATGAAAGATTCACTCTTTCCCTTTATGTATCCACTTAGAAAATTTGAATCTCCATCCCAACTTTCACTTAATATGTAATGAGCGGTAGAGGGACAAAAAATTCAAATCTTTCGAGATGAAACTTTGAAGAGGTGGTAAAATGGCAAGCCAACTTCAATTTGCCATTTTGAAGACTTAAACCTTTTACCCAATTTCACATTGATCTTCTGAATTGGTTCCGTAGGAAAAAGAGTGCTCATCAATCGGTCATTCCTTGTACATCAGAAATTGAGCATCTTGTCCTTTGACAGATGGGGTTCCATGTGCTCCTTCGGAATGCCCAATTCCAAAATATATGAGTTGGACTCCACCTTCCCACAATCCTTCATTTGGTCAACGAGATGGATCTTCATCACATCCTCTATGCCTAATGTTAAAAAGTGGGTTGAACGAGGTCCAACACCTAACTTTGGGTTAGCTTCCTCTAAAGCATTGTCACCCTAAAATGAACTAGAGTCCTTATAAGAGTTTTGCATTGATTATTATTTTGACTCTAGTATCATTTATTTTATTTTGGCCTCTCCCTCCTCGTATGATTCGGATGTTGGGAAGCCGTCGTGGATTCTTTGCAACCAAGCTCATAATTATATCTTGGTTTCTCTTCTTGATATTTTTCCTCTTGGATAATGGGCATGGAAATGATGGTTTCAAGTTTTTCTTCTTCACCTATTACCTCCCTCTTGACATTTGTCAATTCTTGATGTATGTACTCTAGGCCCTCCTCCGTTGCTTCCAATCAATTCAAAATGGCTTGTAACCTTGGGTCATAAATATTGGACTAGGTACCTTGCTCTTCCTTATTCTCTCCATCATACCTATCACTCTCATAATAAGAACAAGCAATTTGGTTAGTATAATGGGGGGAGGAGGAACGTGGACAATCACTCCAATGTCCATCTCGACCACTACATAAGGAGCACCTATACTCCATATAGTGTTGAGATGGTGAACCTATCTCTCTCTGGAGAGCATAGTCACAATCATTCACGAAATACAGTATGTCAGATATGGATCGTCAAGATCGGCCTTCCAACTACAAACATCATATTTGTCGAAAGATGTCATAAATCAAAATAAGAATAGAATAAAATCTACCTACAAAAGAAAATCATAAATAAATATATACAAGCTTGAATTCTAGAAAGTAACTAAAATTCCAAACTATCTTAATACACTAAATTGTTCCCCGACAACGGTACCATCTTTTATAATGCTCAACTTACATGTCAATTTAAGTGCAAGGCAATCGTTGTCAATATATTTACCCGACTTTGGAGTCGAGTTTGAATCCATGAGAAACAATGTGAGTGGTGATCAAACTAATTTGAAATGATAGATACAATTTTAGTTCAAACAAATGATACAAAAAATATAAAATAGGGGAGATGGGTTCCTACACTAATGTTTCTTTTGGATTTTTCTATTATAAATTTGAGGCTACGAATAATTAGAGTTTTAATAATTAAGCACGGATCTTGGGATTATGCACTACTAAGGGGGTAACATATAGATGTGATAAATCAACATCAATTTCATAAATCAAATATAGGTAGGCTTGGTTATAGATTTTGATGATAGTGTTTCAAAAAAACACCAAACTTTCACCCATGATTCTTTATAATACCTAATAGGTGTGTTCAATAATTGGTAACCACAACATCAATCTAGGTATCCCTATTTCTAGGATGATACTCATGGCATAGTTAACCTCATATTCACCCTTATGTCTAAGATAGTGAAAAATTAGCAAACAACACACATAATTGTCTATCATTGCTTTGGTATCCACATCCCTCTTTCTAGGATGATATGGATTCCTAAAGTTCACCCAAAATCCTTCTTTTGAAGATGGTCTTAAACTTTATAGAGCTTGGCCCTTTCACCCATCAAACCCATGTGGGTATTTGGAGCTTTCACCCATCAAATCCCAACCAAATTAGCATAGCAATGATAAAACCCATAAATATGTATTACCAAATAGAAGCTATAATAACAGCCCACACACACTTTAACCCCTATTCACTCATAACCCCAAGAGGGATATTTAGCTACACATAAGATAAATAAGCATAGATATATCCATAATCTCCATTGAAATGATTTGTTGAAGATTTAAGTGAATGTTACTTCAAACTTGGGTCTCCCACAATAACAACAATGGAAGTGAGCAAATCTTCCACTTAGAATGTTTCAAATATATTCTTTACCCAAAATTTATACAATATTTCTTCTCCAAAGATGGAGGCTGTGACTACACAAAACTAGTCCAAAAAGTTAAGGAATAAGGAATTTTTCTATCATGATAGGGTTAGAGACATTTTTGTCAAATTGGGATCAGCATGTGCAATTACAATTTTCCTATTGGCTAAAATCCTCTGGTAGGCCGCGATCGCGTAAGTCTGGTTGCGACCATGATTAAACTCCGCGATTGCAGTTGATTGACCATCCTTGAATAACGCAATTTCGGTCAACAGATCGCGACCGTAGTACCTGAGGCCCATTCTGCTTTAGTTCTTCAGCTGCACTTTCTTGCTCTATTTTTGATCATTTTGAGCATCAATCCATATCTTTCCAACCCTTTAACTCTATACCTACAAGAAATGGATATTAGTGCATCTAATTGCTATTATTTCTCATTTATTAATCCATAACAAGGTAATGCACACGAATAATCGATGCAAATTTAGTGGTAAACTCACCACTTATCACTCTTCTTAATTAACCTCCTCTTGGGAAGTGAGCAAGGTAGTGATAGTTTCAAGGTTTGTTTCCTTGCCCATTTCCTCTATTTTGACTATGTCCCTTCTAAATGCCTCATAGGATTGATGCATCTCTTGTACATTCTCCCCCATTATAGTTACCCGATCCAAAATAGTTTGAAGCATGGCTTCAGGACTAGTGGACTCGGTGTGTTGCTCTTCCTTCTTCTCATTATAAGACCCATCAAACTCATATGAAGAACTAGCAACTTAGTTAGTATAATAGGGGTAGGGGAATTTTTATCAATCACTCCAATATCCATCTCAACCACCATACAGAGAATAGTCATACTCCCAATAGGATCTAGAGGATGTTTCTATCTCTCTCTAGGGAGCATACATACAATCTCTTCTGAAGTGAGGCCCATCATAATATGGACATGGATCATCAAGATAGGACTTCCAACTACCAAAATCATATTTGTCGAAAGATGCCGTAGAGAAAATTAAAGTAAAATGTAAATAAACCTAACGCAAGAAACAAAATAAAATCACAAACAAATATTTACTACTTGAATTCAAGCAAGTAAGGTAAAATTCCAAACAAGCTTAATACACTAAATTTTTCCTGGCAATGGCGCCATTTTTTATAATGCTTAACTTACACGTCAATCTAAGTGCAAGACGGTCGTCGTCAATATATTTACCCAACTTTAGAGTCGGGGCCAAATCCATGAGGAATAATGTGAGTGGTAATCAAGTTAATTCAAAATAATGGATATTTGTTAAATTCAAACCAATATTACTTCAATATAAAAATAGGGGAGACAAGTATCAACACTAATATTTATTTTTAGGTTTTTTTAGTATAAATTCAAGGCTATCAATAATTAGAGTTTTATCAATTAGGCACAAATCTTGAGATTATATATCACTAAGGAAAGTGACACATTGATACTAATAGTAAACTTTATTATTAGTAGGTCAAATATGGGTAGGTTCGGTTGTAGGTTTTGATACTAGTCTTTTAACAAAACACCAAATTTTCACCCATTGATTCCTTCGAATACCTAATAGGTGTGTTTAAAAATTGGTAACCAAACCTAAATTTAGGCATCCTTATTTCTAGGATAATACTCATGGTATAGTTAAGTTCACAGCCACCCTTATGTCTATGATAGTTATAGATTAGCAAACTACACATATAATTGTCTACCATTACTTTGGTCTCCACATCCCTCTTTCAAGGATGACATGAATTCCTAAAGTTCACCTAAAACCCTTCTTTCGAAGATGGCTTTGAGCTTTCTAAAGTTTGGATCTTTCACCCATCAAACCCATATGGGTATTTGGGGCTTTCACCCATAATCCCAACTAAATTGGTCAAGCAATGATAAAACCCTTCCACATGAACTACTAAATAGAAGCTAACAATAACAAACCATGCACACTTTAATCCCTATTCATACATAACCCCAAGAGGGATATCTAGCTACACATAAGATAAATAAGCAAAGATACACCCATAATCTCCATTGAAATGATTTAGTGAAGACTAAGTGAATGTTCCTTCAAATTTTGGACTCACACAAATCTCCAATGGAAGTGAGCTATTCCTCCACTTAGAGGCTACTCCAATGTATTCTTCACCCAAAACTTATACAATATTTTCTTCTCCAAGTATGGAGGTTATGAACTCAAGAACAAAACCTAACTATTGGGGAAGATGGAATATATTAATTATTAGGGTTTGATTCTTTTTGTCAAATTTAGTATCGGCCATGTCCATTTATAATTTGCCCGTGGGCTGGATCTTTCTACCATGCTGCGATCGCACAGGCTTGGCCACGACCGCGGCTACCACGATCGAGATTAGCTTCTGTGAACACAGTTAATTGACTTTACTTTACTTTTATGATCACCATCATCTGACCGTGACTACAGTAACTGAGACCAGTTCCTACTCTAAGTCTTCAGTTGCACTTTCTTGCTTCCTTTTGATCATTTTCAGCTCCAATCCACTTTCTTCCATCGCATAAACTATATCCCTACTAATTATGGATATTAGTACATTCAATCAAAATTATATCTCATTTATTCATTAAAAATATGGTAATGTGCATGAATATTGAATGAGAATTAGTGGTAAAATCACCACTCATCAGTAACTAGTGGTTGTAACATTAGTAGTTGCATCAATTTCCTTGCCTTTATTAATCATTTTGAGATTTTTATTATACTGATATTGAGTGAACAAAGGATCTGAAGGTGTTCCTGCAAAAAAAAGGCTTGAGTAGCATTAGGCATATGTAATTCAACAGAGGAATGACCATAGATAGTAACATTACTGGTATGATTATAAGACATGCTTCCTTACTTTTTTTCTATCAAATGGATAGCCATTCATTTTGTAGAAGGTTTCTTTGGCATGCCCTTTAAAATGACAATAGTTACAAAATAGATGACCCCTTCTATCATCACCTCTTTGGTCATAGTGCATTCTAGGTTTCTGATTGAAGCCAGCACTACCAGTGTGTCCATTTGTTGTTCCACCATAATTGTTATTAGGAACTCTATAACCATTACTTGAATTTCCAATAGTCATTTGGTTTTTCATGAGAGCAATAGATCTTGAACTACTATCTCCAAGAGTAGAACCACCTAAAGTTATACTATTTAATCTCTGACTTTCTACATTTATAATCATAGCATAATCTTGACTAATGGTAGGTAGATGTTTAGTCATAAGAACTTGAATCTTAACATGAGCATAGGGTTCATTAAGTCCAATCAAAAATTGCCACAACTTTTGCATCTAAAAATGAGTTGTATAGTCTTTTGATTTAGGGCAAGCATATAATGGATGGGGAACTAGATATTCCAGCTCATCCCAAAGCTCTCTCAGTCTAGCAAAAAGTCCAGATACTGAATAAGTACCTTGAACCAAAGTAACTACCTCTTTATGAAGATAAAAGGCCCATGAAGTATTCACCTTATAAAACCTTTCCCTGAGATCTTCCCAGACTTTATGTGAATCAAAATCATAAATCACAGTACTTTATAGATCCTTGGACATAGTGTTCATAATCCAGGTTAGCACTATAGAATACACCTATCCTAGAGATTGTACAAGTTATAAGGTTGATCTCTTTCCTACACATTCCTAGTAGAAAACCTAGCTTATTTTTGCCAAGTAATACAATCCTCATAGATTCGCTCCATAGAGAGTAATTTTCTGAACCTAGAAAGTTAAGTGGAAATGAGAGCAGAACCTTGTGTATCAGATGTATGTATGTATAGAGGATGATTTGCATCAACTTGTTCAACATAACCAGAATCATTGCTAGTTAAACATTCAGTTGAAGCAACACTTGTAGGAGCTCCAGAAGTTGACATTGTATTTTTGACAGAGAAACTCTCAAGTTGATTTTACAAACACAACAACCAAAACATCAAAAAATATTCAACCCTAGCTGATGAACAATTTCTTCTGTGTTGAGAATCTAAAAACAAAACAACTTATCACAAAAGAAAAAAGACTAATAGTGCAGAGAAGCCATGGGTGGCTCTGATATCATGTTAAGAAATCTCTATTAATGGGAGCTTGAAAAAGAAGAAGCAGAAGGAAGAAAAAGAAAAATAGAAATGTAACTACTATTCCATTGAATCATAACTTAGAGAAAATTCAAAGTATAAAAAATGGATTCACCTCTCTATATCTAGCTACTACAACTTTTATATATGAATATAATAAATTGACCTTACCATACCTAGTCAACACAGTAGCCAGTTGTCTAACTACCTAAAAACTTGATGATTTCCTTAGTAACTAACTAATTACATCACTAATTAATTAATTCTTGTAGCATTCATAGCTCAACACTTTCCACCTAAACTTATGGATCATAGATCAGAAATTGGTTAGTATTTTATCAAATAAAAAGTTGTGATTGCAATCCTTTATAAGACAAACTACGTGAAGCTAAAAAGTAGCAACTACCCTCCTAAACTAGATAGTATCCCATATATAAAATTACTTTCTAAAGACTAGGACAAGCATAACATATAGTCCTTTTATTTTCTCGCAGAACTCTAATTTACTAAACTTATTTCTTAAAAGTAGCACCATCCCTTAAATTGAAAGATCTGAAGCTTTAGTTTAATTTAAGATTCCTAAACTCTTCTATTGTGCTAATGCCCATCAACCTCCTCAGATTATGGAAAGGGAAAAACTTGAGAGGCTTAGTAAAAATGTCCGCCAACTAATCTTTACTTCGGTAGTACCGCAGCTCTACCATGCCTTCATTATTAAGATCTCATAGGAAATAATACTTCATATTAATGTTCTTGTTTCTTATATATAAAATGGGAGTTTTTGATAGCTTCATGGCAGAGTTATTGTAGCAGAAAATTATAGTTGCTCTTTCTTGTACGAATTGTACTTCTTCAGGAATTCTCCTCCACCAAATAGCTTGAAAAACACAAGTTGTTGCAGCAACAAATTTCTCTTGAGTAATCGATAAACTAATAATTTTTTGTTTCCAGGAAGACCATGAAATAGCCCCTGTACCTAGAACATAAACATAGTTTGAAGTGCTCTTTTTGTCGTCTTGATATTTTCCATAATCATTGTCAGCAAAACCAATCAAACTAGATTCTTCATCCTTCTTGTAGAACAAACTAAAATCCTTAATTCTTTGAAAGTGGCTAAGGATCCTCTTTGCATAGCAGGTAAATTTTTGTCGGGATCTCCATATAACTGATTATAAGACATACAACATACATGATGTTGGTCTTTGTTGTAGTATAATACATCAAACTACCTATAATTTGCCTATAAAGTGTGTTGTCTATCTTATCTCTTCTTCCAACTTTGGTTATCTCAGGCCAAACTCAAATGGAGTATCGACGGAATTACTACTCTTCATCTTGAATCAACCTGAAACTTCTCGCACGTATGTCTTTTGGAAAATAAATATCCAATCATAAGATTGCATTACTTTTAAACAAAGAAGAAATTTCATCCTACCAAGATCAGACATCTCGAATTCATCCATCATAAAGATCTCTTAAAATGAGAAAACATTGCAATTTAATTCCCAATAAATGTAAGACCATCACCATATAAATAGACAATGAGAATTTTCCCATATTCTAAAAAGAGTGCTCATATGGACATTTTTGGAAACTAACTTTTAGAAAGTAAACCTCAATGCAACTATACAAAGCTCACAAAACTTGGTTTAGTCCTTAAAAAGCCTTTTTCAACATGTATACCTTATGCTCATCTCTAATTTAAATTTAACCAGAATATTTTTTAATAAATACCTTTTACTCCAAGTATCTAGGTAGGGAAGCCGATTTGACATCCAACTGAAAAATAGGCCATAAATTTTGTGCCGCCAAGGCAATTACAATTCTGATTATGTCATGCCTTGCAAATGGAGCAAGAACTTTAGTGTAGTTCATACCATGATCCTTCTTGTATCCCTTAGCTACCAATCATCTCTTATACTTTTCAATTTCACCCTTTTCTTTCAGTTTTATCGTATAGACCTACTTGATACCAATGGTTTTGTGTCCCTTTGAAAGATCTAATAACTCTAAGGTTTCATTTCTTTCAATAGTATCAATATCATCATCCATAGCTTTCCTTCATTTTTTCTCTTTGATAACATTCTCGAAAGTTGTAGGATCGCAATTTGCAAACAATGCAAAGTGAGAAAAAACTTTATTAACATTAATTCATGTTACTTTATAATCCATCATCCATATGGGATTTCTACGAGCATGATGAAGAGGTTGCTCAGCTAGATCAGTTTCTTCTAAAATTGATGGTGAAGTTTCAGCAGTTGCTTGAGTAGAAATTTTGGGTACTACAACTACTTTGACTTCATTATTAATTAATGTTAGAGTAGTGCATATTTCAATCCCAAGTACTCTCTTCATAAAAATCATTATGCTGGTCACAACCTTTTTAGTCAAAGGATTAAACAACTTGTATGTTATAGATGCCTTGGGAACACCAGGACAAACACATTTCTCACCTCTATTATTAAGTTTATTTTTTCCTACTTCTGGGATATGTTCATAAAAAGTGGACCTAAAAACTTTGAAGTGGTCTACTAGCAGTTTTCTTCCACTCCAAGATTTCTCAAGTGTCACATCTTGAAGAGAACAAGTGGGACTATTGTTCAAGATGTGACTACTCCAATTCACTACTTACGGCAAAAGTTCCTTTTAAACTTTTCCATAAGCCAACAAGATACGAACCAAGTTGAGAATGGTTTTATTATTCCTCTTTGCCTCATGGTTTTGTTGCGGTGTATATGATGTTATGGGATCTTTTTGAATGCCACAAGCCTCACAAAATTTATAAAATACCTTAGATCAATATTCTCCCTTGCGATCTATCCAAAGGTTTTTAATAGTTCTTCCTATCCCATTCTTCACACGTGTTTTGAAGGTTTTAAATAAAATAAAACCCTATAACTTTTCTTGCAAAATATACACCCAAGTGTTCCTTGAAAAATCATTGATAAACATAATAAAATACATACCCTATTATAAATTGGTGTTATTGGCGGACAAATATCAAAGTATACCATCCCCAATACCCTATTGGGTCTCCATGACTTACTTTTGGAAAATCGAGAATAATATTGTTTGCAAAGACCACATTCATCACAAACTTGGGATGGAACAACAATTTTAAGAATCCCCATCATCGTACTCTTCCTTTGAAGGATCATTAAGCAACCAAAGTTCAAGTGACCATATTGAAAATGCCACAACCATAAAGGATTTTTCACTTTCTCCATAGAGATTGGACATTTCTATCTTCAAAGAAAATGACCTATTTTGAATCATTTTCATAATAGAACCAACTCCTTTAGATGGATCAAAAATTTCACATGTATAATTCCTTAAGGTGATGACACACCCTTTTCCTAAAAATTAACCAGTGCTCCATAAATTTCTATTCAAAGAAGGAACATAGAACATATTAGATATGATTTCCACACATCCACTTTTTGTTTTAAAATTGATATTACCCTTTCCCATCACATTCACTATAAGAAGATCACCAAAACTAACTGTCGACCAGAAGTTTTCATTTAAATCAGTAAAGAAACACTTACTTTAAGTTATGTGGATACTGCAGTCAATATCCACATACCAAATAACTTACTCCCCAGGCTCGTTTTTAGCATAACCAGCATTAATAAGTTTTTTCCTTCCTTATTCACTAAAAAAATTGTTTTTATTCTTTCTCATTAGGTATCCTAATACAACATTCAAAATAATAATGATCAAATTTATGGAAACGATAACATTCTACCTTGGATTTGTCAAAATCACTCCCTTTGCCTTTACCATAGTGATTATTGGCTCTAAAATTCTGACCTCTATCTTTGTTTCCTCAATCTCATCTCTCTCGCTTCCTCTACCTCTACCTCTTTCTCTAGAATTGGAAGAAATAAAAGAAGAATCCTTCAAGGCTTGCTCATCAAAAGTTGAATTGCGGTCTATCTTATATTCATATAGCAATAAGGAACTTTTCAATTCATCAAGCTATAACTCATCTATATCTTTTGACTCCTCAATGGAGTAAATAACATATTCATACTCAGCATCAAAGAGTGAAATATCTTCCCAACAATTGTGACACCATTCATCATCTCGTCATGTAATCGCATTTTATTGTTAGTATCCACTATTCTAGTTCAGTAACTCATTACAGACTCTTCTTCCTTCATCTGCAATGTCTCAAATTCCCTGCTCAAGTCTTGAAGTTGTGAGCATTTCACTCTAGTGGTGCCTTGATAATTCTTTTTTCATGAGTCCATATATCTTTAGAAGGTTTTTTGCAAAGAAATAGTTTCTAAGATGGGACGTCCAATATCCCAAAAAAGAGAATTGTTTTCCTTCAAATCTTTTTGCTTTCTTGCTTAAAACTCTACCATTTGAGCATTCACTAAGGTTTCACTTTCCGCTTGAGTATGATGTCATCTTTCACAATTGGCCAATACTCCTTTGATCTTAAAAAAATTTCCATTAGCATGCTCTAATGGTCATAGTGACCATCAAAACGTGGAATAATTACTTGCACGTAATTGCTCTCTAAAGCCAGAAATTCATAGATCTCTCTCTATTTTTTTAATCTAATCTAAATCTGATACCACTGATAGAAAAAATTGAAACGAGAAATATATATGTATATGTATATATATATATATGTAAGTTGATAGATAATAGAGAAGAGAGAGGCAATATAAGAGAATGAATTTATATTCACTGAATGGCTAAGAAGTTGCAACTACAATCCTTTATAAGTAAAATTACGTGAAGCAAAAAATTAGGAACTATCCTCCTAAAACTAGATTGCAGTCCACGTTTAAAATTATTTTCTAAAAACAAGGACAAACATAATATATAGGAATTTTATTTTTCAATAGAACGCTAATTTACTAAATTGAATTCTTAAAAATAACATACCATATTAAAGTAATGCTTGATCAGAGATTTTATTCCTGTAGAATAACAACTTTTATTTTCTCCTTTTTTTAAATGACAAACTTCGATGAACAGAGATGACCCTGCATACTTTCAAATTTCCAAATATACCTTGGATTGATTACATGTGACCTAATACCAACTTTATTCTCAGAGAATTCATTAAAGTTGTTCAGAAATGTTATTGTTATGGAATAAAGTCTTTTCTTTTCATCGTTCTATTTTTAGATGAGCAGCTCCAATGAATGAAAATGACCGCATTTTCTAAGTAATTCAAGATTTCAAAGTAATATACTTAGCTAGTCAAGTTATGGATAAAAGAGTAAATATGAAGATTCTCATTTTAAATGATTGTAAAATAAATAAAGAATTGACATTATGTAGCAAACAAAACATCATTGCTATGTTACCTTTAGTAGGGTCTCTTTTCCCTCATTTTCAAGGACTCAATTGACACCTCTTCTCCTTCATCAAGTCCTGCAGCTTCTAAATATTTTAAGTTCACAAGCACATATTTGGTACGTCCAATATGCTTGCCTATATATTACATATAAATTTTTGAGTTATCTGGATTATTGGTTGTCAATAATCAAGCGAGTAACAAAGGCTAGCCGAACTAGACTAATTAAGGATTCATATACCTATACTAGACATAAATTTTCTTCTCTTATTAGGTCAAATCACCGTAGATAGTACAACAAATAATGGCAATGAAAATGTTTTAAGGATTATGAAATGTAGAAAAAAAGTACTCCATGCTGATGAAATTTCCTTAGGTTATTTTTATTCCATCTTCAATCGTTAAGGCACAGAGTTAACATATCATACCTAAATGATTATCCATACATTTCTAAATCCATTTGCTAACTTTTTTACTGTTCCCTTTACTAACTTATATTGTTATGCAAATAAGAACATAATTTGGTGACAAATGGGTATATCTCGTTCTTAAATTTACTTGTGCATCATCATCACCTAGCAGTAAACCAACCATTTTCACAACATATAAGGAAAGTCAAAGTCCTACTCCTAGCTTTGTTATTAGTAAGTAGAAGCATTTTGCTACTGGTTTTAATATGTTGATGACAACAACAACTATACCTTAGTCCCAAAATAGTTTGAGTCCACTGTATAAAATCTTCTTTATGTTCCATTTGAGTCGGCTTCATTCCATGACTCAATAATTTGTTTTTAATGAAAAATCAAGAGTTATTCTGAATTCTCTAAATCAAATACCTATTAATACATGTTACACTCTACAAAAGAGAACTAAAAGATCTATTCAAACACCATAGATAATGCAAATTGATAAGGTAACAATGACTAAAAATTGTAGTAACAATTAAATAAAGAAATTTTTTTCAAGAAAAAAATATAGAATCGACTATGACACATTACAATAAACAAAATGAAATATGACAAAGGAATAGATATTGGATCTAACTCAACAGAAAAAACTAGCACATGAGATGAGAATTGTCCAAATTCATGTAAAAAGGCTATCCCAATTCCCACCCCTAAAGCAATGATGTACGACTCCTCAATCTTAGTAACAAACACTAAAAATAAAATACTGGAATTAGATATGAGTTTTTCACTAATCGTCATAGCTAATAGCATTTTTTGATAATTCATTGTGAAATAGGATTAATGATGAGTTTTTCTCTTTAGCTACAAAATTTGTATGTTGCTAATTCCATATTTTCTTGTAGAGAACGACACTGGAAACATAAAGCTATCAACAGCTACAACAAACCAGATAGAATGAATATCCATATTATCTAAGGATAATCACAAGGAATGTCCACTCGGACATCTTATTTATCGAAAAATGGTTGTATGGCCTTCTTCATCACTAGACATTTCATTTAGTGAAAAAATAGCCACTCGCCCTTCTTCTCCCTTCTTCTTCTCCTCCTTTCTTTTTTCTTTGTTTTCTTTCCTTTAAAAAATCGACATACCGCAAATGTGAATTATTTCAAGCGAACAATATGTCAAAGGACTCGAGAGAAAATTGAGTGGAGGGTGATAAAAAAATCCTATAAATTAAAAATATTGATAACTTTGACCAGCTAAGGTCAAAGCTTCACTTAAATTCTGATTAAATCAATTAGGGTGTGGTGTGTAATTTTTAAAACTTTTAATATTTTTAAGAAGATCTCCCTCCCAATCCATGTTTCAAATCTAAAATTTCCCCTTACTTACCTTTTTAATCTTTCTTTCTTTTTCTTCTTCCCCCAATCTTTTTCTTCTTCTGTTTCTTCTTCATATATTTTTCTTTATCTTTCTAGATTTTACTCTTCTCCCATCTTTTCTTCTCTTTATTTTCCCTTTATCTTCGTTCTTCTTGCTTTTTTCCTTTTTTTAATTTTTATGAACTATTTTTTTTATTTGAGAACATTGACTAAAAAATTTTAATTTTTTTTAAATGATTGAAGAACTTATACAGAAAATTAAGTAACTACGATAGTTGCTTCAGCAGTTATGATAATTGTAGCATTAACTACTATTAGTTGCCACAACAACTATGATAATTGTTGCGGCAACTGTATTACAACAATTATTATACTTGTTGAGCAACTATCAAAGTTGTTGCAGCAACTGCAATAGTTTTACAACAACTAAGACTATTGTTGTAGAAACTTTGAATGTTGATGCAATATATTCAATAGTTGCTTAATTTCTAGACAAAGATATGGTGGAAGAGGAACTAGCATAAAATATAGTAGTTATGGTTCAGGAAGAGGAGGTGGTGCTAATAATGGTGCTAAAGAAAAAAGTGGCGATTGTTTAAGTATTGGTAATGATAGTGGTGAAGGATGAAGAAGAAAAATAGTTGATGGTGGTATAGGAGGAGGAAATAGCGGTGGTGGTAGTGGATTAGAAATATGTATTAATAGTTGTGGTAATGGAGATGGTGGAGGAAAGAGGTAGTGGTGTGGTGATGGAAGCAACGACAATAATAAAAAGGATGTGGGGGTGGGATTATGTAAGAGGAGGAGTGGTGGTGGCACAGCGATAGCGACAGAAGAAGTGTGCAGGGGTTGGCTATGGTGGTAAAATTAGGGGACATTTTATAAATAATAAAACTTTAGGGTTTTACGTTTACTGGCACTTACACTAATCTTAAAATTGTCACCTCAACCTAAGTTAAGACTTATGACACTTTTTTTTAGTCTTGAAACTTTTTTGTCACCCTTAATAAACTTTCGTAAGGCTCAAAATGTTGAGAGGAGGTCATATCTAAAATTTGAGACTATTTAAATGATATTTTAAGTTGGCTGAGATTGTAAACCTTGCAAACCAAGTTCTTTAATGACTATGGATTGTGCTAAATTAATAACGATAGAGAAATGGGTAAAATTTGAAAAGATCACGTATATGTTCCTCCCTGCTGCTTTTTTTGCATATTATAGGGCTTATCATGAAGTGAGGTTGTAATTGTATTAAACAGAATAAGGGTATGCCATTATGATACCTCCATCAGTATTCTGATTGTGTGTGTCAATAGCTTTATTCCCAACTATTGAAAGATTTTTTGTTGTTAGTGTTTCCTTGTAATCTTTCACCTTTACATTTGTTCCCATATTTGATCATATTATAAACTGGAAAGGTACATTATTAACTGGAAAGTATATATAAGTTGTACAATAGACCACCAAACAACGTCTTGGTTGGAAATGTGCCTATCACAAATAGTAGTACCACTCCAACTAGAAGTGGAAGGAAATCAAACTCTCATTCTTATCCAAAACCCCCTCTACGTGGTACAAGTAGTGATGGAAGGCTTCATCTATGGCCTAGAAAACTTTGGCCCCAATGTAAGATGACCATGAGGATGAAAATTATCAGTCAAAACAAAAAAGAAAACCTAACCATATAAATGGTCATGGAAGAGTTAAACAATATAAGACTAAGTCTTCCATTCTTATCACTAAAATAATTGATCTACCAAAAGTGGGACCAGTTTTGTATAAAGCTTTGGAGGTCCCCAACAACACCCCATCCCACCAACAACACTATCATAATCCCAACATCCACTGTCTCTAGAGATAGAAGAGAAAGCAAGGACTATGAAAGCCTTAAGGGAGAACAACAGAGAGATGAACGGGATTTTATCAAACCTCAAGGCCCCAAAGGCAAACATGATTACTTTAGAAAAGTCTCTTACTCATATTTTCAAGGACCTTATCAGCAAAATATTATTAGTTCTACTAGTAGACCTCGAAAAATTCAACTAGGAAATTATTCTTCTAGGAGGGATATCTTCTTCAAAACTAAAATGATACCATTCTCCCAAAAGAGGAAAAAATCAATTACTTCCCAAATGTCTTCTTCCCTAGGTAAATGTAAGAAAGTAATGATGGAAACACCCTAACAAACATCCATAATGATGAAGACTTATATCATATAGAATATTAGAGGAGCAAATAATTTTGAATTTAGGAGGCATTACAAGTCAATAATTCAAATGCACAAGTCTTCTCTTCTTGCTCTTCCTGAAACTAGAATGAGTAATCATAAAACCCTTGTTGAAAAATTTGGGTACGATAGCCAGATATGGCTCCCCACGACTAGAAGCTTAGGTGGAATTACCATCATATGGTACAACACTAACCTAGGCATCTATGAAGTTGTCATTTTTCTTCAAGGAATTCATGTCTCTATTAACATAAACAACTCTTGTAGTTATTGGTTCTTTAGTGATATTATGCTAGCAACAATTTTAAGGATAGGAAAATTCTCTGGTCTAACCTCATTAGTTTTACCAATAACGTTAAAGATTCACCCCATGATCCCCGTCTTATAGCGGTGACTTTAATAAAACTCTTAAAGACTTTGAAAAAATTGGTGGGAACAATATTAATAATAACAAAGCATGTGGTGCTTCCATTCTAGTTTCATTAATATTGTCAAGGAGTCCTTTTAGAATAACCATCCTTTGGTTGAGGATATTTCTAATTTGAGGGACTTTTTAAGGTCAAAATAAAGAGGTCTTTGATAATATCTTTCATAAAAAGAAGCACGTCTTAGCCAGACTTACAAGCATCCAGAGATCTCCCTACTATCCCCCATAGTCTCTTCCTCTAGGATCTGGAAAGAACACTTATCATAGAATTTAGTGGTACCCTTAAAAAAAGCAGGAAATCTGAAAGTTGAAATCCAAAATTAATTGGCTTACTGAAGGTGACTTTAACACAAAATTCTTTATTACCTTTACTCTTACTAGAAAAAAAAGAAACAAAATCAATGCCCTGAAAGATGACAATGGAAACTAGAGCTACACCCCTAAAGAAATTAAGATCAACATCCTAAACTTTTACTTCAATCTTTTCTCCTCTGATCATATTTCTTCTTCCCTCAATTCTCTATACAATCCTTCCTTTCAGAGTCTATTAAAGTTGAAAATCACCTACTTCTTGATAACATTCCTTCCTCAGAAGAGATTAAAAAGGTTGGTTTCTACTTCAAGCCCACCAAAGATCTTACCCCTAGTGGCATACACCCCTTAAAGTATAAAAAATATTGGGATATTATGGGGACTGTTGTCATTAAGTTCTGCACTGAGACCTTTACCTCCACTAGCATGGAGGAAAAGGTCAACTCCACTTACCTTTTTCTTATTCTTAAATGTTTTAACACTAATAATCTTATGAATTTTAGGCCCATCAATCTTTGCAATACTCAGTACAAGATTTTCACAAAGATCATTGCTAGTAGACAGGAACCCTTCCTTGCCAAGATCATTAGACAAAGTCAAGATAGCTTCCTCTTTAATAGAGACTTCTGATAATTCCATTATTATTCAAGAAGCCATCTCTTATTTCAATAAAATAAAAGGGAAAAGGCTAACAAGGTTCTCAAAATAGATCTTGAAAAATCCTTTGATAGAATTTAATGGTACTTCATCAAACAAGCTAGGCAATTCTTTAATATCCCTCCTAAAATGAGCACCCTTATCATATCTTGCATTTATTTCTCGCTATCTCTATCCTAGTTAATGGAGGGAAAACCACCTTCTTCAAACCTTTTAGAGGAATAAGACAGGGGGACCAAATTTCCCTATGTATCTTCATCATGTGCTTAAAGCTTCTATTTAGAAGGATTGATCATTAGGTGGACATTTTAAAATAGAATCCAATTTCCATCAGCATTAGAGGGCCAAAAATTTCTCACATATTCTTTGCTGATGATTTGACTCTATTTTTAGTGGCTAATAATAAAAACTACAATACTATTAGGAAGACCATTAATAGCTTCAATTTTCACTCTAGACAGAAAATAAACTACTCTAAATCCAAAGTGATTTTCTCTCAAATCTATAAGCAAGAGGATAAGGCTATTCTTGCAAATCTCCTATCTGTCCAAGTCAACATACCTTTGACAAATACCTTGGGTTCTTTATTTTTTATATAAACCTTATAATAGGGACTTCCAATTCATTGTGGATAGGTTGTGGATAACCTCAACTCTAAGTTGGCAGGTTGGAAAAAATGGTTGGTAGAACTACCCTTGATAAATCTTCTCCCAGTAGCATTCCCGCTCATGTTATAAAGTACATTTACCTCCATAAGAAGATCCACTATCTGATTGATAGAACTCAAAGAAACTTCACCTGAGGGTCTACTATAGAGAAAAAGAAGATCCACCTCCTTAATTGGGACTCCCTTACTTCCCCTAAAACTGGTAGGGGCCTTGGTCTTTAAAAAATCTTCTCTTTATACCACCATGCTAACCAGCCTAGCATAAAGATTCTATAATAATCCTAATAAACTTTGTGCCAAAATACTGAAAAATAAACATAGCCACCAGGGCATGACCTGTAAAAAGAATGCCTCTAGAACATGGACGAACATCCACTAAGGCTAAGATATTATCAAGAAGGAGTAACTGTCAATTTCTAGTCTGATAGATAGATTCCTCACCAAGAACCTCTCCAGAACCTTATCCAAGGTCCCCTCCTTCCACTCTATGAAAATACAAAGTTATTTGATGTTTGGAACATTGAATAATGGAACTTTAGGAACCTACCCTTTGATATCTTTTCTAATCTCATCGAAACCATCAAATACTCATTAACCCCTAATATCAAAGATAATAAAGACCATCTTATCTAGAGACTCAATGACAATTGTCTTTTCTCCAGTAGCAACACCTATAACTTAATGGCCAGCAAACATAAAAGGAACTTCAACCCTCACTCGGGCTCTGTTATCTAGATTTGTAAAGACAACATTCCTTCTAATATCAAAACCTTTTTTTGGGTCACCCAACATAACAAGCTCCCCACCGGACGCACTCTCTCAAGAATGGGTATCAATTTAAATCCAAATTGTGAAGTGTATAACAACAAGATATTTTGTTTGAATTCCCTATCATCCAAGACTTTTGGAATATCTTCTTGAGAAATAGCTAAACTTGTCCAGTCCTTAATTTATCTAATTTATATCTAGCCAATTAGATCAAGAGCTGGAGAAGTATCAACAATATTGATTATGACAAGCTCCTTCAATGGCATGGTATTCTCTCCTTTTATTTGTGGACTATCCAAAATAATAAAAAATAGAAATATCTTTAGTAAAAAGAAAGACAAGCTCATCTTTATTCAGGTTTATACTAAATACGTGGAATATAAATCCTTAGCCAAAAGGGAGAACCACAATTCCATCTTCAAAACCATTAATATCAAATAGAACCCTTCCAATGGAGAGGATTACAAGCTTAATATGGATGGATATTGTATAGGGAATCCTAAAAGATGAGGCATAAAAGGAGTAATTAGAAATATTTATATATGAGTGTTGGGCTTCTATAAGAGTGTCCACCCGCAACCACAAACAATAGCATGGAACTCTTGGCTCTTAACGAGGGGCTGAAACTACTGGAAGAAAAAAACCTCCTCCCTATTGATATTAATATTGACTCCACAAAACACTACAACAAAATGCATATATAGCTACACAACATATCGTAGCTAAATATGAAAAGTTTCATAGCTAAACACTTTAGCTACAATTTTTTTTTCGTAGCAAGAAGTGTCGTAACTAATAATTAGCTATAGAATTTTCATGGTTTGTGGCTAAGGATAAATACTTATAGCTATGAAAAAGTTGTGTTGTAGTTGTGATGGTAAAAAAAATCTTGCTACAAAATATATACTTATAGAAAATAATTTTACTCTTTGCCACGACAAATATAACCTGTAGCAATTTTTTATATTATAGTAAGAGTATATTCTATTACGGAAAAAAAACTTTGCTATGAAAATTTAAAATTTGTGACTAATTTATGTTTTAGTCTCATAATAACAACCCTTACATTTAGCTACGTGTTAGAAATACATAGCTAAGACTGCATTCATTTTTCCACAAAATGCATAAATTATAACTGCTTTTTAATTTGCTACGAAAAGTGAATATATATAGCCATTTTTTTTTACAATTATATATAGATGAAAAAATTTGTTGCTACAGATTGAAGAATGTCTTCATATATATTATTAATTGCAAGAATTTCTATAATATAGCTAAAAAAAATTTAAAAAAAATCTAAAATTTCATTACTACAAATTAAAAAAACTTCGACAAGCTTTGTCAATAAGAAAAGTTACATAATATAACTACATATTCACTACATAATATAGCTACAAATTCATTTTTGAGATTATAAAGCAATTGTCAAATTACTTAAAAATTATATTTTACAATTTTGAGAATAGTCATAATATATAATTCTTTTGAGACTCTATCTTGTATAAGTCCAAACCAACATAGTCTTATACTATCTCTTTTTCTGTAGTCTTCAACTGCACCTTAAGTTGGTCAACATCCATCTTAATTTATCATTTACATGTTGTTATTCCATTAGTATGTCTATCAATAATGGTAAAGTATTTTAGCACCAAGAACGTTAATAAAAATTAATTATATAGGGATAATACTCACAAAAATACCTGAACTTTGACCGATTTCTAGTTGAGCATACTGAACTTCGCGGGGGTCCTATGACCCTTCTAGACTTTTTAAAGTTGATTTAATTCCCCCCTGAACTCTATATCCAGTTTCGGCGACAGGCGCGTGTAATACATGTGTCAATCTTATTTTTACACATATATTGGCACGTGTATTACACACGTCACCATCATATTTACGCGTGTCCAAGTGGAAAGATATATGCCATTAATTATGAAAAAAAAGTGTACGTGGGTAATAGGACCCCCGCAAAGTTCAATTTGCTCAACTGAAAATTCGATCAAAGTTCAGGTATTTTTGTAAGTATTATCCCAATTATATATGCAAGTGTGTCTATATATAGAACTTCAAGGAGAAAAATATATTTCTTAGGCATTCTTTTACTAAAAATTTTAACAAATACAAATAAGAAAAATGCAAAGCAATCAAACGTGTAAACTTTTTAAACTTCTTAAAACATAAAGATATGAATTTCAAATTTTAATACAATAACAAATACATGTTCAATATAATCTCATAAGTAGTAAATATCAATTTTTAAACTTACACAGACAAAATATTATCTTCAAATTAACAAGAATATATACAATCAAGTGCAATACTCATGATGTGAAACTTACTTCATCTACTTAGAGAATTTCATGTTGTAAAATATATAAAAAAAAATTAAATATTAATCAATTATACATCATAAAAATTCAAAATGAAAAAAATTGAAAAGAAATGGTTAGGGACACAGAGCATAGATGGAGGAGAAGGAAAAGGGAGTGTTGTTTTTGTTAAGTGGGATTAGGTTTATTTAATAAAATATTAGTTTTTATTATAAAATATAAATTAAGAACAACAAAAATAAATAGAGAGAAGAGGCGAGGCTTCTTTATTTCTCTTGAAAGATGAGAGATCATAAGATTAAGGATATAATGTACAAAACCCCTCTATTTATAGGGGAAAATACTCCTAGTTTCTGACTAAAAGAGAGATATCCTGATAGATATCAACTACATCTTGATAGATCCTATTAGATATTGATAGATATTATCTATATTCTTGATAGACAGTCACTATAATGTAAATACATTTATAACACTCCCCCTTGAATGTCTAATTGACAGATAATATTCCTCGTTAAAATCTTACTAGAAAAGAAATTCAGTGGGAAAATATCTAGTGAAGGAAAAAGAGTACACATGTCTAATAGTACGCATTTCGGTTGCCTCAATAAAAAACGTACAAGGAAAACCTAGTAGGACAAAACCTTGAAAGGAAAAAAGAGCACAACGTATATTTTCTCCCCCTGACGAGAACATCAATGAACCTTTGCACACCGATCTTGTGCACTATCTTCTTAAAAGTTGCAATTGGAAGAAACTTGGTGAATAAATTAGCAACATTGTCACTTGAACGAATCTGTTGCATGTTAATATCACCATTTTTTTTATAGCTCATGTGCGTAGAAAAGCTTTAGTGAAATGTGCTTTGTTCTATCTCCTTTTTATGAATCCTCCTTTAAGATGTGCTATGCATGCTGCAATATCTCTGTATAAAATTATGGGTACATTATCACATTTCAAATCACATTTTTTTCAAATGAGATGTATCACGGACCTCAACTACATATATTTTTGGTTCGCTTCATGAATAGCTATTATCTCAGCATGATTTGATTAAGTGGCAATAATAGACTGCTTTGTATATCTCCAAGATATCGTAATACCACCACATATAAACAAATAGCTTATTTGAGATCAGGTTTTATGCGGGTCAGATAAGTACCCAACATCAGCATGACCAATAAGATAGGGTCTATAATCTTGCTAACAAATTAACTGAAAAGGCTATATCAGGATTTATAGTATTTGCAAGACACATTAGTACACCAATTGGACTAAGATATGGTACTTCAGGACCAATCCAATTTAGTATGTTTCACATTTCAGCAAATAATCTTATTGTTTTTAAAAACTCTCTAAGAGTTTCAATGATTTTCAAACCATCAATTTATCCCTCATAAGGATAATAAACAAGTTTCCCAGAAACTGTATATACTTCAGGCATTTGAATCCCTTAGGAATTTTCATGTGGATTTTTGTTAAGTGACAATATCAATATGTGTGACATCTTCATGTTTCTGGACTACAAATCAAATAAGTGTTATGCTTACCAAGATGCATCCTGTCATGTTATTTGATAAATATTTCTATGTCACATGCTTAAATAAACGTAAAATTCAGATCCTCGTAATCATTTACAATATTGTGTGAATATTGTATCAAAGATATTAATGATATATCATTTCGTATAGGTTCACAGTATGACATAATATTTAGAGATCTTATCACTTCATTATTTTCAGGCACCTGAACCTCTCATAGGGTTTCATGAAGTGTTATGTTGTAGGCTCTTTAAGAGCAGATTGCCTTTTTATTATGATAATTTGTTCTTTATCATTTTCAAGGATTATTTTATTTAAAACTGATTGGTCTACCACGCTTCACGCATGCATAGACATTGTACTGTAAGAACACAAAATAGAAGCACTTGCAGCTTAATATGAGATGCTTTCGGCATTCGACTTTAATTCTCTTTTGAATGAGGATCTGAAGATAATTTCTAACGTATTTCATGGACGCTTGTACTCCCCCTTATGTTAGGAAAACTAACATACACCCTCCATCTTCTTTGAGGAATGCAACTCTGTGCATCATGGTATATTCATTAATCATATAACGCATATCAAAACTATTGGATGAAATAGTTGGTTCCTGACCTTGAACTAATTGAGAAGAAGATATAATCATAATTTATTGGTTTGATGTATACAAGTGTTATTGTACGCAACATATCATATTCCAGACCAACACATGAAGCTTTGTTATCATTAGCAATGATTCAGCTATTTATCGAAGGCATTCAAAGACAAACCATCATCATCAAGATGAATTGTATTGATTACACAATCTAAAGATTATGTTCTTAACTTAATTTTATTGAGCAAGCAACTTTATGAATGTCAAACTACAGATTGATAATAAATATACATGTGATCATCTTATTGATGCATTATTTTAACATATCATATGATAGGTGAATGGGCCCTTATTCACCTTTTATACTCTCCACTTTTTAAGGAATCTAATCCCAATATTAGTTGGTCCAACCAACTTATCATGGGAACAAATAAAATTAAAAGTTCATGAATAATTTTCTAGTACTTCAATATATGTTCAATAATCACTATGCACATCTCTGGGATATCGCAATCGTTCATGTCAATTTATGAACTTTTATTCTAGCAAACTCCAAGTTTACCATGACCTATATCTTTTTGCTTTAGTAAATTTCAGATTTACTATTACATGAATAAATTTCTCATTTACTACTTTAGAAGTAGATTTCAAAATAACTCTTCTTAATTATTCAGCCTCTTTCAGAGGTGAGTTGTGATGTCATCACAATCAAGTGCACGTATACATTAATAAGTTTCTCATTTCCAAGAATGAAATATAATCGTGCCTTAAGTCTATTAAATTTTCATAGCTTATAATATTGCTACTTCAGGAGCAAATTGAGGCATACATATGTAGTGTAGAGAATTTTTCTCTAACATATCTTATAGTCATAATAAACGTGTGAAAATATTATCTCTTTTGATGATTATTATCATATTATCCCTTCACGCTTATATTCGTACATTCAATCACTTGTTTTCTTTTAGACATGTTATGCACTGCTATTACATTCCTTTCAAGAATGACGCAAGTTGTCAACTTTCAGATTCATCATATATTGTTACCATATTCACTTCGGAGAATGGAGCATATCAAGGGGACATGTATCATGACTTTTCACAAATACCCATTATTTTTCCTTAGCCATCATAATATCATCAATATGGTGTATTGAGATTCAAACTCAATATCTTATCCATATAAAGGCATCGTTAGTATATATTTGATGAGACTTGAATCCAACATCTTGTGATTGTGGAGCATTAGAATTTTTAACTCAATGTCTTACCCTCTTAATGAGGTGAGATTTAAATTCATTATCATATCTTTTAACAATATTGTTCTTAATGAACAAAGTTAAAACATAAGTGATTCCAATTTTTTTTTTCAAATTCAATAATAATTATATCATTAGTATCAAAAGACAAATAACATAAGAAATTACTAACATTGAAATTACCTTTAGATTTAAAATTTTACCATGTTTGGCAGATTCTCGTGCCGATAACGTGTTATGAAATATAAATTAAGAACAACAATAATAAATAGAGAGAGAAGAGGTGAGGCTTCTTTATTTCTCTTGAAACCTAAGAGATCATAAGATTGAGGATACAATGTACAAAACCCCTCTATTTATAAGGGAAAATACTCCTAGTTTCGACTAAAAGACAGATACTTCAAATCCTGATAGATATCAACTAAATCTTGATAGATCTTATTAAATCTTGATAGATCTTATCTATATTCTTGATAGATATTCACTATCATGTAAATACATTTATAACAGTTTTAAAATTTTGGTGGGAATTTTTAGACCTTTGCAATTTTTCATTTAAGGGGGAGATAAATGGGAAGAAATTTTGGGGTTTGTGTGGCGGCTGATTTTTTTCTTCTTTGGCCAATTGACTTTTGCTTTTCTTAACCTTTTTATTTTCGTAATTTTTTTTTTCTTTTCCTAATATAATAAAATATGTATTTTTTGCTTTCTTTTTTTTTTACAAATGCAATAGTGTTATGTAACTACCTAATATAACAATTGTACCTTAAAAAACAAATGTAACAAAGAAAATTATTTAATGAGAATATATGATTTGTTTTATGTTAATAGAGAAAGTCAATGATTTATGTGAGATAAATATTATTCTAAATATTTTATTTCTTTTCAATTTTTTTTGCTATGATATTGTTAGTTTTTTTTTATGTACTCTCCTATTTCAATAAATTCTTAATTTAATAATGTTTACTTAAACTGATTATTATTTTGTAATACATTTTTTAGTTTGAATTATAAATACAACAATTATTTTAATTAAAATGATTCTTCTACTATTGAAGTAGAAATACAACAACAACAAACCCAGTATATTCCCACATAGTGAGGTCTGAGGATGGTAAGATCTACGCAGTCTATACCTCTAAAGAAGTAGAAAGGTTGTTTCCGATAGACCCCCGGCTCGAGATACGGAATACTACACAAATACATAGTAAAGCATGAAACAAGATGGCATAACATAAATACGACACCCACAAGTAATAGAAAACATAAAAAAGTAAACAGATTCGTAATAAAGCATGAAAAAAGGTATCATAACAAGAATAATACCCCCACCAAGTAATTTCCTACACTAGCGACCCAAATTGACCCTAGCCTTCTGCCCTAATTCGCGTCCTCCAGATCTTCCTATCTAGGGTCATGTCCTCAGTGAGTTGTAACTACTTCATGTCCCGCCTAATCACCTCTCCCTAGTACTTCTTTAGCCTACCCCTACCTCACCTACAAATATCCAAAGCTAGCCTCTCACACCTACAAATCGAGGCATCCATGCCCTTCCTCATCACGTGTCCGAACCATCTCAATTGGACTTCCCGCATCTTATTCTCCACTGAACTCACACCAACCTTCTCCCTGATAGTCTCATTCCGAACTCTATCCCCTAGTCAGCCCACACATCCAACACAACATCCGTATTTCTGCCACCTTTATTTTTTGAATGTGAGAGTTCTTAAATGGCGAACACTCCACTCCATACAACATGGCCGGACGAACTGCCACCCTGTAGAATTTGCCTTTAAGCTTGGGCTGCACCTTCTTATCACACAACACCCCCGGAGCGAGCTTCCACTTTATCCATCCCGCCCCAATACGGTGCGAGACATCCTCGTCAATCTCACTGTTACCCTGAATCACGGACCCGAGATACTTGAAACTATCCCTCTTACATACCTCATATGATTCCAACTTCACTACCACCTCATTCTCTAGCCTCACGTCATTAAACTTGCATTCCAAATACTCTGTCTTGCTCCTACTCAACCTGAACCCTTTAGACTCAAGAGTTTGTCTCCACACCTCTAATTTATCATTCACCCCCCCCCCCTCCCCGCGTCTCATCAATCAAAACTACATCATCTACAAAAAGCATACATCAAGGCACCTCTCCTTGAATACGCCGCGTCAACACATCCATCACCAAAGCAAACAAAGGGGACTAAGAGTAGATCCCTGATGCAAGGTATGTATATACTCTACTCTTTCTCCGAACTCCACTTTGTGACTATATTGGGTATTTTTTTTCGTGTTTGTATATGAATTTTAAAATGAACTATATGGATTAGAATGTCAAATTAAAATATCAATTTAAAATAAAATATAATTTTCAATATAAGAAAATTTATCTAATACATTTATATAGAATTGGAGAATCAAAAGAATATTTGTAATGGTGAATGTCAATAGAGTCATATATGTAGATGAAGGATATTTTAGACGCTAAAGGTGAAGGAAGTGTATCTTAGAATCATTTTCAATACTTGAAGGGAACCTTAGACCCTGTTCTGCATATTTTATTAAATATGATATTATTTAATAAAAGGTAAAATATTAAACTAGAGATCTCATTTAGATATTATGTTTCAAAAATTATAAAGAGAGGGATAGATAATTTAAAGGTATTATAATTTAAATTAATTTTTTTTAAAAATAAAACATAGTAAATAAGTATAAATTCAATATGTCCAAAAAATTAATAAAACATTTTTAATTATTATGATTCCTTAATAATGTTTGTTCATCGTGTGAATTCAAATATACTTATCTATAGTATATCTACAATTCTTGATGTTTCTATGAATATTTTTTTAAACAAAAATAAGTTCATAAATATAAAAACTGCACTTATTTTAAAACAATAAAGTATCAAGTATAAATAAATTTCTTTACAACTTTCAAAAAAAAATCATTGTATATATTTTTTTTCAAAAATATACAATTAACATTCAAAATAATATGTTGCAATAAGATAAAACACTAACTTGGTATGTTTAAGATGTTAACTAATAATAAATTTGAGGTTATAAGTATGTACATTACTTTTTTTTTATGCTTGTTTTGTTATTTGAAATTTAATTGATTCTTATATACACACCCCTATTTATTTAAATTATATTTGAAATTTAGAAGTAAGATCATATAAAATTGAATCAAGTTGAAAGATAAATACCTCTAATTATATTCAATTTATAAAATTATTATTTCAATAATTCAAATCAAATAATAATTCTAAAAATATACATTTAGTCGGGATGAAGTTTGACTGATACGAAGTTTTTTGAAATTTGGCATGATTAGTTTATTGAAATAAACATAATCGAACAATTGTCTAAGTTATATTTAAGACTTACAAGCTGTAAAATCAAATTAAATCAATTGATTAATACCTTTAGTCACATCAGAGTTATAAATATATTATTTTGGATGAAATAAATTTGAGTCAAATAATGATTTTGAAAATACTTGACTGGAATTAAGCTTCAGTAAGTCTAAATGAAATTATCTTTAAGTTCAATATAATTAGTTAATCCAAGTTAATTAGAATTTATATTTATTCAGCTTATATTCAAAATTCACAAATAGACAAGTAGTATTGATTCGAATTAAAAGATTAATATCTCTAATTACACTAAATTAGTATTGCAATAACAAATTTCAACTTGTGGGATCTAATTACTTACTATAAAATTTTATAATAATATTAAATTTGTGGCCATATCATTTAGAAATGATAAATAATTACTCCCCCGTTCCAAATAAGTGGCTTTAACATTTTTTATTTTGTTTCTAAATAAGTTATGTTTTGGATAATTAAGAAGACATTAATGACGTTCTTTTAATTTTATCATTCTTTAAGTAATTTTTTTTTTACATAACTAAGAAATTATTAAAGAATTATGAGCCCTTCAAGGTATTTATTTATCAATGATACATTAATAAAAATATCTTTATTTTATAGGAATGAATAGTTTTATTAAGGGACATGCCCAAACTAAAAGTATCATTCATTTAAAGATGGAGAGAGTATAGTTATTATTAAGTTAACGATTGACATGATTTTTTGAAGTTCAAAGCCAAAATATTTATTATCTATAATATTTTATTTTAAATAACTCTTTTTAATGGTTAAATGGTCACTATTGCTATGAGAAGTTCAACACATTACAACAATTAGTAATTAGCTACGGGATTTTACTGCAGCAAAAACTCTATGGATGTATATTTAACTTATTGCACTAATCTTTGGGAACTTGCAGCAAAAATAATTTAGCCACTGTATTTATTTTCAAACAATTAACTATGACTAAAATTACTATTTCTACAAACAAGTTTTAATTTGTGGCAAAAATTAATAATTAGCCATGAAAATATGTTGGAAAAAAAATATGGCTATATTATTTAACTCTTGCCACAAAATTCTATGACTTGAAGCTAAAAAAAAATTATTTAGCTATAATATTTTATTTTAAATATTTTATTGTGGCTAAAAGTTTACTATTGCTACAATAACTTATATCGCGTTGCAAAAACTTACGATTAGCTACAAATTTTTACTGTAGTAATGAAATTGTACCTATTTAGGTAATTATTGTCACGATTGCTAGTAATTGTAGAAAAAAATAAGAAATTAGCTTTGTTAGTTTAATTTTCATGGCTAAGAAATTTTAAGAATTTGTAAATAGCTATGAAATTTAAAATGTTGTAGTTATTGCTAGTCAATAGCTATGATTTCCAAATCCATAACTCAATTTTCACAGCTATAGTACCTTTTGTTGTAGTGGAAGTTATCGCTATGCTAAATGATGATAACTTACACTATAGTATCATAATTGATAAATGCAGGTCAAGATTAAGAAGATTAAGATGCCCCGAAGTGACACACTACTATAGGTAGCAAAATGAGATTGCAGATGTCATGACAGAGGAAGGGGCGAAGTCTATAGATTTTGAAGTAACAAAACTTTATGAAGTTCCACCGATGTGTGCTACTAGTGTTGTTTGGACAGACATTGCAGAAACTTTTTTTGAAAGGAGGATTAAGCTTTGTAATCCTAACCTTAATGGGGATATTCCTAATACTTTTGTTTTGAATCCTGTCTAACTTAGTAAGAAGGTTGTGAACTCCCTTTTTATTTATTGAATTTCTAATTTATCAAAAAAAAAAATCATATATTTGTCTCTTCTCTGTTCGTTTGAATTTTTTCTCCTTTTTTTTTTGTTGGTAGTAATACTTTGGGGCTCGTTATTTTTTTCATGCAATTTGTTTGTTTGGGCTTTTAGGGATAAAAAGGGTGAGCATATTGGTTTCTATGGAATTGCACTTACTAGAAGGGACTGGTGCAATTGTCAGCTTGGACATTCTTTGCTAGGATAATTAGTTTATGAGTAAATGCATTGTTTCCATCCTGAACTATAAACGAAATAATTGAGACACACCTTAAATTAAAGAGGGTCCTATTACCCCTGGACTAATTAAAATCATATTTTTGGCAACCTTAAGTACGTGGACCTTCAGTATGTTGATTCACTCAGTGTGCTAGTCCGGGGGGGTTATAGGACCCCCTTTAAGTCGGACTGTGTCTCAACAATTTCATTTATAGTTCAGGATGGAAATAGTGCATTTTCTCTTAGCTTATTTGAAACTTAGAAATATCTAATAATAATAACTCAAGACGTTGTTTATAATTAGATATGGAGTACGTGTTATACATCATATATACATGCTTATATACCATTTATGTAATACTGATACACCATATATACATTACGTAATTATTTATACATTATCGATGCACGTTTATACATCATTTATACAATGTCAATACAATACATAACTATTTTAACAATATTGTTACACGTTTATACACATTTATATGATATCTATATATGTTTATATATCATTTATACAATATTGATACACGTTTATACACTATTAATACAATATTGATACATGACATAAACACTACATAACTATAATTATTTATACAATGTCTATACATTATATATACATAACATAATTATTTTATATATCATATATGAATGTTTATACTCTATTTACATAATAATGATTTATGAAAAAGTTACACGGTAAAATTTTTTAAAAGAAAAAATGATCTTTTTTATAAAAAAGATGCAACAAAAAAACAATAATTTGTTTTATTTAAAAAAATTACCGACGGGAAAAAAAGAAAAAGAAAGAAGTTCATTTTAAGGAATAAACAAAAACTTGGTTATATGTATTATAAACCTTATAATATTTTTGTATATAAATGAAATTTTTCCTATTATCAATTCTTATTTGTGCGGTTATTATTTTTCATAAATTCTTGCTTTTATGCTTTTTATTTTTCATGCGTTTTTGCTTTCATGCGTTTTGGGAGTCTAACTTTATTTTTACTTTTAGCTTGTGTTCTCACCTGACTATTATTTCATTCATTAACTCATTTTTTATATGTATTAAATATGAGTGGATCAAATATTTTTTCCATTTTTATTAACCAGTTTTTGACCTGTCCATTTTCCACTCCTAGGCATATAGTTCTATTTTGTTTCCTTATTGTGGTTCCATCCCCTACATGATTCATATTCTGTTTGCGATCATTTCAAAAAGATGCATGGTTTATCACCCAATTTTGATAGTCCTTTCAAAAAGATTTGGATACAAAATTGAATCTTAGCACCTCTTTTCATTCGCATATCAATGATCAGGCAAACCATTCTATATCATCCCCATCTATCAACAGATAATTAAATTTAGAGGGAGTAATTTCTCAACAAATTTCAAGTAGCAACATCACAGTTCTAGTGCCAACAACCCATTTAAATAAAGACCAACTCTTTTAAGTAACTTACACAAATAACACACTTTTGGTTATAAGTTTAGTTTGATGGAAAAAAACTTCAACTTTCAGATTCTTGAATTACCCTGATATATTGATGTACATTATATACTTTTGAGTTTAATAAAAAAGAGAAATGTGTTAATTACTGTTAGGGTATGATCCTTACTGATTGGCTATCTGTGGAACAAGTAAGTAAATGTGGTTTACAGAAGTAAAAACTGAACACAGTAATTTTTACGTGGAAAACACCCAACTCAAAAAGGTGTAAAAAACCACGACCTGTACCTCTACAGGATTTAACCCCAATCTTCACTATAACCTTGAGCCTCAACAATCAACACAATTACAAGACTTCTTGTAAACAAGGAATTAAAACTTCTAACTCCTATTACTACAAAAATACAAATCTTCCCAAGATAAGTGTTCCCAAGTCTTTAAGTTCCCTAACTTGAAGACGTGATTCCTAACTCAGTTTATAGAATACTGAAACTAGAACAATTTACTCATTACAACTCAAGAACCTTCCTATTACAAGCAGTCTAAAACATACTAAGTGAGAACTGGGTTCTTCTTTAAGTTGGTGAACGATTTTGCTGATTGTTGATTTTCTTATCAGTGCTTCATCATCATTTGAATGCAGTTTATCGTCTATATATGCTCCCTCAGATACAGTCCTTTTTCTTCTTTACTTGTATCTTCTGTAAGATTTTTTCAAGTAACTCACTCCTTGTTGTAACCATCTCTCCTTCTTCTAAATTGAATAGGACTCTTTTTCTTTATCCTTCTACCTAGTAGACTTCTTGATCTACTCAAACTTTAACTGCTTCAATTATCTTCATATAGCCGTGTGAACATCCTTTGCTTATCCATGTGTTGACAACTTATGTAATAATTTTAGCATGTAATGATTTCAGCATGCACTCCATATGTCCTAAGCAGTTTCACTTATATGGACCAACTTGCACAACATGTTTCATTTATCTGTCTATCATCAAAACTTCTCATGCCCTAACAATTACGTTGAATTAGGAAGAAAGATGGTGAATGATTGGAGAGGTAATTGTAGTTGTAGAGGTTAGGAAGGTGGTAGAGAGGAAGCAAAGCAATGTAACTTGAATGTGTTCACAGACTTCTCTGTTCCATTTTGAGACTTCTATAGTTCTGCTCCCAGAGAGTGACCGTGAATTTAAACATAAATTTTTCAAATCTTTTTTTTGTTAAAAATATCATATAGTTAGAAGTTATTGTTCACTTTATGTCCACTAATTTTTTGTAAAAATTAACTTTTAATATATCAATGATTGTCTTTTCTAACAATTATTCTTTTTGAGTTCTACTTTATAAAAATATATTGATTATGTTATTATTATTATTATAATAAAAGATTTTTTATAATAATAAAAATGCAACTCTATTTAAAATACAAAGGTGACATAATAAATTGAGAAGCTTCCCCTCCCCCAGCCCCCCACCCCTCACACTTATTTCTGTTTATTTGACTTTTTTCCCATCATTTACGTTCGAAACTCATTGGAATGAACAACAGATAAACCTAATATTCAAACTCTGATGACTCTCTTCTGTGTTTTAAATCATTCATCTCTTCTCTAAAGCCACAATCCAATTTGTACCCAAAAATTCTTAACAAAATTCTGTTACATAAGTTTTTGACTTGCCCACCATTTTGTAGACTTTTTCCACTCATGTCTCTGCTGAATCAACTCTTCAACAGAGGACTTCAAGGCACAAAGTGGTTAGTAAAAGATTTCAAGGTTTTACTATTATTTTTGTATTTCATATTTTAGAAAGAAAAAAAAAGTTTGAGATCTGTTTATGGGGATTTTCAATTTTCTACAAGTTTTATGTAAAAGCACCAAAAAACGGATTTCTGCAATTTAAGGGTATAGACAGCTTTTAAGTTGCATATTTTGGCTATATGATTCTGTGTTTGCTGATTATTCCTGTGATCGTGTGTTAGAAAGTGTAGAAAATGTCTAGTGTCAGAGAGTACCTAATACATGTAACTTATGTTTCAAATTATTGAGCATTGGAATGAAATTGGTACAGATGAAGCAAAATGGTTAATAGGATTCATATGCTGAATTAATTCAATTTTTTTTTTTTTTTAAATTCATTGTATTGTTGTGAAAGGTTGGATATAGTAGGTAAGAGGAGAGGTAGAGATAGGCCGATGAAAAATTGGGGAGAGGTGAGTAGACAAGACATGACGCGACTTCAGGTTACCGAGGACATGACCTTAGATAGGACGATGTGGAGGATGCTTATTCGAGTCGAAGGTCAGTTAGGTAGGGTTAGTGTTTTGCTTTTCGTGGGTTTACGCATGTGGGTGTTTGTCGAGTAATCGCTGAAGTGTGGTAGTTTAGGGTTTAGTCGTAGATATTGAGGTGGAGTTGATCCCTGCTTGTGATATCTATCATAGTGTGTTGTTTATGGTGTTTTGACTATCATATTAGTTTGTTGTTGTTTTTGTTATTGTTTCTTGTTGACTTTGTAGTGTTTCCTTGTTAGTTGCTATATTTTCTTTACTGTTTCCTTCTTCTTTGTACCTGAATTTGCTGCACTTGAGCAAAGGATCTTTTGGAAACGCTTCTCTACCTCCCCGAGGTAGTGGTAAGGTCTGTGTATGGTTTACCATCCTCAGACTTCACTTGTGAGATTCACTGGGTATGTTGTTGTATTGGTGCGACGTGGATGAAGTGGAGACTTGCATCCAGAGTCTTTTGCGATGAAAAAGTACCACCTAAATTTAAAGGTAAGTTTTATAGAGTGGTGGTCTTTCGGAAACAACCTCTCTACCTCTACAGGGTAGTGGTAAGCTCTGTGTACACTTTACCCTCTCCAAATCCCACTTGTGGGATTTCACTGGGTATGTTGGGTATGTTGTTGTAGTCTGAACCTAACTAGTTAGTGATTGAGGCTGAAGGTTTATTGTATTTGTTTTCTTGTGAATCTACCCATGGATGTAACTGTTGATATTGGTGGATGGATGGCTTTGTAGCAAGACGTGCTTGACCTTGGCAATCTCGCGAATCAAATTATTACGAAACAAGAGAGAGGAACAGCTCAAACTTATGCGCAAGGAGATAGCAGAATTTCTGCAAGCTGGCCAAGAAGCCATAGCTCGAATTAGGGTAGAAATTCTAAAGACACTTTTACTTGTTAATCATTCTATTTGGAATTTCTCTAACTAGTATCCCTTCATTCAGGTTGAGCATATTATATGCGAGCAAAATGCATGGGCTGCCTATGAGATTTTGGAGTTGTTCTGCGAGTTTGTTTTTGCCCGGGTCCCTATCCTTGAAAGCCAAAAGTAAGGCGTTTCTTTCTTGACTTTCTTTTTTTGAATCAATGAAATTTCTTTACTCGTTTGTTCCTGGTTGTGATGACATTATTTAGTGAATTGAGGTCAGCAGTTTTTTTTTTTTTTTTTTAAATATATAGGATAGCATGGTATATGTTCTTATATTAGTGAGTCTAGATCAACTCAAAATTCTCTTTGCACTATGTTTGCCAGAAACTTCACGAAGTGCTCTTTATTCCCTCCCTGGGAACAAAATGCCTACTCCAGCATAAAATCAGCTTAAGATATGTGTCGAATGAGTTAGCAGATTTAGTCATAATCTGCTCCACAGAGCTGGCAGATTTGATTATAATCTGCAGCACAATAAGCTGGCAGATTTGATTATAATCTGCACCACAATAAGTTGGCAGATATGATTGCAATCTGCTGCTGTAAATATGGATATTATATATTGTTATTTAGGAAAATAGATTAGAGGAAATCCCTTGATTCATGTATCTCCTAGGAATTAGGGATTGATTAGATTATTTGATCTTCTTGTTCACCGTACAACTCTATGAATAAAGATATACTTTTCCAGTATCCAAACTTTCATGGTATCCGAGTGGGACTTTTTTCCTTAATATCATATGGTTAAAACAACCTTTCATGGAGAACATCTTTCTGGAACACCAAAAGAAGACACAATGTCTTCTCTGGAAGTTCCGACAGAAAATTTGATGACTCAAGGAGGCAATGTTTCTCATATGCCCTTCCAGTTAACTTTTCATCGATTAAACGGGAAGAACTATTTGGAATGGGCACGGTTTGTAAAGCTTGCAATCTATGGTCGTGGAAAGTTGGGACATCTGACCGGAGAGACGAAAAAGCCAAAAGTCGAAGACCCAAAGATGAACACGTGGAGATCAGAGAATTCACTAATGATTGCCTGGTTAATAAATTCCATGGAGCCAGGCATAGGTAAGCCTTATCTTTCTTTACCCACTACTAAGGATGTGTGGAAAGCCGTTAAGGAGACATATTCTGATGTAGAAAATGCATCCCAAATCTTTGAGTTAAAAATAAAACTATGGCAAACTAAGAACGGTGAGAAAGAAGTCACTGCTTATTATAATGAAATGGTGTCTTTGTGGAAAGAGTTAGATCAGTGTTACAATGAATGAAAATGTTCTGTGGATAGTGTTAGAGCAAAGAAAGGGAAGAAAATGAGAGAGTTTACCTTTTTTTAATGGGATTAAATCGGGAGTTTGATGAGGTTAGGTCACGAATTCTAGGAAAAAATCCTCTACCCTCACTTCGTGAAATCTTCTTCAAAGTTAGAAGAGAGGAAACTAGGAGAAAGGTTATGTTAAAACCTGATTTAAGCATTGAACTAAAACCTGCTGTAGACTCTTCAACTCTTGTAACAGTGAAAAATGAAGATGACAAAAAGAAAAGACCATGGTGCGATCATTGCAAGAAACACTGGCACACCCGTAAAACATGTTGGAAGATTCATGGGAAACCACCAAACTGGAAGAAGAAGGGAGTTGATAACCGTGGCTTTTAATATCAACATGATCAGGCCCTCCAAACAATTTATTTTGATTGGGGGCAACAATCTTTTCCAGAATCGTCTCCATTTACAAAGGAACAATTGCAAATTTATAAAGGAACAATTGCAAATTCTGCACAAACTCCTGCAATCTCCACAATCTCACCCAAATGCACCAAATCCCTCTACACCTTCTTGTTCTTTTTGCTGAAACAGGTATTGTACCGTCCGCTTTTCTTAGTGCCAACTCCAACCAAATAGATTTTTGGTTCATAGATTCAGGAGCTATTGATCACATCACTGGAAGTTTTCATTTTTTCTCTACTTATACTTCTTGTGCAGGGAATAATAAAGTCAAGTTAGCTGATGGTTCCTTCTCTACAATTGCTGGAAAAGGAACTGTTAAACTATCACCTTCCCTCACATTTCATGATATTCTTCATGTTCCAAAACTTTCTTGTAATCTGGTTTCTATCAGAAAATTAACTCATTCTCTTAATTATCATGCTATTTTTGACTCTGATATGTGTGAATTTCAAGAAAAGGTCTCAGGAAAAACGATTGGCAATGCTAGAAAATCTTGAGGTCTTTATTTTCTTGACAAAGGGAACAACTCTTTACAACTGAATCTTTTTTGTTTGAACTTTACTTCTGTTTTGAATAAAGTCATGCTTTGGCACTATAGGCTTGGACATCCAAGTTTTATTATTTAAGACATTTGTTACCTCAGTTATTTAGAAATAAAAATCCATTTTTGTTCCAATGTGAATTCTGTGAAATGGCTATGCATCACTGATCTTCTTTTCCCTCTCAAAAGTATCAAGCTTCAAAGCCTTTTATGATGATTCATAGTGATGTTTGGGGACTGTCTAAAATTTCAACAATGTCTGGAAAATGATGGTTTGTTACTTTTATTGACGACCATACTAGATTAAGTTGGGTTGTTTTGTTGAAGGACAACTCTGAGGTTTAAAATGTGTTTGAGACTTTCTGTGTCATGGTGGAAACACAATTTAATGAAAACTCAAGCTTTTTCGAAGTGATAATGGTCGTGAATTCTTTAATGAACAATTAGGAAGTGTTTTTAGAAAAACAGGGGTAGTACACCAAAGCTCTTGTATACTCTTCAAAAAAATGGTATCGCAAAAAGAAAAACTAGGCACATTTTAGAGGTAACGAGGGCTTTAATGTTTACTAGTAAAGTTCCACAGTTCCTTTGGGGAGAGGCTCTCTTAACTGCTACTTACCTTGTTAATAGGATGTCATCCTGTCCTCTCAAATTTAAAACACCTTTTAACGCTTTCACGTTTTCAGAGAGAGTTTTCCTAATTCTAGGTTAACCGCAAATTTGCCGTTGAAAGTTTTTTGGGTGTACAACATTTGTTCATGTTCATAATCGCAATAAATTTGAACCGCGAGCTAAGAAGTGTGTTTTTGTAGGATATGCTCTAAGTCAAAAGGGATATAAGTGTTATGATCCACATGTTAGGAGGATAATTGTCACAATGGATCTATTTTTTTTTGAGTTCCAACTCTATTTTACTACTCATCTTTAGGGGGAGTATCACGTAAAAGATTCACATTTTTGGGATATTGAGGAAAATGGACATCAGACAAATAAGGAGATAGATATTACAATAAATATTGATGTGAGGGATCTAGGGGAAGATATGAATAAGTGTGATCCAAATGATGGAAAGGACAACGATCTGAGAGATGATAGGGACCTAAATTACTTAAATGATAAAAACTCTGATATTAAACCTGTAGAGCCTTCAAATGACAAAAATAAAAATGGAAACGGAGAACAAACAAAGAAAATACAAGTGTACTCGAGAAGGAACCGAACTCAAGACAAAAAGACCGAAGATTCTCAACACTGCCCAAAGTCAATTCTGCATGACCTTTCTGGAATTAAAGGTAATCTTCCAACTGATTCTATTTCTAATTCCTTCTCTGATCTGGACCTACTTATTGCAAAACGCAAAGGCGTTAGAAATATTCTTAAATATCCTATTTCTATGTTTGTGTCAAATAAAAAGTTATCTCCTAATTATTTGGCCTTTACTTCACAACTTTATAATGTAGAGATTCCAAAACTGTGCAGGATGCTCTACGAGTTCCCGAGTGGAAGGAGGCTATTTTGGAGGAATTGTGAACTCTTGAAAAAAATAAGACATGGGAATTAGTGGATCTACCCAAGGGAACGAACGAAACCAGTGGGCTGCAAATAGGTGTTCACCATCAAATTCAAATCAGATAGATCCTTGGAGAGGTATAAGGCCTGCCTAGTAGCTAAGGGATTCACACAGACATATGTCATTGACTATCTTGAGACATTTGCTCCAGTAGCTAAGCTAAACTCAATTAGAGTTCTGTTAACAATTGTGGTAAACTTTGGTTGGTCGCTTCAACAGTTGGATGTGAAGAATGCTTTCTTGAATGGGAAACTAGAGGAAGAAGTCTATATGGATTCCCCACCAGGTTTTGAAGAGACATACAAGTAAAAAATATGCAAACTTAAAAGATCTCTTTACGGTCTAAAACAGTCTCCAAGGGCTTGGTTTGAAAGATTTACTCAATTTGCGAAGAAACAAGGATATGTGCAAGGACAAACAGATCACACAATGTTTACTCGACATTCACTAGAAGGAAAAATTGCAGTTCTTATAGTGTATGTTGACGATATCATCCTTACAGGAGATGATTTCGTTGAAATAGAAAAACTAAAAGAGCGTCTTGCCTCAAAATTTGAGATAAAGGACTTGGGTGCGTTGAAGTATTTCCTTGGCATGGAGGTTGCATGATCGAAGAAAGGAATTATAGTGTCACAAAGGAAGTATGTTCTTGATCTGTTAAAAGAAACAAAAATGAGTGGTTGTAGACCAGCTGAAACACTCCAACTGACCCGAATCTAAAGTTTTCAAAGGAAGGAAAATTGATTGATAAGGACCAATATCAGAGATTGGTAGGCAAGTTGATTTGCTTGTCACATACTAGACTAGATATTTCCTTTGCTGTGAGCCTAATTAGTCAGTTCATGTATTCTTCACGAGAAGAACACCAAGAAGCTGTGTATTGAATCCTAAGGTATCTAAAGAGTTCTCCAGGGAAAGGGTTGTTCTTCAAAAAGAATAAGCAAAGAAGTGTTGAGGCTTATCCGGATGCAGACTAGGCTGGTTCATCTATTGATAGAAGATCTACATCTGGATATTGTACAGGTTACATGGAGAAGTAAAAAGCAAAACGTGGTGGCTCGAAGTAATGCTGAGGCTGAGTATTGATCCATGACACATGGAATTTGTGAAATTTTATGGCTTAAGAAACTTTTGGAAGAACTAAGAATATCTATGAGTTTGCCAATGAAGTTGTATTGTGACAATAAGGCTACCATTAGCATTGCTCATAATCCAGTTCAACATGACAGAACAAAACATGTTGAAGTGGACAGACACTTCATTAAAGAGAAGATTGAAATGGAAGTGTGTGCATCCCTTTTGTTCCAACAACTGAACAAGTTGCAGATATTTTCACAAAAGGTCTTTTTAGAACTTACTTTTGAGTCCTTCCTGAGCAAGTTAGGCATGTTCGATATTTACATTTGAGGGGGAGGGTTGAATGAGTTAGCAGATTTTGTCATAATCTGCTCCACAGAGCTGGCAGATTTGATTATAATCTGCAGCACAATAAGCTGGCAGATTTGATTATAATTTGCACCACAATAAGTTGGCAGATATGATTGCAATCTGCTGCCGTAAATATGGATATTATATATTGTTATTCTAGGAAAATAGATTAGAGGAAATCCCTTGATTCATGTATCTCCTAGGAATTAGGGATTGATTAGATTGTTTGATCTTCTTGTTTACCTATAAATATTGTACAACTCTATGAATAAAGATATACTTTTCTAGTATCCAAACTTTCAATATGAATTATAGAAAAGGGAAAAAAAGAAGCTTCTGATACCCTTTTCAAGTTGATTTATCCCATCTGTCAGCTCAGTAAAATATATGTGCAATTATGCAGTTTTTATTCTCTTCTTTCAATATCAGGGTTTGGGCAAGGGGAGGGCATCTTTGTTTCTCGTGTGATTACCAACCAATTGAGTTGTTGTTAATATGCTTGTATCACTCAAAGTGTTTATTATCCATTTCTTTCACTTAAAAGACAAAGATCCTATTCTAGTATGTTGGTTCAGCTATGCTAGCAATACCTCCTTCCAAGTATAGCATACCATCTTCCACATGCTTCATCCTCAAGGCTTCAAGAGTGCTTGCTAATTCTAATATATGCCTCTTTATTTTTATACTAACAATTAGTGCTATTTACCCAGCTGCATTTCTCTAAAACAATTAAAAAGATGATTCAAACCCCATGTCAGCGATGTTCTCTCTCTTCAGGAAGGATATTCAGTAAGAATGTTTTCCTTTAGTGTATTGAATTACCAGTTTTCAGAGGAAAGTTAGGTACCATTTGGTTAAAATAATCCCTTGTGGCAGGGGGAAGTGCAGGGAAAGGAGAATAGTGCTTCTTCAGGAAGAGGTTGCCTATGGCAAAGTGAAAGAGAAATGGAAGTGAATACAATTTATGCATATGGGACCATTATAGAAAACTATAGGTGAAAATTTTGTTTTGTAATACAACATATTATAGTAAGCGGGTTTATATAATATTTGAAACCAAATAAACTATGTTTCAATGCCGTAACCTCAAGAGAGGTTTCTGTATTTAGTCATCTAAGATAATTGTTTGGTTGGAGTCAAAAGACATTACTACACACCCATAACTAACCAAAATGTTCAATGTCCTTTCAATTTTCACCAATACTTCTCCTGGGACATAACATGGTAGATCTGCTGTCTCTACAATCTTTCCCCTTGATTTATACGTTACACCTCTGTCTCTTCATTATCCCCTTCTTTTCTTCCTTGCAGCCATCCTTATTCTTATTCCATTACATCTCAGCCTTGAGAACCAATATCATTTGTGAACATTCATTCTACAACAATGATGCCTTAATCCCAAATTAGATGAGATTGACTATATATGTTGTCAATATTTATTCTTCTTTACGTGGGTTAATTTTTTAAATGCTCAATAATTTCTACATTCTACAAATTATGGTTTACTTAGAACTAGAGATTCTTTTAATATAATGTTTTTCCTTGCACCGACATGAAAAATCCATACTAAAACAATCTACCTGATGCAATGCAAGTGTCCCAACAAAGAAACCCACTGTGCAGATACTTCACTTCCATTCTGTTTAGCGGTAGTCAAGTCCTCATATAAATCAAGAGGTTGTGGTATATTTATAATCTGACACGACTTCTTCCATTTAATCTTGGATTTATCTCGTTTTCTTTTCAGTATCCTCAATCATCATAGTGTAACTCTTTAAGTACGGTGCATTTATAGAGGTCTGTGTAGATCAAATCATCATAAATAACTGTGTTACTTACACCTTGGTCAAATGTGATTTTTGGTGAGTTAAAATTTAAAACTTAACAGGTATATGATCCTTGGCGGACAAACCTTTTATTGAGGTCTAGTGACCTCGTTCCTTCATAAATTGGCTCAAGTCTAAGTTGACCACCAAAACAGTTGCTATAACGTAGCGTCATTTCGACCTGGTAGGTGAAGGATGTAAGATGTCACTGTGGAAAGCACATTATTGAGCAAGAGTAGCTACATTTTCTCTTCTAGTTAGTTGTGCCTATCAAACTAAAGGGACGACCCGGTTCATACCTACTCCGTAGGTGTCGGGGAGGGGGGGACCACTCCGGGCCTGACCTACGCGCCCTCACCCCAGCTTTGCTGGAGGGGCGTTTCGAACCCCCGACCCTGGCACACCACGGTAAGCAAGCTTACCGCTGAGCCAAGGCCATCCCTCAGTTGTGCCTATCAAACTCATTCCCAATAATTTACTACAACTTTCTATTGGGATGCCACAGTTGTCTTATTCATTTCTATAATCTAAAAGCTAAATGTGATGCAGTCTTGAAATATATCTTTTGCTGTAAAATTTACCAGTTTCAAAAACAAAAATAAAAATCTCTTTTCTATCAGAGAATGCCCCTCGGAATTGCGGGAAGCTGTTGCAAGTATAATCTTTGCAGCTCCAAGATGTTCAGATTTGCCAGATTTATTGCATGTCAGGAATCTATTTGCAGCTAAATATGGAAAGGAATTCATAGCAGCAGCATCTGAGCTTCGGCCTGATACAAGTGTTAACCGTACAGTTACGCTTTCGTCTTCTTCTTTGTGCTAATGATATACTTGCAGGGTTGACCTTATTAAGAGCTAAGGTTAATTATATGATTATGCAGATTGTAGAGAAACTTTCAGTTGGTGCTTCATCAGCTGAAGTAAGGCTCAATGTACTGAAGGAAATTGCAAAAGAGTACAACGTGGAATGGGATTCTTCTATCACAGAAGCAGAATTGAGTAAAAAGCCGGAGGATCTTCTGGTACTTTCCTTCGTTAAATCTTCTAGTTGTATGTATGTCTTGAATATTTAGTTTACAAAAGCTTGCATATATGTCTGAATTAGGGGTATGGTCCAGGTTCATCTCTATTTTCTTGTGAAGCTTGTTATTTGCTTTTTCTTGTGTGCTATGTTAATGAAAGGTCAAACCTTTATTATGCACGAACTTGAAAATGACAAATTTAGTGGTTACGTATGACATGGTGCTGAAACCTAGCTTTCCATGATGCATACACGCATGATATGTGGGAAGGAGTTTAAAGTTTTGTGAAAAAAAGTTTAAAGTTTTGTAATTGGTTCTTATGTTGATATGGTTGAAAGCCTACGCATTTATGGATCTAGTTCTTTAGATTTGTTTGAACTGGCCCTTTGGACGTTCACAATGATCATTTCCACTATATTTTACGTGTTGGTACATTATTGATTGAGTCAGTTCTAGTTTATTCCTTTTTCGTCCATTGGACTCTATTAATTGCTCTTTTGTTTCTTGATCTGACTTTTTTTTGCTGCCACTATAAATCATGATGTAGAATGGACCAAAGCAAATTGCTGCACATGCTTGGGTATCTCCAGAACCAAACACTCGTGGTCATCCACCAACCTTTGAAAATCCTGTGACATCTCCAAATGGCAATCCAGTATCTAAAAGTCTTAATTCTCCAACCTCTGTTACTAAAGCACCTTTGAGGCCTGCTAATATAGATAAACCATCACTTGGTGGCATCACTTTGGGTGATACAGTTGACGTAAAAAAGGATACAAGACCAGAAACATCAGTTGTATTGGAGAGAGCTCGTGCTGCTATTTCTGCTGCAGAACGTGCATCTGCTGCTGCCCGACTTGCTGCAGGTTTGGTTAATGTCAAGTTCAGTTCTTCAAAGATAGAGGAGGGCAAAAGTTAAGCTGTTATTTCGAATTTAGATCTGTCTGATGTCTCTTTCTTAATGTGTAATGTGTGTGTGAGAGAGAGAGCAACAGGATCCTAATTTTATCGTCATGTCAGCTTCTGTCGACGAGAAATTCTTACAATAAAATGTAAAATATGAAGTGAATAACAATTCTAAGTTTCATGCTTTAAGTGTTGACCTTAGTTATCTCCATTCTTGTAGTTTTGAATCTTGCCTTTTGGTTGAATATGTAGTCCTTGCTCTTGGATGAATTTCCCATAAATTATAATCAGCAATTTGAACCAAAATAAAGTTCAGCATGTTCCTATTGAGTTGGTGTATAATTAAAGGTGGTTACATTGTCTATGCAATTAACTTATTCATATTATCAACACTTGAGAATACGCAAAAAGAGATTTCCAAAATTTGAGTCAAGAATATATAACAGGAACACTAGCAATGAACCAGTGCTAAAGAGATCTCTAAAATTTGAGTAAAAATATATAATAGGAACACTTCAATTAGCTAATGCTGAATCGAAACATACCGTAATTTAAGTAATTAAATATATGTACTTTTAGTCGCACACCGCCTGCCTGAAATTCTGAATTAGTCCAACATCATCTTACCAACTTTTTTCCTAGTGTTCATAAATTTGGCTTACAGAGTTGGTAAAAGACGAAATGAAAAAGAAAAACGCTCTCTTCTCTCTCATGACCAAACCCTAAATTGTACTATTTTCGATGCCTTCCATGGCCATTCTGACCGCTGATCAGCCCCCTCCGGCGGCTGGGCAGCTCTCCAGATCAATTCCCCACCTTGTACCATCCAAAAACCCCTAGCAAAGATCCTAAGTTGCCTAATGAGCCTACGGATTTGCTTACTGGAGATAATGTTTCAATAAACCCAAGCTTGGGCAATCTGCTAACGTATTAAAGCCCGTTGGAGAAAATTCTCATTCTGTTGAACCGATCCCATTGAAGCAACCTACTTATAATAATGGGATCCCGCGAGTGTCATAGATGGAGGAAGAAGTTGATAGAATGAATGCCATAGAAAATCTCTAACTTGCTGTGGTTGGTAAGTTTTCGTATAGATGGCTTGAATTGGATGAATTGAGAATTCAAATCCCTAATCAATGCAACACGAAAAGGGAGTGCAAGATAGGACTATTGAGGAATAGATACATTATTATTAGACAGAGTTCGGAGGAAAATTTCATAAATATGATGCCTAAGAATGTATATTATATCCTAAGGATGGATATTCGTACCCCAAGAGAGCTCTAATATATGATGCTAAGTTCAAAGCTAGTGAGACGATAACACAAGCAATGACATGAATATCTTTCCCTGGCCCGAACTTACTTTGTTAAAGAATCTCTGTTCTCTCTAGCTACAACAGTAGTTAAACCAATTCACTTGGATATATCTACCATTAACAAAACGAGACTTAGTTGTGCTAGGGCGAAGTTGTAGGTTGACCTTATGTCTAATTTCTCAAAGTGGTGGAGTTGGAAATTGTGAATCCTATAACAAAGGAGCTAAGGATAGAGGAAGTAAAGATTCAATATGACATTTTACCAAAGTATTGCAAGAACTGCAAACTTCGGGGACATGATAATAAGAATGTAGGATTTTGCATCCAAAATTGAAGATAACATCGGAGATAGCTGAAGAAGAAAGGAATGAAAAGCAAACAATTTTTTAAAACAAAGAACCAGTTGTGGCAAAGAGGAAAAAATGGGGTAGGAAATGGAATCCCACATGTATGAGATACATCATGGAGTATAAAGAAGGCAAGGAAGGGAAGTACATTAGTGAGAAAACAATGTCACCTGATAAGGGGTGAATACTGATAACACCCTTTGCATCCTTAGAATATACAGAGCGGTCAGGAGAAAGAACCAATGAAGAAGAACAAGTAACAGACAAGGCTGTCAACAATTCACAATAACAAAGCACAACAAGTAATGTAATTTATACAGATCCTCAGGTACAAACAACAAAAAATGGAAGCAACAATAATACAACTTAGAATGCCCAAACAAAAGATAAAGAGTCTCTAGGGAATAGAGAAATTCAACAGAAAAAATAGACATTATCCACCAAGGAGTGGATATCAAGGTCTTTTGGCAAACAACAAGATGGTGGAAAGCTAAAAAATAGCAGCAACAAGGACAACAACACTTGAAACACAAAGAAATAGAATATCAGTGAAGAAGATAGTAATGTGAAGGAGACAAACGGTAATAATTCAGCACAAGAAAAAGATCATGGTAGCATCAGTAAAGTGGTAGGGCATCACTAGCAGTCCCATCAATACCCCTTTTTATGTGGCCCCTTATGTGGCTGTTTATTTTGGTTTTGGTCCTGAGAGTATTCTAAGTCTTTCTCTATATCTACCCGATGGGTGATTCTGTTGTGTCTAGAAAAGTCTAAAGGGGCTGTGTGGTGTCTATCTTTCATAGAGAGACCTTGGTGGATTTGATAGAGTTGGATATACTAGATTTTGATGTGATCTTGGGGATGGATTGGCTCCATTCGTGCTACGCTTCTCTAGATTGTCAGACCTATAAGGTCAGTTTTAAATTTCCTAATAAACCAACAATAGAACGGGAAGGAAGCTCCTTAGTACATAAAGGGAGGTTTATTTCATATTTTAGAGCCCAAAAGTTGATTTCTAAAGGGTGCCTATATTATCTAGTTCGGGTTAAGGATTCTGATTCTAAAAGTCCTTCCTTGCAATCTGTTTCGGTAGTTAATGAATTTCCTAAAGTGTTTCCCGATAATCATCTTAGTATTCTTTCTAACAGGGAAATAGACTTTGGAATTTATCTCCTATCGTATACCCATCCAATCTCTATCCCTTCGTATAGAATGGCTTTGGCCGAGTTGAAAGAACTTGGGGAGCAGTTAAAGGATCTTCTTGATAAGGATTTCATCCTTCCTAGTGTCTCTTTGTGGGGTGCTCTACTTTTTGTGTGTAAGAATGATGGGTTTTTTCGAATGTGCATAGACTATTGATAGTTGAATAAAGTGATAGCGAAGATTAAGTATCCTCTTCCTAGGATTGATGATCTCTTTGACCACCTTAGGGTGCTAGATGCTTTTCTAAGATTGATCTTCAGTCGGGTTATCATCAGTTGGAGATTAGGGAGGTAGATATCTCTAAGACTGCTTTTCGAACCTAATATGGTCATTATAATTTTTTGATTATGTCATTTGGGTTGACTAATACCCTGACTGTGTTTATGGATCTCATGAATGGGGTGTTCATGCATTTTTTTGGATTTTTTCATGATCATGTTTATTAATGATATCTTGGTATATTTTAAGAGTGAGGAGGATCATGCCAAATACCTCCGAGTAGTGTTGCAGAATCTTAAGGATCAGTGATTGTATGCCAAGTTTTCAAAGTGTGAGTTTTGGTTGAATGTTTTAACCTTTATGGTCATGTTGTTTCCAATGATGGGATCATGATGGATCCACAAAAAGTTGAGGTGGTTAAAAAGTGGCCTAGACCCACGACTCCAAATGATATTCGAAGCTTCTTGGGTTTAGCTGGGTATTGATAACGCTTAAACTACAGCTCTTGTAAGAGTGTAAATGGTCATTGTCAAATATAGAACCCAACTGGGTTAGGTGTCGAATCCCACAGGGAATACTCGGTCACTAAGAATGCAATGATTAGTAGACTTTTGGTGAAGGTTCTGTGAAAAGGGGGGATTGGAGTGTGACGTTAAGTAATAAAAATAAAAATAGCAAAGTAAAAACACAATGCTTGGTAGGTTTTAATCAATGAAAATTGTAAGTTAGGGTTATGTCCACCTTATGAGTTTTACGTATCTATTGGCTATGAGTTATGCGGAATTTTGACATGCATGCACTTATAGAGATTCGTATTCTATGGTAAATCCTAGCGTCTTCTGACCATCACAGATTATCTCACTTTAACTCTTTTGAGCTTAAAGCGTATCTAATGGTACGAATTCTCCAAGAGGTTAATCCAGTCACGACACTAACTTTTAAACAGGGGTAGGTAGCCCTATTTCCTTGTCATTCTCTCTTTTCCAGACATGTAACTTTTCTTTCGAACAAGTTAATGCTATACTGGCGTATTCTATATGTTTGCAACCACAAGAATTAAATTAAGATGAAGAGAAGAATGATATAAGCAACATACGTATCAAGAATTCACAAACTCATAGCAATATATAGTATCTCATAAGGCTTCCATAACCCTAACAGAGAAGTTTAGCTACTCATGAGTGCAACGGAAAACATAATAGCAATTATCATCATACCAAAATAAGAATCTCACGTGATGTATGTTTTGGTAGCACTTGTGGCGTGAATTCCTTGCAAATAACATTTCTCTTGTCGTAAAAATTAAAAGTCGAATATATGAAAAATAATGTCCACAATGAATTTGTGAAGAAAAGGGGAAAGGATCGAATAGGGAGGAATAAGAATGAGGGTGGCGGAAATTGGTTGCTGAAAAGTTCAGCAAAATAGGGTTTTTATAACACCCATATCCTATTCATACTAAGCTACTGCATACTTATCCTAATCCTACTAGGTTACTGCATCCTTTTTCTAATCCTTCTAAGTTACTGCTGGTCCCCAAGTCTTTGGAAATACTGTTTTTGCCCAGGACAAGTTTTCCATGCATCACTTTCAGTCCACAAGCTTCCAGAAGCTGCCTTCCTTCTTTCGTGAAGCTTCCTTTGGCATCACACAATCCATAAAATGCTGAAATCTTCATCCTTTATACCTGAAAACTTGCTAATCACGTTGGTTAGCTCACTTACAGGAAAAAGGACTAAAAGTGCAGAAATTATATATTTTGTCCTTAAAACTTAGCTAAAATATGGGTGAATTAAGGTGCTTTAGGCGTGTAAATACGCCTATAATCAGGTATTATAAGAGGTTTGTTGAGAGCTTCTATTCTGTTGCTTCTCCATTTACTTAGTTGACTTATAAAAAGGTGAAGTTTCTATGGTCTTATAAATGTGAGGGTAGTTTTGATAAGTTGAAGGATAAGTTGACTTCTGTCTTAGTTTTGACCCTGCCCAAGGGAACTGATGGTTTTGTTGTTAACTATCATACGTCTCGTGTGGGACTACCTATGTCTTGATGCAGCATGGTAAGGTTGTGTCTTACGCTTTCAGGTAGCTGAACGTCCATGAAATAAATTATCTGACTCATGATCTAGAGTTGGCGGCTGTGGTATTTGCGTTGAAGATTTGGCGCCATTATTTGTATGGGGTGAATATTGACATTTATTCAAATCATAAGATCTTGCAGTATGTGTTCATTTAGAAGGAATTGAATCTCAGGAAGATGTGGTGGCTTGAATTGCTAAGGTCTAGGACACAAGTCTTCATTATCACCTAGGTAAAGCTAATATGGTTGCTGATACTCTTAGCAAGTTGTCTATAAGAGCTTATCGCATGTGGATTAGGAGGAAAGAGGGTTGGTGAAGGATATTCACCGCTTGACTAACCCGGGAGTTCACCTTTTAGACTCTGAAGATGGAGGGGTGATTGTTCAAGAAATAGATAAATCATCTCTTGGTGCTAAGGTGAAGGAGAAACAGGTTTTGGATCCTATTTTTATGTAGATTAAGGCAAATGTGGTCAATAAAAGGTTATGGTTTTTGAGATTGGCGGTTATGGTATCTTGAGGTACCAGGGTAGATTGTCTATTTCGGATGTTGATGGGATTTTGACTGAGGCTTATAAGTTGAGGTATACAGTTCACCGGGTTCAACAAAGATGTATCATGACTTGAAGGAGATCTATTAGTGGAACAACATGTAGAGAGATATGGCAAATTTTGTGGCTAAGTGCATAGTTCGTCAGCAAGTAAGGTTGAGCACTTGAGGCCTGGTGGTATGTCTCAAGAGATAGAATTACCTATGTAGAAGTGGGAGATAATTAACTTGGATTTTATTACTGGTCTTCTGCAGTCTCGTAATCAACATTATTCTATCTGGGTCATCGTGAATAAGATGACTAAAGTCATCGTGGATAGGATGACTAAAGTCATCGTGGCTAGGATGACTAAGTCTACTCACTTTTTGCCTATAAGGACTACTTACTCTGGAGAGGATTATGCTAAGTTTTTTATTCCAGAGATTGTCAAATTGCATGGTGCTCTAGTTTCCATTATTTCAGATTGAGGTATACAGTTCTCTTCTCACTTTTGGCATTCATTTCAGAAAAGGCTTAGGCATACGGGTGAACCTTAGCACCACATTCCACCCTCAGATGGATGGCCAAGCGAAGAGGACCATTCCTACTTTAGAAGATATGCTAAGGTCCTATATGGTTGATTTTGGTGGTAGTTGGGTTGATCACTTACCTCTCATCGATTTCTCTTACAATAATAGTTATCACTCTAGTATTGGGGTATCTTCTTTTAAAGCTCTTTATGGTAGGAGGTGTAGATCTTCTATTAGGTGGCTTTAGGTTGGTGAGAATAGATTGTTTGGTTTGGACTTGGTTCACCAAGCCATGGAGAAGTTGAAGGTGATTAGGGATAGGCTTAAGACTGCTCAAAGTAGCCAAAAGTCTTTCGCGAATATGAGGCGAAGAGAGTTGAAGTTCGAGGTTGGCGATAGGGTGTTCTTGAAGGTATCTCCTATGAAGGGAGTGATGAGGTTTGGGAAGAAGGGGAAGCTCAACCCCTGTTATGTTGGTCTATCCTTGATTTTAAGAAGAGCGGGCAATGTTGCTTATGAATTTGATTTGCCTTTGAGTTTGGGTTCTATTCATCCGATTTTCCATGAATCAATATTGAAGAAGTGTGTAGGTGATCCTTCTTTAGTTATGCCTATTGAGAGTGTTGATATTTCATATATTATGAGGAAGTTCCAGTTGAGATTTTGGATAGGCAAGTCCGTCGTTTGAGTACTAAGGATGTGACTTCGGTGAAAATTCTTTAGACGAACAAAAAGGTGGAAAAATCTACTTAGGAAGCTGAAGAGAATATGAAGTCTAAGTATCCGTTGTTGTTTCTCGGGTTGGACAATCATGCTTAAGGTATGCGTTTTCCTATTCCTATTTCTTTTTGGATTTTGGTTTATAATTTTGGGGGTGCATTCTGTCTTATAATCATGATAATGGATGATGATTCATCATTTGGGGACGAATGATCCTAGGGGAGGGGGGAGAATGTAACACCCTAGATTTTTGGCCTCTAAAATTTTTTTTCGTGCTCATTGGCTAGGTAACGACTCACCTAACAAGTCGTGAAGACTCATTATGAGTCATAGGCAAACTAGTGAGGAATGCTCAAGTTTCTGTTCAGAGTACGATTGGACCCTTACGAGTCGTAAGGTGAGGTCATATGTCGTAGGGTGTGACTCGTGATAAAATCAGTGAAGGGGGTCCAAGAGTTTGCCCATACTACGAGTCTAGGAAATGAATCATACCTAGACATCATGAGTCGTGTCGTGACTCGTAGCGACTGGGGATAATATTTTCTACACGTTCTCATTAAGGGTAAATCGACCTTTTCTCCCATCAAACTTCTATTCCATGACTTAAAACCCTCTTGTAGACCTATTATTATCAAATTATCACAACATAACATTATTCTTCTCTCAAAATTCTCTAAGCAAGAACAATTAGGGGTTTTAAGGGATTGGGCATTCAAGCTTCCAATTTATGGTTTCTCTTTAATTTTTGTTGATATCTCAGGCATGTATCACTTCCCTAAAACTTGTTTTGTTAAAAGCATGTGTTTAAGATTAATAACTATGTGATTTAATTGTTGATTTAGAAATTGGGTTGAGGGCTTTTGGTCACTATTGATTAAATTATTTTTCCTATGGCTTTTGTGAATCATTTATGTTTTCAATTGATGGCTTTTGAACCAATGGGGTGCATGGTCATGGTAAATGCGAATAAGGGGTCGTGGATTCCCCTAAATTTATTTAATAAACTTAAAGGGCAGTGGATTCCCCTAACTTTATGGAGTTTGGTTATAAAATTGGTAATAACCTCAGCCACCTTATGAAATTGGCTTTGAAACATGGATATATGCTTATAGAAACCAAATTTGAAACTATTGCATTGTATAAAAGTCTAATGGAATACAAACGGCTTTGAAAAGGCCTTTATGACCATGAATTAATTTTAAATTGAACCTTGGGGGTCGTGGAATCCCCCAAGTTAATGAATGGACCTTAGGAGTCGTGGATTCCCCCAAGTTAATGATTAATTGGATCACGGGGTTTTTGGATTACCCCAAGTTAGTGAATAATTTGACCATGGGGGTCATGGATTCCCCTAAGCTAATGTTCAATAGAAATGGCATAATGATATTATCTTACAAGCGTAATTGGTATGACGATACCAATGGTATGTGCCTTAATGGATGACTTTTGATTAATTAAATGTTAATGTGTAAATATTTTAATTGGGCTTAAAGGGGATTGTGTAGCTGGCTGTGAAGGTGGAGGTCCCGAGGAACTGCTATTAGAAACCCACGTTTGCTGGCATGGGGGTTGGTCTTGATGACCGTGTGCTTGTGTCACACCTTATATATATTTATCATGGATTAAAAAAGTTTTGTGGATTCCCCGACCTTCCTTGATACCTTCGGTTCGTGCGGCTAATATATACTGATACCCTTCCGGTTGGGAGAGCTGGACCCATATAGCTTGTGGATGCCTTAATGATGGTTGAAGCTACACAGTCCAAGTTAATGTTTGAACTGTCATGCTAAACCTTGTTCCCTATATCATTATATTATATATATGCATATTATTGTGTGCATATGGTTTTGGAATGATTTCGAATTGAATTATCATGGCATTACTTTATCCCTTCCCTGAGTTACATGATAGCACTCACCCTGCTAACTATCTCCGAATGCTCTATCCCTAGCGATGTAGGGTTCTAAGACACTTTTTTTTCCTTGCATAGTAGTAGGTGATTTCTAGATTATCCGTGAGTCAGCTTTGAAGTGGTGAGATTCTATTCTTCGAAAGGCCCTCATTTCATGGTCTTGTCTTTACTTATTTCTTAGACTATTTAGGTAGGTTCTGTTTTTGGATATGGACGGGGGCATGTCCCGACTAAGGTTGACGTTTATTTTAGTGGATAAAGCGTGGGTGGATCATGTTATGGATTCTTAGACCCCTCTTATTATTGATTTATCTATCTTGTTAAATGTTTGGAACTCATCTCTATCTTGATATATGTCTGAAACTCATCTGTTGCTAGTTATATTGTGTTCTGGTTGGCTAGGCTAATGGGGGTGGTATTCTCTCCTTGGTGGACTTAAGATATTTGTCACGACTAGGCCCTAGTTCGAGTTGTGACAATATTTGCATGCGCATTACTTATCACTAGTAGGCGCCTATAACTATTAGCCTTATGGGGGGTACATAGGCATAGGCGATGAAGATGGCTTGTGGTGTATGCTATTGTGCTTTTATCTATCATCCTTGTGGAGGGGTTTAATAGGTATGGGCTCTAATTATTGTTGGATGATTATTGATTGAACCTCTCGGTCTTATGGAGGCAGGGGTTTATGAAAGGCCTAATAGGTATTATTTTTTTGGACTAGCCGGTTAATTTATATTGTTATTGTTATTATTATGGTTAGTTCATGACAGGTTGATTATTGGTCTAGTATTGAAATTTGAGGTATGATTCTGGTTCTTTCATCTTATGGTTATATTATCACACATGATTATCACATAGTTAGGCATTATTGATTTAGACCCTGATATTCTTATTCCTTTCTTTATAGTTGGTTTATCATGGTAATTATCTCATTTTTAGACGTATGTATTAGGGACCTTGATTATTTTAACACTAGTTCCTACTATGATTGCGAGTTCTGGAGATGCTAGTGTGATGACTTTGGTTGTACCTTTGTGTTAACCTTGTTTATATATATGTATATCTACGTGCAGAGATGGTATTACTGTATATCCCTTCCTTCCTTCATTTATTCATGTTGTATGTCCATTTCTTGGCCTTGAATACTATTATATATCCTTATTTTTCTCGGTATTCATATATTGGCAAGTAATATATCCTATAGTGTTGAGGTTCCTGAGTATGGCTAGAATAGGATAGTTTGTCCTCATTATCTTCTTAATTTTACTATATTATTTATTGGATATATTGGTGTAGTTTACATTCTTACTTGCATGCTATTTATATTTGCATTATCTTTGGAGCTCAGTTGGCAATTGCCTACTGAGTACTATATGTTAGTACTCATACTACACTTCTGTAGCATGCATATCATAATACGGGTTCTCTCAGTGTTTGTATGAGTCATATGGAGTAGCTATGGTTTAGATACATAGGGTGAGCTCCAAGCATTTGTAGCATTGTTTTTATCCCTATTATGTACTAGACCAGTCTCTATGTTGTATTTAGAGATGAGTTGTATAAGTATATTCATTTTGTACTTTATTTTGTTAGTCTTATTATATTATAAGCTCTTGTACTTGGGAAATAGTAAGTAAAAAAGGTAATATATCCATATATAGGGATACCATAAATGGTGGTTGTACCCTTGAAGTAAGAATAACATAGGCAGATATTGGTACAAATGGTGGAACACCAGTCAAAGTTTGAGGAATACTAAGTACACTAAAGGGAACACTATCCAGTGACTCAAAAGGGGAATCAGTAATTCCTGAAGCACTCGATTTTAATTGAATTTTGTAGAGCCTGATCTGAACTCGAACCCTTTGTTTGATAGTCACCTTTAGCATACTCTACCTTAGGCTCAAGATAGGATTCCCTAATATATCCTCTGGCTGGGCAACTCCTTGTTCCCATTCTCTACCTCTAGGTTGACCACAACCCCTACCTCATTCTTAGGCTAAGGCTCAAATATCCAGTGTCGGATTAGTATCCATAGTATCTCTAACCTAGTCCTTACCATCTATGTTGAAAATAATGGAATATAAGTTTAGAATGTTGGGTATGAACAACTTGTAAGACAAAGAATCAAATTAGATAAGTTTTTCCTAAAAGACATCTTATAGCCTCTCGAAGATAGATATGTACATCTGCACACTGATCTATGAGACTCTACTAGAAATCTTGCTCTTACACTTATGAGATGGGTGAACCTATCTCTCTGATAGCAAATTTTTACAACCTAAAAGTTGAGGTCACAATGCAATCTACCTGACCCGGCCTTAGTAAATAAGCCAATAGTCCAAAAAGGAAAAAAAAATTAAAAAGTATCTAAAAACAGGAATAAACAAGACTTGTAGAATGAAGTCAGGTCAATATATGTACAAAAATAGTAGAAGTAGAAATAAATACCATAAAAATCCCACCATCTGCTGTCATAAGTGTAGAGTATCTAAATATAACTCGAGAAATATGTAAAATACAATATGTATCTATAAAAAAAATTAAAGAAATATCGATAGATAAGAAGAGGTTTGGATTCAAATCTAGAAGCCAAGATCATGCCAATACTTCTATCACTAACTCTGACACGCATGAACTCAGCTACCATGCCTCGTACTCGAACTAGGATCTACACTAAAAGGGCACAGTAGGAGTGAGTACACTCTACTTGTACTCAGTAGGTATCATAGGTTGATAGACTAAAGTAGAAAATAATACAAGTAAGAAATACTATGAGCATGTGACCTACAAATAGAAAAAATCCCAAATAGGCTCACACCATCTCTATTGATAGTTCTAATATATTTAAGAAATTAAATAGAAACAACCATTTATGAGGATACATAGAAATTGTTTACACATCAAGTAACTTGATGCACCTAAAATGCATATGAAAGTGCAATATAATAAATAATGAAGTAAATAGTTTGAAAGTCATCACATGAATTGCTGTATACATCTATCGAGCCTCAATGCTCCCAAAATAGGAATCATGGAGGTTCAAAACCCATATACTTTCTCAAAATCTACACCCATATCTTTGTCTTATCTTCATGGATGAAGGTACAAAAATATCTTTTTTTCTTTCAAAACAATGTTCCTCAATATCACTAATATTTCATGAATGTGTACATATGAAATGAGGATATAATGATATTAAATCAGTATGAAAATAACAAATAAATTCAATAGATTTATAAGTGAACCCAGAAATTAACTCAATATGTTATTATTTTATGATATCAGTTCTAGTTTGGCACCGTTGGAATAGATACTCATGTAAGATATCATTGAGATCACTTCAACCCATGACTCAAGAATTTCTAAAATTATAAATTCATATAATTCTCAATAAGGCCTATAATATCTATTCAATCCCCCACACAAGGATCATATTAAATATAAAGACATTTAAATGAATAAATAAGGTGAATGATGTCAAATAAAGCCCCCACACAGGCACCACACAAAATATAATATGACAAGTCAACAATAACAAGAATATGAGCCCCCACATAGGCACACAACAATAATAATAAACTCAAAATACACTTTCCATATCTATTTTCCCCAAATCCATTGCATTCTTAACTTATTTATTAACAACCCACCCCAGTATGAAGAAAGTTAAGTCATAACCTACCACAATGCATTAAAATCCTAGCCTAAAGTCATTTAAGACAAAGCCTTTCCCTCTTAAACAATATTATAATTAAGAAAGCTAATGATATCCAAGTTGACTATTTTAAGCTAGGTCCAAAATGGGTTTCCAAAATAGGTTAAAAATCAAAGGGGTAAAATTGTAATTTTATTTTAGAAGAACATTCCCCACAGTTATAGAAATCTATAGTTGAAAATCCATACAAAAATAAGTTAAAGACAAGGTCCAAATCGAAGAAAAACTACTTTAAAGCTTTACTGATAAACCCCAAAAATCCATTGTAATATTAAGGTTAAAAGGTGTTTGCTAAAACATAATTGATAGTAAATTATTAAGAGATGATTTTATAGGATACGCACACAAAAAATGGTGAAAAAACCCTAGAAAATCATCGTTATCGAAGCTTGGAGGTCCCAAAATAGAGGACAATTGTGAAATGGGCTATTTACATTATTTTTTGAACAGTACCTCACAAACGCGGTCAACCCTTTTTGTTTGAGAGGGTTAACATTGACCAAGTAAAATCATTTTCCTTCACATTCACAATCAGTGCTTCACATTCACGAGAACTCTATTGCATTCGCAAAGAAAGAAAAACTACTCGACCTGAACCTGTACCTTTCGTGATTGTGGTTCCACAATTATGTTCATGATGACGGATCAATTCCTTCTTAGCATTCACTAAAAGTGGATCATGTTCTCAAAGAAGGAAACATACCTAGGCTAGATTCAGCAAACCAACTAAAGAACAAGTTTAAAATGTCTCTAACTAAACCCTCGAGATCCATGTGGAATCCACCAAACTAAATCATATATACTACTAGGCTATTTTTGATATTTTATACTCAATGGCAACATCAAATTTTCAAAAAAGGATTATTTTCAACAAATTAACTCCTAGGACCCCAAAAAGCTTATTAAAACTGGTTTTCAAGATGAAGGGTCGAAATGTAAACTAAAGGTTTCGATACTGAACCAACTCCGTTAATAAACCAACATCACTATTTCATATCTAATGAAACTGTCTAAATTGCCATTCGACAATGATAATATAAAATATTAGCATTAGTAAACTATGGGACTTTTAAAGCCTAAAAAAACCTCAAACTTTCCCAAAACCCTCCTAAAGACATTGGAAATTGTGTTAACTGTCTCCACACCACAAAATCAACTCGTATTAGCTATATACAAAGGTAAAATGGTCAATTCACATAGAAATAAAATTTTTTAAATTAGGTTATTACAAAAATAAACTAATAAACTTTATAAATAGAACCGCGGAGAAGTACAAAAACCAATCATTTCTTGACATGTCTAGCGCCTAGTAAGAGGAGGTGGCGTGCAGAAATAATAAGGCACATCAGTTGAAGCATTCCAAATTTGCACTTTTTTTCATGTGTTATAATTACTTTTCATTGTTTTTTTTTTCTCCTTTATTTAGGAGGATCAATAGTGTTTCCACACTTCCCCTCCAGCGTGACTCGAACCCTCAACCTACCGGTTGAAGGTGGAGGTGCTCAACCACTTGAGCAAGCCTCACTTGTCACTTTTCATTGTTTAATGTTTTAGAATAGGGTTTAGGGAAAAAACCATCACAATGGTCTATTATTGATTAATTATTTAGCAGTTATGATATATACCACACATAAAATTAATTATATAAATATAGTTGAGATAATTATAATGACCTAAACCATTGTTATGATAAAATACCTCAATATTAGTATGAGGTATGGGTATTATTGGGATTTTATTAGAAAAATTATGTAGGGTCGTGGGTATTAAGTTTTAAAACGTAAAGAAAGTTTCAATTGGGCTGACGTAAGCCTTGTATAGTAATGTGTATGCTTCTATAGCAGGGTGTCATAGACCAGAATACCTATTTAAGTGGGTTTTATTATTTTTCTCCGCTGTGTTTGAAATAACACTATGGGAGGTTCCTAAAATCTAAGCAATGCCTCCTATACCTTAGAACCATGAAAAAGAGGAGAAAGTGGTGTTGGTGGGTGAAAACTAATGAATTTAAAAAAATAATATGTTCGTGATTGTGGCAAGGTCATAATCCATGTTCGTTCACTCTTCCTACAACTGATTGATACCAGCTAAGCAAAGTTTATTAAGTAGCTTAGACCCAGGTTAGAGAGCATGCATGTAACATAGATGGATGGGAGATTTCATAGTCGGACCTTTGGACACAGATCTTGGATGGCTAAATTTAGCTAAGTTTAGGTAGTGTATAATTAGGGGTGGATTACATATATTACCATGTTATACTATGCATGTTCTTTATTATAGGTGGCTCTTTGTCATAAACTCATATTAGAAATGGGAAAAGTATGGATTTTCGGTTATTAGTTAAGTCTTAAGGGAAGAAAAAATACCATTTAAGGTAGAGATGATCTTCCTAACGACCTAGGGTGGTAATCCTTATTGTAGTTTTAGGAATGTATGATTGTGGATGTACCATTGTTAAGACCTTAACTGGTAGTATAGGGGATGGTATTACAGTTTTATCTAATTTGTGTTATATATGAAAGTTAATAAGTTTGTAGTGTGGTTTGTTAGTGCAATTGTTTTATATAGTCAATGCAAAGAATTTTATAATTGTTATATGATTATGACCTACCTTATTCGTTAAATATGAAATGGTTGATTTTTAGAACATTCTAATATGATTTTGGTGAAAAAAGGTTGGCAGATACTTGTGGCTAGGGTTTAGTATATGGATGAAATATATCCTCTGCAGGTCATGACTAGAGGGTGGATGCATCACCCATAGGGTGTATGTACAAGGGTTAGGTGAGTTTGACGATGCCATTAGTGAATTAGGAATATCCTTACATGCTTGATATATATATATATATTGAATTTGTGTGATAATGTACTTGTCATATATTTGATATGGTTAGAGCCATGGTTTGCTAACTTAAATATTATTGGAGTCAAGGTTTTTGACTTGGTTATGGTTTGACTTAGTAGATTCTTACATGTCTTTACTTGGTTTTCTGAATGTGACTTTGTGATATTTTGTTGACTTCTTAGTTTTGATCCCTAATATCTTATTTGTTCGTTTGTTATGCTAAGTATATTTTGGTTGAGAATGGGATATCCTATGGTAGTATATTATTTTGTAAACAACTTACAACTTTACCCTTATTCCTTATTATGGATGACTTATTATATTATTAAGTGGCGACTATCCATATGGAGCTAGGGATGATTGATGAGTTTTATGTCAGAGTGAGACAGGTAGAAATATGAATGTTAGCTATGGGCAGAATCCAAGCTAATATTTGGGGAGAAGGGTGAATGGGTCATATATTTAAGTGGTCTTTCTCTAAGTATGCTAGGCGACTTGTTAGGTTTAGGGATTTTCCTTATGCTAGTTTTATTGTAGGGGTTGTGTTGACTCTTAGTGTAAGCCCAAGCTTGGTCATCCGGGATGGAAAGGAACTTGTGGGAACTTGTGTAGTGAGTTTAATAACATGCATGTTTTATTTTGATTATTTATGTTATATTTGTGTAATCTAATCTAGGTCAACCAATGAGTCTTACCATACGTATGGGTTGTACTAATGCTACTAGTAATATAACCTTTTGGGGTATAGGGTTTTTCAAGGATCAGTGTTGGTTTCTTGACTGTTGCGGTAGTGCTCCCTCAGTAGCTCCCAATTTTCTCACTCATGGTGGAAGTTGTGTCTAGTTTCACTTCTCTTTTAGTAGCTCTTGTAATTTTTTAAACTAGGTCCTTGGATTTCTTTTATTTTTCATTTTCCTTTTTTCATGAAACAATTGCAATAAAGGTTGGTTATTTCCAATTAATAAAGACTTTCACTTGTTTTGCTGAATGAGTGGTAAGGGGTTCTCCAATCTAGGTGGATTAGAGTAGGTGCCACTATGATCTAGTAGTTTGAGTTAGGACAATTTGGTATTAGAGACTAGGTTATCAGTCTTCTAGTACAAGGGCAAATGTCGAGTAGAGCCTGTAGAGTGGTGTCTCGACATCCACATCTAATCTTCAGGGAGCTATAGGACATTTTTTAAAGGGTTCCACTTCTTTCTTTCCTCTTATGCTATTTTGTGGTTGATTTATAAGTTGAGTCCAATTGGAGTCTCTTGATTTCAATTGGTATCTCAAGTATGCAAGTTGTTGTCACTTGACTCTGCTTGGAAGGATAGAAGTAAAATAGATATGAATCAAAAAGATAACAATTGGTCTTTAGCCATAAGGGCTATGTAAGGGATACTGGATGACCTACTTAGGGTCATCTCGAGCACAATTAGAAGTTCTTAATAAGGCATGAGCAAATGATAATTGATTTTAACTTTCCTTGAGTTCATATGTTGTAATGTTAGTTGCTTGATTTGCTTGAATCTATGCTATATGATAGTTATGATTTTCCATGTGTTGTGTGGTGATAGGTAAAACATTGACTATGGTTGCATTGTTAGTTGATGATAACATAAGGATCAAACTAGAGCTTAAGGCTAGGGGGTTGGGTACTTATGTGAAATCATACCAGATTAGATAATTGTAAAAAGGTGCAATTTTTTGGAGTCTTACTTGTTTGGTTGCTGAGAACTGGGAATGTGTGCTAATCCTTGTCAATACACATAAAGCTTGTATGGTTATTTTTTTGCTGAAAATACTAAATTGCATGCCATGAAAAATAAGGGTTGAACCTACGATAGCGGGGATAGTTTAAAAAAGGAATGTCTCTTGTAATTTGATATTATAGAACCCGTATGGGTAAAAACTTTGTGTTAGTAGTCTGTTGTAAGAATACTGAACTCATTTATGAGAAATTAACATAGTTTAGGCTTTTTGCATTTGCAAGATCAAAGAAGCTACTATTATTGCCACCATAGCGACACAGAATAACGCTATAGTGATAAGGCTGCAATAGAAACACAGAGTTCCACTATAGTGACGAGGCTATTAAAGTGAGACTTATAGCGGGAGATACACCTCTATAGAAACGCAGGTGAGGCAAAAGCCATGAGCTATTTTACCCTATTTTTGACCTTTGTTTTTCTTATATCTATCAAATTTTAGAGTATGGGGCATTTCATAAATATAAAAATCACTTTAACACCATACAAGTGGGTTACATTTAGTAAATGTAGAAAGGAAAAGATTACCATCCACATATGGGAAAATAGAAGAAATAAAAATATAGTGTCAAGTACATACCCCAAACAGGGGAAACCCAAATCAATCATCACAAATAGGAGGGGGGGGGGGGAGGAGGAGGGGAGAAGACCTAGCTAAATGCCCTATCAGTTGCAAGCTCCTAAGGCAGGGTCATCTCCTTTTGTATCATTCAGGAAGGAAAACTACATCAGATCCTCAGTCACTAACTCAGGAAACTTATAGTTACTCGAACATGACCTTCATGGTCTTCCACATTTGGCTACGAAAGAAATCTAGGGAGCACCTCTTCTTTTTTTCCTCGCCGAGGTCTCACTGGAGCACTACAATATCCTGGACAATGGAGACGATTATGGAAATACAATAGCACTACTCCATGTACCTCCTAACTGTATCCAAATTTACCTCCAACTAGATTATAGAAATTAGGGTTAGGAGGGAGGAGTGCCATCATCATTGTCCTCATCTACCTCAGGGGAATCCTCTGTAGTTCTGTTACTCTTTGCCCCACCTGCCTTCCTTATCTTCCTCTTTTAGAAAGAGGTCTCTCTTAGATAAAAGGTGAAAAGGGATGTCCATATACGCCACTACATCTTTAGGCTTTTTCGGTACCCCCACGCTCTTTTACAACATAGATACTTGTTTTTGGAGGAAGGGACCTTTTTAGTGCCCCCAATAGAATTCCTTACACTCCATGATGATTTGGGCACCAATATTTAGCTATATTCCCCAAAAAGCGTAAACCACCATGAGTGACTGAGGGTAGGCCAAGTTGATAGTGCTATTTGACAAATGTGTTCTCTGGGTCACCAAGTTCAGGCACCTCCTAGAATCGACATAAAAGTAGGTACTTTTGAATCCTTCAATCAAAATTAAGTAGACCAGCTCTCTGAATGTCTCTAGGACAGAGTGTCCTGTAGCTATACCAAGTTCAAATCCTTAGCCTTAGCAAAGATAGTCAGCATTGGAGACCTAGGGTACCCCGAGCACTTCATTAATGGTGCAAGACTGAGTAGGGATATCCACTCCCCAGATACGAATGTTGGGGTCAGGGGAATCCCATAGCATAGTAGGGAGTAAGACGTAAAACTCCCTTACCCAAGTTGCGACTCTATAAAAGGGAGCTACCAAAAGTGGGACCCAACCAAATTCTTGCAACCAGGTATAGAATTCTGATGCCTTCTCCTCCACCCTCTTTGTGTCAAATTCCCACTCCAAGCAAAGCCCTATCCTTCGATACTTTTAGAATAGTTTGTGACTAACTTCATTGGGGAACCTATTGCAGGAGGGGGTGTTGTTTTAATTTTTGGACATTATAGTTGTTAGAATACAAAATTTGAAAAGGTAACATTAGAATTTAGCAAGTGTGAAGAAAGGATTGAAGTGGAATGTTCAAAATTTTCAGCGTTTAGATTAGAGGCCATTGCCTATAGCTTTTCACTATAGTGGCATGCACACTGTGAAAATGGCACCCCTGGATCAAATTCACCAATTTTCAGTTTTGAACTAAGATCAATGTTCAAAAGTACCCTAGAACTATATTACACCAAAATTTAGGCATGATAACTCATAAATCATTACCAAATCATAAATTCAAAACTAAAATGGACCCTTCACATTCTTCTCAATTTTGGCTTATTTTAACCCATAAAACTTTTAGTTCCTTACGCCTAGAACGCAACCAAAGCATTGTGAACATAAGAGAAACATTTGAAGGAAGGTAGTCAACCACCAAAACACCACATTTTAATGGACAATATTATGGTTTGTGGAAGACAAAGATGTATGATTTCATAATGGCCAAGGATAGTGAACTATAAAACATCATCTATAATGGTCCATATGTTCCAATGGGAGAAGTTAATGAAGGAGATATTACTTGGTTAGTTCCAACTACTTGAAGGGAATAAAATGAAGAGGATCGCAAAAATTGAAAAACGTTTCAAGGATAAGAAACTTTTGGTATGTGGAAAAGGTCCTGATGAGTACTATTGTATTTCAGCTTCTAAAAGTGCATAGAAAATTTAGGATTGCTTAAGAACTTCTCATAAAAGTACTATTCAGGCCAAAGATTTCAAAGTGGATATGCTCACCACCCAATATAAATTCTTGACTATGAAGGAAACTGAAATTATTTAGAAGATGCACACCACATTTACCTCTATCACCAATGAGTTACACTATCTTGGTGAAGTTATTCCACCTTGCAAATAAGTGAGGAAAATATTGAGCGTCTTACCCAAGTCATGGGAAAGTAAAGTCAATGCCATCTCTGAAGCAACAGATCTTAAGACACTCACTATGAGTAAATTAACTAGAAATCTGAAGACTTATGAGCTGAAGAAGCAGCAGGACCAAGAGAATAAAGAGCCTACAAAGTAAAAATCCCTAGATTTAGAGGTATCAATAACTTTAGAGGCATCAAAATTAGATTCAAGTGAGGATGATAAAGATTTTGCCTATATAGCTTAAAAATTTATTAGGGATATGAAGATAAGTGGTAGATTTTTTTAAAAAAAGTAGTAACTGACTTGTAGGTGGAAATGATTTGTGTCACAAATATGGTAAAGTTGGTCGCATTACCAAGGATTTCCCCTTACACAAGATGGAGTATCAAGAATATATGAAGTCTGGAGTAGAGAAAGGAAATAAGAAGGATTGGGTCCTTGATAAGCCCAAAAGGAAAGCTGTTGTTCACTATGTGGTTAAGAAAGCCTTAGCTACCTGGGGAGAGTCATCAAGTGAATATAATGAGCCAAAACTACCTGAATATGCTTATATGATGGTTGTAAGAGATGATGAAATAATTTACAACTCTCTTTTTGCTCTTATGGAAAAATTTGAAGATGATGAGCTGACTCTTCTTGACATTAAACATAATCTGAATGATATTCTCTTATGAAGTTAAAAAAACTTGCAAATGTTTCAATTGATTCTCTGTGTGAGATCACTATTGAGAAAAACTTTCTTGAAGAGAAGGTAGATAATTTTGGGAGAGAGAAAATTGCCCTAACTATTAAAATCTCAGAGCTAGGAGGACATTCTAAAAAATTGAAAACTAAAAATAAGGAGATGTTCAAAAAGATGATGAAACCACCTTAATTAGTTTCTAAAGGAAAAATGTAAGGCTAGTATTCTAGAAATTGAGCATGAAGAGAAGCTAAATAAGTCTCAAGAGCTTCTTGGAACTTCTCTTGAGAAAAATGCTGAAATAGAAAATAACTTAGTCTATAAAATTGACTGGTTCTTTACAAATCCTAGCTACTATGACCAATCAAAGAGTGAATAATGGTAGACATCTTGGATTCCAATATAACAATCTCTCATTCAATCCTTACAACGAGTAAATTTCTATAGCCAACAATATCTTACATAACTATTGTGGAAGAAATAACCATTAAAAGGGATATTCTAAGCAAGGCTTAGAGACAAAATGAAATTAGCTAAGCATATTTAGAAAATGTAGTCACTTAAGAAGGGACCAGGTCCCCTATCATAATCTAAGAAGGGTAGACTGCCTGTCTAGATCAAAAAAGTTGTGATTGCTCCCCTATTCCCTACTGGGAACTCATACTCAAATCGGCCCCTAAAGCTAACAAGTAATCTCTGTAAGTAGGTGGGAGTAAGAAAAAATAGTCAAAGTTGGTTCATTGATAGTGAATGCTCCAAATATATGACAGAAAGATCTAACTGTTTGTTTTCTCTCAAGGCACTTCAAGGTGGAGGTAATTCTTTTTGTTAATGATAAGAAAGGTAATTTTCTTGACATTGGTGTAAGTAGAAAATCTTTAACTCATGTTATTGATGATGTATAGTATGTGGATGGATTGATGTATAACTTGCAGAGTATGTCTCAAATTTGTGATAAGAGAAATGAAGTAAAATATCTCTCAGATTGGTGCACTATTACATGTCTGCAAACTGGAGAAGTTATACTCAAAGCAAAAAGTTGAAAAAATATGTTCGTGGCTGACCTAAACTCAGTTCCTGGAAGTGATCTGACTTTTTTGACTGCTCAAGATGAGAATGTAGCTCTTTGGCATAGAAAACTTTGTCATGTGAGCTCATCTTTACTGAACAAGTTTGTCTCAAAGAACCTGGTCTGAGGTGTTCCAAAGTTGCAGTTCTCAAACACCAAAGTATGTGATTCCTGTGTTAGAGAAAAACAAACCAGGTCCTTTTTCAAACGGAAGAAGTAAGTAAGTACTACTAGACCTTTTAAGTTGCTGCACTTGGACTTATATGGACCTGTCAAGGTTCAAAGTAGAGGAGAAAAGAAGTATGTCTTTGTTATTGTATATGACTACTCTAGGTTCACATGGACCATTTCTTGAAATTAAAGAATGAGACATATGAAGTACTATTGATCTTTTCTAAAAAATTCAAGTAAAGCTGAAAAACAAAATAGTAGGGATCAGGTTTGATCATGGAACAAAATTTGAAAAGGCTAGAGTTGAGGAATTTTGTGTTGAAAATAAAATTGTTCATAACTTTTTAGCTCCTATAACCCCTTAACAAAATGGAGTTCTTGAAAGAACGAATAGAACCCTAATTGAGATTTCTAGAACCATTATGATAGATGGTGGTCTTCTTAAGAATTTATAGGCTAAAGTAGTGAACACTTCCTGTCATGTCACTAATGGGTGCCTCATAAGGTCCATCCTCAACAAGAACTCTTATGAGCTATTATTCAACAAAAATCCCAAACTTGACTTCTTTAAACCTTTTGGTTGCAAGTGCGTTGTATTAAATGATGGGAAGGATGAGTTGGGAAAATTTGATTCCAAAAGTGCCCAGGCAATACTTGTGGGTAACTTTGCAACTAGAAAAGCCTACAGAGTTTATTTTAAAAGAAAATTGTGTGTTGAGGCGAGTGTTTATGTCATTTTTGATGAGTCAAGATACATGAATAACCCTATAAATGGTGATGACATAGATATGGAGGAACTTATTCCTATTTAAATAGAAAATTAATGTGAAAAAGATTCTCAAGGCCAAAATGGTAAAGATAATATGATTGGTGATGAAGGAGGAGAAACCAAACTAGGCCCTCATCTGTAGGGCTCTGAATTTAATGGGTCTCAATAAGACATTCAAGACCTAATTTCTGAGGGGCCTAGTCCAGTCTGCCTCAATCAATGTTAATAAGGTCTAATTGTAAGCATAAGTCATCTCATCCTCTTGAGAATAAGACTTCTCCCTTGTTGTATGGAATGTAGACTTAGGCATAATCAAGAAAATTTGTGACCTTTTCAGTATTTATATGTTCTATTGAGCCTAAAAGAGTGAAGGATGCTCTCAAGGATACTGACTAGTTTAATACAATGCAGGAAAAACTTCATCAGTTTGAAAAGAGCAAAGTTTGGCATCCAATCCCAAACCTAATGATAAAACCATTATAGGTACAAAATGGGTGTATATAAACAAACATGATGTGTATGGAACTATCACCAAAAACAAAGCAAGGCTTTTAGTACACGGATTCAATCAAGAAGAAGGAATAGTCTAAGATGGGACAATTGCTCCTGTTGCAAGAATGGAGGCAATAAGAATTCTCATTGCCTTTGTTATTTATATAAGGTTCAAATTGTTCCAAATGAATGTGAAGAGTGAATTTCTAAGTTTTTATTTGAAGACAGAAGTCTATGTTAATAAATCGCCTAGTTTGAAGATATTGATCAACTATATCATGTCCTGAAGTTTGATAATGATCTTTATAGATTAAAACAAACCCCTAGAGCATGGTATGAAAGACTTTCAAAGTTTTTTCTAAAAATTAGTTTCAAGAGAGGAAAAATTGACAATACGCTATTTATGAAATCTAGAGGAAATATCCTACTAATTATGCAAGTTTATATTGATGAAATTATCTTTAGTGCAATCTCAAACTCTTTAAGTGAAGAATTTTTAAAGCTCATGGAAAGTGAGTTTGAGATATGCATGATAGGTGAATTAAGCTTTTTTCTTGAGTTGCAGATCAAGCAAACACCACAGGGCACTATGATTTGTCAAGAGAAGTACATAAAGGAATTACTGAAAAAGTTTAACATGAATGATGCCAAGCCCATTAATACTCCTACAGGGACAAGCTCAATGATTGATGTTAATGAACTTGGTCCCTCAGTAAATGAGACTATGTTTAGAGGAATCATTGGATCTCTACTATATATCAAACTTCTAAAAGACCTAACATTGCATTGAGTTTAGGTATGCATGCCAGGTTCCAAGCTTATCCAAAAGAGTTACTTAAAGGCTGCTAACAATATTCTCAGATACTGTAAAGGAATATTAGGCATGGTCTTGTTCAGTAATTTAGGTATAATTTTGATCTTATTAGGTATACTAATGCTGATTATATAAGGTACCTGGTAGATAGGAAAAATAGCTCATGAATGGCTTATTTTCATGGTTCATCCTTGATCGAATGGGATTCTAGAAAGCAAAATTCAGTTGCCCTCTCTAATGTTAAAGCTAAATTTTATAATGGCTGCTTTATGTTGTGCTTAAATACTTTAAATTAAGAAGTAGATAAAATATTTTGGGATAGTTACTGATACTATTCGATTGATGTGTGACAACATAAGTGCTTTTAATATGGTAAAAAACCCTGTGCAACACAAAATGATTAAGCATATTGATGTGAGATATCACTTTCTTATATACAATGTGTAAAAAGGAGCAACTTGTATGAAATTTTGCAAAACTGAAGATCAAGTAGTTGATATTTGCTCAAAGCGTCTTCATAGAGTAAAATTTGTGAAAAACAAACTAAGATTAGGGCTAATCAAGATGAACTAAGCTTCTTTAGTGGATTTTATCTCCCCCGGGAAATCATTATAATTAGGAAGCCGGTATCTTAGAATCAATTTATTCAATTTGTCTAACTCAGCACCATACCTTTTGTTCTGGCCCCTGCCCGCAGGCTAGTTTCATGCATACCAGTATTAAATTTGCATAGAGTTACTATTCAAAATTTCCACATGTCTCTTTATCCCTCTCTATACTATTGTCAAATCATTTAAATTTGACAAAGATGTTCCTAATAGGGAAAAGGCACGCCTATTAAAATTTAAGTCCAAACGTTACGTCTTTTCAACCTTTTTAATACAAAAATCAAAGCTTTTTCTCTCCATTCTTACAATCTCTTCCATTTCTTCTTTGATTTTCTTTCATCGAAAAAAAATATTTTTTTTTTCTATTTCATTCTCTTTGCCAAATCAAAATGTCTCATGAAGTTTCTTCTTCTAAGCTTTCTCCTTTGAATGAACCTCAACTTTTTCCTATACCTATGCCATCTAAGGAAAGCCCATTTTTTGTAGAAAACCTGACATCCTTGGCTAGAGAAGATACCCTATTACAAAAATTCCTAAGATTTCTAAAAAAGATCCAAAAATTGCTCTTGTTGAAGAACCCTCTAGTGCTATTTTAGATCACCTATAAAGTTAGAATCTCTGGTGTCTCATTCTGAGACACCAGTTCTTGATACACCAACTGAACTCCTAAAAACCTAGTTCCCTAACCCTCTTTGAGTCAAACCCAAGTTTTGAAGAACTATTTCAGGAGAATCTTCCTGTTGAAAAATCTAACCCCACAAGTAGTGCTATGGAAAGGGAGGATTGGGTGGCTAAAAGTGAGAAAATATTGGATGGTGATCAAAGAGGTTGCTAAAGCATTTTGGAGTAACGCTTTTTGCCCAAGTCTACCTTCCCTACATATAATGGCACTCTGTAACCTCACAAAATCTAAAAAAACCTATGTTGCCTCCTATGGAAGATGAAATAGAGAAGGATGATAGTGGAGCCTTGAGGTAGAAATGGCATGGATAAGGGGGATCTAAGGAAAAGAAGATGTTAGAGGATAATTGAAAGGTGATCAAGTCTTATAATACAAGGAGTGGAGAAAAAAAGTTGTTGGGTGATGTTATGAAGGCCAGCTAAACTGCCACCACAAAATAAAGGAGAATGAAAAGGACTTCAATTATTAAAAATGAGGATGTTGATGTAGTAGATATGGTTGAGGAGATTAAAGATATTGATTTTGATGTTTTTTCTATAATAACTAAAAAGAATAAGGCAACAAAAGAGGTCAGGAAGAGCAAGTCCTCAAGGACAATGGCCAAGACCCCTACTCCCAAGAAACACTTCTTAGTGAAAATAAAGGTATCTGAGTGACCTGGTCCTACACAATTAATTCAAACAGTACGAGAATTAGGTAGTGCTCTTAAAAGAAGAACATCACCAAACCAAGAAAAGGTCATGTCTAGAGAAGAAAGAAATGAGATTTTGAAATCACAAATAGTGTTATCTGGATGCGTGTTTGACCAAAAAAATTTAATCAACCAGGTATGGTTGAATTAATTTATTTTATTAAACATCAAGACTGGATACACCTATTTAAGATCCCAATCACATTAGATTTCTTTTATGCCATAAAATTAGATAAAAATAGGCTAAGTTTGACAGTAGTGCTATAAGGGGTGAAGGTGGTTTTAGATGAAGTAACTCTAGGAAATTCTTGATATTCCTATTGATGTAATCAAGACAGTGAAGAATTAGAAACCGTTAGTGGAGTTTATACAACCTTTAAAGTTAGAGGAACCTCTACTACAGGTGTGAGAAAGTTTTTGAAAGGAGAACTCCAGTTGCTTTTTGAGTTTGTCAATATGGTTCTACTCCTTAGGTTTGACAAATTCATAGTGGCATATGCAGTAGACCTATTTTTCATAGAGTCCCTAAGTAAATTTGAGTTGATAATCCCACAAGCTTTTATGATTGAACACATGTATGAGATTATACATGTTAAGGATGGAATACATAGAATGTCCTATGGGGTACTTCCTAAATAAAGTGTTCAATCATTTTAATGTGGTCTTCCTGGAATAGTGAAGAAAATTTTTACTTTGAACACCTTAATTGAGAATGAGTGTGTTGATGGTAAGGTTGGGACTAACTCCTAGGTTTATAAGTTAATAAATGTACATGAGAAGTTGAATGAAAAAGATGAAGAGTTAAGGGAGGCACTGGAAACCGAAGATGCAAAGATATCACATCTCAAAGTAAGGATTTAGAAATCATCCACCGAGGGTGATTCTAAAAAGTTGAAGGATGAAAATGTAGCACTGGAAGCCCAAGTTACTGCTTTAACTGGAGAGGTCAAGGAACTCAATGCTAAAGTTAAGGACCTTACAAAGAAACTTTTAAATAATCACACTTCTGGGAATGGTAGGATGGATATGATCCTCAGATATCTTGGTCCCAAAGCTCCTTCATTAGGCCCCCCAAAATTGTGTTATTTCAAAGTCCTCCATATGTCAGTTTCCCATTTGTCATTATGGCTATTATGTCTCAGTACTTTATGTTTTGTTGGAAAGAACTATTATGGTACTTTTCCTATTTTAATAATGAATGGAACTCTATTATTTATGTCTATAATCTATCTCTCTTAATGATATGTTCATTTATGTTAGTGTTGCACAAGTGGCCATGAGTTAACCTATTGTCCTTATTATTTATCTTTGTTTACTATTTTTACTTTTTATGATGCCTAAAAAGGAAAGATTGGTCTCACTGAAGTATTCTGGTTCCAAAATACTTAGTCATTATATCTGAAGATTAGTACTACTCATAAAAGAGAAAACTAGTTGATCAGGGGAAACAAAGTCCAAATTGATAGGGGAAATGCTAGTGAAAGGAGGAATGCAAAGTTCTTAGAAACATTGTTTATCGTCATCAAAAAGGGGAAAATTATTGTATTGAGTTTTGATGATGTCTTTTGGTATATTCAGGAACCAGGTCTATCGCATGTATACTTCTTAGGGAATGCTATTAGACAACCGTCCACTTTTGTAAACTATACAAATTTGTCTGATGGTATCATTATTATGTAGGTGTACAACATACAACAAAGGGACACCTGGTCTAATAAAATTTTGATTCAATTTTTCCCTCAATATATATAAGGAAAGAGTTGATCATTTGAAGACCTAGTTTTTGCACACACAAGTTTCTAGAAGCACAAGAGCTGCTCTTGCTCAAGAAATAGAAAGTTTCTCTTTTAGGTACTTGATAGCTTTTAGATTTTTATTTTCATAAGTCTTTGAGTCTTATTCTAATATAAAAGTTTACTCTGGTAATTTTGAGTTACAGTTATTCTTAATATGCTAAGTGTTGGCTTAAGTATAGTTATATAGCATTAATCAACTAGAGATAATTGATTGGAAGAGTTGTCCCGTATGATTATAATAGAGGTACTACAAGTGTAAGTATTTAGAATCAAATCCTTCATGAGTTTTCTTGAGTCTGTAATCAGTTGGCTGCTTAATTATAAAGAAGTTTAGGAAAATTCTATGAGTAAAGGTTGTGGGTTTTCATCCATTGAGAAAGGAGGTTTCCACATAAAATATCTTATGTTGTTTTGTTTCTTCAAATCTCATTTTAGTTCTTTTATTTCTGTTGTCTGATATTCTTAAAGGACCTAGTCCATTACTGGTGGTGAGTTCGTATAGTTCAACAAACCAAATATATAATAATTTAAAACAATGATTCCACTAATTTAAAGATTAATAATTGTACCTAAAGCACATGTTGTATGGCTTGAAATTGATAGGGCGTTATGAGAAAGCTAGTTTCAAACTATTGGAGCGATAAATCAGGTGACAAAAGAAAAACATACTAGAAAACATATTATTAGTAAGTCTTGGTTAAACAATCTACTTATTTAAAACTATTGCTACCTAAAAAACCTATAATCTATGGGAGAAATCTCCCACTTAGCAAGACTCTCTAAACAACTAAATTATGAATGCTATTGTATTTGTAAGAAAAGATAGGTCTTTTATTTATAAAGGTCAAAAACCTTTCATCTAAGAAAGAGGTTAGTCAAATAGGAAAGAGTTTTATATTTTTCATTTGAAAAAGTAAAAGTAATTATGTTATTACTTTAATTTTTCTTCAATAGAAAATTAATACTCAAATTTTGTAAGAAAACAGGCAAAAACCCTAACAAATCTCCTCCTTTTAGCTTGATTTTATTGACAAAACTTTGATCCACCTTATTCATGCATAATCTTGGCTTCACATAATCTTCATATATCATTGTTGGTTACACTAATTAAAAGTTGATATGGGTTAAAAATTGAAGCCCCATGCATTAAAAATAAAATCATGGTTTAATACTATTGGAGCCAGGTATATAAGTGATTAAGGTTGAAAGTAGAGCCTTGTGTATTAAAAGTGTGCACAGGTTAAAACATGCGTTAAAGGTTGAGCTTTTTATTAAAAGTATATGTGTATGACTCGAGAGGAGCCCAATCATTAAAACTTAACAAGGGTTGAAAGTTGGAGCCCATTCATTAAAGTAAGCATAAATTGGAAATTTATTTTGTTTTAAAGCTGGAGAAACAATATTGATGAAAATTTATTTGAAACTTCTTCTCATATGTGGTATCCAGACTCTTTTTTTGACAAAAAAACTTTAATATCATCAACTTGGTTGCAACTTAATTAGCTTGACATGTCTTCAACTTGAACCATTAGAGAATTGACCCATAGGCTTTGATACCACTTGTTGGATTCAAAATCATCATGACATCATGTGCAAGCTAATTATTGCAAACATCTAGGCGATAACTCAGATGACAAAGAAAAACATACTAAAACATATTAGTAATATGGTTTGCTCTAACAACCTACATATTAAAAATTAATATTATTAAAAAATAAAATCTTTTGGGACAAATCTGCCTGTAAGCAACGCTCTCTAAAATTCTACATTGTCGATGTTATATTGTATTGGTATGAAAAGAAGGTTCATCTATTTATAAAGGTTCAAAAACTTTCATCCAAGAAAGACGTTAGCCAAATATGGAAGAGGTTTGTATTTTTTTTCTAAAAAGTTTAAAGTAATTATGGTGTTATTTTTATTTTCCTTCAATAGAAAATTAATACTCAAATTTGGTAAGATAATCAAGGAGAAAACCCTAATAAATCTCCCTTGTTTGGCTTGATTTATTGACCAAACTTGGTTTCAACTTCTTCATGCATAATCTTGTCTCTTCACATAATTTCTCATATATCATTGCTACTTACTTGTTTAAAAGTTGATGTGAGTTAAAAATCAGAGCCTGATATGTTAAAAATAAAAGTATAGATAATATTATTGGAGATCTGTGTTATAAGTGAACAAGATTGAAAGTGGAATTTGTGCATTGAAAGTGAGCACAAGTTAAAAGTTGAGCTCATTCATTAAAAGTATATATGCATGACTTGGAAGATGCCCAAGCATTAGATATTAACTAGGGTTAAAAGTTGGATCCTATGCATTAAAGTAAGCATGAACAAAAAATTAATTTTTTTTAAAGATGGAGCGATAGGATTATTGAAAATTTATTTGGAAATTCTTCTCCACATGTAGTATCTTGACTCTATTTTTCTGATAAAAAACTCTTCAGTATCATCAACTTGGTTGTAACTTGATTTGAAATCGGATTGACATGTTTTCAACATGAACCATCGAACAATTGAACCATAGGCTCTAATACCACTTGTGGGATTCAAAATCATCATGGTGTCATGTGTAAGCTAACTATTGCAAATCATTGAGGCAATAGTTTAGATTACAAAGAAAAACATACTAAAAATTATATTATTAATATGGTTTGGTGAAATGACCGATATATTAAAAACTAACATTATTAAAAAAACATAGAATCAATTGGGCGAAATCTTCCCCAAGAAAGACACTCTAAAATACTACATTGTGGATGCTATTGTGTTGGTATGAAAAGAAGTGTCTTCTATTTATAGAGGTCCAAAACCTTTCCTCCAAGAAAGATTTAGTCAAATATTGAAGAGTTTTATATTTTTCTTTTGAAAAAGTAAGAATAATTATGGTATTAATTTTATTTCCCTTCAAAAGAAAACTAATACTCAAGTTTTGTAAGAAAATTAGCACAAAAACTCTAACACCTGTGACAGGTCAATATATAGACGATGTGTATTTGATGTTAAAGTTGTTTAAATCATGTGAGACAATTAAAGTATTAGGAATTTTTAGTAGGGTATGCTAAGTTTCTACATATACTCATAATAATTAACATTTAATCTCTATATGGTGTGTTTAGTAGGGAGGAAAATACTTTTTTGAAAAATATTTTTTACTTTCTTTTATTTTTTGGTCAAACAAACACATTTTATTTATCTATCAATATACAACTTTCTATTAGACTCGAATGCATAAATCCACCTCCTTATTTGATGTTCCACCACATATATATATATGACTATAATATGTCCCTATCTATGTATACAATCTACCTATCCACTTTCTATCTATATAAATGAATCTCTTTGATCGATTCCTGAGGCCTAGGTACTGCCTGATTCCATAGAACATCATTCCTCGATTGCCAAATTTGGAATATAAGTGCAACTAATACTACCCAGAGTACTCACTTTTTCCACTACATATCTTGTTATTCCCTTCCAGATTCCATGAATCCCTTAGTTCTGTATCTTTATATTTAGCCACCCTAGAATTTCTTCCAAGCACATATATGAGTATAGGCATTACAAGTATAGATGTTCAGTAGTTTCTAGAGCTGCATCACATAAAAGAAAGGTAAATTCTTGGCATACACCCCACTTAGCTAATTTAGCTCTTGTTTTCATTCCGTTGTGCAATACCAACCAACTTATATAATTGTGCTTGGATATGTTTGTCTTATTCTATACTCCTCTCCACCATGGCCATGCCTAAATGAACCTCATCCTATATTGGTAACCACTTCTAGTAGTGTATTCCTCATTGAACCAATTAGTCATCATGTACATATTTATTTACAAAGATGTCTCTCGTATCATAGATTTTTTCAGTACCAGCAACAATCTACAGGAAAATGGTTTTCCAGTTCTTCCATCTCAAATACACATGATTGATAACTCTCAATCTACAGCTCTCGTTTGAGTGTAAAGCGGTCGTTAGCAAATATAGAACCCAACCTGGGTTGGGTATCGATCCCACAGGGAATAGCTTGGCCAACAAGTAAGTAAAATTAATAGACTTTCGGTGCAAGTCTCGTAAGAAGGGGGGATTGTAATAAGTAACCAAAGTAATGAAATAAAAGCTGAAAATAATAAAGTAAAAAGAGAGTATTTCGTAGGTTGTGAAACAATGAGAATTGAGGCGTTGGGGTTATGTCCACCTTCTGAGGTATACGTCTCTATTGGCTATGAGTGTGTAGAGTCTTGACATGCAATTGCTTATAGAGAATTGTAGTCGATGGTAAATCCAAGCGTCTCTCGACCTAAACAAGGACTATTTCACTTTAACTCTCTCGAGCTTAAAGCGTGTCTAACGGTACGAATTCTCCAAGAGGTTAGTCCAGTTACGGCACTAGCTTTTTAATAGGAAAGGGTGTCCTACTACCTTGACATTATCTCTTTTCCAGACAAATAACCTTTCTCTCGAACAAGTTAAATGTTAGACTGGCGTATTCTTGCGTCTTCTTTTCTAGACAAATAACCTTTCTCTCGAACAGGTTAAATGTTAGAATGGCGTGTTCTTGTGTTTGTAACCGCAAAGAATGTAGATTTAAGATGAAGAGAATAATGATATAAGCAATATACGTGTCTTGAACTCACAAGCTCATAGCAATAGATAGTAACTCATTCGGCTTCCATAACCCCAACTAAGAGGTTTAGTTACCCATGAATGCGAAGGATATCGCATTTTGCATGGTGGATGGCGTGAATAGTAGGTGTTTGGCGTATAGTTTTGGTGATTCCGTAGCAAGTAACGATTCTCTTGTTGTGGAATTTAAGAATAGAATGTTTGTGGTGGAAGAAAAGAGGGATGGAAGAAAATTAATAGTTTAAGAATGAATTTCTTGAATTAAGGGAGGAGTTGCCTCCACTAAGGGAGGACTTCATTAAAATCTCTAGCATGATAGGGTATTTATAATACTCCTATCCTACTCCTACTATGCTAATGAAATAAATAACCAAATCCTACTAAACTAAGGAAATACTTAACCCATTTGTACTAGGTTAATGTAACATTCTCCTAATCCAAATAAACTAATGAAATACATAACCCAATTGTACTAGGTTAATGTATCATTGTCAAAATCCAGCTTTGTGTCTGTAAGTCCCCAAAGTCTTCAGAAATGCTGTTTTAGCCCGGGACAGAGTTTCCATCCAGCAGTTTTGGTCCTTAGGCGTGTAAAATCCCTTTCCTTCCTTCGTGAGCTTTCTTTTGCGTCAAGTAAGCCATAAAATGCTGAATTTTGCATCATTTATACCTGAAACTTTACTAATCATGTTTGTTAGCTCATTTATAGGAAAAAGGACTAAAAGTGCATGAAATATATAATTTGTTCTCAAAACTAGGCTAAAATATGGGCAAAATATATTGATATAGGCACGTAAATTCGCCTATCATCAACACCCCACACTTAGAGCTTTGTTCGTCCTCGAACAACATATCATGTCCTTCTAACATCAACTTAGGGTTTTTACAGCCACAACACGAAACATTCTTCAAGACAAGCACAACAACTATCAACAAAGAGTAGCTTTCCGATTATAAGTAGAAACAATTTAACCTCAAGCATAGACTCGTGATGGTGCTCAACTCGCATGCAAGTGTTAAGGTACATAGAATCACATACAACTATCCAAAACTCATCAACCATGTGTGTCTCACAATATAGCACCCATAATCACTCACAAATATAGCATTTTTTTCAAACATGGGTAGCAAAGTATCCTTGCACTCACTCTCACAAAGAATTCATATGTAGCAACTGATGACCATAAGCTTGCCCTTAATGTAGTACTCTACTAAATGTCGGAATGTTAAGATTAGGATCAAATAGGTCTTCTGATGGTTGTAATGTAGGCTAAGGGACGGGTAGGATCAACTATTTTGGCCAGAAATAGTGACTAAGTTCCTAAGCACTTTAATACATCACATTGTATCATTGACACTTTTTTCTTTCAACCTTTCTTTATTTTATTCTTCCACCCTTGTTCTCATTTTTTGTTTTTCAATTTTAAGCACAACTCACTTTTCAGCTTTTTTTTTTCTTTTTCTTTTCACAACATACCTCTTATGATAACACTTTCTTTTTCATAACACATTCAAGCACCATTACAATTTAAAGCATCATACTCAACCAATTTCCTCTTATGTTATCACATGACTTTTTCACTTTAAAGCACTTAGGAATTTGGATCAAATTACGGTCTTGAAAAAAATGGATTAGGCTTACATACAAGGTTGTCAAAGAAATAGGCTAAAGGCTCAAAAGGGTTTAACTAGGGATGATATCCATGGGTAGGTAAGACAAAGGTAAACATGTATAGGTTGCCAAAGAAATGCCTAAATCATCTCCTAAACTCACACTCCTTATTTTCGCTTTGCATACATACCGGGCAAGTTCTAGCATCAGCCACAAACATAGAATATACTATTATCTCACACACATAAGGCACATGGTCGACTTGATTGGAAGTAATATAGACTCTCGACCCAACAAGTGAAGGAATTTAATCACATAATATCACATAATGAGTCACAACTAGAGCCTAAACGTCTCAATAGTCACAATTGTAACACATACTCTTGTTATAATCTCATGCTGCCTATCAAAAATAGTTTCATGCGAAGCTAGAAAAAAAATTTTTACTACTAAAAAAAACAAAACGAAACAAAAATGAAACAAAAGCAAGCAAACATAGATGTGAATACAGAAGTATAGCATGCAATACCACCACCCCACACTTAGTCGGGACACTGTCCTCAGTGGAAAATAAATACGAGGAACCTGGTCAGTCGGACTCCTCCTCTATGTATGGGGTCATACCCCTTGCGTTGGGATCATCATAAGAGTCATCATCCTCATAAGTTCCGCATAAGTATCCCACTTAATTCCAGGAGTGAGTTGAGGTGTTTGCATCAAGGAGGGTTCTCCTTGCTCCTTGCAGCCTCTTTTCTTGCTCTTTTGGGAAGTGGTAGCCTTTTCCTTGCCTTGTCTCTCTTTAGGTGCCATTGTACCTGAGACTTGAAATAGTGTTAATGGTAGCACAATCTCAATGGATACAATCTATATATAAGCAGTAGGGGTACCACCCCACACTTAGTTTTGTTAGCACAAATCAGTGAAGTGAAAGTGGTCGAGTACTCAGATTTCGTCGACATACGTTTTAGGATTGTATTCCGACAAGAAAATCAGCATTACATCGCCTATTTGCAGCCATTGGACTACTTTCATGGTGGATATAGCAACACTACAACCTAGGGGTTACCTCATGGAATCATTATTCTTACAACAAGCACAACCTCCTAAGTCGGTAGGCACTATAGGTCTTATCCCGATGGTCGGGATAGTCTAACATGTAAGTATCCAAACAACAATCTTAAGCAATGTTCTTATCCATAGTAATTCCGTAAATATCATAACAATGCTATTGAAACCAAATTCAAGTCGGAAACAAGTCAAGATTTTCCTACGTATATGTTCACTCACATGATTTTGTATCAACTATCCAAACACATAAACATCACCAACAATCTTATACGATTTAGCAATTCATAATAAACATAGCAACGTAGTACTTACGAGAAATAAATGAAGAATAAGAGAGTACTTACTTGCTTGAAGCTTGTGGGGATGGTTTGGTGAATTGGAAGAGCAAAAGAAGAAAATTTTGAGAGGATTTGGAAAGGGAATGCGGTGCCTTTAGGTCAATTTTTAGTGTGGTTATGTTTCAAGACTAAGTCCCCTTTATATAGGAAGAGTATGGGTCGGGTTATGACTCATTTACAATCGGTTTTGGAGACAAAAATGCCACATATGCGGCGCATAATGCTTAGCATAGTCATGACATATGCGGCGCATTGTCTATGGCATAATGGGACATATGCGCCGCATAGTCTATGGCATTTCTAGACATATGCGCCGCATAGTCTATGGCATTTGGTCTCAGTATCTCAAATGCCATAGCATAGGCGGCGCATAGTCAAAAGCATACCTAGGAATAGGCGGCGCATAGTGTATAGCACTCTAGATTCTGAGTCCTTAGGCTATAGAATAGGTTGTGCATCGTTCGTGGCCTATTTTTACCAAGGCCTAGCCTTCCTCGAAGCCTATTATGACGTGAGAAAGGCTCACTTCATAGCCTTATGCATCACCATTCCTAACTTACCGACTTTACCATACAATGCGACCAAATCGTCAATTGAAATCAATCTCCTCGTTGCATACTTCTTGCACCTATTTTTGCTCAAAACCAAATGAAAACGATTAGTACGATGGGTTGCCTCCCACCAAGCGCCTTAGTTTTGGTCGTGGCACGACTCTTATTTTTGGATTTTCATTCATCGAAAGTAAAAAAACAAGTACTGGAATGAAAGAAAGACAAAACGATAAAACGATAAAATGATAAAACGATGGGTTGCCTCCCATCTAGCGCCTTATTTATTGTCGTGGCACAACATGGTTACCTGGATTAGTCAGACTTCGTCGAGGTAAGTGATGGATCGTTTTCTGAAAGGATTTAGATGACAATGAGGCTTACCTGTGGGCATGCGAATTTTTTCGAGATGGCTCCTACGTTTCTCCGGAGAGTCACCAATTATATCATCAATAGTCCAACCCATAGCTCTCTTGTATCTCCTCAGAGCAGAGATGAGAGCTTCTACGTGCTGTTCACTTAAATCATTGGCTCTCTCTGGAAGTATATTTCTACTTTCCAAGAACACATACCTTAGATAATCGGGAAGCTCTTGCGATTCTAGCATTGGTGGCTCGTCAAAGGGAGTATTCGCTGTTGGTTGATTCTTGAGATCACAATCTAGTTTCTTAGGAGTATAAGACTCTATTTCTGTTAGATCACCCATAAGTTCTTCATAATCTTCATTATCCTCATGCTCAACATTCAGTGGCGCAACAGACAATGGCTCAACAGTAGGTTGTTTCTCTATAGATAATGCTTTCGTATCCTCATAATGAACATCAGCTACAAATGACTCATTCATATCACTGGGATGCTTCATTGGTTTGCATATATTAAACCGTACCACTTCGTCAACCACTTGCTTGCCTTTTGCTGAAGTTTCCAGCACCTTACCACTTCTGGTAGTGATGGCCATGCATGACCCCTCATTCTTTGGGTTTTGCACAATATCGCTTGGTAAGGTGCCAGCCTTTCTTTGATTGAATGCTGCTGAAAGTTGGCTCAATTGCTGCTCTATTTGCTTGATAGAAGTGGAATGAGAATCAACTAGTTGCTTCATGGAGGACAAATCATCAATCACCTCCTTAACTCCCGCGCTCGTTGCTTCCACTTCTTTCAATAACTTAGCCATCATGTCTTCCATACTCCCAGAATTAGATGTGGTGGTATTACGTCTGCCAGGGGGAACGTACAAACCACTCTTTTCATTCTTGTTCTTCCAACTACCTTGGTCTTTATTTCCAGATTTATCATAATAGTTCCGACCTTGGTTTCCTTGGGTAGTCCCACGGAAACCCCCCTGATTGTTCTAGTTGGCCTCCTCTTCAGAATCAGATTCGTCTCTTCCTTTTAGCGCTACAACTTTCACTTTTTCGGTCTTACCTGATAATAAGTGCTTTGTCAGAAGATCCAATTGTGTTTTCATGTGCGCCATGTCTTGCTCACGTTCTTCTTCTCTTCTTCTTTGGTATGCAGTCATGCCAATAGATAAAGTGTGGCTTCCTACCTCAGAATCCCTGGTATGCCAAGCTCTACTTTGCTTCGTCATCCGATCTAGCATATTGCTTGCCTGCACAAAGGTGAGGTCCATAAATGATCCACCTGCTGCATTATCAACCACTGGCTTAGTCACCGAATTCAACGCTCTGTATAATATCTCCATCAAGTGGACATTGGTCATATGATGGTTTGGGCATCGCATTAGCTTCGTCTTGAACCTCTCCCATGTTTCGTGGAGAGCTTCAGTTGGAAGCTGTCGAAAATTGATGATCTCATCTCTCAACTGTGCTCTTTTGGATGGCGGAAAGAATCTTTCTAGGAAAGCGTCTTTCAATTGCCTCCAATTAGCAATAGAATCAGGAGTCAGCCCATTCAACCACATAGTTGCCTCCCCAGACAGAGACAATGGAAATAGACGTAATCGAATTGCATTTTGTCCAACTCCAGGATTGTCGAATGACTTGCATGTAGAAATAAAATTGATCAGATGCATATTCGGATCATCGCCTGCTAGTCCACCAAATAATCCCTTGAGTTGCAAAAGCTGAATCATGGCGCTAGTGATATTGAACTTTGCTCCCGGTGCTAAGGGAGGAAGAATAATAGCTCCTGTGGAACCAGCTTCGTCAAGATCATCTTCATCATCATCGAACAGCATTGGTACAGTTCGACGTTCAGGCCTATATCTTGCTTGACGATCTCTTCTGTTTGCTGGTGTCGCCATCTCAGCAGTATGCTGTGGGTTTAATAGCTCTTCATCGCCCAGATCCTCATTGTCAGGATTTGTTGCTCGCCTACGGTTATCAATATTTTGTTGATGCACTTGAGCAGCCATCCTTTCAATTTCACGTTGTGCCTCCATTGATGCACTGAATAAACCTAAAAAAAAACAAAACAAAAACAACAACTAAAAGTAAAAGTACGAGAATCTTTGACCAAAGGGTCTAGTAATTATCACGAACTTGATTGACACTCGTATTCCCCGGCAACGGCGCCAATTTTTGATAACGCTCAATCTACAGCTCTCGTTTGAGTGTAAAGCGGTCGTTAGCAAATATAGAACCCAACCTGGGTTGGGTATCGATCCCACAGGGAATAGCTTGGCCAACAAGTAAGTAAAATTAATAGACTTTCGGTGCAAGTCTCGTAAGAAGGGGGGATTGTAATAAGTAACCAAAGTAATGAAATAAAAGCTGAAAATAATAAAGTAAAAAGAGAGTATTTCGTAGGTTGTGAAACAATGAGAATTGAGGCGTTGGGGTTATGTCCACCTTCTGAGGTATACGTCTCTATTGGCTATGAGTGTGTAGAGTCTTGACATGCAATTGCTTATAGAGAATTGTAGTCTATGGTAAATCCAAGCGTCTCTCGACCTAAACAAGGACTATTTCACTTTAACTCTCTCGAGCTTAAAGCGTGTCTAACGGTACGAATTCTCCAAGAGGTTAGTCCAGTTACGGCACTAGCTTTTTAATAGGAAAGGGTGTCCTACTACCTTGACATTATCTCTTTTCCAGACAAATAACCTTTCTCTCGAACAAGTTAAATGTTAGACTGGCGTATTCTTGCGTCTTCTTTTCTAGACAAATAACCTTTCTCTCGAACAGGTTAAATGTTAGAATGGCGTGTTCTTGTGTTTGTAACCGCAAAGAATGTAGATTTAAGATGAAGAGAATAATGATATAAGCAATATACGTGTCTTGAACTCACAAGCTCATAGCAATAGATAGTAACTCATTCGGCTTCCATAACCCCAACTAAGAGGTTTAGTTACCCATGAATGCGAAGGATATCACGTTTTGCATGGTGGATGGCGTGAATAGTAGGTGTTTGGCGTATAGTTTTGGTGATTCCGTAGCAAGTAACGATTCTCTTGTTGTGGAATTTAAGAATAGAATGTTTGTGGTGGAAGATGAGAGGGATGGAAGAAAATTAATAGTTTAAGAATGAATTTCTTGAATTAAGGGAGGAGTTGCCTCCACTAAGGGAGGACTTCATTAAAATCTCTAGCATGATAGGGTATTTATAATACTCCTATCCTACTCCTACTATGCTAATGAAATAAATAACCAAATCCTACTAAACTAAGGAAATACTTAACCCATTTGTACTAGGTTAATGTAACATTCTCCTAATCCAAATAAACTAATGAAATACATAACCCAATTGTACTAGGTTAATGTATCATTGTCAAAATCCAGCTTTGTGTCTGTAAGTCCCCAAAGTCTTCAGAAATGCTGTTTTAGCCCGGGACAGAGTTTCCATCCAGCAGTTTTGGTCCTTAGGCGTGTAAAATCCCTTTCCTTCCTTCGTGAGCTTTCTTTTGCGTCAAGTAAGCCATAAAATGCTGAATTTTGCATCATTTATACCTGAAACTTTACTAATCATGTTTGTTAGCTCATTTATAGGAAAAAGGACTAAAAGTGCATGAAATATATAATTTGTTCTCAAAACTAGGCTAAAATATGGGCAAAATATATTGATATAGGCGCGTAAATTCGCCTATCATCAATGATCAACCTATTGTACCCATGAATTGTCATCCTTAGTATTTATATTCCATACATACTTAGAAATAGTAGCTTGATTCCAAATAATGCAATCATTTATCCCTCGAAACTCCCTCCTATTTAATCCCGTGGTCCATCCCATGCTAGTAGAGTATTTTATCTGTGTGTACTTGTCCTATCTAGAGAAATTCCTACAAACTAATTTTGATACTTTTTAATAATGCCTTAGTAAATCTAAAGATAGTAGACTAGTATGTATGGATGTGCATCAATATTGAGTTGACCAATTGAGCTCTTCCAATATAAGAGGTCTGTGCTTCTCCAAGACATGACTCTATTGCTATGTTTATCAATAAAGACTTTAAAATCCATGAAAGATAGTCTTAGAAGATATAAGTACTCCTAGATTCCTTAAAGGCATTTTTCCCAATATGTAACTGTCATGACCCGAGGCTTCCCATTAGTCTCAACAACGATGCTTACGATCCCGAAAGACCACAAGCTAACCCATAAATAGGTATCTGCTTTAAGAACTGAATAACATGGTAATAAAATATACATGTGTGGAAATAACTGAATAATGCCAAAGGTTTTAAGTACTGAGATTAATACAATGGAATTTCTTAAGTCCCAAAATATAAATGAATATACTGAAATCTGACTGAAAAGATTAACAAACCAATTGAGTATCTAAAGTGTCTAAAAGCCTCTAAAACTGACCAAAAAGAGTTGATGGGACAGGCCCCAACTAACTCCAACTGAAAAACGGAAAGAAAATACAAAGTACTGAAGTAAATTGAAATAAGCCACCATATCCTCGATATATGAAGACTTACTATGACAACTGCTACTGATAGGCTAAACTATCTACGCACGGTTAGGAGGCGGAGCATCCAACTTATGATATTAAACATCATAGCTCAAGAAAAGAGTATGCAATCAGTATTTTGAATGTACTGGTAAGAGAAATCAGGTTAGGATGATATGCATGGGTTCATGTGCATGAATAATAATGACTAACTGAATAGCATGAGATAACTAATACATAAATAAATGAAAGCTATAAAATCTGAGAATGTATGACCAAGCATATAATATGATTCTGAAATAATCCTCAAACTGAAATACTGAAATCTGATAATTGAATAACTGATGAACTGTAAGCTATGGTCAAGCAAAACTAAACTAAATTCTACATACTGAGTTGAGACTGTGGGAAGTATCATCTAACTGACATGCCTTGATCTGAGTTAATTGGGGTCTAACCTGTGACCCCAGTTGGAAGTATGGTAGTACCATGCCATGGGTACTAACAATGGTTGTGTGGATCCAATAAAGTGAAGTCTCAAATGACTAAAGGTTCACCCTCTACTAGCATGTTAACATCTCAAACCTACATTAGCTACGTGGTTCTAGAACGCAGGGATTGCTACTAAGAGTCATAACCTTAACTGCTAGGTGATCCCCCATCCCTGGGTTCGATTGATGTTAAATCCTACTCTTAACCGGACTGACTTGGATTACTGAACTGATCTAAGCTTAACTGATTATGATAACTGGCTGAATGAATAATGCTCATATATATCTGAAACCATTTTGAAAGATACTGCGACGAAGTAAATATCTAAGTTTTGGGTATTCATAACCCCCAACACTGAATGAAAGTATCAATAAGGAGACATATAGCTTTACAAATAATATAGGGATCATTGTTCAAAATTCATCTCTTAGGCATTTCATCAAACATCAAACATACCTTAAAGCTTTAATCTTGAGAGAGAATTAATTTGTATTGAATGTTCTTGGATTGGGAAGCACAATGTCTTAGTTTTCTTGAAGGGAATATCTTGAACTTGATGAACTTAGGGAAGGGTTAGGGTGTAATTTAGAGAGATATTGAGGAATTTGGTCATATAATGCCTTAACTAGAGGTAAATCCCATGTTTTACAAATTAGGGCGATAGGAAAAGACAAGAATTCCCCTCTGGGATTTAAATTCATAACTGGAGAATCGAATTGAGAATCAACGGATACAATGAACCCCTCATCGCTATACCTACCACGATGCGATGCAATCGCAGTGAGGTTTTGGAAACAAAATCCAAATATGCCTCAATCCTTATCCAAAAAATCTAAAACTTTCCCAAAATATTTTTCTTACAACCTAAACATGAATTAACTCCAAAACTTACGTCTCAAGGTCGAGAAGGTCACTTTAAAAATAATTGAAGTTAAGATAAAAAAAATAAAACTAAGTCCCTAACACCTAGCTAAATTTTCAAGTTCTAATCCTCTTATGCATGCACTATGAGCTGAACTGAGCTAATACTAATATGGGGTATTACAGTATCTCTGCCTTAGTAACATTCATCCTCGAATGAGACTAATTAAGTTGAGAATACTGAGGGGACTGAAATCACATACTAAACATGCATAACTGAAAACATGGTTACATGACTGAGTCTGAAACATGATACTTGACTGAACTAATTTGTGAATGCATGCAATGATAGAAATATAATTATATAGAAGGAACTGAGAATGAAAAAGAGATAATCTAAGAAAAACTATTACCTTAAACTAAGTTTGAGTTTACGGAGAAAATATGAGGGTACTTGGTACGCATGTCTGCTTATGCTTTCTATGTGGCTCCCTCAATGTATTGATTCCGTCAAAGAAATTTTACCAAGGGAACTTCTTTGTTCCTCAGTCTACAAATCTAACGATCAAGGATTTAAACTAGGATTTATTTATAATAAAGGCTGTCCTACGCATCCATACTTTCTAAAAGGACTAATATAGCTGAGTCGCTAATACACTTCTTTAACAAAGAGACATGGAACATTGGATGCACTGATGCCAAATCTGCAGGGAAACTCAAGCTCATAAGCTACTTTTCCAAAGCGGCTCAAGATCCTGTAAGGGCCAATATATTAGGGACTGAGCTTCCCCTTCTTTCCAAACGTCTTCACTACCTTTATGGGAGAGATTTTCAAATAGACGAAGTCACCAACCTTAAACTCAAGATCTCTTCTCCTCACACTTGCATAGGATTTCTGGCCGTTTTAGGCTGTCTTAAGCTTCTCCCCGATTAATTAAACCTTCTGCATCGCATCAAATAATGAATTTGTACCTATCAACAAAGTTTTACCTACCTCAAACTAATTAATAAGATACCTATGTCTTCTCCTAAATAGAGCCTTAAATGGAGCCATCTGAATACTGGAATGATAATTGTTATTGTAGGTAAACTCAATCAAAGGCAAGTGATCATCCCAACTACCCATAAAATCGATAGCACATGCTGTTAGCGTATCCTCTAGGGTCCGAATGGTCCTCTCTACCTGACCAATTTTCTAAGGGTGAAAGTGTTTACTGAGATAAACTTGAGTACCAAGATCCTTTTGAAAAGCTTTCGAAGTGAGAGGTAACCTGAGTACCTCTATATGAAATGATAGACAATGGGACTTCATTAAATTTAACCAACTCTCTAATATAGAGCTTGGCTTAGTCCTCAACTATATAAGAAGTATGAACTACCAAGAAATGATCTTATTTGGTCATTATGTCTACAATAACCAATATCAAATCATGCTGACAATGCATACGAGGCAAACCCGTCAAAAAATCTATGTTTACCTCTTCCTACTTCCAAGTAGGAATACTAAATTCCTGCATCGTACTATTAGTCCTCTAGTGTTCAACCTTAACCTGCTGATAGTTAGAGAAATTAACTACAAACTCTGCAATATTCCTCTTCATGCCACTCCACCAATAGATTTCCCATAAATCACAGTATACCTTAGTGGCCTATGGGTGATAGAGTATCGTGCACCATGCACTTCTGCAAGGATTCACTGCCTCAACCTTTCTACACATGGTAAACAGAGCCTACCCTGGCATTGAAACACACCATCTCCCCCTTGGGAGTAAATCTCTACTTTCTGATATCTGATTGCCTCTTTCAACTTAACCAGATTAGAATGCCTATATTGATTTTCTTTTACTTCAACAATCAAAAAAAATTCCAAACTATTATGAAGCCATACTCTACCCTCAGCTGAATCCACCAACCACACACCTAATCTACCAAGCGATGAACCTCCCCGACTAACTGCTTCTTATCATCCTCTACATGAGAAACACTACCCATAGACAACCTACTAAGGGCACCTGCCACTATATTGGCCTTGCCCAGATGATACAAAACACTTATATCATAGTCTATCAAAAATTCTAACCACCTTTTTAGATGGAGAATTAAATCTTTCTGCGTAAATACAAACTATAAATTTTGTGATCCGTGAACACATCAACATAAACCCCATATAAATAATGCCTCCAAATTTTTAAGGCAAACACAACAACTGCCAACTCAAGATTATGGGTAGGGTAATTCTTTTAATAGGGTTTAAGTTATCTAGAGGCATAGGCTATGACCTTACCTCTCTGCATCAAAAAGCAACCCAAACAAACTCTAGAAGCATCACAGTAAACAACAAACCCATTTGAACCATTTGACAAGGTCAACATTAAGGATGAGGTGAGTCGAGTCTTAAACTCTTGAAAACTTTTCTCACAAGAATCTAACCACTAAAATTTGACTTTATTCTATGCCAATTTAGACATGGAGGATGGAATAGATAAAAACCCTTAAACAAGACATTGGTAACAGCTAACCAAATCCAAGAAACTCTTGATGTCTAACAAAAAGATGGTTCTGGACTAGTTTCTCACTGCTTTGATCTTTAGAGGGTCAACTCTAATGCCATCATCAGAAATAATATGGCCAAGGAAAGCTACTGATCTTAGCCAAAATGAGCACTTACTGAATTTGGTGAATAACTGATGGGCTCTAAGAGTTTGAAATATAATTCTGAGATGGTCTGCATGATCATTTTCATTTCAAGAATAGATAAGAATATAATCAATGGAGACTATGACGAACATGTCCAAGTACTGCTTAAACACTTACTTTATTAAATTCATGAAGGCTGCTGGGGCATCCGTTAGTCTAAAAAATAGAACTAGAAACTTAAAGTGACCATACCGAGTTCTGAAAGACATTTTCCAAATGTCACATTCTCTGACTTTGAGCTGATGATAGTTGGATCTAAGGTCTATCTTAGAGAAATAACTGGAACTTTGAAGTCGGTCAAACAAGTCATCAATTCAGGGAAGTGGGTACTTATTCTTTCAATTCCCTTAGCTCAGCTAGAGCCATTCTATACGATGGAATAGAGATATGCTGGGTATCTAAAAGAAGGTCTATTCCAAAGTCAATTTCCCTTTTGGGGGAACTTCGAGAAGATCTTCAGGGAACACATATGAAAATTCCCTTACCACTGAAACTGACTCAAGACTGGGAGTCTTAAAATTTGAGTCTTTGTCTTAAACAAGATGGTAAACATATCCCTTGGATATTATTTTTCTCTCTCTAAGGTATGAAATAAGTTGACCCCTAAGTGATGAAGTACCACCCATCCACTCAAGGACTTGTTCATGTAGAAAATAAAAATGAACAACTTTGTCTCTACAACCAACTGAAGTATATGAGTGGAGCCAATCCATGATGAGAATGACATCAAAATCAGTTATCTCTAACTCCACAAGGTCTACTGAAGTGACTTTCTGAGATACTATAATCGAGCTGTTTTTGTATACCCACATGGCTATAATAGATTTACCCACCAGGGTAGACACTGAGAAAGTCTCTACTAAAGTTTTGGGATTGACACCGAAATTAACAGCTATGTAAGGGGTTATTAAAGAAAGGGAAGCTCCGGGATCTAACAAAGCATTAACATATAATAGAAGACCTATAATGTACCCGTAATCATATCAAGAGAACTTTCCAAATCCTTTTAGGACTGGAGTGCATATAGTCTATTCAGGCGCTAACCACTGGTTGCACTGGAAGCAACACTCTACTGAGTTAGACGATCGAATGTAACTAGCGGACGGTTGGACTGACCCTGCAGACCACTCTTTGGGAAATCCCTGACTCTGTTGCCTAGCTTACCACATTCAAAGCATACATCACTACCAACTCTACACACACCCTGATAATTTCTACCATATTTCTAGCAACGAGGATTAGTGCAGCCACTGTTTACACTGCCCTGGGACTTAGAGCCTAGCGCTCTGTCTCGATTATCATTTTTGAACTTTGGAAATGGAGCACAGTAGAAGACAGATCTGGGGATGAAGATTTTTGACAAAATTAAGGATGGTTACCACCCTCTAACCTCGGCTGAGCAAAGTTAAAGTTACCTATCCTAGCCCTCTTATTCTCTCTTTCTTTCTCCTTAACCTTCTCATCCTTAATCTGTTAAGCATGGACCATAAGCCTAGACAAGTCCATCTCCTCAATCAACATTGTGGTCCAACACTCCCTTAGCACACTATCAGCTACACCAGAGACAAATTTACTTATGCTAGACCAGTTATCAGCCACCATTCAAGAAGCATACCTATCCAATTGGGTAAAATTAAGTGGATACTACTTCAAACTCATATTACCCTATTTTAAATTTATGAATCCTACACCTTAGCTTTTCTCAAATCTAAAGAGAAGAACCTGTCTAAAAAGGATGTAGTGAGATCCTCCCACTCTACAGGCACTGCATCTATGCCTCTATTCCCCTTCCACTGGTTATACCAAGTGTGAGCTACATTCTATAACTGGTAAGTAGCCAACTCTACACTCTTATTATTCGTGATACCCATAATTTCAGTCACCTTCTGAACTATGTCAAGAAACTCTTATGGATCCTCATCAAACTTAGTTCCTAAAAATAAGAGAGGGTTCATTCGGGTAAAGTCCTAAATCCTAGCTATAACGGTATTAGCCATTAGATTATCTGGGATATTAGCCTACTGATTATTCTAAGCTGCTACTGAGTGAGCTAAAGTAGTGAAAATAGCTCTGTACTCGGCGTGGTAGACATGCTCATTCAGGGGATCTTCCTAAACAGGCAGAGGTACAGGCTAATTTTGGTTTCTTCTTTCATTATTCTTTCTAGGATGTATTTTCTATAAACGAAAGAAAGAGTGAATTAGAAAGAAAGTTTAAATATATCTCATACTTTTTCACACGACATGAACACTGAAAGAAGGGAAACTTTTCCTAAAATGTCTTGTAGACTTTTGTCCATATGTGATGCACTTCACACCCATTCACAAGACTCTTCTCAACGCGACTTTCAGACTCCCTAGGACACATTAAAACTGTAGGATCTAATACTACATTTTGTTACAACCTGAGGCTACCCCCTAGTCGCGACAATGGTACTTATGGTCCTGAAAAACCACAAGCTAACCCATTAACTGGTACCTGTTGTGAGCACTGAATAATATGGTAATAAAATACATATATATGGAAATAACTGAATAATGCCAAAGGTTTTAAGTACTAAATAAAATGGAATTTCTCAAGTCCCAAAATATAAACAAACATACTAAAATCTAACTAAAAATATTAACAAACCAATTGACTGTCTGAAGTGTCTGAAAGCCTCTAAAACTTACTAAAAAGAGTTGATAGAATAGGGCCCAACTAAATCCAACTGACAAACTAAAAAAAAGTACTGAACTAAAATAAGCCACCATGTCCTCGATAGATGAGGACTCACCACGATGAATGTTGTTGATAGGCTGAACTATCTACATGCAGTCAAGAGCCTGAGCATCTGAACCTATGATATTAAACATAATAGCGCAGGAAAAGAGTATGCAATCAGTACTTTGAATATACTGGTATGAGAGATAAGGTTACGCTAATATACATGGGTTCATGTGCATGAATAATAATGACTAACTGAATACCATGCGATAACTGATGCGTAAATTCATAAAAAATGTAAAATCTGAGAATGGATGACCAAGCATATAATATGATTTTGAAAGAATCTATAAACTGAAATACTAAAATCTGGTAATTGAATAGATAATGAACTGTATGTTATAGTAAAGGAAAATTAAACTGAATTCTATACTGAATACTAAACTAAGACTGTGGGAGGTATCATCTAACTAACATTCCCTAATCTGAGCTAATTGTGGTCTAACCTGTGACCCAGTTGGAAGAGTGTTAGTACTATACCACAGATACTAACAATGGCTATGTGAATCCACTAAAGTGAAGTCTCGAAGGACTAAAGAGTCACCCTCTACTGTCAGGTGCCGTAGTAAGATATGTGTCAACCCTCAACTAGCAGGTTAACATCTCAAACCTACGCTGGCTACATAGTTCTAGAATGTAGGGATTTCTAATAAGAGTCACACCCTCAACTGGTAGTGAGTCCCCATCCTTGGGTTCTACCGGTACTAAATCCTACTACCAACTGGACTGACTCGGATTACTAAACTAATCTAAGTTTTACGTATTATTATAACTGACTGAATGAGTAATGCTCATACATATTTGAAACTATTCTGAAAGATAGTAAGACTAAGCAAACAACAAAGTTTTGGGTATTCATAACCCCAACACTGAATGAAAGTATCAATAAGGACGTATATATCTTTACAAATCATAATAGGGATCATTGTTCAAAATTTTTCTCTTAGGCATTTCATCAAACATATGAGGGTCATGATTTAAAGTATGGGAATAGTTAAAATATGCAATAATAACATAATTACAATACTAAAATCAAAGTTTTAGGATTTAACATGCAGGTAATCATCATTCAAATGTGTCAACGGATAGTTGCAATGAAATCACATGATAAACATGATTTGAAATCAAAGTTCATATGGGCTTTAACAATATAATTTATAATAATATGTAAAAACCATAATTTAGAACTTAAAAATGGATTCTTGGACTCCATGACTGAAAAGGGCCTATGGATGAACATCACACATACCTAAAAGCTTTAACTTAAAAGAGAATTAACTTGTCTTAAACTTTCTTGGATTAGTTAGCGCAATTTCTTGGTTTTGTTGAAAGGAAGATGCTTGAACTTGATGAACTTGGGGAAGGGTTAGGGTTTAATTTAGAGAGAAATTAAGGAATTTGAGCATATAATGCCTTAACTGAAGGTTCATCATGTGTTTTTATGGATTGGGGAGATGGGAAAAGACAAGACTACCCCTCTGGGATTTAACTTCGTAACTAGAGTGCCAAATTAAGCATCACTGTGATGCGATGAACCCCTCATCGCTATACCCACCGCAATGTGATGTAATCATAGTAAGACTCTTGAAATAAAATCTAAATGTAGCTCAATCCTCGTTTAAAAATTCAAAACTTCCTCGAGACATGGTAATTACACCCCTGAACATGAATTAACTCAAAAACTTATGTCTCGGGGTCGGGAAGGTCACTTTAAAAATCATCAAAGTTAAGAGGCCAAAAATAAAATTAAGCCCCAACGCTTAGCTAAATTTTCAGGTTCTAAGCCTCTTATGCATGCACTATGAGTTGAACTAAGCTAAGACTAATATGGGGTATTACAGTAACCAGTTATTCCACATACATTATTGAGTACTTAGGGGTCCATTAGAGGAATTAAATTGGACTTATTAGCATTTGTTGTTAGCCCTGAAGCTTTTGAGAGATTGCACAACCCTCTGAATAGTAGCTCTATTGACTTGTATCCTCCTTTACAAAATATTAGCATATCATCTACAAAGAACAGATGATTTAATTGAATGCCTTTATATTTGGTATAATATTCAAACCTCTCCAATATGGCTACCCAATTATTCAACCTTAAGAAGTAGTCCATGCAAACTACAAATAATAATGGTGGGATAGGGTCCCCTTGTCTGAATCCCCTCTCCCATTATATTTTCTTGTATGGGGTGTAGTGATGCATTCCATATCCAACTTGATAAATCTATATAGAAACCCCAACTAGTATAACATTTTATTAACAAAATCTTACTTTACTATGTTATATGCCTTTCGAAGATCAATTTTGTTCAAATAGCTTTTGGTAGTTGCTTTCCTATTATATAGTATCACTAGGTACTGGAAAATCAATATATTATGCACTATTGACCAGCCAAACACAAATCACTTTTTGTTCTTGAGATGATCTCTGGAAGGATGTTCTTCATTCTTATACAAAGCATTTTGGTCATTATTTTAAAATGGTGGTGTAGTATGAAATTGGTCGATAATTATCCACTAAATTAGTATGTGTTGTCTTTTGAATAAGTGTAATGATAGTATCATTGATACCCTTTAACATATGTCCTATCCTAAAGAATTTCAATACCCATAGAGTGATATCAGGACGTACTACATCCCAACTGTCTTTGAAAAAATTACTCTCATACCCATTTGATCTTGGTGTTATGTTTGTAGCAACACCTAGGGATTATTAAATCCCTTTCCTCACCTGATTTTCCATTAGTTTCTTTACTATTTTTGCACCATTTCGAGAGCTTAAAAAGAGGAAACAGTGGGCAATGATCCATTGAAGATAAGGCAATCTAGTCTAGGACTCCTTGGTTATTTTCTATAAATTTTTTCATCAATTTCCATCCTATTTGATTGTAAATTATTATAAATTATGTCTTTACTCCTTAGACCTTAGGGGCTAATTTTGGCCTCAATATATGCACAAATTATTCTCAACTTTTGAGAATATGTTCTTTGTTATTTGAGGGACCTCATAACGGATTCAATTTTGAATTCCAATTGCCGGCCTCATGAGCCCATTCCTAATCCAAACTATGGTTTGACCTTTTACATAGCAATATGGATTTTTTTACACCAAATGACATATAGGCTACTATTATGATAGTGTTACATCATTTTGATATCGTAGATCAAAGGCAGATGATTTGTGGATAATTAAAAGACTTATAATTTGGCATTAAAGTAGGCTTCTGTCTACTATTCTTCACAAGATAGTGTATTATATATGTTGAATGTTATGTAAGAATGTAAGGATGTGATTATGGGTAGAACACCATGACTTAGCCTAATTTATGAGTTTGAGAGATTGAAGGATGAAATGACCCTTAATATGAAATACCTCTTTTACTTATAGGATTCTACTACCCTAAGTTACTAGCATGTTTGACATAGTTGAGGATAATGGCCCTTTAGTATAAGGTTTACTACTTGACTTGATGGATTTTCATTATTTCTCAAACTACGGTATTATAGTTATGCTAGTTTTATATGTTTGGGCCCAAGGCTGTGATGACGATATTAGTTGGACTATAGGTGAGTGATCTATCTTTGTAAAGGACTTAGTGGTAGTCTATACATGTTTAGATACTTATGATTGTATTGTTAAATACTGGTGATGGCATACATATATTTAGTACATTCATGCTCACTTATTTGTATGATTCCAACTAAAAACATGATTTTACTACTATTTTCCTAAAAAGAGATTTATTTCCATATTTCACTTATAAAATAAATTCTTTCATAATGGGAATCATACCACCTTAATGGATGATTTATGAGATTTTGTAACTAAAAATTATGATTTAGAGATTTGACCGAGATGGATTTTGATCCAAAGTTTTACCACTACTATGTACTCCTATTGAAAGAGATTTTAATACTTCTATCATTAAGATGATTTAGTCCCTAAGTTGGCTCCGAGCAATGGATTTATAGATCTACACTCTTTTAGCCATGGTTTTATTTTATGTATTTATTATATATACATTACTTTAGTAGTGGATAAAGTGGATTGATACTGATTAGAAATAATAAATCATGACCAGGTCAGTGTGTATGGATACTCTCAAACCCCCTAGGGGCCCCTTTAGTAAGACATCGTGTTGGAGAACATAGGTCATCATAGGTCCTTCCTTTGTGAGCCATCAAGTTGGAGAAGGTGTATACACTAGGTTACGTTATGACACTCTGATTTGTTATGGTATCATGGATTTACTTTGTATTCATTCATGCATGCACATTTACTATCACTAGTATGTTATTTTGTCCTTATTTCTATTAGGCTTATGGAGGGTTGAATAGGTATAGGTTATGAGTACTATTTGTTATGTTATAGGTACTGATTGATCCTTTTGTCTTACAGGGCTAAGTTAAGATATTGTTTCTCCAGATCAACCAATTATTTTATTGTTAATATAATGGCTAGTTTTTGATAGGTTGTTTGTGGACTAATACTGAGATTTGAGGTATGATTCTGATTCTTTTCTCATATGGTTATTTTATTATGGATATTTATATCATGTTTAGAAATTTGTATTAGGGACCCACATTATTCCAGGTCCAGTTCCTACTATGATTAGGAGGCCTTAAGATATTAGTATGACTAATATAGGTTGTACCTTTGAGTTAGTATTGTATATATGTATGTATCTAGCTATAATATTATCATATATACGTCTCTTCCTTCATTTATTCAAGTTGTATATTCATTTCTATTCTTTGAATACTACTATATATTCTTTTTCCACCCTTTTTTTGTATATTAGCCAGTGATCTATAGTGTAGTGCTTAGTTCCTGAGTATAGCTAGGATAAGATAGTTCATCCTTAGTGCCTCCTTATTTTTATAATGATAGCTTCCTAGAAATTTGGCTGTTATTTACATTCTTACATACATATTATGTATATATACATTTTCTTTGGAGCTTACACGTTGCTTCTACTATGTGTAGATCATTGTATAGGTTTTCACTACTGTTGTGTGCATCGTGCAGAGAAGATATGGATTAAAAATTTTGGGTGAGCTCCTGACATTCAGAGTATTGCTATTATCCATGTTATAGATTAGACTGATCTTAATGTTACATTCAAAGATGGGTTGTACTTGTATATTTATTTAGTACTTTATTTTGTATTCTTTTTATACTAGAATCTATTGTACTAATTTCACTAGGTTTTGGGACTGTCTTATATGTATTAGTCCTATATTATATTTATTCTACATTTTCTTTCATTTTCTTTATAGTTTGTTACTAGCAGTTCCAATCTATGGGTTGGCTTACCCACCGGTAGGTAATAGTAGGTGTCATCATGGTCTGAGAAATTGGGTCATGAAAAATTTATTTTAGAGCCTATGTTTACTGATTTGTTTGTACAAGATCTTAGTGTCTAGTAGATGGTTAAGCTTTGCATATCCAGGTTAAAGGTTTTAAATATATGCTGAACTCAGTTCCCCTTCCCAGCATGGTTATATACATATATTTATGAGTTGTGTGCATATGGATGATTTTACTTGGCTTTATTAAATGACATTATTTTTTCCTTATCCCGAGTTCATTCTATCGTTCACCTACTAACCCATCTTAAGGGGACTGTATCCACACGTGATGCAAGAACTGACCATTCTACTCCTCCTTCATAGAATTCAGACATTCAGGGGTCCTTTTTAATTGAAGTGGTGATCTTCAGTTTCTATGGAAGGCCTTATTTCATGGATGTTATTTCATGCTTTGGATTATTTATGGATTATTTGTCTACGGTTAGGGGCATATCCTAACCTAATTTTTGTATTCTTTTGGTTAGAGGCTTTTGTGGATCTATTATGGGTTAAAATAGGCAGGATCGATGTAGTGTCAACTTAGTATTGACATTGGCATTGGGGCTGACATTATTAGACATAGTTTATAAGTGTTCCATCATATTTTATTTTAGGATTACATATTTAATTATTAATGGAACTTATTTGGTAATGGTTGGATTTATGGTTTTGGTTTGGCTTTGTATGGTTGGACAATTGGTATGGCACTGTTGTAATTGGTTGGGTTGGTCAAGATCATGATCCTATCCTAGAATCTTTATGTAAGTTGTTATGCTATCTAGTTAAATGTTCAAATTTAGCCAACTCAGGGGTGACTGGAGGTTAGGTTAGTTAATGGGGGTGGTCTTCGATCTCGGTCGGACTTAGGACGCCCATTATAACAAGGCCCCTAGTTGGGTTGTTTCAAGTTGGTATCAGAGCTTTAGGTTCATGGTAAATTAGGTGTCCATAAAACCATGTTTGGTAAAGTCTTTTTTAGGGATGTGTATTGCACCACACTTATAAGAGAGAGCCTACAAGGGCATTTAGGTATGTTTTACTTTCTTGGTGTACTATTGTAAAGCTTAGAGTTTAATTCCTGAAATTCTTACTTAATACTTGGTCGTTCACTTTTTAGATCATACCTTGACAATATGGAACACAAGAAAATTCTTCTGTCCCATCTGGGGATGATGTTGATGGGGTACATCCTACACCTTAAGTTCGTACTAGTTCTTAGGTACTGCCCTAAATTGTTTTGGAGTTCCCCCAGTTGCTATTAGTCCTCTTCAGTGTGAAGTAACTAATATGGAATTTCACCAATCTATTCATACTATTGCCTAGTTAGTTGTTGCTCAGGCTGAGCGGGATGTGTCTGGTGGGTTATCTACTAAGGCCTCAAGGGTTGGCCAGTTTATGAAGTTAAATCCTCCTGCTTTTACAAGTGTGAAGGTGGAGGGGGATCCTTAGTTTTTTTTGGATAAAATAAAGAAGATATTAAGGGTGATGCAGGCCATAAATAATGAAGGTGTGAATTTTATAGCTTATCAGCTCAAGGATGTTGCATACCAATGGTTAAAAGAGTTGGATAGAGATAGAGGTGATATAGAGAGGTTGTCTTTTTGGGATGTTTTTTCTAATACTTTTCTGGATCATTTTTTTCATCAAGAGATGAGGGAAGCAAAGATGGAGTATTTTGTAATTCTAAGAAAAATTAAAATATCTGTCAAGAAATATGCCTTAAAGTTTCATCAGCTGTCAAGGTATGCTCCTGATTTGGTGGTTGACATTAGGGCGAGATTGAGAAAGTTCACTTTTTGGGCCATCTCAGGAATTAATCCTTAAAATCAAGACTACTTTATGGATCAAGGATATGGATATTTCAAGGTTGGTTGTCCATATGTAGTAGGTAAAGGATAAAAATAGGAAACATGCAGAGTTTAAGGAAAGAGTGGGTAAAAGGAGAAAATTCTCTAAGCATGGTGGTGCTTAGTAGCAGGGTGGTAGGGATAGAGGTAAATGGACAAAGAAGAAGTGGAGGAGTTGGGGTTCCTTCTCTACTTCTAGTACTCCCTACCCAAGGTACTCAGGTAATAGGCGTCCATAAACTAGTGATAATTTCCAGGTACATGATGCCTAATCTTAGGTGAGTAGGGGTATGCCAGATTTTTTATGCCCTCCTTGTTGGTTCAGTGGTCATTTTTATCAAAGTTATTATGGTAAAGGAAGAGATAAGTGTTTTAAATATGGCCAGCAAGGCCATATGCTCAAAAATTATTTAGTTAGAAAGGGTGCATTGGGAGACGTCAAAGCTCTGGTTTCTTCATTTTTTTCTCCTATACTAGTGGTGCAGGTTCAACATTTGCTCCTGCTTTTGGTACTGGCACATGCCAAAATAGGTAGTATGCATTTGCATCTCGATAGGAGTTTGAGGCATTACCTGATGTTGTTACTGGTACGTTATAACTTTCTTCTCATAACTTTGTATTGTCTGCTTGATACGGGGTCCACTCTTTCTTATGTGACCCTATTTGTGGTTTTATGTATTGGTTTTTATCTTGAGGTTATCTTAAATCCTTTTTCTATTTCTACCCCGCTAGGTGACTCAATTATTACTGAAAGAGTTTATTGGGGGTTTGTTGTATCTGTTGGTATCAAACCGACCTTAGTAGATCTGTTTAAGCTGGATATGGTAGAGTTTGATATTATTCTAAGATAAATTAGTTACACTTTTGTAGTATCTCCTTAGATTGTCAGACACGTAAGATTATCTTTAGGTTTCTTAGTGAACCGATAATAAAGTGGGAGGGTGGTTCCCTAGCTCCTAGGGGGAGGTTTATTTATTATCTAAGGGATTAGAGAATAATCTATAATGGTTGTCTTTGTCACTTTGTTCGAGTTAAAAATTCTAACTTGAAAGGTCCTTCTCTATATTCAGTTCTAGTTCTAAATGAGTTTCCTGAGGTCTTTCTTGATAATCTTCCTGGTGTTACTCCATATAAGTAAATAGAGTTTGGCATTTATTTGGTTTTGGACACTCATTCAATATCTATTCCTTCTTATATAATAGCTTTAACTGAGTTGAGAGAACTCTAGGAGCAACTTAAGGATCTTTTGGATAAGGGGTTTATTTGTCCTAGAGTATCCTTGTGGGGTGCACTAATTTTATTCGTATGCAAGAAGGATGGTTTTCTTTGAATGTGCATTGACTATTAGCAGTTGAATAAGGTGATAGTCAAAAACAAGTATACTCTTCTAAGGATAGAGATGACTTATTTGATTAGTTGCAAGGTTCTAAGTTCTTATCTTAGATAGATCTTCGATCTGCGTATCATTAGCTTAAGATTAAGGACGAGGATATCCCTAAGATGGATTTTCATAATCGATATGGGCACTTTGAATTATTAGTGATGTCATTTAGTTTGACTAATGCTCCAGCGGTACTTATGGACTCTATGAATAGGGTATTCAGGTAATTATTGGATCTCTTTGTCATTGTGTTTAATGATGCATTTTGGTTTATTCCAAGAGTAAGGTAAATCATGATAATCACCTTTGTATGGTATTGCACACCTTGAAGGAGCAGTTGTTGTATGCCAAGTTCTCTAAATGTGAGTTTTGGTTGAACGCTGTGACTTTTCTTGGTTATATCATTTCTATCGAGGGGATAATTGTGGACCCTCAAAAGGTTGCAGTGGTTAAAGAATGGCCAAGACCTATGACTCCAACTGACATTTAGAGGTTCTTGGGTTTGGCTAGGTATTATTGCCGATTTTTGGAAAGCTTTTCAACCATATCTTCTCTTTTGAGTAAGTTGACTCAGAAAAAGATGATGTTTGTTTGGTCGAATGTATATGAGCAGCGTTTTCTGAAATTAAAAGATAACCTAACATCGGTTCGAGTTTTGACATTGCTTGAGAGAAGTGAGGGGTTTATGGTTTATTATGATGCATCTAGGGTGGGACTTGGTTGTGTCTTAATGCAACATGGGAAGGTGATTGCCTATGCTTCTAGGTAGTTGAAAGTGTATGAGATAAATTATCCAACCTATGATTTAGAGATGTTATCGGTGGTCTTTGCTTTGAAATTATGGCAACATTATCTGTATGGAGTGCACGTAGACATCTTTTCTGATCATAAGAGTCTATAATATGTGTTCACTCAGAAGGAGCTAAATCCTAGGTAGAGGATATGGTTGGATCTTTTCAAGGACTATGATGTGAGTCTTTACTATCACCTAAGTAAAGCTAACATGGTTGCTGATGCTCTTAGCAGGTTGTCCATGGGGAGTTTGGCTCATTTAGATAAAGGAAAACAGGAATTAGTGAAAGATATTCATCGCTTGTCTAATCTTGGAGTTTTTCTCTTGGACTCTGAGGATGGTGGTGTGATGGTACAAAAAGTAGTTCGATTATATCTCTTGGTGTGGAGATTAAGGAGAAACAAGTGCTAGATTCTATCTTGATAAAAATAAAGAGCAATGTGGGTATGCAAAAGGTAATGGTGTTCGAGATCTATGGTCATAATACTTTATGGTACAAAGAGAGGTTGTGTGTTCCTGATGTTGATGATTTACGGTAAAGGATCTTAGCTGAAGCACATGATTTGCGCTATATTATACATCCCAGCTTGACGAAGATGTACCATGATCTCAATAAGATGTATTGGTGGAATGGTATGAAAAGAGATGTGGCTGATTTTGTGGGCAAATACATGGTATGTCAATGAGTTAAAGTTGAGCACATGAGTCTTGGTGGGTTCTATCAAGAAATTGATTTGCCAAAACGGAAATTTAAAAAAATCAATATGGATTTCATTACTGGTCTTCCTCGGTCTCAAAACCAGTTTGATTTGGTTTGTGTCATCATGGATAGGATGACAAAGTCTACTCATTTCTTGTCAGTGAGGATTAATTTTTCGATGGAGGACTATGCGAAGTTGTATCTTCAGGAGATTGTAAAGATGCATAGGGTCTCTATTTTTATTATCTCTGATCATGGTACACAAATTTTATCTTATTTTTGGTAGTCTTTCCAGAAGTGATTGGGTACTAAGGTGAGTTTGAGTACTTTTTTTCACCCTCAGATAGATGGGCAAGCGGAAAGGACTATTTAGACATTGGAGAATATGCTTCGGGCATGTGTGATTGACTATGGTGGCAGTTGGGTTAAGCCTCTACTTTTGGTAGAGTTTTTCTACAACAATAGCTATCATTCTTGTATTGGTATGGCCCTTTTTGAGGCATTGTATGGTAGGAGGTGTAGATCTCATATTGGTTGGTTCGAGCTTGGTGAGGCAGCTATGTTCAAATTTGGATTTGGTTTATCAGGCTATGGAAAAGGTGAAAGTGATTCGGGATAGGCTTAAGGCTTCCCAAAGTCGCCAAAAATCCAATGAGTATGTAAGTTACAGAGACTTGGAGTTTAAGTTTGGGGATAGGGTGTTCTTTAAGGCATCTCCCATGAAGAGAGTAATATGGTCTGGTAAAAAGGGATAGCTCAATCTCTGGTATGTTGGTCCTTATGTGGTTCTGCAAAGGGTTGGTAATATGGCTTATGAATTGGAGTCGCCTTCTATTTTGAGCTTCGTATATCTGGTATTTCATGTTTCCATGTTAATAAAGTGCATTGGTGATCCTTCTTTGATTGCTCCTTTGGAGGGGTTGGGTATCTCAAACTCTCTATCTTATGAAGAGGTCCCGATTGAGATATTTGATAGGCTGGTTCATAGGTTGTTGATCAAGGATATGGGTTAAATTAAGATTCTTTGGTGGAACCATAAGGTAGAATAAGCTACATGGAAAGCGAAGAAGGACATAAAGTTTAAGTATCCGCATCTGTTTTCTGCTCCTAGGATTTGTGCGGAAGGTATGTGTTCTTTAACACATCTTTATTTTTTGAGATTATTAAAGGAAATATTAATATCTTTATATTTTTGTTTTCAAACTTTGTTAAATATTGGGAATATATTTGATAGTAAAAATGACTCGTGTGTGTGGTTACCTATACCTTATTCATTTGGGGATGAATATTCTTAGTTGGGGAGACTGAAACACCCTAGTTTTTGGACCTTTGAAAATTTCCTTGATTTTTAGTTTTTGGGCAATATACGATTTAAGGGAACGAGTCATACACTTGGGTACAAGTGGTATGGTCTAGTTGTATGCTGACTAGTATTAGTTGGTGGGATAGATGTAGTTACTAGAATGGGTACAATTTGGGTGGTAAGATTCGTATCTGTGGATAAGGTTTGTTTGGTTACTTCACTTAACCTTAGACATGGTAATTTAAGTTGGATTTGAGTAAGAGTGGCTCACCATGAGCCGTAAGCTAGGGTATAAGTCATACTATTAATTCTTATGGTGGTCAGTGGTTCAAACCTTCTGAGATTCTATTCTGCTAGGGGTACGATTTATGGGTACTAGTCATACATTTAGATATGACTTGGATTTGGGTGTGTCGTAACTTGGACAGTGTTGGTTCCAAGTGGGAAATCCTAGGGTACGAAAGGTGGGTACCATCGTACAAGATGAGTACGGTTCATAAGGGTCAGTTGTACCCTATAACATAAATTAGGTACAGTTTAAGTGAGGGCAATCTGGACATTTCCAAACTTATCAAAATAAGGTTCCATGACTTATATTGTACTTGGGAGGTTATTTGCCCTACTATTCTATTGTTAAACACTTAGAAAACACTCTTAAATCCTCTCTAGAGTGTTTGGGAAAAGAAAGCTAGGGTTTCATCTTAAGGAGTAAATTGGGGCTTCTCTTGGTGATTTCTCTCCATCAGTATCTTTGTTTAAGGCATGTTTTCTTCCCTCATTGTTAGTACCAACTAAATGCATGGATTTTATACAATGTTTTCTTGAGTTGGATGTTGTATGATTTTGGATTTTCAAATATGATTTGGGGATTTGGTTATAAATGCTTGATTATGGTTTTCCCATATTTAAATTATGCTTTTATATGCTTTAATAGTGGTTTTGGATAATTGGTTGTATGGGAATGGTTTTTCGGCAATTGGCTTTGGTTTTGGAAATACTATGCCCCCAATGCGTTTGATCAAATGCCTATAACAATGTTCTCAACATAATATTGGGTTTTCAATGGAACTTATGTATGATTTAAACTTAGTAACGGAACACTAAATGATATGAATTGTCTAAATAGTTTTGGAATGATTTGGCATAATAATCATATTTATGGGGTACAAGGGAATCCCCCAAGATAATATGGTAATGAATACTGTGGGGTACAAGGGAATCCCCCAAGTTAATATGGTAATGAATACTTTTAGGGCATATGGGAGTCCCCTAAGTTAATTGGATAATGTGGTCTATGGGTACATAGGAATCCCTTGACCACTAAAAGGTTTAGCTAAGGACAATACTAGTACATTATAGCAGTACGACGATACCCCTAATAATAGTCTTGGTTAATAATAATGGAATAATGGTTTGGTTGGAAAATGGTTTTAAATGGGTAATAATGGTGTGATGTGAAAGCTAACTGTAAAGGTGGGAGTCCAATGGAAGAATACTGGAAACTCATGTATGGCGACATGAGGGGTACGTTATGGTGACCTTATATGATATTTATGAGGTACACGAGAATCCTCTAGGTACACTATACATATGTATCATGGAGAGTAAAGGGTATATGGGAGTCCCTGACACTTATGGTATCTTTGGTTCGTACAGCTACACATATCGAGGCATGTTCAGGGGGTTAAATTGGTCCCATATAGACCGTGGGTGATTTTAGGACGATTAAGCTTCACATACCTAGGTTAAAGGTTTTGAATGCATGCTAAACCCGATTTCTCTTCCCGGCATGGTTATATATATATTTATGGATTGTATTCATATAGATGATTTTACTTGGTTTTCTTAAATGGCATTATTTTTTTCTTACCCGAGTTCATGCTACTGTTCACCCGCTAACCTATGTCCGTGCGCTTGTATCCCCACACAATGAAGTAACCATTCGTTTTACTCCTCCTGCTTAGCATTTGGACATTCGGGGGTTAGCTTTGGATTGAAGTGGTGAGCTTTCATTTTCTGAAAGTCTCCATTTCATAGATGTTATTTCATACTTTGGATTATTTATGGATATTGGTTTTGGCTATGGTTGGGGGTATATCCTAACTAGATTTTTATATTACTTTTGTTAGGTGCTTTTGTGGAACTTGGGTTAGAATGAGAGGGATCGATATTACTCTCAGCCTTAGTATTGTCATTGGTATTAAGGCTGACATCACTGGATATAATTTATAACCGTTCCATCGTATTTTATTTTGGGATTACATAATTAATTATTAAGAGAACTTATTTGGTTATTGTCAGATTTATGGTTTTGATTTGGCTTTGTATGGTTGGACGTTTGGTATGGGGCAGTTGGACTCGATTGGGTCATTCACGATCGTGATCCTATCCCTCAGTCTTCATGTGAGTTGTTATGCAATGTTGTTATATATTTGAAATTTAGCCAACTCAGGGCAGGTGGTTGGAGGTTGGGTTAGGTAACGGAGGTGGTCTCCGATCCTGATCGGACTTGGGACTCCTATTATAACAAAGCCCCTGGTTGGGTCAATTCATTTTTCCTTAGTTATGGTTAATGGATTTGGTTTGTGAAATCGTACATCGTACGTCGTGGTCGTTACTCCTATTGACTGAGAAGGTTTCCTATGTAAAGTTGTGTGTTCTTTACTTCACAGTTCTTACTCGCCTACCGAAGAAGCTAACTCGTGTGTTAGCAGTGAACATAAGTTCTTTTTCTGGTTTTTGACCACAACTACAATGCACAAACTCAGAAAAGCTATTCATGATCTAAAATATCCTTGCTTGATCTTGTTACACCAAATTGGTTAACATAAAAGGAGTAACTTCATTGTCATAGAAGGACAAATCCAATAGTACATTACAATATATTTTGATGAACAAACATCGTAATCAAAATAATAGACCTACTAAGGGTAGAAAAATTAGACCACTGTGATGACCATTTAGGATATTAAGGATTTCTAGAACTCCCATAAATTTAAGTAGTAGAAAAGAGGTTACTTCTAAGCATTTGATGGGAATCGTACAACCCAAAAATAAATTAAAAATGTATGAATTCCTTTTGTTGGAACCTTGAAGTTTTGATGAATGTCAATATGAATGAAATAAGTTGATATGAGTTAATTCAGTGCAACTGGAAACTTCAACTTACTATTCACATAGGGAATAGAACAAGTTGAATTTGATTCCAACACTTGATGATAAGGGAAAGAAAGTTGAGTTGAAAAAGGAGTCCTACGTAAAGAAGGAGTTTCACTTCTGAGCATATCTTGAAGAGTCCTATGTGTAGAAGGAGAAAGATTCTACAGATTGAAGATGTTTACACAAGATAGGAAACATATAAATTAAAGTACTCTTTGTTAGATCAATTAAGATTTTGATTACTGACACATGAATAGAACATGTTACTTGACCTGGTCCAAGCATAGGAAGGCAGATTTCAGGTTTTACTGATAGATGTAGACAAAGATTACTAAAAGTCAGGAATGAATGAGCAAGCCTAATTCTGATATATTCAAGCTACTGATCACGTGAGAAATTGAAGAAGTTGTGGTTGAGTAAAATACTTGAAGATAAGTTGATTTAAAGAGTTGAAGTTTGACTACAACACTAAGGAAACAAGAGTTGGAATTGAAGAAGGAGTCTCACTTGAAGTAGAACTCTATGTAATGAGAGTTTTGATTAAAGGAGGAGTTTAAAATAAAGAATGACTCTTTGGAGAGCTGTGCTTAAATAGAAGTTGTATCATTTAAAGTAATTAACACACTTACAAAGAAGAAAAGCATAATCGACAAATTAACTTCACGAAGTGCTATTTAATCACTGAAGAAACACATTGAAGAACTAGGTCCTAAGTATAGAATCTAGCTAAGAGTTTTATCTTTGATTTTTAGAGTTGTTCATTGTGTTTGGGCTATTGATGTAATATTAGTTTCAGTGTGTTATAAACTGAATTAGTAGATAGTCTTCGAGTTGGGGAAAATCATAGACTTTGGGAACGCATACCTTGGGAGGTGTGTGTAGTTAGGAATTAGAGTTTATAATTCCTAGTCGTTGAGTTAAAAGAATTAGAGTTTATAATTCCTAGTTGTTGAGATATAGGGAGCAGAGTTTATGATTCCTATTTGTTTGTTACAAGAGTTTTGTAACCATTCGTTGTTGAGGCTCAGAGTTATTTAGTGAAGTTGGGGGTTAAATCTTGTAGAGGTGCAGGTCGTGATTTTTTACACCTTTTGAGCTAGATGTTTTTCATGTAAAAATTATTGTGTTCTTTACTTTCTATTTTACTATTTCCTTGAAATATGTCAGTGGAACATGTCAGGAAACCCGTTCCAACGATAAGCAACAGTTAGGTGAAAATAAGATAATCAGTAGGGCACGAACTCTAACTAGTGGTATCAGAGTAAGGTTGTCTTAAAAAGGTCTAGAACCTAAGACAAAGATCAATATGATGAATTCCGCACCACCTAGTGGTCACAGTGAAGGTCACTCCACTATTAGACTTTCATTCTTTGATGGTTCTCACTTCATTTGGTGGAAAGCTAGGATGGAAACATATATTCAAAAGAAAGACTACGAGTTATGGGATAGGATCAGTGATGGTCCTACTATTCCAATGAAGTTAGAAGATGGGAAACAGGTCAACAAAGTAAGAAGTGAATTCACTCCTGATGAATTATTGGCATTAAAGAAAAATGCTAAGGCCAAAAACATTTTGTTCTGTGGATTAGGACCTGCTGAATACAATAGGGTATCAACATGCACCACTGCTAAGAAAATTCGGGATGCTTTAGTAAATGCTCATAAAGGCACATCTCAAGTAAGAAAATTCAGAATTTCTCTTCTTTTCACTGAGTATGAGGCATTTAAGATGAAGAGAATGAAACCTTGCATGAGATAATGACAAGGCTTATTGCCTTAACAAATGAGCTGACCTCCTTAGGAAAAACTATATCTGAATAAGAACAAGTCAAAAAGGTACTGAGGGTATTACCAAAATCAAAGTGGAATGTTAATGTGACTGCAATCAAGGAAGCAAATAAGGATCTTGCAGGCATGACCTTTGATGAATTAGTGGAGAATTTAAGATTATGTGAAATGGAAATTGATGGAACTACATGGTAGAAGCCCCAAAGGATACCATAGATTTGAAGGCATCTTACAGTGATGAAGAAATTAATCTTGATAAATAACAAGTTCCCTTTATAGATAAGAAATTTAGCAAATTCTTCAAAAAGAAGAAGGAACCAAGTAGCAAGAAATGGTCAAATGACAATCTAAATGGATGCTACAAGTGTGGTAAGACTGATCATCATATTAAGGATTGTCCTGTCTGGGAAATAAAATGGAGAAAGGAAAGGGATGAAAAGGAATTGAGAGAAAAAACCAAAAAGAGGGAAGAATATACAATGGTAGCAGCTTGGGGATTTGACTCAGATGATGATAAAGTTGATGAAGCAGTACTCATGGCTCTTGGAGATTCAGACTTTGAGGAAGAAGATGATGCTTCTGAGGCAAGTGTACTTGAACTTAAAGAAAAGTTGCATTTGTTTTCTAAAACAAAAACTTATTTCCTTGATGTGTCCACTAATTGATGACTTCCAAGAATCAACTTCTGCTAGGGATGAGCTGTTCAACAGTCTTCCAAGAATCAAATTTGATCTTATTAATTTAGAAGCTTGCAAGAATACTGTTGAATAGGAAAACTGCTCTCTCAATAAACAGGTTGAGCAACTTAATTCTTCAAATAATGATCTTAAGTCTGAAGTTCTAAAATTGACACTCTTTGAAAAATGAAAAAACACCAAGAGTAAAGAACAAGAAAAAGTTGAACTTGAATTGATCAAGTACAAAGAAGAGTGCAATAATGAAACAAAAATGGTGAATAAACTGAGTCAAGAAGTCTCTAAGCTAAAACTTGACCTTGAAAGAGAAAATAGGTGGAGAAATTCCTCAAGAATTGTTCATAAGTTGAGTAAAAGATATCACAATGAAAAAGATAGTTTGGGTTTTCACAAAAGTCTTGATGCTTCTCAAGACTTGTGCTACATCTGTGGAAACCTTGGACATCCAACCACTGAATGTCCAGTTGCTGCTAAAAGCAGATCCAGCAGTATAAATCTAGAAAATAAACTATCTTAGACCAAGAAAAGGATAACTAAAACTGGTAAGAGAAACAGGTCGCATAACTCGTTGTCTGCATGGGGTAGAAGAAATCTAATTTATCTATTTACTCATAAGAAAGAACCCAAGCTTGTTTGGGTGCCTAAAGTTAATCCCTAATTTGTTTTGTAGGTGAGAGTGAAAGGAGACAAACAAAATTTGTGCATAAATAAAGCTTGCTCAAGGCATAAGACTAGAAGAAAATAAAGTTTCTTTCACTTACCACATTTAAAAGGGGAATAGATCATTTAAAAGATGGCCAGATTTGTAGTGATCATGTAAGGGGGAAGCAAGGGAGATTCTTTTAAACAAATCAGAAAAGAGGATAACTGTGAAACTGATGAGCATGCACAGGAACATGTTATACCACCTGGTTCAGCTATTGTATAGACTGAGGGCATATTGATAGGGGGAATAACAAATAAAGAAATGGATGAATCAATAAAACCAACACAAGTTGCTGGTAATTTTGTTGGTAGTTCATAAAAATTGGTGTTGTCAAAAGAATCTTGGGATATCTCAGTGGAATTAATGGCTTGAGACTATGATATCCAAAAGAAAGCAATTTCACTCTTCAGGGCTATAAAAATGTTAGCTATGTGGGTTACTTAATTGACTGAAGAAGCACCAAAGGCACTAAGTAGAGAGCATTTTATAAGGAATAGGTTGGACTTAGGGATGATTAAAATTGCATTAACTCCCCTCGATGATTTATTAGAATAATTATTTTTCTTTTTAATCTTATTAGCTAAAAAGTTATTCTATTCAGTCTTGCACATTTAGTTGTGTGTCCCAATTCTAGATTTTTGACTTTTCTAACCTAATTTTCTATTAGATTGTACAGAAAAATAGGTACAAACAAGCAATTATGACCACAAAGTCCTTCTTATCAGGTATGTTCTACACTGACATAAGCATAGGCTGTCTAAGTTGAAATAGTTGAGCAAATCTGTTCAATTCTACACACTTCATCCTCTCATTGTCTAATAAAGCTAATTAATTATTGACCAAACTTTCTTTGATTCTCTCCAATTGAGTGTGCACAAATGTGTTAATCCTATACCAGAAATTCCTTCTTTTTTCTCAACCAAAATATCAGCTGTGTACCATGGATTTGCTAAGCTTGCTCATCAATCACATGTAGCATATGTTTCTGAAGAATGAAAAAGGATATGCTTTCCCTTTTAGTTCCAAATTGGTTATTTTTTTTTAGGACTTCTCAGTCCTAAATCAGGTTTGACTTATAAAAAAAATATATGTTCTTGACCAGATGAATCATGTTTCTCTACCTATTTTAATAAGGAGGGATAACACTCATTTGAAAAAAAAATCTGAACCAAAAGCTATACAAGACAGTCATGAAGTGGAATAAGAGGTCCTTAAGGCTAGGATCATGACTTTGAAGCTTGACCTTGATTGATGGAGAGATGAAAATTTTAAAGTCATTCATCAATTGATACAGTTTATATCACCTGTTCCACCTTCCTTATCAGCTTCTCACTATTTGTATCCTTACCCATGTCCCACTTTTATACCATTTTTTTTAATGCTCAATTGTTTTACTTTATTCAATAATAGCTTAGGTTTAATGTGGAACATGCTCTGTCAGTTAAATGGAATAGTTATCTTTGCTAAATTGACTCATATTTTTGCTCTCTTTAATACATTACTAGGTTGGCTAAAGTTCTTCTCTGATTGTTTTGGTTATAGCCCCAGTGGCTATGAATAGCATAACAAATCACTTTGGCTAGTATATTATTGCATTGAATTTTTTTTTCAATGATGCCAAAAAGGGAAAGATAAGAGGGTTGTGTAATGTTTATAGCCCATTGAATAACTTGTTTCATTTTAGTGTTTTATACTATAGTGCCTACAGGTGAGGATATTTGAATACACAAAGACAAGAGGTTTGTCATCATCAAAAAGGGGAAATTTTTTGGAACCTTCAAGTTTTGATAAATGACAATATGAATGAAACAAGTTGATATGATTTAATTCATTGTAACTGGAAACTTCAACTTATTGATCACATGGGGAATAGAACAAGTTGAATTTAATTCAAACACTTGATGATAAGGGAAAGCAAGTTGAGTTGAAAAAGGAGTTAAGAAGGAGTTTCACTTCTGAGCATATCTTGAAGAGTCCTATATGTAGAAGGAGAAAGATTCTGCAGATTGAAGATGTCTACGTACGATAGGAAACATATAAATTGAAGGACTCTTTGTTAGATCAATGAAGTTTTTGATGACTAACATATGAATGGAACATGTTACTTGACCTGGTCTACGCATAGGAAGGCAGATTTCAGGTTTTACTGATAGATGCAGACAAAGATTGCTGAAAGTCAGGAATGAATGAGCAAGCCTAATTCTGATATACTTAAGCTACTGATCACATGAGAAATTGAAGAAGTTGTGGTTGAGTAAAATACTTGAAGATAAGTTGATTTAAAGAGTTGAAATTTTACTACAACACTAAGGAGACAAGAGTTGGAGTTGAAGAAGGAGTCTCACTTCAAGTAGAACTCTATGTAATGAGAGTTTTGATTAAATGCGGAGTTTAAAATAAAGAATGACTCTTTGGAGAGCTGTGCTTAAATAGAAGATGCATCAGTCAGAGTAATTTATGCACTTACAAAGCAGAAAAGCACAATTGATAAATTGACTTCATGAAGTGCTATTTAATCACTGAAGAAACACATTGAAGAACCAGGTCCTAACTATAGAATCCAGCTAGGAGTTTTAGATTTGATTTCTAGAGTTGTTCATTGTGATTGAGCTATTGATGTAATATTAGTGTCAGTATATTATAAACTGAATTAAGAGATAGTCTTCTAGTTGGGAAAAACTTAGAGACTTTGGGAACACATACCTTGGGAGTTATGTGTGTAGTTAGGAATTAGAGTTTATAATTCCTAGTTGTTGAGTTAAAGGAATTAGAGTTTATAATTCCTAATTGTTGAGAAATAGAGATCAGAGTTTATGATTCCTATTTGTTGGTTACAAGAGTTTTGTAATCAGTTGTTGTTGAGGCTCAGATTTATTTAGTGAAGTTGGGGTTAAATCCTGTAGGGCTGCAGGTCGTGATTTTTTACACCTTTTGAGCCGGGTGTTTTCCACGTAAACATCATTGTGTTCTTTACTTTCTGTTTTACTGCTTCCTTAAAACAAGTCAGTGAAATACGTCAGTCAATCCTTTCGATCGATAAGCAACAGTTACACGAAAATAAAATAATTCGTATGGCACGAACTCTAGCACCTTTGAGTTTCCTTCACAAGCTCTTGTGGATAAGCTCATAAATAGCTTTTCTACATGTTAAAAGCGTAATGTGAGCATCAAGAATGGGGTGGTATGTAGCTACACATTGGAATAGGGGCAGAGCTTCCCTTGGACAAGAGGTTCATCTGAACCCGCTTCATAGGAAAACAATTCTATTTATATACAGTTACAATTATATTTTTTTCGTATATATTGTAGATGTTGAATTCATTTGAGTTAGCATGTATGTTTACTTCTAAATCCACTTAGTGAAAATTCTGGTTCCGCCATTATGCTAAAGAATTCATTCGTCTATCCACATTATAATGCAGAATATATGGCCATGAAAAGGTCTATAGAACAATGAGTTCTCCAACATGCAGCACCACCACCCTAGTTTCCATTTTCGTAGTTTGTTCCAACCTTGTATAGAACAACAATTCATATGCTTATCCCCACGAACTTGAGAGTGAAACTTCACGAAATTCAAACATCTCTATTTTCAAGATGTTTGGCGGAAGTTAGGTTGATAAGAAAGAGTGAGTGAGAAAATGAGACTAATATATAAAGGTTTAATTATAGTGAAATTATTTCTTATTGATCGGTTGATTTGGAGCAAAAAAGATATTTCTATTTTTAGTCATGTATTATTGGTCAATTATTTATTAGTTATACATCCCATAATATTGAACATGATATATAATTAATAAATGACTGTATTTGTTTTTATAGGCTAAAAATCTTATCAAATAAAGGATTAAATTAATAGAAAAATTGTATGACGATAAATAAAATTCCAAATCATTTTTCCGAATGAAAGATTAAAAAGGCGATGAAAAGACACAATCTTTTTGGATTATTAAATAGGAATCCAATTGATAATCTAAAGAAAATATGGGATATACACATTTTTTTGTTCCAATATTTTCCATGAGAATATGTCTCAAGGAAATGGGAAAGGGCTGATGCATATTTCAGTGTGACCAAGAAATTAAAGAGTTAAAAATTATTAAACATTTAAAAAATTTAAAATAAAATTGGTTTCTTGCTAAAGACAAATAAGAATAAAAGGAAGAGTTTGAAAAACTACATTTATTTGAGTGCTTTTTAATCCTTACTATGAATGACTTCTGCTATAAAACAAATATAACATAAATTATTTTATAAATCTATATTCAAGGTAAGAAAGTTATTGATATTCTTGAAAGAACAACAAGGGTTCTTATTTATATCATCGGATTTTGTGTCATGGTATTTATAAGGATTGCTAATTTAAATATTATTTTTGTTCCAATTTATTTGGCAACTTTTACTTTTCAATAATCAAATAGTTTTAGTTTGATGGTGTAGGCATGAAATGTTTAAGTTTGTCGAATTAGATTTATATATTTAGAAACTACATAAAATTAACTATAGGTTACCATAACAAAATTAAAAATATATATGGAAAAAAATTATGATCAAAGATAGGCTTGTTTGAATCCCAAATTGAAATGTGCCACATAAATTAAGTCGGGTTGACTAATTATATCAAAGATACCAATTATAATCAATATAATGTTATCAGATATTTAAAATTCAAATGGTATAAGACTTTTATTTACATGAGACCAATATTCACGCATTGATATCTGCAGCTACCAATATTTTTCACGTACCATATTTTATACATGCCAATTTTTCATGTCTTGGACCTCGAAAAATAACTAGTTATATTTAATATAAGTGAAAGTGAAAGAATGGAGTAATTTTTAAAATAAAGTATTTTTATAAAGATGCTCTACAACAATAAAGGCTTTTAGCAACATTAAATATGTCTTTAGCAGCAATATAAATTATTGCTAGTGCTTTTACGGTCAATTAGTAAATTCACATTGGATCCAATGTCGCTAAAGGTTTAGTAACAATTACAAAGAATGTCCGTAATGATACAAGTTTTTGCCTTTTAAAGGTTTCAATTTTTGTGGCATTTATTTAGAGGCAATAATGTCATGACCCGATACTACTCCCTAATCATAACACAGGGCTTAGCGTTACCAGTGACTTCAAGAAAACCCATAATCTGGTATGAAACTAAGAACATTGAATAAAGTTAGATTAACTAAGCAGAAGCTAAAATCTGAATAATATAATAATGTTTAAAATAAATTTCAGAGTTGCAGTCAAAATGGAAATAATCTAATAAACCATAAAGCTGAACACACTAATTTATCTGACTATCTGAAAGCCTCTATATAAGATAAGTTGTTGGGAAAATTCTCCAACTAACTCTAACTGTCTGAAAACTGAATGACTAAAATAAAGTAAACATAAGTCTTGTCCTCATAAGATGAGGACTTACGAAACATTGTTGCTAAGGTGATACAAGATCATGCTAACAGTGAATTGAATTTTAAGCGTCTAAACCTATTTAATGAAATAATATTGCATAGAAGAAAGTATGCTGTCAGTACTTTAAATATATTGAGCAAGTGAGATCTGCACTATTCTATAATAGAACTGAACATGTCAAACATACAAAACTAAACATGATACTGAGGAATGTAAACTAATGCAATGACCATGTAAATAAACATGTAATTGATAAATACTGTACTGAAAAGGTCAATCCATGATATGAGTCTGAAATGTATAACTGATAAAGACTATGTAAGCAACATGAAATCCAACCTGTAACCCAAGTTTGGAGGGTTTCCAATACATTGCCAAGGGTCTGAACCATGATTGACGTGATCACTCATGTGGCCCTCGGGTAAGGAAGATACTAAAAAATTTTGAGAGCCCATTTAGCCTATGATGGAACGTAGTTCAAGTACATGGGCTTTATTGAAATCTAGTCCAACTCAGTTTAAAGTATTACTCCCTACTAAACATAATTGACAGCTCGATGAGATGACATATCTAAATGTCAACCTATCCATAATCACGATGCCATGCTAGTTGCCATACTACTAGTGAACTTTGATTTTTATTAAAAAATTGATCCATAATCAGTGATGGAATTTCGGATACCATATTAATTGAGAACTTACTTTTTGAAAAGAGTGTTCAAAAGCATTGATGTAATATTTGGATGTCATGTATGTCATGTATCTTATTGTTATAAGCCGAAGCTTCCGATCATGATATAAGAACATATATGTATATGTATATATATATGTATATATATATAGAGAGAGAAAAGACCTAAGATGGATAGAGTAAAATGCATAAGATAACCTAAAGGACTAAGATTTTGAATGACTTTACAAGTCTAGACCTAAATATTAAGAAAAACTCATGAAGATGTTAATAGTTTAATAGTATGTATTACATGAAAAATACTATTTAGACTATACTTTATTTGAAATCACTATGAGGGTCTGCACAACTAATAATTCTAGACTTCACTGATTTTGATGCCTAACACTGAGTGAGAGACACTTTATCTAAAAGCATCCTAAAACATATGAAACTTAAGGACTGAATATTTAATTTCAATGCATGAAGTCCTAGGTAATGACCCTCTGGGTCATTCCCTTGATTTGCGTGCATTTTAGGTACTTCGAGCCTTTCCGCAGTGGCTATAGGTTATTTATGAATTTCCATAACTATCGGTTCAGTGATTGCTTATTCCTCTATTTTAGAGCTTTTATTGTTTAGGATTTATTCTCGAACTAAAACCCCTAGTATATGACCTCAGATGAGAATTTTAATAGCGCCCACAACTCTAGAATGTCGATTTTAGGCTATGTAGACTCTTGGTTTGGGTTCCAAGGCATCCGCGCTCATTTCAAGCTATTGGTTGGAAAAATAAGAAATTAGAAATTTGGGTGTGGGATCCACTCTTTGTCGAAACGACCACGGATGGAAAATATGATTGTGCCATTGTCTCAAAAACATTGAATTTGTGTGGTTACATAGTTTATTTTTGTATTCGAGATTCTGGATGATTCTCGAGGGCTTGATAGAGACTTGAAAGATTTTCCACATCTTAGTTGTCAATATGTGCAACTACTATCTTAATCCAAGGTCCACGATCATGGTACCCTTTGTATGGAAAGTAGTGCCATCACGAGAAGAGATGTTTTGATCACTACACCTTATGTAGTCATTAAGGTAGTGTGATCGTAGGGCATGATTTGCAATCGTAACTCACATGTGCAACCTCAGATAGTGTGTCTGTAGAGGTCGGGCTCGTGATTGCAACTCCTGAGTTCCTAATATGGGTATAAATATACCTTAAATCCTAAATAGTGATATTAAGTGGGATTGAGGCTTTTGGATGATTTGGGAAGCTTGATTATTCGTTATTCCACGATTTTCCTTTGAATTCATGTTAGGATTCCTTCAGTTTCTTGATAAATTCATAGAAATTAGGGATTTGAATTCCTAAACTGTGAGTGTTTATTTAAGACTCGATTTGTGTTATGTTTGTGCTAAACTTTATAAAACAAATTCCTTATTCTTTGAGAGTCCTCATGACAGTTTCAATTTTTGGATTCCAATAAGTAAGGCTTCACTTCTTGACCCAAAATTTGACCTGACTTATTATATGGAAATATGGATCTTATTTTACTCCTAATAATGTATATATTATGATTTTTATCACGTAGCAATATTTCGGAATCATGGAGTGAAGACGAACATTTGGTGGACTATTTAAGGACTTGCGGTTCAGCTTTGAGGTAGGCTTCTGTCTACTATTCTTCACAAGATGATACATGTTATATATATTATATGTGAATTTGATGTTAAGATTTATTATGGATAGAACACCAGGACTTAGTCTTGATTATTGGTTGCTTGGGGAGTCAATGACTTGTTTAACCTATAAGGTGGAATACTTGTTATATTCATAAGATCCTATTGTCTTCTCTGCAGATTGTGCTAATTCATAAAATTTTTATGATATAATTCTATGTTATGGATGTAATTTAAGTGATTGGAAGCGTGGTTAGCATGATTAACCTTATTTAGGCTATTATAACAACCTTGAAACCATAATTTAGGTGGAGTTCACTTAATTGCTCATGATCTAGGTAGAATTCCTATCATTGGTCTAATTATGGCTTATGTACCATCTAGAAATTAATGTAGATACCTAGGCTAGTCCGGGGTAGAAATTGCACAAATATGGAAGTTGAGGATTAGAAGTTGGTTCCTCTGGCCCACCATAGGTCAATACTTGTGTTAGCCCTTGTGGACCTATTTATGCAATTTATAAATAGTTTAGACTATTGAGCCTTTAGTATAAGGTTTTCTATAGATGTGAGATGCCTTTTTGATATTTTATGCCTACTAGATGCGAGTTCCCTTATTGATATATTATAACTCCTAGCTGTGATATGCTTTATTAATATATTCTCTATCCTAGATGTAAGATGCTTTATAAGTAAGATATGCCTTATAGAGATAAATTATGGCCTATAGACATGATATGCCTCATATATATATCCTATGGCTTATAGATAGAAGATGGCTTATGAATATGATTATTGATATGAGTTCTGGATATGTAGTTGGGCCTAAGGACATGATTATGATGTTGTAATTATTTGGAATATATTATTGGGCCCAAGGCCATATCATTATATCGGTTTGACATTTGGGAAGTATTTATTATTATAAAGGATGTAGGTATAGTTCATAGATATATTGATTCTTTGGTTCCATTATTTGTATAGTGGTGATGACATGCATAGATTCGACACATTCATGATCAATAAATTGGTACATAATACAATACTAACAAAAATATGATTCTAGTACTATTTTTCCTAAATAAGGGTTAAAGCCCACTTTTCACGTTAAAAAATGGGATTTCATCATAACAATAATTGCCTATATTAATGAATAACCTATATGTAAAGAGATGAAAAATAATGTTTTAAAGATTTAACCAATATAGATTTCAGTCTGTGATTTGATACTATAAATTACTCTGATCAAGAGAGATTTTGACCCTTTCTACAGTTTTATAATGACTTAGTCCTAAAGTTTACCCCAATCAATAGATTTATGAATTTACACTCTTTGTTGAGATTACCGAGTATGGTTAAATAGGATAGTTCATCCTTAATACTGTCTTAGCCTTATTATGTTAGTTTCTTAGACATGAATAGGATAGTTTATCCTTACTATCTCAGTGGCTTTCTTATATGGTTGTTGGATATTTGGGTGTAGTTTTTTATTTTGTTTATATGTTGTATATATTTGCATTATCATTAGAGCTCAATTGGCTATTGCCTACTGAGTACCATATATTTGGTACCTATACTACACTTTTGTAGCCTGCAGATCATAGTACGAGTTATCATCATTGTTGTGTATATCGTGTAGAGCAGTAATGGTTCGGAGATGTACGATGAGCTCTTAACATCTAGAGTATTACTTCCCTCCCTCTTATGTACTAGACTAATCTCTATGTTGTACTCAGAAATGGTTATATTGGTATATTCATTTACTACCTCATTTTTATAGGGAAATTCATAGAAAATTAATTTCTTGACTTTTTGTCATATATCCTTAATAATATGAGCCTCAATAATATTCTTTTACTCTATTTTCACTAATGGGCGATGTGAGTCTATCGATAGATGTGGATGGTATTTCAGCACGTATTTTGGTGCAATATTGAAATATAGAGTTATAGAAAGATATCGAAGATATTTTGCATCAACCAAAGGATTTAAGGCTAGATCAGGATCCAGTAGTGCTTGTGACTACTTCAGTCCTTTGAGGTTCAACAGTGGGGATCCCAAGTCAAATTATGAATACCTCACAGCCAGGGATGACATTCAATTTATCGAGCAGTCCTCAGACTAATGTTAGGTCTATTGGTGTTTATTAGGGTTCTCTATAAGTTTTTCTCAAGTGGGATAGACATATTCCTATACTATATTCTTCTAAGTCAAACATGGTGCATGGATTTATTACAGGATGAGCATTTTCACTCCGCTTGAAATCAGAGCACTTGACAACAACTGTTTCTTCCTTCTCTTAAGTTATTGAGTATGCAAGGTCCATAAAGAAAGAATGCATTGAGACTTATGGAGGTGGCGGTAAAAGACCATGCAATCAATATAGTACTATAGGTATTTCATTTGGGAGTAAGGATTCTTCTGGAGGAGAACAGCTTCTCTACAGCCCAGTGATTTTATGCGAGTTGCATTTTAGACTATAAGGGGCTCTGAGATTAGTTATGGTGATCCTAGAAGGTAGAGTTCCCATCAAACCTCATAGAATTTTTGGTATGGCTATTTAGGCCATGGTAGCTATTCTACACTTGGAGGGGCAGTATCTCAGAGTATTTCAGAAGCTTGTGTTGGATATGGTGAGATGGGACATTAATTCAGAGAGTGCCCCAGATGCGAGTTGGTAGTTTTGACAGAGTGAGCATGTATTCCTTGATATCCTATAGTTCATGAAGTAGGCTATCACTGTTGGAAGAATGATTATGGTAGTACAGAGTTGCCCTCAACCTCAGTTGGTCATCCATTTGGGCTCAGTTTATGTTAGTCGCTAGGTTAGGGCTTCAGAGTTTGCTATGATTGTAGAAAGCTCTATCACTGGTCTAGAGGGTGTCATCGGTGTAGGATTGCTACTCGTTCAACTCATTCATATCAGCCTCCTAAAGTTATGGCTTCTTTAGTTAGAGATAGTATATTTAGTGACTTTGTTGATGATTTAGTCAGTTCGAGTTTAGAACCATTAAGATATATTCTCCCTTAGATCCATCAGGCATGTAGTTGTGGATTTCCCTATGATAGGTGTGATTTTATTTCCTTGCATTTACCTTTTTCACTTGTGTATTGGGTATTCATTCTTGTTAATAATTATATGCCTTAATGAGTTCATATTAGTTGGTGTGTGTATTTTTATTGAATTTATGATTGTATGAATACCTTTATGGTTTATTTCTTTTAGAAGTAAGTAGAGTAGATTTGTATTAAAATTTTCTCCCCATGGGTGTAGAATTTGGGTTTAAGTCCCATTTATCTTGGCCTATTGGTCTTATTGTGGCCCTTGATTGGTACTTGTTATTGATGTCTATTTTGGTACTGCCTATTCATTATATTGATTCTAATATTGTTGTTGTTATTGATGTTATTATTTTATGTGATTGATCTTCATTGGGTAGTCATTTAGACTAGTGTTACCTTGTTAGTATTTTCCATCCTTGAGGTTCTTAATTTGTGGCTTGAGTATCTATAGTCTTATTTGGGCATTCCTTTTTAATAGAAAGGTGAGGTTAGTTTTTTTCCCCTTTTGTTGGCTATGCTAGAATGATTTTAGAGTGAACCATTGTATTAAAGGTATGATGACCTTCCGTGGTTCTGTTAAGCTTCTAGCGTAGGCAATTTAAATATGTTTCCTGATCTTTAGTTTGGGATTCTTAGTTTTTGCTCTTGGGCTGTGAAGGTCGTTGTATTGGCTATCCTTTTCTATGTAGTTTGATTTTGACCTTGACTAGTTTTGGATTCGTTCTTCTCTTAAAGCTATTTTATCACTCGATAGTGGTTTGATATTGATATTGAGATGTTCTGGATTCATCTATTAGATTTGTTGTATTTATCTCCAAGTGATGGTTTGCTCTTGGTTTTATTGTAGAGATTAGATGCTTCTTTTGAAACACCCTGGGTTTGGTATACTTAGAAATTTTCCTAGATTTTTGGTTTCCTAGACAAGGTATGACTAGGGGGTACAAGTTGTAAGATTTGGTATGATTGGTAAGGTTGGTCCGTACACAACCAGTGATGGTTGGTGAGTTAGATTGGTTTTTGGAAAGGGTATGACTTGGGTTGGTAAGAGTCGTATAGTGGTTGATGGGTTGTATGGTTGGGTTTTCCTCTACTTAATTTGAGACTTAGTAAAGTAACTTGGATTTGAGTATGAGTAGCTCACCATGGGTCATGAGATAAGGTTTGAGTCGTATTATCCTACTTATATGTTGGATAATGTTAACCCTCTTTGTTTTATTATGGGTACGGGTTCAGGGTACTAGTCGTGTCATTGGATAAAACTCGTCTTTTATGGTCATTTGTTGACCAGTGTAGGGGTCTAAGGGAGGTCCAGGATACAAGTGGTGGGTACCACTTATATTGGAGGGTACGACTGGTATGGTATACTCTACCCACCTAGGGGGATTTTATACAGTTAAGTTGAGGGTAATTTAGACATTTTCTCTCTTAACCTATTATAACCCTATGGCTTATATCACACTTGGGACGTTATTTACCCTATTATTATAATCTAAAACACTTAGAAACACTCTCTAATTCTCTCTAAGGGTCTTTGTTAAATAAAGGCTAGGGTTTCATCGATATGAGCAATTTGGGTCTTGTTTGTGTGATTTCTATCCATCATCTTTATAATCTAAGGCAAGATACTTCTCCTTCATTGTTAGTTCCAACTAAAGGCATTATTTATACAATGTTTTCATGGCATGATTATTGTATGGTTTTGGGGTTTTCAAATACGTGTTGGGGTCTTGGTATTAAATGCTTGCTTATGTTTTTTCCATGTTTTAAATTATGCTTTTACATGATTTAATGGTGGTTTGGATAATTGGTTGCATGTGAGTGGGTAATTGTTAATTGGAATTAGTTTTTGAAATATTATGCCCCCAACATATTTGATAAAATGCCTATGATAATGCTTTTACTATATTATTGAACTTTAAATGGAACTATTGCATGGTATGGTTTGATAATGGAACCCTAAATGGTATAAATAATTTGAAAGGGATAAATGGTAAGGTTTAGTAGTTATGGTTATGGTTAATTAAATTCACTTGTTGGGTACATGTGATTCCCCCAAGCAAACTTAATAACGAAACACTTGTGGGGTAGATGGGAATCCTCCAAGTTAACTTGATAATGTAATCTATGGGTACATGGGAATACCTTTACATAAAAAAGTTTTCTAAGGACATTCCTTGGAAGCTATAGTTAGTATGACAATACCACTACACATAGCCTTGGTTGATAATAATGGAATAATGGTTTGGTTGGATGGAAATGGTTTCAATTTAGCAATAATGGCGGGGTGTGATTGCTAACTTTGAAGGTGAAAGTCCAATGGACGAACACTAGAAACTCATGTTAGCCAACATAAGGGGTTGTTCATAGAGACCATATATAATACTATAAGGTAGATGGGAATCCTCTAAGTACACTATACATATGTATCATGGAGAGCGATCGGTATTCAAGAATCCCCTACTCTTATAGTATCATTGGTTCGTGCGACTATATGCACGAAGCTTATTTAGGGGGATATACTGGACCCATATAGCTCGTGGATGGTTCTAGGATGGTTAAGCTACAAATATCCAGGTTAATGATTTCAAATGCATGCTAAAACTGGTTTCCTTTTGTGGCATGTATATATATGTATGGCTGTGTGCATATGATTGGTTTACTTGGTTGTACTAGATGATATTATTTTATCATTATCTTGAGTACCTGCTATTGTTCACCCGCTAATCCATCCTAGGACAGCTGTATCCCCACGCGATGTAGAAATCGGCCATTCTACTCCTCCTGTTTAGTGACCAGATTTTTTAGATCATCTCAGATGGATTGAAGTGCTGAGCTTCTATACTCCAGAAGGCTCTATTTCATATCATGGATATTTTTACATTCTTTAGAATTTCTATGGATATTCATTTTGGTTATGGTTTGGGGCAAGTCCCAATCAAATATTACTTTTCTTTTGGTTAGAGGCTTATGTAACTACTATGAGTTGGAATGATCGAGATCAGTATTGGTGTTAGCATTAGTATTGGCATTGGTAATGGGGCTGATACCATTGAATTGGATTTATGATTATTCCATCCACTTATATCATGTTATGGCTAGGAACTTAGTTATTATTTTTGTTTTTGGCTCATGATTTTGTTTGTTAATTGTTTTTTAGTATGTTCTTGGATGGTTGGACTCATTTGGGTCGGTCTCTGTCATATACCTATCTCAAAGTCTAGATTTATTCAAATACACTATTTTGTAATATGTTCAGAATTCATCCGACTCAGGGTATGTTTAAGGATGGTTGGGCTGGGTATTGGGGGAGGTCCCTGGTCCTGGTTAGACTTAGGATTCCCATTATAACAAGACCCTGAGTTGGTTCATGTCATTTTTCTTCCTGTTATATGGCCTTGGTCTAAATGGGGAGTTAGAGTTGGCAAAAAAAATCTCCATCTTGAGTTGTTTGTTCATTTTTCGATATTGATCTTGACCTTGACATAAGTGTCAGACTTAGTACTTCCTTCCTCTATAAAGTGATTCATGGTTTGTTTGAGTTATGATGGTCCTACTTGGGTGGATTCAGGAAATACCCATTTTCATGTTTGTTCAACCTAATAAGATTTGGTGGAGGGTTTCTCCTTGATAATGTGTGCCTTTGCGTATTCATTACCAAAATGGTTTGTTGGATTGATTAGTTCTTGGATAAGGTTGCATTTTTTCGAGTTGCTAAAGTTTTTGTTATTACTTATGTTATTTGTAGCCTCGGGGTATCATTGAGTATGCTTTGATAGATCATGACCTCCAACAGATATGGAGTTAATTTCCTATGTTCTCAGCCGATGATTTATCCTCTATTGCAATTTTGTTCTTTAGGTATGTTTCAATTTTGGCATGGCATAATTTAGTACAAATATGTCTAATTCGGACAGTATGGTTGATGTTAGTTTTTGACTTTAGTTTGGATTTGTTGGCACAATTTTGGATTTGATGCATTGGAATGGTAATTTGGAAGTTACTATAAAGTTGGAGTATGAATGCCTACCCATCTTCATGATTGGTTTGGGTAGTTGAGATCGAAAGATTCAGCCTTGGAGTTGAGATTTTAGCTTGGAGTTTTAGAGCATGAGTGCAACCTTTGTTTTAGATTTTTTCATTTCAGATTCTATTTATAGGTTTTTACCTATTTGGTCTTCTCGACTACAGATGGATTATAGTTAACAAGTTTTCAGATGATAGCCATGGACTCAGTATTGTTTCTTTCAACTTTGACCTTGGTTCTTTAGCTTTATTTGAGAACTTTGGATGATATAATTAGTGGGAGTAGAATGCTTGAGTTGGATCCCACTTTTTTTATTCTCGGTTGATGGGACATATCGGAACAGATCATTTAGTGATGAGTGCTTATGCCTGGATCTTTTGTGTTTTAGTTTTGGTTTCTATCCAGACTAGTTTTAGCATTGTCATTGACTGCATTATTTGATTATCTCCATTGTATGCCTAGAGATCACCTTATGGTCTTATTCTCATGTTTGCCAAATGGACTTTTAGTAGATTTGCCTCAATTATTTGAGTTTTCTATAATGAGATTACATGGATAGGACTTATGTGATTTTCTCCTGGTTTAGAGTGGATAGTAGGTGTGGATGAGGAAAAGAAGGTTATATCTAGATTTGCAGTCAGTTGTATGACTCATGTCTTGGTTTTCTTTTGGCTTGGATAAGCCTCTATTGATTTGTGTAGGCATCGAGATGGTATCAATGTGTTGTGTTTTCGATTTGCATGCATCAACCTTTATCAGTATAGTTGGAGGCAGTTGGTGGTTGAGGTTGAGTTTTGGCTATTTAGAAGTGATGTAAGAGTGCTGGTTGAAGAAGGGATATCTGTGGAAAAATCCCATGGAAGTGTTCTCTCTTCATGGAAGTTATCTAGGAAGTCATGCTCGGAGCATGCAGTCCTAGTTCCTCATCTTTTTGAGCTTCTATGATCTTTTATCCATTGACTTTCGGGGATGAAAGTCCTTTTAGTAGTGGATATTATAATGACCTTCTAGGTCTTTTTCTGCATTTGCATGCATTTTTAGCATTTTGATCCTTCCTACAGCAGCTACAGGTCATTTACGACTTGCTGAAACCTTTGGTTCGGTGAGTTTGTTTGGATTTTAGGCCTATTTCCATGTTTTGGAGCTTTTGCTGTTTATGATTTTGTCTCGGACCTAAACACCTAGTAGAAAAAGGGCTTTGAATTCCTAAACTTTGAGGTTTGATTTGACACCTGATTTTTCTTCCATTTGTGCAAAACTTTTTAGCACAAATTCCTTATCCTTCGAGGGACCTCATGGCGATTTTAAATTTTTGATTCCATTAGCGTGCCCTGCAAATTCGGTCTTGACCCAAATCTGACCCGACTCATTATATGACAATATGGGTCTTTTTTACTCCTAATAAGGCATAGATTATGATTTTAATAGCGTAGCGGCATTTTGGGATCGTGGAGTGAAGAAAAACATTTGGCGGACGATCCAAGGACTTACAGTTTGGCATTGAGGTAGGCTTCATATTTTCTTCTTCAGAGGATGATGTATGTTATATATATTGCATGTGAATATGAATGTTAAGATTTATTATGGGTAGAACACTAGGACTTAGTCTTGATTATTGAATGCTTGTGCATTATATGAGTTATTTGACCCATAAGATAGATTACTTGTTATATTCCTAGGATCCTATTGTCTTCTCCATAGATTGTGCTAATTCGTAGAATGGTTATGATATGATGCAAGGTCTGGAATGAGATTTAATTCATTGGAAACGTGGTTAGCATAATTAACCTTATTTGGGATATTTTAGCGACCTTGAAATCGTAATTAAGGCGGAGTTAACTTAATTTCTCATGATCTTTGTAGAATTCCGATCTTAGGGATAATTATGGCTTATCTACCATCTAGAAATAAATGTAGATACCTTATCCTAGTCTGTGGTAGAAATTACTTGAATATGCAACTCAAGGATATAGGTTCCTCCGGCCCACCTTAGTCCAAGACTTGTGTTAGCCCTTGTGAACCTATTTACGCATGTTAGACATAGTTGAGATTATTGAACCTCTAGTATAATGTTACTTTCTGACTTGGTTAATAGTGATTATTTTCCACAAATTTTGATTTAGCCTATAGATATGAAATGCCTTATTGATATGGTAGGCCTCCTAGATGTGAGATATCTTATTGATATATTATGCCTCCTAGATGTGAGATACCTTATTGATATATTATGTCTCCTAGATGTGAGATGCCTCATAGGTAAGATATACCTCATAGAGGTGAATTATGGACTATATATGCGATATGCCTCATACATATGCTATGTCTTATATATAGGATATGACTTATGGATATGATTATTGAGATGAGTTTCGGATATGTATCTGGGCCTAAGGCCATGATTATGATGTTATAATTATTTTGAACAAAATTTCGGGCCCAATGCCATGTCATGATATCGATTGGACATTCGGAAAGTGTTTATCCTTGTAAATGATGTTGTAGTTCTTAGATGTATTGATGCTTATGGTTCCATTGTAATAATACCGGTGACGACATGCATATATTTGGTTCATTCCTGATCATTTAATCGGTACATGATACGTTTCCAACTAAAATATGATTCTACTACTATTATTCCTAAATAAGGGTTAAAGGCCACTTTTCACCTTAAAAATGGATTTCTTTATAGCAATAGTTACCTATTTAAATGAATAATTTATGTGTAAAGAAAAGGAAAATGATGTTTTAAAGATTTGACTAAGATCGATCTATGATTTGATATAACTAATTACTCTAGTCAAGACAGATTCCAACCCTTTCTATACTTCTATAATAATTTAGTGCAAAAGTTTACCCGAGCAATGGATTTATTGATTTTCACTTATTTTAGCCATGACTTAAGTCCATGCACCTATTATATTGTATTGACCCTCAAGGCCATTTATTATATTTCTGCTAATTGTTTCTCCTAAAGATTTTCCATAGCTGGCCCAAGTATTTTATTACTTCCTGGGACTGATAGTTTGGTTACCGAGCAATTTGTTTGGTTTATAGAGCCAATTCCTATTTAGAAGTCTTCGCTGGTTCCAAATGACCACAGGGGAGAAACTTTAACAAAATGATCTGGGATGTATATTTTGAGTATGACTGCAGCTTTAAAATATGAATTCGAGGCTGGTAGACCTTTGGTTCGGGTCTCAATGCACCCAAGCTCATTTCAACCTATTGGTCAAAAAGTTAAAAAATTAGAAATTTAGATGTAGGACCCATAATTAGTCAAAATAACCTCAGATAGAAAATCCGACTTTGCCATTGCATTAGGAACATTGAATTTAGTGTTGTTACATAGTTCATTTGCATATATTGGATTTTGGATGAATAGAGGCATCAACAGAAAGTTGAAAAATTTCTAAGTTTCAGCTAATATCTGGTGATAACGATCACACATAGTGTGTTGAGGAGATAGTGCGACTGCAATAAGGCTAATGGTGATAGGATTATCTTCTACTAAGGTTAGACAGTGAAATTGCACACCTGGGTATGTGATTGCAGCACCTGATTACCTAGAAGGGGTATAAATAGACCCCTTAGGTTGTGGACTATTTTCATCCAACCCTTAAGAGCAAAAGTCCTAAATATTGTGATAGCTCAAAATTGAGTTTTGTGGGTGAGTTGGGAGCTTGTTTAAGATCTATTTTTATGATTATCATCCGAATTAAGGCATGATTTTATCCCTTTCTTCGTGGATTTTCATGGTTCTTGATCAAAACCCCAAATATCTTGAGGGGTTGATTATAGCCTCAACTCAGCTTGGTTTTCACCCATTTTGAGGGTTATGATTACTTGAGAATGAATGAACATTGGGTTGGCCTCGGAAATGTGATTTCCATAAGTGGGAACCACGTGGGGTTTTTGATGTCATTTTTGAACAAGAAGCATAAGGGTGCAATATGAGTATCATATTCTTGTATTCATGAGTATATTACGATTTTGATAGCATGACCAAAGTTTGGGGATCATGAATTGAAGTTGGATATTCAGTGAACAATTCGAGGATTTGATGTTTGGCATTGAGGTAGGCTTCTGTCTACTCTTCTTTGTAAGATAATGCGTGTTATATACTCCATGTGAATGTGAATGTTAAGATTAATTATAGGTAGAATGACTTAGTCTTAATTATTAAAGTTTGGAGATTAGATAAGAGATTTGACTCATAAGGTGAAATGCTTATTACACTTTTAGTATCCTAATGACTTCTTCCTAGATTGAACTAATTCATAGAATGGATATGATGTGATGCTAGGTTTGGGATGTGGTTTAAGCATTAGAGGAATAATTAGTGTGATTAACCTTATGTGGATCGTTCTGGTGATCTTGAAATCAATATTTAGGTTGAGTTGACATAATTGCTCATGTTTCTAGGTGATATCATACGATTGATTATAGCTTATGTACCATCAAGAAGCAAATTTAGATATCTTAGCCTAGTATGGGATATAAATTTCCTAAACATGGAATTTAAGGATTAGAAGTGGGTTCTTCTAACCCACCTTAGGCGAAGACTTGTGCTAGACCTTGTGGATTTACTTACTTATGTTACAAATAGTTGAGACAATTGATCCCATAGAATAAGGTTACTCCATGACTTGGTAAATTATGATGACTTTCCCGGGGTTGTGACTGATGCCTTGTAGCTATACTATGATGTTTTAGACTTGATTTATTATATATTCCATCGACGTGAGTGATAATATAAGCATAGACATAGATATGATATATGCCCTATATATGTGATATGCCTTATTGATATTATGCCTCCGAGGTGTGAAATGCCTTATTGATATTATGCCTCCTAGATGTGAGAAGCCTTATTGATATTTTGCCTTCGAGATGTGAGATGCCTTCTCGATATTATGCCTTTTAGATGCGAGATGCCTTATTGATATAATGTATCCTATATGTTAGATGTTTTATTGATATTATGCCTCATAGACGTAATATATTTCCTAGATGATTTATAAATATGATTGATTATGGGTTTCAGATATGTATGTCGGCCGAAGGCTATGACTATGATGTTGTAATTATTCCGGACAGATTATTTGGCCCAAGGTCATGTAATTAGGGGTGGGCATAAATACAAAAAATCCAAACTACCAAACCGAATCGAATTAATTTGGTATTTCCTTTTCAGCTTTTTGGTATTTCAGTTCGGGTTCAGTTTATTTTCTTATAAATTCGGTATTTTGGTTTTTGATTAATAAAGTCACATAAATAGGGTTTTGATTTAAACCAAAAATTATGATATAACTTTAGAGTTTTTAAAATTATTAATTCATTATACATATTAATTATTTAAAAATTTTATCATATCATTACCGAGTGTTGAAGCAGTGAAGCCCTAAGTTTAATGCTAAGTCACTAACGCCTCCCTAGTCTTTATCAGCTATTACCCTTACGGTTGAGAATGGTTTCAAGTCATTGTATACTAGCAGGAGTTCTCTACAAACTAGGATTATGGACTGATCTAGTCTTTCGCACTCATAGACTCAAAGTATCACATGCATAGACATATCAAATTAGTAATAAGCTCGAGTGATTAGTTTCTTTCAATTGTAGATTACTTGAATTGTATTTTAGGCTAACCAATTGAATAACTAACAAGCCAAAGAAATTTGGTGAAAAATTTCTATTTTACATCTAAAAGTTAGTAAAATGATAGGGCAAATGCTTCTTGACATTGCATGCATGTGCAGGAAAGACTACTTGGAGTAGAGACTAGAGAGTGTATATAATAATTATTAATTATGTAAAAGTGGTTCAGTTAATGTAGAATTAAAATTATCATTGTTTATTCAAGTCTCTAAGTGCTAAGTTAATAGCTTAATGCTGATGATTTTAAGAGTAGCTTGTGGCTTAGTGCAATTCTATTTTTGCTTCTTAAATTGTGTATCTTATAATTGTTTTTTCATTGTGTTGTTATTATTAGAATTTGGCCTAGGACTAAAAGCAAAAATTTAAATTATACTACAGAAACTGAACTGAACCGAATTAATATAAATCAAATCGAACCATACATAGTTTCTACACAAAAAAAAAAGCAAGAAAAACACCAACAATTGATCCAAAATATTGAATTCCCACATCTTCGTGTAATGATATCAGTTGGTCATCCGAGAAATGTTTATCCTTGTAAAGGATGTCACTGTAATTTGTTAACATGTTAATGCTTATGGTTTCATTGTGTGAATACTGGTGATGGCATGCACACATTTTTTGTACGTTCATAATAATTGCATTTATGATTTATATGATTCTAATTAGATTGTAATCTTATTATTGTTTTTCCTAAATAAGGGTTAAAGCCCACTTTCAACCGTAAAATGAATTTCTTCATAAGTATAATTGTATGTCTTAATGAATTGCTTGTGTAAAAGATATTATTAATGATGTTTTTAGGATTTGACCGAGACATATTCTAGTCTATGATTTGATACGATGAATAACTCTGGTCATGAGAGATTCCGAAACTTTCTAAACTTTCATAAGATTTAACCCTGAAGTTTACTCTGGGCAATGGACTTAAAAATTTACACTCTTTTAGCCACGACTTGTGTCCATGCACCAATTTTATCTAAATACACATCGCTCCGGTATGGGACAAAAGAAGATGCTGTATTAATGACATAACTTGCGAGTAAAACCAGATGGTTGATTTTAGTATTGATGTTATATATATGTGTTGATGATTATAAAGATACTAATTATATACCCAGCAAGGTCGGAGGATGACAATGATGACATGCTTATATACACAACTAGGCCAGAGGATATTGTGATAATATATAGATACCCAACAAGACCAGAGGATATTGTAATGATGATATTGATACCCAACAAGGACATAAGATGATTATATTGATGTGACTATTTATACATCTACCGATTTGAGTTCGGATAACCCTATGTATGGAAACTATATACCCGATAAAGCAGGAGGATTATTATGATGTTGATGGTTATGATGATGATGGTTATGATGACGATGGTTATGATGAGGATGATTATAACGGAGATAGTTATGATATTGACTTTATGATATTTATACTATACTTTTTATTCATTCTTGGATGCACATTCCCTATCACCAGTTTGTGCCTATATCTATCAACCCATATAGAGGTTTCATAGGTATGGTTAATTGTGACTTGTACTATGTTGTATGTTGTTTAGTATTTCTGAGCGTAGGGAGATAGGGATAAGTGATAGGCTCGGCAAGATATTTGGATGTACAGAGTAAATAGTTACTTGTGTTGTTATTTATATTGCTATTATCATTGTTATGGCTAGTTTATGAAAGATTGGCTATTGATACGGTGTCGAGACTTAAAGTATGATTCTAGTTCTTCTATCTTTTGATATCATTAATATGCATGGTTAATTTATGATTAGACATATGAGACAAATAAAAGAGTTCATCTTTATTTTTGTTGATATTCTTGGCTCTTCTGAGCCATTTCTTTACTCTAGATAATCCTTTACATTAGATAAAGAGATAAAGAAAATTGATGACAAAAGTTATACATATTCGTTCTCCTCTAATTGAACGAAGAGGCACTTCCGGTTTTGTCAGTGCTTGAAATAATTTTGAAATTAGAGTTCGTATATACAAAGTCACACAAAGGGAAGTGATTTAACTATAAAAGAGTTCTAAGGGAAATGATTTAACTATAAGTGAAAGTTATAATGATTTCGAGGTAACTAAAAAAATATAGGCATATATGGAATTATTCAGCCTAATTAATTTGCCCATTTAGATTATATCTAGGTGGAATAATAAGAAAAGATAAGATTCAAAAGAGTTTACCAAAAAAGGATTTTTTTTTAGTATTTTTATATGGATTAGAAACTCTAAGACTATTAGCACTAGTTCCTGCGATGTTTAAGATGCCTTGAAATGCTAGTCGAATGAGTTAGGCTATTCATTGAGTTAACCTTGCTTATATATATATATGTATAACTAGCTATATGTAACTAGGGGATTACCATATATACTTTCCTTCCGTAATTCAAATTATATATCAATCTTGTCCTTGTATACTATTATATATACTTCTTTCATCCTTTATTCATATATTGGCTAGGGATATACGATATGTTTTGAGATTCGTAAGTATGGATAGATAGGATAGTTCATCACTTTCTTAGCCTTATTATGTTAGTCTCTTGGACATGAATATGATAGGCCATCCTTATTATCTCATTAGCTTCCTTATATAGTTGCAGGATATTTGGATGTAGTTTTTCATTCTATTTATATGTTATATGTATATGCCTCATCTTTGGAGCCCAACCAGTAATTGCCTACTAAGTACCACGTGTTTGATACTCATACCACACTTCTACAACCTTTAAATCATAGTACAGGTTATATCCATTGGGCCATGGTTCGGAGACTATAGTGAGCTCCTGACTTGTGAAATATTTCTTTCCTCCATCATACGCAGTAAAATAGTCTGTATATTGTATTCAGAGATACGTTGTATCAGTGTAATTCCCTGCATTTTTATACTATAATTGTATTAGAAGCACTTTTACTTATACCACTAGGTTTTGGGACCATATTATGCATTTGATCTTATATTACATCTATTCCCACCTTCTTTTCTTTATCCATTTGGGTAGTTCATTACTAGCCATTCTGGACTATGAATTTGGCTTGCCTACTGGTGGGTTATAGTAGGTGCCATCATGACTTGAGAAATTGGGTCATAACAAATTGGTTTTGGAGCCTAGGTTCATCGATGAATTAGTACAAGATCTAAGTGTTTATTAGAGTCCTGCGAATTGGTATGGATATGTCCGTAACATATCTTTGGGAGGCTACAGGGACATTTTTAGGAAATTTATTTCTTGATTCCCTATATGTGTCCTTATGGCTATGGGCCTCAAGAACATTCCTTGGCTCTATTCTACCCCAAATGAATGATGCGAGATGGTTGACAAATGTGAACGAGCACTCAACTAATTTTTCTAGAGCTTCAACATAGCTTTAGACTAGAGAGTCAGAGAAAGATGTCTACGACCTTCAACTTTAACCAAAGTATTTAGGGCTAGATTAGGCTCCAGTTTAGCTCATGACTACTACATCCCTTCGATGTTCAGCATTAGGGATACGAGTTATGTTATAGATCCCTCACAGTCATGGATAATATTTTGGTCATCGAGCAGTTCTCAAGCCTAAGTTGGAATTGTTGGTGTTTATGAGTGTTCTTTGACCAACTTCATAGTATGAGATTAGGTTTTTAGATTGGTCCAAGCATATTCTTATGCTATACTTTTTAAAGCATGAGATGGTGCATGGAATTATTAAAGGACTAAAATTGCCACTCCATTTGATGTTGGATCATTTTATAGAAGATGGGTCTTACTTTTATTAGGTTGTTATTATGTGATGGACTTATAGAGAGAATGTATTGATACTCTTGGAGGTGGCAGAAAGAGGTTAGGCCATTAGTATAGTGCTATTGGTATTTTACCTGAGAATGATGATCCTTTTGGTAGAGGCCAACTTTACTTATAACCTATCATCTACTTACAAGTAGCGTTATAGATTATGAGTGGCTCTAAGATTAGTCATGGTGATTATAACATGTAGAGTTCCCATCAGACCTTGCACAATTTTGGTATGGGTTTTCAGGCCATGGTGGCCATTCTGGATTAGAAGGGGCAGTATATCTAAGTATTCTAGGATCTTGTCTTAGTTATGGTAAGATGGAACAATTGCTTAAAGAGTGACCCAAAAATTAGTTGGTAATTAGATAGAGTTACCATATATTCCTTACTAGCCTATAGTTCCTAAGATAGGCTATGATTGCAGAAAGGATGGACATTATATTAGAGGGTACTCTCAGTATCAGTTTGCCAGTAATTTGAGCTTAGTTCATATTTCTCGCAAAGGTTAGAACTGTAGGAGTTAGTTATAACTGTAAGGAGATTGGCTACTGGTCTAAAGAGTATTAGATACTGGTCTTGAAAGTCTCTCCAATACTGAATTTCTATTCTTTTAGCTCATCCAGATCAACCTCATAGTGTTTTTGCACCTTCAGTTAGACATAGTGAGCTTGGTTCTATGGTTGATGTCTTAGTCAGTTGGTCTGAGTTTAGACCCGTTAAGATTTATTCTCTCTTAGACCCGTTAGACTTGTGATAGCTGATTTAACCCTAATAGGTGTGCTTTTATTTCCCACATTTACCATTTCATAATGTGCATTAGGGTTTTCATACCTATTATTGATTATATGCCTTGATGTGTTCATATATTTGCTATTATGTGCCTTGTTATTGTATTCATAATTATATTACAAGTCTATGGATCATTTCCTTTAGTAGTGGATAGAGTAGGTCTATATTGATATCTTTTCCCTATGAGTGTCATATTTTGGTAGAAGTCCTATTTATCTTGGCACATTGTCCTTATTGTGGCCCTTAAATGGTACTTTCTATTGATGTTCATTTTGGTACCACGTATTCATTATATTGATGGTTATATTATTGTTGTTATTGATGTTATTACTTGTTGTTATTAATCCTCCCTAGGTAGCTATTTAGACTAGTTAATGTAGTTAGAATTCTATTTTATATGGTTCATATCCAATGGCTTGAGTTGATATAACCTAATTAGGTTATTTCTTCCTTATAGCAAGGCAAGGTTAACTGTTTTCCCTCTTTTGTTGATGTGTTAGATTGATTGTGGAGTCAATCATGCTATTAAAGGTAAGTTGACCTTTCTATGGTTTTGTATGGTTCTAGAATATACAATTTAGTTATATTGCCCATTCTTAAGTTTCAGATTCTCAAGCTTTCCTCTTGCATTAGGAAGGATTTTACTTTGGTTATCCCTTTCTATATAGCACATTTGTGAGATTGACCAATTTGGGGTCTATTTTTCATTTGTGGCTACTTCATTGCTCGATAGCAGTTTCACATTAACATCGAGATGTCACCGTTTCATGTCTCAGCTTTTTTGGGTTTATCTCCCTATGATTGTTTGCTCTTGTTATAAGTATGGAATTGGATGCTCCGTTCTCACTGGGATGTGGTTCTCACATTAGTGGAGTTAGAGAGACAAGTAATAGTTCTTGCGATCACTTCTTAAGTTGGAAAATTAGAAATTATTTATCTTTAGTTATTTGATTTTTCTTGTGGTGGACTTGGCCTTGATCTTTGTTTTGAGATTTGTATTCTTCTTCTTCGATGATGTGATTCATGGATTGATTGAGTAATGATTGTCCTACTTTGGTGGATTTAGGAAATCCCCATTTCAGAGTTTTTTCGCCCTAATAAGGCTTGGTGGAGTACTTTACATGGATGATATTTGCCAACGAGTATCCTTTGCCAAGATGGAGTGTTCGACTATTTAGTTTCCATCTAAAGTTTTATTTCTCCATGTTGCTAGAGTTCTTTCCTTTACTAGTGTGGTTTGCAGCCTTGGGGAGTTCTTGAGTATGTTTTGGATGGTTCATGTAGCCAATAGATATTGAGTTAATTCTTTGTGATTTCATCCGGTGTTTTTTCTTATGATTTTATTCTCTAGTTATGTTTTGATTTTGGCTCGACATGATTTAGTAAAGATGTGTTTGATTTAGATAGTATGGTCAACATGTGTATTTGGCCTTGGTTTTGATTTGTTAGCATAATTTTGAATTGGACATCTTAGGATGACAATTTGGAAGTTATGATATATTTGGAGTATGAATGCCTACCTGTCTTAAGTTTTGTTTTAGGCAATTAAGATAAAGTAATTTAGCCGTGATGTTGAGATTTTATCTTCGAGTTGAGGGCATGCGTGCAACCTTTGTTTAGATTTGTCTCAATTTGAATTTTATTTATAGGATGGTTGATCCTACTCCGTGGATACTCATTTTGTCTTCTTGACAACAATTGGATGATAGTTGAGAAGTGTTCAGATTATAGCCCATAGAGTCGATATTGGTTCTTTCATCTTTGACCTCTAGTATTCAGTCTACTTTGAGAATTTCGGATGATATCCTCACTGTGAGTAGTACGCTTGAGTTGGATTCTACTTGGTTATTCTCTGTTGACGGGATATCCTAGAGCGGATAATTCATTGATGAGTGGTTATGCCTTGACCTTATGGATTTTAGTTTGATTACTATATGATAACGCTCAATCTACAACTCTCGTGGGAGTGTAAAGCGGTCGATAGCAAATATAGAACCCAACCTGGGTTGGGTGTCGATCCCACAGGGAATAGCTTGGTCAACAAGTAAGCAAAATTAATAGACTTTTGGTGCAAGTCTCGTAAGAAGGGGGGATTGTAATAAGTAACCAAAGTAATGAAATAAAAGCTGAAAATAGCAAAGTAAAAAGAGAGTATTTCGTAGGTTGTGAAACAATGAGAATTGAAGCGTTGGAGTTATGTCCACCTTCTGAGGTATACGTCTCTATTGGCTATGAGTGTGTAGAGTCTTGACATGCAATTGCTTATAGAGAATTGTAGTCGATGGTAAATCCAAGCGTCTCGCGACCTAAACAAGGACTATTTCACTTTAACTCTCGCGAGCTTAAAGCGTGTCTAATGGTACGAATTCTCCAAGAGGTTAGTCCAGTTACGGCACTAGCTTTTTAATAGGAAAGGGTGTCCTACTACCTTGACATTATCTCTTTTCCAGACAAATAACCTTTCTCGCGAACAAGTTAAATGTTAGACTGGCGTATTCTTGCGTTTGCAACCGCAAAGAATGTAGATTAAGATGAAGAGAATAATGATATAAGCAATATACGTGTCTCGAACTCACAAACTCACAGCAATAGATAGTAACTCATTCGGCTTCCATAACCCCAACTAAGAGGTTTAGTTACCCATGAATGCGAAGGATATCACGATTTGCATGGTTGATGGCGTGAGAAGTAGGTGATAGGCGTGTGGTTTTGGTGATTCCCTAGCAAGTAACGATTCTCTTGTTGTGGAATTTAAGAATAGAAGAGTAGATTAGAAGTGTTTGTGGTGGAAGATGAGAGGGATGGAAGAAAATTAATTGTTGAATTAAGTGAAGAATTGAATCTCTCCACTAAGGGAGGAGTTCCTTAAAAATCTCTAGCATGATAGGGTATTTATAATACTCCTATCCTACTCCTACTATGCTAATGAAATAAATAACCAAATCCTACTATACTAATGAAATCCTTGACCCAAATGTACTAGGGTAAGGTTACAATATCATAATCCAAATAGAATAGTGAAATACATAACCTAATTGTATTAGGTTAATGTATCTTTGTAAAAATCCAGCTTTGTGTCTGTAAGTCTCCAAAGTCTTCAGAAATGTTGTTTTAGCCCGGGACAGATTTTCCATGCAGCAGTTTTGGTCCTTAGGCGTGTAGACTTTCTTCCCTTCCTTTGTGAGCTTTCTTTTGCGTCAAGTAAGCCATAAAATGCTGTATTTTGCATCATTTATACCTGAAACTTTACTAATCATGTTCGTTAGCTCATTTATAGGAAAAAGGACTAAAAGTGCATGAAATATATAATTTGTTCTCAAAACTAGGCTAAAATATGGGCAAAATATATTGATATAGGCGTGTAAATTCGCCTATCATCACTATACATACTAGTTTTAGCATTAGCATGGATTGCATTAGAATGGATTACATTCCTTGATTATTTTCATTAGTGCGCCTAGGTAGGCCTTATCGGCTTATTCTCATGTTTGCTGTATGGACTTTTAGCGGATCAACTTCAGTTCTATGAGTTCTCTATGATGAGATTGCATGGACAAGACTCTGGTGACTTTTCCTCATAGTTTGGAATGGATAGAAGGTGTGAAATGGTAAAGAAGGTTATATTTGGATTTGGAGTCGTTTGTATGACACATCGTTTAGCCTTTTTTTGGCTTGGATAAGCCTTTATTGGTTCATGCGTGTATCAAGATTATATATGTGTTGTGGTTTAGATTTGTGTGGATAAGCCTTTTTTGGTTCATTTGAAGACTGGTTGGTTGTTGGAGTTGAGTTTTCATTGTTTGAAAGTAAAGTTAAAGAGCTGGTTAAAAGAGAGACACCTATGGCAAAATCTCTTAGAAGTGTTCTCTCTTCGTGGTGGTTATCTGGGAAGTCATGCTTGAGGCATACGGGTCCAGTACCTTATCCTTTCGAGCATTGTTGTTCTTTCTATCCATTGACTTTCTACGATGAAAGTCCTTTTAGTAGTTGATAGTACAATAACCCTCCAGGTCATTTCTCATTTATGCTAATTTTTCCATTGGAGCTTTTCCATAGCTTCCCCAGGACATTTATGATTTGTTTGCGTTGACACTTCGGTTATTGGGCAGTTTTTTGTTTTTAGAGGTAATTTTTTATTAGAGGTCTTCATTGGCTCCGAATGGCCACTAGGCAAAAACTTCAGAAAAATAATCTTGGATATGAATTTCAACTGCTCCAGCAGCTCTGGAATATTGATTTTCGGCTAGGTATACATTCGGTTCTGTTCCAAATGCACCTAAGCTCATTTTGACCTATTGGTTGGAAGTTGGAAAATTGGAAATTTGGGTGTGGAACCGACATTTGGTTAAAATGACCTCAGATGGAACATCCAACTACACCATCGTAATTGAAATGTCAAATTTAGTGTTGTTACATAGTTGTATAGCCAGCTATATGTAACTATGGTATTGCCGTATACCTCTTCCTTCATTCATTCAGATTATATACCCTTCCTTGGACATGTATATTGTTATATATACTTCCTTCGCCCTTTATTCGTATGTTGTCTAGGGATATAGGTATAGTATTGAGATACTTGAGTATGGCTGGAATAGGATAGTTTATCCTTGATACTTTCTTATCCTTATTATGTTTGTCTTTTGGACATGAATATGATAGGTTATCCTTATTATCTGTTGGCTTCCATATATGGTTTTTGGACATTTGTGTGTAGTTTTCCTTTCTTTTTATATGGTATATGTATATGCATTATATTTGGAACTCAGTCGACAATTGCCTACTGGGTACCACGTGTTTGGTACCCATGCCTACAGATCATAGTATGGGTTTCGTCATTCATGTGTACATCATGTGGAATAACTATAGTTCAGAGACTACAATGAGCTCTTGATGTGTAGAGTATTACTTTCCTTTCTCTTATGCATTAGACTAGTCTCTATGTCTTATTCATAGATAAGTTATATCAGTGTAATTCCCTTGGGTTTTCAATTTTATACACTCATTGTATTAGAAGCTCTTGTACTGATACCACCAAGTTTTGGGACTATGTTATGTATTTGTAACTGCCTAGAAGTTCCCTCTTTCACGTCACATAGTGCTCAGGACTACGAATAGCCCTAAGTTAACCCATCATATCTATTTAGCTTGCAACTTACATAAAAAGTGAAACTAGCATATATAGAAACTCAAGGTAAATGATTTCATAACTTAATGAAAGTCTTTAAATTGGATATCTTAAACAAACTCTTTAATCTTAAAACATGCACAATCCGACAAGCCTCTACTAATGAATAGAGAGCCACTGGGATGGACCCCAGCTGAACTAAAAATAAATGAAAATCAAATAACTAAAGTACTTGCATCACTGAACAAAAGTCTTATAAACTGGGTTCTCATACTATGAGGACTCACCAAAAGTCGGGATGTAGGTGATGATGCCCATAGTCAATTATGCCGTTGGAAATAAGCACCATAAACTAAATTATAAGACAATGTAGCATATAGACATATATTTGGGTTAGTACCTTTGGAATGTACTGAGTATGTTGGGGGTGAATGCATAAGTAAAAACAAAGCTGATATATATATATATATATATATATATATATATATATATATATATATATATGTAAACTTTCAAATATTGCATTCTCAGCGTAAATGACTCACCTTGAACTTGAATAAAATAAGAGACCGCAAGATCTTAAAACATGAATAATGAAGCATGTGAATTAACTTATTGAGCTATAGCACTTAGTTTATAAAGTCCTTACTTTTATTCTTTCTTATGGGAGATTCTTCTAATCGACAAAAACTATGTGAGCTGTCATGAAGTCCAACGTCTTACCCACGTTAGGGAGAGTAGTTCTATCCTTGCCATTGGAATAGAACCGTAATTTAAGTTATCACTATACTTCATCTATATTGGGAATAAGCTTAACCTACGGTGGCTAGTAATTTCCAGGAATTTAGGATACGCCCATCCTCATTCCCTTCTTGGTGATAAATACTACTCCCAGAATACTTATATGCTTAAACTTTAGTAATCCACCTTAAACTAGCATAAGGGTTTATAGGATGAAAACCAGTTATGCTTCTATTTACTTTAAATCATTCAAGATTAACAATTGTAGATTTCTTAGTCTAATCATTAGATCAAAATATCAAGCTTTCTCGAATCATGCAATATTGCATATGAATGGAACTTTAAAAAGCTTAAACTTTCTCATAAACTTAATGCTTCTTCTTGAATCGTGAAACTCTTACTTTCTTTAATAACACTTATGACAATATATAAGGCTCACTACCCATATAGAAATCTTTCATCAGAATCCAAATGAAAGTGATGAAACTCAAATCACAATATCAATCTTATAGTTCAAAGCACGAGTAAATGTAACCTTTATGCATATTTAGTCTTAAAATCACAAGATGAAGGTATACTTCAATACATGAGAATTTAAGGGATGAACCTTAATAAAAAGCATGTAAATTCAATATTAAAATCATGTTTTTTTTGGGCACAAGGATGGAAGATTAATCTTTTTCAGAAACCCCACATACTTGGAATTTCTTGACTTATGAAGAGAGTTTAAACCTTGAGACTAAAAGGTAAATTAGTGAGAGAAACCCTAATCTTTATGTTCTTAAAGATTGGAGAAGAAATGGTGTTGTTAATTGATTGAGGAATGTAGAAAAATAATTCCTCATTCGGGTCTATAGGTTATGGGTTGGAGTTATAAAATGGGAAAGACCAAAAATCCCTTTAACTGAACTTAACTGAAATTGATCGTCAGTCTTTATGAGTCAACCATACGACTCATATGGAGAGGGTACGACTGGGCCTATCAACTCATAAGCTTTGAAGAATGAATAATGGTATACACTAGTCAATATACGAATGGTAACATACAACTCGTTACCTATCTATAGGACTTAGAAACAACCAATCGTATCTTGGACAGAACCTTAGGGAGCCAACAGTAAAGAACTCACGACCCTAGGTATGATTTACTATACATTACTCATATGATGTATGTACGACTCAAGGAAATGAGTTGTATGATGCATTGTGGCTTCCAGATATGGGGTACTACAATATCTTCCCCTTGGAAACATTCTTCCTTGAATGTAGTTCATCTTATATTTGGAGAAAAGATCAACACCTCTACACCAAACTTATAATCAAGCCTATATCTATCATAAGGATCCAATTCTAATGACATATGACTTAAGAATACTTAAATAGACTTAAAGAGAAAGAGTCTGGCTGAAAATAAATATTTACCATCGGTAGGAACTGAGTTAGAGGGAAAGAGATAAGGATACTTAGTCATCATGTCTGCTTTATCTTCCCAAGTGGACCCTTAAACCAATTGGTTTCTCCAAAGAACTTTTACTGATGCTACTTCCTTATTTCGTAGCCTTCAGACCTGCCTATCAAGTATCTCCACAGGAATATCCTCATACAACAAGTTATCTTTGAACCCAATACTCTCTAGGGGAACTATTAAGGATGGGTTTCCTATGAACTTCTTAAGTATCGAAATGTGGAAAACTTGTTGAACCACAGATAACTCTGACAGAAGGTTCAATTCATAAGCAGCCTCTCCTACTCGCTTTATTTTCTCATAGGGACCAAGAAATTGTGGACTCAACTTTTACTTCTTTACAAACCTCATAATACCCTTTATAGGGGACGCCTTCAAGAATACCCAATCACCCACTTCAAACTTGAGCGCTCTCCATCTTATATCAATATACTATTTCTGAAATCTCTGAGTATTTTTTAGTCTCTCACAAATCAACTAAAACTTTTCCATAGCTTTAAGAATAGAGTCCTACCCAATCAAAGCCACTTCACCAACCTCCAACCATCCTATAGGTGATATGCACCTATGCCCATACAATGCTTCAAATGGAGCCATTTGAATGCTAGCATGATAACTATTATTATAAGTGAACTCAATCAAAGGTAGATGGTTATCCCAACTTCCCTTAAAGTCTAAACACCCACCTTCAACATGTCTTCTTAATTTTGAATGGTCCTTTTTGCTTGACCATTTGTTTGAAGATGTAAAGTTGTACTAAGCTTAACTTTTATACCAAGGACTTTCTAAAATGATTGCCAAAACTATGAAGTAAATTGCGTGCCTCTATCTTAAATGATGGAAAAGGGTATCCCATGAGCCTTACATACTCTTGGAATATATTCTAGCATCTTCCACCATATCTGAAGTCTTGACAGTTAGGAAATTAGTTGACTTAGTCATTCAGTATACTATGACCCAAATTGAATTATGCTGACGTCTTGTACGAGGAAACCCTATGATGACATCCATTTTCACTACTTCTCACTTCCAAGTAGGGATACTAATATCTTGTAACAAACCACCCGGTCTCTAGGTTTTGAACTTGAACTTGTTGGTAATTAGGACACTTGGCTACAAACTCAGCTATGTCTCTCTTAATACCATTCCACTAATAAATTTACCATAAGTCGTGGTACATTTTAGTAGCACCTGAATAAATGCATTACCTCAAACCATGAACCTCATCTAGTATCCTTACCCTCAACCCATATACATTTGAAACAGAAAGTCTACCTTGATAGCAAAGTACACCTTCTCTGTCGTGAGAGAATACCTCAACCTTCTGTTGTTGGACTGCTTCAAATGTTTGACTATGTATGAGATCATTCTACTGCTTTTCTTTCACTCTACTACCAAAGATGATTTCAAACTATTCTGGACTACTATTCCCCCATCATCAGTATTGAGCAAACATACTTCCAAATAGGCCAACCTATGCACTTCCTTAGCTAACTCTTGTTCTTTCTCTATTACATAGGACACACTACCATAGACAACCTACTCAGTGCATATGCCACTATGTTGGCCTTACCTAATGATAGAGATAATTCATGTCATAGTCTTTCAACAACTCCAACAACCTTCCCTGACGAATATTTAGCTCCTTTTGAGAAAATACATACTGAAGACATTTATAGTTAGTGAAAACATCAACGTGCACACCATAAAGGTAATGCCACAAAATTTTCAATGCAAAAACCACTGCAGTTAACTCTAAATAGTGAGTTGGGAAATTCTTTTTATGATCCTTAAGTTTCCTAGAGGCATAAGCTATCACTATTCCATTTTGCACCAACACAAAACCTAACCTAACTCTGGAAGCATGACAATACACTATGAATTTGTCTAACCCCTGGTAGAGCTAACAATAGTGTTGATGTCAATCTATCCTTCAAATCATTGAAACTCTTCTCATACTTATTTGACCATATAAACTTCCCTTTTTTAGGTCAGCCCAAGCCATAATGAGGCTATAGAGGAGAACCCTTCAACAAACCTTCTATAATATCCTGCCAAACCCAAAAATATTTGGAAATTTGATGGAGTAATGGGTTTAGGATAGTACTTCACTGCATTATTTTTTGAGGATTTACATGTATACCAACCCCTGAAATAACATGTCCCAAGAAGGTAACAGATTCCAACCAAAATTCATAATTACCAAAGTTTGCATATAATTGACAGTCCTTGAGGGTCTATAATACTATTCTTAAATAGTCTGCATACTTCTCCTCACTCCTGGAATACACCAGTATGTCATCTATAAAAACAATGACAAACATATCTAAGTATTGCTTGAAGACCCTATTCATCAAAACTATAAAGGTTGCAGGAGCATTTGGCAGTCCAAACGACATAACACAAACTTAAAATAGTTATACCTTGTTTGAAAAGCTTTTTTTGGAATGTTTTTCTCCCTGACTTTCAATTGATGGTATCCCTACCTAAGGTCAATCTTGGAAAAACACCGGGTACCTTGAAGTTGGTCGAATAAATTGTCATTTCTAGGAATGGGATACTTGTTCTTGATGGTAACCTTGTTTAGATGTCTATAGTCTATACACATTCAGAGAATGCCATCTTTATTGTGTTCAAAAAGGGTTGGAGAATCCCATACAGAAATACTGGGCCTGATAAAACCTTTATCTAAGAGGTCCTTAAGATTATCCTTTAAATATTTATGTTTGATTGTAGCCATACGATACAGAGGGAAAAAATAGGCTTAGTATCGGGAATAAGATCAATACCGAATTCTATTTCTCTGTCTGGAGGTACCACTAATAGATATTCAGGAAAAAACTCGAGAACCTCATTGACTACCCTAACTGACTGAACAGTCAGGGCTTCAAACTTAGTATCTTTGACTCAAACTAAATAATAGATTGACCCTTTTGACATTAACTTTCTATCCTTAACTTAGGAGATGGAACTACCTTTGGAAGACATAGAATTACCCTTCCATTAAAAAACTGCCTCATTACAAAATTGAAACTTCACCATGCAGGTATGATAATCTATGAATGCATAACATAAATAGAGAAATTGATACCAGAATTATATCAAAGTCTACCATGTCTAACTCTATTAGGACTGATAGTGTGATTTTGTGGAGGACAGCAATATAAAACTTCCTATAGACTTGTCTAGTAACAACTGACTCACCCACTGGGGTAGAAATTGAGAAGGGCTTATAGAGATATTCAGGACCTACCCATAATTTACAACAACCAATGGGGTTACATAAAAGAGATTTGATCTCGGGTCTAACAACACATATACAACAAGGTGAAAGGAACAATCATACCAGTGATAATATCTAGTGAACTCTCCTACACCTGATGGGATTTAAAGAAAAGAACCAATTTTGGCGCTAACCGCCACTGGTACTAGATAATGCACCCTGTGGAGAAACTGGGTGGCCTAACTGAGATGATAGATTTGCAACATAAGTCTGATGGAAAATATCCCTGCTTACCCACTTAGTGTACAAACACTCCTTGATCTTATTTCCTAACTTGCCAATACCATAGCAACCCCCTTTACCCATAATGCACTCATAAGGGTTGTACATGTTAGATAACTGGGCCTCCCAATCTCACTATTCTAAGTCCTATAATTTGAAGTCTTACCCCACTACTCTTCCTGGTCCTAGGTTTAGGGGCACTGTCTAAAGATGGCATAGGAACTAATGAATTACCCTGAAACAATGTCTTCCCCTTCCAGACCTTGGTTGACAATACTCAAACTGTCTAGTTTAAGCTTTTTTATTTCTCTTCCCTCACTTTTTAAATTTTTTTACCTCAATCTGTTAAGAATGAGTCATTGATCGACCAATATACATATCCCAAATTATCATGGCAGTCCTACACTTCTTAACCGTTAAATCAGTCACCCTAGTAACAAACTTACTCATACAATCTCCAGAGTTAGATAACAACTTAGGAGCATACTTAGATAACTAAGTGAACTTAAGTCAGTACTCCTTAACTATCATAGATCACTTATTCAAGTTCATGAGAACTTCTAGTTTAGCCTTCCTTATCTCATGTGGAAAGAACCTGTCCAAAAAAGCATTCGGAAACACTTACCAGCTCATAGATGCTGTATTCTCATCGCTAACTTCCTTTCACATAATAACATAATCATAAGAAACATCCTTCAACCTATAGAATTCCAATACTACACTACTTTATAGTAACATGCACAATCTGAGTAATCTTTCTCACCTCATCAATAAAGAGTTGAGGATCCTCATCCACCTTTGACGACTAGAAGTTAGGTAGATTCATATATATTAAATCCTAAATCTAGGCTTTAGATAAATTACCATTTAGCTAAAGAGGGATTGTTTCCTACTGGTTTCTCTGAACATTAGCATTCACAGCTTGGGTCAATGATTAAAAGGCAACCTAAAATTTAGCATGAGACACATTCTCATTCAATGGGTTTACGTGCAGGGGTGGTTGATCACCATTTATGCCAACTTCAGCTTAGTGGGAAGGCATATTATGTCATATAAAAGCACGAGTTAAGGCAGATAGAGACAACTGTAAGCAAAATAGATCATGAAGAAATAAGGAATTCCTAACTTATTTCATAGACTTACTTATAAATGTGTTGCTCTTCACATTCATGATCAAGACTCTATGTAACGTGAATTATTTGACTTCTTAGGTCTCTTCAATATATTAGGCTCTGATTTCAAGTTTCTAACTCCTCCAAAGTACCCTTTGAACGTCACTCAGTGTTCAAGAGTACAAATAGCCCTAAGCTAACCCATCATATCTATTTATCTTGCAACTCACATAAAAAGTGAACTAATATATATAGATACTAAACGTAAATGATTTCATAGATTAATGAATGTCTTTGACTTGGACATCTTAAGCAAACTCTTTGATCTTAAAACATACATAGTTTAACAAGCCTCTACTACTAACTAGAGAGCTACTGGCATAGGCCCCAGCTTATCTAAAAATAAATGAAAATAAAATAACTAAATTACTTTTATCACTAAACAAAAGTTTTATAAAATAGGTCCTTGAACTATAAGGACTCACCAAAAGTCAGGATGTAGATGATGATGCTCGTAGTCAATTGTACTGCTGGAAATGAGGACTAGAACCTACATTATAAGATAATATAGCACATAGGCATATATGTGGGTCAGTACCTCTTGAATGTCCTGAGTATATGGGGGTTAATGCATAAGTATAAACAAAACTAAATATATATATGTAAACTCTAAAATAATGCATGCTAAGCACAAATGACTCACCTTGAACTTGATAAAATAAGAGACTGCAAGATCTTAAAACATGAATAATAAATCATGTGAATAAACTTAGTGAGCCACAATACTTTGTTTATAAAGTCTTTACTTTAATTCTTTCTTATGGGAGATTCTTTTAACCGACATAGACCATGTAAGTTATCATGAAGTCCAACATCTTAGATACATTAGGGAGAGTCATTTTATCATGTCCATCAGAATAGAACCTTAATTTAAGTTATCTATAGTTTATCAATATTGGGAAAAAACTTAGCCTACAGTGGCTTCTAGTTTTTTGGAATTTAGGATACTTTTATCTGCATTCCCTTACTAGTGTTAAACTCCTAGAATACTTATATGCTCATACTTAAGAAATCCATCTTAAACTAGCATAATTATTTATAGGATGGAAAATAGTTATGCTTCTCCTTACTTTAAATCATAATCAAGCTAAACAATTGTGAATTTTATGTATTATCTTTATATAAAAAGATCAACCTTTGTAAAATCGTATTGTATTGCATATGAATGGAGCTTTAAAAGGCTTAAACTTTATTAATAATATTATGCTTCTTCTTGAATCGTGAAACTCTTACTTTCTTTAATAAAACTTATGACAAAATATCAGGATTAATAACCATAGAAATCTTTCATTAGAATCCAAATCAAAGTAATGAAACTCAAATAACAATATCAGTCTTACAGTTCAAAACATGAGTAGATTTAACCTTTATCAATCTTTATCCTTAAAATCACAAGATAATGATGTACTTCAATACATGAGAATTTAAGGGATGAACCCAAATATAAAACATGGAAATTCAATCTTAAAATCATTCTTTTTTGCACAAGTATGGAAGATTAACCTTGTCCAAAAATCCCACATACCTAGAATTTCTTGAATTATAGACCAGTGTTAGTTGGTGGGATGGTTTTGATCATTGGAATGGGTAATACATAGAGGTGTGAGTCATAAGGGCTTAGTATGAGTTATATCAGGGATCATATGGTGGGCAGTGTTTGATCTTTCTGGTATTTTATTGTGCCAGGGATATGGATTAAGGATATAGATTATATACTATGGTTACAACTTGGTAGGATGAGTTATATATTGGATAGTGTTTGATACAAGGGTTGAGTCTTGTATACGAGTGGTGAATACCAACCGCATAGGAGGGAATAACTTGCATGGATGAGTCGTATCCCTATGATAGGTTTTTAAGTAAGGGTATTTAGGACATTTACCTACTTACTCTAATTAGGACCAATGACTTATAATACACGTTGGAGGTTATTTACCTTATTATTCTATTCATTAACCCTTAAAAACTATTCCTAAATATCGAATAATTCTCTCAAGAGCTTTTGGGGCAAGAAGGCTAGGGTTTTATCTTATGGATTTCTTTGGGGCTAGCTTTGGTGATTTTGTTCCATCAATTCTTCGGTATAAGGCACAATTATCTTCCCTCACTATATTTTCAACTAAAGTCATGGTTTATGTGATTGATTTCATGGTTTTACTATTTCATGATTATGTTTTCAACTATTATTAGGGGTTTTGATATTAAATAGTTGTTTAAGGTTTCCTATGGTTTAAATCATGCTTTTATATGCATTAATGATGGATTTGGTCAATTGGATTACATAGTAATGGTTTAATGGTCTTTTGAATTAGTTTTTGTTATATTATGCCCCCAAGATGTTTGATAAAATATTTATAACGATATGTTTATTGCATTGAATTCTTTTAATGGAACTCTTGCATGTTTTAAACTTGATAAAGGATTTATACATGGTTTAAATGGTTTGAAAAGGCTAAAGGCTAAATGATTATTCTTTGGGATAACATGGAAGTCCCTTAAGTGGATTTAATATTGTAATTAAAAGAGCACCTAAGATCCTATTAACCTAAATGGTTTACCTATGCATATTACTTACAAGCAAGGGGTGGTATAACGATACCACCAATATTGGCCTTGGTTAATAAATGGTAATTGGATTATTTGGACTTGGTATGAATTGGTCATTAAAGGTGAGAAGTGTAGCTAAGTTATGGAAGGTGGTGATCCAGGGGGGACCAAAACCCAAAACTTATATCTACCACTATGAAGGGACTTCAATGACTATGCACGATTGTTACATTTTATATTAAAGAGATATACTAGTCATCACATGGGATATTCCCTGGTCGTGTGGCTACACACACTAGGGACCTTTTAGCAGGGGGAGCTGAACCCATATGCCCCGTGGGTGGTTAGGACGACAAAGCCACATAGCCCAGGTAAAGGTTTTAAGTTTATGCTAAACCCAATCCCTTTTCCTGGATCTTATATATGTATAGTGGTATGCATTATGGATAGTTTTACTTGGTTTTATAACTGGCATTATTTTATCCTCATCCTGAGTTTCATGCTAGAGGTCATTTGCTAACCTCGTCTACTGGCGGCTATATACCCATACTATACAGGAACCAGCCATTCCACTCTTTCTTTTTAGCATGCAAATTCTATATCACCATTTGTATTGAAGTGCTGAGCTTCCATACTTTTAAAAGGCATCATTTCATGTTATGGATTTATTTAGATATATATTTTTTATTTTGGATATTGGTTTTAGCCAAGCTTGGGGCTATGTCCCAACCGAATTGTTTACTCTTTCGGTTAAAGGCTTTATGGTACTCTTGGGGTTGGTATGGATGGGAATGGTATTGGTGTTGGCCTTGGCATTCGAATAATCTGGTGGATTGACATCATTTAATGATATTGTTGGTTGTTCTATCATATTACATTTTGGGATTGATTTTCATATTATGTTTTGATATTCCCTTTGTTTATGGTCTATGGTTTGATTTTGTATGGTGGGAAGTTGGTGAGGTATGGTTGGGTCAGTCACGGTTGTGACCCTATCCCTGAGTCTTATAGAGAACCATTACACTATCTTGTTATATAGTTGAAATTTAACCCATCCAAGGCTGACATAGGTGGTTGGATTAGGTCAATCTTGGTTGGACATAGGATACCCATTACGACAAGGACTGGGGTCGTGTCATGTAAGGTTGTTATTAGAGCTTTATATTTATGGTCAACTGGGAAGTCCATAAAGCCTTGTTGAGTAAAGTCTCTTTTAGGGGTGTGAAGCATGCCACACTTATAAGAGAGAGGCTGCAAGACATTTTGGAATGTTTCAGTTTCTTGGTATTCTATCTTCAAGAATGAGTTCTCAATCCTAGAATCTCTTCTAATCCTTGTTTGTTCACCTTTCAGATTATTCCTCCTAGATCTGGACATAAGGAAATTCTTCCATCCCATCTAGGGATATTGCTGAAGCGGTACATCCTACGTTTGGAGTATATCTTCAATCTCACGGTCCTATTCCTGATGGTGCTAGAGTTCTTTCTATTCTGGCTAGTTCTCCTTAGGTCCCTCAGGGTAAAAAAATGCAGAATTTTGTCAGTATATTTATGTCATTGCCCAATTGGTTGCTACTTAGGATGAGCGGGGTACCACTAGTTTTTTGTCTGCTGAGGCCACAAGGGTTGGTCAATTTATGAAGATGGGTCCTTCAACTATTGTGGTGGTAAAGGTGAAGGAGGAATCACTGGCTTCTTGGATAAGATAAAAAAGAACTTTTGGGTGATGCAGGCTACTAACATAGAGGGGGTTAACTTTGAAGCTGATCAGCTTAAGGATATTTCTTATCAGTGTTATGAGGATTAAAATAGGGATAGAGGTGATATCAAATGGGATGGGTTATGGGAGACCTTTTCTAATGCCTTCATGGATCGTTTCTTTCCTCAAGAGTTGAGGGAAACAATGATGGAGGAGTTTTTAAACCTTAGGTAGGGGAAGATGTCTGTAAAGAAATATGCTCTAAAGTTTAATAAGCTATCAAGTTATGCTTTTGATTTGGTGGTTGATATAAGGTCAAGAAAGATAAAGTTTGCTTCTTGGCTTATTAAAGATTTGATTTGGGATAGAAAGACTGCCTTGCTAATTAAAGATATGGATATTTGGAGATTGACTATTCGTATATAGTAGGTTGAGAATGAGAAGATGAATCAAGAAAAGTTTGGGGATAGGTAAAGAAAATAGACCTGGTTTTTGATTAGGAAGGTACTTAGTGTCAGGGTTATATAGATAGTGGCAAGTGGTAGAAAAAAAGTGGGAGAGTTTGGGCCCTTTTTCTACTAATGCTCCTTATCAGAAGGGAGACAAGCATCATCAAGGTGGTTATAATTCTCGGGCATAGGTTTCCTAATCTTAGGCAAACAAAGGTTAGTTAGCTTTTTTGTGTCCTTTTTATTAGTTCTGTGGTTGTCCTCATCAGGGTTATTATGAGGAAAGAAGGGATAAGTGATTTAAGTGTGAACAAGTAGGCTATTAGCTCAGAGATTATCCAGTCAATAATGTTGCTACAGGAGTGAATAAGATTCATATGGCTTTATCGTCTGCTCCTACACCTGGTGGTGTAACATTAAGTTCTATTACTTCTCCTGGATCTAGTGTTGGTCAGAATAGGTTGTATGCTTTGGCATCCCGATAGAAATCTGAGGTATCACCTGATGTCATTACTGGTATGTGACAGCTTTTCTCTCATGTCATATATTGTTTTCTTGATCCAGGGTCCACTCTTTCTTATGTGACTCTATATGTGGCTATGTCTTTTTTTTTATCCAGAATTTATCTCAAATCCTTTTTCTCTTCCACCCAGATAGGTGACTCTATTATTGCTAAGAAGTCTATATGGGGTGTGTGGTATCTATTGGTAGCAAATAGACCTTGGCGGATATGTTTGAGTTTGATAAGGTAGATTTTGATATAATCTTAGGTATGGATTGGTTGCATTGTTATTATGCTCTGCGAATTTCAGGACCCGCAAGATTATCTTTAAGTTCCCTGGTGAACCGGTTATAAAATAGGAAGGTAGTTTCTTAGCTCCTAGGGGGAGGTTTATTCCTTATCTTAGAGATTAGGGGTTAATCTCTAAGGTTTGTCTTCATCACTTGGTCTGGATTAAATATTCTAACTTGGAAGGTCCTTCTTTGTCTTCGGTCCCTGTGGTTAATGACTTTCTAGAGGTCCTTCCAGATGAACTTCCTGTTGTCTCTCCAGATAGAGAAATAGGGTTTGGTTTTGATTTTTTTCCAGACACTCGTCCACTTTGTATTCCTTAATTTATAATGGATTCGGCTGAGTTGAGGGAACTCAAGAAGAAACTTAAAGATCTTCTAGATAAGGGGTTTATTTGTCGTAGTGTTTCTCCATAGGGTGCGTCGGTTTTGCTTGTGCACTATAAGGATGGTTCCCTTTGTATATGCATTGACTTTAGGAAGTTGAACAAGGTGACGGTCAAGAGCAAGTATCCCCTTCCACGAATAAATGACTTATTTGATCAGTTATAGGGTGCCAAGTTCTTCTTTAAGATAAATCTTTGGTCTGGGTACTTTCCACTTAAGATTAGGGAGGTGGATATCCCTAAGACAACTTTTCATACATGGTATGGACATTTTGAGTTCTTGGTGATGTCATTTAGGTTGACTAATTCTCCAGAAATACGTATAGACTTGATGAACAAGGTGTTCAAGTAATATTTGGATCTCTTTATAATTATGTTTATTGATGAAATTTTGGTTTATTTTTAGAGTGAGGTTGATCATGCTAATCAACACCGTGTGATGTTGCATACCCTAAAGAAACAATAGGAGTATGACAAGTTCACTAAGTGCGAGTTTTGGTTGAATATTTTGACTTTCTTGGGTTATGTTATTTCTACTAAACGGATCGTGGTTGGTCCTCATATGGTTACCATGGGAAAAAGGTAACGTAAACCCATGACTCCATCCAATATCCTAAACTTCTTGGGTTTTGTAGGGTATTATAAGAGGTTTGTGGAAAGCTTTTATTGGTAACTTCTCATTTGGCTATGTTGACTTAAAAAAAGGTTAAGTTTTCTTTGTCAGATGCTTGTGAAGGTAGTTTTGAGAAGTTTAAGTATAAGTTTACTTCAACTCTAATCATGACCTTTATAGTAGGAAATGATAGGTTTGTGGTTTATTGTGATGCATCTCAGGTGGGTGTTGGTTATGTGTTGATGCAACATGGGAAGGTAATTGCTTATGTTTCCAAGAGTTAAAAGTTGCATGGGAGAAATTATCCTACTTGTGATTTAGAGTAGTTTGCGGTTGTGTTTGCTTTGAAAATATGGCGACATTATTTGTATGGTGTTCATGTAGATATCTTTTCTGATCAAAAGAGTCTTCAGTATGCGTTCACTCATAAATAGCTTAATTTCAGACAGAGAAAGTGGCTTGATATTATCAAGGATTATGATATGAGTCTTCACAACCATCCAGGTAAGGCTAATGTGGTTGCTGATGCTCTTAAAAGGTTATCTATGGGGAGTTTCACTCACGTGGAGGAAGGAAAGTAGGAATTGGTGAAGGATATTCACCACTTGGCTACTCTTGGAATTCGTCACTTGGACTTTAGTGATTGTAGTATGACGGTGCAAGAAGTGGTTGGATCATCTTTTCGTGCGGAGATTAAAGATAAGAAAGAGCTAGATCCTATATTGATGAAAAGCAAGGGTGATGTTGATGGGCAAAAGGTTGTGGTGTTTGACATCAGTGGTGATAGTACTCTACCGTACCAAGGGAGGTTTTGTGTTCCTGATATCGACGGGATATGAAAAAGGGTTTTGGTGGAGGCACATAAGTTGCACTATGTTGTTCATCCTGGCTTGACTAAGATGTATTATGATCTCAAGAAGATCTACTAGTGTAATCGCATGAAGAGAGATGTGACTGATTTCATGGTCAAGTGCATGGTCTTTCAGCAGGTTAAGGTTAGAACATGATGCCAGGTGGGTTGTAGTAAGAAATTGATTTGCCCGAATAAAAGTAGAAAGTGATCAATATGGACCTCATTACCATTCTTCCTCGGTCTTGGAATCACTATGATTCAATTTGGATCATCATGGATAGGATGACCAAGTTTATGCATTTCTTACCAGTGCAGACTACCTTTTTGATGAAGGATTATGCGAAGCTGTATCTTCAGGAGATTGTGATGCTGTATGGGCTACCTATTTCGATTATTTCTAATCATGTCGCACAGTTTACATTGCATTTCTGGCGATGCTTCTAGAAAGGGTTGGGGACTAACATTAGTCTGAGTACTATTTTTCATCCACAGTCGGATAGGCAAGCAGACAAAACTATTTACACATTGGAAGATATGCTTTGTGCCTGTGTGATTGACTATGGTTGCAATTTGATGGAGCATCGACCTTTGGTGGAGTTTTCTTACAACAATAGCTATCATTCGAGTATTGATATGGCTTCTTTTGAGGTGTTGTATGGTAGGAGGTGTAGATCTCCTATAGGGTGGTTTATGCTTGGAGAAGAGGACATGTTTGGTCCGAATTGGGTTTATCAATCGATAAAGAAGGTAAAAGTTATTCGGGATAGTCTTAAAGCTGCCCAAAGTCGCCAAAAATCCTATGTAGATTTAGGCATAGAGACTTGGAGTTTGAGGTAGGGGATAAGGTGTTCCTTATGGTATCTCCCATGAAGGAAGGGGTGTGGTTTGGGAAAAAAGGGAAACTTAGTCCTCAGTTCATTGGTCCTTGTGTGATTTTGTGAAAAGTTGGCCATGTTGTTATGAGTGGGATTTTCCATCTATCTTAAGTTTGTTTCATCCGGTCTTTCATGTCTCTATGTTGAGAAAGTGTCTCGGTGATCCTTCCTCGGTTGTTCTATTAGAAGGATTGGGTATTTTGTTTTCTTTGTATTATGAAGAGGTCCCAGTTGAGATTTTTGATAGGCAAGTTCGTCGGTTGTGGACTAAGGATGTGGCTTCAATTAAGGTTCTATGGAAGAACCATAAGGTTGAAGAATCTAGTTGGGAAGTAAAAGAGGACATAAAGTCCAAGTATCCACATTTATTTTTTGCTCCTGGGATTCATGCGGAAGGTATGTGTTCTTGAACACATCTTTATTTTCTGAGCTTGTTAAACGAAAAATTTACATCTTTGCCTCTTTGTTTTGAAAATTATTCAAAGGGATGTTTGATAATGCAAATGACTCTGTGTATGGTTACCCCTACCTTGTCCATCATTCGGGAACCAATGTTCCTAGTGGGGGAGACTGAAACATCCTAGGTTTTGACCCATAGAAAATTTCCTGGAAATCCATTCTACAAACCAAATACTACTCATGGGTACGAGATGTATCATAAGGTATTAGTGGTATGGTCCTGCCGTATATGAACTAGTGATAGTTGGTGATATGATTTTGATCACTAAAATTGGTACGACTTGGAGGTGTGAGTCATAGGTCTTGGTACGAGTCGTATCAATGACTTATATAGTTGGCAGTATTTGATCATCCTAGTATTTTATTTTGCCAAGGATATGATTTATAGGTACAGATCGTATACTGTGGTTATGACTTGGTTGGATGAGTTGTCTATTGGATAGAGTTTGATCCAAGGGTTGAGGCTTGGATACGAGTGGTGGATACGAACTATATAGGAGGATACGACTAATATGGGTTAATCATATTCCTGTGATGTGTTTTTAAGGAATTTAAGTAAGGATATTTTAGACATTTCCATACCTACCCTAATTAGGACCCACAACTTCTAGTATACTTAGGAGGCTATTTACCCTGCTATTCTATTCATTAACACTTAGAAAATATTCCTAAACATCCAATAATTCTCTCCAGAGCTTTTGGGGAAAGAAGGCTAGGGTTTCATCTTATGGATTACTTTGGGGCTTTCTTTGGTGATTTCTTTCAATCAATTCTTCTGTATAAGGCATGATTCTCTTCCCTCATTGTAATTTAAACTAAAGGCAAGGTTTATATGATTTATTTCATGTTTTTTTTATTTCATGATTATAGTTTTCAATGATTATTTGAGGTTTTTATACTAAATGCTTAGTTATGGTTTCCTATGGTTTTAATTATGCTTTTATATGCATTAATGGTGGTTTTGGACAATTAGATTGCGTGGTAATGATTTAATGGTCTTTTGAATTTGTTTTGGTTATATTATGCACCCAAGTTGTTTTATAAAATGCTTATAAAGATATGTTAATGCATTGACTTGTTTTAATGGAACTCTTGCACGTTTTAAACATGATAAAGGATTTATACATGGTTTAAATGGTTTGAAAGGATAAAGGTTAAATGGTTATGTTTGTGTAGAACATGGATGTCCCCTAAGTGGATTTAATATGGTAATTGGAAGGGCACCTAAGGCGCCCTTAACCTAAACTATTTGGCTATAGATATTACTTGCAAGTAAGGGGTGGTATGATGATACCACCCATATTGGCCTTGGTTAATAAATGGTAAATGGATTGTTTGGGCTTGGTTTTAATTTGGAATTAATGGTAGGAAGTGTAGCTAAGACGAGGGAGGTTGCAGTCCCGGGGGGACCAAAACCTGGAACTCATATTTGCCAATAAGAGGAGTCTTCGATGACCACGTGAGAGTGTCATATTTTATTTTAGAGGGATGTACTATTCATCCTATTGGATATTCCTTGATCGTGAGGCTACACGTACTGGGGCCCTTTCAGCAGGAGGAGCTGAACCCTTATAGCTTGTCGATGGTTAAGACGGCAAAGCTCACAGTCCTGGTAAATATATTTATTGCATGTTAAACCTGGTTCCTTTTCCCAGCACTTATATATGTATGGTTGTATGCATTATGGATGGTTTTATTTGGGTTGATAACTAGCATTATTTTATCCTCATCCTGAGTTTCATGCTAGCGGTCATTCACTAACCCCGTTTACTGAATGATGTATACCCATGCTAAGCAAAAATCGACCATTCTCCTCCTTCTTTTAGAATGCGGATTCGGTATCAGCATTTGGACTGAAGTGGTGAGCTTCCATCCTTTCGTAAGGCATCATTTAATGTTATGGATTTCTTTAGAAACTTTCTTTTTATTTTGGATATTGGTTTTTGCCATCGTTTGGAGTTTGTTTCAACCAGATATTTTACTCTTTTGGTTAGAGAATTTTTTGTACTTTTGGCGGTTGTTATGGGAAAGATCGATATTGGTGTCGGTTTTGGCATTGGAATAAGTCGGTGGGCTGACATTATTAGACGATGTTGTTTGTTGTTCCATCATATTACATTTTGGGATTGATAGTCATATTTTGTTATGGTATTCCCTTTGGTTTATGGTCTATGGTTTGATTAGCTATGGTTGGCAGTTGGTGCTATACGGTTGGAGTCGGTTGGGTCAATCACGGTTGTGACCCTATTCTAGAGTCTTACTGAGAACAATAATGATATCTTATTATATGTTTGAAATTCATCCTATTGAAGGCGAACATAGGAGGTTAGGTTGGGTAATAGGGGGAGGTCCCCAGTCCTAGTGTGACTTGGGATGCCTATTATTACAAGGCCTGAGGTCGGGTAGTATCAGAAGTCCTTGAGGAAGTCACCATCACATACACCTCCACTCGATGATGATGATGAAAAGAAGGAGGCAGAGTTTGAGCTTACTTTATATGCTGATGCTCAGGACCCCCAGTCTTTGGAGGGCTCCTGGGACTCTTTTGAATAGGTTGAGCAACAACAGTCATCAGTGGTACCCCAGTCCAAGGAGGGTACAACACATGCTTTCCATGATACACAGCCAGAGCAGACACACACACCTACCCCAGATGCACCTCCCGATGAGAGATATCTTAGGTGGTGTATGGCTAGGATGTGTGAGATATATGTTATTGATACTCGTATTTGGGATCTAGGTAGGCCTACATGTTGTATGTATGTGGAGCGTTGGATCGAATTATCGACACTAGAGTAGTTACCACATCTTTGAGAAGCATTTGACAATTATTGTCTTGGGTGGATGACAAAGCCACTCAGTTCTTATATCTTGGCTATGGTGTGGGTGTTTTATGTATTTTATTGAGCCACTGTAGTCCTCCCCATGCACCATTATCTATGCCTGATTAGTTTTATGTCAGCCATAACTTGATCACACACTAATCAGAGATGTCAAAGTTGATATTAGAAAGGAGACAATACACAGAGTCATGTTTGGCCCAGATTATATTACACCTTTATCAACAACAGAGTGCCACTACAGAATGAGGATCTCACCAATTCATCCTATTATGCAGGATGCTAAGCAAAGAGCTGAGAGGGTTGAGATGTCTAGATAGATAGCCATTTACATTTTACTACAGGGTGAGAAGACTCCAAGGATTTAGGGGCCAACTGTGATCAAGAAGGGCTTGTTTACATTAGAATCCATATTTTGATGGTTACTGATTTGTTACCTCCTTTTTCCCTCTGCTTCAGATAACACATTGTTATGGGAAGGAGATGCATTGGTTGCCTTCTTGATGGTGGGTTATAATATTTATTTTGCTGCCATATGAGGCATATATAGATGATGCGGGTATTGGTATAGACATGGAGATAAGGGAGCAGAGATATGCTCTACATTTGAGTGCTCAGGGTGAGGGGACACAGGCTACTTCTACTTCAGCCTCGGCTTCGACCTCAGAGCCGATTGGTGCATCTATAGAGCATACTCACCCATCCACTAAATCTCATATGACAAGTATGATTATTGTATCCAGTGAGTTTTTTCATTGTCTAACGAAAATCCAGAGAGCTACAACCACTCGGATAAAGGTTGTAGAGATTGATATGACTACCCTCTTTATGCAGATGAGATCTAGGGTCAAGATGAGATTTGAGTAGGCTGAGGCGAGATGGAAGGCTTCTCAGAGAGCTGCACCATTAGAGTTTTATGTAGAGTTTTATAAAAATATTGATGAGCTAGAGTGACGGGCTACATCATGATATACACAGATAGGTGCACCCAATTTTAATTAGATAAGGGAGGATCTTGATATCCTACGTGGAAAGGTATTCTCTTTTACAGAGAGCTGTGTCACAACTGCTCCTTCTATGATACCCTCTGTAGTGTAGATATCACATATGCTTGCCCCAAGATAATTTGACTTCTTCGCGCAGGATGAGGAGGAGGTCCCAGACATGATTTTTTGGAGACTTCATTCATAGATAGACGGAGGTGTGATGCCATAGCAGTGGGTGCTTCAACCAATAGTGCACCACCACCACCACCGCTTCCGCCAACTGTAACGACCCAAGACTATTCCCTAGTCGTTACAAGGTGCTCATGATCCCGAAGGACCACAAGCTAACCTTCTACTGATATCTGTACCTGAGCTCAGCATAATATAATATAATATAATAATTGTAGAAAACTAGCGGAAAACTTGCCATAAGGTTCAAAAAATCTAAAATACTCAAAACTCAAAACTCAAAACTAAACATTGATATATCTATTCGAAAATCCTCTAGATTGTCTAAACTGTGGAGTTAATGGGACATGTCCCCAACTAACTCCGTCTAGTAAAAATAAACTAAATCTGATGCGATAATAAAATAAGGGTCATCCTCGAATGAAGAGGAGTCACTACTACATCTATTGCTATTGACAGGGACTGAGATGCTAAGGGTACTCTGGATCTCGTGTCTCTGAACCTATGGTGTAAAGTAAAACACCATAGTGCAAATACGTCAGTACGTGGGAATGTACTGAGTATGCAAGATGAGGTAAGGATAAATGCAAGGGCTTATGCATGAACAATTAGTTAATTGAATAATCATGAGAGTACTGAATAAGGACATATGCATGAATACACAAACCATAACTGAAATCATCGTGACTCCGAATACTAAAACTTGGGTACTGATTTACTGATGTTTGAACTCACTACTAATACTGAGATACTGAATAATAGAAACTTCTGATATTAATAAATGAGTACTGAAGTTAAGATCAGTCTTATCGATTGACTGATCTCAAAAACTGATGATACTAAATCTACTCATATAAATAACTCAGTTCTGAGCTTGCTACAATTGACTGACTAGATCTGAGATTAAACCTCTCTAACGAATGATCCCTAAATCTACTATCAGTGATAAGAAATTATTATGTTTTAAATAAGACCTATCTAGCAGAAAATCTCTGAATCCGATAATGAGAATAATCAGCTGAACCTGAGACTGAGATCAGGCCTATCTAACGGGTGATCTCGGGATATGATAATGAGAATACTCAACTGAATCAGAGAATGAGATTGGTCCTATCTATCGAGTGATATCTGGATCTATTAGTACTAATACTGATTAACTTTGTGAAAGACCAGGCCTATCTAACGAGTGGTCAATGAATCTATGGAACTATCTGAGTTCCGTACTGAGATAAGTGACTGTATTAGACAATCCTGATTTCTGAGTTCTACTCTGAAGACTGATACTGAAACTACAACTGTGGGAGTTCTCACTTAACCAACATGCCTCAAATTTGAACTGGTGGGGTCCAAGCTATAACCCCAGCTGGAAGGGTTCACTTGTTTTCGTTATCTGACTGAGTTAAGCAAAGTTCACTTGGTGCCATTATCTGATGGAATACTACTGAATCTCGTTATCTGACTGAATGATACTAAGCTCTGACTAGATTACTTGAATGTTACTGAGGACTGAACCGAACACTTGAATACTACTAGATCTAAACTGAGTACTAAACTGAGGCTAGAGTGCTAAGATACTGAGGTTACTTAAATTCTGTAACTGTCTGAGAGTACTAAGTTCTATAACTCACTAATTTTTATGAATCGTCGGTTGACTAAGATTATTAGAGAAAACTGCCACGGTCTCTAGACTAATGCTAATTTGTCGGGTATAAATATCCCCAGGACTTGATAACATAAAAGTAACACATAACTATTCTGGAATAATCAAGACCATGGACACTCATTCACCATCACAATTACTAAAGCATCTCTTCAAGCATTTAAAAATCATAAACATATGATAATATAGGGAGACATGCTATTGGCTCATACTCCTTTCAACAAGGTCTTGCATCAAACACTTAGCATCCATTAAAGAACACATAATGAGGGAACTTCATGCTATTATGTCACAATTCATTCACTAAGGCTTTTCAACAAACACTTGGCATGCATGAGCTTGCACATAATTGGATATTTTTAGTCAACATACTATAAAGGGTAATTCCTTCACATAAGCATTTTATCAAATATATAGGGAGCATGCTTTGATTATTCAATAATTTCTACGCTTAATTATCATTAGCACATCACTTAACAAGCAACTTGAAAAGGGTTTATCATGAACATCACATACTAGGGCCAAAGCTTGAATACCCTGTAATCAAAACATGAATGAAAACTCAATAATAGAATGAACTTCAATTTCAACTAGCATGAATCATGAAAACTCATAAACATAAGATCTTTGAAATTTAGAAAAGGATTCTTGAGCTTCTTGGATGAAAGGGACCCAAGAATCAACATCTGCATACCATAGGACACTCTTTCTTGAAGGATCTTGGAGAGATTCTTGGTTTTTCTTGATTTTTCTTGAAGAAGGGTTTTGATCTTGTTCTTAGGTTTTTGATCTGGAAGGAAACCCTCATTTGATGTTATGGATGAAAAATAAAGACCTCAACTTCGTTCACGATACATATATAAGTGTAAAAAGGGTGGAAAAGACCAAAAAGCCCTTTTTTAAAATGACTTAAAAATACTGAACAGGATTTTCAATGGTAGGAGTGAAGGTCCATTGCTAGTCTGGCAGCTTGTTGGATCATCCATCGTATGTTGGTCAAAAAAAGGCCACACTACCTCAGTTGTGACGGTCTTAGAAATGGTCCATCGCTAGCTTGACGGTCTATCATCTTGGCCATCACACTTGGACCAGAAGAGAGAGTCACTTCCTTAGTTGCGATGGTTTGGGTGATGGTCCATCGCAAGATCGATGGTTCGGTAACCTGTCCGTCATACCTGGGCAGTTCCAACAACTCTTAGTAAAATGGCCATAACTTCCTCATCCGATGTAGGATTTTGATGAAATTGGTATCGACGGAAATATTATTCAATTATATATGTGAAAAAAGTCGATCTTATGGAAATTCTACATGTTTTAAGATATTTTTAACTTGCGAAGTCACTTCTTAATCTTTTAGGGCCGAAAACATTTCTCACTTGGGAAGTCACTTCTCAATTTTGGGGGGTCTTACAATTTCTCCACTTTGGAAACATTCATCCCTGAATGTCGCTTGATATTCTAAGAATACTAACTGATTGAACTTACTTAAGTAACGAGAATATTTGAAACATGACTATGCAACTGGAACTACTGGTATTCTGAGTTCTCATACTGGACATGCATATCTGATGCATAGAATACTCATCTGCAGTTACTCATAATCTGAATTCTCATAATAGACATGCATATCTAATGCATAGATGTGTAACTGAGTTATTCTTATGAATGCATGACTGAATACACTGAAAAGCTAAACTTTTTCTACTGAACATGCATATCTAATGCATAAATTTTTGACTGAACTAACTCTTGAAAGCATGACATGCTATGCAATGATAACTGGTGTTAAATTGGTAAGAAGAGTTTGAACATGAAAATGAATGAGTCTAAGGACATGAAAGAATCATAATATTATGGGGTATCTCCCCCTTGGGATTCTATGTCCTTCTAAAACTACTTTGCTGAAGTACTGGGGTGGTGCACGGGATACCTACAAACTGGGTCATGATTGATCATCTGAGATCTAAAAATAATGCATGAATCATGAGATGAACTTATACTCGCAACTACTATGATACTCTATCTTGGAATATTTACATTCTAGAGATTTCTGATAGCATGATCAGGTGAAGAGATGAAATAACAAACTATAGGAATCTGACTGTTTCACTGCTAAACTAACTTGTTGGCTCTACTAATTAACTCATGATGAAATATAATCCCAATGGGATAAAAGGATCTAACAATGCATATAATAAAGATAAAGGACTCATAACATACCAGAATCTATGTCAGGGAACCGTTCCTGATCATGTTGAGCCTGAAGCGCATAGAGTCTGTTCTAATGTTGACCACTATTGGCACCGAAAGGGGGACCCTGTGGACACAATTCTCTACCCCTCTGAGATAGCACTCTCTATTCTAACATTCTGTGGCTTGTCTTACCATACCCAAAGTACACATCACTATTTTCTTTACACACCCCTAGGTAATTCTTGCCACACTCTCCACAAAGTGGGTAGGTACGAACACCACTAGCACTACTCTATCTTTGGAGCCTGGATCTCCATCATGACCAGAATCCCCAAACCTTAGTTTGGGTACACTAGCTGAGGATGGAGTTGGGACTGGAAATTTCTGACTATGCTGAGAACGACTACCACCGTGTGACCCGGCCTGAGAAAAACTATGGCTACTACTTCTAGCTTTCTTACTCACTCTCTCTCTTTCTTTTATCTTATCTGCCTGAATCTACCATTCATACATCATCAGTCTAGAAAGGTCTATATCCCTATTAATCATAGCAGTCCTAAACTCTTTCAACACCAACCTGAACATACCAGTCACAAACTTACTCATACTCGCTCTAGGGTCGGCTATCAAGTTACAAGAATACTTAGCTAACTGGTTGAACTTAAGACAATACTCCTTCACTATCATGGATCCTTGCATCAGGTACATAAACTTTTCTACCTTAGCTTCTCTCATCTCTAACGGGAAAAACTTATCTAGAAAGGCATCCTAAAACTCCTGCCAAGTCATAGGCGCTGTATCCTCCCCTCTACTCTTCTTCCAAACTACAACCCAGTCATGAGCGATATCCTTCTACCTATAGGATGCTAATTCTACATTCTACATTCTACTCCTCAGAAATATGCATAATTTAGGAGATCTTCTTCACCTCATCTAGATAAAGTTGTAGGTCCTCACCTGCTACTGATCCAAAGAATTTTGGCGGGTTTATTTTTATAAAATCTCTAATTTTGGCTGTGGTTGATCCCCTATTTTTCTAAGATGGGACTGCAGCCTGACGGTTTCCCTGAAAACTAGTGGTCATAGCATGGGCTGGTGCCTGAAAAGCTATTGGAAACTCTGCATGTGACACATTCTCATTCTCATGATTTACTAGTTGAGGTGGCAAGTCATCAAGCCTATGGTTATTGTCTCTATGAAGAGGCATATTATGTAAATAAAAAGGGAAAATAGATCAGACTAAGAACCAACTTGAACTTATGCATACTCGCATGACATGAATACTAAAAGAAGGAAGATTGTTCCTAAAAACATCTTATAGCCTCTTGTATATAAAGATCATGCACAATACACCCATGCATAAGACTCTACTAGATGTGGCTTTTCATACTTCCTAGGACACTATTGAACCTTAGGCTCTGATACGAAGTTTGTAATAACCCAAGACTACCCTTAGTTGTTACACAGTGCTTAAGATCCCGAAGGAGCACAAGCTGACCTTCTACTGATATTTGTACCTGAGCTCTGCATAATATAATATAATAAATGCAAAAAACTGGTGGAAAACTTTCCATAAGGTTCAAAACATATAAAATACTCAAAACTAAAAACTAAATATTGATACATCTATTCGAAAAGCCTTTAGACTATCAGAACTGTAGAGTTAATAGGACATGTCCCTACCTAACTTCGTCTACTAAAAATAAAATAAATCTGATGCGATAACAAAATAAGGATCATCCTTGAATGAAGAGGACTCACTGCTACGTGTACTGCTGTATACTGGGACTGAGATGCTAAGGGTACTATAGATCTTGTGCCTCTGAACCTATGGTATAAAGTAAAACACCATAGCAAAAATACGTCCGTACGTGGAAATGTATTGAGTATGCAAGATGAGGTAAGGCTAAATGCAAGGGTTTATGCATGAATGATTACTTAACTGAATAATCATGAGAGTACTGAATGAGGACATATCCATGAATTAACAAACCATAATTGAAATCATCGTGACTCTGAATACTAAAACTCAATTACTATTTTACTGATGTATGAACTCACTGATAATACTGAGATAATGAACAACTAAAACTTTTGATATTGATAACTGAGTACTAAAGTTGAGATCAGTCCTATTTAGTGAGTTATCTCAAAAACTAATGATACTGAAGCTGATTAATTGAATCTACTTATATCATTAACTAAGATCTAAGCTTGCTATAATTGACTAACTAAATCTGAGATCAAACCTCTTTAATGGATGATCCCTAAATGTACTATCAATGATAAGAAATAAATATGTTTGAAATCAAACCTATCTAGTGGAAGATCTTTGAATTTGATAATGAGAATAGTCAATTGAACCTAAGACTGGGATTAGGCCTATCTAATGGGTGATCTTGGGATCTGATAATGAGAATACTCAACAAAATTTGAGATTGATATCAGGACTATCTAATGGGTGATCTTTAGATCTATTAGTACTGAAATTGATTAACTTTATGAGAGACCAGGTCTATCTATCAGGTGGTCTATGAATCTATAAAACTATCTGAGTTCCGTACAGAGATGGGTGACTGCATCAGATAGTCCTGATTTCTGAGTTCTTCTCTAAAGACTGATACTAAAACTACAACTGTAGGAGTTCTCACTTAATTGACATACCTCAAATATAAACTGTTGGGGTCCAACCTATAACCCCAGCTAGAATGGCGTTAATACCGTGCCATGGGTAAATACCTATACTCTAACCAAGCCTCTTTGACGGGTGACCTTGAAAAGAAAGTCAAGCCTAAGGCAGTATGATAGTCAAGTCTTTATCTAATGGGTGACTCCTGGTCCTGTGCTGGCCACGCAGCCTGGAGTTTAGAGATTGCTACTAACGAATCTACCTCTGTAATGAGAAAACTGGCATTCCAGCACTCGCTCGGTGCTAGCTCCTACTCCTAATTGAAAGACTCTAGATTGATTATTAATTGAATTAAACTAAGATGAATCTGTTACTGATCATATTTCTCTAATGATATGTCTGAGTTAAGATGAGTTCACTTGGTTTCATTATCTAACGAAATACTACTAAATCTCTATCTAACTGAATGATACTGAGCTCTGAATAGATCACTTGATTTCTCTGAATAGATTACTTATTTTTTGCTCTTGGGATTCATATGGAAGGTATGTGTTCTTTAAAACATCATTATTTTTTGAGTTTGTTAAATAAAAGATTTATATCTTTGCCTCTTTCTTTCCAAAATTTGTTAAAGGGATGTTTGATAATGCAAATGACTCTGTGTATGGTTACCCTTACCTTGTCTTTCATTCGGGGACAAATGTTCCAAGTTGGGGAGAATGAAACATCGTGGGTTTTGACCCTTAGAAAATTTCTTGGAAATCTATTCTCCGAACCAAATACGACTCATGGGTACAAGATTCTGATACCCCAAGTTTTCCCATTAGATATTTTTCTCCCAAGTGTGTCGAGTCATTAAAGCCGTTTTATCTTCCCAAGAATCTGTTAAGATCTCGGACAAAAATGTATTGAATTCTGTTCTTTATCATGATTAATATTTTTTAAATGAAATTTCTGGATATGCAACCCGTCATTGCGTAGAACATCGAATAAGCTTTCCATTGATATATGGATCATCCAAAAAGGACACTCGAGCGATGATTTATGATCATTCCGATCTAACCATGAATAGTAGTGAACAATAAATGTGCAGGAAAAAAAATACTGAGGCCATGCAAACTTTAGGGTAAACTTTAAATGATCATAACTCCTTGTAAATTATGATCTGGGTGATATACTATATATTAATAGAAAGATTTGAGAGTCCTCTTTTCAATGAAATTGGTTTCATCCAATTTTTCCATCGGAGCAAAAAGTTATTGTTGATCTACTTTAGCCTATCAAAACAGTCCACCAAAGGACAGATTTGACATTAGTTCATTTTTAAGGGTATTATGGTCATTTCCACTCTAATCCATCTGGGTAAACCATGGATTTAAGTCCATTACGAGAATTCAATAGCTCATTTTTCTCCAAAATTTCCTAAGGCTCAAACCCCAACCCTACTACTCTAAATCTCATTTTTCTATGTCTCCTGATTGAGCTGTATAAATTTCAAATTGATTTGGGATTCGAGTTGATCATGTTAAGGGATTCGAGAAGCACCGTTTATTTTTGTGAATAAAGTTCCGGAGTCGAAAGTTCATATTCATCTTCCATTTTTAGGTATGTGGAGCTTTGAACAAGAATAATTCTTCCGTTCTTGTGCCCGTATCTTTCATTTTTATTATGGATTATTATAAGTTTGGCAAATGAATTTATTTACAATATATCCTACCATGAGATATTGATTATGCATATATGTAAATTGTTCAAGCTTGCCAATTATGATTATTTAATGGATTCATATGGTTTTGTAGGTTGAATTATGTCTAAATAATTCAATTATGAACTTATAAAGATTTGAAATGTATGTTTTGAATCACATGAGTATTTGACTATTTTTGTTCTATGAATTGAGATTTAATATTGGGATTCTTGGTGTTTCTATCAACAATTAATATATTTTGAACATGTATACACATTTTAAGTTCAAGAATGAATTATTGGTATTTCCAAGTATTTTCGAGCCATGTATCAGATTTTGAGCTTCCTTATGATGATCTGAGTTATTGTGTATATTGATATCGAAGTTGCAATGAGTCTTGGTATTTTTTGGATGGTTTTGATGATTTAAATTGTTGGAACTATTATGTATTAAGTCTTCATATCCTTTTCCAAATGTCGAGTCGATTATGGTTCAATGCATTGATACCTGTTGATGTTGAGGAAGATTAAAATATTTTGAGCTAAAATGTGTTGAGTTAGGAATCCACAAATTGATATGATTTGATAAATGAGAAATAGATTTGATTTGGTCTTTATGATAGACCCTTGTGATGTTGTGTTGGATTTCCTAATGCGTTCTAAGCTTGTCGGGGAGTAGTACTTAGCACCAAGAGAGAAATTTGGCATTTCCCCAAACTTATATGCCATCGTAGGGTTGTTTGATGATCATATTATTGGCCAGAGAGCCCGATTGTAATTATTGCAGTTTTAAGGTCGTACTCCCTAGAAAAGAGTATGACGCTCCTGCCAACGGGGGTTTCAAACGTCGGTATTCCACTTAGCTCATGTGCGGTTGTCGGTTATAGGAAACTCCCGTGTCCATAAGATTAAGTTTCTTGAATTATCGAGTCACTCTAAGATTTGAGTCAAAGAGTTGAGATGTTTATGATGTTTTATGGCTATTTATGATGATTATAATTACCTATGATGATTTTTGATGATATAATAATTTATAATGATTTAGGATGATTTATCATAATTTATGATTTATAATGATTTATGTGGATTACGAGATTTTATCATATGAACTATTTATTATGAAATTATGAGAAGTATGATTTGATATAACTCAAGCCAAGTGAGTCATCATTGTCCGTATGCATGTTTTTATGAAATTGATTATACTATTTATATTATTGCATGCACCCCCACATACTCAGTATATTTCAAAGTGCTGACCCACATATTTCCATGGGCTACATTCTTACCAAAATATAGGTACAAGCTGTAGCGCACATATCATGTTCAGCTGGGTCACAGCTCTCGATCGGCAGGTGATTATTCCTTTTGATTCAGGGACTCGAGTTGTTCAAATTTGAGGTGTATTGTATTTTCTGTATTCAGTCGTATTGATTAGGGGTAGTTGGGAGTCATGACCCGGCTATCTTTGGGTAATGCTAGTAGAGGCTTCATAGACAGTCACTAGTAGTCAGTTATTCAGTTTCAGATTTGTATATATATAAGCAGAATTGTGACCGTGTAAATTTACTTTCATGTTGGTCAGACTAAGTTATGGATTGTTTCCAAATTATTCCTTATATTATATATATTTTATTCCGTTGCTTTGGGTTATGCCAGATGAAGGTTAGCTTAGGGTCACTTGTGACCTTAAGCACCGTGTGACGTCTCGGGATCTGATTTCGGAGTGTTACAAGTTTAGTATTAGAGCACAGAGTTCAAATGTCCTAGGGTGTCTATGAAGCTGTGTCTAGTAGAGTCCTGCGGACCGGTACGAAGACATCTGTACTTTTCTTCTAGAGGCTACGAGGCATTTAGGAAAATGTTTCCTTTCTTTCAAGTCGTAGATCGTGCTATGGAAAGGTTCCTTAAGAAATTCATATGGGTTCATATCTTGCATAAATTGGGCCATTTTGCCTTGTTCTAAAATACTGGATATAGTCAAGCGTAAATCCTTATAGATGGTGCTTTCGTAGATAATCTCCTCTGATATTACGAGCTTGTAAGTGAGCTAAAAAAATGATTTCATTAGTTCTCTTGAGTTTCGAAAAATTAAGGTGTCATATATACGTTCTTGAAGAGTGTGCATTAAGCCTATATCAGAAGTATTTTCAGATTTCTCCAAGAATTCATGATGTGATTTCGTATTTTCCTTATCTGTGTACTAATGTTGAGATAGGGTGATTAACTAGTTCTAATTTTCTTTCTTGATTATATTCCTGGGCTTACTAGCAAAGGTTCCATAGCTATCAAGATGTACCCTCATCCCTCTTGAGTCATTCAGTTGAGGTAAAGCGAGACATATATTCTCGGATCCTTGATTATGGTGTACTAGGCTTTTATTTTTTGAAAATATTTTCTAATCATCTTTTGATGAAAACTTGAAGTCTAGTGAAGCCATGTGGGGCTTATTTCGATTCACTAGCATAATTGTTTTGATATCTATTTCCTTTGTCAAAATACAAAACCAAAGTCTAGTGAAGCCGTGTGAGGCTTGTTTTAATTCACTAGCAGCTGGCTGTTTACTCTTTTGTTTTTGCATTGGTTGGAACCGGGGGGTTGGAAATGTGGTGTAAGGCGGTGTTAATAAATTATTATGGCCTAGGCCATGGAATTGTGGATGATTATTGTCTTATAAGGTTTTGGTGGACTAGTATATTTGGGGTATTTGATAGATGGAAATGGTTGTTGAGATTATTGTAAATCGTAGTCAGAGTGAGTTTTTAAGTTTGTATAGCGGCTGATGAGAAAAATGAGTTTAATGATTGAATTGCTACGACGTTAGTGATAGGGAGGAGATTTAGTAGGTTTGAACCGTATGTAGGGGAGCTTAAGTCTATTTGTTTATGATCAAGTGTAATATTATGTGTTGAGGTAGTAGTATGCTTAAGGTGTTATGGGGATTTTTTTAAGTTATTAAATGTTAAGCGGTTAGTGTTATCCTTGATCGGGTAAGTATGAATGATGATATGTGGTATACGATGTAATTGTGAGTTAACTTGGGAATTTTACTGGTTGACGAGGGTTTTAGCTTGAGATGTAATGTTAGTAAAGCACGAAGAAGTTAGTATGGTTTAGCAAAGGTTTGATGTATCCATGGTAAGTGCTAGAATCTAAGCTGCGGAGTGCATGAATTATTGTATGATAACTTTTGAAGTTGTCTAAGTTGGTGGGTATTTGGGAGTTATGTTAAGATTTGGTTTTGTGCTCGCGGGTGTTGTTATGCGGGCAAAGTTATGGATCTTGCGTATGGGTCTATCCTGGGACCCTGGAGTAAAGAGAATACCATGGACTAGAGTTTGTATGGTGATTCGTTGACTCAGAGTGTTGGCTTAAGTCTAAAGGGGAGATAGTAGAAAAAAATTAACTAAGTTAAGATTACGGGATTCAGGTAGGTGTATCGGTGGGTTGCAAGTTGGTGGTGAGAAGGAGTGGTGTTGATCCTATTTTACCCTAGCCTTTTCAATGACTTCAATATTTTCTCATGCCTTATGTTTCATTCCCTCGATCATAATACATGTTCATGCATATCATGGGAAATTATGTATTCTCCTAACTATCGAAATATGGAGTCCCAATTTTTCTAGCGGGCGAAATCAACATTCCATAGGCTATAAACTCCAAACTCAAGTTGTGCGGTTCATAATGCATGTGCTTAAATTTTATTGTACGTTCAAGTTCAGTCCACTGGCAACACCCTTAGCGACCAATAAGATTCAATTTATGTCCTCGTGTCCTTAATCTTTAATCTTGATTCTAGTTGAATTCATGCATTTGATGCCCTAGTTCTCCAACCTCAATAACCGCACCAAGTCATACATAATATCCCTTCATATTCTACCCTTTCATGACTTTTCATTTATCGAGGGAGTATGGATGAACAGTGGTGACGATAGGAGAGAGTGAGCAAGTTTGTGTTGATAAAGATTGTGGCATGTTCATTTTAGCTAAGGTTGCAAGTGTGGAGTAAGCTTGAGGCTAGGATTTTTATGGATGTCATGGTTATTTAAAGCATTTCGTGTTATGTTTGTGAAAGTGGTTGTGTGATGGTTTATCTAGGTTTCTAGGTGGGGACTTATTGAAATGAAGTCTTGTGCATGTCTTAGTTAATTGGAAAACTTCGTGAGTGTTTTCTTAAGAATAGTGCCCCAAAGTCTTCTTAATAAAGGATTGTAGAATTTGAAAAAGGTGTTTTATGGGTGTTGATTAGGAGTGTATACGTAATTATAGAGATAGGATTGAACATCATGTGTATATATATGGACGGAGATTAAAGTTTATATTATCGATAAGTTTTGGTGTCTATGTTGATTTAGTAGTCTAAGCTAAAAGCTCTTGTAAATTGATCTTGCATATCACTCATATATTGTGAGTATATCTCCTGTCTGAGGATATTAGTTGTAAGTCTTAGCCTTGCTATAAGTTGAATTGCGTATATTCCTATTAATAGTTCCCTAAGCTTCAAGACTTGTTGATATGAATATGATGGTTGAAAATGGTGAGTATTAAGTGGATTAGAGTTGATTGAATGGTAATAAGAATTATTTGTGAGATGAGGAATTGTAACAATGTGGATGTGTGTAAATTCATAATTCGGAATGGTGCTATGTTACGGTGTTAGGTGAAGGAATTGGTGACTCCAAATTAAGCTTGAAAATGAGGAGAGAGTTTGGCTTAGTTAGATTTTAATAGCCAAGATTGCAAATTCCTTGTGATAATTATGAATTGAATCAAGTAAGTATGATATTTGGGGAAAATAGTATTGCGGAGAAAGGGTGTGTGAAGCGTATTGATAAGCTTGAAAGTAAGGAGTTGTACTGCGTGGGGTCTAGTACTTTTATTTTGATATAAGACTGATCGACCTATGCTCCGTATTTAAAATTGGGGTCGAGTTATAAATTCTTAGTTCAATATATATATATATTGTTCGGACCATATCCCAAACCCAATTGCTTCCTAGTAGCGTTGAAAGTTCCTTGGAAATATTTTGAATCAGGTCCTAATTGAATGAAAGCATGTCTTGATTCAGTCCGTGCACCTAGAAATTCAACTTGATAGTTATTCCGATGAATTCATATATTTCTTCCATCTTCCGATGTGGTACAATCTCACTACTTGAAGTTTCCTGAGCATAACCATTTCAAGAATGATTTATTTGTGTCAAAGCGCGTTACCGAATTCTATTTAGCCTTTGCTTTTGTTCCCGGCCAAAGTATTAAGGCATGGGTCAATCATAAAGTGTCCCATGTATCAATTAGTATTATTCGGGGAGAACCAATCCCAAGAGGGAGATATTGTGATATCCCGAGTTTTCATATCCTAGATCTTTCATCTCTTTCTTTGTGAATGAGGATTTAAATTGAAGTTAATAATTTTTCCTTCATCCAACTCTTTTAGTAATAGACTCAACTATGTCGTTGTAATTATCATGAGCTTATGCGTCGGAAAGTACTTCAAATCTTAGAAAAATATAAACTTGTTCATCAAGCTATTTTAGTCGCGTATCCTCAATTTTCCTTATCTTCCTAAACCAACGAGCGACATTCGGGGATGAATATTTCCAAGGGGGAGATGATGTTATACCCCGAGTTTTCCCATTAAATATTTTTCTCCCAAATGTGTCGAGTCGTTAAAGCCTTTTTATCTTTCCAAGAGTTTGTTAAGATCTCGGACGAAAATGTGTTGAATTCTGTTATTTAACGTGATTAATAATTTTTCTGTGTGGAATTTTTGGATATGCAACCCTTCATCGTGTAGAGCATCGAATAATCTTTCCAATAATATGTGGATCATCCAAAACGGACACTCGAGCGATGAATTATGATCATTCCGATCTAACTGTGAATAGTGGTGAACAGTAAATGTGTAGGAAAAAAATACCGAGGCTAGGAGAATTTTAGGGTCAACTTCAAATGATCATAACTCCTTGTACGTAATGATATGGGTGAGTTACTATATATCAACAAAAAGATCTGAGAGTCCTCTTTCCAATGAAATTGGTTTCATCCAATTTGTCCATCGGAGCAAAAAGGTATGGTTGATCTACTTCAGCCTATCAAAACAGTCCACCGAAGGACAGATTTGACATTATTTGATTTTTAAGGGTATTTTGGTCGTTCCCACTCCAATACATTCGGGTAGACCAGAGATTTAAGTCCATTAAGAGCATTTAATAGCTCATTTTTCTCCAAAATTTCCTAAAGCTCAAACCGCAACCCTACTACTCCAAATCTCATCCTTCTATGTCTCTTGACTGAACCGTAGAAATTTCAAATTGATTTGGAATTCGAGTTGATCATGTTAAGGGCTTCGAGAAGCACCCTTTATTTTCGTGAATAAAGTTCAGGAGTCAGAAGTTCATATTCAACTTTCATTTTTAGGTATGTGGGGCTTTGAACAAGAATAATTCTTCCTTTCTTGTGCATGTATCTTTAATTTTTATTATGGATTATTATGAGTTTGGCAAATGAATTTATTTTCAAGATATCCTACAATGAGATTTTGATTATGTATGTATGTAAATTGTTCAAGCTTGCCAATTATGATTATTTAATGGATTCATATGGTTCTGTAAGTTGAATTATGTCTAAATAATTCGATTATGAACTTATAAAGATTTGAATTGTAAGTTTTGAATCACATGAGTATTTGACTATTTTTGCTCTATGAATTGAGATTTAATATTGGGATTCTTGGTGTTTCTATCAAGAATTGATATATTATGAACATGTATCCACGTTTTAAGTTCAAGAATGAATTATTGGTATTTCCAAGTGCTTTTGAGCCATGTGTCAAATTTTGAGCTTCCTTATGACGATTTGAGTTATTGAGTATATTTACATTGAAGTTTCAATGAGTCTTGGTATTTTACGAATGGGTTTGATGAGTTAGATTGTTGAAACTATTACGTATTGAGTCTTCATATATGCTTGTCAAAATGTCGAGTCGGTTACGGTTCAATGCATTGATACCTTGTTGATGTTGAGGAAGATTAAAATGTTTTGTGCTAAAATGTGTTGAGTTAGGAATACACAAATTGATATGATTTGATAAGTGAGAAAGAGATTTGATTTGGTCTTTATGATAGACCCTTGTGATGTTGTGGTGGATTTTCTAACTCATTCTGAGCTTGTCGGGGAGTAGTACTTAGCACCGAGATGGAAATTTGGTATTTACCCAAACCTATGTGCCACCGTAGGGTTGTTTGATGATGATATTATTGGCGAGAGAGCCCGATTGTGATTATTGCAATTTTAAGGTCATACTCCCTGGCAAAGAGTATGACGCTCCCGCCAATGAGGGTTTCAAACGTTGGTATTCCACGTAGCTCGCATGGGGTTGTCGGTTATAGTAAACTCCCGTGTCCATAAGATTAAGTTTCTTGAATTACTGAGTCACTCCGAGATTTGAGTCAAAGAGTTGAGATGTTTATGATGTTTTATGGTCATTTATGATGATTTATAATTACTTATGATGATTTTTGATGATATGATAATTTATGATGATTTAGGATGATTTATCTTAATTTATGATTTATAATGATTTAGGTGGATTACGAGATTTTATCATATGAACTGTTTATTATGAAATTACAAAAAGTATGATTTGATATAACTCAAGCCAAGTGAGTCATCATTGTCCGTATGCATGTTTTCATGAAATTGATTATACTATTTATATTGTTGCATGCACCCCCACATACTCAGTACATTTTAAAGTGCTGACCCACATATTTCCATGGGCTACATTCTTATCAAAATATAGGTACAAGCTATAGCGCACATATCATGTTCAGCTGGGTCGCAGCTCTCGATCGGCAGGTGATTAGTCCTTTTGATTTAGGGACTTGAGTTGTTCAGATTTGAGGTGCATTGTATTTTCTATATTCAGTCATATTAAGTAGGGGTAGTTGGGAGTCATGACCCAGCTATATTTGGTCAATGCTAGTAGAGGCTTCATAGACAATCACTAGTAGTCAGTGTATTCAATTTCAAATTTGTATATATATAAGCAGAATTGTGACCATCTAAATTTACTTTCATGTTGTTCTGACTAAGTTATGGATTGTTTTCACATTATTCCTTCTATTTTATGTATTTTATTTAGTTGCTTTGGGTTATGCCAGATGAAGGGTTAGCTTGGGGTCACTTGTGACCATAAGCACCGTGTGACATCTTGGGATCCAATTTTAGGGCGTTACAAAGATGTTTCCTTGGGTATTAGTGGTATGGTCCTGCTATATATGGACTATTGTTAGTTAGTGATAGGGTATTGATCACTAAAATTGATATGATTTAGAAGTATGAGTCGTAAGGGCTTGGTACGAGTCGTATCAATGACTTATATGGTTGTCATTGTTTGATCATCCTAGAATTTTATTCTACTAGGGATATGAGTTATGGGTACAGATTGTATACTATGGTTACGACTTGGTTGGATGAGTTGTATATTGGATAATGTTTGATCCACCTATTGAGTCTTGGATATGAGTGATGGATACGAATTGTATAGAAGGGTATGACTTGTATGGGTCAATTGCATCCCTGTGATGGGTTTTTAAGAAATTTAAGTGAGGGATTTTGATAATTTCATTAACTACCCTAATTAGGACGCATAACTTCTAATACACTTAGGAGGTTATTTACCTTATTATTCTATTCATTTACATTTAGAAAATATTCATAAACATCCAATAATTTTCCCCAGATTTTTTGGGGCAAGAAGGCTAGGGTTTCATCTTATGAATTGCTTTGGGGCTTTCTTTGGTGATATCTTTCAATCAATTCTTCAGTATAAGGCATGATTCTCTTCCCTCGTAGTAATTTAAACTAATGGCATGGTTTATATGATTGATTTCATGTTTTTCCTATTTGTTGATTATGGTTTTCAACTATTATTGGAGGTTTTTATATTGAATGCTTGGTTATGGTTTCCTATGGTTTTAATTATGCTTTTATATGCATTAATGGTGGTTTTGGACAATTAGATTTCGTGGTAATGATTTAATGGTCTATGGAATTTGTTTTGATTATATTATGCATCCAAGGTGTTTGATAAAATGCTTATAAAGATATGTTAATTGCATTGAATTCTTTTAATGGAACTCTTGCACGTTTTAAACATGATAAAGGATTTATACATGGTTTAAATGGTTTGAAAGGATAAATTTAAAATGGTTATGCTTGTGGAGAACATGGATGTCCCCCAAGTGGATTTAGTATGGTAATTATAAGGGCACCTAAGGTTCCCTTAACCTAAACTATTTGGCTATGGATATTACTTGCAAGTAAGGGATGGTATGATGATTTATGACGATGCCACCCATATTGTCCTTGTTTAATAGATGATAAATGGATTGTTTGGACTTGGTTTTAATTTAGCATTAATGGTGGAGGTGTAGCAAAGATGTGGGAGGTTGCGGTCCCTGGGGGACTAAAACCTGAAACTCATATTTGTCGATATGAGTTGTATTTAATGACTATGTGCGAGTGTCATATTTTATTTTGGAGGGATATACTAGTCATCCTATGGTATATTCCTTGGTCGTGAGGCTACACATACTGGGGCCCTTTTAGCAGGAGGAGTTGAACCCATAGGCTCATCGATGGCTAGGACGGCAAAGCTCACAACCTAAGTAAATGTTTTTAGTGCATGCTAAACGCGGTTCCTTTTAGAAGCACTTATATATGTATGGTTTTATGAATTATGGATGGTTTTACTTAGGTTTATTATTGGCATTATTTTATCCTCATCCTAAGTTTCATTCTAGTGGTCAGTCGCTAACCCCATCTACTGAAGGATGTATGCCCATGCTATGCAAAAACCGACCATTCTATTCCTTCTTTTATCACGCGGATTTAGTATCAACATTTGGTTTGAATTGGTGAGCTTCCATCCTTTTGTAAGGCATTATTTCATGTTATGGATTTCTTTAGAAACTTTTCTTTTATTTTTGATATTGGTTTTGGCCATGGTTGGGGGCATGTCTCAATCAGATATTTTACTCTTTCGGTTAGAGGCGCGGTTATTATGGGCAAGATCGATATTGGTGCCGGTCATGGCACTAGAATAAGTCAGTGGGATGACATCATTAGACGATGTTTCTTATTGTTCCATCGTATTACATTTTAGGATTGATAGTCATATTTTGTTGTGGTATTGCCTTTGGTTTATGGTCTATGGTTTGGTTTGGTATGGTTGGAAGTTGGTGCGGTACGGTTGGAGTCGGTTGGGTCAATCACGGTTGTGACCCTATCCTAGAGTCTTAATGAGAACAATAATGTTATCTTGTTATATGTTTGAAATTTATTCCATCAAAGGCTGACATAAGTAGTTAGGTTGGGTAACAGAGGGAGGTCACCAGTCCTGGTATGACTTGGGATGCCAATTATGACAAGGACTGAGTTCGGGTCATGTTAGAAGTCTATGAGGAAGTCACCACCATATACACCTCCACCCGATGATAATGATGATAAGAAGAAGGCAGAGTTTGACCCTACTCCATATGCTGATGCTCAGGACCCCTAGTCTAAGGAGGGGTCCTGAGATTCTTCTTAATAGGTTGGGAAGGAGCAGTTATCAGTGGTACCCCAGTCTGAGGAGTATACAACACATGCTTCTTATGATACACAACCAGAGCAGACACCCAGACCTACCCTAGATGCACCTCCCGAGGAGAGATATCTTTTGTTGTGTATGGCTAGGATATGTGAGATATATGATATTGATACTAGTATTTGGGAGCTAGGAAGGCCTACATGTTGTTTTTATGTGGAGCATTGGATTGACTTATTGAGGCTGGAGTAGTAACCATAGCTTTGAGAAGCATTTGACAGGTATTGTCTTGGGTAGATGACTAGGCCACTCAGTTCTTATATCTGGGCTATGGTGCGGGTGTTTTATGCATCTTATTAAGCCACCGTAGTCCTCCCCATGTGCCATCATCTAGGCTTGATCAGTTTAACAACATCAATAACTTGATCATACGCTAATCAGAGAGGTCAGAGTTGATATTAGAAAGGAGACAATACGCAGAGTCATGTTTGGCCCAAATTATATTACACCTTTATCAATTGAAGAGTGTGACCACAAAATAAGAATCGCACCAGATCATCCTATTATGTAAGATGCTAAGCAAGGACCTGAGAGGGTTAAGATGTCTAGGTAGATAGCATTTACTCTTTACTACAGGGTCAGAAGGCTCCAATGATTTAGGGGCCAGCTGTGATCAAGAAGGTCTTGTTTACATTAGAAGCCATATTTTGGTGATTATTGATTTGTTACCGCCTTTTCCCACTGCTTCAAATAACACATTTATGTAGGAAAGAGCTGCATTGGTATCCTGCTTGATGGCTGGTTATGATATTTATTTTTATGCCATATGAAGCATAATTAGATGATGAAGCTATTGGTATAGATATGAAGATAAGGGAGCAGAGAGATGCTCTACATTTGAGTACTCAGGCCGAGGGGACACTTTGACCTTACAGCCGATTGGAGCATCTATAGAGCATACTCACCCATCCACTAAATGTCATATGACATGTATGATTATTGTATCCAGTGAATTTTTTTCATAGCCTAAATAAGATCCAGAGAGCTACAACCACTCGAATGAAGGTTGTAGAGATCTATATGACTACCCTCTTTATGCAAATGTGATCAAGGGTTAGGATGAGATTTGAGCAAGCTGAGTCAAGGTGGAGGGATTTTCGGAGAGATGCACTGTTAGAGCTGCATGCAGAGTTTCAAAAATGGATTGATGAGCTAGAGTGATGGGCTATATCCTGATATACAGAGATAGGTGCACCCGATTCCTTCTATGATACCCCCTGTAGTGTACATATCACATATGCTTGCACCGAGATAATTTGAATTCTTTGAAGAGAATGATGAGGAGGTCCCAACAGTTGGGACAAAGAGAGGTTACTTGCACGATTTGTAGGATCTTATTATGACTGAGGAGGAGGCCCTTAAAAAATCTAGACATGATTTTTTGGAGACTTTATTCATTGATAGGTAGAGGAGTTATTCTATAGTAATGGGTTCATCATCAAGTAGTGCACTACTACCACCACCGCCTTTGCCAGTTGTAATGACCTGAGACTACCCCTAGTCGTTACACGGTGCTCATGATCCTGAAAGGCCACAAACTAACCTTCTACTGATATCTATACCTGAGCTCTGCATAACATAATATAATAAATGTGGAGAACTGGTGGAAAACTTGCCTAAAGGTTCAAAACATCTAAAATACTCAAAAATAAAAACTGAATCCTGATACATCTGTCCAAAAAGCCTCTTGACTGTCTGAACTACGGAGTTGATGGGACATGTCCAAACTAACTCCGCCTACTAAAAATAAACTAAATCTAATTCGATAATAAAATAAGGATCATCCTCAAATGAATAGGACTCACAACTACGTCTACTGTGGCTGACTGGGACTAAGCTACTAAGGGTACTCTGGATCTCGTGCCTCAGAACCTATGGTGTAAAGTAAAACACCATAGCACAAATGCATCAATATGTGGGAATTTACTGAGTATACAAGATGAGGTAAGGCTAAATGCAAGGGCTTATGCATGAACTATTAGTTAACTGAATAATCATGGGAGTACTGAATAAGGACATATGCATGAATGAACAAACCATAATTGAAATCATTGTGACTCTGAATACTAAAACTCAAGTACTATTTTACTGACGTATGAACTCACTAGTAATACTTAGATAATGAACAACTAAAACTTATGATATTGATAACTGAGTACAGAAGTTGAGATCAGTCCTATCTCGCAAGTGATCTCGGAAACTGATGATACCGAAGCTGATTAACTGAATTTGCTTATATCAATAACTAAGTTTTAAGCTTGCTAAAATTGACTGACTAAATTTGAGATCAAACCTCTCTAATGGATGATCCCTGAATCTACTATCAATGATAAAAAATGATTAGGTTTCAAATTAGACCTATCTAGCCGAAGATCTCTGAATGCGATAATGAGAATAAGCAACTGAACTTGAGACTAAGATCAGGCCTATCTAATAGGTGATCTTGGGATATGATAATGAGAATACTCAACTGAATCTTAAACTAAGATTAGGTTTATCTAACAGGTGATCTACAGATCTATTAGTACTGATACTGACTAATTTTATGAGAGACCAGGCCTATCTAGTGGGTGTTCCATGAATCTTTAAAACTATCTGAGTTCTGTACTAAGATTGGTGACTGTATCAGACAATCCTAATTTCTGAGTTCTACTCTGAAGACTGATACTGAAAATGTAACTATGGGAGTTCTCACTTAACCAATATGCCTCAAATCTAAACTGGTGGGGTCCAACCTATAACCCAAGGTGGAAGGGTGTCAATACTGTGCCACAGGTAAAGACCTCTGCTCTGGTCAAGCCTCTCTGACGTGTGACCATGAACAGGAAGTTAAGCCTAAGGAAGTATGATAGTCAAGCCTTTATCTAACAGGTGACTCCTGGTCTTGTGATGGCTTTGCATCCTGGAGTTCAAGGATTGCTGCTAACGACCTTACCTTTCTAATGGGAAATCTATCATTCCTGCATTCACTCGATCCTAGCTCCTACTCCCAACTGAACAACTCTGGACTAATTCTTAACTTAATTTAAACTGAGCTGAATCTATTACTGATCATATTTTTTGAATGATCTGATTGAGTTAATCTGAGTTCACTTGGTTCCATTGTCTGATGAAATACTACTGAATCTCATTATCTGACAGAATGATACTGAGCTCTGAATTAATCACTTGAATACTCTAAATTGATTATTTATTTTCTTCTCCTGCGATTCATGTGGAAAGTATGTGTTCTAGAACACATCTTTATTTTCTGAGTTTGTTAAACAAAAGATTTACATATTTGCCTCTTATTTTTCAAAATTTGTTAAAGAGATGTTTGATAATGCCAATAAATCTGTGTATGGTTACCTCTACCTTGTCCATTATTCAAGGATGAATTTTCCTAGTGGGGGATAATGAAACATCATGGGTTTTGACCCTTAGAAAATTTCCTGGAATTCCATTCTCTGAACCAAATATGACTCATAGGTATGAGATATATCCTGGGGTATTAGTGGTATGGTCCTGCCTTATACAAACTAGTGTCAGTTGGTGATATAGTTTTGATCACTAATATTGGTATGACTTAGAGGTGTGAGTTGTAAAGGCTTGGTACTAGTAGTATCAATGACTTATATGGTTGGCAGTGTTTGATCATCCTAGTATTTTATTCTGCCAGGGATATGATTTATGGGTACTGATTGTATGCTGTGGTTACGACTTGTTTGGATGAGTTGTATATTGGTTAGTGTTTGATCTAACGGTTGAGGCTTGGATATGAGTGGTGGATAGAACTATATAGGAGGGTACGACTCGTATGGGTCAATTGTATCCTAATTATGACCAACAACTTCAAATACACTTAAGAGGTTATTTACCCTATTATTCTATTCATTAAAACTTAGAAAATATTCCTAAACATCCAATAATTCTCTCCAGAGCTTTTGGGGCAAAAAGGTTAGGGTTTCATCTTATAGATTGCTTTGAGCTTTCTTTGACTATTTCCTTCCATCAATTCTTCGGTATAAGGCATGATCCTCTTTCCTTATTGTAATTTAAACTAAAGTCAAGGTTTATATGATTCATTTCATGGTTTTTCTATTTCATGATTATGGTTTTCAACTATTATTGGAGGTTTTTATATTGAATTCTTGGTTATGCTTCCTATGGTTTTAATTATGCTTTTATATGCATTACTGGTGGTTTTGGACAATTAGATTTTATGGTAATGATTTAATGGTCTTTGGAATTTGTTTTGGTTATATTATGCATCCAAGATGTCTGATAAAATTCTTATAAAGATATGTTAATTTCATTGACTTCTTTTAATGGAACTCTTGCATGTTTTAAACTTGGTAAAGGATTTATACATGGTCTAAATGGTTTGAATGGATAAAGTTTAAATGGTTATTCTTGTGGAGAACATGATAGTCCCCTAAGTAGATTTAATAAGGTAATTGGAAGGGCACCTAAGGTTCCCTTAGCTTAAACTATTTCGCTATAGATATTACTTGCAAGTAAGGGGTGGTATGACGATACCACCCATATTGGCTATGTTTAATTAATGGTAAATTAATTCTTCGGACTTGGTTTTAATTTGGCATTAATGGTGGGATGTGTAGCTAAGGCGTGGGAGGTTGCGGTCCCAGGGGGACCAAAACCTAAAACTCATATTTGCCGATATGATGAGTCCTCGATGACCACGTGTGAGTGTCACATTTTATTTAGGAAGGATATACTACTCATCCGATGGGATATTCCTTGTTCATGACTTGGGATGCCTATTATGACAAGGCCTGAGGTTGGATCATGTTAGAAGTCCATGAGGAAGTCACCACCACATACACCTTCACCCGATGATGATGATGATAAAAAAGAGGTAGAGTTTCATCCTACTCCATATGCTAATGCTCAGGACCCCCAGTCTAACTGGGGTCCTGGGATTATTCTGAATAGGTTGAGCAGGAGCAATCATTAGTGGTACCCCATTCTTAAGAGGATACAAGACATGCTTCCCATGATATATAGCCAGAGAAGACACCCGCACTACCCCAGATACACCTCTTGAGGAGGGATATCTTAGGTGGTGTATGGATAGGATACGTGAGATATATGATATTGATACTTGTATTTAGGAGATATGTAAGCCTACATATTGTATGTATTTGGAGCATTGGATCGACTTATTGAGGCTAGAGTAGTTAGTACAACTTTGAGAAGCATTTGACAGGTATTGTCTTGGGTGGATCACTAGGCTACTTGATTCTTACATCTTTTCTATGGTATGGGTGTTTTATACATCTTATTGAGTTACCGTAGTCTTCCCCATGCACCATCATCTAGGACTGATCAGTTTCACGTCAGCCACAACTTGATCACACACTAATCAGAGAGGTCAGAGTTGATATTAGAAAGGAGACAATAGGCAGAGTCATGTTTGGCCCAGATTATACTACACCTTCATCAATAGCAGAGTAAAACCATGGAATGAGGATCAAACCAGATCATCCAATTATGCTGGAAGCTAAGCAAAAAGCGGATAGGGTTGAGATGTCTAGGTAGATAGCTGTTTAGTTTTTACTACAGGGTGAGAAGGCTCCAGGGATTTAGGGGCTAACTGTGATCAAGAAGGTCTTGTTTACATTAGAAGCCATATTTTGGTAGTTACTGATTTGTTACCGACTTTTTCCCACTGCTTCAGATAACACTATGATGTGGGAAGGAGCCGCATTTGTTTCCTTCTTGATAACTGGATATGATATATTTTTTGCTGCCATATGAGGCATATATAGATATTTTAGTTATTGGTATAGACATGGAGATAAGGGATCAGAGAGATGCTCTACATTTGAGTACTCAGGGCAAGGGGACACAGGCTACTTCTACTTCAGCCTCGGCTTCGACCACAAAGACGATCGGTGCATCTATAGAGCATACTTACCCATCCATAAAATCTCATACGACAAGTATGATTATTGTATCCAGTGAGTTTTTTCATAGCCTAATGAATATCCAGAGAGATACAACCACTCAAATAAAGGTTGTAGAGATCGATATAACTACCCTCTTTATGCAGATGAGATCAAGGGTCAGGACGAGATTTGAGTAGGCCGAGGCTAGATGGAAGGCTTCTCAGAGAGCTGCACCGTTAGAGCTACATGTAGAGTTTTAAAAAAGGATTTATGAGGTACAGTGATGGGCTATATCATGATATACATAGATAGGTGCACCCGATTTGATTCAGATAAGGGAGGATCTTGATATCCTACAAGGATAGGTATGCTCTGTTGCAGAAAGATGTGTTGCAGCTATTCCTTCTATGATAGCCCCTGTAGTGTAGATTTCACGTACGGTTGCACTGAGATAATTTGAATTATTCATGGAGGATGAGGAGGAGGTCCCAGCAGTTGGGACAAAGAGTGGTCACTTGCACGATTTGCAGGGTCCTGTTATGACTGAGGAGGAGGCCCTTAAAAAATCCAGACATAATTTTTTGAATACTTCATTCATAGATAGGCAGAGGTGTGATGCTATAGCAGTGGGTAAATCATCTAGTAGTGAACCACACCACCACCACTAAAACCAACTGTAATGACCGAATACTACCCCTAGTCGTCGCACAACGCTAATGATCCCGAAGGACCACAATCAAACCTTCTACTAATATTTGTAACTGAGATCTGCATAATATAATATAATAAATGCGGAAAACTAGAAAAAAACATGACATTAGGTTCAAAACATCTAAAATACTCAAAACTAAAAACTAAATACTGATACATCTGTTCGAAAATGCTCTAAATTATCTGAACTGTGGAGTTGATGGGACATGTCCCCAACTAATTTCGTCTAGTAAAAATATACTAAATATGGTGTGATAGTAAAATAAGGATCATCCTAGAATGAAGAGGACTCACTGCTACTTCTACTACTGCTGATGGGGACTAAGCTACTAAGGGTACTCTAGATCTCGTACCTCTGAAACTATGGTGTAAATTAAAACACCATAGCGCTAATGCGTCAATACGTGGGAATATACTGGGTATGCAAGATGAGGTAAAGCTAGATGCAAGGGCTTATGCATGAAAAATTACTTAACTGAATAATCATGAGAATACTGAATGAGGATATATACATGAATGCGCAAACCGTAAATGAAATCATCGTGAATCTGAATACTGAAACTCTAGTAATGCTTTACTGATGTCTGAACTCACTACTAATACTAAGATACTGAACTACTAAAACTTTTAATATTGATTACTGAGTACTGAATTTGAGATCAGTCCTATCTAGCGAATGATCTCAGAAACTAATGATACTAAAGCTGATTAAATGAATCTACTCATATCAATAACTGAGTTTTGAGCTTGCTATAATTCACTGACTAAATCTGAGATCAAACCTCTCTAAAGGATAATCCCTGAATCTACTAACAATGATAAGATATAATTATGTTTGAAATTAGACCTATCTAGCCGAAGATCTCTGAATATGATAATAAGAATAATCAACTGAACCTGAGACTGGCATTAGGCCATCTAATGGGTGATATCGGGATATGATAATAAGAATACTCAACTGAATCTAAGACTGAGATTAGGCCTATATAATGGGTGATTTCTGGATCTATTAGTACTGATACTAATTAACATTATAAGAGACCAGGCTTATCTAGCAGGTGGTCCATGAATCTATGGAACTATTTGAGTTTTGTACTAAGATAGGTGATTGTATCTGATAGTCTTGATTTCTGAGTTCTACTCTGAAGACTGATACTGAAACTGCAACTATAGGAGTTCTCACTTAATCGACATTCCCCAAATCAGAACTGGTGGGGTCCAAACTAAAACCCTAGCTGGAAGGGTATCAATACCATGCCACAGGTAAAGACCTCTACTCTGGTCAATCCTCTCAGACGGGTGACCCTGAATAGGAAGTAAAGCCTAAGGCAGTATGATAGTTAAGCCTTTATCTAATAGGTGACTCCTGGTACTACACTGGATATGCAGTCTGGAGTTCAAAGATTGCTTCTAATAACTCTGCCTCTCTAACGGGAAAGCCATCATCCCTGTACTCTCTCGGTGCTATCTCCTACTCCCAACTGAAAGACTCTAGACTGATTCTTAACTGAATTTAAATTGAGTTGAATCTGTTACTAATCAAATTTCTCAAATGATCTGATTGAGTTAAGCTGAGTTCACTTGGTTCCGTTATATGATGAAATACTACTGTATCTTGTTGTCTAACTAAATGATACTGAGCACTGAATAGATTACTTGAATGCTACTGAGGTCTAAACCAAACAATTGAATACTACTAGATCTGAGCTAAGTACTAAACTGAGGCTAAAGTGCTAACGATACAGAGGTTACTTAAGTTCTGTAACTGTCTGAAGTACAAAGTTCTATAACTTACTAAGTTCTGTGAATTGTGGGTTGGCTGAGATTATCGTGAAAACTACCATGAGCTCTAGACTAATGCTAATTTGTAGGGTATAAATACCCTCAGGACTCGATAACATAAAAGTAACACATAATGATTCTTGAATAATCATGACCATGGACATTCATTCACCATCACAATCACTAAAGCGTCTCTTCAAGTATTTAGAAATCATAAACATGTGACAATATAGGGAGACATGCTATTGGATCATACTTCATTTAACAAGGTATTTCATCAAACACTTAGAATGCATTAAAGAACACATAATTAGGGAATTTCATGCTATCATGTCACAATTCATTCACTAGGGCATTTCAACAAACACTTGCCATGCATGAGCTTGCACATAATTGGAGATTTTTAGTCATCATGCTATAATGGCTATGATTCCTTCACATAAGCATTTTATCAAACCTATGGGGAGAATTCTTTGCTTATTTAACAATTTATACACTAAATTGACATGAACACATAACTTAACAAGCAACTTGAAAAGGGTTTATCATGAACATCACATACTAGAGCCAAAGCTTGAAAACCCTATAATCAAAATATGAATTAAAACTCAATAAAAGCATAAACTTCAATTTCAGCTCACATGAATCATGAAAAATCATAAACATAAGATCTTTGAAATATAAAAAAGGATTTTTTAGCTTCTTGGATGAAAGGGATCCAAGAATCAACATTTGCATACCTTATAATACTCTTTTTTGAAGGCTCATGGAGAGATTCTTGATTTTTCTTGAAGAAGGGTTTTGATCTTCTTCTTGAGTTTTTTGATCTTTAAAGAAACCCTAATTTGTTGTTATGGATGTGACATGAATCCCTCATCTTCGTTCAAGATATAAATATATATATATATATATATATAAGTGTAAAAAAGATGGGAAAATACCAAAAATCCTAAAAAATAACTTAAAAATACTGAACGGGATTTTTGAAGATCAGTATGTTGGTCATCCGATGATCCGATGCATGTTGGTCATAAAAAGGCCACACTGCCTTAGTTGCAATGGTCTAAGGAAGTCACTTCCTTATCTTTTAGGGCCAGATTTACGCTTCACTTGACATGCTCTAAGTCTCAGACTATGAGAGAATTTTTTGGGGTCTTACAATATCTCCCCCCTGAAAATATTCATCCTTGAATATCACTTGATACTCTACGAATACTAATCGACTGAACTTACTTAAGGAACAAAAACATCTGAACCATGACTATGCAACTGGAACTACTGGTATTCTAAGTTCTCATACTGGACATGTATATCTGATGTATGGAATACTCGACTGAAGCTACTCATAAGATAAATAATCATAATAGACATGCATATCTGATTCATGGATGCATAACTGAGTCATTCTCATAAATGTATGACTGAATACACTGAAAAGATGAACTTTTTATACTTAACATGCATATCTAATGCACAAATGTTTGACTGAACTGACTCTTGAAAGTATGACTGGCTATGCAATGATAACTGGTGTTAACTTCGTAAGGAGAGTCCAAACATGCAACAGAATGAGTCTAAGGACAAGAAAGCATCGTAATATTATGGGCTATATCCCCTTTGGGACTCTATGTCCTTCTAAAAGCACTTCACTAAAGTACTGGGGCGGTGCACGAGGCACCTATGAATTGGGTCATGATTGGTCGTTTGAGATATAAAACTAATGCATGGCTTATTAACTGAACTTATACTCACTATTACTAGGATACTCTATCTTGGAATAGTTACATTCTAGAGATTAATGATATCATGATCAGGTGAAGAGATGAAATTACAAACTATACGAATCTAACTGTTTGACTGCTAAACTGACTTGCTGACTATACTAACTGACTCATGGTGACATATAATCTTAATAGGATCAAAGAATCTAACAATTCATATTATAAATATGAAGGACTCATAACATACCCAAATCTATATCAGGGAACTAGTTTTGATCATAGTGAGTCTAAAGCGCATAAAGTCTGTTCTGGCGCTGACTACTATTGGCACCGAAAGGGGGAACCTGCGGATGCAATTCTCTACCCCTATGAGATAGCACTCTACATTCTTTCATTATGTGGCCTAGATTACCACACCCAAAGCACATATCGTTGTTTGGTCTACACACACCTAGGTGATTTTTACTACACTTTTCACAAAGCTGGTTGGTATGAACACCACTAGCACTACTCTAACCTTTGGAGCATGGAGCTCTATTATGACCGGCATCCCCAAACTTTGGTATGGGTACTCTAGCTGATGATGGATATGGGACTAAAAATTTCTGACTATGCTGAGAACGACTACCACCCTGTGACCCGTCCAGAGAAAAATATGACTACTGGTTCTGGCTTTCTTACTTACTCTCTCTCTTTCTTCTGTCTTATCTATTTTAATCTGTTGTGCATGCATCATTAGTCTATAAAGTTCCATATTCTTATTGAGCATAGCAGTCGTACTCTCTTTCAACACCAACTCAGACACACCAATCACAAACTCACTCATACTCGCTCTAGGGTCGGCTATCAAGTCAGGAGCATACTTACCTAATAGGTTGAACTTTATACAATACTCCTTCTCTATCATGGATCCTTGCCTCAGCTTCATAAACTCTTCTACCTTAGCTTCTTTCATCTCTAGCGGGAAAAACTTATCTAGAAAGGCATCCTGAAACTCCTGCTAAGTCATGGCAGCTGCATCCTCCCCTCTACTCTTCTTCCAAACTACAACCCAGTCATGAGCAAGATTATTCAACCTATAGGATGTTAATTCTACACTTTCCTCCACAGAAATATGCATAATCTGGGCAATCTTTTTCACTTCCTCTATATAAAGTTGTGGGTCCTCACCTGCTACTGACCCAAAGAATTTTTATGGGTTCATTTTCGTTAAATCTCTAATTTTGGTTGCGGCTGAACCCCCATCTTATTGAGGTAGGACTGTGGTGTGACGGTGGCCCTAAACACTAGTGGTCACAGCTTGTGCTAGCACCTGAAAAGCTGCCTGAAACTGTGCATATGACATATTCTTATTCTTAGAATCTACTCGCTGGGGTGGCTGGTCATCAACCCTATGGACATTGTCTATATGAGGAGGCATGCTCTATAAATAAAAAAGGAGAATGGATTAGACTAAGAATCAACTGGAAAAAGGGAGATTGTTCATAAAAACATCTTATAGCCTCTTGTACATAAATGTGTCATAAACACACCCATGCACAAAACTCTACTAGATGTGGCTTTTCAAACTTCCTATGATACTATTGAACATTAGGCTCTGATACCAAGTTTGTAACAACTCGAGACTACTCCCTAGTCGTTACACGGTGCTCATGATCCTGAAGGACCACAAGCTAACCTTCTACTAATATTTGTACATAAGCTCTACATAATATAATAGAATAAATGTGGAAAACTAGAAAAAAATTTGCCATAAGGTTCAAAACACCTAAAATACTCAAAAATAAAAACTAAATTCTGATACATCTATCCAAAAATCCTCTAGACAGCCTGAAGTATGGAGTTGATGGGACATGTCCCCAACTAACTCCATCTACTAAAAATAAACTAAATCTAGTATGATAATAAAATAAGGATCACCTTCGAATGAATAGGAATCACTGCTATATCTACTGCTGCTGACTGGGAATGAGCTGCTAAGGGTACCCTAGATCTCGTGCCTCTGAACCTATGGTGTAAACAACATAGCACAAGTATGTCAGTACATGGAAATGTACTGAGTATGCAAGATGAGGTAAGGCTAAATGCAAGGGCTTAAGCATGACCAATTACTTATCATAGTAATCATAAGAGTATTGAATGAGGACATATGCATGAATACATGAACCATAACTAAAATCATCGGGACTCTGAATACTAAAACTCGGGTACTTCTTTACTGACATTTGAACTCACTACTAATACTGAGATAATGAACAACTAAAATGTCTAATATTAATAACTGAGTACTAAAGTTGAGATCAATCCTATTTAGTGAGTGATCCAAAAAATTGATGATATTGAAGTTGATTAACTGAATCTACTCATATCAATAACTGAGTTTTGAGCTTGCTACAATTGACTGACTAAATTAGAGATAAAACCTATTTAATGGATGATTCCTGAATCAACTATCAATGATAAGAAATGATTATATTTGAAATCAAATCTATCTAGCAGAAGATCTCTGAATTTGATAATGAGAATAATCAACTGAACCTGAGACTAAGATCAGGCCTATCTAACGGGTGATCTCAGGATCTCATAATGAGAATACTCAACTAAATCTGAGACTGAGATTAGGCCTATCTAATAGGTGATCTCTGGATCTATTAGTACTGACACTGATAAACTTTATGAAAGACTAGGCCTATCTAGCGGCTGGTCCATCAATTTATGGAACTATCTGAGTTTCATACTATGATAGATAACTGTATCTGATGATCTTGATTTTTGAGTTCTACTTTGAAGATTAATACTAAAACTGCAACTTTGGGAGTTTTCACTTAACCGACATGTCCAAAATCTAAACTGGTGGGATCAAACCTGTAACCCTAGCTGGAAGAGTGTCAATACTGTACGACGGGTAAAGACCTCTACTCTGGTCAAGCCTCTCAGACGAGTAACCCTGAACTGGATGTCAAAACTAAGGCAATATAAAATTCAAGCCTTTATCTAATGAGTGACTCCTGGTCCTGCGTTGGATACCTAGTCTGGAGTTCAGGGATTGCTATTTGTGATTTTACCTCTCTAATAGGAAATCCATTATCCCTACACTCGTTCAGTGTAAGCTCCTACTCCCAATTAAAAGAATAGACTTAGTCTTAATTGTATTTAAACTGAGATGAATATATTACTGATCATATTTCTTGAATGACCTGACTAAGTTAAGTTGAGTTCACTTGGTTCCATTATTTGATGGAAGACTACTAAATCTAATTATCTGACTAAATGATACTGAGCTCTGAATAGATTACTTGAATGCTACTGAGGTCTGAACCAAACACTTGAATACTACTAGATCTGAGCTGAGTACTGAACTGAGGCTAGAGTGCTAATGATACTGAGGTTACTTAAGTTTTGGTAACTTTCTAAGAGTACTGAGTTCTATAACTTACTAAGTTCTGATAATTGTGACTTGACTGAGATTATTATGAAAACAGCCACGGGCTCTAGACTGCAGCTAATTCGTTAGATATAAATACCCCCAGGACTAGATAACATAAAAGTAACACATAACAATTCTTGCATAATCATGACCATGGACATTCATTCACCAGCAAAATCACTAAAATATTTCTTCAAGTATTTAGAAATCATAAACATGTAATAATATAGGGAGACATGCTATTGGCTCATACTCCATTCAACAAGGTCTTGCATCAAACACTTAGCATGCATTACAGAACACATAATTGGGGAATTTCATGCTATCATATCACAATTTATTCACTAAGGCTTTTCAACAAAAACTTGGCATGCATAATCTTGCACATAATTGGAGATTTTTAGTCAACATGCTATAACAGCTCTAATTTCTTCACATAAGCATTTTATCAAACATTTGGGGAGCATGCTTTGCTTATTCAACAATTTATACACTTAATTGACATGAAAACATCACTCCACAAGCAACTTGAAAAGGGCTTATCATGAACATCACATACTAGGGCCAAAGCTTGAAAACCCAGTAATCAAAACATGAATGAAAACTCAATAATAGCATGAAATTCAATTTCAAATCACATGAATCATGAAAACTCATAAAAATAAGATATTTTAAATTTAGAAAATGATTTTTGAGCTTCTTGGATGAAAGGGACCCAATAATCAACGTCTGCATACCTTAGGAAACTCTTTCTTGAAGGCTCTTGGAGAGATTCTTGATTTTTATTGATTTTTCTTGAAGAAGGGTTTTGATCTTGTTCTTGGGTTTTTGATCTTGGAAGAAACCCTAATTTGATGTTATGGATGAGAAATAAAGCCCTCGGCTTCGTTCAAGATATATCTAAGCGTAAAAAGGGTGGAAAAAACAAATAGCCCTTTTTAAAAGAGACTTAAAAATACTGTATGGGATTTGTGATGGTCCATCGGTAGTCTGAATGCCCGTCGGATCATCCATCGAACTTTGTTCAGTAAAGGCCACACTACCTCAGTTGCTACAGTCTTAGCGACGGTCCATCGCTAGCTTGATGGTCCGTTATCTTGGCCATCACACTTGTGCCAGAAGATATAGTCACTTCCTTGATATCAAAGGTTTGGGCGATGGTACATCGCAAGCTCGACAGTCCGTCAACCTGTCTGTCACACCTGGGCGGTTCCGACAGCTCTTAGTAAAACGACCATAACTTCCTTATCCTGTGTCAGATTTTGACGAAATTGGTATCAACAGAAAGTTTATTCAATTATATATGTGACAAAAATTTGATATCAGGGAAATTCTACATGGTTTAAAATATTTCTCACTTGGGAAGTCACTTCTCAATCTTTTAGGGTTTGATTTACGCTTCACTTAACACGCTATATGGCTCAGACTACAAGAGAATTTTTTGGGATCTTACACCAACTCTCATTCCCCCATCAAAGGAAGATCCTGACTTAGAAGCTTAGTGCATCCCTATTATGTTCTCACTTTTATATGTTTTTTTTGTCTTAGCACATTAAGAAAATGTGAAGTTTTTAGTTGGAGGTGGGCATTCCATGCCGCCGCGCATTTTGGTTGCCGTGCTTCTTTTCCTGTTGGGCACAGTATGATTGTAGAACCTGCATGTCTAGGATAATTATGTTTAGTATTGTGATTTTCTTCTTATTGTGCTATTTTTATGTAATCAGGAGATTTTGAGTATATAGGGCAGTAGTCAGATTTTGACTAATTTTTGATAACTCCAAATATTTTGTGATTTAGAATTGTGTTATGTACATATGTGTGAAATCTATGGATCTTGTTATGGAACTAGTATTAAGGACATTATAACCATTTTTTAACAACTGCATGAACTCAAGAGGTAGTAGTTGGCAATATTGACTCTATGCTATGTGTGTGAGATTCTACCTAGTTCCCTTTGTATGATAAATTAAGAACTTGCCTGGTTAGTCTTGCTTAGGTTGAAAGATAGTCAGTTAGGAATGGATTATTGACCCCTTTTTTATTCTATCCCACATTTAGCCTGAATGACCTTCCATGTGCGAATTATATCCCTTTATCCCTATTTTGAGACTTATAGCCTATTTTTCTAGTTACTCTTTTCACCTTCCCATTTGTGTTATAATGAACTTGTTTTGTCCTGGTCCTCCTTGGACAGTGTACATCTCAGCACGGGCAAAAAGCCTATGTTAAGGGTGGCTATCATAAGGGTACGTAGTGTAAAATAGGTAAAAAGGGTAAAACAAGAGAATAAGTTAGTAGGGATGGTGTGGTGGAAAAGGAAAAAGTAAAAGAAAAATAAACAAGGAAAAATTATGAAAAAGTGAAAAAGACAAAATAAAAGACCATAGCCAACCTGAATGTGAAATAAAAGAATAAAAAGGAGAAATAAGGGTAGAATAAAAAGAAAATTGGCCACTTATGGAAACCCGAAAGTTAGTATAGTGCCAACGAGTCTTAGTCATGTTAAATGTCCATACCTATAATACCAACCCCTAAGCCTACATTACAAGTCGAGAAAAGTCCTACGGTGATCCTAACTTGATAATATGAATGTTAAGGTAAAGAAAATAAGGGCAAACCTATGGTATTTGATATGCATTGACTAGAACTTCTTTGACGAGTGTGAGTGTCTTTTGACCATCCCTGTATTGACATGTATACTTTCATATAAGTGAATGGGACATTCTTGTTATGAGGGAACTTGAGTCATTCTGCTAGCAAAATGCTTGTTTTGGGTAGTGCAATTTGAACATTTGAGTGGTTGTTTGTTGCTAATGTAGTTGCCATACCTTGATTCATTTGTGTCACATTGTTATGCTTCACATGCTTACACAGTTGGTTTTTAAAAGGAGATGTAAGAGGGGATGTTGTGCTTTGAACTAAATGTGATGAGTGTCTACCTTGAATATCTTAGATTCTCCTAGTTAAGCGTTGTTTTGTTTATTGTGTTTTTATTGATTGGGGTCATGCAAACATTCTAAGTTAAGGATATTGATATGCTATAGAAATATAACACTTTTGATGCTTAAAACAAGAAAAATATGCTAGTTTCTGAGGGCTTTTTGTTAGATTTAATCTGTTTTGGGTATGTTTACAGAAAACCATGATTTGAATGACAAGTTCCTGGAAATGGTAAAAATAGTGAAAAGGTGTTTTTTGTTACTTTTTGAGAGAATATTGATAATTGGGATGTTTTCCAGCTTGACCGTGATTAGCGCATGTTTGAGATTAAAATAAGAGCTGAAAAATTGACTCCCAACACCTACCAAGTCAACATGTGGGTGCAAGAATAACCTACGGACTGCTAAAGATTGTGATTCCCAAGAGCTAAACATTGCAGTATTTTTTATCTTGCTACCTGCACGCACTACCAGTGCCTTATTCCTTGGCAACAAGTAGTACCTGCACCCTGCCAGACCGCTAGTACAGGAAATGAGTGACCACCAACTCAATTATCCCCTATTTTATTTTGGCTTAGTTTTTTGGGTTTTCTCTTGTATCATAAATACCTTTTATGTAATTTTTAGTCATATATATATAAGAGATAGAGGTTACACATATTTAACATTGAGAAACATATTTTGATTTCAAGATCCATTTGTGATCTTAGGATTCCATTATATTGACTTTTATTGATTAATGGATTTATGGTTGTGGGTTTTATTTCATCTTATTATTATGATTTCATATTTTCTTTCCAACATGGTTGATATTGATTTCTTCATAATCATGAGTGGCTAAAACCGGTAGCTAAGGTTGTGGAAATCCTGGAAAATTGATAAAGTAGGGGAACTGCGATTGTGGCAGAAACCAATACCTATGGTATGCATTGATTTATCTTTGATATGATTGATTTCTTAATGGGTTCACACTTTAGGATCCTGCCTAGATATTGCTAATCGCTCTAGAAAACGTATAGTAACTTTGAAAAGATAAAGGCAATAGTAATTTGGGGAGTTAATAGTCGATTCATTGTAGCACAATGGTATATGAGCATGACTATTTGAATTTATCTAATAACTTGAATCTCAAAAGGTGATAGTTAACTGGGACTAGGGTAAGGGTTAGTAAGGTAACACTCTGAGACTCAATAAGGGTGAAATCCTCCTGCTCGTCCAGAAGACTATAGGAGATACATAACTTATCAGTTCTATATGCAGGGTATTGAGTTGGTTCAACAACACACATAAACCTACAGAGTTGAGATTCTAGGAGGAATGCAATCCTAGTGTTCACTCAAGACTGATTTTCAACCAAGTTAATTTTGTTCTGTGTTTGAGATGACTATACACAAATCCCCCTATTTACTTTCCTATTTTCCCATAGACTACTAAGATCTATTAAATTATGTGTTCCCTTGGGATTTGGCCCCAAACTTTGTTGGGTTACTATATCTTGACAATAATTGTATCATCATATTAAAGGAGTTGTTGCTTGGATGTCAACAATGAATAAGACTCAACTGTATTTACATACATTATGAATATACAAAAAAACTTCTGCGAATAAGAACATACATGGACTTAGGAGTGTACGAATGAAAGGAAAAAGAGGAAATAACTAGTATTATTTTCCTGATCTCTTGAACTAAACCACTATGATATGAACTAATCCATACATGGAATTTTGATCTCACTGAAGTATTCATGACTGAAACATATGTATGGAACTATGAGGCAATGAATACTGATATGAAACTTCTATTAGTCATTGAGAAAGGAAAGTTGTTTCTTTCAACAGTCCTTATTTGAAATTTAGTTGCCTCCGGGGGTAAGGGATCATGGGTATGATCTAGGTGGTACATCCAATTGGGGAAATTTTAACATAGTTTGAGCACTCTGGCCCAGTAAACTATGTTTAGAGGAAAAGGGAATGTTATAGATCTTACCTTGGTACACTATTCCTCTGAAATATTTTAGCATGAAATAAGAGTATCGTAGGCTGAAAGAATAACATGAATATAATCCCTTTTTATCAAAGTAACTAATAACTTCCATCATAGCATAACTTTCCAACAAAATACGACACTTTATCTACATAAGTTTAAGTTCTCTTAAAGGTACACTACCCAAGGTTGCTGAATGATAAGTCTATTATCATGCTCTCATCATGGTCGAGCCTAGTCTGAAGTACTGGTATTTCTCATGAAATGAATATGTTATTATAAATTATGGATATCTGAATTTTACACTCAATAAGGTTAAAAATTACATAACAAACCATAGATTCTAAACAAGGGGTTACTATCCACAACATTAAAATCTGCAAGGTACATCCCTGAAGCTTCTAAGTCTACCACTCAGTTGTCATCTACCCCAACTATCATAGTATACTAACATACACAGATACTCTACTAGAAAAATCTAGACTGGGAGGTATGTGGTAAAATCGTGGCACTTATCCATAACACTTTATACTCAATAGGATTCTAATTATTACGATATAGTATGAACGAGCTTGTTCAAGAAGGTTGCTCTTAGGACATACCTGTTGCATTTTGATTTCACTGATCACAGTGTACATAAGATTGAGCTATCTAAGAAATCATGGGTGCAAGATTCATATGTGGCATGGTATGAGACTGATATTCATGGAATCTTGGATCATAACTTGGATATTTTATAGAGACTATTACTGCTCATCTACTAAGAACTAAAAATAGACAAATATTTATACAAAGTGTGCATATCATAATAATGTAAAGTAGTAGTAAAGTGTCATAATGACATAATTATACTAAATAAGATAGGATAATAATGATTCTTTACCTCTTCCTAGATCTATTCTAAACCTACTAACACTACTACTTGAATCTCTATGACATAATTGGTTCCACACTTTAACATCTCCCCCATATATCAAAGTTACCATACCAAGTCTATAAGTCTTCGTATTGACCTTTCTATTTCTTCTAATGGATGAATTAGGCTACATTAACCTACCAAGCCTATGAGGATTTACTTTTTATAACTCTCCTTTTCTATTATTTTCTATGCTACTACTCTTCATTATCAAAAGTTTATTTCGAAATATGAATATTCACTACTATAAGAGGATAAAGGACAAAGGAATATAAATGTATAAAGGGGAAATATGGAAATATACCCAGCATGGCTTAAGGAGAAATATCCTTAATCACCTGGCTTGAAGATGAATGGGATTGATTTATGTGACGACCACAACTTATGATGAAGAGGCACCCTACTAATTTAGGAAACCTAGAGAGACTATTGAGGAAGTAGGCTGATCCTGTTGTTGAACTTCCCTACCTTTCACCAAAGCTACCTGACCATCTCTAAACTTTGTCATACCTTTCCACATCCAAACAACCTTCATGACCTGCCATATACTCTATTATGAAACACTTACCAAACTTATTGTAAGTGGGTTGGGATTTTCCCCTTAAAACTTTTCTCTAACAACGAAAGACATATGTTCCCCCTTCTTATCGTAACAATGACTAGGGATCAAAGATGAAGTACTAAATAATGATAGTTCTAGTCCTGATGACTTTTGTAGAAAAGAATATTGGTCTTCAGTAGTGATCTCCTAACGGCTACAGTTACCATTCCATGGTATGACACTCTTTTTCTCCCATCTTCTTTTTTTACCAACCTACTATTTCAATTGATATTTAATAGCTCATGCTAATAGTAGTATAAAGCCACAAAATAGTATATTAGACACGTCAGCATTGGAGAGTTAATCGACTAGCGTGCAAGGTTTCCAATGCTTATTACTTTTCTAACTAGTCTTTTTTTGAGGAGGCATAGTTTGAAACACATATGGCATGATATAGAAGGATGAATATAGTTAAACTCTATCACATGATATGATCATGAAAAAAGTGAAATTTTTATAAAATATTTCATAGCCTCCTATTTAGAAGGATGAATATAGTTAAACTCTATCACACTAGTGAATAAGACTCTACTTAATGAATCTTTTATAAACCATAGGACATCTTAAACCTGATGCTCTAATACCAATTTTGTCATAACCCAATACTATCTCTAATCATAATAAGGTGATTCAGTCACCAGTGATCCCAACCTAACCCATGGTTTTGGAAAGAAACTAAAAATAATTAATAAAATAAGATTTACTAAGTAGAAGTTGAAATTAGAATAATATAATAATGTTAAAAACAAATTTCAATGCTAAAGTTAAAATGGAAAACATCTAATAAAATTAAATCTAAATTTTTCTAGCTATCTAAAAGGCTCTAGATAATATTAATGGTTGGGACAAGCCCACAAGCATAAGTCTTGTCCTAGGAAAATGAGGTCCCACCAAACTATATTGCTTAGGTAATACACGAATGTGCTAACTATGAGCTAGATATTGAGAATATGAACATATATTAAGATAAAATATAGAGCATGGTTATAAACCATGATTGGCGTGATAAATCATGAGCCCATTTGTGAAAGTCAAGAATATTCAACTCATGACTGGGCTAGCAGAGGTGATACTGCAACTGTGATCCTTGTCTGTGATCATGACACTTCTACCTATCAAGGTATTTCAATTGCAACCTGAGGTCCACAATTATCAAACCTAGGTATATATACCTGGTTTCATTATTTTTCACTATTTTCTTAGACTTGAAGCTTAGGGTTTCATGCTTTTAATTAACTTTTTTCATCTCTAAGATTAGGTATTCTCCATTTCACTCATTTCAATTAATTTCTTCTATCTTTAATATTAGATTCTTGTTTTAAATCAAAATTTAAAGTGAAAATTAAGGATTTTGGCCTCGAAGACAAAAAATCATATTTCTTTGAATAAAGCTCCAATTCAACACTTTTTTATTTGAATAATATTTCTAATCATGTAATAACTAGTTTTTCCTTAATTTCATATTCAAAATAACTTCAAATATTGATTTTAAATTGGATTTTGAAGATTTTACTATGTAAAGCTGAAAAATATGTTTTCTACAATTGGAATCTGGTTTTAACACGTTTTCACTTATATTTTCAGCTATAGACTCCTAAAAACATAGGTAATATATTTTTAAAATAAAGTTATGATTTTTCCCTTCTGTTTTTAAAAGCCTGTGTTTGGGGTCCATTATAACCTTGATATAAAACTAGGCAATATGGGTGTTGTTGGGTTCCTTTTGATGTGTAAATTTTATTTTTTGATGTTTCAGTTGATTTAGGGTCCGTTCGTGAGGTTTAAGGCTTCGAGATTGAAGTAGCAGATCAATTTCTATATTCTAGGTAGTATATGGCTTAACTATTTTAGACTAGGTTGTCTAGTTTATTTGCATACAAAATGCATGTTATAGGTATGGGAACTACGCATAAAAAATAGATATCTTATTTTTTTTTCACCATTTGGGGGCCTATATGTGATATTATGTGGTGGATTTGGTATATTATGTGCTATATGTGACCATGTGAGGTCCATGTGATATGGATAGCCTATATACATAAGAATAAATGTGTTTTACTGATGAAAAGCATATTGTGTTACTAAATGTATATTCTGATGTATTAATATTCCATGGGCTTATAAATCATGTAGAAATTCATGAATGATTGGAAAATATTGAGTGGATATTTGGTTCACGTGATTGGCATATTGGTTGGTTAAGGAAAAACTAATGTGGTTTGTTGTAGAAATACTCATTGTGGTTGGTTGTGACAATTTTATCCTCATATCATACATATCCATGAAATATATGTTGCCACCATAGAAATACTAAGAAATACTGGCAACACCTTTTTATAAAAACCTCTTTGTGGGATATGCTGGGGAGGATATATTTTGACATTTTATAAAACGCTCCTCGAGGGAAGTAATGGGGAGGAGATTTTAAAAGTGGATTATATACGGGTTGATAAACCCCCATGGGTCCTATGTGGGAAAGATTTTGCTCTGTATGTTTATACGGAGGTTGTACGAAAGTCTCATAGGTTGTACGATGACCTCTTGAATCATTATCATCATTATAATATTTATTGTATTTGCTTCATTATGTTTGTGATGTGATTGTATATTCTATTTTGACTTTTCATCTATCTATTATTCTATTTTGCCTTACCTATATGTAATGCTCTTGTATATGTTGTTTTTCTTCATATTGCTTATGTGTGGTATAATTGTATACTTGTATTTCCTATTGGTTCTTTATTGTATTATATGTTGATATTATAGAACTGTTAGAGCAAATAGATTGGGCTACCATCGTGGGATATTTTGTCATTGCAGGTGGCATGCCCTTAGTGTATATTTTGTATGTTTTATTTTCTACTTTGCTATATTGGCCTATTATACCTATTGTGTACAAGTGCATCATACTCATGCATACTGTGCCATTTTAATGCTGGTCTTAGTTCGAGTATGTCGCAGCATAGTTGATTCAAGCGACTTTTGGATATTTTAAGGTAGCGGTTGATTTCAGGCATTTGAAGTTCCCTTCTAACTTATCTTCATTAGAATCATTATTTATTATATTTTAGAGACAGAGTTGTATCCTCTTTGGTTGTCCTTGTTTAGGATTCTTAGTTATATTAATGGTTCTTACACTATTAATCCTAAGTTTTTGGAATGTATGTTATTATTGTTATTTTCTTTCCTTATTTATGATATTGTTATGGTTTATTTTTATTCTAGATACTTTCCTTAAGGATATTTCTATCTTTTTTACTTTTGTGTATTAGTTTAGGTGATAGGCTTACTTTTTAAGGTTCGTCGCAACAAGTGCCATTATGAGCCCAGTTTTTTGTCATGAAAATTGGTATCAGAGCAGCTAGATTCATTGGTTTCAATGGTGTAAGAATGAGCTATTTAATAAAATATTGCTAATCGATATGTAGATATTTGTATCTTTCTTCATAAGGCTATAGGATGTATTCTAGAAACTTTTCTTATTTTATCCTTTATCATGTGAATTTCTTTTATACTTTGTGATTTGAGTTGAGTTTCACTTTTTTGCATAAATGGTGTGGACTATGTCCTACGAGAGTATAAATATAGAGCCTTCAGTCAATGGGCGAGCCTCCAGTCATGGATGGACTGGAGAGAGAGGATGGCACTGAGGATCAACCCTGTCTAGGAGAAATAGTAGGGGACTCTCCCCTGAGCCTTAGGTTGAGAATGTTAGGGGGATGGTTCAACTCAAGTTCCTAAGAGTTTGTTTTCCCCAGAAGGGTTATTGGTGTGTTTGCTGATCCACTTAGAGGGTTCTTCTTTTATTATGTTTGGTGTTCCTTCAGTAAGGAATGTGAATCCACTGGTTACACCTATTTAGGTTTTTGGATACTCTTCAGACCCTGAGTATTACTCCTATTTTAGTGCCCACACTTTAGTATGATATTTTAGGATTGGGAGTTTAGCCTTAATCTATGTTACCTCCTCAGATGCGATCTCAGCCTGCCAGATTTACCATGCCTCCTCTTGCGGTGAGTATAGTTATGTCTTCTGAGTATTAGAAGAGGTTTGAGAGTTTTAACTTATTTGGGTTTTCTTAGATTAAATGGTAATGTGGATGAGGATGTATATGAGTGCTTGATTAATTATTGTAAGAAGTTACATAATTTGGGTTTACTTAAGTCACACAGATTGCTTATACTACTTACTAGTTAAGAGATATTGCAAGAGATTGGTGGAGTTTGCCTGTTGGTTATAAACCTCTTAATTTTCCTAAGATAGCATAGCACAAATTTTCCAATTCTATTTTAGAGAGATTTGTTCCTTACATTCTAAAGGAATAGACGTAAGATGACTTTAATCGCCTGGAGTAGGGTTTCATAACTATAGCATAGTATGATACATGCTTTCATACCTTATCTAGATATTCTTATGCAAGTATTTATATTGAGTTTGAGAATATTTAGAAATTTGTAAAGGGTTTGGATGTCTCCTTTCATTTGGATACGCATCAGATGGTTGTATTTGAGCATCCTTTCAAAGTATAGTGGATCATGCTAAAATGACTAAGGGTATTCTTTATTCATCTCAAAGAGGCACCAAGAAGGTGCAGTATTTTGGTAAGTTTAGAGGTAAGGCTTCTTGAGGTAGAGATTTTAGAGGTTCTTATGGGTATTATGATAGGCTAGTACAGCCAACCTTATAGAGTTAGGGTAGTAGGTCTTCTGTCCATCAACTTAGGATGGTTTTCTGGGAACAGTCATACCTTTTTCCTATTGAGTCAAGACATAAAGGTCGCTTAGTGTGTGATGATATTGGCTATTTAGTCATAAACTATCCCCATCGTATGATTAGAGCTACTTCTATTATAGCTATGAGAGGTAAGAGTTCTACAAGAGTTTTAAGGGGTAGAGGTAGTGGAGCCTGTGATAGTAGTCCTAGGGCTACTCAGCTAGTTGGTGGTCATGGATAGTGTTACGCTATACCATCCAGATATGAGGCAGAGGCTGAAAATGTTGTGATCATAAGTATCATCCCCATTTGCTTAAGATTTACAATGTATGTTATTTAATCTCGTGTTAACTTTCTCCTATGCATCTGCATATTTTTCTTTGGTTTTTGGTTTATGTTAGTGAGCCTCATGCCATGCCTAATTGTGTATCTACCCCAGTAGGAGATTCTTTATTAGTGAATCGGTTATTCCAATCCTATGTTGTGACTTTTTCTAGGTGTGACACTTGGGTAGATTTACTTATGTTAGATATGGTTGATTTCGATGCTATTTTGGGTATGTATTGGTTGGTTCCTTATCATGCTATCCTAGATTATTTTACTAAGACCATGAATTTTTCTTCGTTGCGTGTACTGAGAATAGATTTGAAAGGTGCACTTCATTTAGGTCCAAGGAAGATTATATCTTATGTTCAAACTCATAGATTAGTTGAGAGGGGTTGTTTATCTTATTTGCCTCACATTCGTTATACTAGTGTTGTTTCACCTCATTCTCTAGATTTTGTTTGTGTTGTTCATGAGTTCATGGATGTGTTTCCTATGTAGTTTCCTTGTATGCCTCCAGATCGTTATATTAATTTTGCTATTGATGTTGAAATAGGCACCAAACCCATTTCTATTTCTCCTAATTAGGATTGCCCTAGTTGAGTTGAAAGAATTTAAGGATTAATTCAATAAGTTATTTGATAAGGGATTTATCTGACCTATTGTATCTCCTTGGGGTTTGGCTATCTTATTTATGAATAAGAAGAATGGGTCTATGCATTTGTGTATTGATTATCGATAGCTGAATAAAGTAACAGTTAAGAATAAGTATCCTCTTTCTTGTATTGATGATTTGTTCAACTAGCTTTATGGTGCCGCAGTATTTTTAAAGATTAATTTGAGATTCGATTATCACCTATTGAGGATTAAAGCTTTGGATACTTTAAAGAGAGCTTTTCAAAGTCGATATGGTTATTATGAGTTCTTGGCTTAACCTTTAGGTTGACTAATGACCCTACCGTATTCATGAAGTTGATGAACTAGGTATTTTAACCATATACCAACTCCTTTAATATCGTATTTATAGATGATACATTGGTTTATTCAAAGAGTGAGGTTGGGTATGAGGATCATTTATAGATTGTGCTTCAGAGATTGAGGGATGAGAAGTTTTATGCCAGGTTCTCCAAGTGTGAGTTTTGCTTGGATTTTATTTCTTACTTGGTTCATGTGGTAACTAAAGAGGGTATTATCGTTTATCCAACAAAGATTACAGTGGTTTGTGATTGGTCTAGACCTACTTTGCGCACCAAGATTCAGAGTTTTATTGGCTTGGCAGGCTACTATTGATATTTTATTAAGGGTTTCTCATCTATCATAGCTTTTTTGACTAAGTTGACTCAGAAGAAGATTTCCTTTCCCTTGTCTGATACATATGAGGTGCGCTTCCAAAATCTCAAGGATTCGATGACTTCAGCTCTTATCTTGAATTTGCCCAAGAAAGGCATCAGTTTCATCATCTTTTATGAGACTTCAGGTGTTGGGCTAGGTGTTGTGTTGATTCAAGAGGGTAAGGTGATTGTGTATGCTTCTCACCAGTTGAAGCCCCCTGATAGGAATTACCCTACCCAAAATTTAGAGTTTTGTGTGGTAGTTTTTGCTTTGAAGTTGTGGAACTACTTGTATGGAGTTCGTTCATATATTTTCTTGAATTATCAAAGCCTTCAGTGCTTCTTCACCAAATGGGATCTTAATATGAGGCAGTGTTATTGGCTTGAGTTACTTAAGAATTATGGATAAACTATTCTCTACCATCCAGCAAGGCTAATAGGGTTGCAGATGACTTCAGCCAAAAGTCGACTAGCATGGCTAGCTTGCCGTATCTTTTGATCTAGGAGAGGCCTTTTGCCTTAGAGGTTTAGTCTTTTTCTAACTAGATGGTTAGGCTTGATATTTTGACACCTAGCTCTATTTAGGCATTTGTAGTGGCTAAAAGTTCTTTGTTGGAGAAGATTAGAGCTCACCGATCTTATGATGTAGGGCTGAATTGATTTGAGATAAGGTGTTGAGTGATGAGGCTAAAGAAGCCTCTCTTAATTTAGATGGATTTTTGAGAATTGGAGGCTGAGTTTGTGTGTCGAGAGTGGGTGGTATGTTAGATTTAATTTGCTGGAGGCTCAATCTTCTAGGTATTCCTTCAATTTGAAAGTGACTATGATCTATTATTATTAAAGGCTGTAACACTAGTGGGGTGGCATGAGGAAGGATGTAGTGGATTTTGTAGCTCATTAACTTTGTTGTCAGCCGGTGAAGACCGAGTATTTAAGACCTGGTTTATTACTTCAGTAATTACCTATTCCCCAGTAGAAGTGGGAATGAATCATTATGGACTTTGTGACTTGGTTACCTCACACTTCCCATGGATCTGATAGTTTTTCAGTCATCATAGATCGATTGACATAGTTTCCATTGCATTTTGGTGCAATTTGTGTTACATTAAGGTTTTTGGCAGCTTTGAGAGCCTTATATGTGACTTTAGTTTATATCTTTTGATTCATGTGGCAGATCGCAAAACAAACTGCGCCAGCATATCCAAAGCATCGATATTAGGGTGGTAACATGATTAGTCTAGTTTTATGGATTTTAAATCCCATTTTGAACCTCAGTTTAGAAGGGTGTGATTTTGGATTTTGGGGGTCAACTTTGTGAAAATGATGTCTTTTCCAAAATATAATATCAACATTGTGTCCAGAGCATCGAAATTGATAGGGTAGCATAGTTTTGTTTGTTTTCACAGGATTTTGGATGAATCCCAAGAATGCGTGAGGACTTGGATTGAACTAAATCCCCAACTTGTGCATCAATTTTCTGGTGCACCCGCAATCTCGAGCTAAGTGCTGCGATCGCAATAGGGCCAACAAAGGTGATGTTGCAATCACGACATGTTCATCTTACAAGGTACTGCCTTCGTGACCCAAAGTCTACGATAGTGGTACCTGGATATATATATACATAGTTTTGTCATTTTTAACCAATTTTGTAGACTTGGAGCTTAGGGTTTTGTGGTTTTGAGCAACTTCCTTCATTTCTAAACATTGTTATGCTCCATTGCACTCATTTTAACTAACTTCTTCCATATTTAACATTAGAGTCTTGTTTAAATTCAAATTTGAGAGTGGAAATTGGGAATTTTGGCCCCGAAGGTCCAAAATTGTATTTCTTTGAATTAAGCCCCAATTCAATACCTTTTCACTTGAATAATGTTCCAAATCCTATAATTACTAGTTTTTCCTCAATTTTATCTTCAAAACAACTTCAAATCTTGATTTTATATAGGATTTCAAAGGTTTTACCCGGTAAAGCATAAAATGGTTTTTCTTCAATTTGGACCTCATTTTAACTAATTTTCGCTAGTGTTTTTAGTTGTAGACTCCTAAAAACATGGGGAACATATCTGTAAAAAAGGTTAAGATTTTGTCCTTTTTCTCAAAACCCAATTCGAGGGTCCATTTTGATTTCGACTTGAAACATGAAAATATGGGCATCGTTGGCTTCATTTTGACATGTAGCTTCTATGTTTTTATGTTTTAGTTAATTTAGTATCTGTTCGTGAGGTGTATGGATTTTGGATTGAAGTATAGCAGATCAATTTTACCATTTAGGGTTAGTTATGGCTTAACTCTTTCAGACTTGGTTAGGTAGTTAATTTGCATACAAAATGCATGTTATGGGTTTGGAAATTAAGCATGAAAAAATGGCTATCTTATTGTGGTATGCCTGTGTGGGGGCCTATATGTGATATTATGTGATGGATTTGGTATATTGTGTGCTATGTGTGATCGTGTGGGTCCTATGCAACCTTGATAGCCTATATACATGAGAATAATTGTGTTTTTTTTTATGGAAAGCCTATTGTGGTACCAAATGTGTACTGTGATTTATGCAATTTCTGTGGGCATATGAATCATGTTGGAATTCATGAATAGTTGAAAATATTGAGTAGATATTTGGCTCAAATGATTGGCATATTTGTTGGTTGTGGAAATACTCATGTGGTTGGTTGTGGAAATACTCATTGTGATTGGTTTTGAGCATTTTATCCTCATATCATACTCATTCATGAAACAAATGGTACCACCATGAAAATACTGAGGAACATTAGCAATACCTTTTTATAAAACTCTCCCCGAGGGATATGCTGGGGAAAAGATATTATTACATCTTTTAAAACCCATCCCAAGGGATGTACTGGAGAGGAGATATGATATATGTATTGTATATAAGTTGATGAACCCCCCATGGGTCTTATGTCGTGATGCTTTAGCTCCGCAGATGTATACGAAAGCTGTGCAATAATATCGGAGGTTGTGCGATGAACTCGTGCATCATCATCATCATCAACATTATATTTATTATAATTACTTCATTATATTTGTGATGTGATTGTAAATTCTATATTGACTTGTTATCTATCCATTGTTCTATCTTGCCTTGCTCGTATGTAATGATCTTGTATATGTTGTTCTCCTTCACTTTGCTTATTCGTGTTATTATTGTAAGATTGTATTACTTGTCGGTGCATTGTTATGTTATATGTGGATATTATAGAAATGTTAGTGCAAGCAGTGTGGGCTTCTATTGTGGGATATTTTCTTATTGCAGGTAGTGTGTCGTTAGTGTGTATTTTGTATGTTTTATTTACTACATTGATCAGTTGGCATATTATACCTACTAAGTACAGTTCCTAATTTGAGTGTTCCCTAACTTGGTTGATTCAGGCCACTTTTGGAGCTTTCAAGGTAGTGGCTGATTTCAGGCATCCAAAATTTACTTCTATCTTATCTACATTAGAATGTAGTTCAGAGACAGAGTTGTATCCCATTTTGGCTGTCTGTTTATTAGATTCTCAGATTGGATTAGTAGTTCTTACACTATTGACACCAGGTTTTAGGAATGTATGGTATTTTTGTTATTTTCTTTCCACATATGTGATTCTCACAACCCGATCCCCAGACTAGCCATGATGGTTATCTCAATCCCATCATGGGCTAGAGACCAAACCAATAGCCTTTTGTAACACCCCTGATTTTAGCCCTTGAAAGTTTCTGAAATTTTATCCTCATTATTCGGAATACTACTAACCCTACAAGTCATAGGGTAATTATACAAGTCGTCGAACCCCAGTCGTAAAATGGACAGTGAGATTTACATGAGTTACTATTTTGGTGATGCCCTTTGGTTTGACTAATTCCCCGATGACATTTAAGGACCTCATGAATATGGTATTATGTCAATTCTTGAATTTACTCATAATTGTGTTTATTGATGATGTTTTGGTGTATTCTAAGAGTTAGTGGATCATACCGATCACCTCTGAATTGTATTACAAATCTTAAAAGATTAACAATTGTATGTGAAGTTCTAGTTAAATATTGTGACCTATTTGGGTCATGTTATTGATAGTGAAGGGATCATGATGGATCCACAGAAAGTTACGATGGTTAAAAATTGGTCTAGACCTACGACTCCAACCAGTATTCGGAGTTTCTTGGGTTTAGCCAGTTATTATAGAAAGTTTGCATAAAGCTTCTCTTCTATTACTTCCCTATAGAGTAAGTTGACTCGGAAGAAGGTGAAGTTTATATGGTCTGATAATTGTGTGAGTTATTTTGAGAAGTTGAAAGATAAGTTGACTTTGGCTCTGATCTTTACCTTACTTGAGGATGCCATGGGATTTGTTGTTTATTATGATGCGCCTTGTGTGGGACTTGGTTTTGTATTGATGCAACATAGTAAGGTGGTTACATATGCTTCTAGATAATTAAAGGATCATGAGAAAAGTTGTCTGACTCATAATATGGAATTGTTAGTTGTGGTCTTTGCTTTGAAGATTTGGCCCCACTATTTGTATGGGGTCTATGTTGACATATTCTAAGATCATAAGAGCTTACATTATGTATTCACTCAGAAGGAGTTGAATCTCAAGTAGAAAAGATAGCTTGAGTTGCTAAATTCTACAATGTGAGTCTCCATTACCATCCAGGTAAGGATAACGTGGTTATGGATGCTCTTAGAAGGTTATCAATAGGACGATTATCTAATATGAATAAGGAGAAGAGAGAATTATTGAAGGATATTATAGAGTCCATGTTGACATATTCTTAGATCATAAGAGCTTATAGTATGTATTCAATCAGAAGGAGTTGAATATCATACAGAGGAGATGGCTTGAGTTGCTTAAGGACTACGATATGGGTCTCTATTATCATCCAGGTATGGTTAATATGGTCGTTGATGCTCTTAGCAGGTTGTCCATGGGAAGCTTATCTCTTGTAAATGAGGAGAAGCGAGAATTATTGAAGGATATTCACTATTTGGATAATCTTGAAGTTCATCTATTAGACTCTAAAGATTGTGGGGTACTTATGCAAGGGTGGCGAAGTCATATCTTAGTGCTGAGGTGAAAAAGAATAAGTTATTGGACCCTATCTTGATGTGGATTAAACATGATGTAAGTCAACACAAAGTTATGGCCTTCAAGATTGTGGCGATGGTATCTAAAAGTAGCAAGGTAGATCATGTTTTACCAATATTAGTGGGATACGAGAGAGGATCTTGGCTAGGTTTATCAGTCATGGCACATTTTTCATCTAGGTTTGATAAAGATGCATCACAACTTGAAGGAAATGTATTGGTGGACCGACATGAAGAGGGATGTTGAAAATTTTGTGGCCAAGTGTATGGTTCGTCAACAAGTGAAGGTTGAACACTTGAGGCCCGGTGGGTTGTCTCAAAAGAATGAGTTTCCCTTTTGGAAGTGGGAGGTTATTAATATGGATTTTGTTGCTAGTCTTCCATGGTCTTGCTATTAGTTTGATTCAACGTCGGTCATCGTGGATAGGATGACTAAGTCTGTTCATTTTTTTCAAGCGAAGAATATATTCTCTATAGAGGATTATTCTAAGCTCTTCATTGAAGAGACCATGAAGTTTCATGGTGCTCCAGTTTCCATCTTCTCTGATGTAGGTACTCAATTATCATATCACATTTTGTATTCCTTTCAGAGGGTTTTAGAGACTAAGGTGAACCTTAGCGCTACATTCCACCCTCATACGGATGGACAAGTGGAAAAGACGATGCAGACATTGATAGATATGATAAGGTCTTGTCTTATGGATTTTGATGGTAGTTGGATCAACCATTTTCCTCTCTTTGAGTTTTCATATAATAATACTTTTCATTCTAGCATTGGGATGGCTACGTTTGAGTCTTTGTATGGTAGGAGATATAGGTCTCCTATTGGGTGGTTTGAGATTGGTGAAAATAATTTATATGGTCCTGACTTGGTTCACCAAGCTATAGGAAAGGTGAAGGTTATTCGATATAGACTTAAGACAACCCAAATTCTCCAAAAGACCTATGTAGATGTATGGCGAAGGAACATGGAATTTAAGGTGAATGATTTAGTATTCTAGAAGGTATCTCACATGAAGGGAGTATTGCAATTTGGAAAGAAGGGGAAGCTCAGTCCCCATTACGTTAGTCCATATTGTGTTTTGAGATGAGCGGGCAATGTGGATTTTGAATTGGAATCTCCTTCAATATTGGTTTCTATTCACCTGGTCTTTCATGTTTCAATATTGAGGAAGTGCATGTGTGATTCTTCATTACGAGTTCGATTGGGAGGTACGGAATTTCAAATTTCTTGTCTTACTAGGAAGTCCCTATGGAGATCTTGGACCGGCAAGTTTATAGGTTATGTTCTAAGGATGTGGCGTCGTTAAAGGTTCTGTGGTGGATCTATAAGGTTGAAGAGGCTATTTGGGAAGCTGAAGAGGACATAAAGTCCATATATTCATTCTTATTTCCTGTTCTGGAAAATCGTTCTTAATATATGTGTGTTCCTGACTTCTTTGTTTTATGACTTTGTTAAAGGGAATTGTGGTTGTATTTCTATGTTAGAGTGTTCTAATGGATACCTTGACACATCATTAAAGGACGAATGATCATAAGGGGGGAAGAATGTAACACCTCAAATTTTATTCCTTGAAAAATTCTGAAATTTTATCCTCACCGTCCTAAATACGACTTACCCTATGAGCCATAGGGTGAATATACAGGTCATAGAACCCTCTCGTAAGGTGGCCAGTGAGATTTTCTTGAGTTACTATTTTGGTGATGACTTTGTGGTAATGGGTCATAACGACTCTATATGAGTGGTAAGGTGGAAATTGTTGGGCGTCCAGTGTATGTCATAAAATTTTTTGTCTTGGGTACGGGAGGGGGGTACGAATCATAAGGACTGGAAGAGTCTTAAGGTATGAATCATAACCATACAAGTGTGGGGTGGCCTTGGATACTGTCCAGACTATGACTGGACTAAACGAGTCATACCATGACCTTATGAGTCGTGAGGTCACTCGTAGCGATAGGGTGGTATTTTTTAGACTTTTAATTAAGGCATCTTGGTAATTTCCTCTTTTCCCCACTTAGACCCCACGTCCATAAAACATATAACTAGGGTTATTTCTAATACTTTAGCATACTAAACACTCTCTAATTCTCTCTCAAATTCCCCATTCAAGTAAAAGCTAGGGTTTTAAGAAAGGTGGTCATCTAGGTTCTAAAGGTGTTATCTTCTTTAAATTTCTTGGTAATAAGGCATGTATCTCTCTCCGTACACCTGTATTTCCTTAATGGGATGGAAATTATATTATTACTCATGATTTTGAGGTTAGGTTTTGAACTATGGGTTGAGGGTTTGCATATAAGTTGTTCGAATGTTTTCTCATATCACTATTTAATTATTTTGCCTTCAATTGTTGGTTAGTACAATCATTGGAGTGCATGGGATTGGTGGATGGAATGGACTAGGGGTACAATGGAATCCCCAATTTTGTAAGCTATGGCAATAAGGGTACAATGAAATCTCCAATTAATTGGTTTTGGTATGGAAAATGATGGTAACCTTAACCAGCTTGCATAATTGATTATGGAATGAAAATTATCATTTGGTTTAAATTATTCTGTTTGAAACTAATGCAAATCATAAATGGCTAATTGGATAATACCAATATAGATATTGAAAACCTTATAGGGTAAGAAGGAATCCCCTAAGTGATTTTATTAATGGAGTCAGCGGGGCACGAAGGAATTTCCAAAGGGTTGGCTAATGACATTTCTTGCAAGCTATGGTCAGTATGACAATACCACTTAATAATGCTTAATAATTGACTCTTTGAATTTTTGGATTGGTTATGTACTCAATATTTTCATTAACGGGTGTTGTGATAGCTGGTCGTGAAGGTTTGATCCCAAAGGAAGGACACTAAAAACTAATGTTTGGTGACATAAGGGTTAGTATAGATGATTGTGTTCTTATGTCACTCTACATATAAATGTATCATAGTTGGCTAAGAGTACAAGGGAATCCTTGGCTTTCTTTGATATCCACAATTTGTATAGCTAACACGTATTATGGCCCAACCAGGGGGTTATAACTAGATCCATATAGCCCGTGGATGGTATTAGGACGGTCAAGCTACATAATCCAATATGTAGAATAGAATTGAGAGTTCGCATTATCAATAACATTGTCATTGTCATTGTCATTGTCTGGGTCAGGGTCACGTCCCGAATTAGCCTTTTTTTTGGTATTGGTAGAAGGTTTTATGGACTACTATGGACTTAAGTGGTATTAGTTGTTTTGGTTGGTTAACAGTTATCGGTTATAGACATACTCTAATATCTTTAAGCTTATATTATGCTATCTTGTAATATGATCGGAATTCAACCATTGTTAGAGGTATTGTGTTCTGTTTGGCTAGGCAAAGAGGGTGGTCTCCAGTCTTAGATGGACTTGAGATACCTGTTATGTCCAGGCCCTGGTTTGGGTCATGAAACCTTTCCAATTCAAGCATAATCAAAATAATAACAGAGTGGAACACAACCAGAGAATAAAGATTAAATAATTCATGTAACTCAAGAATAAGATGTAAGAGTCAACAACGCCATCCAACCCATACATGTCCATAAAATCCTCTAAATGAATTCTAATATCAAAATAGGTTAGGACATGCTCCCCACCATGACAATGAAATGACAATTCCAAAATATGGAATGAAAATGATGGAATGACCAAGATTTTAAAAAGATGGAAGCTCACCACTTTACAACAAATCCGATAGATGACCACAACATCTAACACTGCACCAACTAAAAGAAGAAACCTCTAGGACCCTATATTATGAATGGATGTACCATCCAGGGATAGTTAGCAGGTTGCGCACTAGCATTTGACTCAAGGAAGGGTTAAAATAATGAAATTTTAAAAATCAAATCCAAACTCAACGTATTTGTTCATATACATGCATATATACATCTATATGTAATGCTGGGATAGGGAACAAGTTGTATCATGAGATTTAATACCATTAACCTGGACTATGTAGCATCAAACTATACTAAGGACATCGACACGCTATATGGGTTTGGCTCTCCCCACCAAAAGGGTTCCAGTGCGTATTATCTGCATGAATCAAGGGAATCCAAGGAAAGGGCTGGGGATGCCTCGACCTCAGCCAATCAAAAGTTTGTATAAAGTGTGAACTATGCACACTGTCATAAAGACCCCCTTGCCGACAAATGTGGTTTCCCGTATCAGTCCCCTCAGGACCTCCATCTTCCAAAGGAAGCTACATCGCCTCCTTTAAACCTAACTAAAACTTTTACATATTACCCCTTTCATTTGACTAAGGAACCTTCCATTAAGGGATCACCACATGGTATCGTCATACCAATATCCTTGCAATTTTATAAGATAATACCATTCCAATTATCCATCAACCTGGGGGAATCCGCAACCCCCAAGTTCTAATTTATAAACCATACCACAGCCGCCAATGCTATATATAACCATTTAAAATGAACCAAAGGCCTCCAAGGCGTTTCCAAATCCATTTATACTCTATTAACCTTTTAGGAAATACAATAGTTCAAGAGTGGGTTAAATCATGTATATTTCATGTTACAAAAACCAATTTACAGAGTGTATTGAAGTAAATTCCAATTCCAAAAACATTTCAAAACTTTTGGGGTAATTCCATGACCCCCTTCCAATCCACTATACCTATTCACAAATTTATTTCTAAGACTATGAGATAAAACATGAATAAAAGTTCAAAGACCATGGGGAAACCAAAAAAGTAATTAACATTCAAAACCCTCAACCTATCATTTAAAACCCAACAATTAAATTTAAATAAACAATATTTAAATACATGTTGTTATATAAAACCAAGTTATAGAAAAGATGCATGCCTAAAACACCAAGGAATTTTGAAGAGAAACCTCAATATGAGACTTAGATGTTCAATCCCTAAAAACCCTAGCCTTGATCTTTATTGGGGAATTTGAGAGAGAAGATAGCATTTATGTTATGTTAAATGGGTGGAATAGGGCTAAAAGAATGTTTTATATCATGGAATAGTAGTGGTGTAAGAGGAAAAAGCCATCATGCCCTTACTAAAATCGTGCAAGATTTTTAAATCCTAGATGCTATGGGTCTCGTAATTCCTTATGTTCAATGGTCATGAGTCTTTACCATGAATCGTAGTATAGGAAGTTAATCAGGGCCACCCCACATGTTTGGTCATGAGATCTACCCTACAACTCATGAAAGATATTACGACTCATGGGGTCCTAGTCGTACTTAAGATAGAAATATAGGTAGTAGTTTGACTGCGATAGGCATTCCATGACTTGCATAGAGTGACAATGACTCGTACGGTCTTAGTTATTTCTTGGACAGTGTGATAAACACACATGGAAATTTTTAGTGTTCAAAACCTGGGGCGTTATTATAATAACTTGACAAATTCTAAAAGAGTTTCCAGTTATTCATCATATGTTTAGAATTCCCAAAGACATTTAATTCACACTAAGTACAAATGACAAGGACATTTTAAGACCCTAAGGTTTTGAACATATTTTATTTGGCCTTATCAATTTTGAATAATTAATTTATGAGTTAAAATATGTTTAGGGAAGTTAAAAGTGTCTTCTGGGAGAGTTTCACAATTTTTAGAACGGGTTTGGGGTGGTTTATGACCATGGAGGTAGAATGACTGCTATTTTGATGCGTCATAGATAATGTCCTTACGCGATGCATGGTGTGTCATAGAGATAAGTCTCCATGATATAGGCCAAGTCACGGAGGCTTGTCTCCGTGATAGCCTCCGTGCCACGGAGGCTGTGAAATCTTGCAACATTATTAAAGTTTTAAGGGGCATTTTGATCTTTCCCCTCACCCTAAAAATCCTATTGACGTCTTAAAACCTAAGAGGGGCATTATTTGCCCCATTCTGTCATGTAATTAAGTCTATGCGATACAGGTCGTGTCACGGAGGCTAGTCTCCGTGATAGCCGCCGTGCTATGGAGGCTGTGAAATCTTGCAACATCATTTAAAGGTTCAAGAGGAATTTTGGTTTTTTCTCCCCTCTCCCTAAAAATCCAATTGACATCTTTAAACCAAAGAGGGGAATTATTTTCCCCATTCTCCATCAGTTAGCGATACTAAAAAGTCATTCCATCCTCAAGAACAAAAGAATCAAAGATTTTTCTATGAATTTACCATTAAAGGTCCCAAATCCAAGTTTCAAGGATTCAAGCAACTCAGGTATGTGGGATATTCATCAATGGGATTCTTTCCACTCATTGAGTCCCAAGAACCCTTTGTTTTTCAAGTATAAATCTTTTCCCATAATTCATGAAATTTCAATGTCAAGTATGAAATTACTCAAATTGATCTTAATAGTTCTAAATAAAAACCATGACTTTTTGTTTCCCCATGTGAATTATACTCTTGCATTCTTTATAATCTAGGTCACCCACATTATTTTTAGTTGACACCATGTCAATTTCTCAAGTTATGAGATAAACCATGTGATGATGTTGTTCTCATAAGTTTAATATATTCTTGTACTCATAATCATGAATTTCATTAGTTTAGTGAAATATAATATGTTTTAGTGTTTATGAATCATGAATTCCTTTACATTGGTTTAAATGATGTTAATGTATTTAAAAGTATTATTCATTGCTAGAGGGTTATGAACCCAATACCTATATGTTTACACATGCTTTAGATTTTCAACTTTCAAGTCAGTCAAATCATGATTTTATCATCACATTTATATTTTCATATTCATGCTGAGTAATTATCAGTTATGAGTCCAGTTAACATAAATTAGTACCAATTTTAGTTCAGTTAGGAGTAGGATTTAGTACCGAGTGATCCTAGAGATGAAAGCTCAACCGCCAGTAGAGGATTGAGACGTTTAGCAGAAGTTCCTAAGTTCCAGAACCACGTTGCCATTGTTGGTTATAAGATATCACCCTCTAGTAGAGTAATTACTCTCTCTTTGGGTTCACCCGCCAGTAAAGGATTGAAACCCTAGCTCTTTAGGACATCAGTCTTGTGGATTCAAATCCTCAAACGTGTGTTAGTACCCGTGTCAAAGTAATGAGACCCTGACAAATAGGGTTATAGGATGATCCCCGATTAGCTTAGGTTGGGGCATGTCAATTACATGATAGCTTCCACAATTTCAGTTCAGTATTTAGAGTATGTCAGCTCAGGTTTGCATGACTAAGTGTACTAATATCAGTTATTCAACTATTTAGATATCAACAATCCAGTTTTTTAGATCAGTTCGGTACATGTTAATCCTTGGTCTTGTATTTATTTTACATTCTCCTGCACTCATTGTCAGTACGTATATGTATTACAGTTAGTCCCTATCTTAAATACTAGTACATCAAAAGTACTAAGTATAGACTCTATTTTGCGCTATGTTGTCTTATAACATAGGTTCGGATGCTTAGTTCCCTGATCACCTTTTTCCAGCTCAGTACCCCTCAGCAGTAGTTTTGGAGAGTCCTCATCCATTGAGGAAAAGTATTTATAGTTATTTGTAATATGTATTTTATTTTATTTAGTTAGATTTAGTTGAGGCATTGTCCCATCAACTCCTCACGTCTTAGAGGCTTTCAGATGTTCAGATGTTCAGATGTTCATACTTATTTTTCAGTTTTATTTAAAGTTTCATATATGTTGGGTATTGTTTCTATATTTCATCTTGATAAATTATTGTCTATTTAACTTTCGCATATGATTTCTAGTATTATTTTATTTACTGCTCACAAAAGGTACCAAATCATGGGTCACCTTAGGGTAACTTGTAGGCTTAAGCACTGTGTTATGACAAGGGGTAGTCTCGGATTATGACAAAGCTTGGCATTAAAGCCTAAGATTCTAAAGTTTCCTAGGGTGTCTTAAAGGCACGTTGAGTAGAGTTTTATGCATGGGTGTGAAGCGCACGACACTTATAGGCGAGAGGCTATGAGACTAGGAAAGTTTCCCTTATTGTTTTATTCATGCCATGTGGAAGAGCATGATATCTGTTGAATTCCCTTTTCTAAATCTTCTTTCATCTATTTATAGAAATTACCTCCTCGAGAAATAATAGAAGGAAGAATAGTGGTCAACCCGCATCACCACCTATTAGGGAATACCCTATGAACAAACATATTTCCTATGCAAAATTTAGGATTGCTTTCACTATTTTGGCTCAAAATATGGCTGCTAAGAATAACTAATAGGATGCTTCCCTAGCCAATTCGGTAGTGAGTATTAAAACAACTAGGATTTGAAACTTCACTTGGATAAATCCTACATTTTCTTATAGATCCAAGTTTGAGGAGGATCCACATGAGTTTTTGGATGGTGTGTAGAATGTGACAGACATCATGGGTGTTACTTGTTGTGAGAATTTTGATTTAGCTACTTACTAATTATAAGGAGTGTCTCGTACTTAGTTCAAGTAGTGGAAGGAGGATAGAGATGTTGAGACAGGTCTTGTAGAGTGGGAGGCGTTTTCTATGACCTTCTTAGAGAGATTCTTTCCACTCAAGTTGAGGGAGGCTAAAGTGCAAAAATTTATAAATATGAAGTAGGGGAAAATGAATATGAAGGAGTACTCACTAAAGTTTACCCAGTTGGAGATGTATCTCCAACTATAGTAGTTGATTCTACGGTGAAAATGAGTAAGTTTGGGTCTGGGGTTTCAAAGGATGCGGTGAAGGAGATGGACCTTTCTAGATTGTCCATGCTCAACAGATTAGGGAGGAGAAGCTCAAAGAAAAGGAAATGGAGAATAAGAAGGACAGAATTAGTATTTTTAAATTCTCACAAAATAAGGTCTTATAGTGGGAATCGTTCTTAGTTCCCCCAGAAATTGTTTGCTCTAGTCCCATCTTCAGCCAGTACGCCAGTGCCTAAGTTTAGGTAGGATGATAGGAATAAAATGCCAGGCTTTAAGTCCAATAGTAGCATGAATAGTGTTCGTACAATTCCTTATTGAAAGAGATATGGTAGGAAACATCAGGGGGAATGCTGGGTAGGCAGTGATGTGTGTTTTGGATATGTCAAGCTAGGCCACAAGATCAGGGATTGACCAGCAGTTTCCCAAAAGGGAAAGGATTTTGTCAATAGGTTTAGTCTAACTAATCATCAGCTCTAATAGGTCGCCTAACTTAGTAGGGTACTATCTCTAGTGCCACTAGTGGGCAGTGTTAGAACCGAATTTATGCTCTCCAAACTCAACATGATTAGGAGTGTTCTCCTGATGTTGTTATGGGTACTTTACAAGTCTTCCATATTCTTGTTTATGCATTGTTTGACCCTGATGCTTCAATTTATTTTGTGACTCCCAATATAGCAGTGGACTTTAGCGTCAGTCCTGAAATCTTAGTAGAACCCTTCTTAGTATCTACCCCAGTGGGTAGATTTATTATAGCTAGATGGGTATACAGAAATTGTCTGGTCATAGTGTCTTAGAAAGTCACTTATGTTGATGTTGTGGAGTTAGAGATGACAAATTTTGATGCCATTCTCAACATGGATTGGCTCCACTCCTGCTATGCCTCAGTTTACAATATAAATAGAATAGTCTAGTTTGGGTTTCCTAATGAGCACATCATAGTATGGAGGGGTAGTACCATTGTTCCTATAGGTCGATTTGTCTCCTACCTTAAGGCAAGAAATATAATTTCCAAGGGATGTGTTTACAATCTCGTTTAAGTGAAGGAATCAAATTCTAAAACTTTGAGACTTGAGTCAGTTCCAACAGTAATTATGTTCCCAAAAGTGTTCCCTGAAGATTTTCTCGGAGTTTATTCCAAGAGGGAAATTGACTTCGGAATAGATCTCATCCAGATACCCAGTCTATCTCAAATAAACCTGATAGAATTTCTCCAGCTGAGCTTAATAAATTAAAGGATTAGTGCAAAGACCTCCTATATAAGGGTTTCATTAGGCCTTATGTTTCTCTGTAGAGTGATCCAATTCTCTTTGTGCGCAAGAAAGATGGTTCCCTCAAAATGTGCATTGACTATTATTAGTTAAGAAAAGTCACAATCAATAATACTTATCCTCTCCCCAAGATTGATGACTTGTTTGACCAACTTCATGTTGTAAACTATTTCTCTGAGATAGACCTCAAATTCGGCTATCATCAGCTTAGAGTCAGGGAATGTAACATCACGAAGAAAACCTTCAGAACTCAATATTCTTACTTTAAATTTATAGTTATGTATTTTGGACTAATGAATAGTCCTATAGATTTTACGTACTTGATGAACAATGTATTAAAGTAGTACTTGGACATGTTCATCATAGTTTTCATAAATGACATCCTTGTTTATTCCCATAGTCAGAACGATCATGCAGACCATTTGAGGGTTGTATTGCATACCCTTAAGAATCAACAATTATTTGCTAAGTTCAACAAGTGTGAACTCTGCTTTAGATCATTATATTTCCTTGGTCACATTATTTCTAGATATGGCATTCGAGTTGATCCTCTTATGACCGAAGTTGTGAAAAACTGGCCTAGACTCATCTTGCCATTAGATATGAGGAGTTTCTTGGGTTTAGCTGGTTACTACAGATGGTTTGTTGAAGGATTTAGTTTTGTTTCTTTTTCCATGACTCGAATGACTCTGAATAAATTTAATTTTTTGTGGTTAGATTCCTTCGAGAAGAGTTTTCAGGAGTTGAAGACTCTACTCACTTTCGCTCTAGTATTGTGGTTGGTATTTTATTGTTATGCTTCTAGAGTTGGTCTTGGTTGTACATTGATGCAGTGTGGTAAGGTCATAGCCTATGATTATGGACAGATAAAACCCCATAAGAAGAATTACACGACCCATGATCTTGAGTTTGCAGCAATTGTCTTTGCCTTAAAGATTTAGAGGCATTACCATTACAGGGTTCATGTTGATGTGTTCGTCAATCATACGAGTTTAAAGTATGTGCTCACTTAGAAGGATCTAAATCTTTTAAAGAGAAGGTTGCTTGAATTGCTAAAAGATTATGATATGAGTTTGTTGTATCACCCAAGTAAAGTTAATATCATAGCTGATGCTCTATGTAGAATATCTATGGGAGTTGTTGGTCATGTTGAAGAGGATAAAAAGGAGTTAGTCCATGAGGTTCATCAACTTGATAGATAATGTGTTTAGTTAGTTGATTAGTTCGAAGGTAGTTTATGGGTTTAGAATGATTCTGAATCTTCATTGGTGTCTGAAGTGAATGAAAATCAAGACAGGGTTCCTATTTTTGTCTGGTTGAATGAGGCAGTTTTAGATCTAAAGGTTGAGGTTTTCTCCTAAGGGAAAGATGGTATGATTCATTTTCAGGAAAGATTATATGTTCTGAATGAGGATGGTTTGAAACAAAAAATATTAGCATATGCGCATGGTGGATGGTATTCTTTTCACCTAGGGGCCACTAAAATGTACCGTGATTTCCAGGAAATCTATTGGTGGAATAGTATGAATAAAGATATTGCTAAATTCGTGGCTAGGTATTTGAATTATCAGCAGGTTAAGGTTGAGCACCAAAGGCCTAGTAGTATTCTTCAGTTGTTCAACTTCCCCCCATGGAAGAGGGAAGTGATGAACATGGATTTTGTGAAATGGTAACCTTATACGCGTCGTCAGCATGACTCGATTTGGGTCATTGTATATAGAATGGCCAAGGTAGCCCATTTCTTGATAGTTCATACATCGAATTTAGCTAAAGAATATTCTAAACTCTATCTCATGGTGTTGCTGATGGTGCATGGGTTTTCGTTGACCATTATTTCATATAGAGGTACTCAGTTTACCACCCATTTTTGGGAGGCTTTTCATAAGGGTCTTGGTACCCAAGTTTATCTCAGTGCGTCTTTTAATCATCCTAGATACCCTGTCTATCTCAATTCCACCTTAAAGAATGGCTCCAGCTGAGTTTAAGGAATTGAAGGGTCAGTTTAATGACCTCCTAGATAAGGGTTTCATTAGGCCTAGTGTTTCTCTATGGTGTTCTCCAGTTCTCTTTGTGTGCAAAAAAGATTCTTCACTCAGAATGTGCATTGACTACTGTCAATTGAACAAAGTCACAATTAAGAATAAGTATCCCCTCCCCAAGATTGATGACTTTTTTAACCAACTTCATGATACAAGATATTTCTGTAAGATAGACATCATATCTAGCTATCATTATCTTAGAGTTAAGGAATATTACATCCCGAAGACAGCCTTTTGATTTCTTCAAAGGAATTTGACCAAAACGACATCCTTAGTCCTCAAACTATGGACTTGCCTATCAAAAATCACCACTAGGGACTTCCTCATAAGACATGGAATCCAAAATACTAGCATCCTCCACAGGAAAAACCAATAAAGTATCACCCAGACACTTCTTCAACATCGACACATGGAAAATCAAATGAATAGAACCTAAGCTCACAGGTACCTCCAACTCATATGAAACATTCCTAACTCTCTTCAAAATCTGATATAGACCAATATAACGGGTGATGAGCTTCCGCTTCTTCCTAAACTGTACCACTCCCTTCGTAGGAGAACCTATTAAAAACACCCAATCATATCCACACAAGACTTTTGGCACCTCTGATTAATCTTAAGTCATTATCTAATTACATTCACCTTCTACATGGCTTGGTGAAGCAATTCAGGACCAAACAATTGAGTCTTACCAATCTCAAACTACCCAATAGGAGGCCTACACCTCCTACCATAAAAATCCTCAAAGGGATCCATTTAAATATTTGAATCATAACATTGATATAGGCAAACTGAATAAGAGGCAAATGATCCACCCAACATCCTTCCAAATCAATCACATAAACCCTTCGCATATCCTCCAAGGTCTAAATAGTCTTCTCCTCTTGTTTTTGAAATGAATGCCAAAAATGAGAAGATAATTTCTTACCTTAATTTAAAATAATAGAAAGAAGAGCACAATGCAATCTAACTATCTCCTCAATAAATAATTTGGCATAATCCTTTCCAAAGTAAGTATTCCTTCCAGGCAAGAAGTAAGCAGACTTCATCATCCTATCACAATAACCTAAATCAAATCGTACAGATTACGAGATTGTGAAACACCCATAATGATATCCATATTGATCATCTTCCACTTCCACATAGGCAACTCAATGTCTTGATACATGCCACAAGGCCTCAAGTGCTCAACCTTTACATTGCTAACAAACTATATACTTAGCCACAAAGTTAGACATAATTTTCTTCATATTATTCCACCAATAAATCTCCTTCAAATCATGATATATCTTTGTCGAAAATGGATGAATTGTATACCTCATCTTATTGCCTCAATAAAAATGCTTTCCCACAATAAATCAACATTAGGAACACATAACCTACCTGAACACCTTATAATACCATCACCATAAATCTCAAAGGCCATAACCTTTTGTCGACCTACATCATCATTAATCTGAATAAGGATGGAATCCAAAGCCTGTTTGTCTTTCACTTCAGCACCAAGATATGATTTTGCCATCGCTTGAAAAATCACCACTCCATCCTCAGTGTCCAGAACACGAACTCCAAAATTAGCCAGACGGTGAATGTTGTTAGACAATCCTCTTTTCTCCCCATCCATGTGAGATACGCTCTCCACAGAAAACCTGCTAAGAGCATCAAAATCTATATTAGGTTTACCAGGACGGTATTGAAGACTCATGTCATAATCCTTTAGTAATTCAAGCCACCACCTCTTCTTGAGATTCAAATCCTTCTGAGTACACATACTACAAGCTCTTATAATTGGAATAAATATCCACATTCACCCCATACCAATAATGGCGCTAAATTATCAAAGAGAAAACCATAACCTCCAACTCTAAATCATGAGTCAGACAATTCTTTCATAAACCTTAAGCTGCTTAAAAGCAAAGGCCACAACCTTACTATATTGCATTAAAACACAACCCAGTCCCACATGGGACACATCACTATAAACAACAATTAGTACCCTCGAGTAAGATCAAGACCAAAGCAGTAGTCAACTTATCCTTCAACTTCTAAAAATTACCCTGACAAGCATCTGACCACAAGAACTTCACTTTTTCTGAGTCAACATAGTCAACAGAGTAGCGATAAAAGATAAACTCACCACAAACCTCCTATAATACCCAGCCAAGCACAAGAAGTACCTAATTCCAGTTAGAGTCGTGTGTCAAGCCCATTTCTTAACTTCCTGAACCTTCTATTATTCCACTTTGATCCCCTCACCAGAAACAACATGCACCAAAAAAGTCACAATATTTAGCTAGAACTCACATTTAGAAAATTTTGCATACAACCTCTGATCCTTTAGAGTCTGCAATACAATTTGGAGGTATTTGGTAGGATCCTCATCACTCTTAGAATACATCAAAATATCACAACCGAAACTATCATGAATAGATCGGAAAACTATCTAAACATGGGGTTTATCAGATCCATAAATCATATCGAACCATTAGTCAAACCAAATGACATAACTAGGAACTAATAATGACTATATCGAGCTTGGAAAGTATTCTTAGGAACATCAGCCTCCATAATCTTCGACTGATGATACCCTGAACGAAGATAAATCTTAGAGTAACATCTCGCACCCTAAAGTTATTCAAAGAGATCACCAATCCTAGGAAGAGGGTACTTATTCCTCACTGACACCTTATTCAATTATCGATAATCTATACACATCTGAAGAGACTTATCTTTCTTTTTCAAAAAAACAATGGTGCACCCCATGGAGAAACACTAGGACGGATGAAATCCTTATCAAGAAGATCTTTTAATTTCTCCTTTAGTTCCTTCAACTCAGTTGGATCCATCCTCTAAGGATGTATAAAGATTGGACGGGTATCCGATAGAAGATAAATCCCAAAGTCTATTTTTCTATATCAAGGAATTTTGAGAAGATCGATGGGGAAGACTTTAGGAAACTCATTGAAAAAAGAGACAGATTGTAGAGAGGGACCCTCAGAATAAGAATATATAACTTGAACTATATGATAATAAAACCCTTTAGAGATTAACTTCTGAGCTCTAAGATAAAAGATAAACCTCCATTTACGCATTAGGGAACTTTTCTTCCATTCAATTACCGGTGCATTAGGAAATTTAAAACTGACCTATCAGGTCCTACAATCTAGAGTGGCATAGAAGAAATAAATTCAATTTATTCCTAAGATTACATCGAAGTCTACTTTATCAAGCTCTATGAAATCTACCAAGGTCTCCTTATGTAAGATAGACACCACACAACCCCAATAGATGTTTCTAGCCATAATAGAATAACCCATAAGAGGAAACAAAAAAGGGATAAGAAATATTTTTAAGACCAAAACCAAAATTCATAGCCATATACGGGGTCATATAAGAAAGAGTACTCCTCGGATCAAGCAAATAATACACATCACATAAGATGAGTTGTAATATACCAGTAACAACATTAGGAGAAGCCTCAGATTCCTGATGGGTAGAAAAACCATAGGGATGATTCCAGCGAGTACTGGTACCCGAAGTAGTACCCTTTAGTATAAGAGTTGAAGAAGGGGCAACTAGAACCTTATTAGCTCTAGTATCCACCTTAGCTAAAGGATAGTTTCTCTGACTATGACTAATCTATACATATTTATAAAACAAGTTCCTTTCCTTATTATAATAACCATTGTGAAATTGACCACAAAAACAACAAGGAGGATTGGGTGGAGATGACTGAGCTCCTCTAGTTTGAGACTGGGCACCCTATTCCTTAAGACCACTGCTAGTCTAAAAATAGTGATCACCAGATGGCTTAGGATAAGAAGCACTAGCCAAATAATATGAACCATAATTTGCCCAAGTCTTTATCTTTCTCCACTATCTACCATCTCTCCCACTAGCTTGCTTACCCCCACCCTAATTTGAATACCTGAACTTCTTATTTTGTCTCTCTCCCAACTTTGTTTTCTCTTCTTTTCCTCTTTTACAGGTTGTATATAAACCATAAGCCTAGAGATATCCATATTATTATTTAATATAACACCCTTGAACTATAATACCAAGTCATAATACAAACCTAAAGCAAATTTCCTCATTCAAGCCCTCATACTAGACACCAACTCCAAAGCATAATGATACAACTGAGGGAAATTCAAGGCGTTCTATTTCACACTCATCTTGCCTTGCCTCAGGTTCATAAATTCTTCTACTTTTGCTTTCCTCAACTCCTGAGGAGAGAAATAATCAAGGAAAGCACTAATAAATTCTTTGTACATAGCCTACTGAGCATCGCCACCCCTCAACTTCTCCCATTCCTTATACCACTAATATGGAATATCTTTTAACATAAAATCCATACCCTATATATTAATATCATGTACTACTCTGAAAATCTTCTCCAACTCATCAATGAACCCTTGAGGAACCTGCTTAACCTTAGATCCCTTAAAGGTTGTGGAATTAAACCTCATTAACTACACAACTCAAGGGACATTAAAATAACCTATAGCAGCACCAATAGGACCACACTGATGACACTGAGATTTACCAACTGAGTAAAAAGATTAATCGACTGATGAAAAACCACATTAGGGATATCTACAGGAGTTGACTTATCATGAGTATCAATAATCAGAGAATGACTAGTGGGGAACGGTGGGACCCTAATATACAATAAAAATGCAGCACTTTTGATGCTTAAAATTATGAAAATATGCATCATTTGTGAAAAAGATAAAAAGTGGAGTTTTTGGCTTCTAACATGATCATTTGTGGCTTTTTAGCAGTTACTAGATATACGTGACCAAAGAATGTGATAAAAGTTGAAGATTTGAAGCTTGGTTACAAGTATTGGAAGACCTGGATGTTACCTATGTCTATATGTGGACCACATGTAGCACATGTGATCTATTTGAAAATAAGGTAAGTACTAAAAGTGAAGATTTACGTGAAAAGCTTAAAATGAAATTTCGGCATTTACTTATGTCAATATACAGATCGAATGTAGTACATGTAGATCTTATGTGGGTAAGGTAAGTGCCAGAAGTCCAAAATCCTGAGAGCAGAAGCTGCAAGAATTTTTTCTAGCACTTATGGCACATGTGCCCAAGGCCATGCCATTTGTGGACACAGCTAAGTGGCCACCGACCCTTATTTGTCCTTTTTTTTCTATGCTTTGATTTTAGGGTTTCCTACTGTACTATAATACATGTTATGTTTTTTTAGTAGAAGTTACGTACTCTTGATACATACAAACATATTTTGATTCTGAGATTCAATTTTAGTTTTGAAACTCTCTTGTATTGACTTTGGTTGATTAATTCAGTTAATTTTTTATGTTTTCTAGTTTTGATTCATCTTATTCTTTCAATACCCAAATGTTTTTTACTGTTTCACAAGCATGAGAGGCTAAAAACCCTTAGCTAGATTTGTGGAAACCTTGGCAAATTGACAAAATAGGGGAAGAGCTACTGTTGTTCTGAATCAATATCCATGCATGCATTATATTATCTTCACTTTAATAGATATCTTAGCAGTTGCAAAGGTTATGATTCTACCTACATTATTGCTACTAACTCCAAAATAGGAGTAGTGACTAGGAAAAGATAACTATAACATTAATTTGAATATTAACTATCGATCCAAGCTATAAGGTATAATATGCGTAAGATGGTTAGCTATCATCTAATAACTAGAGACTCAGAAGGTAATAGTTAATCGAGATCTAGGATAAGGGTTATTTAGGAGACATCCTGAGACTCAAAAGGTAAAGGGTGAAATCTTATACCTAGTCCAATAGAATATTAATGGTACATAACTTATTAGATTCTTCATGGAAGGTATCAGATTGGTTCAACAAAGAAAGATAAGCCTACAGAGTTAATAACCCGAGGGATACATGATGTTTTATAGAAATATAACACTTTAGATTCTTAGATTTGATTTTTTTGGCCTATGTAAAGCAGCAAACCATGATTTGGTTGATAAGTTCATGAAAATGGGGAAAAGGCATTTTTGGTTATTTTTGGAGTAATTATTGATAATTGGGATGTTTTGCAGCTTGATCATGATTAATGCATGGTCGTGAGTCAAATAAGGGCTAAATAATTGACTCCAGACACCTTCCAAATCAACATGTGGCCGCAAGAAGGACCTATGGACCGTATGTACAAAAAAAAGGTGCTAGAAATTCAAAATCCCAATAGCTGAATATTCTAGGATTTTTTCTCTTGCTACCTGTTCCCCCTACCTTTACCCTATGCCTAGGCTGTAGGTAGTACTTACGCCCTATAAGATAGCAGGTACAGGGAGTTGGTAGCATCTGACCCAGTTTTCTCCTATTTCATCCATTCTTAGTTTTTAGGGTTTTATCACGTACTATAAATACCTTTTATGTGCTTCTTAGTTAGAGATATACGACAGATAGAGAGTTGAAACTTTTAACACTTATAAACATATTTTGATTTCAATATCTATCTTTGATCTTAGGATTTCATTGTATTGACTTTGATTATTGGGTTTACGGTTGTGGGTTTTTCTTTCATCCTATCATTGTGATTTTATCTTTGCTTTCTAATATGGTTGCTACTGATTTCTTCACAATCATGAGTGGCTAAAACTCATAGATAGGGTTGTGAAAACCCTTATAAATTTACAAAGTAGGGAAAGTGTGATTGTTGATGGGAAATCAATCCCTATGTCATGCATTTCTTTACCTTCGATATGATTTGTTTCTTAAAGGGTGCACACATTAGGATCCCGACTAGATATTCCTACTTGCTCTAACAAAGGGGTAGTAATTAGGAAAATATAATGATGTCAGTAATTTAGGGATTTAATAGCCGATCCATTACAGCACAATAGTATATGTGAATGACTGTTAGAGTTCATCTAATAACTTGAGACTCAAATGGTGATAGTTAACTGGGACTAGGGTAAGGTTAGTAATGTGACACTCCGAGACTCAATAGGTAAAAGGTGAAATCCTCTTGCTCGTCCAAAAGACTATAGGAGGTACATAACTTATCAATTCTGCATAGAGGGTATAGAGTTGGTTCAACAATACACATAAACCAACAGAGTTGAGATGATAGGGGGAACACAATACTAGTGTTCAATCATAATTGATTAATACTATTTATTTTTTGATACTACTACAAAAAATTGCCCCATTTACATTCCTATTTTTCCCATATACTGTAACCACTGAGATCCATCAAATCATGTGTTACCTTGGGATTCGAAACCAACCTAAGTTGGGTTTTTATATCTTAAAAATGACTATATCATCGTCTGAAAAGAGGTGTTTCTTGGATGTCATCGAAAAATTGCGCTGTTGTCGGGGAACACGGTATTGATTTATGGATTGAGGTTATTGTATTTCTTGGGTTTTTAGTCTTTATTTTTGTTCTTTATTGGGCATATGTCGGGGTATTCCTAGTACACGGAGTAGATGCAAGCCCTTACTTCCATAGAATCCGAATCCAGAGAGGATCCTATAAACACCTGGTAGAATAACTGAGCCATAGAGAGGTGATAATCCTAAAGGGGTTCGTGATATTGTACCTCCTACCGAGGGAGTTCAAAATATTATTTATTAATAGACTGGTGAGATATTATCTCAAACTTAATAAGAAAGGAGAGTAGTGAAAGAAGCTTAGAAGATAGCTAGGGATGCAGATCTAGCTGAAGAGAAACAAGTAGAAAACCACTGAGTAGCACTCGATGGGGATCAAAATAGAGCTAGAGATGCCCGTGTTCAAGGTATTCATGCATATTAGTATGTGCATCTATATATAGATGATGTGGAAGATATGATATATGTTGAGACGGAAGAGAATAGATCCATAACACCTCTTATTTTTCCCCAAGAATTAAATTTTACATCACGACTGCGATGATCCAACTAATAAATTTCAAGGGTGTGTTTGCAGAATTAACTACCGATGATGCAAATTTGCACCTTAAAAATTTTATTGGGATTTGTAACTCATATGACAATCTAGGGGTAAATCAGAAGGCACTTAGACTAAGGCTTTTCCCCTTCCCACATACGGGAGAAACATATTTATGGTTAGGGGAATTGCCAAAAGGCTCTATCAGGACTTGGAACGATTTGCACAGACAATTTTAAAATAGGTTATTTTCTCCATCAAGAATGTTATAGCTTAAGGATGAGATCTATTTCAGGTAACTAAAGTCAGAGTCAATGTATGAGACTTAGTTCAGGTTCAAGAAGAAGCTGAACGTGGTGCCCAATCATCAGTATTCTAGGAAAAGCTTATCGGAGATATTCTATAGATCCTTGAACATCAGCTCTAGATACATGCTAGACATCATATCTAGAGGGACTTTTATGAGAATACGTTGGAAGGTAGATTCAGAGATGTCAGATCGGATCTCACTCACTAATCAAGGGTGGAAAACTCGGGAGGAAGAGAGGGGATATGGTAATTATGCTATAGGTACTTCCTACGGACAGAGAGTAGCAAATGATATAGCAACACAAGAAATTGCATTGCTAAGGACTAATTTAGGGGTGCTAGCAAAGAAGTTTACAATAACAAATTATGAGAAAGTGAATGCAGTAGAAGCACATAGGTCAGCTTCAAAAGCATATGAGTTTGAACTGGAAGAGAATGCTAATTATTTGGATTGTCAGATGGCATATTTTCGAGCCCAAAGGAAAGGGAATCAAGGTCGGAACTATTATGATAGGTATAGAGAATAAGATGGTGATTGGAGAAAGAAGGATGACTATAGAGAGAAGGGAGATAGACATATTCCACCTGGTAGACGTGATGCAAATTCTAGAATGGAGGAGATAATGGCTAAATTAGTGAAGGGTCAGGAAAATTATTTGACCAACCTTAAGGAAATTAAGGATAATTTATCAGGATTGAGCCAAAAGGTCGAGTCTCATGCCACCGCTATCAAGCAGCTGGAGCACAAGTTTGGGCAGATGTCAAAATGTCTAAACCAGAGGCAGCTAGGTACCCTTTTGAGCAACACTGTACAAAATCTAAAAAAACGATGGTCATATACTTGACATTACCACGAGGAGTGGTATCACTACTATAGTTCTCCTAATTCTTGCTATAGAAGTTGTCGATGATGAGACATATACTGTTGAGTTTGAGAAGGTAACAGAAGATAGGGATATAGTTACTAAAGACAAAGGTAAGGGTACAGTCATTGAGCCAGAGGTAAGAAAAATTCCAAGACCAGCTCTACCTTTTCCTCAGTGACTAATGTAAGAGAAAGGGGAAGGTAAGGTCAAGCAATTTATTGAGATACTGAAATACTTAAGCCTGAACATACCTCTTCTTGAGGCATTAGAGCATATGCCCAAATACTCTTAGTTCATGAAATAGTTGTCACAAGTAATAAATGAGTAAATCTTGAAGACACTGAGGGAATGTACCATTGTAGTATAGGGATGACTAAATCGTTGGCGCAGAAAAAAGGTTACCCCAGGGCGTTCACTATACCTTACACTATTGGGTTATCCAAATTTGCCCGACCCTTGTGTGATTTAGGGGCCAACATTAATTTGATGTTGCTAGACAACTTTAAGCCACTAGGCTTGAACCCTTTGGAATTGAATTCGATGTGGCTCTTGATGGTTGACTGTAAAGTGAAGAAGCTTGTTGGAATCTTGTGTGATGTGATAGTTAGGGTGGACAAATTCATTTTCTCGGTAGAATTCATCATCTTAGACTGTGAGTTTGACACCGAGATGACCATTATTTTAGAAAGACTATTCATGGCCATAGGTAGAGCTATAATTGACATCGAAAAGGGTGATTTGAAATTTTGAATCAATGGTGAGGAGACAACATTCAACATCCAAAAGTCTATGAAGCATCCAACCGACATGAGGGTAGTATTGGTAATTGATTGTATTGATAACCCTGGAGGATATTCTTATAGGTATCTTGATGAATTCTGAGTAGTCAGGATACCACCATTGTACTCTGACATTAACTCAAGAACTATATAGGGGGAAACCCATGGGCTTTTTAGTTAATTCTAAGTAACCAACATAGCCACGTCATGCCACAATGTTAAATCAAGCGCAGAGTGGGAGGCAACCCATTATATTTTTGTGTTTACATTTTTGTTGTTTTAGTTTTTGTTTTTGTAGGTTTTATGATTTTGGACCTTACATGGAATTCGGTAAACACCACTACATTCATTGATTTCCAGGTAAAGGGACTGTGTGATTAGCCCATCATGGTCACAAGTCCCACATAATAAGTTGAGTAGAAAACTTAAAAGTTTAAAGTTTGAGGATGAAAAATGGTAAGTTGTGGACTTTGAATCCTAATTAAACTTTTGGGACCTACAACATAGGCTGCAGGACCATAAGTAGTTGGAAAAATGTCAAAACGTAATGTTCAATTTTTGAAAAAGCAGACCAAAAATTTTGGCCCAGGACCTGCTGTCAGGACACGACCATGGGTACAGGGCGTGGCTAGGTGTCGCGGTTAGTACAAATTTGGACCCACTTTTTAATTAAAATTTCTAGTCCACCAATATTTAAATATGATCTATTACCACCCCCCACCTATATAAAAATATTCTAACCCTTATTCTAACTAATTCTAATCCTCCAAACTTCAATTTCTCTTTGAATTCAAACATCCCACCATAAAAATAAACCAACCCCATACTTAAGAAAAGGTAAAATTAACACTTTTTTGAGATACCAACTTGTCCAAACATGCTAGAAATAAGTTTGAATCTTTGTTTTGCTTGAGTTCTTCATTATTTTATTCTAAGAGGTAACTTTCTTTGCTCCTAATGGTGATTTAGTGTTTTATCTATTGTTGTAACAAGCTGATATGTTTAATGCATTTCTGACTATATTTGAACTATCTTTCTTAGATGAGGGAACCTTAAAATAACCTTAAATCATAATGTAGGGCCTTATTTCGAGTCAATATTCTGAGTTTAGGCCCTAATCGAAAGTTGAACTTGAATTAACGAAAGTAATGCCATGAGTTAAACTTTTTTGCTTGCTTTAAAAGTCATGATTGTTTGTTAGTGTGCATACATTGGAGTTTGTAGGGTTTCAAATAGGTTTAGCGTTTTAGGTGTCAATGGAACCTAAAGTAGTGAATAAGAAAGAAGTTGGTACTTTGAGAAGATGGGCAGAGCCTCTTGAGCTTAGTGGTTCGATAAAGGACTATTGTAGACAAAGCCATATTGCTATAGTTGCAGTGATAAGTAGAGTCACATGAGGACAGACTTGTCAGGCTACTCAGTCATCTGCAGCCGGACCGAGGATGAAATCTATGAGAATATAACCACCACATACACCTCCACCCAATAATAATGATGATGATAATAAGCTAGAGTCTGAGCCTACACCCGATGCTGAATCTCAAGACCCCTAATTTTAAGAGGGGTCCCAAGATTCTTTTAAGGAGGTTGGGCAGGAGCAGTCATCGATGGTAACCCAATTTAAAGTTGGTACAACACAGGCTTCCCATGATGCATAGTAGGAGAAAACACCCACACCTACCCCAGATGCACCTCCCGAGGAGGGACATCTAAAGTGGTGTATGGCTGGGATGTATAAGATAAATATATTGGCAGTCATGTTTTAAATCTAGATAGGCCTAGACATTATATCTATGAGGAGCACCAAATTAGCTTATCAGGGCTAGAGCGGTTACAATAGCTTTGGGCAGCATTTGATAAGTATTATCTCGGGTGGATGACTAGGCCACTAGGTTCTTAAGCACAGCTATCATGCCAGAATTTTATGAATCTTATAGAGCCACAGTAGTCCTCCCCACGCGCCATCATCCATTACTAATCATATTTGCATGACAACCACAACTTTATCACATACTTGTCAGGGGGATCACAGTTGATATTTGAGAGAAGACTACTCGTAGAGTCATGTTTTGCCCTGTAACACCCAGAGTCTGTACCTCGGATGTCACATGGTGCTCATAATACAAAAGGACCACAAGCTAACTCATGACTAGTACCTGCTGTAATAACTAAATAATAATATTATAAAAATGCAAAAATTTAGCTAAAACTGCCATAAGGTTCAAAACTAAATCAAATACTGAATACTGAAAATCAATACTATAAATTGAACATCTATCTAAAATACTCTATTCTGAAAATCCTCTAACTGAATTGTCTAAGAGTGGAGTTAATGGGATAAGCCCCCAACTAACTCCAACTACTGAAGTACTGATAACTAAAAATAATACTTTATCCTTGAACTATGAGGACTCATTACTAAGTCTGTTGCTGATAATCTAGGCTGCTAGGTACGGTCAGGAGCCCGTACGTCTAAACCTATGATATAAGACATCATAGCATAAAATAAAGGTATGTATTAGTACTTTGACTGTATTGGTATGCTAGGTGAGGTAACGCCGAATGCATGGGTTCATATGCATGAACAATAACTGACTGAATGGCATGAATATATAACTAACTAAGAGTACATGTATATCTAAAATTGTTGTATATACTGATTATGCAATGCCATACACATAACTACATATACTGTAACTAAGGTTTAATTAACACTAGATAATAAGCTTTGAAAATTGAATGACTGACATCTAAGTTTACAGATACTGTATTACTGTTAACTGAGAAACTATTTCTGACAGTCCTTATTTTGTAGAACTGAACTGAGTTCTATATTGAGCTGGGTGACTATATTTAACAGTCCTGATTATGAAAATGAACTGAGCTTTTATAATGAGTCTGAAACTAAAATTGTGAGAGTGTTCATCTAACCGACATAGCTCAATAATGAACTAAGTTAGGGTCCAACTTATAATCCCAGTTGGAAGGGTGTTAGTACCTTGCCAAGTGATATAAACATTGGCTATGAGTTAACCCTCTCTAAATAGAAGCCCTTTCATCAACCCTCACTGGTAGGAAAACTCATATGAGATATATCAACCTTAGACTGGTAGGAAGACATCTCAACCTACATTGGATACGTAGTTCTGTAACGCAGGAATTGCTACTAAGGTTCAAACCCTCTACAGATAGGAATGCCCCTATCCCTGGATTTGCTCGATACAGATTGCTAATCCCAACTGAATAAACACTGAACTAATTTCTAAATTGTACTAGGCTTGATTGAGCTATTATTGATCATCCTGTCTATCTGAACTGGACTAAGTTCATTGAGTTCTGATAACTGACTGAATACTTTGAGTTCTGTTAACTAGTTGCATTTACTGAGTTATATTATTTGCCTGAGTACTACTGGATGTGATATCACTGAGACTATTCCAAAACTATTTTAAATCTAGGTAAATAGATAGATTGTCGGGTATTAGATACCTCCAGGACTCAATTACAAAAATCGTAAAACATAGCACAATCTTAAAAGCATAATAGCTAGACACTTTGTCATAATTCATTCATTGAGGCATTTTAGCAAACACTTGCATGGCATAAACTTGTATACATGCTAACGTGATATGATTTCATTACTCAATTCACATGAACAATTCATCAAACACTTGGGGATCATACTTTATACATATGACACTACTACAACATGCAAGCATCATGATCAAAATCCCAAACTCACAAATTCAAGGGATTTTGACATGAAACCATATAACAACACACATGCTATTTTTTTTTCAAGAAACTTGCAATTAATTATGGATTATAAACCCAACTACATCATAATCATGAATACTATCAAATTCAACATGAAATTCAAGAAAAGAAATCAACTTGTAATTTGAAAAGGGTTCTTGAACTCCAAGGGTGGATGGAAACCCTTGGATGAACACCTAACATACCTTGATACTTGAATTAGTAAAGATTGATGGTGAATTTATTGAATCTTAATCTTGACTTGATGACTAGGGTTCGTTCTTGAGAGAATTTTAGTGAATAATGAGAGTATTTTGCCTATTAAGGGGTTTAATCTCGTGTTTTAAGGCTGAATAGAAGTGGGGAAAATGTCCCAAATACCCCAGCTACGTTCAACTGACGTGCCATGTCCATGGCATCAATTCGATGGCCATAGCGCCTCGTCGAGTTTGTGTTGGTTCACTAGAATTTCTCTGAAAGCTAGGGAAATCTATCGATGCATCAAGATCGCATCGACCCACTATTTTGGTCACCTGAACATGATTCAAATGAGGTTCAAAAAATTTAAAACTCACATAGAGTGACCTATTGAAACACCTGATCATGATTCAATCCAAGGATCAACTCTTTAAGGCCATAAGGGTCGTAAAATAGGATAGCAAATTTATGAAGGCTAAAATAATTCTAAGTATAAATACTTCGCTGAAATTTCTAAGTTTGGGACCTCTTTTCAAGATTTAATGGACTGAGTTAAGCTTAGGATTTTGTGGGGTCTTACAATATCTCCCCCTTGAGAACATTCATCCTCAAATGATGCTGACTAAGTTGAGAATACTGATAGACTTAATTTATATACTGAACACGCACAACTGAAGAGTGATTGCCTAACTAAAAGTACTGATATACTGAGTTATCATACTGAACACGCATAACTGAAGCATGACTGTGTTTTGAAGACATGACACATAACTAAGTTGTTTCATGAAGGTATGCATGATATGATAATGCTATGCAACATAACTGTTATGGAGTTATAAAGGTAATCTGAGCATGGAACTGAGTAAATTCAAGGAAAACTATTACCTTGAGTTGTGTTTGAGTTTACAGAGAAGAGGTGAGGATACTTGGTCCTTATATCTGCTTCTACTTTCCAAGTAGCTTCCTCAATGCACTAATTTTTTCAAAGAACTTTTACTAAAGGATCTTCTTTGTTCTTCTATCTGCGAACCTGATGCTCGAGAATTTTGACTAGGACTTTCTCATCTGAACATCTATATCCTCTATCGGGACTATAACAGTTGGGTTACCTATGCACTTCTTTATAAAGGATACATGAAACACTGGGTGCACTGAAGCTAAGTCTTAAGGAAACACAAGCTCGTAAGCTAGCTTTCCAAAATGGTTGAGAATTCAATACGGACCAATATATTGGTGACTGAGTTTTCCTTTCTTTCCAAACCTCTTCACTCCTTTCATAAGAGATATTTTAAAATATACATAATCACCAATCTCAAACTCGAGATCCTTTTTTCACACATTGGCATATGATTTCTGTCATCTCTAAGCTGTCTTAAGCCTTTCCCTAGTCAATTGAACTTTTTCTAAGGCCTCAAAACCATGTCAGGCCCTACCACTATAGAATCACCCAATTCAAAATAACCAATGAGAGATCTACATCTCCTCCTATAGAGCATCTCAAATAGAGTCATCTGAATGTTGGAATAATAATTGTTAATATATGTGAACTTAATCAAAGGAAAGTGGTCATCCCAACTACCCTTAAAGTCAATGGTGCATGCTCTTAACATATCTTCTAGAGTCTGGATGGTCCTTTCTGCTTGACCATATGTCTGAGGGTAAAAGGTTGTATGGAGGTGAACTTGGGTATCAAGACGCTTTTGGAAGGCTTTCCAGAAATAAGAGGTGAACTATGTACCTATATGAGAAATGATGGATAACAGAACTCCGAGCAATCTGACCAACTCACTGACATAGAGTTTGGCATAGTATTCGGCTGAATAAGAGGTATGAACTGGAAAGAAATAGGCTAATTTGGTCATCCTATCTACAATGACCTAAATCGAATCATGCTAGAGAGAAGTACCAGGAAAACCTATCATAAAATCCATGTTCATTTTCTCCCATTTCCATGAGGGAATACTGAACTCATGTATGGAACTACTAGGTTTCTAGTGCTCAATCTTAACCTGCTGACACGTAGATCACTTAGCTATAAAATCTGCAATGTCTCTCTTCATCCCACTCCACCAATAGATTTCCCACAAGCCAGAGTACATCTTAGTGGCCCCTAGGTGAATCAAGTAATGTACACCATGCACTTCTTTAAGAATTTGTTGCCTTAAGTCATCTACATGTGGCACGCATTGCCAAACCTAGAAATGCAACACACTATCTCACCCTTGGGAGAAAACCTCTACTTTTTAATCTCTGACTGACTCTTTCAACTTGACTAGACTGGGATCTCTGTATTGCTCTTCATTTACTTTGGAAACTAGAGATGATTCTAAACTATTCTACACCCACACACTACCCTCTGTTGAATCAACTAAGCGAACACATATTCGTGCAAGTTGAGAACTTCCTGAAATAACTTCTTCTTACCATCTTTCACGTGAGAAACACTACCCATAGACATCCTACTGAGAGAATCACCCACTATATTGGCGTTGCCTGGATAATATAGGATGCTCATGTTGTAGTCTTTTAACAACCCTAACCACCTTCTCTGATATAGGTTTAGGTCTTTTTGAGAAAACACATACCGCAGGCTCTTGTGGTCTGTAAACCCATCCACATATACCCCATACAAATAATGCCTCCAAATGTTTAAGGTAAACATGACAGCTGGTAACTCAAGATCATAAGTGGGGTAATTCTTTTCATGGGGCTTAAGCTGCCTAGAGGCATAGGTGATGACCTTACCTCTCAACATTAAAACACACCCCAAACCAACTCTAGAAGCATCATAATATACCACAAACCCGTCTGAGCCATCTGGTAAAGTCAAACTGGGGCTATAGTGAGTCGAGTCTTTAACTCCTAAAAACTCTTCTCACAAAAGTCTGAAAATTAGAACTTGACTTTATTCTATGCCAATCTAGGCTTGGGGGATGAAATAGAAAAAAATCCTTCAACAAACTATCAGTAATAGCTAGCCAAACCTAAGAAACTTCTGATATCTGATAGAGAGATAGGTCTGGGCCAGTTTCTCATTTCTTTGGTCTTTTGAGGATCAATTCTAATGCTATCACTGGAAACTATATGACCAAGAAAACCTACTGACCTTTTCCAAAATTCGCACCTACTAAATTTGGTGAACAAATGATAGGTTCTAAGAGTTTGTAATAATATTCTGAGATGGTCTGGATGATCATATTCACTTTGGGAGTAGACAGGACTGTCACCAATGAAGACTAAGATGAACATGTCCAAGTACTGATTGAAATGCGATTAATCAAGTCCATGAAGGTTGCTAGAGCATTGGTAAGACCAAATGATATGACTAAGAATTTAAAATGAGTATACCAAGTTCTTAAAGATGTTTTTGAAATGTCACATTCTCTTACTCTGAGCTAGTGATAGCCTGATCTGAGGTCTATCTTAGAAAGTAGCCGGCACCTTAAAATTGGTCAAATAAGTCATTAATTTTGAGAAGTGTATACTTGTTCTTGACTGTGACTTTATTTATCTGACGGTAGTCTATACACATTCTAAGATAACTATCTTTCTTATGCACGAATACAACTGGTGCACCCCAAGGGGATATGTTGGATCTGATAAATACCTTATCTAGGAGATCCTTCACCTTTTATTTTAACTCTTTGAGTTATGTTGGGGCCATTCTATATGACAGGATAGAGATAGTCTTAGTATTAGGAATAAGGTTTAATTTGAAGTGAATTTCCCACTCGAGAGGGACTCCGGGAAGATCTTTGAAAAATACATTTGGAAATTCACATACTACTGATACAGACTCAAGATTAGGGGTCTCTGAACTAGAGTCTTTAACAAGTATGAGATTATAGACACACCCCTTAAATATTTTTTTTCTTGACCTAAGGTAAGAAACAAGCCAACCCCTAAGTGTTGAAGTATTACCCCTCCAATCAAGGACAGGTTCATTCAAAAATTGAAAATGGAAAACTCTTTTTCTCAAGTCCACTAAAGCATAGCATGAATGAAGCCAATCCATGTTAAGGATGACATCAAAATTGGTCATCTCCAATTCTACTAAGTCTACCGAAGTGACTTTCTGAGATACAATAACCGGACAGCTCTTGTATAGACATTGGGCTATGATAGGTTTACACACTAAGGTAGAGACTGAGAAGGGCTCTGCTAGAATTTCGGGACTAACTCCAAAGTCAACAACTATATGAGGAGTTACAAAGGATAAAGAAGCTCCTGGATCTAGCAAAGCATAAATGTTCAATTGATAAACTTGTAACATACCAGTGACTATATAAGGATTGAAGTTCATAAAGCCTATTTGGGTGTCTCCCACTGGTAGAACTAGAAATGGCACCCTGCAGATTGGGGTAACTGGACTGAGCTGAAGGATGATTATGCTGACTTTGCAAACCCACCTGAGGACACTCTCTGACCCTATGGCCTTGCTTGCCACATCCAAAACCTATATCACTGCCAGCCTTGCAGACACCCAGGTGGTTTCTTCCACACTTTTGGGAAAGGGGATTCATTCGGGCACTGCTAACACTAACCTTAGGTTTAGGGCCTGGTTCCCTATCTTTATTACTTTCTCTAAATTTTGGCACTGGATCACTAGCTGAGGACGGAGCTGGTACTAAAGATTTTGGGTGGAACTGAGAACCATTTCTACCCTCTGACTTAGGCTGAGAGAAGTTGAAGCTACCTATTCTATCTCTCTTATATTTCCTCCCCTTCTCCTTATTCTTAGCCTCCTTTATCTGGTTAGCATGGACCATGAGCCTGGATATGTCCATCTCCTTAATCAGCATTATAGTCCTACACTCTTTAACCATACTGTTAGACACCCCGACACAAACTTACTCATCTTAGATCTGCTATCTACTACCACATGAGGGGCATATCTAGCTAACTAAGTAAACTTAAGAGAATACTCTTTCACTATCATGTTTCCCTATTATAGATTAATAGATTCCAAAACCTTCACTTTACTTAACTTCAGTGGGAAGAACCTATCCAAAAAACTAGTGGCAAACTCCTCCCATTTTTTAGGCCTTACATCTGTAAGCTTCTCTGCTTTTCACTGCTTGAACTATGAGTAAGCAACATCTTGCAATGGATATGTAGCTAACACCACACTATCACTCATAGTAATCCCCATAATATCTGTGACTTTCTGTACCTGATCAAGGAATTCTTGTGGGTCTTTATCTGACTTAGACCCAGATAAAGATGGAGGGTTTGTTCGGGTGAAATCCCAAATTCTAGCTGCAGCAGTATTGGCAAACTAGTTTGGCCTGAATGGTAGTTAGGAGTTCATTTTGGGCTACCATACAATGAGCTAGAGTGGTAAAAGTTGCTCTAAATTATGCGTGGGAGACATGCTCGTCTAGGGGATCTGCCTGAATGAGCGAAGGTGCTGGCTGATTTCTTGTTATCTTTTTATTGTTCTTTTTTGGAGGGATGTTCTGTAAATGTAAGGGAAACTTGAATTATACGAAGATTTTAAATAGAGCTCATGCTCACTTGCATGATATGAATACTGAAAGAAGAGAAACTTTTCCTAAAATTCCCCAAAGCCCCTTGTTCATAAGTATGGCTCGCTACATACCTATGCACAAGACTCTACTAGACATGGATTTCTGACTTCCTAGGACTCTATTTAACCTGGCTCTGATACCAAGTTTGTAACACCCAGAGTCTGTAGACCAGAAGTCACATGGTGCTCAGAATCCCAAAAGACCATAAGCTAACCCATGACTAGTACTAGCTGTAATCACTGAATTATAATACTATAAAAATGTAAAAATTTCGGAAAAACTACCATAAGGTTCAAAACTGAATCAAATGTTGAATACTAAAAATGAATACTGCAAACTGAACATTTTTCTAAAATACTCTTGCCTAAAAAGCCTCTAACTGAACTATCTGAGAGTGGAGTTGATGGGATAAGCCTCCAACTAACTCCAACAACTAAAGTACTGATAACTGAAAATTATACTATATCCTCAAACTATGAGGACTCACCACTAAGTCTGCTTCTTATAATCTGGGATTGTAGGTACGTTCAAGAGCCTGTTCATCTGAACCTATGAATAAGACATCATAGCACAAAAGAAAGGTAAGCATCAATACTTTGAATGAACTAGTATTCAAGGTGAGGTAAGGCTGAATGCATGGGTTCATATGCATAAACAATAACTGATTGAATGGCATAAATATATAACTTAGTGAGAGTACATGTATATCTGAAACTACTGTGAATATTAATTATACAATGCTATGCATATAACTACGTATACTCAAACTGAGATTTCATTAACACTGGATAATAAGTTTTGAAAACTGAATAACTAATATCTTAGTTTACTGATATTGTATTACTATTAACTGATAGACTATTTTTGATAGTCCTACTTCTGTAGAACTAAACTGAGTTCTATAATAAGTTGGTGACTGTATCTTACAGTCCTGATTCTAAAATTAAAATAAAGTTTTATACTGAGTCTGAAACTAAAATTGTGGGAGTTTTCATCTAACCGACATATCCCAATTATGAAATAAGGTTGGGTCCAACCTGTAACCCCAGTTGGAAGGGTATTAGAAACTTGCCAAGTGATACTAACATTGGCTATGAGTTAACCCCCTCTGACAGGAAGCCCTTTTGTCAACCCTCGCTGGCAGGAAAACTCATACAAGATGTATCAAACCTAGATTGGTAGGAAGACATCTCAACCTACGCAAGATACGTAGTTCTTTAATGTAGGGATTGCTAGTAAGGGTCAAACCCTCTACTGATATAAATGCCCCTATCCCTGCGTTCAGTCAGTGCTGATTCCTACTCCCAACTGAATAGACACTAAACTGATTTCTAAATTGTACTAGGATTGACTGAACTATTACTGATCAGACTGTCTATCTGAACTTGAAAGAGTTCACTGAGTTCTTATAACATACAGAATACTCTCAGTTTTGTTAATTGATTGAATGTACTGAGTGCTATTATCTGTCTAGGTACTATTGGATGTGACATCGCTAAGACTATTCTAAAACTATTATAAATCTAGGTAAACAGATAGATTGTTGGGTATTAGATACCCCCAGTACTCGATTGCATAAATTGTAAAACATAGGACATTCTTGAAAGTATGATAGCTAGACACTTTGTGAAAATTCATTTATTGAGGCATTATAGCAAACAATTGAATAGCATGAACTTGTATACATGCTAACATGATATGATCTCATTATTCAACTCACATGAATAATTCATCAAACACTTGGGAGAATACTTTATACATATGATAATACTACAACATGCAACCATCATGATCAAAATCCAAAACTCACAAATTCAAAGGATTTTAACATGAAACCATATAACAACACACACATGCTATTTGTTTCTTAAGAAACTTGCAATTAATCATGGATTATAAACCCAACTACATCATAATAATAAATATAATCAAATTCAACATTAAATTTGTGATAATAAATCAACTTGTAATTTGAAAAGAGCTCTTGAACTTGAAGGGTGGAATGAAACCCTTGGATGAACACCTAACATACCTTAATACTACAATTTGTGAAGATTGGTGGTGAATTTCTTGAATATTGATCTTGAATTGATGGACTAGAGTTTGTTCTAGAAAGGATTTTAGTGAATAATGAGACTATTTTGTCAATTAAGGGGTTTAATCTCATGTTTTAGGGCTGAATAAAAGTAGGAAAATGTCCCAAATACCCCTCTGGATGCTGATTTAATTACTGAAAGGTGTGCCCAGCGATACGCATACCGACACGCCGCATTGATGGAATCAATATGATGACCATCACACCGCATCAAGTTCATATTAGTTCACTAGAATTGCACTAAATGCTGGAAAAAAATTGTATGTCGATGCGATGGGCGACGCGACGCGTCAAGATCGCGTTGACCCACTATTTTGGTCGCCTGAATATGATTCAAATGAGGTCTAAAAAATCCAAAACTTACCCAGAGTGACCTATTAACACCACTAATCATGATTCAATCGAAGGATAGATGTTTTGAAGTCATAAGGGTCGTAGAATAGGATCACCTACTTATGACGGATAAAATAATTCTAAGTATAAACACTTAGCTGAAATTTCTAAGTCTAGGACCTCTTTTCAAGCTTTAACAAACTGAGTTAAGGTTTGGATTTTGTGGGGTCTTACAGGCCCAAATTATTTTATACCTACATCTACAGTAGAGTGCGAACATAGACTAAGGATCACACGAGATCATCCTATTATGCGAGATGCGGAGCATAAATCTGAGAAGGATAAGTTGGCTAGGTGGAAAGCTTGTTACATTTCACCACCGGGTGAGGAGGCCCCATGGATTGAGAGGCCAGTTGTGATTAAAAAGGTCCTACTGATATTAGAGTCTAGATTTTGGTTGTTACTTATTTGTTACCACCTGTTTCCTACTACTTCAGATGACATATTAACATTGGAAGGAGCTACATTGGTTGCTTGCTTCATGGCTGGTTATGAAATTGATTTTACTGTTATCCTTAGACATGATCTGCATAATAGATACTTTGGTGAGTTGACTAACCTTCCATTTACTTGTATGATTCAGAGGCTATGTGATAAGGAAAGTGTGCCTAAGTTATCATGTATTGATGAGAGGGTGACTATCACTTCAACTACACAGATGAAGACCATAAAGGTTCTATCATGTCCATACACTTTTATGAGAACTAGATAGTGAGACGAAATACCACAGGCCTAGTCTGAGGGATCGTGAATTTCCATAGCCCCTAGTGAAGAATATACAGATGATGTGGGTAATTCTATAGACACGGAGATAGGGAAGCAGTTATATTCTCCAAATTTGAGTACTCAAGATGAGTGGACACAAGATACTTCTACTTTAGCCCCAACTTTAATCTTAGAGCTAGTTGGTGCATTTACAGAGTCTACTCACCCATCCACTATATCTCCTACGACAGGTATGATTATTGTATTCAATGAGTTTTTGTAGATTCAAGTGGAGCCAAAGATCTACAGTTGCTCGATTAATGGTTATCAAGACCAAGATGACTACCTTTTTTGGGCTGATGAGATCAGGGGTCAGGATAAGATTTGAGTAAGCTGAAGCTAGATAAGAGGTTTCTATGAGATCCATACTATCAAAGCTACATGTTGAGTTTCAGACACGGATTGATAAGCTGGAGAGAGGGGTTATATCTCGATATACAGAGACAGGTGTACCAGATTTAATTCAGATGAAGAAGGATTTTGATATACTACGAGCAGAGGTAAGCTCTCTTTAAGTGAGTTGTGTCATAGCAACTTCCTCTATGATACCCCCTATAGTCAAGATATATCCTTTGTGTGTGATGAGATATTTTGACTTATTCACAAATGATGAGGAGGAGGTCGCAGCAGTTGGGACTAATAGAGGTCACATACATGATTTTTAGGATCTTGGTATGACAGAGGACGAGGCCCTTAAAAGGCCAGACATAATTCTTTGGAGACTGCATTCATAGATAGTCAGAGGCATAATGCTATATTAGTGGGTGCATCATCCATTAGTGCATTTCCACCACCACCGCCTCCGCAAGCTTTCATTCCCCTATCTGAGGAGACTCCTGACTCAGGAACTTAGTGCATCCCAAGTATGTTCTCTCTTCCTTATTTTGTGTTTTACTTTAGCGCATTGAGGACAGTGCATAGTTTTTAGTTGGGGGTGGACATGCCAGTCCACTACAGATTTTTATTATGTTCTTCCTTTCCTATTAGCCGTATTATGATTATAGAACCGGCAAGTCTTGAATAATTATGTTTCGTATTTTGTTTTTCTTTGTATTGTGTTTTTTTGTGTAATTAGGAGATTTTGAATATTTAGGGCAGTAGTCAGATTTTGACTAATTTTTGATAACCATCACAAAATTTTATTATTTAGAACAATGTTGATGTACATATGTCTGAACTCTGTGGATCTCGTTATGGCACTAGTACTAGGGACATGAAAACCATTTGGTAACAATTTTATGAACTGAATAGGTAGTAGTTGGCGATATTGATTTTGTGTTATATAAGTGTGAGATGCTACCTAGTTCCCTTTATATGTTAAATTCAGAACATTTTTGGTTAGTCTTGCTTAGGTTGAAGAATAGTTGGTTAGGAAAGTATCATAGGCCCTTTTTTATTCTAGTCCACTTTTAGCCTATATGACCTTCTATGTGCGAATTGTATCCCTTGATCCCTATTTTGAGCCTTATAGCCTATTTTTCTTGTAACACTTTTCACCTTCTTATTTGTGTTACAATGAACTGGTTTTGGCTCTAGTCCTCCTTGGATATTGTGCACCTTAACACAAGCAAAAAGCCTAAGTTGAGTGTGGCTATCATGGGGGTGCATAAGAGAAAAAGTTACTACGATTGGGTGTGGTGCAAAAATAAAAAGTAAAAGAGAAAGAAAAAAAGCAAAAGATTGGGGAAAAGGTGAAAAAGGACAAAATAAAAGACCATGCCCAACCTAAATGTGCAGTAAAAGAATAAATGGGAGAAATAAGAGTGGAATAAAGGGGAAATTGTCTACTTAGTGACAACCCAAAGTTAGTGTAGTGCCAAGGAGGCTTAGTCATTTTAAATGTCCATACCAATCATACCAGCCCCCAAGCCTACATTACAAGTCGAGAAAAGTCCTATAGTGATCCTGATTTGACTATTTGAATGCTAAGGTAAAGAATATAAGGGCAAGCCTATTGTATTTGACATGCATTGATTTAAACTTCTTTGTTGAGTGTTAGTGTTTTTTTCCATCCTTGTATTGACATATATGATTTCATATGAATGAGTGGAACATTCTTGTTTTGAGGGAACTTAAGTCATGTTACTAGTTATATGCTTGCTTTGGGTAGTGTAATTTGTACATATGAGTGGTTGTCTATGCTAATGTAGTTGCCATACCTTGATTCCTTTATGTCACATTGTTGTTCTTCATATGCACACAAGGTTAGTTTTGGAAAAGTTATATAGGAGGGGATGTTGTGCTTTGAACTAAATGTGAGTTCTGACTACCTTGAATATCTTAGATTCTCCTAGTTAAGCGTCGTTTTTGTTTATTGTGTTTTTGTTGCCTGATGAAATGCAAACATTCAGAGATGCATGTATGAAACTACAAGGAATTTTGAAAAGAAAACACAAGTCAAGCCCAAGATGTTCAATCCCTAGAAACCCTAGCCTTTCTCTTGATTAGGGAATTTGTGATATAAAAGAGTGTTTATGGTATGTTAAATGGGTGGAAATAGGGCTAAAGGAATAGTTTTGATATGAATCAAACTAGGGCCTAGTCGTGTTGGGTATCCCAAGTCTAACCAGGATCGGAGATCACCCCCAATACCCTACCATTAACCACCCTACACCCTATATCGGATGAATTCCGAACATATAATAAGATAAAACAATAGTAATTTAAGGACAATGAACTAAGTTTATAACCATAACCAAATATCCACAACCAAATATCCAACCAATACCAATATCATTGCTAATACCAATACCAATGCTAACACAAATACCGACATCGCCCATGCCCATAGTTGTTTGACAAAGCCTCTAACAAGAATAAAATAATATCTAGTTGGAACATGCCCCCAACCATAGTAAAAACCAAAACCAAAGAAATAAAAATGATATAAAGAATTCCATAGCATGAAATGGAGTATTTCATGGTATAGAAGCTCACCACTTAAATCTAACTCACTGATATCCTTGAATCCAAGTCATTAAGAAGGAGGAATGGAAGTATGGTTAGTTCCTAAATAGTGTGGGGATACAGCGCCTAAAGACAGTTAGTGGGGTAAATGTTAGCATATATCTCAGGGATAAAGATAAAATAATGCCATCATTAAAACCAAAACAAATAACCATATGCAATTATATATATACAGATGTACTATGCCAGGTTAGGGAACAATGTTTAGCAATCATTTAAAACCTTAACCTGGGTTGAGTAGCTTTGTTGTCCTGAAACTACCAATGAGCTCCATGGATTCAGCTCCCTTTGCAGAAGGGGCCTTAGTGCGTGTTAGCTGCACGCCCAATGAAAAAACTAGGATGACTAGTACATCCCCAAAATATAAAGTGTGATATCATGCACACGGTCACCAAGACCATCCTCACATCGACAAATGTAAATTTCCAGTGCCAGTACCCTTGGGACCTCTACCTTGCACAACTTTGCTACTCAACCCCCTTTAAGCCCAATTAAACCTTTTCCACGTAACCAAATGATTTACCAAGTAGTCTTTTAATTAGGAATTAACCATTGGTATCGTCATACCAAACTTACAACTTGCAAGTCTATTACCTTATGCCAAGTAAACAATTAAACCAAGTTTAATTCCACCATTTCCAATTAAACCAAGAGCATTTATAATCAAACCATGACTACCAAGGCATGTTCAAAATCATATGAAATCAACCAAAACCAATTAATGTTTCTTTAAGAATTTATGCAATGCAAGGATTCCAAGAATAGTCAAACTATGTGATAAAATCATTATCATTTACAATTTCACAAATAGTTTGAGGTCATACCATTACCAAAGACAAAATTCATCAATATTTGGGGCTTAACCATGACCCCTCAATTAAATCACCATTCCCATACACCTACATGTGGAGAACCATAATTAAAACTTGAAATCCATAATTAAATCATGAGAAACATTAACCAACAATGAACATCCAAAACCCCCAACCTATATTTCAAAATCATCACACTACCATGAAAAGCCATACACTAAAACATATACCTTTAGAAAAATAACAATGAGGGAAAAGTCACACACCTTATACATCAAAAAGCGCATAAAGAGACCACCCTAAAAATCCTTAATTGATTATTTTGATAAAACCCTAGCTTTGGCTTGACAAAAAGAGTTTGAGAGAGAACTTAGGAGTGTTACATTGGTAATACTTTATTAATGAAGTGCGAAAAGGTTTTTTAAGTCGTGGACTCGAAGAAAGTTAAAAGGGAAAATATCTAGAATACCCCCAACTTAAAACTGCAAAAATGTCATAGGTGGTTACAAGTCGACCCCCATCAACTGTGACCACAACATACAACTTGTACCCTTAAGTTGTCACCATGACAGTGAGTTGTACGCCCATACACTGTCCACCATACGACTCCATGATCCCACTTATTACTAGACCATACAACTCGCATGGCCTAATCATACCCAGGGCAGAAACCAAAGAGGTTGGACACTAGTCAACATACGTCTCATCCTTACCTCTCATAACCTATCCTCATAGCTCTTAGTAAACTACTCATACTCAGAGCCAAGTAAGTCACTAAGTTACTGATTTGATAAAGGTTCGACCCAATGACCAGTTACCACCCCTAACATCTCATACCGTAAAATCATAACCATAATAAAACCCCTACCACCATCCACTAGACACCTCACAACTCGAGTCACCTGACCCATACCAACAACATACAACTCGTATGGTGTAATTAATAGGTTAGTAAGCTCAAAGCTCAAGAAATTTCCAAGGACCAAAACCTACGCTATTTCCATTTTATATCATGGAATAATAGTGGGGTAAGAGGAATAGACCACCATGCCCTTAATGAAATTGTGTAGGAATTTTAACTCCCAATCACTACAGGTCTAGTAACGACTCATGGTCACTAGCCACGAGTCATCACCACGACTCGTAGTTTGGGAAATGACACAGGGCCATCTCACTGGTTTGGCCACAAGTCCCACCGTATGATTCATGACTAGACTATACGTCTTGTGGGGTCCAAGTCATAATCAAGATAAAAACATAGGTGATCTTCACTAGCTTGACTATGTAGGCACTACACGACTCTTATAGAGTGACTACGACTCATAGAGTCTTAGTCATTGCCTGGACAGTGAACTCAACACAGATGGAAATTTTTAGTGTCCAAAACCTTGGGTATTATAGTTATATTAATATGGTTTAGCTTCTTTCTAGAAGCCTTACCTTAGGGTATATTTGTGTTTTTTCCTTTGGTGTATTAGTTTGGGTTCTAGGATTACTTGTCAAGGTTTGCCACAACATGTGCCATCATGACCCTAGTTATTGGATTGTGACAATATATATGTATATATATATATATACACATATATATGCATTATGTATTTCTAAAAACTGTGACTTATAATGTAAATTAATGAGAGACCTGAGATGGATGGATTAAATACATATGACCACATAAGAGGAATAAGATTTAAAATAACTGTAGAAGTCTTGAACTAAATCCTAATTCTAAACCTATGAAGATGTTAATTGTTTAATGTTATGTATTATCTAAAAATAATGTTTAGAATACAAATTATCGAAAATCACTATAAGGGCATGCACAATTAATAATGCTAAAGTTAACTAATTATGATGCCCAAGATTAAGTTAGAGGGATTTTGTTTGAAAGCATCATAATACAAGAAACTTAAGGACTGAATATTCAATTTCAATGCATGAATGCCTAAGTCATCGGGTGTTCATAACCCGTAATCTCTAAATATTGCAACTACTCATGATAACTTTGATAATATGAATAGGACATAAAATTTCATAAAAAGTAATTCCCAAAACAAAGAATTTGATAAATACTATGATGTTTCACAATGATAACGCCATAATGATGTTAATTGTTGTGTGGGACTCATATTCATGGATTACTGTTGATGAGAAACTAAAATACTACAAAACCCAAATTTTTTAGGATACCCTAGCTCTAAAAACTGAATTTAATTGAGGAAATTTAGTTTACTTAGTGACTCAATGGGTGAAAGGAACCCATTGTGAAATCCCACATACCTGGAGTAAAAAAACCTTTGTGAAATCATTAGACTTAGAGCTTGAAGTTGAGGAAACCTAATTCTTTCCATTGGAGAAACTAATCATCTTTTTCTCTTGTATTTTCCAAGTGTAGAATAAATTTAGAGTTAATAGAGAATTTGGTGAATTTAACGATTGTTGTTAAGCCTTAGGATAGCTTAAACGATGTATTTTACATGTTAAAAGAGAGGGAAAAGACCAAACAACCCCTTAAAAATTAACATTACAGAAAATTTCCATCTGACAACTTGGTTGACGACCCCTAAACACATTGGTAGCTCAAAAACCATCTCTTTACTTATTGGTTATTTTTTCATCTTACTAGTTAAGGTTGAGAATTCAGTTGATGGGTCATCAACAAGTTTAGGGCTCGTCAACTCAAGTTGTCAGCCTCGGACTTACAGACACCCTTAGGTAAAATGAGCTTTACTTTTTACTCGGGAATTGGATTTACAAACAATCAGTAGCTGTAGACAGAATACTCGAAAACCTTTAAGTTGGTAGGTCTTTATCTACAAAACTTCTTATATTCTAGGAGTTTAACTTGTTTAAAGTTAACTATAAGAAGATTATTCACAAGAAATCAATCAGTAAGGAAGGTTTTATCTTAGCTATAAGCCCGGAGTTACTTGTGGTCTAAATAAATATCTAATCACTTCCCATACTACCAAAACATGAAATTTAGTTCGATAAGTACTTGAAGCATAGTTCTAATCTTCACTCAATTTTTGAGGTGTTACAAATAACAATAGACACTAAAAATACCCATGGTACATATCATTTATTGTTGTTAATAACATACCTTATTAACAATAAAACTATCCATAAATTGGAAAATGATAATATTAAGAAATGTTGTGCTTCATTAAAATCAGAACGAATAAATACAAAAATAGTACTATGCCTTGGATGGGCATTGTACAACCCCTAAAATAAATTGAAAATATGTGAAATCATTGTTGTTTCATTCTCAAGTTCTTAGGGATAAGCATATGGTTATTGTTCTATATATGCTTGCAAACACAGTGTGTAACATCAAAACTATGGTGGTATGTAGTTGCATATCTGAGAACTCATTGGTTTATACACCTTATAATGTCCATATATACAATACTATCAATATATTTGGTAATTTATATTGCAACACATTGTTGGATATAGGAACTACAGAATCCATTACCTATAGATAATACTTCAAAAAGGTTTGTACAATTAGTTACTAATTTTCTATTCCACCTATTTGCATCTATCATCTTTTGGTTTCAAAATAGTAAGTTGAACCAGGAAACTGAAAGATGAGATATGGAAAAGGTGCACTAGGATCAATATCTAATTGAAACCAAATGATGATATGTGGAAAAGGTGCACTACAAAATTAGTAGCTTATTCTGCACAAACCTCTTTTTGTAATATTTTTTGTAGGTAATTGTCACGACCCGATTTATGAGCCATGAAGGAACCTACTTTATCCCACCAATAGATAAGTCAAACCATAGACCAGAGCTATACACAATGGGCTAACTTACTGAAAATGGCCTAAAAGCTTGGAATCAACATTTTAGGACTTAAAATACCAATAGAGCAGTCATAATGGGCTAATAGATAGATAAAAGACCATCCATCACCCCATGACCTAGTAGTATCGGTATAGAGCTACAACAAATGAAACATAAGTACTGAAAATATTAAATACAATCTCTTAAAAAATGAAAGACTAGATATGAATAATAGAAGGAAAGAGGGAAAACTCCAACTCCAAGAGCTCACTAAATCTCTAAAATCAACCAAGCATGAGTGTCACGTCAACAATGACAACTAGTACTTGGATCTATATAAAAAAGGTACAAAAGTATAATAGGAGTACAAAAACCACGTGTACTCAGTAGGCATAATTGGTTGACTAAGCTAAACCATGATATAAATATTATAAAATGCGAGATAGATAAGCTAAGTCAAGGGAAATAAGATAATCTGGATATAGGCTCCAATGTCGTTGTGTATAAATAAATCAATAAATCTAGAATATTAACGTAAAGATCACACAACTATGACCACTAAATAGTCCCTTTAAGCCAATAAGTGTAAAAAAAAAATAACCTAAAGTAGGCTTAACAAGCCCAGAGGGTGCAATCAAAGGAAAATAAATAATCGAATAACAATATTTATCAATGACCATGCAATAACAAGAATCCATCTGAACCGTATCATATCATAAATAAATCCCAATGTCGAACTTGATCCAAAACTCAATAGCGTCATCATCATTAACATTAAAGGCTGGACTTAAAATAAAACTCATATTAATAGACAACATCCATAAACTGTTCCAAAAAAACATATCCATAAGACATATCACTAAATCATAGCAATAACCCACGAGATATCTACCCAAAATTAGCATTAACTCTCAACTACCAAACTAGCGTAATCAAATGATTCTCCCAAAGCTCCAAATTCACCCACAAATGATTCTCCCAAGTTTTCAAAAATTTTAAGGTTTAAAATTCTTGAGAATGGAGGAAAAATTGGGCAAATCAAGCTAAGTGAAGCTTTTATACCCCTACCAGGTATTCGAGTACCGCTTACTCGAACATTGGGCTACTTAAGCGGTCACCGCTTATGCAACCTAGTGTCACTTTAGCAGCAATTCGTGACTGCACAAGCACCACTTAAATAGTCTTTTTTCCGCTTAAACGTCCATTGTTTAAGAAATAAGGGATCCTCTTAAGTGAAGCCTTGTTGGGTCATCTTGACCGCTTAAGTGGTCAGCTGGGTGCTTTAGTGATCCTATAATTAAGCGACCCAAATGTCTGCTTAAGTGGTGCACCAGCTGAAGCTCAATAATTAATCTAAACTTGCACTGCACTCGCGAGATTCATCTGGAGTCTTTTATATCCAAACAAACTATTCTACCAGATCAAATTCGATGTTCTAGATTCAATGGCGCAATCAAAATTTCTATTTGGGGTTGTTTAGATGAAAAGTGGTTCCCACACCCACTTGCTATTTTCTTAAATTCTAGTCCAAAATAAGTCTAGAAGCCTCGAAATCCAAACCAAGTTTCCACCTAGCCTAAAATCAATGTTTCAAAACTGGTGAAACAGTTAGAATTTGCGCAAGAGATTGTTTGACTAAAGTTTTCTCCTGATAGCCTATTTGAACTGGCAAAGACTTCATAATAGGAAATTGGCTCTTAAAGCCAAACGAACTTCCCAGTATCTAAACTGTCAGTTCCAGTGAGTTATAAATGACTTGGGGAAGCTATAGGAAAGCCCTAAATGGCAAAAATAATCAAACATACATAAAGTGGCCAAGAGGGTCATTATAATATCCACTTCAAAAAGAACTTTCATCCCCAAAAAAAAAGGATTAGAATATACCTAATGCATCAAAAATGTGAGGATACTGGGTCTATATGTCGCTCTCGATCTACTAAGTATCCTCCTCTACTAGGTGGTTTCTCCACTAAACCATTACCATTAGAATTTCTATAGTACACAACCTCCTATTATTATTAGACAATATGAGTATAGAGTCCTCTATAAAGGTTAATTGATTATCCAATTGAATAGAGTCCTATCTAAGAACATGAGAAGGGTAAGGATTGTATCACCGCAACATAGAAACATGGAAAATTAGATGGATTATAGAAAAATCTAGGGGTAAGGCTAACTCGTAAGCCATATCACCAATTGTGCAAAGAATCTCAAAATTTCCAATATATCAAGGGTTGAGCTTGCCTTTCCTCCTAAACCTCATCACACCCTTCATGGGCAGTACACGAAGGAATACTCAGTCACCAATTCCAAATCCAAGACACAAAGCCTAAGATCTACATAAGCCTTGTACCTATCCTGAATCACCCTGACTCTATCTAATGCTCCTGAAGCAAGTTAGTACCATAAGTTCTAATCTAGAGGTCTCAAACCAACCGAGTACAGAATGACATCACCTACCAGATAAAGCCTTAAAAATGCCATCTCAATAATTAAATAGTAGCTATTATTATATACGAACTATGCCAAGGCTAAGTGTTGCTCACACTAACCTCCAAAATCCATAACATAAGCTCAAAGCATATCCTCAAGAACCTGAATAGTCTATTCTAATTGTCCTTCAATCTGAAGATGGAAGGCTGTTGTAAGATCTACCTGAGTACCTAACTCATTCTGAAATATCTCCAAAAGAATGAAGTGAATACTAAAACCCCATCTGAAATGATAGATATAGGCACAACATGTAAATGAGCTATCTCACTAACTTAGGTACAAGTTAACCTCTCGATACTGAAAAATATCTAAATAGCAATGAAATATGTTAACTTGGTCAATCGAACCCCATTGACCCAAATACCATCAAAACCATAGGAGGTGTGAGGCAAACCATTAACAAAGTCTATGGTAAACTGATCCTACTTCTATATGAGAATGGGCAAACTTTAAGTCAAGCTACCAGGTCTCTGATGCTCAGCTTCACCTGTTGACAATATAGGAAATGAGCCATAAAGTTTGATATATATGCCTTTATACCAACCTACCAATAATACTAACTCAAATCTCTATACTTTTTATTTTTACCCAGGTGAATAGAATAGCTGGAGCTGTGAGCCTCTCGCAGAATCGACTCAATCAAGTCACCAACCTTCAAACACAAATGCAGCTATCAAATCTCAAAGAACCCTCAGAATATATGATATCCCTCATGGACTCACCACTCAACACCTGATCACAGATGATGCAAAGTTTCTTATCCTCAAACTGATGACACTGAATTGACTCAAACAATAAAAACCATGCCATAACACTAGCAAAAATCCTCCTAGGGTCTAAAATATTGGGTCGTACTATAAATTTTGCTAAGGAAGAAATGTCCCATGCCAATGGACTTTGAGAAACTAAACTACAAGATTAACTACCCATTTTCACTGCCTTTCTACTCAAGGTGTCCACTACTAAATTCACCGTGCCTAGATGATATAAGATAGAGATATCATAATCCTTAAGCAACTCCATCCATTAATAATTCCTAGAATTAATCTCTCTCTTGGCCATAAGTTTCTGAAAACTAGAAAGATTTATGAATATCTCACAATGCACACCATACAGATAATATCTCTAAATCTTAAGTATGATAACTACTATCTCCAACACCAAATCATGAATGGGGTAGTTGTGTTCGTTCACCTTTAGTTGTCTTGATGTATAAGCAATAACTCAACCCTATTGCATAAACAAACAACCTAAACAAATACCAGAAGCATCACAACACATAGTGAATCCCTCACCCTCAATAGAAAGAGTCAAAATAGGAGATAAAGTGAAAAATCTCTTAAACTTTCTAAATCTCAACTCACCCTCCTCAGACCTTCGAAAATAAACCTTCTTCTGAGTCAATCGGGTCATCAGCGCTGCAATGGTAGCAAAAATCTCAACGAACCATCTGTAGTAACTGGCTAAACCATTTAAGCTACGAACCTCAAAGGAAGATGTAGGCATGGCCCAATCACAAATAGCCTTGATCTTCGATAGGTCTACCATTATCCCATCCTTAGATGTTATATTCTGTAGGAATGTCACCGACTCAAGAAAAAACTCAAACTTAGAGAATTTGGCAAAAAATATATGATCTCTCAATGTTTGGAGCACAATTCTCAAATGCTATATATGATATTCCCAACTCCTTGAATATGCAAGGATGTCATCCATGAACACAATCATGAAAGAAATAAAATAATATTTGAACACATGATTCATCAAACCCATAAATGGTGTTGGGTCATTGGTCAACCCAAAAGACATCACTATAAACTCATAATGACCATAACGGGTCCTAAAGACTATCTTTAGGATATCCTATCCTCAACTGATTGCAACTAGACCTCAAATGAAACTTAAAGAACATCCCTGCTCCCTGAAGCTGGTCAAACAAATCGTTAATGAAAGGCATAGGATGCCATTTTTTCACTGTCACCTTATTTAGCTACTTATAATCAATACACATACGCATGGATACATCCTTCTTCTTCACAAAAAATATAGGATATCCCCAAGAAGACACACTCAGTCTAATGAAACCCTTACTAAGAAGATCCTAAAGTTGAGAATTTATCTTCTTAAGCTCGGTGGAGACAAATAATAAGGAGCCATAAATAGATCAGTTTCTTGGCTCAAGATAATAACAAACTCAATATCACACTCAGGAGAAAGACCAAGTAGATTGATAACAACCAAAATTACACCTCTATAATAATATAAAATAGTCTCTATCAAAATATAGAACCTAACTAAGTTCGGGTCGAACCATCACGGAATACGTGGAAATATCTCTCAAATTTGCTAAAATCATCGGGTACTGCTGAAAATTAAATGGGGAGATTTGCTAGAATAGTAAAGAGTAAAAAGAACTAGATACTTTTGGTTGTAATCAATCTAAGATGAACACTAGGCTTTTGTTCCTCCGATCTTGTAATTTCATAGATTTATCGTGCACTATCCAACTATACCAATAACTTGCATGAAGAATCTAATAAACTATGTTTCACCAATAGCCTCTTGACCCACTTTGGTGAATTTTACTCATCTTCTAAGTCTTAAAGTGTCTCATTAATAAACCTTGACTTGGACCCCATTTTCAACTATCTCCTCTTGGTCTCAAGTTGATTAGATGAAGATATTTATCTTTAGTAGATGAAGATGATTATCTTATTTAGATAATTAACTCCAAATCACTATTGTAATCTTTTTTTCCTAATCTTTACCTCCCTCTTAGATTCATAGTGAATACAGGCGGGTTCTCAATATTGGCCACCACTATGAAATCAATTAAACTAAATAAAACTACAATACATTAAAGAATCTTTATCTAGAATGACATGGCATTTCCTCTACTTCTTTAATCTGCCAGGGTTCCCACAACCCTAGCTAAGAGAATTAGTCACTCATAGTTGCGAGAATTCATGGAATTCATAGACTAAATTAAATAATTAATCACACAATAATGAAACAATAAAACCCAAAGTCTTAGATCAATTAATCAACCAAAACTCAAGAACACAAGAATCCCAAGATCACAAGTCAACCTTAGAATCCAAAGATGTTTGTTAATAGTATATTAGATGTAAACTTAGCCCAAAAGGAACATATATTAGCCTCAAAGGGCCTAAACTAGCCTGTTTCTACTGTCAAAAGGGTAGTTATAGATTACATGGAAATACCAAAAATCATATCCTAAATAAAAGAGGAAAACCTGAGTAAACGTGCATAATAATAACAAAAAATATCATAGGAGAGTATATGGGTTACTTAGAAACCCTAGGAAATAAATCCAAAATAATTCAAGAAAAGCGAGTCGGTTTTCTCCTACGAGGTGTAGGAGGTACCTATGGCCAGTAGGTAGGTGGCCGTAGGTGGTGCCCCAAAGTTTGGTCTCTGAATTTTAGTTTTTGATACCTATGTCCAATAGGTGGTACCTACGGGGTGTAGGTTCTTAGGTAGGTGGTCAGTTTTTACCTTTTCATTTTGTTTTCTTTTGGTTATCTTCCAACTCCTAATTTTCTATAAAATCACTCCAAAACACATTAAATCCAACAAAATAGCCTTAAGTACATGCATATTCTCCAAGTTTAAGCATCATAAGTTCCATAAAACCATGGCACATCAAGACACTCAATGTAGAATGTTGCATGTCCTCAGGCAACAGAAATATAACAAAATGACACAACGATTCTTAACCAAGAGAAACCTAGGATACCTATGAAAGTCAATCTTAAATTTTAGCTCAAAACACATTGCCCTCTCATATTTTGAATTTTCAAAATCGTGTTTATCTATGAAGCACAACAATGTGATGCAAGGGAACCAAGATATGGCATTACATTGGCAACAAACAATAATGCATATCTACAAGTTATACTACCCAAAAGAGTAAGCAGCTAGCAACACAACCCATGCACCATCACATTAATGAAGTGCCAATCACTCATATAAAATCATGCATGTCAATGCAGGGACTATGAAGAAACACTCGCACTCACAAAGAAATTCCAATAATGTACATCAAATATCATAGGCTCGCCCTTATTTTCTTTACCTTAGCTCCCAGACAGTTGGGTTAGGATTAATTTAGGACTTAACTAGGCTTTTAATGTAGGCTTGGGGGCTGGTATAGTACTTATGGACATTTTTAGTGACTAAGACTCCTTGGCACTACACTTACATTGGGGGTTCACTAAATAATTAATTTTCTTTTATTCCACCCTTATTTCTCCCTTTTTATTCTTTTACTGCTCACTGAGGTCCGGTATGGTATCTTTTATTCTTTTTTCTTGTTATTTTCTTTTTTGCTTTTTTTTCTACCACATCTAGTCCTACTTTTTTTTCTCTTATTTATCCTTCTTCATGCACATTTAACATTACGCACCCCTATGATATGCACCCTTAACTTACGCGATAAGGTGCATAATGTCCAAGGAGGAAAATAACCAAAATAGGTTCGTTGCAACATAATGGGAAGGTGAAAGGCGAAACAAGAAAACTAGGTTAAACAAGCTCAAAATAGGGATCAAGGGGTACTTATTCACACTTGGAAGGTTGTTTAGGCTAAAAGTGGAATTACTTTAAAAACGACCTATGATCCTTAAAGAATTAAAAAATTAGAATTTCTAGAAAAAGTCATACAACGAGAGGTCTGTTCCAAGGAAAATCAATCCCTAAGGGTTTTAGGAATTTCCAACTATATTGTAGATTTTATATTCTTATTATTAGATAGGTTTGTAAAAATTACTTCAGTAAAGATTAGAAAATATTGATTTACCATTAAAAGAAAATTTTATTAGGAGTTATCAAATTTCAAAATTCTAAAATTTCCAAAATTCAGAAAAACTCTCCACTTCCATATTTCCCATCTCCCTTCTATAATCTCTCTTTATTTCTCCAATTAATAAAAAGTTAGGAAAATTAGATGATAAAAAGGAATCATTACATATGCTTGTTAATAAATGGTATACTACTGATAAATTTGTAGAATCAATATAAAAGGAAGTTAAAAATTTTAAGCAAGGATTTAGCAATGAATCACTAGCTCATACTAACAATTTCTAATAAAAAATCAGAACCATATAAATTAGAGCTTGGAGAGACATCAAAAATAAAAAAGAATAATAAAGATATTAGGACTCTCGAAAATCAATCAAAAATTGACAAAATTACAAAAGTTACCATATACCCATTACCTTAGTTATAAATAAAAATTACTTTAAACTGTTATTTTGCTCCCATATCCCGATCCGTCCCTCAAATGACATCAGATCCAAGTTGCCCCGGAGGAAGTATAAGTATGAGTATGAGTGGCTAGAGCGTTACGTTGTCCTAGAGTCGGTCAAAATTAGTGATACTCTTGGAATAATTCTTTCTCTTGTTAGTAATTACTATTCTTCTTTCTCTATGTCCTTAGTTTTATTCCTTAAGTTGGGTAGCCATTTTATAGTGGTTTAGGTGTTGGCAAACCTAAAATTTTCCATTGGATTAGGTTTGAGTTGTTACTGCCTACCCTTTAAATTAGATATAATAGATACTAAAGGTGATCCTACAAATAAGGATATAAAAAAGATACTCCATCAAAATAATTACACAAAATAATTATTGCATGTAGTATCTAAACATATTCTCAAAGTCGAGAATAAATCAAATTTCAAAGATAAACTCAGTTCTTCTCATCATGATAAAAAGTTGGAAACTCATCCAATATTTAAATTACCTAAATACTCAAAATATAAAACTCCTAAATTTGAAGAAAAAATTAAAGTAACAGATTATATTTTAGAAAAAATTAATGAAAGATTAAAATATAAATTAAAAGTCACCAATGATATTATAAGAGGAAATAATAAGAAACTAGAATCTCAATCAAATTCCACTTATAATATAGATAATAATGTCCCACGTTGTGGGAATACACTGGGTTTGTTGTTGTTATTGTTGTTGCTGTTGTAATATAGATAATAATGTTCCGCATTGGAACAATGAAAAAATAGGACCTAAGACTAAAGAATGTAGAGTCCTAAGTAAAAATGAAAGACATGATAAATCTCTTAGAAATAAGAGAAGAAATGAATAATACATTATGTTGTACCTTTGGAGAAAATGAAAAAAATTCTTCTTCAATCGAAAAACTTAATAATAAATTCTCTAATCATTGTAAGTACATCGGCATACGTTCTATAAATTTTATTACTAATATTAACGAGGAGAAGGACATCTTATTTGATATAATCAATTATTTAGAAGATCCGGCCCCTAAGAAAAATATTTAATATCCTTAGAATATATTATTCTTAATCAACAGTTTGATAAAGAAACAATTGAAATTTCTAACATGAAGGATATGTCAAATAAATTTAAAAAAACAAAAATAAAAACAACTATACAAGAACTTCAAATATATCTATAATACATAAAAAGGAAGCTAAAAAATTTATGCAGGAATTTAGCCATGAATCACTTACTCATACTAACAATTTAACTTCTAATCAAAAGTCAGAACCATATCAATTAGAGCTTGGAGAGACAACAAAAATAAAAAAAAGAATGTTAAAGATATAAGGTCTCTCTAAAATCAATCAAAAATTGACAAAATTACAAAAGATAAAGCACAAAGTTACAATATACCCATCACATTAGTTCTAAATAAAAATTACACAATTCACAAAGTGGCATTATTAGATACAGGAGCCGATCAAAACTGCATCATTGAAGGAATGATCCCCACTATGTATCTTCAAAAGGATACTACAAAATTATTCTCTGCAACAGGAGAAAGATAAAAAATAAATTATAAACTACACAATGCACACATCTGTAATGATGGAATTTGCTTCATAAATGACTTTGTAATAATCAAAGATATAAATGAAAAGATAATTTTAGGTCTACATTTTATAAATCAAATAAAACCTTATACTACCAAATTAGATGGCATCCACACCACTATTTTGGGTAAAAATATTATTTTCCCTTATCTAAATAGTTTATCTAAAGAAGAAAGTGACCTTATAAAAAATTAAATGAGCTTTAAAATTAATTTAATTTCACATCAAATAAATTATTTAAAAGATGAAATAAAAATTAAAAGAATTAAATCATCTTTAAAAAAAACATAAGCAGAAGCAATAATTAAAAATCTACAAGAAGTCATCGAGCGAGATGTTTGCTCAGATTTTCCTAATGCCTTTTGGGAATAAAAAAGGCATATAGTTGAATTATCCTATATTGAGGGATTTGATGAAAAAATTATTGCAACAAAAGAAAGACTCATTCAAATGAACCATGAATTAATAGAATACTGTAAAAAAAAATTAATGATTTATTAGAAAAAAATTATTAGACCTTTTAAATTCCGTTGGAGTTCTTCAGCCTTTTATGTCAATAATAGTGCTAAAAAAGAAAGAGATGCCCCGAGACTAGTTATCAATTATAAGTCTTTTAATAAAGCATTAAAATGGATTAGGTACCCGATACCTAACACACGTGGCCTTCTTAAAAGAACTTATAAAGCTAATATTTATAGCAAGTTTGATATGAAATCAGGATTTTGACAAATACAAATTGCAGAAAAAGATAAATATAAAACAACTGTCAGTGTTTCTTTTGGACAATATAAATGGAATGTAATGTCTTTTGGACTAAAAAATGCTCCATCTAAATTTCAGAATATTATGAATAATATATTCAATCAATATAGTCATATATCTATAGTTTATATAGATGATGATTTAATATTTTTCCAAGATATTGACCAACAATTTAAACATCTCCAAGCCTTTTTAAAAATTGTCAAACAAAATGGACTTGTAGTAAGTGCTAAAAAGATTAAATTATTTCAAACCACTATTATATTTCTTGTTCATGATTCATATCAAGGAACCTATAAACCAATCTGTAGAGCCATAGAAATTTCCTTTAAGTTTTCAGATGAATTAACTGATAAAACTCGGCTTCAAAGATTCTTAGGAAGTCTCAACTATGTTGCAGATTTTATTCCTACTATTAGACAGGCTTGTAAGTTCCTTTATTAGAGTCTTAAGAAAAATCTAGTACCTTAGGAAATAGATCAAACTAATACGGTTCAAAAAATTATATCAATATTTCAAAAACATCCATGTCTAGGGATACCGCATCCAAAGGCTCTTATGATTGTAGAAACCGATGCCTCGAACATAGGATTTAGAGGCATCCTTCAAGAACGGATTTCCTAAGAGTCTACTGAATAATTAGTAAAATCACATCGGGAATCTAGAATTATACTCAAAAGAATTAAAGTACTATTAAAACAAAAAATTTTTCTATAGTACTATGTATTACTAAATTTCAAGATGATTTAATAAACATAGAATTTTTACTAAGAGTGGAATGCAAAGTAGCCAAAGATATTTTACAAAAGGATGTTAAAAATTTAATTTCTAAGCAGATATTTGTCAAATGGAAAACTTTATTATCTAGTTTTGATTTTCAAATAGAATTTATTAAGGGAGAAAACAATTTTCTCCTAGATTACTTGACTAGAGAATTTCTACAGGGAAATAATGAGACCTAAAAAAATAAAAATAAAATCATTGAGGCCCTTATTTCAACCTGAATAATAAAATATATATACAATATTGGTAGAATTTACATATCTGCAAAAGAATCCATCACTAGTTACTACTATTTAAATAAGATTTTATCAATAAAAATGTTTCTACCATGAAACCGATTTTACAAAAATTAATTTAGAATAATTTATTTGCCAAATTAAAGAGTTTACATAGCAAGGTTAAAAAATCTTTTTAAAGCAATAAATATTAACTCATATTATAAGATTCTATTAAATCTACCAGTAACTTTTAGATAACTAAACTTTTTAGTTTTCTAATATATAAAATTATTTTTTGCCTTTTATTCTACAATAAAAAGATTTGATGAATATTTACTTTTACACTCATCAATTTGGTATGAATTAAGCAGATGAAAAATACAATTTTGAAAATTTTCATGTGGAATATCTCTACACTATCAAAAATAAATAGTTTTCATATATTATTGGTCTATTTTCAAAGTCAAAATTAAAGGATAAACACCATCAGATAAATCTACATCAGGTTCTCCCTGATAGAAAGAATCCCGTCTTTCAAAGTAGATAATGGAGTTAATAGATACTGCACCAGCAACAAAGACATGAAGAATTAGAAGAGTTAGGACTTCTTCTACATTTAAAAGGATAATACAACAAAAGAAAGTAGACCCCATGATATCTATCCAAAAAATCATGTAACTACAAGATGAAACAGTAGAAAAACTCATGTCACAAAAGGACAAGGACACAATAAACAACAAAAGCACAAATCTTCATATCAAAAAGACAACACATAGTATTCACAACCAACTTTTGGCTCAAAAGACTAAAATCCCTTCAAAATATTCAAAAGACACATCTCCTATTAAAAAATACTTGCGGAGCAAATATATACTCATCAACTACTAGACAGATGTAAAATAAATACATGTCTTAGTGCATAGACACATGTAATAGCGTATAGACAGATGTAAAATAGATAGTATTTGTTAGATATTCGTCAACATTTTTTAAGCCTATTTAAGACTTTCAACTTGTAATAGCAGAGAGCATTCTGAAATTTTCCTAACTCAGAAAAACTCTATACTATTTTCCATATTTCTCATTTTTCCTCATTAATCTCTTGTCATTTTCCTAATCAATAAATAGTTTTTTCTAAGTATACATTTCTCTTTTTATCTATTGTTTTAATTAATATTTCTTAACATTTATTTTGTTCTTATTTTGTTGTTTTAAAGTTAATTTCAAAGTTTAAAGTACTTTGAAAGTATAAATTTGTTTAAACAGTTATTTTGCTCCTATTTTCTCAATCTGTCCCCCAAATATTTGAGGGATAGATTGAGAAAATCAAGAGAAAAACTAATATTTAAAAGTATCATTTGGAGGACAGATCGGGAAAATGGGAAGCAGAAATAACGGTTTAAAGTAATTTATTTAAAAGTACTTTAAACTTTGAAATTAACTTTAGAACAACAAAATAAGAACAAAATAAATGTTAAGCAAAATTAATTAAAATAGTAGAGAAATAGAGAAATTTATACTTACAAAAAACTTTTTTTTGATTTGAGAAATGAAGAGAGATTACAGAAGGGAGATGGGAAATATGGAAGCGGTGGAGAGTTTTTTTTTTAGTTGTGGAAATTTTAGAATTCTCTCCCTATTACAAGTTGAAATCCTTTAATAGGCCTCAAAAGTGCTGACAAAATATCTAACAAGCACTATCTATTTTACATCTTTTCATATGATATTTATTCTACACCTATCTCGGAGTAGCGATGACTATTTATTTGTTCTGCACGTGTCTCTGACCTCTTTTTATGTTGCACAAGTGTCTTTTGATGATTTAGAGAAGGTTTTGGTTTTTTCTTTTTTAAAGGTTTGTGTCATGTGTCTTCTAGTCATCATTCTGTATGTGGGGTCCATAGTGTAGCTTTTTAATTTTAGGAGTGATGACACCTTTATTTTTATTGAGGAGGTATGCCTATGTTATCCCTTGCGATCTATCATGTCATCGTTGCTAGGTTCACTGGTATGTGAAGATGCAGTATCAAATAATTCTATTATCTGCTTTGAATCATTCTCTTTATCTAGATTTGACAAGGCTTATTTGAGTTTTCTCTTTAATTCTTCTTTAGAAGGGTGTGATTTCTTTTGTGAGGATGAACTTATTGTTGGTTTTTCTATTGGACTCCATCCCTTAATCTTGATGGTCTTACTTAACTATTTGATCCTTTCAATTTCATGAATATCAAAAGACTAATAGATAATATATGAAATTCTTTTTACAATAAAAAATTTACACCATTTAACATTCTCCGATAGTGTAGAGATATTTTGCTCTACCTGGAACTTTTCAAATTACTTTTGAAATTGGGTTGACAATACCTGTTTATTTCCTCCAAATTCGCCACTAATCTTAGAACTATCGCGGGATTACGGTGATCTTCATTTGCTCCAAGTATTTAATGAACTAGAAGTGATTGTTAGGCATAACATACATAAAATTGTACAAGGACACCTTATAATCATACCAATTATATGTTTGAGATTGATAATTTCTTGACTGAGGAATAAATGTATGTATATGATCTACATACCATTCAAATGGGCTTAATATCCTTTTAATTGTAAAATTTGAGTATTGAATACTGTTGAGACCATTTATATCTGCTAACTTATGGTCAATTTGAAATGAATCAATATCTGTTAATATGAACTCATAATATCTTCGGGACTTGAGGGGATCATCTCTCTCCACATATCCCAAATTTTTATAACAAGGTTTTAACAACTCTGGTACTCAAAATCCATAGTATTTTTATCAAGTACCATTATTGGCAGTACCTTTAAATCTATTATCTCAAATTGCTTTTTATCAAGAATACTTTGTTCTTTCTTCTTTTGTGTAGTGGATGGGCAGACTGCTTGTGAGTAAGTCTCCCGTGGTTTTATCGTATAACTATATTTGGTTTGGATATAAATATTATTACTAGATATGGAGTATTCTTATTTCAATATTTGTTTAAATAGTTGCAATCTGGTTACACTGGTAATGGATTCTTTTGATAGTAGGGGAATGGTAGGATTTGGCAGGGATGGAAATTCTGTCAAGACTAAAAATCTATTTTTTGACTTTTTATCTTCTTAATTGAAAGGTCATTTTCATTTTTTTCTTCTGGTCGAAAAGGCTGAAATGGAGGCCTTCGCCTTGTTCCTTGTGTTCTGGGTCTCATTATTCCCTTTGTTAAAATTTTTTGGAGAAAATTTCTCCCTTTAAAAATAAAAATGTTGACAACTTTTGTAAAATAGTTTTGGTTGTTTACAGAATTTTGAAATTTGATAACTGATAATATCATATAATTTTCTTTTAATGGTAAATCAGTATTTTCTAATCTTTGCTGAAGTTAATTTTTACAAACCTACCTAATAATAAGAATGTAAAATCTACAATGTAATTGGAAATTCCTAAAACCCTTAGGGACTAATTTTTGTCATTGTATGACCTTTTTCTGGAAATTCTAAATTTTTAATGTTTATTTGACTCTTTAGGTGGTTTACCTAATGACAGTTTGATCTTTGGTACACTCACTTTCTTCTTTTGATATACTGTTTAGATAGGGAAAATGATCATTTTTTCTAAAATAGTGGTGTGGATGTCATTTAATTCGGCAATATAAGATTTTATTTGAGTTATAAAAGGAAAACCTAATATTACATTTTCATTAATATCTTTATTTATTATAAAATCATTAATAAAACAAACTCCATCATTGAAAATATATGCTTTGGGGAGTTTATAATTTATTCTTAACCTTTCTTCTGTTACGGAGAATTATAGTGTAGCGCCCTTTTCTAGGTACATTATAGGACTTAATCCTTCTATAATGCAGTTTTCATCAATACCTATTGTGGGCGATGCAATTTTATTAAATTTAAATCCGTACAAAATTTGGATTATATTAAATTAAAAATATATTAGTCCCAAATAAATATTGTGGATTAATATAATTGAATTAATTATTTAAGTCCAAACATATATGGGTTTAATTAAAGTCCAATTTTTATTGGGCTAGCCCATCAATTTGGGCTACAATATCTTTGAATTTATATTTGAAAAGGCGAATCACAGGATTCATAGAGATTGTAACACTCGCATTGAAATTAATAAATTTATTGTTGCAATATATTTTTCTTGTATCGATTATTTATTTTAGGCCTCGAAAATTTTATTGTCCCATAAATTCTGGCACACCCAATGGAATAATCTCTACCTCTCATCTCAACTTTTCCAACTGCAAAGTTCAACAACACCGAAATGGCTTCCAAGAAGGTCAACTCTCAATTAACTGCTTCCAAGGGTGCTGACTCAAAGTTCTTTGCTGAAGTAGAATGTATCCCTAGTATTACTTTCGGAGGCTTAGGAGTTGTTAAAGGAGCGACAGACTTTCTAGGACAACAAACACATCAAGTGTCGTCTGCACCAACTCCAGTTGTTGGATCTTCAAGCACAAAAGGAGTGAAGTCCAATACAAATGCTTTGGAAGGAAGAAGCAGCTTCACGGAATCGCTTACCAAGACTCTAGCTCTACTTGAGCATTCCGGTTCCAAATACTCTGGTGCGAAGAGCGATGATTGTTCAAGCAACTCATCATCTCCGACTACACCGCATAAGTTAAGCACTTAAAATATCAACTTATGCAATAATACGTGCTAATTTCCAACATCTCCAGTGATTATCCAAGCAATGGTAACTGATGTCTTGTCTATAGAGGAGCAGCTTGCGAATCTGGCAAAGTTTATTGATGGCCAAACCAAATATGTTCAGAATGAAGAAGCTGAATTAATAAGATAGTGGATAGAGTTGAAGGTCTGAGAGACGGAGAGTCTAGCCATGCACCTAAAAAATCTCCACAGGTTCATGAGACAGAAAATCATGTGAAACAAACACACCGATTAAAGAGGTGCAAGTTTCTTTTGAGGGAATGATCCTGATTGGGCAATTGATGTAATTCATTGAAGGGACCCTCAAAGATAAGTATGATGTTTGTTTCTAAGTCTTTCTTTGCTTATTCCAAGACTTACACGACAAGGATTGATAGCCTCAAAATGTCTGCCGGCTATCAACCCCCCAAATTTCAATAATTTGAGGGCAAAGGAAACCCAAAACAGCATGTCGCACACTTTGTTGAGACATGTAACAATGCTAGAACTTACAGTAACTATCTTGTCAAATAATTTGTTCATTCCCTAAAGGAAAATACGTTTGATTGGTATATGGACCTTGAGTCTTATTCTATCGATAGCTGGGACCAATTGGAACACGAGTTTCTAAATCACTTTTATAGCACAATGTGTACAGTGAGAATGGTAGAGCTCACAAATACTTGGCAAAGAAATGATGAACCAGTCATTGACTTCATTAATCGATGTTGAAATGCTAGCCTAAACTGCAAAGATAGGCTCAGCGAAGCATCTGCAATTGAGATGTGTGTCCAAGGAATGCACTAGGAGCTTCTCTACATCTTCCAAGGTATTAAGCTTAAGTCCTTTGAAGATCTAGATACCCGTGCTCATGATATGGAGTTGAGCATATCTTCTGCTGGATAGGGGTAACGCCTATTTATAACACTTAAAGTGGAAAGAATAAGCAGAAACCCAAAAGATGGGGCAAGTTTGTCCCCAAAAATAAAAATAAGGAGTTCATGAATATTGATATATCTCCTGTGAAGGTCACAATAAAGGTAAGCAAGAAGTAAGGTGTGAAGACGACTTCTAGAGCATGCCCGAATCAAAAAACTTCAAAGGAGATACAAGAAAAGGAATATCCCTTCCTTGATTCTGATATTGCTGAGATTTTTGATGAACACCTTGAGCATAAGCTCATTGAACTCCTAGAGATGAAGCATCCCAATGAAGCTGGAAGGACCAGTGACCCTAATTATTGCAAATATCATAGGCACGTAAGTCATCCTCTAGAAAAGTGCTTTGTCTTTAAAGATAAAGTCATACAACTAGCAAAGGAGAAGAATATCTTCTTCGACGATAAGACGGCCAGTTCTCATCAAATCTCTATTACTTTTGGCTCCCTTAAACCAGTACAAATATGTGTCGAAGAACATAATGAGAAAATATTAGAGCCTGATAGGTCTTCAGTTGACGAAGGAAATGATGAAGGTAGGACTCTGGTAATGAGGCACAGATGCAGGAGGATGATCCTGCAAAAGGAGTCGTCCGAGTAGCCAGCCAAAAGGAGAATGGTAAAAAAACTAAGGAAACAGAAGTTGGTTGAATTCCTAAATAAGACAAGGGTGATAGAGCTTCACTACCAAAAATCTCAGCATCCAGTGACTTTAGAGGAATTCTTACCGAGTTGGTTTCGTGTAAAGAATGCCCAAGTCAACCTTGAGGTGTCTTGTTTTAATAAGCCAAAGAGGGGGAAGGGTGAAAATCTACCCATAGAGGTTCCTTCACCTTTCGAAAAGCTTACTGAAACTCTTGGTGAAGAGGTACATATGTGTGATATAAAAATAACATTCATAAATAATGATCTTCTACTTGGTGAGGTCCTACATAACCGTCCCTTATACATGGTGGGTCAAATTCTAGGAAAACAAATCAATAGAATCTTGATAGATGAGGGATCTGGAGTCAACATCTTGCCTATCCTCATAATGAAGGAACTTGGCATCGCTATTAGCGAATTGGATGAAAGTCCTATAATAATCCAAGGCTTCAACCAAGGGGGCCAGAGGGCCATGGGATGTATCAAGTTAGGGATTCGTATGGATGATTTTCAATCTAAACCATTGATGCATGTGATCGATAACAAAACTTCATACAATATATTTATTTGTAGGCCTTGGGTTCACGGGAACAAAATTATCTCATCATTTTACTATCAATGTTTGAAGTACCTCAAAGGTGGAGTGTAAATAAAGATAGTTGTCGATGACAAGCCATTCACTGAAGCTAAGTCACATTTTGCGAATGCAAAATTCTACTTAAATAATCATGTTGTGGATGAGAAAAGGGTTAAAGATGTCACCAAGACCAAGTATGACGATCTTGCATCTAAGAAGGTAACAGCGACTATCAAAAAGTTTCCAACAAGAATCCTCTCTCCATTTCAAAAAAAAGTGTCACTTTTATAAACAAAAAGGCAACTCTCGTTCTTCGTTATGTACCAAAGGTAAGGAAAGAGAAAGATCACCCATAGAATTTCCAAAATATTGTGATAAAGGGGATAACTTTACCTATTAGGAAGATTGATGCAATAAATCCATCCTTAAGACTTCTTGAAGAGTTTAGGGCTCAAAATCTGCCATAAGATATGACACTCCCTACAAAGCGTACGAAAAAAGGCTTTGACCCAAATGCATACAAGCTATTTGTAAAGGCTGGATACAATCCTTATGAGCCATCAAGATTAGGCAAACTTCCATCAGAGGGTAAAACCAGGCAGGCACGTGAAGGCCTAGGATATGCACAGCCACTTCCAATTTACATCTCTATAAGAAGGGCAGTCAGTAATTATATCACAGTAGAAGAAGAATCCACTGCTGCTAATAACAAACCCTTTGTATTTGACTGACTTGGGGGATCAACTGCAAGAACTTCTACATTTGAAAGGTCGTGACCTCTAAATAAGAAAAAAAGAAATAAGCTTTAGATGAGTCATCAAAGCATGATGATTGACTTTTCACTTAAAATATAGAAGGATTTCCAATGTTTGATTCCTTCTAGAATGAAGCAACACACGGAACTAGTAGTTTCATGCAATGAGGTGATAAAAGCAAAGAAACATACTATGGTTTATACCAAGCAACACAAAGAAGATGAAGAGAGTATTGGCTCCTCATATCATGTTACGACCCAGAATAAGAAAGATGTCTCGTCTCAAATATAGGTTGATAAAGAGATAGAAGATTCCTTTTGGTGTCATCATATATCCATCAACGTTGATAATCCTCAAGATGATAAATATGTTGGAGATGCTTCATCACAACTTGAAGAAGGAGTAAAGGCCATAATAGATCCCTTGAAGGAAGTTAATCTTGGAACCGATGAAGACCCAAAACAAACTTACCTGAGTGCATTTATAGAAGTGGAGGAGGAAATTGCTTATATAAACATTCTGAAGGAATATATGGATGTCTTAGCTTGGAGATATAAGGAAATTCCTGGCTTAGATCCAAGAGTAGCAGTCCATCAGTTGGAGGTCAAGAATGGTTCTCGTCTTGTTAAGCAAGCCCAAGGCACTTTAGTCCAGAGTTGGTCCCATTGATCAAAAATGAAGTTAAAAAACTCATTGAAGCTGGTTTTATCCATGAATTTAAATATACCACATGGATTTCAAGTATTGTTCCAGTACAGAAGAAGAATGGCCAAATTTGAGTTTGTGTCGACTTTCGAGATCTCAACAATGTATGCCCTAAGGATGATTTTTCAATCCCCATACTAGACTTTATGATTTATTCCACCACTATTTATGAGGCAATGTTCTTCATGGATTGTTCATCCGGCTATAATCAAATCCATATGGAGCTAAATGATGAAGAACTCACTGCATTTCGTACGCCCAAAGGTATTTATTGCTACAAGGTGATGCCTTTTGGTTTAAAGAACGCTGGCTCTACTTATCAAAGGGATATTCAGAACATCTTTGATGACCTGCTCTACAAAAATATTGAATGCTACATGGATGACCTAGTGGTGAAGTCAAGAAAGAGAGATGGCCACTTAAAAGACCTAAGAATGGTATTTGAGTTGCTTTGAAGATATTAACTTAGGATGAATCCATTGAAGTGTGCCTTTGGTGTTACTTTTGGCATTTTTCTTGGATTTATTTTATGACACTGAGGAATTAAAATTGATCAGTCAAAGGTTGATGCAATTTTAAAGATGCCCGAGCCTCGAAATATTTATAAGTTAAAAACCTTCAAGAAAGGCTATCATATTTAAGGAGGTTTATCTCAAACTTGGCCGAAAAATGTCAACCATTTAGTCATCTCATGAAGAAGGACAGTCCCTTTTAATGGGACCAAGCCTGTAGTAATGCCTTTGAGAGTATCAAATCATAGTTAGTGAAGCCACCCGTTTTTGCGGCACCCATAGCTAGGAAACCATTGATACTCTATATCGCGGCACAAAAAGGTTAGTTGGAGCACTACTGGCTCAAGAAAATAGTGAAGGCAAAGAAAACTCTCTTTACTATTTAAGTAGAATGATGACTTCGAACGAGCTTAAGTATTCTCCAATTGAAAAGTTATGTTTGGCATTGACTTTCTCAATTCAAAAGATAAAACACTACTTTCAAGCTGATGTTGTTCGTCTTGTGTCCAAGAAAAATCCCATGAAGTTTGTGATGTCGAAACCAGTCCTCAGTGACCGACTTGTAAGATGGTACCTCTAATTTTAGCAGTTTGAGATTGTGTTCATCCCCCAAAAGTCAATAAAAGGACAAGCATTGGCTGACTTCTTGGTAGATCACCCAATACCTGATGACTGGGAAATAAACGATGAACTTCTTGATAAAGATTAAATGGCTGTTGAAGTTAGATCCCCATGAAAGCTGTACTTTAATGGTGATGCGCATCGAGATGGAGCTGGTGCTGACGTAGTGTTTGTCACTCCACAAGAAGAGTTCATCCCCTACTCGTTTACCTTGATAAATCGTTGCTCCAATAATGTTTCTAAATATCAAGTGCTCATACTCGGACATGAGATGGTTGTCGACATGAAGCAACTATAGTTATAAGTTTTTGGTGACTCCCAATTGGTGATAAAATAGTTTTTGGGAAGCTATGAAGTCTGGAAGCTTGAGTTAAGACCATATTATGATTATGCACAGAAGTTGATGGGATGGCTTAGAGAAGTAACTCTCTAATATGTGCAAAGGAAATAAAATAAGGAAGCTGATGCTCTAGCTGCTTTGGCTTCAACTCAAACTCTTTCGAATTAGACATGAGTTACTATCCACCAAGAATGGGTAGTACCACAGTCAAATCAGGATGAGGACATAAAAGGAAAGATTGAATACCTCATCGCTGGGTCTGGAGCTGTAAAAGAGGATTGGCGACAACCCATCATTGACTACCTGTGTTATGGGATACTTCCAGAAGATCCATGGAGAAGGACTGACATCTGTCATTGTTCACCTCGCTTCCTTTACTACAAAGACACACTATACCGAAGATCATTCAAAGGAGTAATCTTACATTGTTTAGGAGAGAAATAAGCAATTTAAGCTTGGAAAGAAGCGCACTCAGGAGTTTGTATATCGCATCAGTCTGGACCAAAGCTCCATTTTCACATTAAAAGGATGAGATATTATTGGTCAAAATGGTGAAATATTGTTTGGACTATGCTAGAATATTCAAAGCTTGCCAATTCCATGAAAACTTCATACATTATCCTCCAGAGGTACTACACCCAATTGTAGAATCTTGGCCATTCAATGCTTGGGGAATGGATGTTATTGGTCCACTACCAAAATATTCTAGTGGATACTTATATATCTTGTCTGTGATAGATTACTTCTCAAAGTGGGTCGAAGCTGTTGCTCTTAAGGAAGTAAAGAAAGAAAATGTCACAAACTTCATCTGAGTGAATATCATCTATCGCTTTGGAATCCCTCAATATATAATAACTGACAATGGGAAGTCCTTTGATAACAAACTGATGAATAAGATTTATGATCTCTTTGGCTCCAAGCAGCACAAGTCTTCTATGTATCATACTGCCGCCAATGGTCTAGCTGAAGTCTTCAATAAGACTTTGTGCAACTAGTTGAAGAAAGTTGTCTCCAAATCCAAATAAGACTAGCATGAACGAATAGAGAAAGATATATGTGCATATATAACAACTTACCGCACACCAATGTAAGCAACCCCATATTTACTTGCTTTTGGAGTTGAAGTCATCCTGCCACTTGAGCGTTAAATACCTTCTTTGAGACTGGCTATTCAAGAAGGGCTCACTAATGAACAAAATGATAAGTTGGGTCTTAAGGAGTTAGAAGCTCTTGATGAGAAGAGACTAGAGGCTCAACAAAATCTTTAATGTTACCAAGCCCGTCTATCTCGTTCCTTCAACAAAAGAATTCACTTGAGGTGCTTCTAAGTTGGAGATTAAGTTCTTGCAGTAAGAAGGACCATTATTACTTTTTATAAGTCTGAGGCCAAATTCACCCCAAAGTGGGATGAACCATATGTCGTACAAGAGGCATATTCAAATGGTGATTACAAGATTGTCGATGCAGATAGCATAAGGGTTGGCCCCATCAACGCTAAGTTCTCGAAGAAGTACTATCCTTGAAGGAAGATGACACTCCTTAAGGTACGAGTATAAACTGTATATCCACTCCTAGCTCGTAAGAGTATAAAATATGTATGGCTAAAAAAAAATAAAAGTCCGCTAGGTTGAAAACCTCAAAAGAGGCGGCCTAGGCAAGAGTTAGGACACACAAAAAAAGGAAAAAAAAACACTCACCCCCAAAACTACATTGTGACTTGATCCTCTTTACTGAGGTACATAGGTTCTTGGAATTTCATTCTGAGTTCAGTTGTATGAGTGTCCAAAAAAAAAGTTCCTACAATATCCGCCATATGAACGCTAAGTATGAAACTATTATAATTAAATTTAAGACTAACTCCAAATATTTGTGACTCAATAGGGGCACCCCGTCGAAAAGAAAAAGAGTTCCTTCAATGGGATTTGGAATGCTAAAGTTCTCCAAGCCTACAACAAAAAGAATCTCAAAATTTTCATGCCTTAAAGTGAACAAAATTTATCCCTTTGAACCTTACGCTGACCTCTCACACCTTAAGAAGATGTCTACCGTATTCAACTAAAATGGGTCGGGTCTTGAGGTGATGAAGCCTCACACACCTTAAGCCGACGTCCACCATCTTCAAGAAAAAATTGGTCGGATCTTGAGGTGACGAAGCCTCACCTAACTTAAGCCAATGTCCACCGTCTTGCAGTTCAAATTGATCAATATTAGAGTGTGTGGAGGTAAAGTTAAAATCTCGCACCCTAATACAATTATTGCATATTGCTATTTGTTTCGACCCTGCATAAAAAAGGGGGAATAAGAAAGAAAGTAAAAACATAAATAGAAAGGATGTTACCTGTCAGAGCGTTGGGATCTTGAAAGTTGTATATCACCAACTTGGATTAATATAAAATGCCTTGATGAGAATAAATGCCTCAAAATAGAGTTTTAATCAATGAAAATATGCTTTCATGGTGATGGTTCCACATCAAGATATAATCCAAGAAGTTTAAAATCCAAATTTTATATATGTTATACATTCATGTTTCCATCATCTATAGGATCAAGTGGATTATAATTTTGATACTCTCACGTTGAGATATTATTTGTTTGGTGATATCATGCAAATTTGAAATTGGAGAATGATTCTCTTCTCTCATATAAATTCAAATTGGAGGTTGTTTTCTTCTCCCATAAAAATTCAAATTGGAGGTTCTTTCCTTCTTCAATCTAAGTTCAAATTAGAAGAGTTTTATTCCTGATTAAGTAGGCGATGAAAATGTCTTCCAAAATCTGTTTGAAATTGGATATCATGCCTCACCAATGGGTCTTAAGTGTAGAGCTTCATAAAAAAAAAAGAACTTTCAGAGGCAATATCAATATGATTCGTCTTTAAATTTTTGAATAAGGTATTCATATGTATGAAAATCGTTAAAGAATGAAGGAAACATGTTTAAATAATCATACTTTAAAGCTAGTCGCCAAAATATTAAACGTCGCGATAAGTCTTGAAGTAGGTGTCATTTGTGGGCGATGCAATTTTATTAAATTTAAATCCGTACAAAATTTGGATTATATTAAATTCAAAATATATTAGCCCCAAATAAATATTACGGATTAATATAATTCAATTAATTATTTAAGTTCAAACATATATGGGTTTAATTAAAGTCAAATTTTAATTAGGCTATCCCATCTTCTAGATGATCTATCATGTCCAATAGGGCCTCTTTTTCTTTATTCCTATTGGTGATAAAATTTATAAAATGACTATCACAAGAGCAAATTTCACCAGTACAATCAGAATGGTCTATTAATTCACTACTATCTGAACTGTATGAAACCTTAAGTTGATTACATCACTAAGACTTTCTTCAACAGAAGAACTATTTTCCTTTTCATCAAGAATTGAATATAATTTATTTTTAATATCGTTTCATAATTCTAACATATTTATCTTGTCTTTTTTATTTGGAACTCGACAATTTTAAGCCCTATGTCCAGTTTTTCCACAATTCTAAGATGTTTTATTATTGGTTTTATATTCACCTCTAGAATCCCTTTTAGATCGTTTAAAACATTTTTTGTAATAATGAGATTTTTTTAGATTTATCTTTATAATTTTTATGTTGTCTTTTAATCTTCTTGTTACCTTCCTTTGAAGGGGCTCATAACTTTATGTAACCAAAATCTTGACAAATGCTTCCTAGCCCATTTTGAGTAATTTTATTATCTCTTTTTAGTTGATTTTTAAGTGTAATATTTGTGCATAATTCTATTTCGGTGACACTTATAAAACTTATAATATCACTATAAGCTAAATGACAATAAGGAATTTTCCCGTCAAATCTATATTTTAATTGTTTTTCAAACTTTTTCTGCAAATAATGTTGGTAAACCACTTGTAAATTTTTCTTTTCAATAATCATGATTACAATCTTCTCTAACCAACTTTATTGAGGAAAATATCTTTATACCATCTAAAATCGTCTAACTTTTGACATGGAAGATTTCATAATATCTTGAAAAAGTTGAGGTTTTCCCATAAAATGTTTAGCTATACTATAAATTAAAGTGGCTGTGACATCTTCTAAGACTTGATTTTCAACTGTTTTTCCTGTTGACTCAGTCTTAATAGTTTGAGTAATAGTTGTATCATTTAAAATGATTTGTCTATTATCATCTTTGAGGCAATTATCCCATCAATATTTTATAGTAGCTATAAAACCTAATATAATCATAAAATTTGTTTGTTTATCTGACATTTTGGTAATTTTATATGCCATAATGGTCATTCCCATTTCATGTAATTTATTATATATTGGATGTTCTACAAATCCATCAATATTTCATTCTGTGATTTCTTTTCTAGAATGTGACGTATGAGATAAAAAATTATTTTCTTCATATTTCATATCAAAAAATGTGGGATTTCTATAATAATTATTTTAAACTGAATAATTAGATCTTAATTTGGTAATTTCATTATCATTTTTTCTTATAAAGTTCTTATAATCTTATCATTTAAGATTTTTAATTCAGATTTTAATTTTTCATTAATTGTTTTCTAAAATATCATCTGTTATTTCAATTTTTTCTTCAAATTTAGGAAATTTATCTTTTGAAAATTTGGGTAATTTAAATATAGGATGAGTTTCTAACTTTTTATCATGGTGAGAAGAACTGGGTTTATCTTTAAAAGTTGATTTATTCCCACGTTCGAGAATTTGTTTTGATACTACATGTAATAATTGATTTGTATAATTATTTTGTTGGAGTATCTTATTTATATCTTTATTTGTAGGATCACCTTTAGTATCTACTATATCCAATTTAAAGGGTGAGGTAGTAACAACTTTGTCATCTACTGGTAGGCTAATTTCTTCTAACGGAGGAATTACTAATTCTACTACTTTGCCACTAGTATACCAATTATTAACAAACATATTTAATGAATCCTTTTGATCATTTAATTTTTTTGTAATTTCAAACCGTTTAAAAAATTCAATATTACATCTTAATCTTTTCATATCATTGCACCATTTTTCTCTAAAAGAATATATTTCTTTTAGTCAATATCTTTGTTTATACCATTCTTTTTTAATAGAATTTCTGGGCTAGTCCATAATTTATCTAAATATTTAAAGTCAGGTTCAAATATTAGATCTGACCTAATCATGCATAGGAAATCTCTTACTCTTAGCATTTCACTAGTAGTGGGACTTATAGATTTTTTTAGGTTTTAAATTTGTAGATTCACATTCTACTTTGGAAATTTTTTTTGAGAAATCAACTCCTTTAAATTTTATTTCAATATCTTCTAATGTTACTTCCCTTTCTTCTACAGATTTGGAGATTGAAGGTCTATAAAAGGACATTCTAGCTCTGTTATGGAGTCAAAATGCCAATTATTCTTTTTATCTTCTTATGCTAATAATTTAATTATCTCAATCGCACAAATACGAATGACTGTACAAAAAACAAAATATCTTGAGTTGCCTCCTCAGCAGCGCCAGATTTAACATCGCGGCATGACGGGGCTATGTTGGTTACTCATACTTCACAAAAAATCCCATGGGTACCTTGATTACTCAGACTTCATCAAGGTAGCCCAAGAGTTCGCCTCTAGATTTCTCTTTCCACTTTAATTTTATGAATTTCACCCCTAATTGTTTCCCTAATTTCCTATTACGCTCAAGGGGCGATGTTATAAAAATAAAGAAACCAAGCAATAGATTTGGCATGTTGCAAATCTTGGACCTTAAGTAAGAAATATAATTTTTTGATTTTGGAACAACAAATTAAAGAAGATAAGACAAATTCTTTTTTCTCTTTCTTTCACTCTTCTATAGGCTCAGGTGGTTTGACTAATATCGTACTATCAAAGCATAATGTAGAAAAGTGATTTAGATGAGGTCCAATACATCATAATTTATGAACTGTATTATCCTTTCCATCCTCACAGAACTGAAGTATGTTCTTCATAATAGTGACAACATTACAAAAGTATGATCAAGTATCGATTCCTCCAATTTAGCTCCTCCATTTGGCACACAAATTTTTTTCAACCTTACACAACTCATAATTAAATTGTTAGGAATTATACATATTAACCTTTGCATCCGATTCTACTTGTAAGTTGTAGATGTCAAAGACAGAACTATCAACCTTTTGAATAAACTCATGTCTTTCTTTTGCGAGGAGTTTCAACGTATCTAGCATGCTAGAACAATATATCTATCATACTCCTGCAATAGTACACTGTATCAAAACAATAAGGATAAACAAATAAGGAGTCATCATCACTCTGCCTTTCCTCTTGTTAATATGTCATGTCCAAAAGAGTAGAAAAATATACAAAATAAAACCCAAAAAACATCAACAACTTCAATTGATCTATCCGCAACCATATTCATAATAATGATGCCAAAATTTTAATATCGCCAAAAAGTACACCTACTTAGAAGTATAAAGCGATCGCTATTAAAATATAGTTACCCAACTAGGTTGGGGTCAAAACCACAATTAATATGGAACTATCTCTCAAATTTGATGAAATCACTGGGTAGTGCAGAAAAGCAAATAGGGAAATTCGCTAGAACAGTAAAAAGTAACAAAAATTGGATGCTTTTAGTTGTAATCAAACTAAGACAAATGCTAGGATTGTGTTCCTCCTGGCTTCTAACTCCCTATCTTTATCATTAACTATCAAACTATTCCAGTACCTTGAATACATAATCTTTTAAGTTATGTATCACCAACATTCTCTCGATGTAATTTGGTGAATTTCACTTATCTCCTCTAGGTCTCAGTGTGTCGTATTCCTAACCCTTGCCTTAGACCCCAGTTTCAACTACCTCCTCTCAGTCTTATGTTGATTAGATGAAGATAATTATCTTAATTAGATTAATATGATTATATTATTCCAAAAATTAACTCTAAATCACTATTGTAATCTTATTTTCCCAATCTTTACCTCCCTCTTAGGTTCTCAGTGAATATAGGCAGGTTCTCAACATTGGCCACCACTAATAAATCAATTAAACTAAAGAAAATTGCAATATATATAAGAATAATTATCAAGAATGACTTGGCACTTCCTCTACACCATTAATCCGCCAGGGTTCCCACAACTCTATCTAACAGAATAAGCCACTCATAGTTGCGAGACAATTCATGAAATTCATATACAAAATCATTGATCTAATCTTACAACAATAAAAGAATAATACCCAAAGTCTTAGATCAATTATTCAACCCAAAACTAGAAACATAAGAATCTCAAGATCACAAGTCAATCTTGGAATGAAAAGATGTTTGCAAATAGTATATCAGGTGTAAACGTAGCACCAATGGGCATATATTAGCCTCAAAGGGCCTAAACTAGCCTGTTTTCACTAAAAACGTCAAAAAGGATATTTATAGATTATATGGAAACCCTAGAAATCAAATCATAAAAAAAGGAAAACATGATTAAACATACATAATAATGACTTAGAATATCATAGGAGTATCTACGGTTACTTGGAAACCCTAGGAAATAAATCCAAAATGATTCGGGAAAGGTGATTCAGCGGCTACTAACGAACCCACCTGTGTGGCATAGGTGGCACCTACGTAGGTGGTTCCTAAAAGGTTGCTCTCTAAATTTTAGTTTCTAACACCTACACCACTACCTATGCCCATTAGTTTGTACCTACAGAGCCTAGGTGCCTAGGTAGGTGGTAACTTTCCAGCTTTTCATTTTGTGTTCTTTCAGTTAGCTTTCAACACCTAGTCTCCTGCAAAATCACTCCAAAAACACATCAAATCCAGCAAAATAACAAAAACTACATGAATATTCTCCAAGTTAAAAAATCATAAGTACCATAAAACCATGGAACATTATAGATTAGTAGAGAAAATATTAGAAAACTCACGAACTATTGGAAAAAATTCAGGCGACTGACTCTCTACACTAACAAAATGAATATAGGCCAGGTAAGACTCACAATCCCTTGAAATATGTATTCTAGCCCAAATGTAAGAAATAATCCCCAACGGATCATGGATAACTGCTCCCTACAATATGATTGAGGATATGTTGGGCATAGATAAGGTAACTATCTTGGCAAAATAATCTAGGACTGCATGATAGTGGGTTAACTAGTCCATGCCTAGAATCATATTAAAATCCACCATATCTAACACAATAAGATTAGCCTGAGTATCAAAATCTCAAACAGTCATAAAATATATCCATAAACCCAATTCACTACTAAAGAATCATCCACGAGAGTCGATACACATAAAGGCATGGATAACGAATCATAAGATAACTTTAATTGTGGGGCATGATAAGAAGACACATAAGAATAAATGGATCAAGATTAAATAAAAAAAAAGTTGACTAACAGTGCACTGAGATTGTACTTTTGATAATAGCACCCAAAGACTCAGCGCCGAGACTAGTTGGTATAGCATAAAACATACCACGCCTGTCATCTGGTTGGGATCCTGATCGATCTCCTATTCGACCTACCTGAGAACCTCTATAAGCATCTTGGAGACCACCTCTATGACTATTGATCACGCTCATCTATACCATTTTTTTGGTGTAGGATGATCATTGTCAATAAAATAACCCAACTTGAGTTGGGGTCAAATCCACGAGGAGTATAACTAGTATTTGATTTCTATATATGTTGAAATCTACTAAGTATTTACCCGCAAGTAAGACATCAATTAAAATTGTAGGGTATGGTTTGAAAGTTTTTTTTAAACAAAATCTACATGAACTACAAATTTAGAGCAATATTTATGGATAAAATTTCAATAGGAGAATAGTCTTGGGATCATGTTTTCCTAGGGGCAAATAGAGCATGGGTACACGAGAGTTAAGTTCAAACTCTAGTTAATTAATATATGGGTATTCTAGGTTAGAGGTTCTGATGTTAGTCTTTCAACTAAACATAAAAAATATTACCCATAGATTCTTTTGAATGCCCAACGGGTGTGTCATGCAAATTAACCCAAGACCTCAATTGGGAATCCCTATTTTTAGGAAGATGCCTAAGACATAGGAAATTCACCATCCATCCCTATTTCCAGACAATGTAAATGAATAAGCTAACATCTAATTTACTGTTCACTAATACTTGTTACCCATATTTCTTTTTCAAGGATGATGTGGGATTTTGGAATATTAGGGCTTTCACCCATAATTTCCAATTTAAGAATAAAATAATAGTGAAACCCAATATCATCAACCAAGAATTGAAATTAACAATCAAAACCCACACACATTTTCACCCTATTCAAACATTACCCCAAGTTGATGTTTTTATCTACTCATGAAAATAGGGGAAAGAGAATTACCCAAATTGACATTCATTTCCTCCATTGAAAATAAAGCAAGAGTAATCTTAAAATCTCAAACTACAACTAAAAATATCTTTATGGAAATTTAATAACAATTGTTTTCTCACTAAGAGGAAATTTTTCTCTCTATGATAGCTTCCAAGTGGTTGGAAGATGCCCCAAAAATGTGTAGGGGTTTGCCGTTTTGTGGAATTTGGTTCAGCTGTGTGAATTGACACTTTGGCCCCTAGGGCATTTAGCCACCCTATCATGATCGCAATATTTTTATTGTAATTGCACTTCCATGATCATGAGAATCTTATTGCAATTGCATCACTTGAGGGTGTTTTGATCTCTGACTGATTAACCACGATTGCAATTTTAAGGATCATGATCTCTGTAGTTAAGGGCCACCTATTCTCTAGCTTTTGTCCCTTTTTGCCTAGTTTCCTTGACTTTCACCTTGATTTTCATTTATTATCATCATAAGACCTACATTATCACAAACAATAGAAATTAACACATTTCGATAGGAAATTAGGCTCACATACACATTTTGTTTTGTAATAGTGTATGAATTTGGATGTCTATGAGTTATAAATATTCCACTCATCAACAACCCCAACTCTAACCTTTGTTTGTCCTTAAGCTACACTACATTTCTTTGATCAATGTGACCATGCAATTATCCGCCCACTCATACAACAAAATGATCACAATGATTTCGAACTTGATTAGCACGAAAAAGTAGCTCATAAGACTGGGTAAGACTATTCTCACAACACCCCTCAAAATAAAGTGCAATCTCAAAGATGAAAAAAACTTTAAAGAACAACATTGAAACATTCCCTAAGTCTCTAAAAGTTACTCTCCATCGATAGAAACTCAATCACACTTTTTTGCCTTATTTTTGGGATATGGCAATTTCACCCGCCTAAATTTGTCTACACTCCTCCTCACAAAAAGAAAATCCCACACACCAAATTATCTATCATACACCATGAGATTTAAGTGCTAACACTCACTCTCACAAAGAATCGGTCAATGCAAACAATTTCATACCATATAATTGCCCTTATTTTTAGTCGCCACTACATTTAATACACTTGATTTGAGATCTCAAAGGACTTTTTCAGGCTTGTAATGTTTGTTTGGCAAAAGGGTATGATATCATTTGGGAATGAAGTGACTACACCTTCTCTAAACATCAATATCACATTATTCAATCAAACATTGGACCATGGGTCACTTTATTTGTTTCCAACTTCATACATGCCTACTTGTACTACCTCAATTCACCCATCTCTTTTGAAGAATTTTCTTCTCATTCATTTCTTTTGTTCAATCTATGTTTTTCCTTATTTTGAGGATATTTTATTTTTCACTTTTTCACTTTCTTAGCTTTTAGCCATCCACTTACACTACCATGACCTAAGGTCACCTCTTCAAAGATTTACTATCCCCAACTTAGGCATTTGGCCTCAATTTGCATTATCAAGTTCAAGGAGGGTCGGTTTCAAAAGAAGGATAAATTCAAATGGTTTAAGCCTTGTAATGTGATGGTGAAAAAAAGGTTCAAAGGTTCAAAATGCATAACTAGGGATACTATTCTATATATGGGTAGTCTATTTAGGCTAAAGTGGGTTCCTATGTTCAAAAAGAAGGCCTAAGATTATTTCAACAACCAAGTATTCTCATAATTAGCCTTGAGAGGCTAACAGGGCAAGTTCTAGATTATACTAGCAAGTATGAGAGTTAAACAACAATGCTCGACATATATAAAGTACAAACCCTTCAAGGAGGCTCAATTGCATTTCCTACTAGAGACAAAAGGAGGTCTTTACCATATACTACAAACTAAGGACTTTAGAGTCACACAAAGAGGTAAAGCATTGTTACAAAATTGTTCACGTCAATGCCCTTGGTTTTCAAAAATAATTTAGATGGAGGGGGTGCTTGCTTCGTATTTATACCACACAAAGTTTGTTATTGATGGAACCAAATCAAGTTGTCATCTCAAATTTTGGCTCTCATAAGGGAAAACCATATGGCTACTCAGACTTCACCATAGTTATAAGGGCACTCCCAAAACTCCGATGCTATGAGTACTTAGATTTCTCCTACATCTACAGCTCAAGAACTAAGCATGATGCTTTTTCCCTAAGAATGTCTTCACTTAGTCTATCATAGAGAAAGTCTCATCCAAAATCGATAAAAAGAATCACAAAAAATCACTACGCTTGGGGAAACTTTAGATTACTAGACCCAAAGACAAATATTAACACACCCCCAACTTAAATGGTTGAAGTCTCTTACTGCAGCATATATAATAATAAGAAGGGTGTCACAAACCGAACTGGGCCCTGGCCGTGACGAGTATTCCAAACCATGAAGGCCTGAAACACCCCTATCTATCTGGTAATCATGCACATAATTCATATGATAAAAGAAATACGAAAGATACATAATATTATGGAAACGTGGTCACAAGTATAATGAAATCAATAATGGAAAATAATGTCCCACAACATCTATCGACATCTAAAACCCGTCTGCAAAATTTCTACTACATGACTAAAACAAACAACCATTTGAAAACTGGGACAAGACCCCCAGTAGACCCAAATCTATTAAATGATAAATAAACTACCAGACATCAGGCCTTTTGGAACGCATCTGAGCTAGGTGGCACACCCTATAATTTCATATTTTCACCAACTATCAAATCTTGGTTGCCGCCGAGATTAGAGTACAAGTGAGACAAAGACACACAAGATCATACAACAAGGTGTCTCGACCCAATCAAGTATGGTAGTGCACAAGATCAAAAAGCAAGGCACCTAACCATAGTGCCAATTTGGGATGACATAATGTCAGGTACACAAGATCACATAGTAGTGTACCAAGTTCCCGAGTCAAAAAATACGGTTTCCAGCGTAGAGTCATTTGACTCTTGCTTTCTTTGGGTAACCACCTATCTCATAAAATCAATGCATGAAACTCATTTTAATCAATCACATGTCATACTCTACAGGGTATCGTCATACTCGACTTGCAAGTCATCAATATCACATCAACTTTCCAACTTCTTATACCATTTGCCACATGTACATATGTATGACTTTCACACCATTAAAACACATACATCATGGTTCTCAACATGAGATTATTCAAAAAGTTTAATCATTTATGAGTAATGTCATATCAATTGCAAAACTCATGCTCTCAATGGTTTAATAGAAGTATAATATGGGGTATAAACATTATCATGGGGAATTTACAAAATTCACCACTAATGTACATCCCACCCTTTTGAAATTTTAGGTCATATGTTCACAATTCAACCATTTAAATACATTCTAATAAACAACCCCATGATAACTCAATAATTCTTTCAAAATCATATATCAAAATATGTTATTTGTATCAATTGAAAACCCCCATTTGTAAAAACATATATATACTTGTATAAATTTTAAGTCTTGCGTAAATTCCTTTTTGAAAACATGCCCATGAAATTTAGGATAACCCCACGTACCTTTATTTCGGAGAATAATGAATGATTCTTGAATGTTACGGATTGGGGATTCAAAATCTCTAATTATCTTCAAAAACTCACAGTTGAATCTTGAATTATTTGGGATTCTTGTTTGAAACCCTAGAGAGTGTTCTTGATGAATTTTGGTGAAAGTGTATGTATTTAGGTATATTTGGGATTAAATCCCATGTTTGGATGGGTTTGGGGCCATGGGAAATGACTAGTTTGACCTTAGAATCTAAAATTCAGGACTAAAAGCCGTATAAGGCTTCACCTCTATGCGTGGAAATCGCGGTGAGCTACTAGAATTGACAATTGTCAATTTAAGGCTCATCGTGATGCGGTGGCCAGTCAAACGGGAACATTGACATTAAAAATGCTCTAACTTCTTCACTGAGTGTCCGTTTTAGGCGAATTTGGTATCGATGGAAAACTAATTCGAAGATCTTTCATTTGATATATACTAGGCCACCCATTTCGTCATATATAATGAGTTATGATTGATTAAAGTTGACCCAATTTTCAATGTTCACTAAAACTTGAACGATAGGAAAGTTTTCAACCCATCTTTGAGTTAAGGGACTTCTATGATCTCAATCCATGCTCAACTAGATTCACACACTACATAATTGATTACATACTAAATTTGCATAGGATTCATGAATTTTGCAACCTCTATGTAAAGAATAACAGTTTACATTCTAACCCAAAATGCGGGGTGTTACATTATCTCCCCCTTGGGATCATTCGTCCCCGAATAAAGGGTAGGGACTTGTTGAAGTACTAAAAGTGTAGAATAAAGAGCGTAGCCTCACATTAAATATTTTTTCTCGACAAAATATGGAATGCGAGCAAACAAGCTTCCTGATAACCCCTAGCGAAACTTGTAAGCACGAAACATGATATAAAGAGACTTTATATAGGGATGATCTTGCACATGAGCTCTATGCATAATAATCTTCCAAACATAAGGCTGGGATTTATTTGGTGATCATAGACCGAATTTATATTGGTACTAATAATGAAAGAATATTTTTCACGGAAGCTAGGGATAGAATCACTCTCCAGCTCTCATGATACAATGAAATAGAAATTGCACTTTGAAACACTACTCATCTCTATCCAAACAACAAAAAACGCACATCCTTACTTCCAACTTACAATTCTTCCATCACACATCTAACCACAAGAGTTTGATCCTCAGTGCAAAGCGCTTTTTATGTTGAAGGCTAACTCGGAGTAACAAGGTGGAAACTTAAGCTACCGGACCCTGTACTATACATCCCTTTAAGAAATTCTTCACCTCATCAATATCATCAAACACTCTTGGGTTTTTAATTAAGAGGGTACTAATCACATAGCACACAGATTTGCATTTTCAAAAGTCACAACGTTCAAGCCTAATCAACTACACCGACTTCATGGATCTGCATACCAAGACCAATAATTTGAATCACTCTACAAATATTTTTCACCACATTCCTCCTTCTTAGCTAATTCACACAACAAAAGTTCACCTCCTTCTTTTTCCTTTTCACCTATAACCTCAACTCGAGAATCACATCAAATTTTTTAACCTTTAAGTACATATAATCCTCTACCTATCACATCACCACTTTTCTACAACCACCATTATACTATCATACGGAGAGTCATTAAGACACTCGAGCATAATTGTCAAGAATGGAAATAACACCATTAAACCATAACTTCTACTCATTGCACTACTCCAGAAAGGACATGAAATGAAGATATAACAGAATAACCACAAGGTGGTCCATATAACAAGTCTCTGGATTATAAGTAAAGAGCGGAAAACACAATACAACATGAATTCTCAGGACAGAGCACAGGGAGAAATATTGGTGTATATATCAAGACAAAATGGGGGAAAAAGACAGGATTCCCCTCCTGGATTTGGAAAAATTGGTAAGATAAACTAGGCACCCGATGCAATAGGAGATGTAATGCATCGAGATCGCGTCGGGATACTGGTTAGGCCAATGCGATTACCAATATGGCACGCTGATATCGCATTGATCCACTGGTTTGCTTACTTAAATGCATCTCTAACGCGGTTCGAAAAATCTAAAACTTTTCCCGAACCACCGTATTACACTTCTGAACAAGAATCAACTCAAAAACTTATGCCTTGAGGTCAAGAAGATCAATTTAAAATCATGGAATTTAAGAACTCATAAATATGACTAAATCTTTTAACCATTAGAAAAGTTTTCAGTTATAAGCTCTCCATACGTTCCACTAAGAGTAGCATTGAGTCAAGAATGCTAGGGACTGTTACATCTCAACTAAGATAAGGATGTCCAGTTGAAGTGATTGCTCCTCATTTAAGGAACTAAGATTTTTACCATAAGTTTGCATAAACCTTATCACTTTGGCTAAACCCTACATAGGATTAATCAGTGACATATAGAATCATATTTCCTTAAGACCAAGCATGCTGAGAGACATAGATTTTCATGGATCATGAATAATATAACATATGGACTAAATACATGAAAGACTGGATTACTTAGAAACATAATTGCTTCTAGTTTGGAGGTCATATCAAGATATAAGTCCATGGGAAACTTGAATGATAGGCATAGGCATAACTTGAACAGATGATGTAAGACATTAGCAGAATAATCTCTGAAATGGAAGTAGGAGGAGTATGCTTGAGTAAGAATAGGCTTATCATGATTTCTCCCCTGCAACTTGTCAAATTGAGAAAAATTTGGGAACTAATTCCCCATCTCCCCCTTAGATCAAAGTCATACCTCTAGACTTGCAGACATAACCTCACATCAAAATATATAGCCACAACCTCCACGCAAAATGAGACATCACCATAAACTTCAACTCTAAACTCTCCTTGATGAACTATACTTGGAGGGCCTTGCTTTCTGAAAAAAAATTGTACTCTTAACATTCGCTAGTGTCAATAGCCAGAACTCTACAACTCTCACTCTCGTGAGTGCATACACCCACACCCCTTATCACAAAAGGGGTATCAGTATATACATGAACTTAAACTTCTCTCATTAATCCCTAATACAAAGGCACTATATTATTTTCTAGGACATTTTCTTCTAACTTTCAGAGTCATCGACTTACGACTAATATTTCCATGTGCATAGACACCCACACTTCTAAACACTTAACACTTCATCATCAATTTCCTTAGGATACTATCATTACACCTCAAATCACATAATCAACAACTTAACGAAATCTGTAAAACTATACCGAAGGCACATATTTCTTACCTATATTTCCTGAATTCAACTATAATGAAAACCATTCAACAACAACAACCCCTGAGTCTTCCTCAGACGCCCCCCCTCCCCCTCCTTCTTCCCTCATACTATAAATTTCAAAAACACAGACTAGGTACAGCATACACTTATATGCATAAAACTTTATTAACAACCTGCTACCTAGGGTTCAACTTATTCCAATATACCCATGTTCTTAACCACTTAATGATTCAACCACAATTTATCATTTTAACACTAGTCCTCAGGTACATATATCCCTCACGATTACCTCTTAAACTTTTCATAAATCATTAATCTGGGCTCTTTCACAAATCATATCAAGCCTACTAATTCATTCCCATAAACCATACATTATTAATCATAAAATACTATTCTCATTACCATATTCTACAATATATAATTCAAGCCTATAGTCTAGCATCCATCGTCTACCACTAATAACGTAAAGCATGCAACATAATATACTAGTCCATCAAATTGGGAAATCAACTCCAAAAACTCATTTCATTCAAATACTACCTACTGTCACAATCCCCTCCATGACATCACTATTATAACTCAAAATCCACTTCATACCTTCTGACATAAAGTACTAGTTTACATCTACTAAGGAAAAGAAGATCAAGGGGGTAAAATCACATAATAAAAATGGTCAACCTTAATCTTATATCATACCCCATACAATCTTATATACTTATACGGCTTCCTTATATCACACTTACTTACTCAAGAGTACATTTAGACTACCTTCCAATTTTACAAACAACCATGAGTCTATAATTATAACTTACTGGCTAATCTAGTCATTTTCATGCTTCAAGCAAACAACAATTAACCTCCATTACCAAATCAATCTCATGCAATAAGATTCTTCTATACATATATTTAATAAATTGCCCTTAAAACTTTTCTTGCCATTTTGCCTCTAAACCCCTAGTTCCAACCAACATAAGAACAACAGGAAGAACAACAAATTGCTAGTGGATTGAAATAGGCCTCACACGGCTTCACTAGATTTTGATTTTTTTTGTATTTTGAACAAGAAAATGAAATGAATAGCAAAGCAGCTATGCTAGTGAATTGAAAGAGTCCCACACGGCTTCACTAGACTTCGTTTTCAACAACACAATTATTTTAAGATTACAAGACATAAAAACTTAACACACAATATTCAATGGCCCAAGAATACATATCTTACTCTGTATAAATAAGATTCTGAGTCAAACACTTCCTCCATGGACTACCATACAATCCATGCATGCTATTAGCTACCACATTACTCTATCGCCATAAAGGGGTAAAGCATCCTCACACATCGATTATTCAACTAAAGTATTTATTTACACAAAAGTCATCCTCACTCTAACTTCAAAATTTGTGACTTCACATCACCAACTTCTTGGTCCAACATCACTACCAATAGGTCAGACACCGACACTTAACTTATACTACTACTACTCAGGTGGAAATACAGTTCCAATATTCTATTACACATCATCCCCCTTAAGCATGACATCTGCAACATAAATTCCAAAAGGGACTAAATACACTTAATACCGCAAGTTGGAAAGCACGATTTCATCAATATCAAAGTTTACACCAAAATTAATATACTCTGAAGCACTAACAGACTCTTCTCAAGTCCTTGCACAACTTTTTTTTATAATCTTTATGGCTCAATTAGAAAGGACCATACCATTTAGATTTTGAACTTCTGCACTTGATTCACCCCAAAAATGAGACACATCTAAGAACATCAAAGAAAAGAATTGGGATAACTTTATTTTCGTATGGACAACACCGTAACATGAATTAGAGTATGGAAGAGAATATTCTAACTCTATAGCACGAACTAGAACATGAAGAAAGAGACACATTCCTAAATGCTTTGTAGCCTCTTACTTATAAGTATAGTGTGCTACACACCCATGAACAAGACTTTGCCCGACGCGATTTCACAGATACCTTAGGACCATGAACCGTACTCTGATACCAAGTTTGTCATGACCCAAACTAAGGCCCTGGCCATGATAAGAATTCCAAACCATGAAAACTCAAAACACCCTTATCTATCTGGTAATCATACACATAATTCATATGATAAAAGAAATATGGAAAATACACAATATTACGAAAACATGGTCATGAGTCTAATGAAATTAATAATGGGAAATAATGTCCCACCACATCTATCAACATCTGAAATCTGTCTGCTAAATCTCTACTACATGACTAAAACAAACAACTATTTAAAAACTAGGACAAGGCCCCCAGTAGACCTATAACTATTAAATGATAAATAAAATGCCAGACATCAGGCCTTTCAAAATATAGAAGTCCCACCACTTGTCTCTGCAAAACTATCTGAAGAATCTACTGATTTTCTAAACCCCTAGACTATGCCTCCGAACCTGGGAGGAAAGGGGGTCAATACAAAGTACTAGTACACAGAGTAATCCAAAACAAAGTAGAGATTTTTATATAAACTAAATGAGAGCTATTATAAAATACATTATTGTAAAATTATTTCAAAAATACATGGGAACAGTATACTGATTTTTCAACAACAATGCAACACATCTGAGCTAGGTGGTACACCCTACAATTTCATATTTTCACCAACTGTCAAATCATGATTGTCACCGAGATTAGAGTATAAGGGAAAGAAACACAAGATCACACAGCAGAATGTCACGAACCAATAAAGTATGTTAGTGGACAAGATCAAAAAGCAGGGCTCCTAACCATAGTTCAAATTTGGGATGACATAATGTCAGGCACACAAGATCACACAGCAATGTACCAAGTTCCCGAGTTATCAAACACGGTTTCCAGTGTAGAGTCATTTGACTCGTGCTTTCTTTGGGTAACCACCTATTACACAAAATCATTGCATGAAACTTATTTTAATTAATCACATGTCATACTCTATAGGGTATCGTCATACCTGACTTGCAAGTGATCAATATTGCATCAACTTTTGAACTTCTCATACCATTTACCACATGCACATATGTATGACTTTCACACCATTAAAACACATACACCATGGTTCTCAACATGCAATTATTTAAGAAGCTTAATCAATTATGAGTAATGTCATATCAATTGCCAAACTTATGTTCTCAGTGGTTTAACACTAGTATATTATGGGGTATAAATATTATCATGGGGAATTTGAAAATTCAAAACTCATGTACATCACACCCTTTTGAAATTTCATGTCACATGTTCACAATTGAACCATTTAAATACATTCAAATAAACAACCCCATGATATCTTAATAATTCTTTCAAAATCATATATCAAAACATGTTATTTGTATCAATTGAAAACCCCCATTTGTTAAAACATATATATACTTGTATAAATTTAAAGTCTTGCGTAGATTCCTTTTTGAAAATATGCCCATGAAATTTAGGACAACCTCATGTACCACTATTTCGGAGAATAATGAACGATTCTTAAAGCTTACAAATTGGGAATTTCAAATCTCTAATTATCTTAAAAAACTCACGGTTGAATCTTGAATTATTTGGAATTCTTGTTTGAAATCCTAGAGAGTGTTCTTGATGAATTTTGGTGAAAGTGTATGTATTTAGGTGTATTTGGGATTAAATCCCGTGTTTAGATGGGCTTAGGACCATGGAAAATGTCTAGTTTGACCTTAGAATTTAAAATTTGGGACTGAAGCGCCGTATAATTCTTCGCCGTGATGCGTTGGAAATCGCGGTGAGCTACTGGAATTGACAATTGTCAATTTAAAGCTCATCGCGATGCGGCGGCCTGTCAAACAAGAACGCTGATACTAAAAATGCTCTAACTTTTTCACCGAGTGTCCGTTTTAGGCGAATTTGGTATTGATGGAAAGCTAATTAGAAGATATTTCATTTGATACATACTATCCCACCACGAGTTATGATCAATTGAAGTTGACCTAATTTTTAACATTCACTAAAACTTGAACGATAGGAAAGTTTTCAACCCGTCTTTGAGTTAAGGGACTTCTATGATCTCAATCCGTGCTCAATTAGATTCACACACTACATAATTGATGACACACTAAATTTTCATAGGATTCATGAATTTTGCAACCTCTATGTGAAAGAATAACGATTTACATTCTAGCCCAAAATGTGGGATGTTACAAAGGGTTAGAAAGGGCTCCCTTAGGTTGAAACTTGCAATTTTTTGGATTACCTCAATCACAATAGGATTTACCGTGATCATAAGCCCACAATCGTGATCCATGTAATTCAATCGCAATAACTGAGATCGATTTTCACTTGTTTTATCTGTTTGTATGCACAATTGCCAACCTTCTAACTCTATTTTTTACCCTACTTTCTTGACTTCCAACTTGTGCCAACATAACTAAAAAAAATCAAAAATACAATAAGTGTGTAACCTATGGGTTGCCTCCTATCAAGCGTCTGATTTAACACCGCGGCATGACACTCCTTTATCAATATTGAGGATCTTTGAAATGCACCAACTCCACTTTGCCACCCCGAGGCCTCATACATTGTAGTGCTTCAACCATTATTCTTTTACTACAAATCTCTTTTTCATGTGGTCCTATAATTTTATAGCACCACTAGGAAAACACTCAAGATCACAAAGGGACCTGACCACATAAAATGAAGCTTCTTTGCAAAAACCTTCAAAAAAGAGTTGTAGAGAAGTAGACTATCACCTACATGAAACTCTCTCCTTAGGATCTTAGCATCGTTCCATTTCTTAATTTTATCCTTATATAAAGTGGAACTTTTATAGGTCTTGAGTCATCAATCTTACAACTCGTGAAGTTTAGTGACCCTTAACTTAGAAGCTTCTTCCCTATTCATATTTTTCTTCAATTCCCTCAAAGATTTATTCACAAACAGGATGGGCAAGTGACATGCCTTCCCAAATACAAATTTTTAGGGGGATATGCCAATGGGCATCTTATATGCCCAAAGTGCCTTATAAAGCTGACCACTTATTTGTGGGTGATATTGGGTAGCAACCTTATAATTCACCCCATATTTGTCAAAAAGATCCCCAAAATTCAATTGCAAAAGTGTTAGACTCCAACACTAATAATGGCACACGGTGTTTCAAACCTTGTAAAAATGTATTTCTTTAAGAATAAAGAATAAAGTGATTCTTTTGCTATCCTTATTCAAAAGAGACACGACTTAAACCCGTTTTGAGTGATAATCAACTGCCACCAATATATATTTGTTACCAAAAGAGCTCAAGAAAGGGCTTGTAAAATCTCCCACATTTCAAAAAGTGCCTTTCATATCTTCTTGAGATGACACCTTGCATTTGACATTTATGATATGCGTTGACCCATATAATGACATCTCTATGAATGGTGGGCCAATAATAACCTCATTGAAGAACTTTGGCGGTGATTTGAATCCCACCATGGTGACCACCAAAGAGGAGGAATGGAACACTCTTAGGATGTATTTCATTTGAAATTTCGTAACACAATGTTGAATCATACCATCTGCACATTCTCGAATAGGAAGGGTTCATCTTAAAAATATTTGTTTACGTCAAACAAGAACCACTTCCTTTAATGATAGCTAAGATCCTTGGGGAGTACTACACTCAGTACATACTTAGCATAGTTGGCAAACCACAATGCAACTTTCCCCGAGATTGATATGACTATCTCATTGAGAAAAGTATTGTCAATCTCCATCGCACCATGATTTTCATGATTATTCTTAAGGTGCAAAAGATGGACGGCCACTTGTTTTTCACAATCTTTTTGGTCCTTTACCTCAAAATCAAATTCCTGCAAAAGAAGGATCCATCTAATTAAGCATGGCTTAGTTTCTGTTTTCACTATGAGGTATTTAAGGGTGGAATGATCTGTGCACACCACCTCTTTCATGCCCAACAAATATGTGTGATATATCTCAAAAGCATATACAACTTACAATTATTATTTCTTTGTAATTATGTAGTTACGTTAAGCATCATTCAAGGTCTTTCTCTCATAATAGATCAGTTGAAATAACTTTTATTTGCTTTGAGCAAACACCACCCCTAATGCATTTCTGCTTGGATCACACATCACTTCAAATGGATACGACCAATTCGAAGGCACAATAATGGGAATCGATAAAAGCAACTCCTTGAGACAATTAAAGGACTGCAAGCATACATCATCAAAATTAAAGTTTGCCTCCTTTTCAAGGAATTTACACATTATATGAGATATTTTTGTAAAATCCCTAATAAATTGGCAATAAAACCATGCATCCCAAGGAAACTCCAAACGCCTTTTAAAGAAATGGGAGGGGGTGATTTGGCAATGACCTATACCATAGATTGATCAACTTGTATACCCTTTCCTGAGATCTTATGGCCCAAAATGATACCCTCCTTTAAAATAAAATGACAGTTCTCCCTATTGTTGACAAAGTAGGTTTAAACACATCTCTCAAGTACCTTGCTTCGATGCTCAAGGCATGACTCAAATGAGTTTTCTACTACCAATAAATTACCCATGAAGACTTCCACCGAATCCTCAACCATATCTACAAAAAATGATAACATACACTATTGAAATGTATCTAGTGAATTGCACAAACCAAAGGGTATCCTCTTAAAAAAGAATGTGCCATAGGGTTAAGTGAATGTTGTTTTCTCTTCATCATTCAGGGAAATATAAATTTGGTAGTACAATGAATAACCATCTAGAAAGCAATACCACCCCCACCCGACCAAAATATCTAGTATTTGGTCTTTAAAAGGCATGGGGAAGTGGTCTTTCTCAATCCAAGAATTCAATTTGCGGTAGTCCATGCATACCCACCACCCCATTACTGGTTAAATGAGAACAAGGTCATTCTTTAAATTGACAACTGTAATAATTCCACCTATCTTTGGAACACATTGATCGGGCTTACCCATGTGCTATTGGAGATTGGATAGATGACTTCTGCGTCAAGCGATTTTAAAATTTCATTCTTCACCACCTTTTGCATGTGTTTACTTAGCCTCCTTTGATGTTCCAAAATTTTTACATGATCTAGTTCTATCTTGATCTTGTGGGAACAAATATCGGGAACTATGCCTATGATATTCGCAATTGTCCATCTGATGGCTCTAATGAACTTTTTATCTACCAATTTCAAAATATCCACTTGGTAGGGTTCGAGATTACTTCCAATAATGATAGGAAAATTGGCATCATCCCTAAAGAATACATATTGAAGGTGGGGCAAGAATGGCTTCAATTCAATTTTAAGTGTCTCAAGGATGGATGGCTTTGCCGGTGGACTTTCATAGTTTTTTAGATCAAGGTCCAACTTTATTGGGTTCTTGGTATAAGATCCAAGTCCCATTAAAGATGAAACCAATTCATCAAACGCTTCGACTTCATCACTTTCATAATTCAACAAGACTCCCACTAATGGTTCATTCACTAAACTCACATTGACATAATTCAACACCTCATCATCAATGGATTTGATCACTAAAATTACTTGCAAATCCATTAGTTGGTTCATGGACTTGCATACATTGAAAGAAACATCTTTATCATTTAGGCAAAACTTTATTTTGCCGCACTCTATATCCAATAATTCTCTCATGCTAACTAAAATGGACTTTCAAGGATAATACTATTTCATGGTCTAATGCACAATCAAGGATAATGAAGTCAACTAGGAAGATGAACCAGCCACCTTTAACTAGCACATCATGAAGTATTCTTATAGGTTTCTTGATAGTCGGATCAGCTATTAGTAATCTTATTGTGGTAGGTTGTAGTTTCCCTATCCCTAGCTTGTGAAATATAGCATATGGCATTAAATTTACACTTGCCCCAAGGTCACACAAAGCCATTGCAAACTTGAGCATTCTGATGTTGCATGGGATTATGAAAGCTCTATGGTCTTTCTCTTTCTTTTCCATGGTGCTTGATATAATTGCACTACAATGATAAGTCACTTCTATTGTCTGATCCGCCACAAGACGCTTTTCGAAGACTAATTTCTTCATAAATATAGAATACCCTGGCACTTTTTGTATGGCTTCTATCAAAGGAATGTTAATGGAGAGGTTGTTAAATTTATCAAGAAATTTTTTCAACTTGGCATTATCCCCTTTTTCTTTAGCCATTGAGAAAAATGAGGAGGAATTTTAATTGACGGAATGGAGACAATTTATGATTCTTTCACCTTTGAATTTTCAATGATAACTTTATTTAGGTTTAACTCATCATCATTCGACCACTTTATCTTCACATTTTTTTGCTTATCATTTTTTCTTTTGCTAGGGTCATCGTCAAGCTCCATGCCCTTTCCAAGATTTTTCCCACTTCGAGTGACAATAGCATTTGTTAATATACCACTCGATATCTCTTTATTTTGTCTTTTCATGAGGTACACCAATTTTTGATTCAATTTTGCCTCTAATTATTGGATGGAGGTTGAATGAGACTCTACTGTTTGGTGTAACTTGGAGAAGTCACTCCTCACTCCCCTCACCATCATGTCAGTCCCCTCGACTCCTATTAAATTTTGGGCTAAAATAACTTAAATAATTTACCTCTCCATTTTGCTTGGAGACATGTCCCGGATCTCATTGGTCCGACCTTGATTCCCACATTGCCTTTGAGAGTCAACATGGAAACCCTACAAATAATTTGGCAACAATACCATCTTTTCATCAAGTATCTCTTCTATCGCATCTTCACTTTCCATAGTATCCCTTGCATCTATAGTGTTGACTCTTTCAATGGGGTTTCCTATTACATATTTAGTAAGAAGTTCATTGTGTGACATCACCATGACATATTTACATGTATCTCCTTCTCTTTTTTATATCTTGATATACAAAGGACAAGGAGAGAGCCCTCATGGCTACCTCAACATCCTTTATCTAACAACCCTAGCTAGACTAGCCACTTAATCTATCACACTTGATACAACTCCATAAGGCAATTTAATAAGGGATCAACCGGATGCATTCTCCACTATGGATTTGTTGACTTGATCTAACGCCCGATTGAATATTTGGAGAAGCACCTTCTCCAGCACCTCATGGTTAGGACATTTCATAACCTTGTCCTTAAATCTCCCCCATGCTTCAAACAAAGGCTCCTCATTGAATTGATGACAATTTTGTGATTTCATCACACAATTGTAACATCTATAAAGGCGAGAAGTATCGATCCAAGAAAGCATCCATAAGTTTGACCCATGATGTGGACCCGGTGGATAGAGATCTCAACCATAACACTGCTTTACCTATTCTAGAGAATGGGAAAAGCCTCAACCGAATATATTCTTGAGTGATCTAGGCAAAATTAAATGGTGAGCTTATTTCCACAAAGTTCCTCAAATGGAGGTTGGCATCTTCATGCAGTTGACCCCCGAACAAACCCTTCAAATAGAGCAAGTAGAGAATTACACCTGTGATATAAAATACGTCATTTCCTCGGTAGGGGAAATACAGATGGCACTAGCATTGCTCCTCGTCACTAAGATAATCCATAAACTCAACATACTCATATGATGGGTCATGGATGATTCGTTCTGTACTAATGGATATTTGGAAGAAATAATAATCAGCAAATCAAAAATTTAAAATAACAACAAAAGTGAAATACGATACCACGGGTAAACCCAAAGTTACTATCCACACCACACAAGTGAAAACAAAGTTTCTCTCCCAACAACGGCATAATTTTGATCACTCTCACCTATAGAATTGTTTTAGTATAGGACGGTCATTGTCAATATAATAACCCAACATGAGTTTAGGATCAATCAACGAGGAGTGTAACTAGTATTTGATTCCTATGTATGTTGAAAGCTACTAAGTATTTACCCGCAATAGAAATATAAAGATAGACATAAATTAAAATTAGGGGGGTGGGTATAGATGGAAATGTTGTTTAAACAAAATCTACTTGAACTGCCAATTTAGAGAAACAATTGTAGGTAAAATTCTGATAGGAAATTCGTCTTGGGATCATATTTTCCTTGGGGAAAATAGTGCATGGGTACATGAGAGTTAAATTCAAGCTCTAGTTAATGAATATATGGGTAGGCTAGGTTAGGTGTTTTAATGTTAGTCTTTCAACCAAACACCAAAAATATCACCCATAGATTCTTTCAAATTCCCCATGGGTTTGGCAAGCAAATTAACCCAAATCCTCAATTGGGCATCCCTATTTCTAAGACAATGTAAATTCACCATCCATCCTTATTTCTAAGACAATGTAAAGGAATAAGCTAACATCTAATTTATTGTTCTCTAATACTTGTCACCCACATCTTTCTTTCAAGGATGATGTGGGATTTTTGGAAATTGGGGCTTTCACCCATTATTTCATATTTTACAATTAAGTATTAGTGAAACCCAACATCATCAATCATGAATTGAAACTAACAATCAAAACCCACACACATTTGCATGTTATTTAAACATAACCCCAAGTTAATGTTTTCGGCTACTCATGAAAATAGGGAAAAAAGAATTACCCAAATTGATCTTTATTTCCTCCATTGAAAATAAAGCAAAAGTAATCCTAGAATTCTAATCTCAAACTACAACTAAAAATATCTTTATGGAGATTTAATAACAACTATTTTTTCTTACTAAGTAGAAATTTTTCTCTCTATGATAGATTCTAAGTGGTTAGAAGATGCCCCAAAAATATGTAAGGCTTCTCCATTTTGTGAAATTTGGTTCAGCTGTGTGAATTGACACTTCTGGCCTTAGGATATTTAGCCTCCCTATTTCGATCACAATCGCACTTCCGCAATCGTGTAGAATCTTATCTCGATTGCGTAACTTGAGGTTCCTTTGATCTATGAATAATTGACCGCGATTGGTATTTGTAGGATCATGATTGCGAGAACTGAGGGCCTCTTGTTCCTTAGGTCTAGTCCTTTTTTTGCCTAGTTCCTTTGCCTTTTAGCTTAATTTTTTTTTTATTTTCATCATAGGACCTGCATTATCACAAACACCAAAAATTAACATATTTTAATAGGAAATTAGGCTCTCTCACACAATTTTACTCATAGTAGTGTATGAAATTGGATGAGTATGAGTGGTAAATTTGCCACTTATCAACCATGCATACCACCTTTAGTCGGGGGTGGAACTATCGAAATCGATGGAATACTATGAACTAATGGAACCATCACTCCATGATTAGGGCACTGTCTCAAGAAATAACCAAAACTTCCATAGCCCCTACATTCCCCAAGCATTGTACTAAATCTAAAAGATCTAGTTGACTCTGAATAAACAACATGACAAGAATAAATAGAAGACAAACCTTCTGAAGATAGACCATTACCCTGGAAAAGACAATACTGAAACTAGACTGGCCTTCATCGATAATTTGAACTACAGGTTGAATAGGACAGCTAGACTGACTTGAAGGGGAACTACTCTAAGAATCACTATATCTAAATTATGAGCCACTACGGCTCCCATAAAAACTGCCCTGAATTAAAGACTCTTATCGATGGACTCCTTGGGCCTCGCAACATATGTCCTCCATATCAAGAGCATGATTAGAAACCTCAGCAAAAAACCTACCCAGAACAACCAAACTCTTTGTAGACATACAAAGAGGAAGTCTCAATCCCCGAATAAAGCAACAAACCCTCTTATACTCAATACTTAGAATAGAAGTGAAATTCCCAGCCAAATCATGAAATTGAGTCCCACACTCCACAACAGTCATGGATCCCTACTCCAACCTTAAGAATTGGTCTCTTAAATGATTCGTAAGACTGTGAGGCATATACTTCTCCAAGAAGTTATCAAAGAACTGAGTCCATGTCAATAGGGAAGATCCAGTTGGCCTAGAATTAGGGTGACAAATCCACCAATGTCGAACTGCTAAGTCCAACTAAAAAGTAATGTAATCCATACCATGATTGTCAACTAGGCTAAATTTACAGAGCCTATTATCATAGGAAATCAAGAACTCATATACATCATCGCTCAGTGCACTAAAAAAACTAAGTGAAACTAATCTTAACAATCTACTCAACATCTTCTGCTTCTTAATAGAAATAGAAGGCTGGGAAATTACCAGCTGAGCAACTACTTGTTGTGGAACCCACAGGATCAAAAAGGACCTCACCTCTAGTAGCCACATCTACAGGTTACGCCTTTACCTCAATATCATTCTTATTTATAGACTATGCACCATCAAATAGTATATTACCAACTAATCAAAAAAGTGTAACCAATGTATCCCTGAGTACTGAAGAAGAAATAAACCCCGGTAGAGACTGGGTTGGTCGCTAGTGCACCTCTATTTAGGAAGGAAGAATATCTAGCTTGAGAGTAGAAATAGGGTTTGATGAAGCCCCCCTATATTTGACCCTAACTGATAACATATACTTAAGTAGTCCATGATCTCTAGGTCATCCATACAAAGTGATAGGATCCCTAGGCTTAATCTCGGGACACTCACGTATAGTGGTAGCACGTGTCCTAGCCCTCTATAAAAAAGTGGAACCAAAGAAATGATTTAGAAACCAACTCAAAATCATAGCACAAACTAAGTGAAAGAAGAGAAGAACTCCTAAAAATGTCCTATAGCCTCTTGGAAATAAGAAAATGATGTTATCATTCTAATTCGTGGGACTCTACTAGACACTTACTCTTGTACCAACAATATTGGTGAAACCTAGGCTCTGATACTAATTTTTGATGAACCAATTTATGAGTCATGATGGCACCTACTTTATCCTTCCATTAGGTAAGACAAACTATAGACTAGAGCTACATATAATGGGCTAACTTAGTGGAAATGGCTAAGAAGTTAGGAATCAACATTTAAAGAATTAAAATAGAGTAGTCATAATAGTCTAATAAATAGATAAAATAACAAACACAATCCCACTACCTAGTAATGTTGGTCCAATGCTACTACAAATAAAATACGTGTACTAAAATTGTAAAATGCAATCCATCTTGAAAAATGAAAGAGTATATATAAATAATAGAAGGAAAAAGGGTAAACTCTTACCCCCAAGAGCTAACCCAATCTCTGAAATCTCACCAGAACGAGCATCATGTCAATGGTAGTAACTAGTTCTCGTATATGCATCAAAATGGTACAAAATTGTAGTATTAGTACCATAACTATGAATACTCAGAAGAATTATTGGTAGACGGAGCTAAATCATGATATTTGATAAACTAAGGGATGACCAAACTAAGTCAATGTAAATAGGCAAACCTAGAAATAAGCCCTAACAGTGTTGTGCATAAATAAATAAATAAATTCAGAATATTAACAAAAATATCACAAAACTATAATTACTAAACTCGCCCCTATAAGCCAATAAGTGCAAAAAAGTAAATAACTCAATGCATGCCCACAAAAGCTCGGAAGGTGAAATCAAAGGAAAGTAAATAACTAAACTACCATAAATTATAAATTATCATGCCGTAAACAAGAATCCATCTGAATTGTTTCATATCATAAAAAACACCCAATGTCGTACTTGAATCAAAACTCAATAGCATCATCATCATTAACATCAAATGGCGGACATGAATCGAAACTCATAGTATCATTATTAATATCAAATTTTGGATTTTAAGCAAAACTCATACTAATAGACCACATCCACAAACCATGCCAACAACCTATATCCGTAAGCTATATAACTTAATCATAGCAATAATCCACCAGATATTTACTCAAAATTAGCACTAAATCTCAACTAGCAAACTAGCATAATCAATAAACATTAAATCCCCTCAAAGTCCTATAATTATTATTATAAGGGTATATCATGCGTAAATAAGTCTACAAAAATTAACACAAGACTTGGCCTAAGGTAGGCCGGAGGAGCCCACTTGTAATACCTGAAATTAATTTTTAGAAAAATTCTACCCCAAACTAGGCTAAGGTATAAATTTTATTTATAGACATTAAATAAGCCATAATTAGCCCTAAGATAGTAATTCTTCCTAAAACATGAGCAACTAAGTCAATTTTACTTGAATTACGATTTTAAGATAGCCTAAACAGTCTAAATAAGACTAATCACACCAATCATACATTTAATATCTAAATCCTACCCCATATCTAGTATAATATCATGATTATACTATGAATTAGCTCAATCTATGAGAAAGGTAAATCTATCCTATCTAGACGCTAAAGAAAAGCCCAAAGAATTTGCTAAACCAATAGCTTCCCCTTTCGAGAGGCTTCTGCAATGCGTCATCCTATCAACCTCACAATCTACTTATCAAGATGATAACAATGATACCTCTATAGCACTATTGTTCTTTGATTCTCAAATTACATAAAACCCATATGAGACTTGTTTGTGGAATGGTACCTTCAAAATCAACACGTCTCTCTATGCTCAATGAAGATTTACCCTCAATAATAGGTGAATTCTGAGCTATAATGGTTCTACAATCATGAAAATAATATTTTAGGATTTTAGAAAAATATAGAGAAATTAACCATGAAAATAATGGAAGCTTACCACAAATTAAAAGAATAAATACACAAATTAATTTTCTCAAAGCTCCAGAATCACTCACAAATAATTCTCCCAATTTTTCTTATTTTAGGGTTTAATACTCTTGAGAATAGAGGAAAAATAGGTAAAATGCGCCAAGAGGAGTATTTATACCCCAACCAGGTATTTGGGTACTACTTACGCAGACATTGGTTCACTTATGAGTTCACCGCTTAAGCAACCTAGTGTCTCTTTAGCGGCACTTCGTGATAGCACAAGTATCACTTAAGCATTCATCGCTTAAGCGGTAAGGGCATCTCTTAAGTGATGCCTCGCTGGGCCAACCTGACTGCTTAAGGGTTGGATGGATTCTTTAGCGGGCCTTCGCTAAAGCAACCCAAATGGTCGCTTAAGCGCTGCACCAGCTGAAGCTCAATAATTAATTTGGTCTTCCACTGAGCCCTTGAAATTCATCCAAAATCTTGTATACTCAAATGAAAGATTCTACCCTATCAAATTCAATATTTCAGACTCCATGGCACAATTAAAATTTCCATCCGAGGTTTTTTGATTAATAGTGGGTCCCACATCCACTTGTTATTTTTCTTAACTTCAACAACAACCCAATATGAGTCAGGAAGCATCAGGACTCAAACCAATGATCCACGTAGCCTAAAATCAATGTTCTAGATATGTTTGAACAACCAAAATATTCACACATGATCTATTATTTGAATTTTTTTTACCTAGTAGTCAATTTAAACCAGCGAAGACTTGAAAATAGAGAATTGTCTCTAAAAAACAAATAAACTCCCCGATAACCAGACTGCCAGTTTCAAAAAGTCATAAATGACTTGGGGTAGCTATAGGAAATCTCTAAAAGGAAACAATGAGCACAAATACAGAAAATGACCTAGAGGGTCTTTAAAGTGATGGATGTTCCAGTTGACAAATCCAACAATGAGTTTCAATCCAAATAAACTAAAAATTTGTATAACAAAATATTTTTCTTTTATGAGGTATACATACCAATTAGTTATCCAACATACAGCTAAATATCACCCCAATTTTGATGTTCACATTGTGTTCGTGACCTTGCATTGAACAACAATTCATATATTTATTTCTAATAATTTGATAAGGAAACAACAAGGAATTCACACATATTTAATTTATTTTATGTTGTTTTCCAATAGCTTCAGGGTTTAGTGGGAGCCCTTTATAATCTACAAGGCAGACTTAATATATATTTCTCAATTTAATTCAATGTATGGCATTGTCAGGGCCTTGTCCTAAATTATATAATTTTTTTAATGTTTAGAGGCTTAGTAGAATGATCTTGATGTCGAATAAATATTTGGGGATGAGACATATAGATTGACTTTACCTCTATATCTGGTAGCTTTTAATCCGATATTCAATGTTTTAATAGTGAAGTGATACCATACCAATGATTCTTATGTGATCCAATGGGATTCATCAACACTTGATCATGATTTGTCCTTTGAGGAAAAACCTATTGTTATTTTGGATAGGTAGGGTAGAAAGTTGAGATCCAAGAATATTTTTTATGTAAACGTTTGGTCGAGATATCACCCACTTAAGAAGGCTACAAGGAATATTGTATCTTATATGCCGAGTAGATACCCCAAAACTTTATATCACTCAGGTACTTTATTTATTTATTCATTTGAGGATGAACATGTATTTTACTAGTGGATAATGGAACAACTCTCATTGTGATATTAAGTTTTTTCTTTAATTTGACTATTTTGAATTTTTCTCATAGTTGCTATATATCAATTCTAAGTTATAAGGGATTTTGGCAGGGTCCCTAGGGCATTCAGGAGTGATTTATATGATTTTGAGGTTTTCATCAGTTTTTAAAATAAGATATTTGACTTCGGTCAATATTTTGTGATCTGAGCATCGGATGGTAATTCTATCAGTTTCATTAGATTTGGAATGTCATTTTTGGGTTAGTAGTGTCATGAGTTTGGCTCCTGAATCTTTATTTTGAGTTTTGATCATTTAGACGAGAAACTAGTTGAAATAACCTAGAATAGGTCCCAGGGGCACTTGTTAATAAAGACCTCTTTTGACAAATCTGATAGTTCTATTTAGTTTCTAATGTAGAAATTATCCTTGTAGTGTTATTGGTTATGTTCTGTGGGGTACCAAATAAATACTTAGGTTCCATTAAGAAGATTATTTATATATCCCTTAGATGAAATATTGATATCTAGTGTAGGCTCATTTTCTTTTTCAAATTCAAGAGGGTCCTTTTCCATTCACAGAGAAGGATTTCTCATCGTAATCATGAATGTGAGGTGGTGGTTTTGTTCTAGAAGAGTAAATTGGATCAACTCAAATTTATTTGTACATAATATTTGCAATCGAACCACCACAATTGTAGTAGGTCCAGGTCAGTAACCTTCACAATGCTAGGGATCAACTATATTCGCGATAAAGGTACTATTCAATCGAACAGTATTTAAACCTTTATTTATTGATTTTTTTTTCATTTTTCACTATTGTTGGACCTTGAGATCTTAGTTTTGGGTGATTTCAAGAGGGTTCTTTTTCAAACTTGCTTGGGTAAACTCTTAAAACTTATTCTTAGCATTTACACATTGACTTTATTTTAAAAATAACATTAAAATTTTGTTTCTAAACTTAGAATTTTGAGGTTTCACTCGGTATGATGAGAAAATTCTTTTTCATTCATTTGAAACTTGATTTCAACTTTTTTTATTGTTCATAATTAGAACCCTAAATGTATGGATAACATGATTCTCTATTAAAATTTTAGTCTTAACCCTTTTATTTTTGGAGTCGATTTTTGAAGTGATTTTGGAATTGAAATAAAGTATGCCAATATGGGTATTTATGGACTCCTTTTGATGTGTATATTATATTTTTGATAGATCTTATTTGTTCTGAGGATACATGAAAGGGACAAGCTTCATTTTGAGGGTTTCAGGCTCGAGTTATGCCTTTTTAAGGTAGGTTATGGATTAACTTTCTTCAAATTAGATTAGGTAGTTACAATATATGTAAACTATTTTATGGGTTAGGTATTTTATCATGGCTGTTCATTTTTTATCGTGGGTCATATGTGAAACTGACTTGAAAGATACGATGTTTGTAATGCTAGTATGGGGTTGGTATTGGTCTTGTTGAGCATTATTTGACTTTGTTATTATTTTGGTGCCAGTGAGTGGTAGGTAATGGTCTTGTTTTTTCTTTTCAATATTATTGTAATGCATGATAAGGGACTTGGATTGTTATTATTGATGTCTTATGTGATTCTCTACTACCGTATTGCCATGCAATGGCACATATCATCATTTATTGAGGTTGTTTAGAATTGAGCTCATTAATACCAGTATTGAGTGGATTCATTAAATGATATTGATTTGATTATGAGCATACAACCTTATTTCATTTATCCATATTAATGAAATTGGTACCAGTGAGAAACACTAATTTTTAAAGAAAATGAGACATTTTATAAAATACCTTAACTAAGGAATGAGTCGATATCGTTGATTAATGAGGTTGTAATTTTCTAAGAGTTTTGAACCCCCCACCCCACCCCACCCTATGGGTCGTGTGCTAAGATATTATACTCAAAATGTGCATACGAACTAATATTGAGATATTACATTCTTATCATATCATCGCATAACATCATTTCCATTTCTATATATGTTTGTTATTATGTAATTTATCCTTCCTTTATTAATATTCATGTATAGTCACTATTATACTGTTATGGTATTTGTATTATTTGAACTACTACAAGTTATATGACTTGAGCCACTATTGGGAATATTTAAGTTTGAAGGTGGAAGTGCACTTATAGTATCCTTTATATGTTTAGTTTTCTACTTTTCTCAGTCTTCCTATGATGCCTACTGACTACATTTGGACCATACTCATTCTTATTATTTGTTTAGTGCATATCCCAATTCAAATGCGACCTACGAAGCTTGAATTCTTGTTAATTTGAGATTGTTCAGAATATTGGTGTGCTCTTCGTCTAAAGTAGTGTTCCAGACATCCTCTTATCATTAGATTGTCCTTATTTACATTCAAAGACGGATTTTTATGAATAATTCATACACTGTGTGGGTTCTTAGAGTGCTCTTTAATTATGACACTAGATTTTGGGATTTGAGTTGTACCAATTATTAATTTAAAAGTTGTTTTATATATTGGTCTAACTTTATACTAAAAGTATCATATTTGGTCAATATTTATTTTTGTCGTATTTTATACCTTTTGTGAAGTTAGTATTTTCTACCAAGGTAGAATCAGCATAGGTGTAATCATGACCTTAAATTTTAGGTCATGACACTAAGGCAACAAACATTTAAGCTTCAAGAATAAGATTTCCTTGGTTGTTCTTGATATTGATTTTAGGAAGTAAACACAGATTGAGACATGAATAGATTAGTTATTGAATTATAGCTATTCTATTGTGGTAGTTATTTGCTTATTTGGTAAGGCTTGCAACAAGAAGTGAGTTTGACTTCACCGAGAGTTATGTATTTCAGCAGGAACAACTTCAACACAAGTGCAAGTATACAACAAGAACACTTATGAAGTCATGTAACACCCTCAACACAAGATCAAAAAGACCTTTTAAAGGAGTGTGTTTTTTAGAAAATTCAATAAAACAGAAAAAGGCCAAGTCCCCCAACTTCGTGGAGTATCCTTAAGGAAATAATATCCCTCAAGCATCCATGGTTACAAAATTTTCCTCCCATGATAAAATGGCCTAACAATCCGACTGTAGTGGTACCTCAAAAAATCGGATTCTCTTCAAACTCACTAAACGATTAGATGATCACACGGAGTATTTTGATGAAAAGAAATATTTTTAAATGCATCAAATATTTGTACCTAAACCTGTGGAAAAATGCAGGTTTATATAGTCATTAGGTGCCTCTTCCGAAAACAGGCAATTATTCATTCGGAAAGATTTATATTCTGGAATAGTCATGTCAATTCATCAAAATAGTCATTATGTTCATCGAATCAGTGTGCCTTTTTACTGGATAGTCACAACCATCCAAAAAGTCACCTTTTTTTCCGAATTAGTGTGTTATTTTGTGAAGATTTGCATCCATTCCGAAGCAGTATTTAGCATTTCTACAGTTTTTGCACTGCATGCCTGCATTTTAATGAAGGAGAAAAAACTGTTGCATTTTATTCTTTGGATCGGACTGGAAAATCCTACATTTCAACTACATTTTGTCCAAGAAAGATAGATCTCATCGATCGATCATTTGACAAATCCGAAGCCGAGACGAGCGAGCAACGATGATGAAGACGCGAGGCGCCTCTTGGTTCTTGCCTCACTTACCATGTGGAGTAAGTGTTTCATAATATAAGCACTTGAAAGTTTCCTTCTCGCACCAATGTGGGAGAATTAGTAGACTTTCCACTTTTGAGTACACTTTTCATTTTTGATTGTTATCTTAATTCTTTCCCTCCACTTGGTTCCTTCTATTTTCCATTCACACTTTTATCTTGAACCCAAAAATCTCCCATATGAATGGGGAATGGCTACTTTTTCGTAAAACTTTACGGACAAGTATGTGATCATCAAGCAAAGACTGATTGCATCGGGATAAGTGGGTTTTTCTTTGAACTTTCTGTAGTGAACATGCATCGGATGCACTAGACCAATTGGTAGATTTGATATCTTTGAATCGTTAAGCTTTAATGTACACCTAGACAACACATGTCACACAACCATCCTTTTACCATTTATGGTTCTCAGAGTTTCGTTCGTTTCATCCATGAACACGTCCCGGTTTCATGAGATCTTAGAGAATAGGCCTTTACTAACATTCTCTTTGAAGCGTCTTCCACTTCACCATCATGTAAGTAATTTCTATGTTCAATCCAATAGATTAAACTATTTGGTCAAATCTGCCAAACTTAAATAATCATAAAAAGACTTCACTCCATAAGTCTTATCTTTGTTTACTAAACATTGTCTATATCATAAGAATAGGTTTGGTATATTTTCAATGTTGAACCTGTCTAGATACCAATTAAATCCAACCTAATAGTCAAAGATTAGGATGGCACGATGGAGAGAAAGAAAGGAAAACGACTTCTATATACCTCATAGCCTTTCGAAGGTTGGGTGTAGGGCCCTACATACCAATCCATAGAACTCAACTTGACATTGCTCTTGTACTTGTGGGATCGGTGAACCTAAGTTTTGATACCAACTGTCACGACCCAGACTAATGAACTAGGGGCACTTATGTTCCATGACCCAAACCAGGGCCTGGCCGTGACATGCATCTCAAGTCAACTGTGAACTGGAGACCACCCCTAGAACCTAACCCGAACACCACACATTGCCCAATAATGGAGTAATTTCGAACATATAATAAGATAGCATAAGATAAAACCAAAGGATAAAAGATATGTCTATAATTGATAACAATAACCAACCCCAAAACAACCAACCAACACCACCCAAGACCTCAGTAATCCAATAAATCCTCTATGCAAGGAAAACCAAAACAAGTCTTGTTTGGGACATGTCCCTGACTCTGATAAATGACAATGAAAATGATAATGTTGATGATAATGTAAACTCTCAATTCTAGTCTATGAAAGGAACTGATGAAATATCAAAGTTTTTCAGAGAATGAAAGCTTACCACTTCACCACAATGTGTCGAAGAACCAAGTTGATCCACCTAACTCTATGCAGGAAAAGTAGCAGCATCTCTGGTGCCTGCATCGCGTGGGGATACAACATTTAGAGATGGTTAGAGGGATGAAGACTAGCATGTAATTCAGAGATAGGGGAAAAAATAATGTCAAGTCAAACCATTTCAAATACCATATGAACCACATCATAATACATTTATAAATAATATGTCAGGATAGGTAGTAAAAATTAGCATGAAGTAAAACATTATCCTGGACTATATAGCTCAACCATCATAATAAGCACCCACGGGCAATATGGGTTTAGCTCCCCTGCTGAAAGGGCCACAGTACGTCTTATCCACACGGACTAGAGAAAATTCCAGGGGAAGCTAAAGATATCAAGGAAACTAGTCATCCAAAAAATATATCAAGTGTGACATATGCACATAGGTCATCAAGACCAAACCTTTTGTCAGCAAATACGAGGTTCCAATACAAGTTATCTAAGACCCACACCGTCATGGCTTATCTACACAACCCCCATCAAGAAAATTTAAAGCAATTTTTAAATAACCTATTTATTAATCAAAGAACCAACTGTTAAGGCACACCATGGGTATCGTCATACCCAAAAACTTGCAAGCTTATCTCTATGCTATAACAATCACCATAAAACTTGGGGGAATGCCTCTCCCCTTTATTCATTAATATAAAAACCTTGGGGGAATGCCTCGCCCCCTTTGTTCATTAATATGATAGGCAACAAGGCTTTTAAAATTCAAGTTCATTTGTTTACCAATTATGCAACACAAATACATAGGTGAATAACTCAAAACAAGTGACAATTTTATAATTCAAATCCATTTACACAAGTTGGTTGAGGGAACACAATTATTCAAAACAAATTCTAGTTTCAAAGAATCAATTTGAGAAATACCATGACCCTTTAGTATATTCACCATACCCATGCACCCCATAAGTTCAAAACGATTAACAAAGAATCAACAATGCATAATAAATCATGGGAAAGTAGTTCAGGAAGCAACCATGCAAAAACCCTCAACCATGTTGGAAACCCACATACAAATCATCCAATAAAACCCATTTAATACATGTTTTTCACAAAATAATAATTATGGAAGAGTAACATGCCTGAATTATCAAAGTTTATAGAGAGAAATCAACCCTAGAGTCCTTGGTTGACCTACTTCATGGAAACCCTAAGGATCTTGCTTGAGAAAATTTAAGAGAGTTTTGAGAGTATTTAATTACATTATGAATGATATTTAACCCCATTGAGTTCTTTAGGATTGTGGGGTTTTAATTGGGTAAGAGGGGTATTGTCCAAAGTGGCCTCAATTAAAGAGATGAAATTTAGTCGTCAGTGACTACGGGGCACTATACGACTCATAAGGATTCGTACTCATCACTAAAAGTTGTAGCTAAGACAGTTCCTAAGGCAGAAATACACTTTTGACCCTATGACTCACCTAGCACAAATCGAAATAGGACTATATGACACGTAGGTCTAGTCATAGTCAACACAGAAACTATTTCGATATGCACTGGACATCCTACAATTTGCACACAATGACTCATAATGAGTCCTCACGACACATACTGAGCCACTCGTACTCAAAACAGAAGACTTAGTCACATACACTGGTCAGGCTACAATTTAGGTCTAATGACTTGTCAAGACTCCCTATGAATCGTAGGGTAAGTCGTAGTCAGGACAGTGAGGATAAAATTCCAGAAATTTTCAAGGACCAAGAATTTGGGGTGTTACATTCTCCCCCACCCCCCTACAATCATTCATCCTCTAATGATAGGACAAAGTATTTAGTAGCACGATTTGAGACCCAATACAACCACACTTACATTTAACAAAGACAGAAAACAAAGATATTGAGAAACACACATATCTCAAGCATGGTTATTTGAAATAGAAAATAGGAATAGGTATTTGGACTTCATGTACTCTTAGGCTTCCCAAGTAGCCTCTTTAAGTTTTTAGTTCCTCCATAGAACCTTTAACAAAGACACATTCTTAGCCTACATCCGATGGACTTACCAATCTAAAATCCTCACCAGGACTTCCTCGTACGACAAGGAATCCAAAACACTAACACTAACTAAGGAAGGATCACCCACACACTTCTTTAACATTGACACGTGAAATACTCGATGAATATATTTCAAACTAAAAGGCAACTCCAACTTATAAGCAACCTTTCCAACTTTCTTCAAAACACTATATGGGCCAACGTAATGAGGGCTGAGCTTCCCCTTCCTTTAAAACCGCATCACCCCTTTATGGGACACACAATCAAAAATACCAAATCATCTACATCAAACTCCAAATATCTTCACCTTTTATCCTCATATGACTTTTGGCATCTTTGGGTGGTATTAAACCTATCTAGAATCACTTTCAACTTCTCCAAGTCTTGGTGAACCAATTTCGATCCAAAAAATCTATTTTTTGCCAACCTCAGACCACCTAATAGGAGACCTACACCTCCTACCATACAGCGCTTTGAAAAGAGCCATCCCAATATTCGAATGATAGCTATTAATATATGCAAACTCTATAAGAGGCAAATAGTCAACCCAACTACCCCTAAAATTGATCACACAAGACCTTAGTATATTCTCCAAAAGTTGGAATGGTCCTCTCAGCTTATACATATATCTGAGGGTGGAAAGTGGTGCTAAGATTCACCTTAGTCCTCAAACCTCTCTAAAATGAATGCCAAAAATGAGATGAGAATGTAGTACCTTGATTACAAATGATGGAAACTAGAGAACCATACAACTTAAAGATCTCTTCAACGTAAAACTTGGAAAAATCCTCTAAGAGAAATTATTCCTTACCAATAAAAAGTGAGCTGACTTATTAATCCTATCCATGATGATTGAAATGGAATCTAACTGGAAAAAAAAACGTGGGAGATCGATAACAAAATACATAATAAGCCCTTATTATTTACTTACGGGCAACTAAATCTCTTGAGAGAAACCACTAGGCCTCAAATGCTCAACCTTTACTTGTTGACACACAATACACTTGGCCATAAAATTGTCCACATCCTTTATCATGTTATTCCACCAATAAATATCCTTCAAATCATGATATATTTTTGTAGAACCAAGGGGAACAATATACATCGACTCATGAGATTTAGCTAAGATCCTCTCTCACAGCCCATCAAGGTCAGGAATGCATAACCAACCTTGGTACCTTAAGATACTATCACCACCAATCCCATAAGCCATCACTTTTAGTGACCACATTATCCTTGTTCTGCATCAAAAAGGGATCCAAAATCTATTTCTCCTTCACATTAGCACCTAGAGATTACTTCACCACCTCTTGAACAATCACACCACCATTCTCGGAGTCCATGAGATGAACCCCAATATTAGAAAAATGGTGAATATCTTTTTCTAATTCTTACTTCTCTCCATCAATATTAGATAAGTTTCCCATAGACAACCTTCTAAGATCATCAGCAACTACATTAACTTTACCAAGATGATAATGGAGACTCATGTCGTAAACCTTGAGTAAGTCAATCTATATTCTTTTCCTGAGATTCAACTCATTTTGGGTGAGCACAAATTGTAAAATCTTATAGTCTAAGAAAATATCAGCATGAACACCTTATAAGTAATGGCACAAGATCTTTAGAGCGAAAACTACAGATAATAATTCCAAATTATGGGTCAAATAGTTCCTCTTATGAACTTTCACTTGCTTAGAAGCATATGCAACCACCTTGCCATGTTGCATCAACACAAAACCTGATCCCTCACAGGATGCATCACAATAAACCATAAAACTATTTGTACCCTCGGGTATGGTCAACCTAGTCAATCGGGTAGCAATAAAAGAGAAGCTCTCCATAAACGTTCTATAATGATTGTCTAACCCCAAGAAGCTTCGAATAACGATTAGAGTCGTAGGTCTAGGAAACTTATTAGCCATCATAACCTTATGTGGATACACCATAATACCTTTGCTAGAAACAATGACCTAGATAAGTCACAAAATTCAACTAGACCTCACACTTAGAGAATTTAGCATACAATTGCTTCTCCTTAAGGGTCAACAACACTAAACGGAGGTGATCGGCATGATTTGCCTCGCTCTTCCAATACACCAAAATATCATTAATGAACACAATGAAAAATAAGTCTAAAAACAATTGGAAAACCTGACTCATAAGATTCATGAATACTGGCAGGGAATTAGTCAATCCAAAGGACATCACCAAGAACTTAAAGTGACCATACTGGGTTCGGATGGAATTCTTATGGATATCTACCTCCCTAATATTTAACTAATGATAACTCAACTTAAGGTCGATCTTAGAAAATAATATAACACCCTGAAGCTGATCAAATAGATCATCAATCATCGAAAAGGGGAGCTTATCTTCATGATCACCTTATTTAATTGGCGGTAGTATACACACATTTGAAGAGACACATATTTATTATGCATAAAGAGCATGGGAACACCCTATAAGGATATACTAGGGCGAATTAAACCCTTATCAAAAAAAATTCTTTCAACTCAATCGGAGTTATTCTATAAAGAGGGATATATATAAGATGAGGGTATAAAAGAAGATTAATCCCAAAACAAATTTCCCTGTCACAAGGAATGCTAGGAAAATCATCAAGAAACACCTCATAGAACTCACAAACCGTAGGGACAGATTGAAATAAAGGATTTTCGAATCTAGAATCCTTAACATACACTAGGTGGTAGGGATACACCTTAGAAACTAAATTTTTGGCTCTAAGAAGATAGGATGGAGTTGACTGGACTCTATTGGCCTGAGATTTAGCATCTTGTTCTTTGGAACCAACATTTTTTTGAAGATGAAAATCAACCGACGACTTAAGATAAGGAGCACTAGCTGTAGATTAGGAACCAGAATTGCCCCACTTCTTCTAACCTTCTCTACCACTCTACTATTGACCTCCACCCTGATATAAATGTCTAAAGTTCTTATTATTCCTTTCACTCATCTCAACCTTCTTCTTCTTTTCCTCCTCAACCTGTACTATATACACCACTAACCTAGAGATGTCCATGTCTTTATTCAATAGAGCAGTTTCGCATTCTAATACCAAATCACGGGACAACTCCAAAGCAAATTTCCTCATCTGACCTCTCATAGAGAACAACAACTCCAGAGAATAACATAACATCTGGTGAAACTTTTGGGTCTAGTACTTTACTATCATCCTGCCTTACCTCAGGTTTAGAAACTCTTTATCCTTTACTTCTCTCATCTTCTGAGGAATAAAGAGATCATAAAAAGAACTAGAAAAGTTATCCCATAATGCAAATTTGGCCTCATCACCCATCGACTGATCCAACTCTTAATTTTATTAATATGCTACATCTTTCAACTGGTATGCAACAAATTCCACACCCTCCAAGATAGAGGCATGCATCAAATAGAAAATCATTTCCATCTTATCAATGAGGCTTTGAGGATCTTCTGCAACCTTAGAACTAATGAAAACTAGAGGCTTGAGCATCATAAACTGGTTAACTCTAGTGACCTCAGAAGAAGGAGCAACATCTCTCTCATGCTCAGACTGATGAGACTGCACTACCACCAACTAAGTAACTAAATAGATTGAACGATGGAACTCAGCATTAGTCACATCACCTTGGAGAGACTGAGAAGGACTAGTGAAATTTGGAGGAACCCTACGAGAGCCATCAGGAGCAGGATCTCTCAGTCGAGTATGAACCCTATAAGTAGGAAGTGTTCCATCGATGTTGTCCTCGAATAGAAAAGAGGAATTTCCTTGAGCATCATATATTTGGGAGGCATGACCTAAAATCTAGCAAACATATATTGGAGGAGATTCAAGAAATTAGACTCTATAGCTTGAAAATAGATCACAAGAAAAGGGAAACATTCCTAAATACCTTAAAGATTCTCCCTCATAAGTGTGGCGTACTACACACACATAAAAGAGACTCTATTTGACAAGGCTTTGTGGACACCCAATGAAACAAAACCTAGGCTCATACCAACTTTTTCATGACTCAAACTAGGGCCTAGCCATGACAGGCATCTCAAGTCCACTATGGACCGAAGACCACCCCTAAAGCTAAACCAAAAACCACACACTACCCAAAAATAGCTGAATTTTGAACATATAACAAGATAGCATAAGATAAGTTCAAAGAGTAAATGATATGTCTATAACCAATAACTAACAACCAACACCAAAACAATCAACCAACACCTCCTAAGTTAATAGTAATCCAACAAAGCCTTTATGTAAAGAAAACCAAAACTAGTCTTGGTCGGGACAAGTCCCTAATCTTAACAGAGAATAGTGGCAATCATAATATTGATGATAATGTAAACTCTCAATTCTAATCTATGAATGGAACTGATGAAATGTTAAAGTCTTCTAAAAAATAAAAGATCACCACTTTAGCATAATAAATTAACGAACTGAGCCGATCCATCTAACTCTATAAAAGAAAAGTAGAAATACCTCCGGTGCTTGCATAGCATAGGTATCCATCGTTTGAAAATGGTTAGTGAGGTAAACACTAGCATGTAATTTGGGGATAGGGGACAAAATAATGTCAAGTTAAATCATTTCGAATACCATATGAACCATATCATAATACATATATTAATTATATACTGAGATAGGTAGTAAGGTTTAGCAGAAAGTAAAACATTATCCTAGACTATGTAGCTCAACTGTCATAATAGGCACCCACGAGCTACATGGGTTCAGTTCTCCCTGCTGAAAGGGCCCTAGCGCGTGTTAGCCATACGAACCAGAGAAAATTAAAGGAAAAGCTAAAGCTATCCAAGCAAATAGACATCCCAAAAATATATCAAGTGTGACATATGCAGATAGGTCATAAACACCAAACCTCATGTCAACAAACACGAGTCTCCATTACAAGTCATCCTAGATCACACCTTCACGGCTTTACTACATAACCCCCATTAAGCATAATTTAAATCAAGTTTCATATAACCCATTTATTAATTAATTAACTTATCATTAAGTCACAACATGGGTATCGTCGTACCAAACACTTGCAAGCTTATCTCTATACCATAACAATCACATTAAAACTTAAGGGAATATCTCGCCCCATTTGTTCATTAATATAATAGCCAACAAGGCTTTTAAAATCCAAGTTCATTGGCTAGCAAATTGTGTAATACAAATACATAGGTAAGTAAGTGAAACCAAGTGACAATTTCACAATTCATAGCCATTTACATAAGTTGGTTGATGGAACGCTATTATTCAAAACAAATTCCAATTTCAAAGCATCAATTTGGGAAAAACCACAACCCCTTCTTATATTAATCATACTCATGCACCCCACAAGTTTAAAACCATTAACAAGTATCAATAATGCATAATAAATCATAGGAAAGTAATTAAAGAAGTAACCATGTAAAAACCCTCAACCATATTGGAAACCCACATTCAAACCACCCAATAAAATAGATTTAATACATGCTTTTCCATAAAATAATAATAAGGGAAGAGTAACATTCCTAAATTAGTCATGTTTAAGGAGAAAAATCAATTCTAGATCCCTTGGATGACCTACTTCTTAGAAACCCTAACTATCTAGTTTGAGAGAATTTGAGAGAGTTTTGAGAGTGTTTGATTAAGTTATGAATGAGAAATAACCCCCTTGAGTTCTTTAGGAATGTAGGATTTTAATTGGGTAAGAGGGGTATTGTCCAAAGTGCCCTTAAATTAAAAGCTCAAATTTAGTCGTCAGTGACTATGAGTTACCATACAACTCGTAGGGATTCGTTATGACTCATCACCATGAGCCGTAGCCAAGACTGTTTCTAAGGCGCACACACACTATTGACCCTACGACTCACCTATTATGACTCGTAATGATACCATACGACTCGTAGGGTCCAGTCGTAGTCAATATTAAAACCATTTGAGTATACACTGGACGTCCTTTGATTTGCACACAACGACTCGTAATGAGTCCTTACGACTCGTAGTGAACCACTCGTACTCAGAGTAGAAGACTTAGCCACACACATTGGTGAGTCTACGATTTAGGTCTAATGGCTCATCAAGACTCCCTATGACTCGAAAGGTAAGTCATAGTCAGGACAGTGAGGATAAAATTCCAAAAAATTTCAAGGACCAAGAATCTAGGGTGTTACACTACACTATTCTTAGTAGCTAGAAGAACCCTTATTACCTAACTAAAAATACGAAGAAGACTTTTATTTTTCTGGAAATACTAGATTTAATATAATAAAGTAAATTAAATATTAATAAATAAATATTTTTAAAAACTTCGTACAAGTGTCCTTCACTATCCCCCAACTAAAAATATGCGGAAGACTTCTGTTTATTTGGAAATACTAGATTTAATATAATAATATAAATTAAATATTAATAAATAAACTTTTTTTAAAACTTCATACAAGTGTCTTTCACTATCCCAATACTTGGTCAAATATGTACAAGAGTTATCTATAACAACATAGACTGACAATAAAATAAATAATAAAAGGACTCTAACATTTGTTAGGATTAAAGTGCAGAAGTTAGTGCTAAATATCACCCATCCATTTAGTAACTGCAAACAAACCTGCATCCAGACTACACCCCAAGAAGGAATGTAAAATAGTAGGATTAGTACAACCACACGTATTGGTAAGCATCATTAACCTACTATGTTAGTTCATATAATCATAAAATAGAATTAAGAAAAATAAATCATGACATCTTGAATGTAATATAATTCAACCAAGGCAGTAATAACATTATTAATTTACCAATATAAGTTACATCATCAAACTACTCTTCCAACCCCATTAATAGTATACTCACTACTAACATACTCTAGCCTCTTTAGTTCACACCATCAACCAGAGTCCAACGCTAATACATCACTATCCCTCTTTATCCACCTTTTCTCTTCCTTTACCCATATCTATAGGATAAACACAATAATCATAGACAATTCACACTAAACTCTTGGGATAACAGTAAAATACCCTTTTGAAACATTAAGGAATAATAAATAGTCATTCGGATAAACTATAATTACAGCAAGTATAAATGAAGCAAGTTGGTCAATGCATAGAAGTACGCATAGAGTTTGACTTTTCCAAGCAGATGTCACCCAATCAATCTCAAGGATACAATCAAGTAGGGAATAAAATCCAACTCATATCTCAGTAAGACACACTACAGAACTCAAATCTCATTAACAAACCTTATATATACTATTGCAAAAGAATTAATTTATTTATGGAAGTTTGGGATCATTTCTTTGGGATGATTCATTGGATTCATCACCTTGGATCACTTCATTATCAATTTACTTATTATTATTATTATAATCATCATGCCTTGCATACAATCCAATCATATCTCACAGAAATATCAAAATTTATCGTCAGTCACATTACTACTAATAATCTTTTCATAAGTAACAATTATGTCCTTTTAAACCTTATCATTACAACACATTCAGCTCATTATCATCTTGTTAAACCCCACAAATATTCTAAGTCAACACTAATCTGTACATACATTCTAAGGGACTTATTTTTTCCTAACTAGTCATGGCTTGCTCGGGATAATTTTAGTCCATATATTGTATCGGTGTGGTATCCGATCCTCCATAAATAAGTAATATTAATATCCATATTCATACCAGTGTGGTACCTAATCCTTCATAAATAATTAATATCAATATTTATCTTTATACCAGCGTGGTATTAAATTATTCATAAATAAGTAATATCAATATTCACATTCATACCAGTGTGGTACTAGATCTTGTAATACCCCATACTTCTCCTAGCTAATTTGATCTCAAGAATGTCTAGTATTATCTTATAATTTGAATGATGGTTATTCCATGAGGAATTTTCAAGATTTTCACTTTTTTTCATTTGGAAAATTCATTAAGCTTTCCATCGATATAGGATTCGCCCAAATCCAATAACTGGGTTAGAAGTTACGACTATTTCAAGTTTCTGTCGTAAAATAGCGCCATATTAGTTAGTGGCGCACCGTGCCACAAGAGAAAATGGCATTTGTAAAATTCCATTAGGGGTCCGCAATTAGGGCGCATCACGCCAGGGCACAAATTCAGGACTGTGCTTTTCCAATGTCTTAGCGTGATTTTATCTGTGTCGCACCAAAGTTCCAGGTCACAAAAGAAGGAGCAACCCGATGGCTCCACATCGTGCTATCCCTCAGTTTCCTAATTTTCAAATGCTAGTGACACGGTGCGATAGCGCTGCGTCGCACCAGGGTTTTAGTTTAGAAAAATTTTATGGAAATTAAATGATGCATCTAGGGTTAAAAGGGTCAACTTCCCACCCCTATTTAAGCCCTTTAATACGTGATTCATTTATTTTTCACCCAAAATACACTCTCTTCTCTAAAAAATCTCTCAAGAACAAGCTAGAATTTTCATAGAAGATCTAATTCAAAGAAAGTTTCTCCATCAATCTTCACGAAAGCACAAACTAAGGTATGTGTAGTGTTCATTCATGGACACCTTTCATTCATGAAGCCCAAGAATCTCTTTTCTAAGTTTAAGTTTATGGATTTCTACATGAATTTCATGTTAGGTTTGGTTTGTTTATGTTGATAATGATCAATTGAATTCAAATTCATGTTGGGTGATCAATTTAATGTGAAATTGATTTCTATAGATGTATATTTATGTGAACCTATGAATAAACCCTCGGATGATGAAATTAGAGATGAATCAGGAAGATTAATTATTGTATAATAATGTTTACCATGCCTACAATGTGTTTGATTAAATGCCTAGATGAACAAAAAGTGCCTAACTAGCGTGATACCATAAAATCCCAATGTATGTACAAGTATTTCTATCACATGTTTTAATGAAATGCTTCTATAAATGTATTATGGATTATGATGTTAGTTATATGTTCAAGTAAGTTATGCTTGGTTAGTTTTCCTTCCATCGAGTCCTGGTGGGTACTTGTACCCAAAATACTAGCTATGTTCCTAGAGCCATGTCATGTTTTCACAATACTCTCAGTTAAGCTATGATCCTTAGACTTAGACAGTTTTATGACTCCAAAAATCTCCATGATATCATAACCTCAATCAGTTGTCAGATATCAATAGTATTCCATTACATAATGGAAATTCAAAAATTAAGCTCATGTTTAATTTAGTAAATCAAGTTTAGTGTCCATTCAGATGGGAGTAAAAATTAGCACCCACTGAACCCAAGGATGGGAACACATACTATCAGATGAGGGTGTGATTCTTAGAAGTCATCCTTGTATTCCAGAACTATGTAGCCAGCATAGGTTGAGACATCAACACTGTCTGATAAGGGTGAATGAGGTGGATAAGCATTGTCAGATAAGGGCCCACTATTTTTTTGGGACACTATCAGATGAGGCTCACCCACAGCTTATCCTTACCAGTGGCATGGTATTGATACCCTTCTGATTGGGGTTACAGATTGGACCCCAACTCAACCATAATGGCGTATCAGGGGCATGTCGGTTAGATAACTACTTCCCACAGTTTTATGTTATAGAATCGGGACTGTTAGACACAGTCAATTAGTCTCAGTAATAGAACTCAAATAGTTCTTTAGATTGTAGGACTGTCAAATACAGTCAACTCAGATACAGTACGAAACTCAGATAGTTCCATTAGATTCAGGACTGTCAGATACAGTCACTCATGTTATCAGTTATATTCAGATTCAGTAATCATGTTATCATAGTATTAGTGTCAGTTGTTATGTTTATGCATGTATTCTCACCCTCATGATAGTAATTCAGTTATTATTATTGTTATGCATATGAACCCCATCTATTCAACCTACCTCACATGCATACCAGTATATTCAAAGTACTAACATATTTACACTATAGTGTGTTATAACATTTGTTCAGAGGCACGAGCTCTAGAGCAACAGTAGATTCCAGATATCCACAGACATAGTTAAAAGTGAGTCCTCATCTTTCGAAGACATGATTATTCCTCTATTATCTCATTAATCATTTTATTAGTTAGAGTTAGTTGGGGATATGTCCTATCAACTCCTTACTCAGACAGTTCAGTCAGTTAGAGGCTTTCTAGACTATCATGTTTCAGACTTCAATATGTTCAGTTTTGTTTTGGGTATTCCATTACCCCACACAGATGTTATATCATTCAGATTATGTTCAGTATTGAACCATATGGCCTTTCAGTGCATATTTCCGCATTATAAAGTATTTTATATAGTATACAGGTACAGATATCAGTCATAGGTTAGCTTGTGGTCCTTCGGGGTCATAAGCAATGTGTAACATTTTGGGTACCAGATTTGGGGCATTACAAACTTGTATCAGAGACAGGTTCAATAGAGTCCTAGGAAGTCTATAAGCTGCATCTAGTAGAGTCTTGTACATGGGTGTGTTGAGCGCCACGTTTTTGTGTAATAGGCTATAAGATGTTATAGGAACATTTTCCATTCTTTCAGTATTCATCTCAATCTAATCCATTTCTTCCTTTCTTTTATAGAATATGCCTCCTAACAGAAGAAATGGAAATCAGTCAGCCCCTCAGCTCGAAGAATCTTTGGGCGAAAATGTTTCTGATACGGAGTTCAAGGTCGCATTCATTACTCTTGCTCAGCCAGTTGCTACTTAGAATGAATGACCATCTGTCATTCTGACCAACCCAGTGGCCAATTTAGCTGCAGCTAGGATTTAGGACTTCACCCGAATGAATCCTCCATCCTTTGTTGGGTCTAAGACAGATGAGGACCCTCAGGAATTCCTAGATCAGGTGAGAAAGGTTACAAACAATATGGGGGTTACTTCTAGTGAGAGTACTAAGCTATCTGCATATCAGTTGTAGGATATTTCTCACACTTGGTTTAAACAGTGAAAGTCAAAAAGGCCAGATGATGTAGGGCCTGTAGAGTAGGAGGAGTTTTTCACCGTATTGTTAGACAGATTCTTTCCCCAAAATCTTAGAGAGGCTAAGGTGCTAGAATTCATCAACCTCTAGCAGGGAAATATGACGATTAAATAGTATTCTCTTAAGTTTACTCAATTAGCCAAATATACCCCTTATGTGGTTACAGACAGTGGAGCTAAGATGAGTAAGTTCACTTAAAAGGTGAATGATAGCGTGGTTAATGAGTGTAGATCCACTATGCTGAAAGTGATATAACTTTATATAGGCTTATGACTCATGCTCAGTAGATAGAAGAGTAGAAGATTAAGCAGAGGGAGAAGCAGAATAAGAGAGCAAAGACAACTAGTTTTAACTTCGCTCAGCCTTAATCAGAAGGAGGAAGCCACTCCCATATTCATCCTAAGTCATCAGTTTCATCTCCTTCTTCAGCAAGTGCTCTAGTTCCTAAGTTCAGGGAGGGTAACAGAGATAAAGCACCAGGCTCTAGGTCTCATGGCAATGTTAACAATGCTCGAACTAATCCCCTTTTTTAAACTTATGGTAAGAACCACAAGGGTGCTTGCAGAGCTGGTAGCGATGTGTGTTTTGGTTGTAGCAAGCCAGGCCATAGAGTTAGAGACTTCCCTCAGTTAGGTTATCAGAGTCATCTCCGCTCCTCATCTTAGTCTGATCACCCAAATCAGTAGGGTGCCACCACCAATGCTACTAGTGGGCAATGCCCAAATCGTCTCTATGCGTTTTAGTCCCAACAGGATCAGGAAAATTCTCTTGATGTAGTTATTGGTATGTTACATATATATCATGTGCATGTTTATGCTTTGATAGATCCAGGAGCTTCTTTGTCTTTTGTTACTCCTTATATAGCAGGCGATTTCAGAATCAGTCTTGAAATCCTAGCAGAGCCCTTTTCAGTCTCTACCCTAGTGGGTAAAACTATCATAGCCTAGTGGGTATACAAGAACTGCCCGGTTTTGATATCTCAGAAAGTTACTTTAGCAGACTTAGTTGAATTAGAGATGACTAATTTTGATATCATTCTCGGCATAGATTGGCTTCATTCCTGCTATGCCATAGTCGACTATAGAAATAGAATTGTCCAGTTTTAGTTTCTGAATAAACCCATCCTAGAGTGGAAGGGTAGTGTATCTGCTTTCAAAGGTTAGATTATTTCCTACCTTCTATCAAGGAAAATGGCATCTAAAGGATGTGTCTATAATCTTGTTTGAGTTAAGGACACTATTTCTGCAACACCCAGTCTTGAAACAGTCTTAGTAGTGAATGAATATTCAGATGTCTTTCCCAAAAATCTTCTAGTAATTCTTCCCAAAAGGAAAATAGACTTTGGAATTGATCTTCTTCCAGATACTCAGCCTATATTTATTCCTCCATATAGAATGGCACCAGCAGAACTCAGAGAACTGAAAGAACTATTGAAGAATCTCTTAGATAAAGGATTCATCAGTCTCAGCATTTACCCGTGGGTCTCTCTAGTATTATTCGTGTGCAAGAAAAATAGTTCTCTAGGATGTGTGAAGACTACCATCAACTCAACAAGGTCACGATCAAGAACAAGTATCCTCTTTCTAGAATCGATGCCTTATTTGACCAACTTTAGGGTTTCAGTTATTTCTCTAAGATAGACCTCAGATCTGGATATCATCAGCTTACAATCTGAGAATGTGACATTTTGAAAATAGCTTTTCGTACTCGGTATGGTCACTTCGAATTCCTAGTAATATCATTTGGTCTTACTAATGCCCCAACCATTTTTATGGACTTGATGAACCGTGTGTTCAAGCATTACTTGGACATGTTCATCATAGTCTTCATAGATGATATTCTGGTCTATTCCCACAGTGAGCGTGATCATGCAGACCATCTCAGAACAGTACTTTAAACTCTTAGAGATCATCAGCTATTTGCCAAATTTAGTAAGTGCGAATTTTGGCAAAGGTCAGTAACATTCCTTGGTCATATCATTTCCAGTGATGGCATTAGAGTAGATACTCAAAAGACCAAATCAGTAAGAAATTATCCCAGATTTGTCTCTCCATCAGATATCAGGAGTTTCTTGGGTTTGGCTGGCTATTACAGACAATTTGTGAGGGATTTTCGTCTATTACATCCCCTATGTCCAGATTGACTCAAAAAAAAGTCAAGTTTCAGTGGTCAGATCCTTGCAAAAAGAGTTTTTAGGAGTTGAAGACTCGACTCACCTCATCTCCAGTTCTAGCTCGTCCAGATAGTTCAGATGGTTTCATAGTGTATTGTGATGCATCCAGAGTAGATTTTGGTTGTGTCCTTATGCATCATGGTAAAGTCATAACCTATGCCTCCAGACAATATCCAAGGGCCATAAAGATGTACTGCTACTTGTGAGAAATCTACTGGTGGAGTCGGATAAAGTGAAAATTGTAGAGTTTTTGTATAAGTACTCTAAATGTCAATAGGTTAATATAGAGCATCATAATCCTAGTGGGTCCATGTAGGAGTTTAGTATTCCTACTTAGAATTTGGAAGTTGTGAACATGGACTTCGTGATGGGTTTGCCTCAAACTTGTCATCAGCATAATTCATTCTGTGTCATTATAAATAGAATGACCAAATCATCTTATTTTCTTCCAGTTCATACCTCTTATTCAGTAGAGGATTAGGCCAAACTCTACATTAAGGAGTTGGTCAGATTTAATGTTGTTCTGTTGTCCATTATCTCAGATAGAGGTACCCAGCTCACCTCTCATTTCTGGAAACCATTCCACAAGTGTCTTGGCCCCTAAGTTCATCTTAGTATAGCCTTTTATCCTCAAAAATATGGTCAAGTAGAAAGGACCATTCAGACATTGGAAGATATGCTAAGGGCGTGTGTAATTAATTTCAAGGGAAGTTGGGATGACTACTTACCTTTGATTGAGTTTGCATAGCAAAAACTATCATTCTAGTATTTAGATGGCTCTATTTGAAGTTCTCTATGGTAGGAAATGTATATCTCTAATTGTTTGGTTCGAAGTTAGAGAGGCCTTAGTTATAGGGCTTGACTTGGTATTCGACGCGTTAGAAAAAGTCCAATTGATTAGACAAAGACTTCGGGCTGCTCAGAGCCGACAAAATTCTTATGAAGATGTTCATAGAAAAGGTCTTGAGTTCAAGATTAGTGACTATGTCGACCTAAATATCTCTCCCATGAAGGGAGTGAAGCGGTTTGGCAAGAAAGGGAAACTCAATCGCTAATATAACGGTCCCTTCAAGATTCTCAGTCGATTTGGCAAGGTAGCTTATGATCTCGAATTACCTTTAGATCTAGCCTCAGTTCATCTAGTCTTTTATGTATCTTTACTCAAGAAGTGCATAGATGACCCATCAGTTGTAATCCCCATTCAGAGCATTGATGTTCAAAACACTCTCTCTTATGAAGAGATTTCAGTCAAAATCTTAGACTATCAGACTCGTAGAATGAGGAACAAAGAAGTCCCTCTAGTTAAGGCTCTTTGGTGAAATCAGTCCGTCGAGAAAGATACTTAGGAAGCAGAGGCAGACATGTGTACCACGTATCCTCACCTCTTCTTCGCCAACTCAGATCATGATTAAGGTAATAGTTCTCCTCAAGCTTACTTAGTTTCATGTTAAGTGTTCATCACAAACTTTGTATGCAGTTTCATGCTCACGTTCCCATTATAATCTTGGTATCAAGTACCATTGCATATTCAGTCATGCACGCATGTATCATTTCAGTTATGTAATTATGCATCAGACATGCATTCTTATTGTAAGAAACTTAGTTCTTTAGCACACTCTGTCATGCATTCATGAATCAGTTACACATGTATCAGATATGCATGTTCAGTATTATATGTTTAGCTTGTCAGTCATGTCAGTCATGAGATCATGTTATAGTTATTCATGTTTAGCATATACGTCAGTTTTCTTTTCTCCCCTCTCAGTTAGTCCTATTCGAGGATGAATGTTCTCAAGGGTGAGATATTGTACCCGTACTTTTCCTAGCTAATTTTATCTCAAGAATATCTAGTATTATCTTCTAAATTGAATTATAGTTATTCCATAAGGAATTTTTAAGATTTTTACTTTTTGTCATGTGGGAAATTCATTAAGCTTTTCATCAATAAAATATTTGGCCAAATCCGATAATTGGGTAAGAAGTTACGACTATTTCAAGTTTCCATCGTAAAATAGCGTCATATTAGTCAGTGGCACGCCGCGCCACAAGAGGAAATGGCATTTAGAAAATTCCAGTAGGGGTCTGTGATTATTGCGCATTGCGCTAAGGCTCAAATTCAGAATTGTCCTTTTCCAGTGTCTTAGCACGATTTCCTCCGTGTCGCGCCAAAGTTCCAGGTCACAAAAGAAGGTGAAATATGATGGCTCCATGTCGCACCATCCCTTAGTTTTCCGATTGTCATATTCTAGTGACATGGCGTGATAGCTCCGCGTTGCGCCATTGGTTAAATTTGGGAAAATTTAACTGAAATTAAATAATGCGTCCAGGGTTAAAAGGGTTAACTTCCCACCCCTATTTAATCCCTTTAACACGTGATTCAGCATCTTTCACCCAAAATACACTCTCTTCTCTCAAAAACCTCTCAAGAATAAGATAGGGTTTTGATAGAATATCCAATTCCATGAAAGTTTCTCCGTCAATCTTCACGAAATCACGAACTAAGGTATGCATAGTATTCATTCATGGACTGCTTTTGTCGATGAAGCTTAAGAATCTCTTTTCTAATTTTAAGTTTATGGATTTCTTTATGAATTTCATGTTGGTTTTGGTTTGTGTATGTTGAGAATGATAAATTGAATTCAAATTCATGTTGGGTGATCAATTTTATGTGGAATTGATTTGTATAGATGTATGTTCATGTGAACCTATGAATAAACCCTAGGATAATGAAATTAGAGATGAATCATGATGATTAATTACTGTACATTGATGTTTACATGTACCATGCCTACAATATGTTTGATTAAATGCCTAGATGAAGGAAAAGTGCCAAACTAGCGTGATACCATGAAATCCCCATGTATGTACAAGTATTGCTATCACATGTTTTAATGAAATGCTTCTATAAATGTATTGTGGATTATGATGTTAGTTATATGTTCATGTAAGTTATGCTTGGTCATTTTTCCTTCCATCGAGTCCTGGGGTACTCGTACCCGAAACATTAGCTGTGTGCCTAGAGCCCTGTCATATTTTCACAATACTCTCAGTCAAGCTATGATCCTTAGACTTCAGAAATTCTTATGACTCAGGAAATATCCATGATCTCGTGATCTCAGTCAGTTTTCAGATATCAATAGTATTCTGTCAGACAATGGAAATTCAGAAATTCAGCTCATGTTCAGTATCCATTTAGATAGGAGTAGAAATTAGCACCGAGTGAACCCAAGAATGGGAACACACACTATCAGATGAGGGTGTGTTCTTAGAAGTCATTCTTGCATTCTAGAACTATGTAGCCAGAATAGATTGAGAAAACAACACTGTACGATGAGGGTTGATGAGGTGGATAAGCATTGTCAGATGAGGGCCCCACTATTTTCTTCTGTGGTTATAGATTGGAAACCAACTTAGCCATAATGGTGTATTAGGGGTATGTCGGTTAGATAACTACTTCCCACAGTTTCATGTTACAGAATCAGGACTGTCAGACACAGTCAATCAGTCTCAGTAATAGAACTCAGATAGTTCTTCAGATTTCAGGACTGTTAGATACAGTCAAATCAAACACAATATAGAACTCAGATAGTTCCATCAGATTTAGGACTTTCAAATAGAGTCACTCATGTTAGCAGTTACAATCAGATTCAGTAATCATATTATCACAGTATTAGTGTTAGTTGTTATGTTCTATGCATGTATTCTCACGCTCATGATAGTTAGTCAGTTATTATTATTGGTCATGAATATGAATCCCATGCATTCATCCAACCTCACATGCATACTAGTACATTCAAAGTACTGACGCATTTGTGCTATGGTGTCTTATACCATAGGTTCAAAGACACAAGCTCTAGAGCAACATTAGATTCCAGATATCTGCAGGTAGAGTTAGAAGTGAGTCCTTATCTTTTGAGGATATGATTATTTCTCTAGTATCTCATTAATTAGTTTATTAGTTGAAGTTAGTTGGGAACATGTCCCATCAACTCCTTACTCAAATAGTTCAGTCAGTTAGAGGCTTTCAAGACTATCAGGTTTCAGACTTCAGTATGTTTTGTTTTGTTTTGTTTTGGGTATTCCATTACCCCACACAGATGTTATATCATTTAGATTAAGTTCAGTATTGAACCTTATGGCTTTTCAGTGCATGCTACCGCATTATAAAGTATTTTATGCAGTAACAGGTATAGATATCAGTCATGGGTTAGCTTGTGGTCCTTCAGGGTCATGAGCATCGTGTAGCAATTCGGGTTCCAGATTTGGGGCGTTACTCTCCATAAGTAAGTAATATTTATATTCATAACTTTATCAACGTGGTACTCAATCCTCCATAACCATATTATATATATTTTATCAAATTCATACTCTCTCTCAGGATGCAATACATTGTACTCAATTTCTACGTGCACTTAAAATCATAAGGAAATTCGATCAAGTTTTTTCATTTACCATCATTTTTACCATCTCACAGGAATTATTTCAATAATTCATCATGATTATCAACAAGTCACTCATAGAATTACTTTAAGGTTTTATCATAATAAAACAAGCCTCTCATAGGCACAATTCAATAAACCATCATTATCACCAATTTAGTCTCTTATGGGCATCTAATAGATATAGTATTTTCTATCATTACGAAAACAAGAATATCATAAAATAAATCATAATTTAATGTATAAGCATACAAGTATTGAAGCCTTAATTACTCATTAATTATTAAAAATATCATTACCTTCATAAATACCGCAACTTGGGTTCTAACATAACCACCTATAACTAGCACTTTCAAGCGTATCCTTATCCTCTACCTCTTTCCACATAATACAATCATCATACTTATTCAAGTCATATGTCCCTTAGATATTCTTGTTCTCATCAATATTCGATCTCAACATAATTCTCCTCATCATATTATTGTACAATACACACAACTAAATAATGTTACAACTCAACTAGGTTCATCACTAGAACAACTAATAAACATCATATTCATATATTAAATTTACAACTATCTTCTTTCGGGCACATAACACATAATATCATAGATATCGCATAATAAATCAATAATATAGTTTTTTGGATTAAAGTAAAGTTATTATGTCTCTATCCACCTCAAATCCATACCAATAGGCCTAGACATGATTTCTCCTATCAATTCTAAATTATGAAAATATAAAATATCACTAGACTACCTGGACACCAAGATTTTAGAAGAATCAAGATACAACAAGGATGCTCTTTCCTTTACTTCATTCCTTGGAATAATCAATCATTTAAAAATCAAGCAATTATAAGAGTAATTAAATAATTACTCTTCAAACAAATATCTTGGGGATTCAAACCTACTAATTCTAACCTTAATTCAAGGTCTATAGCATTCCCCAGGTTTAATTAACCATTAATTATCTCTTTTAAGCTTAATCTATCTCCATTAATGGAGTTTTTATACTAAAGGTCTCATCTTTATGGAATTTAAGATTCCTAACCATCAAAACTCATAATCTAGTTTACGAAATTCATGTTAGAAATCTTTAATTTATAATTTAGAATTAGCTCTAGGTTATATTTAAAACACCCATGAGTATTCCCCCAAAAAAAAAATTACCATTAAAGGTCTTTCTAAGGTTTCTAAGATGTTAAAGTATTAAAAGATGAAGAAACCAATGGAAAAACTTACCTCTACGAAGGAATTTCACCTTAAGATTTGTAAAGTCACCTCTCTAGGGTTGGAGAATGAAATTTGGGGTTTTTAGACCTAAAATACAGATGAAGCTTATTTAAATACCATCAGAATTTTCGCTACAGCAAAATCCCATTTCAGCCCGAACAATGCTCAGTAAACAGTCATAACTTTTTTACTCTGAATTCGGATTGACGAACAACTTATTGTGTTGGAAAGAGGACTCAAAGATATTTAATTTTGTAGGTATTATAACTCTTAACTTCTTATATTATAGTAAATATGGTTGTTTAAAGTTTACTCTACTAGAACCTACATCGAAACTCTATCGAAAGGAAAGTTTTAAAGGTAACTTTGTGGTAGGAATATTCTATGACCTTAATAAAATTATTGATATTATCACTCATGAATAATTAAATTCATTTTACTTGAGTCTATCTAGACACTTCTTAAAGCTAAAATCTTCACTGGAAAGTTTGAGGTAACATTAAAAATAAAATATTATCTATTTTTTATGCCAATTAATACTGAGGAACGAAAATTAAGAATTTTCATTAATTTATTATGGATAATTTAGTAAAGATAAAATGGGTCATTACAATCTTACAGAAATGCAAGATAAAATTGAGTAAAGTGCACTCTTGTGGTGGGCCTCTTCCCCGTACCTTGCGTATAGCGGAAGCTGTAATACACCGGGCTTTCATTTTTAGTTGATGGAAGTTGAACAACCCCCAAAATAAATTGAAAATGTATGAATTCCTTATTGTTTTGATATTTTTTCTACTCAAGGTCTCAAGTATTGCGTGAACATCAAAACAGGGCTAGTATGTAGCTACATATAGAATTCATTAGTTTTGTAATGGTATGTGTCAGTACTTTGAAATTACTTTAGCTACTTTGAAAGTACTTTAGCATACCTCATAGATAAAAGCATGTGTCTGTACTTTGAAAGTACTAGTATGCTCAGTGAGGTAGGCTAACATGTATGGATTCATATGAATGCATAATAATAACTGAATAACATGAGTTTGACTGAGTAAGGTACATGCATGAATACATAGACTGTAACTAAGATCGTGCTAATACTGAGTACTGAATTGGAATACTGATAACCGATATCTAAGTTTACGAATACTGTATTACTGATTATCTAAATGATTGTATCTGACAGTTCTGAATACTGTGGAACCATACTGAGTTCCTTACTAAGCTAAGTGACTATGTCTGATTGTCCTGAATATGTAGAACTGAATTGAGCTCTATTCTGAGACTATGACTGGAATTGAAACTGTGGGAGGTAATCATCTAACTAACATGTCCCTTCTCTAATTGATTTGGGGTCCAACCTATAACCTCAATTGGAAGGGTGTCAATACCATTCCACGGGTAAGGACAAGTTGTAAGCTAACCCTCTCTGACAGAAGGCTTTTCCGTCAACCCTCATTGGCAGGATAGCTCAAATGAGAAGTGTCAACCCTCATAATGTCTAAAAGAAAGATACCTTAACCTATGCTGGCTACGTAGTACTATAATGTAGGGATTGCTACTAAGGGTCAAACCCTCTTCCTACAGAAATGCCCCCATCCATGGGTTAACTCGGTGCTGAATCCTACTCCCAACTGAATAGTCACTGAACTTATTTCTAGTCTATACTAGGCTGGATTGAACGGTTACTGAGATTAGTGTTTAGCTGAACTAAACTAAGTTCACTGAGTTTCGTTGACTGACAAAATACCAATGAATTCTGTTAGCTGACTGAGTCTACTGAGGTCTGAATAGATACAAAATTAGACTGGATTAATATAGATTTTACTAAGTTTTCCTGAGTTCTGTAACTAATTGAGAGTTCTACTGATCGTGTCGTGATTGATAATATCCTACAACTGACCATGGCTCTAGATAATTAGCTAAATTGTCGAGTACAAGTACCCCCAGGACTCGATAGCATGAATTAAAAGATAGGGCATAACATGAAACATGTAAACTATGAACTTGATCATCATTAATTCATTGGGGCCTTTTGACAAACACTTGCATGATATAACTTGCACATAAGCTAACTTGACATGATTTCATTCTCTTAATAGTTCACATGTACAATTTATCAAGCACTTGGTGAGCATAGTATATGCAGATAGTATTGAACAATAAGGGAGCATCATAATTCATCTCTAATTTCACAAGTCAAGGGTTTATTATGGATTCACATGAATCTACACACATAATGATCAATTTCACATGAGATACATATATATATATATATATATATATATATATATATATATATATATATATATATATATATATATATATATATATAATCATGAATTAGGAACTTAATCCAACTAGAAATCATGGATACATTTTAATTCCAATCATGGAAATCATAAAATCAATTACTTGAAGTTCAAAAGATATTCTTGGACTCCAACAGTGCAAGGAACCCTTGGACGAACACTTCGCATACCTTTGTTGAAGAATTTCTTAAATCTTATGGTTGAATTTTGAGTTTTTGATTTGAAATTGGATCTTCTAGGATTTTTTTCTTGAGAAAATTCGAGAAAGAATGACTATATTTGCTTTATTGGGAGTTTAATTTTGTGTTTTGGGGGCTGAGGGTCGAGGGAAAAAAATCTAAATACCCCCAAAAATGTGGTCTTTTAATGACTGAAAACTGGGTTACTGATGCACAGGTCGACGCGGCGTGTCGATGGCATCGATGTGATAGCCAGTGCATCGCACCATGTTCACATTAATTTATTGGAATTGGACGCTGGCAACTAGGGAAAATAATAATCAATACAATAGTCAATGCGGCGCACCAAGATCACACTGATTCACTGTTTTGGGATTTCAAAAAAGCTTCAAACGAAGTTCGAAAAATCCTTAACTTGTCCAGAAACACCTACGAATATTCCTGATCATGAATCAACCTAAACATCAATATTTAATGGACGTAAAGTTTGTGAAATAATATTGCCAATCTTCATAGGTTAAAATGACACTAAGTCCGAGTACTTAGCTAAAATATTCTAAGTCTGAGACCCCTTGACAAGGCTAAAGGACTGAATTAAGCTTATTATTTTATGAGGTCTTACATTATCTCCCCTTTGGGAACATTCATCCTTGAATAAGACTGTTGAGACTTAGAATACTGAGAGACTGACTTACTTACTGGACATGAACATCTGGAACATAACTATATGACTTATATTACTAGTATTCTGAATTATCACAATGACATGCATATCTGATGCATGGATAGAGCAAAACATGATTTATGAATGCATGACTGGGATTACTGATAAACTAAATTTATGTACTGAACATGCATATCTAATGCATGGATACATGATTGAACTGGCTTATGAACGTATAACTGAATATGCAATGGCAACTGATACCAAGTTTGTAACTAAAATCGAAATATTAAACTGATTAAGCTTGAGGAAATTATTACCTTGAGCTGAGTCTGGATAGCAGAGAATAGATAAGGATACTTTGTTTACATGTCTGCCTCTTCATCCCAATTATCTCCCTCAACAGAATGATTCCGCCAAAGAACTGACTAGAGAAACTTCTTTGTTCCTCAATTTGTGAATTTGATAGTCAAGGATTTTGACTGGGATCTCTTTATAAAAGAGGTTGTTCTGAATATCAATGCTCTCAATAAGAACTACGACTACTGGGTCACCCATGCATTTCGTTAGTAAGGAGACATGGAACACTAGATGAACTAAAGATAAATCTAAAGGTTACCAAGCTCATAAGCTACCTTTTCGAAATGGCTGAGGATTCGGTAAGGATCGATATATTGGGGACTAATTTTTACCCTTCTTCCCAAAACACTTTACTCCTTTCATAGGAGAGATATTCAAGTACACATAGTCACCAATCTTGAACTCGAGATCCTTTCTGCATATACCTACATACGATTTCTGCCGGCTTTGAGCTGTCTTAAGCCTTTTCCTGATCAATTGGACCTTCACTAAGGTATCAAACACCAAGTCAGTGCCTACCACTACGTCATCAACCACTTTAAACTAACCAATGGGAGGTCTACAATTCCTCCTATAAATCACCTCAAACGGAGCCATCTGAATACTAGAGTGATAGCTATTGTTATAGGCAAATTCAATCAAAGGCAAGTGGTCATCTAGATTACCTTTAAAGTCTATCGCACATGCTCGAAGCATATCTTCTAAGGTATGAATGGTCCTTTTTGCTTGGCCATCTGTCTTAGTATGAAAGTTTGTACTGAGATAAACTCGTTTACGAAGACCCTTTTGGAATGCTTTCCAGAAATGAGAGGTAAACTGGGTACCTCTATCTGAGATTATGGATAATGGAACACCATGCAATCTTACTAACTCCCTGATATAGAGTTTGGAATAATCCTCGACTGAATAAGAGGTATGAACTGGAAGGAAATGAGTTGATTTTATCATCCTATCTATAATGACCCAAACTGAATCATGCTGACGACGAGTACGAGGCAAGCCCATCACAAAGTCCACATTTACTTTTTCCCATTTCCAGGTGGGAATACTGAACTCCTATATGAACCCACTAGGCTTCTGATGTTCATTCTTAACCTGCTAACATATTGAGCACTTAGCCATAAATTCTGTAATATCTCTTTTTATTCTACTCCACTAATATATCTCCTACAAATCACGGTACATCTTTGTGGTCCCAGGATGAATAGAGTAACGTGCACCATACGCCTCTGCGAGAATTCCCTGGCTCAAGTCATCTACACCTGGCACACAAAAACAACCTTAACAACACAAAACATCATCTCCCTCTTAGGATAAAACCTCTACATTCTAATTTCTGATTGATTCCTTCAACTGGACTAGACTGGGATCCTTATCCTGCATTTCCTTTACTTCAAAAACTAAGGATGATTTTGAGCTACTCTTTACCTACACACTACCTTCTACTGAATCAACTAAGTGAACACCTAGACGAGCTAGCTGATGAACTTACTGGGCTAACTTCTTCTTACTGTTTTCAACATGGGCAACACTACCTATAGACATTCTACTGAGAGCATTAGCCACTATATTAGCCTTGATCGGGTGATACAGAACACTCATGTCATAGTCTTCCAATATTTCCAACCACCTTCTCTGATGGAGGTTAAGGTCTTTTTGAGAGAACACATACTTCAGGCTCTTATGATTAGTGAACACATCAACGTGCACATCATACAAGTAATGCCTCCAAATCTTTAAGGAAAAAACTACTGCTGCTAACTCAAGATCATGAGTAGGATTGTTCTTCTTATGGGGCTTAAGCTGTCTAGAGGAATAGGCTATAACATTACCTCTCTACATCAAAACACAACCCAATATAACTCTAGAAGCGTTATAGTACACAACAAAATTGTTAGAACCATCTGGTAGGGTCAACACTAGAGTTGTGGTGAGTCGAGTCTTCAACTCTTGAAAACTCTTCTCACATGAATCTGACCAGTAGAATTTGACTTTCTTCTGAGTAAATCTGGACATCGGGGATGAAATTGAAGAAAATCCCTCAATATACTATCGGCAATAGCCATCCAAACCCAAGAAACTCCTGATATCTGATAGAAAGATGGGTCTGGGCTATTTTCTCACTGCTTTGGTCTTTTAGGGATCACCTCTACTGCCATCATCAGAAATTATATGGCCAAGGAATGCTACTATCCTTAGACAAAATTTGCACTTACTGAATTTGGCGAATAACTGATGGTTTCTAAGAGTCTGCAATACTATTCTAAGGTGGTCTGCATGATCGTGTTGACTATAGGAGTAAACACAAATGTCATCTATGAAGACTATGATAAACATGTTCAAGTACTACTTGAACACATGGTTCATAAAGTCCATAAAGGCTGCTGGGGCATTAGTAAGACCAAATGACATGACTAAAAATTTAAAGTGACTGTACCGAGTTTGGAAAGCTATTTTTGAGATGTCACTTTCTCTGTATGAGTTGCTGATAGCCTAATCTGAGGTCTATCTTAGAGAAATAACTGGCACCCTGAAGTTGGTCCAACAAGTCATCAATTTTGGGGAGTGGATACTTGCTCTTGACTTTAACTTTGTTTAACTAACGGGAATCTATGCATATTCTGAGGGAACTATCTTTCTTACGCACGAATAAAATTGGTGCACCCCATAGGGACACTGCGTATGATGAATCTCTTATCTAACAGATCCTTTAACTGTTTATTTAATTCTCTGAGTTCTGCTAGAGCCATCCTGTATGGAGGGATAGAGATAGGCTGAGTATTTGGGACAAGATCAATTTCCCTTTCGGAAGGAACTCTGGGAAGATCTTTGGGAAATAAATCTAGGAATTCACATACTACTGATATAGATTCAAGAGTAGGGGTTTCTGAACTAGAGTCCTGGACTCGAATGAGATGGTAGCCACATCCCTTAGATATCATCTTTCTAGCCCAAAGATAAGAAATAAGTTGACCCCTAAGTGCTGAAGTACTACCCTCCACTAGTGGACAGGTTTATTTGAAAACTAAAATTGAACAATTCTATTTTTACAGTCGACTAGGAGTAGCAAGAATGAAGCAAATACATGTCGAGAACAATATCAAAATCAGTCAATTCTAGTTCAACTAAATATACTGAGGTAAATTTCAAAGATATCATAACTGGACAGTTCCTGTATACCCTTCGAGCTGTGATAGATTTACCCACTAGGGTAGAAACTAAGAAGGACTCTGCTAGAATTTTGGGACTGACTTAGAAATCAACTTCTATATATGGAGTAACAAAAGACAAATAAGCTCCTGGATCTAGTAAAGCATAAATATGCAAATGGAAAACTTGTAACATACCAGTGACCACATCAGGAGAACTTTCCTGATCTTATCGAGACTGAAAAGCATAGATTCTATTTGGGCACTGCCCATTGGTGGCACTAGAAGAGGCACCCTTCTGATTTGGGCGATCGAACTGAGCTGGGGGCGGTTATGCTGACTTTGCGAACCAACTTGAGGACACTTTCTGACCCTGTGGCCTGCTTTGCCACATCCAAAACACACATCGTTGCCAGCTCTGCAGATACCCTGGTGGTTTCTTCCACACTTCTAGCAAAGAGGATTAGTTCGGGCACTACTAAAACTGCCCTAGGGTTTAGGGCCTGATGCCCTATCTCGGCTGCCATCTCTGAATTTTGGCACTAAAGCGCTAGCTGAGGAAGGAGTTGTAACTGAGGATTTTGGGTGGAACTAAGAATGATTCCCACCCTCTGACTTAGGCTGAGTGAAATTAAAACTACCTGTTCTCGCCCTCTTATTCTCTCTCTCCTTCTCTTTATTCTTGGTCTCCTCTATCTAATGAGCATTGACCATGAGCCTAGATTTGTCCATATCCTTAATAAGCATTGTGGTCTTACGTTTCTTGACCATGCTGCTTGACACCCCTGACACAAACTTACTAATCTTCGCTCTGCTATCTGCTACAACATACAAGGTATATCTGGCTAACTTGATAAACTTGAGAGAATACTCCTTCACTATTATATTGCCCTACTTCATATTTATAAACTCCAAAGCCTTCGCTTCTCTCAACTCTAGAGGGAAGAACCTAACCAGAAAATCAACTTCAAACTCATCCCATTCTATGAGCCTTGCATCTATGGCCCTCTTTGCCTTCCACTATTTAAACCATGTGTGAGCCACATCCTTAAAATAATATGTGGCCAACTCAGCACTCTCAAAAAAAGTCACCCCTATGATATCGGTAACCTTCTACACCTGATCAAGAAATTCCTGAGGGTCCTCATCTAACTAATATCGGTAACCTTCTACACCTGATCAAGAAATTCCTGAGGGTCCTCATCTAACTTAGACCCGGTAAATAATAGAAGGTTAATTTGGGTGAAATCTTGAATCCTGGTAGCAGCAGCATTGGCAACTGGGTTGGTTGAAACCACAGCTAAACGTTTATTCTAGACTATTACAGAATAAGCGAAGGTGACGAAGGCTGCTCTGAACTCGGCATGGGAGATATTTTTGCTCAAAGGATCTGGATGGATGGGCTGAAGGGCTGACTAATCTCCTGTTTCTCTTCCCTGAGTTCTCTTTAGAGGCATATTCTATAGATAAAAGAGAAACTAGGATCAGAAAAAGAGTGTAACTGGATCTCATTCTCACTCGCATGACATGAATATTAAAAGAAGGGATACTTTTCCTAAAACATCTTGTAGTCTCTTGTCCATAAGTGTGGTGCGCAACACACCCATGCACAAGACTCTACTAAATGTGGCTTTCAGACTTTCTAAGATACTGATGAACCTTAGGCTCTGATACCAAGTTTGTAATATCTTGAGTCTATACCTCGGATGCTACATGATTCTCATAATTTTGAAGAACCAAAAGCTAACCCATGACTGGTACCTGTTTCAACAACTGAGTAATAAATATTGTAATAAAGCGGAAATAGGCATAAACATATGCCATAAAGTTTAAATCTATAAATAAATCTGAATACGATATCAAAATACCTAAACTAATATAAGTACTGAAAAACTAAAAACTATCTGAAAATACTCTAGTCTAAAAAAGCCTCTAACTGTCTAAACTAGGGAATTGATGGGACAAGCCCCCAACTAACTCCATCTACTGAAATAAAACTGAAGTACTGTAAATGATAAGCATGTCCTCAAACTATGAGGACTCACCACTACTCTGAAATCTGAGAATCTAAACTACTAAGGGTGCTCTGGAGCCCATGCATCTGAACCTATAATATAAGACATCATAGTCAAAGAAAAGCATGCATCAGTACATTGAATGTAATTGTATGCTCAGTGAGGTAGGCTAATATACATGAGTTCATACGCATGCTCAATAATAATTGAATAACATGAGTATGACTGAGTAAGAGTACATGCATGAATACATAAACTGTAACTGAGATCGGGCTAATACTGAGTACTAAATCAGAATATTGATAACTGATATCTGCGTTTTTGAATACTATACTACTGATTATCTGAATGACTGTATCTGATAATTCTGAATACTGTGGAGCCATATTGAGTTTTGTACTGATCTGAGTGACTATGTCTGATAGTCCTGAATCTCTAGAACTGAACTGAGTTCTATTCTAAGACTGCGACTGGAACTAAAATTGTGGGAGGTAATCATCTAACTGAAATGCCCCTTCTCTAACTAATTTGGGGTCCAACCTATAACCTCAGTTCGAAGGGTTTCAATACCATACCACGAGTAAGGACAAGTAGTGATCTAACCCTCTCTGACAGGAAGCTCTTCCGTCAACCCTCGCTAGCAGGATAACTCAGACAAAAAGTATCAACCCTTATAATTTCTGGTAGAAAGATACCTTAAACTACGCTGGCTACGTAGTACTATAACCCAGTGATTGCTACTAAGGGTCAAACCCTCTGCTGACAGTAATGCTCCCATCCCTGGGTTAACTCGGTGCTGAATCCTACTCCTAACTGAATAGAAACTGAACTTATTTCTAGTCTGTACTAGGCTGTACTGAATAGTTATTAAGATTACTATTTAATTAAACTGAACTAAGTTCACTGAGTATCATTGACTGATGGAATACTACTGAATTCTCTTACCTTATCGAGGTCTAAACTGGATACTGAATTAGACTGGACTAATATAGATTCTACTAAGTTTTCCTAAGTTTTGTAACTGATTGAGAGTGATACTGATCGTGTCATGAGTGATACTGTTCTATGACTGACCATGGTTCTAGGTAATCAGCTAAATTATAACGTACAAGTACCCCTACGACTGGATAGCATAAATTAAAAGAAATGGCATAACATGAAACATGTAAACTATGTGATCATCATTCATTCATTGGGGCATTTTGACAAACACTTGCATGATATAACTTGCACATAATTTAACTTGACATGATTTCATTCTCTTAATAGTTCACATGGATAATTTATCAAGCACTTGGTGAGCATAGTATATGCACATAGTATTGAACAATAAGTGAGCATCATAATTCATCTCTAATTTTAAAAGTCAAGGGTTTATCATGAATTCTCATGAATCTACACACATAATGATCAATTTCACATGAGATACATATATATAATTATGAATTAGGAACTTAATCCAAATAGCAATTATGGATACACTTTAATTCTAACCATGGAAATCACAAAATCTATTACTTAAAATTCAAAAGAGATTCTTGGACTCCAAGGGTGGAAGGAACCCTTGGATAAACACTTCACATACCTTTGTTGAAGAATTTCTGAAAGCTTATGGTTGAATCTTGAGTTCTTGATTTGAAATTGAATCTTCTAGGGTTTTGTTCTTGAGCAAATTTGAGAAAGAATGACAATATTTTCTCTATAGGGAGTTTAATTTCATGTTTTGGGAGGTTGAGGGTCGAGGTAAAAATACCTAAATACCCCTAAGAACGCGGTCTTTTAATGACTAAAAATTGGGTTACCGACATGCAGGTTGACACGGTGCGTCATGGCATCGATGTAATAGCCAACGCGTCATGCCATGTTCGCATTGATTCAGTGGAATTGGACCCTGATAGCTGGGGAAAATAATAATCAACATGATAGTCAACACGGCTCACCAAGATTTCTTTGATTCACTATTTTGGGATTTCAAAGGAGCTTCAAACGAAGTCCAAAAAATCCTAAACTTGTCTAAAAATAACTACAGACATTCCTGATCATGAATGAACCTAAACATCAACATTTAGTGGACGTAAAGGTTGTGAAATCAGATTGTCAACCTTCTTAGGTTAAAATGATACTCAGTCTGAGTACTTAGCTAAAATACTCTAAGTCTGTGACACCTTAAGAAGCATAAAGGACTGAATTTAGCTTAGAATTTTGCAGGGTCTTACAGGTTTATACACCTTATAATGCAGAATATATGGTCATTATAAGGTGTATAGACCAACGAGTTCTCAAACATGCAACTATACACTATCCCAATTTTGATTTACACACTGTTTTTGTTTCCTTGTGTAGAACAACAATTCATATGCTTATCCTCATGAACTTGACAGGGACATATCAATGAATTCAAACATCTCTAATTTATTTCAGATGTTTGCCAGCAACTTTAATGTGTTAAGTGAATAAGAAAGGGTGAGAGAGAGACTACGCGACTAATACATATAGTTTTAATTATGCTGAGATTATAACTTATTGATCGGTGTATTTGGAGCACTAAGGTCATTTCTATTTTTAGTCATGTAATGCTAATATTATGGTTTGTTTTTTATTAGTTATACATCTCATAATATTGAATTGGATATATAATAAAGACATGACCTGCATTAATTTTTATAGTCTAGAGATCTTATGAAATAGAGGATAAGATTAATACAAAAATAGTACTATTATAAATACAATCCCTAATTTTTTTTGAATGAAAGATTTAAAATGTGGTGAAAAGACACAATATTTCGACTTATTTTATAGGAATCTAATTGAATATCTAAAGAAAATACAAGATATACGCACTTTTTTGTTCCAATATTAGCCATAACAATATGTTACAAGGAAATGTGAAAGGGTTGATGCATATTTCAGTGCGACCAAGGAATAAAAGGACAAAAAAAATTTAAACATTTTTAAAAGTCCACAATAAAATCGTCTACTTGCTAAAAACCTACAAGAAACAAAGGAAGAATTTGAGAAACTAAACTGATTTGTGTGTTTTTTAATCCTTTCTACTGTATGAAGGACTTCTTCATAAAAATGTATAATGTAAATTATTTTCTGACTTTATATTTAAGGTAAGTAAGTTCTTGATAATCTATAAAGAACAACATGAATTATATTATATCAATAGGTTGTGTGTCATATGATGAATAAGGATTGCTAAATTAGATGTTTCCTATGCCCCGATTTATGCGGCACTTTTCACTTTCTAATACTCGAATAGTTTTACTTTGACCATGAATTTAGCCATGACATCTTTAATTTTTAAAAAAATAAAAGTCAAATATATAGAAACCAATAAAAATTTCTATAAGTCACCATAACAAAATATTCACGGTCAAAGATAGACTTGTTTAAATCACAAAATTCAAAAAATGCTACATAAATATAGATGGATTGAGTAATTAAATCAAAGAAATCAATTATTATTAATATTACATTATTATAAACTCCCTCCGTCCCAAATCATCCGTCTCAAATTTCCTAATTTGATGTCTCATTTCACTTGTCTTTTTTCATTAATCAAGACAAGACAATTTTTTTCCATGTTTTACCCTTTGCATTAATTACTTTTTCTTCAAATTAAATTATAAACATCATTTAATAGGGGTACTATGATAAACTAGGCTTGTTATTAATTAGTTTTCTTAATCAATGTATCATCTCAATTTGGGACGCGTAATTTGCGACAGTGGGAGTATTTATAACTCAAATGGTATAACACTTTTACTTAAATGTGACCAATATTTTCACGCGTTGATATTTGCAGGTACAACATTTTTCACGCATCTTTTTCATACGTGCCATTTTTTTATGTCCTTAACATCAAAAACATAACTAGTTATTTGTTAATACAAGTTAAAGTGAACGTAAGTCTTAAAATCATCTAAATATATTCAAGTCTTTTGAATTTTCATAGCGGTTTCATAAAGACGAACTACACCAGTAAAGCCTTTTATCTACATTAAATGTGCACTTTAGTAGAAATTTAAATTATCACTAATGCTTTTACAGGCAATTAGTAATTACCATTGGCTTTGTAGAGTGAACATCAAAACTGGGGTGACATCTAGATGCATATTGGAGATCTCATTGGTTTGTACACCTCATAATATCCATATATGCGATACTACCGATTTTTGGGATAATTTGGATTGCAACTCATTGTTGGGTCTAAGAACTAGAGAATCCATTCCCTACAGAAAATACTTCAAAAAAAGGTTTGTACAATTAGCTATTGATTTCCTAGACCACCTTTTTCCATATATCATCTTTTGGTTTTAAAATGTTAAGGTGCACCAAGAAACCACATGATGATATATGGAAAAGGCGCACTAAGAAATCAGTAGTTGATTTTGTACAAACCTCTATTTGTTTTTTTCTGTTGGTAATGGATTCTCTAGTTCTCAAATCCAACAATGAGTTGCCATCCAAATTATCAAACATATGGGTAATGGATAATATATGGCCACTATAAGGTGTACAGATCAGTGGGTTCACCAACATGCCAGTACATATCACCCCAATTTTGATGTTCACATCACATTAGCGACCTTGTGTAGAACAACAATCCATAAGCTTATTCCCAAGAACTTGAGAAGGAAACAACAAGGAATTCACACATCTTCAATTTATTTTAGGGTGTTTGCTAATAGTTTCAGGGTTCAGTGTGAGCCCTTCATTCTCCGGAAGGTAGACCTTATTCCCATTTCTTAGTTTATTACAATTAATGGGGTTGTCATGGCCTTGTGCGGCTTTAGACATTTTCTTTATATTTTGAGGCTTGAAGACTGATCTTAATGTACTTGTATCTTATTGGGTTAGTTGATTTCTTATTTGGTGAGGCTTGTAACAATAAGTGGATTTGACTTCTCTGGGAGCCTTGTGCAACCGTTAGAGTTAATTGTTAGCTTAGGCACTTGAGTTAGTTCCTTTTATTATAGAATTGTAATCATAAAACTTACTCTGTTGAAAATAGTGGAATTGTTTGTTAAATCCTACACAGCTTTGGTCGTAATTGTTACTCCCTTAAGCAAGAAGGCTTTTAGTTGTGTGTTCTTTAAGTTACTGTTGCTACTCACCTTTACAAGAAGGCACTAGTACTTTTTTTATTTAGACGACTAATTTTATTGAGACATTATTGTTAACACACCTACAAATTTCAAACTCATCCAAACTATTTATGATCTAAATTTTCCTATGCTTGATCTTATCACACCAAATTGGTTAACATAAAAGGTGTATTTTCATAGTCATGTAACTACAAATCCAATAGTACATTACAATTAACTTTGACGAACAAACATAATAATTAAAATAGCAGTCCTAAGGGTGCAAAAACAAACCACCGAAACGACCATTTAAGGTTTTAAGAATTTTCGGAAATTCCAAAAATTAAGTAGTAGAAAAGTAGTTACTAATAAACATTGGATGGGCGTTGTATTATTGACTTGAGATATTGTTATAACTGTGATCCTGTGTGGGGCTGGTATTGGTCTTTTTGAGGATTATTTGCCTTTGTTATATTGTGATGCCTTTGTGGGGGATGGTAATGGTCATGTTAGCATTATTTGCTTTTTATTATTATTGTGATTCCTGAGTGTGGGCTTGAATTGTTATTATTGATATCATATGTGACTCTCTACTACCGTATTTCCATGTGATGTCTTACATCATGATCGATTAAGATTTGAAAAAACTTGAGGAAACAAGATTTTGAGAACTAGAATCCTCATGTGATTCTATATCCTTTTTAAAGTTTCCCTTGAGTTTGATATTCTCCTGGTTGTACTATGTGACACGAACATTCTTCCAACAAAATTTTGTTTAAAAATGATATTGAAAATAACAGAGAAATAATAGTCTTTGTTGATATCATGTATAGCTAATCATAGGGAAGTTATTTTTCTTGTAAATACTCATGTTTAGTGCTTAAGGACGGCTAAGTTTAATGAAAATATCACATTTATCTGAAAGCCATAATCATTAATCATACAAGTGTAGTCAGTCAATACTCTAATATAGCTTCTGAATGGATTAACTAAGTATCAAACCTTCCCTCAATGACAACTTAAAGTAGGTACAGATCTGTAATTTTATCATAGCAAACTTAACCTTAAAAACCAAATAAACTTGATAAAACCAAAGTGTTATACTAGGAACTTTTAACTGGATCAAATATGATGTATCTAAATCCAGAATGATAAATTCAATGAACTAAAACAATTGGAGTTGTATATGCCATCCGAATTAATTAACACAAGTCTGTAAATATAAATAGTTCCCAAGACTAACGAGTAGTTTCTAAGAATAGTTGACACACCTAATTTCTAAGGTCATAATAGTACCTACCATAACCCACCAATAGGTGATCCAACCTATAAGTCTGAAGAGTGAGTAATAGTCTGTCAAGAAAAAAGAAGAAAGCAGCAAAAATTGAGTCCAATAAAGAGGCTAATATAGAGAAGTAATCCTTAAGGCCTAGTGAAGTTAGTACAGGAGCTCCTACCAAAACAGGAGTACAAGGAAAGCATAATATGTATATATATATATATATATATATATATATATATACACAAACACTAAACTATCTCCAAAATGCAAAATAAAGATCAGTACAGCAACTAAGGGAGAGCAGGAATAACTCTGGATGTTAGAACCTCACCCCAAATCTCTGGTACATGGCAACTCCACATGATACATATGTCAGCGGTGAGAACTCATATCATGATCAATAGGGTGCATAAGTGCAGTTTGAATACCAAATATGAGTAACTTATTAGGCATCAATTGAGTAAGATCCTAAGATAATGTAGCTATAAAAATATGTAAAGCAAGAATATAAACTACATGTAACTAATTATGAAATAAACATGACAATGCCAGTTAAGATCTAAGGGGAACTATAGTGAGGGAACTATCTTAACATCAAAAAGATCATAAATTATAAGGGAGCTAGCTCTATCATAATCAAGGTCTCTAGTCGAAATATACATAATCATAATATAATCTAACAATGATAAATTTATCCTAATAATGAGAATAGGAATAAAAAATGTATCAACAACCTGGTATCCAATTTATAACTATCTTACCACGAACTATAAAGTAATAACCAAACAATAATGTAATGGGTTAACTCGAACAACCAATAACCTAACCACCCTCATAAGAGCAGAAGGCATAAGCAAATACTCAAGAAACAACAACCATAACTTGTGCATATACAAGACCCCATAAGACCAATAGATACAAGCATAAAAAAATTATACTAGTGATAAGCAATTCATATGAATAAATAAAGTCATGAAAAGAAATAGATTATGTAATATAAATGAATTACAATATTCAACACAGCGTAAACACCTCCACTAGCTCTGTTGCTCACAAAGGTAGGACCTACGGAGACTATCCATCTCCGGTACTATGACTCCTCAAATGAAGGATCCCGTAGGTGACTCAAGATATTTATATACAATGCTTGCCCCCAAAACAACACTTTCATAATCCATATCTACAACAGTAGCAATAACAAGAACCAAGTTCGAATTGGAACTAGTGGCTAGTAAAATGAGGTTAGATGATCCATCACATTAGGATAACTATAGTCGAATTTGAACTGACACAAATGGGTAATAACAAGGGGCCTGATGATCCATTTACAACCACTAAAATTCTAAGACAAGAACCATACACAACATTCAAAAATCCCAAGCATTTACCATACCCAAACACTAGAATTCCCAAATTTCAACTATAAATAGATGCTAGATGAACCAAAACTCATAAGCATGACATAACTAATGGTATCCAGGGGTCCTAAGCCCATCACCAACCATTTATCATAAAATTCAGTTTTAGAAGATCAGATCCTTTAAGGCTAGGTGGGCACCAATGATTAGATTAAGAGGTACGGTCAAAGATCAGTTAATGTCTTCCCCAATGATACAAAAAGATAATTATGAATCCAATCATGTCTAAGACGATCAATACCCAAGGTAATTGCCTAAGAAAGTATCCGTAAGCCTACTAAGCCTTAAGGAGTGTCCTTCAACATATTCTACTTATGGGTCACCACTTGACTCTAATAACCTAACCTTAGGCAGACACATACTTGAACCTAGCATAAGGTTTCTCAATCCCATCCCAAATTACTAAAAATGCCTAAGACTAGTCCTAAATATGGACCATATAAAAAGTTAATAGAAGATAGACCTAAATTCTTCCAAAAAGGGGCCTTAACTGGCTAAAATAAGTATGACAAAATGGATAATATATGCATGCTATCACTAGTATCCAAACAAAGATAATGTTAGTGCCTACGCATCTATATATTAAGATATGAATCCTTTAAATCATAGAAGACAAACTTGGTCTCCATGGTTTCGTAACCAGGGTGTCGAGCCTAATAATGTAATATACAGAACAATAAGAGTATACTAGTATATGTAGAAAGTCAGAAGCAAGATCAACGAGAGGCATCATTCTACCAGGTGAATTTAACCAAAAAATGTCATCAAAATAGATAACTACGATCCTAACTCCTACACTAAGGGGTCATTTGGTGTGAGGCATAAGGGATAAATAGTCCTAGAATAAAATAAAGAAATATTTTTATCCCTTATTTGTGTAAGGTATTAGATAATATCAAGATTATTTATCCCACCATGTACACCATAGTGATGGGATAGGTTATCCCATATATATGGTGGGATAACTAATCCCCAAATAACTAATCTAGGGATAAATTATCTTGTGATAACTCTTTCCCAACCAAATGACCCCTAAGGATAACTGGAATCAACCTAAGGTCAAGAAAGGTATATAAGTGATCCTAATACAATCCAACAACTTAGGCAGGCATTCTAAACTAAGGCTCAAGCTGCTATTTTATACTAAAGTTTCCCAAGGAAGGATAAGTCGATACATAAAGATAAGGTAATAAAACCTACCCTATGACTCATACCACATGCAATCAATAAGAAACACAATCTCATAGAGATGTATACCAAAACCTACCCCATAGACAAATAAGAGTCTCAAATAATGCACTAACTACTCGTTTTTACTCCATGATCCCTGAATGATGTTGTATTATAAAATTCATAATCTATACATTAATACAGTTAGAATGAGACCCATATTGAAATATAAAATCTTGGACCCAAAATTAGGTCAAAAATTAGCCCATGAGGCCCATTAATGGAATTCCAAAATTGAATCCAACATATCTCCTCGAAGGACAAGGAAGCTTTCTCAAAATTTAAGAACAAATAAAGTCTCAATTAGGGCTCAATTCATACCCAAGAGCTAAAGAAAATAAAAGGGAAAATCAAGAATTTAATGAAGAATTAGGGAAGAACTTATGAAATAACGATGAGAAAAGGTTACCTTAATATCTCCAATCCAAACCTTGCATTAGTCAAAAGCTATCTCACTTTATTCAAGATACCACAAGTAAAAAATTGAGGTTTTAGGATTAGAATAATGACTAGAAATAAGGGGAAAGAACTATTTAACAACCAGCGATGGTGAATAAAGCAGTCAAATGGCCGCTAAAGCGGCAAAATGGTCGCTAAATAAACTATGCCTCGATTGACATCCACCACTAAAGCAATCATTTAGACTTTAAAGTGGTTGCACAAGAAACTTTGAGACCATCCAAGTTGCTAAGTCTCAATGAACTCTAGTTGGGTGATCATGTTCATTTGGAATCTTGTGCACACTTAATAAAATGCTACACTACAAAATTAGGCATTTTAGACTTAACTAAACCATTGAAATTTCCATCCGAGTTCATTTTGATAAAAGAGGGCCCCACACCCACTATTCCATATTTTTCCTAAAATCTACCTAATAGGAAAAAATGATTCCAAAAACCTCGACACATGGACCAAAGGTTCCCTTGGCCTAGAATCCATGTTTTAGAGCTAATGACACAATTAAAATTTTCATCTGAGGGTGTTTACGAGAAGTTTTGATCCTACAAGGGTCAAATTTTAACATGTATACCTTTTGAAATACTTTGAAATTTTCATCTCATGTCCCACAAAATTATACATAATTGAATAAGCTTTGCAATAATATAAATTTCTCCATAATACGATACCCGAACGAAAAGATATGACCATTTTAGTCAGAAATAGTAAGTGATAGTGCCCAAGCGCACACACAAGTAAACGTGGTCTTATCAAGTAGTGAAGTGGCTTCAAGGAAGCCCAAGTATTGATCTCTCAGGGACTTGTATTTTCCACCTATCTAATTCTAGTTTAACCAATTAAGGAGAGAAGCAAATAGAGTTTTAAAGTTGTAAATTAAAACTAAACTAAGCTTATGAAAAAAAAGTAATGACTTAGGACAATCTATGGATAGTAGCCTAGGGATAAGGCTTACGAACAATCATACTACGTCATTGCACTTCATTCATTAAATTGCTTATCTTGGTTGTTGATTCGTAGGGTTAATTGCATGATTAGGGTTTCCCAACCTCTACTCCTTTACCTAAGTTCAATCTTACAACTACATCATTGAGCGGGGATGTAATGATTCACTTAAGTTCAATACAAATATCATCCTGCATATGAATCAAGTAAAGTATCTAAGTACATCCTGTCCTAGATACTAATTCAAATTTCTTATTTTATAAAGAAACAAGAATCATACTTTGTTTATTCCCTTGTTCTATCTCCCTAATCTCTCTCCTAAGTTCACAAGATTGAAAATTGATGTATTCTAAGGGACATGAATCCTTAAAATAGTTTAAATAAGAATAAACAAACAACCAATGATGATAATCAAATCAACAAACTTAATTCAAAATGAAAGTAGTCATGATCTTGGCCTTAACCCCAAAAAAAGAGTTTTAGCCTTTAATGGATATATTCATCATCCAATCCCTTGGATTTATGATATAAACCATGAAATAAACTAAATTAAAGAGATATAAACCCTAAAAACAAGTTGTGGTAGCCTCCTCAATCTTCCAAGACGTTCAAAAGTGATTAAAAATATTTACAAAGTGTATTTATAACTTTGGGGTAAGCCTACATAATGTAGGACAAGGATTCAGCATTTTTGGAGGGTTTGGAGTGGGGCATGCATCGCACGCTTATTATACGGTGCTGCTGGAATTGTTATTCAGAATTTTTACTAAGTCAAGGGAGCACCAAAATGCGCGTGTGTCGCATACTAATTAATGTTAGGAGCTACACGCACCTATTGGTTGATATTTAGGGCCTCTTATGAATCCATTTAAGTTTTGAACAGCTCCATTGGCCAATACTACAAGCTACATGTGCCCAAGACATTCCAGGGGTCCAAAAGTGTGTATTTCTACATATTGTGCCTTCGTTGAGCCATTCCGAGCCTTTTTGAGTTGTTTCCACTTGATTTGAAGCTTGTATATCCTTAACATATCATAATAATATATTAATAAATCATCATATATTATTAAACACAATAATTTAGATCTCAAAACAACACAACATCCAACACGACGAAATACAAACAAGAGCTAAGCATGGGCAAATTTCACTTTGATCTTTAACTCATTGTTTTGACCTTTAGCTTGATCCAATTGACCCTTGAGCATTATGAATAAGTTGTTTCACATATAAATACATAATAAAAACCTTATTAACTCACTAAAATACACTATAACCCATCACAATATACTATAAAAACACCTAGCTCAAGCTAGTTACACTAGTTTTCTCGGTTGAACTCTAAATGCTCAAATTGAATCAAAACGTGTTTCAAATACACTCTTAACATTATAAGCACATGATTTAAAACTTTAATACACATTTATCTCATTATCCACCATTATAGCATAGAATCATCCTCAAAATAGTGCCAAAAATTTGACAGCACCCAAGCGCATACGCAAGTGTACATGGTCTACCAAGTAATATAGTGTCCTTCAAGAAAGCCGAATATCGATCCCACAAAGACTTGATTTAAAAAATATTAAATTTTAGTTCGTATTTTAGATTAACTTAGTGCAAAAGTAACCAAAAAGAGAGTTTTGAAATTGTAAATTAAAAACAAAGTAAACAATGTAAAAATTAAAATCTTAGAACAATCAATGGATTAAAACCCAAGGTTAAAGTATTTTGAACAATGATACTATGTTATTGAATTTCATTCGCTAATTTTATTATCATCATTGGTTGTTTGTTTATTCTTGTTTTAACTATTTTAAGGATTCATGGACCTTATAATACATCAATTGTCAACTTTGTGAACTCGGGAGAGGGAATTGGGAGATAGAACAAGGGAATAAACAAAGTATGGTTCTTGTTTCTTTATAAAATAAGAAATTTGAATTAGTATCTAAGACAGGAATGTATTTAGATGCCTTACTTGATTCATATGTAGGATAATATTTGTAAAAGACTTAAGCGAATCATTACATCCCCGCTCAATGATGTAGTTTTAAGGTTGAACTTAACTGATCTACATTTTATAAACTCTTATGCTATTTTAAGCTGGATTTTCTATAGTATAAGCATATAAGTATTCAAGGAGTAGTATTTAGCATCGAGAAAGGAATGTAGATGAGCGTATTCTAAATTTCTAGAAACTATGAGCCACCGTAGGTTAAGATTTTTTCCTAATATGGATGAAGTTTAGTGATCACTTAAGTTAAGGTTCTATTCCAATGGAAAAGGTAGAACAACTCTCCCCAAGGTGGGTAAGACGCTAGACTCATGGTAGGTCACATAGTTTATGTAGGTTAGAAGAACCTCCTAAAAGAAAGAATAAAAAGTAAAGCTTTTAGAAACTAAGTGTTATGGATTACAAAGTTTATTCTTATGCTTCATTACTCAAGTTTATGATCTTGCAGTCTTGTTTTATTCAAGTTCAAGATGAGTAATTTACACTTAGCATGTATCATTCAAAGTTTATGAATATTCAGTTATTATCTTACTTATGCATTCACCCCCATATACTCAGTACATTCCAAAAGTGCTGACCCACATATACATGTGTGTGGTTACATTATTTCATAATGTAGGTACCTGTTATAGCCCATACATCATAATTAGACAGTTCACAATTTCCAACCAACAAGTGATAAGTCACAGGTAATGTAGGTAACTCTTGATTCAAGGACTAAATTTTATTTTTATTCACTCGTATTGATTTAAGATGGCTGGGGGTCATGTCCTGAGTACCTATAGTCAATACTAGTTGAGGCTTCATAGATGTTTATTCAAAGTTGATGTATTTACTTTCAGTTTTATTTTTTATAACCAAAGTGTAAATATTTTAAACAGCTTAGTATCAAATATATTTATCAAAGACATCTCTTGTACTTATTTCTTTTAGATTTATGTAACATATTTAGTTTCTCATTAGTTATGCAAGTATCATGGGTTATCTTAGGATCACTTATGATTCTAAAAACTGTGTGATGTTCAGAAGGTGGTCTTGGGTCATTACAAAATTGGTATCAAAGAACAAAGTTCAAGTTTCCTAGGGTGTCTATAAGTTTGTGTCTAGTAGAGTCTTACAGAATGGTACGGAGATGTCTGAAGTTTTCTTTGATAGGCTATAAGGCATTTAGAAAAGATGTCCCTTCTTTTATATCTTAGATTATGTTGTAGAGATGTTCTCTAAGAAACTTATGCAGATTCTTATACTACTTTATTCATGCCAACTCTTCCTTATTTTTGAGGTAATAGAAAAAGTTAAGCTTAAATTCCGACCGACAGGGTTTTCTCGAGTAGTCCGCACAAAAAGTTATGGGATTACACACAGGCTTAAAAGTATCGTATATATGCCTTTATGTTCCAAAGTTTGAAAGATTTCTTTAGTGTTCATAAAAATCATGCAATTAGCCATAGCCAGATATAACCTCAGATCCCTTCTCAGAATCTTATGATACCATGTGACGTAGAGTTAGAAGTAAAAAACCCAGAAGTTTAGCAGTAGTAGTGTTGGGAAAGTGTTATCTGAATTTAGTAGACTATGTATCCATGGGGCTAGTTGTATGAAAGATAATATAGTAGGCTTGAAACAATGTATGCAAGAATTTAACTTTATTAATTCAAAGTTAAGTATGATGGTGTGGTTATGATCTAGAGGTGAACCAAAGTTGATATGGGATTGTATTATTTCCTAGTTTTAATGCGTGTGTGCTTAGGTAGTACCCTTAAATTGATAAGTGTGAATGAGGCTAGTTATGTAGTATATGATGTTCTTACCAGCTACATTATGGGTTATAGGTTATTGATGTCACGGATTTTGGTATAGCCAAAATTTTCATGGTTTAGGAAAAAATATAAGTTTAGAGGTGTGATATTAGTAGGCTATGAAAGAAAAGGAGCAGACTATGTATTTAGTAAGGCAAGTATGTTGTCGAGAAGGGTAAAAGTATGTGATAATGATTGTTAAAGCTAAAGAAAGTTAAGGATAGTATATATGTTAAGAGGGTGTTCACGAATTAATTTAGTATATTTTATTAAAATTTTTGGAATATCAATGTTAAGTGTTAGAATCTAATCTTGAATCTTAGAGGATAGAGCTAATAGAAAGAAGAGTTTGAAATTCTAGATGGTGTTAACTCAGGGTATGGTGATACTCTGGAACATTCTAAGTTACTAAGTGTTTGAGCTGTTGTATGATGACTATTGAGACTATAGAAAGATAAGAGTTATAACTAAGAAGGAAGTATTAGTAGTGGGTTTTACACTGTAAGATATAGTCTTTTAGGGTGAGACTACTATTGATGTGTATTGTTATACACTGCACCCTGGAGTAAAGTGGTTATAGCTCAATTTTGTAATACCCCATACGTTTCTAAGTCCAGCTCATCCCTTAGTACTTTCTTAAGACACTTATAACCTTAAAATAAGACTAAGTGTTAAGGGACTTAGTCACTTTTGACTCCCTTTAACTTCGAGGATTTTTAAGTTGACCTTCCGGGCTCCAATACGATGGTTTTTGAGTTGATTCATAATCAGGGGTGTAAGTATCATGTCTCGGGTAAGTTTCAAATTTTTCGGATAAGGTTTGGACTATGTTTAAATTTTCCAGGTAGCAACTCACCGCGATGAGACCGCGTTGTAGTGAATATAGCGGTAAAGGAGCCATCGCATCGCGGTGAAGGGAAAATCAGCAATGGTCAGTTTCTAGTGACTCACCATGATTGCACCGCATCACAATGAGTATAGAGATGAGGGAATCACCGCGTCGCGATGAAGCCTTAATCGGCATTCCAGTTATGAAATTTTAATTCAAAAGGGTAGTTTCGGCTTTTCCCCTTCACTTTAACACAGGATTAAGGTCCCAAAACAGCATCTTTGCCTCATAATTCACATTCTACACAAAATTAAAAGCAATTCCTCACAAGAACAAACCCTAGCCCCTTCAAATTCAAGTTAAATTCTCAAGAAATCCACCAAGAACCTTCACAAATTCTTCGATTAAGGTATGTTAGATGTTCATTCATGGTCCCTTTTCACCCATGGAGTTCAAGAACCCAGTTTTCAAGTTTAAAAGTATGATCTTTACATATTCTATGAATTATGTCCATGAACTTTTTCATCAAATTTAGAATTTATATCATGCTTAAATGTGTTTTAGTTGGAATTTACTTTTGACATGTTTGAAGGATGGTATTTGCATGTGAAACCCTTAAGCCGTGATTTTTAATATTGAAGATATGTTAACATCCCATTAATTAAACTATTCTCATGCTTAAGCCGATGAATTTCAAGTGTTTGATGAAATTCCTTAATGAGTAACTTTTGAATATTGACTACTTATTATGCTTTTAAAGCTTTGGCATATTTTTATGGTTAATGTTATCGAGTCCTGGGAGTTATGAATACCCAAAAACTTAGTTGTTTACTTAGTTTAAATACTTTTAGAAGGGTTTTAAATATATTAGAGTATTCTCAGTTCAGTCAGTGCATCATATCAGTAAGCTCAATTCAGTCTAGTAATTATAGTCAGTTCTGTTGGGAGTAGGATTTAGCACCGAGCGAACCCAGGGATGGGGGCTCACCTGCCAATTGAGGGTGTGACCTTTAGTATCAGTCCCCAGAACTATGTAGCCAGTGTAGGTTGAGATGTTAACCTTCTAGTTGAGGGTTGACACATATCTCATTAGGGCCCTGCCAGTCGAGGGTGACCCTTAGTTCTTCAGGACAACACTTTAGTGGATCTAACTGACTATAATTTCTGAAAAGCCTCTAAGACTGACTGGCTGAGAGTTGATAGGATAATCCCCCAACTAAATCTACTGACTACTAAAATAAAGACATAAAATAAGATAGTATGTCCTTGGGTGATGAGGAATCACCACTGCTACTATACTGCTGAGAATTTGAGGGACTAAGTGCGCTCCGAGAATTGAGCGTCAGCACCTATGAGATGAGACATCATAGCGTAAAATAAAGGTATCCAATTAGTACTTTGAATGTACTGGTATGTTAAATGAGGTAGGCTTACATGCAAAGTTTCATGAATAGGAGTAATGATCTATCTGAATATATATGTAAAACATAGAATACTTAATAAAGAATATGAAATCTGTAGATACTGAACATGCATGAAAATCTAAAGACATTGAGGATACATGACCAAGCATATGACATAAACTGAGTAAAATTTGTAAACTAAAATACTAAAATAACTGAAATCTGTACGCTTTGGTCAAGCAATACTAAGACTACAGAACTGAACTGGAACTATGACTGAAACTATGTTTGAGACTGTGGGAGGTATCATCTAACTGATATTCCCTAATTTGAGCTAATCGGGGTCCAACCTATATAACCTCAGTTGGAAGGGCATTAATACCATGCCACGGTTACCAACACTAGCTGTGTGGATCCACTAAACTGACATCATGTCCAAAGGACTAAGGGTGTCAAGCCTGAACTGACGGGTGACCCCTGTGAGATAGTCAAGCCTAATCTGACGGATGACTACTTATATCCTACATTGGCTATGGGACTGCTACTAATGACTCTGTCTATCTGATGGGGAATCCGTCATCCTTACACTCGCTCGATGCTAAATCCTACTCCCAACTGAATGACACATAAATGCTAGACTATTCTGAGTTTAACTAATTGTTCTGATAATGCTCATGATATAATCTGAAGTTATTTTGAAGACCATTCTGCAAAGTATTGTGACTGGACTATATAAGAAGTTATGGTTTTTGGGTATTCAATACCCCTAGGACTCAAAAAAATAGTATAAACATGACACTAAATCTTGGGGGATATAACATGAAGGGTTTCATAAAACATTTACTCTTGTAGCATTTTATCAAACGCTTGTAGTTCATGATTTAAAATAATCATAAAAATACTAAAGGACTGTCATAATTGACATGAAATTAACATAGAAAATAATAATTCATGGTTTAATTCAGTAAACGACAACACCAAAACATGAAGAACCGAAGAACGACATTAATTTCATGGAATCATGGTATAAAATCATAGTTCATGGAGATTAATGGATGAACTCATGCTTTAAAATCAAATAACTTAAAAAGATCACAACTTTGAAATTAAAATGGGATACTTGGACTCCATGGATGAACATCTAACATACTTGAAATGATGAATTTGGAAGGATTGATGGAGAGTTCTTGAGGAATTGCCTTAAATTTGAGAGCTAGGATTTCTTGTTCATGAAAAAAGGGTTCTTTAATTTTGAAGAAGAATTGAATACTAATGACTACTTGGGGTGTTTAGGGGTTAAATTTTGTGTTTTAGGTTAATTAGGGCCATGGAAAAAGACCCAATCACCCTTGGACGAATATAAAAACAAAATTTGAAAACTGAAAAACCCAATTTTTGGTCTTGACATGAGCAACACTATAGCGCCAAACCACTGGAAAATGAATAAATGGGACCTGGACAAATGTCACGATATGGTAACATCGCGGTAAATCTTTGGATGCCATTTTGTCCATCTACGTGATGTGCCATGATTCCGAAGTCATACTGGAAATTGACAAACAGGAATTTGGCCTACTCCGCAATGCGCCATGATTGCAGAGTCACACTGGAAATTGAAAATTATCATTTGGGCTGCCTATGCGATGCATAGAGGGTTAAAATGATGATGGTTTTCTACTGAAACTTAAAATCGCCATAACGTCTTACCCGGTTATCGGATTTGGGTGAATTTTATACCGTTGGAAAGATAAATGAATTTCCTACATAATGGCAGGCTCTAAACTTAAAAATAATGAGAATTTCATAAATTTCATATACAAATACTAATGCACTAGGACTTAGATTATGCTAGGGAAATATGAGGTGTTACAATATCTCCCCCTTGGGATCATTCATCCCCAAATCAAACTGGTTAAGCTGAGGGACTGATGGACTGAGCTTACATACTAAATATACATGTATGATGCATGAAATGCATGACTAAATTGATTCATAAATGCACGACTGACATGAACATGATGTTCAACTAAAACTGAGCATGATAGAGAAAAATCTTAGGAAGATTTGGTACCATATATTGAATTTGGATTTGCGGAGAAAAAATGAGGGTACTTGGTCCGCATATCTACTTCTGCTTCCCAAGTGCCTCCCTCAATGAGTTGATTTTTCCAAAGAACTTTGACTAGTGGAACTTCTTTGTTCCTTAGTCTATGAACTTTATGAACTTGATGATCAAGAATTTCGACTGGAACTTCCTCAAAGGAAAGACTGTTCTGAATATCTATACTTTATAAGGGAACAACTGCAACTGTATCACCAATACACTTTTTCAATAATGAGACATGGAACACTAGGTGTACTAAGGCTAAGTCTGAAGGCAACTCTAGCTCATAAGCTACCTTTCCAAAACGATTAGGAATTTTGAAGGGACCAAAATATCGGGGACTGAGTTTACCTCTCTTACCAAATCTCTTTACTCCCTTTATGGGAGAGATTTACAAGAACACAAGATCACCGACCTCAAACTCAAGATCCTTTCTTCTCACATCTACATATGATTTTTGTCGGCTCTAGGCAGCCATAAGTCTTTCTCTGATCAACTGAGCTTTTTCCAAAGTATCAAACACTAAATCAGGCCCTACTACTGCAGCCTTACCTACTTCAAACCAATCAATTGGAGATCTACATATCCTGCCATAGAGAGCCTCAAATGGAGCCATACGTATAATGGAATGATAGTTGTTATTGTATGCGAATTCAATCAAATCCAAATGGTCATCCCAACTACCTTTTAAATCAACAATGTATGCTCTCAGCATATCCTCAAGAGTCTGAATGGTCCTTTTTTCTTGACTATCTATCTGGGGGTGGAAGGATGTACTGAGGTGCACTTGGGTACCAAGACCTATTTGAAATGCTTTTAAATAATGAGAGGTAAACTGGGCACCTCTATCTGAGATGACAGATAAGGTAACATCGTGCAACCTAACCAACTATATGAGAAATAGATTGGCATAGTCCTCAGCTGAGTAAGAGGTATGGACTGGCAAAAAGTGACGACGACGGGTTATGAGGTATACTGACGACGGGTATGAGGTAAACCTATCGGTGATAACCCAAATAGAGTTATACTGACGACGGGTATGAGGTAAACCTATTACAAAGTCTATGTTCACTTCCTCCCATTTCCACATGGGAATACTAAACTCCTGCATGGACCCATTTGGCTTTTGATGCTCAATCTTAACTTGCTGGCATGTAGAGAACTTAGCTACAAACTCTACAATATCTCTCTTCATCCCACTCCACCAATAGATCTCCTCAAATCATGGTACATCTTAGTGGCCCCTGGATGAATGGAGTAACGTGCACCATGCGCTTCTATAAGAGTTCATTGCCTCAACTCATCTAACCAGGCACAATCTACCTTGACAATGCAAAACACCATCGTCCCCTTGGGAGAAAACCTCTATTTTCTAATCTCTGACTGAATCTTTCAACTTAAATAGATTGGGATCTCTATCCTACTTTTCCTTAACCTCGAAAACTAGAGATGACTCTAATCTACTCTGCACCCATACACTACCTTTGCTGAATCGAGTAAATGGACACCTAGTTGGGCAAGCTGATGGACTTCCTGAGCTAACTTCTTCTTACCATCCTCAACATGAGCTATACTACCCATAGATATTCTACTGAGAGCATCATCCACTACATTGGCCTTTCCCAGATGATACAAAATGTTCATGTCATAATCCTTCAATAACTCTAACCATTTTTTGTAACGCAAATTCAAATCTTTCTAAGAGAACACATACTGAAGGATTTTGTGATCTGTGAACACATCTACATGCACCTCATACAAGTAATGCCTCCAAATTTTTAAGGTGAATACTACTATTGCTAGCTCAAGATCATGAGTCGGATAATTCTTCTCATGAGGCTTAAGCTGTCTGGAGGCGTAGGCTATGACCTTACCTCTCTGCATGAGAACACAACCCAAACCTACTTTGGATGTATCACAGTACATAACAAAACCATCTGAACCATCTAGTAGAGTAAGAACTGGGGCTGAGGTCAATCAAGTCTTCAACTCCTAAAAACTCCTCTTGCATGAATCTGACCACTGAAACTTAACTTTCTTCTGAGTTAATATGGACATGGCTGATGCAATATAATAAAACCCTTTAACAAATCGATGGTAATATCCAGCTAAACCCAAAAAAGCTCCTGATATCTGATGAAAGATGGGTTTAGGCCAGTTTCTCACCATTTCAGTCTTTTGAAGATCTACTCTAACGTCATCTCCAAAAATAATATGACCAAGAAATGCTACTGATCGTAGCTAAAATTCAAACTTTTTGAATTTAGTGAACAACTGATGGGTTCTAAGAGTCTGAAGAACTACTCTGAGGTGGTATGCATACTCATTTTCGCTACTAGAATAGAAAAGAATGTCATCAATAAAGACTATGATGAATATGTCCAAGTATTGCTTGAACAATCAATTCATCAAGTCCATGAAGGTTACTAGGGCATTTTTGATACTAAAGGACATGACTAGAAATTCAAAGTGACCATACCGAGTTCGGAAAGCTATTTTTGGAATATCACATTCTCTGAATCTAAGCTAATGATAGCCTGGTCTGAGGTCTCTCATAGAAAAGTAACTGGTACCCTATAGTTGGTCGAACAATTCATCGATTCTAGGAAGTGGGTATTTATTATTGACTGTGAGCTTGTCCAACTGATGGTAGTCTTTGCATATTCTGAGAGAACCATCTTTCTAACGCACGAATAAAATAGGTGTACCCCACGAAGAGATGTTGGTTCTGATGAATCCCTTCTATAGGAGACCCTTTAACTATTCTTTTAGTTCTTTGAGTTCAGCTAGAGCCATTCTGTATGGAGGAATAGATATAGGCTGAGTATCTAGGAGAAGGTCTATTTCAAAGTCAATTTCCCTTTTGGAAGGAACTCTGGGAAGATCTTCATGAAACACATCTCAGAATTCTTTTATGACTGGAACTAACTCAAGAGCAAAAGTTTTTGAGTTAGAGTCTTTGTCTCGCACAAGATGGTAAATGCACCCCTTTTATATCATCTTTCTGGCTCTAAGGTACTAAATCAACTGAACCCTAAGAATTGTAATACTACCCCTCCATTCAATGACTAGTTCATTTAGAAACTAAAAATAAACAATTTTATTTCTATAATCAATGGAGGTATAGCACGAGTGGAGCCAATCCATACTGAGAATGACATCAAATCCATCATCTCTAACTCCACGAGATCAACTCATGTAACTTTTTGAGATATTGTGACCGGATAGTTCTTGTATACCTGTCTGGCTACTGAAAAGGGCTCTGCTAGAGTTTCAGGACTGACTCTGAAACTGAAAGCTATATATGGAGTTACAAAGGAAAGAGAAGCTCCAGGGTCTAGTAAAGCATAAATATGTAAGTGAAAGACCTAAAACATACCAGTAAATACATCAGGAGAATTTTCCTGATCTTGGCAGTACTGAAGAGCATATAATCTATTCGGACACTGACTACTGGTAATACTGAAAGCGGTACCCTGCTGAGTTGGGCGGTTGAATAGAACTGATGACTGATGGGACTGTCCTTGTTGGCGCACATCCCTACCTTTTTAGCAACTACCCGACACTCTCAAATATAATGGCTTGGCTTGGCACACTCAAAGCACATATCACTACCCACTCTACACTCACCCTGATAGTGTTTGCCATACTTCTGACATAAATGATTGGTACGAGCACTACTAATACTAACCTGGGACTTAGAGCCTGGCGCCCTATCCCTATTATTATTTCTAAATTTGGGTACTGAGGCACTGGTTAAAGAAGGTACTGGGGATGAAAACATTTGATAAAACTGATAACGGTTACCACCTTCTAACTTTGGCTGATTAAAATTAAAACTAACCATCCTAGCTCTCTTGTTTTCTTTCTCCCTCTCCTTAATATTTTACTCCTCTATCTATTAAGCATGGACTATCAGCCTAGACAAGTTCATCTCACTAATAAACATTATGGTCGTACACTCCTTGACCATACTATCTGACACACCAGACATAAATTTACTCATCTTAGATCTACTATCACCCACCACATAAGGAGCATATCTAGCTAACTGAGTGAACTTGAGAGAATACTCCCTCACACTCACGCTGCCTTGTCTCAAATTAATAAACTCCAACACTTTGGCCTCTTTCAACTCTAATGGAAAGAATCTATCCAAGAAAGTCATGGAAAATTCTTCAAATTCTATAGGCCCTGCATTAACATCTCTATCAACTTTCCACTGCTTAAACCAAGTATGGGCTATATCTTGCAATTGATAAGCAGCCAACTCGGCACTCTACCTAAGAGTCACCCCTATAGCATCCGTGACCTTCTGAACCATGTCTAATAATTCTTGTAGATCTTTTTCAGACATGGATCCCATAAAAAAGGAGAATTCATCCGGGTGAAATCCAAAATTCTGGTTGCAGTAGTATTGGCCACTGGGTTGGCTGGAACAACAGTTGGCCATTCATTCTGTATGGCTATAGATTTCACTAAAGTAGTGAACATAGCCCTGAATTCTATGTGAGAGGCATACTCATCCAAAGGATCTGCCTGGATGGACTAAGGCACTGGCTTAGTTCTTATTCTATTTTTATTCCTCTTGGGAGGCATGTTCTATAAATGGAAAGAGAAAATGGATTAGACAAAGAATATAAATTAATCTCATTCTCACTCACACGACATGAATACTGAAAGAAGGGAAACTTTTTCCTAAACGCCATGTAGCCTCTCGTCCATAAGTGGCGCGCTACACACCCATGCACAAGATTCTACCCGACGTGGCTTTCAGACTTCCTTGTACACTTTAAAACCTTAGGCTTTGATACCAAGTTTGTAACGACCCGAGACTTCCCCTAGTTGTTACATGGTGCTTACGGTCCCGAGAGACTGTAAGATAACCCATGAGCTGGTACCTACTATAAGCACTAAATAATATAATCATGAATGCAGAAGAATAACTAAAGTTCCATAAGGTTTTAAATATCTAAATTCAAACTAAAATATAAATCTAGGAAAACGACTTTCTGAATATGATAAATTATTGATAAAATAGATAGCTAACTGACTATAATGTCTGAAAAGCCTCTAAGAGTGACTGACTAAGAGTTGATGGGACAAGCCCCCAACTAACTCTACTGACTACTTAAATAAAGACATGAAATAAGATAGTCTATCCTTGGGTGATGAGGACTCACCACTACTACTGTACTGCTGAGAAACTGGGGGACTAAGTGCGATCCGGGAACTGAGCGTCAACACCTATGATATGAGACATCATAGCACAAAAGAAAGGTATGTGATCAGTACTATGAATGTACTGGTATGCTAAATTAGATAGGCTAACATGCAGATTTTCATGAATAGGAGTAATGATCTATCTGAATATATATGTAAAAAATGGAATACTGAAATAAGAACATGAAATTTGTATATACTAAACATGCATGAAAATCTGTAGACACTAAGGCTTCATGACCAAGCGTATGACATGAACTGAGTAAAATCTGCAAACTAAAATACTAGAATAACTTAATTCTGTACTCTTTGGTCGAGCAATAATAAGACTAAAGAACTAAATTGGAACTATGACTGAAACTATATCTGAGACTGTGGGAGGTATCATCTAACCGATATTCCCCAATTTAAGCTAATCAAGGCCCAACATGTAACCCCAGTTGGAAGGGTATTAATACTATGCCACGGGTACTAATGCTGGATGTGTGGATTCACTAAACTGACATCATGCCCAAAGGACTAACAATGTCAATCCTGAACTGTCGGGTGAATCCTGTAAGATAGTGAAGCCTAATCTGATTAGTGACTACTCATATCCTATGTTGGATACGTAGTTCTGGAGTATAGGGATTACTACTAACAACTCTGCCTATTTGATGGGGAATCCTCCATCCCTACACTCACTCGATGCAAAATCTTGCTCCCAACTAAATGACACCTAAACGCTAGACTATTTTGAGTTTAACAGACTGTTTTGATAATGCTTATGATATAATCTGAAGTTATTCTGAAGATCATTCTACAAAGTACTGTGACTAGACTAAATAAGCAGCTATAGTTTTTGGGTATTCAATACCCCCAAGAATCAAAACAATAGTAAAAACATGACACTAAATCTTGGGGGACATAACATGAAGGTTTTCATACAACATTTACTCTTGTAGGCATTTTATCACACGTTTGTAGTTCATGATTTAAAATAATCATAAAAATACTAAAGGATTGGCACAATTGACATGAAATTAACATACAAAAAAATAATTCATAGTTTAATTCAGTAAACGACAAAACCAAAATATGAAGAACCGAAGAACGACATTAATTTCATGGAATCATGGTATAAAATCATAGTTCATGGAGATTAATGGATGAAATCATGCTTTAAAATCAAATAACTTAAAAATATTACAACTTTCCAACTAAAATGGGATACTTGGACTCCATGGATGAAATGGATCCATGGATGAACATCTAACATACCTGGAATGATGAATTTGGAAGGATTGATGGATAGTTCTTGAGGAATTGCCTGGAATTTGAGAGCTAGGATTTCTTATTATTGAAAAATGGGATCTTTAATTTTGAAGAATAATTGAATATTGATGACTACTTGGGGTGTTTAGGGGTTAAATTTTGTGTTTTAGATTAATTAGGGTTGTGGAAAAAGACCCAATCACCCTTGGACGAATTTAAAAACAGAAGCCTAAATCTAAAAACCCTAGTTTTGGACTTGGTAAGACACGCCACTATCATTCCAACCCATTGGAAAATAGAAAATTGGGACGAGGACAAACGTCACAACGCGGTGACATCGTGGTAAAGCTTTGGATGCCATTTTGGCCACCTACGCGATAAGCCATGATCATAGAGTCACATTGGAAATTGACAAATGGGAATTTAGCCTGCTTTGCGATACATCATAATTGTGGAGTCACACTGGAAATTGACAATTATCATTTCGGCTACCTACGCAACATGTAGAGGGTTAAAATGACCATGTCTTGCGACTGAAACTTAAAATTGTCATAACTTCTTACCCGGTTATCGGATTTGGGTGAATTTTATACCGTTGGAAAGCTAATTGAATTTCCTAATGAGCATTTCAAAAATTTCATACATGAATACTAAAGTACTGGGACTTAGATTATGCTAGCAAAATACAAGGTGTTACATCCTATACCCTTAAAATACCATAAAAGTAACCCCGTGGAGAGGTAAAATGGTCAAATTACATAAAAATGAAAATTTCATAAAAAAATACCAAAAATTGAGTCATAATATAGATGTATGTTCTTAATGATTTTCTAATATTATAAGATACTAAAGATGGAAGAGCGTTAGTGCATGTGGAGGTCAGGTTTATATTTTATGACCGAATAAAAAAATAGTAGGTTTAGTACAAGAAGTTAAACAACCTCAAATAAAAGATGTTATAAGGGGAGGCAAAAGAGTCTATTCTGGATGATGAGGGAGCATTAAGGATTTTGGGGAACTTATGCATACCCCAGGTAGGCAATTTAATTTCGACTATTTTGGCATATGCTCATAAATCTAAGTACTCTATATTTTGGGTTCTAATAAGATGTATAGGGACTTAAGAAGACATTATTGGTGTCGAAGAATGGCGTCAGTTAGGATTGAGACCTTTAGTGAAAGTCCCTAACTTCCAGAACTACGATGTCACCATAGGTTATAAGGGGCCACCTACAAGTTTATGACTGACGACCTATTCTTTTGGGACATTATTTTAGTTGATCCATGCCAGCTAGTGTTGGTCCCTTGACAAGGTACTATTACCCTTCAAACTACCCTGATTTGCTCAAATTGGGGAATTTTGGTTATTTTTAGCTCCCACGGTCCTTAGATTACATTCAACTTATGTTTCAGTTCAGACATGCATGACCTAGTATTTTGTTATTCAGATATTCAATTTTTCACAGTATATGTATATATTTGGTCTTGCATTCAACTTATTATGTTTCATGTATTCATGTTTAGATTAAATATTTAATTTCAATCTCACATACTAAGTATATTGAAAGTACTGATCATATAATTTCTTGTTCTATATTGTCTCATAATATAGGTTCGGACTCTTATTACCCACATCACACCTAGTTTGTAACTGTACCATAATCAGCAACAGTTTTGGTCAGTCCTTATTTTTTGGGGGACTAGTTATTAGTATTTATTTTAGCATTATTTTTCCTTAGTTTTAGTCGATTAGTTGAGTCGGGGGTCTATCAAAAATAGCCTCTCTTCTTCTTCGGAGGTAGCAGTATGGACTGCGTACATCTCACCCTCCCCAGACCCCCTTTGTGGGAATACACTGGTTTTATTATAATTATTGTTATTTAGTCGGTTAGAGTTAATTTGGGGGCTTGTCCCAATAACTCATTATGATTTAGAGGCTTTCAGATAGTTGTTTAGATTTTCAATATGTTGGGTTGTCAGATAGTTTTATTTTCAATTTTTGGTTGATATCCAATATATCCCTATTTTATTTCTATTAGTTATTTCATTTTATCTTTCACTAAGGATTTTTTTTTGCCTTTTTAGTATTCTTAGAGTTAAGCAAGACCATAGTTTTCTTGGGATCACTTGTGACTCTAAGATCCATGTTACAACTTGGGGATAGTCTTAGGTTGTGATAAACTTAGTATCAGAGCAGCAGGTTTAAAGTGAAACACCCTGGGTTTTGACCCTTAGAAGATTTCCTGAGTTTTGAACTCTCTGGACATCATACAACCAGGGCTACTTGTCATATTTTGGCATATAGTTTATGAGGGTCTTAGTCATACCATAAATAGTATGATGGGGAAAGGTTTCTATCCAAGGTATGAGTAGACAACATACAGGTCATATGTTAAGATACGGGTCATATAGAGCTAACTTATGGGTTAATCAATGTATAATATTCTATCTAGGGTACATGTTGTAATGTACTTCATGTACCTTAGGGTATAATTTATCCTTCTATGGTCATATAATAGTTAATGTAGGGGTGTAAAGTGTAATACCCCAATCATTTCTTAAGCTTAAATCCGACTTTTGAATGGATATGTATGACTTCCAAAGTTACTGATGTTTAAACCATTTTTTATTTCTCTAATTTCCACTTTTTGTCATGTAAATCATTGAATAATCTTTCCATCGATACCAATTTCATCAAAATCTGACATCGAATGAGTGAGTTATGGTCGTTTTACTCAATAGTATCTGATCGCCCAGGTTTGACGGTCGACCTGGTGGACCGTCAGGTCCCTGGTGGACCTTCAAGTTACCCATCAAAACAAGGCAGTAGCTCTCTTTTTAGGATGTTGTGTGACGGTCAAAGTGGTGGACCATCACAAAGTTGACAGACCGTCAAGGTGTCCATCAGATGGAGGCAGAATATCCCATTCCTGAGCCCCGAGTAATGGATGATATGGTGGACCAGCAGTCCCTCTAATGGACCATCACTATAAGGCAGAACATTCCAGTTTTGACACTCGAGTGACGGACGACCTAGTGGACTATCAACTAATCTGACGGACCATCAGATCGGCCGTTACAAGCCCCGATCTATAATTTTCAACTTTTCTTCAAAAGGGCATCTTGGTCACTTCTGCTCCTTGTGGACTTATATATAAATATATATATCTATGTAGAGAACAGAAGATAATTTCTCTCCATTTTCCTCCAAATTTCTTTCAAGAATTCTCTATAAACCTAGGGTTTCTTCCAAACCCAAAAATCAAATCATCTCCAAGAAATTCAAGAAATTTCCCATAAATTTCTTCAAGTTGTTCAAGAACTAAGTTCTTCAGGTCGAAGGCAAAAAGGTCTTGGTCTAAAAGTGTGAGAAAGAAGTTTCAAGAAAGTTTCTACATCTTCAAAATCAAAATCTAAGCTATGTGGGGCTTGAACAAGAACACTCCTTTCGTTCTTATGCCTAAAGATTTAATTTTTACTATTGATCTACATGATCTTTGCAAGTGGGGTTACACCAAAATTTCCTTAGTTATGATTTATGAGATTTGAGTTGAATAAGTTTTATATTTATGATTATTTCACCATCATGTTTCTTAAATTTAGAAATTATTCTATGAGTTGTATATTGTCATTACGTATTGATGATTTCTAAGCGATTTAAGAAAAGTGTCATGAGGTATGCCTTTCCATGAGAAATTTTACTATTGAATATATATCTATATTTGAGATTGAAAGTCGAGAATGAGTCCTATGATGTTTTCTTGAAGCTTTTGATATTTGAAAATGATTCGAAAAGCAAATGTACTTGATGTTGAGAAAGATTGTTTTGATTTTGAGTTGAGTTAGGAATCCACAGTTGTTCATGATTTACAGATGAGATATATATATTTATGTTTTAGTCTTTAAAATAGACCCATAAGTTAATAATGATTGAGGTGGATTTCCTAACGCGTTCTGAGCTGAGTCTAGGAGGAGTATTTAGCACCGAGTGGGAAATTTGGTATTTCCCTAAAAATATGTGCCACTGTAGGATTAATGTTGATAATTGTGAGCCAAAGGCCGAGTATGGGATTGTGATAATGAGATTGAGGTTGTACTCCCTGGCAAGAGTACGACACCCCCACCAATGTGGGGTTTTCTCCTTAGGAGGGCAAAATGTTGGACTCCATGAGGCTCACATGGTGTAGTTATGTTGGTTATAAGAAACTCCCACGTTCATAATGATATAAGTCTCTTGAGTTATCGAGTCACTCTGAGTCACGAGTTCAAGAGTTTGAGTTGAGTTAAATGATTTATAAGATTTATGAAACATGTGTCATTACTGATGACTTATGGAAATAATGTTTCAGATAATTCAAGCGAAGATAGTTATTATTATCAGTATGCATGATTTCTCATACATTTATGATATTATTTAAAATATTGTATCCACCCCCACATACTCAGTACATTCCCAAGTATTGACCCTCATACTCTTTTGTATTTTATATTTCCTCATGATATAGGTTCAGGTGCTCAGTCACAACGGTGACAGTGATATTTGAGTACCTTCCTCTACACTTCTTTAGTTGGTGAGTCCTCATGATTCGAGGACCTATATTTCCAATTTTGTCTTATCAATAGATGGTTATTTATTTTTAGTTCAGTATAAGTCAGTTGGGGATCTGTCCCAATGACTCATCAGACTTGTATAGTATAGGCTTTGTCAGGCTAGAATACCAGTATGTACAGAACTTCAGTAGTTTGATTGTATAGAGCACTATTACTTCGTATCGCAGTATGTTCATGACATGGTTATTCCTCTTTATCTTAGCATAATTTGCGTTTTAGTGAGTTCTGAAAGTGATGATAGACTTAGAGGGTTAGCTTGGGGTCACCTGTGACCTTAAGCACCGTATGACATCTCGGGATGGGTTCTAGGGGAGTTACATCACTCTTGGAACATTATTTACCCTAATATTCTAATCTAAAAGACTTAGAAACTCTCTCAAAATCTCTCAAGGGTTTTGTGTTAAGCAAAAGCTATGGTTTCCTTCAAGGTGGTCAATTAAGGCTCATAGAGGTGATTTTTTCTCATTTTCTTCTCAATATAATTTTTTCTCATATTCTTCTCAATCTAAGGTGAGATATTTATCCCTCATTGTTAGTCCTAACTAAAAGCATATTTTATGAATTGTTTTCATGGCATGAATGTTGTATGGTTTAGGGTTTTCAAATATATATTAGGGTTTTAGTTATAAATTCTTGGTTATAGTTTCCCTTGTTTTAAATACGTATTTACATGTTTTAATGGTGGTTTAGACATTTGGTTGCATGGGAATGGTTAATTTGTACTTGGTTTTGGCTTTAGAAACACTATTCCCTAATGTGTTTGATAAAATGCCTATGAGAATGCTTTTACTAAATTGTTGGACTTTTATTAAACTATTGCATGGTATAACTTGGTAATGGAACCCTAAATGGTCCAAATGGTTTATAATAGTCAAATGGTAAGATCTTAGTGGTCATGATTGGTTTAATTAAAAGCCTTGTGGGGTATAAGGGAATCTCCCAAGCAAGCTAAGTAACGATCATTCTTGTGGGGTACATGGGTATCCCCCAAGCTAACATAATAATGTATGGGTACATAAGAATCCCTTCTTCTAAAATTGGATGGCTAAGTACATTGCTTGCAAGCTATAGTAGATATGACGAAACACTACTTATAGCCTCGGTTAATAATAAATGGAATGGTGATCTTGGTTATGTGGTAATGGTTTTAATTAGGCAATAATGGCGGGGTTTGATAGGTAATCATAAAGGTGTGAGTCCAATGGACGGACACTAGAAAATCATATTTACCAATATTAAGAGTGGTCATGATGATCATATGGGGTATATAGGAATCCCATAAGTGACAATTGTATATATGTAACATGGAAAGTGAAGGGAATTTGGTAATCCCCTACTACTATGGTATCTTCGATTCATGCAGCTACACGCATCGGGGCTCGTTTAGAGGGTTACAGTGGACCCATATAGCCCATGGGTGGTTCTAAGATGGTTAAGCTACACATACTCAGGTTAATAGTTTTAAATACATGTTAAACCCAGTTCTCATTTCCCAACATAATTTTATATATATATATATATATGGTTGTGAAAGCATATGGTTGGTTTACTTGGTTTTAAAAGTTGGCATTATTTTATCCTTATCCTGAGTACTTTCTAGCATTCAGCTGTTAACCCATCTTTGGGCGGCTGTATCACCATGTGATGTAGGAATCATTCATTCTACTCTTCTTGCTTAGTGATCGAATTTGGGATCAACTATAGGATTGAAATAGTGATCTTCCATACTTCAAAAGATTCTATTTCATATCATGGATGTCTTTACATACTTTAATTATTTTATGGATATTAGATTTAGATATGGTTAGGGGCATATCCCAATTGGATATTTTTTTCTTTTAGATAGAGGCTTTATAGAACTACTATGGATTAGAATGGGAAGTGTCGGTATTAGTGTCGACCTTAGTATTGGCATTGGTATTGGGGGTCAATACTGTTAAGTGAACTTATGATATTTCTATCCTTTTATGCTTTGTTATAAATAGGAACTTTGTTATTATATTTGTTTAGTTATGGTTGTTGGTTGGTATTAGATCGTTGGACTTCCTGGGGTTAGTCATGATTATAGTCGTATCCCAGAGTCTGGAATCATAGTAAATACTATCTTATTATACGTTCAAAATTCATCTGACTTAGGGTATGTATATTTAGAGGTTAGGTTGGGTAATGGGGATGGTACCCAGTCCTGGTTGGACTTAGAATGCTCATTACAATAAGGCCCTGGTTTGGGTCACGTCAAGTTGGTATCAATACTTTAGGTTCATGGTCAATTGGGAGTTCAGGAATTTAGGAAATTTTTCTCTTCTTTGAGCTCTATTTTCAAGCTTGGAGTCTAAGGTCTTGGATTCATCTGATTTCTCTTTGCTTGTGTTTCAGATCATGCCTTGATGATCTGAAGCTCTTGAAAACTTCTCTATCCCAACTAGGGACATTGTTGATGGGACACGTTCTACTCAGAGGATCGATATTAGTTTAGGGGTCCAATCCCTAATTATTTAAGAGTTTTATCAATTTCTTCTAGTCCTCCTCAAGCTGACGTGATGAGTGCAAAGTTTCGTCAGTCGGTTCATATGATTACTCAATTAGTTTCTTCTTAAGTTGAGCATGGTGCATCTGTTATTTCATCATCAGAGGGCACAAAGGTTGGCCAGTTCATGAAGATGAGTCCTCCAGCCTTTACTGGTGTTAAGGTAGAGGAGTACCCTCAAGGTTTTCTAGATAAGATAGAAAAGATTTTTAAGATTATGCATACTATGAATGTGTAAGGGGTGGAGTTTGCAACTTATAAGCTCAAAGATATAGCGTACCAATGGTACGAGGAATGGAATAAGGCAAAACATGATATTGAGGAATCATCTTTGTGGAGACTTTTTTTAATCCACTTTTGGACTGTTTCTTTCCTAAGGAGTTGAAGGAAAAAGAAAAAGCAAAGGAGTTTATTAATCTAATATAGGGAAAGATGATGGTCAACGAGTATGCCTTGAAATTCCACCTGTTGCCTAGGTATGCTCCAGAATTAGTGTCTGATATAATGTCTAGGATGAGAAAGTTTGCTTCAGGACTGTCTCAAGATTTGATCATTAAAAGCAAGAATGCATCGCTAATTAAGGACATGGATATTTCTAGGTTGGTTGTTCATATGCAATAGGTGGAAGAGAAAAGAAGAAAATAGAATGAGATAGGTGAAAGGTAGGGTAAGATTTCAAGTTCTCTGACCAAGGTGGTCGTCAATAGCAAAGTGGTCGGGATGGTGGTAAGTGACCAAAGAAGATATGGGGGAGTTTAAGTTCTTTCTCCATAACTAGTAATCCCTACCAAAAGCAGTCGGGTGATAGTCATCAGTAGGGTAGTGATAATTTTAGGGCATAGGGTGCCTAATCTCAGGCTAGTGGGGCTCAGTCTACCTTATTATGTCCTCCTTATAGGTTCTATGGTTGGTTGCGTTGGGGCTTCTATGATAAGGGGGGGGACATATGCTTCAAATATGGTTAGCCAGACCATATGCTTAGAAATTATCCAACTAGTAAGGTTGCTTCGAGAGAGAATAAGGTTCTGATTGCCTCTTTATCTGCTCCTGCACCAAATGATGCTCCTCCTGCATCTATTTCTGCTTCTGGTACAGGTAGAGGTCAGAATCAATTATGTGCTATTACTACCCGACAGGGGTTTGAAGCATCACCTGATATTATGACTAGTACATTACAACTCTTTTCTTGGGATGTTTATTATTTACTTGATCCAAGGTCAACTCTCTCTTATGTGACCTCATTTATGGATATGTACTTTGGTTTTGACCCTAAGGTTATTTCGGGTCCTTTTTCTATTTCTATCAGGGTAGGAGAATTTGTGATTGCTAAGAGAGTCTATAGGGGGGTCTCTGTTAGTAATAAAGAGACTTTGATGGATTTTTTTGAATTAGATATGGTGGATTTTGATGTTATCCTGGGTATGGATTAGTTATATTTGTTCTACATACCCTTAGATTATCTGACCCGTATGGTTGTCTTTAGGTTCCTTGGTGAGCCGATTATTAAATTTGAGGGTGGTTATCTCGCTTCTAAAGGGAGGTTTATATCTTAAGGCTTAGAGGTTAATTTCTAAATGGTGTCTTTATCATTTGGTTAGGGTTAAAGATTCTAACTTGGAAGGTCCTTCTTTGCATTTAGTATTGGTAGTGAATGAGTTTTCTGAGGTCTTTTCGGATGACCTTCTTGGTGTACCTCCAGATAGGGTGATTGAGTTTGGGATTGATTTAATTTCGGACACTCATCTAATATCTATTCATCCTTATAGAATGGTTCCGACTGAGTTGAGTGAACTCAAGGAACAACTTAAGGATCTCTTATATAAGAGTTTTATCTATCCTAGTATGTCCCCATGAGATGCACTGGTGTTATTCGTGCATAAGAAGGATGGCTCCCTTCGGATGTGTATTGACTATTGATAGTTGAATAAGGTGATGGCTAAGAATAAGTATCCACTTCCAAGGATAAATGACTTATTTGATCAGTTGCAAGGTGTCAAATTCTTTTCTAAGATGCATCTTTAGTCTGGGTATCATCAGCTTAATATTAGGGAGGTGGATGTCCCTAAGATGACATTTCATACTCGGTATGGGAACTTTGAGTGTGTCATTTAGTTTGACTAATTCCTTGGTGGCATTTATGGATCTGATGAACAGGGCCTTCCATCAGTTTCTAGATTTTTTTCATTGCATTCATTGATGACATCTTGGTGTATTCTAAGAGTGAGGTAGATTATATGAATTATCTCTATGTGGTGTTACAGACCTTGAAAGAGCAATAGTTGTTTGCTAAATTCTCTAAATGTGAGTTCTGGTTAAACGCTATTACTTTTTTGGGTCATATTATTTATAGTGAGGGTGTCATGGTGGATCCACAAAAGGTGGTGGTGGTTAAGAGGTGGCCTAGACCCATAACTCCAACTAACATTTGGAGCTTCTTGGGTTTGGCTGGGTATTATAGGAGGTTTATGGAAAGTTTCTCGACGATAGCTTCCCCATTGACCAAGTTGACTCAGAAAAAGGTAAAATTATCTTGGTCGGATGCTCGTGAGGGTAGTTTCAAGAAGTTGAAGATAAGATAAATTTGGCTCTGGTTTTGACATTACCGAAAGGCAATGAAGGGTTTTGGTCTATTGTGATGCATCCTGAGTAGGATTTGGCAGTGTTTTAATACAGCATGGTAAGGTGATTGCCTATACTTCTAAGTAGTTGAAAGTGCATGAAAGGAATTATCGAACTCATTATCTGGAATTGCTAGCGGTGGTGTTTGTATTGAAAATATGGTGTCACTATTTGTAAGGAGTGCACATGAATATCTTCTAAGATTATAAGAGTCTAAATATATGTTTAGGCAGAAAGATCTTAACCTCAGGCAGAGGAAATGGCTCGAGCTTCTCAAGGACTATGATATGAGTCTTCACTACCACCCAGGTAAAGCTAATGTGGTTGTTGATTCTCTTTGCATGTTGTCCATAGGGAGTTTGGATCATGTCGATAAGGAGAAGTGGGAGTTGGTGAAGGATTTTCACCATTTGGATAACCTTGGAGTTCATCTTCTAGACTTCGAGGATGGTAGTCTGACGGTATAAGATCTGGTGTGGTTATCTCTTGTTGCAAAGATCAAGGAGAAAAAAGTGCTACATCCTATATTGATGAAAATCAATAGCGATGTCGGTGGACAAAAGGTAATGGTATTTGAGATCAGTGGTGATGGTACCTTGTGGTACCTAGGAAAGTTATGTGTTTCGGATGTTGATGGTTTGCGAGAAAGGGTATTAAATAAGGCACATGGATTGATCTATGTTGTTCATCCCGTTTTGATGAAAATATATCATGATCTCAAGGAGATGTATTGGTGGAATGGTATTAAAAGGCATATGTTTGATTTTGTTGTCGAATGCATTATATGTCAATAGGTGAAAGTTGAGCACATGAGGCATAAAGGCTTGTATTAGGAGATTGAATTGCTAGAATAGAAAAGGGAGGTGATCAATATGGACTTTGTTACCGGTGTGCTCGATCTCGAAACTAATTTGATTTGGTTTGTGTCATCATGGATAGGATGACAAAGTTGGCTTACTTTTTGACAGTGAGGACTAATATTTTGGCTGAGGATTATGCGAGGTTGTATCTTTATGAGATTGTGAAGATATATGGTGTACCTATTTTAATTATCTCTAATTGTGGTAGGTAGTTTTCATCTTACTTTTGGCGATCATTTTAGAAGGGTTGGGTACTAAGGTTACTCTGAGTACTGCTTTTCACCCGCAGATGGATGGACAAGCAGAAAGGACTATTCAGATATTGGAAGATATGTTTCGTGCATATAAGATTGATTATGGTGGTAGTTTGGTTAAGCATCTACCTCTTTTAGATTTTTCTTACAATAATAACTATCATTCTAGCATTGAGATGGCCTCTTTTGAGGCATTGTATTATAAGAGGTGTAAATCTCCTATTGGGTGATTTGAGGTTGGTGAGGCAGATATGTTTCTCCCCAATTTTGTTTATCAGGTGATGGAGAAGGTAAAGGTGATTTGGGATAGGCTTAAGACAGCCAAAAGTCACAAAAAGTCACATGTGTATGTAGATCATAGGAACTTGAAGTTTGAGGTTGGGGATAGGTGTTCTAAAGGTGTCTCCCATGAAGGGAGTAATACGGTTTGGGAAAAAGGGGAAATTCAGTCCCCAGTATATTAGTCCTTATGTGGTTTTGCAAAGTGTTGGAAATGTTGCATATGAATTGGAGTTGCCCTCTAGTTTAAGCTCCATTCATCCGATTTTCCTTGTATCCATGTTGAGAAAGTGTATAAGTGATCCTTCATCGGTTGTTTCTTTGGAAGGTTTGGGTACCTCGAATTCTCTGTCTTATGAAAAGATCCCGGTGGAGATCTTGATCGTCAGGTTCATCGATTGCACACAAAAGATGTTGCTTCAATTAAGGTTCTATGGTGGAACCACAAGGTGGAAGAAGCTACTTGGGATGCAGAAGAGAACATGAAATCCAAGTATCCGCATTTATTTTGTCTCTGGATATTCGTGCTGAAGGTATGTATTCTTAATCATATCTTTGTTTTCTAACATGATTTAAATAGGATTAATTTCCTTTTATCTTTGTTTTCTTAGTTAAAGGTCCGAATGGTTATGTTGGGGTGTAACTCGTGCTTGTACTATCTTGTCCGTCATTCAGGGATGAATGATCCTAGTGAGGCAGACTAAAACACCGTGGGTTTTGACCCTTAGAAGATTTCTTGAGTTTTGAACTATCTTGACATCATACGACTAGGGGCACTAGTCGTATATTGGGTCACTTTTAGGAGGATCTTAGTCGTACCTCAAAAAGTGTGCTGGATAGGTTTATGTCCAAAGTACAAGTGGACAACATACAGGTTGTACGTTAGGGTACGGGTCTTATGGAGCTAATCCATATGTTAATCAGTGTGTCCTTGATCATATTCTATCTAGGATACAGGTTGTAGGGAACTTCTCGTACCTTAGAGTACGATTTGGCCTTGTATGATCATATATTGTTTAGTATGGGGATCTAAAAGGAGGCCTAGGGTATGAGTAAGGGTACCACTCATACCCTGTGGTACGAACGGTATGGTAGCGTCGTAACCTCCTATGGGAAATTTATGCAGTTTAAGTTACGGGTAACCTAGACATTTCCCCTCTTACCGCTTAAGTCCCCATGACTTATATCACTCTTGGAATATCATTTACCCTAATATTCTAATCTAAAACACTTAGAAACTCTCTCAAAATCTCACAAGGCTTTTGTGTTAAGCAAAAGCTAGGGTTTCCTTCAAGGTGGTCAATTGAGGCTCATAGGGGTGATTTTTTCTCATCTTCTTCTCAATATAAGGTAAGATACTTCCCCCTCATTGTTAGTCCTAACTAAAAGCATGTTTTATGAATTGTTTTCATGGCATGAATGTTGTATGGTTTTGGGGTTTCAAATATATATTAGGGGTTATGGTTATAAATGCTTGGTTATAGTTTTCCCATATTTTAATTATTGATTTACATGTTTTAATGGTGGTTTGGACAATTGGTTGCATGGGAATAGTTAATTGGTACTTGGTTTTGGCTTTGGAAAAACTATGCCCCCAATGTGTTTGATAAAATGTCTATGAGAATGCTTTTACTAAATTATTGGACTTTCATTGAACTATTGCATGGTATAACATTGTAATGGAACCCTACATGGTGTTAATAGTCTAAATGGTTTGGAATGGTCAAATAGTAAGGTCTTAGTGGTCATGGTTGGTTTAATTGAAAGTCTTGTGGGGTACAAGGGAATCCCCCAAGCAAGCTATGTAATTATCACACTTGCAGGGTATATGGGAATCCCCCAAGCTAACTTAATAATGTAATCTATGGGTGCATGGGAATCCCTTCTTCTTAAAAAGGATGGCTATGGACATCGCTTGAAGCTATAGTCGGCATGACGATACCACTACTTACAACCTTGGTTAATAATAAATGGAATGGTGGTCTTGGTTATATAGTAATGGTTATAATTAGGCATTAATGGCAGGGTGTGATAGTTAATTATGAAGGTGTAAGTCCAATGGACGAACACTGGAAACAAATATTTTCTGACATAAGGATTCATCATGATGACCATATGGGATACATAGCAATCCCCTATTTTACAATTGTATATATGTATCATAGAGAGCGAAGGGTACTTGGGAATCCCCTACTCTTATGGTATCTTCGGTTTGTGAGACTACACGTATTAGGGCCCGTTTAGGGGGTTACACTGGACCCATATAGACCATGGGTGGTTCTAGGATGGTTAAGCTATACATATCCAGGTTAATGGTTTTAAATACATGTTAAACTCGGTTCCCTTTACCCAGCATGGTTATATATATATATATATATATATATATATATATATATATATATATATATATATATATATATATATATATATATATTTATATATATATATAACATATATATATATAAACATATATATATGGTTGTGAATGCATATAGTTGGTTTACTTAGTTTTAAAGGTTGGAATTATTTTATCCTTATCCCGAGTACTTACTAGAATTCACCCACTAACCCATCTTCGGGAAGCTGTATCCCCACGCGATGCAAAAACCAACCATTATACTCCTCCTGCTTAGTGATCAGATTTCGGATCAGCTATTGGATTGAAGTGGTGAGCTTCTATACTTCGGAATGCTCCATTTCATATCATGGATATCTTTACATACTTTAGTTATTTTATGAATATTGGTTTTGGCTATGGTTGGGGGCATGTACCGACTGGATATTGTTTTTCTTTTGGATAAAAGGTTTGTGGAAATATCTCATGAGATTATTTTATTCCATTTCTATATAAAATAATTATGACCACCATTTATACTAAAATAATGAAATAAAATGATTTTAAAACTAAATAATATCTATTACTAAATATAAAATGAAATAACTCCATATAATATTCTAAAATTATTTTCTTTGACTACTTAGCCAGTTGGTAGTCGTGGACAGTGTTATGCTATACCAGCCAGACCTGAGGCTGAGGCTTCTGATGTTGTGATTACAGGTATCTTTCTCGTTTGTTTTGGACCTGTATCTATATTACTTGATATTGGATCGAATTTCTCTTATGTGTGTGTATTTTGCTTCAGGTTTTGATTCTTTTAGTGATCCTCTTGCCATGCCTATTCATGTATCTACCTCGGTAGGTGATTCTTTAGTGGTGGATCGGGTTTACCGATCTTGTGTTATGACTTTTGTCGGGCATGAGACTTTGGTAGATTTGCTTGTATTAGATATGGTCAATTTTGATATTATTTTAGGAATGGATTGGTTTGATCCTTATCATATTGTCTTAGATTGTTTCCCTAAGAATGTGACTTTAGCATTGGCTGGTGTACTAAGGAAAGCTTGGAAGGGTGTTGTAAGACCCCGTAAGATACTTAAGCTTAATTCAGTCCTTTAAGCTTGTCAAGGAGGGCACAGACTTAGAAAATTCTAGCTAGGTGCCCAGACATAGCTTAATTTTGGCCTTCAAAAGTTGGAAAATTCATTTCGCCACCTTAACGTCCATTAATGGTCTATATTCTTGTTAATTCATGATCAGGAAGGTCAATAGATGTTCCTGGACAAGTTTTGGATTTTTCAGAACTCGTTTCAAGAAAGTTTGGAAGACCAAAATAGTGGACCAATGCGATCTTGGTGCGCCACATCGCCAACCGCATTGGTCACCAGTTGTGCAGACTGCCAGAGCCAAAATAATTGAGGCTCAATGCGTTTATGGAGCACCGCGTTGAGTATAGCATTGAAACCCTCTACATGCCGCATCGCCCATAGCATCAGTGATCAGTTATTTAGTCATTAAAAGTCTGCATTTTTAAGGGAAAAGGGATAATTCTCTCACCCCCTATATAAGTCAAAAACACATGATTGAGCCCCAGTTACACCAAAATATAGCCACTTCCCTCAAAATTTTCTCAAGAACACATTAGGGTTTTCGATTGGAGATTCAAGTACAAGAAAATTTCTCCGTGAATCATCAAGAATATTTATTCTAAGGTATGCATAGTGTTCATTCATGGACTCCCTTCATCCATGAAGCCCATGAATCAAGTTTTAAATAACGAATTGTGATATTCATTCTATGAACTGAATTGTGTTCATGTGTTGTTGTTGTATGAATTCCAAGATGAAACCATTATTATGTCTTTATGAAATTATGCTAATATGTGGACTGAAATCATGAAATTAGGTGGATTTGCGAAGTAACGTTGTATTAAATTTATGCTCATGCCTAGGCCTTAAATCATGCAATCTAAGTGTTTGATAAAATACCTAGGAGAATAGAAATTATTCTTGATAGTTAAACTGTGACCCAAGTTATTAATGTACGTGTTTCCCTATGTTTAAAAGGATTTCCATGAGGATTGTTGTGTAATACAATTGCGTGATGATATAATTATGTAATTAAAATGATGAAGTTAAGACGGGATCATGTGCATTCTAAGATATATACAAGATTATTATAACCATGTGCTTCATGAAATATCCCATACTGTCGTAGTATGAATTGTTGATGTTGGCCATGTATTCAAGAAATCATGCTTTGTCAGTTTCCTTCTATCTTGTCCTGGGGGTACTTGTACCCAAAAAATATAGTTGTGTCCCTATAGCTAGTGTCATGTTTCATGATATCCTCAGTCAAACCATAATCCATAGAACTTAGTCAGTCATGTGACTCAAAAAATCTCAGTAAATTCAGAAATCTCAGTAGTATTCCGTCAGTCAACGGAACCCATGAAATCAGTCTAGTCAAGTTCAGTTAATTATGTACAGTATCTATTCAAATGGGAGTAGGAATTAGCACCGAGCGAATCCAAGGATGGGAACTCACCTATTATATGAGGTTGTGATTCTTAGAAGCAATCCTTGTGTTGCTAAACTACATTGCCAGCGCAGGTTGAGACATCATAGCCTGTTATATGAGGGTAGATAAGGTAGCTTAACCTGTTATATGAGGGTTCCCACTATTCTCACTAGAGTTACCTATTATATGAGGGTCACTCACAGATTGTCCTTACTAGTGGCGCGGTATTGACACCCTTCTAATTGGGGTTATAGATTAGACCCAACTCAGCTATATTGAGATTATTTGGGGCATGTCAGTTAGATAACTACTTCCCACAATTTTAGTTACACAATCAGGACTGTCAAATATAGTCATACAGTTTCAGTAAAAAACTTAAATAGTTCTTTAGAATTTAGGATTGTCAGATACAGTCAACTCAGAACAGTACGAAACTCAACTAGTTCCATCAAAAACTAGATTGTTAGATACAGTCGCTCAGTATTAGTTATTTTAGCTATACAACTATCAGTATCTCAAGTTATCAGTACTCAGTCTCAATAGTCATGTCTTCACGATCTCAGCTACAGTTATTACGTATTCATGCATGTATTCTCATATTTATGTTATCCATCTAGTTAGTACAGTTCATGTATGTCAACCCTTTGCATATAGCCTGCCTCACATGCATACCATTACATTCAATCGTACTTACACATTTGCGCTATGGTGTTTTTTTACCATAAGTTCAGAAGCACGAGCTCCAGGACATCAATAGCAGCCAGGTTTAGCAGTGAGTCCTCATCATTCAAGGACGATATTATGAGTTATTTCATTAATTCAGTTTTAGCTTTCAGTAGATGGAGTTAGTTGGGCACATGTCCTATCAACTCCTTATTCAGACAGTTAGAGGTTTTTCAAACTATCATGTTCAGACGATTATTTCAGTTATTTTGGGTATTTCATACCCCATCCAGATGTTATGTTTTTATCAGTTATGTTCAACATTGAACCTTATGGCCTATCAACCTTTATTTCCATATTTTTATACGTATATTATGCTGTGTACAGGTATAGATATCAGTCATGGGTTAGCTTATGGTCCTTCCGGGTCATGGTCACCTTGTAGTGTTTCGGGTATTAGATTTGGGGTATTACAAACTTAGTATCAGAGCCTAAGGTTCAATAGTTTCTAGAAAGTCTAAAAGTCATATCTAGTAGAGTCTTGTACATGGGTGTGTTGCGCGCCACATTTATGTACAAGAGGCTATGAGATATTTTAGGAATAGTTTCCCATCTTTCAGTATTCATGTCATGCCAGTGAGCATAATCTTAAGTTAATCTCTCAGTATGATCTATTTCTACCTTTCTTCTACAGAATATGTCTACAAAAAAAAAAGAAATGGGAATCAGTCAGCCCCTCAGCTCGAAAGCCCTTTGGGCAAACATGTATCTAATGTAGAGCTCAAATTTGCATTCACTACTCTTGCTCAGTCAGTTGCTACTCAGAATAAATGACCAGCTATCATTCCAGCCAACCCAGTGGCTAGTTCAACTTCAACCAGGATTTGGGACTTCACTCGAATGAATCCTCCATCTTTTCTCGGGTCTAAGTCAGATAAGGACCCTCAGGAATTCATCGATCAGGTTCAGAAGATTACAGACATCATGGGGGTTACTTCTAGGGAGAGCGTTGAGCTAGCTGCATATCAATTGCAGGACGTTTCTCACACTTAGTTTAAATAGTGAAAGTCAGAAAAGCCAGATAATGCAGGGCCTATTGAGTGGGAGAAGTTTATCACTGTATTCTTAGATAGATTCTTTCCCCAAGAGCTGAGAGAGGCTAAGGTGTTAGAGTTTATAAACCTCAGGCAGGGTAATATGATGGTGAAGGAGTATTCTTTTAATTTTACTCAATTATCCAGATACATCCCGCATATGGTTGCAGACAGCAGGGCCAAGATGAGTAAGTTTGTTTCAGAGGTGAATAATAGTATGGTTAATGAGTGTAGGTCTGCAATGTTGAATAGTGACATGAATTTATCCAGGCTTATGACTCATGCCCAACAGATAGAAGAGCAAAAGATTAATATAGGGGAGAAGCAGAATAAGAGATAAAAGACAGGTAGTTTCAACTTTGCTCAGCCCAAATTAGAAGGAGGAAACCGTTCTCTGTTTCTTCCTAAGTCATCAGTTCCACCTCCTTCTTCAGCTAGTGCTCCAGCTCTTAAATTCAGAGATGATATCAGAGATATATCGCCAGGGTCTAAGTATCAGGTAAGTGTTAGCAGTGTCCGTACCTATCCTCTTTGCCAGATTTATGGCAAGCACCATCAGGGTATTTACAGAGTTGGTAGAGGTATTTGTTTCAAATATGGCAAGATAGGCCACCGAGTAAGAGACTGTCCTCATTCAGGTCCTCAGGGTCAGCAAAACCGTTCCTCAGCTCAGTTCATTCGCCCAAACCAAAAAGGTGCCACCTCTAGTGCTACTAGTGGGTAGCTTCCAAATCAACTTTATTCTTTCCAGTCCCAATAAGATCAGAAAAATTCTCCTGATATAGTTACTGGTACATTACAGATCTTTTATGTTCATGTTTATGCTTTGTTAGATCCAGGTGCTTTCTTGTCTTTTGTTACTCTCTATATGGCAGTTGATTTTGAAATCAGTTCTGAAATTCTAGTAGAACTATTTTTAGTCGCTACCCCAGTAGGTAAAACCATCATAGCTCACAGGTATACAGGAACTGCCTAGTTATGATATTTCAGAAAGTCACTTCATCAGATTTAGTTAAATTAGAAATGACTGATTTTGATGTCATTCTCGACATGGATTGGCTTCATTCTTGCTATGCCAAATCAATTGCAGAAACAGAATAGTCCTATTCCAGTTTCTGAATAAACCTGTCCTAGAATAGAGGGGTGGTACTTTAGATTTCAGAGGTCAGCTTGTTTCCTACCTTCGGGCACGAAAAATGATATCTAGAGGATGTGAATATCATCTTGTTCATGTTAAGGACTCTAGATTCAAAACTCCCAGTGTTGCATCAGTCCCAGTCGTGAATGCACATTCAAATTTTTTTCCCAAAGATCTTCCAAGAATCCCTCCCAAAAGGAAAATAGACTTCAGTATTGATCTTCTTCCAGATACTCAGCCTATATCTATTTCGCCATACAGAATGGCACCAACCGAACTCAAAAAATTGAAAGAGTAGTTGTAGGATCTCTTGGATAACAGATTTATCAGACACAGCAGATCCCCATGGGGTGCACCAGTTTTATTCGTGCGCAAGAAAGACGGTTCTCTCAGAATGTGCATTGATTACCATCAGCTCAATAATGTCATGGTCAAGAACAAGTATCCTCTTTCCAGAATTGATGATTTATTTGATCAACTTCAGGGTGCCAGCTATTTCTCTAAGATAGACCTCAGATCCAGCTATCATCAGCTCAGAGTTAGAGAATGTTATATTCTGAAGACAGTCTTTCATACTCGATATGGTCACTTTAAATTTCTAGTCATGTCCTTCGGTCTTACAATGGCCCAGCCATTTTCATGGACTTGATGAAATGGGTGTTTAAACAGTACTTGGAACTATTTGTCATAGTCTTTATCGATGATATTTTGGTCTATTCACGCAATGAGCGTGATCATGCAGACCACCTCGGCGTCGTACTTCAAACTCTCAGAGATCATCAGTTATTTGCTAAATTCAGTAAGTACGAGTTTTGGCTAAGGCCAGTAACATTACTTAGTCATATTTTTGCTGGTGATGGCATTAGAGTAGATCCTCAAAAGACCAAAGCGGTAAAAAACTGGCCCAGACCTGTCTCTCCATTAGATATCAAGAGTTTGTTGGATTTGGCTGGCTATTACAGACAGTTCGTTGATGGATTTTCTTCTATTGTGTCCCCTATGTCCAGACTGACTCAGAAGAAAGTCAAGTTTTAGTGGTCAGATCCTTGCGAGAAGAGTTTTCAGGAGTTGAAGACTCGACTCACCTCAACTCCAGTCCTAGCTCTTCTGAATGGTTCAAATGGGTTTGTAGTGTATTATGATGTATCCAGAGTAGGTTTAGGTTGTTTCCTCATATAGCATGATAAGGTCATAGCCTACGTCTCCAGACAGCTTAAACCTCATGAAAAAAATTATGCTACTCATGATCTTGAGTTAGCAGTCATAGTGTTTTTCTTGAAAATTTGGAGGCATTAACTATACGAAGTTCATGTAGACGTATTCACAGATCATAAGCGCCTTTAGTATGTCTTTTCTCATATAGATCTCAATCTTCGTCAGAGAAGGTAGTTAGAGTTCTTGAAAGATTATAACATGAGCATCCTTTATCATCCAGGCAAGGCCAACGTAGTGGCCGACGCTTGGAGTAGACTGTCTATGGGTAGTGTTACTCATGTTAAGGACAGTAGGAAGAAGTTATCTTAGAAGATCCATCAGCTTGCCAAACTAGGCATTTGCTTAGTCGATACAAAGGAGGGTGACATATGGGTTCAGAGTAGTTCAGAATCATCTCTAGTTTCCAAGGTGAAACAAAAACAAGATAGAGATCCTAGTCTAGTCAAGTTGAAAGAATCAGTCAAGGATCAGAAGGTAGAGGTTTTCTCCCAAGGGGGAGATGGTGTTCTACATTATTAGGGTCGTCTGTGTGTTCTAGGTGTAAATGACCTAAGGTAGTGAACTCTTGCAGAAGCGCATAGTGCGCGCTACTCTATTTATCCAGGGGCCACAAAGATATACCACGACTTATAGGAAATCTACTGGTGGAGTGGGATAAAGAGAGATATTGTAGAGTTTGTGGCTAAGTGCTCTACATGTCAGCAGGTAAAGAGAGAGCATCAGAAGCCTAGTGAGTCTATACAGGAGTTCAATATTCCTACTTAGAAGTGGGAAGAAGTGAACATGGACTTCATGACGGGTTTGCCTCATACTCATTATCAGCATGATTCAGTTTGGGTCATTATAGACAGAATAACCAAGTAATCTTATTTCCTTCTAGTCTATACCTCTTATTTGGCCGAGGATTATGCCAAACTCTATATCAGAGAGTTGGTTAGATTGCACGACGTTCCATTATTCGTTATCTCAGATAGAGGTACCTCGTTCACCTCTTATTTCTAGAAAGCATTCCAAAAGGGTCTTGGTACCTAGGTTTATCTATGTACAGCCTTTCATCCTCAGATAGATGGTCAAGCAAAAAGGACCATTCAGACTCTAAAGGATATTCTAAGGGCATGTGCAATTGATTTCAAGGGTATTTGGCATGACCACTTGTCTTTGATTGAGTTTGCATACAACAATAGCTATCATTCCAGTATTAAGATGGCCGCGTTCGAAGCTCTGTATGGTAGAAGATGTAGATCTCCAGTTGGTTGGTTCGAAGTTAGTGAGCTTCAGTTATATGGCCTGACTTAGTATTTGATGCCTTAGAGAAATTCCAGTTGGTCAGAGAAAGACTTTGGGCTGCTCAGAGCTGACAGAAGTCTTATGCAAACGTGCGTAAAAAGGATCTTGAGTTCAAGATCGGTAATTATGTCTATATAAAGATCTCTCCCATAAAGGGAGTGAAAAGATTCAGCAAGAAGGGAAAGCTCAGTCCTTGATATAATGGTCCCTTCAAGATACTAAGTCGTTTTGGCAAGGTAGCTTATAAGCTCGAGTTTCCTTCAGATCTAGCCTCAGTTCATCCAGTTTTCCATGTCTCTTTGCTCAAGAAGTGTATAGGTGACTCGACAGTTGTAGTCCCTATTCAAAGCGTACATGTTTATAACAACCTCTCTTATGAAGAGATTCCAGTCAAAATCCTACACTATCAGACTCGTAGACTGAGGAACAAAGAAGTTCCTCTAGTCAAAGTTCTTTGGCGAAATTAGTCCGTTGAGGGAGCTACTTGGGAAGCAAAAGCAGATATGTGAGCTAAGTATCCTCACCTCTTCCCCGCCAACTCAGGTCTAGCTAAAGGTAACAGTTCTCTTTAAGCTTTTCAGTTTCATGTTCAGACTTTAGTTACAATTTTGGTACTCAGTTCATGCTCAGAATTTCATTATATACTCGGTATTAAATGCCACTACACATTTAGTTATGCATTTATGTATCAGTTTAGTTATATAGTCATGCATCAGATATGCATTCTCATTGTGAGAAACCCAGTTCATTAGAACACTTAGTAATGCATTCACGAATCATTTACACATGCATCAGATATGCATGTTCAGTATGATATATTCAGTTATCAGTCATGTCAGTCATAAAATCATATTCCAGTCGTTCATGCTCAATGTGTATTTCAGTCTATCATTTCTCCGCCCTTAGTCAGTCTCATTCGAGGACGAATATTCTCAAGGGGGAGATATTGTAAGACCCCGTAAAATACTTTAGCTTAATTCTATCCTTTAAGCTTGTTAAGGGGGTCATAGACTTAAAGAATTGTAGCTAGGTTCCAAGACATAGATTAATTTTGGCCTTTAAAAATTGGAAAATTCATTTTGCCACCTTAACGTCCATTAATGGTCTATATTCTTGTTAATTCATGATCAGGAAAGTCAATAGATGTTTTCAGACAAGTTTCAGATTTTTTGAAACTTATTTCAAGCAAGTTTGGAAGTCCAAAATAGTGGACCAATGCGATCTTGATGCATCACATCCCCAATCGCATTGGTCACCAGTTGTGCATACTGCCAGAGCCAAAACAACTGAGTCTCGATGCATTTACGGTTTGCCACGTCAAGTATAGCAACGAAACCCTCGACGTACTGCGTCGCCTATAGCGTCGGTGCCCAGTTACTTGGTCATTAAATGTTTGCATTTTTAAGGGCAAAAGGATAATTCTCCCTCCCCTATATAAGTCAAAAACACGGGATTAAGCCCTATTTATACCAAAATATAGCCACTTCCCTCATGATCTTCTCAAGAACACATTAGGATTTTCATTTGGGGATCCAAGTCCAAAAATATATCTCCCTGAATCATCAAGAATATTCTATCCAAGGTATGCATAGTATTCATTCATGGACTCCTTTCATTCATGAAGCTCAAGAATCAAGTTTTAAATTACGAATTGTGATATTGATTCTATGAACTGAATTATGTTCATGTGTTGTTGTTGTATGAATTCCAAGATGGAACCTTTATTATGTCTTTATGAAATTACGTTAATATGTGGACTGAAATTATGAAATTGGGTGGATTTGCGAAGTAAGTTTGTATTAAATAAACGCTCATGCCTAGGCCTTAAATCATCAATCTAAGTGTTTGATAAAATACCTAGGAGAATAGAAATTATGCTTGGTAGTTAAACTGTAACCCAAGTTATGAATGTACATTTTTTCCTATGTTTAAAATGATTTCCATGACGATTGTTGTGTAATACAATTGCGTGATGATATAATTATGATATTAAAATGATAAAGTTAAGACAGGATCATGTGCATTCTAAGCTATACAAAATATTATGATAACCATGTACTTCATGAAATATCCCCTACTGTCATAGTAAGAATTGTTGATGTTGGCCATGTATCCAAGAAAGTCATGCTTTGTCAGTCTCCTTCTATCTAGTCTTGGGGGTACTTGTACCCAAAAAATATAGTTGTGTACCTAGAGCCAATGTCATGTTTTATGATATCCTCAGTCAAACCATGATCCATAGAACTCAGTCAGTCATGTGACTCATGAAATCGCAGTAAATTCAGAAATCTCAGTAGTATTCCGTCATTCAACGGAACTCCATGAAATCAGTCTAGTCTAATTCATTTAGTTATGTTCAGTGTCTATTCAGATGGGAGTAGGAATTAGCACCGAGTGAACCCAAGGATAGGAACTCACCTGTTATATGAGGGTATGATTCTTAGAAGCAATCCTTGTGTTCCTGAACTACGTAGCCAGCGTAGGTTGAGACATCATATCCTATTATATGAGGGTATATAAGGTGGCTTAAACTGTTATATGAGGGTCACTCGCAGATTATCCTTACCAGTGGTGCTGTATTGACACCCTTCCAATTGAGGTTACAGATTGGACCCCAACTCAGTTATGTTGCGATTATTTGGGTCATGTCGGTTAGATAAATACTTCCCAAAGTTTTAGTTACACGATCAGGACTGTCAGATACAGTCATACAATTTTAGTAAAAGAACTCAGATAGTTCTTCAAAATTCAGGACTGTCAGATACACTTAACTCAGAATAGTTTGGAACTCAGATAGTTCCATCAGAAACTAGACTGTCAGATACAGTCACTCAGTATCAGTTATTTTAGTTATACATCTATCAGTATCTCATGTTATCATCACTCAGGCTTAGTAATCATGTCCTCACGATCTCAGTTATAGTTATTATGTATTCATGCATGCATTCTCACGTTTATTTTATCCATCCAGTTAGTATAGTTCATGCATGTGAAGCCTTTGTATTTAGCCTACCTCACATGCATACCAATACATTCAATCGTACTGACGCATTTGCACTATGGTGTTTTTATACCATATGTTCATAACCACGAGCTCCAGAACATCAGTAGCAGCCCGGTTAAGCAATAAGTCCTTATCATTCGAGGATGACATTATCAGTTATTTCATTAATTTGGTTTTACTTTTCAATATATGGAGTTAGTTGGGGACATGTCCCATCAACTCCTTATTCATACAGTTAGAGGCTTTTCAGACTATCATGTTTAGACAGTTATTTTAGTTTTTTTGGGTATTTCATACCCCATCCAGATGTTATGCTTTTATCAGTAATGTTCAGCATTAAACCTTCGGCCTATATGTTCAGCATTAAACCTTACGGCCTATCAGCCTTTATTTCTGTACTTTTATATGTATATTATGCAGTGTACAGGTACAGATATCAGTCATGGGTTGTCTTGTGGTTCTTCGAGGTCATGGGCACCGTGTAGTGGGAAGACCTGTTTGAAAAATTCCAACAGATTATCTACCTATTGCAACATATGTCTAAATCTATTCGATATTTTTCAATAGATGTGTCGTCTGTTCCAATAGATACATTATCAGTTGTAATATTTGAATCTAGTTTTCGATTTCAATTAATAAGTTCAAATCTAAGAAAAAAATAAAATTCATAGACAAAATAAAATAAATCGAATCCTTAAGAAATTAGCTGAAATAAATCAACGAATAAATGAAATGTAAAAAAATTGCTATGGGTACAAATCTCAACAAATACATCAAAAATTTAAGTATTGAGGCCAAGGTTTCCTAAGTAGGGGCAAGGTTATTACTTTGACAGACTCAAGCTATAAAGATCTACTCAATATGGACAAGTTGTTCTTCATTCGGTGCTATGGTATTCGGATTTGCTCGTTATGGATTTTTATTGTCGCTTACGTACGATTTTGCGCTTTCTGTTCTTCATATTTCTATAAAAAGAGTAGAGTAGCATATTGTCAATACTACTCAGAAGTAGCTTCTACGTCCACCTTGAAAGTCAGAATTGGTCAATGCTAATCACGGAGATACAATAAAACGGAAAAAGATAACTCATCTATTCTAGCAAATCAAATAGGTCTTCCTCCTATTTTAAATTATCCCAAATAGATTATATTTTTGTTAAAACAATGAATCAACTGTTGGGATAAATTTCTACATGAGGAAGATATGTATGATAGTTTCTAACAGATGAACCATTTTTTCCAACATATAACTCATCTATTGCAGCTGATAGGTCATCTGTTGGTACAAATAAAAGTGGTATAAAGAGCTGTTTGATTTGCTAAAACAGATGAGACATATGTCCCAACAGATACTTTATCTAGTGCAACAAGTTAGTCAACTGTTGCAACAGAAGTATATCTCTGTTTGATAATTTTCAGCAGATATGTCATCTGTTGAAACAGAAATATGTCTGTTTGTTAGTTGGAAGACATATATATTTACCTTCTTCAGCTCAGGCTTCTCTCCTTTGGACATTGTACATTGCTCAGTGCAACATACGGACAGAGGAGTTATAATTTTGCTTTTTTGGATGCTTAATAATGTCTTGGGAATCACTTTTCTTCTCCTCTTAGCCTTAATCTCTATGGAGTGAATGGAAATAAAATCCTCTTTGATGGAATAACACCCCTCTTAGATGTCAATACTTTTACAGAAGAAGTTAATGCATTAATAGCATTTATCACTACATCATGTAGCGGGCAGTCTTGATATTTGCATGCAGAACATTTGTTGGGAGAGGCAAAATCTATATAACCAGCATGATCATACTCATAATGGTTTATTTTAAATACTGTAAGAGGAGTATTATTAGCAATAACAACAGCACCACTACCACCACCAACAGCTTCATCACCACTAAGACCATCAACAACAACAAGTCCACCCTCCAAAATTATTTTTATTGTAATGGTTATTGCTCAAAAAAATTCCATTTTTATTTTGTCAATAACCTTAGGGTTTGATAAAGATTGCACAGATCGTAAAGTAAGAAAAAATAGCATTTTCAACTCTCGCTTGGTCGGAACTAGCGACAGATGCACAATCTAACATAAATCATTACATATATTAGAATGATGATTAGATCATTCAAAAAAATTATTAATTAAAACAAAAATTTAATTATAATTATACTTACTGCATCCTTCGGGGGGTTGAAGAGATCAAGAAATTTTGCATTTTTATCTGTTTTGACCGACAACCATCTCAAGATTCTTGGACAGGAACTTCTTCCTGGTAGTTCACTTGTTGTCTCAAATAAGGAATAGCTTCAAAGGCCCAAGCCTATAAAATAACGCCAATAAATCAAAACCATTATTAAATAAAAAAAATGAATGATATCATAATAAAAGAAAGCTATTAAAGTTGACTGTCTTTGGTGCTAACGGAGTCAAAAAAATATTTGAAAGTCATTTTGAAGCTTTCATAATCCCAAGGATAGCTATTAAACGCCTCAAGATCCTTGAAGATCTTTATTAAACCAACGTCTATGTTGTTGTTAACGTCTCTCACCCAAGGAATATTATGTACTAATCAAACCAAGCACAATGACTGTTTTTGCTTCTTTGAAAGCCCTTTACCTTTCAACGTTTTTATCAGATTTTTATTTTTGAAATTTGGACCAACAATGGACACTGGGTCATCATGATCACACTACTTGCCTTTGTCTTTTTTGGGTGTGTAGGGTACTTTTTGGGGGTTAGAATAGGTATAACTTGAGAAAGAGGATAACATTTTAGTCCAATAACTATGGAAAACTCCTGCCAACCAAAACAAACAGGCATACCATAGTAATTTATCCATACCTCATCCATCTTATCTTTGTTTTTATACATAAACCTATGCTTAGGAAGTTCATATACCCTTTTCATTTAGAAATGAGTATTGTTGTCTTCCGGCAAATTAAGATATTTCTCAAAGCAGTTGTCCCTGAAATAAGCATCCAATTTTTGTTCTCAAAGTATTTTTCTGAAGTCCTCAAAATATTTTCCCATGGTTGACTTAATCAAAAAATCACTCGTTAAATCTGTGGCACCATCGCACTGCATTCTCACAGGATAACAATCAATGTTGAAGGTTTTGACCAACTCTTTGGTGAAAGGGATATTAGCATTTTGATCATCTCTTTTGAAACATTCCTCATCCCCGTGTTCATCATATTCTGCTCCTGATTGAGATAACGTTTGTAAAACAAGATCATATAGTAGTGGATGTAGCCTAGCTACTCCACTTGTTTCTTTACTTGGACTTGATTTGATTTCTGTTCTTTTGGGAGTCATATTATCTAAAATTAATAAGAACATAAAAAAATATATTATAGTTGATTAATGCATCATTAAAAAGGATAAAAGTAAATCTAACAAGCAAAATAGTAAAATAACAGTTCCAACAGATCACTTATCTGTTGCATCAGATAGTATATGTATTGTAGCATATAACAAACTTGTTGCAGCGGGTGAGCAATTTATTGCAATAATAAAAATATATCACTTATATTTTGATAAAAATGAATAGTCTATACAGCAGATCACAGATCTGTTGCAACATCATCTGTTGCAATATATGAGTAATCTGTTGAAATAGTTAAATAACCTATAGCAAAGGCTGAGTAATCTATTGTGATAATATAAAACATATCACTTATCTGTTGAGAAAGATGAATGGTCTGTGCAACAGATCACACATCTGTTGCAACATATGAGTGATCTATCAAAATAGTTACCTAACCTGCATCAACGACTAAGTAATTTGTTGTGACAATACAAAATATATCACTCATCTGTTGAAAGAGATGAATGGTATGTGCAAAAAGTCATACATCTGTTGCAACACATGAATGATCTATTGGAACAGTTATCAACGATCAATATTGTTTAGATTTCTTCCAAGATAGGGTCATCTATCGCGGCAGATGAATGATCAGTTAGAAAAATCAAGTGTTGGACGTGTCCTATTAGAAGAGTTGATAGGATTTTATCCAACAAGAAGTTCATATGTTGCATCAGATCATTAATCTGATGGTTCTTTCATTGCATCAGATAGTTAATTAGTTATATCAAATTTTTTATCTGTTGCTTAATCTATTGCAACATATGGTTAATCTATTGCATCATATAGTTAAACTATTGCATCATATGCTAAATCTGTTGCATCAGATGATTAATTTGTTGCATCAAAATTATAATTTGATGTTTCCTCTAGTGTATCAGATGGTTGATCTATTGCATCATTTGACAAATCAGTTGTATCAGATAGTTAATATGTTGCACCAGATGGATAATTTGTTGGAGAAAACAAAAAATAGCAGCACGATTTTGTTCAACAAAAAAATATCAATATCACCATTTTTTCCAAAAACAAGAACAAAACAAATCAACCCAAATCGTTATTTTGTTTTTATAAATATAAAAAACAAAAATCAAAAATCAAACATCCAAAAAAATACAACAAACAACAAAAAATCATAATTCACTTCGAAAAGAGAAAAAAAGAAATACAAAAAATTAGGATTTTATTCAGACCGCATTTCAAATTAAAGCAACAAATATTAAAATTATTAACCAATACTATAAGAGAAGTTAGCGCAAGTTCCTCGTTTTCTTTAAAACTAAAAGGCCATAAAGTTTTACCTATGAAAGAAGAAAAGGAACGATGATGAATTTGAAGCTGCTGTGGCCGGAGTACAAGGTTGTCACATCGATTGAAGGTCGAAGAATTTGAAGCGGTTGTAGCTAGAGAGCAAAGCTGTCATATCGATTGAAGGTTGAAGTTGAAAAGGAACTCGAAGCCTAACTATTTGTCATCGAATATTGAAGTCGTCGAGGATAGAAAGAAGAAATTTGCATAACTGTTTGTTGGGAGAGAGTTGAGAAAAACTGTTGAGAAAAAGGAGAGAGAGACTGGTTGATTTATATTGAAGAGGGGAACTCAAAACCCAATAATTTATTGTTGAAGGTTGAAGTCTCCAAGGATTGAAATGAGAAATTTGCAGAACTGTTGGTTGGGAGAGAGTTGAGAAAAGCTGTTGAGAAAGAAGAAAGAGACTGGTTGATTTGAATTGAAGAGGGCTGTGGGTTGGGTTTATTTTTATTTTTGAAAAGATTAGAAAGTTTTGAAAATATTAATCAAGTCCACAATTAACTTAATCAAGTTTTCTAATGATATTTGACCCTTTAAGTTGATCAATGTCACTAATCCTTCATTCAAGACTTAAAAGACACCTTTCCTTCAATTTTCTCTATTAACTTGTGCATCTTGCAACCCACAACCCCACACCCCATAGCATCATGCTAAAAAGTAAAAAAAATTCTCTATTCAGTATTTCACCTTTTGCTTTCTATCATACTCCCAAACTATAAATTTACACAATAACATATCATTGCTCAGCAGACACACACAAAGCAAATACTCACTCTCTTCTCTTTTTCACACATAAAATAAGTAGGGGGGAAGAAATTGGCAATGAGATGGCTGGCAACTTTTGCAATGGTAATTTTGGCTCTTGGAGAGATTGGGGTGGAAAAAGCAACAGTGATTTGCAGCCCATTGCAACTAAGACCTTGTGCAAATGCAATAACTACATCTACTAGGACTTTCCTATGTGACAATATGAAGGATCTTAAGACTCCAGAAGAAGATGGAATTAACTTAACTAGCAGCCCATATAAGTTTGAAATTCAAAATAGTCATATTTTATTTTGATAACCGCATTATAACCGCTTTCATGGCTTGTTTACTTTTACTAATGAAATTAATAGTTTGAGTAATTATAGAATATTTTTTAATTCAAATCACATTTTATTAAGGATCAGGATAGATAAAAATCTAATTTTACCTATATCCCTTTAAATAGGGTTGTATGCATCTCTCTAATTTATTCATTTATTAGACACATATAATATATACTAGTTTAGGTGTCGCACCTCGTGCGTGTACCTCACTTTAATATGTTCACACTAAATATGATATTTGTTTAAATAGTAAAAATAAATACAAGAATTAAATTCAACATCTTTTGAACACGTGAAGATGGATAATTTATTTAATTAGTTATATAGTATTTGTAAGTATATAAGATATAAGTAAAGTAGGTGAATACATTGACAATTTCTTAAATTACTGTTGGTGTCTTCAGTAAGCCGACGATTAGTGCTTGATAATCCATAAAATTGTTCAATTTGATTTGGTTCCATCATAGACAATAAAGAACAATCTAATACCAAAAATAAATAAATCTCATTTGTAGATGTCATTGAATTGTTGTAGAAGGATTTTCAATTTATAGAAGTCCAAATATTTTTCCTTCAAGAAAGAAATTATCTAAATATAGTAATTTTTTTACTTTTTTCATAAATTATTTACTAATATTAGAATAATATGAATTATGTTATAAATGTATTTACATTATAGTGAATGTCTATATAGTTAAGATCTATCAAGATCTAATAAGATCTATAAGGGACTCCTTCAGTGTAAATTATCCTCAAGGATCTCAAGAAATACCCAATCTTATGATCTCTCATCTTTCAAGAGAAATAAAGAAGTATCCCCTCTTCTCTCTCTATTTATTCTTGTGGTTCTTAATTTTTATTTCATAATACGTTATCAACACGAGACTCTATCAAACAAGGTGAGACTATAAATCTAAAGGATTTCAAGGTTAGTAATTTCTTATGTTATTTGTCTTTTGCAATTAATGATATAATTATTTTTGGATTTGAGGAAAAATAATTGATTTGGAGCCACTTATACTTTAAATTTGTTCATGAAGAACAGTATTGTTAAAAGATATGAAGATGAATTTAAGTCTCATCTCATTAAGAGAATAAGACATTGGGTTAAAAGTTTCAATGCACCATGATGATAAGATGTTGAGTTCAAGTCCCATTGATTTATGCCTAAGACACCTTTATTGAATAAGACGTTGAGATTAGATCTCAATGCACTATATTGATGACGATATGATGGCTAAGGAAAAATAACGTATTTTTGATAAAAATTCATGAAGCATGCCATATGCTCCATTCCATGAAGTGAATGTGGTAGCAATATATGATAGGTCTAAAAGATGATAATTTTCCCCATTCTTGAAGTGAATGTGGTAGCAATATATGATATATGCCTCGATTTTCTCCTAAAGTAGCAATATCATGAAAAAAGGTTATGAGCTATCATAATTTGATAGGTTTAAGGCACAATTATATTCCATTCCTGAGAATGAGAACCTTATTAATGCAAACGTGCACTTGATTGTGATGGTATCAAAACTCACCTCCGAAAGAGGTAGAATAACTCAGAGAGTTATTAAAATCTACTTCTAAAGTAGTAAATCTGAAATTTACTAAAGTAAAAGGTACATGTCATGGTAAACTTGGAGTTTGCTAGAATAAAAGTTCATAAATTAACATGAACAATTGCGACATCTCAAAGATGTGCATGCTAAGTTTTGAGCATATATTGAAGAATTAGAAAATTCTTCATTACTTTTAATGTTTCTTGTTCTCATGATAAGTTGGTTGGACCAACTAATGTTGGGATTTAATCCCTCAAAATTTGAAAAGTATAAAGGTAAATAAGGGCTCACTCACCTATCATGTGATATATTTTGAAAAAATGCATCAATAATATGATCACATGTACATTTATTGTTAACCTACAGTTTGACATTCATAAAGTTGCTTACTCGATAAAATTGAGTTAAGAGCATAATTTTTAGATTGTGTAATCAAGACAATTCATCTTGATGATGATGATGGTTTGGCATTGAATGCCTTCGATAAATAGATGAATCATTGCTAATGAGAACAAAGATTTATGTATTGGTTTGAAATATGTATGAAATATTATATACAAAAGTACTTGTATGCATCAAACCAATAAATTATGATTAATTTTCCCTCAAAGTTAGTTCTGAGTCAAGAACTACACGTTGTCCATCTAATAATTTTAATGTGCGGTATACGATTAATGAATATACCATGATGCACAAAGATGAATTCCTCAAAGAAGATGGAGGATGTATGTTAGCTTTTCTAACCTAAGGGGGGATTATACGTAGCTATGAAATATGTTAGAAATTATCATCAGATCCTCATTGAAAAGATAATTCAAGTCAAATACCAGAAGTATTTGTTGACTCAAATTTAATCTCATATTTAAGTTGCAAGTACTACTATTTTATGTTCCTAAAGGACAAAACCCACGCATGCGTGAAGAGTGGTAGACCAATCGATTCCAAAAGAAATAATCCTTGAAAAAGATTAGGAGCAAATAATCATAATAAGAAGGCAATGTGCTCTTGAAGAGCCTATGACATAACACTTCATGAAACCTTATGAAAGGTTCAGGTACCTGAAAATAATGAAGTGGTGAGATCTCAAAATGTTATGTCACATTGTGAACTAATACGAAATGATATATCATCAATACTTTGATATAATATTATCACAATATTGTAAAAAATTATGAGGATCTGAATTCTACGTTTATTTAAGCATGCTGACGTAGAAACATTTATCAAGTGAAATGAAAGGATGCATCTTAATAATCATAACACTTATTTGATTTACAGTTCAGACACTTGAGGATGTCACATATAATGATATTGTCACTTAACAAAAATCCATATGAAAATACCTAAAGGATTCAAAATGTCTGAAGCATATAAAGTTTTTGGGAAACTTGTTTATTATCCTTATGAGGGATAAATTGGTGGTTTGAAAATCATTGAAACTCTTGGGGAGTTTTCAAAAGCAATAAGATTATTTACTGAAATGTGAAATATACCGAATTGAATTGGTCCTGAAGTACCATATCTTAGTCCAATTGGTGTACTAATGTATCTTGGAAATACTATAAGGTCTGATATAGCATTTTTAGTTAATTTGTTAGCAAGATATAGTTCTACTCCTATTAGGAGACATTGAAATAAGATCAAACACATGATCTTATTTTATTCTAAAGCTTCCAGTCTCGATCTTGTTTATTATGTTGATGTTGGGTATTTATCTAACCCGCATAAATCTCGATCTCAAACATGCAATGTGTTCACATATAGAGATACTGCCATGTCTTAAAAATATACAAAGTAGTCTATATAGCTACTTCATTGAACCATGCCAAGATAATAGTTATTCATAAAGCAAGCCAAGAATATGTATGGTTGAGGTCCATGATACATCTCATTCGAGAAAAATATGGTTTGAAAGGGATAATATATCCACAATTTTATACAGAGATAATGCAGTATACATAGCACATCTTAGTGGAGGATTCATAAAAGGAGATAGAACGAAGCACACTTCATCAAAGTTTTTCTATATACATGAGCTACAAAAAAATGGCGATATTAACATGCAACAGATTCGTTCAAGTGATAGTGTGGCTGATTTATTCACCAAGTCTCCTCCAATTGCAACTTTCAAGAAGATGGTCCACAAGATTGGGATGCAAAGGTTCAAGTATATTCTCATTAGGGGTAGTTAATACGCATTGTACTCTTTTTTCCTTACGAGGTTTTGTCCCACTAGTTTTTTTGTCAGATTTTTAATGAGGTAGCCTATATGTGTATTGTTAGAGATGTATACTCTTTTTTCTTCACTAGATTTCTTTTCCCACTGAATTTTTTCTAGTAAAGTTTTAACGAGGCACATTATCTATCAATTAGACATTCAAGGGGGAGTGTTATAAAGGTATTACATTATAGTGAATGTCTATATAGCTAAGAACTGTCAAGATATAATAAGATCTATAAGGGCTTCCTTCATTGTAAATTATCCTCAAGGATCTCAAGAAATCCTCAATCTTATGATCTCTCATCTTTCAAGAGAAATAAAGAAGTCCCTCCTCTTCTCTCTCTATTTATTCTTGTTGTTCTTAATTTATATTTCATAACAAATTCCAAATGAATTAAACTAATACAAATAAGAGTTTTAGATTTTGTCCTTTTTTAGACGTTTATTGTGTCTTTTTTTAATTTTGTGAAGACTTTTGCTTTCCTTTTATTTAATTAATCAAAATAGACTTCATGATCTTTTTTTTTAGGAAAAAACAAAAATAGACGATGTGTCAAAATATTTGTTGACTTTGGACTTTTAAAATTAGAAAAATAAAACAACACGTGTTATACCTATAGTTTTAAAGTCCTTAATTAGACCTACAAATCCAATTTAAAGTAGAAAAGGAAATTTTTTTTTATATATTTATTAATTTGGGGGGAAATATGAAAAGACGATAGATTAACCTGTAAATTCCTAGGAATTCTGGCCTTGATAATCCACCAAGTCTGCAAAATAGACACAGGACGAGTATTAGTTGCCAGATAAAAATGTTCCGGGGTGTGGTTAAAGAAGTAAGGTGTTAAGAACATAGATTAAGAGGAAGAGATGAACAGGGTAAGTTAAAAAAAAAAGTAAAAATTTTGGGGAAAAAATACAAAACATAAGAACGATAAATGAAGAAGCTATAAGAGAGAGGCAGTACTGAGTAGGATTTACACAAAACTGATAAAAATCAATCATTGTTTTCTGAAAAAACTGAACAATTTTTATTGAAAAAATATACTATTGAAATATCCTCTTTTTTTGAAACATCCAACTATTTTGGTATCAGAGCGAGAAGGTTTTGGGAACATTACCTATTAACTCGCAAAAGTTTATAAACTCTGTATGAAAAGACATAGATCATTCCAAGATATAAGGTGTAGATACTTTTATTTATATAGAGAAAACAGAAAAAGATATAATCTAATAGTTAGAAAAAACAACTCAGAAGAAAGTTTAAAAAGATTATTAAGAGCCTGTAGATTTAATAAATCAATTAATAAATCTAGACGAACTTGTGAACTAGTAAGCGCGATAAATTGGGAAATACAAGGTTGTGAGAGAGACTTAGAAAATAATTCGAGAGCAGTAAAATGGCTTAAAGAACGTATTAAGAGAAAAGCTTATCAATTAGGATAGTAAATGCCAATAAGATGTATTCATTATATTAGAGAGGTACAACGTCAATATTATAGGGAAGTTACTTATAAACGTCAAATTACGAAAATTCGAAAACAATTTATAGAAAGACTAGAATCATTAAATAAAGAAATAAAAAGCTTAGAAACAGATATTAGAAAGTTTAGAGAAATAGAGAATTATGAAATAGTTGCTATAGCTTCAAATCGTTACAAAAAAGCTTTAATTAGTGAACGATTTAGATTAATAGAAACCATAGAAGAACTAGACTTAGATATAACCTATTCAAATAATAGATTAAGATATCAAACTAGATTAATGAATTTTATATTAGTCCAGATATGACAAACAATGGAGGAATATTTTATATTAGTCCAGATTTCCTAATGAATTTAAAAGAGTTTGGAAAAAACATTAAAATAGGAGTCCAAACTAAAGGATACGAGGAAATGAATAGTGGAAATAATTTATTAATGTGTATAGGTTTTATAGGTAAATTAACTTTAAGTAGCAATACAAAATTCAAATTAAAAGTAAATGATGTAGTTGAGATAATGGGAAATAAGGGCATAAGCCTTATAAAACCAATAAAAATAGACCCAGAAATATATGCAGGTTTAGAATGGAATTTAAACAAATTCACTAAACCAAAAACCTTTACACCAGACTCGCATCTATTATACACTACAAGTAAAGGAGAAACTTCAGTTAGGTTCACAGATTATAACTACACAACTAAAAGAAACTTAGATGACGGTGAAAAAGAAAGTAATATAGAAACAGAAAGCGAGTTTATGAATATAGAAGTCCTACAAGAAGGATATGAAGTAGACATGGCCATAGAAAAGGCTGAAAACTTAGCAGAAGAATACAAAAATATAACTTTTAAATGTAAAGGGTGTCAAAAGGACGACATGAAAATAGACGAATGTATAGAACATTTTAAAAACTGCTTAGAAAGAAATGATAATTTAGGATATAGACCAGGATATAGAAATAACAAATCTTTCCTTAAAAAGAAAGATGAAGATACTATCTCTATATTAAGTTCTACCATTAGTTATAAAGAATTAGCCGAATTACAACCAACTAGCTCTTCAAGTGCTAGCCCATTCCAACAAACAAACCCTAATCCTGAACCAATAGATTATAGTACAGGCAATGTGCCTAGAAGACCAGCGGTTAGGATAAACCCAGATACAGAACTTAGAGGAGATCATATAAAACCAACAGGCAAAAGAATGCCAATAGATGAACCAATTAAACTTCAAGAAGGAGGTAGCAAGGGAAAAATTCTAAATATAGCAGCACATGATCCCCAAATGTGGGATACAATAATAGATTTATGGAAAGGAATAGTAGCTGCTGATTACTTAAGACATTATACAGAAACAGATACGGAAACAATGTATAAATATTTGGAAACCTTCTTAGGAGAATCTGCTAAAGCCACATGGGAAAGTTTCAAAACAAACTGCCCATATGATTTTCAGGTTTTATTAAGTATGGGACCAAATCCCTATAATTTCACAAATAAAATGCATATGTTATTAACTGGAAAAGATCCAAATAGTGGATTATTAGCATTACAAAAGGAAGCTTTGATTAAATTAGAACAATTAAGTATTTCACATTGGGTATATATAAAGAAATTCTTACAAGACTATTTTTATTACTGCACTGTCAGCGGCAATACCTTTAATGAAGAATTAGGTAAAAAATTATTCAATAAACTACCTGGAGCTTTAGGAAGAGAAATGGAAGATAGATGGTATAAGAGAGATGGGGTGGTAGCACACCCACATATGAAATGGACAATAGGACATAGAACACAACATATAATGGATATATTAACAGAAAAATGTACAAACATACAAATACAAAAGCAATTAAAAAGAAATGAAATGAATTTCTATAAATCTGTTATATATACAACCCAGAATTATGATCAGAAACAACATAGAAAATATAAGAAAAGAAATAATCAAAAACCATATAGTAGAAAACAATACTTCCTAAGAAAATCAAAAGCTAAAAAACCTTGGTTAAATAGAGATAGACATGTTAGAAAATACAGAAATGATAGAAATTATAAAAATAAATTAGAATGCTATACATGTGGTATCATAGATCATCTAGCCAACGTATGTCCTAAGAGAAAGAATAATAGAACTAGAAATTCTCAACTAATACAGGATTTCCAAGAAACATTATTAAACGTAGATGAATACATGTCAGATACAGAAAGTATATACTCAATAATAAGTATTGATATAAATGATAAAGATAATTCAAAATCTGATTCTTCAGAATCAGAGGAAGATAACTTAGTTAATGAACTAGGACAAGAGATAGAAGATTTAGATTTAAATAATCTAGTAATCAATAATTTAATGAATATTACCCAAGAATGTATACACGAATTCCAAAGAAATAAAGGTTTGGATAGTAATAGATGTCGTATATGTAATTGGTATCCAAGCAAAGACAATAGAGCTAAGTGTAAAAAATGTTATCTAGAAGCATGTATAAACTGTATAGAAAATACTTTAAAAATAAAGGTAGAATCAGAAATAAATAACGGACAAAAATATACAAGCAATCAAATCCTAAACCTAAGGGTGTCTACTCTGGAAACCCGATTAAATGATCTAGAACAAAGATTAATCACTCTAGAAAAAGGAAAAACTAAAATAGCCATAGAGGAAACAGATACACAAGAAGCAGTACATTTAGAAAAGATAAAAGCAGAACTTATGAATTTGGAAGATAATGATACTGGTTTAATATGCAATAAAGATAAAGAATTCTCTACCATAAAAGTTTTGGTAAAAGTTAAAATAAAAGACATAGAAATAGAGACTTTAGCATTAGTAGACCCAGGATGTACTAGTTGTTTAATTAACAAAGAAATAGTACCTGAGCACTTATTAAAGATACTTGAAAGACCTATACTAGCCACTCAAATGGACGGATCACAAAATATATATCGCTATTACATAGAAAACGCACAGATAAGTTTTCTAAATACATGCAATAAATTTTATAACCCAATTTATAACGTTAATAAAATATTAACAAGAGATTTAAATATAGGATCAGATTTTGTTATAGGACTAAAATTTTGTATACAAAATAAGGGAGGATGTCTCTTAACAAGAGACGGAATAATGTTGTTTAAAAATTTAACTTATACACCGGTACAAACCGAAATTTTGCCTACAGTAAATAGAACATTAAATACATATAAAAAGCGACCACTTCCAGAACCAAGCTGTGAAGACTGTCAAAATAATCAATGCAGCAACCTGTTAAAAGAAAACCTGGAAGAAATTAGAAACTATACTTTACTTAATGCAGAAGGTCGAGAATGCTTAATAAATATAGAGAAAGAATATACATTAATAGGCATAGAAACTCAGTTTTATAATTTCCGAAAAGGAATAGATAAAATAGGAATAATAAACAGTCCAAAAGATTTAGAAAATATAATATCTATATTAGACAAAATCCAGACCAAATTCCCCAGTATAATTTGCAGAAAGAAACTGGAAAGATCATTTTTTGTAATCATTGTTTTTCAATGACGGAGAATTTCAAAAAGCTGAATGCCCAAAAGGAATCACTCCTCGTGGAAAACACAAAATTGATAAAACAGATACAATTACTAGAAGTCAGACTATACCAGTAGACAAATGTAAACAAGAAGGATGCTCAAACACAGACCCAGACTCAGAGTTCTCCATCTCCTCAAAAAATGGATGAGAAGGGTGTGCATTTCCCACTAAATGCTTAGAAATCCACTGTACCGGATGTTGGTACAGCTAGTCCGGTTCAAACGGTAACCGGTAAAGACAAATCAAATTCGTTAATGGCTGTCACTTTGCCAAAAAGTGAAGATGAAGGTTGCTCTTCATCAAAAACTAAGTTAATAAGGACAGGAAATAGGATAAATAAGAATTTAATATCTAAGAGAAAAAATGAAACAATAGAGACAATAATTAAACAGACATTAGATAGATTTTTCAGCAACCAGACACAAGACAAATACGTAAATGAACAGCAAGAAGAACAGCCCACTAATCTAGACAGATTTGTGCCAGAGATAAATAATACAGATAACACTTCAGCAAGATCAGATGAAGAAGATGATATTGCACAATTCCAGGATGCTTAGGATCTATATGAAGACGATGACTCAGGCATGAGCTTCGACTCCATTGCCCTGCACAACTTGGACACATAAAGATAGGCAATCTACAGTTCCTACAGTTTGTATTATTAGCTAGTATAGTCAAGTGGGGATGCCCACTTTACGTTTTGTAATAGTCAGAGTCTGAGTGCTTCCTTTATCACTACTTTCTAAAAGAAAGAAAAACTGTTGAAGCACGCGTTAAAACAAGTCTGAAAGAAAATTAATAACGCATGTGACGATGGGGCCTAAAGCGTACCCGACTTGCATTATTTAAAGTTTTCTTTCTTATCCCTTATCTAAAAGTGTCGGCCAATTGTGTGAAGGCCACGTAGTAGCTCTTAGAACCACTCCTTTATGTAATTTCTGCCTATAAAAATGGCATACATTTTGTAAAGAAGAGTAGAGTGAAATTACCCAACTCCACAACTCACTTGAAATGTGTTAACCTCTCCTCCCAAAAAACCTATCCAAACCTGTCTTCCTTGTATAAAACTTTGTATCAATCAACTTGCTTTAAATAAAAGCTCCAACTTTTCTATCTGATCTTTAGGGGGTTCCCGAAAGGGAAACCTCTCTCCTAGTTACTTCATGTAAGTTCTTATTTTATGTATTTTCCCCACAAAAAATATTTTTATGTTTTTTCTTCTTTATGTCCATGTTTAAAGTTCTTTTTTACATATCTTTGTACTTCATGTAAATTAGTTCATTTCTTTTATAAAATCTTTACCCTTAGTATATGGTTAGCCTCTTAATTTCTTAATAACAACGATGGATTAACCTGTAAATTCCTAGGAATTCTGGCCTTGATAGTCCACCAAGTCTGCAAAATAGACACAGGACGAGTATTAGTTGCCAGATAAAAATATTCCGGGGTGTGGTTAAAGAAGTAAGGTGTTAAGAACATAGATTAAGAGGAAGAGATGAACAAGGTAAGTTAAAAAAAAAAGTAAAACTTTTGGGGAAAAAATACAAAACATAAGAACGATAAATGAAGAAGCTATAAGAGAGAGGGAGTACTGAGTAGGATTTACACAAAACTGATAAAAATCAATCATTGTTTTCTGAAAAAACTGAACAATTTTTATTGAAAAAATATACTATTGAAATATCCTCTTATTTTTGATAATATATACTATTGAAATATCCTCTTATTTTTGAAACATCCGACTATTTTGACTATTCATTAAACATGGCATAATAATAAGTAAAAAGAAGATGGAATTATGTAAGACTTATATTAATTTCCTAGGAATAACTACCAAAATAGTCGGATGTTTCAAAAATAAGAGGATATTTCAATAGTATATTTTTTCAATAAAAATTGTTCAGTTTTTTCAGAAAACAATGATTGATTTTTATCAGTTTTGTGTAAATCCTACTCAGTACTCCCTCTCTCTTATAGCTTCTTCATTTATCGTTCTTATGTTTTGTATTTTTTCCCCAAAAGTTTTACGTTTTTTTTAACTTACCCTGTTCATCTCTTCCTCTTAATCTATGTTCTTAACACCTTACTTCTTTAACCACACCCCGGAACATTTTTATCTGGCAACTAATACTCGTCCTGTTTCTATTTTACAGACTTGGTGGACTATCAAGGCCAGAATTCCTAGGAATTTACAGGTTAATCCATCGTTGTTATTAAGAAATTAAGAGGCTAACCATATACTAAGGGTAAAAATTTTATAAAAGAAATGAACTAATTTACATGAAGTACAAAGATATGTAAAAAAGAACTTTAAACATGGACATAAAGAAGAAAAAACATAAAAATATTTTTTGTGGGGAAAATACATAAAATAAGAACTTACATGAAGTAACTAGGAGAGAGGTTTCCCTTTCGGGAACCCCCTAAAGATCAGATAGAAAAGTTGGAGCTTTTATTTAAAGCAAGTTGATTGATACAAAGTTTTATACAAGGAAGACAGGTTTGGATAGGTTTTTTGGGAGGAGAGGTTTACACATTTCAAGTGAGTTGTGGAGTTGGGTAATTTCACTCTACTCTTCTCTACAAAATGTATGCCATTTTTATAGGCAGAAATTACATAAAGGAGTGGTTCTAAGAGCTACTACGTGGCCTTCACACAATTGGCCGACACTTTTAGATAAAGGATAAGAAAGAAAACTTTAAATAATGCAAGTCGGGTACGCTTTAGGCCCCATCATCACATGTGTTATTAATTTTCTTTCAGACTTGTTTTGACGCGTGCTTCAACAGTTTTTCTTTCTTTTAGAAAGTAGTGATAAAGGAAGCACTCAGATTCTGACTATTACAAAACGTAAAGTGGGCATCCCCACTTGACTATACTAGCTAATAATACAAACTGTAGGAACTGTAGATTGCCTATCTTTATGTGTCCAAGTTGTGCAGGGCAATGGAGTCGAAGCTCATGCCTGAGTCATCGTCTTCATATAGATCCTAAGCATCCTGGAATTGTGCAATATCATCTTCTTCATCTGATCTTGCTGAAGTGTTATCTGTATTATTTATCTCTGGCACAAATCTGTCTAGATTAGTGGGCTGTTCTTCTTGCTGTTCATTTACGTATTTGTCTTGTGTTTGGTTGCTGAAAAATCTATCTAATGACTATTTAATTATTGTCTCTATTGTTTCATTTTTTCTCTTAGATATTAAATTCTTCTTTATCCTATTTCCTGTCCTTATTAACTTAGTTTTTGATGAAGAGCAACCTTCATCTTCACTTTTTGGCAAAGTGACAGCCATTAATGGATTTGATTTGTCTTTACCGGTTACCGTTTGAACCGGACTAGCTGTACCAACATCTGGTACAGTGGATTTCTGAGCATTTAGTGGGAAATGCACACCTTTCTCATCCATTTTTTGAGGAGATGGAGAACTCTGAGTCTGGGTCTGTGTTTGAGCATCCTTCTTGTTTACATTTGTCTGCTGGTATAGTCTGGCTTCTAGTAATTGTATCTGTTTTATCAATTTTGTGTTTTCCATGAGGAGTGATTCCTTTTGGGCATTTAGCTTTTTGAAATTCTCCGTCATTGAAAAACAGTGATTACAAAAAATGATCTTTCCAGTTTTTTTCTGCAAATTATACTGGGGAATTTGGTCTGGATTTTGTCTAAGGGAATGAGATATGTAGTAATTTGGTCCTAGATAGCCCCTAGCATGATTGGTGGCTTCCGTGAAATCATTAAAACCTTTAAAAAGAGGATTTTTAAAACCTTGTATGGAGTCTAATACTTCTAACCAAGTTTGGAAAATGCCATTAGTTTTTCCATGTATCACTACATAGTATTTAAAACGAGGTCTACTTTTTTCTGTCATATAATGGCATAAAGAGTTCATAGCTGCCATAAAATGATTGTGGTTTTGTTTATTATATGAAATCCAGAGGTTATCTATTAAACATCTTTGGGGTCTGTCTAAAACATAGTCTGGTCTTACTCTAAAGGAGATGTTACTTTCTAGGTATGCAATTAAATTGAATGGTCCGAAATGAATTCTTTCCATTGTCTCTAGAGTCTCTAAAGGTCTAAAATTTAAGTTACCTAACATTGTCTGTTGGTATGACTCCGAAGACGAAGCTACACCTTTTCCCTTGTCTGCAGGAGGTTGTCCTGTTGGTCTCATGCTGAAAACAAATAAGTAATATTAAACTTATTTATTTATTCCTAGTTGTAGTCTACTTAACTGGTCAGCTAATTCATTTTCTTTTCCTTTTATATGTTCAAATATTATATTCTTATAAACAGATATAGTGTCTGTAAAATTTAACCATCTTCTTCTACTACTGGTTTTATCATTTATTTTTTGATGGAATTTAACTATGGCTTCACAGTCTGTTCTAACTAAGATTTCTTCTTTATTTAATATATATAGTTTGAAACTATTTAAACCATATATGATAGCCAGTACTTCTAAGTCTATGACACTCATATTCCCTTTTTCCTTATAAGCTCCACTTTGATATCGGCATATTTGTTCTTCATTTTTATTACTATATTTATTAAGTCTTGCTTTTAAAATAGCTCCCCATCCTAAGTCACTACCATCTGTTTGAATAATTAAATAGTCTGATTCTAATGGAATTTTTAGGTCTCGGATATTTTTAATTTTTTCTTTTATTTTTTGGACTAATTTAATATCTTCTATATTGAAATTTTTCTGTCCTTTACTACCTGTTTTTGCATATAATGGTCCTGCTATTTTTCCTAAATCTTGAATAAAATTTCGTGCATAATTTACTAGTCCTAAAATTTTTTGTAAATCTTCTGTTGTTTCTAATTTATCTGGCATTTCTAGTACCTTCTTTGCTATGTGTGGTTGTAGTTTTACTTTTCCATTACCTAGAGTTATTCCTAGGAAATTAATATAAGTCTTACATAATTCCATCTTCTTTTTACTTATTATTATGTCATGTTTAACGAATAGTCTAAAAATTATTTGTAAATGTCCTAAGTGTTCTTGCATATTTTGACTAAACACTAAAATATCATCTACATATACTAGTATGAAATGCTTATATTCTCCAAATATTTCATCCATTTTTCTTTGAAAAATGGGCGGAGCTATCTTTAATTCGAAAGGTATAACCAACCATTCAAAATGTCCTCCTGGACATGTGAATACCGTTCATTCTATGCTCTCTGGATGCATCTTAACTTGCCAATATCCTGACTTACAGTCAAATTTACTATAAACCTTTTTATTTTGTATTCTATTAATTAACTCACTTTTATCTGGTAGCTTATATGCATCTGTTCTAGTATTATCATTTAATCTCTTGTAGTTAATTACCATACGAGCTTTTCCTCTTATTTGCTCACTATGATTTCTAACCATAAAAGCAGCTGATCTATGCCTAGAAGTAGATCTTCGTATTACCCCTAATTGTAAGAGTTCCTTTATCTGTATATCGAATTCTTTAGTATCTTCATTGTTTGCCTCTATAGGTGCTGTTTTTATAGTATATTCAGAGTTAATTATATCTAATTTACACATTATTTCATTAGCGTCCCAATGGGCTAATGGTCTTTCTCCTATTATTTCCATTTTGTCTAATATAGATATTATATTTTCTAAATCTTTTGGACTGTTTATTATTCCTATTTTATCTATTCCTTTTCTGAAATTATAAAACTGAGTTTCTATGCTTATTAATGTATATTCTTTCTCTATATTTATTAAGCATTCTCGACCTTCTGCATTAAGTAAAGTATAGTTTCTAATTTCTTCCAGGTTTTCTTTTAACAGGTTGCTGCATTGATTATTTTGACAGTCTTCACAGCATGGTTATGGAAGTGGTTGCTTTTTATGTGTATTTAATGTTCTATATACTGTAGGCAAAATTTTGGTTTGTACCGGTGTATAAGTTAAATTTTTAAACAACATTATTCCGTCTCTTGTTAAGATACATCCTCCCTTATTTTGTATACAAAATTTTAGTCCTATAACAAAATCTGATCCTATATTTAAATCTCTTGTTAATATTTTATTAACGTTATAAATTGGGTTATAAAATTTATTGCATGTATTTAGAAAACTTATCTGTGCGTTTTCTATGTAATAGCGATATATATTTTGTGATCCGTCCATTTGAGTGGCTAGTATAGGTCTTTCAAGTGTCTTTAATAAGTGCTCAGGTACTATTTCTTTGTTAATTAAACAACTAGTACATCCTGGGTCTACTAATGCTAAAGTCTCTATTTCTATGTCTTTTATTTTAACTTTTACCAAAACTTTTATGGTAGAGAATTCTTTATCTTTATTGCATATTAAACCAGTATCATTATCTTCCAAATTCATAAGTTCTGCTTTTATCTTTTCTAAATGTACTGCTTCTTGTGTATCTGTTTCCTCTATGGCTATTTTAGTTTTTCCTTTTTCTAGAGTGATTAATCTTTGTTCTAGATCATTTAATCGGGTTTCCAGAGTAGACACCCTTAGGTTTAGGATTTGATTGCTTGTATATTTTTGTCCGTTATTTATTTCTGATTCTACCTTTATTTTTAAAGTATTTTCTATACAGTTTATACATGCTTCTAGATAACATTTTTTACACTTAGCTCTATTGTCTTTGCTTGGATATCAATTACATATACGACATCTATTACTATCCAAACCTTTATTTCTTTGGAATTCGTGTATACATTCTTGGGTAATATTCATTAAATTATTGATTACTAGATTATTTAAATCTAAATCTTCTATCTCTTGTCCTAGTTCATTAACTAAGTTATCTTGCTCTGATTCTGAAGAATCAGATTTTGAATTATCTTTATCATTTATATCAATACTTATTATTGAGTATATACTTTCTGTATGTGACATGTATTCATCTACGTTTAATAATGTTTCTTGGAAATCCTGTATTAGTTGAGAATTTCTAGTTCTATTATTATTTCTCTTAGGACATACGTTGGCTAGATGATCTATGCTACCACATGTATAGCATGCTACCTCCTTCTTAAAGTTTAATTGGTTCTTCTATTGGCATTCTTTTGCCTGTTGGTTTTATATGATCTCCTCTAAGTTCCGTATCTGGGTTTATCCTAACCACTGGTCTTCTAGGCACATTGCCTGTACTATAATCTATTGGTTTAGGATTAGGGTTTGTTTGTTGGAATGGGCTAGCACTTGAAGAGCTAGTTGGTTCTAATTCGGCTAATTCTTTATAACTAATGGTAGAACTTAATATAGAGATAGTATCTTCATCTTTCTTTTTAAGGAAAGATTTGTTATTTCTATATCCTGGTCTATATCCTAAATTATCATTTCTTTCTAAGCAGTTTTTAAAATGTTCTATAAATTCGTCTATTTTCATGTCGTCCTTTTGACACCCTTTACATTTAAAAGTTATATTTTTGTATTCTTCTGCTAAGTTTTCAGCCTTTTCTATGGCCATGTCTACTTCATATCCTTCTTGTAGGACTTCTATATTCATAAACTCGCTTTCTGTTTCTATATTATTTTCTGTTTCATCGTCATCTAAGTTTCTTTTAGTTGTGTAGTTATAATCTGTGAACCTAACTGAAGTTTCTCCTTTACTTGTAGTGTATAATAGATGAGAGTCTGGTGTAAAGGTTTTTGGTTTAGTGAATTTGTTTAAATTCCATTCTAAACCTGCATATATTTCTGAGTCTATTTTTATTGGTTTTATAAGGCTTATGCCCTTATTTCCCATTATCTCAACTACATCATTTACTTTTAATTTGAATTTTGTATTGCTACTTAAAGTTAATTTACCTATAAAACCTATACACATTAATAAATTATTTCCACTATTCATTTCCTCGTATCCTTTAGTTTGGACTCCTATTTTAATGTTTTTTCCAAACTCTTTTAAATTCATTAGGAAATCTGGACTAATATAAAATATTCCTCCATTGTTTGTCATATCTACTTCAGTTAAGCCTATTATTGATTTTTTAATATCTGACCATCTATCATCGTATATTGTTATTAATACTTCAGATCCTAAGTTTTTTCTGGTTAAACCTTTTATTCCTATAACAATTAAACCCATATGCATTAAAATCATTTTATTATTCTTTATATGTTTTAAAGAATTAGTATTTACTAAATCTAGTATTTTAAAATCTTCTCCTATGGCTGATATTTGTTCTTCTCTGTAATGTCTATATAACTGATTGTCGGTAGAAAAATATCTTGCGTTATATAATGTCTTAGGATTTAATAATTTTAATTGATGTTGTTGGAAGATTTGTAAATCTTTATCGACATCTATTATTTCGTTGAGTTCTTGGTTTTGCTCTACACTAGATTGTCTTCTGCATATTCTAGATAATATATTATTATTTCCTATCCTGTTATCGGAAAAACTTATTCTTTGTCCTTCTTCTCTTTGTCTTTCGTTGTTATTTTTGACGGTTCTCCGTCTATTTGATAAAAAGTCCATTTTTGTGGTTTTCTTATTATATTTTTGCGTTCTTGTTTAGGAGTTAATTCGATTCGTTTTAATTGGTTAACAAGTTCTTCTATTTCAAAGTTATTTTTTGGTTGCTCTTGGGCTTCTTTATTTTTTATTAAAATATCTATTTTCTTATGTAATTCTGGTAATTCTAATTTTTCTTGGAGAGGTTTTTGAGTTTCTTTGCCTTTAATTAAAACGTCTATCTTTTTGTGTAAGTCTAACAATAACTCTATTATAGTATTATTTTGTTTTAATAGAATTTTATCTGTTTGACTTGAAGGTATATACCTAGATAATCCGTCTGGTTCGCTATGATAAATTTTTTATTTTTCTAGTGCTTTATTATAATTTATATCTTTTTCACTCATGAAAGTGATATTTCTTCTAATTTTTTTGTTATTTCTTGCAAATCTTTGATTTCCTTTGTTATATTTTCTACTTGTTCTACAAGCTTAGATATTAATTGAGTTGTTTTTACTTCCAATTCTTTAGGACTTTCTATTATAGTTCTTATTAGTTTTTCAATCTCTAATTTTGTAGGTATTTGTTCTAGATTAAATTTATGATTTAAATACTGAATTTTTTTGTCTATTTCTATTTCCTGTGACTTTAAATAATCTAAATTTTGTTCTATTTTATCTAGTGTCTTTTTATGTTTATTTTGCGTAACTTCTATCTGTTCTAAAGTTCTTATTATACTGTTATCTTTTTCTTGAGTTTTTTCGCTTGAATTAATCAAAAGGTCTATTATTGTATTGTATTGTTTATCTTCTGAGTGTAAAATATGTTCTCCCTGATTGAAATTACACCTTATAGTAGAATTATCTTTTAATGCTCTATATTTCTTTTCTGGTTGAAATCTAAGATCTAAGTAGTCGAGGCGTTTTAAAGAAGCTATGTTGTTATCCTAAGTGGTTTAAGTTAAGATATTTTTTACTTAGCTTAGTTTGATATCTTAATCTATTATTTGAATAGGTTATATCTAAGTCTAGTTCTTCTATGGTTTCTATTAATCTAAATCGTTCACTAATTAAAGCTTTTTTGTAACGATTTGAAGCTATAGCAACTATTTCGTAATTCTCTATTTCTCTACACTTTCTAATATCTGTTTCTAAGCTTTTTATTTCTTTATTTAATGATTCTAGTATTTCTATAAATTGTTTCCGAATTTTTGTAATTTGACGTTTATAAGTAACTTCCCTATAATATTGACGTTGTACATCTCTAATATAATGAATATATCTTATTGGCATTATATATATATATATATATAATATTAAATTTATGTATAATATTTATATAAGTAGTGCGTAAACATTAATGTAATTAGTGTATAATCGTTGTATGATATGTATATAGTAGTGTGTAAACATTATATGATAATCGTTGTATATTACGTGTCTAATAAATGTGTATATATTATACATTAATCATACACGAATTAATATATTTATTATATACATATAAATTTTCTAGAATATTTCGAAGATGCAATAATATATTTTGTCTTTTTCTCAATGTGGAAAATAAATATACTGGAGATAAAGAAAAAAACAATTGTGGGAGAAATTTTAAGAGTTAGATTTTCTTGAAGATAATAATTCTTGATTATACTACATTGTTTGGAATTTTTTATTCTTTTCATTTCTTATGTATATGGTTAGAATAATTTTATGGCTAAATTTTATAAACTAAGTAATGAGCTTGGCTATTTAGATTTACTTTCCTAATACTAAAAGAATTTCTACAACTTGTAGCTCCCGTTTCTCTAAATGCTAATTATGACTCTATAAGACATGTTGAATCGAAAAATATTATTATGTGTCTCACACGACGAATATTAGTTGAGTGAACTTCTATTATCGCTTAAAAAAGTAGAAGTTCAACAGAATCATTCTTCAGGTTTGTAATGTATGTATCAGGTAGTTGTTATTATTTATAAAATATCTATCCGTTTGAGCCCCCCGCACTCATCCACCCACCCCCACTCCAAATAAAAAGTATTTCTCTACATACTTTTGATGAAAGTGTATATGTATACACTTTCTCCGTCTCAATATTTATGTGATAATTTTGATTAGACATGTTGTCTTTCTAAAAAAAATTAAAAATCGTGATCTAAAAATAAGTTATATTTATTAACTATAAATTATTTAATTAAAAGTAAAATTAAAAACTAAAATTAAATTATTTTCAAGTGTAGAAAGGTACTGTCGCTCCACAAACCTCAACCCAACATGCTAATCAACTTGATTTAAGTTATCAATCGAAGATCCCATTAATCCAACAACTTCAAGACTAAAACAATAAAGGCATTTTAATTTCACACAAATTAATTTTCAACCCAACGATCAATTATATTGTAAAGAAGGATGTACTTCGGAAGTAAAAACTTGAAGAAGGATCTGAAAAGTGAAAACTATCATTAAAACCCATTAAAGTCGGGTTCAATTTTTTTGCTTAAATTGCATGAAGAATAGGCTTACATGTAAAGGGTCTAGTGTTAGGGTTGCTCTGCATTTCCTATTTTACCTGAATTTGTACCATAATTAAAATTATCTTTCTTGATACAAAAAAAATTTCCTTATTGGAAAAGTTCTCTTTCCTATTAGATTTCTATATGTTTATTTTTTTGTTAGAGAAAGGGTTTTGTAGTTCTATAAATAAAAGATCCCTCTTCTCAAGTTATAACATAGTAGCATCACAATATAGTTATTTAAGAGTTTGTTTAGGGGGAGATTTTCTCCGACTAGATTTTATATTTTCTTAAATATTAGTTTTCATGTGTAGGTCAATTGGTCAAATAATATAATAATATTAAGTTTTTAGTATTATTTTATGTGTCTTCTGAATTGTCACGACAATGATTTGCAACTAATGGCTTCCGCATGATGCCCTCTCAATTTCGAACCCAATAAGCAGTATCAGAGTCAATGGTTCAACGGTCCATTAAATAATTCAATAGCGGTTTCAAATCAAGATGCAACCAATTTGATGGTAATTAAGATTTTTTTGTAAACAATGTGTGGAGAAAAGAAACAAACAAAATTTCAACAATCTTGCTGATAATCCATTTTTAAAACCAAAATCAATTTTCAACGCATGATTATAGGCTCCAACTTATAACCTCTGCTTACTTTTAACGTTTGGGCTCCTTTCAACTCGTGCATATTCTTTTAACGCATGAGCTCTATTTTTAACATGTGCTCACTTTCAATGCACAAGTCTCCACTTCCAACCTTGTTTACTTATAACACAGGGCTCCAATAATATCAACCCATGTTTTTATTTTTAATGCATAACGCTTTAATTATCAACCTATATCACTTTTAATCATGGTAAGCAGCAGTGATACATGAAGATTCTGTGAAAAGAAGATCAAGATTGATTTGCTAAAAAATTCAGGTCAAGGGAAAATTTGTTAAAATTACCCTGAATTTTTTACTTTCCTTGTTGGAAAAGGTCTCTTTCCTATTAGATTTCTATTAGGCTTATTTTTTGTTAGAGGAATGGTTTTGTAGTTCTATAAATAGAAGATCTCTCTTCTCAAGTTATAACATATTAGCATCCTCAATGTAGTCATTTAAGTGTCTTGTTTAGGGAGAGATTTTCTCAGAATAGATTTTATATTTTCTTTAATATTAATTTTTATGTGTAGGTCAATTAGCCAAATAATATAATAATATTAAATTTTATTATTTTATCTATCTTCTGAATTGTCACTACAATAATTTACAACTAATCTTTCACATAATGGACTCTCGATTTCAAATCCAACATCTAGTGACCATGAATCAATTTTCTTGCCAAGCCCTGTGAAATAGATCTCCAAAAGTCTTAACAAAAAAAATTGTTAATTGACCGGCCTGAGAAGTAAATATATTCAGATAAAGTAGTTGTTCAATAATGCCATCAAGACTTTTGAAGTCATGTGCCGTACAAATAACAAACCAAATATGATGAGCAATGGTGTTAAATCATATATTGTATATAATATTATTTGAAGTCTATTTTTAAAAAATTTTATATATAAATTTTAAAATATTTTCTCTATCCTAATTTGTGAAATAATTTTCACTTTTTGACTTTGATAAATACAATAAGCCATAATAATTTATAAATTAAAATATTTATTAAAAATATTAAAAAATTACTATAAAAAATTAATCTATTTAATTGTTGAAATCTAAACTTCACACATAAATTGAGACATGTATGTGCTCCTTTTGTTCTTATATAAGTGGTGTTTTAGCCTTTTCATTTTGTTTCAAATTAAGTGATATTTTAGAATTTTAAGAAGAAATTATCTTATGCTTCCAGAATTATCCTCTTTTTGATACATGAAGTTCTACATCATTAAAGAATCACTTTTTTATTTAAGGCATTTAATTAGGATTAAGTTAGTAAAAATACTTTTTTTATTACAAAATAAGCAATGTTTAAAAAGTGTACTCAAACTAAAAATATCACTTATTTAAAATGTAATAATATATACGCATGTTAGGAAATTTTGAAGCCTCCAAAAGCAATGGCTTTAGAAGCTTTATGTTTCAGCTGGCCCTAAGGATAAGCCTTGGTATAGCACATAACAAACCTAATATGATGAGTAATGGTGTTCCGGGTAAGCCTTGGCTAAACCTGAAACATGATGCCATAGTGCTTTTTAAATCATCGTAGTCATTATTCTACTATAATAATTCTTGCTAAGAAGAATGCCCATGTGATGACCCCATGTTTGCGTGTTCGTGAGTTATTTTTATTGAATAATATTGATTTTTGTTGAAAATATCTTTAAAATGAATGAGATTGAATATATGTTTTAGAGGTGTCTGGAGACGAATTAAGACAGTTATGAGTTGATTTTTAGATTGAAACCTCGGGGTTGAAAATAATTTCTTGTGTATCTCCTATGTTTATCCATACAATCCTCATGTATATCAGTGTATCACTACTATATATAAGCATAAGCGAGCAGACAGCTGAAGCAAGCAGTTGGCGGCATCATGCCTGCTTTCAGCTGTTTGCTTATGGTCGAAGGTATTTTTGTAATTTCATATTTTCTATTTTAATGTAGTTATTTTATTTATATTTATAATCAATTATATACTTGAATATTGCATAAAATTCTAACTTACAATAATTAAAAATTTAAATTATTTGGAGGCACATAGAAATATTTGGTTGATTCAAAATTGTATCAGTGCAACATAAATTGAGATATATTATTTTAAAAAGTAATAGTAAACATAATAGTCCAGCATTTATAGTAAATAAACATAGTGAACAAAAAAGAGGAAAAAGTAGAATGGTTATTGATTATAGATGTTTAAATGCCAAAACTATAACATATAATTATCCAATACCAAATAAGATATAAAATAAGACAAATACAAGGATATAATTATTTTAGCAAATTCGATTGTAAATCAGGATCTTACCATCTAAAGTTAGACGAAGAATCTAAAGAATTAACTGTATTTACGGTACCACAAGGATTTTATGAGTGGAATGTATTACCATTTGGATATAAAAATGCACCAGGTAGATATCAACATTTTATGGATAATTATTTTAAACAATTACCTAATTGAATAGTATACATAGATGATATATACAAAAACCAAAGAAGAACATATAAAATTATTGAAACAGTTTACAGATATAATAGAAAAATCAGGAATAAGTCTAAGCGAAAAGAAAGCTGAAATTATGAAAAACCAGATAGAATTTTTAGGAATACAAATAGATAAAAGTGGAGTAAAAATGCAACAACATATAGTACAAAAAATAATAAATTCGAAAGAAGAATTAGATACAAAAAAGAAATTACAATCATTCTTAGGATTAGTAAACCAAGTAAGAGAATATATTCCAAAATTAGCAGAAAACTTAAAACCACTACAGAAAAAATTAAAAAAGGATATAGAATATAACTATGATGAAGAAGATAAAAAACAAGTTCAAAAAATAAAATTACTTTGTAAAGAATTACCAAAACTACAATTTCCAGATGAAAATAGAAAATTTATATACATAGTAGAAGCAGATGCTAGTGAATATAGTTACGGAGGAGTACTTAAATATAGATATGAAGCAGAAAAAATAGAACACCATTGTAGATACTACTCAGGTACGTTCAACGAGACAGAAATAAAATGGAAAATAAATAGGAAAGAATTATGTTCATTAAATAAATGTTTGTTAGCATTTGAGCCATATATTGTATATAACAAATTTATTGTGCGAACAGATAATACACAGGTACGCTGGTGGCTAACAAAGAAAATACAAAATTCAGTTACAATAAAAGAGATTCGGAGACTAGTTTTAAACATATTAAATTTCACATTTATAATAGAAGTAATCAGTACTAACAAAAATGTTATTGCAGATTACATATCAAGACAAAGCTACACAGACTGAAATGATAGAAGAAAATATACATGAAAAAATACTCAATGCCCTAACTACGCTTTCATTGAAAGTGGACAGTATGGGTACTGAGATAGAAAAGATGGATACAGAGATAGAAAAGCTAAAGCTAAAGACTAGTGAAGATAAACTGAAGTCTATAGCTATGAATCAGCTAACTCAGCAGTGCGCAGAGCTATGTCGATCGGAAGATAATAAAATTCCAGAGCTAGAAGGAGATGTTGGGACACTCTATAAAATCCATAATGTTTATCAATCTACTTCTGCAGGTACAAGCAAAGGAGTTAGAAAAAATACAAATGTGAACCTAAACAAGCTATTTGATAAACCATTTACACCAAATACATCAAAAGATCCCATGTTTATACCCCCACAAATTACCACATACTGAGATAGTCTAAACCAAGACAAAAAGACTTACAACTACACAGCCCGGACATATATAGAAAATATCTACAATGTACAAACCTTTCTAAATAACAACCCCAAAGCTACAAATATCCAAGAACCAGATACAAACTATATAACTCAGAGATTGACCGGATATAATAAACTAATTGCTTTACCTAAAACCAAACCAAGTTTAGTTAAAACTTGCTATGAATATGGACTACTTAGTACTGTATATACCACAGACGGAAATGAGATATCCACTATACCAGAGATATATGAAGCATTTATCACTTTTAAAAGAATAACCAAAGGTACATTGTTTTTTATAAAAATTTACACAGCACCAGCAGAGATATTATATGATGAAGTCAAAAAACCCATACAAGTTGTAAAGATAGGAATGACACGAGATATGATTATACCACAAGATATTATTCCACAGCCAGAAATACCTAGAATTGAGATACCAAAATTTTATGCAAACAAAAGGATTATGGAGCTACTATTCAAGAAATCATGTACTAATATATTCAAATTCAAGAGAGTTACGAGAAACAGATATGGAAACTATTAGGCAATGGATTCTCACGTTGCTTAAACCAGAAACGGAACCTATCGCCAGAGCTATTAGAGAAAAATTTATTTCGGAAGAATTATTAACCAGATATTGCAAGACGATTGGACATAAATATCCAGATCACAAATGTTCAAAATGTAATGGAGGAGATAATGATGTCCCAGCAGTTCAACTAGAATAAAAAGAGATAAGGACGCCAGCTGGAAAGATAAGATCAGAGCAATAATGGAGGTACAGAAGATATGACAAAATAAACGGAAGACAAGATATTTAATGTATTGTATGAATTTGTATAAGTCTTTTACGTAATAGAAGATAAGATGGCTTTTAATGTACATTTAATGTAATTTGAATTTTAACTTTATAGCCTTAGGGTAGCCTTTATAGGTTAGAAGACTTTTTAAGTCTTTTTTGTTTGTTTTCGTTTGTTTTTATCTTTAGAAAAATGTAAAGATACATTCGTTCACTCTATAAATAAGAAAGGCAGAAGGCATTGCGGAAGACAAGCCTTCACACATTAAGCCAAAAACTCTCTCCATTGCAAAAATATTTTGCCCAGTTAATTAAATATACACTTCAATGGAAAAAGCTATGAAGCAACAAACCTCAGAAATATCAAAGCTACCGGAACAGGTATATCTATTTATGATTATGAATAGCTAAATTCATAGTTCCCGACAATCATGATATGATAAAATAAATTCATATTAGTTACTTTATAGTAGAATTATTCGAAGAATAATATGTTAAGAAGTTTATTAGCAAAGTGGAAATGGAGAAAAATCCCTAAGAACTATGTCATCCTAAAGGTGAAACCAATGAGGCAAGAAGCCGTGGCGGGGAGTAACCAGAGTCGAGGCGTTGCTTAAGGGAAAAAGTATCCGAATTACCATGCTAATAGTGACCGAAGAACATGTTATTTAAGAATAATCTAGTATATAGTAATCTGAGATGACTATATTTTATTATGTACATGGTTGAAGGGAATATTTTGCAAAAAGCAATTTTATGATAATGAATAATAATTTATCTGATGTGATGGTAGATAAATTTAAGATACTTATTTTATATGCACTTAGAGATATAAAAGTAACAGATATAAGAAAAATCATATTAGAAAAAGCATTCGGAAGATATTATATGACTAGAGTAAATTATATACCATACATACCTAACTACTCTTATAAATACTTATCATGCTAAATTATGTAGAATTTTTAGAAAAAGATATGCGAAATATACAATTACTAGAAAAACAGATAAAAATAAATATAGCCAAATACATGGAAAATAAAAAATATATAAAATCTCTTAATAGAAATATGCAAAAACAACTAAGGCTAAAACAAATAACTATAAAATATCAATTTTAAAAAATAGATCATTTAGACTACCTTAAAGTTTTAATCTTATATATACTTAAAGATATAGAAATTATAGATATTAAGAAAATGATACTAGAAGAAGTAATAAACTACGAAATCGAAATTATAAATTCGCTAGAACGGATATATGAAGATATTTACCCAGAAGGATATTATTCAGATCAAGACTGTGGATGTTAGAATATATTAGAAAAACTAGAGAAAACCAAGATAATCTAAATAATGAAATTAATTATAGAAACCGAATTAGAAAAATAATGGAAGATCTAAAAGAAAAGTTAATATGGATAGAAAAAACCTTAGAGAATTTAGAAAAAAGTACATGTGATAGTTTATATAATTTAAAAAACTTACTACGAGAAGAACAACACAAGATAATAAATGATATAGAAAATCTAGAATTAGATATACACTACAGTACAGATAGAATAAATTATTATACAGAAATTTGTAACTCTGCAGTTACTATAGGATAAAATAATAAACTAAATAAATTAATGGATCCATCTTACAAAAAGAATAATTTATTGAAACAAAATCTAAAAAATATCCACGCACAAAAAAGAATAGATTCATCACCTATAATAAATCTATTTTATAATCTATTTATCCGCACCCCCCTACAACCTGACTGACCTGCTAATTTATAAGGTGTTACAATTTCTTTCATTTTATCGGGTTAATGCCATGTTATCAAACACATTTCCCGTACTATCATTATTACCACACTCTTTACTAATGAACTTAGTGTGAAGGTGAATAGACCAGCAAAGGACGTTGCAATTCGAAATCAACTGAATTAGTTGGAGCTTAATATGTCACAATTTTGGTTCTTGACAGTTTAGGAACAAATTTTAGAAGCAATCTTAGACTACATTATGATGTTTGTCGCATCTTGAGATATGTTTACCAATCTTCCAGCAAATGGCAGTGAGTTGGAGGACGACCAAGGGTATTGTAGTAGATTCATAATATAAATTTATCATCCAAAACCTCTCTCTTTTGTGGACCCCATTTTTCATTCAATGTTTTCCTTTTTTTTTTGGTAAACATTCAATCTTTTCCTTTTTTTTGGTAAACATTCAATCTTTTCCTTTTTCTTTTTGGGTAAACATTCAATCTTTTATTTCTTCTTTAAATGCACTACTTCTCACTTCTCACCTTAATCATGTAACCCAAAAGAAAATTCTCAAGATAATCTACAATTTAATATTTATTATACTATTTCAAACTAATATTATTTTAACAAATTTTAAATTTCAATTGCTACATTTAATTGACTATTATTCAATCAAAAAAATTATAAATTTGTTCCAAAGTTATTTTTTTGTAAAAAAAAATATTAAAATACTCATAAATTGTATATGAAAAGACCTCTGTCTTTAATACACTACTTGAAAATAATTTGAAATAAAATGTTGAAAAATATAGTCATTTCATATATGTAGGAGTATACTTCTTTCATCATGTAGGAGTATACTTCTTTCATCATGTAGGAGTATACTTCTTCATCTACTATCAAACTTAGTTTGATACTTTTTCTGATTTACTATAAATTCATTATATAAATTCAAAATATATGAATATATAATTGAGAATTCTTTCAATAAACAAAGAAAATAAAATGAGAGAAAAGTATGAGAGATAATTTATTTCTATTATAAAGGAACTAAAAATTTTAAAACAACTGAAAATATTAAAGGAGTATAACTATATATTTTAAATTTAATAAGAAATTATGTTACAAATAATATTTTTAGGATAATTTGATCAATTTTTAAATTAAGTGGTGTACAATCTTTTTAAAAATAAAAATAAAACTTTAAAACCTATATAATAATACTATAAATTGGGTAAAAGAATTAATATACTGTAACTTATCATGTAAAGTATCAAAATTGATAAGTATTATTACAAAGTGATTGAGAATTCTGAGATATTAATAAGATCTTAAAAAACTTAAAACAAGTAAACATAATGAAAAATAAAAATAATATATGGAAATGTGTCTTTATTTTGTCATAACACAAAAAACATATTTTTATTTTTTTTTCATTTTAAAATATTTATAAGATGTTTAATTGACAGTAAATCATAATTATTAAACAAGAAAAAATGTTGGACTTGTATTTTTATAAAATTATATATATATATATATATATATATATATATATATATATATATATATATATATATATATATATATATATATATATATATATATATATATATATATATATATATATATATATATATATATATATATATATATATATATATATATATATATATATATATATATATATATATATATATATATATATAAATCATAGTCATCTTAGTAAAGATTATCATTGGCCATTTATTACTTCCTGTTCTAGCTTACGTGTTCTCCATTTGTGGATCGTTATGTGCCAAATAACAATTTCTTACTTTTAAATGCTGACTTATTCTACTATATTATTAACAAAGTACTATTTCAAATAAATTTAAATTTATACAAATATATTATCGCTTGCAATCATATTTATTTTCAATTAAGGATTGAGTTAAATAGGACTACTGGGTTCATCCGAATCTCCTTTCACAAAATATTAAATTATTTATAAAAGTAAAGTAATTTTTATCTTTACATGGTAGATGTTTACGTATGTTTACTTTCTTATATCCTAAACCTTCTAAGTGAAAATAGTGGTCTAAAATTTATAATTGTTAACCGATTTCAAGATATTTATTTATTTTCATTTATCAAATAATTTTGTTACAAAATTATTATTAAATAAAATAAATTGTTATTATATTGACATTTATACCTTTAATTTATTTTCTTGTATAAATTTTAAATAAAGTCAAAAAAATAAAAGCATTAAAAATAGTGGTTTAATTCAAGGAAATATGTTAAGCCCAATGTTAAAAATTAGCATTAGAACATGTTATATTTTAAGGTTAAATAGGTAAATAAATTATAAATTATATATTTTATAAAATGAAAAGTATAAAACATGATCTCTATTAGCATTTTCTATCGTGTTGATTTAAAATAATTAGTAATTATTTTTAAAAAATAATTAAATATGTGAAAATTATCTTTTATGTACTTATTAGATTGTTTATTGTAAGCTATGTAAATAATTTTTTTTATAATTATTGATTTAAAGAACTAATTGCAAATTATAGCAACTTTTTAAAAATTATTTTCTTTATAATAAAAAATTATTTTTGCATAATTATTAGTCAAATTGTCTCCTAATTTTTAGTCTTTAATATCTATCTCTCCGCATTAACTCTTTTGATAATTATGGTAGATATTATTGTTGGTTTCAATAATTTTTTTATTTATATTTTTTAATTCAGAGTAAAAAATTTGGTAAAGATATTTCTTTAATCATACTAATTTCTTTCTTATTCATTATCAAACATGTTTTTTTTCTTCTTTATTATCGAACATACTCTTTTTCTTCTTCATTACGATTTTCTTTGAAGTTCTTTCTCCCTTATTGTCTTCTTCTTCATCCATGATGTAACATGATTGAATATCAATTATCACAATTCACATTGTATGATTTTTTTTTTAAATTTACAAATTTAAGAACTTGATTTTTACATAAAACACTCAAATTGCTATTGTCTAAAACCATCGCATAAAACAACAAAATTTTATGAAAGTTTTTGACTTAAAAAATATCTTTTTGTAGGAAAATAACAAAAGTTATTGAAGAAGATAAAGAAGAAACACGTCTGAACAAAAAAAAGGTTAACGAGAGATTTGGATTATAATTGGTATCTCTTATTAACTATCATCTATTTTTAAGGAAAGAATATTTAATTTTTATTATATAAAATCTATTTTTTTCTTTTTCAATTTGTCTTGATTTGATTATTTAGAATATCTATCTATCTATCTATCTATCTATCTATCTATCTATCTATCTATCTATCTATCTATATATATATATATATATATATATATATAAATTTTTGCTATAACTTGTATTAAACAATCTAATCTTTTATATTTAAATTTTTTCTATTAAATATATCTATAAAAATATTTAAAATTATAATATTGGGCCCGTAAATGGGCCCTTAATTATCTAGTTATTATAAGAAAAATTACATAAACTAGCAATCTTAAGACATTAATTACAAGTAATAGGAATAGTTTCTAAAAATTACAACTAATAAAAAAACATAGCAATATTTTACCTTTGTTAGGGAAAAACGCATGACTTGAGGTTTTCTTTTTACCTTACCCTTTTTTCACGCTACTTTATCAATTTCAGTTCCCTCCAATCTTTTTTTTTTTTTTTAGAAAAACCATTTTTATCTCTCAAGATATTGATAAAGCATCCATCAATTAAGGTAAGTTTATTTTAAAGTTAATGCATGTTATATTTTCCATATAAATTCTTTCATGTATTTCATTGTCGAAATGTTTTTTCAAAATTTTCATTCTTCTTTACCGATTTGTTATGTTAGGATTTTTTTTTGTGTGTGTTGAAATTTTTTGAAGTTCCGCTATAATGGCACAACATGCAAATCGTAGTAGTTCAACTAAAGGTATTCAACCGATGAATTTAGTTTCTGATGAACTACCATCGTTTAGTCTTAGGTTAATACAAGATGAAGATTTTAACTTGTGTTCTACTAATATTCAACCTAAGGGTGGTGTTAGCAGTGAAGAAGTGAGTTTGAAGAACCGTAACAATCCGGAGAAGATTGTGGAAAAAATAAAACAGAAAGATTTGAGAAAATCTTCATCCCCAAAACCCACAAAAATTTAAAAATCGATGAAATAGAGGAAGTCGGATGAAAAAGGTAAATCTAGTAAAATTGCAAGTCCTGTTTCATTTGATTATGAATCCAAAGAAGAGAAAGTGAAGGAGGTATGATGCTATTTGTAAATTTTATAGTTTCTGGACAACATGTTCATATATGTATTTCATATATACAATTTATTAGGTGTTTATTTATTTTTCAGTTTTTGTTAAGATATGGAATTGTAGTCCTTAATGTGTTGTTAAGATATGAAATTTTAGTCCCTAATTGTATTTATTTTATATCTGTTATATGTAAGATATGTACTTTTTACAAGGATTTGTTACTGATTAGAATTGTATATGTTTTGTAGTTTTTATATTTTTGATATGTATTTGTATTTAAGATACTTGTATTTGTCACTGATAAGGTTTGTATTTGATGTAAAGTTGTATTATATTCTGTTACTTAAATTTGGGCCATTCATGTATTCATACAATAGATATGTATATGTTGTAATATAAGTATAATATGTATTCTGTAAATACAAAGTGCCACTGTTTTGACATGTAAAGTGTATACATGCCTCAATTTAGATATGTTTTATGAATACATACTGCTAAGATTTGTATTTTATGTTAATTTGTATTTGTTATTCATTAGATTTTGACTACGATATATACTTCTTTCTTCTTGATTGGCTCTCCATGCTTAAAATTAACGTCTTCGGGCTTCCTGATTGTTAAAGGGCACAAAATACAATTTTTATATTTTTTACAATTGTTGATAAATTATTGATAATCATCCTTACTTTAGAATTTTTATCAATTTGTTGTCGTATTTTTACTTTTCATAATTTATTAATAATTCTCCTTATATTAGGACTTTTATCAATTCATTATCATTTGTAACATTTTACAATCATATGCACACGTACACGACATGACATCACATTTTTGTAACTTTTTAAATTAATTATATTTTTTTATATTTTAAATATTTTTTACATTTTTCATAATTACAAATCAATACCTGCATTTCGTACATTTTTTTCGATCCGCAAATGCTAAGTTGGATTAATTATTTTTATACAGTATAATAATTCAATGTCTTGTCACATCCGACAATAACCATACAATAATGTCTTGTCACATCTGACAATGACAAATCAATAACACTATCCTTTGGACAATAACTTTATCCATTGGTCAAAAAGATAAAAATCCTTTGGTCAATCTCCTAAGGACCAAAGGATGTACTATTAAGAAAAAATAGGGAAACCCCTTTATCTTTTGGATAATAAGGGGTGTCAAATTTTAATATAAATAAATGGAGGAGGTAAATGTCCAATATACACACAAACACCATCTTTTCTCTCTCTCTCTCTAACGGATCTCCCTTTTCCCCTTTCCCCGTTCACCACGCAACACTGGTGGGTTGCCAGAAAAAACCCATTGCCACCCCCATATCCGGCGAACAACACCATGAACCAACGACAACAACACCACGCACCAACGATGACAAAACCACCACAAGCCGCTTCATTCCCCCTGTCGCCGTCGCCTTCCTTCCTCCAGCGAGACCATCGCCACACGCGCCTCCCTTTCACCTTGATTTTTATTATTTTTTGCTGCTACTCGCCGAAAAATTAATAGATCCGATCGGATCCGCGCCTCTCCGGTGTTGCTCCGGTGAGACTTGTTGAAGCAACACAGGTGACTCGTCCCTTTTGGCTTTTCTTTTCTATTTTTTTCATATGGTTAGAGCTGATTGTTCTCCGATAAATCTCTTTTTAAAATAGATAAGGCTCGACTATCGCCATTCTCGTTCATGACTTGGATGATTGCTATATATTTATTTTATTTTTGCGGTACTTGCTTATTGTTATTTAATATTTGATTTCTCATGACGTTGCTTTGCTTTTGGCAATTTTTGCGAAGTTTACTGCTATGTGATACTCTAGTTGCTTTATGATTTTTGCTCTGTCTTGGTTATCTTGGTATTGGAGAACTTTTGACTATGTTTGCCATATGTTTTGCTGCCATACTGCTTTACATTTCATTGTCTTGCTTATTTTATGGATTTGGGTCCTTGATATTTTTGATGATTTTGTTTAGTTCACTCTTTTTTTTTATGACTTTAACCATTATATGGTCAAAAGTTGCTGCTACACTCCTTTATATTCTTTATGGGTTGTGTAGTTGTGATTAATTTATGCAGATGATTTTACTCCGTTACTGTGCGGCTGATTTTAAAATGATTTGGACATTTGTCCTTCCGTTTTGCCTTGTAATTTATTACACTGATAATGAATAAATATTACATTGGCCAATGAAAAAATTACCATCGATTTTTGAGGCCTCCACAAATAAAAGATGGATATTACGTATATAAATACGTAATAAAAAAATTAAATATTTTGGCTGATGATGAAATCTTACAAATATCACGAACACACGAAGGGTTTTATGATGCACATCTTGACAAGAAGATTTAGGATGGCCGATTAATCGAGCAATCACTTCGTAGCCATGGCGTATCTAAAATCTAATCTGAGCCCACACTTTGATAAAAAATTTCTATTTTTATGTACATATGCACACATATTTCTAGTTTATTTTACTTTGTTACTAACGTGTTTGACAAATTTTTTGAGATTGTTTGTCAAAAAATGACATTCAAAAGAAGAATCTTTTATTTGCATTATTTTCTTGTAATTGTACATATCAAATATAGTGAAAACATTACCTTTTGGGGTGTTGGGCGGGAGTATTCTTCATCTACATAATACACGTTTAGGAAAAACTTAGGCCTTTAATATTTAGATAAAAGAATTAAGTTAATCAAATAATTCGCATATTATGTAGTCTTTTCTTCTCAAATAAATCTTTACTTTGTCCGTAACTTTAATCAAATAAAAATATTACTTGTAAATGTTTTTCCTTTTCACGGCACATCAAAATACATTTCTTTTCATCACAAAATATTTTTTTTCTCATGTAATTTATACATTTTTATACATATCTTTTACATGTTTCTTTCCATACATCACAAAATACTTTCTTTTTCACATGTAATTTATACATTTTCATACATATCTTTTACATGTTTCTATAACAATAGATTTTATTTATATATTTAATATACATATACTTTTACATAGTTTTACATTTGTATTGTTTCAAAAGAATTATTTTATACTTAATACACATACAATTTTATATTATTTTAAATACTTATACCTCCTCCCTCATTGATGAGTTTAGTCTAGCTGGGTACCATATTTGTGGATCCTGAAGGGTGCTTAACCCCTTCCTTTCGGAATAATTTGAACCCTTACCTAGAGTCTCAATTGTTTTTTCGCAGACTAAAAACATCAATCATACGTGTTAATGAATAAATAGGTTCATTATTTTCCTAAAATATTAGGTGGCGAATTATACAAAATTTAATTCTTTTAGAGACCAATAAGTCATGTTTTGGTTGACCTTGGCAAAAACAGGGCATGACAGAATAGCGTCTCTGCTGGAGAATAACAATAGGTTCTAACAATAATAGACTCGATTTTTCAATCGAGGGAGGTATTTTTACTTTTTCGGATATGATTAAATTCCTTGATTATTTACTTGTTTTATACTGCAAATTATTTTATTTTCTCATAATTTTTTTGCATAAATTAGTGTTGCTATTTATCAATTCTTTTATTCATTATTTGTTTAATACACTGTATCTATAAGAACTGTTACACATTATTCTTTTAATCATAATTTATAATTCCATTGGGTTTTTTGGCCGTACATAATTCATACACTGAACACGCGAGGGGTGTACTACACTCTTTCGAACCTTCTTTGGATTTCTTAGTTTCAAAATTGGTGCATTTAGGCTAGTGTGCCTTTTCACAATTATTCAGTCTTACTCTCAACCATTTAGAAAAATTTCTATTTTAGAAATAGGTCATGCTGTATACAAACTCAAATTTGTTTGAACTACATTTTGACCTGATTCTTGTCCTGACAAGATACGTAGGCAACCCTGTATTAGGGTTTGGTCTCTTCACTATTTCAAAATAATTCTTTCAGTATTTATACTGGGCAATTTTTTTGAAATTGTTCAAAGACGCTCTCCAAAATTCTTCAAGAGCGCAAATAAATGATTCCTTAAATTCAAATCTCAATAACATTAGTGTTTAGGCGACCTACCTCCAAATCCTCACCCGATTTTGGTTCAAGAACACTTAGCTTCTTATTTCGAACGTCGTAAACCATTAAATTTATGGTGTATCGATTTCCACTATCAAAGGAAGGGTTCAATATTCTTTCATTCATAACAATCCTGCCAACTACGGTGAAATAATGCCATAACTTCCTCAATGTCTGACCTTCTCAATCTCGTCGACATATTGAAGTAACTTCAAAACTCTCCTCATGCTCGACATCCATCCTCTTGATCGTCTAATCGAACCAATTTTGCTGATACAAGCAATTCTTTCCTGATCGTCTTTCACATTATTTTTTCAAAGATGACTACCACTTTTGTACATTCATACATGTTACATAGCAATTTACAAATTTGCCTGAACTACGCAGACCTGATTCTTGTTTTCACAAGATACGTAGGCAACCTTCATTTGGGTTTGGTCCCATTCTTTTTTTAAATAAAATAAAATTTTGACTTGGTTGGTACCAACACAATTAGGAGTGTGCATGAGAAAGAACAAATTGGTATGATAGAGAGGACCAACTTCACGGTAAACCATAGATTCTTTTGGTACCTCTTAGTCAAACCTAAGTAACACTCGAAAATTTTCTTCCATACATCTAAGACAAGAACAAAGCCAACCCTACCGTTTCAAGTGCATTGTGTGGTGAGCTTTAGACTAGTTCATTGCATTGCATTGTTGATCCAGAACTTGGCCTGAATGTCTATTGAGGCAAAATTCTGAGTTACACTTAGTTTGGGAAAAGAGTATAGGCCTTTCTTGACTAGATTATGCCTTCCACAGCCTACCAAATGACATCAATCCCTAGTATTTCCCCCTTTAATCCTGAAACATTTTCTTTGGAATAACCACATTTGAGCCTATACCTTTTGAGTACTTATATGCACTATCCCTCTTTGGCCCACCTCCTTAAGCGCACTAAGTATGTGCAAGTTTTGAATGAAGATTCAAGATCAAAGTTGCCAAAGGCAAAGGATATATATCCCTAGAAGAACAAAAAGAAAATACGACTTCAAAGAAAGAAGGAGCAAGAACCCCCACAAAGAAAAAAAGAGATAAATCTGATAAAGATGGGGAATCATCATCCCCCAAAGAGAAAAAAAAGAAAGGAAAATATATCAAAAAGGGGAAAAACTCCAACACAAGATTCAAAAGAAGTCAAAACCAATACAAAACAAGGGGCAAAGAAGCACAATAAAGAAGATCGAGCGTCAAAGAGCAATAAATGTCAAAAGAACAAATACCGTGCAATGCTCATTGAGAAATTAGTCACTTTTATCCTAAATGTCATCCTAACCGACCCCAAGCCTACATTACAAGCCAATAACAAGTCCTACAAGATCCTAATCTAAGTTTTCTCACATTTGTGGATACTTACATGAAGGTCAAGCCTATGATATCACAATTACATTCATTGAAATTCTTTCTGAGTGTGAGCGTATATCTCTAGACATCTCCAAATTGAAGAGAAAAATAATCCCAAATAGGTGTGAGAACGAAACATTCTTTCTGGAGAGGGCACTTTAAACATGGGAACAAGTACAATTCAAAATCTTTGTTTAAAGCAAAACGAACAAATCTTGTCAATACTTAGGTATGTATGAGGTACTTCTCAAAGCTATAGAAGTTACCCTGAAGTCGATCTCGGTTAGCTGGAAGAGAGATAGGGGGATTCTTATACACACTACTAATTGTTGGTACCAACTATAGTCAAGACACAATTATATCTTTTCATTGTTCAACATTTCTTACAAATAAAATACAAAACAATCTTCTGCATTTTCACCTTTCTGCATTCTTACAAAGAAAACACAAATAATGTTCTGCATTTTTACCTTTCAGCATTTCTTACAAATAAAACACTAGGCAATCTTCCACATTTTTCATCTTTCAACACATTTTTACAATGAAAAGAAAAATCTTTCCTTTCAAACCATGCCTTCACATACATGCATAACACTTTACGTATAAGACGCCTATCTCCGAATCCCAACAATTGACCTTTGTCTTCAAGATACAACCTTCAAACATGGATATTTTGCTTTTTAATTGGGTGTTCTCAGAGACTTTTACATTTTCATAGCCTCTCCAATCGAGAGGCTATTACCTTTCAAAGCCCCACCAGTCGAGAGGTTTTTACATTTCCATAGCCCCGCCAGTTGAGTGTCTATCACCTTTTAATAACCCCGCCAGTTGAGAGCTCTTTTATTTTCATAGCCCCGCCAGTTGAGAGGCTATTACCTTCTAGATGTTCTACCAATTAAGAGTCCATTACCTCACTGGTTGATGACTTTAGTCTTCATAGACAATTGAGGACGACCATCACATAGTCTCCGTAGATAATTGGAGACAACAATCTACATCCATCTCCATAGACAATTGGAGATGTCGTCAAGTCTTCATAGACAATCAAAGACATCATTATTCAATATCTGTCTCCATAGACACTTGGATATGTCATCAAGTCTTCATAGACAATTGAAGACACCATTCGTCGCATTATCCTCCATAGATAATTGGGGGGTCATGCATCTATTTTTGTAAGCAATCGAAGGTGTCACATAAGTGTTCGTAGACAATTGGAGACGACAATCCATACCAGCCTTCATAGACAATTGGAGGGTCATGCATCTGTCTTCGTAAATAATCGAAGGCATCACATCAGTCTCTGTAGACAATCGAAGATAACAATTAACATCAGCCTCTATAGACAATTAGAGGTATCATGCATCAAGTCTTCGTAGACAATCTAAGACATCATCATTCAACATTCATCTACATATATAATTGGAGATGTCATCAAGTCTTCGTAGACAATCGAAGACACCGTTCATCGCATTAGCCTCCATAGACAATTGGAGGGCCATGCATCTGTCTTCGTAAACAATCGAAGGCATCACATTAGTCTCTGTAGACAATCGGAGATGACAATCCTCACCATTCAACATCAGTCTCTGTAGACAATCAGAGATGACAAACAACATCTATCTCCATAGATAATTGGAGATGTCATCAAGTCTTCATATACAATTAAAGACGTCATCATTAAATATCAGTCTCTGTAGACAATCAGAGATAACAAGTAACATCCATCTCCATAGATAATTGGAGATGTCATCAAGTCTTCATAGACAATTGAAGACACCATTCATCACATTAGCCTCCATAGACAATTAGAGGTGTCATGCATCTAGTCTTCGTAGACAATCAAAGACATCATCGTTCATCACGCAATCTTCGTAGACAATCAAAGACACCATCATTCAACATCCATCTCCATAGATGATTGGAGATGTCATCAAGTCTTTGTAGACAATCGAAGACACCATTCATCACATTAGCCTTCATAAAGAATTGGAGGTGTCATGCATTAAGCCTTCGTAAACAATCGAAGACATCATCATTTATCACACAGACTCCGTAGACAATCGGAGATGACGATCGACATCATTCTCCATAGACAATTGGAGATGTCATGCATCAAGTCTTCATAGACAATCGAAGACATCTCTCATTCATCACATAAGTTCCCATAAATAATCGGAGGCGTCATTCATCTTCAAGTCTTCGTAAACAATTGGAGGCGACATTCATCCTCAAGCCTCCATAGACAATCGAAGACATTATGCATCTTTCCAATTAAGAACAACAACACATTCTTTTCAAATACCATACATCATACACTGGGGCAAATTTTGAAAACCGCCCCAAAATTTTATACTTTTCCATTTTCGAACTACATTGACCTGATTCTCGTGACACTCGAGATATGTAGGAAGCTCTATGCAAGTTCGGTCATCACAACCTCACAATTATTCTTTCTTCCTAGCAAGTACATAATCTTGCATCCCCAGCATCTCACAGCTCGATACTGGAGAAATTTTGAAAGGAACATCGAGAATAGATGAACACTTCTGTTCCTAAATAGTCAATATTCTATTAATTACTTCACACGGTCTCTCACTCTTAATAGCATGGCGATTTGCCCAATTTTTTGAACTACACCCGACCTGATCCTTATGTAACTTGAGGTATGTAGGAAACTCTAAATTAGAGTTCGGTCGAATTTTTCTATAACAAAAAAAATTATTTTTTATCAAGAAAAATTGGCTACACGTCTACGTTTTCATTTGAAGACTTCTAATCATCTTCAAATAAAAAAGGGCAACCGTTGACACCCGATTTTGGTTCTCCATGCTTAAAATTAACGTCTTCAGGCTTCCTGATTGTTAAAGGGCACAAAATACAATTTTATATTTTTCTTACAATTGTTGATAAATTATTGATAATCATCCTTACTTTAGAATTTTTACCAATTTGTTGTCGTATTTTTACTTTTCATAATTTATTAATAATTCTCCTTATATTAGGACTTTTATCAATTCATTATCATTTGTAACATACATGATATCACATTTTTGTAACTTTTTAAATTAATTACATTTTTTATATTTTTAACATTCTTTACATTTTTTATAATTACAAATCAATACCTGCATTTCGTACATTTTTTTTGATCTGCAAATGCTAAGTCGGATCAATTATTTTTACACAGTATAATAATTCAATATCTTGTCGTATCCGACAACGACCACACAATAATGTCTTGTCACATCTGACAATGACAACTCAATGACACTATCCTTTGAACAATAACTTTATCTATTGGTCAAAAAAATGAAAATTCTTTGGTCAATATCCTAAGGACCAAAGGATGTACAATTAAAAAAAAGTAGGGACACCGCTTTATCTATTGGATAATAAGGGGTGTCAAATTTTAATATAAATAAATGGAGGGGGTAAATGTCCAATATACACAAAAACACCACACTACATATACAAACACCATCTTTTCTTTCTCTCTCTAACGGATCTCCCTCTTTCCCTTTTCCAGTTCACCACGCAATGCCGGCAGGCCACCGAAAAAAACCCATTGCCACCCCTCATAGCCGTAGAATAACACCATGTACCAAAGACACCACCACCACGCACCAACGACAACAAAACCACCACAAGCCGCTTCATTCCCCCTGCCGCCGCCGCTTTTCTTTCTCCAGCGAAACCATCATCACACGTGCCTCCCTTTCACCTTGATTTTTATTATTTTTTACTGCTACTCGCCGGAAAATTGATAGATCCAATCGGATTCGCGCCTCTCTGGTGTTGCTCCGGTGAGACCCGTTGAAGAAACACCGGTGACTCATCCCTTTTGGCTTTTCTTTTCTATTTTTTTCATATCTGGTTAGAGCTGATCATTCTCCAATAAAGCTCTTTTTAAAATAAATAAGGCTCGACTATCGTAATTCTCATTTATGACTTGGATGATTGCTATCTATTTATTTTATTTTTGCGGTACTTGCTTATTGTTATTTAATATTTAATTTCTTATGACGTTGCTTTGCTTTTGGCAATTTTTGCCAAGTTTACTGCTATGTGATTCTCCAGTTGCTTTATGATTTTTGCTCTGTTTTGATTATCTTGGTATTGGAGAACTTTTGACTATGTTTTCCATATGTTTTGTCGTCATACTCCTTTACATTTCATTGTCTTGCTTATTTTATGGATTTGGGTCCTTGATATTTTTGGTGGTTTTGTTTATTTCACTCTTTTTTTATGACTTTAACCATTATATGGTCAAAATTTGCTGCTATACTCCTTTTTATTCTTTATGGGTTGTCTAGTTGTGATTAATTTATGCAGATGATTTTACTCCGTTACTGTGCAACTGATTTTAAAATGATTTGGACATTTGTCCTTCTATTTTGCCTTGTAATTTATTACACTGATAATGAATAAATATTACATTGGCCAATGAAAAATTACCGTCGATTTTTGAGGCCTCCACAAATAAAAGACGGATATTATGTATATAAATACGTAATAAAAAAATTAAATATTTTGGGCGATGACGAAATCTTAAAAATATCACGACAAAACAAAGAGTTTTATGATGCACATCTTGACAAGACGATTTAGGATGACCGATTAATCGAGCAACCACTTTGTAGCCATGGCGTATCTAAAATCTAATCCGAGCCCACTCTTTGATAAATTTTTTTTATTTTTATGTACATATGCAGACATAGTTTCTAGTTTATTTTACTTTGTTACTAACATGTTTGACAGATTTTCTAGATTGTTTGTCGAAAAATGACATTCAAAAGAAGAATCTTTTATTTGCATTATTTTCTTGTAATTGTACATATCAAATATAGTGAAAACTTTACCTTTTGGGGTGTTGGACGTGAGTATTCTTCATCCACATAATACGCGTTTAGGCAAAACTTAGGCCTTTAATATTTAGATAAAAGAATTAAGTTAATCAAATAATTCACATATTATCTAGTCTTTTCTTCTCAAATAAATCTTTACTTTTCTTCGTAACTTTAATCAAATAAAAATATTACTTGTAAATGCTTTTCCTTTTCATTGCACATCAAAATACATTTCTTTTCATATGTCACAAAATACTTTCTTTTTCACATGTACTCCCTCTGTCCCATTTTACCCGTCCCAAATTGGCTAAGTTGATGTCCCATTTTACTTATCAAGATAAGACAAACTTTTCTTTTCATGTTTTACCCTTTGCATTAATTACCTTTTCTTTAAATTAAAATGAGAACATCATTTAATAGGGGTACTTTGGTAAACTAGTCATGTTATTTATTATTTTTCTTAATTGTTGTGCCATTCCAATTTGGGACAAGTAAAATGGGACGGAGGGAGTAATTTATACATTTTTATACATATCTTTTACATGTTTCTTTTCATAAATCACAAAATTCTTTCTTTTTCACATGTAATTTATACATTTTTATACATATCTTTTACATGTTTCTATAACAATAGATTTATTTGTATATTTAATATACATATACTTTTACATAGTTTTACATTTGTATTTTTTTAAAAGAATTATTTTATACTTAATACACATACACTTTTACATTATTTTAAATACTTATACCTCCTTCCTCATTGATAAGTTTTGTCTAGCTGGGTACCATATTTGTGGATCCTGAAGGGTGCCTAACCCCTTTCCTTCGGGATAATTTGAACCCTTACCTAGAGTCTCAATTGTTTTTTCATAGACTAAAAACATCAATCATACGTGTTAATGAATAAACAGGTTTTCTTATTTTCCTTAAAAATTAGGTGGCAACTCAGTACAAAATTTAATTCTTTTAGAGTCCAATAAGTCATGTTTTGGTTGACCTTGGCAAAAATATAGCATGATAATAAGCATGATTTTTGTACTAGTTATGTATAAATAAAATACATATGTATTTGGTTTGCTTGAAATATATGAAATGTATTTGTTATCAATTAGATATGATTTTTTGTTATTGCTAATATTTTTATTTATTGCTCACTTGTATTTGTTATTCCTGAGATGATGATAATGTTTGTATTTTAATTTTTGATAATTTAGATATGAAACAGTGATGTATTCACAAAATACATATGATAATTTTATGATATATTTGTATAATGAAACTGTAAGATGTATTTCATAAATATATATGTGGCACTATTTTGACATATAATTATATTTTTATGGTGTATAGGTGTTGCGTGATCAGATATACATGGCAAGAGTATTGCCCAACTTTTCTCCACATATAAGATGTCATACGGTCAATGACATTGAAAATCGTATTAAGTCTATGTTAACGAAGAATCAGTACAAGATGTTTTGTAATAATAGCATATTTGTTGTGTACATGAAGAAGAAGAACTGTGTGGTCCACACGCAGTTAGGGAGATGTATTATGTTGCTTGAGACTAAGAAAAGTTCTGCAAATGACTGTCATTCGTGTAAAGGGCACAAACCTTCATTTTTAGCCCTAGAGAGTTTGCTGTGGTTACTGGTTTGAATTATTTCTCAAACAAGGATGATTTTATATTTGATGAGGATCTTCCAAACAGGTTTATTGAGCAATATTTTGATGGTGCAAAGTATATTAAAAAAAGAGAATTATTTGCTATTGTTTCTGAAAATATTTAGGTGAAGGATAATGATGAAGATGCCGTGAAGTTTGCTAATCTTTATTTTATTCACGCATTTTTATTGTCTGTTGTTGATATTGTAGTTATTCCATGACTACATTTTGATTAGGTTGAGAATGATCGCTATAGTGATTATCCCTCTGTTGCATTCGAGGAATTAGCCAAAAGCTTGAATAAAAAGTTAAAATCGAAAGGAAAGTTTTATATGCTACATGGAATGCCTCTTGCCTTTTAAGTTTATTTGTACGAGTGTTGTTCCACTATTCCTCGTAATGTTGCTTCAAAGGTGGACAATTAACTTTCATGTCTTTTGAATTGGAAGGCGAACGCTCCCCGTCCATGATATGAATCTCTTATGAAAAGTATGTTTAATGATGCAAATGACAAGGTGAGTTTCATTTATATCTTTTGTTCTTTATGTTGAATATTTGGAAATACATTTTCTATTTTTGTATATGCTTATATACAAAATACAATTTGTCACTGCTTATGCATTCATGTAAAGGTTAAATATTTTGTAATGTCAGTTATTTATGTTCCTACTGTCACTGGTGTTATCATCTAAGATACTTTTCCATTTTATGTAATAAATTGTAGGTTTCTTTTAAGAATATTGAGTCAAAACGAAAGGAGATTTCATCCTGTCAAATACCTAAGAAGGTTGTACCTGAATGTGTAACTCATAAAGATGATGAGGTTGATTCGGATGATGTCTTTCAGGATCCGCCATATCCAAAAAAATATTCAATCTAAAAAAAAAACTTCATGGCAATTCATCTACTTTGCCCGTCAAGAAAGAGTTGAAGCAACAACATAAAGGGTTAGATGAGCAGACACCAAAAAGGACTCCTCCACCTTGTGTTGCAAATAAACTTTCTATGAGGACTCCAATTTATATGCTGATTCAACCAAAAGATACATTAGCTTCAAAGAGGAAGGACATAAACAGGTCAGCAAGCAAAAAATCTATTTCGGTTCAGTCTCCTACTCCGTCTTCCTTCAGTTCTGAAGATGAAGATATTGTTGTTTCAAAGAAAGTGTTTGAAAAGTTTCTTGATGAGGTAATTTGTGTTTAAGATTTAGATTATTTTTTTTATTTTTAATTTTTTCTTTTGAATCAGGTTCGTGAAGAGTTGAATTTCATCCGTGATCTAGTATCATCAAGGTGTGATCAGATAATGAATGCTATAACTAAGAACAAAGTACAATAATTTTGAAAAATAATTTGCTAGGTTAAATACATATACGACATATGTAGTTTCTGACTGAAGATATACATATACAGTATGTTGTGTATTTTTTACTTTGTTAATATGTATTTTTTAAAATGCTAATATGTATAATCATATATACATATGCATTTGATAATATGTATAACATATGATGTGTTAAATACATATACTGCATATATATTTGTATTTGATTAAATACATATCTAACATGTATTGAATTTTTCAGTTGTGAATATGTACATGCCAAATCATATATGTATATCCATATATACATATGCTATGCAATTATAAATAGTTAGTTTAATATTGATCTTGATATATTTTTTCATATTTTTAATGTGAAGAAACAAAATAAAGATAAGGAATTTGACAAACCACCAATGGGTGAAGCTGGCAAGAATACATCACACCAGGAATCCTCTCCTATGTTTGTGCATGATTTTTCTAAGAATTCTAAAGGCACATTGGTAAGTTAATTGTTTACATTCATATGCATTTTATCTTCTATATACAATGCGAATTTATCTTTACATATAAGAATTATACATGTGGTCAAAATTCATATCTAAAAATAGGTTACCGAAGAGATCAAAGAAAATCGAAGCACTAGTTTGAAGGAGGTGTATAATGAGGACAATGATGATGTTATGGTAAATAGTTTATTTTTTCTTCATGTATATTTTTATAGTAGAATAATAATATTTTTTATGTTTGATTTTTTCTTTTATGAAAGGATAAAACTGATATTGATGTGTATGAAGCAAGAGATGTATGTAAATCATCGGTAAGTTGAATATGTCTATGATGTTTTTTAGTTCAAGACAAATGTTGTTGTTATTTAATTTGTTTCAACATATTGTGTAGAACACAAAATCTATTGATGAAAATATTAGGGAAGCACATATATCAGATTCTCAATTCACATTTTCAGATGAGGTGCTTAGATGCATTAATATTGATTTCATAAAACCCAATCTGGGAGTTGAAGATGAGTCTAAGGTATGCTATTTTGCATTATATGCCTTTACTTATTTTGATAATGTTTCATAATTATAAGATCTTTCTACATTTTTACAGAACATAGAAGGTACTGCAGAAACGACTGTAAATACATCAGCAGAAGATGAGTCCAAGGTAGCATTGTCTGCTTTTGTTTATTTTGCTACTGTTGCAACATTATAAATTTTTTATATGTTTTATACAGAACAAAGAATATGATGCATAAATGTTTGTAAATACATTAGAAGAAGATGTGGATAAATCAAAGTTGGATTAGCAAAATAAGACTTTCGTCCACATTCATGAAGCAGTAACTGAAGAAAGAAAAGTTGAACAAGATTTACCAGACTCGTAAGTCACAGTTCCTGATGAGATTTTACCGAGTCTTAATGTATTTGTGAATCAAGAAAGAAGTATAATTGTACATCCATCGGCAAATAAAGTACAAGAAACACCTATGCATGTCTCAAGGATTAGGCAATCATCTAGATTAACAGAGTCAATTCACAATGAAATTTGGTTCAACAGATTGTTAGTACTCTAACATATTTTTATGGTTACCAACTTTATTTACTTTATATTAAAAATGTAATTTCTTATTTTTTCCTAATGGCTAAGAAGTATGATTTTGTATTTTATACAATAATTATGCATTTTAAGTATTTAAGATATGTGTAAGATTTTTGTATGTCACTGAGTAGATTTATATTTGATGTTCAGTTCTATTCTTTTCTTGTAAGTTAAATTTGGACCACTCATATATTCATAAAATACATTTAAATTTGTACCACTCATGTATTCATAAAATACATATGTATATATTGTAATCTAAATATAATATGTATTCTGTATATACATTAGTGGCATCTTTTTGACATTGTAAAGTTTAGATATGTATTTTGTTTTGACTACTGCTAAGATTTGTATTTGATATTAATTTGTATTTGTTCTTCATTAGATTTTGGTTATGATAAGTAGATTTTTTTGGACCAATTTTGTATAATTAAAATACATAAGTATTTTGTTATCTTGGAATCATATCAAATGTATTTGTTTAATGGTTAGATATGTATTTTATGTTTGGTATTGCTAATATTTATATTTTTTTGCTCAGATGTTTTTGTTATTCATGACATAATGACGATGTTTATATTTTGTTGTTAGATAACTTAAATATGTAACAGTGATGTATTCACAAAATACATATGTTACATTTTATGTATATATTTTAATTTATAACTTTAAGATGTATATTATTATTATATATGTGCCACTATTTTGACATATAATTGTATTTTTGGTTTAGTAGTAGAATTATCTCTATTATTTTAATTTTTATATTTAATTATCTTTTCATACTTTGTATGTCTTAACAATAAAGGGAGCATAGAAGGACAACGAAAAACATTCAATCAGAAGCATCCATTCGTATCTCATTTAATTAATGATATAGGAAGACACTAATGTTACCGACAAGTTCTTAAAGTGACTTTCTTTGGACCTTCTTAAATATCATTCGAAGAGATATATAGGTTACGACTTAATTGTAATAATATTCAAAAATAAGTTTTTGTTAATGACGAATTATTATGTTTAATGAATAAATAGAAATAGCAAAGAGGAACATTATAAGAAGGGCAAGTCCAGCATATCCATTTTCAATTTTGGAGTTTTATCTGTTGAAGACAAGAACTGGTTCTACATTATGGGCACTCCTGGCCAGTCATGGTCAGATGAGGTAAGTGATGTACTATTATGTTGATAAGTTGTATATTAAAATAAAACTTATTGCAGTATTGCATATTTATATTTATAAATGCTTATTTTGATGTAGTTGAACATGTATATTTGAATATACATATGAAGTATGGTATATGTTATGATATATGTATATGATATATACATATGTAGTGTTAGATCATTTGAGTTTTAATTTGGTTATTTACTTTTAAATATGATTTTTTTATAATGCAGCAAATTGATGTATCTTCTACTATCTCCGAAAGAAGTCCAAGTATGATCCCAATAGGTCATATAAGTACAGCACTGTAGACTGTAATTTCATGAACATTGTTAACAGTGTGTTAGCAGTGTATAAAATTGATGATGAATTGCTTGATGTTGGTGGAAAGGAATACCATCTGAATGAGTAAATAAATGGATTCTGCATGCATGCTACAGTGTCATGGCATACAGTTGATTATATTTTCATTCCTGTCAACGTAAAGGCCAAACATCATTGGGTTCTTGCGGTTATATCTTTCAATGATAGATGCATAAATGTATATGATTCTTTGTCGTCAGCTGGACATGATGTTGTGGTGCTTGCTAAAATTGAAAAGTTAACTGAGGTTATACCTTTATGTCTCGTTGCATGTAAATTTTATGAGAAGAAGGGTATTGATATTGCCAATCATTCAAATTACAAATCCTATGATAAGATGAACCTATTTGATGTTTATATTGTGGAGGATTTGCCTCAACAACCAAGTGGCAGCTTATAAGTAATGAATATACATATTAATTATATATTTACATATATATTAAATTTATAACAGATTGTTACTTATTTATATATGTATTTGCAGGAATTGTGGTTTATATATGATGACATATGTTGAGTGCCTTACTTTTGGTGGTCCTATTTCATCCGTTGATTTTGACCCAGATCTTATTCGCATGAGATATGCTTCAATTTTGTGGGATTATGGTATGAGGAAAGAAGAATCGAAGGCACAAAGTGACGATGAAGCACCAATGACACCTCCTCATTAAATTGGGATAACAGAAGACACTGAAGTGTATGAAATTTGATGTGAGTTTTTATTTTGCTGTAGTTTACAATAGTTAACATTACGTGGATAGACAATTTGTTGAATATTTCTTAACTTACATCTATTACTTTAATGTTCAAGGATGATGTGCTATTGTTTCTTTTTTGTTACAATTTGATTATTGATCTCTAATGTGTTAAAATATTATTAATTATTAAGACATGCACAGTATGAAAAGATAATTAAATACAAAAATTGATATAGTAGAGATAATTCTACTAATGAACCAAAAATATAATTATATGTCAAAACAGTAGCACATATGTATTTATAAAATACATATTAAAGTTACAAATCAAAATATATACATAAAATGTAACATATGTATTTTGTGAATACATCACGTGGATAAACAATTTGTTGAATATTTCTTAACTTTCATCTTTTACTTTAATGTTCAAGGATGATATGCTATTATTTTTTTGGTTATAATTTGATTATTGATCTTTAATGTGTCAAAATAAAATATTTTCGTGGTTAGTTTACATATTCACTACAGTTTAATGTTCTACATATGTATTTATGTTCTACATATTCATTTCAGTTTAATGTTCTACATATTCATTTCTTTGTTGTTCATATGTAACTTTAATGTTCTACATGTCCATTCCAGTTTACATATTTATTCATGACTAATGCATATTTATTTTTCAGTTATGCCTATATATCTATCAATAATACGTTTATATTTGTCTAGCTAATACACATGTAGAACAATTTATTTTTACATATTTGCATATGTATTTTGAATAATACTTATTTATTATATTGTTATGCACAACCGCATATAGATTTATGATTTGTATGTATTTATGAATAACACATATCTTCATTCCTTTTTACATATGTATTTATGTAACGCATATGTATTTTAATAGAATGAATATATAGAGAATTCTAATATACATACATATATATATACTAGTTTAGGTGTACGCGCCTCGCGCGTGTACCTCACTTTATTGAATTCAAATGTTACACTAAATATGATATTTTTTTAAATAACAAAGTTAAATACAATAATTACATTCAACATCTTTTGGAGAATTTATTTAATTAAATCTAACCTTTACAAAAAAAAAATTGTCAAATGCCTCACTTTATTGTATTCAAAAGTTACACTAAAGAGGATATTTGTCTAAATAACAATGACTAATACAATAATTGAATTCAACATCTTTTGGAGAATTTATTTAATTATACTTAACCTTTATAAAAAAATAATAATTATTTGTACAATACGATGATAGATACATCAAAACAATATAATTAAATCTAAATTTTACAGAAAATTTTTCTCAAAACCTTCTGACACTCATCTACCATTTATAAACTATAACAAAATAATACGATAATAGAGATATCAAAATAATACAACTAAACTAAACCTTTACACAAAAAAATTTCTCAAAATTGAGATATAAAAATAATACAATTAAACCTAGCATTACCTTAAAAAATTCCTCAAAGCTGACTGACAGTCATCTACTACCTGTAAATTTATATAAGACCTATAAACTACAACAAAATAATACAATAGTGATCAAAAAGCTTCAGTTTTGATGAAAATAATCTTTGTATGAGAGAAAATTTTTATTCTAAATAATGATTTGAATGAAAACAAAGAAGATTTATATATACACAAATGTATTATATTGACAAAAACAGTGAAGAAGTTGAGGGTTACAAAAATTAAGCATCCACCAATCTAGGAATGCAACCATATTTAAATTAGACGAGCATCAATCATATTTTTTAAATAAGTAAATTGATTTCTTTGGTAGTTTAATGTGCATCTCAATATTTATAGAAATATTTTCTTAATAGAGTCCTATTTTATATTAGGAATATTCTTCTATCCTATTTTAAGAGTATTTTTTTAATTGATCAGTACAAAAAAAAATATTAATTGATTTTTTTCATATATTTTAGGAGTCTAATTAATATAATAAAAATAATTAAATAATAAATTTTTAAAAATAGTGAAAAGACATTTTTGTATAAAGAAGGGTCTTTGAATATTGCTTCATTGATTTGGGAAAAAAAGTTTATTACTATTAAACTAATTAAATCAATGGGAATAATAACATTGTGCTTACGTACGTTTTTCTAGACATAATTTGTTTTAATTCTTTGTATTTTTGTACTTTATTCATTTAAACCATATTTATAATATTTTGGTGGGTATCTAAATCTAATTTTATCATAATTAGGTGGTATGTGTCTCATTCTTCTAGATTTTAAATGAATTATTAATTTTGTTTCAATACTAGATATTAAAGTAATTGGGTAGGCTAATCTTTTTGGGTTTTCTTTTGTTTTATTTAGACTTATATATTTTGAATAATTACTAATTAAAGATTCTTTAATTTTTCTAAAAGCTTCTCTATTTTTAAATGGTCTTCTCATAATTAATTAATATAAATTAATCTCAAGTAAATCCAATCTAAATTTAAACATATCTGCTACTTCCGTATTATTTAAATAACTGGGCTCTGATACCATTTGTAGGGGGTACGGATTAGGCGCGGTAAGTTTACTAGATAATAAATATGTGCGTATTTATTTATTTTTATATTATGTATTTTGTGAATATTATTGATTGGAATAATTTTTATTTTTATCTTCTTGACTTAAGATGTTTTATTAATTCATATTCGAGATTAGATATTATCGTAATTAAATTATCTAGTGTTTTAGGATCCTCGTTAGTATTGTGTAACCTTTTGTATTCTAGGTATAAACTATATAGTTGGATTTCTATTTCTTTTAATGATTTATTCTTTTCGTAAGATGTGTCCATTAATTTATGTAATTGTTAAATTCTTTGTAGTAATATTCATTAATTGTTTTTCTTCATTTTTGTATTTTTTATTTTCATATATTTCATTAATATATTCAATTTTACTGATATTCATATTTTGGGGGGTGATTAAATGGTAGTTGATTAAATGTTTTGCTATAATATTCTTTAGTTTTTTTCTCTTAGTTTTTGAAATCTTCTATATTATTTTTTAGATATTCTAAATATTCTACATCTTTTGTTTTAAAGTATTCAATTAAATTTGTTTTTATAAGGTTTTCTGTTAATCTTATTTCTTCTATTTCTTGTTTCCAATATTTTAGATATTGGTAGTTTATCATTTTATTCTAAAGTAAATGTATTATGATCTAATCTATTTGTACTATATTTAATATCTTGTTTGAGGTTATTTATGCTACTAACTATTTCTTCTTGCTCTCTTTTTAATGAATTTTTTAAACTATCTAAACTTTTATCTTTGCTTTTTTCTGGATTTTTTAAGGTTTCGTCTATCCATTTTAATTTTTTTTATATTAGATTTTCCATTATTTCTCTAATTTGTTTTCTATAATTAATTTCTTTATGTAGGTTTTCTTGGTTTGCTCTAATTTTCTTAATATATCTTGACATTTATAGTCTGTATAATATCCATTTGAATCTAAATAATATTGTTGTTCATAATATATGTGTAAGTTTTCTATACTGTTTAATAATTCTTCCTCTTCATAATCTTGTAATTTTTTTCATATTATTTTCTTTATGTCCATAATTTCTATATCTCTAAGTATATATAAAACAAGTATTTTAATATCTTCTGTCATTTAGGCTTGATTAAATGTTTTTCCATAATATTTTTCAGTTGTTTGTTTTAGTCTAAGTAGTTCTTGCATATTTTCATTAAGGAATTCTATATATTTTACATCTTTAGTTTTCATGTATTTGTCTAAATTTGCTTTTATTTGTTTTTCTATTAATTGTATGTTTCTCCTATCTTTTTTTCAAAATTCTAAATATACATAATTTATCATAGTTAGTGTGTGGGTTTGGCATGTAAGTATTTATAAGAGTAGTTCGGTAGGTGTGGTATATAATTAATTCTAGTCATAAAATATCTATCAAATATTTTTTCCAATATGATTTTTCTTATATCCACTATTTCTACATCCTTAAGTATATATAAAATGAGTATTTTAAATTTATCTACCATTTCGTCAGATAAATAATTATTTATTTTTCATAAAATTGCTATTTTCAAAATATTCCCTTCAATCATGCACATAACAAAATATGATCACTTTAGATTGCTATATACTAGATTATTCTTAAATAACATATTTTTCGGTCACTATTAGCATGGTAATCTGGATACTTTTCCCTTAAACAACGCCTCTACTTTAGTTACTCCCCTATCACGGCTTTCTTGCCTCACCGGTTTCACCTTTAGGATGACATAGTTCTTAGGGATTTTTCTCCTTTTCCACTTTGCTAATAAACTTCCTAAAATGCTATTTTTCGAATAATTCTATTATAAAACAACTAACATGAACTTATTTTATCATATCATGATTGTTAGGACTTTATGAATTTAGCTATTCATAATAGTAAATGAATATACCTGTTCTAGTAGTTTTGATAATTCTAACCTTTGTTCCTCCATAGATTTTTCCATTGAAATATACCTGTTTTTTAATAAATAAGCAAAATATTTGTTGTGGACAAGAGAGAGTATTTGTGCTTCAACTCCTGAAGGCTTATCTTTTTGTGCCTTCGATGCCTTCATTTATAATGAATGATTTACATAGTCCTTACTAATGTTTTACACATTTTTTTTAAACTTTACGTCCTATTCTATATTTACAAAAAGTCTAAAAACTAGACTAAAAAGTCTACAAAGTCTTTATCTACCAAAAAAGTCTTCTAAAAGACAAAAACTAAAACTTTTACAATAATTTACAAGTTACGTAGAAAATTGTGAAAATTTATTACATGTCGCTTTCACAATTTAATAGATTATCTTTTATCACCATTATTGCTTTAATTGATATCATCTTCTTGTCGTATCTGCTGCTTTTCTATCTTCTTTCCAGCTGGCATGCTTATCTTCTTGATTCTTTTATTCTAGGCAGACTTTTGGGATAATATTATCTTCTCCATTACATCTCGAACATTGATGATCTGGATATTTGTGTCCAATTATCTTGCAATATCTTATCAATAATCCGTCTGAAATAAATCCTCTCTTAATTGCTCTTGCAGTAGATTTATTTTCTGGATTAAGTAATGTCATTATCCATTGTCTAACATCTTCCATATCTGCTTGTTGTAGTTCTTTTGAATTTGAATAAATCATCTGATGATCTCTTGAATAATAGCTCCATATTCGGTTTCCATTGGTATAATTGTTTGCTAGTTCTTGAATAATTATAGCTAGTCCAATAAGTCATTTGTTTGCATAAAAATCAGGTATCTTGATTCTGGGTATCTCTGGCTGCTGCACAATATCTTCTGGTATAATCATATCTCTGGTTAATCCTATTTTTACAACTTGTATAATTGGTTTTATCTCGTCATATAATATCTCTGTTGGTGCAGTATAACATTTTATATAAAATAGATTTCCTTTGATTACTCTTTTATAGGTGTTGAATATTTTTTGTAATTCTTCCATAGCTGATAGTTCTTCTCCATCTTGAGTATATATGGTATTTAATAATCCATAGTCGAAATAAGTTTTAATTAGGCTTGGGTTAGTTTTGGGTAGTGCAATTAGCTTGTTGTGACCTTGTAATCTTTGGGTTATATAGTTTGTGTTGGGTTCTTTGATATCTGTAGCTCTGGGGTTAAGGTTTAGAAAAGTTTGTACTCGACAGATATTTTCTATGTATTTTTGGGTTGTATAGTTATAAACTTTTTTTATCTTGGTTCAGACTATCTCGATATGTGATAATTTGTGGGGGTATGTTCAAGAGGTCTTTTTGTATTTTTGGTGTAAATAGTTTTTCAAATGTCTTATTTAAGTTCATATTCTGGTATCTTTGTCCAATAACTCCTTTGCTTGTACCTGCAAAAGTAGATTGGTAAACGTTATAGGTTTTAAGGAGTGCCCCCACGTCTCCTTCTAGCTCTGGAATTTTAATGTCTTCCGATCGACATAGCTCTGCGCACTACTGAGTTATCTGATTTGTAGTTATAGACTTCAGTTTATCTTCATTAGTCTTTAGCTTTTCTATTTCATTAACCATACTGTCCACTTTCATTGAAAGCGTAGTTAGGGTTTTGAATATCTTTTCTAAAGCATCATCTTCTATTATATCAGTCTGTATAGCTTTGTCATGATATGTAGTCTGCAATAACATTTTTGTTAATACTAATTACTTCAATTGTAAATGTAAAATTTAATATATTCAAGACTAGTCTCCGAATCTCTTTTGTTGTAACTGAATTTTGTATTTTCTTTGTTAACAACCAACGTACCTGTGTATTATCTGTTCATACAATAAACTTGTTACATACAATATATGGCTCAAATGCTAATAAATATTTATATAATGAGCATAATTCTTTTCTATTTATTTCCCATTTTATTTCTGTTTCATTAAACATACCTGAGTAGGATCTACAATGGTGTTCTAATTTTTCTTCTTCATATCTATATTTAAGTACTCCTCCATAACTACATTCACTAGCATCTGCTTTTACTATATATATAAATTTTCTATTTTCATCTGAAAATTGTAATTTTGGTAATTCTTTACAAAGTATTTTTATTTTCTAAACTTATTTTTTTATCTTCTTCGTTATAATTATATTCTACATCCTTTTTTAATTTTTTCTGTAAGAGCTTTAGATTTTCTGCTAATTTTGGTATATATTCTCTTACTTGGTTTACTAATCCTAAAAATGATTGTAATTTCTTTTTTGTATCTAATTCTTCTTTTGAATTTATTATTTTTTGTACTATATGTTGTTGCATTTTTACTCCACATTTATCTATTTGTATTCCTAAAAATTCTATCTGATTTTTCATAATTTCAGCTTTCTTTTCACTTAAACTTATTCTTAATTTTTTTATTATATCCGTAAATTGTTCTAATAATTTTAAATGTTCTTCTTTGGTCTTTGTATATAATAGTATAGCATCTATGTATACTATACAATTATGTAGTTGTTTAAAATAACTATCCATAAAATGTTGATATCTACCTGGTGCATTTTTATATCCAAATGGTAGTACATTCCATTCATAAAATCCTTGTGGTACCGTAAATGCGGTTAATTTCTTAGATTCGTCTTCTAACTTTAAATGGTAAAATCCTGATTTACAATCCAATTTACTAAAATAATCATCTCCTTGTATTTGTCTTATTTTTAATATCTTATTCGGTATTGGGTAATTATAAGCCATTGTTTTTGCATTTAAATTTCTATAATCAATAACCATCCTACTTTTTCCTCTTTTTTGTTCACTATGTTTATTTACTATAAATGCTGAGCTATTATGTTTACTATTACTTTTTTGTATATATTGTTTTTCTAATAATTCTTCTATATGCATTTTAAATTATTTTAAATCATTAAAATTATATGTTAATGGTTTCTGGGTTATTATGCTATTTTTATCTATTAATTCAATTTTTATAGTGGTTTTATGTTTTTCCCATCCTTTTAATGGATCTTCACTATATAATTGTTATAATTTTTTCTTAATCATTTCTATCTTATTTATTGAAAATATAGTTACATTTCCTTTTTATTTGTTGAAAATATGACCAGTTCTACTGTATCTTCAGTATTTTTTATATTTTCTAATTTTTGTGTAATTTTTTCACTTCCTTTTATCCAATCAGTTTTCTTTCTTATTTTATTAATAACTCTTTTTGCTCTTACTTTCTATTTACATGATTTTGTAAACCACCAATCTGTTCTAGTTATTATACGTGGGTATAATTTATCTAAAAATGGCATTCCTAAGAGTATATCTTTTGATGTTAGCTCATAATTATAGATTTTTTCTATTGTTAAAATTTTATCCCATACTTGTGTTTTTACATTCTTAGCTTTATAAGTAATTAAGCTTCCTTTATTATTAAATCCTTTAACTATTATTGGTGTTTTTAATTTATTCCATTTACTTCCTGGTAAACAATTATATCTACATAAATTAGCTTCTGCTCCTGTATCTATCATAGGCGTATAATACCTACTATAATATCCTTCTACTACTATCTTCATTAATACATATATTTTCATATCATGTTAGAGCTCTTCTTAGGAATAATCTTTCCCTATTATATGTTATAGATAATTGTGTATCTTCTATATTGTATGGTTTTACTTGTTCTATCCATTTAATTCCTGATATTATGTCTTCTTTTCGCATTTCTTCCTTTATTTCAAGTTCTATTTTTATTTTTCTAACTCCTATTATTATTTCTTTTTTTTTTTCTGCTATATTTTTAGTATTTATAAAGCTTCTTGGTAGATCTGGGCATATATTATTATCAGATTTTATTTCCTCATTTTTAACTAGATATTTTGCTATATAATTTTATTCTTGTCCTGTATTTAAGAGTATTAAATATTCTTTTTCGTTTAATGTTCTTGTTATGTAATATTGATTTAAATTAACTATTGAACTTGTTTCATAACTTGCTCTTTCTGATTTTTCATAAGCTATTCATTTTGTTGTACTTATTCTATCATTTATTATTTCTAAATCTTCTTCTATGTCTATATTTCTATAACTATAATCATTATTATCAATTGTTTTTACGAATTGTTCAAAAGGACTTTCCATTTGTATTTTATTAATTTTATTTTTTTCCGTCATTTTATGTTTTGTTGTTAATACATATAGATTTTTACATCTTGCTGTAAATATTTTACTTTCTGGGGTTAGTTCTATTCTTGATATTTTCCAATATAATACTAATGATTTATCTATATTTTTATCTGTTATTGCTACTGAATAATTTACACTTATTATAAATTTAAATTTTTGGTGTATTAAATTTCCTTTAATCGCTGTTATTATGCTTTTTTCTATAGGTCTTATAATCCTATCATCTGCTAAATATAATTCTATTAGTGTATCTATTCCTTCTCTAAAACATGTTTTTATTAATATCTCTGTACCTCCAAGGTGTACATATTTTATTAGGTCTCCTCTACTTTTTGCATCGTTTATTTCTTTATTAATTAACCTTTGTGTTACTAGTGGTATACTAGCTTTACCTTTTGCATATCTGCAGTCTATTACATATTCTTTTTGACTTACTACGTAATATTCTTCCTTTTTCCTAGTAAATATATTTTTTATTGTTGGTATTAAATATTTTTTCTACACTTAAATCTAACTCTTTTCCTTTTATTTCATCAAATACATTGTTATCAAATATTAATTTTTGATCTGTTCCTTCGTCATTTAAATATTCTTCTTTTGTTATTATTTTTATATCTTTTTCAGTTATTTGGTTTATTTGTATATCTTCTTCATTCATTTAATTCGTCTGATTCACTATCTATTTCATTATCTTCTATTTTATTATCTATTTCATTCTCTGAAATTTCATATATACTGTCTTCACTTTCTAATTCGTAATCTATATAATCTATCTGCATATATTCTGTATTTTCTATTTTTATTTCTGATATTTATTTATTTTTTGGGTTTTTAGGTAATTTACAATCTCTAGCTAAATGTCCTAATTTCCCGCAATTATAACAAGTACATTCCTTTATAGATTTCTTTTTCCTATATGGTCTTTTATATTTATAATTTTTTACATAATATCTTTTTCTTGGTTTCTTATACTTATATTTTGATTTTTTGTATTTCTTATATTTGTTATGCCTTTTTCTTTTCTTATAATATCTTTCTTCGCATCCAAATTGAGGTGCTATTTTATCTTTGCAACATGCTAAATTTCTTATTAATGTTTTTTCCATTTTTATTTCTTCTCTATATTTTTCACATAGGTTTCTATACCATTGTTGTAAAAATTTTATTCTTGCTCCTAGAGTATCTACTATTTTTGCTTCATCCCAACTTTTTATTATTTTTGAACTAAATGGTTCAGGTAATTTATTAAAATATAATTTTCTTATTTCTTTAATTTCTTCTGTATTATATGCTCCTTTATAATAATATTCTTTAAATGCGCAAGAGTATAGTCCATGGTACAGACAGCTACAAAAGTGCCAGAGTATAGTCCTCTAAGATGACTTGCATCAACAACTACGACAGTTCTACAATAACTGAACCTTTGGATGAATGTAGTAAGTGCTATATATATATATATATATATATATATATATATATATATAAATTCATTTTCTTCATGCTTTTTCATTTGTATATGTGAACCTGGGTAAGTAGTGTTCAAAACATGTATGTATGCAAGTAGTTTCCCGTATGATGCTGATGGTTTCCCTCTTAACTCTTCAAGTGCTTGTTTCTTAGCTCACCAACACATAATATATGTCAAATCCATACCTAGGTCTTCCTTCATATCATTTTTTATATCAGTCGTACTGTATTTTCTTTTGTGGCTTTTAAACTTTGGTTTCACTATACCACCAATCTACTTACTAGTAGCATGAAACTTAGGATAAATCTTATCCTTGATTGGACATGTATGTTCTGGTAAAAATTCCGTAACATTAAACATTCCAGATTGGTCGATACCAGAAGCACGGAATAAAAAACCACTATTACGGGATCTGCACAACCATGTATAACTGCAAAGAAAAAAATACATATGCTGAAATACATTTTACTAACATTAAAAAAAAAATTAAATGCATGAAACACTTACCACATTTTACTTAATCTCACGGATCGTGATTGAAACTTCTCCCGAAATGTGTAATCCTCCATCACTGATTTTAAAACTCTTATCGAGACATAAACTTGTTCAAGCTCAATATGTTTGTGATGTGGGTCCGAGATAATCACTCTAGTTGTATCCATCTCAAATACATCCAAACATTCTTCTGAAGTAGGAACTATTAATGCTCTTTCAGTACTTGTATTTACCATGTTACGCGCAGTGATAGACAAATTCATACTTGCAGCATTACACAACGATGAACTAACAGATGTGCTGAAACTATCATTTTCTGAAACACTTACAAAGGCAAAATAATCATATACTTTGTCTCCTTTTTTTGCATAATGTAGACCTTCAAACCCATATCATTATGTATATGTATTTGCCCTGCAATATCTGTTGACACCTAATTTTTGCCCACCATAATTAAGTTAATTTTGAGTTTTTTCAATTTTTAAATAAAATTATGATATTTATTTCATCCGAATAATGTTTTTTCAAAATATTTATGTACGTAATTTTGTCATTTTAAGTAGCGATTATATACTATCGTATTTAATTATATGAGATTATAATTTGGTTACTTAAATATTTATTTTGCGAATATTGGATTTTAATTAAAGCCTATCTTGAAAATTAAGTCAGATGGTTAAAATCTTGATTTAATCATAATTTGCTCTTAAAAATAATTTACTTGGAGAAATACGTGTTTGATTTTATTAAACTAAGAAACTCAAAATTAAATTGGTCATTAATTTGTTCCAAACCTTGATTCAATTCAGTTGATTTATTAAAATTGGCCATAATAGATATCAAATTAATCATAATCTCCACGTAATTGATCAACTAATATCCATTTGGTTAATATTTAATAAGTTGACTGAAATTTTAATCTAAATTGACCATTTATGAAATGACAAAATTTTCACCATCTCTCCAATTTAAAGTTGGGCCAGCCTGACCCGTTCCCTAACAACAATCAGGAACCCCCTTTAGTCTGACTAGGCCCAAAATAAAATCTAAAATAGCTACGACCCGACCCAAGCCCATCTATAAATCCTCTTTCCCCTTATCTGCGAACAACAACAAAATCATGAACAATTGCGTACAAACATCAACAATAATTTCCCGCAGCCAAACCTAATCCAAACAGCAACCCGATACCAACAACTCATAATCAACCCATTTTCAATCTTCTTCACACGTCCCACATGGATTTTGTACGAGAAAGATGCCAAGAATTCTCTAGAAGTGCTTAGGTGTCTCCCCTAATGGTTTGATTCTGCAAATCTTGGATGAATTTATACAAATTCGTACATGTTTGGCAGATTCTCATTGGTTCATAAAGGAATGTTGAATTAGTTGAAGAAAATCCAAGTTGATAAAGGATTAGGAGAGGTAACCTTATCGGGAGTTCAAATTTTGAATTCCCTCTCCAAAAAATTCCCAAAATTACCCCCTACTTTAATTTTTTCCACACTAGTTGAAACTCTAAAATAGACCCTAGCCTTCTTTCTATAAAAAAAATTGGTTTTGGGAGAAAAAGGGGGTCCGAAAAAGAGGAGGAAATTTTTTTTTGAAAGCAAAAAACTAGAGAAAAGAAGGAAGAAACAAAGTGAGAAAAACTGGTCGCGAGAATAGAAGAGAATTATTTAGTATAAAGTTTAGGAAAAGTAGTCGGCTAGTCAATATTTTTGTAGCGGCGTTGAATTTTCTGGTGGTGGTAAAGTCTGAAGGAGCTCAAAGTTCTGTTTTGCTGCTCCCGAACAAGTAACACTCTATTTTATTTATCTTTCAATTATTTCTCCTTCATCTTCCTATTCTGTAGTATATTAGTGTTTTGTTATTGATATGGTATGCTGGGATTAGTTGTTGTAGAGGTCTTGTAAGACCATAGGATATGTTTGATGAAGATATTGCTTGTCATATGATTATGTTTGATGTCAAACTGTCGGTTTAGTCGTTAAAGCTTTTGGCTTGAGTCTCAGTTGCCTGTATCGGTTTTATAATCTGTTATTTGATTTTAACAATGCTAATTAGCCTCCAATTTGCGGTTTTGTATTGGTATTACTTGTGGGTTTGATCCACCTATTCACTTTGGGATTCTGGTTAAAATTTTTGCTTTATTGGCTATCTTGATGTTGTGTTGTTTAAGTCGTGGATTTCTATTTAGATAGTAATATCACTAGCAAGAATATTTTGTGATTTCCTCTAGTTTCTCCAATGTCAAAAGAGAATGACCAACATATTTTCGATAATAAAAGTTTCCAAAAAATCCCATGATTCCTCGAGGACCAGTTTGGCTATTAAACTCATATTGAGTTTGTCAGAAAGAGGATGAGGATGAGAATAATATCCCTTGACACTCCCCTTTCTTTAATTTATTGGTTGCGCCTATTTTGGTCTTAAAAATCTGAATTTAGATTCTTATCTTCCTTTGGGTTTATGTTTTAAGACGTATCAAAGATGAATTTGACATTGTCCTGTTGAATTGCTAGATATTTGAATATGCTTATTTTGAGAATCCGGCAATTTTCTTTGTTATCATTATGTTATGCGTGTAATTTGTGCTTGAACTAAGGATTCACAGGGACTTTTCTTGAATAGAAACATCAATAAAGGAGGAATAAAGTCACGTTCTTTTGCTTTCGAAAGCCAAGTTAAGAGGTGGAGTAGAGCGGCATGATCGTCTACCTCCATCTTCGAAAACCTATAAACGAGGCCTTCTTTTGAACCTTTAGGATTCCTAAATGCTCTTGTTTTTGCTCGATTAGCACATACTAATACCCTCAAGCACCCTATGGCCTTATATACAAAAGGGGTTAATTAGGGTGCATTTTTGGGAACGTACTCTGTATGGGGATTTCTTTCTTTTTCAAAGTTTGCCTTTATATCCATGATTATGTTCTTTTAGTCCTCACAATCTCTCTACAAGCTTTAACTTGGAGATCAATTTCTCTGCTATCCTTTAAGTTCAAATGTGGTTATTAGTTGTAAATCTTAGTTTTCTTTATTACATTACGTTAATTTGGAGATTGATTCCAGTTCCTTTAGTGTTCATAAGCTTTAAATTGGAAATTGATTTGCGCATCTTGATTCCTCTACTGTTCGTTGAGCTTGAATCTGGAAGTTGGTTTGTCTTAGTTTCTTTTATCTTTCTTTGAGTTCAATTTGAAGATTGATTGTTCCTTTCTGCATTGTCTTCCATAAATTTTTTCTTTATATAGAAAATTGATTCATAATTTGGGTTTCCCTGCTGTTTTAATTACCCTAGTTTTGTGTTGATGTTATGACTGTATGAGCACAACTCATTATTTGTTAATTGACTCTTAATCATTAAAGATCTAAGTTACATTTCTCCCTCTAGTCAATCATGCATCAGTCTCTTTATTTTTTTCTTTAATTGAGGGCGCATCAACTATTATTATTTCTCTTATCTTGATTGGATGGTTATTCGAATGGATATGCGTACTTTGTTTTCTTGATCATTATTATGATCCCGATTACTTTTTTTTACAGTCATGAATCAATATAATTGTTTCCCGCTTTGGTAAATTATGTGTTGGCTTCTTTTACCCTTTCTCTTTTTCTTTCTTTTGATGACCATTTATTAATGTGTTCCTTCCCTTCTTTCTTTGTATGAAAATCATTTGAGTCCTGCATAGACTTATTCCTGTTGCATGTTTCCCATGAGCCAATAAGGCCACCCTTTGTGGGTCGATTTCGGAGTTTAGTTGAAAGTGATCTCATGAAATATGGATACGAGGAGATTAAAGAAGAATAAGAGGTTAAAATCTCATATTTTAAGCTACTAAGAGACTTGGAAGACTCATTTATTTGTTTATTTACTTGTTTCTTGTCTTATCTATTCACTTATTTGTTGTCTTAGTCTTTATTTCCTTGTTTATTCATTTGGGCCTCGAAGCAAAAATTGTAAATTTAATAAAGGTGGAGCAGATTTTAGGCCAACGAGCCTAAAAAATTAGTTTAGGACAGGCTACATGCCAAAGCCCAACATTAGATTAGGACAAGTGCAAGTGGGTCAAAAGGCCCAACTAGACTAGGACAGGAACCGTTGACTTGGGCCCAATGGCCTAAGTCTTATATTTTCTCCCCTTCCCCTTTTACATGCTTTGTTGTTAGTTTGTTTAGATTTAGTTAAAATCCCTACTAAGTCGTCCAGACCTATTTTTACACAAGTTTTTCCAAAAATCAATCATTTTTCAACAATCAATCTTTTTAAGTCAGTCAAAAGATATTTTCAAACAGTCCGGAAAACCGCAACTTAGCGGACGTTTTAGGTGCCCTAAAATCTTTCTAAAATGTTAATAGGAACCATTTACATAGAATCTCTAAAGTTTAAACGATTTTTCTATTTGAATCTTTTAAAGTATCGTATAAACGTTTTCTTAATTCCTTTTCAAATAAATTATGTGGCAACTCTTAAAAGTTAAAATTTCAACAAAAAATAGAAATGCCGACTCTGCTGGGATATTTAACTAGGCTCTAACCAAATGTTTGATTTCATCTTGCGACTAACTGTTTAAATTGCTTATGTGTTTGTGTTTCGATTTTATGGAATTTAATTTTTGCATTTCATGGCATGTTCTTTCATTGATTATTATATTGTTTGGGGTTTCGTAGATGTCCCGGCCTCTGTTGTTCAATTCCAAATAAAATATTAGAAATATGACAGTTTACCGATACATTAGGTGGTCGGAGGCTGTTCATTTTTTCAAACTCAAGTTTTTCGCTTGGGAACCTGTGTCGAAACCCACTCTAGACACCTAGGATAGAGCTAAATGGAAGCTCTCTTTTTAGGCATAAAAGACTAGGACAACCCAATACCCGAGGGGATATTGGGTCTATTAGAAAAACTTGCCCTGCATCTATTGACCTCGAGTTAATGACAGATGAATCATATTTATGCGGTGAAGAAATATATATTTGTTTAAACCAATCCATTATCTGTGGAGTAGGAGAAAGGCTTATCTTTACTTGTTTTCGTGTGTAGGAAATGACCCAACTATACCCTTGCAAAAGGTTCAAGATGGTTACCAGACCTGACAACTTTTTGAAAGAATGGTGGACATATGTGAGCGAAAAAGATAAAAGGGTTGTTAGTACGCATATTGGGCACCTACCTTCACTCATAGAGATGGATGCTTGGCCCGAAATAATTCATGTTCTTCCGACGTTCTGGGGTGACGACAACATGGTGTTTAGCTTCGGGGAAGTAAAGTTGGCCCCCACTATTGAAAAAGTCTTGACTTGTTACGAAAGTATTGATATGTGCAGAAAAGGAAAGAGCACACCAGACAATAGTGTTCTAGTCCCTAACATTATGAATCGTCAAGAGATCCAGAAAGTATTTGCAATCAGTGATGTCACCTGGTTAGGAGAACATGATGAGGAAAATATCTTCTATCATGAGTTGTATCGCGGATTTGGGAAGTACGAAGCTTTTGAGAAGTTCAGTCATGAATTTGAGTCAGAAGAAAAATGGAAGGAAAAGAGAGCATTTTCTTTTGTGGTGGGTTTACTTTGAATAATGGTGTTCCCAGAAGGAGAAACTGGCACTATAAATCCAAGGGTCGTTATGGTAGCGAATACTCTCTTAAATGGAATGGATTACGGTCAAACTAAAGTGTTCCATATCTTGGCCCCTATAATAGTGGCCGAGATATATTGGGATTGGGAATGTGCCAAAGTTGCGCTCGTTTATTCCAAGGTTGCAACATCATCTTGAAATGGTGGATGATGACACACTTATTGAAGGATCCTAGAGTGGGACATCCAGACCATCGAACAAGGGTGAATCTCCTATCATCACTAGATATGTGTTTGTTCCTGCACAAGTTTCAAAGGAGAAAGTCTCCAGAATTTTGGTTCACTATTTTTGGGGAATTGAGTGATGATGAAATTCAATGGTCAATCAAGTATCTTCGCCCAGGAAAGTACATTACTCAGGGAGATGAATGGCCTTTCTTAGTATTTCCAGGACTCAGGGGTACTTGTCCTTATAACCCCATCCGCGTTCTCAGACAATTCGATATCAGGCAGGTGATACCACAAACAATGCTTATGCTTAGATTCTCCACTGAGTATGATGAATTCGAAACTCCCCTCATGCAATACATGGTAGATGGGTGGAAGAGAAGAAAAACACAGGAAAATTCCTTCCATATCGGGTATGAATCCGAAGTTAGTAACACATACTAAGAATGGTTGAAGAAGAGTCCTGCTGAAGCATTGATCCTAGGACCGAATGTACCCACTTGGATTATTTATATGGAATCAGAGCATCAGATCCAACGCTACAGACTTCAAGATGAATTCCAAAGAAATGAGATCGTGCACCAACGTAGGTATATGGAAGATGCCTAGACCATACAAATGTTGAGAGAAGAGTTAAAGAGAGCTAGACGAGAAAATAATAATGCTAGGTAGTGTTTGATTGATTTGGATGATTGCATGGCTACTCTGATTGACGACATAGAAAATGACCTATGAGAGCAAGAAAAAATTATGTGGGAGTTATTTGATCATCAACAGATATCAGATATGGCAGGCGGTGAACAAGGCTAAGAAGGCAAAGGCAAGCGAAGGGGCATCCAGTAGCTAAATTTTCTATCCCCCTACGTGGGACCTTATTTTATTTCATGTTATCTTCTTTTCCCCTACATATTGTATTCTTTTTTTGTTATCTTTTGAAGGAATTTATACCCTTTTACATGTTTATGAAAGTTGGGGGGATAATGGATTTGCTTTAAGAGGGCATGTATTTTCTTCAAAATTCATTAGGCTTAGACCTTTGGCTCAAAAGGGTCACCCCAATTAGGACACGCATTATGTTTTTATGTGATATAATTATCTTATGTGTGTTTGTTTGAATCAAAGACAAATTTTTCCACTATGCTCCCGTGGATCAGTTTGGCTATGACACAAACAACTCTGTGTGTTTACTTCTTGTCAAATATCTTGCATTACTTATTACATATGGAAACTAACACATCTGTCTTTGAGTTTTTTTACTTTACAGATAATAGAAAATTACTCCATGTTGAAATAAGCTGGCAGAACGTCCTTACTTTACTCGGTCAAAAGCGCATAAGATCCCATCCCCTAATCATCATTCAAACAGGACTAGAAGTGATAAATAAAATGCATTGACCATCAGGAACAATGTAATAACGGAGCAAAACGAGATGATTGCTGAACTCGCGAGAAAGTTGGAAATGATTTAGGAGGATATGAATCGTACTCGAGATTTGGCTAACCTGGATATCACTATCAATACTCCCGCTCTAGGAGGACACAAGACTCCACTCCAGATCCCTCCCCTCAATACGCCTGTTCTCGGGGTTCATCCAAATAACATATCATCCTTCTCCGCTCCTCAACTTGTCCAAAACACTAATCGATAAAATAACCCAGATGCTTACCATCTATAAAATCCATCCCTAACCCCACAAAATTCGTCTCTAAATCCACAAAATTCATTCCCAAATTCCCAAAACCCATTTTCAAATACACAAAACCTACTTTCACATTCACAAATTCGCTTCCAAATCCATAAAATTTGCTCCCAAATCCACAAAATTCGCTCTCAAATCCACAAAATCCATCCCCAAATCTACAAAATCCATCTTCGAATCCACAAAATTCATTTCCAAATCTTCAAAATCCTTCTTAAATCCCCCCAAACTACTCTCTAATTCTACAAAACTTTTCCAATTTTCAAAATTTCATCCCCAACTTCCACCCAACCTTTTCTCATCCTCAAAATCAAGCAACCCTTCCAAATCTTCCTCATGTCATCATATCTCCCGACATTTATAATTATTTTCCCAATCCAAAGATAGACCACTATGAGGAGAAGGAAAAAAAGTGGAGGACCAAGTATAAAATAGTGTTGCTGGCTATGAATGAGAAGATTAGGAGAATCAAGGAATCTCATGAGACGGGGGGAAATGATGGTCTGGGTTACGATGATCTATTTGTTCACCCTGGAGTAGATCTACCAAAAGGATACAAGTTCCCTAAATTTAAAGTATTTTACGGTACTGGAAATCCAATGGCACATCTGAGAAAGTATTATAATCAAATGGTGGGGGTAGGAAAAGATGAGGTATTATTGATGCGCTTATTCAACTGAAGCTTAAGCAACGAAGCCTTAGATTGGTTCACGTCTCAAGAACTGAAAAGATAGACTGGTTGAAGGGCGTTGGCTAAAGGTTTTCTTGATAGGTTTGCATTTAAAATTGAAATAGTCCCTGATCGATACTCATTAGAACAGAACAAACAGAAGAGTGAAGTGTTTTCGAGACTATGCCTTTCGTTAGAGAAAAGAAGCTACCAAAGTACAACCTTCTATGTCTGAGGAAGAGATGGTGTCTGTGTTCTCTCGCGCTCAGGAGGGAGAATATTATACTAGGATGGTATCCGTGGTCAGAGCAACTTTAAAAGATTTGGTAAAAATTAGGGAATCATTAGAAGAAGGCATTCAAATAGGAAAGATTGTTAAAACCCCAACATCATTTGGGACTATTATATTCCCAAAGAAGAAAAAAGAAGATATAGGTGCAGTTTCTGCTGATTCTGTCGCTAAGTTGAAGAAGAGATTCAAGCCTAAGAACGTTCTTTCTTCTCCGCCGTCACCAAAATTTCATCATGTATTCTACACCCAACCCCACTACCAAGCTCCACTTTCAAATATCTAATCCCACTACCAAGCTCCACTTCCAAATATTCAATCCCAGTACTAAGCTCCACTTCAAAATATTCAATCCCAATACCAAGCTCCACAGCCAAATATTTTACCCCAATATCAAGTTCTACAGCTAAATTATCAGCCTTATGGTCAAGCTTTCCTCCAAAATAACCAAAAAAACATCCAAATGCCTCCAAATTATCATCAAGTACCTCCCTCTCCTACTTAAAATCACTATAACCCCTCACATCCAAACCTCAAAAAAAGACCTCCCCGAAACTCCACACCATTGGCTAAAAGTCGCACTCAACACTTTGGTAGATTGAAGGATGTCAGTCATTTATAACCTATTCAATCAAAAATTATCAATCCAAATTCTCAATTTTATCGTGCCAATTAAAATTTTGCCTATCATTCAGGAGCGGCAGGGCACAGTACCGAGGATTGTATTAACCTGAAGCATAAGATCCAAGACTTAATTAATCAGAAGATCATCACGCTTCAGTCACCGACAGTAATTATCAACTATAATCCATTGCCTAACCATGGGGGAGCTTCAGTTAACATGATTGAAATAGAGGGCAAATGGGTGTCTAGCAAGACCATCACTAAGGAAAAATCAGAAAAGTTCTAAAGGACAGAAGGCATGGAGAATATAAAAAGAGTCGTGGCTGCCTTAACTGTTAATGAGAAGCCCCCATTTATAGTAATGACGACACCAATTTAGGTGTACACTCCTTCACCTAGGAGGAAATTTATTGTAGAGACCGCCGCTTTCCAAGGGATGACACGATCTGAATGATGCTATATTCCTGAAGATTTGACCAATAGGAAGGATTCATAGAATAGGCCAATCACAAAGGTGAGGCCAAGGAATTTTGGAGGCGTATGCAGCCGAAAGACTACTCAATTGTCAAGCATTTAGAGAAGACTCCAGCCTAGATTTCTATTTTGGCACTATTAATGAGTTCACAATACCACCGACAAGCTTTATTGAAGGTCTTGGATATAGTGTATGTTCTTGCAGGCACGAGTATCAAGGATCTAGTTGCAATGATAGGAAATATTGTGGGAAGTCATCACATATCGTTTAGTAGGAAGATTTGCCGTTTGAGGGAGTAATGCATAATAAAGCTTTGCATGTCACTGTCATTTGTTGGGACTATAAGATTAATCGGGTATTAATTGATGACAAATCTAGTCTGAACATTTGTCCTTTTTCCACATTAGTTCAAATGGGTTATGATTTGGGTAAAATTCACCAAAGCCACGTAAATGTGGGGGCATTTGATGGAGGGCAGGGAGATAACATAGGTGAAATTGACTTGTACATCCAAATGGGACCTGCTGAATTCAAGACTAAGTTTTATGTTATGGATATTCATCCTAGTTACAACCTGCTCTTGGGAAGACCATGGATACATGGTGCAAAGGTAGTTTCGTCGACCCTTCATCAGTTATTGAATTTTATTTGGAAGGATCATAAAATAGTCATCCAAGGGGAAGGAAGCCACGCAAATCATCTCAATGGTTGTGTGCCAGTGATTGAAGATATCTCAAAGGGTAGTAGTTTTTATACACTGGAAACTGTAAGTGCTACGAAAAAGGACTGATGCCTAAAGCTCCAATGCCTTCTATCTACAAAATGATTGCAACTGTGATATTGAGAAATGGGTTCAAGCCTGGTCGGGGTTTGGGTAAGAATCTGAAAGGAATTATTGAGCCCATTATGTCCCAGAGAAAGCATCTAAGTGTAGGTTGGGATATCAGCCGACAGAGGAGGATGAGTTTGAGGAGAAGCCAAAGACGAGTCTGCATAGGCCCTTACCACTCTTGTTTCAGTTATTTCTCGTGCGTGAGATATCGAATAATGATGGCTTAGGGATGGGATAGCAAATCTATTCGAGGGATGCAATGCTGTACCAGAAGATTTCCCAAAGACCAGTGGGGTGAAGAAGGTTACACCAGGAGTGGCTTTACAAAACTGGACCTCCACTCTACTCAGAACCCATTACCTATCGTGGTATATGAAAGGGAAATTACTAGTAGTTTTAAAAAATTTGTGATGATCTGGAGGAGGCCCCGTGATCCACCCTTTTGTATCTCAAATTTTCTTTCCGTGTTTTACTGCTTTAAAAAAGGCATGGGTCGTGTTTGCGCGGGTCATGAGCCGTAGTTTGTAGTTATCTCCCAAATTTCAATGAAAAGGCCTCCCTTTATTTTAAAAAATATTTTGAAACACCATTATATTAGTATATTTTATTATCTTGTTATCATCTAACTTGGTTTGTTTGTTTATTATAGTAATAGGAACTTAAAACCTACCAATGTCATGTCATGTCAAATCTTAGATGAACAAAATGAGGGGAATGATAATGATTGCAAGGAAGGTAATGAGGAGCAGTTAGTGAATGATATAGAGGAGTTTGAGATTTGAGAAAATCCCAACCTAGAGGAAATAGAAACAGTTAACTTGGACGATCATAATGAAATCAAGGAAACAAGTGTAAGTGTCCACTTAGCAAAAGCACAAAAAAGATAGCTCATTCACTTGGTGTGGGACTATATGGATGTATTGGATCAGTCGTATGATGATATGCCAGGATTAAGCACTAACATCGTGTCACATAAGTTACCAATCAATCTTGAGTTTCATCCAGTCAAGCAAAAAATACAGAAATTCAAGCCAAACTTAAGTCTAAAGATCAAGGAAGAAGTGACGAAGCAAATTCAATTTAAGGTTGTGGAGGTCATAAAATATTTGACATGGCTAGCCAACATCATCCCAGTGCCAAAGAAGGATGGAAAAATGCAAATTTGTGTTGACTATAAATATTTGAATAGAGCCAGTCCTAAAGATAATTTTCCTCTACCCAATATTCACATACTCATCAATAATTATACGAAGCATGAAATGCAGTATTTTATGGATTATTTTGCTGGGTATCATCAGATATACATAGATGAGAAAGATGTAGAAAAGACAGCTTTTATCATGCCTTAGGGTGTTTATCACTACAGGGTAATGCCGTTTGGTCTTAAGAATGTGGGGCAACACACATGAGGGATATGATGAGTATTTTTCATGCTATGATTCATAAAAAAATTAAAGTGCACGTGGATGATGTAATTATCAAATCCCATGAGAGTTTGGATCATCTAAGCCATCTGGAAAGATTCTTCAACAGATTAAGGAAGTATAATTTGAAGTTGAATCCTGCTAAGTGTGCTTTCGGTGTGCCAGTCGGGAAGTTACTTGGGTTCGTAGTCAGCAGAAGGGGCATCGATCTAGACCCGACCAAAATAAAAATAATTTAAGATTTGCCGCCGCCAAGGACCAAGAAAGAAGTTATGAGATTCTTGGGACGTTTGGATTACATTAGTAGGTTCATTGCCCAGTCAACAGTCATCTGTGAACCAATCTCCAGATGTTGAAAAAAGATGCATTGAATGAGTGGACCAAAGAATGTCAGAAATCTTTTGACCGAATCAAGGAATATTTGTCTGCACCGCCAGTTTTGGTGTCACCAAGGGAAGGAAGTCCGTTGTTTCTTTACCGGTCAGGCTTAAAAAATGCTTTCGGATGTGTCCTCAGGCAACATGATGAGACCAGTAAGAAAGAGAAAGCTATCTACTACTTGAGTAAGAAGTTTATGCCGTACGAGGCTCATTAAACTCTGGTAGAAAGGACGTGTTGTGCCTTGACTTGGGCCGCATGAAATTTGAGGCATTATCTATCCTCATACATAACATATCTCATTTCGAGAATGGATCCATTGAAGTATATTTTCCAAACAGCCATGCCTACAGGAAAGTTGGCTAAGTGGCAAATATTACTGAGTGAGTTTGACATTGTGTATGTGACTCAAAATGCAATTAAGGGGAAAGCCTTAGAAGATCATTTAGCAGAGAATTCAGTTGATGATGAATATGAGCCACTTCGGACTTACTTCCCAGATGAAGAGATTTTATTCATGGGAGAACACATTGCAGAAATTTACCCCAGAGGGAGGCTATTTTTGAAGGGGCGGTCAAATTCAAAGGTTTAGGAATTAGAGTAGTTTTGGTGTCAGAAATAGGCCAACACTATCCGATAACTGCTAAGTTGCACTTCCTGTGCACCAATAACATGGCCGAATATGAGGCTTGCATCCTAGGTCTTAAATTGACACTTGATATGGGAGTTCGTGAATTGCTATTCATTGGGGACTCAGAATCGCTGATTCACCAGGTATGGGGAGAATGGTCGGTGAAAAACTCCAAGATTACTCCTTATGTGGAGTTGTTTCAGGAATTATGTGGAATATTCAAGGAACTTGATTTCAGACATATCCCAAGGATACAGAATGAGTTTGCTGATGCTTTGGCCATTATATCCTCCATGATTCAACACCCAGATCAGAGTTACATTGATCCTTTGGAAATAACCTTGAAGGAACAACCCGTGCATTGTGCACACGTTGAAGAGAAGCCTGACAGAAAGACATGGTACTATGATATTAAAAGGTATTTAGAATCTAGAATATATCCTGATGAGGCCAACAACAATCAGAAGAAGACAATCCGACATTTGGCAAAGAATTATTTTCCAAGTGGGGAAATCCTTTTTAGGAGGACTCCAGACTTAGGATTCTTAAGATGTGTTGATGATGCGGAAGCCAATAAATTAATAAAGGAAGTACACACTGGAGTTTATGGACCCCATATGAACCGATTTGCCTTTGCTAGAAAGATCCTGAGAATTGGTTACTTCTGGATGACTATGGAAAATGATTGTAGCAAGTATGTGCAAAAGTGCCCAAAATGTCAGATACATGGAGATTTGATCCGAATGCCTCCACATGAGCTTTATATAGTGAGTTCACAATGGACTTTCATAGCTTGGGGTATGGATGTTATTATACCAATAGAGCCACCGACATCAAATGGGCATAGATTTATTTTGGTCGCTATCGATGACTTTACTAAGTAGGTAGAAACTGCTTCATATAGAGCCATCACCAAAAAATGGTTGTAGATTTTGTAAGGAATAACTTGATTTGCCAATGTGGAGTGCCAGAATTGATCATTACAGATAACGGGGCAAACTTGATTGTCACTTGATGAATGAGGTTTGTGACTAGTTCAAAATAGTTCATCACAACTCAACCGAATATCGTCCACATATGAATGGAGCCATGAAAGCCGCCAATAAGAACATCAAGAAGATCTTGAGGAAGATGGTTGAAAATGATAGGTCATGGCATGAGATGTTGCCTTATGCTTTGCTAGGATATTGTACAATAGTTCAAACCTCCACAAGGACAACTCCTTATCTCTTGTGTATGGGAATGAAGTTGTGATACCTGTCGAGGTTGAAATACCTTCCTTAAGGATTATTCAAGAATCCGGACTAAGTAACAAAGAATAGGTTCATACTCACTATGAGCAACTCATATTGATTAATGAAAAAAGAATGGTTGCCGTGTGTCATGGCTAGTTGTACTAATACAGGATGATCTGTACCTTCACTAAGAAAGTACAAACTAGAACATTTGAAGTTGGGAAATTGGTTCTCAAGCTCATATTCCTTGACCAAGAAGAGTACAAAGGCAAGTTCACTCCGAACTAGCAAGGGCCATACATAGTTCGCAAGATACTATCCGAAGGAGCTCTAATTCTATCTGAGATGGATGGCCAAGAGTGGACCAAACTAATCAACTCCGATGAGGTAAAGAGGTACTATGTTTGAAGGATGTTTTAGCTTTTGTTTACTTGGTTTATTTGTAATCATCTTTATAGTAGTATTTGTTTTATAATGTGTAATTATCTAGAACCCTCTTCTTTTATGTACGAACTACGTTTGACCTAAATTCCCAAGAAAGGGATACATAGGCAACCTAAGTCAGCTTCGGTCAACCCCTTAGGATAATTTATCCCTTAACTATGTGATGACCTGAATTTCCATGAAAGGGATACGTAGGCGGCCTATGCTGGCTTGGTCAATCCGTTAGATTTTTCTATATATCTTTAGCATAGTCCTAAACTATATTTGACATGATTCTTGTTTCAACGGGATATGTAGGTGCCCTAACTCGGTAATATAACCCCAGAAAATAGAAACTGAGGCAAAATTTTTGAGAAGGAATCTCAAAAATTCACAAGAGGAAGATCATCATCCAATGAAGAAGATGACGACCCACAAAAACTTCAGATCCTCTCAAGTTTCGATCATCTCAAACAACTTTAAACTGGGGCTGTAATTTTGAGAAAGGCCTCAAAATTTCCACTAAACGCTGAAATATATTTCAAATTCCCCAACGCCAGTGGACGAAGGCAAGCTTTAGAAGTCACTAGCTGTGACCAAATCTAGATAAACTAAATCTCCAGCTATGATAGAACTTCTGATGGAGAGCCTTGACGATGCTGAATCCCTAGAAAATCTGCGTCAGAACCAAGAGGAAGATGTTCGTCGAGTTTGTACATGACATGATCGACAGACTTTCTAAAATCTTTTATAGAAATTTTCAAAACTAATTTCTAAATTAAGACTACTTTCGAAAATTATACAAATATTTTACTTAATGATTACCTAGGCATCTATTGGGAAGGGGAGTCAGAGTAAAAGTACTAATATAGCGGAATATTTAAAAGATAGCTAGGAGAAAATCAAGGACCGAAGGAGGTCAACACGGAGTAGTTTCACTCAAGACTAATCATTTTTCTGTGGATGCAGGGATAAGTACACAAAATGGGAATATTTTTCAAAATATCCCCAAGCGAGTTGTGAGCCACCCCAGAGCATATAATGCTCAAGAACGGTATTTTTTGGGTAGCCCCAAAAATGGGTTTGATACCCATTTATCGAGGGCCTTTTGAATTGTCTATCTCATTTCTTGAGACCATGAAGGACAAACAAAGTCGCCTTATCTTCTTTATGAATATTATATTTATAATTTTTCTAAAAATAGTCTCTAGAAAAAACGGCTTTGCGTCTACTAAATATTTACCTTGAGTATAGGTACATTCAAGAAAATTGGCACAATAAATACAACAATCAAAGGATCACTCAGTAAGAGGAAGAGCCGAAAATAATCCTTAAAATTTTCCTGGAAGTAAAGTAAATGGTACATGTAGAAAGCAAAATACTGACAAACAGACTCAAGTTAAACTATTTTCAAATCATCGGAAGAACCATTTCATATCATTGCCATGAGGACCATTTCATATCATTTCCAAGAGGGCCATTTCATGCCATCGCCAAGAGAGCCATTCAATATCTGTTGACATGCGATACACAAATGCTGGCATCGAGGATATCATCAGTATTTAATATTTGTTGACACGCGAGACACAAACTCTGGCATCGAGGATATCATTGGTATTCAATATTTATTAACATGTGAGACACAAATAGTGGCGTTGAGGATATCATCAACATTCAATATCTGTTGACACGCGAGACACAAATACTGGCATTGAGGATATCATCAAAATTCAATATCTGTTGACACATGAGACATAAATATTGGCATTGAGGGTAGCATCAGTATTCATGGGAGACATAAACACTGGCATCGAGGATATCATCAATATCTAATATCTGTTGACACGCAAGACACAAATGCTGGCATCGAGGATATCATTAATATTTAATATTTGTTGACATGTAAGACACAAATGCTGGCATTGAGGATCTCATCATTTTATGAATCGGCATTTGAATGCATCAAGAGAACACAAATTGAAGGATGCTTTTAAGTTGCTATATGAAGATGAGTGATATATGTGATTTCCTAGAAATTGACAATTTGAGGGTCATCTATAAGTCATATTATTTGAAATAGGATAGCATGCAATATTACCTATGAGTTGATAGCACATAGGTCATCCGTAAGCCACAACGACATCATAACCGGATAGTGCGCAAGTTTACCCAAAAATTGGTAGTCCAAAGGTTATCCATAAGTCGCAACTAAATCCTTATCGGAGAATATGCGAGATTATCAAATTGATGAGTCCAAAGGTTCTCTATAAGCCGTGTTATATACAAGATTGATTGTGTGCAGGATTACCCAAAATATTAGCAATTTGAGGTATATCTGTAAGTCATATTGTATCCAAGGTCGGATGATGTGCAGGAATACCTGAGTGCTAGCGATTGGAGGGATATCTGTAAGTCATCTCTTATCCAAGGTCGGATAATGTGCAGGATCACCTTGAAAGATAAAAACTCAAAGAATGTTTGTAATTCACCTCGTATCCAAGGTCGGATAATGTGCAGGATCACCTTGAAAGCTAAAAACTCAAAGGATGTTTGAAATAATTTTATGCAACAACCAAGAGGGTGGTTGTCTCTATCATTGCAAGTTATTTCCTTCCAAAAAGGTACATGATAGGATGACTTTTCTTTTCAGGACAACTCACATGGAGATATGATAAAGACTATATACCACTTTTATGAATTATGTTTAGTACTAATGATTTTTATTTGAGACATTGTTGAGAACATCCGAGAGGATAAAAATCCTAAATCAGAACCATAGGTGCGAATGACTCCAAATAGGATATAATACAATGTGGAACTCTTTCTAAGCAGCAAAATGGGATATAGTCTAGAGAGGGACGTTAAACTTTTTGGACATGAGCTAAAGGATGATCAGCACCACAAATAAAACTATACCCCTGTTAGAAGACATGTGGGTATTTTGGAATATTCTGGTTTCACCTTCACCATTGGGATATTCCTAAACTCATATCGAGGGTAACCTGCTCTTTCTTTCAAATTTGGGTGACAACATACTTGGAGTTTTAGAAATTATGTCCAGGTAAGTTCTTGCCTATGGATGTGAAGGATCCCACATTCATAGTTAAGAGGTTACGAGCCTCTTTTCCTCAAGTCGATCAACTTCTCACTCATCCTGAGCCAAAGATCATCTGAAATAAAAGATGACCTTTTTTACCAATTGAATAGAACTACAAATAGTCTGATTCCCTGAGTTTCAGGGATATGTAGGCTGGGATCTTTGTTAAAAATTTGACTGCATTCCAACCTTGCCCTAAATCCCTTTATTCTCTATCATTTTGGTTTCATCAAAAACCCGAAAATCGAGAGAGCAGATGAATTTTTTGAAAATCATACTTAAATCAAGTTTTATGAACTACAAGTGGCCTGAATTCTCATGTAATTTAATATATGTAGGAAATCAGATACTGAGGTCCGACCATAACTCTATAAAACTTGTGCAAAAATCAATCACTTTTTGTTTCGAATTTGTGGTCGAAAAAAATTAGAAATTTTAACCTCCTTTTGCCTAGGATTACTTGCATCCATACTACCCAAAGGGAGGGGACAGTTGTTGACACCTAATGTTTTCCTTCCACAACCAAGTTAATTTTGAATTTCTTCAATTTTTAAATAAAATTATGATATTTATTTCATCCGACTAAAAACTTTTTCAAAATATTTATGTACATAATTTTGTCATTTTAAGTAGCGATTATATACTACCATATTCAATTATACGAGATTATAATTTGGTTACTTACATATTTCTTTTGCAGAATATTGGATTTTAATCAAAGTCTGTCTTGAAAATTAAGTCAGATGGTTAAAATCTTGATTAAATCATAATTTGCTCTTAAAAATAATTTACTTAGAGAAATACTGGTTTGATTTTATTAAACTAAGAAACTCAAAATTAAATTGGTCATTAATTTGTTCCAAACCTTGATATAATTCAACTGATTTATTAAAATTGGCCATAATTGATATCAAATTAATCATAATCGCCATGCAATTCATCAATTGATATCCATTTGGTTAATCTTTAATAAGTAGACTAAAATTTTAATCTAAATTGGCCTTTTATGAAATGGCCAAATTTTCACCATCTCTCCAATTTAAAGTTGGGCCAGCCTAACCCATTCCCTAACAACAATCATCAACCCCCTTTAATCATACTAGGCCTAAAATAAAACCCAAACCAACTACGACACAAACTAAGCCCATCTATAAATCCTCTTTTCTTTTATCTGCGAACAACAACAAAAGCATGAACAATTGCGTACAAACATCAACAATAATTTTACGTAGCCAAACCCGATCCGATCAACAACCCAATACCAAAACCCATAATCAACCCATTTTCAATCTCTTTCATGCATCCCACGCGGATTTTGTATGAGAAAGATGCCAAGAATTCTCTAGAAGTGCTTAGGTGTTTCCCCTAACGATTTGGTTTTGCAAATCTTAGATGAATTTGTACGACTTCGTACATGTTTGGTGGATTCTCATAGGTTCATAAAGGAATTTTGAATTAATTGAAAAAAAAATCCAAGTTGATAAAGGATTTGGAGAGGTAACCTTATTAGGAGTTCAAATTTTGAATTCTCTCTCCAAAAAATTCCCCAAATTACCCCCCTATTTAATTTTTTTCCACACCAGTTGAAACCCTAAAATAAACCCTAGCCTTTTCTCTATAAAAAGGTTAGTTTTGGGAGGAAAAGAGGGTCCGAAAAAGAGGAGGAAAAAATTCCTTTGAAAGCAAAAAATAAGAGAAAAGGAGGAAGAAGAAAAGGGAGAAAAACTGGTTGCAAGAATAGAAAAGAATTTTTTAGTAAAAAGTTTAGGAAAAGTAGTCAGCTAGTCAATATTTTTGTAGCGGCGTTGAATTTTCCAGTGGTGGTGAAGTTCGAAGGAGCTCGAAGTTCTATTTTGCTGCTCCCAAACAGGTAACACTCTATTTTATTTATCTTTTGATTATTTCTCCTTCATCTTCCCATTCTGTAGTGTATTAGTGTGTTTTGTTATTGATATGGTATGCTAGGATTATCTACTGTAGAGGTCTTGTAAGACCATAGGATATGTTTGCTGAAGATATTGCTTATCATGTGATTATGTTTGATGTCAAACTGCCGGTTTAGTCGTTAAATCTTTCGGCTTGAGTCTCATTTGCCTGTATCAGTTTTATAATCTGTTATTTGATTTTAACAAAGCTATTTAGCCTCTAATTTACAGATTTGTATTGGTATTGCTTGTGGGTTTGATCCACCGATTCACTTTGGGATTCTAGTTTAAATTTTTGCTTTAATGGCTAGCTTGATGGTGTCTTGTTTGAGTCATGGATTTCTATTTAGCTAGTAACATCACTAGCAGGAATATTTTGTGATTTCCTCTAGTTTCTCCAATGTCCAAAGAGAATGACCAAAATATGTCCGATAATAAAGTTACCAGAAAATCCCATGATTCCTCGAGGACTATTTTGGCTATTAAACTCATGTTGAATTTGTTAGAAAGAGGATGAGGATGAAAATAATATCCCCTTCCACTCCCCCTTCTTTAATTTATTGGTTGCGCCTATTTTGGTCCCAAAAAGTCGAATATAGATTCTTATTTTCCTTTAGATTTATGTTTCAAGATGTATCCCAAGTAAAAAGATGAATTTGATGTTGTCCTGTTGAACTACTGAAGATTTGAATATGCTTATTTGGAGAATCCCATAATTTTTTGTGTTGTCATAATTTTATACATGTAATTCGCTCTCGGACTAAGGATTCCTAAAGACTTTTCTTGAATAGAAACATCAAGAAAAAAAGGATAAAGTCACGTTTTTTTGCTTTCAAAAGCCCAGTTAAGAGGTGGAGTAGAGCAGCATGATAGATCTTTGAGAACCTATTAACGAGGCGCCTCTTTTGAACCTTTAGGATTCCTAAATGCTCTCATTTTTGCACGATTAGCATGTTTTACTACCCTCAAGCACCCTATGGCCTTATATACAAAAGGGGTTCATTAGGGTGCGCTTTCGGAAACGTTCTCTGTATGGGGATTCTTTTTTTTTTCCAAAGTTTTACTTTATATCCATGATTATGTTCTTTCAATCCTCACAGTCGCTCCACAAGCTTTAACTTGGAGATCAATTTCTCTACTATCCTTTAAGTTCAAATCTGGTTATTGGCTGTAAATCTTAGTTTTCTTTATTACTTTACATTAATGTAGAGATTGATTCCAGTTCCTTTATTGTTCATAAGCTTTAAATTGGAAATTTATTTGCATCTTGATTCCTCTACTGTTCGTTGAGCTTGAATCTGGAAGTTGGTTTGTCTTAGTTTCTTTTATCTTTCTTTGAGTTCAATTTGAAGATTGATTGTGCCTTTCTGCATTGTCTTCCATAAGTTTTTTCTTTATATGGTAAATTGATTCATAATTTGGTTTCCCTACTGTTTTAATTACCCTGGTTTTGTGTTGATGTTATGACTATATGAGCACAACTCATTATTTATTAGTTGACTCTTAATCATTAAAGATCTAAGTTGCATTGCTCCCTCTAGTCAATCAGGCATTAGTCTCTTCATTTTTTTCTTTAATTGAGGGCGCGTCAACTATTATAATTTCTCTTATCTTGATTGGATGGTTATTCGAACGAATATACATACTTTGTTTTCTTGATCATTATTACAATCCCGATTACTTTTTTTACAGTCATGAATCGATATAATTGTTTCCCACTTTGGTAAATTATGTGTTGGCTTATTTTACCCTTTCTCTTTTTCTTTCTTTTGTCAACCATATATTAATGTGTTCCTTCCCTTCTTTCTTTGCATGAAAATCCTTTGAGTCCTGCATGGACTCATTCCTGTTGCATATTTCCCGTGAGCCAATAAAGCCACCCTTTGCGGGTCGATTTCGGAGTTTAGTTAAAAGTGATCTCATGGCATATGAATACGATGAGATTAAAGAAGAAGAAGAAGGGGTTAAAATCCCATATTTGAAGCGGCTAAGAGACTTGACGGTCTCATTTATTTATTTATTTACTTGTTTGTTGTCTCATGTATTCACTTATTTGTTGTCTTAGTATTTTTTTCTTTATTTAATCATTTGGGCCTCGAAGCCAAAGTTGTAAATTTAATAAAGGTGGAGCAGATTTCAGTCCAACGGGCTTGAAAAATTAGTTTAGGACGGGTTATTGGCCAAAGCTCAACATTATATTAGGACAGGTGCAAGTGGGCCAAAAAGCCCAACTAGACTAGGACAAGATCCGTTGACTTGGGCCCAATGGCCTATGTCTTATATTTTCTCCCCTTCCCCTTTTACATGCTTTGTTGCTTGTTTGTTTAGATTTAGTTAAAATCCTTACTAAGTCGTCCAAACCTATTTTTACACAACTTTTTCCTAAAATCAATCACTTTTCAAAAATCAATCTTTTTAAGTCAGTCAAAAGATATTGTCAAATAGTCCGGATAACCGTAAGTTAGCGGACGTTTTAGGTGCCCTAAAATCTTCCTAAAACATTAATAGGAACCACTTACCTAGAATCTCAAAAGTTTAAATGATTTTTCTGTTTTGAATAGTTTAAAGTATCATATAAAGGTTTTCTTAATTCCTTTTCAAATAAATTAAATGACGACTCTTAAAATTCAAAATTTCCAAAAAAAAAATATCTGTTAATTGATATTCAATATAAATGCTTTTGCAGGTCAAATCTACACCAATGTGAGAAGCTAGTAGTGTGCAGACTTGGTTATATGATTCATTTATGCTCAACAATATCGCATCACCGATGTAATCTTCATATTGTTGTTCATATGTCCATCTACCAGAGTGTTTAACGAGAACAAGTATGTTTCCCATTTTCAATGTCCAAAACACTACAAATCTATAAATCTAACTTCAATTATTAAATATGTACTACATATAATAAATTAATCGTATATACAAAACTGGAAGACGAATTCCAACAAAAACTAATCTTTTATTTGAATACTATGTATCCTCGTCTTAAATTCAAATTTAACGTATAACAATTGTAATTTAGTTTTATAAATACATAACAACAAGGACAACTCTGAATTTGGAAAAAAATCACTGCTCAACTTTTGAAATAAATGAATGTTACGAATGAGTTATACATTTTTCATATTTTTTTGTAATTATATTTTATGAAATTCACAAAGACAATCAAATTTGGTTATCAATACCTGTAATTGAAACGTTGTATTATCACTATCTTCTTCAAAATTTTAGGCGACCATCAATAGTATTGGATGCACTGTGTTTTTTGAATTTGATTTGAGTTGCTGATTATGGAAAATATTTTTTGAATTTGAATTTGATTTTAGTTACTAATTTGAATTAATGTTTTTGAATTAAATTTATGTTTGTGGTAAAAAAAAGAGGCATATAAGGTAAAAGAATCTGAGTAATTAAATGTGGTTTGAGTTAAGGAACTGTTTCTTCCATTTTAAACTCTAACTGATTAGAGTTATATTAGGAATGGATTTTGTATATGTATTTATATAGCAACATTTTACTTAAATACATAATACAACTTGCTATTTTTTATAATTTTAAAACTGTTGCTATAAAAGTTATAATTAAGGCTCTATAGTTGCTATTTTTAAAATTTTTCCATTATTATATATAAGAGAGAATAATAAACTTTAGTGGTCCTCACAAGGCTATTTTAGTAATTTCAATTAATTTGTTAATCCAATAAATTTATGGCATATAGTTGATATAGATAAAACTACTTTATTTATTTGTTTGCCCAATGGGAATTTGTATGTGGTGTATCATATATGAGAAATCATTATTGAGTTTTTTCTTGAATTTTTAATTGTTTAACTATTTTGAAAAAAAATTTAGGAAGAAATTACAAAGTGATGAATCAAAACGTCACCAATAAGGTGAGAGTCAAAGCTGAAATCAATTGAACTATTTAAAGTTTTCTGTTGTTTAACTAATCGGTAAATCTCTTAACTAATTCTATAAGGTTATATTTATTTGTGATAAACTGAGTAGGATTCTCAATATTTGCTAATTACTTTTTAGGAATTGAATAAAAAAAATTTATGGACAATTGTATCTTGCTTTTGAAGTTATCAATAAAATATTTCAAATATTGAAAGTTGAAATTATTGATAAAGTTAAAAATGAATATAGTGGTATCAATTTAGATCAGATTTTAATTTTTTTTTTTTGATTAATTGAGAATTAATATTCCTAGGCATAAATTAAATATAAAGAACTAATAGATTTTTTAGGTTGATTTTGATGAATTTTATTTTTTCCCTTAATTTAAAGTAAAAAAAAGCTTAAATTATCATATTAACTAACTTAAATTCTTGCCTTGTGAAAGAATTCTTCTCCAATTAATTTAAAATTTTAACTATAAATTCACATACACAAACATAATGAATTTTTAGTTTTCAAATTTAAATGTTTTTAACAAATCCACAAAAACTTCAAGCTTTTTCAAGCTTATCCATGGAGTTAATTAATTTTTCAATATCTACTGTCATTCACTTTCAATTCAAGTTCAAATTAATTCTAAAAAAATGAAAAGTTTAAATTGAGAAAGTGAATTAAAAAAATTAAAAAAGTAAATGGTGGAGGGCTCTAATGGTGCACACGAGGAAGAAAGTTTTTTTTTAGGGGAGGGAGGAGGGTGGGGGGGGGGGTGAGTTGTAATGGTGGTGCAGAAAGGGGGGATGGAGTTTGTAACGGTAGTTCTTTGTTTGTGGAGGTGGGGGTGGCGGGCTTGCGAACCACTGCACCATATGAAACACCGGGGGGAAGGGTAGAGGGAATTTTTTATTTTTATTTTTTTTAATTATTTTAATATAAAATGACCCTCACTCGCACCCATGCGCGTGTAGTCACGCGCTTTGTCCACCTCAGCCAATTTTGTGCCAAATAAGCTTAGTCAATGGTCGGAGGGGTTTAAAATTTTGTGTTTTGATGAGTTCAGGTTTCAGATAACAAAAGGATAAGTAGATGTGTTCACTTTACAAATTTGAACAAGTACACCACCAAACCAATTTGCCTTATATAAAATATTAATTATTTAAGTTGGGCTCGAGCTTAGCACGTGTCTTTGTAAAACTAGTTAACTAGATATAAGGGAGAATCTCCCTTTTGGGTAGTCCTCACAAATATTTTGGTACAATTAGATAGCCACACATGATTATTGTTTTATCCATACATGTTGTTACATTTGTCCTCATTTACTATTTTATAATATTTTTATTTGGATAATTAAACTATACATAGTAGTTTTTTAAAATTATTATTTATAAATATTTTCTTATTTCTTATTAGATTACTTGTTTTTTTTTTAACTTATTGCTTATATTAAAAATTAATGATTTTTCTTACTTATTTATTTTAGTAAATTATAAATATTTATATTTTTTTTTAAGTTATGATCATTATTATTACCAAGTAATTACATAAAATATTAGTAGTCAAATTTAAAATTTTAAAATATGATTAATAAGGATAATTTTATTTGTTTTACTCTTAATATATTAAATTCTTAAATTTTTTGTCAAGCCAAAGAAAGAAGTAGAAAGGAATTGAGAGTGTATCCTTTTCTCTCTCTTTTTCATTTTGCTTGACCCTTATACTAAAAATAAAATTTTCTTTTTATTTATTATTTTAGAAAATAAGAGAGGTTTATTATGCTCTTCCATTACTACTCAAAAATTTATCGAATATGATTTCTTTAAAAAAACCATGCTGAACAGACTATTTTAAAAAAAAATTGAATTCTATGTCTATTCGCATTTGCTAATTATCCTTCATACTTTCTTTCTCATAAATAAAGTCTTTTAAAAGTTATCCAATCATGTAACAAAAAACTTTAATAATCATAATGACTTACCAGACAAGACATAATTAACATATCACTAAATTAAATTAATTATGTAATAGAAAAATGTGACTTGAGTTATACTTTTTCTAAAATTAAATTTTATATTCTTTATCATTAGCTTGGGCCTGGACTTAGCACGGGCGTTATGCAACTAGTATATATATAAGAGAGAATGAAAGTTTTTAATTGTAACGACCTAAAAAATTGATGAATTATATGAAATTTGTGATTTGTATGATTTAACTGTTTTACCCCTCCCCATAATTGCTTATGATATTTATGGGGTGTGGGAGCAATTGACATAATTTTCTATGAATTTTGGTATCATTTATACGATATTGTGGTTATGATGGTTTCGAGAGCCTTATTTTGGACTTATATGAATATCTTTTGATCGATGCGACGGATAACAAAACAAACTAGGCTAGAAACTCCAGAATATTGATTTAGGCTTGGTATACCTTTGGTTAGGGTCTCGGTGCACCCGAGCTCGTTTCGACCTATTGGTCGAAAAGTTGAAAATTTAAAAATATGGGTGTGTGACCCATATTTGATCGAAACAACCTCGGATGGAAAATTCAAAATTTCTAGAAGATTTGGAATGCCGGTTATAGAGTGTTAGCATAATTTGTGTAATTTTACTGTCTTTAAATCTCATTTCGATCCTCAGTTTAGAAAGTTGCAATTTCGGGTTTCGGGGGTCAACTTTTTAAAAATTATTTTTTTTTTAAAATCCAACTTCGCCAACGCATTTGGAACATCGAATTTAGTGTGGTTACATAGTTCGTTTGCTATATCGGACTTCTAACGAATTCCGGATACCCCATCGAAGTCCGGGTTGGACTTAAAATAAGAAAAACAATGGCTTTTTGGTTACCAGTGCAGATTTTCTACACTATTAAATTAGTTTATGGGTCCATTTTGCTCAGTTTTCATCTTGCCGCTGAAGAGTAAATCCTAAAATAGTATGGGAGCTTAAAAGTAAAGCTTGTGGGAGCTTAGGAAGTTAGATTAACACCTATTTCTTGATTTTATTACGGATTTAAGGTAAGAATTCACCATTTTCTTAGTAATTTCTTGATAAATTTCTCAAAATCTCAAAAATCATAGGCTTGATGTTAAACTCCAATTTCACTTGAATAATTTTTTTATCTTATAATTACTAGTTTTTCATCAATTTAACCTTCAAAACAACTTCGATTCTTGATTTTAACTCAGATTTCAAAGAATTTACCCAGTAAAGCTCAAAAATGGTTCTTCTTCGGTTTGAACCTCATTTTTGACTCAATTTAACTTGGGTTTTAAGAAGTAGGTTCCTAAAAATATGGGGAACATATTTTTGAAGTAAATTTCTAATTTTGCCATTCTTTTTCGAAAACCCATTCTAGGGGTTCGTTTTGACTCCAAACCAAAAATATTCAATATGGCTGTCGTTGTTTTTATTTTAATGTATAGATTTTTGATTTGATATTTTTAGTGTAGTTTGAGATTGTTCATTAAAAGTAAGGTCGTGGGTTCAAAGTATAGCGAACCGATTTCAGCTTTTGAGGTAGGTTATGACTTAACTCTTTCAGACTAGGCTGGGTTGTAAATGATGATACAAAATGCATGTTAAGGGTGGAAACTAATCATGAAAATGGTTATCTATGTGTTATTCCCGTGTGGGAGGCTATATGTGATATAATTATTGAAATTGAGATATTATGTGATATGTGTGACTGTGTGGGGTCCTAAGTGATATTGATAGTCTTGAATACATATGAATAATTATATTGTGTTGTTAAAATGGTTGATGTGGTACCATTGGTGTATTATGATTATATTTATACTTTATTGGCATATGAGACATGTGAAAATTCATAGATGAAATGAAAATAATGAGTGAATATTGGCTCATATGGTTATGAAAATGTATCATTGTGGTTGGTTGTGGAAATATATCATGTGATTGGTTTTGAAAATATATTATTTGGTTGGTTGTGGAAATACTCATTGTGATTAGTTGTAAGCATTATATCTTTATATCATACTCATTCATGAAATATTGGTACCTCTATGGCAACATCTGAAAAACACTGGCAATACCTGATAACCCCTTTTTGAGGGATGTTCCAAAAAGAAGATATGATATATGTGGATTGTATGTGGGTTGACAAATCCCTCATGGGTCCTGCATTGGGAGGCTTGCCTCCGTAGATGTATACGGGGATTGTGTGATGATCTCGAAGGTTGTGCGATGACCTCGTGCATCATCATCATCATCATCATATACATTGCACTTACTTTATTATGTTTATATTATGTTGTATTACCATATTAACTTGTTATTTATGTAATGGTTTTATCTTCTTTTACTTGTATTTGATGATCTTGTATATACATGTTCCCTCTTGTTCTACTTATATATGATATAATGCATACTTGTGTTCTATCTTATTATGATATTGCAATATATATGATATATTAGAACTGTTAGTGCAAGTAGTATGGGGTACCGTTATGGTACATTTTCTGATTGTAGGTGACATGCCCTTAGAGTATATTTGTATTCTTTATTTACTACTTTTGTTGGTCAGCCTATGATACCTAATGAGTACAGTTGGACCGTACTCATGCCTACTGTGCCCATTTGGTGCAGGTCCTAGCTTAAGTGTCCCTCAGCTTGCTTGACTTGGTCGATTGTTAGAGCTTCTAAGTTAGCGGTTGGACATTCACACGTCTGAAGTTCACCTCTATTTTTCTATAGTAGTTATTTCTTTATTAGTATTCGGAGACAGATATTATTTCTTTGTGGTTATTTTTCTGATGTATTTGACTCTTGAATTTTATTAGTAGTTCTTACACTATTGATACTTAGTTTTGGGCATGATTGGTATTTTGGATAGTCCTTTCTGTATTGTTATGATTACTTGTATGGTTTGGCTTTGTTCTAGAAGCCTTACCTTGGGATATTATTGTCTTTTCCTCTTTTTGTATCATTTTGGGTAATAGGCTTACTTGTCAAGGTACACCATGACAAGTACCATCATGACCATCATTTTTGGGTCGTGACAAATTGGTATCAGAGTAGCCAGGTTTCATTAGTCTCAATGGTGTAGGAACGAGATATCTAATAAAGTCTCATAGATCGGTACGTAGACGTCCATATCTATCTTCGAGAGGCTATAGGGCATCTTTAGGAAACTGCACTTATTTTATTCTTTATCGTGCTAAGTTCTTTCATACCTTGTATTCTGAGTTGTGTTTCACTCTTTATGTGTGAATAATGTGGCCTATACTATATCTTATTAGTTGAGAAATGTGGAGAGAGATTGGTGAAGGTCACTTGTCAGTTATAGACCTCGTGATTCTCCTGAGATGACTTGGAATTAGTTCTTTGAGGCTTTTCTAGAGAGATTTTTCTCTTTTAGTTTCACAGATTGTATGAGAAACGAGTTTGATCATTTGGAACAGGTCTCCATGACAGTTGTTGAGTATAAGGCATACTTCCATGCCCTGTCTAGATATTCCTATGATAGCATTTCCATCGAGTCTGAGAAGGTTCAAAAGTTTGTGAAGGGTTTGGATGTTTCTATTTAGTTGGCTACATCTCAGATGGTTGTGTTTCGGGGTTTCTTTCTTGAGTATAGTGGATTATGGTAAGATGACAGAGGGTATTCTTAGTTCATCTCAGGGAGGCACTAGAAAGCACGATATTTTAGTGAGCTCAGGAGTCAGACCTCCCGGGGCAAATATTTTAGAGGTTCACATGGATACCATGGTAGGCCAATATCGGCTTTACATAGTTCAGGTAGTGTATGTTTTAGTTCACCAGATTAGGGTGGTTGTTCGGGCCTATTTGTACCTTCTCCTATTAAAGATGGTCATAGAGGTTGCTATATATATAATAAGATTGGCCATATGGCTAGGGACTATCCCCGTTGGGTGATTCGTGCTACTCTTATTTCAACTATGAGAGGTAGAGGTTCTACCAAAAGTGCGAGAGGTAAAGAAGGCAGAGCCAGTGGTGGTGGTCTGGGGCCATCTAGGCAGTTGGCGGTCGTAGTCAGTGTTATGCTATACCATCCAAACCTGAGGTAGAGGCTTCTGATGTTGTGAGCACAGGTACCATCCCCATTTTCTTAAGACCTGCATTATGTTAGTGAGCCTCTTGCCATGCCTATTCGTGTATCTACCTAGTAGGTGATTCTTTAGTGATGGATCGAGTGTACCGATATTGTGTTGTGACTTTTGCTGGGCATGAGACTTTTGTAGACCTGCTTGTGTTAGATATGGTTGATTTTGATGTTATTTTGGGTATGGATTGATTGGCTCCTTATCATGTTGTGTTAGATTATTTTGCTAAGACTGTGACTTTAGCTTACCCGGGTATGCCAAAGATAGCTTAAAATGGTGCACTTTATTCTGGTCCTAAGAGGATTATATCTTATGTTCAAGCCTATAAATTAATTGAGATAGGATGTTTATCGTTCTTGATTCATATTCATAATGCTACTATTGTTTCGCCTCCTTTCTTAGATTTTATTTGTGTTGTTCGTGAGTTTATGGATGTGTTCCCTACAAACTTGCCTAGTATGCCTCCAGATAGAGATATTGATTTGCTATTGATGTTTAGCGGGCACTAAGCCCATTTCTATTCCTCCTTATTGGATGGCCCAAACAAAATTAAAGAAACTCAAGGATCATTTACAGAGTTGTTGGATAAGGGATTTACCTGACCTAGTATTTCATCTTGGGGTGCGCCTGTATTGTTTGTGAAGAAAAAGAATGGGGTTATGTAGATGTGTATTGATTATCGACAGTTGAATAAGGTGACAACTAAGAATAAGTATCCTGTTCCTCGCATTAATGATTTGTTTGATTAGCTTCAGGGTGTTACAGTGATTTAAAAGATTGATTTAAGATTCGGTTATCACCCATTGATGATTAGAGCTTCAGATATTCCAAAGATAACTTTTCAAACTCGATATGGTCATTAAGAGTTCTTGGTCAAGTCTTTTGGGATGACTAATGCCTCTGCTGCATTCATGGAGTTGATGAGCCGAGTGTTTCGGTCGTATCTTGACTCCTTTGTTATTATATTTATAGCTGATATCTCAGTGTATTCCAAGAGTGAGGCTAAGTAAGAGGATTATTTGCGGACTATGCTTTAGAGATTGAGGGATTAGAAGTTGTATGCAAAGTTCTCTAAGTGCGAGTTTTGGTTGGATTCTATTTTTTCTCTTAGATCATGTGGTGACTAAGGAAGGTATGATGGTTGATCTAACTAAGATTGTCGCAGTTCGTGATTGGGCTAGACCTACTTTGCCCACCGAGATTCAGAGTTTTGTTGGCTTAGCAGGCTATTATTGGTGTTTTGTGGAGGGTTTTCTTTTTTGTAGTTTGATGCTTGTGAGGCGAGCTTTCAAAAGATCAAAGACTTGTTGACTTTAACTCCTATATTGGCTTTGCTCAAGGAATGTGTGGGATTTACTGTGTTTTATGATGCTTTCAGATTTGGATTAGGTATTGTGTTGATGTAGGAGGGCAAGGTAATTGCATATGTGTCTCTTCAGTTGAAGCCTCATGAGAGGAATTATCCTACCCATGATTTAGAGCTGCGCACAGTTGTGTTTGCCTTGAAGTCTTGGAGGCGCTACTTGTATGGAGTCTTTTGTGAGATTTTTTTAGATCATCATAGCCTTCAGTACTTCTTCACCTTATGAGATTTTAATATGAGGAAGAACCGTTGGCTTGAGTTTCTTAAGGATTAGGACTTGACTATTCTCTATCATTCGAGCAAAGCTAATATGGTTGTAGATGACTTGAGACGAAAGTAGACTAGCATGGGTAGCTTAGCGTATCTTTTCACCCAGGAGAGGCTTTTGTCCTTAGAGGTTCGGTTTTTAGCTAACTATATGGTTAGGCTTGATATTTTGACACTTGGGTGTGTTTTAGCTTTTGTGGAGACTAGATCTTCTTTGATGGAGCAGATTAGAGCTCATCAGTTTGATGATATTGGATTGAGGTTGATTCAAGATAAGGTGTTGAGTGGGGAAGCTAAGGAAGTCTCACTTGATCCAAATAGAGTTTTACGGATTGGAGGTCGAGTTTGTGTGTTGAGAATAAGTGATTAGATTAGGTTGATCTTGGAGGAGGCCTACTGTTATAGATATTCTATCCATCTAGGTGTGACAAAGATGTATCGTGATTTGAGATAGCACTACTGGTGGGGTGGTATGAGGCGAGATATGGGGGACTTTATATCTCGTTGCCTTTATTGACAGATGGTGAATTCCGAGAATTTGAGACCTGATGGATGCTTCAGAGGTTGCCCATTCCCGAGTGGAAGTGGGAACGGGTCACTATGGACTTTGTGACTGGTTTTCCTTATAGGTATCATAGTTCTGAATGTGTTTGGGTCATCATGGATTAATTTACCATGTTAGCTCATTTTATTTCGATTCAGGTCTCATTCAGTGCTCAGAGATTAGCCCCTATCTTCATTCATGAGATTGTGCGTCTGCATGGTGTGTCGGTGTCCATTATTTCAGATCAAGGTTTTGTATTCATATCTCACTTTTGGAAGACTTTTCAGGAGTAGTTGGGTACTCGGGTTGATCTTAGCATAGCATTTCACCCCTAGACTGGTGGCTAGTCAGAGCGCGCTATTCAGGTTTTGAAGGATGTCCTGCGTATGCGTGATGGATTTTGCTGGCCAGTGGGAGCAGCTTTTGGCTTTAGCAAAGTTTGCATATAATAATAACTACCATTCCAGTATTAATATGGCTTCTTTTGAGGTATTGTATGGTAGGCGTTGTCGCTCCCCAGTGGGTTGGTTTTATGTTTCAGAGGTGAGACCTTGAGGTACGGACTTGCTTCATGAGTCTTGAGATAGAGTCTTGGTCATTCAAGATAGACTTAGAGTGGCTTAGAGTAGGCAAAAGTGCTATGTTGATTGTAGACTTTATGCCTTGAGATATAGTGTTGGTGATCGTATCTTCCTCCGAGTTTTACCCATGAAGGGTGTGATGAGGTTTGGGAAGAAGGGCAAGCTTAGCCCCAAGTATATTGATCCATTTGAGATTCTTCGGACTGTTGGTGATGTGGCTTGTGAGTTGGCTTTGCACTCTGATCTATCATCTATTTATCCAGTTTTTCATGTTTGTATGCTTCGCCATTACATTTCGGACGAGTCTCATATTATTCGTTGGGAGTAGGTTCAGTTAGATGAGTGGTTGTCATTTGAGGAGTCGATCTCCATTTTGTCAAAGGATGTTAGGCAGTTGCGCTCTGGAGTGATCCCTGTAGTTAAGGTCCAGTGGCGACATCGACCTGTAGATGAATCTACTTGGGAGGTCGATTCTGATATGTGTAATTATTATCCTTAACTTTTTATTGATTCAAGTATTTCCTTACCCTTAGTTCGAGGATGAACTACATTTTTAGTGGTGGATTATGTAAAGACCTAAAAATTTAATGAAATATGTGAAATTTGTGATTTTGTGTGATTTGACTGTTTTACCCCTCCCTATAGTTGCATTATGGTATTTCTAGGGTGTGGGAGTGACTAACATGATTTTTGTTGTATTTTGGTATCATTTATGCAATATTGTGGTTTTTGATGGCTTCGAGAGCCTTATTTTGGACTTAAATGTATATCTTTTGATCCGTGTGATGGATAGACAAACAGACTACGCCAGCAGCTCCAGAATATCAATTTTTTACAAGGTAGACCTTTTGTTCGGGTCTCGGTTCACTCGAGCTCATTTCGGCCTATTGATCAGAAAGTTAAAAAATTAAAAATTTGGGTGTGTGACCCACATTTGGTCGAAACGACCTCAGAAGGAAAATCCGATTTTGCCAATAGATTTGAAATGTCGAATTAAGGTTTGCTAGAATATTTGGTGTAATTTTACGGCTTTAAATCTCTTTTTGATCCTTGATTTGGAAAGTTGCAATTTCGGATTTCGAGGGATCAACTTCTTGAAAATGATATTTTTATTGAAAATCTAACTTCGCCAACGCATTTGGAACGTCGAATTTAGTGTGATTACATAGTTCGTTTCCATATATAGGACTCCGAACGAATTTCGGACACCCCATCGAAGTCGGATTGGACTTAAAATAAGAAAACAACAACTTTTTGCTTACCAGTGCAGATTTTTTGCACTATTAAAATAGTTTTTGGATCCATTTTGCTCATTTTTCATCTCGTCTCTTTAGATTAAAACCCTAAAATAGTACGGGTGCTTAAAAGTGAAGCTTGTGGGAGCTAGATTAACACCTATTTCTTGATTTTATTACGGATTTAAGTAAGAATTCACCGTTTTCTTAGTAATTTCTTGATAAATTTCTCAAAATCTCAAAAATCTTAGGCTTGATTTTAAACTCCAATTTAACTCCTTTTCACTTGAATAATGTTTTTATCGTATAATTACTAATTTTTATCAATTTAACCTTCAAAACAACTTCGATTTTCGATTTTAACCCAAATTTCAAAGAATTTACCCCGTAGAGCTCAAAATATTTTTTCTTTGATTTGAACCTTGTTTTTGACTCAATTTAACTTGGTTTTTCAGATGTAGGTTCTTGAAAATATAGAGAACATATTTTTGAAGTAAAGTTTAAATTTTGCCCTTCTTTTTCGGAAACCCATTTCGGGGGTCTGTTTTGACCCTTAATCAAAAGTAGTCAATATAGGTGTTGTTGGTTTTGTTTTGATGCTTAAATTTAATATTTGATGTTCTTAGTGAAGTTCGAGATTGTTCATGAAAAGTAAAGTGGTGGGTTCGAAGTGTAGCGGACCGGTTTTGACTTTTGTGGTAGGTTATGACTTAACTCTTTTAGACTGGGTTGGATAGTAAATGATGACACAAAATGGATGTTAAGAGCGGGAACTAATCATGAAAAATGGCTATTTATGTGTGGTGCCCATGTGGGGTCCTACATTTAATATAATTATTGAAATTGAGATATTATGTGATATGCGTGATCGTGTGTGGTCCTATGTGATATTGATAGACTTGAATACATGTGAATAATTGCATTGTGTTGTTAAAATACTTAATGTGGTACCATTGGTGTATTGTGAATATATTCATACTTTATTGACATATGAGACGTGTGGAAATTCATGAATGAAACAAAAATAATGAATGGATATTGGCTCATGTGATTGTGAAAATGTATCATTGTGGTTGGTTGTGGAAATATATGATATGGTTGGTTATGTAAATACTCATTGTGATTGGTTGTGAGCATTACATCTTTATATCATACTCATTCATGAAATATTAGTACCACTGTGGCAACATCTAAGAAAAACTGGCAACACCTAATAACACCTTTCTGAAGGATGTGCTGGAAAGAAGATATGATATATGTGGATTTTATATGAGTTGATGAACCCCTCATGGGTACTGCGTTGGGATGCTTGCCTTCTTAGGTGTATACGGTGATTGTGCAATCATCTTGGAGGTTGTGCGCCGACCTTGTGCATCATCATCATCATATATATTTCACTTACTTTATTGTGTTTATATTGTGTTGTATTGCCATATTAACTTGCCATTTTTTTTTGGTTTAATTTGGATTTTTATAAATAATAACAAATTATTGGTCCAACAACACTTGCCCCGATCCAACCCGGGTCAAATAAAACTTGACAAAAACAGAAAAGGAAAAACAAAACAAAACAAATACATACTTAGTGTAAGTAGGGTTTCCAAATTGAACTAAGTGGCTTCCTTTCCTTTCTCTATAGTGATCTGCGCCTCTTCCTCTGTACAAGATCATTTCTCCTCCATGTTGCGAGTGAAAAGGATAGTGAATGCCTTCTCTTCTTTCTGTTGTAGCTTTATAATGCTTGTATGTACCTTGTAACTACCATGCTTCTTCCTCTCTTCCTTTTTGTTGTTCCAGCTCCCAAACATAAGTATATCTTCCCCTATTAGATTGTATTCTCAACTAATCTTGATTTCTTCAGCTGATTTCCTCTGAATTCTTATAACTTATGCATATGCATCCTTAAATTAGCTTCGTTTCTGTTCAGATCTGGATGACAAGCAGCTAAATCTTCCCATTTATGTAATTGTCTTATCTTCTTTTACTTGTCTTTGATGATTTTTTATAAACATGTTCCCTCTTGTTCTACTTATATGTTATATAATTCATACTTGTATTCTATCTTGTTGTGATGTTGCAATATATATGATATATTAGAACTGTTAGTGCAAGCAGTGTGGGCTACCATTATGGGACGTTTTCTGATTGTAGGTGACATGCCCTTAGTGTATATTTTGTATGCATTATTTACTACTTTGCTTGGTCGGCCTATGATACCTATTGAGTATAAGTGGATCGTACTCATGCCTACTGCGCCCTTACGGTACAGGTCCTAGCGCGCGTGCACCTAAGTTTGCATGACTCGAGCGATTGTTAGAGCTTCCAAGGTAGCGGTTAGACATTCATGCGTCTGAAGTTCACCTCTATCTTTCTATAGTAGTTATTTTTTTATTAGTATTCGGAGATAAATATTATTCCTTTTTGGTTATTTTTCGAATGTATTTGACTCTTGAATTGTATTAGTAGTTCTTACACTATTAACACCTGGTTTTGGGCATGATCGGTATTTTGGATAGTCCTTTCCGCATTGTTATGATTACTTGTATGGATCGGCTTCATTCTAAAAGCCTTACCTTGGGATATTTCTATCTTTTTTCCTTTTTGTATCAGTTTGGGTGATAGACTTACTTGTCAAGGTACGTTGCGACAAGTGCCATCATGACCCTCATTTTTGGGTCTTGACATTAATAGTCCTCACATCACAAATTGATGGTGTAAAATCTTACATGTGGCTATTACTTTGTCATTATTTTGTTTTTAACAATTCACATAAGGATCTTTGTAATTGGTCAATATCTCTTTTTTATTTTTATTTTATTTTATTATTTTTTTCTTCATCTTAAATTATGTGTTACATTTCAATTTTTATGGATAAAATTATGAACTTTAACCAATATTTTGAAAAAGACTCACTAACTTCAACTTTCATATACTTCTGAATATCTAATTTCTAATTTTAAAATATTGAATTAATTAAATATAATTTACTAGATAAGTTATTATAAAGACATAAATAATAATTCCATCGTTCAATTTATATCTTAATATATATTTAGTTATTGAAATAAAATAATATTCTTATAATATTATTTATAGGTTATTGATATTTTATAAGTTTTGACTTTTAAATTTTTATCTGAGGATTAAATATAAAATTTATTATTTTTTTAATCATGTAATTTATGACGTACATGCACACAAACATAAGTAAATAATAAAGACTTTATTTAAGGTAGGATTAACTTTTAAATTAGAACAGTAAACACAACTAATACTCTCAACGTTAAGTGCTTTTAAAAGGTGCCAAAGTAAATTATAGTTATTCCATCTCAATCTAAAAATAAATTTTAGAATATAATTAATGAATCTAATTTTATGTGCGTACACTTTTAATATAAAATATACCTAATAAATAGCTATATTAAAATTGGTATACAAAATACATTTGATCTTCAGACAATTTATGATATAGATCAATTTGAATCGTCATCGATTATAATTTAAAAAAATCAGTAAAATAGAAACTAGAAAAGCTTTCTTGAATGTATTTTTTATTTTTTCTTTAATAAATCTAAAATATAAATAAAGAAAAATATTATTCATTGACCTTCAGATACTATTTAGTACTTTAATATTTTAGAACTCTTTACAAACTCCTTATAAAATATGAAATTGCTATTACACAAACAAAGAAGCAAGAGTTGGACTTTATTTTAAAGAATATTTATAAATTATTAAAAAAACATACACCTTAACTCATCATATTTACACAAATTCCCACTTTTACAAAGTAATTACAAAAGTTTCAACTAATTATGTATCTTTTTTGGATGTATCGGGAGCTAATTATATATCTGGACAGACTCAAAATTAGAAAAAAATATATTGAAAACTAATTATGTATCTCATATGTATCTTCATTGAATATATTGGGAGCTAATTATGTATCTCGACAGACTCAAAATTAAGATTTACAGTAATTATGCAAAATGTGGAAATTTTTTGTAATCAAGCTTCAAACTATCGGGATTTATATTGTTTGTCCTAAATTTTAATAATAATTTTGAGTCCGAACTCAACACGAACCAAATAACAATAGTACATTAATATATAGGATATGTGAGATGATACACACATGTCAATGTAGATACATACCTGATGAACCAAGATATGAAGTCACCAATGCTAACTTCCTCTTATTTTTATGCTCAATTTAATACAAATTTAAGTTAATCATATCAACCAACTATACTTGGGACACAAAACTAAATGTGCAGGACTGAACAAACTAACTATGCTACTTTTATTCATATTAAATTAATGCATAGTTAGTTCTTGCCAATCATAGAGGGAGGAATTATGCAATTTTAATTATCCCCAAGTCTAACCTATTTATTTCATATTATTCCCTATTCAACACTTCAGTAAAATTTCAGCAATTTGTTCTTCAGCGGAGCAAAACATCATGGATACATAACCCTTTTCTACATTGTTGTTGAGAAAATGTTGTTTTATATTAATATATTCGATACACTTGTACTGAAATAGATTTATAATGATATTGATGACACTTGTGCTGTTACAAAAGATGGGAACGCAACCTACATCCACACCAAAATATAGTAATTATTATTTAATCCATAGTAGTTGGGAATAACAGGAACCATCCGCAACATACTCAGCTTCCACAATTGATAAAGCAATAAAGTTTTGCTTCTTGTTGGACTAGGAGATTAGACATGATCCAAGAAAGTTTGACATACCTGAATTACTTTTTCTATCTAAAAGAAAACTAGCATAATCAACATCTGAGTACCCCATAAGATCAAAGTTACTTTCTTTAGGATACCATAGTCTAAGATTAGTTTTTCTTTTGAGATATATCAAGATCCTCTTCACTGATCGAATATGGGACTCATTAGGTTTAGCTTGCAATCTCGCACGAAGTCCAACACTGAAGACTATGTCAAATTTACTAGCAGTAAGGTAGAAGAGTGCACCAATCATGCCTTTATACAAATTCTCCTCCATCGATGAACCTGTTTCATCAAGGTCCAATTTTGTTGCAATGGAAATAGGGGTATTATCACCTTAGCTTAATCCATTTTGAAAGTTTCGAGTTTCTTTACATACTTTTGTTGATGAATTATGGTACTAGTTAGAGTTTTCTTAGTTTGAAGACCTAGAAAACAATTAAACTCTTCCATCATGCTCATCTCAAATTCTCCATTCATGAGTTGAGCAAATTTTTGAGTCATTTTTTTTATTTTTGTAACTAAAGATGATATCATCTATATATGCTAAATAATCAAAAAATCCTTCTTATTAGTTTTCAAAAATAAGGTGTAGTCAATTTTGCCTTTTTTTGCCCACGTATCAATAGAAACTTTGATAGTTTGTCATACCAAGACTTTGGAGCTTTCTTTAGTAAATACAATACTTTGTCTAACTTGTAGACATGATCAGGAAACTCAATACTCTCAAATCTAAAAGGCTATTTCACATAAACATTGTCTTTTAAATTTCCATTTAAAAATACGCTCTTTACATCCATATAGTACAAAGTGAACTCCATAGATGAAAAAAATACAATGAGTAGTCTGAATAGCTTCCAGTATAGCCACAAGAGCAAATGTCTCATCTTAGTCAATTCCTTCTTCTTGATTGTACCATAAAACCAATCTTTCCTTGTTCCTTATGACTATTATATTCTTATCATGCTTATTCTTGTATACCCACTTAGTTTTAATGATTGTTCTATCTTTAGGAGGAGGGACTAGGTACCACACCTTGCTTCTTTCAAATTAATGGAGTTCTTCTTACATAGCTATAAATAATCTTCATCAAAGAACCATCTTTCACCTTTTTAGGTTCAATCATTGATCGAAAGGTACTGAATACGTATAAGTTTCTGATCCCTAATCTTATAGTGAATCCTGAGGTATGTTTACTGTCAATGGGATGAGATCTCTTATTCTTTTAGTTTCTAAACACTAGTACCTATGAGCTTTAAATATTCTCTTCATTTGGTGTATCTGAAACCTTAGTTAAACCACTCTTTTGTTTAGTTATTCCCCCTTTCACTGTGTCTTCTATCTTTTTATCTAATAGATCAGGTTTAGTAACCTGTTCCTGTGAATTATCTCCTGTTTCATCATTATCCTGATGAGCAGCCTCATATATAATGCTCAATTCATCAAATACTATATGAACACTTTCTTCAACATAATTTATTCTTCTATTCAGCACCCTATAAGCTTTACTATATAGAGAGTACCCAATAAAGATCCCTTTATCACTTCTGGCATCAAACATTGTCCTTTTCATTATTTTGAATGAAGCATTTACATCCAAAATACCTGAGATGGGAGATGTTAGGCTTTCTTCTTTTCAACACTTCATATGTAGTCTTCTCTAAGATAGGTCTGATCATACATCTATTGATGATGTAGCAAATAGTACTCAAGGTCTCAACCCATGAACTTTGAGCAAGATTTCTAGCAATGATTATGGTCCTATATATGTCTTCTAAGATCTTATTCTTTCTTTCAACTCCTCTATTTTGTTATGGAGTTCTAGGAGTAGAGAAGTTATGATCCACTCTATTTACTACATAGTATTCTAGAAATTTTGCATTCCTAAACTCTGTATAATGATCAGATCTAACTGAGACAAAGGATTTGCTAAGATTCCTTTCTATCTTCTTGAAAAATATGTAGAACACATCAAAAACAACTTTTTTTAAAGACAAGAAGAGAGTCCAGGTAAATCTTAAGTAGTGATCCATAAGCACATATACGTACCTCTTTCTTCCCTACATCTTACTCTCACAGGTCCATAAAGATCCATATGGATTAGCTCAAGGCACTTAGTTATACTTACTAAATTCTTTGTCATGAATGAAGTTCTCACCTGCTTTCACTTTACACAAGCACTACATGTCTTGTTATCTGTTTAGCTTAGGCAGCCCAATGATCGAGTTCTTTAAAGCATGTTTGTTTATTTTTTGCATACTATCTTGACCAACTCTTTTGTTCCACAAAAGAGAATCATGATACATTGTACTCAGGCATGAGATATTTGAGATTGAAGCTCCAAAGATGTCATCTTTGTATATATTATTATGCCTTCTCGCAGTGAGCACTACTTTTTTTGTATCCATCTTCTTAACGTTGAACCCTTCTGAGGTAAAAGTCACCTTGTTGCCTTTGTTACATAGTTAACAGATGCTCAGAAGTCTATGTGTTAGTCCTTCAAAATGGTAGACTCCTTCCAAGGCTTTGTTTTATTTATTCCAGTCTTTTCTACACCAGTAATGACCCCTTTATCCATCTTTAAATGACATATATCCTTCTTTAGAGAGGTGAGTGAAAGAAATTTTATTTGTCTCTAGTCATGTGTCTTGAGAAAGCAATATCTATGTAAAAATGTCTCTTGCTATCTTTCACTCTTTCCTGAAAATAAATTTAGAGATAAGTTTTAGGGATCCAGATAAGCTTGGATATTTTCTTATGATCCAAGTACGAATCAAGTTCCTTTTGGCCTATACTGGCAATAGGTCAATAAACTTGTTTCTTTCGATAGGAATAATCTTGACATTTTTAGTAGGTATGAGCCAAGTTCCTTTCATTGTGTTGAACTTGTTTTTCTTAGCAGAAGTAAACTTTTTCTTTTGACACATATAGAATTTTTTCTTTTTACAACGCTATCTATTTTTCTTCATTACATCAATTCTTTTAGGGCACTAAATGGTAGGATAAGCTGAATCTCAACACATGTAACATAGGTCCTCAGAGGGAGTAGTTATTTTGTGAAATCCTAGTTCAACTTTTTTACTGTGGGTTCGGCTGCTTAGATGATTTACAATTCTAGAGGACTGAGTCCACTTGTTAGCTTTTTCCATGTCTAGCTTTAATCTAGAGTTCTATTGATTAAGCTTTCTAACCTTTTCTCTTTCATTGTATAAGTCTTCATTATTTTGTTTAAGATTGAATTCAATCCTTAGAAAATTATCATATACAACCTTTTTGTCTTTATTAGTGTTTGAGAATTTAAGAGTTTGGGACTTAAGAGCTAGGATAGTTGCACCATATTGGTTCACCTATTCATCTGGAGTACAATTTTTTGTCTTAATATAACTCTTCCGATTTTCAATATCTATAAATTTATACTTTAAGACTTTCAAGGGCTTTGATTAATTGATCTCTGCTAGCTGTTAAGTCATGATGTTTATCAACTCGATGAGCCATCAGGGTGGTAAGTTTTTTCTTAGAGAAAAGATAAAGTTTGCCGTTAAGTTTTGTATAGTTACCTTACATCCGTTTCCCTCTTTATTTTATTCTTCCTCAAAAGTAGAGTCTTAAATTTCCATGGAGGTTGTTTCACCTACATCACTATCAAATCACCAAGTTTCTACCATTGCATGGATTTCTTGGAGTCACCCCAGTCTTTGGCCTTCTATTTTTTCTCAATTCTTTCCTTTCTCGACTCAATTTTTCATTGAGGGTAGTCTTTAATCATGTGATCTATTTTTTACATTTAAAGTAGCCATTCTATGATCTAACCAAAACCTACTACCTGTTTCACTCCAATCATTTTTGCTATCTCTTCTAAAAAACTTCTAAGGTTCTTGGTGATGAAGGCTATTTATTCTTCATCAAATCCCAAGTCATCACTCTCAAATGCTTTTAGATCTAGTTACTTGTCCTTAGTTTCTACCTTTTTGGTGGTGGTCATATTGATCTCATAGGTCTACATATTTTTTACTAGTTCATCAAGAGTCATGCTGGTGAGATCCTTTGTTTCCCTTATGGCAGTAACTTTGACATCCTAGTTTTTCTTTGGATGGATTCTCAATACCTTGTTAACTTGTTCTTTTGTGGTTAAGGTTTTCTTAAGGATGAGAGTTCATTTACCAATATAGTAAGTCTAGTAATCATCTCTTGTAGAGTTTCAATATCTTTCATCTTGAATGCCTCATATTTAATGAACATAGCTACCCTGAACTTTCTCACTTAAGTAGTGATTTTATGTGCATTGACCAAAGCATCCCAGATCTATTTGATAGTGTAATTTGAAACTATATTATACTCATCAGGACCTATACAACATACAAACATATTTCTGGCCTTAGTATTCTTGTTTAAGGCATTAAGGTCATCCATATTATACTCAACTCTTGTTTTTATTACATGCTCTCCTTCATAGTATTCATAGAGATGGTGGGTCCAATAGTTATTCTATCCCACATCTCATAATCTTTAGCTTGAATAAAGTCTTCCATGTAATCCTTCCACTAAATAAAGTGTGACCCACTGAAAAATGAGGGTCTGGTGGTGTATTGTCCTTTACAATGCCCAGTAAGAGGTGCAAAATTTATCTTGATCTTATCTTAAGGTTTTAACCTTTTGACAAAATAATCTGGCTCTGATAGCAATTGATATTCTATATGCTCTATAGTTGTAGTGAGTTTTATATGATAATTTACTGCAATTGAATTACGTTGCCTAACACTTTCCACCAACGTACAGTAAACTTAAGAACACCAATCTTCACGTGAAAAACGCTCGGCTCATAATAGCTATAAAAAATCATGACATTCACCTCTATAGGATTTAACTTCAAATTCACTAAAAATAATGAGCTACTCAAATAATGATTACATACTCTATAACCAAAAGAAATTATAAACTCTAATTCCTAAAATCATACAAACCACCCCTGTCTTGTGTTACTAAGTCTTCAAGTTATCTAAACTTGATGGCTAACAACTATACCAATTTATAACACACTGAAACTATGAATCAAAATGCTTACAACTCAAAGAACAACCCTAGTACAATCAAGCTAAACTCTTACTAGCCTTTGCTATATATGAACTTGTTTCTTCAATGTGTTCTTACCACAACACTTCAAGATTCAATCTTTGATATTTCCTTTTCTTTGTAGAAGTGCGCAAATGACTTTGAGGAAATCTTTGGCTATTTATAGATGTATACCTTTTCTTTCTTTAAGTCGGCTTGACTTTCCTTCCATGGAATCCCATATCTTTATGGTAACTTCTGTGAAGGAATCTCATTCCTACTTGGATAACTCTACTGCTTTTTTTAAAATCCTTTCATTACATGGATACTAATTTTGGTATTCTTTCATAACAAGTAACCCATGTCTTGATTTAGCATCATCATCTCCTTAACTTGTGTTGTTTGTGTCATCAAAGTCCATGAATATCATTGTTACGACTCAAACCCAGTCCTAGCTGTGACCGGTATCTCAAGCACACCATGAGCCGTATACCAGCCCTTAGCCTTACCTCCATAGAAAAACAATAATAAACAGCAAAAGCTAACAAAGTCAATGAAAGATATATAAAATAAAAATAAAATACAAAGAGTCAAAACAAGACATGAATGGCATCCCAATCCTGTCCACGAAAGCCTCTAAACTAAGAGTACCAACTAAGTCGGGACATGTCCCGACTGTGACAAAATGAATCCAAAATACTAGGACAATAAGGAAACCAATGCAATGGCTGGGCCTTTTGAAGAATAGAGGTTCACTACTTCGCAGTTGATCAACAGAAGTATCCAACCGCCTAACGCTGCATAGGAGCAACAAAAAAGTACTTTGAACCTATATCATGAAATGATGTAGTGTCAGGGGACGGTCGGTGGGTCGAGAACTGGCATGTAACTCAAGGGATAGGTGTAAAATAATGCATTTACCAAAATTCCAATCATAAATCACTTGAACAATAATTATATATACATATATAGGATGTTGAGATAGGGACAAGGGTCAATTAACATGGTAGTTTAAACATTATCCTGGACTATGTAGCTCGCTCCATCCTAATGGCGTCTACGGGTTATATGGGTCTGACTACCCCTGTCGGAAAAGCCCTAGTCCATGTTAGCCACATGTACCAAGGAAAGGCTAAAGACACCAAGATAGTATCCATCCAAAAATATAATATGTATCGAGACATATAATCATATAGATCCCCAACATCAACAAACGTGGTTTCTAGTGTTGGTCCCCCGGGACTACACCTTTATGGTGAGCTACACAATTCTCTTTAAGCCTAAATTAAAATAGTTTGCGCATAAACCAACCATTAATTAAGGAGTCATTTATTAAGGTATTTACCAACTTGGTATCGTCATACTAATATACTTTCAAGCTAATTTCGTTATGCCAAACTAGTTCATTTAACCATTAGACTCCCAAGTACCATTTAAAATCCAAAACCATGGCCAGCAAGGGTATTCCAAAATCATATTTATCTTTTTATCCTTTAATGCAATACAATGGGTTCAGAAAATAAGTTAAATTATGCAAATATCCATATTCAAAATGAAGTTACAATATGGGTTTGGGTTAATTCCATTACCAAGTCAAAATTCATCAAATTTGGTGAAATCCATGTCGCTCATTCCAACTACCATCACAATGCACCAAATCAGTCCCAAAACCATCAATTAAAGCATGAATAATCCATTTAAAACATGGGGAAAATAATTCAAGTAATAACCACCAAAAACCCTCAACCCAATTTCAAACCCAACAATTCAAGTCATATGAATATTCAACAAATTGATGCCATTATGTAAAATTCAAGTTAAGAAAGGAGAAACATTACTGAAATAGAGAAGAATTTGAGGAGAAATCAAAGTTTGGATCCCAAAGTAGTGATTTCTTGTGGAACCCTTAGACTTTGTCAGTTTGGGAGTTAAAGAGGAAAAGTGTAGTGTTTGATCTTTGACAACTGAAGTAAAATGGTTAGTTTGATGTTTTAAAGTCCTATAAGGGGTAAAGGACCAAAAATCCCCTCACCTAAAGTGAAAAAAACACAAATTGGATGAAATTAACATAGCAACATGGCACTCTGCTAATGTGAAGGTAAGCTAGCGTGCCACGCTTTTAATGAAGAAGCTAAGTGGTGTGGAACACTACTATCATGGATCCTCACTGCCTCAGGGCCCCAAAATGATCCCGAACCCCTTCCGAAGATTCCGAAACTTCCCTAAAACACCCCTCAACATAATTTAAGTAAACAATTAATGTTACTCACACAGAAAGGTCAAAAATAAAATAATCAAGATTTTTACGGGTCTTACATTATCCCTCCCTTTGGATCATTTGTCCCTGAATGAGGACAAAGGATATTTTGAGTACGATAATAGAAAGAACCCAGTAGAATCGAGGGAAAACAATTCAAAATGCGATAATAGAGAAATAAAAGTCATACCTTAAGAACTTTCTTCCAACACGGGGAACAAAAGTAAGTACTTGGCCTTTATATCTTCTTTGGATTCCCAAGTAGCTTCTTCTACCTTTTGATTTCTCTAAAGAACTTTCACCGAAGTTATATTCTTTGTCCTCAATCTATGAAATTGCCTATCCAATATCTGAACTGGGACTTTCTCATAAGACAACGAATCTTCAACACCCACATTCTCAACAGGCGTTATCAAAGAAGGGTCACCCATACACTTCTTAAGCTTGGACACATAGAAAGAAGGATGAATCGAAGCAAAATTTACTGGTCAGTCTAATTCATAAGCGACATAACCAATTCTTCTTAAAATTGGATATGTACCAATTCAAAAAGGTCTAAGCTTCCCTGTCTTCGACAATCTCATGAATTCTTTCACTGGAGAAACTTCAAACACCCAATCACTTACTTCTTACTCCAACTCCCTTTGCCTCACATCCACATAAGACTTTTAGTGGCTTTGAGCACTGTTAAGTCTTTTTTTAATTACCATCACCTTCTCCATTGCTTGGATAACCAAGTCAGGACTAAATAACCTAGTCTCACCCATCTCAAACCATCTAATAGGAGACCTGCACCTTCTACTATAAAGAACCTTAAAAGGAGCCATTTGAATGCTGGAATGATAACTGTTATTGTAAGCAAATTCAATAAGAGGCAAATGGTCAACCCAACTACCTTTAAAAACAATCACATAGGCCCTTATCATATTTTCCAGAGTCTGAATAGTAAGTTTTGCTTGTCCATCCATTTGAGGGTGGAAAGTGGCTCTAAGGTTTAGCTGAGTACCTAAACTTTTTAAAACAAATGCTGGAAGTAAGCAGAAAACTATGTACCTTGGTCTGAAATGATGGACACCGATGCCCCATAAAACTTAACTATTTCCTGAATGAACAATTTGGAATAATCCTCTTTTGAAAAGTTAGTCCTCGCAGACATGAAGTGAGCAAACTTAGTTATTCTATGCACAATAACCCAAATATAATCGAACTAATTATGAGTCTGCGGAAGACCCATAACGAAATCCATATTAATTACCTCCCACTTCCACATGGGCAACTCTATCTATTGGGATATACCACCTGGCCTCAAATATTCAATCTTGACTTGCTAAAAAACCATACATTTACAAACAAAATTTGCACATCCTTCTTCATATTATTCCACCAGTTGATTACCTTCAAGTCATGGTAAATCTTGGTCAAACGCGAATGAATTATATATCTAAACTCACGAGCTTTGGTCAAAATCCTTTCCTAAAACCCCTCTACATCAGGAACGCACAATCATCCTTGATATCTCAAGATTTCATTTCCCCCAATCTCGAAAGCTATAACCTTTTGTTGACCCATATCATCTTTGATTTGCATAAGTATGGGGTTCAAAACTTGCTTCTCCTTCAACATCAAGAGATAATTTAACTACTTCTTGAACAATCACTCCTCTATCCTCAGAGTCCAAAAGACAAACTCCCAAATTAGACAGCTTGTGAATATCCTTCACCACTATTTTTTCTCCTCTTCAATGTGAGATAAGCTCCCCAAAGATAACCTGCTAAGATCATCATCAATAATATTAGATTTACATAGATGGTAGTTCAAACTTAGGTCATAATCCTTAAGTGGCTCGAGCCACCACCTTTGTCTGAGATTAAATTCCTTCTGTGTAAACACATACTGCAAGATCTTATGGTTTGAATAAATGTCCACGTGCACTCCATACAAATAATGGCGCTAGATCTTCAAAGAAAAAACCATAACTGACAACTCTAGATCATGAGTCAGATAATTTCTCTCATGAGCCTTAAGTTGTCTGGAAGCATAGGTGATAACGCTCAATCTAAAGCTCTCGTAAGAGTGTAAAGCGGGCGCTGTCAAATATATAACCCAACTGGGTTGGGTATCGATCCCACAGGGAATATCCGGTCAACAAGTAAGTAATGATTATTAGACTTTTGGTGCAAGTCTCGTAAAAGAGGGGGGATTGTAACGTGCAATTGATGTAAACAAAATAATATAATGAAAACAGAAAATAGCAAAGCAAAAAGAAAGAATGTTTTAATAAGACGTTAAACAATGAGAATTGACAGTTAGGGTTATGTCCACCTTATGAGTTATACGTCTCTATTGGCTATGAGTTATGCGGAATTCAAACATGCATGTGCTTATAGAGAATTGTATTCTATGGTAAATCCAAGCGTCTTTCGACCTTAACAAGGACTATTTCACTTTAAATCTTTCCAGCTTAAAGCGTGTCTAACGGTACAAATTCTCCAAGAGGTTAATCCAGTTATGGTACTAACTTTTTAACAGGGGTTGGTGCCCTATTACCTTGACATTATCTCTTTTCCAGATATATAACTTTTCTTTCGAACAAGTTAATGCTATACTGGCGTATTCTATGAGTCTGCAGCCACAAGAATTTGCATTAAGATGAAGAGAATAATGATATAAGCAATACATGTGTCACGAATTCACAAACTCATAGCCTTAGATAGTATCTCATAAGGCTTCCATAACCCCAACAGAGGAGTTTAGTTACCCATGCGTGCTAAGGAAATCACAATAGACATTATTATTATACCACAATAAAGATCTCGTGTAATAAGGTGTGGTGTGGCGTTTTAGGCGTGAACTCCCTTGCAAAGTAACGTTTCTCTTGTTGTGGAAATTAAGAATTTAGTGGATGAATAGAAGAAGAATAAAAAGTAGAATTAATGAAAGAATTATAATCCGAGTTGTAAGTTGTGGAATAAGAAGTAGAATGAGAATGATTAAAAATCTCTAGCAAAATAGGGTATTTATAACACCCATATCCTATTCCTACTAAGCTAATGCATTACTTAACCCAATCCTACTAGGTTAATGTATCATTATCCTAAGCCTACTAAGTTACTGCTAGTCCCCAAAGTCTTCAGAATTGCTGTTTTTGCCCGGGACAGATTTTCCATATGCCACTTTTGGTCCTTGGCATCCAAGCTTTCCCTTCCTTCTTTCGTGAAGCTTTCTTTGGCGTCAAGTTATCCATAAAATGCTGAAATCTGCATCATTTATAACTGAAAGCTTGCTAATCATGTTTGTTAGCTCACTTATAGGAAAAAGGACTAAAAGTGCATGAATTATATAATTTGTCCTCAAAACTTAGCTAAAATATGGGTCAAATATAGTACTTTAGGCGTGTAAATTCGCCTATCATCAACACCCCACACTTAAGGCTTTGTTCATCCTCGAACAAACTATCATGTCCATCTAAACATCTACTTGGGATTTTACAGTAACAACACAAAATATTCATCAAGACAAGCACGTCAATCATTAACAAAGAGTAGTTTTCTGATCATTAGTAGAAACAATTCAACCTCCAACATAGACTCGTGATGGTGATTAATTCGTGTCCACAAGTTGAGGTACAAAGAATCATACACAACTACCCAAGAATCATCAACCATGTGTGTCTCACCATATATCACCCATAATCACTCACAAGTATTGTATATATTTCAAACATGGGTATAAGATTATCCTTGCTCTCACTCTCACAAAGAATTCACATGTTGCAACTGATGACCATAGGCTTGCCCTTAGTGTAATGCTCCACTAAATATTAGAATGCTAAGCTTAGAATCAAATAGGTCTTTTACAGGTTGTAATGTAGGCTAAGGGACGGGTAGGACTATTTTGGCCAGAATTAGTGACTATGTTCCTAAGCGCTTTAATACATCACATTATGCCATTAATACTTTCTTTCAAACAACCTTTCTACTTTCTTTTAATCTACCACCCCTTCTCACCTCTTTTGTTTTTCAATTTTAAACATAACTAACTTTTTAGTTTTCCTTTCCCTTTTTTTTTCTTTTCATAACACCTCTTATGATAGCAATTCTTTTTCATAACAAATTCAAGCACCATTATATTCTAAAGCATCATACTCACCCAATTTCCTCTTATTTTGTCACATGACTTTACACTTTAAAGCACTTAGGAATTTGGATCAAATTATGGTCTTGAAAAAAATGGATTAGGCTTACATATGAGGTTGTCAAAGAAAATAGGCTAAAGGCTCAAAGGGGTTAACTAGGATAATGTACATGGGTAGGTAAAAAGAAGGTAAACAAGTCTAGGTTGCCAAAGAAATGCCTAAATCATCTCCTAGACTTGCACTCCTTATTTTCGCTTTACATACATACCAGGCAAGTTCTAGCATCAGCTACAAACACAAAATATACTATATCCTCACACACACAAGGCACATGGTCGACTTTATTCGGAGTAGCATAGACTCTTGACCCAACAGATGAAGGAATTGAACCATACAATATCACATAGTGAGTCACAATTAGAGCCTAAACATCTCAATAGTCATGATTTTAGCACAAACTCTTGTCATAATCTCATGCTGCCTATTAGAATAATTTCATGCTAAGTTAAAAGAAAAATTAACTACTAAAATGAAAAGTAAAACAAACATAAATGCAAATGCAGATAGTGAAGTATAGCATGCAAATACCAGCACCCCATACTTAGACGGGACACACTGCCCTTAGTGGAAAATAAATAAGAAGAACCTGGTTAGTCAGACTCCTCCTCTATATCTGGGGTCATACCCCCTTTGTCGAAATCATCATTGGAGTTGTCCCCATCAGAATTCTCCTCCACGTCGGAGTCTGGCATTCGTCGATCATCATCGGTCAGCACATCGTCATCAAGAGGTTCCTCAAAATACGTACCTACTCCACACATCGCCTTCGCGTGCTCATTCATTGGGTAGTCATAATCCAGCTATTGGAGCTTTGCAGCAGTTGGAACACGGCCACCGCTCATCATTGTAAACCGAGTCATGCCATAAAGATGGCAAAAGAAACTCTCATCTCGAGCATGCCTTTCTGAAGTGGTAAGGTTGACGCCATGCGTAGTTTCAGCATACTTAACCTTCGTGAGGTCAACCTTCTTTGGGTTGTGTGGGAGTTTATGATCAGCCGATTCCTCTTCGATGTCTTCCTTCCTTAATATTGCGGTCAACAGATTGCCAAAACTGAAGTGGGACCTCTTGTGTAGCCTAGCTTTCCGCATTGTAGATCGAATAATTGCCCCAATGTTGATAGGGACATTCGTCATCAATGCGTATACCAAGAACACTCTATCTCGTGTTATCTTTGTGTACTGAGTCCCTGGAATTAGGCAAGAGTTGACTATGCGCAACCATATTCTTGCTTCTCTATTCAAAGGTGCATATGGGAAGGTGTTGTGTCGTCCGGTGTCCTTGTGTCTACTCCTCCGTGCCATAGATCTTGTTCCACAAAGTGTGTGTCGAATGGCTCTATATGGAGGTCTATTGCTCAGCTCCTTGAATGGTGATGGATCGACGGATGGCAAGCCTAGAAAGGAGTTGAAGAAATCTGCATTGAGTTGTAAAACTTGGCCCCGAATCTTGACCTCGCTTCCTGTGGTTTTTGGTGACCAGTTGGCATAGAATTATCTTGTTAAATTGAGATTGCATTCTCCCATGTCTCGAAAGATGAAATCAAGATGTAACGCCATGATCTTTGCCAACATTCGCGGTTCTTTCTTTGCTAGGCTTTCCTTGTTTATCAAGTCCACATGAACATATTTCTTCTCTTTGTTGTTCCTATACCATTCCTTTGCTTCCTCATCTAAAACCCATTTAATTTCGAACATGCGGCATGGTACTTGCATCGAGGAGGATTCTCCTTGCTCTTTTCGGCCTCTTTTCTTGCCTTTTTGTGAAGTGGTTGCCTTATCTCTGCCTTGTCTTGCTTTGGGTGCCATTGTACTTGAGACTAAAACAATGTTCATGTTAGTGTCATCTCGATGGATACAATCTATAAACAAGCAGTAGTGGCACCACCCCACACTTAGTTTGTTGGTACAGACTAGTGAAGTGAAAGTGGTCGATTACTCAGACTTCATCGGCATACGTTTTAGGTGCTATATTCCAACAATAAAATCAGTGCAGTCATACTTCTTGTATTCTTAGCAATACTTTCATGTTTGATATATCAAGACTACTACATAGGGATTGAATCAAGTTATAGCATCTAGAAATAATCACAACCTCCTATGTTGGTAGTCAACCATAATTCTCATCTTGATGAACAAGTTATTCCAACATGTAAGCTTTCTATTGACAAGATTATGCAATTTTTATGACTATGTCAATTCCGCAAAAGTATGACAGTGCATCAAAATCAAATTCAAGTTGGAAATATGTTAAGATCATTCTTACGTATTCTTTCACTCACTTAGTTGTATCACAACACATCAACCACATTCAAGTCCCCAATACTACTTCAAGATTTAACAATTCATAATAAGCATAGTAGTGTAGTACTTACGGAATATAAATGAAGAACAAAGAAGTACTTACTTGATTGATGCCTTTGGATGATGTTCTTGTGAAGAAAAAGAGCAAAAGGAAAATTTTTGAGAGGATTTGGAGACTATAGGCGGCGCTTATGCTAGGTTTCCAATGTGTTTTTGGTTCAAGACTACGTCTCTTATTTATAGGGGAAGGTTGGGTCGGGTTTTGACCCATTTAAAATTGGTTTTGGAGACAAGAAGTGACCATATGCGACACCTTTTGCTTTGCCTATGCTTGGCATAGGCGACGCCTTTTGCATAGCATCGTTGAGCATAGGCGGTGCCTATGCCATGGCATTCTTAGGCATAGGCGGCGCCTTTCACTTAGCATATGAGATTCAGAGACAAAAGGCATTGGCATAGGCGGCGCCTATGCTATGGCATACTTGTGAATGGGCAGCGCCTATGCTATGGCACACTAGATTCCGAGAGCTTAGGCCATAGTATAGGCCTTGCCTTGTTCGTGGCCTAGTTTTACATAGGCCTAGCTTTGTTCGTTGCCTATATTTTCATAAGCAATGCCCAATCCATAGCCTTTTGCTTCTTCATTCCTAACTTACCACCTTTAACATGCAATACGTCCAAATCAAAATTTAAAACCGACCTCCTCGTTTTACACCTCTTTGCACCTACATTTACTCAAAACAATAAAGATGATTAGAACGATGGGTTGCCTCCCATAAAGCTCCTTAGTTTTGGTCATGGCACGACTCTTCTTTTTGGATTTTTATTTATCAAAAGCAAACAATTAGTAGAACGAAAGAAAGAAAAAAATGAAAAACGATGGGTTGCCTCCCACCAAGCGCTTGATTTATTGTCGCGGCATGACATAGCTATCTCGATTACTTAGAATTCATCGAGATAGATGGTGGATCATTTTTTGAATAGATTCATACGATAATGAGGCTTACATGTAGGCATGCAATCTTCTTCGAGATGACCCTTGTGCATGCCTATCCCGGGAGGGATACCAATTATATCATCAACAGTCCAACCCATGGCTCTCTTGTATCTCTTCAGAGCAGAGATGAGAGCCTCTACATGCTGTTCACTTAAATCATCCGCCATACTTACCGGAAGTATATTTTCACTTTCCAAGAACACATACCTTAGATAATCGGGGAGCTCTTTCGATTCTAGCATTGGTGGCTCTTCAATGGAAGTCTTCGCTGTTGGTGACGGTTGATTCTTAAGATCAAGGTCCGGCTGTTTAGGAGTATGAGAATAGGGCCCTATTTCTGTTAGAGCACATGGAGTTTCTTCATAATCTTCATCATCCTTATGCTCAACATTCAGTAGCGCAGCAGACAATGGCTCAACAGTAAGCTGTTTCGCTACAGATAATGCTTTCATATCCTCATAATGAACATCAGCTACAGAGAACACATTCATATTGCTGGGCTGCTTCATTGCTTTGCAAATGTCAAAATGGACCACTTCGTCATTCAACCGACATAACAACTCATTAGCTCTCATGTCAATAAGCACACTTCCTGTTGCAAGGAAAGGACGTCCCAAGATTATGGGAACTTTAGAATCCACCTCACAATCCAGAATAACAAAGTCTGCAGGAAAGATGAATGAAGAAACCTTTACCAACACATCATTCAAGATACCCACAGGTCGTTTTACCGACCTATCAGCCATCACGAGCCTCATATTGGTTGGTGTCGGATCGCCTAACCCCAACTTCCTGTAGACGGATAGTGGCATCAAATTGATGCTTGCTCCCAAATTGCACAATGCCTTAGCAAAATTCATAGATCCAACCGTGCACAGAATAGTGAAAGCACCGGGGTCAGCCTTCTTCTGAACTAGAGATCGGGTAGCGATTGCGCTGCAGTGATGAACAGTATCCTTCAACTCATAGCTTGCTGCTCGCTTCTTTGTCAAAATATCCTTCATAAATTTTGCATACCCAGGCATTTGTTCTAGTGCCTCTACCAACGGAACATTAATGGTCAGCTGCTTTAACATATTCATGAATTTGCTGAACTTTGTATCATCCGCAATCTTCTTTATTCTTTGAGGAAAAAGTGGTGGTGGATAAGGAATTGTTTTCTCCACGGATTTCTTCTCCTCTTGCTTTCGTTTTTCAGCCTTTTCAGGCTGTAACATACTCGGTGTGACGTCATGGACGTCGTGGGTGGTTTCTACGGCAGCTTCTCCTTTTGCCTTATCATCGATGTCTGCTGCCTCGTCAACCACTTGCTTGCCTTTGGATGAAGTTTCCAGCACCTTAACACTTCGGGTAGTAATAGCCATGCATGATACGTCATTCCTTGGATTTTGCACAGTGTCACTAGGTAAGGTGCCAGCCTTTCTTTGATTGAGTGCTGCTGAAAGTTGGCTCAATTGCTGCTCTATTTGCTTGATTGAAGTGGAATATGAGTCAACCAATTGCTTCATTGAGGACAAATCATTTATTACTTCCGTTACTCCTGCACAGGTTGCTTCCACTCCTTTCAACAGTTTAGCCATCATATCTTCCATGCTTTCGGAACTAGATGTGGTGGTGTCACGTCTTCCTGGGGGCACGTATAAACCACTCTTTTCATTCTTGCTCTTCCAACTTCCTTGGTCCTTGTATCTAGATTTATCATAGTAGTTTCGACCTTGGTTTCCTTGGGTATTACCTCGGAAACCCCCCTGATTGTTCAAGTAGTTGGCTTCTTCTTCTGAATCAGATTCGTCTCTTCCTTTTAACGCAACAACTTTGACTTTTTCGGTCTTCCCTGATAATAGATGCTTTGTAAGAAGATCCCTTGTGTTTTCATGTGCGCCATATCTTGATCACGTTCTTCTTCTCTTCTTCTTTGTTCAGCAGTCATGCCAATAGATATAGTAGGGCTTGTTACTTCAAAATCCCTGGCATGCCAAGCTCTACTTTGCTTCGTCATCCGATCTAGCATATTGCTTGCCTGCCCAAAGGTGAGGTCCATAAATGATCCTCCAGCCGCATTATCCACCACTGGTTTAGTTATTGAATTCAAGGCTCTGTATAGTATCTCCATTAGGTGGACATTGGTCATGTGATGGTTCGGGCACCTCATAAGCTTCGTCTTGAACCTCTCCCATGTTTCATGAAGAGCTTCGGTTGGAAGCTGCCGAAAGTTGCTGATTTCATCTCTTAATTGTGCTCTTTTGGATGGCGGAAAGAATCTTTCTAGGAAAGCGTCTTTCAATTGCCTCCAATTTGTAATAGAATCAAGAGTCAGCCCATTCAACCATAGAGTTGCCTCCCCAGATAGAGACAATGGAAATAGGCGTAATCGAATTGCATTCTGACCAACGCCAGGATTGTCAAACGACTTGCATGTACAAATAAAGTTGATGAGATGCATATTCGGATCATCGCCTGCTAGTCCACCAAATAATCCCTTGAGTTGAAATAACTGAATCATGGTGCTTGTGATGTTGAACTTGGCTCCGGGTGCCAATGGTGGAGGAATAATGGCTCCTGTGGCTCCGGCTCCATCAAGATCATCATCATCATCATCGAAAGCTGGTTGTACAGGTCGGCGTTCATTCCTAAACCTTGCTTGACGATCTCTTCTGTTGGCAGGTGTTCGATCTCAGCAGCATGCCTAGGGTTTAGTAACTCGTCATCACCTAAGTCCTCATCATCAGGATTTATTACTCGCCCGGGGTTATCAATATTCTGTTGATGCACTTGAGCGGCGGCTAGAGCAGCTAGTCTCGCCTGTTCCTGTTGAGCAGCCATCCTTTCAATTTCATGTTGTGCCTCCATTCTTCCAATATGTTGTGGTTCAGGATTGATAGGTAATAACGGTTGACCAGAACTTCGAGTATGGGGCATGCACTGAATAAAAACCTACAGAGCACAAAAACAAAAACTAAAAGTAAAAGTACGAGAATCTTTGACCAAAGGGTCTAGTAATTATCCTAAACTTAATTGACACTCGTATTCCCCGGCAACGGCGCCAATTTTTGATAACGCTCAATCTACAGCTCTCGTAAGAGTGTAAAGCGGTCACTGTCAAATATATAACCCAACTGGGTTGGGTATCGATCCCACAGGGAATAACCGGTCAACAAGTAAGTAATGATTATTAGACTTTTGGTGCAAGTCTCGTAAAAGAGGGGGGATTGTAACATGCAATTGATGTAAACAAAATAATAGAATGAAAACAGAAAATAGCAAAGTAAAAAGAAAGAATGTTTTAGTAAGACGTTAAACAATGAGAATTGAGAGTTAGGATTATGTCCACCTTATGAGTTATACGTCTCTATTGGCTATGATTTATGCGGAATTCAGACATGCATGTGCTTATAGAGAATTGTATTCTATGGTAAATCCAAGCGTCTTTCAACCTTAACAAGGACTATTTCACTTTAACTCTTTCGAGCTTAAAGCGTGTCTAACGGTACAAATTCTCTAAGAGGTTAATCCAGTTACGGCACTAACCTTTTAACAGGGGTTGGTGCCCTATTACCTTGACATTATCTCTTTTCCAGACATATAACTTTTCTTTCGAACACGTTAATGCTATACTGGCGTATTCTATGCGTCTGCAGCCACAAGAATTTGCATTAAGATGAAGAGAATAATGATATAAGCAATACACGTGTCACGAATTCACAAACTCATAGCCTTAGATAGTATCTCATAAGGCTTCCATAACCCCAACAGAGGAGTTTAGTTACCCATGCGTGCTAAGGAAATCACAATAGACATTATTATTATACCACAATAAAGATCTCGTGTAATAAGGTGTGGTGTGGCGTTTTAGGCGTGAACTCCCTTGTAAAATAACGTTTCTCTTGTTGTGGAAATTAAGAATTTAGCGGATGAATAGAAGAAGAATAAAAAGTAGAATTAATGGAAAAATTATAATACGAGTTGTAAGTTGTGGAATAAGAAGTAGAATGAGAATGATTAAAAATCTCTAGCAAAATAGGGTATTTATAACACCCATATCCTATTCCTACTAAGCTAATGCATTACTTAACCCAATCCTACTAGGTTAATGTATCATTATCCTAATCCTACTAAGTTACTGCTAGTCCCCAAAGTCTTCAGAATTGCTGTTTTTGCCCGGGACAGATTTTCCATGCGCCACTTTTGGTCCTTGACGTCCAAGCTTTCCCTTCCTTCTTTCGTGAAGCTTTCTTTGGCGTCAAGTTATCCATAAAATGCTGAAATCTGCATCATTTATACCTGAAAACTTGCTAATCACGTTTGTTAGCTCACTTACAGGAAAAAGGACTAAAAGTGCATGAATTATATAATTTGTCCTCAAAACTTACCTAAAATATGGGTCAAATATAGTACTTTAGGCGTGTAAATTCGCCTATCATCAATAGGCTACAACCTTACCATACTGCATCAACACATAACTAGTCCCATACGAGATGCATCATAATACACAACAAACCCCTCAATACCCTTGGGTAGGGTCAAAAGAGGCACAAAAGTTAGCTTATCCTTTAACTTCTTAAAACTACCTTCACAAGCGTTGGACTATAAAAACTTAACCTTTTTCTATGTTAACTTCGTCAGCGAAGTAGCAATAGATGAGAAACTCTTCACAAACCTACTATAATACCCCGCTAAGCCTAAGAAGCTTCTAATATTGATTGGATTCATGGGTATAGGCCAATTCTTAACTACCTCAACTTTTGGTGGATCCACCTTGATCCCTTCACTAGCAATAATATGCCCCAGAAAGGTCACAACACTTATCCAAAATTTACACTTAGAAAATTTTGCATACAATTTTTGGTCCTTAAGAGTTTGCAACATAATTCGGAGGTGATTGGCATGATCCTCCTCGCCTTTGGAGTAACCTAGATGTCATTAATAAATACTATAACAAGCAAATCCATAAACTGCCTGAACACCCGATTCATAAGATCCATAAAATCATTTGGGAATTAGTTAACCCAAATAACATAACCAAAAGCTCATAATGGCTATACGGGGTCCAGAAAACAGTCTTAGGAATATCAACCTCCCTAATTTTCAACTGGTGATAACCCAAGAAAAATTAATCTTAGAAAAACACTTAGCACCCTGAAGCCGATCGAATAGGTATTAACCCAAACTAGATGATATAGACACCCCTTGGTAATCAACTTATGAGCTCTAAGATAAGAAATAAACTTTCCTTTAGGTACTAAGGAACTCCCCTGGTATTCAATCACCAATTCATTAGGAAAATGGAAACTGGCCTTTCTATTCCTACAAAATAGAGAAGCATAGCACGAATAGAGCTAATTCATCCCTAAGTTTACATCAAAATCTATCAGGTCAAGTTCTACCAAATCTACTAATGTCTCTCTATAAAAAATGGATACCACCCTCTATAGATTTTTCTAGCAACAATAGACTCATCTACGGGAGTAGAAATAGAGAAAGGGTCAAAAATATTTTCAAGACCAAAACCAAAGTGTACAACCACATAAGGGATCACATAAGATAGGGTAGAACCCGGATCAAGTAAATAGTAAACATTATGAAAAAAGAGCTCTAACAAACCAGTAACAACATATGGGGATACCTCAGACTCCTGACTAGTAGCAAGTAAATAGAGATAATTTTGACCAGGGCCGGTACCTGAAGTGGATCCCTTAGGTGCAGGAGCCAAAGAAGTAGCGACCGGGACCTTATTAGCTCTAGTAGCAACTTTAGCTCTAGGATGATTCCATTGTAGATGACTAGGCTAAACACAATTAAAACACACGTTCCTCCCCTCTTCATAATAACCATAACGAAGCTGTCTATAATAATGGCAAGAAGGATAAGGTGGGGCAGACTGAACTCCACTGACCTGAGACTAGGCACCTTATGCCATAGAACTACTGTTGGACTAAAAACAACAATCACTTGAAGGCTTAGGATAAGAAGCATTGGTAGACGAATAAGAAATTCCCCAGTTATTCTTTTTATTCTATTTTTGATCATCCCTCCTACTATTTTACTGATTTGCATTCTGCTCTACATACCTAAACTTCTTGCTCTATCTTTCTGCCATTTCCACCTGTTGCATATAACCACCAGTCTGGATATATCCATATCATTATTAAGTATGGTAGCAATACACTCAAACACAAAATCATGAGACAAACTAGAAGCAAACTTCCTCATGATGGACCTTATATTAAACACCAACTCCGGAGCATAATGGGACAACCACTGGAACTTCAGGGTATACTTCTTACCACTCATCCTACCCTGCTTTAAGTTTACAAACTCTTCGGCCTTAGCTTCTCTCTAATCTTGAGAAAATAAGTGATCAATAAAGGTACTTAAAAACTTATCCCATATTGTTGGCTCATCGCCATTACCCCTTATCTCTTTTTACTCCTCATACTACTGGTATGCCATATTCTTCAATTGATAAGCAGCAAACTCCACACCTTCTAAATCTGTAGCATGCATCACCCTAAAAATCTTCTCTATCTCATCAATAAATCCTTGAGGATCCTCCTTAATCTTAGAACCTATAAGGATTGGAGGATTCAACCTCATAAACTAGACAATCCGGGTGATCTAAGATAAACTAGCAACAGGACCCATATAATAAGTCTGATAAGACTATAATTCCATAAGTTGGGCAAGCATACGAATACACTAACGAAAATCATACGAAGTCATCCAAGTCAATGAAAGATATATAAAACAAAAAAATATAAAAAGTGAAAACAAAACATCAACGATATCCCAATCCTGTCCATGAAACCAAGAGTACCAACTAAGTCGGGACATGCCTCCGACTATGATAAAATGAATAAAAAATACTAAGATAATAAGAAAACTAATAAAATGATCGGGCCTTTTGAAGGATGGAGGCTCACTACTTTATAGATGATCAACAGAAGTACTCAAACAATTGAAAGTCCTTTAAACCTATATCATGAAATTATGTAGCGTTTAGAGATGGTTAGTGGGGAGAGAACTTGCATGTAACTCAAGGGATAGGGGTAAAATAATGCATTTACCAAATTTCCAGTCATAAATCAGATGCTCAACAATTATATATACATATATAGGATGCTTGGATAGGGACAAAGGTCAATTAACATGTTTGTTTAAAAATTAGCCTGAACTATGTATCGCTCCGTCCTAAAGGCATAGACGAGCTATATGGGTCTAACTCCCTTGCTGAAAGGGTCCTATACCATGTTAGCTGCATGTATCGAGGAAAGTTTAAAGATACTAAAGTGATAGCCATCCAAAAATATACAATATGTCCAGAAACATAGTTATATAGACCCCTAACATCGACAAACATGGTTTTCTGTGTTGGTCCCCTTAGGAATACACCTTCACGGTAAGCTACACAATTCTTTTTAAGTCCAAATTAAAAGAGTTTTCACATAAACCAACCATTAACTAAGGAGTCATTAATTAAGGCATTTATCAACTTGCTATCATCATACCAATATGCTTGCAAGCTAATTCTATTATGCCAGACTAGTCCATTTAACCATTAAACTCCCAAGTTCCTTTTAAAATCCAAAACTATGGACACCAAAGGTATTCCAAAACCATATTTATCCATTTAGCCTTTAATCCAATGCAATGGGATCAAAAGACAAGTTAAATTATGAAAATATCCATATTCAAAATCAAGTAACAATGTAGGAAGATGTTAATGCCATTATTAAGCAAAAATATATCAAATTTGGTGAAACCCATGTCATCAATTCCAACCAAAATCACAATGCACCAAATCAGTCCCAAAACTATCTATTAAGGCATGAATAATCCATTTAAAACATGAGAAAAATAATTTAAGTAATAACCACCAAAACCCAAAGCCCAATTTCAAACCCATCAATTCAAATTATATAAATATTTAACAAATTGATGGTATATTGTAAAATTCAAGTTCAGAAAAGAGAAATATGCCTGAAATATTGAAGAATTTGAAGAGAAATTAAAGTTTGAAGCCCGAAGTAGCGATTTCTTGTAACACCTTTGAAGTTTCTTGGTTTGGGAGTTAAAGATGAAAAGTGTAGTGTCTGATCTTTGATAACTGAAGGAAAAAGGGTTAACTTGATGTTTGAAAGTCATGTAAGGTTTAAAGGACAAAAAGTCCCCTCACCCTAAGTGAAAAACCAAAAATGGATGAAATTAACATAGCAACGTGGCATACCGCTATCGTGGAGGGTAGCTTGGGTGCCATACTCTTATCGCGGAAGCTAAGTAGTGTGGCATGCCACTACCGTAGGACCTAACTACCTCAAGGTCCCAATGAACTAGAACCTCTTCCAAAAATCTTGAACTTTCCGAAAATACCTCTTTAAAATATCTTAACATAATTCAAGTAAAATTAACGAGATTTTTATGGGGTCTTTTAATCATCTCTTTAACTGCAGTTTAAGCAAGTGTTAATAGATTGTAATGACCCTCCATGTCATTTTTCATAATTTTACATATTTTCACTATTATATCTTTCTCATAGCTTCTTGACATGACTCGAACCAAGGACTATTCGTGACGGGTGCCTTAAGCTCAATCGGGACTGGAGACCACCCTCAATCTCAACCATAACCTCCTTACACCCTATGTCGGATGAATTTTGAATATATATAACATAAAAAAATAAAACAATCATGAATCAAATACATATTTCATCAGATCTGGGATGAGATATGGTTTTGAAGGATGAACCGGATATGGACAGTTCAAGCGGTGTCAGCCCCAATACCAATATCAATGCCAAGGCTGACACCAATACTGACACCGCTTATGCCAACCCAAAGTAGTCTTACAAATCCTCTATCAAAAGTCAAAACAATATTTGGTCAGGACATGCCCCCGACCATAGCCAAAACCAAAGTCCAAGAAATAACAAAAGTATGTAGAGAAGTCCATAACAAAAAATGGAGCCTTCCAGTGTATGAAAACTCACCATTTTAATCCGATAGAAAGCTGTCTTCGAATCCAATCACTGAGCAGGAGGATTAGTATGGCCGGTTCCTGCATCGCATGGGGATACATCACTCGAAGATGGGTTAACGGGTGAATACTAACATGTACTCAGGATTAAGGATAAAATAATTTCAATATTTAAAACCAAGTAAATAACCGTATACAATCACATCTATTCATATATATATGTATAATCCATAACGGGAAAGATAATCAGTTTAACATATATTTGAAACCTTAAATCATGAAATACCCATAATTAAATCATGAAAACCATTTATTAAAACATGAATTTAGTTGAACTAACAATGCAGGAGTAATATGCCTTAGATACCAAAGAGTAAAGAGAGAAACCACCCTTGAGAGCCTCAATTGACCACCTTGAAGAAAACCCTAGTATCTTCTTAACCTAGGATCTTGAGAGAGATTTGAAAGAGTTTAAAGTATTTTTAATTAAGGATAATAAGGTAACTAAAGTCCCAAAAATGTTTTAAGTTGTGGGGTCAAAAGAGGTTAAGAGGGGCAATTTCCAGAATATCCCCAACTTAAATTATAAAAATCACTGCAGGAGGGTAGGACTCCCCCCTCAACTCGTATACATAACATACGAGTGGTATCCACCACTCATACCCTAGACAAAATATTAGACATCACACACTTCCACCATAGGACTCTCCTTTCCCAAATCATACCCATACCATAAGTCTAGTACCCCTCAAACCGTATCCAAGGCAGAATCCAAGGGGTTGGATACTGGACAACATACGAATTGGACTATACCACTTATACTATCTCCATACGACTCGTATGGAGTATAGTCATACCTAAGATAGTACATGATCAAGAACACACTACTTAACATATAAATTGGGCCCCTAAACCGTATCCACATCATACTACTAGTAAGCCTAAGTCATATGATGTCTAAAGAGTTTAAAACACAAGAAATTTCTAAGGGTCAAAAGCTAAGGTGTTTCAATTCTCCCCCACTTAGATCATTCGTCCTCAAATGATAGACAAGGAATGACTAGAACGGCTTACACCCCACCACCTCAGCTTTAACCTTTAACTAAGTGAGAAAACAAAGATGCAAGGAAGTTAATCTTTCCTTTAACAAAGTTTGAAATAAAAGTATGATGAAGAACACATACCTTCCGCACGAATTTTTAAATCAGAAAATTGGAATGGATATTTGGACTTCATGTCCTCTTCCGCCTCCCAAGTGGCTTCTTTAACCTTGTGGTTCCTCCAAAGAACCTTGACTGAGGCAACATCCTTGGTCTGCAACCAGCAAACTTTTTGATCCAAGATCTCAATTGGGACCTTTTCATAAGACAAAGAATTCAAAATACCAATATCATAATAGGCACGATTTGAGACGAATCACCCATACACTATTAACATAGAAACATGAAATATTGGATGAATGAACCTCAAACTAGAAGGCAACTCTAACTCATACGCAATATTGCCAACCCTTCTCAAGACCAAGTAAGGACCAACATACTGGGGACTGAGATTTCCCTTCTTTCCAAGCTATCACTCCCTTCATAGGAGATACCTTCAAGAATACCCTATCCCCAACCTCAAACTCCAAGTTCATTCACCTCACATATGCATAGGGCTTTTGGCAACTTTGGGAAGCCTTAAGTCTATCCCGAATCACCTTCACCTTATTCATGGCTTGGTGAACTAATTCTGGGCCAAATATCTCTGCCTCACCAACGTTAAACCACCAAATAGGAGAACTATACCTCCTACCATATAAGTGCTTTAACGGAGCAATCCCAATACTAGAGTAGTAGCTATTGTTCTAACTAAACTCCATAAGGGGTAAATGTTAAACCCAACAACCACCATACTCCTTTCTACTTAACGATCCGACTATGAGTGGAAAGCTATACTAAGACCTACCTTGGTCCTAAAACTTTCTAAAATGACCGCCAAAAGTGAAATGCAAAATGGATACCATAATCTGAGATGATAGAAATAGGCACCCCGTGCAACTTCACACTCTCATGAAGATATACCCTTGTATAATCCTCATCCAAGAAGTTAGTCCTCACTGGAAAAAAGTGAGCAGACTTTGTCATCCTATCTATGATGACCTAAACCAAATCAAACTTATTTTGAGATTGAGGAAGACTTAAAAAAATTTATGTTGATCACTTCCCACTTCTACTTTGGCAACTCAATTTCTTGATACAATTCCCTAGGTCTCATGTGCTCAACTTTCAATTGTTGACACACCATACACTTGGCCAATAAATTTACCACATCCCTCTTTATATTGTTCCACCAATATATCTCATTGAGGCCATGATACATTTTCATTGAACCAGGATAAACAACATAGTGCGACTCATGCACCTCGGGTAAGATCCTCTCTCGTAAACCATCAATGCCGAGAACACATAATGTCCCTTGGTACCACAAGGTACCATCACCATTAGTCTCAAAGGTCATCACTTTTTGCTCACCAACATCACACTTGATCCTCATCAAGACAGGGTCTAACATTTGTTTCTCCTTAATCTCAGTACTAAGAGACAACTATGCCACTCTCTAAATGAATACTCCACCATTCTTAGAGTTCAAGAAACGAACTCTAAGGATAGCCAAACAATGATTATCCTTTACTAACTTTGGATTCTCCTTATCCACATGAGCTAGACTTCCTATGGATAATTTGCTAAGAGCATGAGCAACCATATCAACTTAACCTAGATGGTAGTGAAGACTCATGACGTAATTCTTGAGGAGCTCAAGCCATCTCATTTGCCTGAGGTTAAGCTCTTTCTGATTAAACACACACTGCAGGCTTTTATGATTAGAAAAGATATCCACATACACTCCATACAGATAGTGATGCCAGGTTTTCAATGCAAACACCAAAGCTATCAATTCCAAATCATGAGTAAAATAATTCCTCTATGCACTTTTAATTTCCTGGAAGCATAAGTACCAACTTGCCATGTTGCATCAGAACACAACCAAGCCCCATACGGGATGCATAATAGTAGACCACAAACTCTTCAGTGGCTTTAGGTAAAGTCAAAATCAAAGTCGAAGTTAGCTTATACTTCAACTTCTCAAAACTATCCTCACAAGCCTCATACCACAAGAACTTTACCTTCTTCTTGTTAACTTAGTCAACAGGGCAACTATAGAAGAAAATCCCTCCATAAACCTCCTATAATAACCTGCTAAACATAAGAATACCTAAATATCAGTTTGATTCGTGGGTCTACGCCACTTATTAACCATGACAACCTTTTGTGGATCCACTATGATCCCTTCACTAGAAATGATATCACCTAGAAAAGTGCCAGCGTTTAACGAGAATTCATATTTCAAAAACTTGGCATACAACTACTGCTCCTTCAAGGTCTACAACACCATACAGAGGTGATCAACATGATCTACCTCAGTCTTAGAGTATACCAAAATATCATCTATGAACATAATACTAAACAAATCCAGAAACTAACAGAAGACCTTATTCATCAAATCAATAAATGTCGTCGGGGAATTGGTAACCCAAAAGACATAACCAAAAACTCATAATCCCCATATCGAGTACAAAAGAAAGTCTTAGGGATATTTTCCTCCCTAATCTTTAACTGATGATACCCAGATCGGAGATCAATTTTGGAGAAAAACTTATTTAATACCCCATATTTTTGTAAGTTCAGTCCAACTCATAGTGCATGTATAAGAGGCTTAGAACCTAAAAATTTGGTTAAGTGTTGGGGAATTAGTCTTATTTTTGGCCTCTCAACTGTGATGACTTTTAAAGTGACCTTTTCTATCTCGAGACATAGATTTTTAAGTGAAATCATGTTCAGGGGTGTAAGTAGCATATCATGGGTAAGTTTTGGATTTTTTGGATGAGGTTTGGACCACGTTTGGATTTCCAAAATATCAAGTCACCGCGATTGTGGCGCGTTGCAGTGGCTATAGCGGTGTAACTATTGGCGTGTTGCGTTAAGACACAAAATCAAGTTTTAATTTCAAATTTAAATTATAGAAGGGCAACCTGGTCTTTTTCCACCGCCCAAATCATCAAAGCATGGGATTAAACAATTGAAAGGGCATATTTTGCTCACATTACTCAATTTTATTCAAAAAGAAACCCTAAACTCACTTATTGTTCATCAAGGTAAACCTTCTTTCCATCCAAGAAAGATCAAGAATTAGTGTTTTCCAAGACAACAACATTTAAGATTGTGATATTCTTCAGGATTTAATCCTTAGAGGTATGTTGGATGTTCATCCATGGGTTATTTTCACCCATGGAGTGCAAGAATCTAATTTCAAGTTTAAAAGTATGATCTTTACATATTTTATGAATTATGTCCATGCACTTTAAGGAAATTTGATTTGTATATCAGGTTTACATGAAATTATTGTTGTTATTAAACCCTACACATTAATGGTGATGTGCGCTGATTTAAGACTTAATTGGTGATTTTAGTATTGAAATCGTACTATTACTACATGTTTAAAACTATTTCCATGCTTAAGCCATGCTTTATAAGTGTTTGATGGAATGCCTCAAAGAATGATTTTTGGATAATAACTACATATCATATCTTCAAAATTTTAGTATAATTTTGTTAATTATTGCTATCAAGTCCTGGGGGTTTGAACACCCAAAATTTAGCTGATTAAATGGATTCAGTAGTTTCAAAAAGGTTTTCAGATAAATCATTAGTGACATCAGTTCACTCAGTTATCATATTCAATTGAACTTAGATCAGTCCAGAATTCAGTGTCTTTCAGTCGGGAGTAAACCTTAGCACTAAGTGAACATAGGGATGACGTCTCCCCCATCAGTAGGCATGACACATTAGAAATAGTCCCTAAGTTCCAGACCTATGGCACCACCATAGATTTGAGGGGTCCCCCATCAGATAGGCATGACACCCTCATCCTTTGGGACATTAAATTAGTGGATCCATACAACTATTGTTAGTACTCGTGGCACGGTACTAACACCCTTCCAGCTGGGTTACAGGTTGGACCCTGATAGTAAATTTGGGCATATCAGTTATAGCTAGCTCCCACAGTCTCAGTCCAGTATTTAGTATAATTCAGTTCAGATTTGCATTGATCATAGCATACATTTATCAGTTGTTCAATTATCATTATTTCAGTTTATAGGCTATTTCAGAATCATGTTATATATTTGGTCATGCATTCTCAGTCTTAATAGTTTCATGCATTCTTACTCAGTATCTCATGCTATACATTCAGTCAGTTATTGCTTTACGCATATGAACCCATGTATTTTAGACTAACCTCATCTAATGTACTAGTACATTCAAAATACTGATCGCATACTTTTTTCTTAACCTATGATGTCTTATATCATAGGTTTTGATGCTCAGGTTCTCGACCGTACTTAGACTTTCCAGTTCATCAACAACAGTAGTAGTGGTGAGTCCTCATCCTTTGAGGACATGTTATCTTATATTCAGTTATGTTTGCATTTCAATTATTTAGTCAGTCGGAGTTACTTGGGGGCTTGACCTATCAACTCTACATTCAGTCATCTTAGAGGCTCTCTGACTAGTACATACAGTTAGTAAGTTTTCAGATTATATTATCAACTATTTTTATTAGTACTGACATTATGTTTTCAAACATTTTAAAACCATGATTCAATATTGATTTTAGTTGCTAAAACCATATGGCATTTCCAGTTAAATTCCATATATGTTCTTTGTTATTTTATTCAGTTTTCACAGCAGGCACCAGCATGGGTTAGCTTATGGTCCTTTGGGGCTGTAAGCACCGTGTGGCATCCAGGGTGTACTCTCAGGGCATTACAAATTAGCACCTAGAAACTGATCAAACAAATCACCCATCCTTTGAAGAGGATACTTATTCTTTACCATCACCTTATTCAATTATTGGTAATCAATACACATCCTAAGGGAACCATCCTTCTAATGTATGAATAACACCGGTGCACCCCACGGGGACATACTAAGACAAATGAAACCCTTACTAAAAGATCCTTTAATTTCTCCTTAAAGCTCTTTCAACTCAGTCGGAGCCATTCTATATGGAGGAATAAAAATTAGATGAGTGTCCGAAACAAGATCAACCCCAAACTCAATCTCTTTATTCGAAGGAACACCAGGAAGATCATCAGGGAAGACCTCGGGAAATTGATCCACCACCGGGATAGATTTCAAAGAAGGACCCTCCAAGTTAGAATCTTTAACCTAGACTAGATGATAGAGACACCGCTTGGAGATTAATCTCCTAACTCTAAGATATGATATAAACCTCCCCTTAGGATCTAGGGAACTAGCCTCCCACTCAATAACTGACTCATTAGGGAAATTAAAAACAACCTTATGGGTTCAAAAGTCTAGAGATGTATAGTATGAGTGCAACCAACCATCCCCAATATAACATCAAAATCCACCATATCTAATTCAAATAAATCCATTAAAGTTTTTTTACTACTAACAGATACCACATACCCCTATAGACTCTTCTAGTAATCACAGAGTTACCTACCAGGGTAGAAATAGAAAAAGGGTTTGAAACACACTCTACACCAAAACTAAAATTCATAGCCAAAATGGGGTCACATAAGAGAGAGTGGACCCCGGATCAAGTAAATAGTACACATCACAAGAAAAGAGTTTCAATATACTATTCTCAACATCAGACTATGCGTTAGACTCTTTTCAGGTAGTGAGAGCATAAAGATAGTTCCGACCAATACCGAAACTAGATAGTGTACCCTTTGGTACCGGAGTTGAATAATATGCAATAGGAACCTTGTTTACCCCAGAGGCAACCTTACCAATAGGATAGTTTCTAAGAATATGAACTGGCTGACCATAGTTAAAGCACCTTTCCCTTTCCTCATCACAGAAACCCTAATGAAAACAACCATAGAATCTACAAGGAGGATATGGTGGAGCAGACTAATCCCCACTGTGCCTTTAAGTTATCGCCACCAAGGAAATGTCTATAACCTGATGGCTTTGGGTAGGGAGCACTAGCCGTAGAATAATACCCAGAGTTGCCCCACTTATTCTTGGGCCACTTACCACCATCCTGCCATTCTGTTATTGGCCACCACCCTACTAAGAGAACCTAAAGTTCTTGCCCTGCCTCTCCCCTATTTTAGCCTACTTCTTCTTTTATTCCTTTACCTATTTCATGTATACCACCAACCTAGAGATATCTATGTCCTTGATTAACAAGGCTACCTTACTCTCCAATATTAAATCTCTAGATAACCCAGAATCAAACTTCCTTATTCTATCCCTCATGCTAGAAACCAAATCCAAAGCATACAACGATAACTGGTGAAACTTCAAGGCATACACCTTGACCGATATCTTACCAGGCTTTAGATTAACAAACTTTTTTGCTTTTTCTTTCCTTGACTCCCGAGGAAAGAAGCGGTCCAGAAAAGCATTGGAGAAATCCTCCTACAGTGATAACTCAGCACCATCACCCCTTGACTGTTCCTATTCCTTGACCGATATCTTACCCAACTTTATATTAACAAAATCTTTCACTTTTAATTTTCTTGACTCTCGAGGAAAGAAGCGGTCCAGAAAAGTATTGGAGAAATTATCACACCTTGATTGTTCCCATTCCTCATACTATTGGTACGCCACATCTTTCAGCTAGTAGGCGGAAAACTCCACGCCCTCCATATTCGTGGCATGCATAGCTCAAAAAATCTTTTCCAATTCATCAAGAAACCTTGAGGATCCTTCTTCACCTTAACAACAGTAACGGTTAGAGGGTTCAACCTTATAAACTGGACAACCCTTATGGCCTCAAAAGATAGAGTAACAGGAATACCATGCTCAGACTGAGTAGCTAACTATGCTAATATGTGAATGAACTGTCAAAACTCAATGTTTGTTACTTCAGCCTAAGGAGACTGAGAAGGACTAGAGGAAACTGGTGGAACTCTAGAACAATCAAGAGCAGGACCCCTAGACTGAGTATGGATCCCATGAGTAGGGCATGCCCCATCCACCTTGTCCCAGTTGGGATAGAGGAGTTTTCTTAAACTTCAAATTATTGAAGCATGATCTAAAAAGTAAACAAATAGGAATTAGAGAAGAATTCAGGACTTAGGCTCCATATCTTGAAATAGAGAACAAGAAAGAGAAAAAATTCCTAAATGTCTTGTAGCCTTTCCTTTATGAGTGTGGCACACTACACACCCTTAAAAGAGACTCTAATCAATACGACATTATGGAATCCTAATTGACCATGAACCTAGGGCTATGATACCAATATTACATGACCCAAACCAGGGTATAGTCGTGTCGATGCCTCAAGTCCAACAGGGAACGAAGACCACCCCTAATACCTAACTATAATCGCCCTACACCCTATGTCAGATAAATTTTGAATATATATAACACAATAAAGTGGAATAATCATCAATCAAATATGGTCAAGAAGTGTCAGCGCCAATACCAATACCAATGCCAAGGCTAACACCAATATTGACATCGCCCATGCCAACCCAAAGTAGTCTTATAAAACCTCTATCTAAAATTAAAACATCTGGTCGGAATATGCACCTAACCATAGCCAAAATCAAAGTCCAAGAAATAATCGAAAGTATGTAGATAAGTCCATAAAATGGAATGGAGCCTTTAAGAGTATGGAAGCATACCACTTTAATCTAATAAAGCTGGCCCCGAATCCAATCACAAAGCTGGAGGAGTAGTATGGCTGGTTCCTGCATTGCGTGGGGATACAACGCTCAAAGATGGGTTAGCGGGTGAACACTAGCATGTACTCAGGTGTAAGGATAAAATAACCATATGCAATCATATCTATTTATATATATATATATATATAATCCTTACCGAGAAAGGGAATCGAGTTAAGCATGCATTTAAAATCTTAACTCGAGTTTATGTAGCTTTACCAATATAATCAACCCACAGGCTGTATGGGTCCGGTGTTACCCCTGAACGGGCCCCAGTGCATGTAGCTGCACGAACTAGAGATATCATAGGGGTCGGGAATTCCCGTGTACCCTTCACCCTCTATGATACATGTATACAAGTATAACTTAGGAAATTCTCGTGTACCCTACAAATATATGGTCAATATGACCACCCTCATGTCGACAAATATGAGTTCCTAGTATCCGTCCATTAGACTCACACCTTTATGGTTAGGTGTCATAACCAGCCTTTATTGACTAATTAAAACCATTATCACATAATCAACCACCAATTCCAGAAGTTATTAACCAAGAAGTTATGAAGTGGTATCATCATACCGACTAGAGCTTGCAAGCAATGTCATTAGCCAATACTTAAGGGATTCCTATGTACTCCACATGATGTCCAATTAAACCAATAATATGTCCACAAAGGCCTTACCAAACCATTTAAACCATTTAAACTAAAGTAGGTTCCATAATCATATTATGCAAAGCAATACTTTCAATAAAAGTTAAACTATGTGTCAAAATCATCATCATAGGCATTTTAACAAACATGTTGAGGGCATATAGTTTTCAAAACCAAAACCAAGATACAATTGACCATCCCCATTAAACCACATGTTTAATTCCCTAATTTTAACATGATAACCATAAGAAAAACATGGGAAAATAATATTCATCCATAAACAACCAAAAACCCCCAACATATAATTTAAAATGAAATAATATCTATAATTAATCATGAAAACCATTCATGAAAACATGAATTTATTTGAACTAACAATGTGAGAGGAGTAACATACCTTAGATACCAAAGAGTATGGAGAAAAACCACACTTAAGAGCTTTAATTGACCAACTTGAAGGAAACCCTAACCCCTTCTTAATCCAAGAGTATGAGAGAGATTTGAGAGTTTTTAAAGTATTTTTAACTGAGAATAATAGGGTAAATGAAGTTCCAAAAGTGTTTTAAGTCGTGGGATCAAAAGGGTTTAAGAGAATAAATTTCCAGAATACCCCTAACTTAAATTATAAAAATCACTGTAGGAGGGTACGACTCCCCCTTAACTCGTATACACGACATATGAGTGGCACCCACCACTCGTGCCCTAGATAGAATGTCGGACATCACACACTATCCACCATATGACTCCCTTTGCCCAAATCGTACCCATACCGTACGACTAGTATCCTCAAACCGTATCCAAGGTAGAATCCAAGGGGTCAGACACTAGACAACATACAAATTGGACTATACCACTCATACTATCTTCATACAAATCGTATGGAGTCTAGTAATACCTAGGATACTAAATAATTAAGAACACACTACTTAGCATACGAATTGGGCCTCTAAACCATACCTATATCATAGACTAATAAGCCTAAGTTGTATGATGTCCAGAGAGTTCAAAACTCACAAAATTTCTAAGGTTCAAAATACAAGGTGTTTCACTTCCCCAGGTCATTCATGACTTGTTGGGACTGATAGTTCAGTTACCGGACAGTTCATTTAATTTTTAGAGTTAATTCCCTGGTTAGAAGTTTTTACTGGTTCCAAATGGCCACCGGGCAAAAACATTAATAAAACAATCTCAGATGCAAATTTTGAATACACCAGCAACTATGAAATATCGATTTTAGCCTATGCAGACCTTTGGTTTGGGTCCCGATGCAATCAAGCTCATTTTGACCTATTGGTCAGAAAGTTGAAAAATTAAAAATTTAGGCATGGGACCCTTATTTGGTTAAAAAAATCTCGAATAGAAAACCTAATTTTGCTATTCCATCCAAAATATTGAATTTAGTATTGTTACATAGTTTATTTGCATATATCAAATTCCAAATGACTCCTAAGGCCTTGGTGGAAACTTGAAAAATTTCCAAGTTTCAGCAGATAACTGGTGTCTCTATGATCACACCTCTTTGTTAGAGATCATACCTCTGTGTGCAAAAGAGATAGTGCAATCTCACTAAAGGCTGTTTTGATAGTAACACCTACTCCGGATGCTAGGGTGTGCGATTTTACCCCTAGATATGTGATTGCTACACCTGATTACCTGGAGGGGTATAAATAGATCCCTTAGCTTGCGAATTAGATCATTTATTATCCATACGTTGAGGCTTTTGGATCGGGTTTTCTTTGTTCAAGATAGGTTATGTCTTAACTTTCTTCAGACTAGGCTGGGTAGTTAGCACTGATATAAAAGCATGTTATGGATATGGGTACTAGTTATGAAAATATTATTATTACTGTTTTGTGCTCGTGTGGGCGATTATATTATCGTTATTGGTGATTTGAGACATTATTTGCTATGTGCAACCGTGTGAGGTCTTATATGGTATTGTTGGCCTAATATATGTATATTTGGTAGCTTTCTTCTTGGTGGAAATTTCCTAAGTTGGGATTTATATGGTATCAATGACTTCTTACTTGTATATCTTACTATAATGGTATATGGACTATATTGCATCATGGATGGTTGGCTTATTGAGTGGATTCTAGCTCACGTGCTTGTGTAGTGGTTGTATTTGAGTTTCTTATTCTAATTTGGTTGTGAGAATTAGATCCTCATATCATATATACATTCATGAAGTATTGATAAAATACTAATTTTTCTAATAAAAATATGACATATTTAAAAATTCTCTATCGAAGATCATTTGCCAAAAATAATTTTTGGATATTGGATTAGTATTGGTATTGGTTATTGAAATATATATGGGTTGCGAACCCCACATGAGTCATACCTCAAGAGTAGAGCTTGGTAGGTGTATATAGAGGTTGTGCGACAACCTCGGACATATCATATCATCATCATTCTCATTGCATGTCATATAGTGTGCATCTTCTATGATTATACGTTGTGCTTGATTGATGTCCATATATTTTGTATTTTTTTTGTATTTGTATTGGTGAATATGTTAAATGATAGAATTGTTAGTGGAGATAGTGTGTGCTACTGCTTGGGACATTTTCTGATTGCAGGTGACGTGCCCATAGTGTTGTTTTATATACTTTATTTTCTACTTTTCTCAGTCGGCCTATGATACCTATTGAGTACAAATGGATCGTACTCATTCTTACTGTGCCCTTTCGATGCAGATCTAGGTACGAGTGTGCCATGCAGTAATTGATCTTAGGCGGTGCTTAGAGTATTTTTGAAGTAGCAGTCGATCTATGTTTTCAGAATCGATCTTCTATCCCTTCTTATCTAATTTATGTCTTGTTCCGTATTCAGAAATAGATTTATGTTCTTTTTTGGACTATCAGTTGTATATTTTTTTTTACTTTTGAGATGTACTTAATTGGTTCTTACACTGTAACATCGGATTTTGGGGTGATTTTATGATATCATTGCTATGTATGTTACCACCATTATTGTATATGTATGGTTCAACTTTATTTTAAAAGTCTTGCTTTTGGGCTTTGGGGTTGTTTTCACATTCCGTATTAGTTTGGGTGATTGACTTACTTGTCAAAGCTTGCCGCGACAAGTGTCATCATGAACCTTGATCGTTGAGTCGTGACAATTGTCCTTTAAATGAATATTATATTGATGATAGTTCACAACATATATCTTAGTTGTTTATTATCTCCCGCTCATGTCAGAAAAATTAATATAATCTCAATTTACTTTAGATATTCCATCTTTGTACATCATTGTATTTCCATTAATCATATACTGCACATCAACATTATTAAATAAAAAATATATGGTTCTGATCCTAAATCAACTTTGAGGAGAAATTAATCATAATTTATTAATTTGTTGCATATAAGTACTTTTGTACAAAATATATCATATTTTAAACCAACAAATGAAGCTTTGTTCTCAAAAGTAATGATTTAGCTAATTTTCTGAAGGCATTTAATGCTAAACTAACATTATTAATATGAATTGTCTTGATCACACAATCTGAAAATTATGCTCTGAACTCAATTTTATTGAGCAAACAACTTTATGAATGTCAACTGCAGATTAACAATTAATGTACATGTGATCATCTTATTGATGTATCTTTTCAACAAATCACATGATAGGTGAATATGTCCATATTCATTTTTTATACTTTTTAGAATTTAGAAAATTTAGTCCCAACATTAGTTGATCCAACCAACTTACCATAAGAATAAACAACATAGGAAATTCTTAAAGAATCTTCTAGTTCTTCAATATGTACTCAAGTTCATGTCAACTTATGAACTTATTTATAATAGTAAACTCCAAGTTTTTTTATGAAATGTGCATTTTTGCTTTAGTAAACTTCTGATTTACTATGACATAAATTTTTATATCAACAAATTTCTAGTTTATTATGATATGTGATCTCATCATGTTCGGATAACTTTTCATATTCAAATTTCTTACAAATATCAGTTTGGAGTTATTTAATCTTTCAATTATTTTGACTCTCATGAAGGTGGATTGTGATATTTTTACAATCATGAACACGCTCGAATTTATATACAGTCACATTCATCTCTAAGGTATAAATTTGTATTTATAATAATAGAAATACTCATTTTCCAGAAATTGAATATAATCGTGCCTAGCGCATATCAAAATATGATAGCTTATAGACTCTTTAAAGATATTGCTACTTTAGGAGCAAATCGAGGCGTACATATAATGTAGAGAATTTTTCTCTAACATATCTTATAATCTTAATAAGCATGTGAAAATATTATCACTTTTGATTATTATTATCATATTGTCCCTCCACGCTTATATTCATACATTTAATCACTTATCTTCGTTTAGAGATATTGTGTATTGCTACCACATTCAATTCAGGAAATGGAAAATATTGAATTGGAAAAATTTGATGTCTTATCACCAAAAGTACATTATTTTTCCTTAGCCATCATTACATCATCAATATAGTGCTTTGAGATCCAAACTCAACGTTTTATCCATATAAAGACGTCTAAGGCATAATCCATGGGGCTTAACCCAATATCTTATTATCAAGGTGCACTGAGACTATAACCCAATGTCTTACCCTTTTAGTGCGATAAGCCTTGAATCTATCATCTTTCCCCCAATCAATAATATAATAGCTAAAAGTAAAATAGAACTTGCAACAAAATTTTCATAATGATGAAATACATAAAAGTAAATCTAGAAGGCCTATATGCTACTCATAATAGTGAAAAATACTTCTCCTTTGACGAATAATAATATCCAAAATAAGAATATAATAAACTAAGAGGTCGTTTGGTTTGGAGGCAAGTTATACTGAGATTAGTATGATGGGATAAGTTATATTGAGATTATTTATTATTGAGTGTTTGGTTTGTCATATTCAAAATAGTATGCATGGTATAATTTTTAAAAATAAGTTGTTTGTTCATAAAAATATCCTTCACTTTATTTTTTAATATATTTTTCTTGCAAACTTTATTTTTTCATTCTTAAAAATAAAATTTTCATCTTATTTAGCTAAAATATTTTTGTTTGTGAATTCTCATAATTGAATCATACATGTTTAAAAATAAAACTTTCATCTTAAATTTATTTTAGTAAAAGAGATTTTATTATTTTTGTCACTTTATTTAAGCACATATCACTCTTATATTGTAAAATATTAAAGTTATTTATTTTAATTGATATATAAAATTTTAACTTTTAAGTGACAAAAGATTATTTAATTAAAAATATGTATTTAAGTAGAGGAGTCAATATTTTTATAACAGAAATTAAATTATAAATTATAAATAACATAAGCATTAGGCGAACAAATTCAACCTATAATATATTCATAAATAAAAATTATATTTATAACGTAATTTTTTAATAGAAAAATATATTGTCAAAAAAATAACGAGTAGTGAAGAAAATGGTATTAAAAATTATGGAAATATATATGGATGTGAAAAAGTGATGTATAAAGAGGGTTTAAGGAGGGTATTTTTGATAATTTACATATTTTATCCTGGTATTACTGTAGCACCCCAAGGTAGGGATAACTTATTATGATACTAACTATTAATCCCGAGATAAGTTATCCCACACTTTTGTAATCAAACAAGGGAAAAAGGGGTATTCAAAACTTATCGCGGGATTATCTTTCCTTATTTCTCACGCCAAATGACCCCTAACCGTCCTAAGTGTACCTCTGTCACTACTATTATGTATACTTACTTCTCTTTGACACTTTTGAAATAATATTAATAGGAATTGATGATAGCAGAATTTCTTGCCTATAAAACAAACATTAATTTGCTTTGTGTACCACCGTATAAACGAAAATATCAAAAGAAAAGTTATTATTGAACGGGTGAAATCATGAATAGAAAATCAAACTTAATTGTAGAGTTTTGTGTTGATAACGTGTTATGAAATATAACAGAAGAACAACAAGAAGAATGGCGAGAGAAGAGACTAATTTTTATTTTTCTTGAAAAATTTCTTGGAGAGAGATGGGAGGAGAGAGGAGAGTGAATAACAATGAAGTAAAATCTCTTTATTTATAGGTGAAGACTAATTTTGCTCCAAAATTTGAATTTTAAAATTTTTTAGAAATAAATATTTACTATATGTGGTAATACATTTTCAACAAGATAACAGGTTCTTTGCTTGTTTTTTTCCTTATTCGTCTGCTTGCTTTTCTCTCAAAAAAAGTTTATTAGAATTTAAACATCATTAGTCAAAGTTAATAACCTGAAAAACAAAATATTTATACTAATAACAACAATTTTGGACCTTCCATTTTTTAGTAAGAATGATGATCAGGACAGAATACTTACATAGAGTTATGGGTTTTGTCTAGTTAATACTTTCTCCATTTATTTTTATTTATTCACTATTATTTATCCATTTCAATGTGCTAAGGAAAAAATTATTTTGTTTTATTCTTAGCATTACTTACTAATTTTAAATCAATTCTCAACTATACGGTTTTGCACCACCAAATACAGAAAATAGTTTTTTTTTCCCTTTTGACAATTAAAATATTTAGGAAGAGACAAAGAATTCTATAAATTAACTGGGGGATCACTTCATCGAAAGACATTTAAAGCCCATTTTCAAATCTTGTGCACTTATGGCAGGAAGGTGGAATCTTGAAGGTCGCACTGCCCTTGTTACTGGTGGTTCTCGAGGCATTGGGTGAGTTTTTCAAATATTTATTATTGCTTTTGAATTCTTGACTTATATTAAGTTTATAGATGATCTATGCTATTTAGAATCTTCAAAAATATTAATGTATTTATATCGAAATATTTAAAAGTAATATATTTTTAAAAATTCAGCATGAGTGTGATAATATTGTTAAAGAGTAACTCATCAAGAGCAAAGTAATCTTTTACTTTGATTAAGAATCTTGTTCTTTTTTTAAGAAATGAGAATAGATGAATCTAATTATAAAAGCAAAAAAGGAGGAATACAAAATTTTATGCTACTTTCTTTGTGTATCTTTATTTATTTATATATTTGATTTGGCACACTTTATAAGAAATAATAAATAAAGAATAATTTATGATATTATTCCTATTAATTATATGTCATTTAAATCTTAAAAAATAAATAGTAATTCCTCCGTTTCATAATAAATGAATTGTTAGATTTTGACACATATTAAGGAAAAAGCATTAAAGACATAAATTTAATATAATTTTTCATTTTTACCGCAGAAAAAGAAAAAACTTGACATTGTAATACCTTTTCAAAAGTTAATTGGTTGTCAAATCATAAGAGCAAATTTGAAAAAAAATTCAATAATTCACTTATTTGATATTGCATATTAATTAAAAAAATAATTAATAACATGACTATTTTATCATAGTATTTCTATTTAATGTTTTTTATGTTTAAATTTGGAAAAAAAATATTAAGGATATAAAAAAATTATTTTTATCTTGATTAATAAAAAATGATAAGTAAAATGAGAAATTAACATAGCATGGGACGGAGGGAGCAGTATATTGGACAAGTAAGATCGACTGAGGGAATGATGCCTAATTTTCCGATTCGGCAGTTAGCTGTATGTTATGATAATTTGTTGATGAAATTCATCATTTAGGTTTGGGATCATAGAGGAATTACCAAGTCTTGGAGCATCAGTTTACACATGTTCACGTAATCAAAAGGAACTTAATGAGTGCTTAACTCAATGGAGAAGTAAAGGTTTTAAAGTTGAAGCTTCTGCTTGTGATTTATCATCAAGATCTGAAAGAGAAGAGTTTATGAAGACTGTAGCTAATCATTTCAATGGAAAACTCAATATTTTGGAAAGTCATGCATTTCTAATAAGGGTATATTTTAATTTAGAGTTTTAAGTTATATATTTTTACGTCGTCAGGTCGCCTCTGCTTGTTGTAGTAGCTACTATATATCTCCTGTTTTAAGAAGGCTTGCTTGTATTTTCCATCCCCAAAACGCATATTGTGATCTTTCTAGAATTAGAAATAAGTTATATACATTTTTACGCCGTTGGGTCACCTCTACATGTTGTAGTAGCAGTAATATTTCTTATTTTCAAGATTACAAATATCATTTTTTAAGAAGGCTTATCTATATTTTCCCATCCCAAAAAGAATATTGTGATCTTTTTATAATTAGAAATAAGTTATATTTGAACTTCTTATTTTACCCCTAATAAGATGAACTATAGCCACAAAAATGTATATGGCATCTTTTAGACACAAATTGCTAGTCTCTTTCTCTTAAATTATGTGGTTCAATCAAACACCTTCTTCACACAAATTGACACGGGGAAAGTTTTATACACAAATCCTAATGCTGCTCAAGCCAACTGCCATCTTAAGTTGAACGAATGGTCAACTAGAATCATAATGTCACCAATTCTTCATCCACCGATAATAAACATTTTAATTTTCGAGTTTTATTGATAGTATATCATCACAAAATGTTTCATCATGTTCAAACATGAGATGATCGCTAGTTATCGAAACATGTACCCTGCTTTTAGAAAAAGATTTGGCATTTAGACCATTTATTTTTCTCCCTAGGTAAATAATGCTAGTATTGTCATATACAAGGAAGCTAAAGATTATACTATGGAAGATTACTCTATCATTATGAGCATCAACTTTGAAGCAACTTATCACTTGTCTGTACTTGCACATCCTTTTTTGAAGGCATCAGAAAGGGGAAATGTTGTCTATATTTCCTCTATTTCTGGGGCTTCTGCACTACCATATGAGGCTATTTATGGTGCATCCAAAGGTAATTGATGCATTATATGCAATAACGAAGTCAGAACTTTCGTTAAGGGTATTTAGATTTAATTTAGATATGTATGAAAAGTAATTCACATTAGTTGGTTATGGATGCTGCTCCTCTTCAGTATGCTATACTATGTTTTCCTTGTTATTTGCTATGTATGTATTCTTTACTTTTGTATTGTTCTGTTAGTTGCTCTGATGTTTGCTACTTGAGCTGAGGGTCTTTTGGAAACAACCTCTCTACCTCGTCGAGATACAGGTAAGGTATGTATACACTCTACCCTCCTAAACCCGCTTTTGGTACTATACTGGATTTTTTATTATTGTTGAAAAGTAATATTTAGCCTATGTAAATCGTATAACTCCTCATAAGTATAGTATAATTATTTGACGAAGGTTGTCCAACTGATCACCCTTAACCCTATGTGGCTTCGCTGTTGATTATATGTTGATGAAATTTTCAAATGAGAAAAAAGAATCAAGAATTTTGCATATTGCTAAACATTTTGTGCTAATTATCTTGTTTGTTGGCTATAGGAGCGATGGATCAACTCACAAGATGCTTGGTGTTTGAATGGGCGAAGGACAACATTCGTATCAATGGCATTGCACCGAGGGTTATTGCATCTTCTATGGTCGAAATAACTATTGTAAATATCATCATCCTCTTATTTATAGTGTGTGGAGTTTGTTAGATTTCATAACCTGAGAAATAAAGTAATAGAACGTGGTATAACTAATCAAATTCCTTTGATAACAGAGTAATTTAGTCATAATACATTAAGCAACAATCAAACATGGACTCAACTGGAAAGTAAGCGCTCTAATTTTGAGAATGTACATCTACACACCTCAACTCGTCTTCACTATATTAATACTTTTAACTTTATAAAGTGATCATCGAGATACCTCCCAAAAAGTATGTGCATATCAGTGTGGTGTGTCCATGAGACACAATGGAGATGAGCTAACGTGTTTAGTTGTCCGTTGAGATCAAGTTGTGGTGTCTAAGTGTGCATTATCAAAGTTAGAATATTTCCTTATGATTATTTATGCAGTATACCTAAAGTTATTTATACATCAGTGTGTAAGTTAAAACGTTCTAATTTTTAATTTGATTTTGTTATGGCAGCAAGATCCAGAGCAAAAGGAGAACTTGGATAAGCTGATTAATAGATGTACTCTGCGTCGAATGGGTGAGCCTAAAGAACTTGCAGCGGTGGTTGCATTCCTCTGTTTCCCTGCTGCTTCATATGTCACTGGCCAAATTATATATGTTGATGGTGGATTTATGGCTAATGGTGGCTTTTAATCATCCATTTATTTGTCTTTGATTTTGCAAGTCAATCACATAATTATAGAAGTTAGTGGTGGAAATAAAGGAAGTTTCGGTGTAACTAGTAAAGCTGTTGTTGTGTAGTATTTAGAATATTATGAGTTCGAGTTATGAAAATAATCTATTATGACTCAGCTTTTTCCTCAACCCTGCTTAAAACCGAAGTTTAAGTGCAATGAATTGTCATCTGGTGGTGAAAATAAAGGATGAATTACTTAAGTTTATTTAACTCAGATAAAATTGACGTTGACTTTATGCGAAAGGAAAGGTAGCTTTTTATTATAAGAGTTAAGAGAGCTATTACTGTGTATTTTAGCTGTGAATTCTGATCATTATTGTGTGAGCCCTTTTAATTTGGGTGATATTCTTTCCAATGATTTTAAGGAGAAAGCTCCTCAAGAAAAGGTTCATTAATGCTATCATCCATTAAAAATTGAGCTTATCTAAAACATAATTGTTTTTCAATATTTTTTTACACGTGGTCATAAGTAAAACAGGCCACAACGCTAATTTAAATTCACCATATTAAAAAAATCAACCAACTAAAACAACCACCTAAATTACAAAGCAATTTATAGTGTCGAGCTGTATATTTTTTAAAAACTTCCTAAAAAATGTATCGAAAAGAAAGGAAAAGATATAATATCCCTTAACTTATTTTTTTTACTATTTAAAAACTCTATCTAGAGCAAAATAGAAATATTTATTTAGAGCCCATTTGGATAGGCTGAAAAAAAGTAGCTGGAAAAAAGTTCTTTAAAAGTTCTTTTGAAAGTGCTGAACTTATTTTAAAAATAAACAGTTAAGTGTTTGGATGAAAGTGCTGAAACTGAAAAAACGTTATTGATCTGTTTGGTAAATAATGCTATTAAGCATTTTTTTTGTCAAAATAATTGAAATACCCTTATAGTTGTTAATAATATATAGAGTTGATTATTATTGCTAAAATGATTCAAATTAAAATTAATATATATTAAAAATAATATTTTCATGAATGATTATTTATTTGCGTGCTAAAAAAATATTTTTTTAAGAGTTTTAAGTGTTGAATGTTTGTGCTTGAAAAAGATAGTTATATATTAAAAGATTATTTGTTTCTTCATGGTTACGTTAAGATTTTGTATCATTAAGGTGCAATTTGTGACGACACTTCTATTTTCTTATTAAATTGGACTTGTTTCTTTTAACCTTCGAGCATAATATTAATATATATGTTGCGCTTATCATTAAGCAAAATATATATGCAATATAGTTACATTAATAGATAAATAGTTTCATACAAAAGAGATATTGATATGGCTAGAGTTAAGTTCGCCATAAATACAAAAAGTGAAAATATTCAATTATTACAAGCATTAAGCATTACAAATATCATTAGCAATCATATCACAAAGCCACACTCAATGCATATTACTTTCCTCACTCACATTTTCGCCATCTATATTGTTAGCCGTTGAAATTGTGCCTACATCAAAATCAACCGATGAAATATATCTTTCATTCTCAGCCGTTTGAAGTGCATTATCCATATTGCACTTCTTTCTAATGTAATTATGATGACCATAGTAGCAATTACGATATCCCTTTGAGTGTCAATGTTATAGTAAGGCATGTCGCATAAAATAGACCACCTCGCTTTCCATACACCAAATGTGCGTTCAAATATGTTTCTACAAGAAGAATGCAAATAATTAAATTTTTCAATGTGTCTCCTTGGCTACTGCAATTGTCGTGTTGCACCACGTCGAAAGTCAGAAAGGTGATACCTCACATTATCTCCTTTGTATGGAGCCATGTATCTCTTCGTGTGCGAATATCCAGAATCAACTAGATAATATTTATTTTCCAATCGATGTGGAAAGTTGAGTTCTTGTCTACGAAGAGCCTCACGAAATATATGATTGTTACGAGTCGATCCTTCCCACCCAGCCAATGCAAATGTAAAATACATGTTAAAATCTACAACGACAAGAATATTTTGAGTCGGATAACCTTTACGGCCGATATACAAAATTTCTTGACCTTGCGGCAATCTAGCTTTAACATCTGTGCCATCAAGTGCCCTAATGCAATCCTACAAGTATATACATATATAAATTTAACTTAAGAAAATAATCAAGAGAGAAATTAAATATTAAGTATAATAAAGTATAGATTTGAAGAAAGTGCAACTTACTTTAAAGAAGGGCAAATATCGCTCGTTACATGGCTTGTGAGCTGTTACATCATCACTATAATTTAAATGTGGTCTAATGATATCTCTTGCAAGCTTAGAAACAACATTTAAAACACTATGAAAATGTCTATTAATCGTCTCTCCAGAATGTTGAAAGATTTCTTGTATCATTCGATTTCCCGCTCCATGTGCACAAATCATCAAAAACATACCTAACATTTCATGTGTAGAAATTCCACGGGTGGGTTTAAGCCCATATTTTTCGGTTAAGTCATTGGATAAATCAGTAAACACCGCTTTCTTCAATCGAAAATTTTCATAAAAATGGGTTTCATTTCCTCATAATATCTCTTGAATAAATGTATGTCCGGAGCGCTTTAATGTACGACAAGGTTCCTTACATAAGTACTTTCGCAATACTTCAAAACATAATTACCTGCTAGTTGACACAAAGTCATCCACTCATTGTCTTGCTCTCAACGAACTTTTTCCAATTCTTCATCTTCTTCATCTAATAAGTCACTTAAATAAAGAGATATGCTAATATCCAAATTCTCCATTTAACTGAAAAAAAAAATGCTACACATCAGTAGAGTATGGGAATGTAAAAATCCATTAATCTTCATATTAGTAGAGTATGGTACATCAACATATTTTAATTTATAAGATGCACTATGAATCTATGTAATCCATATCTCATAGTTATATGTCAACCAAGATTTCCGAGCTTCATCACTAGTCATCTTAAGAAATATTTGATGGACGTCTTTCTTTAGAAACAAGTTCATTGCATCATTGTAGATTTCAGATAGGATAATAATTTCAAAAATACTTGCCAAAAAGTCCATACACTTATCAATGGTGGAATCCTCTTCTACCTGAGATGTGGCAGTACTTTTGCTTGACATTAACTCCACTATAAAGTGTAGTTCCTCTCTAGCATATTTCGTCTTACTCTTTTTTTACTCGATTGCTAGTTCCTATATCATCAGTTGAAAGTTCTCTTTTTAATGATGGTTTGAGACACATTGGAGAATTCATATCATGTGGGTCATTACTTTCATCACTTCCTTCATCATTGAGATTAATGAAGTGTTCTTTGTCAAAATCATCAAAATCATTTGTTTTTTCTTTGTTCAACTGTACTTCAATTTCTGAAATTTATTCTTTATTGGTGGCGCGTGCTCTTTCCACCGTAGCATTAATATTCAAAAATAATGCATCATAGCAATAACGTATGAGAGAAAGATCCATATTCTTAAACCTCCTATATCGATGATCCATCTGAATGAAAAAAAAATAAAAAATAGAACTACTTAAGTAAATTAAACAATGAGAGAACTAACAAAGAAATATAGAATAATACAAGAGACGTAACTTAATCTTTTGCTTCCACCAATCGTCATCTTCAATGATTGTATTTTTTGTGGTATCCTAACTTAAACCTGTATTCTCTCTCATCATCTGCTTAAAAAAAGTCCAGTCCTGTTTCATGTTATCCCATTTATTTTTAAACTGTGTTCTAGTATATTTTCTTCCTATCCTACTATAGAACGCATCAACCAAATTTTTTCATCCATCTTTATTCAAATAAGAGTTCAGTCTATTTCCTTTTCTAATTTCTCTTTCACACACCTCAATAAAAGAAATATGAGCATCATAGTCCTACTTAGCGTTACTTCATACAAAACTAGTACTCGACATGATGGAATATAAATGATCTGAAGATGAAATATAAATTTCTATTGCCACACTTAGCTAATTTATGGACAAAAGTGGAAAAGGTAAAAGACAAGAGACAAGTAAAGTAAAATCTACCAGTAACAACTAAAATTTTTAATTGAACAAGAAAGTAGGGCAACATTGATATGGGAGAAAAACAAATTTCTTGCAGATTTGATATGGCAGCATTGCAGAATACACACTTTATCCCACCTATGCATCAAAACAAATCTCTTAACTTGAATCTTCTTTACCTTTAGGAGCAAAACGGGAACAACAGCAGCAATACAATAAAATTTGTACGAAAAATATACGCACATCCTTTACACTTTTGTTCTCGTGTTAGATCTTTTCATTAGTTTTATCTGTGATGCTAAAACTAAAACAGAAGTGATTGAATCATAAAGATTTCCTCTAATACCTTTAAGTTAATCTCAAACCATTAGGTTGCAACTAACTTGAAATTATTACATACAATAATAGTATGTTTAACACTGATGAAGCCTCAAATTTAATTTGTTTAACATTGATACAAAAAGTGGTCAAGGGAAACAAGGCTTATTTATTTTTTGATTTCTCATCCGAAGTCCATTCCTACATTGGAGCTTGACTAAATATTAATTCGTGCTAAAAAATTCTATATTGAGGATAAAATAATTTCTAACAAATGTGACTCTCTATACCAAGAAACTCAAACTCAGAACTTCTAGTTATAAATAAAGGAGTATTTACCACTCTATCTAAATCCTTTTCGGAGAGCTATTGGTCTAAGAAAACAAGAATTAATTAAAGACGAGAAGAATGGAGTCCACAAATCCTTCTTAATTCAAACTGAAAAGAGTAATATAATCTTTTTCCATTTCCCTAAAAGTTCGACAATTTTCGACACCCATCAGTACTGCTTTCACCCTCCTGCCCCTGCTGCTGCCCTTTCTAGAGCAGGAATACTATCATTTCCACTTATACTACTACCTAGCTAGTTACAATCAAATTTAATTTGTTTTTAGCTTAAGATTCTGAACACATTGCGTTCAACTTTCCTTTTTGCTTCATTTTTTGTTATTTGTCCACTAATATGGTAGATTTTATATGTTGAAGATAGAGTATCCTGTGTTAGTACATAGATCCAGTAAGATTTTTCACCTTCTATGGATCCTAGATTGAGGCATCAGTGCAATATAATTTGAGGCCCTTATTTACCATTTTCTTTTATAACTTTTGAGATCTTTTTTCATATAGTTGTGTGCAGTGGATGATAGGTTAAGGCATCAAGCTACACTAGAAAGAAATAAGATGACTACTAACGTAGAAATTTTAATCCAGCATAATAGTAGTATTGGACAGATGCCAAGAAAAAGATTTATACATTAGCCAAATAAACTTAAAATGGCGAACAACTACAACTTTATTTATGAAAAAAAGAGATGAAAAATCAAAAATAAAGAAAAAAAAGTAAAGATTGAGAGAACTTACCGCAGAATCTTCAAGGAAGGAGAGCAATTTGAGAGAGAATCTTGAAGAAAATTCATTGTGTTGAGAGGCAGATTTGAGAGAAATGAATTTTGTGTGCTGTGTAGTGGGAATTAAGGTAACAAGGGTAGAATTGGAATAAGAAAAAATTATTAGGAAACAAATATAATTTCATTGGTCAAACTTCAAAAAATTATAAGTTGCCAAAAAAAAGCTCCTATTTGCATCTTATTTTTTTTAACTTAAAAAAGCCAAAAATAACTTTTTTTAAGCCATTTTAAAATTTGCCAAACACATTTTTAAGCTAAAAAGAGATTATAATCTATTTTGACTAGATTATAATCTCTTCCAAATACCCACTTAGAACCAGAAATCATGCGGTAGTATTCACGTGGTATCTTTATCATCCAAAAGGAAAGTACATGATAAAGATTAGATAATTGAGATTTTATTGTGTATGGACGAAAATAAAAGTTGGAAATCTAAAGGATACGATGTTATCAGACACCACAATATTATATATAATCAATATGGGTTTTTAATGATTGAGGTCTTTCTCTATTTAATTAATATCTTAAATTTGAGTCTTAAAAAATTAAAAAAATTAAGTACGTCGGAGACGCTGCCTCTCGAATTATATATGTATATATAAAATATAGATGTCATGTGACATCTATATATGTGAAATATTAGAGGTAATAGTTAGTTGTCAAGTTGGATTTGAAGATCAAAACATTCCTTTTTCAGCGTGGATTTGAATATATACATAGTTGGCCAACTTGCCAACTTGTCATTTTTCCAACTTGAAGTCAAGTTTAGCAAGCTTAGAAATAAAGTTTGGTGTCTATAAATAGCCACCATTTGTACATTTTATGTAGACATCAAAGTAGTAACAAATGTACTACTAAAATTCTCTAAATTTCTCTCATTTCTTTAAGTTTGATATTGATATTTTGTCTTTTTTTTATAACACGTTATCAGCACGAGACTCTACCATCTCAAAATTTGAAGGCTAAGAAAAAACAAATTGAATCAAAAGGTGGAGAAGGCAAGACCGCACGAACTATGCGATCATCATGACTTAGATTTCACTTTTCTACTATTTATAATAAGATAAGTATATTATTAACTCATATTTTTTTAAATGAAGTTTGAAAAAAGTATTAATAATCACATAGGGGAGATATTGTTATAGACTCAAGTTTAAGTTTATTATACTTTGGCCTAATATGTTATTGGTCGAGGGTGTGATGATGGAATTAAATCTCATGCCTTTAAGAAGGTAGGACATTTAAGAGTCCCGATGCACCATGATGATAAGATGTTCGGTTCAAGTCCCATTGATTTTTAGCCTAAGACGTCTTTATATGGAAAATATGTTGAGTTTTAATCTCAATACAACATATTGATGATACAATACCAACTAAGGTAAAATTTTGTTGAAAAGTCATAAAATATGTCCCATTTAATATGCTCTGTTCCTTGAAGTGAATGTGGTAGCATGCAGTACATAATATATCTAAAAAAAAGACATGTGATTGAATTTATGAATATGAATATAGGTGTAACAAGGATAAAATTTTTCGTTACATTATATGCACGCCTAGATTTGCTCATGAAGGAGCAATATTTTGAAAGAAATTCTAAGCTATCATAATTTGAAAGGCTTAAGACATCATTATATTTCATTCTTGGGGAATGGGAATTTTGATTATTAAAACTACAGATCCATTCTCTGGGGTGAATGTAATAGGAGTAACACCCCCATAAGAGGTAGAATAATTGAGAAAAAATATTATGAAATATACTCCAAAATAGCAAACTTGAAAAATTATTTATGTTCTAGTAAATCTTAAATTTACTAAGTAGAACTCATATGACATGGTAAACTTGGAGTTTACTAGTACAAATAAGTTCATAAGTTGAAATGAACAATTTTGTCATCTCGAAGATGTGCACATTGATTATTACACAACATATATATTAAATAATTAGAAGGTTCTATTCTTCGAAGAACATTATGAGTTCTCAAATGATCCTTCAAAAGGTGAAGGTAATTTTTTCTACTAATGGACATGGTATGAAAAGGTCATTGCACAAGTGATTGTTGTGCGACCTAATTTGATAGAAGTTTTATAAATCCTCCAAAAAATCACAGGAATATAAAGTGATGGCGCACTTGAACTTTCAAAGTGATATTGAGGTCTGTCATGTAAATATAATAAATTTCATGGTGTAAGAATGAACTTTTAATGAAAATTTATGAAGCATGTACATATGATTATAATTCATTCCTTGAAGAGAATGATATTTTTGATAAGAGTTGTTGATACTCGATCATTCTTGAAATGAATATGTCAAGATGAGATAAAAATTAAGAAAAAGCACATGCTCATGCATGGTTTGATAAATGTCACATCTCACCTCTACGGAAGGTTTGAGAAAAATAAAAAAAATTATTTTAACATAAACGGTCATTAATCGTGTACTTGTAGTATGACATAAATATTTTTGATATGTATGACTGTACTTATATGATTTTCTCCTTGAAGGAGATGTTCACCATATGAATGGAGTGTGAAATATGTGTAGTAAACGAAATTAATTGAGAGCTTCAAAAGAGCTTAAGTGTTACTATCTGGAGGAATGAAATTATTCATAATATTGAGATTGTAGTAAGTCTCAAAAGAATCTTATTAAGTTTCAAAGACATTACCAAACATAAATTATATTGAGACTATAAATAATTGAAAGATGTTATATCTTCATATTACTATAATAGACACGAGTTATAAATATTTATGTAAAGGTTATCCACATTTTTCTCTTATTTATGAGCATGATGACAGAATCACATGCAATAGTAAATTAAAAATTTACTGAAATACATATCAGTTGGCATGACAGTTGACCATCCAGTTCAAATGTGCATGTGGTTATATATTAACGAAAAAAAAGATTCTTCACGAATTCTCTTGTGCTGCTTGTTCTCACAATGAATTGATCATTGTACAAGCTAAGATTGAGATGTATTCCTTAAAATTTTTAGAACATATAAAAAGGTGAATATGGACCCGTTCGCCTGCCATGTGGATCGATTAATATTATATAGTTTAATAGATGCATCTATTATATGGTCACATATGTTTTTCTATTAACTTACAATTTAATTTTTGCATAGTTGTTTGCTCAAATTATTAAATTAAGAGCACAGTTTCAAACTATAAATTATGTTGATAATGCTGGTTGTTTTAGTATAAATTGTACTCCTCCAATACTAGCTAAATCATTGATTATTATAACAAATCTCCCAAAAGAAATTTGGTATGAGATGTAACATTTAAAATATAACACCATTTATATGCACAAGCTAACAAGACCCCTCTATCACTATTGGTTCAAAGTCAAGAACCAAATATTTTTCATCTAAAAATAAATAAATTTTTGGTGTGCAGCATATGATGCAATTGCTTCATCACAATGCACAAACATGAATTCCAAGATAAGGTTGAAGATAAATATTAGATTTTCTAACATTAGGGGAAGAGTTGAATAACAGTTGAAAATTATGCATGAAATAAATTATCTAGATCCTCGTAAAATATATATATATATGTGAATTGAAGTTCAAGATGTAATTCATTTGCAAAATGTTGCAAACTAATTGTCAGATATGTTTGCTAACTCTATATGATAATTCAACTGTAAAATGCTCCAATGAAAAGTTCATAAAAAGATAGAGTCTATGACACGCCTGAAGCGTGTAGACCAATTGATTCCAAAGGTAAAATTCCTTGATGAAGGACCAGAGCAAATGATCAAGATGGTCATGATAATGAGGAAAATACTTTGAAAGAGCACCGACATAATACTTCATAAGACCTTGACAAAGGTTCAGGTACCTGAATAAGTAATGAATATGAAGAGATCTTCATTAAGTTATCTCTTATTGGAACTGTTATCAAACAATCATTTATAATATCTTTGATGGAACATAGTGGTCAATATTGTAAATAGTATTGAGGATCTTGAATACAAATCTATCAAAGAGTATGGACAGATAAATTATTGGCCAAATAAAGGTATGTAATTCAAGTAATTTATTTTACTTGAAAATTGTATATTTGGACTCATAATCCAAATACTAGAGGTATAATACAGTGGGATACAAATGATTTACTATGCAAAAGTAAGATTCGTAAGATATAAAGTAGGGATTGTTCCTTGGGGAATAAAGATTTCACAAAGTTCCTAGCATTATTGTAGGAGAATTGTTCTCTTATGGTGGATGAAATGAGATTTGTTTCAGTCGGACAATATCGAGAAGTTTGAATATGCATAGTACATTATTTACATGTCTAGCTAGATGAAAAATTTCTATGAAAATTCTTGAAGGATTTAAAATGTTACAAAGCGATTCTATTAAATACCCCATGATTATAAAGATCGCATAACTTGAAAATAGATTAATTTTGATCTCATGAAAATGATTAGTAAGTACTATATTTTAGTGCAGTTGGTGTACTTATGGATTGTGGTGCATCATTTATATGAATAAAGTGGTATTTTAAATGATGTGAGTATAATACACGCGATGCACTCTTTTTTCCTTAGCCAAGGTCTTATCCCACAGGGCTTTCCTAGCAAGGTTTTTAATAAGGTAGCTAACAATGCGTACTACTGGATGTATACTTAGAGTATTTGACAAATGAAATATTTGTCCACTGATGAACATACGTTGAAAAGATATTTATCTGATCCATATGAAATTCAATCTCAGATGGGCTATTAACTTATATATGGAGATACAACTACATCATGACATGCGGTAAAGTATACAACAATTGTCACTTTTTTAAATCATGTTGAGATAATTGTTATTCATAAAACAAGCTGAGAATATGTGTGGTTGAGATTCATGATACATCTCATCCAACAAAAATGTGGTCTGGAATGTGATAAAGTGCCTACAATTTTATATATAAAGATAATGCATCATGCATAGCGCAATTAAAGGGAGAAGTCATAAAGAGATATAATGAAGAATATTTAGCCAAAAATTTTCTACATTCATGAGCTCTGAAAAAATGGTGATATCAACGTGCGGCAGATTTGTTCAAGTAAAAATATTGCTGATTTATTCATCAAGTCTCTACCAACTACAACTTTTAAGAAGATGGTGCACAAGATTGGGATGGAAAGATTTAAGTCATTAAATTGAAGTTTCCATTAGGGGAAGTAAAATATGCATTGTACTCTTTTTTTCTTAATCAAGGTTTTATCCTAATCAGGTTTTCCTAGTAAGGTATTTAATGAGACAACACTGAAGGCGTATTATAAGAAGTGTGTATTCTTTTTTCTTTATTGGGTTTTTTTTCCATTGGGTTTTTTCTAGTAGGATTTTAACGAGATACATATCTATTAATGGAAAACCAAGGGGGAGTGTTATATAATATAGATGTCATGTGGTATGTATATGTGTGAAATATTAGAGATAATAATTAGTTGTAAAGTTGGATTTGGAGACCAAAACATTCTGTAATACCCCAAAAAATCCAAACAACTATTAGAGCCATGTACCAAGCTCATGCATAGTACATCATGGTTCTTTTATAGTTTTATAAGTAGGTTAGATGTATATTAAGGCTTCAAATAACTCCCAACTATCAAATGAGTCAAAACATTCCTCACTGATCGAATTCTTGAGAAAAGATATTGCCATAGTCAGATTCAAATGAGCATATATCTCATTATAATTGAAATTTTTGATCTTATGACCTATCAAAAGATAGATAATTTAATTAGATTTCCAACGATACCAATTTCGGCTAAATTTGATATTGGAGTAAAGAGTTATTCCTATTTTACTCCAGCATGTTAGGCTGTAAACAGTATGATGATATTCGTGGTAGCTTACCACATTTGTGATGCCCTACCACGAAGGTCGTCAGCCTTAGGCAAAAACCAGATCCTAAGTGGCGACATTTGTGGTAGCTTACCACACTTGTGATGCCCTACCACGAAGGTCATCAACCTTAGGCAGAATCCAGCTCCTGTGTGACGACATTCGTGGTAGCTTACCACAGTTATGACGCCCTACTATGAAGGTCGTCAACCTTAGGCAGAAACCAAATCCTAAGCGACGACATTCATGGTAGCTTACCACATTTTTTATGCCCTACCATGAAAGTCGTCAGATTTAGGCAGAAACCATCAATTCCAGTTCCTGTGTGATGACATTTTTGACGGCTTACCACATTTGTGATGCCTTGTCACAAATGTCGTCAGACTTGATTTTCAACAACTGGGAATTTTTCATAAGGGTATTTTGGTCTTTTCCCTTCACTTCCCACGACTTATAACCCTAAAGAGGCATAATTATTCCTATTTTTCTTCAGTTAAACATCTCAAAAACCCTCTCTTACGCGCTCAACCACAAGATTAGGGTTTCCATCAAACTCATCTCTCAAAAGCAAGATACAAGTCTTTTTTTCCAAGATAATCAAGAATTAAGTTTCCCAATCCAAGAACTCTCCAGCAAATCATCAAGGTTTCCTTTCTAAGGTATGTGTAGTGTTCATCTATGGATCCAATCCGTTCATAGAGCTCAACAACCATGCTTTAAATATTATTTTGTAAATTGTTTGTGGTGATATGAGTATGTACATGTTGACGATTGTTGTTTAAGTTTCAATGTGATGTCTAAATGTGTTTTCATGGAATATAAATGTTTGTTAATTGAAAACCATAAAGTTTAGGTGGTTTAATATGGTGCAAGTATGAAACCCACCTATACCTTAAAAAATGCATGCAAGGTGTTTGATAAAATCCTTAAGATGCTAGAAATTCTTGTTTGTATGGTTCTATGATGTCTAAATGACAAATCCATGTTATCTATATACTTCAACATGAATCCTATGCTTTTCATGTATTGCTATTATGGTGGTATGAAACATGTAAAATAATGGAGATATACAATATATACATGAAATATATCTATGCATTTCCCTACAAGGTTTAAGATGTTGAATAACTATATGAAATATGATATCCCCTACTTATGATATTATGAATTGTGGACTACAATCTTGTGATCAAGTCATGTCATGTGTGTTAGTTTCATTCTATCGAGTTCTTAGAATGTGTATTAATTATCATCAGCTTAACAAAGTCACGGTCAAGAACATGTTTCCGCTGCCTAGGATAGATGACTTGTTTGACCAACTTTAGGGTGCCAGTTATTTCTACAAGATAGACCTCAGATCAGGCTATCATCAGCTTAGAGTTAGAGAATGTGACATTCTGAAGACAACTTTTCATACTCGGTATGGTCACTTTGAATTTCTAGTCATGTCCTTTGGTCTTACCAATGCCCCTACAACTTTCATGGACTTGATGAACCAGGTGTTCAAGCAGTACTTGGACACATTCGTCATAATCTTCATAGATAATATTTTGGTCTATTCTCACATAGAACGTGATCATTCAGACCATCTCATAATTGTTCTTTAGATTCTTAGGGATCACCAGTTGTTTGCCAAGTTCAGTAAGTGTGAATTTTGGCTAAGATTAGTAGCATTCCTTGGTCACATTTTTTCCGGTGATGGCATTAGAGTAGACCTTCAAAAAACCAAAATGGTAAGAAACTGGCCTCTCTCTGTCTCTCTATCAGATATTAAGAGTTTCTTGGGTTTGGCTGGCTATTACCAATGGTTTGTCAAGGGATTTTCTTCTATTGCATCTCCTATGTCCAGATTGACTCAGAAAAAGATCAAGCTTCAGTAGTCAGAACCTTGCGAGAAGTGTTTTCAGGAGTTGAAGACTCGACTAACCTCAGCTCCAGTTTTTGCACTTCCTGACGGTTCTGATGGATTCGTAGTATATTGTGATACATCCATAGTAGGTTTAGGTTATGTCCTATGCAACATGGTAGAGTCATAGCCTACGCCTCCAGATAGTTAAATCCTCATGAGAAGATTTATCCTACTCATGACCTTGAGTTCGCAGCAGTTGTCTTTGCCTTAAAGATTTGGAGGCATTATCTATACGGTGTTCATGTAGACGTCTTCACAGATCATAAGAGCCTTCAGTATGTCTTTTCCCAAAAATATCTCAATATTCGTCAGAGAAAGTGGTTAGAGATCTTGAAGGATTATGACATAACTGTCTTTTATCATCCCGGCAAGGCCAATGTAGTGGCCGACGCACTCAGTAGATTGTCTATGGGTAGTGTTTCCCATGTTGAGGATGGTAAGAAGAAATTAACTCAGGAGATTCATCAGCTTTCCATACTAGGAATTCTCTTAGTTGACTCTTCAGAGGGTGGTGTATATGTTCACAGTAGTTCAGAGTCATCTCTAGTTTCTAAGGTGAAAGAGAAGCAAGACAGGGATCCTAGCCTTATCAAGCTAAAAGAGTCAGTTTAAAGTCAGGAAGTAGAGGTTTTCTCCCAAGGGGGAGATAGTGTTCTTTATTGTCAGGGTCGTCTATGTGTTACCGGTATAGATGGCTTGAGGCAGCGAATTCTTGCAGAAGTGTACAGTGCGCAATACTCTATTTATCCAGAGGCCACCAAGATGTACCTCGACTTGCGGGAGATCTATTAGTGGAGAGGGATGAAGAGGGACGTTGTAGAGTTTGTGGCCAAGTGCTCTACATGTCAGCAGGTTAACATAGAGCATCATAAACCTAGTGGTTCCATGCAGGAGTTCACTATTTCTACTTGGAAGTGGGAAAGTGAACATGGACTTCGTGACGGGTTTGCCTAGAACACGTCATCAGCATGATTCAGTTTGGGTCATTGTAGATAGAATGACTAAGTCAGCTTATTTTCTTCCAGTTTGTACCTCTTACTCAGCCGAGGATTGTGCCAAATCTATATTAGGGATTTGGTCAGATTATACGATGTTCCACTATCAATCATCTCAGATAGAGGTACCTAGTTCACCTCTCACTTCTGGAAAGCATTCTAAAAGGGTCTTGGTACCTAAGTTCATCTCAGTACAACATTTCATCCTCAGACAGATGGTCAAGCAGAAAGGACCATTCAAATACTAGAAGATTTTCTAAGGGCGTGTGCAATTGATTTCAAGGGAATCTGGGATGACCACTTGCCTTTGATTGAGTTTGCATACAACAATAGCTATCACTCCAGTATTTAGATGGCTCCATTTGAAGCTCTCTATGGTAGGAGATATAGGTCTCCGATCAGTTGGTTCAAAGTTAGTGAGACCGTAGTCATAGGGCCTGACTTAGTATTCGACGCCTTAGATAAAGTTCAGTTGATCAGAGAAAGACTCTGGGCTACTCAGAGCCGACAGAAGTGTTATGCGGATGTTCGTAGAAAGGATCTTGAATTCGAGGTCGATGACTATATCTATATCAAGATCTATCCCATGAAAGGACTAAAGAGATTCGACAAGAAGGGAAAACTCAATCCCCGATATGTCAGTCCCTTCAGGATTATCAGTCACTTCGGCAAGGTAGCGTATGAGCTCGAATTGCCTTCGGATCTAGCCTCAGTTTATCCATTCTTCCATGTCTCTTTGCTCAAGAAGTGCATAGGTGACCCAACAGTTGTAGTCCCTATTCAGAGCATTGATATTCAGAATAGCCTCTCTTATGAAGAGATTCCAGTCGAAATCCTTGACTATCAGACTCATAGGCTGAGGAACAAAGAAGTCCCTCTAGTCAAGGTTCTTTGGCAGAATCAGTCCATGGAGGGAGCTACTTGGGAAGCAGAAGCAGACATGCAAACCAAGTACCCTCATCTTTTCTCCGCTAATTTAGACTTAGCTCGAGGTAATAATTATCCTTAAGCTTATTCAATTACATTTTCAAAATTCCAATATAAATTTGTATCAAGTATCAGTGCATAGCTTATCATGCATTCATGAGTTCAGCTTATCAGTCATGCATCAGATATGCATGTTCAGTTGGGCTATATTCAGTTTAAAATTCAATTTATTCCTAAAATCATGTGCCAGTTGAGCATGATCAGTGTATGCGTTGTTTTATCTTTTCTCCCCTCTCAAGCGGTCATCATTCGAGGATGAATATTTCCAAAGGGGAGATATTGTAATATCCCAAAAAATCAAAACCAATATTAGACCCATGTACCAAGCTCATGCATAGTACATAATGGTTCTTTTATAGTTTTATGAGTAGGTTAGATGTATATTAAGGCTTCAAATAACTCCCAGCTATTAGACGAATCAAAACATTCCTCACCGATCAAATTCTTGAGAAAAGATATTACCGTAGTCAGATTAAAATGAGCATATATCTCATTATACTTGGAGTTTTTGAGATCATGACCTATCAACAGATAGATAATTGAATTATATTTCCAACAATACCAAATTCGTCTAAATCCAATATCGAAGCAAAGAGTTATTCCTATTTTACTCCAGCATGTAAGGCTGAAAATAATGTGATGACATTCGTGGTAGCTTACCACATTTGTGATGCCCTACCACGAAGGTCATCAGCCTTAGGCAGAAATCAGATCCTAAGTGACGACATTTGTGGTAGCTTACCACACTTGTGATGCCCTACCTTGAAGGTCGTCAGCCTTAGGCAGAATCTAGCTCCTGTGTGATGGCATTCGTAGTAGCTTACCACAGTTGTGATGGCCTACCACGAAGGTTGTCAGCCATAGGCAGAAACAAGATCCTAAGTGACGAAATTTGTGGTATCTTACCACATTTGTGATGTCCTACCACGAAGGTCATCAGACTTAGGCATAAACCATCAATTCCAGCTCCTGTGTGACTGATAACGCTTAATCTACAGCTCTAGTGGGAGTGTAAAGCGGTCGTTTGTCAAATATAGAACCCAACCTGGGTTGGGTGTCGATCCCACAGGGAATATCTTGGCCAACAAATAAGTAAAATTACTAAACTTTTGGTGCAAGTCTTGTAAGAAGGGGGGAGTCTTGTCGTGCAAGTATTGTAAACAAAAGCTGAAAATAATAAAGTAAAGAGAGAGGGATTGTTACGTAGGTTGAAAACAATGAGAATTGAAGCGTTGGGGTTATGTCCACCTTCTGAGGTATACGTCTCTATTGGCTATGAGTGTGTAGAATTGTGACATGCATGTGCTTATAGAGAATTGTATTCTATGGTAAATCCAAGCGTCTCTCGACCTCAACAAGGACTATTTCACTTTAACTCTCTCGAGCTTAAAGCGTGTCTAATGGTACGAATTCTCCAAGAGGTTAGTCCAGTTATGACACTAGCTTTTTAATAGGAAAGGGTGTCCTACTACCTTGACACTATCTCTTTTCCAGACAAATAACCTTTCTCTCGAACAAGTTAAATGTTAGACTGGCGTATTCTTGCGTTTGCAACCGCAAAGAATGTAGATTAAGATGAAGAGAATAATGATATAAGCAATATACGTGTCTCGAACTCACAAACTCATAGCAATAGATAGTAACTCATTCGGCTTCCATAACCCCAACAGAGAAGTTTAGTTACCCATGAATGCGAAGGAGATCACGATTGACATTGTTATTATATCACAATATTGAGTAATGGCGTGTAGATCAGGTGATAGGCGTTAGGCGTGAATTCCTTAGCAAAGTAACGTTTCTCTTGTTGAGGAAATTAAGAATTGAATAGATGAATAGAAGAAGAAAAATAGAATTAATGGGAAGATTAGAAGAGTTGTAGAATTATTGTGGTGGAAGAAGAGAGGGATGGAAGAATGTATTGTGGTGAGGGATGAATTCTCTCCACTAAGGGAGGAATGAATAAAAATCTCTAGCATGATAGGGTATTTATAATACCCATATCCTATTCCTACTAAGCTAATGAAATACTTAACCAAATCCTACTAAACTAATGAAATACTTAACCCAATTGTACTAGGTTAATGTAACATTCTCCTAATCCAAATAAACTAATGAAATACTTAACCCAATTGTACTAGGTTAATGTATCATTATCCAAATCCTAATTAGTTACTGCAGGTCCCCAAAGTCTTCAGAAATGCTGTTTTAGCCCGGGACAGATTTTCCATGCAGCAGTTTTGGTCCAGGTCCCCAAAGTCTTCAGAAATGCTGTTTTAGCCCGGTACAGATTTTCCATGCAGCAATTTTGGTCCTTAGGCGTCCAAACTCTCTTTCCTTCCTTCGTGAGCTTTCTTTTGCGTCAAGTAAGCTATAAAATGCTGAATTCTGCATCATTTATACCTGAAACTTTACTAATCATGTTCGTTAGCTCATTTATAGGAAAAAGGACTAAAAGTGCATGAAATATATAGTTTGTTCTCAAAACTAGGCTAAAATATGGGCAAAATATATTGATATAGGCGTGTAAATTCTCCTATCATCAACACCCCACACTTGAACCTTTGTTCGTCCTCGAACAACATATCATGTCCTTCTAAACATCAACTTAGGGTTTTTACAACAACAACACAAAACATTTGTCAAGACAAGCACAACAATTATCAACAAAGAGTAGCTTTCCGATCATTAGTAGAAACCATTTAACCTCTAGCATAGACTCGTGATGGTGATCAACTCGCATGCAAACGTTAAGGTGCGTAGAATCATATACAACTATCTAAAACTCATCAACCATGTGTGTCTCACAATATAGTACCCATAATCACTCACAAATATATCATATTTTTCAAACATGGGTATCAACATATCCTTGCTCTCAGTCTCACAAAGAATTCATATGTAGCAACTGATGACCATAGGATTGCCCTTAGTGTACTACTCCACTAAATGTCAGAATGTTAAGATTAGGATCAAGTAGGTCTTTTGATGGTTGTAATGTAGGCTAAGGGACGGGTAGGACTATTTTGGCCAGAAATAGTGACTAAGTTCCTAAGCACTTTAATACATCACATTGTATCATTGTCACTTTTTTTTTCTTTCAACCTTTCTTCTTTCTTTTATTCTACCACCCTTGTTCTTCTCTTTTGTTTTTCAATTTTAAGCATAACTCACTTTTCAGCTTTCTTTTCCTTTTTCTTTTCACAACATACCTCTTATGATAGTACTTTTATTTTTCATAACACATTCAAGCACCATTTACAATTTAAAACATCCTACTTACCCAATTTCCTCTTATGTTGTCACATGACTTTTTTAATTTAAAGCACTTAGGAATTTGGATCAAATTACGGTCTTGAAAAAAAAATGGTTAGGCTTACATACAAGGTTGTCAAAGAAATAGGCTAAAGGCTCAAAAGGGTTTAACTAGGGATGATGTCCATGGGTAGGTAAAACTGAAGGTATACAAATATAGGTTGCCAAAGAAATGCCTAAATCATATCCTAACTTACACTCCTTATTTTCGCTTTGCATACATACCAGGCAAGTTCTAGCATCAGCCACAAACATAGAAGATACTATTAATCTCACATACACAAGGCACATGATCGACTTTATTGGAGGTAATATAGACTCTTGACCCAACAAGTGAAGGAATTGAACCACACAATATCACATAATGAGTCACAACTGGAGCCTAAACGTCTCAATAGTCACAATTGTAGCACATACTCTTGTTATAATCTTATGCTGCCTATCAAAATAATTTCATGCGAAGCTAAAAAAAATTTTAACTACTAAAAAAACAAAACGAAACAAAAATGAAACAAAAGCAAACAAACATAGATGCGAATAGAGAAGTATAGCATGCAATACCACCACCCCACACTTAGTCGGGACACTGTCCTCAGTGGAAAATAAATACGAGGAACCTGGTTGGTCGGACTTATCCTCTATGTCTGGGGTCATACCCCTTGCATTGGAATTATCATCAGAGTCGTCATCCTTAGAAGTTCCTCATAAGTATCCCACTTAATTCCAAGCGTGAGTCAAGGTGTTTGCAGCGGGGAGGGTTCTCCTTGCTCCTTGCGGCCTCTTTTCTTGCCCTTTTGGGAAGTGGTAGCCTACTCCTTGCCTTGTCTCTCTTTAGGTGCCATTGTACCTGAGACTTAAAATAGTGTTAATGGTAGCACAATCTCAATGGATACAATCTATACATAAGCAGTAGGGGTACCACCCCACACTTAGTTTTGTTAACACAAATCAGTGAAGTGAAAGTGGTCGATTACTCAGATTTCGTCGACATACGTTTTAGGATTGTATTCCGACAAGAAAGTCAGAAATGCATCACTTACTTGCAGCCATTGGACTACTTTCATGGTAGATATAGCAACACTACTACATAGGGGTTACCACATAGAATAGTTATTCTTACAACAATCACAACCTCTTATGTCGGTAGGCACTATAAGTCTTATCCCGATGGCCGGGATAGTCTAACATGTAAGTATCCAAACAACAATCTTAAGCACTATTCATAGCCATAGTAATTCCACAAATAGTATAACAATACTATTAAAACCAATTTCAAGTCGGAAACAAGTCAAGATTTTCCTACGTACATGTTCACTCACATGATTTTGTATTAACAATCCAAACACATGAACATCACCAACAATCTTATACGATTTAGCAATTCATAATAGACATAGCAACGTAGTACTTACGAGAAATAAATGAAGAATATGCGAGTACTTACTTGCTTGAAGCTTGTGGAGATGGTTTTGTGAAATGGAAGAGCAAAAGAAGAAAATTTTGAGAGGATTTGGATGTATATGCGGCGCCCTTAGGTCAATTTTTAGTGTGGTTGTGTTGTAAAACTAAGTCCCCTTTATATAGGAAGAGAATGGGTCGGGTTTTGACCTATTTACAATTGGTTTTGGAGACAAAAATACCACATATGCGGCGCATAATGCTCGGCATATCAATGACATATGCGGCGCATTGTCTATAGCATAATGGGACATATGCGCCGCATAGTCTATGGCATTTGTAGACATATGCGCCGCATAGTCTATGGCATATGAGATACTGAGACCAAATGCCATAGCATAGGCGGCGCATAGTCAAAAGAATACCTAGGAATAGGCGGCGCATAGTGTATAGCACACTAGATTCCACGACCTTAGGCTATAGGATAGGTTGTGCATCGTTCGTGGCCTAGTTTTACCAAGGCCTAGCCTTTCTCGATGCCTATTTTGGCGTGAGAAATGATCAATCCATAGCCTTATGCATCACCATTCCTAACTTACCAACTTTACCATACAATGCGTCCAAATCGTCTATTGAAATCAATCTCCTCGTTGAATACTTCTTGCACCTATTTTTGCTTAAAACAAATGAAAATGATTAGTACGATGGGTTGCCTACCACCAAGCGCCTTAGTTTTGGTCGTGGCACGACTCTTATTTTTGGATTTTCATTTATCAAGTACTAGAACGAAAGAAAAACGATGAAACGATAAAACGATAAAATGATAAAACGATGGGTTGCCTCCCATCTTGCGCCTTATTTATTGTCGTGGCTCGACATAGTTACCTCGAGTACTCAGACTTCATCGAGGTAAGTGATGCATCATTTTCTGAAAGGATTTAGACGACAATGAGGCTTACCTGTGGGCATGCAATCTTCTTTGAGATGGCTCATAAGTTTCTCCGGAGAGTCACCAATTATATCATCAATAGTCCAACCCATAGCTCTCTTGTATCTCTTCAGAGCAGAGATGAGAGCTTCTACGTGCTGTTCACTTAAATCATCTGCTCTCTCCGGAAGTATATTTCTACTTTCCAAGAACACATACCTTAGATAATCGGGAAGCTCTTGCGATTCTAGCATTGGTGGCTCGTCAAAGGGAGTCTTCGCTTTTGGTTGATTCTTGAGATCACAATCTGGTTGCTTAGGAGTATAAGGCTCTATTTCTGTTAGAGCACTCATAAGTTCTTCATAACCTTCATGCTCAACATTCAGTGGCGCAGCAGACAATGGCTCAACAGTAGGCTGTTTCTCTATAGATAATGCTTTCATATCCTCATGATGAACATCAGCTACAGATAACTCATTCATATAGCTGGGCTGCTTCATTGCTTTGCATATATCAAACCGTACCACTTCATCATTATTTCAAAACAAAAGCTCATTATCTTTCATGTCAATAAGCACACTTCCAGTTGCAAGGAAAGGACGTCCCAAGATTATGGGAACTTCAGAATCCTCCTTACAATCCAGAATAACGAAGTCTGCAGGAAAGATGAATGAAGAAACTTTCACCAACACATCATTCAAGATACCCACAGGTCGTTTTACCGACCTATCAGCCATCACGAGCCTCATATTGGTTGGTGTCGGATCGCCTAGCCCCAACTTCTTGTAGATGGATAGTGGCATCAAATTGATGCTAGCACCTAGATTGCACAATGCCTTGGCAAAATCCAACGATCCAATTGTGCAAGGAATAGTGAAAGCTCCAGGATCTGCCTTCTTTTGAACTAACGACCTTGTAGCGATTGCACTACAATGATGAACATTATCCGCCAACTCATAACTTGCTGCCCGCTTCTTTGTCAATAGGTCCTTCATAAACTTCGCATATCCAGGCATTTGTTCAAGTACCTCCACCAATGGAACATTAATGGTCAGCTTCTTGAGCATAGTCATAAATTTGCTGAACTTAGTGTCATCCGCCACCTTCTTCAATCTTTGGGGAAAAGGTGGTGGTGGGTATGGAAGTGTTCTCTCCGCGGTTTTCTTCTCCTCTTGCTTCGTTTTCCCAATTTTTCAGGCTGCACAGTGCTGGATGTGGCGTTGTTGACGTCAGGAGTAGTAGCTGCGGCATCTTCTCCTTTTGCATTGTCATCCATGTCCGCAACTTCGTCAATCACTTACTTGCCTTTTTCTGGAGTTTCCAGCACCTTACCACTTCTGGTAGTGATGGCCATGCATGACCCATCATTCCTTGGGTTTTGCACAGTATCACTAGGTAAAGTGCCGGCCTTTCTTTGGTTGAGTGCTGCTGAAAGTTGACTGAATTGCTGCTCTAGATGTCTAATTGAAGTGGAATGTGAATCTACTAATTGTTTCATGGCGGACAAATCATTAATTATCTCCGTAACTCCCGCGCTCGTTGCTTTCACTCCTTTCAATAATTTAGCCATCATGTCTTCCATACTTCCAGAATTAGATATGGTGGTATCACGTCTGCCAGGGGGAACATACAAACCACTCTTTTCATTCTTGTTCTTCCAACTACCTTGGTCTTTGTTTCCAGATTTATCATAATAGTTCCGACCTTGGTTTCCTTGGGTATTCCCTCGGAAACCCCCCTGATTGTTCAAGTAGTTGGCCTCCTCTTTAGATTCGTCTCTTCCTTTTGACGCAATCGCTTTCACTTTTTCAGTCTTCCCTAATAGATGCTTTGTAAGAAGATCCATTTGGGTTTTCATGTGCGCCATATCTTGATCACGTTCTTCTTCTCTTCTTCGTTGGTCTGCAGTCATGCCAATAGATAAAGTGGGGCTTGCTACCTCAGAATCCCTGGTATGCCAAGCTCTACTTTGTTTCATCATACGATCTAGCATATTGCTTGCTTGACCAAAGGTGAGGTCCATGAAAGAACCTCCAGCTGCGTTTTCCACCACTGGTTTAGTTATTGAATTCAAGGCTCTATACAATATCTCCATGAGGTGAACATTAGTCATGTGATGGTTTGGGCATCTCGCTAGCTTTGTCTTGAACCTCTCCCATGTTTCATGAAGAGCTTCAGAGGGAAGCTGATGAAAGTTGCTGATTTCATCTCTCAATTGAGCCCTTTTGGATGGCGGAAAGAATCTTTCTAGGAAAGCGTCTCTCAATTGCCTCCAATTTGTAATTGAATCAGGAGTCAGCCCATTCAACCATAGTGTTGCCTCCCCAGACAGAGACAATGGAAATAGACGTAATCGAATAGCATTCTGACCAACACCAGGATTGTCAAAGGACTTTCATGTAGAAATAAAGTTGATGAGATGCATATTCGGATCATCGCCTGCTAGTCCACCAAATAATCCCTTGAGTTGCAATAACTGAATCATGGTGCTTGTGATGTTGAACTTGGCTCCGGGCGCTAATGGTGGTGGAATTATTGCTCCACTGGCTCCGGCACCATCAAGATCATCATCATCATCGTCGAAAGCTGGTTGCAAAGGTTGGCGATCATACCTATACCGAGCTTGTCGACCTCTTCGGTTGGCAGGTGTTATAATTTCAGCATCACGCCTAGGGTTTAGTAACTCGTCATCACCTAAATCTTCATCGTCAGGATTTGTTGCTCGCCCAGGATTATCAATATTTTGTTGTTGGACTTGAGCAGCGGCAAGAGCAGCTAATCTTGCTTGCTCGTGTTGAGCAGCCATCCTGTCGATTTCAGCTTGTGCTTCCATTCTTCTAATTCGTTGTGGTTCAGGATTGATTGGTAATAACGGTTGACCAGAACTTCTAGTATGGGGCATGCACTAAAGTAAAAACCTGCAAGAAACAAAAACAAAAACTAAAAGTAAAAGTACAAGAATCTTTGACCAAAGGGTCTAGTAATTATCACGAACTTGATTGAAACTCGTATTCCCCGGCAACGGCGCCAATTTTTGATAACGCTCATTCTACAGCTCTTGTGGGAGTGTAAAGCGGTCGTTTGTCAAATATAGAACCCAACCTGGGTTGGGTGTCGATCCCACAGGGAATAGCTTGGCCAACAAGTAAGTAAAATTACTAAACTTTTGGTGCAAGTCTCGTAAGAAGGGGGGAGTCTTGTCGTGCAAGTAATGTAAACAAAAGCTGAAAATAATAAAGTAAAGAGAGAGAGATTGTTACGTAGGTTGACAACAATGAGAATTGAAGCATTGGGGTTATGTCCACCTTCTGAGGTACACGTCTCTATTGGCTATGAGTGTGTAGAATTGTGACATGCATGTGCTTATAGAGAATTGTATTCTATGGTAAATCCAAGCGTCTCTCGACCTCAACAAGGACTATTTCACTTTAACTCTTTCGAGATTAAAGCGTGTCTAACGGTACGAATTCTCCAAGAGGTTAGTCCAGTTACAACACTAGCTTTTTAATAGGAAAGGGTGTCCTACTACCTTGACACTATCTCTTTTCCAGACAAATAACCTTTCTCTCGAACAAGTTAAATGTTAGACTGGTGTATTCTTGCGTTTGCAACCGCAAAGAATGTAGATTAAGATGAAGAGAATAATGATATAAGCAATATACGTGTCTCGAACTCACAAACTCACAGCAATAGATAGTAACTCATTCGGCTTCCATAACCCCAACAGAGAAGTTTAGTTACCCATGAATGCGAAGGAGATCACGATTGACATTGTTATTATATCACAATATTGAGTAATGGCGTGTAGATCAAGTGATAGGCGTTAGGCGTGAATTCCTTAGCAAAGTAACGTTTCTCTTGTTGCGGAAATTATGAATTGAATAGATGAATAGAAGAAGAAAAATAGAATTAATGGGAAGATTAGAAGAGTTGTAGAATTATTGTGGTGGAAGAAGAGAGGGATGGAAGAATGTATTGTGGTGAGGGATGAATTCTCTCCACTAAGGGAGGAATGAATTAAAATCTCTAGCATGATAGGGTATTTATAATACCCATATCCTATTCCTACTAAGCTAATGAAATACTTAACCAAATCCTACTAAACTAAGGAAATACTTAACCCAATTGTACTAGGTTAATGTAACATTCTCCTAATCCAAATAAACTAATGAAATACTTAACCCAATTGTACTAGGTTAATGTATCATTATCCAAATCCTAATTAGTTACTGCAGGTCCCCAAAGTCTTCAGAAATGCTGTTTTAGCCCGGGACAGATTTTCCATGCAGCAGTTTTGGTCCAGGTCCCCAAAGTCTTCAGAAATGCTGTTTTAGCCCGGGACAGATTTTCCATGCAGCAGTTTTGGTCCTTAGGCGTCCAAACTCCCTTTCCTTCCTTCGTGAGCTTTCTTTTGCGTCAAGTAAGCTATAAAATGCTGAATTCTGCATCATTTATACCTGAAACTTTACTAATCATGTTCGTTAGCTCATTTATAGGAAAAAGGACTAAAAGTGCATGAAATATATAGTTTGTTCTCAAAACTAGGCTAAAATATGGGCAAAATATATTGATATAGGCGTGTAAATTCGCCTATCATCAGTGACTATATTTTTGATGGCTTACCACATTTGTGACGCCTTGTCACAAATATCGTCAGACTTAATTTTCAGCAACTGGGAATTTATTTCATTAGGTATTTTGGTCTTTTCCCTTCACTTCCCACGACTTATAACCCTAAAGAGGCATAATTTTTTCTATTTTTCTTCAGTTAAGCATCTCAAAAACTCTCTCTTATGCTCTCAACCACAAGATTAGGGTTTCCATCAAACTCATCTCTCAAAAGAAAGATTCAAGACTTTTTTTTCAAGATAATTAAGAATTAAATTTTTCTATCGAAGAACTCTCCAACAAATCATCAAGGTTTCCTTTCTAAGGTATGTGTAGTGCTAATGTATGGATCTAATCCGTTCAGAGAGCTCAAGAACCATATTTTAAATATTATTTTGTAAATTTTTTGTGGTGATATGAGCATGTACATGTTGATGATTATTGTTTAAGTTTCAATGTGATGAATAAATGTGTTTTCATGGAATATATATGATTGTTAATTGAAAACCATGAACTTTAGGTGGTTTAATATGGTGCAAGTATGAAACCCACCTATACCTTAAAGAATGCATGCAAGGTGTTTGATAAAATCCTTAGGATGCTAGAAATTCATGTTTGTATGGTTCTATGATGTCTAAATGACAAGTCCATGTTAGCTATATACTTCAACATGAATCCTATGCTTTTCATGTATTTCTATTATGGTGGTATGAAATATGTAAGATAATGGAGATATACAATGTGTACACAAAAGATATCTATGCATTTCCCTACAAGGTTTAAGATGTTGAATAACTATATGAAATATGATATCCCCTACTTATGATATTATGAATTGTGGACTACAATCTTGTGATCAAGTCATGTCATGTGTGTCAGTTTTATTTTATCGAGTCCTGGGGGTATTCGTACCCAAAAATCATAGCTGTGTGCCTAGAGCCATGTCATGTTGTCACGATAATCTCAGTCAAGCTATAATCTATAGAACTCTGTTAGTCATGTGACTCAGGAAACCTCAGGGATCTCATGATCTTAGTTAACTCTCAGATAATAGTACTACTCCGTCAGTCAACAGAAGTCAGTTAATTTGTCCATGTACAGTCAGTTGAATCATGTTTAGTCTTTTCAGATGGGAGTAGGAGTTAGCACTGAGTGAACCCAAGGATGGGAAATCACCTGTAAATGAGGTTATGATTCTTAGCAGTCATCCTTGTATTCCAGAACTATGTAGCCAACATAGGTTGAGACATTGCAGCCTGTTATATGAGGGTAGATGAGGTGGCTGTTATATGAGGGTTCCTACCGTTCTCACTAGAGTTACCTATTATATGATGGTTGCTCACATGTTATCGTTATTAGTGGCGCGGTATTGATACGCTTCCAGTCAGGGCAGAGATTGGACCCCATCTTACCCATAATGGCACATATAGGGTATGTCGGTTAAACAACTACCTCCCACAGTTTCAGTATCAGTCTCAGTAAAAGAACTCAGACAGTTCTTCAGATATCAGTATACCAGGACTGTTAGGTATGGTCAAATTCAGTTATAGCACGAAACTTAGAGAGTTCAACCAGATTCAGGGCTGTCAGATACAGTCATCCATATTATCAGAACTATGGTGCCAGCCATGTATTATCGCACAGATTTTAGCCATCATGTACTCATGATCTTAGTTACTATGTATGTATGTTTGTACTCTTACGTTCATATCAGTCAGTCAATATTATTATTCATGCACGTAAACCCTTGCATTAGCCTACCTCACTCGTATACTCTGTACTCCAATTGTATTGATGCATTTGCGCTATGGTTCTTTCTTTTCATGTTACACCATAGGTTCAGAGGAACGAGTCCCATACTAGCAGTAGCAGTCGCATTCAGCATACAGAGTTGCAGCGAGTCCTCTTCATTCAAGGATGATATTATTTGATTTATTCATTTATTTCTTCAGTTTAGTTTTACGGAGTTAGTTGGAGACATGTTCCTTCAACTCTTTATTTTAGACAGTACTTAGAGGCTTTTGGATTTACGCTCAGATTGAGGTTTTAGATTCAGTTTTCAGTTGTTTTGGGTATTTTTTACCCATATGGATGTTATATTATTTCAGTTGAACCTTATGTCCTATTATGCATGTTTTCCACATTATTATCTTATGGATTACAGTCTACAGGTATAGATATCAGTCATGGTTATCTTGTGATCCCTCGGGGTCATAAGTAATTTGGATTTGAATACATACATAGTTGGCAAACTTGCCATTTTGCCAACTTGAAGTCAAGTTTGGCAAGCTTAGAAACTAAGTTTGGTGTCTATAAATAGCCACCATTTGTACATTTTATGTAGACATCAAAGTAGTAATAAATGTACTATTGAAATTCTCTAAAGTTCTCTCATTTGTTTAAGTTTGATATTGATATTTTGTTTTTATTTTATAACACACACACACTGTAATGCCCCAAATCTGGCACCCGAAATGCTAAACGGTGCTCATAATCCCGAAGGACCACAAGCTAACCCATGACTCATATCCGTAATTGAGTATGAATAATAATAATAATATCATAAATGTGAAAACATGAACTGAAAGGCCATAAGGTTCAATACTGATACATAACTGAAAATATGGTATAACAATACCAAAATAACTGAAAGAAATGTCTGAATGTGCTATATTCTGAAAGTCTCTAAAACCGAACTGTCTGAATAAAGAGTTAATGGTACAATCTCCCAACTAACTCCATCTGCTGAAATAAACTAAGTACTAAAAAAATAAAATAATCAAATAATAACATCCTTAAAAGATGAGGACCTACTAATGACTCTCACTCTGACTCCTGAAACTAGAATGCTACTAATACCTTGGAGCGCGTGCTTCTAAACCTATGGTATAAAACACCATAGCACAAATACGTGAGTACGATTGAATGTACTGGTATACAAGTGAGGTAGGATGAATGCAATGATTCATATGCATAAATAATACTAACTGACTGAATAGCATGAATATGAGAATACATACATGAATGCGTAACTATAACTGAGATCGTGATAATACTGACTCATGAATTTTGATAACGTGTATTTACTAATATCTGAGTACTAATACTGGGATACCGAATGACTAATTCTATTGAGTAATGAGGAACTGATGTCATATTACTGATAAAGAAATAATTATTTTTGATAGTTCTGATTATGAAGAACTGGTCTGATTGACTGTATTGGACAGTCTTAAAATCTAAATCCTTCTAACATAAATTTCATATAATTAATATACTATTAACTGGGTGACTATGTCTGATATTCCTAATTCTGATGGAACTAGCTTAGTTTCGTACTGAGCTGAGCGGCTGTATCTAATAGTCCTGAAATTGTAGAACTGAACTGATTTCTATTACTGATACTGGATACAAAACTAAGACTATGGGAGGTAATCATCTAACCGACATGCCCCGAAATTGAACTGATGGGGTCCAACCTGTAACTTCAGCTGGAAAGGTGTCAGTATCGTGCCACGGGTAAAGACAAACTGTAATTAAACCCTCTCTGGTAGGGAGCTCCGTCAACCCCTCCAAGTAGGAAAACTCGGATGAGGTGTAAAATCCCTAAACTCGTAGGGTACATGTCAACCTAAGCTGGCTACGTAGTTTTGGAATGCAAGGATTGCTTCTAAAGATCACAACCTCTACTGGCTAATAGGTGAGTCCCCAACCTTGGGTTCACTCGGTGTAGAATCCTACTCCCAACTGCAGAGACACTGAACTGATTTAAACTGAACCAAACTGTTAATGATAGTATTGTTTAGCTGATTTGAACAAAGTTCACTAAATTTCGTTAACTGTTGGAATACTACTGAGATCTGATAACTGACTGAGATTACTGAGGTTGCTGAGTTTTCTTGAGGCATGTAACTGACTGAATGCTAATGATCATGGCTTGACTGAGAGTATCGTGAAAACTTACACTGGATCTAGGCACAAAGCTAAATTGTCGGGTATAAGTACCCCCAGGAATCGATAGTAAGAAACTGACAAGACTTGACACTTCTTGAACACGTGACCGATATCAACAATTCATAATCCAATAAGTTGGGGATTTCTTGAAGCACATGGTTATCATAATGTTGTACATGGATGAAATTGCATATAGACATGTCATACTTTCATCAACCTAATCTCATGAATATTCCATCAAATACTCGTAATGCACACAATATCATGGAAGTCATTTTTGGTCATAAGGGTAAAGCATGTATTTATTATTAGAGTCATAATTAAACTATAATACACAATTTCTATTCTTCTTAGGCATTTTTTCAAACACCTTACATGCACAACTTAGGGCATAGGTGCAATCATCAACTTACACATCATAAACAACTCAATTCATGGATTTCAACTTGCATGCTAACATAGTTTTATGAAAAACACATAAAGATTCCAACTTGGGAATCACACAACAAGATAAACATGGTTTCAAATAACCCACAACATAAATATCATGTTTTATAATTTGAAAGAGGGTTCTTGGACTTCATGGATGAAAGGAATCCATAAATCAACACTTGACATACCTTAGTTCTTGATTTTACCAAGATTGATGGAGAGATTCTTGAATTGAGTATTGAATTTGAATCCTTAATTGTAAACCCTAACTTGTTCTTGAGAGAAACTTGAGAGAAACACTATACTTTGGGTGAAATATGGCTGAATCACGTGTTATTGGGTTTATATAAGGAAGGAAAATTGACCCTTTTGCCCCTTAAAGATGCAGATATTTAATGACTAAAAATTGGGTGCCGACGCTACAAGTGATGCGGTGCATTGATGGTTGCGACGCGATACTTAACTCGTCGCGCCATGATCACGTCGAGCCTCAGAAGTTTTGGCTCTGGCATACTTCACAAATGTTGCCCAACGCGATTGGCGATGTGGCGCGCCATGATCGCATTGGTCCACTGTTTTGGGACTCCGAACATGATCTAAACGTGTTTTGCAAAATCTAAAATTTGTCTGGGAACACCTATTGACCTTTCTGATCATGAATTAATAAAAATACCAATCATTAAAGGACACTAAGGTGGCGAAGTGAGATTGTCAATTTTCGAAGGCCAAAAATAAACTAAGTAATTAAGTCTCTTGAACTCATCAACTAGAAAATATAAATGAAGGGAAAAATGAAAGAAATTTTCAATAGCTCTCTTGAGATTGAACGATTAAGTTGTTATAAATATTAAAAAATGACTCATAAATTAAGTTAATATGAATTAGAGTGAGTAAATATTTTCGTTTTTTCTTTTGGCCGCAAGATTAAGTATCAATTTATTGGAAATGCAAGCATGACTTACATTGATATGGTTCTTTTGGTTTGTAAGCAGCAAACAAACCAAAATATGTGATAACTAAATATATTTTTACCATATAGTTGATATCTCAAATAATTGAATAAAACAAATGCAAACCTATGATGTGCAGTTTTTGAGATGAGGATTTATTTGTTTATTTATTTTTTTTATTGATGCTGTGAGGATTTTGGTTCTTATGAAAGTCTTGTCCTTATTACATGGGTGGGAGATGTGGAATGATTCACGATTTAAAATCTCTGTCCTATAAGAGTACAAATTTCTTAGAGATTTCTTTAATATTTCAATCAAACTAATGGAATTAAAACAAGAGAAAGAATTTGAAAAGATTTTCTGTGTTTTCTTTCTGAATGAATGGATATTTTTGTGCTGTACAGTGTTTTACTACTATACTATTAAAATGAGTGTGCAAAAACAGACAGGTGTTCGTCAACATACCTCCTTCTTCACCTGTTTTAGTTGATCCGTGATTTTACTATATCATCCTTAATTAATTATTTTAAGTTGTTTATATATAAAAAAATTAATAATATTTAATTACAAAATAAAATAGATATTTATGACGTATCTGCTCCAGCTGCTTCAATTGTAGTTTTATTATATCACCTCTAATTAATTATTTTAAGTTATCCAGGTATTAAAAAAATAATACTATTTAATAAATAATTTATAGACATAAATGATAAATTAATTCTTGATATTTTAAATTAATAGGACATCTTATATGAGACTCATTTAAATTTTTCACAAGTATATCTTCTCCATGATTTCAATATATTACCCCTAATTAATTATTGTATGTCATTATATATAAGAAAATTAATAATATTTAATAAAAAAGGAAAAATAGATATTTATGACATGTTTGCTTCAACTGCTTCAATCGTAATTTTACTATATTATCCATAATTATTTATTATAAGTCATTTAGGTATTAAAAAATTAATAATATTTAATAAAAAATAAAATTTGACATAAAATGATAAATTAGTTCTTGATGTTTTAAATTAACATGAAATCTTATATGAAACTCATTTAAATTCTCTCCACAAATATTTTCTTATAATAATTTTTCTATATCACTTCTAATTAGGTATTATAAGTCATTTAGGACATATCCGCTTTGCTGCTTCAATCATAAAATTTGGGTTACTCTCGAAATTATTTCAGTATCACTTAAATTGGAATAGAATAAAAAGTATTATAAATTATAATAATTAAAACCTTAAATTATTTTAATACTATAATTGACGATCAATACCACAAAAATTTGATAAGGAGAGTAGCATATATTATTTGAAAATTACATAAAAAAATATTATAGATTACAATAGCTAACAATTTAAAATATCTAAAAACATATTAAAATATGATTGATATCTAAATTATATTTGTGTCACATAAATTCAGGAATAGTTTTGACATTTTATAGTTGGCATGTTTTAACGTTTTAATTTAGTCATTTGTTGATCCAAATGATATTTTCGAATTTAACATGTTTTGAAAATTTAATACTTTGTTTATTTTAATTTATTTATTTGATTTTGGTAAAATATTATAAATTTAAAAATTATGCAAAAAAAAATAATACTTAATAAGTCATAACTATAAACACCTAATAATATTTTAAAATCATATCGTAAAAAATATGATTGGCTTTTGAAATTCTAATAGCATCACATAATTTGCGATAAAGCAAATAACATAAATTATTTGAATTTACGTTAAAAGATACTATAAATCACAACGATTAACAACTTAAAATATTAAAAATATATTAGTAAAAATTTAATTGACTCTCTAAATTTTAAAATTTAGATAAAACGAGTAACATAAATTGTTTGATAATTATGAAAAGGTACTATAACTACAATGATTAACAACTTAAATTATTTGAAAAATTATATTAATAGAAATTTGATTGACACTCCAAATGCTATTTATTCTATATAAATTGAAATAACGCAAATAGCATATATTGGGCTCGTGCTGGCACGGGCCAAAGGATCTAGTAATATATAAAACAATAATCCTAATAACTTGGACACATGTCTACTAATTATTAATTTACTAATAACAAACTAATCATGCAATAGAAAAATAATATTCTCTATATAAAGCTAAAACTTACAGGAAAAGAAAATCTGGAACCTTCTTCATGACTTAGCAAAATGGTACGTGTATGTCTAGGATGAAGCCACCTGTTTGGTTGTGACTATATCAGAACATATCTTAGATATGGGTGTATCCATATTATGACTTTTCAATTTTAAAATGTCCGCTAGTTTCCTCTTAGTAATGAGCTCATCGGAGCTCCGATCAAATCCCTGGTCAACATCCCCCTTCAAGTTAGAGGGGGTGAAAAGCAAACCTAACTTGCCCAACAGCTGTTTGTGAGAAGGACCAGAAAGAGGCTTGGTGAACAGATCCGTGATTGGGAAGTATCCAGAGTAAAAGAAAGGAAAATTGGACCGGCCATGTTACTGGAAAAAATGACAATCGAGTTCCACGTGTTTAGTCCATTAATAAAAATGGGATTCTTGGCAATGTGGATGACGACTTTACTGTCAGAGTGAAGAGATACAGGTAAGAAAGGTGGAACATGAGATCTTCAATCAATCACACAAAGTTATCTCCGACACAACCCAATACATAGATCTATATTCTGCTTTTGCAAAAGACAGAAACAAATGGTTGTTTCTTGGATTTCCAAGAAGTGAAACTTCAGCCAGCAATTCTGGGGAAAAATTTCCTTTGAGTAAGAATGAGCCCATGGGGGTCACGCAAACCCTCAATTCCCCAAAAATAATGTTAGGCTCCCAAGTATTTAATTTTTAACTCGTTTTCTACAAATGCCTTAGTAGCATATATTTCATCAGTATTATTCCCTATCAAAATAATATCGTCAACGTAGATTGCCAAAATGGTGATACTAGATCCAATGCTTTTGTAGAATAAAGAATGATCATTTAGGTAATGCTTAACTCCTTAAAATTGAGAGCAAAAGTCAATTTTGAATACTATTTTCTTGAGGCTTGACGAAGCCTATACAGAGATTTCTTAAGCTAGCAAACAACATTTGAAGTAGGCCCTTCTAAGACTGGTGTGAATTTCATAAAGACTTCTTCGTCTAGTTCTCTATGTAGAAAAATGTTGTTTGCATCTAATTGGAAAATGCCCCATCCATTCTTCATTGCTATAGATAAAATACATCGGATTGTATTCATCTTAACAATAGGGCTAAAAGTCTCATCAAAATCTATTCATTCACATTGAATGTAGCCTCTTATAACCAATCGTGCCTTCAACTGTTCAAGAGTACCATCAAAATTTTAAAACTATTTTCAAGGTAGTACTTTCCTTTTAGGTAGTAACTCGACTACATCCCAAGTGTCATTGTTAACCTAAGCATCAATTTCCTTTGGCATAGCCTCTTTCCACCCGGGGTATAGAATAGTCTGGGAATAACTGGTTGGTTCATGGATATGAGAAAGACAATTAACAAAGTATTGATTAGATGAGGAAAGCCCTAAAAAGGATAAGAAAGGAGGAGATATAGGGGATAAAAAATAGTTTGAGGACATAAGTGCTAAATGAACTGTGTTACAGACATAGTCTTGCAAATATACAAGAGTCTTAATAGCTCTAGTAGATTTCCTCAGAATACTGTTGTCAGTAGAGAGTAGTTCAAGGGGAGGAGGACTTGGAGAAGAGAATGAGCACGCAGGAGTAATAGGAGGACCATGTGGAAAGGTTGAAGTAGTGTTCTCATTTGAATGAGTAGTAACACTTGTTATAGAAACACAAGAGGGTCTTTAATGTATAGGAAAAAAGTAAAAATAGATTCATGAAATAAAATGTTTCTCGAGACAAAATTTTTTTGAGAGACTAAACTAAAAAGTTTGTATCCCTTTTACCAAATGGATATCCCAAAAACAAACATACTTCAAGTACAGAGATAATTTAGACCTACTATGTGAGAGTGTTGAGGCAAAAACTAGGAAACCAAAACTTTAAGAATAGTAATCTGGGCTAGTTCTAAAAAGCCTTTCAAAAGGGTGAAAAAAACACGCCTGAAATACCAAAGAATTTGAAGAGAAATAGAAGTTTGCAGCTTGAATGATGAATTCTCCGTGAAACCCTTAAAGTTTCTTAGTTGGAGAGTTAGAGAATAAAATAATGGACTTTGACCTTTGAAAACTGAAGGAAAAGGGTCAATTTTATTTTTAAAAGTCGTGCAAGGGGTAAAAAGATCAAAATACCCTGACCCCAAGTGAAAAAAAACTGATTGATTTTTACATAGCGACATGGCACACTACTATCACAGAGCTTAGCCTCCATGCCACGCCTATATCGTGGAGACTTAATGCCTCGGAGTCCTAAAATAGTTCCAAATCTCATCCAAAAATTCTAAAACTTTTTCAAAACACCCTCTTAACATCCTTTAACCTAATCCAAGTCAAAAATTGATATTATGCACATGAGAGGGTCAAAATAAAAATCATCAAAATTTTGTGGGGTCTTACACTACCACCCCTTAGGATCATTCATCCCCGAATGAGGAGTTAGGATATTTTTTGCATGAAAATAGCAAAAATGTTGTATAATCCAAAGGCAAATTCAGAATACGACAAGAGGGAGAATGAAAAGTATACCTTAAGAATTTTCATTCGACGCAGAGAACAAGAATGGGTACTTGGCCTTCATATCTTTTTCATCTTCCAATGTAGCTTCTTTCACTTTTTGATTCTTCCGAAGGACTTTCACCTAAGCTACATCCTCTTTCCTCAATCTATGAATTTACCTATCCAAGATTTCAATCGGCACTTCCTCATAAGATAAGGAATTCATAGCACCAATATCCTAAACTAGCACTATTAAAGAAGGATCACCCCCACACTTTTTAAGTATAGACACATGGAAAACAGAAAGAATAGAGGCCAAAAATCCTGGTAAATCTAACTCATATGCAATACTCTCAATTTGTAACGACCTGGAAATTTGATGAAATATGTATAGTATGTGTTTTTGTGATATGACTATTTCACCCCTCCCCATAGTTGCATTATAATATTTCTATGGTGTAGGGGTAATTGGCATGTTTCCCGATTTATTATGGTGCATTTTGTGAGATATTTTTGTTTTTGACGGCTTTGAGAGTCTTATTATAGGCCTATGTGATTATCTTGTGATCCGTATGATGGATAGCTAAATGGACTATGCCAGCAGATCTGTAACATCGATTTTAGGGTGGTAACATCTTTGGTCAGATTTTATGGCTTTAAAAATCTCATTTTGACCCTTATTTTGGAAATTGAGATTTTAGATTTTGGGGGTCAACTTTGTGAAAACAAAGTATTTTCAAAAATCTGATATCGCCATTGAATTTGGAGCATCAAATTTAGCATGGTTACATAGTTTGTTTGTGTAAATTAGATTCCAAATAAATCCCGAGTCCTTGGCAAAAACTTAAAAAAAATCTAAGTTTCAGCTGATATCTGGTGCGGGAGGAGATCACACCTCTTATGCAGAGGGTAGTGCAATCACACAAAGGGAGTGAAGTGATCGCAACATCTCCTCCTACAGCCATGTTGCGACCGCAGACTTGGTTGTGTGATAGCAAGACATGATAACCTGGAAAGGGTATTAAAAGGCCCCTTAGGTTGCATTTTTGCTCATTTTTCACCTTACCTCTTGAGAGATAAACCCAAAATTAGCGTAAGATCTTAAAACTAAAGCTTATGGGTTCTTGAGAAGCTAGATTAACATCCACTTCTCAATTCTTTTATGGATTTAAGGTATGAATTCACCCTTTTCTTAGTCAAATTCTTGATTCATTATTCAAAATCCCAAAAACCTTATTACTTGATTTATCCCCAAATTTCAATCCTTTTTAGTTGTATAATATTTCTAATCCTACAATTACTAGTTTTTCCTCGATTTAACCTTCAAAATAACTTTTATTCTTGGATTTAAAGTGAATTTCAAAGGTTTTACCTAGTAAAGTATAAAAATAGTTTTTGTTTGATTTGAACCTCATTTTTAACTCAATTTAACTTGGGTTTTAAAATATAATTTCCTAAAAGCATGGAAAGCACGTTTTTGAAATAAAGTTTTGATTTTACTTTTTTTTTTTCTAAAATCCATTTCGAAGGTCTATTTTGATCTCAAACCAAAAATAGGCAATATGGGTATCATTGGCTTAGTTTTGACACGTATATTTTATATTTCTTAGTATTTATTGATTTTAGGATCATTAGTAAGTAGTAAGACTTCAAGATTGAAGTATTACAGACCAATTTTTCCATTGAGGTAGGTTATTGCTTAACTCTTCAAACTGGGCTAAGTAGCTAATTTATATACTAAAATGCATGTTAAGGGTGAGAACTAATCATGATTAATGTCTATATCTGTGTTGTGATCGTGTAGGGACCTATATATGATGTAATTATTGAATATGGAATGACATGTTATAAATGTGATCGTGTAGGGTCTTATGTGATATTGATATCCTTGAATACCTATGGATAATTGTATTGTGTTTCTAGAAATGCCTGTTGTGGTACCTTGATGTATTGTGACATATTCATACTTTGTTGGCATATGAATCATGTGAAAATTTATGGATGGTGGAAATAATGAGTGGTTATTTGCTCACGTGGTTCTAGAATATATCATTGTGGCTGGTTGTTGAAGTACATCTTGAGGTTGGTCATGGAAATATTCATTGTGATTGGTTGTGAGCATCTCATCCACATATCATACTTATTCATGAAACAATTGGTACCACCATGATAACATCTGGGAAATACTTGCAACAACTTTTTAGGATAAAAAATTAATATCTTATAAAAGCTCCTCAAGAGATATGCCAGGGAGAAGATAGGATATGGATATGGATTGTATATGGATTGACGAACCCCTTATGGGTCCCACATTGAGAGGTTTGCCGCCCTGGGTGTATATGGAGGTTATGCAATAACTTCGTGCATCATCATTATCATCATTCATCATCAACATTGGCATCTTATACATTATACTTTCCTTATTGCATTTATGTTATTATTGAATTACCATATTAACTTTTCATATACCTATTTTCTCTATCTTCCATTATTTAAACTTGGCATTCTAGTATATACATATTCTTCCTTGTTTCTACTTGTATGAATTATGATGTGAACTTATGTTCTAACTTGTCATGTTGTTTTATATACGTGATATATATATATATATATGTATGTATATATATATATATATATTAGAACTATTAGTGCAAACGGTGTGGGATATCGTTGTGGGACATTTTTTGATTGTAGGTGATGTGCCCTTTATGTGTATTTTGTACATTGTATTATCTACTTTTCTTGGCTGGACTATAATACCTACTAAGTATAAGTGGATCATACTCATGCCTACTGTACTCTTTAGGTGCAGGTCCTAGTTTGAGTGTGCCCCAACTTAGTTTATTCAGGAGATATTTGGTGCTTTTAAGGTAGTGGTTGACTTTCTGATATTTGGATGTATTCTACTACCTTTCTTATAGACTATGTCTTTATTTTCATTTCAGAGACAAAGTTTCTCATGTATTTGGGTATCTTATGTGTCTTCTTTAGATTCGCGTTGCACTAGATACGTTCTTATACTGTTGACATCGGGTTTTAGGATTTATGGCTGTGTTGTTGATTATATTCTTTCTGCATTTACTATACTTTTAAGATTCAGTTTTGTTCTAAAAGCCTTACTTTGGGGGTATTTCTGTCCTTTTTCCTTTAGAGTATCAGTTTAAGTGATAGCTTGCTCATCAACATTCGCCGCGATGAGTGCCATCATGACCCTTGGATACTGAGACTATAACCTGATGTCTTACCCTTTTAGTGCGATAGGCCTTGAATCTATCATCTTTCCCCCAATCAATAATATAATAGCTAAAAGTAAAATAGAACTTGCAACAAAATTTTCATATTGATGAAATACATAATAGTAAATCCAGAAGGCCTATATGCTACTCATAATAGTGAAAAATACTTCTCCTTTGACGAATAATAATATCCAAAATAAAAATATAATAAACTAAGAGGTCGTTTGGTTTGGAGGCAAATTATACTGAGATTAGTATGATGGGATAAGTTATGTTGAGATTATTTATTATTGAGTGTTTGGTTTGTCATATTCAAAATAGTATGCATGGTATAATTTTTAAAAATAAGTTGTTTGTTCACAAAAATATCCTTCACCTTATTTTTTAATATATTTTTCTTGCAAACTTTATTTTTTCAATCTTAAAAATAAAATTTTCATCTTATTTAGCTAAAATATTTTTTTGTGTGAATTCTCATAATTGAATCATACATGTTTAAAAATAAAACTTTCATCTTAAATTTATTTTAGTAAATGAGATTTTATTATTTTTGTCACTTTATTTAAGCACATATCACTCTTATATTGTAAAATATTAAAGTTATTTATTTTAATTGATATATAAAATTTTAACTTTTAAGTGACAAAAGATTATTTAATTAAAAATGTGTATTTAAGTAGAGGAGTCAATATTTTTATAACAGAAATTACATTATAAATTATAAATTATAAATAACAAAAGCATTAGGTGAACAAATTCAACCTATAATATATTCATAAATAAAAATTATATTTATAACGTAGTTTTTTAATAGAAAAATATATTGTCAAAAAAATAACGAGTAGTGAAGAAAATGGTATTAAAAATTATGGAAATATATATGGATGTGAAAAAGTGATGTATAAAGAGGGTTTAAGGAGGGTATTTTTGATAATTTACATATTTTATCCTGGTATTACTGTACCACCCCAAGGTAGGGATAACTTATTCCGATACTAACTATTAATCCCGAGATAAGTTATCCCACACTTTTGTAATCAAACAAGGGAAAAAGGGGTATTCAAAACTTATCGCGGGATTATCTTTCCTTATTTCTCATGCCAAATGACCCCTAACCGTCCTAAGTGTACCTCGTTCACTACTATTATGTATACTTACTTATCTTTGACACTTTTGAAATAATATTAATTGGAATTGATGATAGCAGAATTTCTTGCCTATAAAACAAACGTTAATTTGCTTTGTTTACCACCGTATAAACGAAAATATCAAAAGAAAAGTTATTATTGAACGGGTGAAATCATGAATAGAAAATCAAACTTAATAGTAGAGTTTTGTGTTGATAACGTGTTATGAAATATAACAAAAGAACAACAAGAAGAATGGCGAGAGAAGAGACTAATTTTTATTTTTCTTGAAAAATTTCTTGTAGAGAGATGGGAGGAGGGAGGAGAGTGAATAACAATGAAGTAAAATCTCTTTATTTATAGGTGAAGACTAATTTTTCTCCAAAATTTGAATTTTTAAATTTTTTAGAAATAAATATTTACTATATGTGGTAATACATTTTCAACAAGATAACAAGTTCTTTGCATGTTTTTTTCCTTATTCGTCCGCTTGATTTTCTCTCAAAAAAAATTTATTAGAATTTAAACATCATTAGTCAAAGTTAATAACCTGAAAAAAAAATATTTATACTAATAACAACAATTTTGGACCTTCCATTTTTTAGTAAGAATGATGATCAGGACAGAATACTTACATAGAGTTATGGGTTTTGTCTAGTTAATACTTTCTCTGTTTATTTTTATTTATTCACTATTATTTATCCATTTCAACGTGCTAAGGAAAAAAATATTTTGTTTTATTCTTAGCATTACTTAATAATTTTAAATCAATTCTCAACTATACGGTTTTGCACCACCAAATACAGAAAATAGTTTTTTTTTCCCTTTTGACAATTAAAATTTTTGGGAAGTGACAAAGAATTTTATAAATTAACTGGGGGATCACTTCATTGAAAGACATTTAAAGCCCATTTTCAAATCTTGTGCACTTATGGCAGGAAGGTGGAATCTTGAAGGTCGCACTGCCTTGTTACTGGTGGTTCTCGAGGCATTGGGTGAGTTTTTCAAATATTTATTAGTGCTTTTGAATTCTTGACTTATATTAAGTTTATAGATGATCTATGTTATTTAGAATCTTCAAAAATATTAATGTATTTATATCAAAATATTTAAAAGTAATATATTTTTAAAAATTCAGCATGAGTGTGATAATATTGTTAAAGAGTAACTCATCAAGAGCAAAGTAATCTTTTACTTTGATTAAGGATCCTGTTCTTTTTTTAAGAAATGAGAATAGATGAATATAATTATAAAAGCAAAAAAGGAGGAATACAAAATTTTATGCTACTTTCTTTGTGTATCTTTATTTATTTATATATTTGATTTGGCACACTTTATAAGAAATAATAAATAAATAATAATTTTATGATATTATTCCTATTAATTATATGTCATTTAAATCTTAAAAAATTAAATAGTAATTCCTCCGTTTCATAATAAATGAATTGTTAGATTTTGACACATATTAAGAAAAAAACATTAAAGACATAAATTTAATATAATTTTTCATTGTTACCCCAGAAAAAGAAAAAAGTTGACATTGTAATACCTTTTCAAAAGTTAATTGGTTGTCAAATCATAAGAGCAAATTTGAAAAAAAATTTAATAATTCACTTATTTGATATTGCATATTAATTAAAAAATTAATTAATAACATGACTATTTTATCATAGTATTTCTATTTAATGTTTTTTATGTTTAAATTTGGAAAAAAAATATTAAGGATAAAAAAAAATTATTTTTATCTTGATTAATAAAAAATGATAAGTAAAATGAGAAATTAACATAGCATGGGACGGAGGGAGCAGTATATTGGACAAGTAAGATCGGCTGAGGGAGTGATGCCTAATTTTCCGATTCGGCAGTTAGATGTATGTTATGATAATTTGTTGATGAAATTCATCATTTAGGTTTGGGATCGTAGAGGAATTAGCAAGTCTTGGAGCATCAGTTTACACATGTTCACGTAATCAAAAAGAACTTAATGAGTGCTTAACTCAATGGAGAAGTAAAGGTTTTAAAGTTGAAGCTTCTGCTTGTGATTTATCATCAAGATCTGAAAGAGAAGAGTTTATGAAGACTGTAGCTAATCATTTCAATGGAAAACTCAATATTTTGGTAAGTCATGCATTTCTAATAAGGGTATATTTTAATTTAGAGTTTTAAGTTATATATTTTTACGCCGTCAGGTCGCCTCTGCTTGTTGTAGTAGCTACTATATATCTCCTGTTTTAAGAAGGCTTGCTTATATTTTCCATCCCCAAAACGCATATTGTGATCTTTCTAGAATTAGAAATAAGTTATATACATTTTTACGCCATTGGGTCACCTCTACATGTTGTAGTAGCAGTAATATTTCTTATTTTCAAGATTACAAATATCATGTTTTAAGAAGGCTTATCTATATTTTCCCATCCCAAAAAGAATATCGTGATCTTTTTATAATTAGAAATAAGTTATATTTGAACTTCTTATTTTACCCCTAATAAGATGATCTATAGCCACAAAAATGTATATGGCATCTTTTAGACACAAATTGCTAGTCTCTTTCTCTTAAATTATGTGGTTCAATCAAACACCTTCTTCACACAAATTGACACGGGGAAAGTTTTATACACAAATCCTAATGCTGCTCAAGCCAACTGCCATCTTAAGTTGAACGAATGGTCAACTAGAATCATAATGTCACCAATTCTTCATCCACCGATAATAAACATTTTAATTTTCGAGTTTTATTGATAGTATATCATCACAAAATGTTTCATCATGTTCAAACATGAGATAATCACTAGTTATCAAAACATGTACCCTGCTTTTAGAGAAAGATTTGGCATTTAGACCATTTATTTTTCTTTATTTATTTTTCTCCCTAGGTAAATAATGCTGGTATTGTCATATACAAGGAAGCTAAAGATTATACTATGGAAGATTACTCTATCATTATGAGCATCAACTTTGAAGCAGCTTATCACTTGTTTGTACTTGCACATCCCTTTTTGAAGGCATCAAAAAGGGGAAATATTGTCTATATTTCCTCTATTTCTGGGGCTTCTGCACTACCATATGGGGCTGTTTATGGTGCATCCAAAGGTAATTGATGCATTATATACAATAATGAAGTCAGAAATTTCGTTAAGGGTATTTAGATTTAATTTAGATATGTATGAAAAGTAATTCACATTAGTTGGTTATGGATGTTGCTCCTCTTCAGTATGCTATACTATGTTTTCCTTGTTATTTGCTATGTATGTATTCTTTACTTTTGTATTGTTCTGTTAGTTGCTTTGATGTTTGCTACTTGAGCTGAGGGTCTTTTGGAAACAACCTCTCTACCTCGTCGAGATAGAGGTAAGGTATGCATACACTCTACCCTCCTAAACCCGCTTTTGGTACTATAATGGATTTGTTTTTGTTGTTGAAAAGTAATATTTAGCCTATATAAATCGTATAACTCCTCATATATATAGTATAATTATTTGACGAAAGTTGTCCAACTAATCACCCTTAACCCTATGTGGCTTCGCTGTTGATTATATGTTGATGAAATTTTCAAATGAGAAAAAAGAATCAAGAATTTTTCATATTGCTAAACATTTTGTGCTAATTATCTTGTTTGTTGGCTATAGGAGCGATGGATCAACTCACAAGATGCTTGGCGTTTGAATGGGCGAAGGACAATATTCGTATCAATGGCGTTGCACCGGGGGTTATTGCATCTTCTATGGTCGAAATGACTATTGTAAATATCACCATCCTCTTATTTATAGTGTGTGGAGTTTGTTAGATTTCATAACCTGAGAAATAAAGTAATAGAACGTGGTATAACTAATCAAATTCCTTTGATAACAGAGTAATTTAGGCATAATACATTAAGCGACAATCAAACATGGACTCAACTGGCAAGTAAGCGCTCCAATTTTGAGAATGTACATCTACACACCTCAACTCGTCTTCACTATATCAATACTTTAACTTTATAAAGTGATCATCAAGATACCTCCCAAAAAGTATGTGCATATCAGTGTGGTGTGTCCATGAGACACAATGGAGATGAGCTAACGTGTTTAGTTGTCCGTTGAGATCAAGTTGTGGTGTCTAAGTGTGCATTATCAAAGTTAGAATATTTCCTTATGATTATTTATGTAGTATGCCTAAAGTTATTTATACATCAGTGTATGTAAGTTAAAACGTTCTAGTTTTTAATTGGATTTTGTTGTTGCAGCAAGATCCAGAGCAAAAGGAGAACTTGGATAAGCTGATTGATAGATGTGCTCTACGTCGAATGGGTGAGCCTAAAGAACTTGCAGTGGTGGTTGCATCCTCTGTTTCCCCGCTGCTTCATATGTCACTGGCCAAATTATATATGTTGATGGTGGATTTATGGCTAATGGTAGCTTTTAATCATCCATTTATTTTTCTTTGCTTTTGCAAGTCAATCACATAATTATAGAAGTTAGTGGTGGAAATAAAGGAAGTTTCGGTGTAACTAGTAAAGCTGTTGTCGTGTAGTATTTAGAATATTATGAGTTCGAGTTATGAAAATAATCTATTATGACTCAGCTTTTTCCTCAACCCTGCTTAAAGCCGAAGTTTAAGTGCAATGAATTGTCATCTGGTGGTGAAAATAAAGGATGAATTACTTAAGTTTATTTAACTCAGATAAAATTGAAGTTGACTTTATGCGAAAGGAAAGGTAGCTTTTTATTATAAGAGTTAAGAGAGCTATTACTGTGTATTTTAGCTGTGAATTCTGATCATTATTGTGTGAGCCCTTTTAATTTGGGTGATATTCTTTCCAATGATTTTAAGGAGAAAGCTCCTCAAGAAAAGGTTCATTAATGCTATCATCCATTAAAAATTGAGCTTATCTAAAACATAATTGTTTTTCAATATTTTTTTACACGTGGTCATAAGTAAAACAGGCCACAACACTAATTTAAATTCACCATATTAAAAAATTCAACCAACTAAAACAACCACCTAAATTACAAAGCAATTTATAGTGTCGAGCTGTATATTTTCTAAAAACTTCCTAAAAAATGTATCGAAAAGAAAGGAAAAGATATAATATCCCTTAACTTATTTTTTTTTACTATTTAAAAACTCTATCCAGAGCAAAATATAAATATTTATTTAGAGCCCGTTTGGATAGGCTGAAAAAAAAGTAGCTGGAAAAAAGTTCTTTAAAAGTTCTTTTGAAAGTGCTGAATTTATTTTAAAAATAAACAGTTAAGTGTTTGGATAAAAGTGCTGAAACTGAAAAAAAATTATTGATGTGTTTGGTAAATAATGCTTTTAAGCATTTTTTTTGTCAAAATAATTGAAATACCCTTATAGTTGTTAATAATATATAGAGTTGATTATTATTGCTAAAATGATTCAAATTAAAATTAAAATATATATATATATATATATATATATATATATATATAAATATATATATATATATATATATTTATATTAAAAATAATATTTTCATGAATGACTATTTATTTGCGGGCTAAAAAAATATTTTTTTAAGAGTTTTAAGTGTTGAATGTTTGTGCTTGAAAAAGATAGTTATATATTAAAAGATTATTTGTTTCTTCATGGTTACGTTAAGATTTCGTATCATTAAGGTGCAATTTGTGACGACACTTCTATTTTCTTATTAAATTGGACTTGTTTCTTTTAACCTTCGACCATAATATTAATATATATGTTGCGCTTATCATTAAGCAAAATATATATGCAATATAGTTACATTAATAGATAAATAGTTTCATACAAAAGAGATATTAATATGGCTAGAGTTAAGTTCGCCATAAATACAAAAAGTGAAAATATTCAATTATTACAAGCATTAAGCATTACAAATATCATTAGCAATCATATCACAAAGCCACACTCAATGCATATTACTTTCCTCACTCACATTTTCGCCATCTATATTGTTAGCCGTTGAAATTGTGCCTACATCAAAATCAACCGATGAAATATATCTTTAATTCTCAACCGTTTGAAGTGCATTATCCATATTGCACTTCTTTCTAATGTAATTATGATGACCATAGTAGCAATTACGATATCCCTTTGAGTGTCAATGTTATAGTAAGGCATGTCGCATAAAATAGACCACCTCGCTTTCCATACACCAAATGTGCGTTCAAATATGTTTCTACAAGAAGAATGCAAATAATTAAATTTTTCAATGTGTCTCCTTGGCTACTGCAATTGTCATGTTGCACCACGTCGAAAGTCAGAAAGGTGATACCTTACATTATCTCCTTTGTAAGGAGCCATGTATCCCTTCGTGTGCGAATATCCAGAATCAACTAGATAATATTTATTTTCCAATCGATGTGGAAAGTTGAGTTCTTGTCTATGAAGAGCCTCACGAAATATATGATTGTTACGAGTCGATCCTTCCTACCCAGCCAATGCAAATGTAAAATACATGTTAAAATCTACAACGAAAAGAATATTTTGAGTCGGATAACCTTTACGGCCGATATACAAAATTTTTTGACCTTGCGGCAATCTAGCTTTAACATCTGTGCCATCAAGTGCCCTAATGCAATCCTACAAGTATATACATATATAAATTTAACATAAGAAAATAATCAAGAGAGAAATTAAATATTAAGTATAATAAAGTATATATTTGAAGAAAGTGCAACTTACTTTAAAGAAGAGCAAATATTGCTCGTTACATGGCTTGTGAGCTCTTACACCATCACTATAATTTAAATGTGGTCTAATGATATCTCTTGCAAGCTTAGAAACAACATTTAAAACACTATGAAAGTGTCGATTAACCGTCTCTCCAGAATGTTGAAAGATTTCTTGTATCATTTGATTTCCCGCTCCATGTGCATAAATCATCAAAAACATACCTAACATTTCATGTGTAGAAATTCCACGGGTGGGTTTATGCCCATATTTTTCGGTTAAGTCATTGGATAAATCAGTAAACACCGCTTTCTTCAATCAAAAATTTTCATAAAAATGGGTTTCATTTCCTCATAATATCTCTTGAATAAATGTATGTCCGGAGCGCTTTAATGTACGACAAGGTTCCTTACATAAGTACTTTCGCAATACTTAAAAACATAATTACCTGCTAGTTGACACAAACTCATCAACTCATTGTCTTGCTCTCAGTGAACTTTTTCCAATTCTTCATCTTCTTCATCTAATAAGTCACTTAAATAAGGAGATATGGTAATATCCAAACTCTCCATTTAACTAAAAAAAATGCTATACATCAGTAGAGTATGGGAATGTAAAAATCCATTAATCTTCATATTAGTAGAGTATGGTACATCAACATATTTTAATTTATAAGATGCACTATGAATCTATATAATCCATATCTCACTGCATACTCTTCATCTAGTAAGTGAAAATCAATAAAACATACATATGGTTAAAATACACACACATACAACAATATAAATAAAGTCAACTCAATTTTAAAAGGGTTTTAATCATACAACCATAGCGTATAAAGTTCACGCGTACAACTATATAACAAACATCAAACAACAAAAGTACTAAAATCAATCGAATACATCCTTCATATTTTCTTAAGGAGGTATAAATCATAGTTATATGTCAACCAAGACTTCCGAGCTTCATCACTAGTCATCTTAAGAAATATTTGATGGACGTCTTTCTTTAGAAACAAGTTCATTGCATAATTGTAGATTTCAGACGGGATAATAATTTCAAAAATATTTGCCAAAAAGTCCATACACTTATCAATGGTGGAATCCTCTACTACCTGAGATGTGGCAGTACTTTTACTTGACATTAACTCCACTATAAAGTGTAGTTCCTCTCTAGCATATTTCGTCTTACTCTTTTTTACTCGATTGCTAGTTCCTATATCATCAGTTGAAAGTTCTCTTTTTAATGATGGTTTGAGAAACATTGGAGAATTCATATCATGTGGGTCATCACTTTCATCACTTCCTTCATCATTGAGATTTATGAAGTGTTCTTTGTCAAAATCATTTGTTTTTTCTTTGTTCAACTCTACTTCAATTTCTGAAATTTATTCTTCATTGGTGGCGTGTGCTCTTTCCACCGTAGCATTAATATTCAAAAATAATGCATCATAGTGATAACGTATGAGAGAAAGATCCATATTCTTAAACCTCCTATATCGATGATCCATCTGAATGAAAAAAAATAAAAAATAGAACTACTTAAGTAAATTAAACAATGAGAGAACTAACAAAGAAATATAGAATAATACGAGAGACGTACCTTAATCTTTTGCTTCCACCAATCGTCATCTTCAATGATTGTATTTTTTGTGGTATCCTAACTTAAACCTGTATTCTCTCTCATCATCTGCTTAAAAAAAGTCCAGTCCTGTTTCATGTTATCCCATTTATTTTTAAACTGTGTTCTAGTATATTTTCTTCATATGCTACTATAGAACGCATCAACCAAATTTTTTCATCCATCTTTATTCAAATGAGAGTTTAGTCTATTTCCTTTTCTAATTTCTCTTTCACACACCTCAATAAAAGAAATATGAGCATCATAGTCCTACTTAGCGTTACTTCATACCAAACTAGTATTCGACATGATGGAATATAAATGATCTGAAGATGAAATATAAATTTCTATTGCCACACTTAGCTAATTTAGGGACAAAAGTGGAAAGGTAAAAGACAAGAGACTAGTAAAGTAAAATCTACCAGTAACAACTAAAATTTTTAATTGAACAAGAAAGTAGGGAAACATTGATATGGGAGCAAAACAAATTTCTTGCAGATTTGATATGGCAGCATTGTATAATACACACTTTATCCCACCTATGCATCAAAACAAATTTCTTAACTTGAATCTTCTTTACCTTTAGGAGCAAAACGGGAACAACAACAGCAATACAATAAAATTTGTACGAAAAATATACGCACATCCTTTAGACTTTTGTTCTCGTGTTAGATCTTTTCATTAGTTTTATCTGTGATGCTAAAACTAAAACAGAATTGATTGAATCGAAAAGATTTCCTCTAATACCTTTAAGTTAATCTCAAACCATTAGGTTACAACTAACTTGAAATTATTACATACAATAATAGTATGTTTAACACTGATGAAGCCTCAAATTTAATTTGTTTAACACTGATACAAAAAGTGGTCAAGGGAAACAAGGCTTATTTATTTTTTTATTTCTCATCCGAAGTCCATTCATACATTGGAGCTTGACTAAATTTTGATTCGTGCTGAAAAATTCTATATTGAGGATAAAATAATTTCTAACAAATGTGACTCTCTATACCAAGAAACTCAAACTCAAAACTTCTAGTTAGAAATAAAGGAGTATTTACCACTCTATCTAAATCCTTTTCGGAGAGCTATTGGTCTATGAAAAGAAGAATTAATTAAAAACGAGAAGAATGGAGTCCACAAATCCTTCTTAATTCAAACTGAAAAGAGTAATATAATCTTTTTCCATTTCCCTAAAAGTTCGACAATTTTCGACACCCATCAGTACTGCTTTCACCCTCCTGCCCCTGCTGCTGCCCTTTTTAGAACAGGACTACTATCATTTCCACTTATACTACTACCTAGCTAGTTACTATCAAATTTAATTTGTTTTTAGCTTAGGATTCTGAATACATTGCGTTCAACTTTCCTTTTTGCTTCATTTTTTGTTATTTGTCCACTAATATGGTAGATTTTATATGTTGAAGATAGAGTATCCTGCGTTAGTACATAGATCCAGTAAGATTTTTCACCTTCTATGGATCCTAGACTGAGGCATCAGTGCAATATAATTTGAGGCCCTCATTGACCATTTTCTTTCATAACTTTTGAGATCTTTTTTCATATAGTTGTGTGCAGTGGATGATAGGTTAAGGCATCAAGCTACACTAGAAAGAAATAAGATGACTACTAACGTAGAAATTTAAATCCAGCATAATAGTAGTATTGGACAGATGCCCAGAAAAAGATTTATACATTAGCCAAATAAACTTAAAATGGCGAGCAACTACAACTTTATCTATGAAAAAAAAGAGATGAAAAATCAAAAATAAAGAAAAAGAAGTAAAGATTGAGAGAACTTACCGCAGAATCTTCAAGGAAGGAGAGTAATTTGAGAGAAAATCTTGAAGAAAATTCATTTGTTGAGAGGCAGATTTGAGAGAAATGAATTTTGTTTGCTGTGTAGTGGGAATTAAGGTAACAAGGGTAGAATTGGAATAAGAAAAAATTATTAGGAAACAAATATAATTTCATTGGTCAAACTTCAAAAAATTATAAGTTGCCAAAAAAAAAAGCTCCTATTTGCAGCTTATTGTTTTTAACTTAAAAAAAGCCAAAAATAACTTTTTTAAGCCATTTTAAAATTTGCCAAACACATTTTTAAGCTAAAAAGAGATTATAATCTCTTTTGACCAGATTATAATCTCTTCCAAACACCCACTTAGAACCAGAAATCATGCGGTAGTATTCACGTGGTATCTTTATCATCCAAAAGGAAAGGACATGATAAAGATTAGATGATTGAGACTTTATTGTGTATGGACGAAAATAAAAGTTGGAAATCTAAAGGATACGATGTTATCAGACACCACAATATTATATATAATCAATATGGGTTTTTAATGATTGAGGTCTTTCTCTATTTAAGTAATATCTTGAATTTGAGTCTTAAAAAATTAAAAAAATTAAGTACGTCGGAGATGCTGCCTCTCGAATTATATATGTATATATAAAATGTAGATGTCATGTGACATCTATATATGTGAAATATTAGAGGTAATAGTTAGTTGTCAAGTTGGATTTGAAGATCAAAACATTCCTCGTTCATCTTGGATTTGAATATATACATAGTTGGCCAACTTGCCAACTTGTCATTTTTCCAACTTGAAGTCAAGTTTGGCAAGCTTAGAAATAAAGTTTGGTGTCTATAAATAGCCATCATTTGTACATTTTATGTAGACATCAAAGTAGTAACAAATGTACTACTAAAATTCTCTAAATTTCTCTCATTTCTTTAAGTTTGATATTGATATTTTGTCTTTTTTTTTATAACACGTTATCAGCACGAGGCTCTACCATCTCAAAATTTGAAGGCTAAGAAAAGAAAAATTGAATCAAAAGGTGGAGAAGGCAAGACCACACGAACTATGCGATCATCATGACTTAGATTTGACTTTTCTACTATTTATAATAAGATAAGTATATTATTAACTCATATTTTTTTAAATGAAGTTTGAAAAAAGTATTAATAATCACATAGTGGCGATATTGTTATAGACTCAAGTTTAAGTTTATTATACTTTGGCCTAATATGTTATTGGTCGAGGGTCTGATGATGGATTTAAATCTCATGCCTTTAAGAAGGTAGGACATTTAAGAGTCCCGATGCACCATGATGATAAGATGTTCGGTTCAAGTCCCATTGATTTTTAGCCTAAGAAGTCTTTATATGGAAAATATGTTGAGTTTTAATCTCAATACAACAAATTGATGATATAATACCGACTAAGGTAAAATTTTGTTGAAAAGTCATGAAATATGTCCCATTTAATATGATCTATTCCTTGAAGTGAATGTGGTAGCATGCAGTACATAATATATCTAAAAAAAAGTCATGTGATTGAATTTATGAATATGAATATAGGTGTAACAACGACAAAAGTTTTCGTTACATTATATGCACGCCTAGATTTGCTCATGAAGGAGCAATATTTTGAAAGAAATTCTAAGCTATCATAATTTGAAAGGCTTAAGACATCATTATATTTCATTCTTGGGGAATGAGAATTTTGATTATTAAAACTACAGATCCATTCTCTGAGGTGAATGTAATAGGAGTAACACCCCCATAAGAGGTAGAATAATTGAGAAAAAATATTATGAAATATACTCCAAAATAGCAAACTTGAAAAATTATTTATGTTCTAGTAAATCTTAAATTTACTAAGTAGAACTCATATGACATGGTAAACTTGGAGTTTACTAGTACAAATAAGTTCATAAGTTGAAATGAAAAATTTTGTCATCTCGAAGATGTGCACATTGATTATTACACAACATATATATATATTAAATAATTAGAAGGTTCTATTCTTCGAGGAACATTATGATTTCTCAAATGATCCTTCAAAAGGTGAAGGTAATTTTTTCTACTAATGGACATGGTATGAAAGGTCATTGTACAAGTGATTGTCGTGCGATCTAATTTGATAGAAGTTTTATAAATCCTCCATCAAAACACAGGAATATAAAGTGATGGCGCACTTGAACTTTCAAAGTGATATTGAGGTCTGTCATGTAAATATAATATATTTCATGGTGTAAGAATGAACTTTTAATGAAAATTTATGAAGCATGTACATATGATTAGAATTCATTCCTTGAAGAGAATGATATTTTTGATAAGGGTCGTTGATGCTCGATCATTCTTGAAATGAATATGTCAAGATGAGATAAAAATTATGAAAAAGGACATGCTCATGCATGGTTTGATAAATGTCACATCTCACCTCTACAGAAGGTTTGAGAAAAATAAAAAAAATTATTTTAACATAAACGGTCATTAATCGTGTACTTGTAGTATGACATAAATATTTTTGATATGTATGACTATACTTATATGATTTTCTCCTTGAAGGAGATGTTCACCATATGAATGGAGTGTGAAATATGTGTAGTACACGAAATTAATTGAGAGCTTCAAAAGAGCTTAAGTGTTACTATCTGGAGGAATGAAATTATTCATAATATTGAGATTGTAGTAAGTCTCAAAAGAATCTTATTAAGTTTCAAAGACATTACCAAACATAAATTATATTGAGACTATAAATAATTAAAAGATGTTATATCTTCATATTACTATAATAGACACGGGTTATAAATATTTATGTAAAGGTTATCCACATTTTTTCTCTTATTTATGAGCATGATGACAGAATCACATGCAATAGTAAATTAAAAATTTACTGAAATACATATCAGTTGGCATGACAGTTGACCATCCAGTTCAAATGTGCATGTGGTTATATATTGATGAAAAAAAAGATTCTTCACGAATTCTCTTGTGCTGCTTGTTCTCACAATGAATTGATCATTGTACAAGCTAAGATTGAGATGTATTCCTTAAAATTTTTAGAACATATAAAAAGGTTAATATGGACCCGTTCGCCCTGCATGTGGATCGATTAATATTATATAGTTTAATAGATGCGTCTATGATATGGTCACATATGTTTTTCTATTAAGTTACAATTTAATTTTTGCACAGTTGTTTGCTCAAATTATTAAATTAAGAGCACAGTTTCAAACTATAAATTATGTTGATAATGCTAGTTGGTTTAGTATAAATTGTATGCCTCCAATACTAGCTAAATCATTGATTATTAGAACTAATCTCCCAAAACAAATTTGGTATGAGATGTAACATTTAAAATATAACACCATTTATATGCACAAGCTAACAAGGCCCCTCTATCACTATTGGTTCAAAGTCAAGAACCAAATATTTTTCATGTAAAAATAAATAAATTTTTGGTGTGCAGCATATGATGCAATTGCTTCATCACAATGCACAAACATGAATCCCAAGATAAAGTTGAAGATAAATATTAGATTTTCTAACATTAGGGGAAGAGTTGAATAACAGTTGAAAATTATGCATGAAATAAATTATCTAGATCCTCGTAATATATATATATGTGAAATTGAAGTTCAAGATGTAATTCATTTGCAAAATGTTGCAAACTAATTGTCAGATATGTTTGCTAACTCTATATGATAATTCAACTGTAAAATGCTCCAATGAAAAGTTCATAAAAAGATAGAGTCTATGACACGCCTGAAGCGTGTAGACCAATTAATTCCAAAGGTAAAATTCCTTGATGAAGGACAAGAGCAAATGATCAAGATGGTCATGATAATGAGGCAAATACTTTGAAAGAGCACCGACATAATACTTCATAAGACCTTGACAAAGGTTCAGGTACCTGAATAAGTAATGAATATGAAGAGATCTTCATTAAGTTATCTCTTATTGGAACTGTTATCAAACAATCATTGATAATATCTTTGATGTAACATAGTGATCAATATTATAAATAGTATTGAGGATCTTGAATACAAATCTATCAAAGAGTATGGACAGATAAATTATTGGCCAAATAAAAGTATGTAATTCAAGTAATTTATTTTACTTGAAAAGTGTATATTTGGACTCATAATCCAAATACTAGAGGTATAATACAGTGGGATACAAATGATTTACTATGCAAAAGTAAGATTCGTAAGATATAAAGTATGGATTGTTCCTTGGGGAATAAAGATTTCACAAAGTTCCTGGCATTATTGTAGGAGAATTGTTCTCTTGTGGTGGATGAAATGAGATTTGTTTCAGCCGGACAATATAGAGAAGTTTGAATATGCATAGTAAATTATTTTCATGTCTAGCTAGATGAAAAATTTCTATGAAAATTCTTGAAGGATTTAAAATGTTACAAAGCGATTCTATTAAATACCCTATGATTATATATATCGCAGAACTTGAAAATAGATCAATTTTGATCTCATGAAATTGATTAGTAAGTACTATATTTTAGTGCAGTTGGTGTACTTATGGATTGTGGTGCATCATTTATATGAATAAAGTGGTATTTTAAATGATGTGAGTATAATACACGCGCTGCACTCTTTTTTCCTTAGCCAAGGTCTTATCCCTCAGGGCTTTCCTAGCAAGGTTTTTAATAAGGTAGCTAACAATGCGTACTACTGGATGTATACTTAGAGTGTTTGACAAATGAAATATTTGTCCATTGATGAACATACGTTGAAAAGATATTTATCTGATCCACATGAAATTCAATCTCAGATGGGCTATTAATTTATATATGGAGATACAACTACATCATGACGTGCGGTAAAGTATACAACAATTGTCACTTTTTTAAATCATGTTGAGATAATTGTTATTCATAAAACAAGCTGAGAATATGTGTGGTTGAGATTCATGATACATCTCATCCAACAAAAATGTGGTCTGGAATGTGATAAAGTGCCTACAATTTTATATATGAAGATAATGCATCATGCATAGTGCAATTAAAGGGAGAAGTCATAAAGAGATATAATGAAGAATATTTAGCCAAAAATTTTCTACATTCATGAGCTCTGAAAAAATGGTGATATCAACGTGCGACAGATTTGTTCAAGTAAAAATATTGATGATTTATTCACCAAGCCTCTACCAACTACAACTTTTAAGAAGATGGTGCACAAGATTGGGATGGAAAGATTTAAGTCATTAAATTGAAGTTTCCATTAGGGGAAGTAAAATACGCGTTGTACTCTTTTTTTCTTAATCAAGGTTTTATCCCAATCAAGTTTTCCTGGTAAGGTATTTAATGGGATAACGGTAAAGGTGTATTACAAGATGTGTGTATTCTTTTTTCTTTATTGGGTTTTTTTCCATTGGTTTTGTTCTAGTAGGATTTTAACGAGATACATATCTATTAATGGAAAACCAAGGGGGAGTGTTATATAATATAGATGTCATGTGATATGTATATGTGTGAAATATTAGAGATAATAATTAGTTGTAAAGTTGGATTTGGAGACCAAAACATTCTGTAATACCCCAAAAAATCCAAACAACTATTAGAGCCATGTACCAAGCTCATGCATAGTACATCATGGTTCTTTTATAGTTTTATGAGTAGGTTAGATGTATATTAAGGCTTCAAATAACTCCCAGCTATCAGATGAATCAAAACATTCCTCACTGATCGAATTCTTGAGAAAAGATATTGCCATAGTCAGATTCAAATGAGCATATATCTCACTATACTTGAAATTTTTGATCTTATGACCTATCAATAGATAGATAATTTAATTAGATTTCCGACGATACCAATTTTGGCTAAATTTGATATTGGAGTAAAGAGTTATTCCTATTTTACTCCAGCATGTTAGGCTGTAAACAGTATGATGATATTCGTGGTAGCTTACCACATTTGTGATGCCCTACCACGAAGGTCATCAGCCTTAGGAAAAAACCAGATCCTAAGTGATGACATTTGTGGTAGCTTACCACACTTGTGATGCCCTACCACGAAGTCCATCAACCTTAGTAGAATCCAGCTCCTGTGTGACGACATTCGTGGTAGCTTACCACAGTTGAGATGCCCTACTATGAAAGTCGTCAGCCTTAGGCAGAAACCAAATCCTAAGCGACGACATTCATGGTATCTTACCACATTTTTGATGCCCTACCATGAAAGTCATCAGATTTAGGCAGAAATGACGGCTTACCACATTTGTGACGCCTTGTCACAAATGTCGTCAGACTTGATTTTCAACAACTGGGAATTTTTTCATAAGGGTATTTTGGTCTTTTCCCTTCACTTCCCACGACTTATAACCCTAAATAGGCATAATTATTCCTATTTTTCTTCAGTTAAGCATCTCAAAAACCCTCTCTTACGCTCTCAACCACAAGATTAGGGTTTCCATCAAACTCATCTCTCAAAAGCAAGATACAAGTCTTTTTTTTCCAAGATAATCAAGAATTAAGTTTCCCAATCCAAGAACTCTCCAGCAAATCATCAAGGTTTCCTTTCTAAGGTATGTGCAGTGTTCATCTATGGATCCAATCCGTTCATAGAGCTCAAAAACCATGCTTTAAATATTATTTTATAAATATTTTATGGTGATATGAGTATGTACATGTTGACGATTGTTGTTTAAGTTTCAATGTGATGTCTAAATGTGTTTTCATGGAATATAAATGTTTGTTAATTGAAAACCATAAAGTTTAGGTGGTTTAATATGGTGCAAGTATAAAACCCACCTATACCTTAAAGAATGCATGCAAGGTGTTTGATAAAATCCTTAGGATGCTAGAAATTCATGTTTGTATGGTTCTATGATGTCTAAATGACAAGTCCATGTTAGCTATACACTTCAACATGAATCCTATGCTTTTCATGTATTGCTATTATGGTGGTATGAAATATGTAAGATAATGGAGATATACAATATATACATGAAATATATCTATGCATTTCCCTACAAGGTTTAAGATGTTGAATAACTATATGAAATATGATATCCCCTACTTATGATATTATGAATTGTGGACTACAATCTTGTGATCAAGTCATGTCATATGTGTCAGTTTCATTCTATCGAGTCCTGGGGGTATTCGTACCCAAAAATCATAGCTGTGTGCCTAGAGCCATGTCATGTTGTCACGATAATCTCATTCAAGCTATAATCTATAGAACTCAGTCAGTCATGTGACTCAGGAAACCTCAGAAATCTTATGATCTCAGTTAAATCTCAGATAATAGTAATACTCCGTCAGTCAATGGAAGTCAGTTAATCTGTCCATGTACAGTCAGTTAAATCATGTTTAGTCCCTTCAGATGGGTGTAGGAGTTATCATCGAGTGAACCTAAGGATGGGAACTCACCTGTATATGAGGGTATGATTCTTAGCAGTCGTCCTTGTGTTCCAGAACTATGTAGCCAACATAGTTTGAGACATTAAAGCTAGTTATATGAGGGTAGATAAGGTGGCTTAACCTGTTATATGAGGGTTCCCACCATTATCACTAGAGTTAACTATTATATGAGGGTTGCTCACATGTTGTCCTTACCAGTGGAGCGGTATTGAGACCCTTCTAGTCAGGGCAGAGATTGGACCCTATCTTAGCCATAATGGCACATATTGGGAATATCGGTTAAGCAACCACCTCATATAGTTTCAGTATCAGTCTCAGTAAAAGAACTCAGACAGTTCTTCAGATATCAGTATACCAAGACTGTTAGGTACGATCAAATTCAATTATAGTACGGAACTCAGAGAGTTCAATCATATTTAGGGTTGTCAGATACAGTCATCCGTGTTATTAGAACTGCGGTTCCAACCATGTATTAGTGTACTGATCTTAGCCATCACGTACTCATGATCTTAGTTACTATGTATGTATGTTTGTACTCTTACGTTCATATCAGTCAGTCAGTAGTATTATTCGTGCACGTAAACCCTTGCATTATTCTACTTCACTCGTATACTCAGTACTCCAATTGTACTGACACATTTGGGCTATAGTGCTTTCTTTTCATGTTACACCATAGGTTCAGAGGCATGAGTCCTAGACCAGTAGTAGCAGTTGCATTCAGCATACAAAGTTGTAGTGAGTCCTCTTTATTCGAGGATGACATTATTTGATTTATTCATTTATTTCTTCAGTTCAATTTTATGGAGTTAGTTGGAGACATATTTCTTCAACTCCTTATTGCAGACAGTACTTAGAGGCTTTCAGATTTATGCTCAGATTTATCTTTCAGATTTAGTTTTTAATTATTTTGGGTATTTTTTGCATATATGGACGTTATATTATTTCAGTTGAACCTTATGTCATATTGTATATGTTTTCCGTATTATTATATCATAAATTACAATCTACAGGTATATATATCATTCATGGGTTAGCTTGTGGACCCTCGGGATCATAAGCACTATGTAACATTCTGATTTAGAAAATTGAGGCGTTACAAACTTGGTATTAGAGCCTAAGATTCAATAGAGTCCTAGGAAGTCTAAAAGCCACATCTAGTAGAGTCTTGTGCATGGGTATGTTGCGCACCATATTTATGTACAGGAGGCTATGAGATGTTTTAGGAACAATTTCTTTTCTTCAGTATTCATGTCGTGCTAGTAAGCATAATTTCAAGTCAGTCTCTTAGTCTAATCCGCTCTTCTCTTATTTCAGAAACATGCCTTCATAGAGAAGAAATCAGCCAGCTTCTTAGCCCGAAGATCCTTTAGGTGAACATGTTTCTCATGCGGAGTTCAGGATCGCATTTACCGCTCTTGCTCAGTCTGGTAGCTGCCCAAAATGAATGATTAGCCGTCATTCCGGCCAACCTAGTTACCAATTCAGCAGCAGCTAGGATTCAAGACTTCACCCAAATGAACCCTCCATCCTTCTTTGGGTCTAAGACAGACGAGGATCCTCAGGAATTTATTAACCAAGTACAGAAGGTCATTGATATCATGGGAGTCATTTCTTCTCAGAGTACCGAGTTTTCCACATACCAATTACAAGATGTCTCTCACACTTGGTACAAGCAGTGGTTAGCAGAAAGGTTTAGGGATGCAAGTCCTGTTGAGTGGGAAGAATTTGTCATTGCTTTCTTAGAAAGTTCTTTCCCCAAGATCTGAGAGAGGCCAAAGTTCTTGAGTTCATCAATCTAAGGCAGGGAAATATGATAGTTAGGGAGTATTCTCTTAGATTTACTCAGCTAGATAGATATGCCCCTCATGTGGTTGCAGACAACAGGGCTAAGATGAGCAAGTTCGTGTCAGGGATGAATGATAGCATGGTAAATAAATGTAGGTCTGCGATGCTTAACAATGATATGACTTTAGCCAGGATCATGACCCACACTCAATAGATAGAGAAGTAGAAGGTTAAGACTAGGGAGAGGCAGAACAAGAGAGCAAGAACAGGCAGTTTTAGTTTTGCTCAGCCCAAATCAGAGGGAGAAAATCGTTCGCATTTTCATCCTAAGTCAGTACTTCCAACCCCTTCCTCTACTAGTGCCCAATGCCGAAGTTCAGGGACAGAAATAGAGACAGAGCACCAGGCTCTAAATCTCTGAGTAGTGTTAACAATGCTCGTACATATCCTCAGTGTCAGACCTGCGGTAAGCACCATCATGGTACGTGTAGAGCGGTTCAAGGCATTTGTTTTGGTTGTGGTAAGCCAGGCCACAGAGTTAGGGACTTTCTTAATCCAGGTCCTCAGGGTCAGCAGAATCGTTCCACAGCTCAGTCCAGTCACCTGAACCTACTGGGTGCCACTTCCAATGCTACTAGTGGGCAACGCCCAAATAGACTCTATGCTCTTCAGACCTGACAGGATCAAGAAAATTCTCCTAATGTCATTACTGGTATGTTACAGATTTTTTATGTTCATGTTTATTCTTTGCTAGACCTAGGTGCATCCTTGTCTTTTGTCACTCCGTACATAGCAGGTGATTTTGGAATCAGTCCCGAAATTTTTGTAGAGCCCTTTTCAGTCTCTACCTCAGTGGGTAAAACTATCATAGCTCAGTGGGTATACAGGAACTGCCCAATTATAATATTTTAGTAATCTACGTCAGCAAATTTAGTCAAGTTCGTGATGACTAATTTTGATGTCATTCTCCTCATGGATTGGCTTCATTCTTGCTATGCCATAGTCGATTGCAGATTTAGGATAGTTCAGTTTTAGTTCCCGAATGATCCCGTCCTAGAGTGGAAAGGTAGCACTTCATCTTTCAAGGGTCAGCTTGTTTCCTACCTTCAGGCAAGGAAAATGATTTCTAAGGGGTGTGTGTATCATGTCGTGCATGTTAAGGATTGCAGTTTCGAATATCCTAGTCTTGAATCAGTCCCAGTGGTTAATAAATATTCAGACATCTTTCTCGAAGATCTTCCAAGCATTCCTCTGAAAAGGGAAACAGACTTCGGCATAGACCTTCTCCTAGATACTCAGCCTATTTCTATTCTGCCATACAGAATGGCACCAGCAGAACTCAAGGAGCTGAAAGATCAGTTGAAGGATCTCTTAGATAAGGGATTCATCAGGAGCCGTGTATCCCCATGGGGTGCGCCAGTCTTATTCGTGTGCAAGAAATACGGTTCTCTTAGAATGTGTATTAATTATCATCAGCTTAACAAAGTCACGGTCAAGAACAGGTTTCCACTGCCTAGGATAGACGACTTGTTTAACCAACTTTAGGGTGCCAGTTATTTCTCCAAGATAGACCTCAGATCAGGCTATCATCAGCTTAGAGTTAGAGAATGTGACATTCTGAAGACAGCTTTTCATACTCGGTATGGTCACTTTGAATTTCTAGTCATGTACTTTGGTCTTACCAATGCCCCTAAAACTTTCATGGACTTGATGAACCAGGTGTTCAAGAAGTACTTGGACACATTCATCATAATCTTCATAGATGATATTTTGGTCTATTCTCGCATAGAACGTGATCATTTAGACCATCTCATAATTGTTCTTCAGATTCTTAGGGATTACCAGTTGTTTGCCAAGTTCAGTAAGTGTGAATTTTGGCTAAGATTAGTAGCATTCCTTGGTCTCATTTTTTCCGATGATGGCATTAGAGTAGACCTTCAGAAAACCAAAGCGGTAAGAAACTGGCCTCTCTCTATCTCTCCATTAGATATCAAGAGTTTCTTGGGTTTGGCTGTCTATTACCGATGGTTTGTCAAGGGATTTTCTTCTATTGCATCTCCTATGTCCAGATTGACTCAGAAAAAGGTCAAGTTTCAGTGGTCAGAACCTTGCGAGAAGATTTTTCAGGAGTTGAAGACTCGACTCACCTTAACTCCAGTTTTAGCACTTCCTGACGGTTCTGATGGATTCGTAGTATATTGTGATGCATCCATAGTAGGTTTAGGTTATGTCCTATGCAACATGGTAGAGTAATAGCCTACGCCTCGAGATAGTTAAATCCTCATGAGAAGAATTATCCTACTCATGACCTTGAGTTCGCAGCAGTTGTCTTTGCCTTAAAGATTTGGAGGCATTATCTATACGGTGTTCATGTAGACGTCTTCACAGATCATAAGAGCCTTCAGTATGTCTTTTCCCAGAAACATCTCAATCTTCGTCAGAGAAAGTGGTTAGAGATCTTGAAGGATTATGACATAAGTGTCCTTTATCATCCCGTCAAGGCCAATGTAGTGGCCGACACACTCAGTAGATTGTCTATGGGTAGTGTTTCCCATGTTGAGGGTGGTAAGAAGAAATTAACTCAGGATATTCATCATCTTTCCATACTAGGAATTCGCTTAGTTGACTCTTCAGAGGGTGGTGTATGTGTTCAGAGTAGTTCAGAGTCATCTCTAGTTTCCAAGGTGAAAGAGAAGCAAGACAGGGATCCTAGCCTTGTCAAGCTAAAAAAGTCAGTTTAAAGTTAGGAAGTAGAGGTTTTCTCCCAAGGGGGACATAGTGTTCTTCGTTGTCAGGGTCGTCTGTGTGTTACCAGTGTAGATGACTTGAGGCAGTGAATTCTTGCAGAAGTGTACAGTGTGCAATACTCTATTTATCCAGAGGCCACCAAGATGTACCCCGACTTGCGGGAGATCTATTAGTGGAGAGGGATGAAGAGGGACGTTGTAGAGTTTGTGGCCAAGTGCTCTACATGTCAGCAGGTTAACATAGAGCATCATAAACCTAGCGGTTCCATGTAGGAGTTCACTATTCCTACTTGGAAGTGGGAGGAAGTGAACATGGACTTCGTGACGGGTTTGCCTAGAACATGTCATCAGCATGATTCAGTTTGGGTCATTGTAGATAGAATGACCAAGTCAGCTTATTTTCTTCCAGTTCGTACCTCTTACTCAGCGGAGGATTATACCAACTCTATATTAGGAATTTGGTCAGATTATATGATGTTCCACTATCTATCATCTCAGATAGAGGTACCCAGTTCACCTCTCACTTCTGGAAAGCATTCTAAAAGGGTCTTGGTACCCAAGTTCATCTCAGTACAACGTTTCATCCTCAGACAGATGGTCAAGCAGAAAGGACCATTCAAACTCTTGAAGATTTTCTAAGGGTGTGTGCAATTGATTTCAAGGGAATCTGGGACGACCAATTGCCTTTGATTGAGTTTGTATACAACAATAGCTATCACTCCAGTATTTAGATGGCTCCATTTGAAACTTTCTATGGTAGGAGATATAGGTCTCTGATCAGTTGGTTCAAAGTTAGTGAGATCGTAGTCATAGGGCCTGGCTTAGTATTCGACACCTTAGATAAAGTTCAGTTGATCATAGAAAGACTCCGGGATACTCAAAGCCGACAGAAGTGTTATGCGGATGTTCGTAGAAAGGATCTCAAATTCGAGGTCGATGACTATATCTATCTCAAGATCTCTCCCATGAAAGGACTGAAGAGATTTGGCATGAAGGGAAAGCTCAATCCCCGATATGTCAGTCCCTTCAGGATTATCAGTCACTTTGGAAAGGTAGCCTATGAGCTCGAATTGCCTTCAGATCTAGCCTCAGTTTATCCAGTCTTCTATGTCTCTTTGCTCAACAAGTGCATAGGTGACCCAGCAGTTGTATTCCCTATTCAGAGCATTGACATTAAGAATAGCCTCTCTTATGAAGAGATTCCAGTCGAAATCCTTGACTATCAGACTCATAGGCTGAGGAACAAAGAAGTCCCTCTAGTCAAGGTTCTTTGGAAGAATCAGTCCATGGAGGGAGCTACTTGGGAAGCAGAAGTAGACATGCAAATCAAGTACCCTCATCTTTTATCCGCTAATTTAGACTTAGCTCGAGGTAATAATTTTCCTTAAGCTTATTCAGTTACATGTTAAAAATTCCAGTATAAATTGGTATCAAGTATCAGTGCATAGCTTATCATGCATTCATGAGTTCAGCTTATCAGTCATGCATCAGATATGCATGTTCAGTTGGGCTATATTCAGTTTAAAATTCAATTTATTCCTAAAATCATGTGCCAGTTGAGAATGATCAGTGTATGCGTTGTTTTATCTTTTCTCCCCTCTCAAGCAGTCATCATTCGAGGACGAATATTTCTAAAGGGGAGATATTGTAATATCCCAAAAAATCCAAACCACTATTAGAGCCATGTACCAAGATCATGCATAGGACATAATGGTTCTTTTATAGTTTTATGAGTTTGTTAGATGTATATTAAGGCTTCAAATAACTCCCAGCTATCAAACGAATCAAAACATTCCTCACCGATCAAATTCTTGAGAAAAGATATTGCCGTAGTTAGATTAAAATGAGCATATATTTCATTATACTTGGAATTTTTGAGATCATGACCTATCAATAGATAGATAATTGATTTATATTTCCAACGATACCAAATTCGTCTAAATCCAATATCGGAGCAAAGAGTTATTCCTATTTTACTCCAGCATGTCAGGCTGAAAACAGTGTGATGACATTCGTGGTAGCTTACCACATTTGTGATGCCCTACCACGAAGGTCGTCAGCCTTAGGCAGAAATCAGATCCTAAGTGATGACATTTGCGGTAGCTTACCACACTTGTGATGCCTTACCTTGAAGGTCGTCAGCCTTAGGCAGAATCCAGCTCTTGTGTGATGGCATTTGTAGTAGCTTACCACAGTTGTGATGGACTACCACGAAGGTCATTGGCCATAGGCAGAAACAAGCTCCTAAGTGATGAAATTTGTGGTATCTTACCACATTTGTGATGTCCTACCACGAAGGTCGTCAGACTTAGGCAGAAACCATCAATTCCAGCTCCTGTGTGACTATATTTTTGATGGCTTACTACATTTGTGATGCCTTGTCACAAATATCGTCAGACTTGATTTTCAGCAACTGGGAATTTATTTCATAAGGTATTTTGGTCTTTTCCCTTCACTTCCCACGACTTAAAACCCTAAAGAGGCATAATTTTTTCTATTTTTCTTTAGTTAAGCATCTCAAAAACCCTCTCTTATGCTCTCAACCACAAGATTAGGGTTTCCATCAAACTCATCTCTCAAAAGAAAGATTCAAGACTTTTTTTTTAAGATAAGCAAGAATTAAATTTGTCTATCCAAGAACTCTCCAGCAAATCATCAAGGTTTCCTTTCTAAGGTATGCTTAGTGCTAATGTATGGATCCAATCAGTTCATAGAGCTCAAGAACCATATTTTAAATGTTATTTTATAAATTTTTTGTGGTGATATGAGCATGTACATGTTGATGATTATTGTTTAAGTTTCAATGTGATGTCTAAATGTGTTTTCATGGAATATATATGATTGTTAATTGAAAACCATGAACTTTAGGTGGTTTAATATGGTGCAAGTATGAAACCCACCTATGCCTTAAAGAATGCATGCAAGGTGTTAGATAAAATGCTAAGGATGCTAGAAATTCATGTTTGTATGGTTCTATAATATCTAAATGACAATTCCATGTTAGCTATATACTTCAATATGAATCCCATGCTTTTCATGTGTTGCTATCATGGTGGTATGAAGCATGTAAGATAATGGAGATTTACGATGTGTACACAAAATATATCCATACGTTTCCCTACAGGGTTTAAGATGTTGAATAACTATATGAAATATGATATCCCCTACCAATATTGTGATCAAGTCATGTCATGTGTGTCAGTTTTCTTATATCGAATCCTTGGGGTATTCGTACCCAAAAAACATAGCTGTGTGCCTAGAGCCATGTCATGTTGTCACGATAATCTCAGTGAAGCTATAATCTATAGAACTCAGTTAGTCATGTGACTCAGGAAACCTCAGGAATCTTATGATCTTAGTTAACTCTCAGATAATAGTACTACTCCGCCAGTCAATAGAAGTCAGTTAATTTTTCCATGTACAGTTAGTTGAATCATGTTTAGTCTCTTCAGATGGGAGTAGAAGTTAGCACTGAGTGAACCCAAGGATGGGAAATCACCTGTATATGAGGGTATGATTCTTAGCAGTCATCCTTGTATTCCAGAACTATGTAGCCAACATAGGTTGAGACATCGCAGCCAGTTATATGAGGGTAGATGAGGTGGCTTAACCTGTTATATGAGGGTTCCTACCGTTCTCACTAGAGTTACCTATTCTATGATGGTTTCTCAGATGTTATCCTTATTAGTGGCGCGGTATTGACACCCTTCCTGTCAGGGCAGAGATTGGACCCCATCTTACCCATAATGGCACATATAGGGTATGTCGGTTAAACAACTACCTCCCACAGTTTCAGTATCAGTCTCAGTAAAAGAACTCAGACAGTTCTTCAAATATCAGTATACCAGGACTGTTAGGTACGGTCAAATTCAGTTATAGCATGAAACTTAGAGAGTTCAACCAGATTCAGGGCTGTCAGATACAGTCATCCATGTTATCAGAACTACGGTGCCAGCCATTTATTATCGTACAGATTTTATCCATCACGTACTCATGATCTTAGTTACTATGTATGCATGTTTGTACTCGTACGTTCATATCAGTCAGTCAATAGTATCATTCATGCACGTAAACCCTTGCATTAGCCTACCTCACTCGTATACTCTGTACTCCAATTGTATTGATGCATTTGCACTACCGTGCTTTCTTTTCATGTTACACCATAGGTTCAGAGGCACGAGTCCCATGCTAGCAGTAGCAGTCGCATTCAGCATACAGAGTTGTAGTGAGTCCTCTTCATTCGAGGATGATATTATTTGATTTATTCATTTATTTCTTCAGTTTCGTTTTACGGAGTTAGTTGGGGACATGTTACTTCAACTCTTTATTTCAGACAGTACTTAGAGGCTCTTGAATTTACGCTCAGATTGAGGTTTTAGATTCAATTTTCAGTTGTTTTGGGTATTTTTCGCCCATATGGATGTTATATTACTTCAGTTGAACCTTATGTCCTATTATGCATGTTTTCCACATTATTATCTTATGGATTACAGTCTACAGGTATAGATATCAGTCATAGGTTATCTTGTGGTCCCTCGGGGTCATAACCACCGTGTAGCATTCTGGTTCAGAAAATTGGGGCGTTATACATTCCTTGTTCAATTTGGAATTGAATACATACATAGTTGGCAAACTTGCCATTTTGCCAACTTGAAGTCAAGTTTGGCAAGCTTAGAAACTAAGTTTGGTGTCTATAAATAGCCACTATTTGTACATTTTATGTAGACATCAAAGTAGTAATAAATGTACTATTGAAATTCTCTAAAGTTCTCTCATTTGTTTAAGTTTGATATTGATATTTTGTTTTTATTTTATAACACATACACACTGTAATGCCCCAAATATGGAACCCGGAATGCTACACGGTGCTCATAATCCCGAAGGACCACAAGCTAACCCATGACTGATATCCGTAATTGAGCATGAATAATAATAATAATATCATAAATGCGAAAACATGAACTGAAAGGCCATAAGGTTCAATACTGATACATAACTGAAAATATGGTATACCAATACCAAAATAACTGAAAGAATAGTCTGAATGTGCTATATTCTGAAAGCCTCTAAAACCGAACTGTCTGAATAAAGAGTTAATGGTACAATCTCCCAACTAACTCCATCTGCTGAAATAAACTAAGTACTAAAAAAATAAAATAATCAAATAATAACATCCTTAAAATATGAGGACTCACTACTGACTCTGACTCTGACTCCTGAAACTAGAATGCTACTAATACCTTGGATCGCGTGCTTCTAAACCTATGGTATAAAACACCATAGCACAAATGCGTGAGTACGATTGAATGTACTGGTATGCAAGTGAGGTAGGATGAATGCAATGATTCATATGCATAAATAATACTAACTGACTGAATAGCATGAATATGAGAATACATACATGAATGCGTAACTATAACTAAGATCGTGATAATACTGACTCATGAATTTTGATAACGTGTATTTACTAATATCTGAGTACTAATACTGGGATACCGAATGACTAATTCTATTGAGTACTGAGGAACTTATGTCATATTACTGATAAAGAAATAATTATTTCTGATAGTTCTGATTATGAAGAACTGGTCTGATTGACTGTATCAGACAGTCCTAAAATCTAAATATTTCTAACATAAATTTCATATAATTAATATACTATTAACTGGGTGACTATGTCTGACATTCTGAATTCTGATGGAACTAGCTTAGTTCCGTACTGAGCTGAGCGGCTGTATCTGATAGTCCTGAAATTGTAGAACTGAACTGAGTTCTATTACTGATACTGGATACAAAACTAAGACTATGGGAGGTAATCATCTAACCGACATGCCCCAAAATTGAACTGGTGGGGTCCAACCTGTAACTCCAGCTGGAAAGGTGTCAGTATCGTGCCACGGGTAAAGACAAGCTGTAATTAAACCCTCTCTGGTAGGGAGCTCTTCCGTCAACCCCTCCAAGTAGGAAAACTCGGATGAGGTGTAAAATCCCTAAACTCATAGGGTACATGTCAACCTAAGCTGGATACGTAGTTTTGGAATGCAAGGATTGCTTCTAAAGATCACAACCTATACTGTCTAATAGGTGAGTCCCCAACCTTGGGTTCACTCGGTGCAGAATCCTACTCCCAACTGTAGAGACACTGAACTAATAGAAACTGAACCGAACTGTTAATGATAGTATTGTTTAGCTGATTTGAACAGAGTTCACTAAATTTCGTTAACTATCGGAATACTACTGAGATCTGATAACTGACTGAGATTACTAAGATTACTGAGGTTACTGAGTTTTCCTGAGGCATGTAACTGACTGAATTCTAATGATAATGGCTTGACAGAGAGTATCGTGAAAACTAACACTGGATCTAGGCACAAAGCTAAATTATCGGGTATAAGTACCCCCAGGAATCGATAGGAAGAAACTGACAAGACTTGACTCTTCTTGAACACGTGACCGATATCAACAATTCATAATCCAATAAGTTGGGGATTTCTGGAAGAACATGGTTATCATAATGTTGTACATGGATGGAATTGCATATAGACATGTCATACTTTCATCAACCTAATCTCATGAACATTCCATCAAATACTCGTAATGCACACAATATCATGGAAGTCATTTTTGGTCATAAGGGTAAAGCATGTGTTTATTATTTGAGTCACAATTAAACTATAATACACAATTTCTATTCTTCTTAGGCATTTTTTCAAACACCTTACATGCACAACTTAGGGCATAGGTGCAATCATCAACTTACACATCATAAACAACTCAATTCATGGATTTCAACTTGCATGCTAACGTAGTTTTATGAAAAACACATAAAGATTCCAACTTGGGAATCACACAACAAGATAAACATGGTTTCAAATAAGCCACAACATAAATATCATGTTTTATAATTTGAAAGAGGGTTCTTGGACTTCATGGATGAAAGGAATCCATAAATCAACACTTGACATACCTTAGTTCTTGATTTTACCAAGATTGATTGAGAGATTCTTGAATTGAGTATTGAATTTGAATCCTTAATTGAAAACCCTAACTTGTTCTTGAGAGAAACTTGAGAGAAACACTATACTTTGGGTGAAATATGGCTGAATCACGTGTTATTGGGTTTATATAAGGAAGGAAAATTGACCCTTTTGCCCCTTAAAGACGCAGATATTTAATGACTAAAAACTGGGTGCCGACGCTACTAGTGATGCGGTGAATTGATAGTTGCGACGCGATACTTAACTCGTCGCACCATGATCACGTCGAGCCTCAGAAATTTTGGCTCTGGCATCCTGCACAAATGTTGACCAACGTGATTGGCGATGTGGTGCGCCATGATTGCATTAGTCCACTATTTTGGGACTCCGAACATGATCTAAACGTGTTTTGCAAAATCTAAAATTTGTCTGGGAACACCTATTGACCTTTCTGATCATGAATTAATAAAAATATCGATCATTAAAGGACACTAAGGTGGCAAAATGAGATTTTGAATTTTCGAAGGCCAAAAATAAACTAAGTCTGGGAACTTAGCTAAAATTTTCTAAGTATGGGACCCCCTTAACAAACATAAAGGACTGAATTAAGCTTAAAATTTTTTCGGGGTCTTACACACACATATACATATATATTGTAGGAAATGAATTTATCCTACTATACGTATTTGAAACCTTGTCTCAGAAATTACAGTAAATAGTAAACAGTAAAATAAAGTGCAACGCAAATTTACCGTGGAAAACTCCTTGCTCAAGGGAGTAAAAATCCATGACCTACACTGTGTAGGATTTCACCACCAATCTCCACGAACTTCAAAGAGCTTTGTTTAAGATTAAAACTCCACAATCCACCTAACTCTTAAATCAAAATTCAACAGTTTACTACAACTATTCAACCTACTATTTGAGCACTCCAAGAAGTCAAACCCACTTTTTGTTACAACGCCTCACAAATAAGAAGTCAAACTTGCTTCTTGTTATAATAACCCATGAATAAAAAGTCAAAACCACTTGTTATTACTCACACTCACAATGTTTAATAATAGAAGAGATTACAACTCAAAATCTATTCTATTACAAACTCAAAACTCATCAATTTACTCCAACTGATGAACTCAACAAAGACTACTAACTCTAGCCTTAAACTTCTTACACTTCTTAAACTTCAGCATTCAGTAATGGAAACTCAAATAAAAAATGTGAACCAGGTTTCTATTTTGCTGTGATGAAGTCCTGTAGTTTTTGTTTTTCGATGACTATTGCTCTCAAGATGATATATTTTGTGGATATGCAATAAGTGCAGATCTCAATGATCTCCATGCCATATGTATGTTGGAGATTTTTCATACCATAGAATATCATGGACTGGGACTCCTTCTCCAAATGGAACATTGTTTCCTATAAGGAATTATATGATTACTTTTCTTATAAGGAGATTGTATCATATAAGGAAACTTTGACTCCCCTTTAGACTCTTCTTCTTCTTGTTATTTCTTTCCTTCTTTGCTCTTTATTTCTTTCCTTCTTTTCTCCTTTGTGTATTTTCTTCTTTGTTTCGTGGCTTCAATCTTCCTTATTTGTGCTTGATCTCCTTGTGTATTCATGCCACCTATTTTAGGACCTGGTTCACACTTGTTCTGAAACCTGGTTCACATGATACAACATACAAAAGACAACAAGTAGTAAACCAGGTTCTTATTTGTCAATCATCAAAACTACAATTATGTTCTACTACTTTCCAACGTGTTTGTATATATATATATGTATATGTATATATATATGGGGTAGGAAAAAGGGAAATGCAGTTGTTGCTATTGGGAGAAGAAAAGGGGGAAATGGGGTCGCAGATCACAAAGGTGAGAAATTGACTCTTATCAATGACATACAATTGGCAAGAGAATTACCCCTCAAACTTATTTCTGTACAGTTTGGAGCACACTAATCAAGCAAATTGATACGTAACTACCTTGGAATTGTTTCTCTTAATTGGAGGTTTTATTTTTGATATCTTAATATAAAAAAATTATTAAATTATTGATAGGGAGTTCTTTCGTAAATGAGCCCTAACTGTGAATTTCAATTGATAATTTCACTGTGAATAGCGAATGGAAAACCATACAAAATTACCTTGGTTCCCTTGTACTTCCTTTGGTCCATTTAACTTAATTTTTAAGGTAATGCACACATATTAAAAATAATAATTACGACATAAATTGGATATCACTTTCATTTTTTCCCTTTAAAAGGTAACTTAAAATCATAAATATAAGTAATTAAGTCTCTTGAACTCATTAACTAGAAAATATAAATGAAGGGCAAAATGAAAGAAATTTTCAATAGCTCTCTTGGGATTGAACGATTAAGTTGTTATAAATATTAAAAAATGACTCATAAATTAAGTTAATATGAATTAGAGTGAGTAAATATTTTTGTTTTTTCTTTTGGCCGCAAGATTAAGTATCAATTTATTGGAAATGCAAGCATGACTTACATTGATATGGTTCTTTTGGTTTGTAAGAAGCAAACAAACCAAAATATGAGATAATTAAATATATTTTTACCATATAGTTGATATCTCAAATAATTGAATAAAACAAATGCAAACCTATGATGTGCAGTTTCTGAGATGAGGATTTATTTGTTTGTTTATTTTTTTTATTGATGCTGTGAGGATTTTGGTTCTTATGAAAGTCTTGTCCTTATTCTACATAAATTGAAATAACGCAAATAGCATATATTGGGCTCGTGCTGGCATGGGCCAAAGGATCTAGTAATATATAAAAAAATAATCCTAATAACTTGGACACATGTCTACTAATTATTAATTTACTAATAACAAACTAATCATGCAATAGAAAAATAATATTCTCTATATAAAGCTAAATTTTACAGGAAAAGAAAATCTGGAACCTTCTTCATGACTTATCAAAATAGTACGTGTATGTCTAGGATGAAGCCACCTGTTTGGTTGTGACTATATCAGAACATATCTTAGATATGGGTGTATCCATATTGTGACTTTTCAATTTTAAAATGTCCGCTCGTTTCCTCTTAATAATGAGCTCATCGGAGCTCCGATCAAATCTCTGGTCAACATCCCCCTTCAAGTTAGAGGGGGTGAAAAGCAAACCGAACTTGCCCAACAGCTGTTTATGAGAAGGACCAGAAAGAGGCTTGGTGAATAGATCCATAATTGGGAAGTAGCCAGAGTAAAAGAAAGGAAAATTAGACCGGCCATGTTACTGGAAAAAATGACAATCGAGTTCCACGTGTTTAGTCCATTAATAAAAATGGGATTCTTGGCAATGTGGATGACGGCTTGACTGTCAGAGTGAAGAGATAAAGGTAAGAAAGGTGGAACATGAGATCTTCAATCAATCACACAAAGTTATCTCCGACACAACCCATTACATAGATCTATATTCTGCTTTTGCAAAAGACAAAAACAGATGGTTGTTTCTTGGATTTCCAAGAAGTGAAACTTCTGCCAGCAATTCTGGGGAAAAGTTTCCTTTGAGTAAGAATGAGCCCATGGGGGTCACGCAAACCCTCAATTCCCCAAAAATAATGTTAGGCTCCCAAGTCTTTAATTTTTAACTCGTCATCTACAAATGCCTTAGTAGCATATATTTCATTAGTATTATTCCCTATCAAAATAATATCGTCAACGTAGATTGCCAAAATGGTGATACTGGATCCAATGTTTTTGTAGAATAAAGAATGATCATTTAGGTAATGATTAACTCCTTAAAATTGAGAGCAAAAGTCAATTTTGAATACTATTTTCTTGAGGCTTGATGAAGCCTATACAGAGATTTCTTAAGCTAGCAAACAACATTCGAAGTAGGCCCTTCTAAGCCTGGTGTGAATTTCATAAAGACTTCTTTGTCTAATTCTCTATGTAGAAAAACGTTGTTTGCATCTAATTGGAAAATGCCCCATCCATTCTTCATTGCTATAGATAAAATACATCGGATTGTATTCATCTTAACAATAGGGCTAAAAGTCTCATCAAAATCTATTCATTCACATTGAATGTAGCCTCTTATAACCAATCGTGCCTTCAACTGTTCAAGAGTACCATCAAAATTTTAAAAATATTTTCAAGGTAGTACTTTCCTTCTAGGTAGTAACTCGACTACATCCCAAGTGTCGTTGTTAACCTAAGCATCAATTTCCTTTGCCATAGCCTCTTTCCACCCGGGGTATAGAATAGTTTGGGAATAACTGGTTGGTTCATGGATATGAGAAAGACAATTAACAAAGTATTGATTAGATGAGGAAATCCCTAAAAAGGATAATAAAGGAGGAGATATAGGGGATAAAAATAAGTTTGAGGACATAAGTGCTAAATGAACTGTGTTATAGACATAGTCTTGCAAATATGCAAGAGTCTTAATAGCTCTAGTAGATTTCCTCAGAATAGTGTTGTCAGTAGAGAGTAGTTCAATGGGAGGAGGACTTGGAGAAGAGAATGAGAACTCAAGAGTAATAGGAGGACCATGTGGAAAGGTTGAAGTAGTGTTATCATTTGAATGAGTAGTAACACTTGTTATAGAAACACAAGAGGGTCTTTAATGTATAAGAAAAAAGTAAAAATAGATTCATGAAATATATTGTTTCTCGAGACAAAATTTTTTTGAGAGACTAAACTAAAAAGGTTGTATCCATTTTACCAAATGGATATCTCAAAAACAAACATACTTCAACTACAGAGATAATTTAGACCTACTATGTGAGAGTGTTGAAGCAAAAACTAGGAAACCAAAACTTTAAGAATAGAGTAATCTGGGCTAGTTCTAAAAAGCCTTTCAGAAGGGTGAAAAACACGCCTGAAATACCAAAGAATTTAAAGAGAAATAGAAGTGACCCCAAGTGAAAAAAAAAACTGAATGATTTTTACATAGCTACATGGCACACTACTATCACATAGCTTAGCCTCCATGCCACGCCTATATCGTGGAGGCTTAATGCCTCAGAGTCCTAAAATAGTTTCAAATCTCATCCAAAAATTCTAAAACTTTTTCAAAACACCCTCTTAACATCCTTTGACATAATCCAAGTCAAAAATTGATATTATGCACATAAGAGGGTCAAAATAAAAATCATCAAAATTTTGTGGGGTCTTACACTACCACCCCTTAGGATCATTCATCCTCGAATGAGGAGTTAGGATATTTTTTGCATGAAAATAGCAAAAATGTTGTATAATCCAAAGGAAAATTCAGAATACGACAAGAGGGAGAATGAAATGTATACCTTAAGCATTTTCATTCGACACAGAGAATAAGAATGGGTACTTGGCCTTCATATCTTTTTCATCTTCCAATGTAGCTTCTTTCACTTTTTGATTCTTCCGAAGGAATTTCACCTAAGCTACATCCTCTTTCCTTAATCTATGAATTTACCTATCCAAGCTTTCAGTCGGCACTTCCTCATAAGATAAGGAATTCATAGCACCAATATCCTAAACTAGCACTATTAAAGAAGGATCACCCCCACACTTATAGAAACATGGAAAACAGAAAGAATAGAGGCCAAAAATCCAGGTAAATCTAAATCATATGCAATACTCTCAATTTGTAACGACTTGGAAATTTGATGAAATATGTATAGTATGTGTTATTGTGATATGACTATTTCACCCCTCCCCATAGTTGCATTATAATATTTCTATGGTGTAGGGGTAATTGGCATGTTTCCCGATGTATTATGGCGCCTTTTGTGAGATATTTTTGTTTTTGATGGCTTTGAGAGTCTTATTATAGACCTATGTGATTATCTTGTGATCTGTATAATGGATAGCTAAATGGACTGTGCCAGTAGATCTGTGACGTCGATTTTACGGTGGTAATATCTTTGGTCAGATTTTATGGCTTTAAAAATCTCATTTTGACCCTTATTTTGGATATTGAGATTTCAGATTTTGGGGGTCAACTTTGTGAAAACAAACTCTTTTCAAAAATCTGATATCGCCATTGAATTTGGAGCATCAAATTTAGCGTGGTTACATAGTTTGTTTGTGTAAATTAGATTCCAAATAAATCCCGAGGCCTTGGCAAAAACTTAAAAAAATTCTAAGTTTCAGCTGATATCTGGTGCGGGAGGAGATCACACCTCTTATGCAGAGGGTAGTGCAATCACACAAAGGGAGTGAAGTGATCACAACATCTCCTACAGCCATGTTGCGATCGCAGACTTGGTTGTGTGATAGCAAGACCTGATAACCTGGAAAGGGTATTAAAAGGCCCCTTAGGTTGCATTTTTGCTCATTTTTCACCTTACCTCTTGAGAGATAAACCCAAAATTAGCGTAAGATCTTAAAACTAAAGCTTATGGGTTCTTGAGAAGCTATATTAACATCCACTTCTCAATTCTTTTATGGATTTAAGGTATGAATTCACCTTTTTCTTAGTAAAATTCTTGATTCATTATTCAAAATCCCAAAAACCTTATTACTTGATTTATCCCCAAATTTCAATCCTTTTTAGTTGCATAATATTTCTAATCCTACAATTACTAGTTTTTCCTAGATTTAACCTTCAAAATAACTTTTATTCTTGGATTTAAAGTGAATTTCAAAGGTTTTACCTAGTAAAGTATAAAAATAGTTTTTCTTTGATTTGAACCTCATTTTTAACTCAATTTAACTTGGGTTTTAAAATATAATTTCCTAAAAGCATGGAAAGCATGTTTTTGAAATAAAGTTTTGATTTTACTTTTCTTTTTTTCTAAAATCCATTTCGAAGGTCTATTTTGATCTCGAACCAAAAATAGGCAATATGGGTATCGTTAGCTTAGTTTTGACACGTATATTTTATATTTCTTAGTATTTATTGATTTTAGGATCATTAGTAAGGAGTAAGACTTCAAGATTGAAGTATTATAGACCAATTTTTCCATTGAGGTAGGTTATTGCTTAACTCTTCAAAATGGGCTAAGTAGCTAATTTATATACTAAAATGCATTTTAAGGGTGAGAACTAATCATGATTAATTTCTATATATGTGTTGTGATCGTGTAGGGACCTATATGTGATGTAATTATTGAATATGGAATGATATGTTATAATTGTGACCGTGTGGGGTCTTATGTGATATTGATATCCTTGAATACCTATGGATAATTGTATTGTGTTGCTAGAAATTCCTATTGTGGTACCTTGATGTATTGTGACATATTCATACTTCGTTGGCATATGAATCATGTGAAAATTTATGGATGGTGGAAATAATGAGTGGTTATTTGCTCACGTGGTTCTAGAATATATCATTGTGGCTGGTTGTAGAAGTATATCTTGAGGTTGGTCATGGAAATATTCATTGTGATTGGTTTTGAGCATCTCATCCACATATCATACTCATTATTGAAACAATTGGTACCACCATGATAACATCTGGGAAATACTTGCAACAACTTTTTAGGATAAAAAATATAATATCTTATAAAACCTCCTCGAGAGATATGCCAGGGAGAAGATAGGATATGGATATGGATTGTATATGGATTGACGAACCCCTACTGGGTCCCACATTGAGAGGTTTGCCGCCCTGGGTGTATACGGAGGTTATACGATAACTTCGTGCATCATCATTATCATCATTCATCATCATCATTGGCATCTAGACTTGCATAATTGCATTTATGTTATTATTGAATTACCATATTAACTTTTCATATACCTATTTTCTCTATCTTCCATTATTTAAACTTGGCATTCTAGTATATACATATTCTTCCTTGTTTCTACTTGTATGAATTATGATGTGAACTTATGTTCTACCTTGTCATGTTGTTTTATATACGTGATATATATATATATATATATGTATATGTATATATATATATATATTAGAACTATTGGTGCAAACGGTGTGGGATATCGTTGTGGGACATTTTTTGACTGTAGGTGATGTGCCCTTTATGTGTATTTTGTACATTGTATTATCTACTTTTCTTGGCTGGACTATAATACCTACTAAGTATAAGTGGATCATACTCATGCCTACTGTACTCTTTAGGTGCAGGTCCTAGTTTGAGTGTGCCCCAACTTGGTTGATTCAGGGGATATTTGGTGCTTTTAAGGTAGTGGTTGACTTTCTCATATTTGGATGTATTCTACTACCTTTCTTATAGACTATGTCTTTATTTTCATTTCATAGACAAAGTTTCTCATGTATTTGGGTATCTTATGTGTCTTCTTTAGATTCACGTTGCACTAGATACGTTCTTATACTGTTGACATCAGGTTTTAGGATTGATGGTTGTGTTGTTGATTATATTCTTTTTGCATTTACTATACTTTTAAGATTCAGCTTTGTTCTAAAAGCCTTACTTTGGGGGTATTTCTGTCCTTTTTCCTTTAGAGTATCAGTTTAAGTGATAGCTTACTCATCAACATTCACCGCGATGAGTGCCATCATGACCCTTGGATATTGGGTCATGACATATTTTTACCAGAGCAATCAGGTTCATTGGTCTTAATAATATAAGAATTGGATGTCTAATAAAGTCTCACATATCGGTATATAGAGGTTCGTATCTATCTTCAAGAGGCTATAGGATGTCCTTTGGTAAATTCTATTATTGTTTTCCTTATCATGTGAATTTCTTTTGTACCTTGTATTCTGAGTTTTGTTTCACTCTTTTTACACATATGGTGTTGACTAGGTCCCGCAAGGTCAAAAATGCAAAGCCTTCTCCCAAAGAGTGAGCCTTGATTCGTGGATGGACTCAAGGGAGTGGATGGACCTGTAGATCAGCCCTGTCTAGGCTGAGTGCTAAGGGACTCTCCCCTAAGACTCGGGTTGAGTATGTTGAGGGTGTGGTTTTAGTTCTAGTTTCTCAGAGTTCTTTAGCCCTAGTCTTGGAGGGGTTGTTAGTGTATTTTCTGACCCGCTTAGAGAGTTTTCCTTTTGGTTATGCCGTGTGTTTCTCTAATTCTATGTATGGACCCTCCTATTGCACTTGCTTCTATTTTGGATACTCCTTAGACCCTGAGTCTTATTCCTATTTCAACATCGATATCTGAGTATGGTGTTCCAAGATCGAGAGTCCAACCTTTATCTATATTACCCCCTCAGAAAGGATCTTAGCTTGTTAGGTTCACTATGCCTTTTTTTTTCATGAGTATTGTTATGCTTTCTGAGGATTAGAAGAGGCTTAAGCGATTTACTCATTTGGGTCCTCCTAGGTTTAGTGGTGTTGTAGATGAGGATGCTTATGAGTTCCTAATTGATTGTTGAGAGGTTTGTCTAATTTAGGTTTGTTGGAGTTACATGGAGTTGGTTATGTCACTTATCAGTTTTGAGATATTGATAGAGATTGGTGGAGATCGCTCGTAGGTTGGATACCTCTTGATGTTCCAGAGATATCATGGGATCAGTTTGCTGATGCATTTCTAGAGAGGTTTGTTCCTTATAGTCTGGAGGATCGGATACGTGATGATTTTGATCACCTGACGCAGGGTTCCATGACTGTAGCAAAGTATGACACTCATTTCCATGCCTTGTCCATGTATTTTTATACTATTATTTCCACTAAGTCTAAGAAGATTTGAAGTTTTTGAAGGGTTTGGATGTCTCCCTTCAGTTGGTTACGTCTTAGATGGTTGTATTTGGAGCATCTTTTTAGAGTATAGTAGATCATGCTAAGATGACTAATGGTATTTTTTGGCATCTCAGAGAGGCGCCAAAAAGGTGCACTATTTTAGTGAGTTCAAATGTCATGCTTCTTATTTTTGAGGTTTCTGTAGATATCAGGGTAGGCCAGTGCAGATGGCCATGCAGATATCTAGTGGTGGATCTTCTGGTGCGGTAGGTCAGGGTGGTCGTCCAGGCCCAGTTATACTTTCTCCTATGGAGTCGATCGTACAGGTTACTTTGTGTGTGATGAGACTAGCCATATGGCCAAGAATTATCCCTGCTGTATCTTTAGAGATACTCCTATTTTAGCTGTGAGAGGTGGGGAGCTTCCAGAGGTGTGAGGGGAAAAGTTAGTGAAGTCTGGATTGGTATTCATGGGGCCACTCAAAAAGTTGGTAGTTGTGGCAGTGTTATGCCACACCAGCCAGACCAGAGGTAGAAGCCTCAGATTTTGAGATCACAGGTATCATCCTTGTTTGTTTTAGACCTGTATCTGTGTTATTTGATCCCAGATCAACTTTCTTCTATGTGTCTATGTATTTTCTTCAGGTTTTGATTCTGTTAGTAAGCCTCTTGCCATGCCTATATGTTTATCCACCAGAGTAGGTGATTCTTCAGTGGTAGATCGGGTGTACCGATTATGTGTTGTGACTTTCTCAGACCGTGAGACTTGGTTATATTTGCTTATGTTATATATGGTTGATTTCAATGTTATTTTGAGTATGGATTGGTTGACTCCTTATTATTCGATCTTAGATTATTTAGTTAAGACAATGACTTTAGCTTTGCCTGGTGTGCCAAAGAAAGCTTGGAAGGGTGTGCTTCATTTAGAACCTAAGAGGGTTATATCTTATGTTCAGGATTGTCGTTTGGTTGAGAGTGGATGTTTGTCTTATTTTTCTCATATTCATGGTAATAGTGCAGTGTGACCTCCTTATTAGGATTTTATTCATGTTGTTCGTGAGTTTATGGATGTGTTCCCTGCTGATTTGCCTAGTATGTCTCCGGATTGTGATATTGATTTTGCTATTGATGTTGAGCCAGGAACCAAGCCTATTTCTATTCCTCCTTATAGGATATCCCCAGTCGAGTTGAAGAAATTGAAAGATTAATAATGGAGTTGTTGAATAAGGGATTTATTCGACCTAGTTTATCACCTTGGGGTGCCTCTGTCTTGTTTGTGAAAAAGAATGATGTGTCTATGCGCATGTGTATTGATTATAGACAGTTGAATAAAGTGACAACTAAGAATAAATTTCCTCTTTCTTATGTTGACGATTTATTTTATTACCTTCAAGATGCCGTGATGTTTTTGAAGATTGATTTGGGATCTGGTTATCACTAGTTAAGGATTAGAGCTTTGGATATTTTGAAGATATCTTTTCAGACTTGATATTTGCATTAGGAGTTCTTAGTCATGTCTTTTAGGTTGACCAATGCTCATACCACGTTCATGGAGTTGATGAATCGGGTATTCCATCTGTATCTCGACTTTTTTGTTATTATATTATAGATGATATCTTGGTTTATTCCAAGAGTGAGGCTGAGAATGAGGAGCATTTGCAGATTGTACATCAGAGATTGAGGGATGAAAAGTTGTATGCCAAGTTCTCCAAGTGTAAGGTTTGGTTGAAGTCTATGTCCTTCTTAGGTCATATGGTGACTAAGGAGGGTATTATGGTTGATCCAACCAAGATTGCAGCGGTTCATGATTAGGTTAGACCTACTTCACTGTAACACCCCAGAATTTTGGCCTTTAAAAATTTCAAGATTCAAGCATACTGCCTAAGCTACGATTCACCTAATGAGTTATAGACTCCATATGAGTAATAGTGCCTCAAGCGTAGGGTGACCAGTATAAGTACCGAATAATTTTTCCTAGGTATGATTAGGGCCATACGAGTCGTGGTGAGACATTATGAGTCATAATGTGTGACTCGTAGTCTGACCAGTGTTGCAATTCTTGGTCTCTGTGAACACAGAGCCTCAATCTGAAATGATAGACATAGGCATACCATGTAGTTGCACAATTGATGTACTATAGAAATATAACACTTTTGACGCTTAAAACAAAGAAAATATGCAAGTTTCTGAGGCCTTTTTGTTTGATATGATTCATTTTGGGTATGTTTTGTAGGAAACCATGTTTTGGATGCTTTGTTTGTGAAAAAAGTGAAAAAGGTGTTTTGGCTACTTTTGGAATGATACTGGATGTTCAAGATGTTTTCCGTCTTGATCGTGATTAATGTATGTTTGAGACTCGAAGAAGAACAAAAAAATTTACTCCGGGCACATACTAAGTCAACCTATGGATCATATCTATACCTACGGACTACATGTAGACAAAGCGGGGTCAGAAATCCAAAATCCCAAGAGCTGACTTGTAGGACTTTGTCCATCTGCAACTTGAAGTCTGCACCTGTGCCATGTGCTTGACCGCAGGTACTACCAATGCATGTGCTACATCGCAGGTGTTGAGAGAAGGTGGCCATTGACCCTATTTTCTCCTATTTTTTTGGGCATTGTTTTTTGGGTTTTCTCATGTACGATAAATACCCGTTATGTACTTTTTAGTAGGAGTTACACTTAGAACATATTTTAATTCCAAGATCCATCTTTGATCTAGGGATTCTCTAGTATTGGCTTTGATTGATTTATTTAGTTACGGTTGTGGGTTTTTATTTATCGTATCATCGTGATTTCATCTATGCTTTCTATTATGAATGTTATTGATTTCTTCATAGTCATGAGTGACTAAAACCCATAACTAGAGTTATGGAAACCCTGGCAAATTAACGAAGTAGGGGAAGTGCGATTGTTGATCTGAACCAATATCAATGCCATGCATTGCTTTATCTTTGTTATGATTGATTTCTTAATGGGTTCTCACATTAGTATCCCGCCTAGATATTTCTACTAACTCCAAAAGAGGAGTAGTTACTTGGAAAGTTAAAGACAACAGTAATTTGGATTTTAACCATTGATCCACGCTTCAATGTTCTATCTACGTAAGATGGTTAGGTTTCATCTAACAACTAGAGAGTCAAAAGGTAATATTTAACTAGGATCAAGATAAGGGTTAGTAGTGCGACACCCCGAGACTCAAAAGGTAAAGGGTGAAATCCTTCTACTTATCCAAAGGACTTTAGAAGGTACATAACTTATCGATTCTGCATACAAGGTATTGGATTGGTTCAACAACGTATGATAAGCCTACGGAGTTGAGAAGCCAAGGGGAACATAATTCTAGTGTTCACTTACGACTGATTTCATCCAAGTTAATATTTTTCTTGTTCTTCCTATTGATTGCAACTACTGAAATTTGCAAAGCCACGTGTTTATGTGAGATTAAACCCCAAGCTTAGTTAGGTTACTATATCTTGAAAAAGACCATATCATTATCTAATAATAGGTGTTTCTTGGACGTCATAAAGAAATTAGCGCCGTTGCCAGGGAACATGGTATTGATTACTGATTTGAAGTTGTTGTAGCTTTTGGATTTTTCTTTTTGTTTTTGTTTTTAATTGGGAATACGCTGGTGTATTCCTAACACACGGAGCAGAGAAAAACCCTTACTCCCAGTCAATTCGGATGCAGAGATCCTACAAACACCTGGTAGGATGTCTAAGCAGAAAAGCGCTGGTAATCCTGAATGGGTTTCTGGTGTTGTAACTCTGCCCAAAGGAGTGTAGGATATTGTTGATCATTAGACTGCTGATCTATTAGTTCATGCAGAAGTTGAGAAGAGGGCAGCGGAAAAAGCTCAGAGAGTACCAAGAAAAGCAGATCTTACTAAGCAGAGACAAGCAGCAGACCGTGGAGCAGCACTCTGTGGAAACCAGAATAGAGCTAGAGGTGCTCGTGTTCAAGTACGCAACCCCCCTGCAAGGTTACTTTAGATAGCGATATTTTTTGAATAAGATTGGCATCCCCATTCGTTGGGTTTTTTGTACTTAGGTCGTGAGTTTCAATCTTAGCAGCCTTTATTCCCATCCCGCGTATGAACATAGGTTTTTTTAATCCCAACATATCAACACATATAACCATATATAAGTGATGAAGAAGATCTGAGATATGTTGAGCTAACCGAGATTGGAGTCATAGTACCTCCTATTTTGCCCCCAGGCATTAAACTCAACATCACGAGTTCCATAATCCAACTTCTAAATTGTAAGGTTGTGTTTTTTGGATTGCCTAATGATGATGCAAATTTGTACCTTGCAAATTTCCTTGGGATATGCACCTCGTATGCCACTCTAGGGGTAGATTAGGAAGCACTTAGACTGAGGCTTTTCCCCTTCTCACTTACAGGAGAAGCTTTTTTATGGTTAGGGCAACTGCCAAGAGTCCCAATCACAACTTGGAACGAGTTGTATAGGAAATTCTTAAATAGGTTATTCCCTCTATAAAGGATATTACAGCTCAAGGACAAGATCTATAACTTCAGAAAGCTACAATCCGAGTCCATGTACGAGGCTTGGTTCAGGTTTAAGAAGAAGCTGAGTATAGTGCCAAATAATTAGTTGTTAGATACGTACTTATCAGAGATATTCTATAGATCCATGACCATCAGTTCTAGATCCATGAAAGACACCATCTCTCGAGGAGCTTTTATGAGAATATGCTAGGAGAAAACGTCGGAGATGTTGGATCCGATTTCACTCACTAATCGAGGGTGGCAAACTTGAGAGGGTGAGAGAGGATCTGTTACTTATGCTATTGGCGTTCCAGCGACCAAAGAGAAACTAATAATATAGTAGCATACGAAATTATGTTACTAAGGACTGACTTAGGGGTGCTAGCAAAGCAGTTTGCAACAACAACTTTTGAGAAAGTGAATGTAGTAGCTACACAGGGGTCAACTTCTAAAGCGTACGAGTCAGCATTAGAAGAGAAAGATAATTATCTAGATTTTCAGATGGCGGATTTCCAAGCCCAAGGGAAAGGGAACCAAGGTCAAAACTGCTATGATAGATACAAAAACTATAGCAGAGAGTGAGATAGTGACTGGAGGAAGAAGAATGACTATAGAGATACGGGAGATAGGTATATTCTACCTGGTAGACACGATGTAGAGTCTAAAATAAAGGAAATGCTGGCTAAGTTAGTGAAGGTTCAAGAAAATAAAGAGACCAACCTTAAGGAGATTAAGGCTGATTTTTCAGGGTTGACCCAGAAGGTCAAGTCACATCGGAGAACCAGTTTGGGCAGATGTCAACAACTCTGAACTAGAGGCATCCAGGTACCCTTTCGAGCGAAACAGTGTAAAATCTTAGAAATAATACTCATGTACTTTTTATTATCATGAGGAGTGGTATCACTACTATGGATCCCTCACTACCTGCTGCTGAATCTATTGATGGTGAGACACATGTTGTTGAGTATGAGAAGGTAATAGGTGATAAAGGTACAATTGCTAAAGAAAAAGGTAAGGGTCCGGTCATTGATCCAGAAGTTAGACATATCCCGAGACCACCCCCACCATTTCTTTAGTGATTGAGGCAAGAGAAAAAGAAAGTAAGTTCAACCAATTTATCGAGATGCTGAGAGAATTGAGCTTGAACATACCTCTTATTGAGGCATGAGAGAAGATGCCTGGATACTCTTGGTTCATAAAATAGTTGTTCACAAGAAAGTAAGGAGCAATATTTGAGGATGTTGATGGTGTAAACCATTGCAGTGCATTCACGACTAGGTCCTTGGAACAGAAAAAATATGATCCCAGAGCATTCACTATACCATACACTATTCGGTCATCCTAATTTTCTTGAGCCTTGTGTTATTTGGTGGCCAACATTAATTTAATGTCGTTCGCCATATTCAATAAATTGGGCTTGAACCCTTCAGAACCGACTTTGATGTGACTATTGATGGCTAACTATACAGTTAAGAAGCCTATGGTAATCTATTTTGATGTGATCGTGAGGATGGATAACTTTATCTTTCCAGCTAACTTTCTCATTTTAGACTATGAGGTTGACACCGAGATGCCCATTATCTTGGGAAGACCATTTGTGGATAAAGGTAGAGTTATGGTTGACATGGAAAAATATGAGCTTAAATTTTGAGTCAATGGTAGGGAGGCGATATTCAACATCCGAAAGTCAATGAAGCAGCCAACCGACATGAGGGTAGTGTTGCTTATTGGTTGTATTGATGATCCTTGAGGACACTCCTATGGGTATCTTAATGAATTTTGAGTAGTCATGATACTTGTGTTGTGCGATGATGTTAAATCAAGCACTTGTGGGAGGAAATCCATGGGCTTGTCAGTGAAGTCTGTGTAACGAACATAGCCACATTGTTCCGTGATTTTTATAGGTTTTTATATTTTTGGATCTTACCTGAAATATGGTAAAAATTACTACATTCATCAATTTTCAGGTAACGGGATTGTGTGATTAGCCCACCATGGTCACAAGTCCTATACGGTAAGTTGAGTAATAATTCAAAAAGTTAAAATTTTGAGGATGAAAAATAGTAAGTTATGGACTCTGACATTAAATTTTACTTTTGGGACATAAAACTTAGGTTGCAGGACCTTAAGTATCTGGAAAAATATCAAAACACCGAATCCGAATTACAGAAAAGTGGGCCAAAACTTTTGGCTTGGCACCTGCACCTAGTACTTGTGGTCCTAACAGCAGGTACAGGCTGCAGGTGCAAGCCGTAGCTAGGTCACTTTTGGGGCCAAATTTTTAATTTAAATTCTGGGCCCACCTTCATTTAATTATGACTCAAATCATCGCCCCACCTATATAAAGACATTCTTACCCTCATTCTAACTTATTCAAATCCTCAAAACTTCACTTTTCTCTTTGAGTTCAAACTTCCCTACTAAGCATAAACTAACCTTATAGTTGAGTAAATAGTAAATTGGCCCTTATTTGAGATACCAACTTGTCCCAACAAGCTAAAAAAACTTTCCAACTTTGGCTTTGGTTGATTTCTTCATTATTCTTTTTCGGTCTTCATATAAAAGGTAACTTTCTCGGCTCCCAATGGTTATATATTGGTTTATCTATTATTTAAACAAGTTGATTTATGTATCCATTGAAAAATATATAAAATCTATTATTCTTGTATGTGAGATTCTTGAAGAAGCCTAAAATCATAATGTAGGGCCATGTTTTGAAGAAAAATCTAAGTTTAGGCCCTAACCGGAAGTTGAACTTAAATGAATGAAAGTAATACCACTAGTTGAGCATGTTTGACTGTTTTGAAATTCATGATTCTTAGTTAGTACGTATCCATTGGACTTGTTAGGATTTAAAATAGGTTATAGGGATGTGAAAATTGGGGGAAAATTCAAACTTTTTGAATTTTAAGTTTTTCTTTGACTTTTGCTATGCCTTATTTTTGTCGAAAATTGACAACTGGTTTTTCAAGTACAGATGGCACCTAAAGCGGTGAAGAATACTAAGGACAGTACTTTGGGGAGACAAGCATAGTCTCCTAAACCTAATAGTTCATTGGAGGAGTATCCGAGGCAGCGATGTAGAGAGACTGCTACTAGAGTGATACGTAGAGTCATGAGAGGATCGACTCACCAGGCCGCTTAGTCAGCTACAGCCCAACTGAGGATGAAATTCACATGGATATCATCCCCACACACTCCTCCACCTAATAATGATGATGATGAGGGGAAAAAGTCTGAGACTACTCCATAGGTTGCTGCTAAGGACCCCCATTCTGGGGATAGGTCCCGGGATTCATCTGATAAGGCTGAGTAGAAGGAATTATTTGTGGTGTCCCCGTCTATGAAGGGTACCTATACTCATGTATAGTAGACAGAGGTACCCCAGTATGATGAGGGAGATGAAAAACCTTCCCATGATGCTTCAGTACAGAAAATCCCCACACCCACCCATGCTCCAAATGCACCTCCCGAGAAGGGACATTTGAGATAGTGTGTGGAAGGGATATGAAATATATTTGTTGTTGGATAGTCATGTTTGGGAGCTAGGAAAGCCTATAAGATGTATTTATAAGGTGCGCCAGATTGACTTATCGAGGCTAGAGCGAGTACCATAACTACAAGCAATATTTGATAGATATCAGCTAGAGTGGATGCCCATACCACTCGGTTCCTATAGCTTAGCTATGGTACATTATTTTTATGCATCCTATAGAGCTATTGTAGTCCTTCCTATGCACCATTATTCAGACTTTATTAGATTTGTATGGAAGCCACAACTTGATCACACACTGGTTAGAGGATTCATAGTTGATATCACAGATGAGACTATCCACTGAGTTATATTCATCTTAGATTACATCACTCAAGCATGTACAGTTGAGTGCAACCATAAACTAAGGATCGTACGAGATCGACATATCATGGGGGATGCTGAGCACCATCTAGAGAGGGTTGAGATAGCTAGGTGGAAAGCTACTTATATTTCACCTTAGGGTGATACGACCCCATAGAGCTAGGGGCAAGCTTTGATCAATAAGGGTCTATTAACATTAGAGGCCAAGTGTTGGTGGTTGTTGATTAGATACCAACTTCTACCCACTGCTTTGAATAATACATTAACATTTCTCTGGGCTAATGAGATCAAGGGTAGGACTAGATTTTAGCAGACCGAGGCTATATGAAAGGTTCCTAGAGAGAAATACCATTAGAGTTGGATGCTAATTTTTAAACATGGATCAATGAGCTAGAGAGATGGGTTACTTACCATTCTATAGAGATAGGTATGCCAAATCTAGTTTAGATGAAGAGGATTTTGATATTATATGAGCAGAGGTACATTTTCTTACAAATAGCTGTGTAGCAGCAACTTTCTTGATTATACCCCTTGTGGTCAAGATCTCACCTCTGCATGTGCCGAGGTACTTTAGTTTCTTTGTAGAGGATGATGAAGAGGTTACAACAGTTGGGACCAAGAGAGTTCACTTAGATAACTTGTAGGATCCTGATATGACAGATGAGGAGGCCATTAAAAAGGTCAAGCATAACAAGTAGAGGCATGTATCTATAGAAGAGGGTACATCCACTAGTAGTGCACCACCGCCAACACTGCCTCCGATAACTGATATGCCTCTATTTGGAGATGCTCTTAACTCGGTTCCTAGTGCATCCCAAGTATGTTCTCACTTCCCTATATTTTTCTTTGTATTAGTTCATTGAGGATAGTTCACAGGTTTAAGTTGGTGGTGGGCATACCATGCCTTCATGGATTTTTGTTGCCGTTCTTTTTTTCCTATCAACCATGAAATAGTTGTATAATTGGCATGCCTAGGATAATTATGTGTCATATTGTGTTTTTCTTTGTATTGTATTATTTTTATGTAATTAGAAGATTTTTTTTATGTATTTAGGGCAGTACTCATGTTTTGATTAATTTTTGATACCCCTCCAAAATTTTGAGTTTTAAGAACTATGTTTATATATATATGTGTGTGAACTTTGTGGATCTTGTTATGGTATTAGTATTAGGAACATGATAACCATTTGTTGACAATTTCATGAACTGTAAAGGTAGTAGTTTGTAATATTGACTCTGAGCTATGTGTGTGTCAGATACTTCCTAGTTCTCTTTGTATCTTAAATTCAGAACTTGCCTGGTTAGTCTTACCTAGGTTGAAGGATAGTCAGTTAGGAAAGGATCATAGGACCTTTTTTTTTATTATAGTCCACTTTTAGCCTCTTCCGTGCGCAAATTATATCCCTTGATCCCTGCTTTGAGCCTTGTAAGCCTATTTTTCTTATTTTCACTATACATCTTCCTATTTGTATTACAATTTATCTATTTTAGAACAAGTCCTCCTTGAACATTATTCACCCCAGCATAGGATAAATACCTAAGTTGAGCGTGGCTATAATACGGGTGGGTAGTGTAAAATGGGTATGAAAATAGGTAAACTAGGAAAAAGTTAGTAGGGCTGGGTATGGTAAAAAAGTGTAAAGTGTAAAAGTGCGATTGTCGATCTGAACTTATACCAATTACATGTATTACTTTATATTTGTTATGATTGATTTCGTAATGGGTGCACATATTAGGGTCTCTCCTAGATACTGCTACTTACTCCGAAATAGAAGTAGTGACTAGGAAAAGATAAAAACAACAGTAATTTGGAGTTTAAGTGTTGATCCATGCTTCTAGGTTCTATCTACGTAACATGGTTAGGTTTCATCTAATAAATAGAGACTCAAAAGGTAATAGTTAACTGGGATAAATATAAGGGTTAGTAGTGCGACTCCTTGAGACTCAAAAAGGTAAAGGGTGAAATCCTTCTACTCATCCTAAAATTTGTAGAAGGTACATAACTTATCAATTCTGGATACAAGGTATTGGTTCAACAATGCATAATAAACCTACAGAGTTGAGAAGCCAGGGGTAACAAAATCCTCGCGTTCACTTACGACTGATTTCAACCAAGTTAATATTGTTCTTTGCTCAAGATTAGTACAAACAAAACCCCTCATTTACTTTTATTTTCTATCTATTTATCACAACTACTGAGATTTGCAAAGCCATGTATTCCCTTAGAATTCAACCCCAACCTTAGTCGGGTTACTATATCTTGACATCGACCGTATCATAATCTAATCGGAGGTATTTCTTGGACGCCGTCAATAATTTCTCAAATAAAGATATGGTCCAACCTTTCAATACTCAAGGAAACTTGGACCCTCTGTAATGGATCAAATTCGTTAAGGAATCAACTACATGTATCGTCATACTATTATGCTTGCAAGCTTATAATAAAAACAAGTTAGGGTTTCTCAAGGTTGATCATTAGAGCTTCCAAGTGGTGATTTCTCTCAATAATTGTGATACTTTCATGTATGTTAGTCTTCCCCTAAACTTGTTTTACTTATAGCATATGTTTAAATGGTTGTTCATGTGGACTTGAATATGGATTTTTATATAGGTTGAGGGTTTCAAAATGAATGTTACTTGCATTAGATTTCCATGACTTTATATGCATTGTTTATGCTTTATTAATAGTTTTTTAACAAATTGGGTGTATGGGTATGGAAATTGGAAAGGGGGTCAAGGTATTTCCCAATTCGATAATTTTTGTTTGGAGCTTAGCTTTGGAAAATATGTTCCTTCAACCCACTTGCATTTTTGAATTTGAAACATGCTTAATCACATAATTTAGATTACTTCCCTAAACTATGGCATTGTATAAACGGTTAGATAGATAAAAAAGGTTTTGAAGGCCTTGTTAGCCATGTTTTTGACTTTAAACTTGATTTAATAAACAAAAGGTGTTTGACATTTTCCCAACTTGTTTAATGAACAAAGGGGGTTGTGGCATTCCCCTAAGATGATGGAATTGGTATGGCATAATTTTAAGCTTGTAAGCATAATGGTATAATGATACATGTGGTTGATTTCTTATCAAATAATTACTTGGTTAAATGGATGGCTTATGTGAAACTAGTTTTAATTAGTATTAAAGAGGGTGGTGTAGCTCACTATAGAAGGTGGAGATTTTGGAGAGGACCGATGCTGGAAGCCACTTTTGTCAATATGGGGGTCTTTACGATTGTTGCATTAGTTCACATATATGTATATATATTAGATTGGATAGGGTCAAAGAATTTCCTATCTCATCCTTAGATTTTCCTAGTTTTTGCAGCTAAAATGCATGGGACCCTTTCAATGTGGAATCTGAACCTATATAGCTCGTGGGTTCCCTCAGGACGATTAGAGCTACACAACCCAGGCTAATATTTTGACTTTCATGCTAAGCCTTGTTCTCTATCCCAATATTTTATGTATATATAGGTGTGTAATTATGTTCATTGGTTTTGAATAATTGTGAAATGGTTTGGTCATGATATTACTTTATCACTTCCCTGCATTATATGCTAGAGTTCACCCTATTAACTATCTCTGGACACTGTTTCCCTGCATGATACTTGAATTGAGGACACTTTTATTCTTTTGGTACAATGATTAGATGATTTCTGGATTGATTATGAGTTATCTTAAAGTGCTGAGCTTCCATTCTTTAGAAAACCTTCATTTCATGTTTTGGTTTCATAATATGATAGACTACCTTTCATTTTCATTTTAGCTATCATCGGGGCCTTGTCCCAACTTGGATTGATGTTATTTTCTTAGATTCTTATGGACTACTATGGATTGGTATAGTTGTTGAGATTCTTAGATTCTTTTCTGAGTTAGTTGAGTTATCGATCTTGTTATATGTTTGGAATTCATCCATTTTTGGTTGTACTATTTCCTGGTTGGCTAGGGTAAAAGGGATGGTCTCTAATCCTCGATGGACTTAGGATACCCATCATGGCTAGGCCCTAGTTCGGATCAAGAAAAGCTTGGTTTTAGAGCCTAGGTTCATGGTTATTAGAAATCTACAAAGTTGTGTCAAGTAGAGTCTGTTTTGTGGGTGTGTAGCAGCTACACTCATAAGGGAGAGGTAACAAGGAATTTAGGAATTCTTTCCTTTCTTTTGGTCTATTTTTCTGGCTATAGGGTCTAATTTCTAGAAATCTCCTCTAATTCTGTTTGTTTACATTTCAGATCATGCCTCTTCGAAGATCTGATACTTGTGGAAACTCCTCTGTCCCTCCTAAAGATAATGTGGCTTGAACTTGTTCTACTTATAGAGTACAGACCTAGTCTAAGGTCCTTCTTCTAATCCCAAGTGGAGTTATGTCGGTCCCTACCAAATGTCCTCGATCTTCTTGGGTTGAGGATGTTCATACCCCACTGACTCAGTTGGTGATTTTCTCAGTGTTGTCAGTCTAACTGTGTTGGTTGTGTTGCTCCATCTTCTGAGATCACTAGAGTTGGACAGTTCATGAGGTTGAATCCTCCGACCTTCACTGACTCTAAGGTTGAGGAGTATCCTCAAGGGTTTGCTAATGATATGGAAAAGATATTCAGGGTGATGCATGCTACTGATGTGGAAGGTGTGGAGTTTGTCGTATATGGGAAGAATTTTTTGTTGCATTCCCTAATTATTTCTTTCCTCAGGAGTTGAGGGAGGCTACATATGAAGATTTTGTGAATTTGAGGTAGGGGAAGATGAGTGTGAAAGAGTATGTTGTAAATTCCACCAGCTGTCTCGCTATGCTCTAGAGTTGGTACTAGCTGAGGGATAGAATAAGGAAGTTTACTTTGGGTTTGTTTAGGACTTGGTACTAGATTATAAGGCATTGATGTTGAATAATAACATGGATATATCTTGGATAGTGGTGTATATATAACAAGTTGAGGATGAGAAGAAGAAGAAAGTCAAAAAAGAGGAAAGGCAGAACAAAAGATTTAGATATTCAGAGTAAGGTGGAGGCTAGCAGAACATTAGTAGAGATGGTAGGAAGTTAAACAAACAGAGGACCTAGAGAAAATTGAGTTTGTTTTCTACGACTAGTGCTATATATCGTAAGTTATCTGGTGCATTTCTCTTTCAGACTGACACTAGATTTAAAACCCAGGGTGCCCAGTCTTAGGATAGTGGAGCTCAGTAAGCTTTATCATATCATTCATGCAGATTTTGTGGGCAGTTGCACCGTCGCTTTTGTGATGAGGGGAGGAATAAGTGTTTCAAATGTGGCCAGCCTGGTCATTTTCAAAAGAACTTTTCTTTAGGCAATGTTTCTACTGGGGATAATAAAGTTCCAATTTTAACTTCTTTAGTACCTGCACCAAAGGGTGCTAATTTTAGTACTGACACTAGTCAGAATCGTCTTTATGTTCTTGCCACCCATCAAGAATTTTAGGCGTCTCCTGATGTTGTCACTGGTGCATTTATAGTTTTTCTCTCATAATGTGCATTGTCTTCTTGATCTGGGCTCTACACATTTTTATGTGACCCTTTATGTGGCTATTCAATTTTATTTCAGTCCTAAGTGCATTTTGATCACTTCTCTTTGTCTACCCTGATGGATGATTCTGTTGTGGCTAAAAGGGTCTTTTAGGGTTGTGTGATATCTATCCATAGTCAGGAGACATTGGTGGATCTAATAGAATTGGATATGATAGATTTTGATGTGATCTTAGGGATGAAGTGGCTCTATTCATACTATGTTTCTATTAATTGTAGGACCTACAAGGTCAATTTCTAATTCACGAATAAACCGGTAATTGAGTGTGGAGGGAGTTCCCTAGTACCTAAGAAAAGGTTTATTTCTTATCTTAGAGCCTGGAAGTTGATTTCCAAGACGTGTCTACACCATCTTGTTCAAGTTAAAGATTCTAGTTCTGAGGTTCCCTTTTTACAATCTGTCCATTTTTTTAATAAATTTCTTTAAGTATTTCTAGATGATCTTCCTGGACTTTTTCCTGATAGGGATATAGAATTTGGGATTGATCTTCTACCAGATACCTGTCCTATCTCTATCCCTCTATAAAAATGGCTCCAACTAAGTTGAAAGAACTTAAGGATCAGTTGAAGGACTTTTTATAAGGGTTTCATCCATCTTAGTATTTCTCCGTGGGGTGCTCGTGTGACTGTGAAGAATAAGTACTCTTTTACTAGGATTGATGATCTGTTTGACCAGCTTCAGGGTGCTAGATGCTTTTCTAAGATTTATCTTCGATTAGGTTATCATCACTTGAAAATTAGGGTGGTAGATATCCTTAAGACTACTTTTTGTACCCCGTATGGTCACTACGAGTTCTTAGTATGTCTTTTTAGTTGACTAATGCTCCAATGGCGTTCATGGATCTTATAAATTGGGTGTTTAGGCATCTTTTATATTTGTTCGTAATCGTGTTTATTGATGACATCTTGGTCTATTCTAAGAGTGAGTAGGATCATACCAATCACCTCCATTTAGTGTTGCAGACTCTTAAGGATCAACATTTGTATGCCAAGTTTCAAAGTGTGAGTTTTGGTTGAATGTTGTGCCCTTCCTAGGTCATGTTGTTTCTAGTGAGGGGATCATGGTGGATCCAAATAAAGTTGAGGTGGTTAGAAAGTGGCCTAGACTTATGATTCCAACCGACATTTGGATTTTCTTAGGTTTAGCCAGGTATTATAAGAGATTTGTGGAGGGTTTCTTATCTATTGCTACTCCGTTTACTAAGTTCACTAAAAAAAGGCGAAGTTTCTATGGTCTAATGCATGTGAGGGTAGTTTTGAGAAACTAAAGGACAAGTTGATTTTTGCACCAGTGTTGACCCTTCCTAAGGGTACCAATGGTTTTGTTGTGTACTGTGATACATCTCGTGTGGGACTGGGTTATGTGTTAATGCAGCAAGGTAAGGTGGTGGATTATGCTTCTAGGTAGATGAAAGTTCATGAAAGGAATTACCCAACTCATGACTTGGAGTTGGCAGCTATGGTGTTTTCTTTGAAGATTTGGCGCCATTATTATTTGTATGGGGTGCATGTTGATATGTATTTAGATCATAAGAACATACAGTATGTGTTCACCCTAAAGGATTTGAATCTCAAGTAAAGTAGATGGCTTGAGTTGCTCAAAGACTATCCATGGGAAGTTTATCTCACATGGATGAGGATAAGAGAAGATATTCACTGGTTGTCTAATCTTAGAGTTTATCTTTTGGATTATGAGGACGGAGGTGTGGTTGTACAAGAGGTGCTGAAGTCATTTCTTGGTTCAGAGGTAAAGAAGAAATAGGTTTTGGACTCCATCTTTATGCAAATTAAGAATGATGTGAGTCAGCAGTTCATGGCATTTGAGATTGGTGGAGATGGTATCTTGAGGTACCAAGGTAGATTTTGTGTTCCTGATGTTGATGGGCTGTGCGAAAGAGTTTTGAATGAGACTCATGAGTCATAGTATACGGTTGGATCATGATTTGAAACACATTTATTGGTGGAACAACATGAAGAGAGATATGGAAAATTTTGTGGCTAAGTGCATGGTTTGTCAACAAGTGAAGGTAGAGCACTTGAGGCTTGGTTTGTCAAGTGAAGATAGAGAAATTGAGGCATGACGTCTTATTTCAAGAGGTTGAGCTGCCTATGAAGAAGTTGGAGGTAATAAACATGGACGTCATTACTAGTCTTCCATGGTCTCACCCCCATTTTGATTTAGTTTAGGTCATCGGGGATAGAATAACTAAGTCAGCTTACTTCTTGTTGTGAGGACTGCTTACACTAGAGAGGATTATGCGAGGTTATTTATTTAGGAGATAGTTAATCTATATGTTGCTCCAGTTTCTATTATTTCAGATCAAGATATATAATTATCTTCTCGCTTTTGATGTTTGTTTCAGCAAGGTTTGGGCACACGGGTGAACTTTGGCACCGGTTTTTACCATCAGATGGATGGACAAGCAAAAAGGACCATTTAGACTTTAGAAGATATGATATGGGCCCGTGTGATTGTTTTTGGTGGGATTTGGGTGGATCATTTGCCTCTTATTTAGTTTGCTTATAATAATAGTTATCACTCGAGTATGGGGATGACTCCTTTTGAGGCTCTTTATGGTAGGAGGTGTAGATTTCCTATTGAGTGGTTTGAAGTTGGTGAGACTAGGTTGTTCGGTCTTCACTTTTTTCATCAAGCCATGGAGAAGGTAAAGTTGATTTGGGATAGACTTAAGATTTCTTAGAGTCTCCAAAAGTCCTATGCGGATGTGAGGAGAAGAGAGTTGGAGTTCGAGGTGGGAAATTAGGTGTTTTTGAATGTGTCTCCCATGAAGGGAGTTATGAGATTTGGAAAGAAGAGGAAACTCAGTCCTTAATATATAGTTTCGTACTTGCTTTTTAGGAAAGTAGGGAAGGTTGCTTACGTGTTGGATTTTCCTTCGAGTTTGGGTTTCGTTCACACGATTTTTCATGTTTCGATATTGAATAACTACGTGGGTGATCCTTCCTTTGTTGTACCTATTGAGAGAGTTAGTATTTCAAATTCCTTGTCTTATGCAAAAGTCTCGGTGGAAATTTTAGATAGGCAAGTCCATCACTGGAGTACTAAAGATGTAGCTTTGGTAAAGGTTCTTTGAAGGAACCATAAGGTATAAGATGCTACTTGGGTGGCCGAAGAGGACATGAAGTACAAGTATCCATTCTTGTTCCCCAAATTAGACAATCGTGCTTAAGGTATGTGTTTTCCTTACCATCTTTGTTTTTTGACTTTGTTAAAGGAAATTGTAGTTACATTCTGTCTTATAATCATGCTAATGGATGCCTTGACTCATCATTCAGGGACGAATGATCCTTGGGTAGGGTGGGGTGGAGTGGGGTAGGGTGGAGAAGTATAACACCCTAGAATTTGGCGTTCAAAAATTTTGAGATTCGAGCTTACTGCCCAAGCAATGACTTACCTAATAAGTCATGAAGACTCCATACGTGTCATAATGCCCTAATCATAGCGTGACCAGTGTAGGTACCAATGTTTCTGTCCTAGGTACGATTAGAACCGTATGATTCAAGGTCAAACAATATGAGTCAAAATGTGTGACTTGTAGTCTCACCAGTATAGTGGTCCCTTGTGTCTATTGTGGCTACGACTGGACCCTTTGAGTTATAATGTGGGAGTAAGAGTCGTATGGTATGACTCATAGGGTCAATAGTGGGGATGACTTGGGACACTACCTAGACTATGAGTCTAGGGGACGACTCGTAGTCAGATGTTATGAGTCATAAGGTGACCTGTAACGACTGTGCAAAATTTTTTTAGCCATTTAGTAAAGGTACTTTGGACATTTTCCCTTTTCGCAATTGTGACCCATGCCCTTAAAACCATTTTGGGACCTCAATATCATCCAAAAACAAAATCAAGCATGTTCTTAAACTCTCTCAAATTGCCAAGTTAAAACCCAGATAGGGTTTATCAAGGTTGAACATTAGATTTCCAAATGGTCATTTTTCTCATTAATAGTGATACTTTCAGGCGTGTTACTCTTCCCCTAAACTTGTTTTACTTAAATCATGTGGTTAAATAGTTGTTCACATGGACTTGAATATGGGTTTTGATATAGTTTGAGGGTTTCAGAATGAATGTTAGTTGAATTGAATTTCCATAACTTTATATGCATTATAAATGTTTTTGAACTAATTGGGTGCATAGGTATGGAAATTTGAAAGGGGGTTGAGGTATTCCTCAATTCAATGATTTTGGTTTGGAACTTGGTTTTGGAAATAGTGTTCCCTTAACCCACTTGCATAATTAGATTTGAATTACGGTTAATCACACGATTTAGCTTACTTCCCTAAACTATGGCATTCCATAAATGGTTAATTGGAAAATAAGGGTTTTAAAGGCCTTGTTGGCTATGTGTTTTGACTTTAAACTTGATTTAATGAACAAAGGAGGTCATGGCATTCCCCCAACTTAATTTGATGAACAAAGAGGGCCGTGGCATTTACCCAAGATGATTGAATTAGTATGGCATAATTATAAATTTACAAGTGTAATGGGATGATGATACCTGTGGTTAATGCCTTAACGGATAATTACTTTGCTAAATTGATGGTTTATGTGGAACTTGTTTTAATTGGGATTAAAGGGAGGTGGTGTAGCTCACCATAGAAGGAATAGGTCCTGGGGAGGCCGATACTAGAAACCATATTTGCCGGCGTGAGTGACATGACCCTAACCAAGGCCTTGTCGTAATGGGCAATCCCAAGCCCAACCAGGACCGGGAAGTGCCCCTGTTACCCAACCCAACCACCAAATGCATACCTTGAGTCGGCTGAAGTCCGAACATATAACAAGATAGAGTATACAACCATGTGGTCATTCTGGGATAAGTCTATATCCAAGAACAACCCAACCAAGTCCAACCCCCAATGACAAGCCAAACCACTACCAAAACCCATTATAATAATACGATGAATGCACACACACACACAGACATATATATATATATATATATATATATATATATATAACATAACCAATCCATATCATACCCAAGTCCACAGTTGTCCATACAAAGACTCTAGACGAACCAAAGAGTACCTAGTCGAGAGATGCCCCTGACCATAGCCAAAACCCAAAGTCTATGAAGGACAAAAAATTATGTAAAGTAACCCATGACATGAAATTGATGCCTTCCGAACTATGGAAGCCTACCACTTCAATCCAGCATCGACTGTGCCCAAATTCGATTACTAAGTAGGAGAGCTAGAATTGTCGGTCCCTACATTGTGTGGGTACATAGCTGCCTAAAGACTGGTTAGTGGGTGAAATCTAGAATGTAGTCAGGATAAGGGTAAAATAATGACATTTACATAGCAAAGTAAAACCATCCGTAATTCATACAACCATACATATATATATAACCATGCCAAGAAAGGGAACCGGGTTTAGCATGCTTTTAAAACATTTGCCTGTGTTGTGTAGCTTTGCCGTCCTAAACCACCCACGGGCTATATGGGTTCAGTTTCATCTGCTGAAAGGGACCCAGTGCGTGAAGCTGCATGACCAGGGAAGAAAACTTGGGATGACTAGTACAACCCCCAAAATATAGTGTGACATCATGCACATGATCACCAAGATCAAACCTCACATCGGCAAATATAAGTTTCTAGTTTTGGTCCCTCTGAGACTTTTACCTTCTATGGCTTTGTTACACACCCCACCATTATTTCCCAATTAAAACCATTACCAAGCAACCAACCTATCCATTAACTATTTATTAACCAAGTCAATAGAAGTCGTATCGTCATACTGACTATACTTGCAAGTACTATCCAAAGTCAACCATGTACAGGTTTAAGACATTACATGTACCCTTCCATTAACGATATTAAACCACCTGGGGGATTCCCATGTACCCCACAATCATAACCAATTTCAGAGCGACCAAAGTTTTACCATTTAATCCTTCCAAACCATATACACCTTTTATGCCATTTAAAACCATTCCAAACCATTTATAACCATGCCAAATATTTAAAACATTTATATCATTTAAACTATTTAAACTATGCAAAACCATCCAAATCCATTTAGGGTTCCATTTCCAAACCAAACCATGCAAGTGTTCCAATGAAAGTTCAACAATAGAGTGAAGATTCCAAAGAGAAACATGACTCTTGAGCCCTTTGAACAACACATGAAGAAACCCTAGCCTCCAATCTTCAATAGTAAGTTTGAGAGAGTATTTGGAGTGTTTACATCCTTTAATAGGTATTATGAAATGCCACCAAGGGTTATATAATGTGAGAACATAAGGGATTTGAAGTAGGAAATGTTTGGACTACCCTTGACTTAAAATTAAAAACAAGCCACGTCCGGGGGTACGATACCTATACTATCCGTATCCTTGGGTACAAGTACTACCCCAACTCGTACCCAAGACCTTTACAAGACCCTACCTACTGGTTTATATATGAATCACACCTCCCTAGCTCGTACCTAAAGTTATGAGTGGTACAAACAATCGCATCCCCTAATCGTACCTTGGGTAGAGTCCATAAGACAACCGAAACAAGCACTATATGACTTGCCTTGCAACACTCGTATGTTCCTATACGACTCGTACAAACATGAGTCTTCTTTTTCAAAGTAGATACCTTAAATACACTCCTTAGTTTACGAGTGAACCGCTAAGCCATCCCACAATTCATATTCAAGGGTATGATTAGTACCCTTGAGTCGTACCAAGTCCAGTAAGTCCCAAACCAAGGAAATTTTACATGGGTCTAAGACTTGGGGTGTTTTAGTCTCCCCCACTAGGGTCATTCATCCTTGAATGATGGAAAATGGTTAGAACAAGAACTAGGTAATGCTTTAACACACATCAAACTTTCCTTTAACCCAGAATAAAAGACAAGGATACAAACCCAAATTAGAAGATCACCATACATCCCAAGCATGATTTACACCCCAAACCTCCATTTTGACCCTTAGCTAACTTATAATACAAAGATGCGAGAGGAACCATTCCTCACCTTTAACCAAGTTAGAATTCAAGATATGATAAAGAACATATACCCTACGCACGAGTTTCTGGTAGAACCAACGCGGATACTTGGATTCCATGTCCACTTTTGCATCCTAAATAACATTCTCGAACATTGGTTCCACCATGGAACCTTTACCAAAGCCACACCTTTTGTTCTCAACCGACAAATTTTCCAATCCAAGATCCTCATTGGGACATCCCAAAAGAACAAGGAATCCTAGATGCCAATACCACCCAAAGGAACCAACCAACCAAGGACCATCCATACCTTTCCCCAACGCAAACTCATAGAATACCAACTGAATGGACTCATGCAAGGGCAAGTCCAGTTCAACTTAGAATTTATTAAGACACACTACTTTGAGAGCTTGAGTCTTGCTATACACCACCTCCATTTTCAATCTATCCAAAGGTAAAAGGAATTAACTTAGGCCACCAGGCTCTACTCCTTACATCTATCTTGAAACGCCACTCCGCATCTATCACCATTATGTTATGAAAACCATGATTAAAGTACAAGGCCAAACCATAACCAACCATTATAACCAAAACCTCTAACCTATAATTGAACATCTAAAATCACACACTCTTAAGCCATGAAAACAATTCATAAAACCATGCCCTATAACATATCTTAAGTACCAAACACAACTATTGGTATATCTACGAATCACAACATTCAAGCCTGCGACTTATATACCCGCAGTATGATTTATCCATCAAAATATCTAGCATCCTTTAAAACCTTCATAAGGTTTTCACCACCTATTTCTTTCCTAACCAATTCCCATGACAACCACCTTACCATACTTTCAAAACCTTAATCTGATAGTCACCCTAGACTCTCCCCCACTTAGGGACTTTTATATTCTCCATTTCAACACATCACCATACTTCCCAAACCACTACTATCCTAACATAAGAAGTGGAATTTAAAAAACTAAATTACAAAAGTTATCCATGCCCCCGAGGCAAGATCCCAGAGACAAGACACGACACTATAGGCACGAAGTACTTTACAATAACCACCTAGACCATAATGAAGAAACATCCCGACCAAACCATACCATAAGAGGAGTCCTTAAGACTAGACACAGAAAAAAACACAACCACATATACCCTGAGTAACTTAACACAAGGTCAAGGATCAAATTTAGGGAACAAGGTGAAAGCAAAATGATAACCTTAGTCATAGGTACGATAAGAATGCATGCAACACTAGTATAGTAATCTCTTAACTGAGAGAGAAGAGTATCACTAGAATATGAAACTCACCTTTTCCTTAAAGTTCACCCCTAAGAGAAAATTTTGACAACCCATCAACCTTCACCCCATTATACCAACAAACACAATACTCTACTCTAAAATGTATCACCAAGAATGTACACCAAGGATGCTTGGTTCTCTTATGCCCAAAACATAAGTCAACTAAATGCTACCCAGAGCACAGCATAGACATACAAAAACCATGAGATCAAATTGACTCTAAGGTTTCCAATTGAACAAAAAACATTCAAAATCAAAACATGGCAGCCAATTCCTTTTCAAAATTATTTGAATCCAACCAAAACCAATTCATGTTTCATTAATCATTTATGCAATGCAAGGATTTAAGAATATTCAAACTATATGACAATATTATATTTAATGGCAATTTCATAAATAGTTTTGAGGGCATAAAATTTCAAAGACCAGAACCAACTAATTGGGGAATCCATAGTACTCCAAAATCCATTTAACATTCCTATGCATCCCATAATAGCCATAAACATAAACAAAGCTTGAATAATGCACCATAATCCATGGAAAATGAATTAAATGAGTAATTATGTCAAAGCCTTTAGTTGTACCAAACCCACATTTAAAACCATGAATTTAATTATCAATTTTATGCCAATAATAAAATGCAACTATAAGTACAAAGATACGTGTAAGCTTTATGATCTAACCTATCCAATGACAAGACCCCTGACCTACCAAATTACCTCCCATAATTCCTGCATTGCTATTCTTGAGCTAACATACTCCATTTACCAAGATCAAGCATCTAGGTTCAAGCCTAGGATCTACCAACTACCATTTAATACTATCAAAATACCCTATATAGAATGAAATATACATGTACGATTCTCTCAACAAGAAGGACACTCCAAATTCTTTATCCAACAACCAACAACCTATCCATTTTCGGGGAAACCATTCCCCTTATGCATGCAAGAACAAAGAACTTCACAGAGGACATAAGGAATGATGAAACCTTTATCTAAAAGATCCTTTCATTGACCTTAAAACCCTTTTAATCCAACTGGAACCATTCTATATCGAAGAATAGAATTTGGACAAGTATCCGAAATAAGACCAATCGCAAACTAACCTCCCAATTAGAAAGACATAATGAGGGTTGTCAAGAAGACCTCAGGAAATTTATCCTCCACCGAAACCAAACCAAAGAAAGACCTTTTGAGTTAGGATATTTAACTCAGACCGACTAAAAAGGAAATTCCTTTGGAGACCAATCTCCAAGATTTAAGAAATGACCTTTCTCTTAAAAACTAAGGACCCAACCAAACCCATTCTCTTATTCCATAGCTGGCTTACCAGAGAGACTAAAGGAAACCTTTCTATGGATCCGACAATCTAATAAAGAATACCATGAGTGAAACCAATCCATTCCCCTAAATGACATCGAAATCCACCATATTTGAATCACACACAAATCCACCTAGACCCCTTTACTACTAAAAGATACCACACACCCCTTATAGTCTCTTTTGTCAATAACAGAGTCACCTACCACGCTAGAAACAAAAGAAGAAAAAGAGTCTAAAATAACCTTAGGACCAAAACTAAAATACACCTCCACAAATAGTCCATAAGAGAAAGAAGAACCTAAACCAAGTAAACCATACACATCACAAGGAAAGGAGGCTTCAACATACCAGCATCGGTATCAAAAGATGCCTAGGACTCCTGAGGAATAGTAAGAATATTGAGACAATTCTTACTGCTGTCGAAGCCATAGTTAGTAGATAATATTGTATTTCACAAGCGATAACCCTTATAGGACATCCCCGCCACACAAGACCCAATTAACCACAACCAAAATACTAATTCCTTTCTCCCCACAACAACCACGGTTCGACTAACCACGAAATTTATTAAAAAAATAAAATAATGCCGATGGGCCCTATTGGCTCAATATTGGGCATTTTGTGCCCTAAAAAAATGTACCAATTTGAAAACACCTACCTCCTAATTAAATTTGGGTAGGGAGCAAAAGACATATAATAGGAGTTAGGAATCACCCAACTCTTCTTTTTTGGATCATTTACTGCCATAGCATTGCTTTTCCCTTTTGTTCAGAAGACTGAGACCCCCTTACCTTGCCCATTTACCAACCTCAACTCATTCCTTCCCATACTAATAGGACAGGACTTGTGTGATAGAGTTGCCAGTATTTAGGTTAATTGATTATTAGGACGATGAAACTCAGTATTGGTAACCTCTCCTTGAGGTAACCGGGTATGAGTATCACCTTTTGAGATAGGATTAGTGGAGACCAGTGGGAATCCATGGGGAAAACTAGAAGTTGCAACCCTTGGTCAGGTCTGTGACCTATGACTTAGACTAGATCCCTCCATGTTGGCCTCAAGTGGAATAGGCGAGTTTCCATGAACTTTAGATCATTGAGAAGACATGACTCTGATGATAGGCGAATTTACGTGCCTATATCAATATATTTTGCCCATATTTTAGCCTAGTTTTGAGAACTAATTATCTATTTCATGCACTTTTAGTCCTTTTTCCTATAAATGAGCTAACAAACATGATTAGGAAAGTTTCAGGTATAAATGATGCAAAATACAGCAATTTATGGCTTACTTGACGCAAAAGAAAGCTCACGAACGAGATGGAAAGGAGCTGGACGCCTAAAGGACCAAATCTGCTGCATGGAAAATCTGTCCCGGGCTAAAACAACATTTCTGAAGACTTTAGGGACTTACAGACACAAAGCTGGAATTTTTACCAAGATACATTAACCTAGTATAATTAGGTTATGTGTTTTATTATTCTATTTGGATTATGATATTGTAACCTTACCCTAGTACATTTGGGTCAAGGATTTCATTAGTATATTAGGATTTGGTTATTTATTTTATTAGATTAGTAGGAGTAGGATAGGAGTATTATAAATACCCTATCATGCTAGAGATTTTTAATCATCCTCTAACATTCTTAGTTCTTCAATTCTAAAACTATTAATTTTCTTCCATCCCTCTCATCTTCCACCACAAACACTTCTAATCTACTCTTCTATTCTTAAATTCCACAACAAGAGAATCGTTACTTGCTACGGAATCACCAAAACCACACACCAAACACCTACTATTCACGCCATCCACCATGCAAAACGTGATATCCTTCGCATTCATGGGTAACTAAACCTCTTAGTTGGGGTTATGGAAGCCGAATGAGTTACTATCTATAGCTGTGAGTTTGTGAGTTCAAGACAAGTATATTGCTTATATCATTACGCTCTTCATCTTAAATCTACATTCTTTGCGGTTACAAACACAAGACCACGCCATTCTAACATTTAACCTGTTCGAGAGAAAGGTTATTTGTCTAGAAAAGAGAACACATAGAATAACGCCAGTCTAACATTTAACTTGTTCGAGAGAAAGGTTATTTGTCTGGAAAAGAGATAATGTCAAGGTAGTAGGACACCCTTTCCTATTAAAAATCTAGTGCCGTAACTGGACTACCCTCTTGGAGAATTCGTACCGTTAGACACGCTTTAAGCTCGAGAGAGTTAAAGTGAAATAGTCCTTGTTTAGGTCGAGAGACGCTTGGATTTACCATCGACTACAATTCTCTATAAGCAATTGCATGTCAAGACTCTACACACTCATAGCCAATAGAGACGTATACCTCAGAAGGTGGACATAACCCCAACGCTTCAATTCTCATTGTTTACAACCAACGTAACATTCTTTCTCTTTTTACTTTGCTATTTTCAGCTTTTACTTCATTATTTTGGTTACTTATTACAATCCCCCCTTCTTACGAGACTTGCACCAAAAGTCTATTAATTTTGCTTACTTGTTGGCCAAGCTATTCCCTGTGGGATCGACACCCAACCCAGGTTGGGTTCTATATTTGCTAACGACCGCTTTACACTCAAACGAGAGCTGTAGATTGAGCGTTATCAAAAATTGGCGCCGTTGCCGGGGAATACGAGTGTCAATCAAGTTCGTAATAATTATTAGACCCTTTGGTCAAAGATTCTCGTACTTTTACGTTTAGTTTTTGTTTTTGTTTATTGCAGGTTTTTCTTTTAGTGCATGCCCCATACTAGAAGTTCTGGTCAACCGTTATTACCAATCAATCCTGAACCGCAATGAATTAGAAGAATGGAAGCACAAGCTGAAATCGACAGAATGGCTGCTCAACACGAGCAAGCAAGATTAGCTGCTCTTGCCGCTGCTCAAGTCCAACAACAAAACATTGATAATCCTGGACGAGCAACAAATCCTGACGATGAAGATTTAGGAGATGACGAGTTGATAAACCCAAGGCATGGCGCTGAAATTGCAACACCTGCCAATCGAAGAGGTCGACAAGCTCGGTATAGATATGATCGCCAACCTTTGCAACCAGCTTTCGACGATGATGATGATGATCTTGATGGTGCCGGAGCTACTGGAGCTATAATTCCACCACCATTAGCGCCCGGAGCCAAGTTCAACATCACTAGCACCATGATTCAGCTATTGCAACTCAAGGGATTATTTGGTGGACTAGCAGGCGATGATCCGAATATGCATCTCATCAACTTTATTTCTACATGCAAGTCTTTTGACAATCCTGGTGTTGGTCAGAATGCTATTCGGTTACGTCTATTTCCATTGTCTCTGTCTGGGAGGCAACATTATGGTTGAATGGGCTGACTCCTGATTCTATTACAAATTGGAGGCAATTGAGAGACGCTTTCCTAGAAAGATTCATTCCGCCATCCAAGAGGGCTCAGTTAAGAGATGAAATCAGCAACTTTCATCAGCTTCCCTCTGAAGCTCTTCACGAAACATGGGAGAGGTTCAAGACAAAGATAGCGAGATGCCCAAACCATCACATGACTAATGTTCACCTCATGGAGATCTTGTATAGAGCCTTGAATTCAGTAACTAAACCAGTGGTGGACAACGCAGCTGGAGGTTCTTTTATGGACCTCACCTTTGGTCAAGCAAGCAACATGCTAGATCGTATGACGGAACAAAGTAGAGCTTGGCATACCAGGGATTCTGAGGTAGCAAGCCCCACTTTATCTATTGGCATGTCTGCAGACCAAAGAAGGAGAGAAGAAGAACGTGATCAAGATATGGCGTACATGAAAACCCAAATGGATCTTCTTACAAAGCATCTATTAGGGAAGACTGAAAAAGTGAAAGCTATTGCGTCGAAAGGAAGAGACGAATCTGATTCGGAAGAGGAGGCCAACTACTTGAACAATCAGGGGGGTTTCCGTGGGAATGCCCAAGGAAACCAAGTTCGGAACTATTATGATAAATCTGGAGGTAAAGACCAAGGTAGTTGGAAGAAAAATAATGAAAACAGTGGTTTGTACGTTCCCCCTGGTAGACGTGATACCACCACATCTAATTCTATGGAAGACATGATGGCGAAGTTATTGAAAGGAGTGGAAGCAACGAGCGCAGGAGTTAAGGAGGTGATTGACGATTTGGCCTCCATGAAGCAATTAGTTGATTCTCATTCCACTTCTATCAAGCAAATAGAGCAGCAATTAAGCCAACTTTCAGCAGCATTCAATCAAAGAAAGGTTGGCACCTTACCGAGCGATACAGTCCAAAACCCAAGGAATGATGGGTCATGCATGGCCATCACTACGAGGAGTGGTAAGGTGCTGGAAACTTCAGCAAAAGGCAAGCAAGTAGTTGACGGAACAGCAGACATGGACGCCACACCTAGTGACGCCACTAGAGAAGACGCCGCAATCTCTACTTCCAACGTCAAGGACGATTTACCTAGTGACGTGCAGCCTGAAAAAAATAAACGGAAGCAAGAGGAGAAGAAATCCATGGAGAGAACACTTCCATACCCACCACCACCTTTTCCACAAAGATTGAAGAAGGTGGCCGACGACACAAAGTTCAGCAAATTTATGTCCATGTTGAAGCAGCTGACTATTAATGTCCCATTGGTAGAGGCACTTGAACAAATGCCTGGGTATGCGAAGTTTATGAAAGACCTTTTGACTAAAAAGAGGGCAGCAAGATATGAGCTGAAGGATGATGTGCATCCTTGTAGTGCAATTGCTACCCGATCGATAGTTCAGAAGAAGGCCGACCCCGGAGCTTTCACGATTCCTTGCACCGTCGGATCTTTGGACTTTGCTAAAGAATTATGTGACTTAGGAGCCAACATCAACTTGATGCCATTATCAATCTACAAGAAGTTGGGGTTAGGAGATCCTACACCAACTAATATGAGGCTTGTGATGGCGGACAGGTCGGTAAAACGACCGGTTGGTATTCTATGCGATGACTTGGTAAAGGTATCTTCATTCATATTCCCAGCAGACTTTGTCATCTTGGATTGTGAAGCAGATTCAGAGGTTCCCATAATCTTGGGATGCCCCTTCCTTGCTACGGGAAGTGTGCTCATAGATTTGAGAGCTAATGAGCTTTCATTCCGAATAAATGATGAAGTAGTTCTCTTTGATGTTTGCAAATCAATGAAGCAACCCAAAGATCTGAGTGTATTTTCTGTGGCTGATGTTGTCTTTGATGATGAGAAAGAGTTACCTGCTGAAGAGTGAATTCTTGATGATCCTTTGGAGGCTTTGGTCATGAAAGAAGAGGATGATGATGCTGAAATTTCTGAAGATGATATTTGTGCTCTATCGGGATTAGGAACATATCGTTATACTCCCAAGAAGCTGGATCTTGATCTCAAGAATCGACCCACACCACCAGCTAAGCCATCTATTGAAGAACCACCCACATTAGAATTAAAGGAGCTGCCAAGCCATTTGAAGTACGCATTCTTAGGAAGCGGAAACACTCTTCCAGTCATAGTGGTAGCCGATTTAGGTGAGCAACAAGTTGCAGCTCTTATTGCAATCTTACGCAAGTATATTAGAGCTATTGGATGGACCATTGCGGATATCATTGGTATTCCACCTGGGATTTGCACTCATAAAATTCAGCTCCAAGAAAAGTGCACACCCACCATTGAACATCAAAGACGCCTAAACCCACCAATGCAAGAAGTGGTGAAGAAGGAGATTATCAAGTGGTTAGACGCAGGAGTCGTGTATCCTATTTCTGATAGTACATGGGTAAGCCCAGTACAATGTGTTCCCAAGAAAGGAGGTATGACGGTGGTTGCGAATGCAGAGAATGAGCTTATTCCACTCAGGCCCGTTACTGGATGGAGAGTATGCATGGACTACCGCAAGCTGAATTCTTGGACTCTCAAGGATCACTTCCCCATGCCATTTATGGACCAAATGCTAGATCGATTAGCGGGGAAAGGATGGTTTTGCTTTCTTGATGGTTATTCAGGTTATAATCAGATTTGTATTGCACCAGAAGACCAAGAGAAGACAACGTTTACATGCCCATATGGTACATTTGCCTTCAAACGTATGCCATTCGGGTTATGTAATGCACCAGCCACCTTTTAGCGATGTATGATGTCTATTTTCTCTGATATGGTAGAAGACACTTTGGAGGTATTTATGGATGACTTTTCAGTTGTTGGTGAGTCCTTTGACGCATGTTTAGTGAACTTGAGCATGGCATTACAAAGATGTGTAGAGTTCAACCTTGTGCTGAATTGGGAGAAGTGCCACTTCATGGTAAAAGAAGGAATTGTTCTTGGGCACAAGATCTCCGAAAGAGGAATAGAGGTTGATCGCGCCAAAATAGAGGTAATTGAGAAGCTACCACCTCCAATTTCGGTGAAGGAAGTTCGTAGTTTTCTTGGCCATGCTGGGTTTTATCGTAGATTCATCAAAGACTTCTCCAAAAAATTTCAAGTCCATTATGCAAGCTATTGGAGAAAGATGCGAAGTTTGACTTTAATGACGATTGCTTAAAGGCATTTGAATGCCTTAAAGAAAAACTCATTGAAGCCCCTATCATGGTAGCACCAGATTGGACGCTCCCATTCGAAGTCATGTGTGATGCTAGTGGTGTAGCCGTTGGTGCTGTTCTTGGACAGAGAAAGGAAAAATTATTTCATCCTATCTACTATGCGAGTAAGGTCCTCAATGAAGCCCAAAGGAACTACACTGTCACTGAACAAGAGCTCTTAGCGGTTGTGTATGCGTTTGAGAAATTCCGTGCCTATCTATTGGGTACTAAAGTGATCGTTCATACAGACCATGCAGCTCTTAGGTATCTAATGACAAAGAAGGATGCAAAACCAAGGCTGATTCGATGGGTATTGCTGCTGCAAGAGTTCGATTTCGATGTCAAAGATAGAAGAGGTTGCGAGAACCAAGTGGATGATCACCTATCTAGACTTGAGAATGAGTATGTGGCGCAACCAGAAAATCAGATTGATGATGCATTCCCTGACGAGGAGATACTAGCGACAACAATGGAGAACTTACCATGGTATGCCGACTTTGCAAATTTCGTGGTGAGTAATGTGTTACCTTCTAAATTATCTTACCACCAGAGGAGGAAGTTTATGCATGACGTTCAGCACTACTATTGGGATGAGCCTTATTTGTTTCGAAGATGCGCGGATGGTATCATTCGACGATGTATATCCCATGAAGAAGTGCCTACTATATTAGAAGCATGCCACACTTCGCAAGTTGGAGGACATCATGCAGGGAATCAAACGGCAAGAAAAGTCTTGCAAAGTGGTTATTATTGGCCTACAATATTCAGAGATGCACACGACTATGTGAGAAGGTGTGACCAATGCCAACGTCAAGGTGCTATTTCAAAACACCATGAAATGCCCATGTCCAAAATTCTGGAGGTAGAACTCTTTGATGTGTGGGGTATTGATTTCATGGGACCATTCGTGAATTCGTTTGGAATGAAGTACATCTTGGTTGCTGTGGATTATGTGTCGAAATGGGTTGAAGCTGTAGCATTGGCCGATAACGAAGGAAAGCGTGTTGTAGCATTTTTAAAGAAGAATATCTTCTCTCGCTTTGGAGTACCTCGTACTATCATAAGTGATGGAGGATCTCACTTCTGCAACAAGCTATTCAAATCTGTATTGGCCAAGTATAGAGTCAAGCAACATAAGGTAGCTACGCCTTATCATCCCCAAACTAGTGGACAAGTAGAGGTTTCCAATCGTGAGATCAAGCAAATCCTTGCCAAGACGGTCAATGCGAATCGGAAGGATTGGTCTCGAAAGCTAGATGATGCACTATGGGCGTATAGGACTGCATTCAAGACACCCATTGGCATGTCACCTTATCAGCTAGTTTATGGGAAGGCTTGTCATCTACCCATCGAGCTTGAATACAAGGCATTGTGGGCATTGAAGCACTTGAATCTGAATTGGGATGATGTGAAGAACCTGAGGTTGGAGCAGCTGAACGAACTAGATGAATTCCGTCTCCATGCATATGAAAGATCAGATTTATACAAGGAGCGGATGAAGAAGTATCATGATCAGCGGATTGTTCGACGAAACTTCCAAAAATGTGACATGGTACTACTCTTTAACTCCAGATTCAAGCTCTTCCCAGGTAAGTTAAAATCCAAGTGGTCTGGTCCATTTAAAGTCACCCAAGTCTACTCGTCTGGAGTAGTCGAATTGGAAAACAATGAGAGTGTTATCTTCAAAGTGAATGGCCAATGTGTCAAGCCATATATCGGTCCACTTGACTCGATGAATGACATGGCCATCACTTATCTCGACTAAATCTAAGTACTCGAGGTTACTACGTCGAGCCACGACAATAAATAAGGCGCTAGATGGGAGGCAACCCATCGTTTTATTGTTTTATTGTTTTGTCGTTTTAGTATTTTTTCTTTTTGATAAATAAAAATCCAAAAATAAGAGTCGTGCCACGACCAGAACTAAGGCGCTTGGTGGGAGGCAACCCATCGTACTAATCGTTTTCATTTGTTTTGAGCAAATATAGGTGCAAGAAGTATGCAATGAGGAGATTGATTTCAATTGATGATTTGGTCGCATTGTATGGTAAAGTCGGTAAGCTAGGAATGGTGATGCATAAGGCTATGAATTGAGCCTTTCTCACGTCGTAATAGGCTTCGAGGAAGGCTAGGCCTTGGTAAAAATAGGCCACGAACGATGCACAACCTATTCAATAGACTAAGGACTCGGAATCTAGTGTGCTATACACTATGCGCCGCCTATTCCTAGGTGTGCTTTTGACTATGCGCCGCCTATGCAATGGCATTTGAGATACTGAGACCAAATGCCATAGACTATGCGGCGCATATGTCTAGAAATGCCATAGCATATGCGGCGCATATGTCCCATTATGCCATGGACAATGCGCCGCATCATATGCCTTGCCTTGCACCACTTGTATATTCCTATATGAATCATACCAGCACGATTCTTATTTTTAGAAGTAGCTACCCCAAACATACTGCTTAGTTTTTGAGTGAACAACCAAGCCATCCCACAAGTTGATTCAAGGGTAAGATTGGTACCCTTGAGTCGTACCAACTCCAGTAAGTTCAAAACCAAGGAAATTTTGCAAGGGTCCAAGAATTGGGGTGTTTCAGTAGGGGTCTTTACGACCGTGTACAATAATTCACACTTATATATATATATATATATATATATATTAGCTTGGCTGGGGTTGAGGTATTACTATGATCATCCTTGGATTTTCTTGGTTTGTGTGGATAACATGCATTGGGACCCTTTCAGCAAGAGAATTTGACCCATATAGCCTGTGGGTGGCCTTTGGACGCTTAGAGCTACACAACCTAGGATAATATTTTATATTTCACGCTAATCCTTGTTCACAATCCAATACGTTACATGTAATTTTGTGCATTAGTTTTGAAATGAATTGATCATGACATACTTTATACCTTCCTTGAGTTACATGCTAGCGCTCACCCCGCTAACCATCTTCGAATGCTGTATCCCCAGGTTGTAACACCCTGATTTGCTAAACCGGAATGCTACATGGTGCTCATGACCCCGAGGGACCACAAGCTAACCCATGACTAATATCTGTACCTGTATACTACAAATCATGATATAATAGTGCAGAATTCATGGAATGGTAAAGCCATAAGGTTCAACTGAATAAAACCATATGGGAAAAAATACCCAAAACAACTAAATCTGAACATAAATTTGAAAGTAAATCCGAAAGCCTCTAAACTATCTGAATACGGAGTTGAAGGAACATATCTCCAACTAACCCTGTAAAACTGAATTAATGAATAAATAAATAAATAAAATCATGTTCTGCTCGAATCAATGAGGACTCATTGTGTCTCTGCAACTGGAATGCTACTGCTACTGCTGGGATGGAGCTCGTGTCTCCGAACCTATGGTGTAATATGAAAAAAATGCATTATAGCACAAATGCGTCACTACAAATGGAGTACTGAGTATACAAGGAAAGTAGGCTAAACATAAAGTGTTTCATGGATAAACAATACTGACTGACTAATATGAACGTGGGAGTGCAAACACACATATAGAAACTGGGACCGTGAATACGTGATAGCATGACCTGTAAACTAATACATGGTTTACTGATAACTTGTCATGACTGATGCTAAAACTGATAACATAGACAACTGTATTTGATAGTCCTGTATATACTGAAATTTGAAGAACACTTTGAGTTCTTTTACTGAGACTGTTACTGAAACTGATAACATGGGTGACTGTATTTGACAGTCCTGTATATACTAGAATTTGAAGAACGCCCTGAGTTCTTTTACTGAGACTAATACTAAAACTGTGGGAAGTAGTGTTTAACTGACATGTCCCGTGTATGCCATTATGGCTAAGCTGGGGTCGAATCTCTGCCCCGACTAGAGGGGTGTCAATACCGTGCCACTGTAAGAATAGCTATGAGTGACCCTTAGCTGGCGGGTACTTAATGAGAATAGTGGGAAACCTAAACTGATGGGTTAAGCCACCTCATCTACCCTAAGCTGATGGGTTAAGATGTCTCAAGCTACGCTGGCTACGTACTTCTGGAACACAAGGATTGGTACTAAGAATCACACCCTGAAATGGTGGGTGATTTCCCATCCTTAGGTTCACTCGGTGCTAACCTCTACTCCCATCTGGAGGGACTGGACATGAATAACTGACTGTGCATGACTTGATCTTACCGAATTCCATTGACTGGTGGAATATTACTGATATCTGACAACTGACTACGACTATGAGGTTTACCTGAGTCACATGACTGATTGAAGTCTATGAAATCATTGCTTGAGTTTGGATATCCTGAAACATGACATGGATCTAGGCACATAGCTATAGTTTTCGGGTAGAAGTACCCCCAGGACTCGATGGAAGAAACTGACACACATGACTGACTTGATCATAAGAGTAGAGTCTATAATTTATAATATCATAAGTAGGGATCTCATACTAAGCATGGTTATCAATAAGGTATTGCATGGAAAGGATTTCATATCACATGGAAGTACTTGCACAATCTTAATATCATTTTCATTGCATAATCATATTGGCAACACATACTAAGAGCTACATCTTGTTCATAAGTAGGATTTGCAAGTAAACATAGCATAATCTCATAATAATAGTTCATGATTATTCCAACAACATTTACAAGTCACATTATCAATCATAGAAGTCATTGGAACGTAAGGGCATATCATGAATCCTTCGCTTAGTCACAATTTAGCTATATTGCATCATATCTAGTTCCTTAGACATTTTATCAAACACCTTACATGCACATCTTAAGCATAGGTGAATTCGTCAAATTATACATCATGAACAACCAAATTTACATGTTTCCAACTCATATGATATCATGAATTTACTAAAACATATAAAGATTCCATCTTGGGAATCACCCAATATCAACAACATGATCATCAACACCCAACAATATAGAAATCATACTTTATAATGAAAAAGAGAAAAACAAACAAGCATCAACATGGGTATGATCATATCACCACAATCAACCAAGCTTTTGTATTTTAAAGATCGATTCTTGAACTCCACGGATGAAAGGAATCCGTGGATGAACACTATGCATACCTTTAGTGCTCTTGGATGATGAACTTTGAGATGAAAATAGGGTTGTAATATGTTTAGAGGTTATATATTTCGTAGGGTTAAGTTTAGGACGTGTAAGGAGTGTTTAAAGACTTAATTACCTTTAAAATAACTCAAGACAGAGTATTTTTGACACCTGGAATTGGCTTAGGAGGCACCCAAGTTATCTCCTATGCATGGTTTGGGTGGCTCCTAATCAATCGCCTATGCTTGGGTTAGGCGGCGCCTAACCAATTGCCTATGCTTACTGTCTCTCACAAAAATGGGCATAACGTTTCGCTCGGGTATTGGATTAAGGAGAAATTGGTATCGTTGGAAAGCTAATTCAATTATCTACAATTTTATGGTTCTAAATCAGACAAAATACCACATTAACATCGAGTTATACTCGTTCAAAGATGACCCTTGAAAAATCAAACACTAAAACTTAATGGATTCAAAAACTCTTAGCTTGTATTACCTTAAGTGACTCATGTGAACATGCTTAATGGATCATAACATATTCTATCACTAGGATATTCATTATAGGTCATTTAATTAAGTATGAATCACAAGATTAGAAACATGCGGGGTATTACAATATCTCCCCCTTGGGAACATTCGTCCTTGAATGAGAATTTACTGAGAAGGGATATAAGACAATAGAACCTGAATTGAAAATGAAGAACTGAAACTTGATCTCATGACTGACATGCTAAACATACTATACTCATTCATATCTGATGCATGGACAATTGATACATATGAATGCATGACTGAGTATGAAATGGTTAATAGGTACCAAGTTTATATTGGAAACATGAACGTGAACTGAATAAGCTTAAGGAGAACTATTACCTTGAGCTTGATCTGAATTGGCAGGAAAGAGGTGAGGATACTTGGTATGCATATCTGCTTCTACTTCCCAAGTAGCTCTCTCATGAGACTGATTTTACCAAAGAACCTTGACTAGAGGGACTTCTTTGTTCCTCAATCTACGAGTCTGATAATATAAGATTTCGACTAAAATCTCTTCATAAGAGAGGTTGTTCTGAATGTCGATGACATGAATAGGGACAATAACTACTGGGTTACCTATGCACTTCTTTAGCAAAGATACATGGAAGACTGGATGGACTGAGGCGAGATCTGAAGGCAACTCAAGCTCATAAGCTACCTTGTCGAAATGATAAAGAATTTTGAAGGGACCGACATACCGGGGACTGAGTTTTCTTTTCTTGCCGAACCTCTTCACTCCTTTCATGAGAGAGATCTTAAGATAGACATAGTCATTGACCTCGGACTGGAGATCCTTTCTATGAGCATCTACATAGGACTTCTGTCGGCTCAGAGTAGCCCGGAGTCTCTCTCTGATCAACTAAACTTTCTCTAAGGCGTCGAATACTAAGTCAGGACCTATGATTGAGGCCTCACTAACTTCGAACCAACCAATCGGAGATCTGCATCTCCTACCATAGTGATCTTTAAATGGAGCCATCTGAATACTAGAATGATAGCTATTATTATATGCAAACTCAATCAAAGTCAAGTGGTCGTCCCAACATCCCTTGAAGTCAATTGCACATGCCCTTAGCATATCTTCAAGAGTATGAATGGTCCTTTCTACTTAACCATCTATCTGAGGATGAAATATTATGCTGAGATAGACTTGGGTACCGAGACCCTTTTGGAATGCTATCCAAAAGTGAGAAGTGAACTAGGTACCTCTGTCTGAGATGATAGATAGTGGAACACCGTGTAATCTGACTAACTCCCTGATATAGATTTTGGCATAATCCTCGACGGAATAAGAAATACGAACAGGAAGGAAATGAGCTGACTTGGTCATTCTATCTATAATGACCCAGACTGAATCATGCTGATGACAAGTTCTAGGAAAACCCGTCACGAAGTCCATGTTAACTTCTTCCCACTTCCAAGTAGGAATGGTGAACTTTTGCATGGAACCACTAGGTTTCTGATGCTCTATATTAACCTGCTGACATGTAGAGCACTTAGCCACAAACTCTACAACATCTCTCTTTATCCCACTCCACCAATAGATCTCCCGCATGTCACGGTACATCATAGTGGCCCCTGGATGATTAGAGTATCACACACTATGCGTTTCTATAAGAATTTGCTACCTCAATTCATCTACACTTGGAACACATAGACGACCTTAACAACGAAGAACACCATCTCCCCCTTGGGAGAAAACCTCAACTTTATGATTCTTAACTGACTCATTGATCTTGAAAGGGCTAAGATCCTTGCCTTGTTTCTCTTTCACCTCAAAAACTAGAGATGACTCTGAACTACTATGAACTCATACACCACCCTCTGAAGAATCGACTAAGCGAACGCCTAGTCTGGTAAGCTGATGGATCTCCTGAGCTATTTTTTTTCTTACTATCCTCAACGTGAGAAATACTACCCATAGAGAGTCGACTAAGAGCGTTGGCCACAATATTGGCCTTTCCTGGATGATAAAGAACACTCATGTTGTAATCCTTCAAGAGCTCTAACCACCTTCTCTGGCAAAGATTGAGATCTTTCTAGGAAAAGACATACTGGAGGCTCTTATGGTCTGTGAAGATATCTACACAAACTCCATAGAGATAATGCCTCCAAATCTTCAAGGAAAAAACTACCGCTGCTAACTCAAGATCATGAATAGGATAATTCTTCTTATGTGGCTTTAACTGTCTAGAGGTGTAGGCTATGACCTTACTATGCTGCATAAGGACATAACCTAAACCCACTCTGGATGCATCACAATAGACTATAAAACCATCTGAACCATCTGGAATAGCTATAACTGGAGCGGAGGTGAGTCAAGTCTTCAACTATTGAAATCTCTTCTCCCATGAATCTGACCACTGAAATTTAATCTTTTTCTTAGTCAATCTGGATATGGGAGATGCAATAGAAGAAAATCCCTCGACAAACAGTCTGTAATAGCCAACCAAACCCAAGAAACTCCTAATATCTAATGGAGATATGGGTCTGAGCCAATTTCTTGCTACCTCAATTTTCTGAGGATCTACTCTAATTCCATCAGCAGAAACAATATGGCCAAAGAATTCTATTGATCTTAGCCAAAATTCACACTTGCTGAACTTAGCGAATAACTGGTGATCCCTGAGAGTCTGAAGAACAATCCTGAGATGGTCTGCATGATCACGCTCTGTGCGAGAATAGACTAGAAGATCTATAAAGACTATGACAAACATGTCCAAGTACTGCTTGAACAAACGGTTCATCAAATCCATAAAAGTTGTTGGGGCATTGGTAAGACCAAATGACATGACTAGAAATTCAAAGTGACCATACCGAGTATGGAATGTTGTCTTCGAAATGTCACATTCTCTAACTCTGAGCTAATGATACCCTAATTTGAGGTCAATATTAGCGAAGTAACTGTCATCCTAAAGTTTGTCGAATAGATCATCAATCCTGGGAAGAGGATATATGTTCTTGACCGTGACCTTATTGAGTTGATGATAATCAATACACATCCTGAGAGAAGAATCTTTCTTGCGCATGAATATTACTTGCGCACTCCATGGGGAAATGTTGGGTCTGATGAATCCCTTATCTAAGAGATCTTTCAACTGATATTTTAGTTCCTTGAGTTTTGCTGGTGCCATTCTGTATGTCAGAATAGAAATAGGTTGAGAATCCAGAAGAAGGTCTATGCCGAAGTCTATTTCCCTTTCGAGAGGAAGGCCTGAAAAATCTTTGGGAAAGACATCTGAGTATTCATTAACAACAAGGACTGTTTCAAGGCTGGGATGGTTAGAACTAAAATCTTTAACATTCACGAGATGATACACACACTCCTTAGAAATCATTTTCCTTGCCCAAAGGTAGGAAACAAGTTGACCCCTGAACGCTGAAATGCTACCCTTCCACTATAGGATGGGTTCATTCGGGAACTAGAACTGAACTATCATGTTTCTGCAGTCGACTATCGCATAGCAGGAATGAAGCCAATCCATTATGAGAATGATATCAAAATCAGTCATCTCTAACTCCACTAAATCTACTGATGTGGATTTCTGAGATATCATAATTAGGCAGTTCCTGTATACCCATCGGGCAATGATGATTTTACCCACTGGGGTAGAGACTGAGAAGAGCTCTGCTAGGAATTTGGGACTGATTCTGAAATAACCTGCTATGTATGGAGTAACAAAAGACAAAGATGCACCTAGATCTAGCAAAGCATAAACATAAACATGGAAAATTTGTAACGTACCAGTAACGACATTTGGAGAATTTTTCTGATCCTGTCGGGACTGAAGAGCATAGATTCTGTTTGGGCGTTGCCCACTAGTAGCACTGGAAATGACACCCTGCTGATTCAGGCGACTGGACTGAGCTGTAGAATGATTTCGCTGACCCTAAAGACTTGACTACAGAAACTCCCTAATTCTGTGTTCTGGTTTGCCATAACCAAAACAAACATCACTACCAGCTCTACAAATGCCCTTGTGGTTCTTACCACAAGTCTGACAAAGGGGATTCATTCAGGCACCACTAACACTGCCCTAAGATTTAGAGCCTGGCACTTTGTCTCTATTACCATCTCTGAACTTCGGCACTGGAGTGCTGGCAGAGGAAGGAGCTGGGATGGCTGACTTAGAGAAAAACTGTGAACGGTTTCCTCCATTTGACTTGGGGTGAGCAAAGTTGAAATTACCTGACCTTGCTCTCTTGTTTTGCCTCTCCCTAGTCTTAAACTTCTGCTCTTCTACTTGCTGGGCATGGGTCATGAGTCTTGATAAGGTCATATCATCGATCAGCATCGCAGACCTACACTCATTTACCATGCTATCGTTGACCCTTGACACGAACTTGCTCATCTTAGCTCTATTGTCTGCAACCACTTGAGGAGCATACTAGGATAGTTGAGTAGATCTAAGAGAATACTTCCTAACCATCATATTCCCCTGCCTGAGGTTGATGAACTCAAGAACTTTAGCTTTCCTCAGCTCTTGGGTAAAAAATCTATTTAAAAAGGCTGTGACAAATTCCTCCCACTCGATAGGGCCTATATCATCTAACCTCTCAAACTTCCATTGTTTATACCAATCATGAGCAACATCCTGTAACTGGTAGGCAGTTAACTCAGCACCCTCAATAGAAGTAGCACCCATGATGTCAATGACCTTCTGGACTTGGTCAATGAACTCCTGAGGGTCCTCATTAGACTTAGACCTATGGAAAGATGGAGGGTTCATCCAGGTGAAGTCTTGAAACCTAGCTACTTTGGGAGTGGCCACTAGATTAATCGGAATGACTGGTGGCCATTCATTTTGTACATCCATGAACCGACCAAGTATGGTAAAGGCGTCTCTAAACTCTGCATAGGAAACATGTTCGCCCAAAGGATCTTCGGGCTGAGGAGCTGGCTGGTTTCTTATCTTTGGGGCCATCGTCTGGAATAAGAGAAGAATGGATTAGACTGAGAGTTTAACTTATGATTACGCTCACTAGCATGACATGAATAATGAAGAAAGGGGACTGCTCCTAAAACATCTTATATCCTCCCACACATAAATGTGGTATGCAACACACCCATGTACAAGAATCTACTAACTTCCTAGGACTCTATTGAACTTTAGGCTCTGATACCAAGTTTGTAATACCCTGATTTGCTGATCTAGAATGCTATACGGTGCTCATAACCCTGAGGGAACACAAGCTAACTCATGACTAATATATGTACCTGTATACTGCAAATCATGATATAATAGTGCGCAATACATGGAACTGTAAGGCCATAGGTTCAACTAAATAAAACTATGTGGGCAAAAATACCCAAAACAACTAAATCTGAACGTAAATCTGAAAGTAAATCCGAAAGCCTCTAAACTGTCTGAATAAGGAGTTGAAGAAACATGTCTCCAAATAACTCCGTAAAATTGAATTAAAGAATAAATAAATGAATCAAATCATATTATCCTTGAATCAACAAAGACTCACTGTGTCTCTGTGACTGGAGCACTTCCGCTACTGCTGGCCTGGAGCTTGTGTATCGGAACCTATGGTGTAACATGAAAAAAAGCACCATAGCACAAATTCGTCAGTACAATTGGAGTACTTAGTATACGAGGAAGGTAGGCTGAACATAAAGGGTTTCATGCATGAACAACATTGACTCACTAATATGAACGTGGAAGTGCAAGCACACACATATAATTACTGGGACCGTTAATGTGTGATAGTATGACCTGTAAGTGAATACATGGTTTACTTATAACTTGTCATTACTGATACTGAAACTGATAACATGTACGACTATATGTGACAGTCCTGTATATACTGAAATTTAAAGAAGGCTTTGAGTTCTTTTATTGAGACTGTTACTGAAACTGATAACATAGATGACTGTATTTGACAGTCCTATATATTTTGAAATCTGAAGAATGCCCTGAGTTCTTTTACTGAGACTGATATTGAAACTGAGGGAAGTAGTGTTTAACCAATATGCCCGGTGTATGCCGTTATGGCTAAGTTGGGGTCCAATCTCTGCCCCGACTAGAGGGGTGTCAATACCGCGCCACTGGTAAGGAAAGTTGTGAGTGACCCTTATCTGGTGGGTACTCAATGAGAATGGTGGGAACCCTAAACTGACGGGTTAAGACACCTCATCAACCCTAAGTTGATGGGTTAAGATGTCTCAACCTACGCTGGCTACGTAGTTCTGGAACATAAGGATTGCTACTAAGAATCACACCCAGAACTGGCGGGTGAGTTCCCATCCTTGGGTTCACACAGTGCTAACCTTTACTCCCATCTGGAGGGACTAGACATGAATAACTGACTGTTCATGACTTGATCTTACTGAATTCCGTTGACTGACAAAATGTTACTGATATCTGACAACTGACAAAGATCATGAGGTTTTCCTGAGTTACATGACTGACTGAAGTCTATAAAATCATAGATTGTGTTTGGATATCATGAAACATGACATGGATCTAGACACACAACTATAGTTTTCTGGTACAAGTACCCCCAGGACTCGATGGAAGGAAACGGACACACATGACTAACTTGATCATTAGAGTAGAGTCCATAATTTATAATATCATAAGTAGGGATCTCATACTAAGCATGGTTATCAACAATGTATTGCATGGAAAGGATTTCATATCACATGGAAGTACTTGCACAATCTTAATATCATGTTCATTGTATAATCATATTGGCAACACATACTAATAGAATGGAAGTTCATGTGGATTGCATAGTTATCATACATCTTGTTCATAAGTAGGATTTGCAAGTAAACATAGCATAATCTCATAAGAATATTTCATGAGTATTCCAACAACATTTATATGGCACATTATCAATCATAGAAGTCATTGGAATGTAAGGGCATATCATGAATCCTTCACTTAGTCACAATTTAGCTAGATTGTATGATATCTAGTTCCTTAGGCATTTTATCAAACTCCTTACATGCACATCTTAAGCATAGGTGAATTCATCAAATTATACATCATGAACAACCAAATTTACATGTTTCCAACTCATATGATATCATGAAATCACAAAAACATATAAAGATTCTATCTTGGGAATCACCCAATATCAACAAAATGATCATCAACACCCAGCAATATAGAAATCATACTTTATAATGAAAAAGAGGAAAATAATCAAGCATCAACATGGGTATGATCATATCACCACAATCAACCAAGTTTTTGTATTTTAAAGATTGATTCTTGAACTCCACGGATGAATGGAATCCGTGGATGAACACTACGCATACCTTAGAAGGATGATTCTTGAGGATTGACAGAGGAATTTCCTTAAAATCGAATCTTCAAGCTTAATTATGCAACCCTAGTTATTTTTCTCCTTTAGTTCTCTTGGATGGTGAGCTTTGAGATTAAAATAGGCTTGTAATATGTTTAGAGGCTATATATTTTGTATGGTTAAGTTTAGGGACGTGTAAGAAGTATTTAAAGACTTAATTACCTTTAAAATAACTCAAGACGGAGTGTTTTTGACACCTAGAATTGGCTTAGGAGGCGCCCAAGTTATCGTCTATGCATGGGTTGGGCGGCGCCTAACCAATCTCCAATGCTTGGGTTAGGCGGCGCCTAACCAATTGCCTATACTTACTGTCTCTCACAAAAATAGGCATAATTTTTGCTCAGGTATTGGATTAAGGAGAAATTGGTATCGTTGGAAAGATAATTCGATTCTCTACAATTTTGTGGGTCTAAATCAGCCAAAATACCAGATTAACATCAAGTTATACTCGATCAAATATAACCTTGCAAAATCAAATACTAAAACTTGATGGATTCAAAAACTCTTAGCTTGTATTACCTTAAGTGACTCATATGAACATGCTTAATGGATCATAATCTATCCTATTACTAGGATATTCATTATAAGTAATGTACTTAAGTATGAATCACAGGATTAGAAACATGCGGGGTATTACATAGGCGATGCAGGAACTGAAGACACTTCTACTTGTCCTGCAAAGTGATTAGGTAATTTTTGGATCGATCATTAGTTAGTTTGAAGTGGTGAGCTTCCATTCTTTGAAATACCCTCATTTTATATTTTGGTTTCACTATATCATACTCTATCTTTCATTTATTGTTTTGCTATCATCGGTGGTATGTCCCGACTTAGATTGATATTGGTTTCTTAGAGTCTTGTGGATAATATGGATTAGGATTGTTGTTTATATTCTTATATTTGTGTTGATTTAGTTGAGTTACCCATCTTATTATATGTTTATAACCTAGATTTTTCTTGTTATATGTTTGGAATTCATCCAGTGCTAGTTGTATTGTGTCCTAGTTGGCTAGCATAAAGGGTGTGGTCTCCAATTCTCGATGGAGTTGGGTTACCCATCATGTTCACGCCTTGGTTTGGATCATGACATTTGTCCACTAAGATTCAAAGTTTTATTGGCTTAGCAGGTTATTATCAGTTATTTTTTGAGGGCTTCTCATCTATAGCTTCTCCTTTGACTAAGTTATCTTAGAAGAAAATTTCCTTTTAGTGGTCCGATGCTTGTATGGAAAGCTTTTAAAAGCTCCAAGATTTACTAACTTTATCTCCTATCATGACAGTCCTAAAAAGAGTATGGGTTTTACCGCATTTTATCATGCTTTGGGTATTAGTTTAGGTACTGTATTAATGCTGGAGGGTAAGATAATCTTGTATGATTCTTATTAGTAGAATCCCTATGAGAAGAATTACCCTACCTATGATTTGGAGTTATAGGCTATTGTGTTTGCTTTGAAGTTATGGAGGCACTATCTATATAGAGTGCGTTGTGAGATTTTCTCAGATCATTATAGCCTTCAATACTTCTTAACCCTATGAGATCTGAATATGAGGAAACATCATTGACTTGAGTTGTTTTAGAATTATGACTTGACTATTCTCTATAATTCAGGCAAGGCTAGTTGTCATACACCAAATCCCATTGGAGCGGACTGGCACCCATAGCCGAGGAGGACCGGGAGAACCCGTTTATGACCTATACTTTCACATTTACATTACTTATGAAAATTAGAAATTTGGGCAGCACTTCGTTGTAAATAGAAGAAAACAGTACCTGTATCAGCCCAGCAGACACGCATAAATATATATATAAACAGTAATTGGCCGTCAGAGCCATCACATCTATCAACCAAATACTCCTATGGCTGTATAATATGTCTACAAAAGCCTCTACATAGATACACAACTGAGTTACGGTCGGGACAAACAACCGCCCACAAAAGACTTTTATACAAATACCAAAAATACATATAGAAACGACTTGGGATGCCCCAAAACAACTGGAGCTCACCACTAACAACAGAATATCCTGGCTCTTACTGCAGAGGTGTACGACCTGACGTACCTTTTCCTGCAGGCATGAATACGGGTCCCCCGTGAGGGACGTCAGTACGGAAATATGTACTGAGTATGTAAGGCAATGAGTATCAAGATGAGATACAAAAGATCAACAGAACCCAGATACCAGTGAATAAACAGTATGAGTAGACCACACTTAAAAGAGCTGATGGGATACCTGCACATTACTTTCATATCATTACTTCCCGTAATCCTTATCAATACATAACATATGTCATACAATGGACAACTGATCAGTGGTACTAATACAATACATCAGGGACCACCCCTGGAATAGTATATATACATAAACTTTATAATACAATGGCCAACTGATCAGTGGTACTAATACAATACATCATATCATCAATTTAAAATACAGACATTCCATTTCTTAATTCAATTAATCTTTGAGATTAGTTACTTTGTGGTCACACCTTATGGAACTTGAAACCATGATACCACAATAGGAAAACATGTAAATAGGTAATCAATATCATGAAAATGAAGTAGAGAATCATGGATACCTCATTAAACCATTTTGGAGTCAACAATAGTATATGGACATTTTGTTTGACTAGCCGGACATCTTAAAAGTGAAAACAAGTTCAATTGGTAGTGTCGAAGATCATATGATGTTATTATGTGTCATGTGTTATAGGACAATGTTTGAAGCTTACTTGAGAGTGCCATGGGTCATTATTCATGCCAAATATTAGATAGAGTATGTCTTACATACCTTGATATAACTACTTCAATACAAGTCCAACTTGACTTCCCGTACTCTTCGAACACTTATCTATAATAAGTCATTTGTGGCAAACTAGTATTAGCAACCAAACCTTACCATTTAGGTATTAACTTCACCAAATAATGTCTAGGAAGTAATACTTTAACTCATCAATAAGAGTGCTACATACATCCTCTTATACTCTTATTACATTCACATATCATGCATTTTCATGAAATATCCCTCAACATCACTCTTAGCCTTTATTTCCCTTCTTAATCACCATCCAATACAAACATGATCACTAGGCATACATAACCACCAATATAATGATATATCACAACAATTCATCCTCCATAATCCAATACAACAACTTCCATAATTTACTACTAACAATTTATACAAAACAATTCATAACTATGTTTCTAGTTATCTTCCAACATCAAGACAATACTCATAATCTTTTATCAATACTTATTCATGGATAAGAATTAAGAATAAACAATATTCATACCTTAACAATGAACTCTTGTATTTAGAATCCTCCTTACATAACCATGGGGTGCTTCTCGAAGCTTTCGAGATGGTGAACACAACTACGTAACCAATTGGAATTTTCTACGGTTGAATCAGAAAATATTTGAAGTTGAAATTAGGCTAGGATTTCACCTTCTCTTAATAATTGGATGATATATGATATATATGAAGCTAAGTGTAGGTTTATAAAGATCCATTTTCGTCCAAGAGGTAATAGAAAATGACCATTTTGCCCTAAAAATTTAAATAAATCCGAATCTGTCCCCAGTGGACAGTTTTGATAGGCTCAAGTAAATCGATCATAACTCTTCGCTTCGGTATCGGATTCGGGTGAAACCAATTGCATTGAAAACATAATTCAAAGGGATTTCATTTTCACATAAATTATACCACCCAGTTCTTCCTGTACAAGGATTTATGGTCGTTTAAAGTTGACCCAAAAATCTGTCCCACAATTCTGTTTTTTTTGATACGCTGTAGTAAAACGGGTATAACTCCTTACTCAGACATTGGATTTGGATGAAACCAATTTCATCGGAAAGAATACTCTCGGAGATTATCGTCGATATATATCATCTCACACAGTTCTTTTTGTACAAGGAGTTATGATCGTCTAAAGTTGATCCAAAAAAATAATTGCCTAGCTGCAGTAATTTTCCTGCAGATTTACTGTTCACAGGCTCCCCGGCCACCGTTTTGAATTTTCGAATGTGCTCGCTTATATGAAATACTCCTCTGTTTTGCGCAAACTTTATATCATTGAAAAGCTTATTCCAATACCTACACATACAACTATTGACGGGATACTTCCGAACACCATAGACTTAATTTAACCCATACGCAAGCCTTTAGGACTCCATATAATCGCGATAAGTGTACAAAAAAATTTACGGGGTGTTACATTCTCCCCCCCTTAAGAACATTCGTCCTTGAATGTTAGCATAATTACTCAATTAAGATAAGTCCAAGCTTACAATTAACATATTCATCATCATAACATACTTGCATAAAAATAAACACTTACTTGTTATTGTTCTTCTTTCGTCTCATGAACTTCCTCCTCATCGTTGAATAGGTAAAGGTGCTTAATCTTCATCGCTTCCTCGGATTCCCATGTGATCTCTTCAACTTGTTGATTCCTCCAAAGTACTTTTACCGATGCTATCTCTTTATTCCTTATCTTTTTAATTTGGTGATCAAGAATAGGAATAGGCATTTCTTCAAAAGTGAGAGCTTCTGTAACTTGTACATCTTCCGTAGTAGTGATGTGCGATGGATCTCCGATGTACTTGCGAAGCATCGAAACATGAAATATGGGATGAACTGCTGAGAGCTCTTGAGGTAGCTCTAACTCATAAGCAACTTGTCCAAATCTTTGAATGATCTTGTACGGACCTATGTATCGTGGACTTAACTTTCCTTTCTTTCCAAACCTCATCACTCCTTTCATTGGTGATACTTTCAAGAATACCCAATCGTCGATAGAAAACTCAAGTCCACTTCTTATAACATCCGCATAAGATTTGTGTCGACTTTGAGCTGTTTCAAGCCGTTGTTGGATCACTTTAACCTTCTCCATTGCTTGATAAACAAGATCCGGTCCAAAACAGAACGCATCATCTGCTTCAAACCATCCTATTGGCGATCTACACTTTCTTCCATACAATGATTCATATGGTGCCATTTTGATACTTGAATGATAGCTATTATTGTAGGTAAACTCGATAAGAGGTAGGTGATCATCCCAGTTGCCTTTGAAATCTAAAACACATGCTCGTAGCATATCTTCAAGTGTCTGGATGGTACGTTCCGCTTGTCCGTCCGTTTGAGGATGAAAAGTCGTACTTAGATATACTTGTGTCCCCAAACTCCTTTGAAAAGACTTCCAGAAATTCGCGGTAAATTGGGCTCCTCGATCGGATATAATGGAAATTGGAACTCCATGTAACCGAACGATCTCCTTAATATACAACTTCGCATACTCTTCCACCGTATAAGTTGTCTTAACTGGTAAGAAGTGCGCAGATTTGGTAAGCCTATAAATGATCACCCATATGGAATCAAACTTCCGATATGTACGAGGCAAACCCGTGATGAAATCCATATTGATCTTGTCCCACTTACATACTGGAAGATCTATACATTGCATGTAACCACCAGGTTTCTAGTGTTCTACTTTGACTCTTTGACAATTCGGACATTCAGCTACAAATTCGGCAATATTCTTCTTCATGTCATTCCACCAATATATTGTTTTCAAATCTTGATACATCTTAGTCGACCCTGGATGGATGGAATACCTTGAACAGTGTGCTTCTGTTATAATCCTCTTTCTTAGCTCAACTACATCAGGTACACATAAATAATTCTGACACTGAAGCACTCCTTCTCGCGTAAGCTCAAATGCCTTTGTCGTGCCACTCTGCACATCCTCCTTAAGCTGCAATAAAATTGGATCTGCATACTGCTTCTCTGTCACTTCAGCTATCAATGAAGATTCCGCTGCATTACGTACAATAACCTCTTCATCTGGAGTTTCGAGAAGTCAAACTCCCAAATTAGCTAGTTGGTGAAGATCCTTAATCATCCCTTGCTTTTCTATAGATGCAATTTTAGACTTACGACTCAGTGCATCCGCTACCACATTCGCTTTCCCTGGATGATACAAGATATCAACATCGTAATTTTTCAACAATTCAAGCCATCTCCGCTGCCTCATGTTTAGATCTTTCTGACTGAAGATATATTGTAGGCTCTTATGATCGGTATATATGTCAACATGAACCCCATGTAAGTAGTGGTGCCATATCTTCAAAGAAAATACAACTGCAGCTAGCTCAAGATCATGTGTGAGATAATTCCTCTCATGTGGTCGCAACTATCTAGAGCCATAGGCTATTACTCAACCATGTTGCATTAATACGCATCCTAAGCCACTTCTTGAAGCATCACTGTACACTGTATACCCTTCTGTGCCTTCAGGAAGTACCAATACCGGTGTAGAAGTCAACTTGCTCTTCATATCTTGGAAACTCTTTTCACAGGCATCATTCCATTGAAACTTGGAGGCTTTATGGGTCAACTTAGTCAAGGGTGTAGAAATAGAAGAAAAACCTTCAACAAACCTTCTATAATAACCTGCCAACCTGAGGAAACTACAAATCTCCGTAGGCGTCGTGGGTCTTGGCCAATTCTTCACAGCCTCAATCTTCTGAGTGTCAACTTTTTTGCCTTCACTGGATACACTATGGCCGAAAAATGCCACTGACTTGAGCCAAAACTCACATTTAGAAAACTTCGCAAACAGCTTACGATCACGAAGAATCTGCAACGCCTACCTCAAGTGATTAACATGGTCCTCTTCTGATCTAGAGTAGACCAGAATATCATCTATGAAAACTATCACGAACACATCTAGAAACGTCTTAAATAGCCTATTCATCAGATCCATAAAAACTGCGGGTGCATTTGTCAGCCCGAATGACATACCAGGAATTCATAATGACCATACCGTGTTCGGAAAGATGTCTTGGGTATATCTTTATCCTTGACTCTCACTTGATGATAGCCAGATCTCAAGTCAATCTTGGAAAAACACTGGGCACCCTGCAACTGGTCAAATAAATCATCAATTCGGGGGAGAGGGTATTTATTCTTGATAGTCACCTTATTCAATTGTCGATAGTCAATACACATCCTCAGCGAACCATCTTTCTTACGCACAAACAATACTGGTGCTCCCCAAGGGGATATACTAGGCCTGATGAATCCCTTCTCTAGAAAGTCTTTCAGTTGCTCTTTCAATTCTCGCAACTCTGCTGGTGCCATTATATAAGGAGGAATTGAGATCGGCTGTGTGTCTGGCAATATATCAATACATCAGGAAATTCATTCACAACCAGAACGGTCTGAAAAGTTGGCGGCTCTGCCTCTGTATCCCTTACTATAACCAAATGGTATATGTACCCCTTGGAAATCATTTTTCTTGCCATAAAGTAAGAAATAAATATACCTCTCGGCGCACCAACATTACCCTTCCATTCAAGGACTGCCTCATTTGGGAAATGGAAATACACCTTCTTAGAACGGCAATCTACTGTAGCATAACAAGACGCTAACCAATCCATGCCCATAATAACATCAAAATCTACCATTTCTAACTCAACAAGGTCGGCCATCGTATCACGACCACAAATATTCACAACACAATTTCGATAAACATTCCTAGCTATAAGAGATTCCCTCACTGGCGTTGATACTTCAAATGGCTTGGCTAATAATTTGGGTGTTCTCCCGAACCTTCCCACAACCAAAGGAGTAGCGTACGATAATGTAGAACCAGGATCAATTAAGGCATACACATCAAATGCAAAGATCGACAACGTACCTGTAACCACGTCTGGAGAAGCCTCTAAATTCTGCCGATCTGCTAGGGCATACACACGGTTCTGAGCTCCGCTAGAACTAGATGCTCCTCTATCACCTCTACCGTGACCCATAGGTTGTGCACCCCTACTCAAAGGAGGCACCGATGATGACGCAACAGCTGATCCGGTAGGTCGTGTTATACCACTTGTGGTCCTACGTGGGCAATCTCTAGCCATATGCCCCGGCCTACTGCACCAAGAGCAATTGTTCGTTCAAGCCGACATTCGCCAGAGTGAAATCTTTTACATATGGGGCACGGGTGTCGTGGAGGTCTCAATTGACTCATACTCCCTTGCCCTTGATACCCCACTGTTCGCGAACTCTGATTTTCACTGCTTTGCCCAAACTGATTACCTCTGAACCTTTGAAATTGCAGTGGACCACTAATTGCCGGATAAGAAGATAACGGGCTAGGCAATCTATGAGAGAATGAAGGCCTAAAACCTCCCTGAGATGCCATAAACTGCCCTATAGCTCTGGCCCGCTTAGAATATCCTTTTTCTGATTCTTGGGTTCTTCTTCTTTGCCTCTGATCTTCCATCTTCTGAGCGAAAGCTTGTATCCTCGCTATATCCATGTCCTTGTTCAAAGCAGCAATGGTACAACCTCTAACCAAGTTTGGTTCCAATCTATCTACATAGTGATGAACTCTGTCATCCATAGTAGCTACCACATTAGAAGCATATCGAGACAAGGAGTTAAATCGAAGACTATACTCCCTTACACTCATATTACCCTGACGAAGATTTAACAATTGATCTGCACGGGCCTGACGAGTCTCAAATGGAAGATAATGATCAATAAATGTATCTTTGAACTCTCCCCACGTAGTTGTAGGTGCATCAATACCCCTAGATAGTTTCCAATCCTCGTACCACAATATAGCCTCTCCTTTCAGTCTATATGCTGCTAGCTCAACCATCTCTTTACCGGATATGTGCATAACATCTAGAGCCCTTTGGGTTTGATCGACAAAGTCCTGCGGGTCTTCGTTAATATCTGATCCGGTAAAAGTAGGAGGATCCAATTTCAGAAAATCCTGTGTCCGAAGGCTAGCTGCTCTATCCGTACCACTAGAACCTGTGGTAGGAATAGCTTACCCTTGAACTTGACCGGCAACTATACGCGTCAGAAGTTGTACTGAATCCCTCAAATCTCGATCAACATCATTAATAGATGGCCCTTCCGGAGGAGAAGAAGCTCCTGATATATGCTCAGCTTAAGACTCACTTTGTTCAGCTTGTGCCGGTGGTGACTTACTAGTACCTTCTCCGGCCACTACATCCACTCGCTTCCACTTATTCTTTCTCCTTGTAACTGGCATCGTTACTATAATAAAAAAACAATTGGATTAAGCGATAGATTATGACTTTATCTCAAATATGGGATCTATTGCACGATTTAAGAAATGGAGAGTGGAAACAATCCCTAAATGTCCAATAGCCTCCTGTTTATAGATGTGGTGCACAACACACCGATAAACGAGATTCTACGTAGACACGGCTTTGTAGACTCACTAGGACGAACTTCTCTGATACCACTTCTGTCATACCCCAAATCCCATTGGAGCGGACTGACACCCGTAGCCGAGGAGGCTCGGGAGAACCCGTTCATAACCTATACTTTCACATTTACATTACTTATGAAAATTAGAAATTTGGGTAGCACTTCGTTGTAAATAGAAGAAAACAGTACCTGTATCAGCCCAGCAGACACGCATAAATATATATATAAACAGTAATTGGCCGTCAGAGCCATCACGTCTATCAACCAAATACTCCTATGGCTGTACAATATGTCTACAAAAGCCTCTACATAGATACACAACTGAGTTACTGTCGGTACAAACTCCCGCCCACGAAAGACTTTAATACAAATACCAAAAATACATATAGAAATGACTTGGGATGCCCCGAAACAACTGGAGCTCACATCTAACAACAGAATGTCCTGGCTCTTACTGCGGAGGTGTACGACCTGACGTACCTGTTCCTGAAGGCATGAATACGGGTCCCCCGTGAGGGACGTCAGTACAAAAATATATACTGAGTATGTAAGGCAATGAGTATCAAGATGAGATACAAAAGATCAACAGAACACAGATACCAATGAATAAACAGTATTAGTAGACCACACTTAAAAGAGCTGATGGGATACCTGCACATTACTTTCATATCATTACTTCCCGTAATCCTTATCAATACATAACATATGTCATACAATGGCCAACTGATCAGTGGTACTAATACAATACATCAGGGACCACCCCTGGAATAGCATATATACATAAACTTTATAATACAATGGCCAACTGATCAGTGGTACTAATACAATACATCATATCATCAATTTAAAATACAGACATTTCATTTCTTAATTCAATTAATCTTTGAGATTGGTTACTTTGTGGTCACACCTTATGGAACTTGAAACCAAGATACCTCAATAGGAAAACATGTAAATAGGTAATCAATATCATGAAAATGAAGTAGAGAATCATGGATACCTCATTAAACCATTTTGGAGTCAACAATAGTATATGGACATTTTTTTGACTAGCCGGACATCTTAAAAGTGAAAACAAGTTCAATTGGTAGTGTCGAAGATCATATGATGTTATTATGTGTCATGTGTCGTAGGACAATGTTGGAAGCTTACTTGAGAGTGTCATGGGTGATTATTCATGCCAATGATTAGATAGAGTATGTCTTACATTCCTTGATATAACCACTTCAATACAAGTCCAACTTGACTTCCCGTACTCTTCGAACACCTATCTATAATAAGTCATTTGTGGCAAACTAGTATTAGCAACCAAACCTTACCATTTAGGTATTAACTTCACCAAATAATGTCTAGGAAGTAATCCTTTAACTCATCAATAAGAGTGCTACATACATCCTCTTATACTCTTATTACATTCACATATCATGCATTTTCATGAAATATCCCTCAACATCACTCTTAGCCTTTATTTTCCTTCTTAATCACCATCCAATACCAACATGATCACTAGGCATACATAACCACCAATATAATGATATATCACCACAATTCATCCTCCATAATCCAATACAACAACTTCCATAATTTACTACTAATAATTTATACAAAACAAATTCATAACTATGTTTCTAGTTATCTTCCAACATCAAGACAATACTCATAATCCTTTATCAATACTTATTCATGGATAAGAATCAAGAATAAACAATATTCATACCTTAACAATGAACTCTTGTATTTAGAATCCTCCTTATATAACCATGGGGTGCTTCTCGAAGCTTTCGAGATGGTGAACACAACTACGGAACCAATTCGAATTTTCTACGATTGAATCACAAAATATTTGAAGTTGAAATTAGGCTAGGATTTCACCTTCTCTTAATAATTGGATGATATATGATATATATGAGGCTAAGTGTAGGTTTATAAAGATCCATTTTCGTCCAAGAGGTAATAGAAAATGACCATTTTGCCCTAAAAATTTAAATAAATCCGAATCTGTGCCCAGTGGACAGTTTTGATAGGCTGAAGTAAATCGATCATAACTCTTCGCCCCGGTATCGGATTCGGGTAAAACCAATTGCATTGGAAAGATAATTCAAAGTGATTTTATTTTCATATAAAGTATACCACCCAGTACTTCCTGTAAAAGGAGTTATGGTCGTTTAAATTTGACCCAAAAATCTGTCCCACAATTCTATTTTTTTTGGTACGCTGTAGTAAAACGGGTATGGATCCTTACTCAGACATTGGATTTGGATAAAACAAATATCATCGGAAAGAAGACTCTTGGAGCTTTTCGTCGATATATAGCAGCTCACACAGTTCTTTTTGTACAAGGAGTTATGATCGTCTAAAGTTGATCCAAAAAAATAATTGCCTAGCTGCAGTAATTTTCCTGCAGATTTACTGTTCACAGGCTCTCCGGCCACTGTTTTGAAATTTCGAATGTGCTCTCTTATATGAAATACTCTTCTGTTTTGGGCAAACTTTATATCGTTGGAAAGCTTATTCCAATACCTACACATAAAACTATTGACGGGATACTTCCGAACACCATAAACTTAATTTAACCCATACGCAAGCCTTTAGGACTCCATATAATCGCGATAAGTGTCCAAAAAAATTTACGGGGTGTTACACTAGTGCAGTTACAAATGCCTTAAGCTGAAAGTTGACTAGCATGGGTATCTTGGAATCTTTTGTCCCAGGAGAGGCCTTAAGACTTAGAGATTTATTCTTTAGCTAACCAAATGCTTAGGCTTTATATTTCAATACCTGGGTATGTTTGGGCATTTATGGAGGCTAGGTCTTCTATGATGTAGTATATTCAAGGTCATTCATTTGATGATGTGGGTTTGAGATCAATTTGAGATAAGATGTTGAGTGGCGAGGCTAAGGAAGCCTTACTTAATTCAAATAGTATTTTGAGGATCAGGGGTTGAGTTTGTGTGTTGAGAGTTGGTGATCGGATTAGATTATTCTCGAAGGAGGCCCATTATTCTAAGTATTCTATCTGTCCAGTATTGAATAAGATATATTATAATTTAAGGTAGCATTACTGGTATGGTGGTATTAGGAAGGATGTACCAGACTTAATGGCTCGTTGCCTTTGTTTTCAGTTAGTAAAGGTCAAGCATATGAGACCTGGTGGATTACTCCAAAGGTTACCAATTCCCTAGTGAAAATGGAAATGAATCACCATGGACTTTGTGACTAGTTTGCTTGTCACTTTGCATGGTTTTGATAGTGTTTGGTTTATTATGGATCAATTGGTCAAGTCTACTCATTTCATTTTAGTTCAGGTTTCCTTCAGTACTGAGAGGTTGGCTCATATCTAAATTTGAGACTTTGTGCAACTACATTATGTGTCCATGCCTATCATTTCAGATCAAGGATCTGTGTTCACATCCCAATTTTAAAAGACTTTTTAGGATTATTTGGGCACTCGAGTTGATACTGTCAGTTAGAGTGAACTCTCTAGGTTTTAGAGGATATTTTCCGCGCTCGGGTGTTGGATTTTGGTGGCTAGTGGGAGCAATACTTGGCTCTAGTAGAGTTTGCTTATAATAACAACTACCATTACAATATTGATATGGCTCCTTTTGAGGTGTTGTATGGTAGGATTTGTTGCTCTCTAGTTGGTTAGTTTGATGTTTTAGAGGTTAGACCTTAAGGTACGAACTTCCTTCATGATTCATTAGATAGGGTTCGGGTTATTCAGGATAAACTTCGAGTGACTTAGAGTAGGCAGAAGTGTTACACGATTATAAACTATATGACCTGGAGTTTTGGTGTTGGTGACCATATTTTTCTTCGAGTTTCACCCATGAAGGGTTTGATGAAGTTTAGGAGGATGGTCAGGCTTAGGTGCAGATATAATTGTCTATTTGAGATTCTTTGAACCATTGGTGATGTGGCCTAGGAGTTGGATTTGACCCTAAATTTATTGACTATTCATCTAGTTTTTCATGTTATTGTGCTTTGCTGTTACATTCCTGATGAGTCTCATGTCATTTATTAAGAGTCGGTTAAGTTAGATGAACGGTTGTTATTTGTTGAGGAGTCGATCTCTATTTAGGCTAGGGATGTTAGGTGGTTGTAATCTAGAGTTCTCCCCTGTGGTTAAGGTTCAGTTGTGACATCGACCTGTAGATGAGGCTACTTGGGAGGTTGAGTCTAATATAGGTAGTTCTTATCCTCAACTATTCGTTGATTTAAGTATTTCTTTCCCTTAGTTTGAGGAAAAACTAGATTTTTAGTGGTGGATGATGTAACGACCTCAAAATTTAATGAAATAAGTGAAATATATGTTTTTGTGTGATATGACTATTTTACCCCTCCCTATAGTTGCATTGTGATATTTTTAGAGAGTGAGGGGTAATTGGCACGGTTCTTGATGCATTTTGGTGCCTTTAGTGCAGTATTATGGTTTTTGATGGCTCCGAGAGCCTTATTACGGACTTATGTGGTTTTGTGATTCATGAGATGAATAATTGAATAGACTGCGGAAACAAGTCTAGAATGTTGATTTTAGGGTGGTACTATGTTTGATTTGGTTTTATGGCTTTTATATCTCATTTTGACCCTAAATTTGGAAATTGGGATTTGGAGTTTTAGGGGTCAACTTTGTGAAAAGAATATCTTTTCAAAAATTTTATATTTCCATTGAGTTCGGAGAATCGAATTTAGTAACCATATTTTGTTTACATAAATCGGACTCCAAATGAGTCACGGGGCCTTAGAGGAAACTTGAAAAAAATCCAAGTTTCAGCTGATATATGGTGTGGGCCATGATCGCACCTCTTGTGTAGAGGGTGGTGGAATCCTACAGAGGGAGTGTTGCGACCATAACATCTCCTTCTATAGCCCTGTGTGATCACACACTTGGTTGTGCAATAGCAAGACCCGATGACATTGAAAGGCTATTAGAAGGCCCCTTAGGTCGCATTTTTGCTCATTTTTCATCTTCCCTCTTGAGAGATAAACCATAACAAAGTGTGTGAGCTTAAAAGTGATTCTTGTGGGTTCTTGGGAATCTAGATTAACATTTATTTCTCAATTCTCTTACGTATTTAAGGTATGAGTTCACCTTTTTCTTAGTCAAATTCTTGATTCATTGTTCAAAATTCCAAAAACCTTATTATTTGATTTATCCCCAAATTTTACTCTTTTTCACTTGTACAATGTTTGTAATCCTATAATTACTAGTTTTTCCTCGATTTAACATTTAAAACAACTTTGATTCTTGGATTTAAAATGGATTTCAAAGGTAAAATAGTTTTTCTTTGATTTGAAACTCGTTTTTAACTTGATTTGACTTGGTTTTTCAACTGTAGTTTTCTAAAATCATGTGAAACACGTTTTTATATAATGTTTTGATTTTCCCTTTATTTTTGAAAACTCGTTTCCAGGGTCCATTTTGACCCAAACCAAAAATAGGTAATATGGGTATCATTGGATTAGTTTTGGCACGTAGATTCTTTATTTCTTGGTCTTAGTTGATTTTGGGATTGTTTGTGAGAAGTGGGACTTTGGGATCAATTTGCTGCAGATCGGTATCGATATTGAGGTAGGTTTTGGCATTTTGGAATATATCATTGTGGTTGGTTGTGGAAGTACATCTTGTGGTTGGTTGTGGAAATGTTCATTGTGATTGGTTGTGAGCATCTCATCCTCATATCATACTCATTCATGAAACAATTAGTACCACTGTAATAACATTTGGGAAAGACATGCAACACTTTTTTATGACAGAAAATATGACATTTTATAAACCCTCCCTGAGGGATGTGCCGGGGAGGAGATATATTTATGTATATGTATATCTATATGTATATGGGCTGATGAACCCCCTATGGTCCCCAAGTTGGGAGGATCGCCTCCACGGGTGTATACGGAGGTTGTAAGACAACCTTATGCATCATCATCATTATCATTCATCATTCATTATGTTCGTCATTACCATATTATACATTGCACTTGCTTTATTGCATTTATGTTATGTTTGAATTACCATATTGACTTGTTATATGCCTACATGCTCTATCTTCCATTATTTGTACTTGGCATTCTCGTAAATACATGTTCTTCCTTGTTTTGACTCGTATGAATTATGATGTAAACTTGTGTTCCACCTTGTCGTGTTGTTGTAATATATATATATATAAAAATATATATATTAAAACTGTTAGTGCAAGCGGTGTGGGATACCGTTGTGGGATATTTTCTAATTGTAGGTGACGTGCCCTTTATGTTTATTTTGTATATTGATTATCTATTTTGCTCGATTGGACTATGATACCTACTGAGTACAAGTGGATCGTACTCAGGCCTACTGCACCCTTTTGATGCAGGTCCTAGTTCGAGTGTGCCCTAACTTGGTTGATTCGGGCAATATTTGGTGCTTTCAAGGTAATGGTTCACTTTAAGGTATACAGATGTATTCTACTACCTTTCGTATAGACTATATCTTTATTTTCATTTCTGAGATAGAGTTTCTTTTGTATTTGAATATCTTATGTATTTTTTTTGGATTCGTGTTGTACTAGATACGTTATTATACTATTGACATCCGGTTTTGGGAGTTATGGCTGTGTTGTTGATTATATTCTATTTGCATTTTTTACACTTTTGAGGTTTGACTTTGTTCTAGAAGCCTTACCCTGGGGGTATTTCTATCTTTTTCCCCTTTGGAGTATCAGTTTGGGTGATAGGCTTACTTGTCAAGGTTCACCGTGACGAGTGACATCATGACCCTTGGATGTTGGGTTGTGAAACAATTTTCCTCGTATTTTAATATGGACAAATGTAATAGGAATTGAGCTTTCTCTTCTTCCCGAATCTCATGACTCCTTTCATAGGAGAAACCTTCAAGAACACCCAATCGCTAACCTCAAACTCCAACTCTCTTTGCCTCACATCTGCTTAAGAATTTTGGCGACTCTGAGCAGTATTAAGAGTTTGTCTAATCACTTTCACCTTCTCCGTGGATTGATGAACCAAGTATGGACCAAACAACCAAGTCTCACCAACCTCAAACCACCCGACAAAAGACCTACACCATCTATCATAAAAAGCCTTCAAAGGAGCCGTTTGGGTGTTCTAAAATGATAAATATTATTGTAATATAACTCAATAAGAGGTAAATGATCAACCAAACCTCCCTTAAAATCAATAACACATGCCCTTAGCATATCCTCCAATCTCTGAATAGTCCGCTCTGCTTGTCCATCCATTTAAGGGTGGAAAGTAGTACTAAGGTTCACCTGAGTACCCAAACCTTTTTAAAATTCCATAAGTGAGAAACTCGGTCTGAAACTATAGACACCAGTGCTCCATGCAATTTGACGATCTCCTAAATGAACCACTTAGCATAATCCTCTCCTAAGTAGTTAGTCTTCGTTGGAAAGAAGTGAGAGGACTTAGTCATTCTATCTATAATGGCCCAAATAGAATCATACTGATTGTGGGACCGTAGAAGACTCGTAATGAAATCCATATTAATCATCTCCCACTTTTACATGGGTTACTATATATCTTAAGACATGCCACCAACCCTCAAATGTTCAACCTTGACTTGTTGACAAACCTTACACTTAGCCATAAAGTTCGCCACATCTCTCTTAATATTATTCCACTAGTAGATATCCTTCAAGTCATGATACATCTTAGTTGAACCTAGCTGAACTGTATATCTGGACCCATGAGCCTTAGTCAAAATCCTTTCCCGCATCCCATCAGCATCAGGAACACACAACCTTACTTAATACCTCAGAATGTCATCTCCCCCAGTGTCAAATGTCATAACCTTTTGTTAACCCATCATCCTTAATCTGCATAAGTATGGGATCTAAAGCCTGATCCTCCTTCAACTTAGTGCCAAGAGATGATTTAACTACTTTCTTAAGAATCATCACCCCCCCTCCCCCAGAGTCTATGATATGAACTTCCAAGTTTGCCAACCTATGAATGTTCTTCACTAACCCTCTTTTCTCCTTATCAACGTAAGATAAGCTTCCCATATACTATCTGCTAAGAGAATCAATAACTATATTAGATTTACCTGGATGGTGGTATAGATTCATGTCGTAATCCTTAAGTAGCTCGAGCCACCACCTCTACCTGAGGTTGAATTCCTTCTTTGTAAATACATACAACAAGCTCTTATAGTCTGAATAAATATCTACATGTGCCTCATTTATATAATGGCGCCAGATATTCAAAGCAGAAACCACAATCGCTAACTTTAGAGCATGAGTCAGATAATTCCTCTCGTGAACCTTAAGTTTCCTGGAAGCTTGGGCCATAACCTTGCCATACTGCATTAAGGCACAAACCATTTTCACACGGGATGCATCACAATACACAACAAATCCATTAGTATGCTCGGGTAGTGTCAAAATAAGCACAGAAGTCAACTTATCCTTCAACTTCTCAAAACTTCCCTCATAAGCATCAGACCACAAATATTAACCTTTTTCTCAGTTAGTGTCATCAATGGGGCAATAATAGATGAGAAAATATCCACAAACATCCTATAATACCCTGCTAAGCCCAATAAGCTACTAATGTTGGTTGGAGTCGTGGGTCTGGGACACTTCTTAACCGCCTCAATCTTTTGTGGAACCATCCTAATCCCCCCACTAGAAACAACACGCCCAATAAAGGTCACAACACTTAACCAAAATTCACACTTAGAAAACCATGACAATTTATGGTCCTTAAGAGTTTGCAACACAGTTCGGAGGTGATTAACATGAAACTCCACACTTTTAAAGTACAGCAAGATGTCATCAATGAAGACTACAAAGATGTCATCAACGAAGACTATAACAAACAAATCCTAAAACTGTCTAAACACCCGATTCATAAGATCCATGAAGAAGTCGGAGTATTAGTAAACCGAAATGACATAACTAAAACTTATAATGGTTATAATAAGTTTGGAACGTAGTCTTGGGAATGTCAACCTCCCTAATTTTTAACTTGTAATAGGTCGTGCGAAGATCAATCTTGGAGGAACACCTAACACCTTGAAGCTGGTAAAAAAGGTCATCAATCCTTGGAAAAAGATACTTGTTTTTCGCTGTACCCTTTTTGTACTAGCGATAATCTATACACATTTGAAGAGACCCATCATTATTTCACACAAAACGCATAGAAGCATCCCACGGAGAAACACTAGGTTGGATAAAGCCCTTATCAAGGAGATCTTTTAATTGCTCCTTTAATTTCTTTAGTTTAGCTGAAGACATCCTATAAAGAGGAATGAAAATGGGATGGGTATCCGGTAGAAAATCAATCCCAAAATCTATCTCCCCGTCAGGTGGAATTCTAAGAAGATCATCAGGAAAACATTCAGGAAACTCATTAACCACAGGGACAGATTGTAAAGAGGGTCCCTCAAAACTAGAATCCTTCACCCAAACTAAATGATACAAACACTTTTTGGAAATAAACTTCTGAGCTCTAAGATAGGAAATAAACCTCCATTTGGGTACCAAGGAACTCCCTTCTCATTCAATCACCTGTTCATTAGGAAAATGAAAACTGATCTTTTGGGTCCTACGAGCCAGTGAAGAATAAAATGAATGGAGTCAATTCATCCCTAAAATCATATCAAAATCCACCATATCAAGTTCTATCAAATCCACCAACATCTTCTTATGAAAGATGGACACCACACAACCCCTATCAATTCTTCCAGCAATAATAAAATCACCCATCGAAGTAAACATAAAAATGGGTCAGAAATATTTTCAGGACCAAAACCAAAGTGTACAGCCACATAAGGGGTGACATAAGATAGGGTAGAACCTATATCAAAAAAATAATAAGCATCATAAGTGAAGAGCTATAACATACTAGAGACAACATCGGGGTATGCCTCACATTTATGATGGGTAGCAAGTTCATGGAGATGATTTCGGCCAGTGCCGGTACCAGAAGTGGTGCCCTTAGGTGCAGGAATTGAAAAAGTGGCGACCTAAACCTTATTAACTCTAGTGGAAACTTTAGCTATGGGATAATTTTGCTATAGATGACCAGGCTAACCACAATTGAAACATAAATTCCTTTCCTCCTTATAATAACCATGGTTAAGCTCCCTACAAAATTGGCAAGGAGGATAAGGTAGAGCTAGTTGAGCTCCACTAACCTAAGACTGCGCACCCAGTGCCTTAGGACCTACTAACCTGAAAAAAATGATCAGGAGCATTAGATGTAGAATAAGAATTTCCCTAATTCTTCTTCTTAGTCCACTGTTTACCATCTCCCCCACGATTCTGCTAGCCTACACCTGCTTTGAATATCTAACCCTTCTTTGAATATCTAAACTTCTTACTCTACCTCTCTCCCATCTCTACTTGCTTTCTTTTTCTTATTTTTCATCTGTTGCATATAGACTACCAGCTTAGATATATCCATATTATCATTCAGCATAACAGTCTTACACTCTAACACCAAATCACGGTATAACCCAGAATCAAACTCCTCATCCTAGACCTCATATTAGACAACAACTCTGGAGCATAACTGGACAACACTGGAACTTCAGGGTATACTCTTTCACACTTATCTTACCCTATTTCAATTTCACAAACTCTTCAGACTTATCCTCACTCAACTCTTTAGGACAAAAGTGATAAAAAATACCTAAAAACTCATCCCAAACTGCCGTCTTGATATCATCCCCCGTTATCTCTTCTCACTTTTCATACCACTGTTACGCCATATCCTTCAACTGATAGGAAACAACTCCACACCTTCTAAATTAGTAGTATGCATAACCCTAAAAATCTTCTCCATCTCATCAATAAACCCCTAAGAATTCTCTTCAACCTTAAAACCTATATAAGTTGGGGGATTCAACCTAAAAAACTGACCATCCAGGTGACTTCAAATGAACTAACAATAGAACCACCATGATCATACCGAAGAGACTATAATACCATTAATTGAGCAAACATATGAGTATATTATCATAACTCCGCATTAGAGATATCTTCTTGGGTGAATGATTATAAGTATCACCATCTTAGAAAGCTCAAAAAAGACTAGTAGGGATCGATGGAACCCCACATAGAGCACTACAATTTGGAGTGGGGACCCTATACCAGGTCTGCACTTCATAAACAGGGCGAGTTCTCTCCATATTTTCCTTAGGTGGGACAGAGATTCTAGCAAAGTTTCTAGGATCATCAGATCTTTTGGGAGGTATGATCTGAAATACGAGTAATCCAGGAGTTAAAGAAGTTTCAAGACAACTAGACTAGAGACAGAAGTAGAACAAAGAAAGGGGAAACATTCCTAAATGCCCTATAGCCTCCCCCTATAAGTGTGGCATGTTGCATACTAAAAAAAGAGACTCTACTCGATATAGAATTTTAGGCACCCAAAGACCCTAAATTCTACTCTAGTACCAAGTTTATCACGATCCAACCATGGCATAGTCATAACGGGTATCTCAAGCCCATCATGGGTATGAGACCACCCCCTTAGCCTAACTTCGGAGCATAATAAATACATATAGTGAAAGCCAACCAAATATAGTAAATAAGATAGATGAATCAAATAAATCTAAGAGTCTAAACAAGATAGCTAATCCTCCCAGTGTTGTCCATAAAAACTTCTAAAACCAAAATACCAAACTAATTTGGGATATGCCCTTAAATATGGCCAAAAATAATCCAAAATAAAATACAAAAAAATTAAAAAATAAAGGAAATGACTAGTACTTCCGAAAGTAGAGGCTCACCACTTCACAACAGATCCACAAAATTACCAAATCACCTAACGCTGCACCAGAGTAATAGAAAATCCCTTGGACCCTACATCATAAAATGATATAACATCCAAGGATAGCCAGTGGGGTGAGCACTGGCATGTAACTTAGAGAAAGGGATAAAAGAATGCCATTTAGCAAAACCATTCAAAAACCATATGCACAACATTTAAGTATATATATATATAGTTTGTCGGGAGAGGGACAAGGGTCATGAACATGAGAGTTTAAGCCATTAGCCTAAACTGTGTAGCCCGCATGGTCCTAAAGGCACCCACAGTCTATATGGGTCTATCTCCCCCTACTGGAAGGGCCCAGTATTTATTACCCATACGAACTGAGGAATTTAAGAAAAGTCTAAAGACGTCAAGGCGATAGCCATCCAAAATATAAAGTACGCACCAAGCAAACGATCACATAGACCCCTACATTGGCAAACATACTTTCCAGTGTTGGTCCCCCCGAGACTATACCTTTACGATGAGCTACACAATTTTTTTTAAAGCCAAATCAAAATAGTTTATACATAAACCCAACCATTAACCAAGAAGTCTTTATTAAGGCTTTTTCCAACATGGTATCGTCATAGCAATATTCTTGCAAACTAATTCAGTTATGCCAAACTAGTTCATTTAATTATTAAACTCCCAAGTTTGATTAAAAAAAATACATGGCCACCAAGGGCATTCTACACCATTTTTATTATCCATTATCCTTTAATGCAATGCAATATCCCAAAAGTACATTAAATAATTCAAATCCCATATTCAAAACCAATGTCATAAAAGTGGGTTGGGGTTAGTACTATATATTATCAAGCTAAAATTTCATCAATTTAGGGAAACCCTTGTCCCCATTCCAATTGCCCTAAAAGCACCCATTCAGCTCCGAAAACCATAAATTTACGCATAAACATATTTAAATCACAAGAAAAATAATTCAAGTAATAACCATCAAAATTTCTCAACCCAATTTCAAACCCATTACTTAAAATCACGTGAAGAATGAGTAAATCAATGCCAAGATGTAAAATTTAAGTTAAGGATGAAAAAAAAGCCTCAAATACCAAAGAATTTGAAGAAAAATCAAAGTTTGGAGCTTGAACAAAGAATTCTCAGTAAAACCCTTGAGTTTCTTGGTTGGAGAGTTTGATAAGAAAAGAATAGACTTTGATCTTTGAAAACTAAAGTAAAAGGGTCAATTTTATGTTTAAAAGTCGTGCAAGGGGTAAAAGAACCAAAACCCCCTCACTCTAAGTGAAAAAATAAAAATTGGATAATTTTTAATAGTGATATGGCACGCCACTATGCAGAGTTTAGCCTCCATACCATACCCTTATCACAGAGCCTAAGTGGTGTGGTACTCCACTAACATGGAGACTTACTGCCTCAGAGTCCCAAAATAGTTCCAAACCCCCTTTGAAAGTTCCAAAATTTTACCAAAATATCCTTTTAACATCCCTTAACATAATTCAAGTCAAACATTCATATTATGCATGTGCGGGGGGGAGGGGGGGGAGGGGGGAGCGGGCAAAATAAAAATCACCATATTTTTTGGGGGTCTTACAAAAAAAAGGATAACTCAGAACCACTGCCTATTTCCCATGCATTGTCTGATCTAATGAATTTAACCTTTTTTATTGAATTGTCTTTCAATCACGATAAGAAAAGATTTCAGAATTAGGAAGGCATTCCTTTTTGTAGCTTGTAAATAGGTCCATTATAAGTGAAAACTTTGTAAGGTCCTCAAGTATCAATATGAATTAAACCAAAAGATTGCTTAGAAGAAATAGAGTTGTTAGAAAAAAAGAGCTTGGCTTGTTTAGACAAAGGACAAATCTCACAAGGAACATTGAATTTAGAGAAGATAAAATTATATTTTTCATTTATATTTTTCATATTAGATAAGGACATATGGCCTAATTTGATGTGCCACAACCTACTATTTAAATCAAAATGAGAAACTGAAGAAAAATTGCATAGCAAATTGCCTTGTGATTGAGAAACAGAAATAATAGAAACAAATCTAGACTTTTCTAAAGAAAAACTACATGGACGATTTCCTTTTGATTTAGAAACTGAGAGAAGAGATACAACTCTAGACTTGACTAGAGTAGAAACTTATTGAGAATTAGATAGTATCACATAGAGAACATTGTAGGATTCACCAAGGACCTTGGAGCTCTTTATTGAAGGGCCCTACATTAGATAATAGATAATAAAAGTAGTTAAACATAAGAAAAAAATCAAATCGGAGGCACAATTTGTAAGCAGACAGAAAGTTGTAATGGAAATCAGGAATAAATAATACATCATGAATAATTATCTAACTGAATAACCTCACAAATTCTTTATGAGTAACTCTAACTTATTGAGAATTTGGTAAATTGACATAAATGGCTCTAGGTAAGGATAAAGAGAAAGAAATAAATCCTTATTGAAACTCATGTGCTCACTAACACCTGAGTCTATGACCCAAGACGTCTTACAGATTAGATTTTTTAGATAACTTGATTTAAAATAAAAAAATATGAGTAGATTTGAAAGAGGAGGGAATAAGATATTTACCATCACAATTAATAGTATTTGTGGTAGGAGAATTAGTGCTTCGGTCATTAGGAGTCGAAGCATGTGTAGCATTTTTTCCAATTGTTCCATAGTTCTTGGTTTATCCTTCCCATTTGAATCCATATTGAACACAAACAGATCATCATGTTCTACATTGCTTATCATAACATTACCCTACAAAATGTTCTGAAAAAGATATTGCTTAGTGAATTTAAAAGTAGCTGGAAAACTATATAACTTATAATATTTTTTTGATGGAATGACCAGGCTTCTGCAATATCTGCAATTCAAACCAAATTTTCTACTTTCAATCGGAGAACTTTGTACCCTAGAATCAGATGGGAATTTTTGTGACCTTTGTTCTCTATTTCTTTGTCCCGTGGCTATGAAAGAAGAAGATTCCCCGGGGTATTTTGGGGTGTTCTACATCTCCCTTTGTTTCTCGTTTTACATTAAAAGAGAATATGCATCAGTAATAGTTGGGAGAGGTGAAATCAAGAGAATATTACCTCTCGCACTATAATAATTGTCAATGAGACCTATTAAAAATTGGACAAGTCTTTAATCTTGCTTTACTTTAATGTTTTTACCCCTTTCTTCATAGGTGCAATAGTGGAGGCATCTAGTCTATCTAGCTTACTCTACAGCCTTTTAATTTTAGTGTAATAAGTTGCTATGTCTGTTTCTCCTTACACTAGATTACTTAACTATTTCCTCATCTGAAACAGTTTGGGTCCACTGCTTTGCCTAAATCTATCCTCAAGATCACTCCAAAGTTCTTTAACAGTGGAGGAATAGATAAGACTTTAATAATTTCATGCAAGAAAGAATTCAATAGCCAAGAAATTGCCATGTTATTTGCCCTGAGCCAAGCTTTATGCAATCTGAATCAGTTACTGGTTCAAAAGAGGAACCATCAATGAATTCTCCTTATTTTTAAAAGTCAAATCATTAAGGAAACTACGCCTCCAACATGTAAATCCATATCCATCAAAAGAAGTATTAACAAGGAGCATTCTTGGTGTATCCAAAGGTGAGATATAGTAAGGATGAGCAACATTGATAGGATCAACAACTGCTGCCTGAGCAACAGATCCAGGTGTAGTGACAGTGGGGTTGAAATAGTGACTCTTTCCATTGAAAAAAAATCAAAAGAAATGAAGGATTTCAAGAGGATTGCAGAAGAAAAAATAATGTAGAAAACAAATTAGAAGGATTCTTTATAGAACCTGCTCTAATACCATAATTGAATTAAAACAAAAGAAAGAAATTGAAAAGATTTTTTGTGTTTTTTTTTCTGAATGAATGAATATTCTTGTGTTGTATAGTGTTCAATATATAGAATAAACCTCTTAATAGCTTGGACACATGTCCACTAATTATTGATTTACTCTTAACAAACTTATCATGCAATACAAGAATAACATTGCCTATACAAAGCTAAAACTTATAGGAAAAAGGATATCTGGAACCTTCTTTATGACTCATCAAAATGCTTCATGTATGTCTAGGATGAAGCCTAATGTTGGTTGTGATAATATCAAACATTTCTCAAATGTGGTTGTATCCATATTATGACTTTTAAATTTTAAAATGTCCGCTACTTTTTTCTCAATAATGAGATCATCGGAGCTCCAATCAAATCTCTGGTCAACACAAAAATATGATTTAATATGCATTTGAATAGGAATATTTATAGCTACTATTAAGAATTCATAAATTTTCTATTCCTGATCGATTGGTATGTATGTATGTGTGTGTGTATTTATATATATATATATATATATCAGGAAATAGATTTATCTTTTTTTCTGTTTTTTTTGGGATTTTTTTTCGATTTCAATCACTGTTCTTTTTTTAAAAATAACCTTTTTCTATCTCAATTGATTTCATAATTGTCGTTTATAAATTATTCTTCCTCAACTGTTTCAACAAAAATGGAAAAGTCACACCTAATATTCTCTTCCTTGTTTATTTCATGTTCTCTTAATTAGACCACAATTTTCTTCCTTTGCTGTTTCTAAAATAAATTTTTAGTACCATTTTAAATGTTCATCTTCAACATTAATTACAAAGTAATGAATCTTAAGGGACACCTAAGTATATTTCTAATTAAGGTTCGTCATCATCACTGAATATGGATTCAGAAAGTGCAAAGCAATAACAATATTAGAGAGTGCAATTTCATGGCTCCTCTTGACAGAGTTGCACTTTTTCTCTCTCTCTTGTGTTTCATGATGTATATATATATATAGAGAGAGAGAGAGAATAGATACCCTCTTCCAGAATGTTATGTATATTTTTTTTTCCATTAGAGATTGTTCTTTTGTTAATTACATGACACCTGCTACCCCATTTAGCTATCACCGGAATATGTTTTCTCGAGTATGCAACTAACATCAAATGAATGATATCTTTTATTACTTTAGTAATTTAGTTAGGCATATATCATTTTTACCTTTTTATGTGCATGCTTCTTAAATATTTAATTTTTCTCGATATTGATATTGCAGATTAGAATAGAGAAAGAAGTGATTAGGAGAGCTTCTAAGGTATTTGTCACTTCAAAAATATATCATCTAGCTAAGCAGCAAGATGATCCCTATGGTATGTAGATGAAGATATCCTTACATTTTTTCACGAATTCATCATATCAAAATAGCTAATGTTACATTATGATTTTTGTTTTTCGTTTTACTTTTATGTTCTTATTATTCAACTTCATTAAAAAAAAGTAAAGAAATAGAAATGAGTAAAGAAGATGTAGAAGGAAGGGAGATTTTTTTGAGAAGTGTTGTTTTCATTGATTTGTGTCTGTCTAGATAGGCTTAAGATTATGACTTACTTTAGACTTTTTTTACCTTTTTTCTGTTAATGTCTATTGTAGTTTAAACTTGCAAAGAAAGGTAGTTGTGTACTTAATTTTATTTTATTCTAAATTGAATGTGTTCAGATTCTTTTCTTATTCTGATTAAAGTGGATAACTAATGAGGGATTGCCCATAATATTTCTTATGCTTCTTCTCTTTTATTCTTCTTTGGCTTCAATCAGAAACTTTCGAGAGACGGTAATGTTTCTCTATAACCAGAATTTCATTATATGACTTTTAAATAGTTTAGTTGTTAATTATTGTGATTTATAATATTCTTTTACGTAGTTTTCAAATATATTTTAAGGTTTGTGTACACTCTATCCTCCACAAAGTAGTGATAGGGTCTTTTGTAAACAGTCTCTCTACCTTCACGAAATAGTGGTAAGGTCACATTCTACCCTTTCAGGCCTCACTTATGAGATTTCACTATGATGTTTATAATTTTTATTTTTAAAAAATATAAACCTTATATGTATGAATTACGTTCAAAGTTTGATAGTTTTGAGTCTCAATGTTTCAATTGTGCCACATAAATTGGATAAAGAGTAACTTTTTTGTCAATTTTTAATGACTGAACACTTTCAGAATTTTCTTCAATTGACTATTTTATTTCAAGTAACTATTTGAACTTAGTGAAGAATTATTTACTAAAGAGGACTAAATTTACTCAAGCAATTACTGAAAATTATTTGGTATGACTTTCTTTCTGAGATTTGTTCATTAATTTGCAATGTTAAATTTAAATATTCAGTTAAATATGGAAGTTATCTCATATTTTTCTTGGCAATTATTTTTGTTGATAAGTTATAAATATATAATATTTTGTTCAATCAAATTTACTTTTATTATTTTTTGGAAGAAAGAAATAAGAGTTTAATAACTTAAAATTAAGTAAACAAAATCATAAGTTAAGGCTAATTATTGACACATTAAAATCTTTATTGCTATTTTAAATACTCCAACTTAAGTAATACCAGTGACTAATTATATTATCCTTGATCCCTTATGTACCTTGGAAATTATTTCTTCTTCATGTCGTTCTCCCGCTGTCATTACATATTTGTTGTTCATCCTTTTTTTTTTTAATGATAAGTAGATATATTTATATTTTTAGTTTGGTTTTATATATTGGTAGCGGGATTAAATTATAATTTAGAGCAGTTAAGAACTTCTAAAAATTATTGTGAAGCGTTTACTTAGGAAATTAACATATTTTCTTAGTTTTTTTCTTATTTTGATAAGCATATTTACTATTATCTCAATAACTCTTTAATTATTTAAAAATAGTTATATGACTTAGTGAGGGCTATGTACTTTTTTTTTTTTCTCTTTTTACAATTTTAGTGTGTTATAATTATGAGAGATGTATAAATAATTTTACCACTTCATTTTGTTATGTCAAATATATATGCGATACAGTCAAAATTTTGTGGACATTCAAAAATTCAGTTCTTCCGAGTAAAAATTTTTAGTTAAAACAATGATAAATAAAATATGTATTTCATAATTTGTCTTATTTATACAAACGCGTCAAGCGCAACCTTATCTACTAGTTTCAATGAAAGATGTTAACAAAACACACACACATTCTACACTAAAAGTGGGAAGCCATTAAGTCAAAAAGTAAATTACAAAAATACCCTTTTATTTAAATTAAATATCCTTCTGATAAAATTAAATAATTTGAGAAGAAAAAATAAGTTTAATCCTACAAAAAATTAAAACAATTGTCACAATTAAAAATCAATCAAAAAGTCATGTTTAATTACAAAGACAGCTACTCTAAATTAAATGGAAGACTTGCAGAAATAGTGAGAGTCTAGCACAAAACTCAGCTTTTATAGTCATAGTTTGCAATATTACAATTTATAACCGATGTATTCAATTTTACTAAGTCGTTTGTATTCATATAAAACTTAAATACATTAACTATTTAGGAGCACCAAAAATGGAACTGAATATTTATAAAAAGGAAAAAAAATCTCAAATCACTCTTATCTCGTTACAATTCAATATTCTCTTGCCCAATTAAACAAGACTCTCAAAGGTAGAAATTGTAATCTTTATTTATATCAACAAATAGAGCAAAATTTACAAACAAAATGAAAAGTCTCTACAAATTTAGTTGATCCTTCTTCTTCGAAACGTATACTAGTATGTCATAATGTATTTTCTTCGCTGTTCTTCGAGTTTGAAATAAATACAAAAGTATTTAAAATTATCAAAATCTTCAAATTTTGCATGATCCATCTTTTTCGGAATAAATATTGAATGTTGTAATGTAGTTTTTTCATTGTTCTCCGACTTTGAAACAATTTAGGTGATTTCAAAATTAGTGAGAATCTTGGTTAATCCTTCTTCTTCAAAGCAAATACAGTATGTTGTAATGTAGTTTTTTCACTGTTCTTCGAGTTTGAAACAAATACAGAAAGATTCAAAATTATTAAATTCCCCAAAATTTTGATTAATCATCCTTCTTTGAAGGATCTACAAAATGTTGTAATGTAGTTTTTTTCACTATTATACTAATTTGAAACAAATACAGAACAATTCAAAATCATCAAAATACCCAAAATTTATGTTAATTCTTCTTCTTCAAAATAAATATTGTATGTTGTCATGTAGTTTTTTCATCATTCTTCGACTTTGAAACAAATATACTAGACTAAATGTATTATTGATGATGAATGTATACAAAGTTTAATTGTTATGATTCAGTGAATTGTAGTTATAATCGATTGTAAGTGCTTACAGAGCTTTCGATTGATCAATACTTTCATTTTAATAACAGTATTCAATTATGAATAATTATCAATGCTTGACTTATCCAATTAAATATCATACTATATATACTTTGTGCTATTGTATTTCTGGTTTTTAACAGTTGTAGCAACATTTATAGAAATAAAATGACAATCATAATGTCATGAATTGACATTTATAAAACGGGATAGAAAATAATACATATGATAATTGTGAAATTGTAGGAATAGTCTTAAATGAGTCTGCCTCTCATAGGGACTTGATTGAGCTAATTGGTAGTCAAGTGGTGATAGACTTGAGAGTGAAAACTGTCAAGATTAAATACAATATCAAGAATGTCAATAAATCAATGAAAATACACAATGACATGGGAGTCAAGATATATGTTCAGTAGAAAAAATTAAACAAGGTGTTTGTCATGTATCCTTTGTATGTTAATTTTTTTGATTATGAAATCGGCAAGAACGTGTCAGAAGAAAATCTTATTGAATAAACTCTTATTGAAACGTTTCAGATGGTGATTTATAGACTATGGAAATCAGATGGTGACGATAGACTATGGAAAGCTAATAGATGCAAGAGAAAAGTCATCAAATTACCCCCGACTTGTCCGCACAACTTACTTTAGACCCTTAATGTAATACCTTGCATGTTTCTAATCCTGTGATTTATACTTGAGTACATGACTTGCAATGAATATACTAGTGATAGGATAGCTTATGATGCATTAAGCATGATCATATGAGTCACTTAAGGTAATACAAGCTAAGAGTTTTTGAATCCATCAAGTTTTAGTATTTGATTTTATAAGGGTCATATTTAAATGAATATAACTCGATGTTAATGTGGTATTTTGGCTGATTTAGACCCATCAAATTGTAGAAAATCGAATTATCTTTCCAACGATACCAATTTTACCTTAATCCAATACCCGAGCAAAACGTTATGCCCATTTTCGTGAGAGACAGTAAGCATAGGCGATTGGTTAGGCGTCGCCTAACCCAAGCATAGGCGATTGGTTAGGCACCGCCCAACCCAAGCGTAGACGGTTACTTAGGTGCCGCCTAAGTCAATTCTAGGTGTCAAAAACACTCCGTCTTGAGTTATTTTAAAGGTAATTAATTCTTTAAATACTCCTCACACGTCCCTAAACTTAAGCCTATGGAATATATATCTTCTAAACATACTAAAACCCTATTGTCATCTCAAAGCTCATCTTCCAAGAGCACTAAAGGAGAAAAACAACTAGGGTTGCATAATTAAGCTTGAAGATCCGATTTTAAGGAAATTCCTCCGTCAATCATCAAGAATCTTCCTTCTAAGGTCTGCGTAGTGTACATCCACGGATTCCTTTCGTCCGTGGAGTTCAAGAATCAATCTTTAAAATACAAAATCTTGGTTGATTGTGGTGATATAATCATACCCATGTTGATGCTTGATTTTTTTCTTCTTTTTCATTATAAAGTATGATTTCTATATTATTGTGTGTTAATAATCATGTTGTTGGTATTGGGTTATTCCCAAGGTGGAATCTTTATGTGTTTTTGTGAATTCATGATATAATATGAGTTGAAAACATGTAAATTTGGTTGCTCATGTTGTATAATTTGACGAATTCATCTATTCTTAAGATGTGCATGTAAGGTGTTTGAGAAAATGCCTAAAGAACTAGAAATCATGCAATATAGCTAAATTGTGACTAAGTGAAGGATTCATGATATGCCCTTACGTTCTAATGACTTCTATGTTGTTAATGTGCCTTGTAAATGTTGTTGGAATACCCATGAACTTTTCTTATGGGATTATGCTATGTTTACTTGCAAATCCTACTTACGAAAAAGATGCATGATAACCATGCAATCCACATGAACTTCCATGCTATTAGTATGTGTTGCCAATATGATTATGCAATGAACATGATATTAAGATTGTGCAAGTACTTCCATGTGATATGAAATCCTTTCCATGCAATACATTGTTGATAACCATGCATAGTATGAGATCCCTACTTATGATATTATAAATTATGGACACTACTCTTATGATCAAGTCAGCCATGTGTGTCACTTTTCTTCCATTGAGTCCTGGGTGTACTTGTACCCAAAAACTATAGCTATGTGCCTAGATCCATGTCATGTTTCATGACATCCGAACTCAAGCTATGATTCCATAGACTTCAGTCAGTCATGTGACTCAGGAAAACCTCATAATCTTAGTTAGTTGTCAGATATTAGTAACATTTCTCCAGTCAACGGAATTCAGTAAGATCAGGTCATGTACAATCAATTATTCATGTCCTGTCCCTCTAGATGGGAGTAGAGGTTAGCACCGAGTGAACCCAAGGATGGGAACTTACCCGCCAGTTCAGGCTATGATTGTTAGTAGAAATCCTTGTGTTCCAGAACTATGTAGCCAGTGTAGGTTGAGATATATTAACCCGTCAGCTCAAGTTTGATGAGGTGGCTTAACCCGTCAGTTTAGGGTTCCCACCATTCTCATTGAGTACCCGCCAGATAAGGGTCACTCACATTTGTTCCTACCAGTGGCGCGGTATTGACACCCCTCCAGTCGGGGCAGAGATTGGATCCCTGCTTAGCCATAATGGCATACACGGGGCATGTCGGTTAAGCACTACTTCCCATAGTTTCAGTATCAGTCTCAGTAAAAGAACCTAGGGCGTTCTTTAGATTTTAGTATATATAGGACTGTCAGATACAATCATCAATGTTATCAGTTTCAGTAACAGTCTCAGTAAAAGAACTTAGAGCGTTTTTCAGATTTAAGTATATACAGGACTTTCAGATACAGTCATCCATATTATCAGTTTCAGTATCAGTCATAACAGTTATGAGTAAACCATTTATTAGCTTACAAGTCATGCTATCATGTATTCATGGTCCCAGTTTCTATGTATGTGTGTTTGCACTCCCACATTCGTATTAGTCAGTCAGTGTTGTTCATGCATGAGACCCTTTATGTTCAGCCTTCCTTCCTCGTATACTCAATACTCTAGTTGTACTAACGCATTTGCGCTATGGTGCTTTCTTTTCATGTTGCACCATAGGTTCCAAGACACGAGCTCCAGCCCAGCAGTAGCGGTAGCGCTCTAGTCGCAGAGAAATAGTGAGTCCTCATTGATTTGAGGACAATATGATTTGATTCATTTATTTATTCTTCAGTTCAGTTTTACGGAGTTAGTTGGAGACATGTTCCTTCAACTCCTTATTCAAACAGTTTAGAGGCGTTCAGATTTAGTTTCAGATTTACGTCCAGATTTAGTTGTTTTGGGTATTTTTACCCACATGATTTATTCAGTTGAACCTTATGGCCTTACAGTTCTATGTATTCCGCACTATTATACCATGATTTGCAGTATACAGGTATAGATATCAATTATGGGTTAACTTGTGGTCCCTTGGGGTTATGAGCACCGTGTAGCATTCTAGTTCAAATAATCAGGGTGTTACAAACTTGGTATTCGAGCCTAAGGTTCAAGAGAGTCCTAGGAAGTCTAAAAGCTGCATCTAGTAGAGTCTTGTACATGGGTGTGTTGCGCTCCACATTTATGTGCAGGAGGCTATAAGATGTTTAAGGAACAGTCCCCTTTCTTCATTATTCATGTCATGCTAGTGAGCATAATCACAAGTTAAAATCTCAGTCTATTCCATTCTTCTTTTATTCCAGACCATAGCCCCAAAGATAAGAAAATAGCCAGCTCCTCAGCCCGAAGATCCTTTAGGCGAACATGTTTCCCATGCGGAGTTTAGAGCCGCATTTACCACACTTTCTTAGTCCATGGTTGCATAGAATGAATGACCACCAGTTATTATGACAAATCCAGTGGCCACTCCGAAAGAAGCTAGGGTTTGGGACTTCACCCGGATGAACCCTCCATCTTTCCATGGGTCTATGTATGATGAGGACCCTCAGGAGTTAATTGAACAAGTCCAGAATTTCATTGAAATCATGGGTGCTACTTCTATTGAGAGTGCTGAGTTAGCCGCCTACCAGTTACAGGATGTTGCTCATGATTGGTACAAACAATGGAAGTCTGAGAGGTTAGATGATACAGGCCCTATCAAGTGGGAGGAATTTGTCACGGCCTTCTTAGACAGATTCTTTCCCCAAGAGCTGAGGGAAGCCAAAGTTCTTGATTTTATCAACCACAGGCAGGGGAATATGACGATTAGGGATTATTCTCTCAGATTTACTCAGCTAGCCAGGTATGCTCCTCATGTGGTTGTAGACAATAGAGCTAAGATAAGCAAGTTCATGTCAGGGGTCAAAGATATCATAGTAAATAAATGTAGGTATGCGATGATGATCGATGATATGACATTAGCAAGACTCATGAACTATGCTCAGTAAGTAGAAGAGTAGAATTTTAAGACTAGGGAGAGGCAGAACAAGAGAGCAAGGTCAGGTAATTTAAACTTTGCTCACCTCAAGTTAGATGGAGTAAATCGTTCATAGTTTTGCTCTAACTCAGCCATTCCATCTCCTTCCTCTGCCAGTGGTCTAATTCTGAAAATTAGGGACGGCAATATAGACAAAGCACCAGGCTCTAAATCTCAGGGCAGTGTTAGCGGTGCCCGAACGAATCCCCTTTGTCAGAATTATGGTAAGAACCACAAGGGCATTTGCAGAGCCCGTAGTGATGTCTGTTTTTGGTTGTGGCAAACCAGGCCACAGAATTAGGGAGTGTCTACAGTCAAGTCTTCAGGGTCAGCAAAATCATTCTACAGCTCAGTCTAGTCACCCAAATGAGTAGTGTGCCATTTCCAATGCTACCAATGGGCAACGCCCAAATAGACTCTATGCTCTTCAATCCCGAAAGGATCAAGAAAATTCTCCTCATGTCATTACTGGTACGTTATAGATTTTCCATGTTCATGTTTATGCTTTGCTAGACCCAGGTGCATCTTTGTCTTTTGTTACTCCATACATAGCAGGCGATTTCAGAATCAGTCCTGAAGTCCTTGCAGAGCCCTTCTCAGTCTCTATCCTAGTGGGTAAAACCATTATAGACCGACGGGTATACAGGAACTGCCCAGTTATGATATCTCAGAAATCCATGTTAGGAGTTTCTTGGGTTTGGCTTGATATTATAGATGGTTTGTCGAGGGATTTTCTTCTATTGCATCTCCCATGTCTAGATTGACTTAGAAGAAGATTAAGTTTTAGTGGTCAGATTTATGCGAGAAGAGCTTTCAAGAGTTGATAACTCGACTCACCTCCGCTCCAGTTCTAGCTATTACAGATGGTTTAGACGGTTTTGTAGTCTATTGTGATGCATCAAGAGTGGGTTTAGGTTGTGTCCTCATGTAGCCTAGTAAGGTCATAGCCTATGCCTCCAGACATCTATATCCACAGGAGAAGAATTATCCTACTCATGATCTTAAGTTAGCAACGGTAGTTTTTACCTTGAAGATTTGGAGGCATTATCTTTATGGAGTTCATATAGATGTCTTCATAGAACATAAGAGCCTCCAGTATGTCTTTTCCCAAAAAGATCTCAATCTTTTCCAGTGAAGGTGGTTAGAGCTCTTGAAGGATTACGACATGAGTGTTCTTTATCATCCAGGAAAGGCGAATGATGTGGCCGACGCTCTTAGTCGACTCTCTATGGGTAGTATTTCTCACATTGAGGATAGTAAGAAAAAGTTAGATCAAGAGATCCATCAGCTTGCTAGACTAGGCATTAGCTTAGTCGCTTCTTTAGAAGGTGGTGTATGTGTTCATAGTAGTTCAGAGTCATATCTAGTTTCCGAGGTGAAAGTGAAACAAGACAGGGATCCTAGCCTTGTCAAGCTCAAAGATTCAGTTCTGAATCAGAAAGTTGAGGTTTTCTCTCAAGGGGTATGTGTTCCAGGTGTAGATGAATTGAGGCAGCGAAGTCTTGCAGAAGCGCATGGTGCGCGGTACTCTATTCATCCAGGGGCCACTAAGATGTACCGCGACATGCGGAAGATCTATTAGTAGAGTAGGATGAAGAGAGATATTGCAGAGTTTGTGGCTAAGTGCTCTACATGTCAGCAGGTTATGATAGAGCATCAGAAACCTAGTGGTTACATGCAAGAGTTCACCATTCCTACTTGGAAGTGGGAAGAAGTAAACATGAACTTCATAACAGGTTTGCCTAGAACTCGTCATCAGCATGATTCAGTCTAGGCCATTATAGATAGAATGACCAAGTCAGCTCATTTCCTTCCTATTCGTACTTCTTATTCCACCGAGGATTATGCCAAATTCTATATCAGAGAGTTAGTAAGATTACACAGTGTTCCACTATCTATCATATCAGACAAAGGTTCCTAGTTTACTTCTCACTTTTGGAAAGCATTCCAAAAGGGTCTCGGTACCCAAGTCCATCTCAGTACAGCATTTCATCTTCAGAAAGATGCTCAAGCAGAGAGGACCATTCAAACTCTTAAAGATATGCTAAGGGCATGTGCAACTGACTTCAAGGAAATTTGGGACGACCACTTGCCTTTGATTGAGTTTGCATACAACAGTAGATATCATTCATGTATTCAAATAGCTCCATTTGAAGCTCTCTATGGTAGGAGATGTAGATCTTTGATTGGTTGGTTCGAAGTTAGTGAGGCCTCAGTCATAGGTCCTGACTTAGTATTCGACGCCTTAGAGAAAGTTCAGTTGATCAAAGAGAGACTCCGGGCTTCTCAGAGTCGATAGAAGTCCTATGCAGATGTTCGTAGAAAGGATCTCAAGTTCTAGGTCAATGACTATGTCTATCTTAAGATCTCTCCCATGAAGGGAGTGAAGAGGTTTGGCAAGAAAGAGAAACTCAGTCCCCAGTATGTCGGTCCCTTCAGAATTCTTTATCGCTTCGGCAAGGTAGCTTATGAGCTTGAGTTGCCTTTAGATCTAGCCTCAGTCCATCCAGTCTTTCATGTCTCTTTGATAAAGAAGTGAACAGGTGACCTAGCAGTTGTTTTCCCTATTCAGAGCATCGACATTTAGAACAACCTCTCTTATGAAGAGATTCCAGTCGAAATCTTAGATTATCAGACTCGTAGATTGAGGAACAAAGAAGTCCCTCTTGTCAAGGTTCTTTGGAGAAATCAATCTCACAAGGGATATACTTGGGAAGTAGATGCAGATATGCGTACCAATTATCCTCACCTCTTCCCCGCCAATTCAGATCAAGCTCAAGGTAACAGTTCTCCTTAAGCTTATTAAGTTTCACATTCATGTTTCCAGTATAAACTTGGTATCTATTAACCATTTCATACTCAGTCATGCATTAATATATCAATTATCTGTGCATCAGATATGCACGAGTTCAATATGTTTAGCATGTCATTCATGAGATCAAGTTCCAGTTCTTCATGTACAGTTTAGGTTCTATTGTTTGTATCCCTTCTCAGTAAATTCTCATTCGAGGACGAATGTTCGCAAGGGGGAGATATTGTAATACCCTGCATATTTCTAATCCTGTGATTCATACTTGAGTACATGACTTGCAAGGAATATACTAGTGATAGGATAGCTTATGATGCATTAAGCATGTTCATATGAGTCACTTAAGGTAATACAAGCTAAGAGTTTTTGAATCCATCAAGTTTTAGTTTTCGATTTTGCAAGGGTCATCTTTAAACAAGTATAACTCGATGTTAGTGTGATATTTTGGCTGATTTAGACCCACCAAATTGTAAAAAATCGAATTAGCTTTCTAATGATACCAATTTTGCCTTAATCTAATACCCGAAGGAATAGTTATGCCCATTTTCGTGAGAGACAGTAAGCATAGGCGATTGGTTAGGCAAAGCCTAACCCAATCATAGGTGATTAGGTAGGACCCACCCAACCTAAGCATAGAAGAGTACTTGGGAACCGACTAAGTCAATTCCAGGTGTCAAAAACACTCCGTCTTGAGTTATTTTAAAGGTAATTAATTCTTTAAATACTCCTTACATGTCCCTAAACTTAACCCTACGAAATATATATCTTCTAAACACACTGCAACCCTATTTTCATCTCAAATCTCATAATCCAAGAGCACTAAAGGAGAAAAACAACTAGGGTTTCATAATTAAGCTTGAAGATCTGAGTTCAAGGAAATTCCTCTGTCAATCATCAAGAATCTACCTTCTAAGTTATGCGTAGTGTACATCCACGGATTCCTTTCATCCGTGGATTTCAAGAATCAATCTTTAAAATACAAAAGCTTGGTTGATTTTGGTTATATGATCATACCCATGTTTATGCTTGATTGTTTTCCTCTTTTTTCACTATAAAGTATGATTTTTATATTGTTGGGTGTTGCTGATCATGTTGTTGGTATTGGGTGATTCCCAAGGTGGAATCTTTATATGTTTTTGTGAATTCATGATATCATATGAGTTGGAAACATGTAAATTTGGTTGTTCATGATGTATTATTTGATGAATTCACCTATTCTTAAGATGTGCATGTAAGGTGTTTAATAAAATGCCTAAGGAACTAGAAATCATGCAATATAGCTAAATTGTGACTAAGTGAAGGATTCATGATATGCCCTTACGTTCCAATGACTTCTATGTTGTTAATGTGCCTTGTAAATGTTGTTGGAATACCCATGAACTATTCTTATGATATTATGCCATGTTTACTTTCAAATCCTACTTATGAACAAGATGCATGATAACCATGCAAACCATATGAACTTCCATGCTATTAGTATGTGTTGCCAATATGATTATGCAATGAACATGATATTAAGATTGTGCAAGTACTTCCATGTGATATGAAATCCTTTCCATACAATACATTATTGATAACCATGCATAGTATGAGATCCCTACTTATGATATTATATATTACGGACTCTACTCTTATGATCAAGTCAGCCATGTGTATCAGTTTCCTTCCATCGAGGCCTGGGGGTACTTGTACCCAAAAACTATAGCTGTGTGCCTAGATCCATGTCATTTTTCACGATATCCGAACTCAAGCTATGATTCCATAGACTTCAGTCAGTCATGTGACTCAGGAAAACCTCATGATCTTAGTCAGTTTTCAGATATTAGTAATATTCTGCCAGTCAATGGAATTCAGTAAGATCAGGTCATGTACAGTCAGTTATTCATGTCCAGTCCCTCCAGATGGGAGTAGAGGTTAGCACCGAGTGAACCCAAGGATGGGAACTCACCCGCCAGTTCAGGGTGTGATTCTTAGTAGCAATCCTTGTGTTCCAGAACTAAGTAGCCAGCGTAGGTTGAGACATCTTAACCCGTCAGCTCAGGGTTGATGAGGTGTATTAACCCGTCAGTTTAGGGTTACCACCGTTCTCATTGATTACCCGTCATATAAGGGTAACTCACAGCTGTCCTTACCAGTGGCACGGTATTGACACCCTTCCGGTCGGGGCAGAGATTGGACCCCAGCTTAGCCATAACGGCATACACGGGGTATATCAGTTAAGCACTACTTCCCACAGTTTCAGTATCAGTCTCAGTAAAAGAACTCAGGGCCTTCTTTATATTTCAGTATATACAGGACTGTCAGATACAGGCATCTATGTTATCAATTTCAGTAACAGTCTTAGTAAAAGAACTTAGAGCGTTCTTCAGATTTCAGTATTTACAGGACTATTAGATACAATCATCCATGTTATCAACTTTTGTATCAGTCATAACAGTTATCAGTAAACCATGTAATAGCTTACAAGTCATGCTATCACATATTCATGGTCCCAGTATTTGTATATGTCTGTTTGCACCCCCACGTTCATATTAGTCAGTCAGTGTTGTTCATGCATGAAACCCTTTATGTTCAGCCTACCTTCATCGTATACTCAGTACTCCAGTTGTACTAATGCATTTGCGCTATGGTGCTTTCTTTTCATGTTACACCATAGGTTCCGAGACACGAGCTCCAGCCCAGCAGTAGCGGTAGTGTTCTAGTCGCAGAGACACAGTGAGTCCTCATTGATTCGAGGACAATATGATTTGATTCATTTATTTATTCTCCAGTTCAGTTTTATGGAGTTAGTTGGAGACATGTTCCTTCAACTTATTATTCAGATAGTTTAGAGGCTTTCATATTTACGTCCAGATTTGGTTGTTTTGGGTATTTTCACCCACATGATTTTATTCAGTTGAACCTTATCGCCTTACAGTTCCATGTATTCTGCACTATTATACCATGATTTGCAGTATACAGGTACAGATATCAGTCATGGGTTAGCTTATAGTTCCTCGGGGTCATGAGCACCGTGTAGCATTTCGGTTCAACAAATCGGGTGTTACACTTAACTTTATGAATAATTATATATCCCCATAAAAACTTTATAGTGAATTAAATACCACTTCAATAATATACTACCAATCTCATCGAGGGAGCTGCATTACACACACGTCATATCACCTGCCATATAAAAATTATTATTAAAAAATAATGACACTAGTGTTATATATTAAAAATTAAAAAAAACCCAATTTCTTCCTCAACCCCCCCTCTCCCTTGTATTTTAACACTATCATCATTAATATATTAATGCTACCACCATTAACATACCATAGTTTTTGGCTTTCGCTAACACTTTCCTCCTATTTCATTTTCATTTCAATTTTTCATAGCCACCAAGATAATCTTATCCGACTCCCTCCAGTTTCAGTTTCATTCCAATTTTTCATAGTCACAAAGATGATGAAACTAGAAACTTTGACTATAAATCTCGGTGAGAAATAACAAAACATTGAAAAAAGAAATACTAACATGAATCTTTGACATTAAAATTCAAAATAAAGGACCCACTTCAAATTCACATCACTGTGCCATACTTTAATGGCTTTTAAATTCGAACAAGCCATTAAATCCAAATGAAAGATAAAGTTGAGATATTAGATTTTTTTTTAGCAATTTCTTGATTCCTCTATTTTAGTAAGTCAATGATGCTTGAGTTGTGAGAAAGTAATAGCATTATGAGAGAATTAGTAGCGTATCAGAGTGAAGGTGGGGTTGTTCATGGTGGATATGGCTATCGGAGTTAGAAAGTGGGGAATTGAATGAGGTAGGGAAAGAAGGAGAGAGGGAGAGGGAGGGGGACGAGGAGGGGACGAGTTATAAAAGTTTGGGTTGAACGGGGTAAGGAAAAATGGAGAGGGGGAGAGGAATGGTGGATTTCTTTTTTATTTCATTTTTTTCTTATAATATATATATATATATATATATATAGGTAGGTAGGTAGGTAGGTAGATATATAAAGTGAGCCCATTGTTTTCTGAAAAATAAGACTTACGAGTTTATTATTTTTATTTTTATGCCACGTCAACTTTAGGGGTTGAATTAATTCAACATAAAGTTGTTAAGGGGGGTAAATAATTGCCTCAGAAGTTAAGGTCTAAAGAAAATTATGTGGACAAGTTCAGGGGTGATTTGAGGACTTTTCTCTAGATAAAAATAGAATAGTGAAAATTTTTTGTTTTGATACTAACAAAAAAAACTAGATATTGATCAGGTATACAAAGACAAGGCTACACTTAAGGCTATAATGGATAACTATTCAATTTATCAATGATTTGCTTTCAAAGAAGTTAGGTCTAATTTCAACAGGTATATATTTATTCTGCATACATTTAATTTGACTGGACCTTATTTCTATCATAGTGAATATAGTTTTGTAATGACTTGTTCATTCACTATGTATTCAGTTATTGGCTTAAATTTAAACCTAGAGAATACAATTGATTTTTCAAGTCGTCAAGCATAAATCAGTCTAAAATATTTATAGTTTGTCTTTTTGTAAGGGAACATACATATTCACTGAAGTATAAGGTCTATAAATTTTGTCGTGCTACTAGCAAGTTGTTAAGAGGGATTATTAAATCAAAAATAGCCAATTTAAAGAGAAATTACGTCTTGACTGATTATAGTGATGATATAAAGCGATACATTAAACTAGATGTGACATATATGGTGGCTTGGCATGCTTAGGAAAAGGCAATAGATTCTCTAATGGGAAAATTGACTCAATCTTTCCAGAAGTTACCTAGATATTTATACATAATGGAAAAACACACCTTGGATCACATATCTGAATGAAGAAAATGCCTGACAATCAATTTTTGTATCTGATTTAATCTTTTTATACTTTTATCAATGGATTTGAGCATTGTAAACCAATCATTGTAGTTGATGGAAGCCATCTTAAATAAATATTCAATGGGACATTTGTCTGTGCTAGTACTTTAAATGATGTAGGTAAGTATGCTACACTATTCAAATGGAAAGTTAGAGACTTTTTTGAAAGTAATCTATCATGACCCGAGCCGGAGCCCTGGTCGCGACGAGCTTCTCAAACCATGAAGGTCGAGAGCCATCTTATCATATACAACATTCATCTATTATCAAAATGCAAAAAAAAAAATGGAAACATTGGCATTTTACTATTTAAACTAAGCAATGCAGACATAAGTTCAATAAAACTCAAACCATCTAATACCAGTCTGCAAAATCTCTACTACAACTAGAAACAACAATCTATCTGAAACTGGGATAAGGTTCCCGGTCTGAATCAAATGAGACCAACATAAGTGAACAAGATATCTTCCGAAGTAAGGGAGGCTCACCAACTCTGAATGTCTGACAATAATCTACTCTTAGCAGGACTGCTAGATATGGCCTCAGAACCTGAAATATAGAGGATTAATACAAATGTACAGGTAGGTAGAGCAATCCAAAATAGTATACTTTTATGTGACATACGTGAGAGAAATTTATAAAATAGTTTACATGCCTTATATGAAAACACATGGGCATACTTTAAAGACTTTGATTTTTTTAAAAATCATACACCACTCTTTATTTTACTTTTGAGCTAGATGGTACACCCTACAAGTCTAGTACCTACGGGCTATATGGGTCAGCTATTAAATCATCTGCCAAGCCCCCACATCCAAGTTTGATGCATGGATATGGGTTCTACATACTAGTCTGGTATACCAGTGTCTCAAGGATAAGTATACATTGGCTCAGCCAATCATATCACCTGAATCGGCAAAAATCGGTTTCTAGCGATGAGCTCTTATACTTAAACGCCTTCTTCGGGTGACCATATAACTCTCTTTAAGTATATTTTTAACATTTTAAATCATTTATTTTTATGAAAAGTGGTCTAATATCTGAAAACCTTCTGTAGTCTAGTCTGATCTGAGTCTGTTATGGCATTCCTTTGATTTGGTATCATCATATCAAGACTTGCAAGTCGGATAAGCCATAAAATATTATGTTACAGTTTTTTTTATTAAAAACATGATGTTTGGACCACCATTTTGAAGGACCATTAGAAAACCCATGACTGGTACCTGCTGCATTAACTGAGTAATAATACTCTATAATACGGAATAATAGGTTAAAATGCCGTAAGGTTCAAAACTGTAATACTGATAAAAAGGAAATGACAAAGTCTGATAAAATATAATAATCTAAAATACTAAATACTGTCTGAACATTTAGTCCAAAAAAACCTCTAAATTACACTATCTGAATAAGGAGTTGATGGGACAATCTCCCAACTAACTCCATCTACTGAAATGCTGAATGTAATAAGATAATGAAATAAAAAAATATCCTTGGATGATGAGGACTCACTAATAGTGTAATGATGTTGGCTGAATATCTGAACTGCTAAGATTACTGTGGGGCCCATACATATAAACCTATGGTATAAAGCACCATAGCACAGAGAAAAGTATGCGTCAGTACATGTGAATGTACTGGTACGCAAAGTAAGGTAAGGATGAATGCAAGGGTTCATATGCATGAACTATAACTGACTGTATAACATGAACATAACTGCATGAATAAATAACTGTAACTGAAGTCATAGGGATTCTGAAAACTAATTTTACTGATAATATGGATTACTGATAATTGATATAAATGATAACTGATATACTATTTACTAAGTGACTATGTCTAATAGTCCTATTTCTGATGGAACTAGCTGAGTTTCATACTAAGCTGAGTGACTATATTTGACAGTTCTAAAATCTGTAGAACTATCTGAGTTCTTTACTAAAGATTGAGACTGAGACTGTGGGAGGTAATCATCTAACCAACATGCATTTTTTTGAATAGATTTGGGGTCTAACCCATAACCCCATTTGGAAGGGTGTCAGTACCGTGCCATAGGTAAAGACACTGAAGAGATACCCTCATCTGGAAGGTTCTCAAATGAGAATGGTGGGACACTCAACTTTCAGGTTAAGCCTCCCCATCAGACCTTAACTTGCAAGTTTTAATGTCTCAACCGACACTGGCTACATAGTTCTAGAATATAAGGACTGCTTCTACGGATCATACCCTCTACTGGCAGGTGAGTCCCTATCCTTGGGTTCACTCGGTGCTGAACACTACTCCCAACTGAATAGTCACTGAACTGATTTCCTAGTTCATACTAGGCTGGACTGATCTGTTACTAATTGTACTAATTAGCTAAACTGAGTTGAGTTTACTGAGTTCCATTTACAATCGTAATACTACTTTTACTATTTGACTGTGTATACTGAGGGCTGAATTGAATACTGAGTGGGAATAGATTGATACTGAGCTTACTGAGTCTTTTTGAGTTCTGTAACTAAACTAGAGTACTACTGATCGTGAAATAATTTAGATCATTCTATAACTGACACTGGCTCTAGGAACATAGCTAAATTATCGGGTATTAAATATCCCTAGGACTCGATAACATGAAAATAATAAGACATGACAATTCTTGAATACTTAACAATAGTCAACAACTCACAATACGATCTATGAGGCATTTCATCAATCACTTGAAAGTCATAAACTTGCACATGATAGGAATGCATACTAATACATCATAATTTCGTTAAACAAATCTCATGAGCATTCCATCATACACATACAAGGCATAGCTTTATACTTGGGCATGAACAACAATGCTAATACATCATGACTTCATGATTCAAGTGTTTCAATATAAGTGAATCAAAATTCAACTTACATGTTATTATAATATCAAGAAATACATAAAGATTTCAACTTGGAACACATAAAAAAATATCTACATGATTACATTCAAACCCACAACATGAAAATCATAATTCATATTTTTAAAAGAAGTTTCTTGAACTCCATGGGTGGAAGAGACCCTTGGATGAAAACTTGAAATACCTTGTTGGAGAATTTCTAGAGATTAATGGTGGAATCTTGAGTTCATAATTTGAACTTTAAAAACCCTAAGGCTTATTCTTGAAAGAAATTGAGAAAGAATGGTTTTATTTTCTTCCTAGGGTATTAAATTTTGTGTTTTGGGGGCTAAGAGTTAGGGGAAAAAGATCCAAATAGCCCCCAAAACATGGTCTTTTAATAAGTGAAGACTGGACTGCCGACGTGTAGGTTGATGCGCTGTGTGGATAGCACCGACACGATATCCAATGCATCATGCAAAGATCATGTTGACTAACTGAAATTTGACGCTGGTAGCTGGGGAAAATATTAACCAGCATGATAGGCCACGTGGCAAGCCAAGATCGCATTGGTACATTGTTTAGGGATTCAAAAGAAATTTCAAATGAAATCAAAAAAATCTAAAACTTGTCTGAAAACACATATTGACCCTCCTGATCATGAATTAACTAAAATATAGACATTTAAAGGGCTTTAAGATTGTGAAATGAGATTGCCAACTTTCAAAGGCCTAAAATAAACTAAGTCTGAATACTTAGCTAGAATTTTCTAATTTTGGGACCCCTTACCAAGCTTAAAGGACTGAATTAAGCTAGAAATTTTGTGGGGTCTTACAATATCTCCCCCATGAGAACATTAATCCTCGAATGAGACTGACTGAACTAAGAGTACTAGTAGGGTGTATTTACTTACTGGACATGAATATCTGGGACATGACTATAGGACTGACATTACTGATATACTAAATTATCATACTGAACATGCATATCTGATGCATGAGTACATAACTGAGCTGGTTTATGAATACATGACTGGGAATATGAATAAGATGGGTTTGTCATACTGATCATGCATATCTGATGCATAAATACATGATTAATCTGACTCATCAACATATGACTAAATATGCAAAGGTAAATGATACCAAGTTTGTAATGGAAATCTGAGCATGAAAATGAATACACTTAAGGAAAACCATTACCTTGTGCGGAGTCTAAATTAACAGAGAAGAGGTGATGATACTTGGTCCGTATGTCTACTCCTACTTCCCAAGTAGCTCCTTCAGAGGATTGATTTCGCCAAAGAACTTTGACTTAAGAGACTTCTTTGTTCCTCAATCTGTGAGTCTAATATTCAAGGATTTTGACTAGAATCTCTTCAAAAGAGAGGTTGTTCCGAACATCTATGACCTCTATAGGGACTACAACTGCTGGGTCACCTATGCACTTCTTTAGGAAGGAGGTATGGAACACTGGATGGACTGAAGATAAATCTGAAGGCAATTTGAGCTTGTAAGCTACTTTGCCAAAGGGACTGAGAATTTTGAGGGATCGATATATCAAGGACTGATCTTTCCCTTCTTGTAGAACCTCTTCACTCCCTTCATGGGAGAGAAATTCAAATACATATAATTGTCAATCCAAAACTCTAGATCTTTTCTGTGCATATCAACGTTGATTTCTGTCAGCTCTGGGCTATCTTGAGCCTCTCTCTGATCAACTAAACTTTCTCTAAGGTATTGGATACTAGGTTAGGCCCTATAAATACAACCTCACCCACCTCGAACTAAGCGATTAGAGATCTGCATCTCCTACCATAGAGAGCTTTAATAGAGCCATCTGACTGCTGGAATGATAGCTGCTGTTGTATGCAAACTCAATCAAAGGCAAGTGGTCATCCCAACTTCCTTTAAAATATACCGCACACACTCACAATATATCTTCGAAAGTCTTAATGGTCCTTTCTGCTTGACCAACTGTCTTGGGATGAAAGACTGTACTAAGGTGAACTCGGGTGCCAAGACCCTTTTGTAATGCCTACCAAAAATGAGAGGTGAACTGGGTACCTCTATCTGAGATAATAGACAATGAAACACCATGCAATCTGACCAACTCGCTGATATATAGTTTTACATAATCCTCAGCTGAATACGAGGTATGGACTGGAAGAAAGTGAGATGATTTGGTCACCCTATCTATGATGATCCAAACTGAATTATGCTAATGATGAGTACGAGACAAACCAATCACAAAGTATATGTTCACTTCTTCCCACTTCCAAGTAGGGATACTAAACTCTTGTATGGACCCACTTGGCTTTTGGCTAAACTTTTGAGAATTTAGCCACGAATTCTGCAATGTTTCTCTTCATCCCACACCACTAATAGATCTCTCACAAATTATGATACATCTTAGTGGCTCCTAGATAAATAGAGTAACACACACCATGCACCTTTGCAAGAATTCTCTACCTCAAGTCATCCACACCTGGCACACATAGATAACCCTAGCAATGCAAAACACCACCTCATCCTTAGGAGAAAACCTCAACCTTCTGATCTCTAACAAATTTTTTCAACTTGACTATACTGGGATCTCTATCCTAATTCTTCTTTACTTTTAAAACTAGAGATAATTCTAAACTATTTTGAACTCACACACTACTTTCTACTGAATCTACTAAGCGAACACCTAGTCAGGAAAACTGATGAACTTCTTGAACTAACTTCTTCTTACTATCCTCAATATGAGAAACAATACCCATAGACAGTCTACTGAGAGCATTAACCATTATATTGGCCTTGTTCAGATAATAAAGGACACTTATGTCATAGTATTTTAACAACTCCAACCACCTTCTTTGATAGAGGTTTAAGTCTTTTTGAGAAAACACATACTGAAGGCTTTTGTGATCTGTGAACACATATACATGCACCCCATACAAGTAGTGCCTCCAAATATTCAAGGCAAGCGCTACTGCTGCTAACTCGAGATCATGAGTAGGATAGTTCTTCTCATGGGGTTTAAGCTATATGGAGGCATAGTCTATGACCTTACCATGCTGCATGAGGACACAACCCAAACCTACTCTAGATGCATCACAATATACCATAAACCCATTTGAACCATCTGGAAGAGTCAAAAATAGAGCTGAGGTGAGTCGAATCTTCAACTCCTAAAAATTCTTCTCGCATAAATCCGACCACTAAAATTGACTTTCTTTTGAGTCAATCTGTACATAGGGGATGTAATAGATAAAAATCCCTCGACAAAATGCCTGTAATAGCCAGCCAAACGCAAGAAACATCTAATATCTAATGGAGAGATAGGTCTGGGCTAGTTTATCACTACTTCGGTCTTTTGGGGATCCACCATAATGCCATCACCAGAAATGATATGGCCAAGGAATGCTACTGACCTTAGCCAAAATTCACACTTACTGAATTTGGTGAATAACGGATGATTTCTGAGAGTTTACAATACTATTCTAAGATGGTATGCATGATTGTGTTTGCTACGGGAATAAACCAGGATGTCATTTATGAAAACTATGATGAACATATCCAAGTACTACTTGACCACACGATCCATCAATTCCATAAAAGCTATTGGGGCATTGGTAAGATCAAAGGACATGACTATGAATTTGAAGTGACCATACTGAGTTCGGAAAACTATTTTTGGGATGTCACATTCTCTGACTCTGAGATGATGATAGCCTGATCGGAGTTCTATCTTAGAAAAGTAACTAGCACCTTGAAGTTGGTCAAACAAGTCATCGATTCTAGAAAGGGGATACTTATTTTTGACTGTGACCTTGTTGAGCTGATGGTAGTTTATGCACATTCTAAGAGAATTGTCTTTCTTACGCATGTATAAAATTGGCGCACCCTATAGGGACACACTGGGTCAGATGAATCCATTGTTTAGGAGATCCTTTAGCTATTTTTTCAATTCTCTGAGTTCTGCAGGTGCCATTTTGTATGGCGAAATAAATATAGCCTAAGTATCTAGGAGAGCGGGAGAAATTCTGGGAAGATCTTCAAGAAATACATCTGGGAATTCATGTGCTACTGTCATTGATTCAAGAGTAGGGGGTTCTGAACTGGAGTCCTTGACTCACACTAGGTGATAGACACATCCCTTAGATATTATTTTTCAAACTCGAAAGTAAGAAACAAGCTGACCTCTAAATGCTAAAGTACTACTCCTCCACTCTAGACAATTTTTTTTCTATTAGTAGATTCAGGCATAGTAGGAATGAAGCTAATCCATGTCCAGAATGACATCAAAATTAGTCATCTCTAATTCGACTAAGTCTGTTGAAGTTATTTTCTAAGATACCATAATCGAACACTTCTTGTATATGATGATAGGCGGATTTACATGCCTATATCAATATATTTTGCCCATATTTTAGCCTAGTTTTGAGAACAAATTATATATTTCATGCACTTTTAGTCCTTTTTCCTGTAAATGAGCTAACGAACATGATTAGTAAAGTTTCAGGTATAAATGATGCAAAATACAGCATTTTATGGCTTACTTGACGCAAAAGAAAGCTCACAAAGGAAGGAAAGAAAGTCTACACGCCTAAGGACCAAAACTGCTGCATGGAAAATCTGTCCCGGGCTAAAACAACAATTCTGAAGACTTTGGGGACTTACAGACACAAAGCTGGATTTTGACAATGATACATTAACCTAGTACAATTGGGTTATGTATTTCATTAGTTTATTTGGATTAGGAGAATGTTACATTAACCTAGTACAAATGGGTTAAGTATTTCCTTAGTTTAGTAGGATTTGGTTATTTATTTCATTAGCATAGTAGGAGTAGGATAGGAGTATTATAAATACCCTATCATGCTAGAGATTTTTAATTAACTCCTCCCTTAGTGGAGAGATACATTCAATAATTAATCTTCTTCCATCCCTCTCTTCTTCCACCACAACAATTCTACAACTCTTCTAATCTTTCCATTAATTCTATTCTTCTTCTATTCTTAAATTCCGCAACAAGAGAATCGTTACCAAGCCAAGGAAACACGCCTAACGCCTATCACTTGATCTACACGCCATTACTCAATATTGTGATATAATAACAATGGCAATCGTAATCTCCTTCGCATTCATGGGTAACTAAACCTCTCTGTTGGGGTTATGGAAGCCGAATGAGTTACTATTTATTGCTGTGAGTTTGTGAGTTCGAGACACGTATATTGCTTATATCATTATTCTCTTCATCTTAATCTACATTCTTTGCGGTTGCAAACACAAGAATATGCCAGTCTAACATTTAACTTGTTCGAGAGAAAGGTTATTTGTCTGGAAAAGAGATAATGTCAAGGTAGTAGGACACCCTTTCCTATTAAAAAGCTAGTGCCGTAACTGGACTAACCTCTTGGAGAATTCATACCGTTAGACACGCTTTAAGCTCGAGAGAGTTAAAGTGAAATAGTCCTTGTTTAGGTCGAGAGACGCTTGGATTTACCATAGAATACAATTCTCTATAAGCACATGCATGTCTCAATTATAAACACTCATAACCAATAGAGACGTATACCTCAGAAGGTGGACATAACCCCAACGCTTCAATTCTCATTGTTTACAACTTACGTAACAATCTTTCTCTCTTTACTTTGCTATTTTCAGCTTTTACTTTATTGTTTTGGTTACATATTACAATTCCCCCTCCTTACGAGACTTGCACCAAAAGTTTAGTAATTTTGCTTACTTGTTGGCCAAGCTATTCCCTGTGGGATCGACACCCAACCCAGGTTGGGTTCTATATTTGCTAACGACCGCTTTACACTCCTACGAGAGCTGTAGATTGAGCGTTATCAGTATACCCATTGGGCTATAATGGATTTACCTACTGGGGTAGAGAATGAGAAAGGATCTGCTACAATTTTGGGACTTACTCCGAAATCAACTGTTATATAAGGAGTAACAAAAGACAAGAAAGCTACTGGTTGTAGCAAAGCATAAATATGTATATGAAAGATCTATAACGTAACAATGACCACATTAGAAGAATTTTCCTGATCTTGTTAGGACTAAAGAGCATAGAGTCTATTTGGACATTTCTTACTAGTGGGATTGGATGAGGTACCTTGCTGATTCGGGAAATTAGATTGTGCTGAAGGATGGTTTTGCTGAGCTTGAGAACCTGACTGGGGACGATCTCTAAATCTGTGGCATGGCTTGCCACATCTAAAACAAACATCACTGCCAAATCTATAAATACCCTGATGGTTCTTACCATAAATCTGACAAAGAGGATTGGTTCGGGTACTACTGATACTACCCTGAGACTTAGAGCATGGCGCCCTATCTCTATTGCCATCTCTGAATTTTGGCATTGGAGAACTAGCTGAGGATAGAGCTGGAACTAAAGGATTTTAGGTGTAATTAAAAATGATTCCCACCCTCTGATTTAGGCTGGGCAAAGTTGGAACTACCTATTCTAGCTCTCTTGTTCTGCTTCTCTCTCTCCCCTTATTCTTATGCTCCTCTATCTACTGAGCATGGATTAGTAGCCTAGATAAGTCCATCCCACTAATCAATATTGTAGTCCTACACTCTTTGATCATACTATCATTCACCCCAAACACAAACTCAGTTAGGATCTTCCATCTGCCACCACATGAGAAGCGTATCTAGCTAATTGAGTAAACTTGAGAGAATACTGTTTCATTTTCATATTGCCCTGCTTCATATTAATAAACTCTAACAACTTAGCTTCTTTTAGCTCTAGGGGAAAGAATTTATCTAGAAAAGCAGTAGTAAACTCCTCCCATTTAATGGGCCCTATATCTACGGCCTTCTCTGCCTTTCACTATTTGAACCAAGTGTGAGCCATATCTTGCAATTGATATACAACTAGCTTTGCACTCTCACTCGCTGTCACCCCTATAATATTAGTAATTTTTATACCCGATCAAGGAATTCCTGAGGGTCCTCATCTGACTTAGACCCTAAAAAATATGGAGGGTTCATTCGAGTGAAGTCTTGAATCCTGGAAGCAGCTATATGGGCCATTGGGTTGGCTGGAATGATAGCTGGGCATTCATTCTGAGATATAATTGAATGAGCTACGGTAGTGAAAGCTTCTCTAAACTCAGTGTGGGAGACATGCTCGTCCAAAGGATTGGGTTGGTCAGGTTGAGAGACTGGCTGATCTCCTGTTCCTCTTCCCATAGTCCTCTTTGGAGGCATTTTCTATAGATGGAAGAGAAACTTATATTAAAAAAAGAGTTTATTTGGAGCTCTTGCTCACTTGTACGACATGAATACTGAAAAGAAAAACTATTCCTAAAACATCTCATAGCCTCCTATCCATAAGTGTGGTGCATTGCACACCCATGCACAAGACTCTACTAGATATGGCTTTCAGACATCCTAGGACACTGTTGAACCTTAGGCTCTGATACCAAGTTTGTAACACCCTGAGTTTGGTACCCCAGATGCTACATGGTGCTTATAATCTCGAAGGACAACACACTAAACCATGACTGGTACCTTCTGTAGTAACTGAGTAATAATACTGTATAATGCGGAATAATAGTCTAAAATACCATAAGGTTCTAAACTGTAACACTGATAAAAAGGAAATGAAAAAGTATGATAAAATATCAGATTCTGAAATACTGAATATTGTTTAAGCGTCTAGTATAAAAAGCCTCAAAACTGTAATGTCTAAATAAGGAGTTGCTGGGAAAATCCCGCAACTAACTCCATCTACAAAAATTCTAAATCTAGTGAGATAATGGAATAAAAGAATATCCTCAGATGATGAGGACTCACTTCTAGTCTACTACTACTGGCTGAATGTCTGAACCGCTAAGAGTGCTCTGGGCCCTATATCTGAACCTATGGTATAAAACACCATAGCACAAAGAAAAGTATGCATCAATACGTGTTAATATACTAGTATGCAAAGTGAGGTAAGGCTGAATACAAGGGTTCATATGCATGAACTCTAACATGAACATGACTGCATAAGGATACATGCATGAATACATAACTATAACTAAAGTATAGGGATTCTGAATACTTAGTTTACTGATAACATGGATTACCGATAACTAATATAATTGGTAACTCATGTATTGTTTATTGAGTAACTACATATGATAGTTCTATTTCTAATGGAACTAGCTGAGTTCCGTACTTAGCTGAGTGACTGTATTTGTCAGTCCTAAAATCTGTAGAAATATTTGAGTTCCTTAATAAAGACTGAGACTGAGACTGTGGGAGGTAATCATCTAACAGACATGCCCTTTTTCTGAATAGATTTAGGGTCCAACCTGTAACCCTAGTTGGAAGGGTGTCAATACTGTGCCATGTGTAAAGACACTGAAGAGAAACCCTTATCTGGCCGGTTCTCAAATAAAAATGGTGGTACACTCAACTGTTAGGTTAAGCCACCTCATTAACCCTCAACTAAAAGGTTTGATGTCTTAACCTATGCTAGATACGTAGTTCTGGAATGCAAGGACTATTTCTAAGCATCACAACCTTTACTGGCAGGTGAGTTCCCATCCTTGGGTTCACTCGGTGCTGAATCCTAATCCCAAATGAATAGACACTGAACTGATTTTCTAGTTCAATCTAGGCTAGACTGTTCTATTACTGATTGTACTAATTAACTGTATTGAGTTGAGTTTACTGAGTTCCATTAACTGACAGAATACTATTGAGTTCTGTTATCTGACAGAGTTTATTGAGGATTGAACTGAATACTAAATAGGATTGGATTGATACTGAGCTTACTGTGTCTTCCTGAGTTTTGTAAGTAAACTTGAGTATTACTAATTGTGACATGATTGAGACCGTTCTATATCTGACACTAGCTCTAGGCACACAACTAAATTGTCGGGCATTAAATACCCCCAAGACTCGATAGCATGAAAATAATAAGAAATGATAATTCTTGAATACTTGACGATATTCAACAACTCACAATACGATGTATTAGTCCTTTCATCAATCACTTGAAATTCATGAACTTGCACATGAATAGGAATGCATACTAACCCATCATTATTTTATTAAACCAATCTCATGGGCATTCTATCATACACATACAAGGCATAGTTTTATACTTGGGCATGAACAACAATTCTAATACGTGATGACTTCATAATTCAAGTGTTTCAATATAAGTGAATCAAAATTTAACTTACATTCTATCATAATATCAAGAAATACATAAAGAATTCAACTTGGAACACATACCACAACATCAATATGATTATTTTCAAACTCACAACATGGAAATCACAATTCATGTTTTTAAAAGAAGTTTCTTGAACTCCAAGGGTGGAAGGGACCCTTGGATGAACACTTTGCATACCTTATTTAAGAATTTTAGGAGATTAATGGTGGAATATTGAGTTCTTGATTTGAACTTCAAAAATCCTAAGACTTGTTCTTGAGTGAAATTGAGAAAGAATGGGTTTATTTGATTCCTAGGATATTAAATTTTATGTTTTGGGGGCTGAGAGTCAGGTGGAAAAGACCCAAACCCCCAAGAATGCGGTCTTTTAATGAGTGAAGATTGGATTGCCAACGCGCAGGTTGGCATGGTGTATTGTTGGCACCGACGCGATGTCCAACACATTGCACCAAGATCACACTGACTCACTGGAATTTGATTCTGGTAGCTAGGGAAAATATTAACCAATGCGATAGGCCATGTGGCATACCAAGATCGCATTGGTACACTATTTTGTCCGAAAACACCTATTGACCCTCCTGATCATGAATTAACTAAAATATAGACATTTAAAGGCCTTTAAGGTCACGAAATGAGATTTTCAACTTTTGAAGGCCTAAAATAAATTAAGTTTGAATACTTAGCTAGAATTTTCTAAGTCTGGGACCCCTTAACAAGCTTAAAGGACTGAATTAAGCTAGGAATTTTGTGGGGTCTTATAATTTTTGGCAATGGAATTGCACCAATGGGAAAAATGTTTTCTTCATATCCACAACACTTGGCATGAAATTTTGGAAGATGCTTAGAATGAATGACCCCTTATCAGCACGTATGATGGTATGCAATGATGCATATTTAATATGTCGTATTCTAAATGTAGATTTTAAAATCTATACTAATGTATCCATTGTAGGTAACACCATCAGAAAACTATCTATACGCAATAAATCAAAAAGAAAGAAGATTTATTATTTGTCTTGAAAATAAAAAAAAAGCAATTATAGACAGTTCCATATGCTTTGGATTTTTTAAATTAAAAAAAATTCAAACTAGATCCATATTTCTCAGATTATTACAAGCTGAAAAATATGTTGGAAACATATGAGGTTCCTGTGTTATTTTTCCGGACATGACTGACTGGAGATACCTGAAGAAGTTGTTGAAAAAGTTGTATTGCCACCAAAGTTTAAAAGACCTCCTAAAAGGCCAAAGAAGAAGCAGTAAAAGTCATTCACCAAGCTGTATGAAAAAAGTTAATGCAACACCTATGAATTTATGGTCATAACAATGTTCATATGGTATCATACCTCATGAGGAGATATAATGGAGTTGGGATTAGCTAAAGTCTGCTATTTTTGTAAATCAAATTTTTGTTGGCCTTTATAGGCCTTTTATTAGCAATCAATCTCAAGCCATAAGACCAAATTTACATATTTAAAAAGAACAATTAAAAAAGAGTATGAGATAAGTCCATTAAATAATTAGCATGACCATCTATATAATTGTCTTTATCTATACTCCATGCTGTAAGTTTGAAAAATCTCTTGGCATTCCCTAGTCTTGCTTCTACTAGTTCTTAGTTGAATCTCAATTTCCACCACCACATCTATTGGGTCCTCAATCTAGTTCCTGATGATGGCGATGATGTTATGTTTCTAGTACACAAGATTTCATATGCCCAAGGTCTTGCTCTCTCTCTATCATCTCTTTTCTTTCTCCTTGCCCACTGTTTTTTATATCTCTTTTATTTGTTCCAGGTGTTCGGGGTTTTTTCATTTCCTTATGGAACCAAAATATGTGCATATTTGGAGTTTTCAGCTCTTCCCACTGTTAGTTTCTCTTCCTTTATTCTCTTGCTTCCCTCACACAATAACTCCTTAATAACCCATCTTTCTTGTGTTCCAGATATATCTCCTGATTTAGATATTAGACTATGGTTGACCTTTGTCCTTCTAACTTAGATCTAATGCCAGAATCCTTTATTTTTTATGATTGTTTTTGTGTGCTAAAATAGTTTAGCCTAGCTAGCTTAGCACCTTTATAGACCCTATGCTTTGGGCAAACATTGATGTAAATATTAATTCTTCTACTCCTACTGCTCTCCTCTTTTCTACTAGATGAATGTATGCTTAATTTTTGATGATTCTCTTTATTTTTAATCTAATGATTGGAATTTTCTCCTTATCGATGTAGATTAAAAATACCATCCTTTTGATGGTACTTCATTTAAATTTTTGCATATAATACCTTGATGTATGATTGCTTGACTTGTTATATAATCTGCTAGCTGGTTCCCTTCTTTAAAGATGGGCTGAATTGTATCCTCCTGCATTTTCATATTTTTCTTTATATCTTCAACTATTTCCATTATTTCTCATGGTATCTTCTATTCCTATATGATAATCTTGACTATCATTTGAGAAATAGTTTCTAGTATACATCATTTTATCCCGTTGCTCTTTCTGAGAAGCATTGCTTGCTAAATTTCTTTAGGTTCTGTTTATATGTTAGTAATTTCTCCCTTTTGTCCTCCTTCCATATACTCCAGATCCCCATTCTGATTCCTAAGGACAAAACCATAAGATCTTAAACTTGGATTCCCTCTAATTGCTCCATCTGTATTGTACTTGTATCTTCCTTCATCTGGAGTCTTCCAAGTCAATAAATGATGATAAATTTTATTCTTATGACTCTCAACATCTTTTATTACATCCTTCAATTATTTTCCTGTCACTCTAAGGTTAGGATATAATAAATGAACCATTTGATTAATTATTGTCAAAACATCTTGCACTATGTGAATAACTCCACAAAATTTCTATGTTTGATGCCATTCCTTCTCTTCCATAGCTCCCAAATGATGAATGCAAAAACTACATTATATATCTTCCTCAGCTTCTTGTTTCCATCTTTGTACCACCATTCCATAATTGCTTGATTTAGCTGCATTCTTTCCATCTTTATACCTATAAAGTGAGAAAAAAACTTCCATATCCATTGAGATATGGGAGATGTTAGAAAAAGATAATTCATGGTCTTTTTCTTTCTATTTTCACAACACCAGCATCTTGAAACTATAGGGATTCTCATTCTCCTTAGTTTATCATCTATAGAAATTCTTCCTTTGCACACTCTCCATAGGAAGAAATTAATCTGTAAAGAAGTCCCTTTTCCCTATATCATGTCATATTTTTCTTGCTCCTATTTTTATTCCTAACTATATTCCAGGCTGATTTTATTATAAATTGTCCGATAGAATTATCAATCCATCATGTTTTGTCTAATCTTCCATCAACTATCCTTGGGCTGACTGTCTCCTTTATGTTTTCTACCATCTCTTCAGATATATATCTAAGAAATTTCTCAGTATTCCATCTCCCTTCAATAATAAAATCTTTCACCTCCATCACTTTTTCTCATTGCTTATCCATCTCAACATAGTACAAAGCACCTTGTTTTGTCCAATTATCAAACCAAAACCTTGAATTTTCTCCTTTAACATGACACCATATACAGTCTTCCATATCTTCTCTAATTTTCATTAATTTTCTCCAAATACATGTGAAGCCCCAAAGCCTTGATCCATTATAGGATGCCATTTCTTATAATATTTGTTCCACATATAAGTACTCCATAATAAATTAGTAGATGTTTCAAAATTCCACCACTATTTGGCAAATAAAGCTTCACCTACATAATGCAATAATCTATAAGGTAATACTTTTAAAATCCTCCCATGAATCACCCTGGATATTACATTATTAACATATGTACTCAGACTTATGTGCCTCAAATCATTAAATCTGGTAACCTGCTCCTTTTTAGGAAGGAGTACTAAATTAGTTTGAGTTACATACCTGGGCAGTTTACTTCAACAGAAAAAAGTCATTATCACCATAAATACATCCTCCCCAGCTATATCCCAACAGTGTTGGAAATATTCTCCTGAGAAACCATCTAGCCCACTTGCATTGTCTTTATTTAGACCAAATATTGTATTTTTAACTTCTTCCATGGTTGGAGTCATCACTATTTTCCCATTATTCTCATGGTTAATTATTGTTTGAATAAACTAAAGCATATATGTAAGACCCCATATTTTTTTTGGGTAGAATTGAAACCATCATTCCTATGTGTATAAATTATAATCTCATGTTTTTTATATGAATGTATGTGGCATTATCGTTATCCAAGTGTTAAGAGTTCTTTTGAAGTAAAAAATGTTCATAGGAAATACTTAGAGCAACGTTGAGCTAAGATCTTTTTATTCGACCAAATTTTTGTATTTGATCCTACAAGGGTCAACTTTAAGTGTGTATAAATTCTGGAATATGTGGAATTTTGGAGTTAAAAACCCATAAAATTATAGATAATTGAGTCCTCTTTCCAGGACATCCAATTTTTCCTTAATCCGATACTCGAGCAAAAAGTTATGAGCATTTTCATGAGGAACCATCGTGGGTCCACAATTTCAGCGTGCCATAGACCTTAGGCTCCGCGATAACCTCTGTGACATGAATTCTATATTTCCTGCATTCATAAGTAAAGGCCCAAGGGGAATTTTGGTCACTCCCCCTCACCCCAAACTCCATAATTGACTACTTAAAGTTGAAAAGGGGCATTATTTGCCGTATTTCTCTTTAGTTATAATACGTAAAACCCATCGCCATTCTCAAGAACATATTCAAGTTTTGTTCTCAAGGATTCAAGATCTAAATTCCAAGCTTCTTCTTTAAGAATTCAACCAATTAAGGTATATGGTGTATTCATCAATGGTTTTCTTCCACCGATTGAGTTTGAAAATCCCCTTTTTGTTCAGGTATGAATTTTTAATTTTCTTTTGTGAAATTATCCATATAAATCATGAATTTAACCCATGTTTTCTTAGTAGTATGAACTCAATACATGTCAACATGTTTCCCTATGTGAATTAGGTTATTTCATTCTTTAAATTTCAATTACACATGTCATATTCAATTGATCCTATGTTAAATTATTAAAGTATGAACTAAACCATGTGAATATGTTATCCTCCCAAGATTAACTCATTTACATGTTTAAATTAATGTAATTCATCAGTTTAGTAAAATGCTTTATGCTTTGGGTCTCTGAATTATGATTTCCTACCAATGTTTTAAATGATGTTATCATAGTTAAAGAATTACTCAGTCCTGGAGGGTTATGAACACCCGATACCTATGTGTTTACTTATGTTTTATATTTTCAAGTAATAAGTCAGTCAAATCATGATTTTTATCATTATATTCAGGTTAGTATTGTCATGTTGAGCATTTTTCAGTTGTGATCATTGTCCATCTTTCACCATTATTACTTTATGCTAAAAACATCAGTTTACATGTTCATGATTACTTCACATTCTACATGCACTGTTATTTTCAAAATAGTATGACTTTAGTATATACGTTAGTAGTGCATGTACCATCTTACATTTTAGTTGGGAGTAGGATTTAGCATCGAGTGAACCAAGGGACAAAGACTCACTCACCAGTAGAGGACAGAGACCTTCAGTATTAGTCCCTAAGTTCCACAACTATGTAGCTAGCATAGGTTATGAGATATCATCCACTATTTTAGGACTTACACTCAATTAGGGGTCACCCACTATTTTCAAACTGACTCCCTATTCCTTTGAGATACCATTTTAGTAGATCCACACACCTAGTGTTAGTAACTGTGTCAAGGTACTAGCACCCTTCTAATTAGGGTTGCAGGTTATACCCCGATTTGCTCAGATTGGGGTATGTCGATTACATGATAGCTCCCATAGTTTCAGTTCAGCACTAAGGTTATATTAATTTAGGTTTGCATAACCAAGTATTCCGTTTACCAACTATTTAGTCAGTCAATTTTATAGAGTATATCAGTACATGATTTACTTGTTATTGCATTTATTTTACAAGTTCATGAATTCATGCTTTGTAGTTATACATGATCCTCAGTACGACTTTACATCATATTCAGGTTTAACTTGAGATTTGCATATGGTACTTATGTTTCTATCACTTCCCAACTTGCAAAAATATATTTAGTACATGATATAGAAATTTTAATAAATCTTATAACTTCTACTTATAACTATGAATTCAATGTATATTTTAACAAATAGCTTATGTCTTCAGTTTTAAAGCATACTTAAAGTATTTCCATGATTTAGTCTATTTCTCACATACTCAGTATATTCCAAAGTACTAACCACATATATATATTTCTGGCTACATTCCTTCATGATGTAGGTACTAGAAGTAGTCCATACATTAGGGTCAGATGGTTCACAGCATTCAGCCAATAGACGTTGAGTTCTCTTATTTCGGTGACTCTAGTCAGTTGTAGTTCCTATATTATATACTCCTTACTCGTATGGATAAACTAGAGATAGTTGGAGGAATATCCCAGCTACCTATAGTTAGTATAGTAGAGGCTTTATAGATAATCAATTGGAGTTTTATATGTAATTCAAGTTTCATCTTCAGATTTAAGTATTGTAGACATTTAACAGTAATGTTTTGAAATAGATTATGACATGATTATGCTTTCACTTAGTTATTTGGAATTTATATTTTATAATCCAGTTGCACAAGTATCATGTAGTTTATGGGTTAGCTTGGGATAACTTGTGGTTCTAAGTATCATTTTACGATCAAGGGGTAGTATCGGGTCATGACAAATTTCGTATCAGAGCACAAGGTTCAAGTGACCTAGGGTGTCTATGTAGACGTGTCTAGTATAGTGTTGCAAAATGCTATGGAAATGTCTGTACGTTTCTTCGAGAGCTTATAAGGATTTAAGAAATATTTCCCCTTTTTCATATCTCAAATTCCGTGGTATAGATGTTCTCTCACAAAACATTTATAGATTCTTTCTTTTCTCCATTTATGCCATCTCTGTCTTATTTTTGAGGTGACAGAAACAATCAAGCTTAAATTCTTACTAATAGATTTTTCTTAGATATTCCCCACCGACAGTTATGGGCTCAAAATGATCCCATTAGTTACTTTAAGTTCCAAAGTTTGAAAGTGTTTGTTCTTATTCATGAAAAATCATGCACTAAGCCAAAGTTAGATATGCCCTCAGATCCTTTCTCAGAATCCTATGGTAACGTATGATCTAGAGTTAAATGCATGAACCTAGAAGTTTAGCAGCAGTAAAGTGGGGATAATATTTATTTAGATTTAGTAGATTATGTATCCATAGAGCCATAGAGGTGGTGTGTAGTTGTTTAATAGCACTTTGAGAGAGATTTGTTAGTTAAGCGAGACTTAGAGTATATTAATACTTTAGTCGGTATAGAGATCAGGTAGTGACCACAATGATATAAGAGCTTGTTAAGGTTGAGTATGTTAATTAAATTTTATGTGGATTAGTGTTTCATGATTCCAATCCATTAGTAATAAGTGTGTATTAGTGTATAAGAAGTTTGGGGATATCTATTTTAAGTGTTAGAATCTAAGTTTGAATTGTGGATGATTAAGTTAATAGAAAGAAAAGTTTTAAATTATAGATGGTATAAACTTAGGGTATGGTGATACTCCTGAAGGTTCTAAGTTATTAAATGTCTAACTTATTACATGATGACTATTGGGACTCTAGAAAATTAAGAGTTGTACCTATAAAAAAGTACTAACAACGGGTTTTACACTTTAAGATATAGTTTTTCAGGGTGAGTTTATTAGTTATGTTTGTTGTTATATCTTGGAATCTAGAGTAGAGTGGTTGTAGTTCAGTTTAGAATTTATTAAAGGGGTCCACTAGTTATTACGTGATGACTATTGGGGCTCTAGAAAATTAAGAGTTGTATCTCGAAGGGAAGTACTAGCAGCAAATTTTACACTTAAGATATAGTCTTTCAGGGTGAGTTTATTATTTATGTGTATTGTTATATCTCGAACTCTATAATACAGGGGTTGCAGTTCAGTTTAGATTTTATTAAAGGGGTCCACTAGTTATTACATGATGACTATTGGGGCTCTAGAAAATTAAGAGTTGTATCTCAAATAAATGTATGAGCAACGGGTTTTACACTTCAAGTATAGTCTTTAAGAGTGAGTTTATTATGTATATTTATTTTTATATCTCATACTTTAGAGTAGAGTGGTTGCAGTTCAATTTAGAGTATTTAATAAAGTTTACATACTTATAACGATGGTTAAAATCTAAAGGTGAGATGAAAGGACAAAAAACAAAGTCAGGTTTTTAGATTGTAGCAGTGATGCTAGTGTGTTGTTGTAGAATAACACTAGGGAGGTAGATGCCTAACCAATTCTTACCTCGGTGTAAATTTTGGTACTTCAGTTATCATTACATTTATTCATGCTTTAGAAGTCAGCTCTATGATCATAGTTCATGTTCATGCACTTTATATAAATTCATGTATGCTCTTAATTCCTAGTATGATAAATGGCAGTTCCCTCAGTAGAACAAATCATATTCCATAAATTGATGAACTCCAAACTCAGGTCATGCAGCTCATGACTCATGTACTAATGTTTTACAGTATGCTCAGTTCCAAAATTATTTTGTGCCTTTAATGACCAATGAAAATTCATAGTATGGAATGTATATCCTCTGTTTAGATTTCTTTAATGAATTGAAGCCTTTGATAATTTATTCCTCAAGCCTCAGTTAAGTATCAAAACTATGTATAATATCCTTTCATGCTTCAGGACCTCATATTCTAACCTCTCAGTGACCTCTCCTTATGAAATAATAGTGGTGATGAATGATTTTTTAGATGGAAGATAGTAAATATTCCTTGTTAGATAAAGATTGTTGTATGATTGATCTATCTAAGGCTATAATGTGAAGGAAGATCGAGAAAAAACTTTAGTATATGTCATGGTTAGTTGAGAATTCCATGTGTGTCTTGTTAAGAATAGTACAAGAGAGTTGTTATTGATAGAGGTACTAGAGAATATGTGAAAAATTCCTAAGTGGGTTAGTTGTCTAGAAGTTCATATACGGTAATAATGATAGGCTTTAATGCCGTGTTGGTATATAAGTGGATGAATGGATTGTGTGTTTGTGAATTCCTAATGAGAGGTTGAAATTAGTTGTTGAGGTGGTAAGGAGTATTATTAATGAGATGAGAGCTGTAAAAACACATAGGATATTGAATTTGTGGTTTAGAATACTATTATGGTGTTATGTGTAGTACCTTGTGATTTTAAGTTAGGCTTGAATATGGTGAAAAAATTTAGTTCAGCTCAGACTTTAGTAGATAGAGTTATCAATGCCCTTGTGATGATTAGATATGGTGTCAAATGAAGGTTAGTATTTAAGAGGAAAAACATGGTTGAGAGAGTATTTTAGAAGTGGGGCTAAGTTTGAACGTTAATAGTTGCATTGCCTAAGGCATAGTAATTTTACCCCAGCTTATGTTTTATAGGCCTACATTCCTTGTTATAGAGTTCTAGCCATGTTGCGATTCTTTATTAAGATATCTTATTTAGATCATGCCCAAAATTTTACGCTCCATAATTTTATTAGAAATTCTTTGAAAATGTGTTTATGAAATACTCCAGTTGAGTATAAACACTCCGTATGAGTCAACCCGTATATCCAACCATCCAGTTTAGCAATAAGATAGATAAGCTCTAATTGTTTTCCATCTTTAAATCTGGTTTTCCATCAAAAGTTTCATGAATATGGCTATTCAATAAGGTAATTCATTTATCTCCATGCAAGTTTTGAATTCAGTTCAATCCATGCATCATGTCTCTGATTCCGATATTTATTCATGATTCAGTTCATGAGCATTTAGTGAATGATCTCAGTTTTTCAAGTATTCTAGCTCAAACATTATAATACCCCTTGTACGACCTTAGTCTCATTATATCAAGATTCGTACTTACATAATGTACTTGGTGATGCCATGAAGCCCTTTTTCTTTTGATTCCCATACGTGTTTTGTTGAGGGAGAATCCTAATGTGATGATTCCAAGGGTGAGGTAATGTAACACCACGTATTTTTTTGGGCTAGAATTTGAACTATCTTTCCAACATGTATAAACTATAATACCATTTTTTGTATATGAATGTATATTCCATGATCATATCGTATTTAAAGTATTACTCAGTGCTGGAGGGTTATGTACACCCGATACTTATGTGTTTTCTCATGTTTCATATTATCAAGTAATAAGTTAGTCAAATAAATATTTTTATCATCATATTGAAATTTGTATAGTAATATTGAGCATTTATTAGTTGTTAATCATTGTCCAACTTTCTCCATTATTAAATTATGCTAAATATATCAGTTTACATGTTCATGTTTACTTTATATACTGCATGCTCTGTTGTTTTTAAAATACCATGACTTGAGCATATCCGTTATCAGTGTATAGACTAGCTTATGTTTCAGTTTCTTTTAGTTGAGAATAAGATTTAGCACCGATCGAACCTAGGGATGAAGACTCACTCTCCAGTAGAGAAATGAGACCTTTAATATCAGTCCTTAAGTTCCACAACTATGTAGCTCGAGTAGGTTATAATAGGCCACCCTCCAATTTAGGACTGACACTCTCTCCGGGGTCACCCGCCAGTTTAGGACTGACTCCATATTCCATTGGGATACCTGTTTAGTGGATCTAGAAACCCAGTATTTATACCAGTGGAAAGGTATGACACCCTTCAAGTAGGGGTTGCAGGTTGGATCTTAATGTGCCCAGATTGGGGTATGTCAGTTACATGATAGCTCCCATAGTTTAAGTTCATCACTCAGGTTATATTAGTATAGGTTTTCTTGATGAAGTATTCAATTTACCAACTATTTAGTGAGTCAATTTTATAGATTATATTAGTACATGATTTACTTGTTCTTGTATTGGTTTTACAAGTTCATGCATCCATACTTAGTAGTTATGCATGATCCTCAGTACGACTTTATAACCTATTCATATTTAACTTGAAATTTTCATATGGTACTCATGATTTTTTCACTACCCAACTTACAAGATATTTTTAGTACTTGATATAGAAAATTTAATAAGTCTTACAACTTTTACGTACAACCATGACTTCAATGTATATTTCAGCAAATTGCTTATGCCTTCAATTAGAAAGCATACATTAAGTATTTCCATGATTTATTGCATGTCTCAGACATATATGTATTTGTGGCTACATTCCATTATGATGTAGGTATTAGAAGTAGTCCACACACAAGTGTTATATAGTTCACAACATTAACCCATTAGGCGATGGGTTCTTTTATTTCGGGGACTCCAGCCAATTGTTACTATTGTATTATATATTCCTTACTCATATGTATTGATTAAAAATAGTTTGAGGTATGTCCCAGCTACCTATAGTCAATATAGTAGAGGCTTTATAGATAGTCAATCAGAGTATTGTATGTAATTCAAGTTTCCTCTCAAGATTTCATTATTGTAGACTTTGAACAATAATTTTTTGAAATCGATTATGACATAATTATTCTTCCACTCAGCTATTTAGCATTTATATATTTAATTCAGTTTCTCAAGTATCATGCCAGTTTATGGGTTAGCTTGGGATCGCTTGTGGTTCTAAGCATCGTTTTAAGATTAAGAGGTAGTATTGGGTAATGACTAACTTGGTATCAGAGCACAAGGTTCAAGTGTCCTATGGTGTCTATGTAGAGGTGTCTAGTAGAGTCTTGCAGAATGGTATAGATATGTCTGTACTTTTCTTCAAGAGGTTATAAGGCATTTAAGAAATATTTCCCGTTTTTTATATCTCAAATTTTGCTATAAAGACGTTCTCTTAGAAACTCATACAGATTCTTTCTTTGCCCCATTCATGTTATCTCTGTCATATTTTTGAGGTAACAAAAATAGTCAAGCTTAAATTCCTACTGATAGAGTTTTCTCAGATAGTCCCCAAAGACAGTTATGGGATTGCATGAGGGATTAAAAGGATCCCATCAGTTACTTCAAGTTCCAAAGTTTGAAAGTGTTTGTTCTTATTCATGAAAAATTGTGCAATAAGCCAAATTCAGATGTTCCCTTAGATCCCTTCTCAAAATCCTATGACAACATATGATCTATAGTTAGAAGCATGAACCTAGAAGTTTAGCAGAAGTAAAGTGAGGATAATGTTTATCCAAATTTAGTAAATTATGTATCCATTGAGCCAAAGAGGTGGTGTGTAGTTGTTTAATGGTACTTTGAGGGAGATTTCTCAGTTAAGGGAGACGTAGTATATTAATGCTTTAGTTAGGATATAGATTAGGCAGTGACCACAATGATATAGGAGCTTGTTAAGGTTGAGTACGTTCATTAAATTTTATGTGGATTAGTGTTTCATGATTCCTATGTAGTAGTAATAAGTGGGTATTAGTGTATGAGAAGTTTAGGGATATCCATTTTAATTGTTAGAATCTAAGTCTGAATTGTGAATGATTAAGTTAATAGAAAGAAGAGTTTGAAATTCTAGACGGTGTGAACTCAACCTATGGTGATACTCTTGAAAGTTCTAAGTTAGTAAGTGTATAAGTTATTACATGATGACTATTGGGGCTCTAGAAAATTAAGAGTTGTATCTTAAAAAAAGTACTAACAACGGTTTTTAAACATAAGATATAGTTTTTAGGGTGATTTTATTATTTATGTGTATCGTTATATCTCAGACTCTAGAGTAGAGTGGTTGCAGTTCAGTTTAGAGTTTATTAAAGGGGTCCACTATTTAATATATGATTACTATTTTGAGACTCCAGAAAATTAAGAGTTGTATATCAAAAAGAAATACTAGCAGTGAGTTTTACACATTAAGCTATAGTCTTTCAGGGTGAGTTTATTATTTATGTGTATTGTTATATCTCAGACCCTATAGTACAATGGTTGCAGTTCAATTTAGATTTTATTAAAAGGTTCCACTAGTTATTACATGATGACTATTGGGGATCAAGAAAATTAAGAGTTGTATCTCAAAAAAAGTATGAGCAGCGGCTTTTACACTTCAAGATATAGTGTTTTAGGGTGAGTTTATTATTTATGTGTATTGTTATATCTCAAACTCTAGGGTAAAGTAGTTTCAATCTAGTTTATTGATTATTAAATGGGTCCACAAACTTAGAATGATGGTAGCAATCAAGGAGGGAGACGATAGTACAAGAAACAAAGTCAGGTTTTTAGATTCTAGCAGTGATGCCAGTGTGTTATTGTAGAATAACACTAAGTTAGGAAGATGCCCGACCATTCTTACCTCAGTAAAAATTTTCATACTTTAATTATTAGGACATCTATTCATGCCTTACAAGTCGGCTCTATGATCATAGTTCATGTTCATACACTTAATGTAAAATCATGTATGCTCCAGTTCCTAGTATGATGATAAGTGCCAGTTCTCTCAGCAGAACAAATCATATTCCATAAATTTATGAACTGCAAACTCAGGTCATGCAGCTCAAGACTCATGTTTTACAGTATGCTTGGTTCCAGAACTTATGGTGTGCCTTTAATGACTAATGAAAATTCAAAGTATGGGATGTATATCTTCAATTTATTTCTCTTTAATTAATCCACGCCTTTGATACTTTATTCGTCAGGCCTCAGTTAAGTTTCAAAGCTATGTATAATATCCTTTCAAGATTTAGGACCTCCTGTTCTAACCATTTAGTAAACTCTCCTTATGAAATGATAGTGGTGATGAATAATTGGTTAGATGGAAGGTAGTAAATGTTCCTTGTTAGGTAAAGATTATAGTATGCTTGTTTTATCTATGGATATAATGTGAAGGAATATTGAGGCAAAGATTTAGTATATGTCATGGTAAGTTGAGAATTCCATGTGTGTTTTGTTTATAATAATGAAAGAAAGTTTCTATTGATTGAGGTACTAGAGAATATGGGAAAAATTCCTAAGTGGGTTGGTTTCCTAGAAGTTCATATACGGTAATAATGATAGGCTTAAATGCCATGTTAGTATATAAGTGGATGAATGCATTGTGTTTTAGTGAATTCCTAGTAAGAGGTTGAAATTAGTAATTGAGGTGGTAAGAAGTATTATTCTTGAGATGATAGCTATGAAAACACATAGGATATTGAATCTGTGGTTTAAACTAGTATTATGGTGTTATGTGTAGTACCTTGTGATTTTAAGTTAGACTTGAACATGGTGAAAAAATTTAGTTCAGCTCAGACTTTAGTAGATAGAGTTATCAATGCCCATGTGAAGATTAGAAGTGATGTCAAATAAAGGTTAGTATTTAAGAGGAAAAGCATGGTTGAAGGAGTATTTGAGAAGTGGGCTAAGTTTGAAAGTTAATAGTTGCATTGCCTAAGGCATAGTAATTCTATCCTAGCTTATGTCTTATAGACCTATATTCCATGTTATAGAGTTGTATCCATGTTGCGATTCTTTTTATCAGATATCTTATTTAGATCATGCCCAAAATTACCTGCTTCATAATATTATTAGAACTTCTTAGAAAGTGTGTTGATAAAATACTCCAGTTGAGTATAAACACTCCGTATGAGTCAGTCCATATAGCCAACCATCAAGTTCAGCAATCAGATAGATAAGATCCTATTGTTTTCAATCTTTCCATCTGGTTTACCATCCAAAGTTTCCTGAATGTGGCTATTCCATAAGGTAATTCATTCACGTCCCTGCAAGTTGTGAATTCAGTACAGTCCATGTATCAGGTCTTTGATTCAGATATTTAGTCATAATTCAGTTCATGAGTGTTCAGTGAATGATCTCAGTTTTCCAAGTATTCTAGATCAAATATTGTAACACCCTTTGTACTTACATAATGTACTTGGTGATGCCATAAAGCCCTTTCTTTTGATTCCAATACGTGTTTTGTTGGGGGAGAATCCTAAAGTGATGATTCCAAGGGTGAGATAATGTAACACCTCATATTATGGTTTGGGCTAGAATTTGAACTATCATTCCTATATGTGTAAACTATAATCCCATGATTTGTATATGAATGTATGTGACAAGATCATATCGCATTTAAAGTATTACTCAGTGCTGGAGGGTGATAACGCTCAATCTACAACTCTCGTAGGAGTGTAAAGCGGTCGTTGTCAAATATAGAACCCAACTGGGTTGGGTATCGATCCCACAAGGAATAGCCGGTCAATAAGTAAGCAAAGATTATTAGACTTTTGGTGAAAGTCTCGTAAAAGGGGGGATTTTAACGTGCAAATAATGTAATCAAAATAGTAAAGTAAAAACAGAAATAGCAAAGTAAAAAGAAAGAATGTTTAGTAAGATGTAAAACAATGAGAATTGAGAGTTAGGGTTATGTCCACCTTATGAGTTATACGTCTCTATTGGCTATGAGTCATGCGGAATTCAGACATGCATGTGCTTATAGAGAATTGTATTCTATGGTAAATCCAAGCGTCTTTCGACCTCAACAAGAACTATTTCACTTTAAATCTTTCGAGCTTAAAGTGTGTCTAACGGTACAAATTCTCCAAGAGGTTAATCCAGTTACGGCACTAACTTTATAACAGGGGTTGGTGCCCTATTACCTTGACATTATCTCTTTTCCAGAAATATAACTTTTCTTTCGAACAAGTTAATGCTATACTGGCGTATTCTATGCGTTTGCAACCACAAGAATTTGCATTAAGATGAAGAGAATAATGATATAAGCAGCATACGTGTCACGAATTCACAAACTCATAGCCTTAGATAGTATCTCATAAGGCTTCCATAACCCCAACAGAGAAGTTTAGTTACCCATGAGTGCGAAGGAAATCACATTAGACATTGTTATTATACCACAATAAAGATCTCGTGTAATAAGGTGTGGTGTGGCATTTTTAGGCGTGAACTCCCTTGCAAAGTATCGTTTCTCTTGTTGTGGAAATTGAGAATTGAGTAGATGAATAGAAAAAGAATAAAAAGTAGAATTAATGGAAGAATTATAATCCGAGTTGTAAGTTGTGGAATAAGAAGTAGAATGAGAATGATAATAATCTCTAGAAAAATAGGGTATTTATAATACCCCTATCCTATTCCTACTAAGATAATGCATTACTTAACCCAATCCTACTAGGTTAATGTATCATTATCCTAATCTACTAAGTTACTGCTAGTCCCCAAAGTCTTCAGAATTGTTGTTTTTGCCCGGGACAGATTTTCCATGCGCCACTTTTGGTCCTTGGCGTCCAAGATTCCCCTTCCTTCCTCCGTGAAGCTTTCTTTGGCGTCAAGTTATCCATAAAATGCTGAATTCTGCATCATTTATACCTGAAAACTTGCTAATCATGTTCGTTAGCTCACTTACAGGAAAAAGGACTAAAAGTGAATGAATTATATAATTTATCCTCAAAACTTAGCTAAAATATGGGTAAAATATAGTACTTTAGGCGTGTAAATTCGCCTATCATCAACACCCCACACTTAAGGCTTTTGTTCGTCCTCGAACAAACTATCATGTCCATCTAAACATCTACTTAGGGTTTCACAGTAACAACACAAAATATTCATCAAGGCAGGCACATCAATCATTAACAAAGAGTAGTTTTCTGATCATTACTAGAAACAATTCAACCTCCAATATAGACTCGTGATGGTGATTAATTCGTGTCCACAAGTTGAGGTACAAAGAATCATACACAACTACCCAAAACTCATCAAACATGTGTGTCTCACAATATATTACCCATAATCACTCACAAGTATAGTATATTTATCGAACATGGGTATAAGATTATCCTTGCTCTCACTCTCACAAAGAATTCATATGTTGCAACTGATGACCATAGGATTGCCCTTAGTGTAATGCTCTACTAAATATTAGAATGCTAAGCTTAGGATCAAATAGGTCTTTACAGGTTGTAATGTAGGCTAAGGGACGGGTAGGACTATTTTGGCCAGAAATAGTGACTATGTTCCTAAGCGCTTTAATACATCACATTATGCTATTAATACTTTTCTTTTAAACAACCTTTCTACTTTCTTTTATTCTAGCACCCCTTTTTTCCACCTTTGTTTTTCAATTTCAAACATAACTAACTTTTCAGTTTTCCTTTCCTTTTTTCTTTTTTCTTTTCATAACACCTCTTATGATAGCAATTCTTTTTCATAACAAATTCAAGCGCCATTACATTATAAAGCATCATACTCACCCAATTTCCTCTTATTTTGTCACATAACTTTACACTTTAAAGCACTTAGGAATTTGGATCAAATTATGGTCTTGAAAAAATATGGATTAGACTTACATATGAGGTTGTCAAAGAAAATAGGCTAAAGGCTCAAAGGGGTTAACTAGGATAATGTCCATGGGTAGGTAAAAATAAGGTAAACAAGTCTAGGTTGCCAAAGAAATGCCTAAATCATCTCCTAGACTTGCACTCCTTATTTTCGCTTTACATACATACCAGGCAAGTTATAGCATCAGCCACAAACACAGAATATACTATATCATAACACACACAAGGCACATGGTCGACTTTATTGGGAGTAGCATTGACTCTTGACCCAACAGATGAAGGAATTGAACCACACAATATCACATAGTGAGTCACAAGTAGAGCCTAAACGTCTCAATAGTCATGATTTTAGCACAAACTCTTGTCATAATCTCATGCTGCCTATTAGAATAATTTCATGCGAAGTTAAAAAATTTAACCATTAAAAGAAATTAACTACTAAAAAGAAAAACAAAACAAACATAAATGCAAATACAGATAGAGAATTATAGCATGCAAATACCAGCACCCCACACTTAGATGGGACACACTGCCCTCAGTGGAAAATAAATACGAAGAACCTGGTTAGTCAGACTCTTCCTCTATGTCTGGGGTCATACCCCCTTTGTCGGAATCGTCATTAGAGTCATCGTCATCAGAATTCTCCTCCACGTCGGAGTCTGGCATTCGTCGATCATCATCGGTCGGCACATCATCATCAAGAGGATCCTCAAAATATGTACCTACTCCACACATCGCCTTCGCGTGCTCATTCATTGGGTAGTCATAATCCAGCTGTTGGAGCTCTGCAGTAGTTGCAACACGGCCACCGCTCATCATTGTAAATCGAGTTATGCGATAAAGATGGCGAAAGAAACTCTCATCTCGAGCATGCCTTTCTGAAGTTGTAAGGTTGACGCCATGCGTAGTTTCAGCATCCTTAACCTTTGTGAGGTCAACCTTCTTTGGGTTGTGTGGGAGTTTATGATCAGCTGGTTCCTCTTCGATGTCTTCCTTCCTTAATATTCCAGTCAACAGATTGCCAAAACTGAAGTGGGACCTCTTGTGTAGCCTAGCTTTCCACATTGTGGATCGAATAATTTCCCCAATGTTGATAGGTTCATTCGTCATTAATGCGTATACTAAGCACACTATATATCATGTTATCTTTGTGTACTGAGTCCCTGGAATTAGGCAAGAGTTGACTATGCGCAACCATATTCTTGCTTCTCTATACAAAGGAGCATATGGGAAGGTGTTATGTCGTCCGGTGTCCTTGTGTCTACTCCACCGTGCCATGGACCTTGTTCCACAGAGTGTGTGTCGAATGTCTCTATATGGAGGTCTACTGTATAGCTCTTTGAATGGTGATGGATCAACAGCAGGCAAGCCAAGAAAGGAGTTGAAGAAATCCGCATTGAGTTGTAAAACTTGGCCCCGAATCTTGACCTCTCTTCCTGTGGTTTTTGGTGACCAGTTGGCATAGAATTCTCTTGTTAAATCGAGATTGCATTCTCCCATGTCTCGGAAGATGAAATCAAGATGTAACGCCATGATCTTGGCCAACATTCGCGGTTGTTTCTTTGCTAGGCTTTCCTTGTTTATCAATTCCACATGAACATATTTCTTCTCTTTGTTGTTCCTATACCATTCCTTTACTTCCGCCTCTAAAACCCATTTAATTCTGAACATGCGGCGTGGTACTTGCATCGAGGAGGACTCTCTTTGCTCTTTGCGTCCTCTTTTCTGGCCTTTTTGGGAAGTGGTTGCCTTATCTTTGCCTTGTCTTGCTTTGGGTGCCATTGTACCTGAGACTAAAACAATGTTCATCTTAGGGTCATCTCTATGGATACAATCTTAGTTTGTTGGTACAGACTAGTGAAGTGAAAGTGGTTGATTACTCAGACTTCATCAGCATACGTTTTAGGTGCTATATTCCAACAATAAAATCACTGCAGTCATACTTCTTGTATTCTTAGCAATACTTTCATATTTGATATATCTAGACTACTACATAGGGATTTAATCAAGGTATAGCATCTAGAAATAATCACAACCTCCTATGTTGGTAGTCAACCATAATTCTCATCTTGATGAACAAGTTATTCCAACATGTAAGCTTTCTATTGACAAGATTGTGCAATTTTTGTGACCATGTCAATTCTGCAAAAGTATGACAGTGCATCAAAATCAAATTCAAGTTGGAAACATGTTAAGATCATTCTTACGTATTCTTTCACTCACTTAGTTGTATCAGAACACATCAACCACATTCAAGTCACTTCTACTATTTCAAGATTTAACAATTCATAATAGGCGTAGTAGTGTAGTACTTACGGAATATAAATGAATAACAAAGAAGTACTTACTTGATTGATGCCTTTGAATGATGTTCTTGTGAAGTAAAAGAGGAAAAGGAAAATTTTGGAGAGGATTTGGAGGCTATAGGCGGCGCTTATGCTAGGTTTCCAATGTGTTTTTTGGTCTAAGACTAAGTCTCTTATTTATAGGAAAGGCTTGGGTCGGTTTTTGACACATTTAAAATCGGATTTGGAGACAAAAAGTGACCATATGCGGCGCCTTTTGCTTTGCCTATGCTTGGCATAGGAGGCGCCTTTTGCATAGCATTGTTGGGCATAGGCGGCGCCTATGACATGGCATTCTTAGGCATAGGCGGCGCCTTTCACTTAGCATATGAGATTCAGAGACAAAAGACATTGGCATAGGAGGCGCCTATGCTATGGCATACTTGGGCATGGGCGGCGCCTATGCTATGGCACACTAGATTCCAAGAGATTAGGCCATAGTATAAGCCTTGCCTTGTTCGTGGCCTAGTTTTACATAGGCCTAGCCTTGTTCGTTGCCTATATTTTCATAAGCAATGCCCAATCCATAGCCTTTTTCTTCTTCATTCCTAACTTACCACCTTTAACATGCAATACGTCCAAATCAAAATTTGAAACCGACCTCCTTATTTTACACCTCTTTGCACCTACATTTATCTCAAAAACAACAAAGACGATTAGAACTATGGGTTGCCTCCCATAAAGCGCCTTAGTTTTGGTCGTGGCACGACTCTTCTTTTTGGATTTTTATTTATCAAAAGCAAACAATTAGTAGAATGAAAGAGAGAAAAGAAAATAAAAAACGATGGGTTGCCTCCCAGAAAATGCTTGATTTATTATCTCGGCACGACATAGCTATCTTGATTACTTGGAATTCATCGAGATAGATGGTGGATCGTTTTCTGAATGGATTCAAACGATAATGAGGCTTACTTGTAGGCATGCAATCTTTTTCGAGATGACCCTTGTGCATGCCTATTCCGGGAGGGATACCAATTATATCATCAATAGTCCAACCCATGGCTCTCTTGTATCTCTTCAGATCAGAGATGAGAGCCTCTACGTGCTGTTCACTTAAATCATCCGCCATACTTACCGGAAGTATATTTCCACTTTCCAAGAACACATACCTTAGATAATCGGGGAGCTCTTTCGATTCTAGCATTGGTGGCTCTTCAATGGAAGTCTTCGCTGTTGGTGACGGTTGATTCTTAAGATCAAGGTCTGGTTGTTTAGGAGTATGAGAATAGGACCCTATTTCTATTAGAGCACACATAGTTTCTCCATAATCTTCATCATTCTCATGCTCAACATTCAATTGCACAGCAGACAATGGCTCAACAGTAAGTTGTTTCTCTACAGATAATGCTTTCTTATCCTCATAATGAACATTAGCTACATAGAACACATTCATATCGTTGGGCTACATCATTGCTTTGCATATATCAAAGCGGGCCACTTCGTCATTCAACCGAAATAAAAGCTCATTAGCTCTCATGTCAATAAGCACACTTCCTGTTGCAAGGAAAGGACGTCCCAAGATTATGGGAACTTCAGAATCCACCTCACAATCCAGAATAACAAAGTCTGCAGGAAAGATGAATGAAGAAACCTTCACCAACACATCATTCAAGATACCCACAGGTCGTTTTACCAACCTATCAGCCATCATGAGCCTCATATTGGTTGGCGTCGGATCACCTAACCCCAACTTCTTGTAGACAGATAGTGGCATCCAATTGATGCTAGCACCCAGATCGCACAATGCCCTGGCAAAGTTAATAGATCCAACTATGCAAGGAATAGTGAAAGCACCAGGTTCGGCCTTTTTCTGAGCTAGCGATCTTGTAGCGATTGCGCTGCAGTACCCATAGCTTGCTGCTCGTTTCTTTGTCAAAAGATCCTTCATAAATTTTGCATACCCAGGCATTTGTTCTAGTGCCTCTACCAACGGAACATTAATGGTCATCTGCTTTAACATATTCATGAATTTGCTGAACTTTGTATCATCCGCAATCTTCTTTAATCTTTAAGAGAAAGGTGGTAATGGATAAGGAGTTGTTTTCTCCACGGATTTCTTCTTCTCTTGCTTCCGTTTTTCAGCCTTTTCAAGCTGCAACATACTCGGTGTGACGTCATGGACGTCGTGGGTGGTTTCTATGGCAGCTTCTCCTTTTGCCTTATCATCGATGTCTGCTGCCTCGTCAACCACTTGCTTGCCTTTGGATGAAGTTTCCATTACCTTACCACTTCGGGTAGTAATAGCCATGCATGATCCGTCATTCTTTGGATTTTGCACAGTGTTGCTAGGTAAGGTTCCAGCCTTTCTTTGATTGAGTGCTGCTGAAAGTTGGCTCAATTGCTGCTCTATTTGCTTGATTGAAGTGGAATGTGAGTCAACCAATTGCTTCATTGAGGACAAATCATTTATTACCTCCATTACTCTCGCGCTGGTTGCTTCCACTCCTTTCAACAGTTTAGTCATCATATCTTCCATGCTTTCGGAACCAGATGTGGTGGTATCACGTCTTCCTTGGGGAACGTATAAACCACTCTCGTCATTCTTGTTCTTCCAACTACCTTGGTCCTTGTTTTCAGATTTATCATAGTAGTTTCGACCTTTGTTTCCTTGGGCATTACCTCGAAAACCCCCCTGGTTGTTCAAGTAGTTGGCTTCTTCTTCCGAATTAGATTCGTCTCTTCCTTTTAACGCTACAACTTTGACTTTTTCGGTCTTCCCTGATAATAGATGCTTTGTAAGAAGATCCACCTGTGTCTTCATGTGCACCATATCTTGATCACGTTCTTCTTCTCTTCTCCTTTGGTCTGCAGTCATGCCAATAGGTATAGTAGGGCTTGCTACCTCAGAATCCCTGGTATGCCAAGCTTTACTTTGCTTCATTATCCGATCTAGCATATTGCTTGCCTGCCCAAAGGTGAGGTCCATAAATGATCCTCCAGCCGCATTATCCACCACTGGTTTGGTTATTGAATTCAAGGTTCTGTATAGTATCTCCATTAGGTGGACATTGGTCATGTGATGGTTTGGGCACCTCATAAGCTTCGTCTTGAACCTCTCCCATGTTTCATGAAGAGCTTCGGTTGGAAGCTGCCGAAAGTTGCTGATTTCATCTCTTAATTGTGTTCTTTTGGATGGCAGAAAGAATCTTTCTAGGAAAGCGTCTCTCAATTGCCTCCAATTTGTAATAGAATCAGGAGTCAGCCCATTCAACCATAGAGTTGCCTCCCCAGACAGAGACAATGGAAATAGGCGTAATCGAATTGCATTCTGACCAACGCCTGGATTGTCAAACGACTTGCATGTAGAAATAAAGTTGATGAGATGCATATTCGGATCATCGCCTGCTAGTCCACCAAATAATCCCTTGAGTTGCAATAACTGAATCATGGTGCTTGTGATGTTGAACTTGGCTCCGGGTGCCAATAGTGGAGGAATAATGGCTCCTGTGGCTCCGGCTCCATCAAGATCATCATCATCATCGTCGAAAGCTGGTTGTACAGGTCGGCGTTCATGCCTAAACCTTGCTTGACGATCTCTTCTGTTGGCAGGTGTTGCAATCTCAGCAGCATGCCTAGGGTTTAGTAACTCGTCATCACCTAGGTCCTCGTCATCAGAATTTATTGCTCGCCCAGGATTATTAATATTCTGTTGATGTACTTGAGCAGCGGCTAGAGCAGCTAGTCTCGCCTGTTCCTGTTGAGCAGCCATCCTTTCAATTTCGTGTTGTGCCTCCATTCTGCCAATACGTTGTGGTTCAGGATTGATAGGTAATAACGGTTGACCAGAACTTCCAGTATGGGGCATGCACTGAATAAAAACCTGCATAGAACAAAAACAAAAACTAAAAGTAAAAGTACGAGAATCTTTGACCAAAGGGTCTAGTAATTATCACAAACTTAATTGACACTCGTATTCCCCAGCAACGGCGCCAATTTTTGATAACGCTGAATCTACAGCTCTCGTAGGAGTGTAAAGCGATCGTTGTCAAATATAGAACCCAACTGGGTTGGGTAACGATCCCACAGGGAATAGCTGGTCAATAAGTAAGCAAAGATTATTAGACTTTTGGTGAAAGTCTCGTAAAAGGGGGGATTTTAACATGCAAATAATGTAATCAAAATAGTAAAGTAAAAACAGAAATAGCAAAGTAAAAAGAAAGAATGTTTAGTAAGATGTAAAACAATGAGCATTGAGAGTTAGGGTTATGTCCACCTTATGAGTTATACTATGAGCTATGCGGAATTCAAACATGCATGTGCTTATAGAGAATTGTATTCTACGGTAAATCCAAGCGTCTTTCGACCTCAACAAGGACTATTTCACTTTAACTCTTTCGAGCTTAAAGCGTGTCTAACGGTACAAATTCTCCAAGAGGTTAATCCAGTTACGGCACTAACTTTTTAACAGGGGTTGGTGCCCTATTACCTTGACATTATCTCTTTTCCAGACATATAACTTTTCTTTCGAACAAGTTAATGCTATACTGGCGTATTCTATGCGTTTGCAACCACAAGAATTTGCATTAAGATGAAGAGAATAATGATATAAGCAGCATACGTGTCGCGAATTCACAAACTCATAGCCTTAGATAGTATCTCATAAGGCTTCCATAACCCCAACAGAGAAGTTTAGTTACCCATGAGTGCGAAGGAAATCACAATAGACAGTGTTATTATACCACAATAAAGATCTCGTGTAATATGGTGTGGTGTGGCGTTTTTAGGCGTGAACTCCCTTGCAAAGTAATGTTTCTCTTATTGTGGAAATTGAGAATTGAGTAGATGAATAGAAAAAGAATAAAAAGTAGAATTAATGGAAGAATTATAATCCGAGTTGTAAGTTGTGGAATAAGAAGTAGAATGAGAATGATAATAATCTCCAGAAAAATAGGGTATTTATAATACCCTTATCCTATTCCTACTAAGATAATGCATTACTTAACCCAATCCTACTAGGTTAATTTATCATTATCCTAATCCTACTAAGTTACTTCTAGTCTCCAAAGTCTTCAGAATTGTTGTTTTTGCCCGGGACAGATTTTCCATGCGCCACTTTTGGTCCTTGGCGTCCAAGATTCTCCTTCCTTCCTTCGTGAAGCTTTCTTTGGCGTCAAGTTATCCATAAAATGCTGAATTCTGCATCATTTATACCTGAAAACTTGCTAATCATGTTCGTTAGCTCAATTACAGGAAAAAGGACTAAAAGTGCATGAATTATATAATTTGTCCTCAAAACTTAGCTAAAATATGGGTAAAATATAGTACTTTAGGCATGTAAATTCGCCTATCATCAGAGGGTTATGAAAACCCGATACCTATAGTTTTATTAAGCATTTAGCATCATATTCAGATTCGTATAGTTGAGAGTATATCAGTGCATATACCAGCTTACGTTTCAATATCTTTCAGTTGATAGTATGATTTAGATTGAACCTAGTGATGAAGGATCACCTACCAACAGAGGACTGAGACTTTTAGTGGTAGTCCCTGATTTTCACAACTACGTAGCCAGCGTAGGTTATGAGAGGTCTCCCACAATTTTAGGACTGACACTCTTTCAGGGGTCACCCGCTAGTTTAGGACTGTCTCCCTAGTCCTTCAGAACACTAGTTTAGTTGATCCTCATAGCCAGTTTTAGTTCTATGGCAAGGTATTGACACCCTTCCAACTAGGGCTACAGGTTGGATCCCGATTTTCTCAGATTGGGGCATGTCGGTTACATTATAGCTCCCACATTTTTAGTTCAGTACTTAGGTTATATTAGTTTAGGCTTGAATGACCAAGTATTCAGTTTACCATCCATTTATTCAGTTAGTTTTACAAATAATATCAGTATATGCTTTACCTGGTCTTGCATTCATTTGTCAAGTACATGCATTCATGCTCAATACTCATATATGATCCTCATTATGGCTTTACAATCTATTAAGCTTTAACTTGAGATTTACATACGGTACTCTTATTTCTATCACTTCCCAGCATATAGAAATATTATCAGTGCGTGATATAGAAATTTTAACAGGTTTTACAACTTTTACATACAACTATAACTTTAGTATATAATTCAGTAAATAGCTTATGTCTTCTGTTTTAAAGCATGCATTAAGTATTTTCATGATTTAATGCATGTCCGACATACTTAGTACATTCCAAAGTACTAACCACATTTATGTGTTTGTGGCTACATTCTATCATGATGTAGGTACCAAAAGTAGTCCACATATCAAGGTCAGACAGTTCACAACATTCAACCAACAGGTGATGAGTTCTCTTATTTTGGAGACTTCAGTCTGTTGTAGTTCTTTTATTGTACATTCCTTATTTATATTATTGACTAGATAGAGTTGCATGCATGTTCGAGCTACCTATAGTTAGTATAGTAGAGGCTTCATAGATTGTTAGTAAGAGTATTGTATGTAATTTAAGTTTCTTCATCAGATTTCAGTATTGTAGACTTTGAATAGTAATGTTTTGAAATAGATTATGACATGATTATGCTTCTTCTCAATTATTTATCATTTATATCTTTTAATTCAGTTTCTCAATTATCTTACTAGTACATGGGTTAGCTTGGGATCACTTGTGATTCTAAGCACCGTGTTTCGGCCAGGGGATAGTCTCGGGTTGTTATAATAGAATAATCTTCTTCACTTATATCTTTTGTGAATTGCTTTTCTAAAACCCCTAATGCTTCCTCTCCTATTTCCTCTGTAGTTTCCAAAACTTAACCCTGCTTATTCTCTATATTATTGATCTGCAATCTTCTCCTCCTTCCTTTAACATATTCATGAAAGAATTTTGTATTTCTATCTCCCTTTGCAAACCACTTGATACTTACTTTCTTTTGCCAATATTTCTGTTCCACCCTTTGCATCTTTACTAATTCTGCTTCAACATTAATTAATTCAGCCATATTCTCTTCTGTTAGATTAATCTCCAATTGAACTTCATTCATCATTACCACATCTTCCTGTGTAACAATCTTCTTAAGTATATCTCCAAATGTTTCTCTGCTCTATTTTCTAATGTTTTTCTCATATTTTTCATTTTGACATGCAAGTTTTAAAGTGAACATCCTCATCTCTCTCCTTGTTCTATCTTCCAATTGTCTTAAACTATCTTCTTGAATTACCTGTATTTAATCCAGAAATTTAGAAATATGAAATGCCTTGTGACTGGATCTTGAGTAGCACAAATTGTTAACTATAAAAGAGTATGATCAAACCCTTGTCTAATCAGATATTGAACCTCTAAATCTTCAAACCCCTACCTAATCAGATGATGAACCTCTAAATCTGCAAATTCATTTATGAACACCTGATTCCCAAAAATTTTGTCCAACCTTTTGAAAATACTTGCATCCTTAATTATGTCATTCCACCATGTGTAAGAGCTACCAGTAAACTTCACTTAATACACACATATTTATACATTGTATAAATTCCATTATCTCATATTGAGTCACTGGTGGTCCTTCTAGCTTCTTTGTATCCTTAACGGTAACATCAAAGTCTCCTCCCACAATCCAATGCTTCGTAAAGTCTTCTACAACCTCTCCTAAGTTTTTGCACAACTCCAGCCTTTCTATAGCACTACATCTTGCATAGACTGCATTATATACACCTCCTTATTACTTGACACATGATTAAACTTTATAGTAACTTTTTCATGAGTGTCTATCTTCACTTTTCCATTCCATTTTGCATTCCAAGACATTCAAATCTTTTTTTGATCTATTTACATAAGTATTTTCTAATAGCAACCTTCTTCTAAAACATTCTAATTCTTAAGGCCTTTCGAAAGGTTCCTAGAGAGCAATATATGAATAGTGATTTTTCTTTTTAAAATAAACTAATCTCTCAAAAGAATCTTGAGTATTAACCGATCTTATGTTCCAGAAAAGAATATTGTTCAAAATCATTTACTATTAATATGATTGACAGAGGTACTCCTTATTTGCCATTGCTTTGGCTGCCCATTATTTCTTCCCCTCTTTTCTTTATGCAGTTCCCTTGTATGTCTTGGAGATATATAGCCATTTAAATCTCTTTGATACAATCAATTTGGAACTTAGTTTAAAAATGCTTTAGTTGTTACTGCATTAAAAATCTACTTTAGTTGTTACTGTATTCTTGTTTGAACAAAATTAGTGGTCGTAATGAATGTTCTGAACATGACTATTGTATTTATGAACACAGTGATAGCTATCAATCTATTTATTTTATATTTTATGTTTTTATGTATCAGGAATACAAATAAATGTATTCATGTTAGGATGAGACTATTGAATACATACATGGTTTTCATTTATTAAATACATGTGTATAAAAATTTAAGATTGTTAGTTGAGATAGAATACATGGGAATTGAGATTATAAACCATGTATGAAATACATGTCAATACCCGCATTCTTTAGAAAATACATATCAATACCATTAGATTGAGACTATTTAATACACACAAAAATGAATGAGAGAAAAGAAAATGCAAATAAAATGTATTATATCAATATAAAACCACATACACTGGTGTGTTCATCCAAAACCACAAAAATCATAGTGTATTCAAAATGCAAAAACAAACTATAGTTCAAACAATAAAACCAGTGTCACATAATTCTATGGACTTTTCTAGAACATAAATAGTCACTATAAAATATTAATGTGCTTGCTATTGTCCCAGTCAATGATGAGTCTATGCATCTTTTGAGGTGTCTCATTATTACTCGTAGTGTCACTTTTTATCTTATTTTGACCTTAATCCCAAAGTGAAATAACATATCTGCTTCTGTAATATTAAATTTTAGATTTGGCATACCTTGACCACTAGTGAGATACTCTGCAAAATCAGCAACATAAATACCACAATCCATAAGAATATAAATACAAAAATATGTTACTATATGCACTAAAATAAGCACCACAATTTAAAAATATATATGTGTTGTATATATACACATACTGCCACAACTTTGTTGTGGAATGTCATGAAAAATCACCTCAAATGGATCAGATTTATCTCTATTTTTGTACCTGGTATAACTCTGCCAATCAACGTCTACTTTCTTCTTATAGAAGTCGTTGTTCAAATGAAAAAAAGGTATAACCTCTACAAACTTTTTCACCTATGTTTTGACGTGCATATCATAGGCTGCAGATTTGTATGAGTTGTAAACATATAACCACCAATCTAAGAATGACACTATAATAAGTACCTAGTGGAATCATTCCTTCCCATGCACAGGAATTAAAACATTATCCGATGTATTCCAAGGGATAACAACCATCAAGATATATTCATTGATGTATTCACATATACCATATGCTTCACGCGTAGATGTACCACTTTCAGAATCCACATACTTTTCTCATAATTCTACTACTTTAATCTTGAATGCAATCCATAATTATGTAATTACAGTTACTTGGAGGGCCTACTTTCCTTTCTTGTAGAAGTAATAGAATATGACATTGATGTGCTGCAAATATTAAATTATGTGAATGAATTGTATAAAATTGAATACATAATAAACTAAATCCAATATACTATGTATCATGTCATTCAGTAATTGACCTTAAAAAAATAGTTTATAGAACCAATTCTTGTCACAGACATGTTCTACACTAAACTGCATTAAAATCATCACGCCTTATTTATGCCTCTTGAAACGATCTTTAATGTCCTTTATACCATAAGTATTGTGAAAATTTATTCAACAAGATAAAAAATCTAATAACTTTAAAAACGTAAAAGTATCATACTTTCGCTCATGTGCAGTAAGGAGGCTTTCCTTAATCCATTTCAAATAATTGTTCTCAATAGACACATCAAATGTAAAACCAGTAAAAATTGTAAATGGATGTTCTTTGGTCAATATGGGTGAATCACATGATGCACTAGAAGAATTACGTGAAAGTTGTATGTATAAATATAAGATATAGTTATAGAGTGATAATTAATTAATACAAAATACAATTTGACAAATATAATGAAGTACCAGATGATGATCCAAACCTTGTTGTATAAGGGGATATATTCCAGCAACTAGGTTTTCTATTCCTCTGCATTGGTAAGTGTAATGTTATTCATACATCTCGTTGGATGTATGATGTTAATTTTTACCAAGTTTAAGTTTAGAAGAAACTCATCAGGAATCTCAAATTATGATTCAATCTACAACCCCAATGTAGTTACACCATCAACCTCAATCACTTATTCATTACTTTTATGTATGCTGGCATACACGGCTGGTGATAAACCTATATTTTGATCAGTATTTTGACATCTATTTGAGGTGGGTTTTCTCCATGAATCTAAAAATACAGAATAAATTATATCATATAAAATTACAAACATAATGTGTCTAAAATGGTTATGCATTAATATGAATGTATCTCTTTTTGTTTGGCACTTCAGTAAATTGTATATCATCATCTGACTTAACAACAAAATATGATGGAGTAATATATAATTCATGCATTTATTTAGATACATAAATACGTAAATTTTAATAAATCACGTATGTATACAGTTATACATTTTGTAATGCATTTATACATTGGTGTCACAGCCCGAACTAGGGCCTAGTCGAGACGGGTATCTCAAGCCCACTATGGAATGGAGACCACTCCTTAGCCTACCTCTAAAGAACAATAAATAAATACAGTGGAAGCTAACCAAAAATAGAAAATAAAATAGATGAATCAAATAAAATCTAAGAGTCTAAACAAGACAACTAATCATCCCAATACTGTCCATAAAAGCATTTAAAACTAGAATACCGACCTAAGTTGGGACATGACCCCAACAATGATCAAAAGGAATTAAAAAATAAATACTTAAAAATGAAAGAAATAAGTGAAATAACCAAGCCTTTTTGAAGATGGAGGCTCACCACTTCATAGTAGATCCACAATAGTACAAAATCACTTAACGCTGCATATGAGCAACAGAAAAGCCCTTGAACCCTACATAATTAAATGATGAGCGTCTAGAGATGGTCAGTAGGGCGAGCACTAGTATGTAACTCAAGGAAAGGGATAAAATAATGTCATTTCCAAAAACTAGTCAAACCACATGCACAACATTTATATATACATACATAGGATGTCGGGATAGGGATAAAGTCTATGAACATGAGTGCTTAAAACATTATCCTTAACAGTAGAGCTTTCTCCATCCTAAAAGCACCCATGGGTTATATGGGTCCAGCTCCCCCTATTGGAAAAACTAAGTGCTTGTTAGACACACGGACCAAGAAAATTGAGGAAAGGCTAAAGACACCAAGGCAATAGCCATCATAAAATATAAAGTGCCAACCAAGAATATTTTCACATAGACCCCCACGTTGGCAAACATAGTTTCCAGTGTTGTCTCCCCGGGTCTACACCTTCATGGCGAGCTACACAATTTCGTTTAAGCTTAAATTAATACAGTTTGCACATAAACCCAACCATCAATCAAGGAATATTTTTTAAGGTAATTACCAACTTGGTATCATTACACCAATATTCATGGAAGCTAAATCAATTATGTCGAACCAGTCTGTTTAACTATTTGCCTTCAAAGTTCTACTTAGAATCCAAATCATTGCCGTCAAGGGCATTCCAAAAATAATTTTTATTTATCCATTATCCTTTAATTCAATGCAACATGCCAAAATTAAGTTAAATCATGCAAATTCCTTAGTCAAATCAAAGTTATAAATGAGTGTTGAGGTTAACACCATTATCAAGCCAATTTTTTATCAATTTGGGGAAACCCATGCTCCCCATTTCAATCCTCATAACAATGCACCCATTCAGCTCCTAAAACAATCAATTAAAGCAACAACAACACATTTAAATCAAGAAAAAATAATTCAAGTAATAACTATAAAAAAAATCCCAACCCAATTTCAAACCCATCACTTAAAATCATAGGAATAACAAGTAAAAAAATGCCACAATATAAAATTCAAGATAAGGATGAGAAAAAAGTGTGAAATATTTAAGAAATTGAAGATAATTCAACGTTTGGAGCCCAGAGTAGTGATTTCTTGAAAAATCCTTAAGCTTTCTAGGATTGGGAATTAAGAAGATAATAACAATGTTTGATATTTTAAAATTGAAGGAAAGGGGTTTATCTAGTGTTTAAAAGTCGTGCAAGGGGTATACGGACAATAAGCCCCTTAACACATGTGAAAAAAATAAAACCAGATGGAACGCTGCTATCGCGGAGCTTAGACTCCATGCCACACCCTTATTGTAGAGGCTAAGTGGCATGACACGCTACTATCGTGGAGGCTTACTACCTCAAAATCTCAAAATAGCCCTGAAATCCTTTCCAAAGTTTTGAAATGTTCCTAAAACACCCTTTTAAGTTTCCTAATCATAATTGAATTCAAAATTTAACATCACACACATAGGAGAGTCAAAATAAAAATTGTTCAAATTTTGTGGGGTCGTATAATTAGTACTTGTTGTAGGTCAACGGTATAAGTATCACCCTAATTTGAAATACTAGAACGGTAAGTGATAATATATAGGGGTGACGGTTGAGAAACATCAGGTATATCTTCCATAGCTTTAACTTTGTAACCCTATAAAAGATGGACTAATAGATTTGGCATGTATTTCTATATTTTAAAAAACATAAATACAAATGTAATAGCAAAAATTAATGCATTACAAAGAGATAAAATTATAAAATTTATTGTTTTGGTACCTGTTGTAGATCAATCACAGAAGTATCAAACTGAATTGGAATACTGGAATGACCTACATTAAATCTTAGGGTGACAGTTAAGAAATAATAGGTATATTAGCCGCAACTTCAACATTGGGATCCTGTAAATGAAATTCGTTATACTATTGTATGGAATATATCTAAATAAATACAATAATGAAAGTAAATGTTATTATAAATACTTTTTGAATAGTGTTGATTTCTTTGACATCTTCCATAACATTCTTAAAAATGTCACTTATCGACTTATATAGATCTCCAATCTCGGTCTTCACCTTTAAAAAATCAAGAAGGAATCTATGAAAAAAGGTACAAAAGATTTCAAGAAAATTAAAATGTATGTACCGATTGTAGAAAAATGGCTACTTGTTTAGCCAAAATGGATTCTTCATCCAACTTGCTGTTGGAAGGTACATCAGTAGGGACATTGGATGGTTTTTGTTTAACTGTAGTCTTGACAACATATTTTTTTTATATGATAGGAGCTACTTGAGAAGAGTCCTTCGAGGAACAGTCTTTTGAGTCACAATCTTCTTTATATGATGTTTTGCAACATGGGAGAATAATCTCTTCTTCGGTGAGGTGTTTGAAAAGAAATAGGAGGGGTTGGCGTATTTCTTGAGGATGATCTATTAGAAATATTTGAAGGGAAAGACGCAGACGTCACTTGTTTCTATTTCTTAAAGGGTTGAGAAGATAGAAACTTTTTTCTTTCTTTTGTGTTTTAAAGTAGTTGGGGGAGCATCTTGAAAATAATCATCTGAAGATACATTGCCTGAGATTGTATCTGCTACTGCATCTTCTTAAGGCAATTGTAAAATTTCTAGTTCTCTAGAAGTTAATGTTATATTCTTGTGTAAAACCTAAAAATAATAGATACATTAGCGTATTTTAAATACTTGTAAATTGTAATTATAAGATTGTAAAAAACAGTCATAGTTACTCGATTACAAACATCAGCTAACATATCTTCGATGAAAGCCTCAAAATGAAGATGTCTGTTAGTAGTCTCCCAATTTAGAATTTGGGAATTCTAATAGCATGTTTGACAACAAATATTGGATCAAAAACAGAGCAACACTCATAAATCCAAAGTTAAATAGTAAGTGGCATATCATGTATTCTATAATACTGTTTATATGCATCCATCTTTTTAGAAATAGATTTCGTTGTCCTTAAAAGCTTTTTCACCGCATGGGTAATCCTTGTATTGACCATTCTCAACAGAAGAAAAGTGGAGCTTAGGGATAGATACACAGTTCAGAAAAATGAATGTATTAATGAAATACAACAAAGCTTTTTTGACAACATCATCATCATTACCCTCACCCCATTCCTGGTAGTAAAAACATTTGATTATAGTTGCTTTTTAATGGTTCTTGAACCTCCAAAATACTGTGAAACAATTTGGTTAGGCTCTTTATTTCATATTAAAAATTCATCTTCATTAGCAACACAATTTAACCCTATTAAAATTAAAAATTCCCTAAGCGTGACATGAAGTGTCGATCTGTCACGACCTAAAAATCAAGGGTCATGATGGCACTTGCTGCGACAGCCTTGACAACTAAGCCTATCACCCAAATTGATAAAAAAAATTAAAAATCAATACCAAAATCCAAGGCAAAACTCTAAAAATGGATTCAAATGTCACATAGATAGTAAGAGCGGAAATACATAACCAAAGATATCATACAATATCCCAAAATCTAGAGTCACGGTATAAGAACTACTAAATATATTTCCAATGTAAAAAGAGACAATCATAGTCCAGAAGGATCAAAATTTGTCTCAGAATATAAATAAGATGTGATCTAATTAAGAAGAGGTATTAGAATAACTCCGAAAGCATAGGTCATCCACTACCTCGAATATACTCTAGATATCTCTTGAATCAGCTACCATATGATGCACTCGTACCTGGGTTTGCACCAAAATAGCATAGTAGGAGTAAGTATGGTCCACTTGTACTCAGTAGGCATCATAGACTAACTAAGCAAAGTGGAACATGAAAGTATATGAAATATACACTATGGATACATCAGCTACAATAAAAAAATGTCCCAAATGGTAACCTATACCATCTCTACTAACATTTCTATAATGTACACATATACCATACATAAATATGACAAAGAAGCACAAATATACATATATATAATATACAAGTATAAGAAAGATGTAGAAATAGACAGATATCACATCAAGTATAATAATACAACACAAAATGAGCACAATATAAATGAAATGCAATGAATATGATAATGATGTGATGCTTGAGGTTGTCGCACAACCTTTATATACACCCATCAAGCTATGCTTTCAGGTAGGATCCATGGGGGATTCATACCCATATACCATCCAACAATCAATACCAATATCCATGACTCCTCTTGATATTTTATAAAAATAAAATACTTTCGATGCTTAAAATGAGGAAAATATGCAAGTTTCTAAGGCATGTTTGTTAGATATGATTTGTGTTAGGTATGTTTTGAGGAAACCATAATTTGAATGATAAGTTCATGAAAATGGTGAAAAAGCTTTTTTGGACACTTTTAGAGCGATTATGGATGATTGAGATATTTTTCAATTTGATCGTGATCAATGCATGTTCGAGATTCGAAGTAGAGCTGAAAAAAGGACTCCTAGCACCAACTAAGTCAACCTATGAACCACATATTGACCTATGGAATACAGGCAGACAAAGCGGGTACCAGAATGTCCAAAATACTGAGATTCAACTTGCAAGAAAATCCATATCTGGTACCTGTAGTTGGTATCTGTGCCTAGGGCAGACCGAATGTACAACCCGTGGTCAGAACCAAACTACACGTAAAGGGAGTGGGTAGCCACCAACTTTGATTTCTCCTATTCCTTTCGGTCTTAGTTTTTAGGGTTTTCTTTTGTACTATAAATAACCTTTATGTACTTTTTAGTAGAGGTTCGCCACTTTTAACACTTAGAAACATATTTTGATTTCAAGATCCAACTTTGATCTTTGTATTTCATTAAATTGACTTTGCTTGATTATTTAGTTTATAGTTATGGGTTTCTTTCATTTTATCATTATGATTTTATATTTTCTTTCCAATATCAATGGTATTGATCTCTTCACAATCATGAGTGGCTAAAACCCATAGCTAGGGTTGTGGAAACCCTGGAAGATTGACCAACTAAGGGAAGTACGATTGTTGATGGGAAACCCATACCCATGGCATGCATTGTTTTATCTTTAATATAATAATCTCTTAATGGGTTAACACATTAGTATCCCGTCTAAATATTATTACTTAATCTAAGAAAGGAGTGGTAACTAGGAAAAGATAAAGAGAACAATAATTTGGCAAGCTAATAGTCAATCCGTTGCAGCACAACGATATATCTGAATGATTATTAGCCTTCATATAATAACTTGAGACTCAAAAGGTGATAGTTAACTTGGACCAGGGTAAGGGTTAGTAGTACAACATCCTTAGACTCAATAGGTAATGTGTGAAATCTTCCTACTCATCCAAAAGACTGTAGGAGGTACATAACTTATCGATTTTGTATGCAAGGTATTGGGTTGGTTAAACAATGTATGAGAAAACTATGGAGTTTAGATTCCAGGAGGACATACAATGCTAGTGTTCACTTACGACTGATTTTTAACCAAGTTAATACTGTTTTATGTTTGAGACTACTACAAAAAAATCCCCCCATTTACTTTCTTATTTTGCCCATAGACTGTAACCACTTAGATCTGTCAAACCACGTGTTCCTTAGGTGTTCAACCCCAACCATAGTTGGGTTACTATATCTTGATAGAAACCACATCATCATCTAAACATAGGTGTTTCTTTAAAGTCATCAAAGATATTGACGCTATTGCCGGGGAACACGGTGTTGATTTTTAGATTAAGATTGTAACAACCCAAGACTAAACCCTCGTCATCACACGGTGCTTAGGACCACAAGTGATCCCAAGATAACCCTTATACTAGCCTAACTCATGAGAAACTAAATGAAATAAATAAAACTAAACGAATTAAGAGGAAGATAAATCTTTTCTAAATATGATCTATACAAAAAAAATATTTAAATGATTACAACTCTGTTTACATAAAACAAAACTGGAATCAAATATATTAACTCTACTGACTGTCTATGAAGCCTCTACTAGTATTAACTATAGATAGTCGGAACATGACCCCCAACTATCCCAAATCAATACAACTGAATAATGAAAAAAATGCTACTCAAACTATGATTTACTCAAAACCTTGAATCAAAAGGGCTCATCACCTGCTGACTGGAAGCTTCAACTGTCTGATTATGATGTCCATTCTACAACTTGTACCTACATTATTAAAAAATATTGCACATAGACGTATATATGGATCAGTACTTTTAGAATGTATTGAGCATGTTGGGGTGAATGCATAAGTTAAAAAATAGTAACTAAGTGTACATATAACTTGTAAAGAATGCATGTTAAGTGTAAATGTCTCACATTGGCTGGAGTAATGTAAAAGCTACAAAATATAATTATACTGTAACAAAGCATAAAGAAAGTCCTTGTGAGCCATCACACTTAATTCTAAAAGTTGTACTGTTACTCTTTCTATTTGTGAATAAGTAGGACTGAAGTTAAGTATACTATCAAATCATGTAGGATAAGTGTAAAGAGACTCACTTACATCATACTTAGACTAAAAGTTGAAATCTCATAGCTGATATCTGATGTAAAACAAAATCTAAATAAAATTGTGAGTCTTTACATTTAGTTTCTAAAAGATGTTATGTTATTCTATTTTAGAACTTAGAGAGGTTCTTCTTACTGATATACACCATATGAGCTATCATGGTATCTAATATCTAGTTACCCTAAGGGGAAAACCTCATGTTGGAGAGAGGTATTATACTTCTGCCAAGCAGTATAACCTAAGCTGAGTAATCACAATATATTTTTGCATCCATATAAATGGGACTAACCTAAATAATCTGAACATACATTGTCTCGTAGTTCTAGGGCATGTAAACTGAGACACATACCCAAATCGGTGCTAAATACTACTACCTTACTTATGTGCTTATTCCATAGGAAATTCACCTTAAAAATAGCATAAGGGTTTGTAATGAAAATCAGTTATGCATCTATCTATTTTAAATTGTAATAAAAATAAAATATGTGGATTCCATATCATAGTTGAGGATCAAAAGACCAAATCTTGCTTAAAATGTGAATACATTCTTATCAAAGAATGCTTGAACATCATATTTCTTGAAATATCAAGTCTTACACTTAGGGCTTATAACCCATGCTTGAAAATTATGTCAAATCACAACAAACTTCATGTCAATAGTAATAACTTGAAATACTTTAACAATTCAAGTCAAGATAATGAAATTCAATTTTTATTATGTGAAATCAAGTCTCACGCATAAACATGTAAAAGTAGATATGCAATTCAACACTTAAATCACTTGTAGCTTCATAAACTTTAAGTAATGATAATTGGGTATGCACCCTAAATTGAAATTTATGTAAATTCAACTTTTAAAACTAGTTTTGGGCACAGGGATGAAAGAAGTATCCTCGTTCATAACCCTACATATCTTATTATTATTGATCTAATGTAAAAGCTTGACTTTGAACCCTTGGTAATGTTCTTGAATTTCTTTGATTAGAAACCTTAAATTCTTCATTTTTCTTGAAGGAGAGGTGGTGGAATGGATTATCTTAAGGGGTAATGATTAGGGTTTGTTCTTGAGGGTGAAATAGGAGAATGGGGGCAAATAATGCCCTATGGATGGTTAACATCTTATTTTTATGACCTGGGTTAAGGTGGGAAAGGACACAATTGACCCTCACTCATTTAAACCAAAAATTCATAACCTGAATTGCATTTTAGAGGCTCACCGCGATGCAGTATAATCACGGTGGCTTACTGATTTTGACAAAAAATACCATAAGTTTCTACATATATAAAAATTTATACACTTTCAAAGTTGACCCCTTTAGAATCAAACACCAAACTTTGGACAAATATATGGTTCTTAGCTCAACTTGGCTCTAAGTGATTTCTATGAACAATCTTCACCTAATAATCACTTCACACACTAGGACAAAGATCATGACACATGCATTCAAATTATGAATCAAGAAAATGGCGAATACACCTTCACCGAGATGTGATGAGTGGCTCATCACTATTCCCAGCATGACACTATGGAATAGCATTGAGCTACTAGAATTGAAATCCACACGTGACCTAATCCTCGTTTGAAGAATCGAAAACTTATCCGAGACATGCTCCTTACATCCCTAAACATTAATCAACTTAAAAACCATTATCTCACAGTCCTAATGTCAACTTAAAATTCCTCAAAGTTAGAAGGTCTTAAAAATGGCTAAGTCCTCAACACATAGGTAAATTTTTAGGCTTTTAGCTTCTTATGCAAGCACTAGGAGCTAAACTGAACTAAGAAAAGTATGGGGTTTTTAGTATGGGGTTTTTAGTTTTATATTTTTTTTTCTTAGTTAGGCATACATTAGTGTATGCCTAGCACATAGGGTAGAGGGAATCCCTTACTCCTGGTTAATTCTAGTCCTAAGATGATCCTACAAACACCTGGTAGGATATCCAAGCCAAAAAGAGGTAATAATCTAGAAGGTGTTCATGAATTGGGCTTCCTACCGATAGAATACAAGATATTTTTGATCGTTAAACGAGTGTGTTTTTAGCTAAAATGGAAGCCAAAAAAAGAGCAGAGGAAGAAACTCCAAGGATAGCTAGGGAGGCGAATCTAGCTGAGTAGAGACAAGCAGCAGACCACCAAGAGACACTCAGTGGAAATCAGAATAAAGCTAGAGATGACCGTATTCAAGTTATCCCAACATATTAGTATATGCAGCCATATATATATGATAAGGAAGAAATAGGATAGGTTGAGCCGACATAGAATGGAGAAACAGTACCTTCTATTTTCCCCCAAGCATAAAATTTAACAGCCCGAGTTCCATGATCCAACATCTAAATTTGAAGGGTGTGTTTGCAAGATTGCCTACCGATAATGCAAATTTACACCTTGCAAATTTCCTATGGATCTGTTACTCATATACCATTCCAGGGGTAAATCAAGAAGCACTTAGACTGAGGGTTTTCCCCCTCTCACATTCAGGATAAATATCTTTATGGCTAGGGAATTTCCAAGAGGTTCTATCACAACTTGGAATGAGTTACACATGCAATTCTTAAATAGGTTCTTTCTTCTTCCAAGGATATTATAGCTTAAGGATGATATTTGTAATTTCAGGTAGTTGCAGTTAGAATCCATGTACGAGACTTGGTTTAGGTGTAACAAGAAGCTGAACTTGGTACCTAATCATCAGTATTCAAGGAAAAACTTATTGGAGATATTCTATAAAGACCTAAACATCAGCTCTAGAGCTATGGAAGAAACCATTTCTAGAGGAGCTTTTATGAGACTACTTTGGGAGGTAGCTTCAAAGATGTTAGATCGGATCTCACTCACTAACTGAGGGTGGCAAACTTGGAAGGGTGAGAGGGGATTTGATACTTATGCTATTGATGCTTCCTGTGACTAGAGATCAATTAATGATATAGTAGAACAAGAAATTGCATTACTAAGGACATATTTAGTGGTGCTAGCAAAATAGATTTTAGCAATAAGTTCTAAGAAAGTGAATGCAATAGTAGTACATGGGTCAACTTCCAAAGCATATGAATCTGAATTGGAAGAGGAAGCCAACTACCTAGATCATCAGATGGTAAATTTTTAAGTCCAAGGGCAAGGTAACCAAGTTTGGAACTAATTGATAGGTACAGAGACCATAGTAGAGATCATGACTAGAGAAAGAAGGATGACTATAGAGAGAAGAGAGATAGATACATTCCAGCTGGTAGACGTGATGCAAAATGTAGAATGGAAGAGATTCTTTCTAAATTGATAAAGGTTTAGGAAAATCAAGAGACCAATCTTTAAGAGATTAAGGCTGATATTTTAGGATTAACCCAAAAGGTTGAGTCACATGCCACTGCTATTAAGTAGTTGGAGCACCAGTGTGGGCAGATGTCAGCAACTCTGAACCATAGGCATCTAGGTACCCTTTCATGAAACATGGTGAAAAATATGAAAAACGATAGTCATATATTTTCTATTGCCACGAGGAGTGGTATCACTACTATGGAGAGAATGGAGTTTAAACAGTTCATTATGATATTGAGAGAATGGAGTTTAAACACACCTCTTATTGAGGCATTAGAGTTGATGCCTGGATATGCCATGTTTATGAAATAGTTAGTCACAATAAATAAAGGAGCACCTTTATAGGATGTGCACCACTGCAGTGTAGTTATGACTAGGTCTTTGACGTAGAAACAGGGTAATCCCAGAGCATTCACTATACCATGTACTATTGGGTCATACAATTTTGCCCAAGACTTATGTGATTTAGGGGCCAGAATCAATTTGATTCCACTGTCCGTCTTCAACAAACTAGGCTTGAACCCTCCAAAACTGACTTCGATGTGACTATTGATTGTTGACCGCACAGTGAAGAGGCTAGTGGGAATATCTTGTGATGTGATCATAAAGGTGGAAAAATTAATTTTCCCAGTTGACTTTGTCATCTTGGATTGTGAAGTTGAACTGAGATGCCCATTATTTTGGGAAGACCATTCATGGGCACAGGAAGAGTTATGGTTGACATAAAAAATGGGGAGCTGAAATTTTGAGTCAATGGTGAGGAGATAAGGTTCAACATCCAAAAGTCTATGAAACATCCCACCGATACGATGGTACCGTTGGTGATCGATTGTATTAATGACCCTGGAGTTGATTGTATTATTGACCCTGGAGGATATTCCTTAAGGCATCTTAGTAAATTCTCAGCAGTCAAAATACCCTCGGCATGCTGAGACATTAAATCAAGCATTGTATGTGAGGCAACCCATGGTCTTGTTGGTGAAGTCTGAATAACCAACATATCTGCATCACGCTGTGATGTTAAATCACGCGCTGAGTGGGAGGCAACCCACTAAATATTAGTGATTACATTTTTGTTGTTTTTGTTTTTGTAGGTTTTTAACTTTTGGACCTTACCTGGAACATGGTAAACATTGATACATTCATCAATTTCTAGGTAAGAGGACTTTTTGATCATCCCATCATGGTCACAAGTTCCACATCGTAAGTTGAGAAAAAAAATGAAAAGTTGAAATTTTCAAGATGAAAAATGGTAAGTTGTGGACTTTGACACCTAATTTTACTTTTGGAACCTAAAACCTAGGTTGTGGGACCATTAATATCTAGAAAAATATTTCCACACTAAGTCTGGGTTGCAAAAAAGCAGGCCAAAAATTTTGGCCCGGCACCTGCGCCTAGGATCCGACCGCGGTATAAGGCGCGGGTAGGTACTGCGGCTAGGTCAAAAATTGGGTGCACTTTTTAATTAAATTTTGGGTCCACTAACATTTAAATATGACCTATTATAGCCCCCCACCTATATAAAAACATCCTAACCCTAATTCTCACTCATTCTAATCCTCAAAACATCAATTTTCTCTTCAAATTCAAATTCCCACCTTAAACATAAACCAACCCCACACTTAAGAAAAGGTGAGATTGACACTTGTTTGAGGTACCAACTTGTCTCAACATGGTAGAAACAAGTTTCAACCTTGGTTTTGCTTGAGTTCTTCATTATTTTCTTTTGGATTTTAATATAAGAGGTAACTTTCTTGTCTCTTAATGGTAATATAATTCTTTATCTATTGTTGAAACAAGTTGATATGTGTAATGCATTGCTAAATATATTTAAACAATGATTCTTATATAAGGGAGCCTTAAAATAACCGAAAATCATAATGTAGGGCCTTTTTTGAGTTAAAATTGTAAGTTAGGCCCTAACCGAAAGTTGAACTTGAATGAACGAAAGTAATGCCATGAGTTAAACTTGTTTGTTTGATTTGAAAGTCATGATTTTTTATTAGTGTGTATACATTGGACTTGTTGGGGGGTTTCAGATAGGTTATATGGGTGTGAAAAATATGGAAAAATTTGAAATTTTCAAATTTTGAGTTTTTTCTTCAACTTTCACTATTCCTCACTTTTGTTGGAAACTAAGGTCTTGTTCTTTAGGTATACATGGCATCTAAATAAAAAAATAATAAAAAAGATTGTACTTTGAGAAGAAGGGCAAAGTCTTATGAGCTTAGCAGTTCGGTGAAAGAGTATTCAAGAAAACGTTATATTGATGATGCAGTTTCAGTGATCCACAGAGTCACACAAGGACAGACTTGTTAGGCTACTCAGAAAACCGTAGCCCGACTAAGGATGAATTTCGTAAGGATATCACCACCACATACTCCTCCCTCAGATGATGAGGAGGAGGAGGAAGAAAGATCCCAGAATTCTTCTGAGGAGGTTGAGCAGGAGCAGTCATCAATGGTTCACCACTAAAACACATCATAAAGAGGTACCCCAGTTTTAGAAAGATACAACACAGGAATCCCATATTGTAAAATAGGTATCCGCACCCTCACATGCTACATATGTACCTCCCAAGGACGGATAGTTGAAGTGGTGTATGGAAGGGATACGATATATTTATAAGCTTGATCTCACCATTTGGGAGCTAGATAGGACTATAAGATATATCTATGAGAAGTGCAGGATCAACTTATTGGGGCTGTAGAGTTTACTACAGCTGAGGGAAATATTTGATAGGCATCATCTTAGGTGGATGAAAAGGCCACTCGATTCTTATAGCATAGTTATGGTGCGTGAGTTTTATGCATCTTACAGAGCCACTGTAGTCCTTCTCATGCGCCATTATCCAGGTTTTATCAAATTTGCACGAAGTTGAAGCTTTATCTCACACTAGGTAAATGGGTTAGAGCTGATGTCAGAGAGGAGACTATTTGTAGAGTCATATTTATCCCAGAATATATTACACCCACATCTACAATAGAGTACTACCAAAAATTGAGGATCGTATGAGATTTTCATATTATATATGATATTGAGCACAGGACTGAGAGGCTCGAGATGGCTAGGTGGATAACTTGTAATATTTAACTACAGGGTGATGAGGCTCTATAGATTGAGGGGCTAGCTGTGATTAAGAAGGTCTTGTTGATACTAGAGGACAAATTTTGGTGGTTGCTGATTTGATATCTCCTAATTACCATAGCTTCAGATAATGCATTAACATGGGAAGGAGCTGCATTAGATGCTTATTTAATGGTTAGTTATGATATTGATTTTGTTTACGTCCTATGGCATGATCTACACGAGAGAGCTGACTAACCTACCATTTCCCTGTATGATCAAGATGTGAGAAAGGTGTACTTAATTTACCAAGTATTGATGACAGAGTAACTATTACTACTACTACAAAAAAGAGAAACCTAAAAAGTCTGATAGGTTAAGACACTTCTAGGAGATCTAGATAGTAAGCAGCAGCAACACAGGCCTAGACTAAGGGCCTGACAGTTTTCATAGCACTTGATGACACACATAGAGATGATATGGGTGTTCGTATTGATATGGAGATAGAGAAGTAGAGAGGTGATCCAGATTCTAATACTCAGGGCGAGGGGACACGAACTACTTCTTCTTCAACCCTAGATTCAACTTTAGATTTGGTTTGTGCATTTGCAGAGCCCGCTCGCCTATCCACTATAGCTCATGCGATAGGTATGATTATTGTATCTAGTGAGTTTTTGCAAAGAGTAATGGATAGCTAGAGATCTACAACCACTCAATTGAAGGTTGTTGAGACCAACATGACTACACTCTTTGGAAAGATGAGAACAGGGGTCTGGACTAGATTTGAGAAGGCCAAGGCTAGATGGGAGGCTGCTTAGAGAGCCACACTGTCAGAGTTGTATGTAGACTTTCAGTCCTGATATATAGATATAGGTGCACCAAAATTAATTCAGATGAGGGAGGATTTTAAAATGCTACTTGCAGAGGTACGCTCTCTTACAGAGGGTCGTGTAGTAGCTACTCCCTTTATGATACCCCCTTTAGTACATATATCACCTCTGCATGCATCAGGATATTTTGAATGTTTTGCAAAGGATGATGATGAGGTCCCAACAGTTAGGACAAAGAGAGGTCACTTACACGATTTGTAGGATCCTATTATGACAAAGGAGAAGGCCCTTAAAAAGGCCAGACATAATTCGTTGGATTCTGTATCTGTAGTTAGGCAAAGGCATGACACAATAGCAATGGGTGCATCATCCAGTAGTGCACCACCACCACCACTGCCTCCGCCAGTTTTAATACCCCATCTGAGGAGGCTCCGGACTCGGGTGCTTAGTGCATCCTAAGTATATTCTCACTTCCTTATGTTTTGCTTTATTTTAACACATTGAGAAAAGTGCACAGTTTTTAGTTGGGAGAGGGCATTCCACACCACCGCGAGTTTTTGTTGTTGTGCTTCTTTTCTTATCAGTAGTGGTATGATTGTAGAACTGACATGTCTAGGATAATTATGTATCATATGTGTTTTGTTTTGTGATGTTGTGTGTAATTAGGAGATTTTGAGTATTTAGGATAGTAGTCAGATTTTGACTTATTTTTCATAACCCTCTAAATTTGTGGTTTAGAACTTTGTGTTGATGTATATATGTGTAAACTTTGTGGATATTATTATGGCATTAGTATTAGGGTCATGATAACTATTTGCTAACAATTACATGAACTGAATAGGTAGTATTTTGTGATATTGACTCTGTGCTATGTGAGTGTGAGATGCTATCTAGTTCCTTTTGTATATTAAATTCAAAACTTGCCAACTTTGTCTTGCCTAGGTTGAATGATAGTTGGTTAGGAAAGGATTATAGGCCATTTTTTTTATTCTAGTCCACTTTTAGCCCAAATGACTTTCCATATGTAAATTATATCCCTTGATCTTGTCTTTGAGCCTTATAGACTATTTTTATTATTTCACCTACTCACCTTTCAATTTGTATTACAATGAACCTATCTTGGCCCTGGTATTTCTTGGACATTGTGCACTTCAACTCAGGCAAAAAGCCTAAGTTGAGGGTGGCTATCATAGGGGTGTGTAGTGTAAAATGGGTATGCAGAAGGGTAAAATAAGAGAAAAAGTTAGTAGGGATAGCTGTGGTAAAATAAAAAAAAAAGAGAAAAGAAAGAAAAAATAATTGTGGAAAAAAAGTGAAAAAAGGTAAGAATAAAAAGATCACAACCAGCCTGAATGCACATAAAAGAATAAAAAAGAGAAATAAGGATGGGATAAAAGGAAATTGCCTAGTAAGTGAAACCCCAAAGTTAGTGTAATGACAAGGAGGCTCCCAAAGTTAGTGTAATGACAAGGAGGCTTAGTCACTATAAATGTCCATATCTACCACACCAGCCCCTACGCCTACATTACAAGCCGAGTAAAGTCCTATAATGATCCTAACTTAACTATTTGAATACTAAGATAAAGAAAATAAGGGAAAGTCTATGGTATTTGACATGCATGGACTTGAACTTCTTTTTTAAGTGTGAGTGTGTCTTGACCATCCCTGCATTGACATGCATGGTTTTATATGAGTTAGTGGGACATTCTTATTTGATGGCTCTTGAGTCATGTTGCTATCTCCTTGTATAGGTTAGTGTAATTTGTACATATGAGTGGTTTTATGTTGCTACTGTAGTTGTCGTACCTTGATTCCTTTATGTCATATTATTGTGCTTTATATTCATACATAGCTGGTTTCAAAAAGAGATATAGGAGGGGATGTTGTGAATTAAACTAAATATGATGATTGATTGTCTTGAATATCTTAGATTCTCTTAGTTCAGAATCCTTTTTATTTTGTTGTATTTTGTTTCCTAAGGACATTCAAACATTCTAAGTTGAGGGGGTTGATGTCTTATAGAAATATACCACTTTTGACGCTTAAAATGAGGAAAATATGCAAGTTTCTAAGGTATATTTGTTAGATATGATCCATTTTGAATAAGTTTTGCCGAAAACCATGATTTGAATGATAAGTTTGTGAAAATGGTGAAAAAAGGTGTTTTTGGCCACTTTTGGAGCGATTATGGATGATTGGATGTTTTATGGCTTGATCGTGATCAATGCATGTTTAAGATTTAAAGTAGAGCTGAAAAACTGACACCCGACACCTACTAAGTCAACCTACGGACCACATATTGACCTTTGGGTCACAGATAGACAAAATGAGTACCCAAATATCCAAAATCTTGAGAGTTAACTTGCAAGAAAATTCCAATCTGATAACTACGATTGGTATCTCTGCCCAGGGCAAATCGTAGGTACAACCCGCGATCAAGACCAAACTATAGGTACAGGGAGCGGGTAACCATCGAACCTTATTTTTCCTATTTCATTCGGGCTTAGTTTTTAGGGTTTTCTCTTGTACTATAAAGACACTTGATGAACCTTTTAGTAAAGGTTTGCCACTTTTCACACTTAAAAACATATTTTGATTTCAAGCTCCATCTTTGATCTTTGGATTTCATTGTATTGACTTTCCTTGATTATTCAGTTTATAGTTGTGGGTTTCTGTCATCTTATCATTGTGATTTCATATTTGATTTCCAATATGAATGTTATTGATCTCTTCATAATCATGAGCAGCTAAAACCCATAGCTACGGTTGTGGAAACCCTGCCAGATTAACGAAGTAAGGGAAGTGCAATTGTTGATTGGAAACCCATACCCATGACATGTATTGATTTACCTTTGATATGATTGATTTCTTAATGGGTGAAGGGGTAGTAACTAGGAAAAGATAAAGACAACAGTAATTTTGCCAGTTAATAGTCGATCCGTTGCAACAAAACGGTACATCTGGATGATTATTAGCCTTCATCTAATAACTTGAGACTCAAAAGTTTATAGTTAACTGGGACCAAGGTAAGGGTTAGTAATGTGACATCCTAAGACTCAATAGGTAAAGTGTGAAATCCTCCTCCAAGTACAAAAGACTGTTGGAGGTTCATAGCTTATTGGTTTTGCATGCAAGGCATTGGGTTGGTTAAAAAATGCACGAGAAACCTATGAAGTTGAGATGCCAGGGGGACACAGAATCCTAGTGCTCACTTACGACTGATTTTCAACCAATTTACTATTGTTCTGTGTTCGAGACTACAATAAATAAATCCTCCCATTTACTTTTGTTTTTTGCCATAGACTGTAACCACTGAGATCTGTCAAACCACATGTTCCTTTATAGAGGTTCAATAAAGATGCCACACACCAGTGTTTTCAATATTTCCATAGTGGTAACAATGCTTCACAAATACATATGATATGAGGATTCAATGCTCACAACCAACTGGAATGAGATAGTCCAATAACAAACCAATATACCACCACCACCACCACCAGCAACAACAACATACCCAGTGTATTCCCACAAAGTAGGGTCTGGGGAGGGTAAGATATACGCAATCCATACTGCGAGAGGCTATTTCCGATAGACCACCAGCTCAAGATAAGGAATAATAAACAAGTGGATGGATGACCTAGCAAAAATAAGGCGCAAGAAATATTGAACTATAAATTATAGAAATACAAAATATGAGAAATAACGCAACACAAAAAAGAAAATAGGAACTAAGAAATAAGGAACAGGACACCTACCTAGTAGTAACACACACTCACAACCAAAGACAACCCACACACTCTCACTAGCGTTCTACCCTTATCCGCTACCTCCACGCCTTTCTATCTAAGGTCATGTCCTCAGTAAGCTGAAGTTGCTCCATGTCATGTATAATCACCTCCCTCTAGTACTTCTTCGGCCTACCTCTACTCCTCCTGAATCCATCCAACACTAGCTTCTCGCACCTACGGATTGGGCACCCGCGTCCCTTCTCATCACATGCCCAAACCATCTCAACCTTCCTTTCTGCATTCTGTCCTCCAACGAAGCCACTCTCATCTTCTCCCGAATAATCTCATTCCTAACCCTGTCCCTTCTAGTAAGTCCACATCTCCAATGCATCTAGTCAATATACCATCCATTCATAAATTCAATGTGATTCATAAACTGATAAAGTAATATACACAAAGATATGCCATTGATACCACATAAATTCCTATTTAGGCTTTTATATTGTCTCAAAACCACAAAATAGCAACAACATAGGCCACCACATGGGTACAACACATTAAGATATTCATAACCATGATTGGTTTCCATACCCCTAACATGATTTTACACCAATATTAACTACCCAGCCCAATCTGAAGAAAGTTAAGACTTAACCAACCTTAAATGCCAAAAACTAGTGCAAACAAAGCTTCAACGCCGTGATTTCACCTCACAAATGAACCTGAAATCAACTAAAATATACAAATATAGAACATAAGTGACCTAATGATGCATATATTGCCCATTTTTAGATTAGGGTCAAAACAAACCTCTGAATGTTTTCAAAAAAGATGGGTAAAATTAGAATTTTATTCCAAAAATATATTTTTCATGATTAAAGGAACTTATAAAAGAAAAACCAAGTGAAAACAGGTTGGAATTGGGGTTTAAATTGAAGAATTCCCAATTTTAGACCCTACGAGTCAAAATCCCCACATTTCATCTTTTAAATTAAGCTGTAAAAGGATTTAAATGACAAGAATAGAAGAAAAATAATTTAAATATGAGTTTTGGAGCTTACCCAAGCTAAAAATGGAATAAATTATGGAAAAACTTCAATCCCTAAGCTCCAAGTCTTGAAAATGGTGAAAATCACAAAATTGGGGGATTTAACCCACCTAGCCATCATTTAAGCGGCCACCGGATTGCTTAAGTAGCCATTGCTTAAGTGACCAGGCCTCATTCATGTGATGCTTACCTCGTTGCGTACACGACTTTTCTGTTGCTTAAGCGAATGTCACCTAAGTGATGAGGGAGTTGCTTAAGCGATACCCACTGCTAGAAGCCAGTCACTTAATTGACCAAAAGGCCTCCTAAGCAAGTGCACCAGCTCGAGACTTGGAGAATTCCAAGTCTTCATAGATCCTTCGAGATTCATCTAGAATCCCAAGAATGCAAGCGAACTATGCTACCCTATCAAATTCGATGCTCCAGAATCAATGTCGACATCAAATTACACTGTCACAAAGTTGACCCTCGAAACTCAATTTCATAACTTTTTGAACCAAAGGTCGAAATAAGATATAAAAGTCGTAAAATCACACCAACCATATTACCAACCTAAAATTGATATTTTGGATCTACTGGCGCAGTTTGTTTTGTCATCCGATGTACAAATCAATAAATATTGACTGAAGTCCACTGCAAAGCCTTTTTAACCCCCCCCCCCAAAACCATAATCTCGCACAAATCACACCAATATGCATTGAGAACAATGTCAATCATCCTCATACCCCTAAAACACCATAATGCAACTACGAGGAGGGGTAAAATGGTCAAATCACCCAAAAATGAACAATTTTCATAAATCACCTAAAATAGCTCATTATATTATCCTCTCTTTCTAAATCTCATCATGCCCTTCATGGGTGAGACACAAAGGAACACTCGATCACCAACACTAAATCTCATGACACAAAGTCTATTATTCGTATATCACTTTTGCTTACTCTGAGCCACTCGAAGTTTATCTTGAATGCTCTAAAATCTATCCAAATACTATTAAAGAAAGTCCATACCACGAGATCTAATCTCAGAAACCTCAAACCAACCAACTAGAGAGAGAAAATGCCAATCATATAATGCCTCAAAAGGAGCCATTTTAATAATAGAATGGTAGTTGTTATTATACGCAAACTCTGATAAGCTAGATACTGCTCTCAATGACCACAAAAGTCTATCACACATGTACAGAGCATATCCTCTAAAACCTGAATAGACCTCTCCAATTGACCATCAGTCTAGGGTGAAATGTTGTACTAAGATCAATTTGGGTACCCAAATCCTTTGGAAAAGTCTTCCAAAATTGGGATAACATTGAACCTCGATCTCAGATAATGGACGCTAGCACACCATGAAGACAAACTATCTTATGAATATAGATACAGGCCTATCTCTCAGCACTAAAAGAAACCTAAATTAAAATGAAATTAGCAGACTTGGTCACTCAATCCATGATGACCCAAGAACTATAAGAACCTCAATAAGTACGAAGCAACCCAGACACAAATTTTATAATGATCTGTTACCATTTCCACTCGGGAATGGGTAACCTCTGAAGCAAACCACCAGGTCTTAAATGCTCAGCCTTCACCTGTTGGCAATATAGGAAACAAGCTACAAAATCTATTACATCTTTCCTCATACCACCCTACCAATTATACTATCTCAAATAACGATATATGTTAGTCACTCCCGAATAGATAGAATACCTAAAACAATGAGCCTTCTCCAAAATCAATCTAATCCAATCACCTACTTTCAGTACATAAACTCGTCCTTCAATCCTTAAAACACCATCAGAATCCAGTAAGGATTACTTAGCCTCACCAGTCAACACCTTGTCTTGAGTCATGCTCAACACAACATCATTAAACAGGTAAGCTTAAATTTTCTCCATCAAGGAAGATTTAGCCTCCAAAAATGCCAAAATATACCCTGGTGTCAAAATATCAAGCCTAACCATTTAGTTATCCAAAGACTAAACCTATAAGGCCAAAGGTTTCTCCTAAGTCATAAGACTATAAGACCAAAGGTTTCTCCTAAGTCATAAGATGCTCGAAGCTACCCATTCTAGTTAACTTTCGACCCAATGTATCCGCAATCATATTAACCTTACTTGAATGTTTGAGAATAGTAAGATCATAATCCGTAAAAAACTCAAGCCAATGATGCTAACTTATATTACGATCTCATTGGGTGAAAAATACTAAAGGCTATGATGATCCAAGAAAATATCATAATAGACTCCATACAAGTAATACCTCCACAACTTCAAAGCAAATACAACTGTACATAATTCCAAATCATAGTTAGGGTAATTTCTATCACAGAGATTTAATTAATGAGAAGCATACATAATCATCTTACACTCCTATACCAACACAGTACCTAACCCAATACCTAAAGCATCACAAAATATAGTAAACACCACACCCTTCTTGGGCAAAGTCAGGATAAGAGCTAAAGTCAACAAATCATTGATCTTTTGAAATCTCACCTCATAAGCATAAGACCATTGAAAGAAAATATTTTTCTGAGTCAACTTGGTTAATAGTGCTACAATAAATAAAGAAACTTTAACAAAATACTGATAGTATCCTTCCAACCCAACAAAACTCCAAATCTTGATATGAGAAATAGGCCTCGCCCAATCATAAACTGTGCAATCTTGACCAGATCAACCAAAATACCATCGTTAGTCACCATATGACCTAACAAAGAGACATACTCAAATCAAAGCTCATACTTAGAGAACATAGCATACAACTTCTCATCCCTCAATATCTGAAGCGTAATCCGCAAATACTTCTCATGGTCAGCTTCACTCTTGAAATAAACCAAGAAGCCATCTATAAATACAATGAAAAAAGAATTAAGATATGATTAAAATACCTAATTCATCAAATCTATGAATGCGAGTGAGGCATTAGTCAACCTAAAGTACATGACCAAGAATTTATAATGAGCGTATAGAGTTGGAAAAGTTGTCTTTAGAATATCCAAAGCCCTAATCCTTAACTGTTGATACCTAGACCTCAAATTAATGTTTGAAAATAACAAAGCACCTTGAATTTGATCGAACAAATCATTAATATGGGTACATGATATTAATTCTTAAATTTCACCTTGTTCAGCTGGCGATAATTAATACATATATGCATTGACCCATCCTTTTTCTTAGAAAACAGGACACGAGTATCCCAAGGTGATACACTAGGTTGCATGAATCCCATATCCAACAACTTCTAAAACTGATCCTTTAATTCGATCAACTCTGTTGGGGCCATCCAATAAGAAGGAATAGAAACAGTCTTGGTGTTTGGCTCAATATTAATATCAAAGTCAATATCACGGTATGGAGGCATACCAAAAAAATCCATAGGGAAAACATCTACGAACTCATGAATAGTAAAAATAGATTCCATAGAAGGAAGTGACATAGCACTAGTATCAAGAATATGAGCCAAATAAGACAAACATACCCTCTCAACCAAAAGATGAGCCTAAAGAAAAGATATAACTCTCTTGGGACCCGAATGAAGCACACCCTTCCAAGCTATCCTTGGTACATCTAATGAAGCTAAGGTCACGGTCTTACCAAAATAATCTAGGAAGGCATAATAAGGAGCTAACTATTCCATACCCAAAATATTCGAGTCTTATGCCAAGAAAAACTCACAACACAAGATTGATACACCTAATCCACTACTAAAGAATCTTCTACGAGGGTAAATACATTGATAGGAATGGAAAAAGACTTACTAGAAAAATCAAAACCTAAAGCAAATTTTGCAGACACATAGGAGAAAGTCGATATTATATAAAATAACATAGATACAAATTTGAAACAAACAAGGATGATACCTATGATAACGATATCAGAAACCTCTGGATCTGGTCTAGTGGGTATATTATAGCACTTCCCATGACCTTTACCTAATTAGGCTACCGTACGACCACCACCATAGGCACCACTACATGTGTCTTGAACAATATTAGTAGAACGTCTGCCTCTTACAATTGATATAGGAGTAGGCCTAAAAATATGGTGAGGATAATCCTTGGCTAAATAACTGACCTCATCATAAACAAAGCAACCTCTGTAGCATGACTCAATAAGAAGAGGTACGGCTTAGCTAGAACGATTACTTAAAGCTACAAGAACAAAAGACCCACTACTAGAACCCTACAAGGCTTTCTGTACTGGTCTACCATGATACTAGCAAAACCTTTAGAATCTCTACATCGAGTAGTGTGACCTCTGAACTCGCCATGATGACACACCCTCTTGGAGCTTATATGAAATCTTCAAAGAAAAGACTCATTCATCCTGGCATGATCCACTATACTACGATATGATACCCTATATACTACAATTTAAGTTGTAGCTAGCAGAAGATAAACATCCAGCCCTTTTATGAACTTTTAGATCTTTTCAAACTCGGTGGTAATGATAGTATAAGATCTTCACCTACAGCACTGAACCTAGGAGAACCCAATGAGTAAATCTCTCAAACCTTTTCTAATCCTTAGAAGACATAACTGTACTCGTAATAATAAAAAGCATAGTAAATCTAGCAAGCTGAGATCCCACCTGAGTAGGTAATATAAAAGAAGAATGGACTCCTAATCTTGGAATACCATACTCAAATGCTGGCATAAAAGGATAAAATAACTCAAAGTTAGTGTGGGTACCATAAAAAGATCAATGTACCATTAGAAGATTTACATTAAGAACCAGATAAATACCATAAGCAGCTCTGGCATAGACGTATGTATAATCCTTAGAGTTGGAAGACCACTAGATATACTCAAAGAAGCACCCTCCAAATAGATCAACACAGAAATCAACTACCCTTCAATACTGAGGTAAAAAAACTCTGTAGGAATAGAGTAGACTATACATCTCCAGAATGATCAAATTGAGGCTCAAGGGAGATCCCCTAGTACTACCTTTGGATGGGGTAGATCCTTCTATTCGTTTACTACCTCAAGCCTGTCTACCATTTAAAATTCACCCTCTAGATTAATCTCTTTCCTTAAATGGTAAATTTATATCTCTAGCTTAACACGATCTAGTCCTCACCATCTACATAGAAAGAATAAAATACTGTTAGAACTCAAGGTATAAAAGATCTGCATGATATAAGGAAATATTTCTAAAGATATCTTATAGCCTCTACAAGATAGATATCAATGTCTATGTACCAATCCTTCAGACTCTACTAGAACCCTATTCTTACACTGATAACACCAATGAAAATATAGATCTGATACTGATTTATCATGACCAAAAATCTAAGGGTCTTGATTGCGCTTATCATGGCAAGACTTAACACGCAAGTCTATCACCCAAACTAATATGAAATGAGAAATCAATAACAAATTCCAAGGCCAGACTACTAAAATAGTGTCAAACCACACATATATAGTAAGAGCGAAAATACATAACCAAAGATGCCGTACGATATTTAAAAAATTGGTGTCACAGTATGAGAACTACTAAATACATCTCGAATGTCAAACGATAAAATCATAGTCCAAAAGGATCAAAATATGTCTCAGAATACAAATAAGACATGATCTAGATAAGAAGATATAGTAGAATAACTTCAGAAGCATAGATCATCCGCTACCTAGAATATACTCTAGATACCGCCTATATAAGTAATCGTTCAATGCACTTGTACTTGGGTCTGCATCAAAAGGGCACAGTAGAAGTGAATACGATCCACTTGTACTCAGTAGGTATCATAGACCGACTGAGCAAAGTAAAAAATAAAACATATAAAATACACACTATGGACACGTCACCTATAATTAGAAAATATCTTAAATGATATCCCACACCGTCTCCACTAACAGTTCTACAATATACACATATACCATACATAAATACGAGAAAGAAGAACAAATATACATGTATACCAAATATAAGTATAAATAAGTAGTACAAATAGACAGATATCACATCAAAGAAAAAAATATAATATAGAATTAGGAAAATATATATTAAATACAATAAAGATATGATAATGATGATATGATGGTTGAAGTTGTCACACAATATGCATATATTTTTTATCCAAAAAAGCACCATATTGTGTCTCTTTTAACCGTTATTTTTTGGCCTTTTTAATATTGAATGGAGTGTGGATTCGTGAGGTAAGGTGCATGGCTATACTCAATTTGAGTCATAAGGTATTGAGTTAAATTTTGTGACTAGCACAACCCTTCCTAATCATTATGGACTTAATTTTTTCAATAATATGCCCTAAACAATGCTTATGCCTCCCATGAAAATCATTCTTCCTAGCACAAAATAAAACTTTTAAAATAGTTTTTATATTGGCATGCATCTTATTCAAATCATTCTTCTAGGTAAAACTAGAGGAGTATGTGATAACGCTCAAACTACAGCTCTCGTAAGAGTGTAAGCGGTCGCTATCAAAAATAGAACCCAACTGGGTTGGGTGTTGAATCCCACAGGGAATACTTGGTCACTAAGTGTTGTAATTGTTAGCAGACTGTTGGTCTAAAATTCTACGGAAAGGGGGGATTTAATTTATGCGTGCAATAATGTTAACAAAGTAACGAATGAATGCTTGGTTTCGTAAGATTTAATCACAGAGAATGATAAGTGAGGGTTATGTCCACCTTATGAGTTCTACTTATCTATTAACTATGAGTTATGCGGAATTCAGACATGCATGCACTTATAGAGATTCATATTCTAATGGTAAATCCTAGTGTGTCTCGACCATCCAGGATTATTTCACTTTAACTCTCTCGAGCTTAAAATGTATAACTAACGGTACAAATTCTCCAAGAGGTTAATCCGGTTATGGCACTAACGTGTAAACAGGGGTTGGTAGCCCTATCTTCTTGTCACACTCTCTTTTCCAAACATGTAACTTTTCTCTTGAACAAGTTACTGCTATAATGATGTATTCTATATGTTTGCAACCACAAGAATTCAATTAAGATGAAGAGAGTAATGATATAAGTAGCATACACATCAAGAATTCACAAACTCATAGTAATAGATAGTATATCAAAAGGCTTCTATAACCCTAACAGAGAATTTTAGCTACTCATGAGTGCAACGGAGATCACAGTAGATATAACCATCATACCACATATCTAGAATAATCTCACGTTGGGATGAAAATGGCGTCCAAAAGAAAGAATAACGTTTTTGCTCTCTAGCAGTGTGGTTTTTGTGTAGCGTGTTTCTTTATTGGTAACTTACAGAATCTGTAAACTGAATAATACTAAAAGTGTCGAATGAATTATGAAAAGCTTAATGAAAAGCGTGAATGAAAAGCTTGCTGAAAAATTCAGTAAATAGGGTTTTTATAACATCCTTGTCCTAGTCCTACTGAAATAGGGTTTTTATCCTTGTCTTAGTCCTACTGGGTTACTGCTGCACCCCTAAGTATTCTGAAATACTGATTTTGCCAGGGATGGATTCTCCATGCATCACATTCTGTCCACAAGCTTCCAAAAGCTGCCTTCCATCTTAAGTGAAGTTTCCGTTGCTACCGAAAGGTCCACAAAGTGCTGAAATCTTCATCATAAATACCTGAAAACATGCTAATCACGTTGGTTAGCTCATTTATAGGAAAATGGACTCAAAGTGCAGGAATTATATATTTTATCCTCAAAACTTAGCTATAACATGGGTAAATTATGGTGTTTAGGCGTGTAAATACGCCCAACATCAACACCCCACACTTAAAGCTTTGTTCGTCCTCGAACAAAATATTACGTCCATGCAAACATCTACTTAGGATTTCACAGTAACAGCACAAAATGTTCAACAAGACATGCACGACAATCATTAACAAAGAGTAGTTTTATTGATCACTATTAGAAACAATTCCATCTCAAACATAGACTCGTGATGATTGTTAATTCGTATCCACAAGTTAAGGCACAAAGAATCATACAAAACTACCCAAAACTCATCAACCGTGTGTGTCTCACACAAGATATCACCCATAATCACTCACGAGTTTTGAATTTTTTGAAACATGGGTATAAGATTCTCCTTGCTCTCTCTCTCACAAAAAATTCATATGTTGTAACTGATGACCATAGGCTTGCCCTTAGTGTAATGCTCCACTAATATCAGAATGCTAAGCTTAGGATCAAATAGGTCTTTTACAGGTTTTAATGTAGGCTAAGGGACAGGTAGGACTATTTTGGCCAGAAATAGTGACTATGTTCCCTAAGTGCTTTAATACATCACATTATGCCATTAACACTCTCTTTTAAACAACCTTGCTACCTTTATTTCATCTACCACCCCTTTTCACCTATTTTGTTATTCAAACACAACTATCTTTTTATTTATCTACTTTTTTTTTCATATTTTCTAAAGCACCTCTATGATAGCACTCTTTTTCACAACAATTTCAGGTACCAATACACTTTGAAGTATCACTCGCACCCAGTTTCCTCTTATTTTATCACATGAATCTACAATTTAAAGCACTTAGGAATTTTGATCAAATTATGGTCTTGAACAAAAATGGATTAGGCTACATATGAGGCTGTCAAAGAAAATAGCTAAAGGCTCAAAGGGGGTTAACTAGGATAGTGTACACAGGTAGGTAAAAAGGAGGTAAACAATTACAGGATGCCAAAGAAATTCCTAAATCATCTGCTAAACTCACATTCTTTATTTCACTTTACACACACACCAGGCAAGTTCTAGCATCAGTCACAGCACAGAATATACTATAATCTCACACTCATAAGGCACATGGTCAACTTTATTGGGAACAGTATAGACTTCTTAACCCAACAGATCAATGAATTAAACCACACAATTATCACACAGTGAGTCACACTTGGAGCCTAAACGCTCAATAGTAATGATTTTAGCACAAACTCTTGTCATAATACCATGCCGCCTATCAGAACAATTTCATGCACTTCATGAAAAATCACAAAAATTTCGAAAATTTAACTACTACTAAATAATTACGACTAATTAAAACAAACAAATATAAATAAATGTAGGCAAAGAAGTACAGCATACAAATACCAGCACCCCATACTTAGACGGGACATACTGCCCTCAGTGGAAAATAAATAAGGAAAACCTGATTAGTCGGACTCCTCTGCTATGTATGGGGTCATACCCCCTGCGTCGGAATCATCATCAGAGTCGTCATCCTCAGAGTTTCCTCCAAATGTACCCCACTTGATCCAAAAGTGAGTTGAGGTATTTGCAGCGAGGAGGACTCAGCTTGCTCTTTTCTTCCTCTTTTCTGCATTTCTATGAGGTAGACGCTTTTTCTTTTCCTTGTCGTCCTTTTGGTGCCATTCTACTTGGTGATGGATTCGGAATATGATCTTCCAAGGTTAGATGAGAAAAAAGAAAAATTTTGAGAGATCTGGAGAGTAAAGGCGGCGCCTAGGTTGAGCAAATAAGTGTGTTTTGTTCTAATGTTTAAGATCTATTTATAGAACAAGCTGTGGATCGGGTTGGACCCATGTAGAGTCGGGTAAGGAGACCAAAAAGTGAGCATAGGCCGCGCCTAATGCTTTGCCTATGCTTGGCATAGGCGGTGCCTAATGCTATGCCTATTTGGTCATAGGCGGCGCCTATGCTATGGCATTGTTGGGCATAGGCGGCGCCTATGCTATGGAATTGTAGATTCAGAGACCAAAGGCATTAGCATAGGCGGCACCTATGCTATGGCATTGTTGGGTATAGGCGGCGCCTATACTATGGCATTGTAGATTCAGAGAGCTTAGGCCATAGCATAGGCCTTGCCTTGTTCGTTGCCTAGATTTACATAGGCCTTTCCTTGTTCATTGCCTAGATTTGCATAGGCAATGCCTAACCAATAGCCTTGGCTTCTTCATTCCTAACTTACCACATTTAACATGACACACTTCCAAATCAAAATTTGAGGCCAATCTCCTCCTTTATACGTCTTTCACCTACACTTACTCAAAAACAACAAAAACGATTAGAAAGATGGGTTGCCTCCCACCAAGCGTCTTAGTTTTGGCGCTCGACTACAAAAACAAACTCCTAGTAAAACAAAATGATTAAAAACGATGGGTTGCCTCCCATCAAGCGCTTGATTTATTGTCGCGGTACGACATAACTATCTCGATTACTTAGACTTTATCGAGATATATGGTGCATCATTTTCTGAATGGATTCAGACGACGTTGATGCTTACCTGTGGGCATGCAATCTTCTTCGAGATGACTCTTGTGCATACATATCCCAGGAGGGATACCAATTATATCATCAATAGTCCAACCTATAGCTCTCTTGTACCTCTTAAGAGCAGAGATGAGAGCCTCTACGTGCTGTTTACCTAAATCGGCCACCATACTCACCAGAAGTGTATTTCCACTTCCCAAGCATGCATACCTTAGGTGACTGGGGAGCTCTTCCGATTCTAGCACTGGTGGCTCTTCAATGGAAGTCTTCACTATTGGTGAAGGTCGGTTCCTAAGATTAAGGTCCAGCTTCTTAGGAGCATGATAATAGGACCTTATTCTTGTTAGAGCACAAACGGTTTTCTCATGTTCTTCAGCCTCCTCACGCTCAAAATTCAACAGAACATCAGATAGTGACTCAACAGTAAGCTGCTTCTCTACAGATAATTCTTTCTCATCCTTATAATAAACATCATCTACAGAGAACATATTCATATCGCTGCGCTGCTTCATCGATTTGCATACATCAAAATGAACCACTTCGTCATTCATCCAAAATAAAAGCTTATTGGCTCGTAAATCAATAAGCATACTTCTTGTTGCGAGGAAAGGATGAGCCAAGATTATGGGAACTTCATAATCTACCTCGCAGTCCAAAATCACAAAGTCTGTAGAAAAAATAATGGTAGAAACCTTCACCAGTACATCATATAAGATACCAAAAGGTCGTTTTACTGACCTATCTGCCATCACGAGTCGCATATTGGTTGGTATAGGATCGCCCAACCCCAACTTTCTGTAAAAGAATAGCGGCATCAAATTGATGCTAGCTCCTAAATCGCACAACGCCTTAGCAAAATCCAAAGATCCCACCATGCAAGGAATAGTGAAAGCACCAGGATCTGCCTTCTTTTGAACTAGCGATCTTGTAGCGATTGCACTACAATGATGAACACTATCTTCCAGCTCATATCTTGCTGCCCGCTTCTTTGTCAAAAGGTCCTTCATGAACTTAGCATATCCAGTCATCTGCTCTAGCACCTCAACCAATGGAACATTAATAGTTAGCTGCTTCAACATAGTAATGAATATACTGAACTTGGTGTCATCAGCTTTCTTCTTCAATCTCTGAGGAAAAGGTGGTGGTGGAAGGGGAATCATTTTCTCCACCACTTCCTTTTTATATTGCTTCCGATTATCAACCTTTTCAGAAGTGTTATCAACCTTCTTCTTCAGTCTCTGAGGAAAAGGTGGTGGTGGAAGGGGAATAGTTTTCTCATTCACGCTTTCATTCTGATTTTCAGCTTCTACAGAATCATCACAATCTGCTTCAATAACATTATCCTCTATATTATCAAACACCTGTTTGCCTTTAGACGGATTTTCCAACACTTTTCCACTCCGGGTAGTAATAGCCATACATGATCCATCATTCCTTGGATTTTGCACAGTGTCACTAGGTAAAGTGCCAGCCTTTCTTTGATTGAATGCCGCTGATGATAGGCGTATTTACACGCCTAAAGTACTATAATTTACCCATATTTTACCTACGTTTTGAGGAAAAAATATATAGTTCATGCATTTTTAGTCCTTTTTCCTGTAAGTGAGCTAACAAACGTGATTAGCAAGTTTTCAGGTATAAATGATGAAGATTTCAGCATTTAATGGATAACTTGACGCCAAAGGAAGCTTCACGAAAGAAGGAAAGCAGAGTTTCAACGCCTAGGGACTAAAAGTGACGCATGGAAAACCTGTCACAGGCAAAAACAACATTTCTAAAGACTTTGAGGATCAGCAGTAACTTATTAGGATTAGGATAAGGACGCAGTAACCTAGTAGGATTAGGATAAGTAATGCAGTAGCTTAGTAGGAATAGGATATGGGTGTTATAAATACCCTATTTTGCTGGAGATTTTTATTATTCCCATCCATCCACCATCCATCCATCCATCAAAATAATTCTCCACCACCCTCATCCCTATTCGATCCTTTCCCTTTTTCTTCATAAGTTTGTTGTTGACATTATTATTCATCTATTCTATTTTTAATTTTCATGACAAGAGAAAAGCTATTTTGCAAGGAATTCACGCCACAAGTGCTACAAAACATACTTCACGCAAGATCTTTATTTTGGTGTGATTATAATGTTTATTGTGATTTCCGTTGCACTCATGAGTAGCTAAACTTCCCTGTTGGGGTTATGGAAGCCTTATGAGATACTATCTATTGCTATGAGTTTGTGAATTCTTGACACGTATGCTGCTTATATCATTACTCTCTTCATCTTAATATAAATTTTTTTGGTTGCAAACATATAGAATATGCCAGTATAGCATTAAATTGTTTGAAAGAAAAGTTATATGTCTGGAAAAGAGATAATGTCAAGGTAATAGGGCACCAACCCTTGTTAAAAAGTTAGTGCCGTGACTGGATTAACCTCTTAGAGAATTTGTACCGTTAGATACGCTTTAATCTCGAAAGAGTTAAAGTGAAATAATCCTTGATGGTGGAAAGACTCCGGGATTTACCATAGAATACAATTCTCTATAAGCCCATGCATGTCTGAATTCTACATAACTCATAGCCAATAGATACGTATAACTCATAAGGTGGACATAACCCCAACTTCCAATTCTCATTGATTAAAAATCTTACTAAACATTCTTTCTTTTTACTTTGCTATTTTCTGTTTTTACTTTGTTATTTTGTTACATTATTGGACGCTACAAAATCCCCCCTTTTTATGAAACTTTCACCAAAAGTCTAATAATCGTTGCTTACTTAGTGACCAAGTATTCTCTGTGGGATTCGATACCCAACCCAGTTGGGTTCTATATTTGACAATGACCGCTTACACACTTACGAGAGCTGTAGTTTGAGCGTTATCAAATTTTGGCGCCGTTGCCGGGGAATACGGTTGTCTACTAAGTTTGTGATAGTTACTAGACCATTTGGTCAAATATTCTCGTACTTTACTTTTAGTTGTTGTTTTTTTCTGCAGGTTTTGTTCAATACATGCCCCATACTTGAAGTTCAGGACAATCATTATTACCTATCAATCCTGAACCACATCGTATTGGCAGAATGGAGGCACAACGGGCTGCTCAACAGGAGCAGGCTAGACTAGCTTCTTTGGACGCCACTCAAGTGCATCAATAGAATATCGATAACCCTGGGAGAGCAACAAATCCTGATGATGAGGACTTGGGTGATGATGAGTTACTAAACCCTAGGCGTGATGCTGAGGTGGCAACACCGGCAAACAGAAGAGATCGTCAAGCAAGATTTAAGCCTGCACGCCGAGCTGAGCAGATTCCTTTTGATGATGATGATGATGATCTTGATGGAGCTGGTGCCACAGGAGCTATTATTCTTCCACCCTTGGCACCTGGAGCAAAGTTCAATATCACTAGCACAATGATACAACTATTGCAGGTCAAGGGATTATTCGGTGGACTTGCGGGTGATGATCCGAATATGCATCTGGTCAACTTTATCTCTACATGCAAGTCATTCGACAATCCAGGCGTTGGACAGAATGCAATTCGTCTACGCTTATTTCCATTGTCTCTATCTGGGGAGGCAACTCTATGGTTGAATGGGCTGACTCCTGATTCTATTACAAATTGGAGGCAATTGAAAGACGCTTTCCTAGAAAGATTCTTTCCACCATCCAAAAGAGCACAATTGAGAGATAAAATCAGTAACTTTCATCAGCTTCCAACTGAAGCCCTCCACGAAACTTGGGAGAGATTTAAGAAGAAGCTTATGCGGTTCCCAAACCATCATATGACCAATGTCCATTGATGGAGATATTATACAGAGCCTTGAATTCGGTGACTAAGCCAGTGGTTGATAATGCTGTGGGTGGATCATTTATGGACTTCACCTTTGTTCAGGCAAGCGATATGCTAGACCGAATGACAAAGCAAGGTAGAGCTTGGCATACCAGGGATTCCGTGGTAACAAGCCCCACTGTAGCTATTGGCATGACTGCAGAACAAAGGCGAAGAGAGAAAGAACGCGATCAAGATATGGCGCACATAAAAACACAGATGAATCTTCTTACAAAGAACTTATTATCAGGGGAGGCCGAAAAAGTCAAAGCATTTGCGTCAAAAAGAAGAAAGGAATCTGATTCCGAGGAAGAAGCCAACTACTTGAACAATCAGGGGGGTTTTCGAGGCACTGCCCAAGGAAACCAAGGTCGGAACTATTATGATAAATCTGGAAACAAGGACTGTGATCAAGGTAGTTGGATGAATAAGACTGACAGGAGTGGTTTGTATGTTCCTCCTGGAAGACGTGACACCGCTGCATCTGGGTCTGGAAATATGTCCATGGAAGATATGATGGCTAAGCTGTTGAAAGGAGTGGAGGCGACCAGAACGAGAGTAACGGAGGTAATAAATGATTTGTCCTCAATGAAGCAATTGGTTGACTCACATTCCACTTCAATAAAACAGCTGGAGCAACAATTGAGTCAATTATCTGTGGCATTTAATCAAAGACAAGCTGGCACCTTACCTAGCAACACCATACAAAATCCAAGGAATGATGGAACATGTATGGCTATTACTACCAGGAGCAGTAAGGTGTTAGACAATCCGTCTAAAGGCAAACAGGTGGTTGATGATATAGAGGATAATGTTATCAATGCAGAAAGTGCAGATGCCGTAGAAGCTGGCAAGAGTGCTCATGACGTTACACCTACACGTCTACAGCCTGGAAAGAGTGATAATCGGAAGCAAGATAAAAAGGAAGTGGTGGAGAAAACTATTCCTATTCCACCACTACCTTTTCCGCAAAGACTGAAGAAGAAGGCGGATGATACCAGGTTCAGTAAATTCATGACTATGTTAAAGCAGCTGACCATTAATGTTCCTTTGGTAAAGGCGCTAGAGCAAATGCCTGGGTACGCAAAATTTATGAAGGATATTTTAACAAAGAAGCGGGCAGTAAGCTATGAGCCGGCAGATAATATTCATTATTGCAGTGCAATTTCCACAAGGTCCTTAGTGCAGAAGAAGGCAGACCCTGGTGCTTTTACTATTCCTTGCACGGTTGGATCTATAAATTTTGCTAAGGCACTGTGCGATTTGGGAGCTAGCATCAATTTGATGCCACTATCCGTCTACAGAAGGTTGGGGTTGGGCGACCCTACACCAACCAATATATGGCTCGTGATGGCAGATAGGTCGGTAAAAACGACCTGTGGTTATCTTGAATGATGTGTTGGTGAAGGTGTCTACCTTCATTTTTCCTGCAGACTTTGTGATTTTGGATTGCGATGTGGATTTTGAAGTCCCCATAATCTTGGGACGTCCTTTCCTTGCAACAGGAAGTGTGCTTACTGACATGAGAGCTAATGAGCGTTTATTTTGGTTGAATGACGAAGTGGTCCGTTTTTATGTATGCAAAGCAATGAAGCAGCCCAGCGATTTGAATGTGTTCTCTGTAGATAATGCGAATTATGAGGATGAGAAAGAATTATCTATAGAGAAGCAGCTGACTGTTGAGCCATTATCTGCTGTGCTTTTGAATTTCGAGAGTGAAGATGTTGAGGATCATGAAGAAACTATTTGTGCTCTAATAGGAATAGGGCCCTATTCTCATGCTTCTAAGAATCTAGACCTTGATCTTAAGTATCGACCTTCACCAACATTGAAGATTTCCATTGAATAGCCACCAGTGCTAGAATCGGAAGAGCTCCTCAGTCACCTAAGGTACGCGTTCTTGGGAAGTGAAAATACACTTCCGGTAAGTATTGCGGCTGATTTAGGTGAACAGCACGTAGAGGCTCTCATCTCTGCTCTGAAGAGATACAAGAGAGCTATGGGTTGGACTATTGATGATATAATTGGTATCCTTCCTGGGATATGTATGCACAAGAGTCATATCAATGAAGATTGCATGCCTACAAGTAAGTATCAGCGTCATCTGAATCCATTCAGAAAATGATGCATCATCTATCTCGATGAAGTCTGAGTAATCGAGATAGCTATGTCGTGCCGCGACAATAAATCAAGCGCTTGGTGGGAGGCAACCCATCGTTTTTAATTGTTTTTGTTGTTTTTGTTTTCCTAGAATTTTGTCGAGCCACGACCAAAACTAAGGCGCTTGATGGGAGGCAACCCATTGTTCTAATCGTTTTTGTTGTTTTTGAGTAAATGTAGGTGCAAGAGGTGTAAAGGAGGAGATTGGTTTCAAATTTTGATTTGGAAGTATTGCATGTCGAAGGTGGTAAGTTAGGAATGAAGAAGCAAAAGGCTATAGGTTAGGCATTGCCTATGAAAATATAGGCAAAGAAAAAGGCAAGGCCTATGTAAATCTAGGCCATGAACAAGGCAAGGCCTATGCTATGGCATAAGCTCTCGGATTCCTGAGTGCCATACCATAGGCGGCGCCTATGCTCAACAATGCCATAGCATAGGCGCCGCCTATGCAACAACCTTCTGCTCAACTAGGAAAAGCATTAGGCATGGCCTATGCTATGGCCTTCTGCTCAACTAGGAAAAGCTAAAGGCGCCGCCTATGCCATTGCCTTTGCTCTCTGAATCTACAATGCCATAGCATAGGCGCCGCCTTTGCCTCCCAAAACTCTCTAAACTTTTATTTTTGCTCTTTTAACTTTGCAAGAACATCTTCCGAGGCCATCAACCAAGTAAGTACTTATTTGCTCTTCTTTTATATTACGTAAGTATTACAATACTACTCCTATAAGAAGTTGTTAAATCGTGAAGTAGTGTTGGTGATTTGAATGTGGTTGATAGAACTAAGTGAGTGAAAGAAGATTTATGGATGCTCTTGACTTGTTTCCAACTTGTATTTGATTTTGATACACTGTCATACTTTTGCGAAATCGACATGGTCAAGATAATTGCATAATCTTGTAACTCGAAAGCTTACATGTTGAAATGACTTGTTCATTGAGATGAAAATCATGGGTGAATACAAACATGCGATGTTGTGATTATTTCTATTCCATAAATTGATACGATATCTATGTAGTAGTTTTGTTCAAAAGATGCATTAGTCCAAACACGAACGCATTGTCAAGATTGCATAACGTTAAGAGGACATGAAAGTATGACTGTGCTGAACATATTGTTGGAACATATCACCTAAATGTATGTCGATGAAGTCTGAGTAATCGACATCATTCACTTAATTAGTTTTTGTCAACAAATTAAGTGTGGGGTGGTGCCACTATTGTCTGTTTGTCGATTGAATCTTCCGAGATGAAGCTAACTTGACTTTATTGAGATCTCAGGTAGAATGGCACAAAAAGTACAACAAGGAAAAGAAAAAGCGCCCACCACACAGAAAGGTAAGAAAAGAGGAAGAAAAGAGCAAGTTGAATCCTCCGTGCTGCAAATACCTAACGCACTCTTGGAATCAAGTGGGGTACTTATGAGGAACTTCTGAGGAAGACGACTCTGATGATGATTCCGACGCAGGGGGTATGCCCCAGACATAGAGGAGGAGTCCGACTAACCAGGTTCTTCTTATTTATTTTCCACTGAGGGCATTGTGTCCCGTCTAAGTGTGGGGTGCTGGTATTTGTATGCTATACTTCTTTATCTGCATTTGCTTATTTATGTGTGTTCTGATAGGCAGCATGGTATTATGACAAGAGTCTGTGATAAAATCATTAGTATTGCGACGTTTAGGCTCTAAATGGGACTCATTATGTGATAATTGTGTGGTTCAATTCCTTCATCTGTTGGGTCAAGAGTCTATACTACTCCCAATAAAGTCGACCATGTGCCTTATGTGTGTGAGGAAATAGTATATTCTGTGTTTGTGGCTGATGCTAGAACTTGCCTGGTATGTATGTAAAGCGAAATAAAGAGTGTGAGTTTAGGTGATGATTTAGGCATTTCTTTAGCAACCTGTGATTGTTTACCTTCGTTTTATCTACCCATGGACATCATCCTAGATAACCCCCTTTGAGCCTTTAGCCTATTTTCTTTGACAGCCTCATATGTAAGCCTAATCCATTTTTTCAAGACCATAATTTGATCCAAATTCCTAAGTGCTTTAAAATTGTAAAGTCATGTGACAACATAAGAGGAAATTGGGTGAGAGTAGTGCCTTAGAATGTATTGGTACTTGAATTTGTTATGAAAAAAGAGTGGCTATCATAGAGGTGTGCTATAAAAAAAAGAGAAGAGAGAAAAATGAATAGAAAAATAAAAAGTTAATTCTGTTCAAAATTAAACAACAAAAGAGGTGAGAAGGGGTGGTAGATAAAAAGAAAGTAGAGAAGTTGTTTAAAAGAAAGTGTTAATAGCATAATGTGATGTATTAAAGCGCTTAGGAACATAGTCACTATTTCTGGCCAAAATAGTCCTACCCGTCCCTTAGCCTACATTACAACCTGTAAAAGACCTATTTGATCCTAAGCTTAGCATTCTGATATTTAGTGGAGCATTACACTAAGGGCAAGCCTATGGTCATCAGTTATAACATATGAATTCTTTGTGAGAGTGAGAGCAAGGAAAATCTTGTACCCATGTTTCAAAAAATACAAAACTTGTGAGTGATTATGGGTAATATCTTATGTGAGACACACATGGTTGATGAGTTTTGGGTAGTCTTGTATGATTCTTTGTGTCTTAACTTTTGAATATGAATTAACCATCATCACGAGTCTATATTGGAGATTGAATTGTTTCTAGTAGTGATCAGAAAACTACTCTTTGTTAATAATTGTCGTGCCTGTCTTGATGAATATTTTGTGTTGTTACTGTGAAACCCTAAGTAGATGTTTAGATGGACATGATATTTTGTTCGAGGACGAACAAAGCTTTAAGTATAGGGTGTTGATGATAGGCGTATTTACACGCCTAAAGTACTATAATTTACCCATCTTTTACCTAATATTTGAGGACAAAATATATAATTCATGCACTTTTAGTCCTTTTTCCTGTAAGTGAGCTAACAAACATGATTAGCAGCATTTCTAAAGACTCTGGGGATCAGCAGAGTTTGGATGCCTAGGGACTAAAAGTGACGCATGGAAAACCTGTCACGGGGAAAAACAGCATTTCTAAAGACTCTGGGGATCAGCAGTAACTTATTAGGATTAGGATAAGGACGCAGTAACCTAATAGGATTAGGATAAGTAATGCAGTAGCTTAGTAGGAATAGGATATGGGTGTTATAAATACCCTATTTTGGTGGAGATTTTTATTATTCCCATCCATCCATCCATCAAAACAATTCACCACTACCCTCATCCCTATTCGATCCTTTCCCTTTTTCTTCATAAATTTGTTGTTGACATTATTATTCATCTATTCTATTTTTAATTTTCACGACAAGAGAAAAGCTATTTTGCAAGGAATTCACGCCACAAGTGCTACCAAACATACTTCACGCAAGATCTTTATTTTGGTATGATTATAATGTCTATTGTGATTTCCGTTGTACTCATGAGTAGCTAAACTTCTCTGTTGGGGTTATGGAAGCCTTATGAGATACTATCTATTGCTATGAGTTTGTGAATTCTTGACATGTATACTGCTTATATCATTACTCTCTTCATCTTAATATAAATTCTTGTGGTTGCAAACATATAGAATATGCCAGTATAGCATTAACTTGTTTGAAAGAAAAGTTATATGTCTGGAAAAGAGATAATGTCAAGTTAATAGGGCACCAACCCCTGTTAAAAAGTTAGTGCTGTAACTGGATTAACCTCTTGGAGAATTTGTACCGTTAGATACGCTTTAAGCTCGAAAGAGTTAAAGTTGAATAATCCTTGATAGTCGAAAGACGCCTGGATTTACCATAGAATACAATTCTCTATAAGCACATGCATGTCTGAATTCTGCATAACTCATAGCCAATAGATACGTATAACTCATAAGGTGGACATAACCCCAACTTCCAATTCTGATTGATTAAAAATCTTACTAAACATTCTTTCTTTTTACTTTGCTATTTTTCGTTTTTACTTTGTTATTTTTTTACGTTATTGCACGCTACAAAATCCCCCCTTTTTACGAAACTTTCACCAAAAGTCTAATAATCGTTGCTTACTTAGTGACCAAGTATTCTCTGTGGGATTCGACACCCAACCCAGTTGGGTTCTATACTTGACAACGACCGCTTACACTCTTACGAGAGCTGTAGTTTGAGCGTTATCAGCCATTGAAAGTTGGCTCAGTTGTTGTTCCAGCTGTTTTATTGCAGTAGAATGCGAGTCAACCAATTGATTTATTGAGGACAAATCATTCATTACCTCAGTTACTCCCGTGTTGGTTTCCTCCACTCCTTTCAACAGCTTAGCCATCATATCTTCGATGGACATCTTCCCAGAGCCAGACGCCACAGCCTCACGATTTCCAGGAGGAACATACAAACCACTCCTGTCAGTCTTATTCTTCAAACTACCTTGATCACGGTCCTTGTATCCTTATTTATCATAATAGTTCCGACCTTGGTTTCCTTGGGCATTTCCTCGGAAACCCCCTGGTTATTCAAGTAGTTCGCTTCTTCTTTAGAGTCGAATTCATCTCTTCCCTGTGATACAACGGCCATAACCTTTTCGGTCTTCCCTGATAATAAGTGCTTGGTAAGAAACTCCATCTGCGTTTTCATGTGGGCCATATCCTGGTCACATTACTCTTCTCTTCGCCTTTGTTCTGCAGTCATGCCAATGGATATAGTAGAGCTTGCTACCTCAGAATCCCTGGTATGCCAAGCTCTACTCTACTTTGTCATACGATCTACTATACCACTTGCCTCATTAAAAGTAAGGTCCATGAATGAACCACCTGCAGCATTATCAACCACTGGCTTGGTCACCGAATTCAAAGCTCTGTATAATATCTCCATCAAGTGGATATTGGTCATCTGATGATTTGGCACCACATAAGCTTCTTCTTGAACCTCTCCCATGTTTCGTGGAGAGCTTCATTTGGAAGATGTCGAAAATTGCTAATCTCATCATTTAATTGTGCTCTTTTGGATGGAGGATAGAATCTTTCTAGGAAAGCATCTTTCAGTTGCCTCCAATTAGTGATAGAGTCAGGAGTTAACCCGTTCAACCATAGAGTTGTCTCTCCAGATACAGACAATGGAAATAAGCGCAGCCGGATCGCATTCTGTCCAACCCTTAGATTATCAAAAGCCTTGTATGTTGAGATAAAATTAATCAGATGCATATTCGGATCATCTCCTGCAAGTCCACCAAACAAACCTTTGAGTTGCAATAGCTGAATCATGGTGCTAGTGATATTGAACTTGGCTCCGGGAGCCAAGGGCAGAGGAATAATATCCACTGTGGAACCAGCTCTATCTAGATCGTCATCATCATCAAAAGGACCCTGCACAGCTCGGCGGTCAGGTCTCATTCTAACTTGACGATCTCTCCTATGCATAGGTGCCACCACCTTATCAGTACGCCTAGGATTCAGTAACTCATCATCACCCAGGTCCTCATCATCATGATTTGTTGCTCGCCCTGGGTTATCAATATTCTGTTGATGCACTTGAGCAGCTGCCATTGCGGCTAATCTAGCCTTCTCCTGTTGAGCCGCCATTCTGTCAATGTCACGCTGTGCATACATTCTGCCAATAAGTTGAGGTTCAGGATTTATGGGTTGTAATGGTTGACCTGAACTTCGAGTATTTGGCATACACTGAACAAACCTGAATAAAACAAAAACAACAACTAAAAGTAAAATAAAAGAATCTTTGACCAAAGGGTCTATTAACTATCACAAACTTAGTTGACAACCGTATTCCCCGGCAACGGCGCAAAAATTTGATAACGCTCAAACTACAGCTCTCGTAAGAGTGTAAGCGGTCGCTGTCAAATATAGAACCCAGCTGGGTTGGGTGTCGAATCCCGCAGGGAATACTTGGTCACTAAGTGTTGTAATTGTTAGCAGACTGTTGGTCTAAAATTCTACGGAAAGGGGGGATTTAATTTATGCGTGCAATAATGTTAACAAAGTAACGAATGAATGCTTGGTTTCGTAAGATTTAATCACAGAGAATGATAAGTTAGGGTTATGTCCACCTTATGAGTTCTACTTATCTATTAACTATGAGTTATGCGGAATTCAGACATGCATGCACTTATAGAGATTCGTATTCTAATGGTAAATCCTAGTGTCTCTCGACCATCCAGGATTATTTCACTTTAACTCTCTCGAGCTTAAAGTGTATAACTAACGGTACAAATTCTCCAAGAGGTTAATCCGGTTAAGGCACTAACGTGTAAACATAGGTTGGTAGCCTTATATCCTTGTCACACTCTCTTTTCCAAACATGTAACTTTTCTCTCGAACAAGTTACTGCTATAATGGCGTATTCTATATGTTTGCAACCACAAGAATTCAATTAAGATGAAGAGAGTAATGATATAAGTAGCATACACATCAAGAATTCACAAACTCATAGTAATAGATAGTATATCAAAAGTCTTCCATAACCCTAACAGAGAATTTTAGCTACTCATGAGTGCAACGGATATCACAGTAGATATAACCGTCATACCACAAAACTAGAATAATCTCACGTTGGGATGAAATTGGCGTCCAAAAGAGAGAATAACGTCTTTGCTCTTTAGCCGTGTGGTTTTTGTGTAGCTTGTTTCTCTGTTGGTAACTTATAGAATCTGTAAACTGAATAATACTAAAAGTGTTGAATGAATTATAACAAGCTTAATGAAAAGCGTGAATGAATAGCTTGCTGAAAAATTCAGCAAATAGGGTTTTTATAACATCCTTGTCCTAGTTCTACTGAAATAGGGTTTTTATCCTTGTCCTAGTCCTACTAGGTTACTGTTGCACCCCTAAGTATTAAGAAATACTGGTTTTGCCCGGGACGGATTCTCCATGCATCACATTCAGTCCACAAGCTTCCAAAAGCTGCCTTCCTTCTTACGTGAAGTTTCCCTTGCTACCGAAAGGTCCACAAAGTGCTGAAATCTTCATCATAAATACCTGAAAACATGCTAATCACGTTGGTTAGCTCACTTATAGGAAAATGGACTAAAAGTGCAGGAATTATATATTTTATCCTCAAAACTTAGCTATAACATGGGTAAATTATGGTGTTTAGGCGTGTAAATACGCCCAACATCAGTATGGCCCGTGTCAGCATGAGTCCAATATTAAGATATTTTGACTATGTATGATAAGTTAGATTGATGTCAATTTGCATTATGGATTATAAGAATGAATACACAAAACATACTAACTACTTGCTAGTATTTTTCAAGGAGACAAATTATCTCACAAGATAATTATGTATAACTTACTGATATAAATAACAAAATTTGATGCATTTTAAAGTTTATATCTTTAAGTACATGATTGAGATTTGTTACAATAAGTATAAATATGAAATTAAATTTGATACATAATACTTAACACCTATTGTATAAAATACAGAATAATTGTTGAAAAAACTAAAGTGTTATCTCGTCCATGCATATTACATCGCATGTGGGTTGCAATTAATTACTCAAAATTGCATTGTATTCCCCTACTAAGCAGACACATGAACATCTTTTTCTTTCATTCCTCTTTCTCTTTTATTTGTCAACTTATTCTTTGAAGTTAAATTAAACTAATATTTTAAATTTAAATTTTAAGTGTTTGAAAATTATATAAAAAAGAAAACTATAACTTACCATCTATCATATTGATTTAAGTTATGTGACCTTGAGAACACGATAAAACATACTTCTGTAGATGTTTTATCGAACTTTGATTTTGTATAGATTCCTTACATTTAAACGTAGGAGTTATTTATTAAAGTGTATAAAAATAATTTTGAATAGAACGTATTAGTACTGTTTGCATTGATAATGCTTTTATTAGTAATATTGGTATTATTTATGCTATCATTATTTCTTATACACTGTTTGGTGTGCTGTATTAGAACTTACCTTTTCAATTTTGATATATTTAAACAAAAGTTTTTTTTTAAAAGATTGCATATACATTCTAAGATTCATCCGGGATCTAGCACGTGTTCAATATATGTTATTTTTTGTCTCAACTTATGTGACACAAATAGAATTTAATAATCAATCATACTTTTAGTATGTATTTAGATAACTTAAGTTGTTAACTATTATAATTTATATTATTTTTAATGTAATTTTCAAATAATATACATTACTTTTCTTTATCAAAATTTTGTGCCATTGATAGTCAATTATATTTTAAAAATAATTTAAGTTTTTAATTATTGTGATTTATAATACTTTTCTTCTATTCTAATTTAATCTATTCTAATTTAAGTGACACTGATATAATTTTGAGAGTCAACCAAATATTTCATATCTTTTAAATTTTTTAAGTTGTTAATTATTTTGATTTATAGTATTTTTTTACCAATTTTTATGAAATATATAACATATTAAATTATTTTTAGATATTTTAAGTTGTTAACTATTGTAATTTGCAATATTTTTTATTTAACTTTTGAATAATATATGTTACTCTTTTTGTCCAAAGTTTTGTATCCTCAATAGCCAATTTTATTTTTTAAATAATTTAAAATTTTAATTAGTTTGATTCGTAATATTCTTTCTATTCCAATTAAAGTGGCACAAAGCTTAGGTGATCTTAAAAATTAATTAGGGATGATATAGTAAAATCACGATTGAATCAGCGAAGCATAAATGTCTTGAATGACTTACAACAACTAATTAAAAGTGACATAGCAAAATTACTATAAAAAATGCTTGTGAAAAAAGTTTAAGTCGACCTCATATATGACGTCAAGTTAATTTAAAACATTAAGAGTTAATTTATTTTTTTATATTTTTATTAAATATTATTAATTATTTAATACTTAAATAACTTAAAATAATTAATTAGGGTTGATATTTAGTAAAACTTTGGTGGAAGTAAATAAAACAGATACGTCATAACTGTCCAATTTACTTTTTTTTAAAAAAAATTAAATATTATTAATTTTTAATACATAAATGACTTATAATAATTAATTAGGGGTGCTATAGTAAAATCACTATTGAAACAGCTAAAACAGAGATGTCATAAATATTTATTTTATATTTTTAATTAAATATTATTAATTTTTAATACAAAAATGAGTTATACTAATTAATTATGGGTGATATAGTAAAATCATGGATTGGATATTATGAATTTTTTAATATATAAATGTCTTATAATAATTAATTAATTAGGGTGATATAGTAATATCATGATTAAAGCAGCTGAAGCAAACATTTCATAAATGTTTATTTTATTTTTTAATTAAATATTATTATTTTTTAATATAGAAATGACTTATAATAATTAATTAGGGATAATATAGTAAAATCATGGAACAAAAAGCCTGTCGAAGCACACATGGCGAAACCCTCTCTTCTATATAATACTAAAAGAGCATGGCCCGTGTCAGCATAGGTCCAACATTAAGATATTTTGATTATATATAATAAGTAGATCGATATTAATTCGAATTATGAATTATAAAAAATTAATACACAAAATATAGTAACTACTTGATAATATTTTTCAAGGAGCCAAATTATCTTGCAGGATAATTATGTATAACTTATTCATATAAATAAAAAAATTTGATACATTTTAAAGTTAAGATCTTTAATCATATGACTGAGATTTGCTACATCAAGTATAAAATACAATATTAGAATTAATACATAATACTTGACACTTGTTGTATAAAATAGAAAAATAATTGTCGAAAAATATAAAGGGTTATCTAGTCATTGCTTATTACATCACATATGGATTGCAATTAATAATCTAAAATTACATCGTATTCCCCTACTGAACCGACATAAACATCATTTACTTTCATTTTTCATTTTCTTTTATCTGTCAACTTGTTTTTTGAAGATAAATTAAATTAATATTTTAAATTTAAATTGTAAGTGTTTCAAAAAGTATATACAAAAAAATCATAAGTTACCATCTGTCATATCAATTTAAGTTAATTGATTTTGAAAACACAATAAAACATACTTCTGTAAATGTTTTATTGAACTTTCCTTTTATATATGATCCTTCCATTGAAATGTAGGAGTCGTTTGTTAGAGTGTATAAAAATAATTTTGAATAGAACGTATTAGTAACGTTTGCATTAATAATACTTAAATTAGTAATACTGACATTATTTATGCTATCATTATTTCTTATACACCGTTTGATGTGTTGTATTAGAACTTGCCTTTTCAATCTTGATATATTTAAACAAAAGTTAAAAAAAAAGGATTGCATAGACATTCTAAGATTCATCCGGGATCAAGCATGAGTCCAATATATGTTATTTTTTGTCACAATTTATGCGACACATATAGAATTTAGGTAATCAATCATATTTTTAAAATGTATTTAGATAATTTAACTTGTAAGCTATTGTAATTTATAATATTTTTAATGGAATTTTCAAATAATATGTGTTGCTTTTCTTATACAAGTTTTTTTGGCATTGATACTGAATAATATTTTTAAAATAATTTAAAATTTTAATTATTGTGATTTATAATATTTTTCTTCTATTTCAATTTAAGTGACACTAATATAATTTTAAGAGTCAATCAAATATTTTATACCTTTTATTTTTTTTATGTTGTTAATTATTGTAGTTTATAGTATTGTTATGCATTTTTTTTGAGATATATAAATAATTAAATTATTTTTAGATATTTTAAGTTTTTAGCTATTGTAAATTATAATATTTTAATTTTTGGATAATATATATTACTCTCTTTGTCTAGAGTTCTTTATCGTCGATAGCCAATTATATTTTTTAAATAATTTAATTTTTTATTTATTATGATTCATAATATTTTTTCTATTCCAATTTAAGAGGCACAATGCTTAGATGATCATAATAATTAATTAGGGGTGATATAGTAAAATCACAATTGAAGTAGCGAAATATAAATGCCTTAAATGACTTACAACAATTAATTAGAAGCGACAAAGCAAAATTACTATAAAAAATACTTGTGAAATTTTTTTAAGTAAGCCTCACATAGGACGTCAAGTTAATTTAAAATATTTAGAGTTAATTTATCATTTTTATATCTATTTTATCTTTTTTAATTAAATTTTATTAATCTTTAATACTCAAGTGACTTATAATAATTAATTAGGGGTGATATTCAGTAAAACTATGGTTGAAGCAGTTGAAGCAAACATGTCATAAATCTCTATTTTACTTTTTTTCTAAAATTAAAAATTATTAAATTTTTAATAAATAAATGACTATAATAATTAATTAATGGTGATATAGTAAAATTATGGCTGAAGCAGACATGTCATAAATATTTATTTTATCTTTTTCTAATTAAAAATCATTAAATTTTAATACGTAATGAATTATAATAATTACTTATAAGTGTTATAGTAAAATCACGGATTGAATATTATTAATTTTTTAATACATAAATGACTTATAATAAGTAATTAGGGTAATATAGTAAAATCATGGTTGAAGCAGTTGAACCAGACATGTCATAAATGTCTGTTTTCTTTTTTAATTAAATATTATTATTTTTTAATATATAAATAACTTATAATAATTAATAAGGAATAATATAGTAAAATCATGGAGCAAGTAGCCTGCTGAAGCAGGCATGTTGAAACCCTCTCTTCTATATAATAGAAAAGAAATAATAAAATAAAAGTTTTAAAACAATTTTTCTATTTTCTAAGATGTGACAATAGAAAACGAAATAGAATTTTAAAATCAAACTTGTGACAATGATACATCTATGTAAGATGTAGCAAAGAAAATGGAATTTCACCACTAGTGTTGGCATAGTAGTTCAGCGCTATATCCCCAAGAGGTCGGGGGTTCGATCCCCACCTCTGGTGAATGAAGCAAACTCTGTGGCCAGTTTCCTACCGAAAAAATTGCTAATCGAGGAATGAAGGATTAGTCTCATGGTGGCCGGCTGTGGGGATACCTTGGGAAACCCCAAAAAAAATGAAATGTAATAATTTCTTCATTGACGAGACTAAATGATGATTTAATTTTTCTTTATTTCCACTATAAGCTTTAATGATTTATAAGATCCCAAGCTAAAATAATTTTTTTTCCTGAAGGAAAATTAAGTGGTTCGAGATCATATCTTCTGTTAAAGATTAGGTAAATGAGAAACTTTCATAAATATCACTAGTATCACTCAATTTGGTAATAAAAATAGTTAGATAGTGTATATGGTAATTTAGAACTTTCCCAGTTAGTCTTGCCTTGGTTGTAGGATAATAGGTTGGGACAAGATTATAGACCATGTTTGAATAAGTTCATTTTTAGCCTAAATGACCAGCCAAATAAAAATATGTATCCTTGATCCCAAATTTGAGCATAAAGTGACCTATTTTCTTTCTTAAACCATTCACCTTCCTGTTGTAATTACAATGAACTTCTTTTGACATTGGTCCCTTCTTGAACACTGTGTACCTCAACTCAGGCAAATCACCTAAGTTGAGGCTAGCTATCATAGGGATTCTAAGTAAAGATGGGTATGAAAAAGATATCAATACAAGGAAAAAAGGTAGGGTTGAGTGTGGTAGAAAAAGTGTGAAAAAAGAAAAAAAAAAGAAAAAAGAAAAAATAAATGGAAAGAAAGAAGAAAACCACACCCAATTTGAAAATAAACAAAAGAAGATAAAGGGAGAATAAAAGAATCATGGTTGAGTAGTGACACCAAAAATGTAAGTGCAATGTGAAAGAGGATTCAATCACTATTTTCCACATGCACCATACATGCCCCGAACCTACATTACAAGACAAGAAAAATTCTATAGTGATCCCAGTCTAACTGTCCAAAAAACTAAGGCATAGAAAATAAGGGCAAGCTTATGGTATTTCATACACATTATTTGAACTTCTTTGTGGGCATGAGTGCTTTAATGTAGTCCCTGTATTGATATTCATTATGATACTGTGATAGTATGGGGTTTCTTTGCTATGAGGGTACATGAATTGCATTGTTAGCTACTTATTTGTTCGAAAAATATCATTTGCATACACACTTGGTTGTTTGTTGCTAATCTAATTCCATCACTAAATTTATTTCTTGTCATGATATTGTGTTACATGTATACACACAGTGGGTTCTGAAAGTTGTGTATGGGAGGGTTTTCTTTTCTTTTAGCTGGAAAGCAATTCGATTCTTTTATTTTGATTATAAAGTTTTATTGCAATAGTTAAATGAAAAAAGTGATTGTTAGGATTTTTTATAAAAAAATAAGATCCATAGGTTGAAAGTTTGAACTGAATTGAATAAATTGAATGTCATAGGTTCCTTACGTTTCTTTTAGTGAAGCATCATGGTTGTTGATTGTATTTTAGTTACTTGAGGACAAATAAATATTCTAAGTGGAGGGTGTCGATGTGTCATGGTTTCATGAAACTTTTGATGCTTTAAACAAGGAAATTATATAAGAAGTTAGGTAATTTTTGTTATATATGATGTGTATTTGTGTTAAATTTCTAGGAAAATAGGTTTTAGAGCACAAATAGAGAGAGAGAAAAAAGAAGGGTTACTGATTTGGTGGCCTAAGATTCAATCTTTGACCCATGGTAGTAACTACGGTTCGTGAGTGTGCCCATGACGTAAAGCTTTAAAGATCTTATGTAGGGTCTGAGTTTCACGACTCATGGATGCAACCCAAGACTTATAGGTTGCAGATGTGAGTTGTGTTCTGAAAAGTATGAATAAGTCTGACATCAATAAAGGCAAGTTATGGGGCGTGACTCCAAACCATTCCACATGAGTTGGAGTCCTCAGTTGAAGTTCTAAAAGTTGGATACAAGCATTGATTTCCATGATTGAAATCAAGACTCGTGGGTCTAACTTACGACCCTAAAATGCTCTGAGATGGAAACCCTAGTTTCTGGATCTTAGAAAATTTCCTGTAATTTTGATCTCTGGACCCAATGTGACTTATGGATACGAGCGGTATGTTGGGGTACGGATGGTGTGGTTCGGTAGTATACTGAATAGTATTGATTTCTAGGATGGATTTTGGTTACTGAAATAGATAGAACTTAGGGGTACGAGTCGTATTGGTGGTTATGGATCATTTGGTTCTTTAACATAATCTTAGAATTGGTTACTTAGGTTGGATCTAAGTACGAGTGGCTCACCATGAGCAATAATCCAGGGTACCAATCTTACCAGGAACTCGTATGTTAGACAATTTCAATCCTCTTAGTATTTTATTCTTCTAGGGATAAGGGTCATGGATATGGATCGCATGTTGTTGGTATGACTTGGCTGGATGAGTCATATATTGGATAGTGTTTGGTCCAAGGGTGGAGGTTCAGGTTACGAGTGATGGATACTGATTGTATTGGAGGGTACGACTCGTGTGGGTCAGTCATATCCCTATGATGGGTTTTGGTGCAACTTAAGTGAGGGTATTTTGGACATTTTCCACTTATCCTATTAGGTTCCCACGACTTCTAAGCCACTTGGGAGATTTTTAACCCTATTATTCTATTCATTAACACTTAGAAACTCTTCCTAAACACTCCATAATTCTCTCAAGAGCTTTTGGCAAAGGGAGATAGGGTTTCAACTAAAGAATCAATTTGGAGTTTGTCTCGATAATTTCATTCCATCATCATCTTAGTTTAAGGCATGTTCTCTTCCCTTATTGTTAATTTTACTTAAATGCATGGTTTATATGAATGTTTTCATGGTTTTACTATTACATGATTTTGACGTACAAATATGATTGGGGGTTTTCGACATCAAATGGTTGGTTATGGTTTCCCATGGTTTTAATTATGTTTTTATATGTCTTAATAGTGGTTTTGGATAATTGGATTGAATGGTAATGGTTTATTGGTTTTGGCCATATTATGCCCCCAATGTGTTGGACAAAATGCTTATAAAGATATGTTTATTGCATTGACTTCTTTTATGGAAATCTTGCATATTTTAAACTTGGTAAAGGAATTATGCATGGTTTAAATGGTTTGAAAAGGCTAATTAGTTATGCTTGTAGGGAACATGAAAGTCTCCCAAGTGGTTTAATATGGTAAATGAAAGAGCACTTGAAAGTCCCCTTAAACCTATAAATGGTTGGCTATGGATGATACTTGCAAGTAAGGGTTGGTATGATGATGGTTTGGTTATTTGGAAACTGGTTTTAACTACGCAATAATGGTGGGCGGTATAGCTAAGTCATGGAAGGTGAAGGTCCCAGGGGGACTTAAATTGGAAACTCATTTTTGCCGATATGAGGTTGGTCTCAGAGACTGTGTGCATGATGTCACACTTTAATTTAGATATGTATTAGTAATACCATGGGATACTTCCCTGGTTGTGTGACTATACACACTGGATCCCTTTGAGCAGGGGAAGGTGAACTTATATAGCCCGTTGGTGGGTTAGGACGGCAAAGCTACAAGCCCAGGTAAGGGTTTTAAAGGCATGCTAAACCCGATCCTTTTTTCCAGCATAGTTATATATATATGTATGGTTGTGTGGATATAGATGATTTTACTTGGTTTTATAAATGACATTATTTTATCCTTACCCCGAGATCATGTTACCGGTCACTCGCTAACCTCGTCTACTGGTGGTTGTATACCTACGCGGTGCATGAACCAGATATTCTACTCCTTCTACATAGCGATTAACTAGTGATCAGCATTTAGACTAAAGTGGTGAGCTTCTACCTTTCAAAAGTCTACATTTCATGTTATGGATATTCCTAGACATATTAGTTTAATTGTGGATATGGTTTTGGCTATGGTTGGGGCATGTCCCAATCGGATTTTATTACTCTTTTGGTTAGAGGGTTTGTGGTACTTCTATGGGTTGGAATGGGTGGATCGATATAGGTTTTGTCCTTGGCATTAGAATAAGCTAAAGGGCTGACATCACTAGACGATATTGTTGGTTGTTCCATCCTGTTTCATTTTGGGATTAATTATATTATGTTTTGGAATGTCCTTGGTTATGGACTAGTTATAGCTCTTGTTTTTGTATGGTTGGATTGGTGGTATGGGATGGTTGGACTTAGTTGGGTTGGTCACGGTTGTGAGATACACCCAAAGTCTTTATGTGAGTTGTTACACTATTTTCTTACATTCTTAAAATTCAGCCAACTCAGGGCAGGCAGCCGGAGGTTGGGTTGGGTAACGGGGGTGGTCTTCGATCCCAGTAGGATCTGGGATGCCCATTGCGACAAGGCCCTAGGACGGGTCTTGTCAAGTTGGTATTAGATCCTAGGTCTATGGTCAATTGGAAGTCTACAAATCCATGTTGAGTAGAGTCTCTTTTAGGGTTGTGTAGCACGTCACACTCATAAGGGAATGGCTACAAGGCATTTAGGAACGTTTCACTTTCTTAGTATTTTATTTCTAAGCTTGGAGTCTCAGTCCTAGAATCATCTCTAATACTTGGTTGTTCATCTTTCAGATCATGCCTCGTAGATCTGAAACATAAGAAAAATCTACTATCCCATCTAGGGATAATGGAGAGGGGATGCATCCTACTTCTAGGGTTCATCTTTGATCTCACGGTCCTATCCATGAAAGTTCTAGAGTTTCACAGATTGCTACTAGTCCTCCTTAAGGCGAGCTGATTAATGCAGAATTTCATCAGTCTATTTATGATATTGCTAAACTGGTTGATGTTCAGGCTGAGCGGGATATGTGTGGTGCTTTATCTGCTGAAGCCACAGTTATTGGCCAATTTATGAAGATGGGTTCTCCAATATTTTTTAGAGTAAAGGTGGAGGACGATACACAAGGCTTCTTAGATAAAATAGAGAAGATATTTTGGCTGAGTCAGGCTACTAATGTTGAGGGGGTAAATTTTGAAGCTTATAAACTCAAAGAGGTTGCATATCAGTGGTATGAAGAGTGGGATAGCTATAAAAGAGATGAGGAGGAGTCATTCTTGTGGGATGCCTTCTCTGGTGCTATTCTGTATTGTTTCTTTCCCCAAGAGTTGTTGGAAGAAAAAATAGGGGAGTTTATGAATCTCAAGTAAGGGAGAATGTCTGTCTAGGAATATTCCTTGAAGTTTCATTAATTTTCAAGGTATGCTCCTGATTTAGTGGGTGACATGCTAGTTAGAATGAAGAAGTTCGCTTCTGGGTTGAATCAAGATCTCATTTTAGAGATCAAGACTAAACGCTGATTAAGGATATGGACATCTCTAGGTTAAGTGTTCATATGCAATAAATAAAGGATGAAAAGAGAAAGCAACTGGAGTTTAAAGATAGGCAGGGTAAGAGGAGCAGATTTTTTGATTAGGGAGATGCTCAATCTCAGGGTCGTCGAGATAGTGGCAAATGGTAGAAAAAGAAGTGGGGGAGTTATATTTCCTGCTTTTTTTCTAGTGCTCCTTATCAGTTGGGCGACAGGCGTCATCATGGTGGTGAAAAATTTTTGGGTACAAAGAGCCCAATCTCAGGAAAATGAAGGTTAGTCAATTTCCTTATGTCCTTATTGTCGCTTCTGTGGTCATCCTTATCAAGGTTATTACAATTAAGGAAAGGAAAAATGCTTCAAGTGTGGCCAGGTAGGCCAACAGCTCAGGGATTATCCAGTTAATAAGGTTGCTATGGGTGCGAATATGATTCCTATGACTTCATCTTCTGCTTCAGTTACTACTTCTGCTTCTAATGTTGGTCAGAACAGGTTGTATGCTTTAGCATCTCGACAGGAATCTGAGGCATCAACTGACGTCGTTACTGGTACGTTACAACTTTTCTCTCGTGTTGTATATTATTTGCTTGATCCATGGTCCACTCTCTCCTATGTGACTCCTTATATGGATGTATCTTTTGGTTTTGATTCAAAAGTTATTTTGGGTCCTTTTTCTGTTTCTAACCTAGTAGGTGACTCGATTATTGCTAAGATAGTCTATAAGGTGTGTGTGGTATATGTTAGTGGCAAGTAAACATTGGTGGATCTATTTGCATTGGATATGGTGGATTTTGATGTTATTATGGGTTTGGATAGGTTACACTATTATTACACATCTTTAGATTGTCATGCCCATAGGGTTATCCTTAGGTCCCCTGGCGGGTTAGTTATAGAATGTGAAGGTGTTTCTTTAGCTCCTAGGGGGAGGTTTATTTCTTGTCTTAGATATCGGAGGTTAATCTTTAAAGGTTGTCTTTATCACATGGTTTGGGTTAAAGATTCTAACTTGGAAGGTCCCCTTTTTAGTCAGGTCCTGTGGTTAATGAGTTTCTAGAGGTCTTTTCGAATGATCTTCCTATTGTTCCTCCGGATACGGAAATAGAGTTTGGTATTGATGTAATTCTGGACATTTATCCAATTTCTATTCCTTCATATAGAATGGCTCTATCTGAAGTAAGGGAACTCAAGGATCAACTTAAGGATCTTTTAGATAACGGGTTTATTCGTACTAGTGTATCTCCTTGGGGTGCATCAATGTTGTTTATGCGCAAGAAGAATGGTTCCCTTTAGATATGCATGGACTATAAGTAGCTGAACAAGGTGATTGTTTAGAAAAAATATCCTCTTCAATGGATAGATGATCTATTTGACCAGTTGTAAGGTGACAAGTGCTTTTCTAAGATAGATCTTTGGTCTGGGTACCATCAACTAAAGATTAGGGAGGTGGATATCCCTAAGATGGCATTTCGTACTCAGTGTGGGATTTTTAAGTTTTTGGTGATGTTATTTTTGTTGACTAATGCTCCGACAACGTTTATGTATCTGATGAACAGAGTTTTTTGTTAGTAGTTGGATCTCTTTATCATTGTGTTTATTGATGATATTCTGGTTTATTTGAAGAGTTAGGTGGACCATTCTAATCACCTTTGTGTGGTCTTGCAAACCTTAAAGTAACAACAGTTGTATGCCAAGTTCTCCAAGTCTAAGTTTTGGTTGAACATTCTAACTTTCTTGGGTTATATTATTTCTAGTGAAGGGATCATAGTGGATCTGCAGAAGGTTGTTGTGGTGAAGAGGTGGCCTACACCTACGACTCCATTTGACATTCGGAGCTTCTGGGGTTTAGCCAGTCATTATAGGCGGTTTGTGGAAAACTTTTTGTCAATAACTGCTCTTTTAACTAAGTTAACCTAGAAGAAGGTTAAGTTTTCTTGGTTAGATGTTTTTGATGGGATTTTTGAGAGGTTGAAGGATATGTTAACTTCAGCTCTAATTTTAACTTTGTCGAAAGGTAATGACAGGTTCGTGGTTTACAGTGATGCATCTCCGATAGGGCTTGGTTGTGTGTTAATGCAGCATGGAAAGGTGATTGACTATACTTTCAAAACTTTTAAGGTACATCATAGGAATTATCCTACTCATGATTTATAGAAGTTGGCAGTTGTGTTTGCTTTGAAAATATGGTGGCATTATTTGTATAGCGTTCATGTGGATTATCTTTTATGATCATAAAAGTTTACAGCATCTATTCACTCAAAAAAAGCTTAATCTCAATAAGAGGATATGGCTTGAGCTTCTCAAGGATTACAATATGAGTCTTAACTATCACCCAGGTAAGACTAATGTGGTTGCTGATGCTCTTAGCAAGTTATCCATAGAAAGTTTGTCTTATGTGGAGGAAGGAAAACAGGAATTAGTTAAGGATATTCACTGCTTGGCTAATCTTAGAGTTCAACTCTTGGACTCCAAAGATGGTGGTGTGCTAGTGCAAGAAGCATTTCGATCATCTCTTAGTGAGGAGATTAAGGAGAAATATGTGTTCGATCCCATCTTGATAAAAATCAAGAGTGATTTGGTGGGCAAAAGTTAGTGGTGTTTGAGATCTATGATGATGATACTTTACAATACCAAGGAAGGTTGTGTGTTCCTGATGTCGGTATATTTTGACAACGGGTTTCAGTTGAGACACATAAATCGTGCTATGTTTTTTATCCCGTCTCAACTAAGATGTATCTGATCTCAAGGAGATCTATTGGTGGAATGGTATGTAGAGGGATGTGGCTGATTTTATGGCCAAGTGCATAGTGTGTCAACTAGTTAAGGTTGAGCATATGAGGCTAGGAGGGTTGTATAATGAAATTGATTTTACTGAATAGAAGTAGGAAGTAATCAATATAGACTTTTTTAGCTGTCTTTCTCGGTATCAGAGTCAATATAATTTGATTTGGGTCATAATGAGAGGATGACTAAGTCTGCGCATATTTTGCCATTGCGGGCTACCTTCTCAGAGGAGGATTATGTGAAGGTGTATCTTCAGGAGATTTCGAAGATACATGGGGTGTCTGTTTCGATTATTTTTTATAGTTGCATGTAATTTACGCCTCACTTATGGAGATCTTTACAAAGAGGGTTAGGGAACAAAGTGATTTTGAGTACTGTTTTTCATCCACAGATAAATGGAAAAGAGGAGAGAACTATTTAGACATTGGAGATATGCTTCAGGTCTATGTGATTGATTATGGTGGTAATTAGATTCAGAATCTACCTTTGGTGGAGTTTTCTTACAACAATAGCTATCATTCTAGTACTGGTATAGCCCCTTTTGAGGCATTATATAGTAGGAGTTGTAGATCTTCTACTGGTTGGTTTGAGCTTGGTGAGGCAGACATGTTTGGACTCGACTTGGTTTACCAGGCTATGGAGAAGGTAAAGGTGATTCAGGATAGGCTTAAGGCTTGCTAAAATCGCCAAAAGTCTTATGCGGATGCTAGGCATAGAGACATGGAGTTTGATATTGGGGATAAAGTTTTCCTCAAGGTATCTCCCATAAAGGGAGTAGTGCGGTTTGTTTGGAAAGAAGGGGAAGCTCAGTCCCTGGTATGTGGGTTCTTATGAGATTTCACGACAAGTTGGTAATGTTGCTTATGAGCTAGAGTTGCCTTCTATCTTGAGTTTTATTCATCCGATCTTTCATGTTTCCATGTTTAGGAAGTGCATTGGTGATCCTTCTTCGGTTATTCCTTTGGAAGGATGGGGTATCATGAATTCTTTGTCTTATGAAGAAGTCCCGATTGAGATCCTAGATAGGCAGGTTCATTGGTTGCTGACCAAGGATGTGGATTTGGTTAAGGTTCTTTGGCAAAACCATAAGGTGGAAGTGGCTACATGGGAAATCAAAGAGGACATGAATTCAATATATCCGTATTTATTTTCTGCTCCTACGATTCGTGCGAAAGGCATGTGTCTTCAACACATCTTTGTTTTAAGAGTTTTTTAAAGGAAAGATTTATATCTTTGCCTTCATGTTTTCAAACTTTGTTAGAGGTTTGGAATATATTTTATAATGCAAATGACTTTAGCATATGGTTACCCCTACCTTATCCGTTATTTGGGGATGAATGTTCCTAGTGGGGGGGGGGGGGAGGGGGACTGAGACACCCTAGTTCTTGGAACTTAGAAAATTTCCTCGAATTTTGATCTCTAGACTCGATACAACTCATGGGTACGATCCATATGTTGGGGTACATATGGTATGGTTTGGTCGTATACTGACCATTGTTGGTAGGTAGGATGGATTTTGATTGTTGGAATGGATAACACTCAAGGGTATGAGTCATATTGGTGTTTATGGATCATTTGGATCCTTAACTTAATCTTAGACTTGGTTACTTACGTTAGATCTGAGTACGAGTGGCTAACCATGAGCAGTAACCAGGGTATGAAGCATACGAGGGATTCGTATGGTAGACAGTTTTCAATTCTCCTGGTATTTTATTCTGTCAGGGATATGGGTCATAGATACGGATCATATGCTATTGGTACAACTTACATGGATGGTGTTTGGTTTAAGGGTGGAGGTTCAGTTTACGTGTAGCGGATACCAATCATATCGGAGGGTACGAATTTTGTAGGTTAGTCGTATTCCTGTGATAGGATTTTGGTGCAACTTAAGTGGGGATATTTTTAACATTTCCCCACTTATCCTAATAGGGTCCCACGACTTCTAACCTACTTGAGAGGTTATTTACCCTATTATTCTATTCATTAACGCTTAGAAACTCTTCCTAAACACTCCATAATTCTCTCAAGAGCTTTTAGGCAAGGGGGGCTAGGGTTTCAACTAAAGGATCAATTTGGGGTTTGTCTTGGTGATTTCTTTCCATCATCATCTATGTTTAAGGAATTTTCTCTTCCCACATTGTTAATTTTATTTAAAATCATGGTTTATATGAATGTTTTCATGGTTTTACTATTACATGATTTGGGCATTCAATTTGATTTGGGGTTTTTGATGTTAAATGGTTGGTTATGGTTTCCCATGGTTTTAATTATCATTTTATATGCATTAATTATGGTGTTGTATAATTGGATTAAATTGTAATAGCTTATTGATAATTGGAATTGGTTTTGCTCATATTATGCCCCCAATGTGTTTGACAAAATGCTTATAAAGATGTGTTTATTGCATTGACTTTTTTTGAATGGAACTCTTGCTTGTTTTAAAATTCATAAAGGAATTATACATGGTTTAAATATTTGGAGAGGCTAAAGTCTAATTGGTTATGCTTGTGGGGAACATGAAAGTCTCCCAAGTGGTTTAATATGGTAAATGGAAGGGCACTTGAAAGTCCCCTTAAACCTATAAATAGTTGGCTATGGATGATACTTGCAAGTATGGGTTGGTATAAAGATACCAATATCAATGTACTTGGTTAATAAATGGATAGTATTTTGGTTATTTGGAAATTAGTTTTAATTGGTTAATAATAAAGGAAGGTGTAGCTAAGTCATGGAAGGTGGAGGTCCCGGAGGAACCAAAACATGAAACTTATATTTACTGATATGAGGTTGCTTTTGGTGACCGTTTGCATGATGTCACACTTTATTTTGGGGATGTACAAATCATCCCATAGGATACTTCCCTGATCATGTGGCTACATGCACTGGGGCCCTTTCAGCAGGGGGAGCTGAACCCATATAGCCCGTGGGTGGTTTAGGACGGCAAAGTTATATAGACCAGGTAAAGGTTTTAAAGGCATGCTAAACCAAGTTCCTTTTCCCGGCATGGTTATATATATATATATATATATATATATATATATATATATGTATGGTTGTGTGGCTATGGATGATTTTACTTGGCTTAATAACATAAGATGACCCCGCAAAATCCTAAGCTTGATTCAGTCTATTAAAGCTTGTTAAGGGGTCCCAGACTTAGAAAGTTTTAGCTAAGTATTCATACTTAGAGTTACTCTAACCTGCATAGTTGGCGATCTTATTTCACGACCCTTACGACCATTAAATGTCGATCTTTATGTTGCTTCATGATCAGGAATGTCAGTAGATGTTCTCGAATAAGTTTTGAATTTTTCAGACATCGTTTGAGGCACGTTTGGGAGTCCAAACCAGTGTATCGACGTAATCTCAATGCGCCGCATTGCCTATCAAGTCATTGAATATTTCCCCTCAGCTCTCAGTACAATTTTCAGTGAATCGATGTGGACTCGATGTTGACCCCATCAACGAGATGCGTCGATTTGCACGTCACTAAGTTAGTTTTCAGTCATTAAGATTCCGCATCCTAAGGGGTATTTGGGTCTTTTTCCCGTGACTATTCATCCCCCAAAACACAAAATTCAGCTCCCCTTAAGAAATTATACTCATTCTCTCTCAAATTATCCAAGAACAAACCCTAGGGCTTTCCATTCAAGATTTAAATCTCAAGAATTTCACCATCAATCTTCAAGAATTCAAGCATTAAGGTATGTGAAGTGTTCATCCAAGATTTCCTTCCACCCTTGGATTCCAAGCAACTCTTTTAAAACTTCAAGTAGATTGTTTGATAAATTTCATGATTGCATTTAATTATGTTCATAACTATGATGTTAGTTGGTGTTAGAATCCATAAATAATTTACATGTTCATGAGAAATAAATGGCATGTGTGGGTTGTTGTATAGTTTTATGTTAAAAACCCCTTTGAATTGTGAGTTGGGGTTATGATTATGATGCTTGCATGTTATATTATAGTCATGTGCATAAATTATGCTCTTCAAGTGATTTATGAATTAATTATTCATGTGGGTTTACTAGTGTAACCATATCATGCTAGTTTGTATATAAGTTTATATATACAAACTTGTGTTCCAGAAATACGTAGCCAGCATAGGTTGAGATATCAACCTGCTAGTTGAGGGTTGATGATATGTCCTACCTGCCAATTGAGAGTACCGTTATTCTCATTCAGAGCACCTACTAGATAAGGGTGACTTATCAATTATCTTTACCTGTGGCACGGTACAGACACCCTTCTAATTGGGGTTACAGATCTGTCCCCAACTCAGTTATCTTATTTGGGGAATGTGGGTTAGATGATTATCTCCCATAGTTTCAGCTTCAGTTTCTGTATAGAACTCAGTTTAGTTTTACCAAAATCAGGACTGTCAGAAATAGTCACCCAGTTATCAATCAGGACTGTCAGAAATAGTCACCCAATTATCAATCAGGACTGTTAGAAACAATCACTCAGTTATCAGTATTATAGTATTAGTAAAATCTGATATCAATAACCAGCGTTAACATCATCTAAGTTACAGTTTATGTATTCCTGCATGTTCTCTCATTTAGTTATGTTCATGTTAGTCAGTTATTGTTCATGCATATGAACCCATGCATATCAACCTACCTCACTTAGCATGCCAGTATATCCAAAGTACTGACGCATACTTTTTTTTTGTGCTATAATGTATTATATCATAGGTTCAGATGTACGGGCTCCTGGCCGTACTTAGCAGCCTAGCCTATCAGCAGCAGACTTAGTGGTGAGTCCTTATAGTTTGAGGACAAAGTATTATTTCAGTATTTCAATACAGTTTTAGTAGTCAGAGTTATTTGGGGGCTTGTCCCATCAACTCTATAATTCAGACAGTTAGAGACTTTCAGACTAGAGTATTTCAGATGGATGTTACAATTTTCAGTATTCATCTTTCACTATTCAGTGTTGGTCTTTCACTTATGAACCTTATGGAGTTTTAAGCCTAACTTCCGCATTTATTTCAGTTATGTTATTATTATAGTGTTATTATTATTTATTTCTCACAGTAGGTACCAGTCATGGGTTAGTTGGTAGTCCTTCGTGGTCGCTAGCACCGTGTAGCATTCGGGGTATAGACTTAGAGTAATACAAACTTTGTATTAGAGCCTAAGATTCAACAGAGTCTAAAGGAAGTCTGAAAGTTGTATCATGTAGAGTCTAGTGCATAGGTATATAGCACGCCACACTTATGGATAAGGGGCTACGAGGTGTTTTAGGAAAAGTTTCCCTTCTTTCAGTATTCATGTCGAGCGAGCGAGAATAAGATCAAATTAAGATCTTAGTCTAATCCTTTTCTTTATTTCGATTATAGAACATACCTCCCAAGAAGAACGAAAGAAGGGTAGGAAATCAACCAGCCTCTCAGCCCATCCAGGCAGATCCTTTGGACTAGCGTGTCTCCTATGCAGAATTTAGGGATACATTTACTACTCTATAATACTCAGTAGCAGCCTAGAATAAATGCCTAGCTTCTGTTCTGACCAACCCAGTGGCTAATACTACTGCAGCTAGGATTTAGGACTTTACCCGAGGGAATCCTCCTTTATTTACTGGGTCTAAGTCAGATGAATACCCACAAGAATTCCTTGCTCAGGTGCAGAAAGTTACAAATATTATGGGGGTGACAACTAGTGAGAGTGATGAGTTTGTTGCATATCAGTTGCAGGATGTGGATCACTCATGGTTTAAACAGTGGAAGGCAGAGAGGGCCGATAACGCAAGGCCCGTAGAATGGGAGGAGTTTGCCACTGCTTTTCTTAATAGGTTCTTCCCACTTGAGTTGAAGAAAGCTAAGGTTTTGGAGTTCATTAATTTGAAGTAGGGCAATATGAAAGTGAAAGAGTATTCTCTTAAGTTTACTCAATTAGCCAGATACGCTCCTCATGTGGTGGCAGATAGCAGATCTAAGATGAGTAAGTTTGTGTTGGGTGTGTCTAATAGTTTGTTTATGGAGTGTAGGACCGCAATGTTAATTAAAGAGATTGACATATCAAGGATCATGGTCTATGCTCAGTAGATAGAAGAGTCTAAGAATAGGGAGAAAAAGAGGGAGAACAAGAGAGCGAGAATAAATAGCTTCAACTTTGTTTAGCCTAAGTCAGAGGGTAGGAATCGCTCTGAATTTCGCCTGAAATCCTTAGTTCTAGCTCCATCCTCAGCCAGTTCTCCAACGTCGAAATTCAGAGATATCCCCAAAGAAAGGGCTCCAGGACCTAAGCCTTAGGGTAGTTTTAGCAGTGCCTGAAACCAAATCCTCTTTTCTAGAAAAATGGAAAAAACAATCAGGGAATCTACAGGGTTGGAGGTGATGTATGTTTTGGATGTGGTAAGCCAGGCTACAAGGTCAGAGATTGTCCTCAGTTAGGTTACTAGGTTTAGTATAATCGTCCCCCAGCTCTGTTCGATCGCCTGAATCAGCAGGGTGCCACATCGAGTGCCACCAGTGGGCAAGCCCCAAACAGACTCTATGCACTTCAGTCCCAACAGGATCAGGAAAATTCTCTTGATATGGTCACTAGTACATTACAAATTTATCATTTACATATTTATTATTTGCTAGACCCAGGAGATTTTTTATCTTTTGTAACTCCATATATAGCCGTTGACTTCGGAGTCAGTCTCAGAATTCTAGTAGAGGCTTTCTCAGTTTCAACCCCAATGAGTAAATCTATCATAGCCTGGTGGTTCTACAGGAACTGTCTGATTATGGTGTCTTGGAAAGTTACTTCAGTAGACTTAGTAGAATTAGAGATGATAGATTTTGATGTCATTATCTGTATGGATTGGCTTTATTCATGCTATACTTTAGTTAACTGCAGAAACCAAATTGTTCAATTTAAGTTTTCGATGAACCTATCCTGAAGTGGAGGGGTAGTACTTTGACACTTAGGGGTCAGTTTGTTTCCTACCTTAGGAAAAAAAGAATGATATCTAAGGGTTGTGTCTACCATCTCCTCTGAGTCCAAGACACTAGTTCTGAAACCCCTACTCTCGAGTTAGTATCAGTAGCATGTGAGTTCCCATATATTTTACCGAAGATCTTCCCAGAGCTTTTCTCAAGAGTAAAATTGACTTCAGGATTGACCTTCTTCTAGATACTCAACCCATTTATATTCCACCATATAGAACGGATCCAGTAGAACTCAGTGAATTAAAAGAACAGTTGAAGAATCCCTTAGTTAAGGGATTCCTCAGACCCAGTATATCCCCTTGGGGTGCACTAGTTCTATTCGAGCATAAGAAAGACAGTTCTCTTAGAATGTGTATAGACTACCATCAGCTAATTAAAATCACGGTCAAAAACAAGTATCCAACTTCCGGGTGCCAGTTACTTTTCTAAGATAGAACTAAGATCATGCTATCATCAGCTCAGAGTCAGAAAATGTAACATCCGGAAAATAGGCTTCAAAACTTGGTATAGTCACTTTGAATTCTTAGTCATGTTATTTGGTCTTACCATGCCCCAACAACTTTCAGGGACTTGATGAATCATGTGTTCAAGTAGTACTTGGACATATTCATTATTTTCTTCATTGATGACATCCTTGTCTATTCCTGGAATGAACATGATAATGTAGACCATCTCAGTATAATGTTACAGACTCTCAGAAACCATCAACTGTTCACCAAATTAAGTAAGTGAAAATTTTGCCTAAGGTCTGTAGCTTTCTCGGCCATATCATTTCTGGTGAGGGCATTAGAGTTGATCCTTAAAGACTAAAGCAATGAGAAACTGACCTAGACCTATTTCTCTAACAGATATCAAGAATTTCTTAGGTTTTTCTAGCTATTACCGATAGTTTGTTGAGGGATTTTTTTCTATTACATTCCCTAAGTCTAGATTGATTCAGAAGAAAGTTAAATTCTAGTGGGCGGATTCTTGTGAGAAGAGTTTTTAGGAGTTGAAAACTCGACTCACTAAAACACCAGTTTTGACTTTACCAAATGGTTCAAATGGATTTTTGGTATATTATGATGCTTCTAGAGTTGATTTAGGGTGTGTTCTAATGCGGAGAGGTAAGGTCATAGCCTATGCCTCTAGAAATCTTAAGCCCCATAAAAAGAACTACCCCACTTATAATCTTGAGTTAGAAGCTGTAGTATTTGCCTTAAATATTGGGAGACACTATTTGTATAGGGTGCATGATGATGTGTTCACTAACCACAAAAGCCTACAATATGCATTTTCTCAGAAAGACCTGAACTTGCATCAGAGAAGGTGGTTAGAGTTATTAAAAGACTATGACATGAGTTTTCTATATCATCTAGGAAAAGAAAATATAGTGGAAGATACCCTAAGAGATTGTCCATGGGTAGTGTTGCTCACATTGAGGATGGTAAGAAGAAGTTAGTTCAGGAAGTTCATCAACTTGCCCGACTAGGTGTCTGCTTATTTGACTAGCATAAGGTAGTATATGGGTGCAGAGTAGTTAAGAATTATCTCAAGTTTTTAAGGTGAAGGAAAAGAAGGACAGAGATCCCAATCTAGTTAAGTTGAAAGAGTCAATTAGAGATCAGAAAGTAGAATTTTTCTCCCAAGGTGGAGATGGTGTATTGCGTTGCCAAGGTCGGCTATATGTGCCAGGAGTAGATGACTTAAGGTAGTAGATTCTGGCAAAAGCACATGGTGTGTGATACTCGATTCACCCTGGGGCCACTAAGATGTACCGTTACTTATAGGAAGTCTATTGGTGGAGTGCGATAAAAAGAGATATTACAGAGTTTGTGGCTAAGTGCTCTACATGTTAGTAGGTTAAGATCGAGCATTAGAATCCTAGTAGGTCCATGTAGGATTTAAGTATTCCCATAAGGAAATGGGAAGAAGTGAACATAGATTTTGTGACAGGTTTGCCCCATACTCGTTGGCAACATAATTCAGTTTGGGTCATTATAGAGAGAATGACCAAATCAGCTCATTTCTTACTAGTCCATACCTATTATTCAGTTAAGGATAATGCCAGATCTATGTTAGAGAGTTGGTCAGATTACATGGAGTTCCATTATCCATAATTTTAGATAGAGGTACATAGTTCTTCTCCCATTTCTAGAAAGCCTTCTAAAAGGGTCTTGGAACCCAAGTTTATCTCAGTACAACCTTTAACCCTCAGATTGATGGTCAAGTAGAAAGGACCATCCAGACTCTAGAAGATATGTTAAGGGCAGTTGGGATGACCAATTTTCACTGATTAAGTTTGCACATAATAAACGTTACCATCTCAGCATTCAGATGGCTCCATTTGAGGCGATCTATGTAGATATCTCATTGGTTGGTTTGAAGTTGGTGAGGCCGCAGTAGTAGGGCCTAACTTGGTATTTGATACCTTTGAAAAAGTTCAGTTGATCAGGGAGAGGCTTAAGACAGCTCAGAGCCAATAGAAATCATACACGGATGTACGAAGAAAAGATTTCAAGTTCTAGATTGGTGATTATGTATATTTGAAAATCTCTCCTAGTAAAAGAGTGAAGAGGTTTGGCAAAAATGGGAAGCTCAGTCACCGATATGTTGGTCCTTATCATATTCTCAGCCATTTCAGAAAGGTATCTTACGAGCTTAAGTTACCTTCAAACTTAGCTTCAGTGCACCTAGTGTTTTATGTCTCCTTGCTATAGAAATGAATAAGTGACGTAGCAGTTGTAGTCCCTATAGAGGGCATAGATGTTCAGAACAGTCTCTCTTATGAAGAGGTTCCAGTTGAAATCCACAATTATTAGATTCGTAAACTGAGGAACATTGAAGTCCCTCTAGTCAAAGTTCTTTGACAAAATCAATCCATTGAGGGAGCTACTTGAGAATCCAAAGAATATATATGGACCAAGGATCCTTACCTCTTCTCTGGGAACTCAGACTTAGCTCAAGGTAACAGATTTCCTTAAATTTACTCAATTTTATATTCAAATTTAGTTACCAGCTTGGTATCAAGTAACGTTGAATACTCAGTCATGCATTCATGAATCAGTTCAGTCATGTACTCATACATTAGATATGCATGTTCAGTATACAAACTCAGCTTATAAGTAATATCAGTTACAAAATCATGCATCAATTATACATGTTTAGTATGATAACTCAATATATCAGTAGTCTCAGCCATGAAATCATGCTTCAGTTGTGCATGTCCAGTATGTACTTTCAGTCTATCAATTCTTCCATCTTAGTTAGTCTCATTCGAGGATGATTATTACTAAAGGGGAGATATTGTAAGACCTTAAAAAATCCTAAGCATGATTCAGTCCTTTAAAGTTTGTTAAGGGGTCCCAGACTTAGAAAATTTTAGCAAAGTATTTATACTTAGAGTTATTTTAGCCTGCATAGTTGGTGATCTTATTTTGCGACCCTTTCAACTATTAAATGTCGATCTTTAAGTCGCTTTATGATCACGAACGTCAGTAGGTGTTCTCAGATGAGTTTTAATTTTGTCAAGTAGATTTGATGAATTTCATGATTGAATTTGATTATGTTCATGAATATGATGTTAGTTAGGGTTAGAATCCATTAATAATTTACAAGTTCATGAGAAATAAATGGCATGTGTGGGTTGTTGTATGGTCTCATGTTGAAAACCCCTTTGAATTATGAGATAGGGTTATGATTTAGATGCTTGCATATTATACTACAGTCATGTACATAAATTATGCTCTTTAAGTGATTAATGAATTGTTCATATGGGTTGAGTAGTGTAACCATATCATGCTAGCATGTATATAATTTTATGTCATGCAAGTGTTTGTCAAAATGTTTCAATGAATGATATGTGATCAAGAAATTTGTTTTCATGCTTCAAGATTTTTCCTTGATTTACTTTGATGCAATCAAGTCCTAAGGGTATTTAATACCCGATAATTTAGTTGTTTACCTAGAGCTAGTGTCAGTTACAGAGTCGTATCAGTCATGTCATGATCCATTGAATTTAGTCAGTTATAGAACTCAGCAGAACTCAGTCAGTTACAGAAATTAGGAAAAATTTTGTAAACTCAGCCTCATTCCAGTCTAGTTCAGTATACTCAGTTCAGTATTTTTTCATTGGGAGTAGGATTCAGCACTGAGTGAACCCAAGGATGGAGGCTCACCTGCCAGTAGAGGGTATGATCCTTAGAAATAGTCCTTGTGTTACAGAACTACGTAGCAAGCATAGGTTGAGATATCAACCTAATAGTTGAGGGTTGATGATGTGTCCTACCTACTAGTTGAGGGTACCGCCATTCTCATTTAGAGGACTTACTAGATGAGGGTGGCTTAGCACTTATCTTTACTTGTGGCACGGTACTGACACCCTTCCAATTGGGGTTACATATCTGACCCCAACTCCATTATCCTATTTGGGGCATGTGGGTTAGATGATTATCTCCCATAGTTTCAGTTTCATTTTTAGTATAGAACTCAGTTCAGTTCTACCAAAATCAGGACTGTCAGAAATAGTCACCCAGTTATCAATTAGGACTGCCAGAAACAGTCACCTAGTTATCAATTAGGACTGTCAGAAATAGTCACTTAGTTATTAGTTTTACAGTATTAGTAAACTCAGATATTAGTTAATCAGTATTTAGAACTCAGTAACCAGCATTATAATGATCTCAGTTATAGTTTATGTATTCATGCATGTTCTCTCATTCAGTTATGTTCATGTTACTCAATCAGTTATTGTTTATGTAGATGAATCCATGCATATCGGCCTACCTCACTTAGCATACCAGTACATTCAAAGTACTGATGCATACGTTTCTTTTGCGTTATGATGTGTTATATCATAGATTCAGACGCACGAGCTCCTGATCATACTTAGCAGCCCGATCTATCAGCAATAGACTTAGTGATGAGTCCTCATAGTTCTTTGACAGAGTGTTATTTTAGTATTTCAGTACTATTTTAGTAGTCAGAGTTAGTGTGGGGCTTGTCCCATCAACTCCATAATTCAGATAGTTAGAGGCTTTCAGACTAGAGTATTTCAGTTGAATGTTATAGTTTTTAGTATTCAACTTCAGTGTTCAGTATTGGTCTTTCAGTTACAAACCTGATGGCATTTTATCCTAACTTTCGTACTTATTTGAGTTATTTTACTATTACAGTGTTATTATTATTCAGTGCTCACGGCAGGTACCAGTCATAGGTTAGTCGGTGGTCCTTCAGGGTCGCTTGTACAGTGTAGCATCCAGGGTATAGACTTGGGGCGTTACATATAAATAGCATTATTCTATCCTTACTTTAATATCTTGCTAGCAGTCAATCACTAACCCCATCTACTGGTATGTGTATACCCACGCTATATAGAAATTAACCGTTCTACTCCTCCTACATAGTGATTGACTCAAAATTAGTATTTGGACTGAAGTGGTAAGCTTACATCCTTTATAAAGGTTCAATTTCATGATATGGATATTCCTAGACATATTAGTTTTATTTTGGATATTAGTTTTGTCTATGGTTGGGGGCATGTCCCAATCAAATTTTATTACTCTCTTGGTTAGAGGCTTTATAGTACTTCTTTGGGTTGGAATGGGAACGATCGGTATAGGTGTTGGATTTTGCATTGGAATAAGCTGAAAGGCTGATATCACTGGATGATATTATTGGTTGTTCCATCCTATTTCATTTTGGGATTAATCATATTACATTTTTGGAATGTCCTTAGTTATGGCCTGGTTTATGGCTATTATTTTAGTATGGTTGGATTGGTGGTATGGGATGGTTTGGGTTGGTCACAGTTTCGATCTATTCCTAGATTCTTAATGTGAGATATTACACTATTTTTTTACATGCTCGTAATTCAGCCAACTTAGGGTAGGCGGCTGGAGGTTAGGTTGGGTAATGGGGGTGTTCTTTGGTCTCGGTCGGACATAGGAGGCCCATTATGACAAGACCATTAGGTGGGTCATGTCATGAGACTATCCCTTGGACATTACACGGTACTTAGAACCACAAGTAATCCCAAGGTAACTCATGATACTGGTATAATTCTTAAGCAACTGAATAAAATGCATAAAACTAGAAATAATAAGCAATAGAGATGTCATTGGCATAACTTGTTTATTACAAAAATGTTTGAAACATTTAAAATCCTAGAATACATAAACAAATTTGAAACTAAATACATCAACTCTAGTTGACTGTCTATGAATCCTCTACTAATACTGACTATAGGCAGCCGAGACATGTCCCATAAATATCGCTAATAAATACAACTGAATAAAACTAATACTAGAACTATAGTTGTCTTGAGTCATCAAATCAAAAGAACTCATCACCTATTGGTTGAAAGCTGCGAACTGTTTGATTATGATGTGTGGGCTACAACTAGTACCTATATTATGAAATAATTAGAACCACATACGTATATGTGGTCAGTACTTATGGGATGTATTGAGTATGTAGGGGTGAATGCATTATGTAAAATTGAAGTTGAACATACTATCAAATCATGCATGCTAAGTATACGAGGACTCACTTTGATAATGAATAAAACTAAAAGTTGAAATATCATAAAACATAAATAATAAAGCATAATCTGATAAGATTAGTGAGTCATTACACTTCGTTTCCAAAATTTTTACTTTTATGCGAGATTCTTATAACCAACATAAATCATGTGAGCTATCATGGTGTCCAACGTTTTACACATGTTGAGGAGAGTTATTCTACCCATGCTATCGAAATAGAACCTTAACTTAGAGTGACCACTAAACTTAGACCATATTGGGAAAAGAAGAGGATACTCTTTGGCAAAGCCCTAAATCTATAGTGGCATGTAGTTTCTCTGGGAAATAGGATGAGTTAAACCCATATTGTCCTTTTGCTGGTAAATACTACTCCCTAAACATTTACTTATATGCTCATACTTGTGAAATCCACCTTAAAATAGCAAATGAATTTATAAACTAAAAACCAACTATGCTTCTCTTAATTAACCATATTCATAAGGAAACTTATGGATTTTAAGTCTTATCTGAGATCATAAGATCAAAATTGAATTTTAGTCATGCTGTAAACCTTGTAACTTGAATGTATAGGCTTGAACATCTTGTAAACATAGCAACTTTTACTTAAACTTTAAACCATTCATCATCTCATAGAAACTTCATATCAAAATATCAACCCAAAGCTTAAAATCACTTTCAATGATAAAAATATAAATAAACATGAAATCATATTCACAACAATGTTCAATTCATGAGAAAGTCAGAGCATAAGGAAAGTGGGTGTAAACCATAGTAAGTCAATTTCTTCAAAATCAATTAAAAATCAAAATTTTGGGCAAAAGAACAAAAGAGTGTCCTTGTTCATACCAAACATACCTGAATTTCTTGATTTCTTGAAGGAAAAATTAAATTTGGATCCTTGGAAGTTGAACAATAGGAAACCCTAACATCTTTCTCTTGAGAGTAGATAGGAGAATGAGCATTGAAAAGTGACTAAGAATGGGAAAATAACACTTATTGGCTAATTTAAGTCATCGAAGAGAAGTTTGATTTCTAGAAAAGAACAAATAACACTAAGTAAACTAAAAGTAATTACAGGAATTTTCAGTTGACATCTAAGTTAACACCTAGTCAGTTTGGTGACACCTGGTCAACCTAATCATCAATATATAGTTGTATTTTGACATTTATTGGTCATTGTTGACGACCTGAGTTGACGACTCATTAACTTAGCCGTCACCTAGTTGACAGCTCGTCAACTTAGTCGTCACCTTTTGACAGACAGACACTCCAAAGTAAAATGAGCATAACTTTCTACTCTGATATTAGATTAAGGTGCAATCGGATGCTTTGAAAAGAAGACTCAAAAATCTTTCATTTGATATACAATAAGACACATAAGTTGTTATATTCTAGGAGTTACATACATTTAAAGTTCATCCTTTTAGAATTCACTTTTAAAATTCAATCAATAAAAATGTTCTCAATTCCACTTTGCTGAAAGTACGTTCTATTACCAAATTGCATTGAAAACACTTCACACCAAGGTGAATGGTCATGCCACTTTTTATGGTTCCCCATAAATGCTTTGGGGTCTTTACAAATATGAAGGATAGTTAGAAACTTATCGAGGAGTTATGGGGTATTATAATATCTCCCTCTTGAGATCATTCACACTCTAATAAAGACTAGGATTCGCACGAAAAGATGTAGTTACTATCTTGAAACTGAATTTCAAAAATTTATCATGCCTCATAACTGGAATCACCTCTTGCCAGGGTATTGGCTCAGCTGATACATATGAAACATAAATACATACTTAGTAATTGTATGGAATAATATAGACATGACGTTTCTTCTAATTAAGAATATAGCTAAGCTGAAACGATAAAACTTCTATCATAAAACTAATTTTTGAACGAACTTAATTGACTATAAGGAGCTAATTCATGCTGAGAGTTTAGAAATCAATTGAAACATTCATCATACGATCATACACATAGAACTATGAAGTTATAGTTAATGCGATAAAATCTCCAAGAGTTACTAAGAATGGAATATGAGTTTACTCAAATTCTCCATATCATAACTTCTAGTAACAATTGAGGAAAAGAATTTTGGGCATGATCTGATAATGGCATTTGAATAGGCAATTGTAACTAGGCTATAAATCTATAACATATTTTAATGACCTGAAAGTACACCTAGACATCACACGGTGCTCGAGGCTATTAATAGTCCCAAGCTAATCCATTACGCCAACTTAACTTGAACTCATAAGAAAAGGGAACTAACATAAATAGAAATTGAAGATAAACAATGACATACCTTAATAAAAGTCCTTAATTTGGAATATTTAAACAACTCTTTGAACTTAAAAATTCAATAATCTAACAAGCCTCTGTTACTAACTAGAGATCCACTAGGACAGACCCTAACTGACCCAAACATAAACTAAAATCATATAACTGAAACACATCCATAAATGAACAAAACTCAGATAAACTAGGTCCTCAGACTATGAGGAATCAACAAAAGTTAGGATATATGTGATGATGTTGTGGTCAATCACACTGCTGGAAAAAAGCACCAAAACCAATATTACATGACAATGTAGCACATAGACATCTATATGGGTCAACACCTCTAGAATGTACTGAGCAGATGGGGGTGAATGCATAAGTAAATCAATATCTGAATATACAAATATACATATATATACTTGCAAATGATTCATGCCAAGTGTAAATGACTCACCTTGTACTTGAAAAAACAAGGACTGCAAAATCATAGACATGAACAATGAATCATAAATATAACTTTGTGATCCATAACACTTAGTTCTAAAATCCTTACTTTTATTCTTTCTTTTGGGAGATTCTTCTAACTGATATAAACCATGTGATCTATCATGGAGTCCAGCGTCTTACCCATATTGGGGAGAGTTGTTCTACCCTTGCTATTAGAATAAAACTTTAATCTTAGTTATCACTTTACTTCATCCATATTGGGAAAAGCTTAATCTATGGTGACTCTTAGTTTCTAGGAACATAGGATACACTCATCGACATTCCTTTCTCGGGTTTAAATAATACTCCCAGAATACTTATATACTCATACTTTAGGAAATCCACCTTAAAATATCATAAGGGTTAATAGACTGAAAGCCAGTTATGCTTCTCTTTCTTTAAATGATAATCAGGATGGACCAATATGGATTTCATATCTTATGTTATGATTAAAATATCATTCTTTACTTTATATAATATCATAAAACTTATCAATGGAATTTAAGAACATAATCTTCTTATAAACTCGATACTTATACTTAGGACTTAGAAATTCATAAAAATTCATAACAAAACTTCATGCTTAATAATAACATTGAAATGTTTCAAAAATCCCAGTCGAGATAATGAATTCAAAATCACAATATGAATCTTATTAGTAAAAAATGAATATAAGCACTTTTTGATGCACTTAAAGCTTTTAATTTCATGGGAGTATTATATTTCAAGAATATGGCTATGTAGGTATGAAACCTAATTCAAAATAAAAAAATTTAATAATAAAACAATGTATTTTGGGCACAAGGATGAAAGAATAACCTTGTTCATAGACCCCACATACCTTAAGTTTCCTAAATTGTGAAGTACGCATGAATCTTGGGATTTGAAGGATAATCTTGTGAGAGAAACCTAATCTTGATGTTTCTTGATATTCTTGATAATGAGAGGAGGGAAAGTGTTGTTATTTGACTGGAAAGAGTACGGAAATAATTCCTCTTTGAGGTTTTAAGTCCTGGATAGAAAGTTATAAGAGAGAAAATAGCTAAAAAGCCCTTAGCTAAACTTTATAGAAAAAACTCGTCAGTTTTTACTACTTTACCATATGACTCGTATGGGAAGACAAGACTTAGCTCCTCAAGTCGTAAGCTTAGGAAACTCAAGAAGACACATACTGGTCAACATAAGAGTTCCACTTATGACTGGTATTATCTCTATACGACTCTTAATCCCTTACCTGCATGTTGAACAGAACCGTAGAAAGATTACACTGATGAATGCATGACTTAACATCATACTACTTGTACCCTACTCAATGACTTCTAAGGTTAGAGTTATATCCATAACCGAAAGTTCACCTTACAAAGTTGCATTGGATATGAATAATACATAACATTCATATGGTGTAGGTAAGACTCAAGAGAGAAGTCATATGATGCATAAAAACTCCCAAACATAAGGTATTACATTATATGCCCCTTGAAAAACATTCATCCTCAAATGTGATTCGTCTAGGACTAGAATTTTAACAAAAATCAGAACCTCCACTAATAATTTTCCAATCAAGTTTACCACTATCATAATGTTTCAATTTCTCATAACATGACATACGATATAGGAGCACTAGCACGGACTTAAGGAGAAAATAAATTTACTTGAAATAACACTTTAGCTTAGGTATAAATGGAACTATATGAAAAGAGATGAGTATACATGTCTTCTTCAGCTTCCCAAGTATCCCCTTCAAATAATTGGTTTCTTCAAAGAACTTTACTAATGCAACTTCTTCATTCCTTAGCCTTTGGGCCTGTCTATCGAGTATCTCAACTAGAATCTCCTCATATAATAAGTTATCTTTGATCCTAATAATCTCTGGGGAACTACTTAGGATGGATTTCCAATACACTTAAGCATTCAAACATGTAACATAGGATGAACTTTAACTAACTTTGACGAAAGATTCAATTCAAAAGCAACCTCTCCTATACAGTTCATGATCTTATATGAACTAACAAATCACAGACTCAACTTCCTTTTCTTTCCAAATCTCATTATCACCTTCATAGGATACACCTTTAATAATACCCAATCGCCTACTTCAAACTTGAAATCTCTCCTCGTTACATCAGCATATGATTTCTGATGGCTTTGAACAGTTTTGAATCTCTTATGTATCAACTGAACCTTTTCCATAGCTTCAAGAACATAATTTAGCCTGATAAAAGTCACTTCATGAACCTCAAACCAGCCTATAGGTGACCTACACCTATGCCTATACAACACTTCAAATGGAGCCATCTGAATGCTAGCGTGATAACTATTATTATAACCAAACTCTATCAATGGTAAATGGTTGTCCCAACTCCCTTTAAAGTCTAAAACACATGATCTCAAAATGTCTTCTAATGTATGGATTGTGCACTCAGCCTGACCATTAGTCTGTGGATGAAATGTAGTACTAAGCTAGAACTTTGTACCAATGCCCTTCTGAAAAGACTACCAAAACTTTAAAGTAAAGTATGTACCTCTGTCTGATTTGATGGATAAGGGTATCTCATGAATCCTTTATAACTTATGGGAATACATCTTTGCATAATCTTCTTTTGTATCTAAAGTCTTAATAGGTAGGAAATGGGATAACTTGGTCATTTGATCTACTATGACCCAGATCGAGTCATGCTGACGTCTTATACGAGGTAAACCTATGATGAAATCCATATTCACTACTTCCCACTACAAAGTAGGCATACTAGTATCTTGCAACGTACCACCCGGTCTTTGATGTTCAACTTTAACTTGATAATAATTCAGATACTTGGCTACAAACTCGACTATGTCACTCTTAATACCATTCCACCAATAAATTTCTCATAAGTCGTGGTATATTTTAGTAACACCCGGATGAATGGAATTCAAGAACCATGATACTCTGCTAGTATCCTTTCCCTCAACTCGTGTATATTTGAAACAGAAGTCTACCTTGGTAATGAAGTACACCATCTCCCCCTTGGGAGAAAACCTCAACCTTCTACTATTGAACTGTTTCTAGTATCTGGCCAAGTATAGGGTCATTTTGTTGATTCTCCTTCACTTCAATTATCAAAGATAATTCCAAGACGTTCTGAACTACTACTCCCATATCATCAATGTCAAGCAAACATACTCCCAAATGAACCAATCTATGCACTTCTTTAGCCAACTCCTGTTCTTCCTTCTTCACATGCAACAGACTACCTATAGAAAGCCTACTTAGAGCATCTGCCACTATATTTTCCTTACCAAAATCATAGAGCACATTCATTCCTTGATCTTTCAACAACTCCAACCACCTTCTCTGATGAAGATTTAGCTCCCTTTGCAAATTTTTAAAGAAAAAACAACAGTAGCTAACTCTAAGTTGTGAGTTGGCTAAATATTTTTGTGTTTCTTAAGTTTCTTAGAGGCATAAGATATTACTCTACTATACTGCATCAACATATAAACTTACCAAACTCTAGAAACATCACAATTAACTACGAATATGTCTAACCCTTCTAGTAAAGCTAACATTGGTACCGATGTCAATCTATTTTTCAACTCTTGGAAACTCTTCTACACTTATCTAACCATATAAACTTCACTTTCTTCTGGGTCAGCTTAGTGAATGGTGAGGCTATAGAGGAGAATCCTTCTACAAATCTTCTATAATGCCTAGCAAGCCCAAAAATCTCAAGATATGGATGAAAGATGGGTCTAGTCCAGTGTTCACTGCATCAGTTTTTTGTGGATCTGCATGAATACCATCCCATGAAATGACATGCCCCAAGAAGTTAATAGATTCCAACCAAAACTCACATTTATCGAACTTTGCATACAACTGATGGTCCTTAAGGGTCTGTAGTACTATTCATAACTGGTTTACATGTTCTTCCTCACTTCTAGAATACATCAGTATGTCATCAATAAAGACAACGACAAACATATCCAAGTAATTATTGAAGACCATATTAATCAAATCCATTAAGGCTGCAAAAGCATTTGTCATTCCAAATGACATAACCACAAACTCAAAGTTGCCATACCTCATTCAAAAAGCTATTTGTAGAATGTCCTGCTTTTGAACTTTCAACAGATGGTATCCCGACCTAAGAACAATATTAGAGAACCACCTGGCACCTTGAAGTTGATCAAACAAATGATCAATTCTAGGAATAGGATACTTGTTCTTGATGGTAACCTTGTTTAGCTGTCTATAATCTATACATATTCTGAGAGTATCATCTTTTTTGTGCTCGAATAGGACAGGAGCACCCCATGGAGAAACACTGGGTCTTATAAAACCCTTATCTAAGAGTTCTTTAAGCTACTCTTTAAACTCCTTAATCTTGGACGGGGCATACGATATGGAGGGATAGAGATGGGCTGAGTGTCAAAAAAGAGATCAATACCAAATTCTATCTCTCTATCTGGAGGTACCCTTGGCAAATCTTTGGGGAAGACCTTAGGAAACTCACTGACTATATGGACTGGCTAAATTATTAGAGCTTCAATGTAACACCCCATATTAAGCGTATTTAAGTGCATGTATTGGTTTTATTTATATGGAATTGATTTTTTATTTTATTTATACCAGAATTTGTTTGTCGACGGTTCCATACAAAGTTCATTGAATAAGATTTCCAATGATATAAAGATTTTCAAAAACAGATAGGTTTCGGATATAATCCAGCACGTTCGAAACTATAAAATGGTGCCCGAGATATTTGGGAATAGTAAATGTGCAGGAAAATTTCCTGCACACAAACTACTGAGGCCAGCTGAATTTTTGGGTCTAATTTGAATGATCATAACTCCCTTAATTTAATGAACTGGGAGAGATCATACCTATGAAAAGAAATATCTTTGAGTATTATTTCTAATGCAATTGGTTTCATCCAAATCCAACGTCTGAGTAAGGATTTATACTCATTTTACTTCAGCCTATTAAAACAAATTTTTAGGGTCAACTTCAAACGACCATAACTCCTTGTACAGGACGAAATGGGTGGCCTACTTTATATGAAATGGAAGCCCTTTGAATTATCCTTCCAACGATACAAATTTTACCAAAATACAATATCGGATCAAATATTTATGGTCGATCTACTTTAGCTTAACAAAACAGTCCACCAAAGGACAAATTTGACATTATTTAAATTTTGAAGGCATTTTGGTCATTTCCTATTATATTATGGATGGGAATATGTGTATATATACATATATATCAGTTCAAAAACTCATTTTCATCTTCAATCATTGAGAAAGAATAAACCCTAGCCAAATTTGACCTTTAAATAACTTTTGATTTAATCGTAGAAATTCCAAAGTAATCCAATAACTGCATTTGTCATCTCGAGAGCTTTGAACGACAACTATTAATTATGCAAATAGGATTGAATAATAAAGAGGTGAATTCTAAGGTATGAATATTGTTTTCCTTGTTCTTTTCCATATGTATATGTGTGATAGAGGATTATATGTATTGGTTGTTATTAAAAGGTAATGGAAATAGGGTTATGGACTACTTTGTATGATTTGGTTGTATTGAATAGTGGAAAGTGAATATGGTAATTGATTTATGGAAGGTGGATATGGTGATATACTATTGAATTGATGATTATTTATGTCTATGGCTCAATTTGGTTTAATGGATTGGTTGGAAGGATAAATGAATCCAAACTTGATATTGGAGGATGTTGTATGAATATGCCTGGCATGTGAATGTAATTGGAGTATAAGATGGTTAAAGTGACACCCTTTATGGTGTAATTAAGGCTTAATACTCAACAACTAGTTTGGTGAATTCAAATTATTGAATTGTGATGTTTGGTTGCTACTACTAGATTGCTATATATGTTCATTGTAGATAAGTAATCCAAAAAGATGGGAAGTCCATTTGGGTCTAGTATTGAAGGTTGACAGTCAGGTATGTAAAGCATACTCTATACCATATTTTTGGCATGAAAGTGAACAATTGTTCTATTAAGAAAGTTTCCAAAGTTATTCAATAAAATGTGATCCATAATGGTTTTGTATGATGTCCTACGTTACCAATGAACTTATTTCCACCCTACAAGATGTCAAGACATTCCAATAGTTACTTGTTTTCCAAATCTTACATGTTTATTGCACTAATGAATTTCAGAAGGTATCCGGTTACTCAAACAAGATCCATGTGCTATTTTTGACTCCAAAATATTTCATTGACATAGCAATAAGTTCGTACTTCATTGTTATGGCATTGAGGACTCCAAAACACTTCATTGATGTGCCAATGATTTCTTGCTTCATTGTTATTACATTGATCATCTATTTATATGTCTCTTATTGATGTATCATTGTTTCAAAGTATCAAAAATGCAGTGGCAAGAAAAATAACAATCTCAAAGATTAATTGAACTAAGTGATGGAAGTTCTCTCTTATTGGGTGGTATCCCAGGGGCATTAGCCTTTCATGGGTCGATCTTTATTTATGTATTTATGGGTGGTATCCCAAGGGCAGAAGCCTATCATGTGTCGATCCCAGTTGATATATACTGGAGGCAGCCTAATGGTCACAGTACAGTACAGTAATGGTTACAAAGATGATAAGAACAAAGGTAAAGTGATTGAATAAATACAATGTACAGGTTGTCACAAGCTCTAGTAAGTGTGGTCCACTCCTATTATGATTTATTCACTTGTTTTTGATTTCTATTCAGCTCCTATATCATATGTCATTATCTACAGCTTTACATACTCAGTACATATTTCGTACTGACGTCACCCACGGGGGACCTTCATTTCATGCTGCAGGCAAGGTACCTCAACTCATACACCACACAAGTAGGAGCCAGGATATCCAGCTACTTTTGGTGTGGTCCAATTTGCTTCAGGGATTTCCGTGTCATATCCTGTTACTTTTTGTATTATAAAGAAGTTAGTTATATGGCAGGGTGCGTCCCGACCTTAGTTAAACTTTATGTATTGTCTAGAGGCTTTGTAGACCTAATGTACTGTCAAGGGGGTGTTTTGTTATTATACGTGATGGCTCCAATGGCCAAGTATTGTATATACATATATATGTATTCTCGAGCTTATACATGTGATTATTTCCTTTTATATGTGACATAATACTATTCTAATTTCGGGTTATCATAGAGGTATGCATGGGAAGTATAAGGTTATGAGATAATTCTCCCGGACCTCCTCGGTTATGGGTGCCAGTCCGTCCTAATAGAATTTGAGGAGTGATAAAAGTGGTATTAGAGAAGTTCGTCCTAGTGAGTCTACAAAGCCATGTCTACGTAGAGTCTTATTTATTAGTGTGTCATGCACTGCATCTATAAATAGGAGGAAATGGATATTTAGGAATTGTTTCTTTTCTTCATGTCTTAGATCGTGCGATAGAGCCTATATTGTATATGAAGTCATAGTTGACCACTGAATCTGTTTATTTCTCTTATTATAGTAATGATGTTGGTTATGAGAAGCAAGAATATCAATGAGCAAGTAGATGTGGCTGCTGGAGAGGGAACTTGTAAGTCACCAACTATACCAGCTAATCAAAGTAAGGCTCCAGCTGAGCATGCATCAGAAACTTCTTCCACTCCAGAAGAAATAAGGGGGAGGAGAACTATATCCCCAAAGACACCTATTAAAGTTGCTGATCAAGATCTTAGAAATGTAGTGAAACTTTTGACTCATATAGTTGCTGGGCAAGCTCAAGGGAAAGCCATTCCTACCACGGGTCCCACTGGTACAAATAGGACGGCTAGACTTCGAACAAAGGATTTTATTAAGATGGATCCTACAACTTTTACTGGATCAGATCTTAACGAGTACCCACAGGACTTTATTGATCAAATTCAAAGGGCCTTAGATTTTATGCATGTAACGAGTAGAGAGACAGTGGAGTTAGCGGCGTATAGATTTAAAGGGGAGGCTATATATTGGTACGAGGACTGGAAATGATCTAGGGGTATTGATGCACCCCTAGCGACTTGGAAAGAGTTCAAAGAGGCATTTATTGATCATTGTCTTCCATTCGAGATTCGTCAGGCCCGTGCAGATTAGTTTTTAAATCTTCGTCAGGGGAATATGAGCATGAGGTAGTACAGTCTCTGATTTAATTCCTTGTCGAGATATGCTCATAATGTTGTAGCTACTATGGATGATAGAGTTCATCAATATGTGGATAGGATGGATCCATATTTGGTTAGAGATTGTATTATTGCCTCTTTAAACAAAGATATGGACATAGCAAGGATCCAAGCTTTTGCACAGAAAATGGAAGATCAGAGGCAGAGGAGAAGAACACAGGAATTAGAAATAGGATTTTCCAACAGGGCCAGATCTATAAGGCGGTTCATGGAATCCCAAGGAGGGTTCAGACCATAGTTTTTTGCTAGACCACCTAGGCCATTATCTTGTTATTCTGCAGCTAGTGCCCCACCATAATTCCAAGGGTCTAAAGAAAATTAATTTGGCCATAGAAGTGAGAGTAAGAGTTCGTGGATAGTGGGGTACCAAGGGCAAGGGAATATGAGCCAATCGAGACCTTCTTGAGAGCCATGCAATAAATGTGGAAGGTATTACTTGGGCGCATGTCGGCTGGGGACCAATGTTTTCTTTTGGTGAGGTATATCGGGGCATATGATGAGAGAATGCCCCCGAAGGGGCAAAGGGGGTATGGTACGACCTATGAGGTCATTTGTTGCATCATTATCATCGATACCTTATTTAGGAAGTTGTACACAACCAATGGGTCATGCTAGAAGTGATAGAGGAGCCACGAGTTGTAGCGAGGCTTAAAAGAATATGTATGCTCTAGCAGATCGACAGAATTTAGAGTTTCCCCAGATGTGGTTACGGGTACGTTGTTCAATGTATATGCCTTAATTGATCCTGGTTCTACATTATCTTATGTTACTCCATTAGTTTCTGGAAAGTTTGAAAAAATACCTGAACTGCTAGTTAAGCCATTTGAAGTTTCCACACCAGTTGGGGAATCTATTATAGCTAGAAGGGTTTACCGAAACTACCTAGTAACTATTTGTGGTCGTGATACGATAGATGATCTTGTAGAGTTAGAAATGGTAGATTTTGATGTTATAATGGGTATGGACTGGTTGGCGTCTTGTTATGCAATAATTGATTGCTGTATTAAAAAGGTATATTTCCACTTTCCAAATGAATCAGTCCTTGAATGGAAAGGTGAAATTGGCACGCCAAGAGGTAGATTTATTTCTTATTTTAAGGAAAAAAGAATGATTTCCAAGGGATACATATATCATTTAGTTAGATTAAGGGATACAGAAGCGGAGCCACCAACTCTTCACGCTGTTTCGGTGGTAAATAAATTTTCTGATGTCTTTCCTGAAGATCTTCCAGGTTTGCCTCCTGAATGAGAAGTAGAGTTTGGTATTGATGTAATACCAGACACCTAACCAATCTCCACTCCTCCATATGGAATGGACCCAGCAGAATTACGAGAATTGAAAGAGCAATTGAAAGATTTGCTAAAGAAGGGATTCATAAGGCCTAGTATGTCCCCTTGGGGAGCACCAGTGTTATTTGTGCGCAAAAAGGATGGCTCGCTGAGGATGTGTATTGATTATCAACAATTGAATAAGGTGACTATTAAGAATAAATATCCTCTCCCAAGTGCTTTTCTAAGATTGATTTGAGGTCAGGTTACCACCAAGTGAGGGTCAAAGAGAAGGATATACCCAAGACAACTTTCCGAACATGGTATGGTCATTATGAGTTTCTAGTTATGTCATTTGGGCTAACAAATGCACCCATTCCTGAATGTATTTGTGATAGTTTTTATAGGTGATATTCTAGTTTATTCTAGATCAGAAGAGGACCATGCCAATCCCTTACGACAGGCATTGCAGAATCTTCATAATTGTATGCTTTATACAAAGTTCTCTAAATGTGAGTTTTGGTTAAAGTCGGTGGCATTTTCGGGTCATATTGTATCTAGTGAAGGGATAAAGGTTGATGCTCAAAAGATAGAAGTTGTGAAGAACTGGCCAAGGCCCACAACGCCTACGGAGATTCATAGTTTTCTCGGGTTGGCCAGTTATTATAGAAGGTTTGTTGAAGGCTTTTCATCCATTTCAGCACCCTTAACCAATATAACCCATAAAGCATCTAAATTCCAATGGAATGATGCCTGTGAGAAGAGTTTTCAAGATTTAAAGAACAAGTTGATTTCTACACCCGTGTTGGTACTTCCAGAAGGCACTGAAGGGTATACAGTGTATTGTGATACTTCCAGAATTGGTTTAGGACGTGTATTGATGCATCATGGTAAGGTAATAGCATATTCTTCTAAACAATTGCAGCCACATGAGAAAATTATCCTACACACGATCTTGAGCTGGCAGCAGTTATTTTTTCTTTAAAGATATGGCGCCACTACTTATATGGGGTTCATGTTGATATATATACTGACCATAAGAGCTTGCAATATACTTTTAATCAGAAGGACCTAAATTTAAGGCAACAAAGATTGCTTGAACTATTAAAGGACTACGATGCTAATATCTTGTACTATCCAGGGAAAGCAAATATGGTAGCTGATGCGTTAAGTCATAAGGCTATGATGGTGCCTATAGAAAGGCAAGGGATGATTAAATATCTTCACTAGTTAGCTAGTTTAGGATTTTGCCTTCTTAAAACTCTGGATAAAGAGCTTATCGTACATAATGCTGCGGAATCTTCATTAGTAGCTAAAGTGAAAGAGAAGAAATATGCAGATCCTATTTTATTACAGCTTAAGGAGAACATTCAAAGTGGTGCGACCAAGGCATTTGAGCTTACGCAAAAAGGAGTACTTCAATGCCAAAACCGATTGTGTGTGCTGGATGTAGATGGGCTAAGAAAGAAGATTATGACAAAGGCACATTGTTCAAGGTATTCCATTCATCCAGGATCAACCAAAATGTATCAAGTTTTGAAAGATATGTATTAGTGGAATGATATGAAAAAGAGCATTGCAGAATTTGTAGCTGAATGTCCAAATTGTCAAAGAGTTAAAGTTGAGCACCAAAAACCCGAAGGTTATATGCAATGCATTGATCTTCCAAGTTGGAAGTGCGACATGATCAACATGGATTTCGTTATTGGTTTGCCTTGTACATCCCGGACGTTTGATTCTGTATGGGTGATTGTTGATAGGCTTACCAAATCTGCACATTTCCTACCAGTTAGGACAACTTACATAGTTGAAGAGTATGCGAAGATGTACATTAAAGAGATAGTCCGATTACATAGAGTGTCAATCTCTATTATATAAGATCGGGGAACCCAATTTACGACAAACTTTTGGAAGTCTTTTCAGAGGTGTTTGGAACACAAGTGAAGTTGAGTACTGCTTTTCACCCTCAAACAGATGGACAAGCAGAACGTACCATCCAAACACTTGAAGATATGCTACGAGCTTGTGTAATAGTTTTTAAGGGCAACTGGATGATCATTTACCTCTTATTGAGTTTTTCTACAGTAATAACTATTATTCAATTATAAAAATGGCACCATATGAAGCTTTATATGGAAGGAAGTGTAGATCACCAATAGAATGGTTCGAAGTTGGTGAAACTCTTTTATTCGGACCGTATTTTTTTTATCAAGCCATAGAGAAGGTTAAAGTAATTCAGCAATGACTGAAAATAGCCCTAAGTCGACACATGTCATATATGGATAGTAGAAGGAGAGGGCTAGAGTTTTCTATAGGTGACTGGATATTTTTAAAGGTATCACCAATGAAAGGGGTAATAAGATTTGGCAAGAAAGGGAAGTTGAGTCCACATTATATAGTCCCATATAAGATCAATCCAAGGTTTGGACAAGTTGCATATAAATTAGAGCTACCCCACGAGCACTCATCAGTTCATCCAATATTTCATGTGTCAATGCTTCTAAAGTGCATCGGAGATCCATCACATATCACTTATACTGAGGATATGCAAGTTTCATAAGATCTTACCTATGAGGAAGTGCCTATTGCTATTCTAGATCGCCAAGTTAAGAAGATGAGAAATAAAGAGATAGCATCTGTGAAAGTACGTTGGAGAAATCATCAAAGGGAAGAGATTACATGGGAAGCTGAGGAAGCAGTGAAATCTAAGCACCCTTATTTGTTCAAAGATGAAGAGGAAGTTCAAAAAACGGAGTTAGAACATTAACAAGTAAGTTTTTTTTTATATATGCACAGTATTTATGTGATGATGTGAATATTAATGATGGACTTGAACTTGTTTCGGTTGAATAACTATGATAACATTTGAGGACGAATGTCCCAAAAGGGGGAAGGATGTAATACCCCATATTCAATTACATGTATTGGTGTATTCAAGTACGTGTATTGTTCTTATTTATATGGAATTAATTTTTTATTTTACTTATACCAAAATTTGCCCGTCGATGATTCCATGCAAAGGTTATTGAATAAGATTTCCAACGATATAAAGATTTCAAAAAACGGATAGTTTTTGATATAATCAAGCATGTTCGAAAATATAAAATGGTGGCCGAGATATTTGGGAATAGTAAATGTGCAGGAAAATTTCCTGCACACAAACTACTGAGGCCAGCTGAATTTTTGGGTCAACTTGGAATGATCATAACTCCCTTAATATAATGAACTGGGAGATCTGTGACCTATGAAAAAAATATCTTTGAGTATTATTTCCAATGCAATTGGTTTTATCCAAATCCAACGTCTGAGTAAGCAGTTATACTCGTTTTAATTCAGCCTATCAAAACAGATTTTTAGGGTCAACTTCAAACGACCATAACTCCTTGAACAGGACGAAATGGGTGGCCTACTTTATATGAAATGAAATCTCTTTGAATTATCCTTCCAACGATACCAATTTCACCCTAATCCAATATCGGAGCAAAGAGTTATGGTCGATCTACTTTAGCTTATCAAAACAGCCCACCAAAGGACAAATTTTATATTATTTAAATTTCAAAGGCATTTTGGTCATTCCTATTATATTAAGGACGGTAATATGTGTATATATACATGTATATGAGTTCAAAAACTCATTTTCATCATCAATCATTGAGAAAGAATAAACCCTAGACAAATTTGACCTTTAAATTACTTTTGATTCAACCATAGAAATTCCAAAGTAATCCAATAACTACGTTTGTTATCTCGAGAGCTTCGAATGACACCTATATTTGTGCAAACAAGATTGTATAATTAAGAGGTGAATTCTAAAGTATGAATATTGTTTTCCTTGTTTTTTTCTATATGTATATGTGTGATATAGGATTATATGTATTGGTTGTTATTGAAAGGTGTTGGAAATAGGGGTATGGACTATTTTGCATGGTTTGGTTGTGTTGAATTGTGGAAGGTGGATATGGTAATTGAATTATGGAAGGTGGATATGGTAATTGAGTTATGGAAGGTGGATGTGGTGATATACTATTGAATTGATGATTATTTATGTCTATGGCTGAATTTGGTTTAATGGATTGGTTAGAAGGATAAATGAATCCAAACTTGATATTAGAGGATGTTGTATGAATATGCATGGCATGTGAATGTAATTGGAGTATAAGAGGGTCAAATTGACACCCTTTATGGTGTAATTAAGGCTTACTACTCAACCACTAGTTTGGTGAATTCAAATAATTGAATTGTGACATTTGGTTGCTAATACTAGATTGCTATATATGTTCACTATAGATAAGTAATCCGAAAACACGGGAAGTCCATCTGGGACTAGTATTGAAGGTTGACATTAGGTATGTAAAGCATACTCTATACCATATCTTTCAATGAAAGTGAACAATTGTTCTAATAAGAAAGTTTCCAAAGTTATTCAATAACATGTGATCCATAATGGTTTTGTATGATGTCCTACATTACCAATGAAGTTGTTTCCACCCTACAAGATGTCAACACATTCCAATACTTACTTGTTTTCCAAATCATACATGTTTATTGCACTAATGAATGTCAGAAGGTATCTGGTTACTCAAACAAGATCCATGTGCTATTAATGACTCCAAAACGTTTCATTGATATACCAATAAGTTCCTACTTCATTGTTATGGCATTGATGACTCCAAAACACTTCATTGATATGCCAATGAGTTCTTACTTCATTGTTATTGCATTGATGGTCTATTTATATGTATCTTATTGATGTATCATTGTTTCAATCTCAAAGATTAATTGAACTAAGTGATGGAAGTTATCTCTTATCGGGTGGTATCCCAGGGGCATAATCCTATCATGGGTCGATCCCTATTTATGTGCTTATGGGTGGTTTCCCAGGGGCATAAGCCTATCATGTGTCGATCCCAGTTGATATGTACTGGAGGCAGCCTAATAGTCACAGTACAGTACAATAATGAGTACAAAGGTGATAAGAACGAAGGTAAAGTGATTGAATAAATACAATGTACAGGTTGTCACAAGTTCTAGTAAGTTCCAATCCTATTACGATTTATTCACTTGTTTCTGATTTCTATTGAGCTCCTATATCATATGTGATTATCTATAGCTTTACATACTCAGTACATATTTTGTACTAACTTCCCCCACGGGGGACCTTTATTTCATGTTGCAGGCACAGGTACCTCAGCTCATACACCGCACAAGTAGGATCTAGGATATCCAGCTGCTTTTGGTGAGCTCGAGCTTTCCGTGTCAGATCCAGTCACTTTTGGTATTGTATAGAAGTTAGATATATGGCGGGGTATTTCCCGACCTTAGTTAAAATCTGTGTATTATCTAGAGGCTTTATAGACCTAATGTATAGTCAAGGTGGTGTTTTGTTAAAAGACGTGATGGCTCCAACATCGAAGTATTGTATATACATATATATGTGTCCTCGAGCTTATATAGGTGATTATTTCCTTTTATATGCAACATGATGCTGTCCCAAGTTCTGTTTGTCATAGAGGTATGCATGGGAAGTATAAGGTTATGAGTTGGTTCTCCCGGGCCTCCTCGGTTACGGGTGCCAGTCCACCCCAATAGAATTTGAGGCGTGACATTCAAACTTAGTATCATTGACTCAAACTAAATAATAGATGCACCCTTTTGATATTAAATTTTTTGCCTTAAGATAAGAGATTAAGCAACATTTGGGAGACACAGAACTACCCTCCCGCTTAAAAACCACTTTATTAGGGAACTAAAAATTCACCACATGAGTGCGACAATATATTGATGCATAGCATGAATGGAGCCAATCCATGCCTAGAATAACATTGAAATCTACCATCTCTAACTCTATTAGATCCACTAGTGTGATCTTATAAAGAACATTGATAGGACACTTCTTATAGACTCGTCTTTCAAAAATTGAATCACTCACTGGGGTGGATACTAAGAAGGTTTTAGAGAGATTTTCAGGGCCTACCCCAAAATTCACAAATAAGGGAGTTACATAAGAGAGATCTGATCCTCGATCTAACAACATATATACCTCAAGGTGAAAGGCACGAAGAATACAAGTGACAACATCTAGTGAACTCTCCTGCTCTTGATGGGATGTTAAAGCGTAGAATTAATTCTAGTGTTGACCGCCACTGGTACAAGATGATGCACTTGTAGAGGAACTGGATGACTTGGCGGAACTGGTGCATTAGTAACTGAGCGTGAGGAAAAACATCTCTACTTTCCTGCTAAGTATGCGGACACTCTTTGACCCTGTGGACCAACTAAGCACAACCATAACAACTCCCTTTTCCCACCAAGCAATCTCCAGGATGGGTCTTACCACACTTTGCACATGTTGGGTAACTAGGCCTCCCGAGGACATTGTTTTGAGACCTGGAATTTGATGTCCTTCTCCATTGCTCCTTCCTAGTCCTGGGTGCAGGGGCACTGGATGAACATAGCACTAGTACTAATAAATGATTGTGAAACTGCAAATGGCTTCCTCTTCCAGAACTTGGTTTACTATACTCAAACTATCTAGTCCTAGCCCTTTTGTTTCTCTTCTCTCTTTCCTTTAAATTTTTCACCTCAATAGGCTGAGCATGAGTCATCAATTGATCAATATCCTTATCCCCAATCAGCATGGCAGTCCTACACTCCTTAACCACTAAATCAGACACCCTAGTTAAAAACTTGCTCATACGAGCTCTAAAGTCAAATAACAACTCGAGAACATACTAAGACAATTGAGTTAACTTGAGTTAGTATTCTTTTACTGTCATAGAGCTCTTCCTTAAGTTCATGAACTCCTCCACCTTTGCCTCTCTTATCTCACATGGAAAGAACCTATCTAGAAAATAATTTTAAAACACCTCCAACTCACAAGAGTAGCATTCATACCTCTACCTTCCTTCCACATAACAACCCAATCATAAGAAATATCCTTCAGCCTATAGGAGGCCAACTCTACACGTTCCTCTTCAGTCACATGCAAAATATGAGTAATCTTTATTACCTCATTAATAAAGAGATAAGGATCCTCATCCACCTTTGACTCATGGAACTATGATAGATTCATCTTAATAAAGTCCCGAATTTTGGCTACATCTAAATTACAATTTTGCTGATGTGGAATTGTTGCTTGTTGGTTTCCCTGACATTGGCATTCACAACTTAGGCCAATACTTAGAAGGTAGCCTAAAATTCAGCTTGAGACAGATTTTCATTTAGAGGGTTGGCATGCAGGGGTGGTTGGTCACTATTTCTATAGGCTTCGGCTCGACGAGGAGGCATATTCTGTCACGTGAAAGAATAAGTCAAGGAAGATAAAGGCTCTTTAAGAATGATATATCATGAAAGAAATAATGATTCCTAACTCATTCCACATCCTCTTTCTTATAAATGTGGTGCGATTCACACCCATGATCAAGACTCTATGTAACGTGGCTTGTTTGACTCCCTAGTACTTTTCAAAACCATAGGCTCTAATACCAAGTTTATAACGACCCAGAAGTATCCCCTGGACATCAAACGGTGCTCTAGACTACGAATAATCCTAAGATAACCCATTAATCCTACTTAACTTGAACTCATAAGCAAAGTAAGCTAATATAAATAGAACTTGAAGGTAAAAAATGACATATCTTAATAAAATTATTTAACTTGGGAATATTTACACAACGCTTTGAACTTAAAACAAAGACAGTCGGACAAGCCTCTAATAATGACTAGAGAGCCATTGGGACAGACCCCAGCTAACCCAAACATAAAATAAAGTCATATAACTAAGAAACTTCCATCAACAAACAAATTCAGATAAATCGGGTCATAAAACTATGAGGACTCACCAAAAGTTAGGATGTAGGTAATGAAGTCATAGTCAATTGTGGTGCTATAAATAAGCACCAGAACCTACATTTTAAGACAATGTAGCACATAGAAATATATGTGGGTTAGCACTTCTAAAATGTATGGAGTATGTGGGGGTGAATACATAAGTAAATCAATAGATGAATATACAAAGATATATATATATATATATATATAATTTCGAGCGATGTATGCCAAATGTAAATGACTCACCTTGTACTTGGAAAAATCATGGACATGAACAATAAAGAAAAAAGATAAACTTTGTGAGCCATAACACTTAGTTATAAAAGCTGTTCTTATATTCTTTCTTTTGGGAGATTCTTCTAACCAACACAAACCATATGAGATATCATGGAGTCCAATGTCTTACCCATATTAGGGAGAGTTTTTCTACCTTTTCCATTGCAATAAAACCTTATTCTTAGTGGTCACTTTACTTTATCCATAGTTGGAAAAAGACTTAACCTATGGTGGCTCATAGTTTCTAGGGACTTAGGATACACTTATCTGCATTCCTTTCTCAGTACTAAATACTACTCCAAAATACTTATATGCTCATACATTAGGAAATCCACCTTAAAATAGAATAAACATTTTAGACTGAAACCCAGTTATGCTTTTCTTTCCTTAAATCATAATTACGATGCACAAATGTGGATTTCATATCTTATGTTATGATAAAAAGATCAATCTTTACATTAGATCATATCATAAAGCTTATCAATGGAACTTAAGAGGATAATATTTTTGTAAACTTAGTACTTATACTTAGGACATAGAAATTCATGGAAATTCATAACAAAACTTTATTATCAATAATCATATTGAAATGTTTCAAAAATCCCATTCAAGATAATGAATTCAAAATCACAATATGAATCTTATAATTCAAACATCAATATAAGCACTTCTTGATGCACTTGAAGATTTTAATCTCATGGAAGTATCATATTTCAAGAATATGGCTATGTGGGTATGAAACTTCATTCAAAATAAAGAAATTCAATCATAAAACCATATATTTTTGGCATAAGGATGAAAGAATAACCTTGTTCCTAGACCCCACGTACCTTAAGTTTCCTAACTTGTTAAGAAAGCTTGAATCACTGGACTTGAATGATAAACCGGTGAGTGAACCATAATCATGATGTTTCTTGATATTCTTGATAATAAGAGGAGGGAAACATTGTTATTTTATTGGAAAGAGTAGGGAAATAACGCCTCTTTGAGGGTTATAAGTCATGGATGGGAAGTAATAAGAGAGAAGTAATAATAAAAAGCCTTTAGCTAAACTTCAAAGAAAAAACTTATTATTCATTACTACTCTACCATACAACTCGTATGGTAAGATAAGACTTAGCTCCTCAACTCGTAGGCTTAACAGACTCAAGAATACATGCACTAGTAAATATAGGAGTTTTACTTATGACTGGTATCATTTTCATGCGATTCTTAATCCCTTACTCGTACCTTCGACAAAACCTTAGGAAGATTACAGTGATGAATGTACGACTTAATATCATACTACTCATACCCTTCTTAACATCTTCTAGGGGTAGAGTTGTATCCACAATAAAAAGTTTACCGTACCATACTGTCTCACATATGACTACAACATACCATTCATATGGTGTAGGTATGAATTAAGAAAGAAGTCATATGGTGGAAAAAAACTCCTAAACTCAAGGTATTACACATAGGATATTGGTATTTAGAACAGAAGCTAGAATAGGATTACTATGTCTTAGGCAACACAACTGAAAACTTTCAAGATTAGCCACACTTCTCAAATACTCTCTCAACTATACATATCCTCTTAAATACTATGATTTATTTGATGCAACAATTAATCTTCACATAGATATTGATAACTCCTCCTACAAAAGTCTAAGTTGAATTATATACTCTCAGCATGTTCAAGCCTAAATCAAAATCACATCGTACTACTGTAACGCCTCAAAAAATGGGTCCCGGAGCGTCACACGATACTTGAGGCTACGGGTAGCCCCAAGATAACCCTTTGAGCTATTTTCATTCAGTTCAACACAAATCAATGGGGTTTCATTAAATAACCCTAAAATATTAACAGAGTAATCATCAACCAAGAATAAAAGAATTTCAGAAAGATAACAAAATATGGATAATTAGTCAACTCCCAACATCTATACTAGTCAGACAAGCCTCTAAGAAAATCAATAAAACCAGTGAGCCATTGAGACATGCCCCAACTGACTCATACTCAGTTATCAAATGTAAACAATTCCGTGAAACCAACATCAGACATCACATCCTGGGAACATGAGAACTCACCACAATAGAGGATGTAGAATAGCGTTCCCGAAGAATAACTGTTGAACCTAGAACTGAGCACCTGAACCTATATTCTGAGAAAATACAGCCCACATCTAAAGATGTGGTTCAGTACCATGGAAAGGAACTGAGTATATGGGGGTGTATGCAGTTGAACAAACATCATTATCATAAATATTTATAAGAAATATGCAGTATGTATGAATGACTTGCATAGCCTAAAGAAAATCATCAAAATCATAAGAGGATGAAATAAGTACAATAACACATCTGAGTCATCATATAATTTGTCAATCACTTTCAGTTCATCAAGAATATCAATTCTCATAATGTAAATATCATTTAAATCTTTTGAAAGAATAACTTTCACAATTCCACTTTCAAATCACTTCACAATTCACCTTAGACACAAGGAAACACACACACACTGGGAGATCCAATAACCGACAAAAACTATGTGAGCTACATAGAGTCCAACGTACAACCCACGTTGGGGATCCCCATCCTATCCTTGCCATCAGAGTAGGACTATCGATATCAAATCCACACAAACTAGTGATCACTATATAAATTAACCTCAGGATTACTCCTATGGGGGCACGTAGTTCTAGGGAAATAAGGTCGCTTTATACCACCCACTCGGTGCTAATGATTTCTCCCAGGCTTAGATCAAATCATTTCAAAGACAATCCACAACAAAATAATTTCAGTAATATATAAATATACATCGGGAGGCATCATGCTTCCCATCTATCAAAATCAACCACGTTGTGAATTTCTTTCACACTCTAGTTCAAAACAACTCCATTAAGACCAAAAGGTCAAGTCATTAAAAATATCTCAAATATTCAACATCAACGTGCTTATAACACACACTTTCTAAAATAAAATACAATTTCCAATGGGGATTCACGACCCAAATATCAAAATCATGATAAATATCGTTCAAGATTCATGCTTTATATCTCCACACATGTAAATTCATCTTTCAAAATTATAACCATCACTATTTCATAATAATCATCATAAGATATGTGTTCATGCTTCAAATTCATAAAAATAAAATAAAAATCATGCCTTTGTAAAGAAAATTACTTTTGGGCACAAGAACGAAAGAGAGTTCTTGTTGAAAAACCCCACATACCTTGAATGATGAACTTTAGATAGATACTCATTTTTGAGATGCTAATCGTGCCTTTGAATGATCGTTCTTGGAGTTCTTGAACTAGGAACTTGGAATCTTGAATAAATTTGCAAAATTAACGGTGAACTTTGAAGGGTCTTGATGTTGGATGTAGGAGCTTAGGGTTTTATTTTTGAGGGAATTTGATGAAATATAACATATAATGCTTCTAATAGGCTTTAATATAGGGTTTGGATGGATTTTGGGTGAGGAAGGATGACCACAACGCCCCTAAAAATCAAAAAATTCTTGAATCTATCCTTTGATGGACTGGTTTGATAGTCTAGAGTAGATCAACCATAACGTTTTACTCTGATATCTAAATTTGATGAAATCAATTTCATTAGAAAGAGGACTCTCATATCTTTCCATTGATATATAGTATATCACCCAGATCATTGTGTACGAGGAGTTATGATCGTTTGAAGTTGACCTAAAAATTTGCTTTTGATAGGCTGAAGTAGATCGACCATAACAATTTGCTCTCATAGAAAAATTGGATGAAACCAATTTCATTGGAAAGAGGACTCACAGAGCTTTTTGTTGATACATAGTAGATCACCCAGATCATTATGTACAATGAGTTATGATCATTGAAAGTTAGAGCAAAAATACGCCAGGCCTCAGTACTTTTTCCTGCACGTTTTACTGTTCACTACTGTTAATGGTTGGATAGGAATGTTCATAACTTGTTGCTCGAGTGTCCGTTTTGGATAATCCACCTATCTTTGGAAATCTTATTCGATACTCTACATAATGGTGGGTCATAATCTACGACATTACACACGAAAAATTTATAATTAATTCTAGAAGATAGAATCCAACACATTTACGCTCAAAATTTAAACGAAAAATTTTCCGGGGTATTACATCATCCACCTTTGGAAACATTCATCCTCCAATAACGCTATATATGCCAAGATCAGATAGGGAATGGATCATACAGCTGAAACCATTCGTTAGACTTATCACCACTTCATTTCTCACTCCAAATGCAATATAGAATTCATAAATTCAAGAAACTACAGCTGAACACATAATAAATGACAGCTAAACTACTGCAAATTTTATCAAAAGTGCTTGATTTAGGGAAGAGCGGTACCTTCGGCTCAATCGGAGTTCACAAAAAATAGGTGTGGGTACTTGGATCGCATATCCACCTCAACATCCCAAGTTGCACCCTCAACAGATTGGTTTCGCCACAGTATCTTGACCAAGGGAACTTCTTTGTTCCTTAGTATTCGGATACTGAAATGAAGAATCTCAACAGGAATCTCATCAAAAGAAAGATTTTCTTGAATGTCAGCACTTATATAGGAATCCACTACCACAACATCGCTAATATGCTTTCCAAGCATAGAGACATGGAATATTGAATGAACAGAGGACAACTCGGAAGGAAACTCTACCTTATAAGCTACCTTACCAACATCGCTAAAAATTTTGTGAGGACCAAAATAACGGGGACTAAGCTTCCCCTTATTTCCGAATCTCTTCACCCCCCTTATGGCTGAAATTTTCAGATACACTAGGTCACCAACTTCAAACTCAAGGTCTCTCCTTCTAACATCTGTAGATGACTTCTGACCACTCTGCGCAGTTTTTAACCTTTCCATAGCCTCAAATACCAAATCAGGACCATTCACAGCCGCTTCACCCACCTCGAACCAACCTATGGGTAATCTACACTTCTTCCCATATAAGGCTTCAAACGGAGCCATGCCAATACTAGAGTGGAAACTATTACTGTAAGAAAACTCTATCAATGGTAAGTGATCATCCCAACTTCCCTTTAAGTGATCATCCAAAATGATAGACAAGGGAACTCCATACTGTCTTACTAGCTCTCAGATATACAATCTAGTATAATCCTCAGCAGTATATAAAGTATGAACAGGCAAGAAATGAGCAGACTTAGTCAACCTATCAACCACAACCCAAATGGAATCCTGATGGCTTCGGAAAGGAGGTAAACCAATCACGAAGTCTATATTTATCTCTTCCCACTTCCAGGTGGGAATACTAAACTCTTGCATCATACCACCAGGTCTTTGGTGTTCAACCTTAACCTGTTGGCATGTTGCACACTTAGCTACAAATGCTAATATATCTTTCTTCATGCCACTCCACCAATAGATTTCTCGCAAGTCTCGATATATCTTGGTGGCACCAGAATGAATAGAATATCGCGCCCTATAGGATTCAGCCATAATCCTCTGTCTCAGATCATTAACATTCGAGACACATAATCTACCCTACAATCTCAATACACCATCTTTTCCTTGGGAGAAAACCTCTTCTTTTTGGTCCTTGACTGACTCCTTCAGTCTGACCAAACTAGCATCTAAGTATTGCTTTTCCTTCACTTTCGAAATCAAGGAGGATTCAGAACTACTCTAAACCTCTATACTACCTTCAGCAGAGTTAAAAACCTAACCCCAAATCTAGCCAAATGATGTACATCATTATCCAACTCTTTCTTACCTTCTGCCACATGCGAAGCACTACCCATAGACACTCTACTTAGAGTATCCGCCACAACATTAGCCTTGCCCGGATGGTATAGCACCCTCATATCATACTGCAGAATCTTATGATAAGTGAAAATATCAACATGGATACCATACAAATAGTGTCTCCATCTTTTCAAAGCAAACACAACAGCAGCCAACTCAAGGTAATGGGTAGGGTAATTTTTCTCATGGGGTTTCAACTGTCTAGAAGCATAAGCTATCTCCTTACCCTTCTTCATCAATATGCAACCCAACCCAACTCCCGAAGCATCACAGTACACCACAAAACCATCACCACCATCAGGCAAAGTCAAAACAGGGGCTGAAGTGAGTTGAGTCTTCAACTCCTGAAAACTCTTCTCAGAAGATTTGGACCGCAAGAACTTCACTTTATTTTGGGTCAATCGAGACATAGGAGATGCTATAGAGTAGAAACCCTCAACAAAATAGTGGTAATAGCCAGCTAAACCCAAGAAACTTCAGATATTAGTCGGAGAAATAGGTCTAGGCCAATTTCTAAAAGCTTTGATCTTTTGGGGATCAACTCTAATACCCTCAAAAGAAATGATATGACCCAGAAAAACAACTGACCTTAGCCAAAACTCACATAAAATGATATCAACCAATGTCTTTTTCATAACCACCAAGGGAAGCGTACATTAATGAATCCTCAACCACTAAAACTTTTATTAATAACGTATACTCTTCAAACACAATGTAATACCATCAAGAACTCCTCATCTACTTATAACATACTCTATATCACCCTAACTACTAACTTCTTCTCTAACTTTCATCGTGAAACCTACACCACATTCACTACTCCTTAATTAACACACTATGATATAACCTCAATCCTAACTTAATAGCATACATAGATCCATAAGTCTACTCTTAATTAATTAATATCCCTACCTTCCTTGTCACTATATTTTTAAATCTATACTCCTAACTCTGAGGTAATTGCACTATTTATGAATCATAACACTCTACGTTACTATATCCAACAATAAAAGATTGATTCAATAATCTAGGAATATACTCTCTTCTCTCATGAGCGTTATCTGTAATAAAGAGTTTATAAGGAACCAGAGTACATATCACATTCTATCTAAATGTAAGACCCCAAAACTTCCTAAGCTTAATTCAGTCTATTTATGCTTATTAAGGGGGTCCAATACTAAGAAGGTTCTAACAAAGTTCCCAGACTTAGCCTATTATCATCCTTTGAAAGTTGGCGATCTAATTTTTCCACCTTAACGTCCTTTAATGGTCTGTATGTTTGTTAATTCATGATCAGAGAGGTCCGTAGGTGGTCCCAGACAAGTTTTGGGTTTTTCAAACCATGTTTAGACCACGTTTGAAACCCCAAAATAGTGGACCAATGTGATCTTGGCACGCCGCATTGCGAATCGCGTTACTTGATATTATTATAGGTTTCCAAGGTCAAAGTATTAAGACTCGATGTGATGATAGAGCAATGCGTCGACTATCACATCGATGGCATCAATGCGCCGCATCAATAATAGCGTCAATGCCTAGTTTCAATCATTAAATATCCATAATTTTAAGGGCAGATGGGTCAATTTCCTACCCCTATATAAGTCTAAAACACAGGATTTAGCCCTAATTCAACAAAAATATAGTGTCTCTATTAAGTTTCTCTCAAGAATAAGTTAGGATTTTTAATTAAAGATTAAATTCAATACTCAAACTCAAGAATCTCTCCATCAATCTTCATAAAATTAAGAACTAAGGTATGTTAAGTGTTGATTTATGGTTTCCTTTTATCCATGAAGTCCAAGAACCCTCTTTCAAATTATAAAACATGATATTTATGTTGTGGGTTGTTTGTAACCATGTTTATCTTGTGTTATGATTCCCAAGTTCGAATCTTTATGTGTTTTATTATGAAACAACATTAGCATACAAGTTGAAATCTATGAATTGAGTTGTTTATGATGTGTAAGTTGATGATTGAACCTACGATATAAATTGACTTGACAATTCCATGATATTATGTTCATTATTAGTAATTGATGGAATGTTCATGAGATTAGGTTGATAAAAGTATGACATATCTATATGCAATTCCATCCATGTACAACATTATGTTAGCCGAGTGCTTTAAGAAATCCTCAACTTATTGTATAATGAATTGTTGATATTGGTCATATGTTCAAGAAGTGTCAAGTCTTGTTAGTTTTATGATATCAAGTCCTAGGGGTACTTGTACTCAAAAATTTAGCAGTGTGCCTAGAGCCAGTGTCAGTTTTCATGATACTCTCAGCCAAGCCATGATTATTAGAATTCAGTTAGTTACATTACTCAGGAAAACTCAGTAATCTCAGTACCCACGGTAATCTCAATAACCTCAGAATCTCAATAATCTCAGTCAGTTATCAGATCTCAGTAGTATTCTATCAGTCAATGGAAATTTAGTAAAATCTATTCAAATCAACTAAACAATACTATCAATAATAGTTTAGTTCAACTTAAATCAGTTCAGTGTCTTTTCAGTTGGGAGTAGGATTCAGAATTGAGTGAACCCAAGAATGGGGACTCACCTGTTAGCCGATATAGGGTGTGATCCTTAGAAGCAATCCTTGCATTCCAGAACTACGTAGCCAGTGTAGGTTGAGATGTACCCTATGAGTTTAGTGATTATACACCTCATCTATATTTTCCTACTAGAAGGGGTTGATGGAAGAGCTTCCTGTTAGAGTGGGTTTACTTACAGCTTGTGTTTACCCGTGGCATGGTACTGACACCCTTCCAACTGGGGTTATAAGTTGGACCCCACCAGTTTAGTTTTGGGGTATGTCGGTTAGATGATTACCTCCCACAGTCTTTGTTTTGGATCAAATCTCAGTAATAAAACTCAGTTCAGTTCTATAGTTTCAGGACTGTCAGATACAGTTGCTTAGTTTAGTACAAAACTCAGCTAGTTTATCAGAATCAGGACTGTCAGACATAGTCACCCAGTTAATAGTGTATTAACTATACAAAATTCATGTTATGAATATTCAGATTTAAGGACTGTCAGATACAATCAATCAGACCAGTTCTTCATAATCAAAATTATCAAAAACAATCATTTCTTTATCAGTAATATGACATTAGTTCCTCAGTACTTAATAGACTTAGTCATTCAGTATCCCAGTATTAGTACTCAGATATTAGTAAATCCACATTATTAGAATTCATGAGTTAGTGTTATCACGATCTTAGTTATAGTTACGTATTGATACATGTATTCTCACATTCATGTTATTTAGTCAGTTAGTATTGTTGATGAATATGAACCATTGCATTCAACCTACCTCACTTGTAAAGCAATACATTTAATCGTACTGAGGCATTTGCACTATGGTATTTTATACCATAAGTTTAGAAGCACGCGCTCCAGGGTATCAATAGCATTCCAATTTAAGCTATGAGAGTTAGTAGTCAGTCTGTATCATTTGAGGATGTTATTATTTAATTATTTCATTTTCTTAGTAATTAGTTTATTTCAGCAGATGGAGTTAGTTGGGGGATTGTCCCATCTACTCTTTATTCTAAAAGTTTAGTTTTAGAGAATTTTATACTACAACGCGTTCAGACATTTATTTCAGTTATTTTGGTATTGTTATACTATATTTTCATTTATGTATCAGTATTGAACCTTATGGCCCTTCAGTTCATGTTTTTGTATTTACGATATTATTATTAATATTCAGTGCTCAGTTACAGATGTCAGTCATGGGTTAGCTTATTGTTTTTTAGGATTATGAGCACCGTATAGCATTTTGGGTACCAGATTTAGGGTGTTACAAACTTGGTATCAGATGCTAAGGTTCAGCAGCATCCTAGGAAGTCTGAAAAGCTGCCTCTAGTAGAATCTTGTACATGGTTTTGTTATCTACCACACTTTTGTTCAAGAGGCTATGAGATATTTAAGTTATAGTTTCCCTTCTTTTAGTATTCATGTCATGCGAGTGAGAATGAGCTCTATCCAAACTCTTAGTTTAATCCCTTCTTCTCTTCCGTTTACAAAACATGCCTCCAAGGAGGACTTAAAAAATAAGAGTGGGAGATCAGCCAGTCTCTCAGCCCGATCAGCCTAATATTTTGGCAAACATGTCTCTCATGAAGAATTCAGGACTATATTCACTACTCTAGCCAATTCAGTTACAGCTCAGGTTTTAAGTCTGAAGAGGATCCATAGGAGTTCCTCGATCAAGTTCAGAAAGTCACAGATATCATGGGAGTGACTTCTATTAAGAGTGCAGAGTTAGCCACCTATCTACTACAAGATGTATCCCATACGTGATTTAAGTAGTGGAAGGTATATAGGGGTACAGATGCAAAGACCATAGATTAGGAAGAGTTTGCTATGGCCTTCTTAGGTAGATTCTTTCCCGTATAGTAGAAAACAGCCAAAGTGTTAGAGTTCAACAACCTCAGACAAGGTAGCATGAGCATAAAAGAATACTCTCTAAAGTTCACTCAGTTAGCCAGGTACGCTCCCCATTTAGTAGCAGAAAGTAGATCTAGAATAAATAAGTTTGTGTCTGGGATATCAGGTAGAGTGGTTAAGAAGTGCAAGACTACAATGTTTATGAAGGAGATGGACATATCTAGGCTTGTTTTCCATGCTCAACAGATTGAGGATTAGAAATTTAAGAAGAGGGAGAAGGAAAATAAGAGAGCTAGAACTAGTAGTTATAGTTTTTCTTAGCCAAGGTCACAGGGTGGTAACCGTTCTCAGCATAGAAAAAAGTTTCCAACCGCAGTTCTATCTTCATCTAGTGCACCAGCACCAAAGTTTAGAAATAACCATAGATATAGGGCACCAGGCTCCAAGGTCCATGGTGGTGAGGGCAGGATTTTTACTCATCCACTTTACAAAGAGTGTGGCAAGCATCATAAGGGTATATGTAGAGCCGGAAGTGATGGTGTTTCAGATATGGAAAGTCAGGTCACAAGGTCTGAGATTTTCCTAGGCCTGGCCCTAGAAGCAAGCATGATCGTTCTTCATCTCAGTTTGGTCGCCCAAATCAGCAGGATGCCAGTTCTAGCGCTATTAGTAAGAAACTCCCAAACTGACTCTATGCACTCCAGTCCCGACAGGATCAGGAAAGTTCTCCTAGTGCATCTACTGGTATGTATAGGTCCTCATTTACATGTTCATGTTTCTTCAGATTTAGGAGCTTCTTTTTTCTTTTGTAACTCCTTTCATAGCAGTTTACTTTAAGTTCAGACCAAATGTTAACAAGACATTTTCCAATCTCTACCTCAATGAGTCAGTCTAACATAGCCTGATATGTATTCAGTAACTGCCTGATTAAGATATCTCAGAAAGTTAGGCCTTCAGATTCTAGTAGTAATGCCAGTATATGTAGAAAATTAATAAGGGAAGATGATTCCTGAGCCATTCCTACCTCTGTGCAAAGTTTTGTACTTCAACCCTCCCGATACTTACGCATGCTTTACATTTTAGTCCCATTAATACAGCTTATATCCATGCACTTTTCATAAAATAGTATGTGTTTCAAGTTCCTTGTATGAGGAGTCCAAGTTCATATAATATTATGGATCATGTTCCATGAATTGAAAAATTCCAAAACCAGTTTATGCAGCTCATGACTTATGCACTCATGTCATACTTTACAGTATACTTAGCCCACATGATTCATGACTTCACTCTAAGCATTCAGTAAAACTCAGATTATGCTATGTATACCCTCAGTTTAGATCCCTCGATGAATCCATAGTGTTAATGTTCCATCCCGCAAGCCTCAGTTACAGTGTCAGTTTAGTAATCAACATTCAGTAAAGGACTTAGATAGTCCTACAGAACCATGCCTTTCAGTTATCATTTACTTATCCATCTGAATTCAGTACTCCCATACCAGTCTAACCCTTAGTTATAGAAAATCAGCATTTAATCTCAGTTACAGTTTTAGTTACAATTATAGTCTTAATTACCGTCTTAACTAAAAACTCAGTTCTAGTCCTAGTCCAGTTAGATTAGAAACTCAGTCCAGTTTCAAGATTTCCTGACCATAGCATATGGCCATCAGTTACTCAGATATTTGTATTTTAGTACCTCAGTTTACAGAATGTTCCTAAATCATGTTTGATGCCTGGTATTGCATTTCTAAGGTAATACATTTTCCCCTCACTCATGCTTAGTTACCTTATGTTACCCAGTCAGTGATTACCTTTCATCCATAACACTCTATAGTTCAGTCCAGCTATCCTAAATCAAGTGCAATTCAGTTTTACATATCTAATATTCAGCTATCAGTCATTCAATTAATTAGATAAATTAGTATATCCATGCATTTGTGCTCAGCGCCCATGTGAATCTCTTCAGTAGTCTTAGTGGTAGTGCATAAGGTTTGATCACCTTATCTTAGACGATGTTTCATAGGTTTTTGCCTCCTCATATAAGAAAATCCTAGACATGTACCGATCTACTATTAAAATATACTGCTCAGGACAGACAAAGATTCCACTATCTTCACTAGTAATCTATAGAAAGAATGTCATAGAAATGTTCCAGTCAAGTATAAATTTTTAGTGTGAGTTAGTTCGCAAAGCCAGTAATTTAGTTTAGCAATTAGAAAACAAATCCTTATGGTGTAGTTTCTCATCTTTCCACCTAGTACTACTATTAAAAATCTCAGGAATGTACCTGTTCCAAGATTGAAAGTCCCAATATTTGCAATATCAGCTCATATATCATGTCTTAGCTTCAGATCCCAGATATTCATCTGTGATTCAGTTCGTAGATGCCCTGTGCATCATCACAGTTTTTCTCAGTATCTTAGTCAAGTAAGTATTCTTCTATGGACATAATGTTCCAAGGGGGAGATACATGATAATTGCCCAAACTCTCATGACATAAATCATGCCATTATATTTTTTCGTAATGAATCCAGTTTGGAGTAAAGGGGTACTTATGAGTTACCCTCAAACTTCAATCTCAGCTGTAAGCCACGTATTCAAGTTACTCAGTTTAGATCATGTTATCTAGCTTATGTATCATGTTCCAAACTCAGTTATGTTCACGTGTTTCTACTCATGTATATCTAGTAATTTATTTCAGGCTCATTAGTGTTTTTAGTTTAAGGAAATAGTCTTCCTTGAACTTATCCAGTTTCATGCACAGATTTCCATGATAAACTTGGTATCAATTACCATAGCATATTCACTTATGCATTCATGTGTCAGATCATTCATGTATTCATGCATCAAATATGCATGTTCAGTATAATATATTCAACTTACCATTCATGCCAATCATGAAATCATGCATCAGATATGCATGCTCAAAGCAAATCTCAACAAATCAGTGATATCTATCATGTACTCATATTTCAGTTGTTCATGTCCAGCATGTACTTCAGCTTATCATTTCCCCAATCTTAGTCAGTCTCATTTGAGGATGAATGTTCACAAGGGAGAGATATTGTAAGACCCCACAAAATCCTAAGATTAATTCATCCCATTTATACTTGTTAAGGGGGTCACATACTTAAAAGGTTCTAACTAAGTTCCCAGACTTAACCTATTATTGGCCTTCAAAAGTTGGCAATCTCATTTCAACACCTTAACGTCCATTAATGGTCCATATTTTTGTTAATTCATGAATAGAGAGGTCCATAGGTGGTCCCGAACAAGTTTTGGGTTTTGGGGACCACGTTTAGACCATGTTTAGAAGCCCAAAACAGTGGACCAATGTGATCTTAGCATGCCGCATCGCCAATCATATTAGTTGATGTTGTTGCAAGTTGCCAGGGTCAAAGTACTGAGACAACATAATGATGGCATGACGCATCGACTATCGCATTGATGGCATCGACGCTCCACATCGATAATAACATTGATGCCCAATTTCAGCCATTAAATGTTCGCATTTTTAAGGTCAAAAAGGTCAATTTCCCACCCCTATATAGGTCTAAACCATGGGATTTAGCCCCAATTCAACTAAAATATAGTGTCTCTCAAGTTTCTCTTAAGAATAAGTTATGGTTTTCAATTAAGGATTCAAATTCAATACTCAAATTCAAGAATCTCTCTATCATCTTCATAAAATCAAGAACTAAAGTATGTCAAGTGTTGATTTATGGATTCCTTTCATCCATGAAGTCTAAAAACCTTCTTTTAAATTATAAAACATGATATTTATGATGTGGATTTTTTATAACGATGTATCTTGTTGTATGATTCCCAAGTTGGAGTCTTTATGTGTTTTTTTATGAAACTACATTAGCATGCAAGTTGAAATCCATAAATTGAGTTCTTTATGATGTGTAAGTTAATTATTGCTCCTATGCCCTAAGTTGTGCATGTAAGGTGTTTGACAAAATTCCTAAGAGGATGGAAATTGTGTATTATATCTCAATTGTTACTCAAATAATAAATGCATGCTTTACCCTTATGACCACGATTGACTTCCATGATATTATGTGCATTATGAGTATTTGATGGAATGTTCATGAGATTAGGTTGATGAAAGTATGACATGTCTATATGCAATTGCATCTATGTACAACATTATGATAACCATGTTCTTCATGAAATCCTCAACTTATTATATTATGAATTGTTGATATTGGTCATATGTTTAAGAAGTATCAAATCTTGTCAGTTTTATGCTATCAAGTCCTGGGGGTTCTTGTACCCAAAAATTTAGCTGTGTGCCTAGAGCCAGTGTCAGTTTTCACGATACTCTCATTCAAGACATGATCATTATAATTCAGTCAGTTACATGACTTTGGAAAAATCATTAATCTCAGTACCCTCAGTAATCTCAGTAATCTTAGTTAGTTATCAGATCTCAGTAGTATTCTTTCAGTCAATGGAAATTTAGTGAATTTTATTCAAATCAACTAAACAATACTAATAGTAAGAGTTCAGTTCATCTTAAATCAGTTCAGTGTCTCTTCAGTTGGGAGTAGGATTCAGCACCAAGTAAACCCAAGGATGGGGACTTACCTGTTAGCTAGTACAGGCTATGATCCTTAAAAGTAATCCTTGTATTCTAGAACTACATAGCCATTGTAGGTTGAGATGTACCCTATGAGTTTAGGGAATGTACACCTCTTGAGTTTTCCTACTGGGAGGGGTTGATGGAAGAGCTCCCTGTTAGAGAGGGTTTACTTATAGCTTGTCTTTACCCGTGGTATGGTACTGACACCCTTCCTATTGGGGTTACAGTTTGGACCCCACCAGTTTTCTTTTGAGGCATGTCAGTTAGATGATTACCTCCCATAGTCTTAGTTTTAAATCCAGTCTAATTAATAGAAATTAGTTTAGTTCTATAGTTTTAGAACTGTCAGATACAGTCGCTCAGCTTAGTACGGAACTCATCTAGTTCCATCAGAATTAGGACTATCAGACACGGTCACTTATTTAATAGTATATTTATTATATGGAATTCATGTTACTTGTATTCATATTTTAGGACTGTCAGATACAGTCAATCAGACCAGTTTTTCATAATCAAAATTATCAAAAACAGTCATTCCTTTATCAGTAATATGACATCAGTTCCTCAATACTCAATAGACTTAGTCATTAAGCATCCCAGTATTAGTACTCAGATATCAATAAATCTATGTTATCATAATTTATGAGTTAGTGTTATCATGATCTCAGTTACAGTTGCGGATTCATGCATATATTCTCACGTTCATGTTATATAGTCAGTTAGTATTGTTCATGCATATGAACCATTGCATTCAGCCTGCGGTCCTTCCCGTTATGTTAAGCCGGGTTTCTCGAACAAATACTTTTTTTTTAGGTACCTCACTTGAAAAGCAGTACATTCAATCGTTCTAACGCATTTCTGCTATGGTGTTTTATACCATATGTTTAGAAGTACGTGCTCCAAAGTATCAGTAGCATTCAAGTTTCAGCAGTAAGAGTCATCTGTGAGTCCGCATCATTTGAGGATGTTATTATTTAATTATTTCATTTTTTTCATTACTTTGTTTATTTTTGCAGACGGATTTAGTTGGGGGATTATACCATCAACTGTTTATTATGAAAGTTTAGTTTTAGAGGATTTTAGACTACAAAATGTTCAAACATTTATTTAAGTTGTTTTGGTATTGTTATACCATATTTTGAGTTATGTATCAGTATTGAACCTTATGGTCTTTTAGTTTATGTTTCTGTATTTATGATATTATTATTATTATTATTATTATTATTAAAATTCAGTGCTCAGTTATAGATATCAGTCATGGATTAGCTTGTGGTCCTTCAGGATTATGAGCACCATGTAGCTTTCCGTGTACCCGATTCAGGGCATTACACTAAACTGCATAACTCATATAGATGAGGATATAATATTTTGAATTGAAGGACTTAAACACACTAATGGGATCCTTCCAAGCCCTTTGTATGATTTTTGAAGTGTTTGATTGTTCATCAAAGAGCATCATATCGGGGGAATTGTGATTTACTACTCATATTATCTAAACGATAAGTCATAGTTTGAGGAATTTGGAGTAACACGTGAATAAACATAAGTTTCTAAGAGGACCGCTTTACTGCATGATCTATAGTATAAAAGTAAGTGAGACATTTCTTAAATGCCTAATAGCCTCTCGAATAAAAGTGCAAACGTCTCTATACCTTTCCATAAGACTTTACAAGACACGGCTTCACAAAACTGCCTAGGACACTTAAACTCTAAGCTTTGATAATATATTTGTAAAGCCCTAAGACTATCCCCTGAACGTCACACGGTGCTTAGAACCATATCTGATCCCATGATAACCTATGATACTAGCATTACACAACTTAATAAAATGCATAAAAATAGAAATAATAAGCAATCGATATGCTATTGGAAGAACTTTTTCACTACAAAACTATTTGAAATATTTATAACCCTAAAATATAAAAATCAAATTTGAAACTAAAAACATCAACTCTAACTGAATTTCTATGAAGCATCTACTAATACAAACTATAGTAGCCTGAACATAACCCCTATCTATCCCTAATTAATATGACTGAATAAAACTGATACTGGAATTATAGTTGACTCGAGTCCTAAAATCAAAAGATCTCATTACCTACTAGATGAAAGTTACGAATTGTATGGTTATGATGTGTGGGCTCCAACTAGTAGCTACATTATGAAACAATATAGCCACACAGATGTTTATTTGGTTAGTACTCTCAGAATGTAATGAGTATGTGCGAGTGAATGCAATAGGTAAAACTAAGGCTAAACATACTTTCAAATCATGCATGCTAAGTGTAAAAGGACTCACCTTGATAATGAATAAAACTGAAAGCTGAAATATCATAAAACATGAACAATAAAGCATAATCTGATAAGATTAGTGTAATGCCCCGAGTCTGTACCCCAGCCACTACACGGTACTCATAATCCTGAAGGACCACAAGCTAACCCATGACTAGTACCTACTATAATAACTGAATAACAATAATACTGAAAATGCGAAAATTAGGAAAAAAAAAGCAATAAGTTTCAATACTATAAATAATACTAAATATGGTATCTCAATACCAAAACTAAACATCAATACTAATAATTAAACAACTGTCTAAAAATACTCTAGCCTGAAAAGCCTCTAAACTATCTGAATTGTGGAGTTGATGGGACAAGTCCCCAACTAACTCTATCTATAGAAAATGAACTTAAGTGCTGAAATAAATAATTAAACTATGTGGACTAACCACTAACTCTGTATGTTAAGAATTTAAACTACTAAAGATGCTCCGGAGCCCATACATCTGAACCTATTATAAAAGACCTCATAGCACAAGAGAAAAGTATGTGTTAGTACGTTGAATGTACTAGTATGCTAAGTGAGGTAGGCTGAAATGAATTGGTTCATATGCATGAAAAATACTGACTAAATGACATGAGTATAACTAGATGAGAGTATATGCATGAATACATAACTGTAACTGAGATCATTTTAACACTGAATACTAGGTCTGAATACTGATTAACTTATATCTGAGTATACTAATACTAATTACTGGTAAATGTAGGATTGTATTTGACAGTCCTAAATCTGTGGAACTGTACTGAGTTCCGAACTAAGCTAAGTGACTGTATCTGACAATCCTAAATCTGTAGAGCTGAACTGAGTTTTATACTAAGACTGAGTCTAAAACTGAGACTGAAAAAGTTAATCATCTAACTGATATGCCACTCTCTAAACTAATTGGGGTCCAACTTGTAACCCTAGTCAAAAGGGTGTTCATATCGTGCCACTAGTAGAAACAAGCTGTAAGTTATCCCTCTCTGATAGGAAGTGCTTTCATTAACACTCGAAAGTAGAAAAACTCTATAAGATATATCAACCTTAGTCTCGTAAGGATATATCTCAACCTATGTTGGCTATGTAGTTCTAGAACACCAGGATTGCTTCTAAGGACTGCACCCTCTACTGGCAGGTGAGCTCCCATCCATGGGTTCACTCGATGTTGAATCCTATTCCCAACTATATAGACCCTGGACTGAATTCAAACTATACTAAACTAGACTGAACTATTACTGATCGTACTGTATAACCGAACTGAACTGATTTTACTGAACTGAACTAGATTGATTCTGAGTTCACTGAGTTTTCCTATATTCTGTAACTGACTTAATTCTACTGATTGAGATATGACTGATTCTACTCTTTAACTGACCATGGCTCTAGACAATCAGCTAAATTATCGGGTATTAAATGCCCTCAGGACTCGATAACATAAACTTAAAAGGCATGGCATAATCTAGAGGCATGGTAATTAACTACTTATTCATCATTCATTCATTTTGGAATTTAAGCAAACACTTGCATGACATGAACTTGCATACATGCTAACATGATATAATTTCACTATTCAACTCACATGCACAACTTATCAAACACTTGTGGGGCATAATATATGCACACAATACTAAAATAACATGTAGGCATCATGATTTAATTCAAATTACGTAATTCCAAGAGTTTCAACATGGATTCATATGATAAAGAACATATATTAGTTAACTCTACATAAATCTCACAATGAAGCATGAATACACTTTAACCAAAATCATTGAAATCATGAAATCACTCTACATGAACTTTAAAAAAGTTTCTTGGACTCCAAGGGTGGAAGGAACCCTTTGATGAGCACTTCACATACCTTAGTTGATGAATTTCTAAAAGTTATTGGTGAGTTCTTGAGTTCTTGATTTGAAATTTGAACACCAAGGATTCTTGTTCTTGGGAAATTTATGAAAGAATGAATATAATTGCTCTCCAAAGGGTTTAATTTCATGTTTTGAGGGGTGAAGGGTGTGGGAAAAATACCTAATTAACCCTGAGGACATGGCGTTTTAATGCCTGTAAACTATGTTACCGATCACAGGCCAGCGTACTGTGTCGTTGGTACGACGTGATAGCCAACGTGCCGTGTTGAGTCCGCGTTAGTTCACTGGAATTTGCACTGAAGTTTGGGAGAAACTATCTAATCGACGTGATGGTCAATGCATTGAGTCAAGATCATGTAGACCCACTATTTTTGACACTTAAACATGGTCTAAATGAAGTTCGAAAAATCCAAATCTTCTTTGGGAACCTCTACTGACATTTCTGATCCTGAATTAAATCAAATATCAACATTTAAAGGACGTAAAGGTCATGAAATAAGATTTCCAACTTTCAAAGGCTAAAATAACATTAAGTTTGAATACTTATCTAGAATTTTCTAAGTCTGGGACCCCCTCTTAACAAGATTAAAGGACTGAATTAAGCTAAGAATTTTTGCGGGGTCTTACAATATCTCCTCCTTGGGTACATTCGTCCTCGAATGAGACTGACTAAGCTGAGAATACTGGTAGATTGAACTTACTTACTGGACATGAATATCCTAAACATGATTATATGACTGACATTACTGACATAATAAATTTCACACTGAACATGCATATTTGATGCATGAGTACATGATTGAGTTGATTTATAAATGCATGACTAGGATTACTGATAAGCTAAGTTTCTCATACTGAACATGCATATATGATGCATGAATACATGACTAAACTGACTCATGCACATATGATTGAATATGCAATGGTAGCTGATACCAAGTTTGTAATGGATAATCTGAGCATGAAACTGAATAAGCTTAAGGAAAAGCTATTTCTTAGACTAAAAAATACTAATGAACCCAAGATCATTTTCGGAGTACGCATTAATGAGAACATAAGAACATTACTGAGACTGGAATGTGACACATGAACTAAATATCGTAAACTGAATTAAGCCCCCTTGAATACGTGGCTTACGACTGAGATTGAAACTTGAGGGTCAACTTATGAGTACCCACTACTCCATACTAGATTTGTTACATGAAGAGAACTAGGAAGTTTAGGTCATGGAAGATCGGGGTTATAGTGTATCTCCCCCTTGGGACATTATCCCCCCTAATGAATATTGACTTGGCTGAGATACTATGGAAAATTGGGGCGACACACAAGGCACTTACGAACTAAATTGTGACTGAATATCTGGGGCCTGAAACTGGGGCATGATACATGAACTGAGCTAAACATACAACTTCCTGGTTGGTCCATCATAGAATAGTTACATTCACGAGACTTCGGATAGTGCGACTAGATGGAAAAATGGAAAACCACACCACACAAATTTATTTGTCTAACTGCTAAACTGAATTACTGTCTTTACGGACTAACTCATACTAAAAATTTATTCTCAACTAAAGTTTTATCTGACACTCTTTCAACTACACTCTCTACCTCATTACGATACTTCACCTGAGACTACTGAAAAATATTTGCATGGGCTTTGTGTACTAATGCATAAGCATACTAAATTATCTAATTAACTAAATAACTGATAGCTGAATACTGAGTCTGCAAGACTGAACTGTACTTAGTCTGAATAATTGAATAAAATCTATAGAGTATTATGCATATGAGAAAGGGACTGACCAAGTAACATGAGATAACTGAGCATGAATTCATGAAGTTTGTATTATTTGAGAATTCAAGACTAAGTGTATGACATGGTTCTAAAATATTCTGTAAGTTGAGGTAGTGAAATACTAATAACTGAGTAACTAATAACTGCACGCTATGGTCGAGCAAACCTAAAACTGAACTAAATTTCTGATCTGATTACTAGTCTGAGACTGACATTATAATGAAGATTGTAACTAAGACTATTATTCAAATGGTAGCTGGGACTAAAGACTCTACAAGGCATGAATCAAAAGGTCATGAGCTGCATGACCTGAGTTTGGAGTTTCGATGTTCATGGAGCATGATTCGTACTACTAAGTGAACTAGAACTCCTCATACTAAGCAATAGAAATAGACACGATTATATGGAAAATACATGAATATAAGTTGTATTCATGGAGATGAGATGTATAGCATGCATAGGTATCGTGATGACTGAAGTACAAAATTTTGAACTTATGTAAAGATGGGTTGGACATAATTCCCACCCATTACTTTTCTACAAATACTAATATTACTACAGAAATCTTAAAGCCTGGCTTCTTGAGATATCATAATCGGACAATTCATGTATACCCGTCGGGCTACGATAGACTGACCCACAGGGGTGGAGGCTGAGAAAGGATCTACTAGAATTTCAGGACTAACTCCAAAATCAACTGCTAAATATGAAATAACGAAGGACAAGGAATCTCCTGGATCTAGCAAAGTATAAACATAAAAATGGAAAACTTGTAACGTACCAGTGACCACATCAAGAGAACTTTCTTGATCCTATCGTGATTGAAGAGCATAGAGTCTATTTAGGCGTTGCCCACTGGTGGCATTGGAAAAGGCACCCTACTGATTCGAGCGATCGGACTGAGCTAAAGGACGACTATGCTGACTTCGTAGACCAGTCTTAGGACAGTCTCAAACTCTGTGACCTGACTCACCATATCCAAAACACACATCATTGTCATTTCTACACATACCCTTGTGATTTTTACCATATTCTTTGCAAAACAGATTAGTACAAACACCGCTTGCACTACTTTGGGTTTTGGAGCCTGGCACCCCATCATGACTGTTATTCCTAAACCTTGGTATTGGTGTACTAGATGAAGATGGGAATGGTGCTAAAAACTTCTGACTAAATTGAGAATGGTTACCACCCTCTTACCTTGGCTGGCAAACCTAAATCTACCTATTCTGGCTCTCTTATTTTCTCTCTTCTTCTTCTTAAATTTTTTTTCCTCAATATTTTGAGCATGGACCATAAGCCTAGATAAGTCCATATCCCTAATCAACATCACAATCCTGCACTCCTTAACTACTCTACCCGATACCCCAGACATAAACTTTCTGATTTTGGGTCTATTATCTACCACTACATAGGGACAATACCCAGCTAACTGCATAAACTTGAGGGAATACTCTTTTATACTAATACTACCTTGCCTGATATTGATGAAATCTAACACCTTGGCTTCTTTCAACTCTAAGGGGAAGAATTAATTTAAGAAGGCCCTAGTAATCTTTTCCCATTCTATGGGATTTGCATCTTCACCCCAGTCTACCTTTCATTGCTTAAACAACGTATGGGATATATCTTATAGCTGATAGGTGACTAACTCAGCACTCTCAATGGAAGTCACTCCCATGAAATTTGTGACTTTCTGAGCCTAATCGAGGAACTCTTATGGATCCTTTCCTGAATTAGAACCTAAGAATAAGGGTGGATTCATTCGGGTGAAGTCACGAATCCTAGCTGCAGCAGTATTGGCAACTAGGTCAGTTGGAATAGCAGATGGCCATTCATTTTGAGTTGTGACTGAATTATCTAGAGTAGTGAATGTAGCCCTGAATTCTACCTGAGAGATGTGCTCATCCAGGGGATCTGCCTGAATGGGATATGGTGCTTACTGATTTTTGATTCTTCTTTTGTTAGTCCTTTTAGGAGGCATGTTCTGTAAGAGATAGGAATAAGCAGATTAGATTAAGAGTTTTACTGGAGCTCATGCTCACTCGCACGACATAAATACTAAAAGAAGGGTAACTTTTCCTGAAATATCTCATAGCCTCCTGTCCATAAGTGTAGTGAGCCACAACACACCCTTGCACTAGACTCTACTAGATATGACTTTCAGACTTCCTAGGAAACTGTTGAACCTTATGCTCTTATACCAAGTTTGCAACGCCTTGAGTCTATACCCCAGATGCTACACAGTGCTCATAATTCTAAAGGACCACAAGCTTACCCATGACTGGTACCTGCTGTAATAACAGAATAACAATAATACTGAAATAGGCATAAATTAGGTGAAAAAATAGCCATAAGGTTCAATACTATAAATAATACTGATATGGTATATCAATACAAAAATTGAACATTAATACTAAAAACTGAACAACTGTCTGAAAATACTCTAGTCTAAAAAGCCTCTAAACTATCTAAACTGGGGAGTTGATGTGAAAATTTCCCAACAAAGTCTGACTACTAAAAATGAACTAAACTTCTGAAATAAATAATCACATCCTCAACTATGAGAACTCACCACTAACTCTATATGCTGAGAATCTGAACTGCTAAAGTTGGTCGGGAACTCGTACGTCTAAACCTATGATATAAGACATCATAACAAAAAAAAAATATGCGTCAGTCCTTTGAATGTATTGGTATTCTAAGTGAGGTAGGCTGAAATACATGGGTTCATATGCATGAAAAATACTGACTAAATTACATGAGTATAATTGGATGAGAGTACATTCATGAATATGTAACTGTAACGGAGATCGTGATAACACTGAATACTGATTAACTGATATATGAATATATTGATACTGAATTACTGGTAATTAAATGACTGTATCTGACAATCCTGAATCTGTGGAACTGTACTGAGTTTTGAACTAAGCTGAGTAACTGTATCTGACAGTCCCGAATCTGTAGAATTGAACTGAGTTCTATACTGAGTCTAAGTCTAAAAGTGAGAGTGTGGGAGGTAATCATTAAACCGACATGCGCCTCTGATTGGGGTTCAACCTGTAACCCCAGTCATAAGGGTGTCAGTACCATGTTATGAGTAGATACAAGCTGTGAGTTATCCCTCTCTGACAGGAAGCTCTTTCGTCAACCCTTGCTGGTATAAGAACTCAATGAGCTATATCAATCCTAGTATCATACGGAGATATCTCAACCTACGCTGGCTACGTAGTTCTGGAATATAAGGATTGCTTCTAAGGACCACATCTTCTACTGGAAGGTGAGCCCCCATCCTTGGGTTCACTCGGTGTTGAATCCTACTCCCAACTAAATAGACACTGGACTGAATTCTAAATTGTACTATGCTATAATGAACTACTATTGATAGTATTGTATAACTGAAATGAACTGATTTTACTAAACTGAACTGTACTGATTCTGAGTTCACTGAGTTTTCCTACGTTCTGTAACTGACTGAATTTTACTGATCGAGACATGACTGATTCTACTCTGTGACTGACCATGGCTCTAGACAAGCAGCTAAATTGTGAGGTATTAAATACCCCCAGGACATGATAGCATAAACTTATGTATGGCATAATATTTAGACATGGTAATTAACTACTTAGTCATCATTCATTCATTTTGGTATTTAAGCAAACACTTGCATGACATGAACTTGCATACATGCTAACATGATATAATTTCACTATTCAACTGACATGCACAATTTATCAAACACTTGTGGAGCATAATATATGCACACAATATTAAAACAACATGTAGGCATCATGATTCAATTCAAATTACACAATTTTAAGAGTCTCAACATGGATTCACATGATAAATCACACATATCATTTAACTCTAGATGAATCTTGCAATAAATAATGAATACACTTTAATTCAAATCATGGAAATGATGAAATCACTCTACATGAAATTTAAAAGAGTTTCTTGAACTCCAAGGGTGGAAGTAACCCTTGGATGAACACTTCACATACCTTAGTTAGTTAATTTTTAAAAGATAATGGTGAGTTCTTTAGTTATTGATTTGAAATTTGAACACCTAGGCTTCTTGTTCTTGGGAAATTTATAAGAAAAAAATATAATTGCTCTCCAAAGGGTTTAATTTTGTGTTTTGGGGGATGAAGTACATGAGAAAAAAAACTAATTAACCTTGAGTACGCGGCCTTTTAATGCCTGTAAACAGTGTTACCAACGTGCAGGTTGACGGGCCGCGTCATAGGCATCGATGCGATAGGTAACGTGCCACATCGAGTCTGGATCAGTTCGTGTCAACCCACTATTTTGGGCACTCAAACATGGTCTAAATGAGGTCCGAAAAATTTGAAACTTCTTCGGGAACCTCTACAAACATTCCTGACCATGAATTAACTAAAATATCAACATTTAAAGGACATAAAGGTCACAAAATAAGATTTCCAACTTTCAAAGGCTAAAATAACACTAAGTTTGAATACTTAGCTAGAATTTTCTAAGTCTGGGACCCCCTCTTAACACGCTTAAAGGACTGAATTGAGCTAAGAGTTTTTGTGGGGTCTTATACTTAGTGAGTCATTACACTTTGTTTCAAAAATCCTTATTTTTATGGGAGATTCTTATAACAGACAAAAGTTATGTGAGCTATCATGGAGTTCAACATCTCAACCACGTTGAGGAGTGTTGTTCTACTCTTGCCATCGGAACAGAACCTTAACTTAGAGGGACCACTAAAAATAGCCCATATTGGGAAAAGGATGGGACACACTCTTGCGAGACCCCTAAAGAAATGGTGATACGTAGTTCTGGGAAATAGGATCTGCTAAACCTACATTCTCCTCTCTGTGCTAAATACTACTCCCAAAATATATACTTATATGCTCATATTTGTGAAATCCACATAAACTAAAAACCAACTATTCTTCTCTTATTTAAATCATATTCATGAGGAAACTTGTGGATTTCATGTCATATCTAAGATCATAAGATCAAAACTAATCTTTAATCATCTTGTAAAACTAGTATCTTAAACATATAAGCTTTAAATTCTTGTAAACTTAGTAACATATGCTTAAACTTGAAATTATTCATCATCTCATAGAAACTTCATATCAAAATATCAACGTAATGCTTAAGATTACTTTTAGGGATAAAAACTTAATAATAAATCATATGGAAAACAATGTTCAATTCATGAGGAAGTATCAAAATCTCAAAGTAAGGAAAGTGGGTATAATCCCTACTAAGTCAATTGCTTCAAAATCAATAAACAATTAAAATTTTAGGCATAAGGATGGAAGAGTATACTTGTTCATACCCCACATATCTAAATTTCTTGATTTCTTGAAGAAAGACTTGAATTTGGATCCTTGAAAGTTGAACGTTAGGAAGAAACCCTAACTTTTTTGTCATGAGAGTTGAAAATGACTAAGAATGGGCAAATAACTCTTATTTGCTAATTTAAGTCATGGAAGAGGAGTTTTATGTCAGGAAAATACCAAATAACCCCTACGGAAACTAAAACAAATAACAGGAATTTTCAGTCGACAACTCGTTAACTTAGTCGTCAATATTTACCTATATTTTGACATTTATTCGTTAAGGTTGATGAATTGAGTTGACAGCTCATCAACTTAGTCTTCACCTAGTTGAAAAATCGCCAACTTACTCGTCAACTTTTAACAAATAGACTCTCTAAAGTAAAATGAGCATAACTTTCTACTCCGATATCAGATTAAGGTAAAATCGGTTGCTTTGGAAAGAAGAGTTGAAGATCTTTCATTTGATATATAGTAGGGAACCTAATAGTTATATAATAGGAGTAACGTACATTTAAAGTTGACCCTTTTATAATCCAATATTAAAACTCAATCACTACAAATGCTCTCAACTCCACTTTTCTCAAAGTGCCTCCTATGATCATAAACACATTGAAAACACTTCACACTTCAGGTGAATGGTCATTCAATTATTTATGGTTTGGCATAAATGCTTTGGGTCCTTTAAACATATGAAGGATATTTGGAAACTTATCTAAAAGATTTTGGGGTATTACAATATATCCCTTTTAGGATCATTCATCCTTGAATGAAGATTGAGATTTACACGAAAAGGTGTAGTTAGTATATTGAATCTGAATTTCTAAAATTTATCATGCCTTGTAACGAAAATCACCTCTTGACAGGATACTGACTTAGCTAATACATATGGAACATGAATACATACTTAGGACTTGTATGGAATAATATAGACATGACATATAGGCTAATAAAGAATATAGGTGAGCTGAAATGATAAAACTTCAACCCTGAAACTTATTTTTTAACAGACTTAATTGACTATAAGGATTTGATTCGTGGTGAGAGTTTAGAACTCAACTGATACATTCATGATAGGATTATATATATAAAACTGTGAAGTTATATCTAATGCAATAAAATTTCCAAGAGTTACTTAGAATGGAATATAAGTTTCCTCAAACTCTCCTTATCATAACTTCTAGTAACAATAGAGGGAAAGAATTTTGGGCATGATCTGAGAAGGGGATTCAGATAAGGAATTGCAACTTGTCTACAACTCTATAACATAGGATATAGGCATTTAGAACAGAAGCTAGAATAGGATTAATATGTCTTAGGAAATGCAACTGTGAACTTTCAAGCTTAGCCAGTTCTGAAATACTCTCTCGACTATACTTATCCACTTAATTATTACGCTTCATTTTATGGAACTTATTATCATCAGATAAGTATTGATAACTCCTCCTACAAAAGTCTGAGTTGAAATATATACTCTCCCTATGTTCAAACCTAACTTGAAATCACAAGGTACTAAACATAACATTATAATACTAACCTAAACCATAGAATTCAATATCCTATGTCTTTTTAGAGCTCTCAACTAATGAATAACACCCTTTACCATTTCAACAACTAACTTTGACCTTTAATTATGAATTCACTAGCGTACAATGAATTCATCCACTTATATACCAATATGACATTCAAGCCTATCATTATAACCACATATGAACTCTTAAGAAACTAATCCATCAAAGAATTTTTCCTATATTCTCTAATACATTTGTCTATAACAACTTTCATGCATTATCCCCAAGAAGACACCCCTAGAATTAACAACGAATTATGACATATACCAAAGCTTTGCCTCAATATTCCTTCATACTTATAGCCTTAGATAAAGAAAGCATACAATAATCTTCCTTAATAAAGGTCATTTAATATCTCTTATCTAAACCATTAATCATCCATTTTCATCGCTACTACCTTAACGTAAGTAGGGGTCACTTGACTGAGGCTTGAGAAATAGAGTATCAAAGGCATGGATTCATTAAAAAGATCTAAGTTGAGAACATACATGCCATAATATGAAATTCACTGGTCATTAAGGGTGTACCATGATTCCTGAGAACTGAGCATACTTTGAAACATGAGTTCATACTTATCATAAGTTACTTAACATAAGACTTGGATTCATAAATTCATGAGGAATGACTTGAATAAAAGTGTAAAGCTGATACTTATTTACTAGGAGCTAAGAATGAATATGAATATGTATGAAGTGTATAAACATTGGTCACGGGCACGGCTCTATCACACAAGACATGGATAGGGGGCCATAATGGCTGAAATACAAGGAAAGGAATACGCTTGAGTAAGAATGGATCCCAATCTCATTAAAACTCCTATTGAATTGCATCAGAATCTAATTCTTAAAAATTAATTTGGTTCTTCATATAAGCATTTCCCCCTTACATCAAAGTCGACACTCTAAGCCTATTGGCTTATTCCATTTTCTCAAGACTGAGCCATAATTTCTTTATTCTAATAGTCTACACTAAAATGTTCAACTCACTCGGATAAACTAAATTTAAAAAGAATTAACTTCATTCTTGGACACTCCCATAATATATAACATCCATAACTTTCTCTAACTACAATATTCATCGCCATATATTTTCACTCTTTTTGGCAACATACTAGCCTCACTAAATACACAATTTGCCCTTCTCTTCTTAGCTTAGTAATATCACACCACTAAGCTTATATTTTTCCCAAAACCTAGAGAATCAAAATCATACCAAAAGAATCAATATTATGTATCTATAACTCCTTAAGTTAGATATTAAAAACACCATGTACTATATAACTAGCCTTCTTTACCCTTAGAAACTCAAGGGTAAACCACACATGATGCTTATTAATCTTAGAAAATAATGCCACGCCATATCACCTTGGTTACGCCTTCATATAATACCTAACCCACCATACTCATACCTAAATCATCATACTTAATAGAAAATAAATGAACTTCAATTCTTGCATATATTATTTCAAACCTACTAGCTCACCTTTTATATAACTAGCATCACTAACCCAAGCAATCATTATTTCCACCTTGATGATCATCCACTCTACAAACATAGTGTTTAGAATAAGACATGACAACAAAAACCTCACACACTATTCTTTCTTGGAAAAACATAAAGGAACACTAGTCCACTAGAACCTCATAATAATAATACTTGATCATAATCTTACCACCGTTCTTAGTGTAGTCCATTAGTTTATTTTCCTTTTACGCATCACTACTACTTATCCATTGATATCTCCAAATTATACTCGTAGATCTACAAGCATGAACCAATTTCATTTTCACAACCACTAGGGGAAGCCTAGATAAACAAATCCTTAACCACCAAAATTTTCATTAATAACCTATACTCTTCTAACACCTTGAAATGCCATCAAAATCTCCTCACCTACTTCCAGTATACTCTAGATTACCCTAACTACTAACTTTTTCTCTACCTTTCATCAAAAAACCTACACCACATTTGCTACCCCTTAGTTAACACACAAGGACATATCACCTCAATCCTAACTAATAGAATGCATAGATCCATCAATTTACTCTTAACCAACTGCTTCCCCACCTTCTTCGTCACTACATTTTTAAATGTATACTCTCAAATCTAAGGTAGTTCCATTACTTATGAATCATAACACTCTTAATTACTATATCCCATAGTAAAAGCTTTATTTAATAATATTGGTACATACTCTCTTCTATCATGAGCACTATCTGTCATAAAGGATTAACAATGAATCAAAGTGTATATCATATTCTGTCTTAACTGCATAACTTATATAGATGAAGATATAAGCTTTTGAATTGGAGGACTTAATATAAACTAATGGTCTCCTCTCAAGCCCTTTATGTGATTTTTGAAGTGTCTGATAGTCAATTTGAGAGCATCATATCAACGGGAACTTGAGATTTACTACTTATATTATCTCAAATATAAGTCATAGTTGGAGTAATTTAGAGTAACACATGAATCAACATAAGTTTCTAAGAGGACAACTTTACTACAAGAACTAGAGTATAAAATTAAGGAGACATTTCTTAAATGCCCAATAGCCTGTCAAAGAAAAGTATAAACATCTTCATACTATTCCACAAGACTCTGCTAGACATAGCTACACATACTCCCTAGGACATTTAAAATCTAGGCTTTGAAACTAAGTTTATAACGCCCCGAGACTATCCTCTGGATATCATAAATGATGCTTAAAACCACAATTATTCCCAAGATAACCAATGATACTAGCATAATTAGTGAGAAACTTAATAAAATGCATAAAACTTGAAATAATAAGAAATAAACTTGCTCATTACAAAACTATTTGAAAAATTTACAACCCTGGAATATATTAAACAAATTTGAAATTAAATATATAAACTCTAACTGAATGTATACGAAGCCTCTAATAATACTGACTATAGGTAGTGGTACATGACCGCCAGTAGTCCCCTAATCAATACGACTAAATAAAAATGATACGACAACTATAGTTGACATGAGTCCTCAAATCAAAGAAACTCATCACCTACTAGCTGAAAGTTGTAAACTGTCTGATTATTATGTGTAGGCTACAATTGGTACCTATATTATGAAATAATGTAGCCACACAGAAATATATGTGGTTAGTACTTATGGAATGTACTGATAGGTGGGATGAATACAATAAGTAAAATCGAAGTTGAACATACTTCCAAAGTACTCACCTTGATCATGAATAAAACTAAAAGCTAAAATATCATTAATATGATAAGCTTAGTGAGTCATCACACTTCATTTCTAAAATCATTACTTTTATATATGAAATCCTTGTTCATACTCCACATACCTAAATTTATTTATTTCTTGAAGTAAAACTTGAATTTGGATCCTTGGAAGATAAAATTTAAGAAGAAACCCTAACTTCTTTCTCTTCAGAGTTGAGAAGATAATAAGAGTTGAAAACTGACTAAGAATGGGAAAATACAACTTATTTGTTAATTTAAGTCATGGAAGAGGAGTTTTACGTGAGAAAAATACCAAATAACCCCTAAGGAAACTAAACAAAATTGCCGGAATTTCCAGTTGACAACTCGTCAGTTTGGTAACAACTCGTCAACTAAGTCATCAATATTTAACTATATTTTGACCTTTACTTATTAGTGTTGATGACTTAAATTGATGTCTCATAACCTAGTTGTTTTCTCATCGACTTAGTCATCACCTAGTTCAAAGCTCGTCAACTAAGTCATCACTTTATGACAAACAGATACTCCAAAGTAAAATGAGCATAACTTTCTACTCAGATATTGGATTAAGGTGAAAAGGGATTCTTTGGAAAGAAGACTCGAAGATTTTTCATTTGATATATAGTAAGGCACCTAAATCATTATATTCTAGGAGTTACATACATTTAAATTTGACCTTTGTAGAATCCAATATTAAAACTCAATTAATACAAATGTTCTCAACTCCACTTTGCTCAAGTGCTTCCTATGACCATAATTTCATTGAAAAAACTTCACACTCAAGTTGAATGGTCATGACATTTATTTATGGTTCGGCATAAATTCTTTGGATCCTTTGAACATATGAAGGATAGTTGGAAACTTATGTAAGAGCTTGTGGGGTATTATAGACCCAACTCACGTGTCGTGGGTTGCTGCCGATCCAATTTTGCTACACTATGTAATATAGAATTTATTTTGTATCTATAAATACTCCTTTGATGTTTTATTTTTAAGTTACAAACTTTATATACTTTTTACATAGTTATGAGTTCTATGATACATTGTTGATATTGGTTTTTAGGGTTTATAATTAATTTGAGATTTTGGGTTTTCATCTTATTCTTTGTAAGTTTAACATTATGCTTTCATTTATAAAATCTTCATTTGTTCTTACAATCATAAGTATATAAATCCCATAACTAGGATTGTGGAAATCATGATGAATTAATGAAGCAGGTTAAGTGTGAAGTCATTCTAGATTTGTGTTCTTGAAAGTAATGGTATTTTCTTTGATTTGATTGTTTTCTTAATGGAGGCACATGTTATAAACTCACCTATATTCTATACTTTCTTGAGAGAGGTAAAGATTGGGAAAATGAAATAGCAATGGTACTGTGAAACTACCAACCTTTATCTAATTAACTTATGTTGTAATTAGGATAGTTAATCTGAGATCACAAAATAAGGGTTAGTAATGCGATGCTCTGAGACCGAGAGGAGATGAAGGAAATTCACCCAAACCAAGAGATGTTTTGGTGCTAAATAACTTATTATATTTTGTATACAAGGCACCAGGATAGTTTGAAAAGTACGACTAGTCTATGGAGTTGTGAAGTCATGGGGAACAAAATCCTAGTGCTCATTTTATATTGATCACAATCAAATTAAACAACAACTGTTACTATTAATCTTACTGTTACAAAAACCATCCTTTTATTAAAGCAATTCCCAATTACATCAGCAAGCACTTGATAGATTTTTGGGTTATTCCTCGTGGGTTCGACCCAACCTAATTGGGTTCTATATTTTATTTAGCAACCGTTTATACTTTTATAGAGGTGTAATTTGGGAAACATCAAGCTGCAGAAAGTGTATGTCTACAACCTGATCCTTATAAATCTACCTCAAGAGTCCTACCATGATAACCATAGGAACTCTAAGATAGATACGAATGTCTATGTACTGATCCGTAAGACTGTATTAGGTATCCTACTCATATACTTATGAGATCGGTGAACCTAGTGCTCTGATACTAATTTCTCACAATCATAAATTTGAGGTCATAATGCACCTACCAAAAAAGTCTTGGTAGGTAAGTTAATTCACTAAGACAAGAAAGAAAAATCATAAATGTATATAAAACAAGATAAATGAGACTTCTGGAATGAAGTCAGATCAACACACATATATACAAAGAAGAAGTATGAATAAAATACCGTAAAATCCCGAAGATACAAATATCATAAGCGTAAGAGTATCTAGTACAACTCAAAGTAATTGAATTACATCAAATTATCTCAAAAATAATAAAGGCAACTAAGATAGGATGAGTTTGAAGTATGTCTCAAACTTTGAAGCACACCAGTACCTTGGAAGATCGAACAATAATAGCATGAAATCAATTGTTGCATCTCATGTTCAAGGTAGGACTACACTGAAAAGGCACAATAGGGGTAAGTAAGATTAACATATACTCAGTAGGTATCATAGATCGACTAAGTTAAGAAGAAAATAATACAAGTAAAAGATATTATAATCACATTACTTGCAAATATAAAAGTTCTCAAATGATAGCTCAGATCGTCTCCACTAATAGTTCTATAATATAAGATCGATAGGGAATAGTGAAACACTAATACATATCAAGAACTAAGATCACAATAAGAGTACATACACAAACACCCAAATATATATATATATATATGCAATGCAATACAGTGATGGTATGATAATGAACAACACTCTCAAGATAGGATCCATGGGGATTTGCAACCCATATACAATTTTCACAATCTCAATCTAAATCTCTAGCTAATGTTCATGAATCAAGGTCTATAAAGTATTTCATTCATCTCTCTGGCTATTGTTCATGGATCAAGAGTCTTTATAAAATGTCTCATTCGAATCAGTGTTTCTTAGTAGTACTAATGTCTAATGAAATATTTATGTATAAAATGAAGATGTAATGCTTATAGTCATTTAGCATGAAGATAATGATCCATTCAATACATGTATAAGTTATCTTAGAATCAAATCAGTGCTTCGATTATTCATAATATTAGTTCTCTCTTGGCACCACCTGAATAAATAGTCATTTAAGACATCAAAAATATCACTTAAACCCCTTGCTTGGGTATATTATTTCATGATAGAGGCAAAAAAGGATGTTTAAATAAGGACTATACATCTAGTCAAGCCACCTCTCTGCGGCATAACACAAAAATATGGTAAATGATGCATAAATAATGCTTGAAATCATCCAATAAAGTCCATGCACTCGAAAGACATAATGTATGATATCTCAAATCAATAATACTCTCATGGATAATTTCCCAAACCCATTGTATGTTTTACTGATTTATTAACTATCCAGCCCGATCTAAAGAAAGTTAAGTCATAACCTACCTCAAAGTGCTGAAATCTAAGCCAAGAGATGTCAACACAGAGTCGTCCCCTTTCAAGCAGTCTCATAGTGTGCTAAAACATGTGAATATAGAATTTATGAATTAAAAGGAAGCTAATGGTACCTATGTTGGCTATATTTATGACTGGTCCAAAATTAATTTAAAAAATGAGTTTGAAAACGAAATGGGTAAAACAAAAAGTTTATTATAGAAATATATTTTTCAGTATTATAGGAGTCTACAGTTGAAAACTCAAGCAAAAACAAGCTAAAAACAAGGATCAAATCAAAGATAAATCATTGCAAAAGTTTTCTGGCTAAACCCCTTAAATTCTTGGTTGAAATCATGATTATAAGGTGATTTCAAAGATATAATCAATAGGAAATAATGGAAAGATGAATTGAAATCTTACCCAAGCAATGATGGTGCAAAAAAACCTAAAAAGCACATATTTTCGAAGCTTCAAGGTCTAAAAATGTTAGTTGTGAAAAAAGTATTTATATTATTTTTTGAATAGCGCCTTGTGATCATGGATCATACCTTGAGACCATGAGGGTAAATATTAATCTGTTATTAAGTTTGTCATCACAGTCACATTATTGGGCCTCGAGATTGAGATGATTCAATCCGACCTAATCTATCGATTAACTAATCGCAATTACGGTACCTCATGTGATCATGATGTAGGTTGTCATCGACGATCATGATTCCAACACATGACCATGCAATATAAATGAAGTACCTAATGCATCGAAAAATATTGCACCAATAGATTTCCAAGTAAAAAAATATCTCCGAATGGACCCTCAAAATTAGTTCGAGACCCTACTGAAATAAACTTCAATATGGTACTAGACTATTTTCAATATTTCAAAATCAATGGCAATGTTAGATTTTTTAAAAGAATTTATTTTACATAAATTAATCCTCAGGACCTTATTTAGATATTTTTTAATAATTTTTCAAATTGAGCATCGACATATAAAATAAAGGTTTCAAATTGAAACAAACCCTACTACTAATCCAAAATCAATGTTTTGTATCTAATGGAACTGTCCAAATCATCATTTGATACTAAAATAATGAAATGTTGATGAAAATCAAACTAATGGCCTTTAAAGCCTCTAAAAACCTCCAACTCCACCAAATCAATCTCAAAAACCTCAGAAAGCATTCCAACCATCCCTACACTTTAAAATTAATCTGTAATAGCAAAAAGGCAAAATATTCAAAATACTTAAAAAGAAAATTTTGCAATGTAGGTTATTACATATAATGGCATACATTGCTATAGCGACGTTGACCGGGTTTGACAGTTGCTATAGCATGATTATTCTCAATTTTGTTATGGCGAATTCAACGAGGAATCAAACTATAAATCCTCCTAAATTTTTTGTTTTCACAGCACACTGTCAAATCATGATATTTTGGACTCACCCCTTTATGTAAAGATTTATACTAGAAGTTCTACTTATCCGAATTCAATTCATAAAAGTCCTACGAATTTCTTATCATCTTAGCTAACATAAAATCAATTTAAGCTTAATCACATTATCCCAATTCATTTCTGAATTTTTCTAGACCATACCTTGTTTAAATTTCATCCATGTCTAGCCTATCTCAAAATTTCTAATTCTCGATTCAGGAAATATCTTAACCCAACTTTGTGTATAAAAGACTTACCCATAATAAGAAATAGGTTTGTTACACCTCTCAATAAACTATTTCCCAAATTTAGAGCTTTCGAACATCAAAACCATGTTTCTCTCCATATGAAAATAAACTTCCAAGGCTATCTTCCACATCTATTTAGTCTTTAGCTTCTCCATATGATTCCGGTATTTTTTATGAGCCAGTGATTGTATTATCTCTAGTTATAATGATATCATGGCTATTATATTTATGAAAAGTGAAAATTTTGAATTGATATACAATGAGATAGTGTTCACATCCTAAATCCATGGTCTAGTCTTTTTCAAAATTGATGGAAATCATGGGATTTACTTCTCAAGTCTTACATACAAAACTCCATCCACTGACTTCTTTTTCTTCAACATTTTTTTGAATTTGAGCCATGTTATTCTCTTTGGCTCCATAATATCTTTTTATGTATACTATTTTGTCATACCAGTAATGTTTAAGTGCTTCTTACCATGGTTTTTAGAAGATTCTTCATTCTTTTGTTGCTAGCTTGAACCACCTAAGAATCTAAAGTTCGACCTACCTATTTCTCTTTTTTTAAAGTTTTTTTTATCAAATACAAGAGCATTTCATTCTTCTTATTTGACGGATATACCAACCAATTATTTGACTTTAGCAGCTTCTGTAATGATAATAAATTCTAAAGATTCTTTAGGGATAGTTGTGTTTCTTTTGTCAAATACAAGAGCATTTCATTCATCTTATTTGATGGATACACCAACCAATTATTTGACTGTAGTAGCTCCTATAATGATAAAAAATTCTAAATTTCCTCTAGGGATAGTTTTTGAACCTATCTTTAAATAGATATATATTAGAATAACAAAAATAAGTAATGCTTTGTGTTCATGATTAATTCAGAAATAGCCTCATCCGAATTTATTAGTGATATTTCAGAACATATGTTTTTAATCGTCAAGAACTACTCGACAAAGGACCCATTTGGCCATAAGAATTTTTCACTTTTTTCAGAAAATTATTTCACTTTAGTGAAAATTGAGGTGTTTGGCCATGAGAATTCCAAATTCAATTTCAAATTACTATTGAAAAAGTGAAAACAAGTTTTACTTGTTTTCAGTTTTTTCCAACTTCAATTTTAACTTTATTTATTGTTACAAATGAACCTATTTTTTTTATTTTTACAAAAATGCCCTATTAGTTTCATCCAACAGTCAGAGTTAAATGCCTAATTACCACATTGCCCACTTCTTCTTACTTACATCAATAAAAGACCTCAAAATTAAAGACAACTTTAATTTTTTCCTTCTTCCTCAAAATCTCCTCATGATACAATGGAACTTTAATCCGTCCATTCTTGTGAATCTTTATGCAACACCAACAACAAAGGCAACGTTATTGTCTCCTCTCACATTTGGCTATATCTTGTAGGTAAATTAGTTAAGTTAAGTGATTTTGATAGTTTTAAAAATTGGGGATAAAATAATTTTATTTATAAAAGTCTTTTCAAAAGTCTAAGAAAAAATTTCAAAAAGATATGGTCAAACACAACTTTAATTCCAACTTCAAATCCAACTCCAAAAAAATTTAATTTTTATGGTCAAATGCCTACATAGAAAGATTACCTTGAGTCTTATTAGCCAATTCACTCTCTAAAATCTGCACTCAAGCTCTATCCTTTTTGTTGAGCAACTAGTTAGGGTACTTCATAATTTATGAGTCGATTTATGCATTTTAATATAATCAAATAAACTAGGGAAGATGAACATCTTCAGGATATACTTTTTCTTGTCATTAATCTAATTCCACTTCTCCAAATCTTTGCCAACAAGGTAGGACTGCAAACAGGTCTTCCACACCTTCTAGTTGGACAGAATTAATAATTTTATCCCCAATCCATTCACACCATACACATCCATTTCAAAAAATTAAACTTAACATTCTTCACTGAATCTCCTACATGGTAAGTATAAGTAAATTCTCATTTTTTCCCATTCTTATTCTCCTATTTAAATTTTAAAAATAATATTAACTATAACTAAAGTTTTCTCTCTAACTGACCCAAGACACAAAATCTAATAAAAACAAGTAGAATTTTTGTCTCTTACTGTAATTATTATTGGTCCTAACTTATTTAGCATTGAAGAGTGAATATAAATTTTATGGAAAAGTGGAAAAAGAAAAATTGGCTTAGTAGCAGCCAAGTAGGTGAATTTCGCAAGTGGCCTGTTTAGTGTGCCACCATCAAAATTATACTTGTGTTGACAATTTATGCACCATCAAAATTAGAAAAGAATAAAAGTGCAACGATGGGTAGATAACTCAAAATGGTACACAATTAGGTGTTGTTTGGTTAGGAAACAACTTATTTTGTGATTAATTATTTCAGGATTAGCTATTCACTCTCAAAGTGGGATAAAAATAATACTAAAATCTCCAATTAACCCATTTCGGGATGAATTATCCCATGCATTTTGTATCAACCAAAAATTTGATAAGCTCATCCTAAAATTAATCTTTGAATTGATTATTTCTTATCCCTGTAACAAGTGGCAAGTACCGACAGACTAGTTGTCACTTTAAACTTTTAATCTACTATAAAGAGTGAGCAATGTGATACACACATTATTGAAACCTAATTCATATAATTTTGAGAATAACTAAAATATATTTTGTAATATATACTCTATTGTAATACCCCAAACATTTCTAGCTAAGTCTGACCCTTAGTATGTACTTGTAACACTTAGAGGCTGGAAAATAGCTTGTTTTAGATAAGTTTTAGGATTTTCAAATGGGGATTGGACCGCGTTCGAATTGGCAAAATAGTATCTCATCGCTATTAGGCTGAACCTCGGTGAGTATCGCAATGAGCATGTCATCTCATTGCGTATACACGGGTGGGTAGTGCGCCACACTTATGGGCAAGAGGCTGCAAGGAATTTATGAAAAGTTTCCTTCTTTTAGTATTCATGTCGTGTGACTGAGCATGAGGTCATGTTAAACTCTCTACCTAACTAATCTTCCTTATATTTATAGAACATGCCCCCTAAAAACAACAATGGAAAAAGTGTGAGAAACTAGCCAATTCCTCCACCCGTTCAGAAAGATCCTCTCGACGAGCATGTCTCTCATGTAGAATTTAGAGCTGGGATTACCACTCTAATGAATTTTTTAGAAGCTCAAAATGAATGGCCAGCTATTATTTAGGCCAAACCAGTGGCCAATACAACTGCAACTAGGATTTAGGACTTCACCCGAATGAATCTTCCTTCCATTATGGGATCCAAGTCAAAAGAGGATCCATAGGAATTCTTAGATATGGTTCAGAAGGTGACATATATTATGGGGGTGACATCTAGTGAGAGTGCTGAGTTGGTTGCATATCAGTTGCAAGATATATCCCATTCATAGTTTAAGTTGTGTAAAGTAGATAGGGGTACAGATACAGGGCCTGTAGAATGGTAAGATTTTGCTACATCATTCTTAGATAGGCTCTTTCCATTGGAGTAGATGGAGGCCAAGGTTTTAGAATTTATTAACTTGAGGGAGGGAAGCATAAACATGAAGGAGTATTCCCTCAAGTTTACTCAGGTAGCTAGATACGCTCCTTATGTAGTAGTTGATAATATGTCCAAGATAAGAAAGTTTATGTCTAGAGTGTCTGATATTGTGGTCAAGGGGTGTAGGACCACAATGATGATTATGGGAAATGAACTTTTATAGGCTGATGGTCCATGCTCAATAGATAGAGAAGCATAAGACAAAAGAGTGAGAGATAGGGAGAGCAAGAGAGATAGGATGGGTAGTTTTAGCCAGCCAAGGTCAAAATATGGTAATCGTCCTCAATTTCATTAGAGATCTTCAGCACAGTACCCTCTTAAGATAGTGCCCCATACCTATTCTGAAATGATCCTTGGGATAGGGCAATAGGCTTTAAGTCCCAGGGCAGTGTTAACAGTACCTATACAAATCCTCTATGTCAAAAATATGGAAGACACCATCAGGGTGAGTGTAGAGCTGGCAACAATGTTTTCTTTGTGTGTGGCAAGCCAGGTCACCGAGTTTGGGAGTGTTCGGTGGTTGTAATAAAAGGTAGGGATTTGCGCTAACTGTGTTAATCTCATTAGTTGTCAATTCTATTCGATCATCCAACTCAGTAGGGTGCAACATCAAGTGCTACCAGTGGTCAGCATCCAAATAGATTTTATGCTCTTTTGTCCCAACAAGATCATAAAAAATCTCTTGACGTAGTTACTGGTATGTTGTAGGCCTTTCATTTACATGTTTATACTTTACTAGACTCTGGAGCTTCTCTTTCTTTTGTAACTCCATATATAGCCGTGAACTTTAGAGTAAGTCCTGAAACTCTAGCAGAGCGTTTTTCAATGTCTACCCAAGTAGGTGTTTCCATTATAGCCCAGAAGGTATACAGGAAATACCCAGTCTCAGAAAGTCACTTCAGTTGACCTCATAGAGTTAGAGATGATAGATTTTGACATTATTCTCTGGATGGATTAGCTCCACTTATGTTATGCCTCAATTGATTGTAGAAATAGAATTGTTTATTTTCAGTTCCCAAATGAACCAGTCCTTGAATGGAGGGGTAGTACCACACTCTTAGGGGTCATTTTATTTCATACCTTAGAGCGAGAAGGATGATATCCAAGGGGTGTATTAACCATCTTTTTCGAGTCAAAGACTCTAATTTAGATACTCCAAACCTTGAATTAGTTTTAGTAGTCAGGGAATTCCCAGATGTGTTCCCTGGAGATCTTCCCAAAGTTCCTCTCAAAAGGGAAATCAAGTGCGGAATATACCTTCTTCCAGATACTCAGCCTATATCTATTCCACCATACAGTATGGCTCCAGTAGAAATCAGAGAGTTAAAAGGACTATTAAAAGATCTCTTGGATAAGGGATTCATCAGGCCAGTGTCTCCTCGTGGGGCACACCAGTTCTATTCGTCTGTAAGAAAAATGGTTCTCTCAGAATGTGTATAGATTATAGTTAGTTGAACAAATTCACGGTCAAGAATAAATATCCACTCCCTAGAATCGATGACTTGTTTGACCAACTTTAGCATGTCAGCTCTTTTCAAAGATAGACCTTATATCAGTCTCTCATCAACTCAGAGTCAGGGAATGCGACATTCCAAAAATTATTTTTCGAACCCGATATGGTCAGTACGAGTTTTTAGTCATGTCATTTGGTTTTACTAATGCCCCAAAAGCTTTCATGAACTAAATGAATTATGTGTTCAATCATTGATTAGATATGTTCATTATTGTCTTCATCGATGATATTCTTGTCTACTCCCGTAGTGAAAATAATCAGACAATCTCTGAATAGTGTTGTAGACTCTTAGGGCTCATCAGTTGTTCGCTAAATTCAGTAAGTGTGAAATCTGGATAAGATCAGTAGCTTTCCCTATCCATATTATTTCTGGTGATGTCATTAGAGTTGATCCTCAAAATACCTAAGTGGTGAGAAACTAGCCCAGACCCATCTCTCCCTCAGACATTAGGAGTTTCTTGGGTTTGGCTAGCTATTACCGTTGTTTTGTTGAAGGGTTTTTGTTTATTGCATTCCCTATGTCCAGATTGACATAGAAGAAGGTTAGGTATTAGTGGTCAGATTCTTGCGAGAAGGGTTTTCAGGAGTTGAAAACTTGACTCACCTCAGCCCCAGTTCTTACTTTGCCAGAGGTTAAGATGGGTATATTGGGTATTGTGATGCATCCAGAGTAAGTTTGGGTTATGTCCTCATGAAGGAAGGTAAGTTCATAGCCTATGCCTCTAGAAAGCTTAAGCCTTTAGATAAGAATTATGAAATGCCCTGAGAGTACAGCCTGGGCATTATACAGTGCTTACAATCCCGAGGGACCACAAACTATACCATCATTGATATCTTCTATGAGAACTGAATCATAATACTTAAATAAATGCAGAATTAAGCTAAATTTCCATAAGGTTCAAAATCTAAATACTGATAAATAATAACATCTGGTAGAAACATCTGAAAACTAAACATTGTCTGAACTGGTCTAGATGGAAAGCCTCTAACTAAACTATCTGAATAGGGATTTAATGGGACAAGAACCCAACTAATTCCAACTAATACAGTACAAAAACTACTAAATTGATGAAATAAAAGCATATCTACGACAGATAAGAACTCACTACTAAATCTGCGACTACTGGCTAGATCAGTCTAAGTGCGGTCAGGAACCTGAGAGTCCGAACCTATGATATGAGACATCATAGCATAAAGAAAGTATATGCATCAGTATATGGAATGTAATGGTATGCTAGATGAGCTAAGGATGAATGCAAGGGTTCATATGCATGAACAGTAACTGACTGAATGATATAGAGTAACTAAATATGAGAGTACATGCGTAATTGAAACTAAAGCTAAGTAATGATTTCTGAAACTGAGTAACTGATATCTGAAGTTACTGAAAACTAAATTACTGATACTAAGTGACTATCTCTGACAGTCCTGATTCTGTAAAACTAAAATGAATTCTAAACTATGATTGAAACTAAGACTGTGGGAGGTAACTATCTAACCGACATGCCCCAAATCTAAGCTGATAGGGGTCCAACCTATGACCCCAGTTGGAAGGGTGCTAATACAGTGCCAAGGGTACTAAAAACTATTGTGGAGTCAGTCCTAACTAATGGGTGACCCCTGAGATTAGTCCTAAACTAGCGGGTGATCCCTGAGTATGTCAGTCTTATCTAACGAGTGACATCTCATAATCTATGCTGGCTATGTAGTTCTGGAACTTAGGGATTACTTCTAGGAACTCAGTCCTAACTAATGGGTAAGCCCCCATCCCTAGCTCGCTCAGTGTTGAATCCTACTCCCAATTGAAAGACACTAAACTAATTATACTGAACTAGACTAGACTGATACTGAGTCTACTAAGTTTTCTTGAGTTCTATAACTGACTGAGTTCTACTGATCGTGACATGACTGATACTCTTCGGTAACTAACATTGTATCTAGGTAAGAAGCTAGATTGTCGGGTAGTAAATACCCTTAGGACTTGATAGCATAAAATAAAAGGTATAACATGATCATAAAGGCATAACAATACTTTCTTGCTAACAATGTACTCATTTAGACATTTTGTCAAACAATTGATATACATGAACTTGTGCATAAATGGGGTCACATAATAACATGACATGCTTTCACTAGTCAATTCACATCAGAATTTCATCAAACACTTGTAGGGCATAAGCTTATACATGCTTGGGACCACATAATAACATGTCATGATTCCACTATTTACTTCACATAGGAAACTTAGCAAACACTTAGGGAGAATGGATTATTTACATGACAATGACCAATACATGAACATCAAAATACATTAATCAATTTGTAAATTTCAGGATTTATCAAGATAATCAAATATTCATCACACATGCTATTCAATTTTCATGAAACTTGTAATTAAATCATGGATTGAAAGGTAACTAATATCATGAACTTGAATTCAATCTAATTAAAACATGGAAATTATTAATCTGAGATATTGTATGTTTAAAAGGGGTTCTTGGACTTTATGGGTGAAAGGAACTCTTGAATGAATACCTAACATACCTGAGAAGAAGAGTTCTTGAAGGTTCTTGGAGGATTTCTTAAGGATTGACCTTAATTCTTCAAGCTAGGGTTTTTGCCTCTTAAGAGAGAATGTTTTAAATCTTGAGAAAAGTGAGTGAATAATGAGATACTAGGTTACTTAGGGTATAAATCCCGCGTTTAGGCTGATTAGGGGTTTCGATAATTGACCAAATAGCCCCAGAAATTAAATAACAAAAGCTGGCAATTCCAATTTTTCACCCCGATGTGATGCGGTACAATTGCGCCGACTCACTAGAAAGTGAAAAACTGGGAATTGGGCTAATGGCGCGATACGGCGCCATTGCGGTGCCTCATTCAATGGGAAACTTTTCCTTGGCGCAACGCATAATTATCGCAGAGCAACACTGGAAAAGTGACAATTGGGAAGTTAGTTGGTGGCACAACGCGGTGTTATCGCATTGGCTCACTAAAAAATGACAATTGCCATTTATACATACTCCGCTATGCGCTACTGGCCTGAATGACGGTGTTTAACAACCGAAAATCAAAATAGCCATAACTTCTTACCCGATTATTAAATTTAGGCAAAATTTATATCATCAGAATGCTCATTGAATTTCCTATACATTGGCAAGCTATAAAGTAAAAAATACTGAGTCTTTTGGAAAAGTTTATATGTAATAACTCATGTACTGAGTGTTAAAATGATCTTAGGAAATATGGGGTATTACAATATATCCCCCTTGGGAATATTCATCCTCAAACGAGACTGACTAAGATGAGAAACACTGATAGGCTGAGTTTACACATTGAACATGCACACTAAAACATGACTACATGATTGAAAATACCGATAAGCTAAGTTCTCATACTGTACATGAATATCTTATACATGGAATACATGACTGAAGTGGTTCATTAATGCATGACTGAAAATGCAACGGTAATGAATACCAAGATTATAACAGTAACTGGATCATGAAACTGAGTAAATCTAAGGAAGACTGTCACCTTAAGCTTAGAATACTAATGAACCTAAGATCATTTACTAAACATGTATGAACGGGAATATGAGAACATGATTGAATCTATAACATGATACATAAACTGAATATCATGAGCAGTACTGATTCCTTAAATATATATGCCATGCCATAGGAATGTTCATATGTCTATGATTGGAACGAGAGAGTCAACTTAGGAGTACCCATTACACCAAACTGGATTTGTTACGTGAAAAGAAATTGAAAGGTTTAGGAAATAAAAGATCAAGGGTTATAGTGCATCTCCCCCTTGGGATATTATGTCCCTCGAAGAATGCTGACTTGGCTGAGATGCTGAGGAAAAGCTGAGAAGATGCACGGGGCACCTACAAACTGAATTGAGAATGAGTATTTGGGGTCTGTAATTGATGCACGATACACGAACTAGGATAAACTCATAACTACTATGATGCTAAATCTTGGAATGGTCACATTTGGGAGACTTCGGATAGGGCGACTGGGCGAAAAGATGGGAAACCATACGAACTTGTCTGTCTGACTACTAAGTTGGATTCCTCGCTTTATGGACTAACTTATACTGAAAACTTATACCCAACTAGAGAATTTCTTGACACTCTATCTATAAAGTTCTACTGACTTTAGGGAGTAAGAAAATCTTGGCATAGCTTCTTGGCATAGTCTAAATGATTCATTTGAATAAGAAATCACAACATGGCTAAGATTTTGTAATATAGGCACTAATAACTCTATCTACTAAGGTCTGATCTGGACTGAATTCTCTCACTATGTTCAAACCTACCTAAATCTCTAAAATACATTTATTTCCTTACACATCATCATGACATTCAAACCTATCTTTATAACTACAGCCTCGTGTAAAACTAGCATGCCACAATCTTTGTTTAACATAAAATATTTACTCTCTCCCTTCTAAGAAATTGCTTATCACTACATCATTTAATAAAGAGAGTTCACTAAAGGTTAAAACATGAGGACCTGAAGCATGAATGGACACTATACTAATCTTGACACGTAACTGAGGCCTGAGGAATAAAATATCAACATCCTGGATTTATTAAGAGATCTAGACTGAGGATATACATAACATAAATCTGAATTTAACTGATTATTAGGAGTATAGTATAAGCCATGGAAATTGAGCACACTGTAAGGAATGAGTACATGAGTTATGAGTTGCCTGACCTGAGTTTGGAGTTTCTATATTCATGGAACATGACTCGTAATTATGAGAAAACTGGAACTCCTTATACTAAAAACTATAAACATATATGATTTTTGATAATTTGCATGAATAAAAACTATGATCATAGAGCTGACATGTAAGGAATGAGTAGATATCATGATAACTAAAGTGCAAAGCTTTGTACAGAGGTAAGGATGGGTCGGGTATCAACCTCTCCCACTGCTTCTCTATACATATTGACATTACTAATAAAATCTGAAATTCTGGCTTGGTTACTTGTTCTACTATCTCCCCCTTAGCTTAATGCCATTATTCAAAGTCTATGAACACCTTAATAAACTTTAAATCGAACTGAAACCACTTTACTCTAGTGCCTGAGATATAACAATACTCGTAAACACTAAACTCATTCTGAAGGACTACTCTTGATAATGTAAGAACCACTACTAATACTTCCTTTTGATACATGATTCTTAGCTTTCTATTGCCCCAACAATCATCATATAACAACCTCATTACTGGCTAACTTAGAACTGTTAACTTTTTTTTCTACTAGGTCAATCTAGAGATTCAAACTTAAATCAACTAAAATTGAGGTACTACCTTTTCATTCAATGATTGGTCCATCAGGAACCTAAAATGGAACGACTCTATTATTGAAATTAACTAAAGGGATTTTTTGAAATACTGTAATCAAGCAATTTTTGTATACTCGTCTGGCTGGAATAGATTTACCCACTGAGGTAAGCACTAAGAAAGGTTCTATTAAGATTTCTAGTCTGACTTAAAGTTGACTGCTATGCAAGGAGTTACACAAGATAGAAAAGCTCCTAGATATAATAAGGCATGAATATGTAAATAAAAAATCAATAACATACCAGTTACAATATTAGGAGAACTTTCCTGATCTTTTCTGGACTAAAGTGCATAAAGCCTGTTTGGGTGTTTCCCACTAGCAGTACTAAAAATGACACCCTACTGATTAGGGCGACTGGACTGAGCTAAAGTATGACCGTGCTAACTTTCTAGAACAGCCTTAGGATATTCTCAGAATCTATGGCCTAACTTGCCACATCCAAAACATACATCACTGCCAGCTCTACGCACACCCTGATGATTTCTACCATATTTCTGGCAAAGTGGGTAGGTACATCCTCTTTTCATGATATGCTAATACTTAGAGTCTGACGTTCTATCTCGACTAATATTTCTAAACTTTGGCACTGGAGCACTAGATCAGAAGGATTTAGGGCTGAGAATTTCTGACGTAACTGGAATTGATTACCACTCTTTGACCTTAGCCTAAAAGCACTTGTTCTGACTCTCTTATTCTTTTAATCTGTCTTCCTATTCTTCTCCACCTTGATCTGCTGAGTATGAACCCCAAGCCTAGATAGGACAATATCCTATAGGTTATTCTGAGCAACTATTGAATTGGCTAAAGTAGTGAAGACAGCTCTGAATTCTATTTGGGTGACATGCTCGTCTAGGGGATCTGCCTGAATGGGCTGAGGTGCTAACTGATTTTCAATTCTTCTTCTGTTGGTCTTTTTGGAAGGTATGTTCTATTATTGAAAGGAAGTAAAATACTAGACTAAGATTTTAACTTGAGCTCATGCTTATGTGCACGACATGACTACTAAAAGAAGGGAAACTTTTCCTAAAACATCTTATAGCATCCTATCCATAAGTGTGGCGCAATACATACCTATACACAAGACTCTACTTAATGTGGCTTTTAGACTCCCTAGGACTCTGTTGAACCATAAGCTCTAATACCAAGTTTGTAATGCCCCGAGAGTACACCCTAAGCATTACATGGTTCTTACAGTCCTGAGGGACCATAAGCTAACCCACGACTAATATATTTTGTGAACATTGAATAATATTACTAAAATAAATACATAATTAAGTTGAATTTCCATAAGGTTCAAAATCTAAATACTGATAAATAATAACATCTAGTAGAAACATCTGATAACTAAACACTGTCTAAACCGGTCTAGTCTGAAAGCCTCTAACTGAACTATCTGAATAGGGAGTTGATGGGACAAGCCCCAAACTAACTCCAACTAATACAATACTAAAACTCCTAAATTATTGAAATAAAAGCATATCCTCAATAGATAAGGACTTACTACTAAATTTGTGACTACTGACTAGATCTGTCTAAGTGCGGTAGGGAACTTGAGCATCTGAACCTATGATGTAAGATATCATAGCACAAAGAAAGAGTATGCGTCAATATATAGAATGTACGGGTATGCTGGATGAGGTAATGCAAAATGCAAGAGTTCATATGTATGAACAGTAACTGACTAAATGATATAGAGTAACTAAAAATGAGAGTACATGGGTAATTGAAACTACTGTAAATACTAAGTATGTAATACTGTGCATATATGTATACTATAACTGAGATTTTTTGAAGCTAAGTACTATGTTTTGATAACTGAGTAACTGATATCTAAAGTTACTGATAACTCAATTATTGAATACTGAGTAACTGTGTCTAACAGTGTCGATTCTGTAGAACTGAACTGAATTCTAAACTGATACTGAAATTAAGACTGTAGGAGGTAATCATCTAACTGACATACCCCAAATCTATGTTGTTAGGGGTCCAACCTGTGACCCAGTTCGAAGGGTGCTAATACCATGCCATAGTTACTAACAGCTATTGTAGAGTTAGTCTCGTTCCCCTTAGATAAGTCCTAAACTAGCGGGTGATCCCTCAGTATGACAATCGTATCTAACGGGTGACATCTAATAACCTACACTGGCTACGTAGTTCAAGAACTAAGGGATTATTTCTAGGGACCCAGTCCTAATTAATGGGTAAGCCCCCATCCCTAGGCTCGCTCGGTGCTGAATCTTACTCCCAACTAAAGGACACTGAAAAGATTAATTTGACTGGTTGGACTGATACTGATTTTACTGAGTTTTCTTAAGTTCTGTAACAGACTGAGTTCTACTAATCATGACATAACTGATACTATTCTGTAACTGACACTGGGTCTAGGTAAACAGCTAAATTAATGGGGAAATACCCCCACAACTCGATAGCATAAAAAGAAAGACATAAACTAATCATAAAAGCATAACAATACTAGCTTGCTAACAATGCACTCATTTTGTCATTTTTTCAAACACTTGATATGCATGAACTTGTGCATGAATGGGATCACATAATAACATGTCATGTTTTCACTAGTCAATTCACATAAGCATTTCATCAAACACTTGTAGGGAATAAGATTTTACATGATTGGGACCACATAATAACATGTCATGATTCCACAATTTACTTCACATAGGAAACTTAGCAAACACTTAGGGAGCAAGGATTATTTACATGATAATGGCCAACACATGAACATCATGATACATTAATAAATTTGTAAATTCAAGGATTTATCAAGATAATCACATATTCATCACAGATGCTATTCAATTTTCATAAATTTAGAAATTAGATCATGGGTTGAAACCCAACTAATATCATGAATATGAATTCAATCTAATTCAAACATGGAAATCATGAATCCAAGATATTTTATGTTTAAATAGGGTTCTTGGACTTCATGAGTGAAAGGAACCCATGAATGAACACCTAACATACCTGAGAAGAAGATTTCTTGGAGGTTCTTGGAAGATTTCTTGAGGATTGACCTTGATTCTTAAAGCTAGGGTTTTTTTCTCTTGAGATTGAATATTTTAAATCTTGAGAAAAGTGAGTTAATAATGAGATATTAGGTTATTTAGAGTATAAATCCCGTGTTTACGCTAATTAGGGGTTTTGAGAATTGACTACAAAGCCCCTAAAATTAAATAACGGAAGCTGGAAATCCCAATTTTTTACCCCAGTGCAATGCGGTCCAATCGCATCAACTCTCTGGATAGTGGACAATTGGGAACTGGGCTAATGGCGCGATGCGACACCATCATGATGCATCATTGAATAGGAAATTGGGCCTTGGCACGACGCGCCATTATTGTAGAGAAACACTGGAAAAGTAACAATTAGGAAATTGAATGGTGGGGCGATGTATTGGTATCGTGTTGGCTCACTGGAAAATGACAATTTCCATTTAGACATACTTCGCGACACGCTAGTGGCCTAAATGACGTTGTTTAACCACTAAAACTTAAAATAGCCATAATTTCTTACCCAATTATCGGATTTAGGTGAACTTTATATCATCGGAAAGGTCATTGAATTACCTATGCATTGGCAAGATCTAAACTAAAAAAATATTGAGTATTTTGTAAAAATTTATATGGAATAACTCATGTATTGAGAGTTAAAATGAGCTGAGAAAATATAGAGTATTACAAATTACCCTACCCATGATCTTGAGCTGGCAGTTATAGTGTTTGCCTTAAAGATTTAGAGGCGCTATTTGTATGGGTTACATGTTGATATGTTCACAGATCACACAAGCTTACAGTATGTATTCTCTCAGAAAGATTTGAATTTGAATCTAGGAAGGTGGTTAGAGTTTTTGAAAGATTATGACATGAGTGTTCTGTATCATCTGAGCAAGGACAATTTAGTGGCTGATGCTCTTACTAGATTGTCTCTGGATTGTGTTGCTCATGTTGAGGATGGTAAGAAAAAGTTAGCTTAGGAAGTTCATCAGCTTGACTGTCTAGGTGCCCGCTTAGTCGACTCTATAAAAAGTAGTGTATGGGTGCAAAGTAGTTCAGAATCATCCCTAGTTTCCAAAGTGAAGGAAAAAGAAGGATAAAGATCCCAGTCTAGTTAAGTTAAAAGTATCAGTCAGAAATCATAAAGTGGAGGTTTTCTCCTAAGGGGAAGATGGTGTATTGAATTGTCAGGGTCGACTATGTGTGTTTGGTGTAGACGATTTGAGGCAATGAATTCTTGCAGAAGCGCATAGTGCACATTACTCGATTTATCCAGGGGCCACTAAGATGTACCATAATTTGTGGGAGATCTATTGGTGGAGTGGGATAAAAAGGCATATTCCAGTGTTTATAGCTCAGTTCTCTACATGCCAGCAGGTTAAGATTGAGCACCCATCATCAACATGATTCTATTTGGGTTATCGTAGAGATGATAACCAAATCAGCTTATTTTTTTCCAGTCCATACCTCTTATTCAACCGATGACTATGCGAAACTCTACCTCAGAGAGTTGGTTAGGTTGCATAGTATTTCCATATCTATCATCTCAGACAGAGGTACCTACTTTACCTCACTTCTGAAAGGTATTCAAAAAGGGCCTCGGTACCCAAGTCTACCTCAGTACAGTCTACCACCCTCAGACAGATAATCAAGTAGAATGGACCATTCAGGCTCTAAAAGATATGTTAAGAGCCTATGTTGTTGATTTTAAAGGTAGTTGGGATGAACACTTTCCCTTGATTGAATTCGTATATAATGACAATTATCAATCCAGTATTCAGATGGCTCTATTTGAGGCTATTTATGGTAGGAGATATAGACCTCCAATTAGTTGGTTTGAAGTGGGTGAGGCCACAGTAGTAGGGCCTGACTTGGTGTTTGATGTGTTAGAGAAAGTTTAGTTGATCAGAGAACGTCTTAGGGCAGCCCATACCCAATAGAAATCTTGTGCAGATATGTGGAGAAAGGATTTCGAGTTTAAGGTCGGTGATTTTGTGTACTTGAAAATTTCTTTTATGAAGGGAGTGAAGAGGTTCGGCAAGAAAGGGAAATTTAATTCCCGATATGTTGGTCCTTTTAAAATTCTCAGCCATTTTGGAAAGGTAGCGTATGAGCTAGAATTGCCTTCAGATCTAGCTTCAGTGCACCCAGTGTTCCATGTTTCATTCTTCAAAAAGTGTATTGGTGACCCAGCGGTAGTTGTCCCCTTAGAAAATGTGGATGTCCATAACATCCTTTTCTATGAGGAGGTTCCAGTCGAAATTCTTGATCGTCAAGTTTGTAGACTAAAGAAAAAAAGAAGTTTCTTTGGCGGAATCAATCCGTTGAGGGAGCAACTTGGGAAGCAGAAGAAGATATGCGGACCAAGTACCCTCATTTTTTTGCTGCAGATTCAGTTCAAGGTAACTAGTTTCCTTAGATCATCTCTTTTCACTCCAAGTTTCATCTTTATATAGCCATTCATTCAATAGTTCTTGCATTTATATATCAGTTTAGTCATGCTTTCAGTTGTGCATGCCGATATAGCCTCAATTTTCAGCATCTCAACTTCATTAGTCTCATTCGGGGACAAATGTTCCCCAAGAATGAGATATTGTAATACCCCAAACATTTCTAGCTCAGTCCGACCCTTAGTACATACTTGTAACACTTAGAAGCTGGAAAATAAATTGTTTCGAGCAAGTTTTGGGATTTTCAAATGGGGATTAGACCGCGTTCGAATTGGTAAAATTACAAGGAGATATTACATAAATATAAGATTAAAATTACAAGGGCAGAATGGACATTGCATGGGATAAATAAGGGAAGTATGATTATTATTTAATGTTGAGGGGGAGTTTGATTTTTAAAGCAAAATTCGAGGATAAAAATGATCCTCACCCTGTCATAAATGCAAGCATTAAATACAAAGGTCAATTCTCTTTTCCTGACAACACAAATGCAATATTTTAAGTAGGACATTTAATACCTTTTTATACTCTCTCTATCCAACAATACTCGTCTACTATTAACTTAGCACATATATTAATAAACAATAAACAAAATCAGAAACACCTTTTAAATGTTAGAATTGGTTCAAAAATATCTTTTGTTTACCTATTGGGTGAAAAATACATTTTCATCCACCTTTATGACTCAAATATACCCTTACAACTAATGATCATTTTCTAAACCATCATTAAAATTTCCACTAAATACGTGGAAGCATTCTATCGATCATAAATAAATTAATTAAAATTTTAAATAAATCTAAAATTAACTAAAACTATCTGACCCAATACATTAAAATCGCCCCAACCTATTAAATTCGACACAAATTAAATACATACAGCATGGAAATGATACATTCAAAGTAAAATGGACATGCTATTAGGAATTTCTTCAAGAACTTTTAGATAATATGTCGATCAAACTACATAACATATTGATCAACAAGACAGATTCCCCCCGCATAATACAACTGAGAATATGTAGCACCAGCCCAAGCAAATAATTGTAGCACCAGCTCAATAAGATGTACAAGCATCCATATCAAATACACATCACCTTCTATTCTTGTATCTCATGAATACTACTACATCAAACATGGAGATTTAATAAGTTTACTTATAGTGCATGAGCCAAGACTCCTACCAAATTAGATGACTGTTTAGTAAAGTACATTGGTGGTAGCAATTTCAGACTTCACAATTATTTTGTCGAGCATCTATAGTTTCAAAATATCGGTAATTCAATATTCCTAGAGAGTTAAACGCAAAACTATCATGCCGTTAGATGCACAATATTCTTCATTTCACAAAAACATATAATATACAGCATCAGAAACTGCAGTAGGAGGTCATTAGTTGTAAGGGTATATTTGAGTCGTAAAGATGGATGAAAGGGTATTTTTTACCATAGATAAACTGTAACGACCCAAATTGATGAACCGAAATGCTACACGATGCTCATGACCTGAAAGACCATAAGCTAACCTATGACTGATATTTGTATCTATATACTGCATAAGATAACATAATAATGCATAAACATGCACTGAAATGCCATAAGGTTCGATCATGAACATAACTAAATAACGTAACATCTGTGTGGGGTAATAGAATACCCAAAACAAAACTAAAGTCAAAAACATGATAGTATGTATCTAGTCTGCATCTAGTCTGAAAGCCTCTACTATCTGAAGAATCTGAATAAGGAGTTGATGGGACATGTCCCTAACTAACTCCAACTAATAAGCTAATCAATCAGATAATAGAAAATCGTTATGTCCTCAAAGGATGAGGACTCACTTCTATGAAAATCCTAGCTTGAGTTCTTGAGAGTATTTGAGAAAAATATCAATATTTTGGATGAATAAGGGCTAAATCTCATGTTTGGAAGCTTATATAGGGGGGAATTAACCCTTTTTAACCCTCAATACGCAATTTAATTTTCAGTAAAAATTTTTGAATTGGGCCCTTGGCGTGACGTGGAATTATCATGCCGTGTCAATGGAAATTGACAATTGGGAAACTACAAGGTGGCGTTATGCGAAACTATCACGTTGCCATATTTTCTACGACCTGGAAGTTTGGCACGACGCACCAGTATTGCAGAGCAATACTGGAAATTGACAATTGTCATTTGACCTATCTCCGCGATGCACTGAAGGCTCATGTCAAATACTTTCTCTCTAAATAGGCTCTAACTCTTCGCCCGGGTGTTGGATTTGGGTGAATTACATATCGATGGAAAGCTTATTATATTTATCACATGATAGAAAATGAAAATTATGGAAATACCACGTGTATAAGAATAAATTATTATTTCAAAGAAAGTTCTAACATCCTTGAGATGATTTTCAAGCTAAGAAAAAGCACAGGTATTACATAAACAAAGTATATTTTTGAATTAATTACAATACTTGAAGGATATTTTTGGCCCTTTTCTGAACAATAAATCATAGGAGTAATTTTACCGTACACCCTTTCAATATAATAACTAATTCCTTAGCAAACAGATTGAGTGTAAATAGTATTTAATAGTAAGGATAAAATGAATAGAAAAGGATAAATAATCTATTCATTTTTCAAACTGCACAAATATTGTTTGAAATCTACTTTTTGTATAATGGACATATATTATGGGGCTTTGAGATGTAGGTGATAAAAGAGTTTGAAAATGAGATGTAGGTGACACAAGTCTTAATAATTGAGTGTAGATGACAATTATTTTACTATGGATTAAGAAAGGTCGGCAAGTTATAGACTAGCCTAAAAGTTTTTAAAATTACACTTTTATCCAAATATTTACCTAATTTAACGAGAAATAGAGGGGAAAAAGGTGTATTTCTCTCTCTTCTCACCCATTGTTGTTTTCTCTCTCTTAGAGATTTTTGTTGTTCATTAGTGTTTCTAGTTTTTTCATCATCTTCTACTTTATTATCATTATCTTCTACGCCATTATCATCTTCATCTTCTTCTTATTGACCATTGTTGTTGTTGTTACCGTTACTGCTGCTATTTGATCAATTTCTTATGCCAAATTTTATTTCGTACATCACTTTTCACTTTGGAATTACTTTATAAGAGACTTTGGTAAGTCAAATTATGATTTTAGTTGACTTTTTCATCTGGATAACTGCTATTGTGCTGTTTTTCAACAATAGATAACACGCGAACATGAATGCAACATAAGAGCCATATTTTTAAATATATCAATCATCTGTTGTGATAGATGAGATATTTGTTTCAAAGGAAGACTCATATGTTGAATTCATGTTTATGGTTCTACAATTTCGTAACATAAATTAAACAAATGGCTCATCTATTACAACATATGACCCATCTGTTGCAACAAATTAGTTATTTGGTGCAACATGATAAATATCTATTGCAACAGATTAGTAACCTGGTAAAATAGAACCTGAACTAGATTCCAATAGATGTGTCGTCTGTTGTAATAGGGTAAATAGCTATTTCAATAGAACCTGAACTCGATTCCAAGAGACAGTAAATATCTATTGGAATATATTAGTAACCTGTTGTGATAGAACCCGACCTCGACTCTAACAGACATGTTATCTGTTGCAATTGGTAAGTCATTTATCGCAATAGGTTAATTATTTGTTGCAACATGTCACTCATCTGTTGGAATCAGCTTCAAAGGTGCCTTAGTACAATAAAATCTATCCCAACAAGCACTTCATCCGTTGAAACAAATATATAGTCTGTTATAACAGATGACTCATTTGTTGAAATTAGCTTTAGGAGTGTAATATGAATCTCTCTATTGTGACTAATCACTTACCTGTTGCAACGATTACACATTTGTTGGGATTCATGTACAACACTATGAAATCACTATTGACATTTTTAACAAATGACTTTATTTAGGTACCACTAATGGAGAGATCAATAACAATAGGGGTGGATTGTCACGGTTAATGGATCGAGAAGAGCAATCTATATGTATGACATTTGAAGAAGGGTAAAATGTAAGAGACGATAGCTATGATAGTCCAAAGTAATATTTCGTATGTATGACAGTCCAAAGTGACATTTCGTATGATGATTTGATGAACTTAACCATCAGTAATTGTGGACTAAATTTTCAACTGGAAGAACTCTTCATTAGCTACATACACAACTCCTTTGAAAATTAAAGGGTACTATCTTTCAAGATAACCGATCAGGTTCGGTTGTATACTTATCTTAGTGATTCATCCAGGTCGGTGTTAAGGGTGTACGTGGTTGAAAAAATGAGAGAGAATGAGAACCAGAATGTAAAAGAACAACAACAAGACATCTTTGATGATAGGTTGGATGATATAGACATAAATATTCCAGATGATGATCAAACACTTACGCCCGTTGATACGACCAATATGGTGGGCAGCTCTTCTCAATAGACACAGTCTGGCAATCTTCAAGATGACAGGGCTGACTTTTTCAATGGAATTTCATTCAAGTACAAGAAAGAACTATCTAGCACTTTGTTTATTTCTTGCTTGAAAAAAGATTTCAAAATAAAAAAGGTGATTAATTCGAGCAATATCTTTTGCTTCATATATGCCAACCCAAATTGCAAGTGGTGGTTGAGAGCGGTGAAGTATGTAAGTTCTAAAAGATTTATCATTCATAAACATAAAAAGCTCGAGCCAAAATTCTCACACCACGGAAAAGGTGCTCGGTGAATATTTCAAGAATAGTTTTCCTGATGGCAAAAGCCCTTCTACAAAGGTTATGGCCAATCAACTTCTTATAAAATTGAGTGTCCTAGTCAGTTATTGGAAGATATATACAGCCATGGGTACTGAAAAAGACTTGGTTAGAGGGATACATGAACATGGGTATGCAATCTTGGATACCTACCGCTACATGATTGAGTTCACAAATCCCAAAAGAAAGACAACCTTGCATGTTGATGAAAATGGAAGGTTCAAGTACTTTTTTGTATCCTATGGTGCTTGGATTCAAGGTTTTTGACATTTAAGTAAAGGCATAGCCGTCGATGACACCTTCTTGAGGAGCAGGTATAATGGAGTTCTGCTAGCGGCAGTGGTGCCAGTGCGTAGAATCACATCATTTCTGTCATTTTTTATGTAGAAAATAAGGAATGTGATGTCTCTTATGGATTTTTTTGAACAACTGTACAACTGCATCGAAGATACCAAACAGTTGTGTTTTGTTTTGGATAGGCACAAGTATTCCAAAGATATGTTCAATTTTCTTCACTTTAGCTTACTTTGGTTGTTGCATCAGGCATCTTAGAGAGAACATTCGGATCAACTATCACAACGAAAGGGTCGTGACCCTTTTTTATAGAGCATATAAAGCATACAGTAGAGAGGAGTTTTCAGACTATTTCAATCAAATAGAGGATGTGCATCCCAAGGCAGCAAAACATCTCGTACATGTCGATTTTGAGACATGGATTTGAGCATTCTGTCTAGAAGATAAGTATATTCTTATGAATCTAATGTCTTGTTTGAGTTACAAGTTTAGTATGATGTTGTACTAAGTGATTCTTTTGTATAGGTAAATAATAAGAAATCAAACATAGCTGAATCGGTGAATTCATTATTTGGCAATGAAAGAGAATTTCCTATAAAGGCACTGTTTGAAATAATAAACAAGAAGTATGGCCAATTTTTTAACAAAAGACATGTGCAATTTGAGGTCCCAATAAGAACCCCATTTGTTCTAGAAATTGAAAAAATATCAAAAAAAACATCAGCCTGGGAAATAGTTTATTCTCTCATCAAATAATGGAATACAAATTCACTATCACCAGTCATGGTGATGTTGCCATGGTCGATCTTCAAACAAGATCTTGTATGTGCAGAGTTTTTGACTTGGACAAAAGTGGGTTAAATTATGTATCCATGTTTCTAAACCAATTTCATGAAGTTGGGTTGAGGTTAAAGCCAATTCCAAACCATTAAACCATAAAGGTGGGGGAATCCACAAACCCTATAATTTATCAAATCAATTTTCATCAAATTAGGAAAATCGATAACTCCCATCCCACTCACCATGCCCATGCACCCAAATGGGCATAAAAATCCATTCATAGAACAAAATAAATTTGCATAAACCATGAGGAAACCAACCAAGTAACAACCATTTAAAGCCGTCAACCCATCATTCAAAACCCAATAATTAAATTCACATTAACCATGAATAAAAACATGTTTTTATATAAAACCAAGATAGGGAAGAAATACATGCCTAAGACACCAAGAATTTTAGAGAAGAAACCACACTTTGATCCCTAGATGACCAACAATTAGAAACCCTAGCTTTATTCTTGACTTAGGTAATTTGAGAGAGAAAAGAGTGTTTCTTTTCTGTTAATTGGGTGGCAATAGGGTTAAGGGAATATTTTATAACATTAAATAGTTGTGAGGTGAGAGGAAAATACCACCATGCCCTTAATGAAATCGAGCAGGAATTTAACTCCTAGTTGATACAGGTCTCATAACAACTTGTAATCACTAGTCACGAGTCGTTAATGAGACTCGTAGCCTGGGATGAAACTCAAGACCTCCTTATTTGTTTTTCGCAAGTCCAACCTTACAACTTGTGAGCTTAAATTACGAATCATAGAGTCTAGTCATTACCAAGATAGCAACCTTATTCCATCTCATTCATAAGGTCAAGTCCCTCACCAAAACTCGTGACATTACCTTATGACTCGTATGATCCCAGTCGTGACCATGAAAAAAACTTAGGGAAACCTTACTGGTTAGACCAAGATTAGATCTATATGAATCGTGAGGAGTTTTCATGACTTGTCCCTTGAGTCATACCCCGAGCAGTAAGCACCATTATTGAAATAAATTCAGAGTTAAGAACCTAGGGTATTACATTACCCCTCCCCCAAATTTAATCATCTCTAAATAAGGAGTTAAGGCACCCTTTCACAAGAATACAAGACAGATTATAACAAAAAAAACATGAACAACACCCAAAAAACAATTAGAATAAGAGAAACGCATACCTTAAGCATGATCACGCAACTCGAAAAACAAAAATGGGTACCTAGACCTTATATCCTCTTTAACTTACCAAGTAGCTTCTTCTACCTTTTGATTCCTCTAAAGAACCTTCACTGAAGCCATATCCTTAGTCCTCAATCGATGAACTTATCTATCCAATTACACCGGGGCTTCCTCATGTCATAAGGATTCCAAAATACAAACATTCTCAATAGGTATAATTAAAGAAAGATCACCGACACACTTCTTCAACATCTGCACATGGAAAATAGGATGAATGAACCCAAACTTACAAGCAACTCCATTTTATAGGAATCATTCCCAACTTTTCTCAAAATTTGATATGGACCAACTAAATGGAGACTGAGGTTCCCCATCTTCCCAAACTGCATTACTTCCTTCATAGGAGAAACTTTTAAGAACGCCCAATTATTAACCGTAAACTCCAAGTCCCTTTGCCTCACAGTCGTATAGGACTTTTGGTGACTTTTTGCTATCGTAAGCCTATCCCTAACCACCTTCACCTATTCCATGTATTGGTGAACCAAGTCAGGACCAAACAACCTAGTCTCACCAATCTCAAACCATCCAATAGGAGACCTATACCTCCTATCATAAAGATCCTCAAAAGGAAACATCTGAATACTTGAATAATATCTATTATTATACGCAAATTCAATGGGAGGTAAGTGATCAATCCAACTTCCACAAAATTCAATCACCCAGGCCCATAGCATATTCTCCAAAGTTTGGATAGTCCATTCTACTTGTCCTTCAATCTGAGGGTGGAAAGTAGTGCTAAGCTTCACCTTAGTCCCTAAAACTTTCTGAAACGAATGCCAGAAATGATAGGTGAACTCTATAAATTGATCTAAAATAATAGGCACCGGCATACGATGCAACCTGACTATTTCTTGGATTAAAAACATGGCTTAGTCCTCACCAGAGTAGTTATTCCTAACAGGCAAGAAGTGAGCAAACATAGTCATCCTATACACAATGACCCAAATCAGATTATATTGATTATGAGACTGCGAAAGATCCGTAAGGATATTCATTTGGACTATCTCCCACTTACACACAGGTAATTCTATCTCTTGAGATATCCTTCCAAGCCTTAAGTGTTCAACATTCACCTACTAACAGACCATACATTAGGCCACAAAATTTGCCACATACTTCTACAAATTGCTCCACCAATAGATTTACTTTAAGTCATGGTACATCTTTCTCAAACCTGGATGAAAGGTATGACTAAACTCATAAGCCTCAGCCAAAATCCTCTCTCGTAACCCATAAATATTAGGAAAACATAACCTACCTTGGTACCTCAAGATACCATTTCATCGATCTTAAAGGCCATAAACTTTTATTGTCCCACCTCATCCTTAACCGTAACACCAAGAGATGATTTAACCACTTCTTGCACAATTACCCCTCCATCCTCAGAGTTTAAAAGATGAATTCCCAAGTTACCTAGCCAATCAATATCTCTCACCAATCCTCGCTTCTCCTCATCTACACGAGATAAATACTCCATGGATAACCTGCTAAGAGTATTAGCAACCACATTAGCTTTACTTGGATGGTAGTAAAGAATCATGTCATAATCCTTGATTAATTTAAGCCATCGACTCTGCCTAAGATTCAACTCCTTCTAAGTGATCACATACTGCAAACTTATATGATCTCAATAGATTTGTACATACACCCCATGCAAATAATAATGCAAAATCTTCAAAGAAAAAATCACAACTACCAACTCCAAGTCATGATTTGGATAATTCCTCTCATAAACCTTAAGCTTTCTAGAAGCATAAGCCACAATCTTTCCATGTTGCATCAAAACACAACCCAGTCCCACACGAGACACATCATAATAAATAATGAACCCATTAGTATCTTTGGGTGGGGTCAAAATTGGCACAAATGTCAACTTATTCTTCAACTTCTCGAAACTACCCTCACAAGCATCAGACCATAAGAACTTAACCTTTTTCTGTGCCAAATTGGTCAATGAAGCAACAATCAATGAGAACCTCTCCACAAACCTCCTATAATATCTAGAAAATTTTAAGAACCTCTAAATGTCATTTGGAGTCGTGGGTCTAGGCCCTCTCTTAATGACCTCAACTTTTTATGGATCTACTTTGACCCCTTCACTAGAAATAACATAATGAAGGAAAGTCACCGCATTCGAGTAAAACTCAAGTTAGAGAATTTAGCATACAACATTTGATCCATAAGAGTCTGCAACACAATTTAGAGGTGATTGGCATAATCCTCCTCACTCTTGGAATACACCAAAATATCATTAATGAAGACTATCGTGAAGAAGTTCAGAAATTGTCTAAGCACCTGGTTCATAAGATCCATAAAAGAAGTTGGAGCATTAGTCAACCCAAATTACATCACCCAAAACTCATAGTGACCATATTGAGTTTGGAAAGCAGTCTTGGGAATATCATCCTCCTGAATCTTCAACTGATGATAACCCGAGCAAAGGTCAATCTTAGAAAAGTATCTAGCACCCTAAAGTTACTCAAAAAGATCATCAATCCTAGGAAAAGGGCATTTATTCTTCATTATAACCTTATTCAATTTTTGATAATATATTCATATCTAAAGAGGCCCATCTTTCTTATACATGAAAAGCATGGGAGCATCCTATGAAGAAACAATATGATGAATGAACTCGTTATCCAAAAGATCTTTTAACTACTCCTTCAACTCTTTCAATTCAGTTGGATCCAATCTACAAGGATGAATAGATATAGGATCAGAATTTGGTAGATAATGAATCCCAAATTCCATTTACCTATTGGGAGGAATTCTTGCAAGATTGTTCGTGAACAACTCAAGAAAGCCATTGATAACAGGGATAGATTGCAAAAAGAGACCCTCAAAATTAGAATCTTTAACTTAAACTTGATAATAAGACACCAATTGGAAATTAACTTTTGGGCTCTAAGATAATAAATAAACCTTCCATTAGGCACTAAGGAACTTCTTACCCGTTAAATTACTGATTCATTAGGAAATTGGACATTGACCTTTTGGGTCCTATAATCCAAGGAATCATAGCTTGAATGGATCCAATCCATCCCTATGATAACATCAAAATCCACCATGTTCAACTCTATCAGATCTACCAGGGTCTCCCTATTAAAGATAGATACCATACAACCCTTATCGACATTTCAAGCCATAATAGAATCACCCATCACAGTAAACATAGAGAAAGGCTAGGGAATAGTCTCATGACCAAAATCAAAATGCACAACCACATAAGGGGTCACCTAAGAAAGGGTAGTCCCCAAATCAAGCAAGAAATACATATCACATGAGAAGAGTTGTAAAATACAAGTAACACTATCAGGAGATACCTTAGATTCCTAGAGAGTAACAAGAGCATAAAGATAATTTCATCCAGTATCGATATCAAAAGTAGCACCCTTTGGTACAGAAGCTAAGAAAGTAAGAACTAGGACCTTTTTAGCTCCCATAGAAATCATAGATACCAAACAATATCACAATATATGACCAGCCTAACCATAATTATTGCATCAATTCCTCCCCTTATCACACTGACCACGATAAAGTTATCCATAAAATCTACACAGAGGTTATGATGGTACTAACTGAGCTATACTAGCTTGAGATTAGGTACCCTCTACCTTAAAATCACTATACAACTGAAAGTAATTATCACAAGATGGCTTAGGATAATGGGCAATAGCCAAATAATATCAACTAGAATTTCCCCAAGTCATTTTCTTGCTCCACTAACAACAATTATTTTCACTATTCTACTAATTTGTACCTTGTCTAAATACCAAAACGTTCCTTTCCCCAATCTCTGCCTGTTTTTTTTAATCCTCTACTAGATGTATATAAACCACAAGTCTATATATGTCCATGTAATTGAACAATATAGCATCCTTATACTCAAATACTAAGCTACGGGACAACCTAGAAGTGACTTTTCTCATATTTGCCCTCAAAGAAGTCACTAACTCTGGAGCATCATTAGACAACTACTAAAATTTCAAGGCATACTCCTTCACACTCATTTTTCCCTACTTCAAATTCATGAACTCCTCTAGTTTAGCTTCCCTTAGCTCCTGAGAAAAGAAATGATCAAGAAAGGCACCCAAAAACTTATCCTATAAATTTGGCTGCATCATCACCTCTCAACTGCTCCCACTCCTCATACCATTGATAAGCTATATCTTTCAACTGGTAGGCAGTGAACTCCGCATCCTCAGAATTGGTAGCATTCATTACTTGAAATATCTTCATTATCTCATCCACAACCCTTGAGGATCCTCCTCAACCTTAGATCTAGTAAAGGTTGGGGAATTCAATCGTATGAACTGGCCAACTCTAGTGACCTCAGAAGAAAGAGAAATAGAACCAATATAATTTGACTAACGAGAATGAGATATCACCAATTGAGTAAGAAAAATAATGGACTAATTGAACTGCACATTAGAGATTCCACCCTGAGGCATTGGGGCATGATTATCATCATCCTAGGAAGCGTAAAGAAAACTAGTAGGCAATGATGGAACTCTACAGGGTGTTGTACAATCAAGAGCAGGGACCATAGGTTGGGTCAACACTCCACAAACAAGTTGAGTTCCATCCACATTGTCCTCAAGTAAGACAAAGGGTCCAAAAGTGTTTCTATGAATATTGGATTTTTAGGGATGTATGATCTAAAATGCGACTAAACTAAAGTTAAGGTAATTCAAGACACTCGACTCTAGAATACAAGAAAGAAAAACATTCCTAAATACCTTGTAGACTCTCTCTTATAAGTGTGGAGTGCTACACACTCATAAAAGAAAATCTACTCAACATGACTTTATGGACACCCAATGACCCTGAACATATGCTCAGATACCAAGCTTGTCACGACCCGACCCTAAACCTAGTCATGACAGGTATCTCAAGCCCATCGAGGACCATAGAACACCCCATATACTGTACAATCAAACAAAATCCAAATAATAACCAAGAGAAAGACTATTAAAGAATAAACATAAAAGAGTTAATACAACTCAAGAACAATCTGTAGGAGTAAGCAACACCATCCAACCTACATATATCCTCAAAAGCCTATAAACTAATTTGAATATCAAGCTAGGTCAAGACATACCTCTAACCATGATAGTAACAATGACAATGATAATATTAATGTGAACTTTTCAATTTAAAATATAAAAAGGAACCAATAGAATGAAAAAGCTTTCTAAAAGATGAAAGATCACCAATCACCACAAAACCAATAAATAACTACAGTACCTAACACTCCAGACACTAATAGAAGAAACCCCTAGGACTCTACATCATGAAATAATGTTTCATCCTGGGATAATTAGCAGGGTGAGCACTAGTATTTATCTTAGGAAATGAAAAAATAATTCCAGTTTTAAAATCAAAACCAATCTTAACATACATTTTCATATACATACATACATATAAATATATACATAGACAATATGTTAGGATAGGGTACAGGGTTTAAGCAATAGATTTAAAACCATTATCTGGACTGTGTATCTCTAATTATCCTAAAAATACCCACGAGCTATATAGGTCTGGCTCCCCCCACTAGAAGGACCTAGTATATATTAGCCGCATGAACCGGAGAGGTCCAAGGAAAGGCTCGGGAATCCATGATCCCATACCAATCCAAGGTATATATATATAAAGTATGAACTACATACATGATCTTGAAGACCCCCACGCCAGCAAATATGGTTTCCAATATTTGTCCCCTCGTGACCTCCACCTTCCATGGTGAACAACACAACCCCCTTTAAGCCTAATTAAAAAACTTGCACATAAACCTATCTATTTAACCAATGAGTAATTTAATAAGGTATTAACCGTTTGGAATCGTCACACCAATTGTGTTTGTAAGATAATCCATGTAAGATGGGTAAATCCATGACCCCCATCCATCCATCTTAGTTGTGGGAATCCATGACCCCCATTTGACTCCTAAGTTCTAATTTAAAATCAATAAACGGACTCCGAGACCTTTTAAAATCATTTATGTTCCTTTAACCTTTTATGCAATGCAAGGTTTCAAAATTGGGTTAAATCATGCATGTATCCATGTTTCAAAACCAATTTCATAAAATTGGGTTGAGGTTAAAGCCAATTCCAAATCATTAAATCATAAAGTTAGGGTAACCTATGACCCCCATAATTTATCAAATCAATTTTCATCAAATTAGGGGAATCCACAACCCCCATCCCATTCACCATGCCTATGCACCTCAATGGGTTTAGAAATTCATTCATAAAACAAACCTAATACTCATGAACCATACGAAAATCAACCAAGTAATAATCATTCAAAACTCTCAACCCATCATTCAATACCCAACAATTAAATTCACATAAACCATGAATAAACATATGCTTTTATATAAAATCAAGTTAGGGAGGAGACACATTCCTGAGACACCAAATATTTTGGAGAAGAAACCATACTTTGATCCCTAGATGACCAACCATTAGAAACCCTAGCTTTTTCCAACTTTGCCAATGCATCTGGAATGTCAAAATTAGTGTGGTTGCATATTTAGTTTACTCGCATTGGATTTTCGATGCATCCCAAGGCATTGGCCAAAAAATGGAAAATATTTCAAGTTTTAGTTATCATCTAGTGTAGTAAGTGTGTTGTAATTGTTGAGGGTGTATCGCGATAGCGGCCCACATGCTTGCGATCACTTGAATTAAGGACCTGGGAAGGGATATTTAAATGCCCTTTTGGTCAAGAATTCTCTATTTCTATCTTTTTAGTCAAATAAACCCTAATAGAGTATGTAGTCCCCAAATTATGACTTGGGTGCTGATTGGGAGCTTGAATAATTTTTATATTCGAGATTAACAATGAATCTAAGGTATGAATCCTTTATTTTAGTGTTGAGTTCTTGATGATTTAATCTAAAACCCAAAACAGATTGAGGGCTTGATTTTATCCCAAATATGCTTGGTTTACACCAATTTCTTTAGAGATATAACTCCCTAATGGTATTTGGACAATAGGTTGGCCTCAAAAACTCATTTTTTATATGTGGGACCCATTTGAGAGGTTTTGATGTCATTTTAGACTAAAAGTACAAGGGTACAATATGGGTATTGATATTCTCATAATAATGTATAGATTGTGTTTTTGATAGCATGGGTCCTTGAAAAAGCTTCGAGGAAAGGAAAAGTGAAGGTTTTTGATTTGTAAGCTATATTTTGATTTGATGTAGGTTAGAAGTACTTCTTATTAGATTGATCTTTATTATAGTATGATGGTGATATCTTGATAAGATTGGGAGGGTTTTTAGTTGTTGAAATGGTAGATGGTAATGTTTGGGATTAATTAAACCACTTAGGCTATTGAACTCATATAGTGTGATACTTGACTTATAGTCTAGAACCTTGGTTAGTTGGACTTGTTATCTCATAAATAACATGAGAATGATCTAGTTGATATAGTAGATAGGAGTGACCTTGTCACTTATATTAAATAGTAAGTTGACCTAGTTATGCGTAGTTGTGGAAATCCCCCGAGTAGCTTAGGATGAATTGCGAGTAATACTTGAGGAAGAATTGTACCATAGAACTAGTGTGGATTGATAAACCTCCAAGGCATGACTTATATGGCTTAGCTTAGTCCCGGGTAGAAGTTAGACTTGAAGAGTAATTTGGGTTATTACAAGTGGAACTTGACCCATCCTAAGTTTGGACTATGTAGTTTTATTAGTAACCTAGATACTTGTTAAACGCATAGAACGTGCTTTTTGTAATATGATGGCTAACCTTGGTAAATGTTTTATTCATGATGTTGGTGTAGGAAATGATGTGCATGATTGGCTCCTAGATTATTGATAATTCTTGGACAGCAATGAAATGTCTTATAGATTGAACCCATTACTATGCTATCACTTAAATAATTGACTAAATTACTATGTGGGACTTGGATTATGTTATTACTCACATTATGTCCAAGCGTAGTGACTAAACTAATATTTATGCTAATAATGTGAATCATGCTAATAAAGAGGGGATTTAGAAGATATAACTATGGCTTATATTTGAAAGTAAAGTATTGAGTGTTCATACCATATGAATATACCTGTTCATGCTTATTGTAATGTATTGTGTTGATAATGAATAATGAAGTATGATGGTATGTCTTTTATTACTTCTCTTTAAAGCTATCTCTCTTGGGTCTTGCATTTATTATTGATTGAATCGCTTATATATGTATTGATGTTGTGATGATGTCTGATAATTCCAGAGGATTTATTGGTATTATGATGATTTCTGATAATTCCAGAGGATATATTGATGTTATGATGATGCCTTGTAAGTTCGGAGGATATATTGATGATATGATGATGCCTGGTAAGTCTAGAGAATACATTGATGCTGTGATGATGCCTGGTAAGTCCAAAGGATATATTGATGATATAATGATGCCCGCTAAGTCCATATGATGTATTGAAGATATGACGATGCCCGATAAGTCTGGAGGATATAATAATATTATGTATGGTAAGCATGTATATATATATATGTTTATGTGTGCTGATGCTTTTATATGATTACATCTATATGTATTTTGAAGGTATGATCTTATTCTTGGGATATCAGTATAATTCTTCGATACTAATCACTTATTAAGTGGTGTAGTTCTTGATAAAGTTAAAAAGTGAGCAGAGGTAGTACATACCAAATAATGTATTAGGACAAGTTGGTAAGAGGGATATTGTGTGGCATTTAAGGATTCACCTAGTGGTTTTAGATAGCATTGGATAAATGGATTAATTATGGAATATTACCTATTAGAAAGTGTTATGTGGTAACTAGTTGTCTACTAAGTGACTATTTTACTTGATGGCTAAAAGTATAGAGTACTAGTTTACGAGCCTTAGTTAATTGGGATGTAGCAACTAGCAATTATGGTTTTTACACTGAGGATGAAGATAATAGGTTAGCATTGGTGATGATTAATAATATTTATGACTAAGTTATGATGTTGATTATATATTAATTAAGGATTTATATATTAATAATGCTATATAATACAAGACATTATCAGTTATATAGATAAGCAATTGTATGATGATTAGTGGTCTTTTTCCAAATGATGACTAATGTGATTATGATGACCAGAATTATACTTTGGCTAAATAGCATCTATGGTCTAGTAATGAACCTCAACTATATTGTTGGATGTGGTTATCTAGTGATTAATGATTAGATTCCATCCCATGAATAAAAATATATAAAGAATCGGCTAGGTTAATGATTAGCGGTTATTGATGACTGGTGAATTGGTGGTTTATTAATAATCATTGGTTATCTAATAATGAGTAAGTAAGGTATACTCATGAGATAGAATTCTATATGGTGATAGATTATGGGTATTAGTACCTTGGTATATGTTATTTAATTGCAATAATAGTTGATACTTGTAATTATTGGCAAATAGCAGTTAACGAGAATAATGAAAGATAATAAAAAAGGGGAATTTGATTATATATCTATATACATTGATGAATTAATCCTTTGATGCACTCTCCGGAGGTATGGGTCACCATGATGGGTTCTTTACCTTATGATTCCTTGGTTGTAATCCCTATTTGTATGGGATGCCATGGCGAGTTCTTTTACTTTATGCTCTAATAGATGTATGTGCAATAACTTCGTATTTATGCGATTGTAATTATATCAGTTCCGCTTTACACTTTTGGATCAATTACTCCTTATATATGATGGTATTGGTGTGTATGCATAGGATATGTCTTATTATCATTCTAGTTGATCAATTATTTTATACAGTGATGATGAAGATGATTCAGGTTCAATTTCGTACCTTAACTTAGAGATATTATTTTTCATTAATCATCTTTATAACATAATTTCGCTCAGTCAGACGATGATTCCTACTTAGTACCCATTTTTGTGGTACTCATACTACCCTTCTGTACCTTTTGGTGTAGAATTGAATACTAGTTTCCACCGCTAAGTTGAGATCGTGTATTATTGATCTTTCATAGATAGAGTGAGATTGTGGAGTTTTGAGTTGCCCATTTTGCTCTGTCTTCATTTAGTCTTTTGTATTCGAGACAAATTTATTGACTATTTTAGACTTATGGGTTGTATTTCCTATTATCATACTCAGATGCTTGTGTACATATATTACCAAGTCATGGGATTGGTACTTGTATTTTGATTGTCTTCTTTTAGTGGAACACTATTAATTATGATTGTGTTTGTGTAATTAGTCCTAATGGTGGGTTTTAGTAGGTCCCATCATGACTCGTTAATTGGGTTGTGACGGTTAGGGAAAGAGAAACATGTCTAAAATACAGAGGAATTCGAAGAGAAACTGAAGTTTGGATCCTGGATGGTAAATCCTCTATAAAACCCTAAAGTTTTCTAGGGTTTAGAGTTAGAGAGAAAAAATGGTGTTTAATATTTGATAGCTATAAGAAAAAGGCAAATTGGATGTTTGAAAGTTGTCCAAGGGGTGAAAAGACCAAAAGACCCTTTCCTAAGTGAAAAAACAAAACCTTGATGAAAATAAGAGAGTGCCACATTACTATCGCGAAGGGTAGCCTCCGTGCTATGCCCTTATCATGGAGGTTTACCTCTGTGGAATGATACAATTGCAGAGGCTTACTGCCCCGGGGTCCCAAAATAGCCTCGAGCCCATTGTGAAAATTTCAAAACTCTCCCAAAACACCCTTTTACCATCCCTAATCAAGATTCAAATCAAAAATCAACATTATGCACGTGCGAGGATCAAAAATAAAATAGTTGAAATTGTATGGTGTCTCATATTATCCGTCCCCTCCCCTTAGGATCATTCATCCCCGAATGAGAAGTTAGGACATGTTTAGCATAATTATAGAAATACTACATCAGAATCAAATAACAAATTCAAAATGCGGCAAGACGTAAATGATACCCATACCTTAAGAACTCTCACCCACTACGGGGAATAAGAACAGGTAGTTGACTTTCATGTCTTCCTCAGTTTCCCATATAGCTTCTACTACCTTTTGATTTCTCCAAAGGACCATTACCGAAGCTACATCCTATGTCCTCAATATAAGAACTTGTCTATCCAATATCCTAATCGAGACATACTCATAAGATAAGGAATTTTGAAACGCCAACATCCTCAATAACAACTACCAAAGAAAGGTCACCCACACACTTTTTCAGCATAGACACATGGAAAATAGGATGAACTGAAGCCAAAATCACTGGTAAGTTTAACTCATAAGAGACATTCTCAATTCTCCTAAAAATCTTATATGGATCTACATAACAGGTACTGAGCTTCCCCTCCGTACCAAACCTCATGACTCATTTCATAGAAGAAACCTTTAAGAACACCTAATCACTAATCTCAAACTCCAACTCCAACTTCCTCTGCCTCACATCTACATAATACTTTCAGAGACTTTGAGCATTCTTAAGTCTTTATCTAATCACCTTCACCTACTTCAAATCACTCAATAGGAGACCTACACTTTCTACCATAATGATCCTTGAAAGGAGCCATTTAGATACTACAATGATAACTATTATTGTACGCAAACTCTATAAGAGGAAAATGGTCAACCTAACTACCTTTAAAATCTACCACACAGGAGCTTAGTATATTATCCAAAGTTTGAGTAGTCCATTCTTCTTGTCCATACGTTTGCGGGTGGAAAGTAGTGCTAAGGATCACTTGAGTGCCTAAACGTTTTCTAAATGAAAGCCAAAAGTGTGAAGAAAACTATGTATCTCAGTCTGAAATGATGGACACTAGTGCACCATGAAACTTTACTTCCTCCTGAATGAAAAACTTAGCATAATCCTCTCCAAAGTAGTTAGTCATCACAGGCACGAAATGAGCAGACTTATTCATCCTAACCACAATAACCCAAATGGAATCACACGAATTACGAGACCGTGGAAGACCTATAACAAAATCCATAGTAATCATTTTCCCACTTCCACATAGAAAACTATATCTCTTGGGATATGCAACCATGCCTAAATAATTCTACCTTAACTTGCTGACAAACCATACACATAGCAACAAAATTTTCCACATATCTCTTTATATTATTCCACTAGTAGATTTCCTTCAAGTTATAATACATTTTAGTTTAACCCGGATGAACTATATATCTAGACTTATGAGCCTTAACCAAGATTTTTTCTGGCAGCCCATCAACATCAAGAACATGCAACCTTTCTTGATAACTCAAGATGCCATCTCCCCCAATCTTGAAATCTATAACCTTTTCCTGACTCATATCATCCTTAATCCTTATAAGTACGGGATTAAAATTCTACTTCTCATTCACCTCATCATCAAGATATAATTTAACCACTTCTTGAATAATCAGTCCCCATCCTCAGAATCCAAAAGATGAACTCCCAAGTTACCCAACTTATGACTATCCTTTACCAACACTCTATTCTCAAACTTAATATGAGATAGGCTCCCCATAGACAACCTACTAAGATCATACGCAACAACTTTAGTTTACCTAGATATTAATGTAAACCATGTTGTATCCAAAAGAAATTTGAGCCATTGTCTCTGCATAAGATTTAATTCCTTCGGCGTAATCACATACTCTAAGCTTTTATGCTCTAAGAAAATATCCACATACACCCCAAATAGTTAATGGAGCTAGATCTTTTAAGAAAAAATGACAATCTCCAACTCTAGATCATGCGTTAGAGAATTCCTCTTATGAATCTTACACTACCTAGAAGCATAGGCTAAAATCTTATGATGCTGCATCAAGACACAATCCAGTCCCATGCGGTATGTATCACAATACATAACAAAACCATCAATACCCTTAGGTAGTGTCAAAATTGGCATAGAAGTCAACTTATCTTTCAACTTCTCAAAACTATCCTCACAAGAATCAAACCATAAACACTTAACCTTTTTCTGAGTTAACTTTATCAGTGGGGCAGCAATAGATGAACATCCTCACAAATGTCTTATAGTAACCTGTCAAACCCAAGAAACTCGTAATGTCGATTGGACTCATGGGTATAGGCCACTTCTTTGCCCAACTATTAATCCACATTGCTTCCTTACTAGAAATAACATGTCTGAGAAAGATCACAATATTTAACCAAAATTCACACTTCAAAAATTTTGCATATAATAATTAGTTCGTAAGAGTTTACAAAAAAATTTGGATGTGATTTGAAAGATACTTCTCACTTTAGGAGTACACAAAGATCTCATTAATGAAGCCTGTAACAAACAAGTCCAAAAACTGCCTGAACACCCAATTCATAAGATCCTTAAAAGTTGTCGAAGCATTAGTCATCCTAAATAACATAACCAAAACTTAGAAGGTCATACTAGGTTTGAAAAGCAAACTTGGAATATCAACCTCCGTAATTTTCAATTGGTGATAGTCTAAACAGAGATTAATCTTACAGAAATACCTAGCACCCTGAAGCTGATAAAAAAGATCATCAATCCTAGGAAGAGGATACTTAATTTTCATTGTAACCATATCCAGATGATGATAGTTCATACACATACAGAGGGACCTATCTTTCTTTGGCATAAAAGGAATAAGAGCACCCTATGAGAAAACACTAGGACGAATAAAACACTTATCAAGAATATCCTTTAACTGCTCCTTTAGTTCCTTTAGTTTAGCCATCCTATAAGTTGGAACAGAAATAGGATAGGTATTCGATAGAAATCAATCTCAAAATCTATTTCCATATAGGGAGGAATTCTAGAAAATTCATCGGGAAAAATTTTAGAAAACGCATTAACCATAAGGAATGATTGGAAAGAAATACCCTCAGAGTTAGAATCCTAGACCCAAACCAGATGATACAGACACTCTTTGGATATCCTTTTTTAAGCACAAAGATAAGAAATAAAACTCCCTTTTGACACTAAGGAACTCTGCTCCCATTCAATTGCCCGTTTATTAGGAAATAAACCTCCCCTTTTACACTAAGGAACTTTGCTCCCATTCAATTTCCCGTTTATAACAAAATATAGAGTTTATTGCCTACCAACTGAAGGATATGGTGTAACAATGGTACGAGAAATGGGATAGGAAAAAGGGTGATGTTAGGAAGTCATCTTTATGGGAGACCTTCTCTAATGATTTATGGACTGCTTCTAACCTCAGGAGTTGAGGGAAGAAAAATCAGAGGAATTGTTTAATCTAAAATAAAAGAAGATGGTGGTCAAGGAGTATGCCTTAAAGTTTCACCAGTTGTCTCAGTATGCTCCGGAGATGGTGTCAGATATGAGGACCAAGATGATAAAGTTCACCTCAGGACTATCTCAAAAGTTGATCCTTAGTAGTAACACTACCTTACTGATCAAGGATATGGACATCCCTAGGTTGGTTGTTCATATGGAATAGGTAGAGGAGAAAAAAAATTAGGCTGAGATAGGCAAAAAGTAGGGTAAGAAGTTTAAGTTCTTCGAGAAATGTGGTAGCCAATAGCAAAGTAGTAGGGATGATGTCATGTGGACTAAGAAATAGCAGGGAAGTTATAGTTCTTTCTCCACAGCTAGTGCTCCTTACCCTAAATAGTTGAGAGATAGGTATTAGTAAGGTGGCAATACTTTAGGGAATAGGGTACCATATCTCAAGCTATTGGGGATTATTCATCTTTATGATTTCCTTCTTTTAGGTTCTATGATCAATTGCATCAGGGTTTTAGTGATGAGAGGAGGGACAGATGCTTCAAATGTGGTCAGCCAAGCCATATTATTAGAAACTGCTGATAACGCCAAAACTACAGGTCTCGTAAGAGTGTAAGCAATCACTGTCAAATATAGAACCCAACTAGGTTGGGTGTCGAATCCCACAGGGAATACCTGGTCACTAAGTGTTGCAATTATTAGGAGACTGTTGGTCGAAAATTCCACAGAAAAGAGGGGATTTGATTGTAGCGTGAATTACTATTATTAAAATAACAACGGAAAGCTTTGTTTAGTATGATTTAATCACATAGAATAATAAGTTAGGGTTATGTCCACCTTATGAGTTCTACGTATCTATTAACTATGAGTAATACGGAATTTAGACATGCATGCACTTATAGCGATTCATATTCTAATGGTAAATCCTAGTGTTTCTCAACCATCAAGGATTATTTCACTTTAACTTTCTCGAGCTTAAAGTGTATAACTAACGGTACAAACTCTCCAAGAGGTTAATCTGGTTAAGGCATTAACGTGTAAAGAGGGGTTGGTAGCCCTATTTCCTTGTCACACTCTCTTTTACAAACATGTAACTTTTCTCTCGAACAAGTTAATGCTATAATGGCGTATTCTAGATGTTTGCAACCATAAGAATTTAATTAAAACGAAGAGAGTAATGATATAAGTAGCATACACATCAAGAATTCACAAACTCTTAGTAATAGATAGTATATCACAAGGCTTCCATAACCGTAACAGAGAAGTTTAGCTACTCATGAGTGTAACGGAGATCAAAGAAGACATCATCATCATATCAAAGCCAGAAGAATCTCACGTTGGGGATGAGAATGGAATCAAGTAGGGTTTGACGTTTTTCTTCGATCCGTGCCTCAAGAGAGCCGAGTTTTCTCTATCTTAAAACTACAGAATCTGTAACGTGAATTGGGAGCAAAAATCGAATGAATAAGAAGCGAATGAATAATAATGCTTGCTGAAAAATTTAGCAAATAAGGTTTTTATAACATCCTTGTCCTAGTCCTACTTGGTTACTGCTGCACCCCTAAGTATTAAGAAATACTGATTTTGCCCGGGACAGATTTTCCATGTATCACATTTAGTCTGCAAGCTTCCAAAAGTTGTCTTCCTTCTTACGTGAAGTTTTCCTTTGCTGCCCAAAGGTCCACAAAGTGCTGAAATCTTCATCATTAATACCTGAAAATATGCTAATCACGTTGGTTAGCTCACTTACAGGAAAATAGACTAAAAGTGCAGGAATTATATATTTTATCCTTCAAACTTGGCCTAAAATATGGGTAAATTATGGTGTTTAGGCGTGTAAATACGCCCAACATCACCACCCCACACTTAAAGCTTTGTTCGTCCTCGAACAAAATATTACGTCCATGAAAACATCTACTTAGAATTTCACAGTAACAACACAAAATGTTCAACAAGACATGCACGGCAATCATTAACAAAGAGTAGTTTTCTTAATCACTACTAGAAACAATTCAACCTCCAACATAGACTCGTGATGATGGTTAATTCGTATCCACAAGTTAAGTCACAAAGAATCATATAACACTACCCAAAAATCATCAACCATGTGTGTCTCACAAAAGTTATTACCCGTAATCACTCACAAGTTTTGCATTTTTCAAAACATGGGTACAAGATTCTCCTTGCTCTCACTCTCACAAAGAATTCACATGTTGCAACTGATGACCATAGGCTTGCCCTTAGTGTAATGATCCACTAATAATAGGTTTTTACATGGTTGTAATGTAGGCTAAGAGACAGGTAGGACTATTTTGGCCAGAAATAATGACTATGTTCCCTAAGCGCTTTAATACATCACGTTATGTCATTCACACTATCTTTTAACAACCCTTCTACCTTTCTTTTCATCTACCACCCCTTTTCACCTATTTTGTTATTCAATTATAAACACAACTATCTTTTTTTTTCTTTTTTTTTATTTGATTTATTTATTTATTTATTATTATTTTTTTTATAAAACACCTCTATGATAGCCACTCTTTTCCACAACAATTTCAAGTACTGATACACTCCGAGGCATCACTCTCAGCCAATTTCCTCTTATTTTGTCACATGACTCTACAATTTAAAGCGCTTAGGAATTTGGATCAAATTATGGTCTTAAAAAAATGGATTAGGCTATATATGAGGCTGTCAAAGAAAATAGCTAAAGGCTCAAAGGGGGTTAACTAGGATAATGCACAAGGGTAGGTAAAAATAAGGTAAACAATTACAGGCTTCCAAAGAAATGCCTAAATCATATCCTAAACTCACACTCTTTATTTTGCTTTACACACATACTAGGCAAGTTCTAGCATCAGCCACAACACAGAATACACTATAACCTCACACACAAGGCACATGGTCAACTTTATTGGGAGCAGTATAGACTCTTAACCCAACAGATGAATGAATTAAACCACACACTTATCACACAGTGAGTCACACTTAGAGCTTAAATGTCTCAATAGTAATGATTTTAGCACAAACTCTTGTCATAATACCATGCCGCCTATCAGAACAATTTCATGTTTAACTACTATCTACTAACTACTAACTAACTACGACTAATTAAAACAAATAAACATAAATATAGGCAAAGAAGTACAGCATACAAATACCAGCACCCCACACTTAGATGGGACACACTGCCCTCAGTGGAAAATAAATAAGGAAAACCTGATTAGTCGGACTCCTCCTCTATGTTTGGGGTCATACCCCCTGCATCGGAATCATCATCAGAGTCTTCATCATCAGAGTTCTCTTGCACGTCTGAGTCTGGCATTCGGCGATCATCATCATTCGACACGTCATCATCGAGAGGTTCCTCAAAATGTACCCCTACTCCGCACATAGCCCGCGCATGCTCATTCATCAGGTAGTCATAATCCAACTGCTGGAGCTCTGCATCAGTTGGAACATGACCCCCACTCATCATAGTAAACATCGTCATGCCATATTAATGACGGAAGAAGCTTTCGTCGTGAGCATGTCTTTCTGCAGTGGTCAGGTTGACGCCATGCATAGTTTCAGAATCTTTAACCTTCGTCAGGTCAACCTTTTTTGGGTTGTGCAGAAGCTTATGATCTGCAGGTTTCTCTTCAATGTCTTCCTTCCTTAATATCGCAGTCAACAGATTTCCAAAGCTGAAGTGGGACCTCTTGTGTAGCCTAGCTTTACGCATTGACGATCATATAACTGCACCAATATTGATGGGAATATTAGTCATTAGAGCGTACACCAAGCATACTCTATCACGTGTGATCTTTGTGTACTGTGTCCCAGGAATGAGGCAAGAGTTGACTATCCTCAACCATATACGCGCTTCTCTGTTTAGGGAAGCATACGGAAAGGTATTATGTCGACCGGTATCCTTGTGACAATTCCAACATGCCATTGATCTAGTTCCGCGCAGTGTGTGTCTGATTTCCCTGTACGGAGGTCTTTGTTGAAGCTCCTTGAGAGGTGATGGATCGACAGATGGAAGACCCAGAAAAGTTTTGAATAACTCCGCATTCAGTTGCAAAACTTGACTCCGAATCTTCACTTCATTTAGCCAAAATGCGAGGTTCTCTCTTCGCTAGACTCTCCTTTTGTATCAACTCCACGTGAACATATTTTTTCACTTTGTTGTTCTTGTACCAATCCTGTACTTCCTCCTCTAGGACCCACTTTATCCCGAATATGCGTCACGGTATTTGCAGCGAGGAGGATTCAGTTTGCTCTTTTCTTACCCTTTTCTTACCTTTCTGTGAGGTGGACGCTTTTTCTTTTCCTGATCGTACTTTTGGTGTCATTCTACCTGAGATTAAAATAGATTTATGTTAGCTCTTCTCGAAAGATTTAATCGACAAACAAGCAATAGTGGCACCACCCCACACTTAATTTGTTGGTACAAACTAATTAAGTGAGTGATGTCGATTACTCAAACTTCATCGACATACATATAGGTGATATGTTCCAATAATATGTTCAGCACAACCATACTTTCATGTCATCTTAACTATCCTTTCCAACTCTAATTCATGTAATCTTTACTATACTTTCATGTTTGGATTAATGCACCTTTTGAACAAGACTACTTCATAGAGATCGTATCAAGTTATGGCATAGAAATAATCACAACATCATATGCTTGTATTCAATTATGATCTTTATCTCGATGAACGAGTCATTTAAACATCCAAGCTTTCAACTTTGAAGATTATGCAATTAATTTCACCATTTCAATTCCATAAAACTACGACAGTGTATAAAAATCAAATACAAGTTGGAATAAAGTCAAGAACACCCACACGTATTCTTTCGCTCAACTAGATGTATCATAACAAACCAACAATATTGAAATCACCAACACCTCCTTAAGATCTAACAAATCATTATAAGAATAGTATTGTAACAACTTAGGGAATATAAAAGAAGAACTTACTTGGTGATGGACTTGGAAGATGATCTTGCAACGTTAGATGAGCAAAAAGAAAAGTTTTGAGAGATTTAGGAAGGGTAGGAAGCGCTTAGGTTGAGCAAACAAGTGTGTTTTGTTCTAATGTTTAAGATCTATTTATAAAACAAGCTATGGATTGGGTTTGACCCATGTAAAATCAGGTTAGGAGACCAAAAAGTACGGTTAGGCGGCGCCTAATGCTTTGCCAATGTTTAGCATAGGCGGCGCCTTTAGCAATGCCTAGTTGAACATAGGCGGTGCCTATGCTATGGCCTAGTTGTGCATAGGCGGCGCCTATGCTATGGCATTGTAGATTCAGAGAGCTTAGGAAATGGCATAGGCAGCGCCTTTAGCTTTGCCTAGTTGAGCATAGGCGGCGCCTATGCTATGGCATTGTAGATTGAGAGAGCTTAGGCCATAGCATAGGCCTTGCCTTGTTCGTTGCCTAGATTTACATAGGCCTTGCCTTGTTCGTTGCCTAGATTTGCATAGGCAATGCCTAACCAATAGCCTTTGCTTCTTCATTCCTAACTTACCACCTTCAACATGACACACTTCCAAATCAAAATTTAGGCTAGATCTCCTCCTTCATACGTCTTGCACCTATACTTACTCAAAAACAACAAAAACGATTAGAACGATGGGTTGCCTCCCACCAAGCGCCTTAGTTTTGGTCGTGGATTGACTTTTCTTTTTGGATTTTTACTTAACAAAAACAAACTCCTAGTAAAGAAAAATGATTAAAAACAATGGGTTGCCTCCCACGTAGCGCTTGATTTGTTGTCGCGGCACGACATAGTTACCTCGATTACTTAGACTTCATCAAGATAGATGGTGGCCATGCATTTTATCGAGTCACGAGGACCGATATATGGCTTCACTCGTTGGCCATTCACCTTAAAGATACCACCATTATTGTCTTCTAACTCTACTACTCCAGACGAGTAGACTTGGCTAATTTTGAACGGACCAAACCATTTAGACTTCAACTTACCTGGAATTAGCTTCAGTCTGGAGTTGAAAAGAAGTACCATATCTCTCTTCATAAAGTTTTGTTGGATAATCCGCCGATCATGATACTTTATCATCCGTTCCTTGTAGAGGTCTGATCTTTTATACGCATGTAGACGGAATTCATCCATCTCATTCAGCTGCTCCAATCTCAGATTAATAGCATCATCCCAATTCAAATTAAGCCGCTTCAACGCCCACAGTGCTTTATGTTCGAGCTCAATTGGCAAGTGACAAGCCTTCCCGTAAACTAGTTGGTATGGGGATATGCCAATTGGTGTCTTGAATGCAGTCCTATAAGCCCATAAGGCATCGTCAAGCTTCCGAGACCAATCTTTCCAACTAGCATTTACAGGTTTAGCAGGGATCAGCTTGATCTCCCGATTAGAAACCTCTACCTTCCCACTAGTTTGTGGGTTGTAAGGTGTGGCTACCTTATGTTTCTTGACCCCATATTTCACCAACACGGCTCTAAACAGCTTGTTGCAAAAGTGTGTTCCTCCATCGCTTATGATGGTACGTGGTACCCCAAAACGAGGGAAGATATTTCTCTTCAAGAATGCTACAACACGCTTACCTTCATTATCAATGAGCGCTACTGCTTAGACCTATTTGGATACATAATCCACAGCAACTAGGATATATTTCATCCCAAACAAATTCACAAATGGGCCCATGAAATCAATACCCCACACATCAAATAGCTCTACTTCAAGAATCTTAGATATGGGCATCTCATGATGCTTTGAAATAGCGCCTTGCCTCTGACACTGATCACATCTTCTCACAAAATCATAGGCATCCTTGAATAATGAAGGCCAATAATAGCCGCTTTGCAATACTTTTCTGGCTGTCCGATCACCTGCATGGTGACCCCCAACTTGGGAAGCATGACTTTCTTCCAATATGGTAGGCACCTCCACCTGAGGTATGCATTGCCTAATAACACCATCCGCACATCGTCGAAAAAGATATGGTTCATCCCAAAAGTAGTGTTTCACATCATGCATGAACTTCCTCTTTTGATGAAAAGAGAGATTCTCAGGCATCACATTACTTACCACGTAGTTTGCAAAGTCTGCATACCACGGTAATTCTTCCACCATCGTGTCTAAGATCTCTTCATCGGAAAATGCACCATCAATCTCAAGATCGGGCTGCACTATGTCTTCATTCTCAAGTCTAGATAGATGATCAGCTACTTAGTTTTTGCAACCTTTTCTATCTTTTACCTCGAAATCAAATTTTTGCAGCAATAACACCCACCAAATTATCCTTGGCTTAGCATCCCTCTTTGTCATTAAATATCTCAGAGCAGCATGATCTGTATGAACCACCACTTTGGTTCCCAACAAGTAAGCACGAAACTTTTCAAACGCATAAACAACTGCTAGAAGCTCTTGTTCTGTGATGGTATAGTTCTTCTGGGCTCCATTCAAAGCCTTGCTCGCATAGTAGATTGGATGAAATAACCTTTCTATTCTCTGACCAAGTACAACACCCAACACTACCCCGCTTGCATCACACATAACTTCAAACAATAGAGACTAATCAGGCGCCACAATGATAGGAGCTTCAACTAGCTTCCCTTTGAGGCATTCAAATGCCTTCAAGCAAGCTTCACCGAAGTTGAACTTTGTATCCTACTCCAAAATTTTGCATAATGGGCTAGCAATCTTGGAGAAGTCTTTAATAAACCTTCGATAAAAACCTGCATGACTGAGGAAACTACGAACTCCCTTTACAGAAATCGGAGGTGGTAATTTCTCGATAACTTCAATCTTCGCTTGATCGACCTCAATTCCTTTTTCAGAAAATTTGTGCCCAAGAACAATACCTTCCTTAACCATAAAGTGGCACTTCTCCCAGTTTAGCACCAAGTTGAATTTAACACATCTCTGCAATGCCATACTTAGATTCGCCAAGCATGATTCAAACGACTCACCTACAACTGAAAAATCGTCCATGAACAACTCCAAGGTGTCTTCAACCATATCAGAAAAAATGGACATCATACAACGCTGAAAAGTGGCAGGTTCGTTACATAGCCCAAATGGCATACGTTTGAAAGCAAACGTACCATATGGGCATGTAAACGTTGTCTTCTCTTGATCTTCGGGGGAAATACAAATCTGATTATAGCCGGAATAACCATCTAAGAAACAAAACCATTCTTTCCCTGCCAATCGATCAAGCATTTGGTCCATGAATGACATTGGGAAGTGATCCTTAAGCATCCACGAATTCAGCTTCCGGTAGTCCATGCACACTTTCCACCCTGTGACAGGTTTGAGTGGAATTAGCTCATTTTTTTAATTTGCAACTACCATCATGCCACCTTTTTTGGGCACACACTGTACCGGGCTCACCCATTTACTATCGGAGATTGGATACACTACCCCTGCATCTAACCACTTAATAATTTCTTTCTTCACCACCTCTTGCATAGGTGGATTCAAACGCCTTTGATGCTCAATAGTGGGTATGCAATTTTCTTCAAGCTGAATCTTGTGCATACATATCCCAGGCGGGATACCAATAATATCAGCGATAGGCCAACTGATGGCTTTCTTGTATCTCCTCAGAACAGAGATGAGAGCTACAACTTGCTGCTCACCCAAATCAGCCGCAACAATAACCAGAAGTGTGTTTACACTTCCCAAGAACACATACTTTAGATGACTGGGCAACTGCTTCAATTCTAACATTGGTGGCTCTTAAATGGACGGTTTAGCTGGTGGTGTAGGTCAATTTTTTAGATCAAGGTCCAGCTTTTTGGGAGCAAGAGAATACGACCCTTTTCCTGTTAGAGAACAAATAGTTTCTTCATAATCTTCAACATCCTCACGCTCAAAATTCATTAGCGCAGCAGCCAATGGCTCAACAATAAGTTGCTTCCCTACAGATAATTCTTTCTCATCTTCATAGTACACATCAGCTATAGGGAACACATTCATATCTTTGGGCTGCTTCATTGATTTGCATACATCAAAACGGACCACTTCATCATTCATCCGAAATAAAAGCTCATTGGCTCTTAAATCAATAAGCATACTTCATGTTGCAAGGAAAGGATGCCCCAACATTATGGGAACTTCAGAGTCCACCTCACAATCCAAAATAAAAAAATCTGCAGGAAAAATGAAGGAAGAAACCTTCAGCAATACATCATATAAGATACCAACAGGTTGTTTTACCGACCTATCTGCCATCACGAGCCGTATATTGGTTAGTGTAGGATCGCCCAACCCCAACTTCCTGTAGATGGATAGCGGCATCAAATTGATGCTAGCCCCCAAATCGCATAATGCCTTGGAAAAATCCAAAGATCCAACAGTGCAAGGAATGGTGAATGCACCAGGATCTGCCTTTTTCTGAACTAATGATCTTGTAGCAATTGCACTGCAATGATGAACATTATCTGCCAGCTCATAACTTGCTTCCCGCTTCTTTGTCAGAAGGTCCTTCAAAAATTTTGCGTACCCAGGCATGTGTTCCAGCGCCTCTACCAAAGGAACATTAATAGGCAGCTGCTTCAACATAGTCATAAATTTATTGAACCTGGTATCATCAGCTTTCTTCTTCAGTGTCTGAGGAAAAGGTGGTGGTGGAAGGGGAATAGTTTTCTCCACCGCTTCCTTTTTTTCTTGCTTCCAATTATCAATTTTTTCAGGATGCAGATGTCTAGGGGTGACGTCTTGAACACTTTCTTCAGCTTCTTCAACATCTTCACATTCTGCATCAATAACATTATCTGCTATATCATCAACCACCTGTTTTCCCTTGGATGTACTCTCCAACACCTTACCACTCCTGGTAGTAATAGCCATACATGATCCGTTGTTCCTTGGATTTTGCACAGTGTCACTATGTAAAGTGCCAACCTTTCTTTGATTGAATGCCATTGAAAGTTGACTCAATTATTGTTCCAACTATTTTATTGAAGTGGAATGCGAGTCAACCAATTGATTTATTGAAGACAAATCATTCTTTACCTCATTTACTCCTGTATTGGTTGCCTCCACTCCTTTCAACAGCTTAGCCATCACATCTTCCATGGACATCTTCCCAGAGCCAGACGCCTCAGCCTCACGGTTTCCAGGAGAAACATACAAACCACCTTTATAATAATAGTTCCGACCTTGGTTTCCTTGGGCATTGCCTCGAAAACCCCCCTGATTATTCAAGTAGTTAGCTTCTTCCTCAGAATCGAATTCATCTCTTCCCTATGACACAACAGCTTTGACGTTTTTGGTCTTCCCTGATAATAAATGCTTGGTAAGAAGATCCATCTGCATTTTTAGGTGCATCATATCTTGATCACGTTCCTCCTCTCTTCACCTTTATTCTGCAGTCACGCCAATAGATACAGTAGAGCTTGCTACCTCATAATCCCTAGTATGCCAAGCTCTACTCTGCTTTGTCATACGATCTAACATATCACTTGCCTGAATAAAAGTAAGGTCCATAAATGACCCTCCTGTAGCATTATCAACCACTGGTTTAGTCACCGAATTCAGAGACCTGTATAATATCTCCATCAAGTGAACATTGGTCATATAATGATTTGGGCACCGCATAAGCTTCTTTTTGAACCTCTCCCGTGTTTCGTGGAGAGCTTCAGTCGGAAGCTATCGCAAATTGCTGATCTCATCTCTCAACTGCGCTCTCTTGGATGGCGGAAAGAATTTTTCTAGGAAAGCGTCTTTCTATTGCCTCCAATTAGTAATAGAATCAGGAGTTAGCCCATTCAACCATAGAGTTGCCTCCACAGATAGAGACAATGGAAATAAGCACAGTCGAATTGTATTTTGTCCAACGCCTAGATTGTCGAATAACTTGGATATAGAGATAAAATTGATCAGATGCATATTCGGATCATCGCCTGCAAGTCCACCAAATAATCCCTTAAGTTGCAATAGCTGAATCATGGTGCTAGTGATATTGAACTTGGCTCCGGGTGCCAACGGCGGAGGAATAATAGCTCCTGCGGCACCAGCCCCATCCAGATCATCATCATCATCATCAAAAGGAATCTGCACAGCTCGGCATTCAGGTCTCAATCTAGCTTGACGATCTCTTCTGTTCAAAGGTGCCGCCACTTCTTCAGCATGCCTCGGGTTTAGTAACTCCTCATCACCCAGGTCCTCATCATCTGGATTTGTTGCTCACCCTAGGTTATCAATATTCTATTGATGCACTTGAGCAGCAACCAATGTAGCTAATCTAGCCTGCTCCTGTTGAGCAACCCTTCTTTTAATGTCTCGTTGCGCCTCCATCCTACAAATAAGTTGTGGTTCAGGGTTTATGGGTAATAATGGCTGACCTAAACTTTGAGTATTTAGCATGCACTGAACAAAACCTGAACAAAACAAAAACAACAAATGAAAAGTAAAATTCGCGAATCTTTGACCAAAGGGTCTAGTAACTATCACAAACTTAGTTGACAACCATATTCCCCGGCAACGGCGTCAAAATTTGATAATGCCCAAACTACAGCTCTCGTAAGAGTGTAAACGGTCACTGTCAAATCCCACAGGGAATACTTGGTTACTAAGTGTTGCAATTATTAGTAGATTATTGGTCGAAAATTCCATGGAAAAGGGGGGGATTTGATTGTAGCGTGAATTACTATTATTAAAATAACAACGAAAAGCTTTGTTTAGTAAGACTTAATCACAGAGAATAATAAGTTAGGGTTATGTCCACCATATGAGTTCTACGTATCTATTAACTATGAGTAATGCGGAATTTAGTCATGCATGCACTTATAGAGATTCGTATTCTAATGGTAAATCCTAGTGTTTCTCAACCATCAAGGATTATTTCACTTTAAGTCTTTCGATCTTAAAGTGTATAACTAATGGTACAAACTCTCCAAGAGGTTAATTCGGTTAAGGCTTTAACGTGTAAACAGACGTTGGTAGCCCTATTTCCTTGTCACACTCTCTTTTCCAAACATGTAACTTTTCTCTCGAACAAGTTAATGCTATAATGGCATATTCTAGATGTTTGCAACCACAAGAATTTAATTAAAACGAAGAGAGTAATGATATAAGTAGCATACACATCAAGAATTCACAAACTCATAGTAATAGATAGTATATCACAAGGCTTCCATAACCCTAACAGAGAAGTTTAGCTACTCATGAGTGTAACGAAGATCAAAGAAGACATCATCATCATATCAAAGCTAGAAGAATCTCACGTTGGGGATGAGAATGGCGTCAACTAGGGTTTGACATTTTCTTCTATCCGTTTCTCAAGAGAGCCGAGTTTTCTTTTTCTTAAAACTACAGAATCTGTAATGTGAATTGGGGGCAAAAATCAAATGAATAAGAAGCTAATGAATAATAATGCTTGCTGAAAAATTCAGCAAATAAGGTTTTTATAACATCCTTGTCCTAGTCCTACTTGGTTACTGCTGCACCCCTAAGTATTAAGAAATACTGATTTTGCCCGAGACAGATTTTCCATGTATCACATTCAGTCCGCAAGCTTCCAAAAGCTGTCTTCCTTCTTACATGAAGTTTTCCTTTGCTGCCCAAAGGTCCACAAAGTGCTGAAATCTTCATCATTAATACCTGAAAACATGCTAATCACGTTGGTTAGCTCACTTACAGGAAAATAGACTAAAAGTGCAGGAATTATATATTTTATCCTCCAAACTTGGCCTAAATTATGGTGTTTAGGCGTGTAAATACGCCCAACATCAAATGCTCAATTGGTAAGGTTGCTTGGGGGGAAAATAAGGTTCCAGTTTCTTCATTAATAGCTCCGACACCAAAGGGTGCACCATCTACTTCTAACACTTGTCAAAACTTTAAAATCCACTTACTACCTGATAGGAGTATGAGGCATCACCTGATATCGTGATTGGTATGTTGAAACTTTTCTCCTATGATGTGTACTATTTAATTGATCTGGGGTCCACTTTCTTTAATGTGACCTATTTGTGGTTGTGTATTTTGGTTTTGGTGTGTGGTATTTATTGGTAGTTAGGAGACTTTAGTAGATTTTATAAGAATAGATATGGTGGATTTTGATGTTATTCTAGGGATGGACTCATTACACTTGTGCTATGTGTCCTTAGACTATCGGACCCATAAGGTTGTCTTTAGATTCCCTGGTGAGCTAGTTAATGAATAGGATAGTAGTTCCCTAGCTACTAAGCAGAAGTTCATATCATATGTTAGAGCTCAGACATTAATCTCCAAAGGGTGTCTCTATAATTTGGTCTGGGTTAAAGACTCTAACTTGTAAGGTCTTTTTTTGCATTCAATTCCAGTGGTGAATTTCCTGAGGTCTTCCTTGATGACCATCCTAGTGATTCTCCTGATAAGGAAATTGAGTTTACGATTGATCTAGTTCTGGACACTAGTCCAATTTCTATTCCCCCGTAGGGAATGTCTCTGACTTAATTGTAAGAGCTTAAAGAGTAAATTAAGGACCTTTTGTATCAAGGTTTCATCTGTCCTAGTGTGTCCCTATGGGGCACATCAGGGTTATTTGTATGTAAGAAGGATGTTCCCTTCGAATATGTATAGACTATTGATAGTTGAATAAGATGACCGTTCAGAACAAGTATCCTCTTTCAAAGATAGATCAATTGTTTAAATAGTTACAAGGTGGTAAATTCTTTTCTAAGATTAATCTTAGATCCGGGTATCATTTGCTTAAGATTAGGGAGGCGGATATCCTTAGGACTACCTTTTGTACTCGCTATGGGCACTTTGTATTCTTTGTGATGTCGTTTGGGTTGATCAACATTCTGGCAGTATTTATGTATTTCATGAATATGGTCTACTATCAGTTTCAGGATTTGTTTATCATTATATTCATAGATGACATCTTGGTGCATTCTAAGAGTGGGTTGGATTATGCCAATCATATATATATTGTATTGCAGATATTAAAAAAGCAGTAGTTGTATGCCAAATTATTGAAATGTGAATTCTGGTTAAACTTTATTACTTTTCTAGGTCATATTATTTATAGTGAGATGATCATGGTGGATCTTCAAAAGGTTGCAGTGGTCAAAAGAGGCCTAGACCCACGACTCCTATCAATATTTAGTGTTTCTTAGGATTGGATGGTTAATATAGTAGGTTTATGGAGACTTTCTTAACTATAGCTGCTCCGCTGACTAAGTTGACTCAGAAAAAGGTAAAGTTCTCTTGGTCGTATGCTTATAAAGGTAGTTTTCAGAAGTTGAAGGATAATTTAACTTCAGCTCCAGTTATAACTTTGTCGAGATGCACTAAAGGGCTTGGGGTTTACTGTGATACATCTTGGGTGGGACTTGTTTGTTTTCTAATGAAGCATAGAAAGGTAATAGCTTATTCCTCTAGATAGTTATAGGTGAATAAGAGGAATTATCTAACTTATAATTTGAAATTGGTAAATGTGGTATTTACGATAAAAATCTGGCATCACTATTTGTATGCAGTGTATGTGGACATCTTCTCAGATAATAAGAGTCTGCAGTATGTGTTCACTAAGCAAACGTTTCACCTCAAGCAAAAGATATGGCTTGAGTTTTTCAAAGACTATGATATGAGTCTTCACTGCCACCCAGGTAAGGCTAATGTGGTTGCTGATCTTTGCAAGTTGTCCATGGATAGTTAGCTCATGAAGGAAAGGTGAAACAAGTTTTGGTGAATGATATTCACCACTTGGCTAACCTTGGAGTTTGTCTCTTAGACTTTGAGGATGATGGTGTGTTAGTACAGGGAGTGGTATGGTCATCTCTTAGTTCAGAGGTCAATGAGAAGCAAATGTTAGATCTTGTCTTGATGAAAATCAAGGGTAAAGTAAGTTGCCAAAAGGTAATGAAATCTATGGTTAGTAGTGATAGTACCTTGCGGTATCAAGAAATGTTATGTGTTCATAACATCGATGGGTTATGTAAGAGGATATTGACTGAAGCACATAAATTATGCTATGTTCTTAATCCCGATTTAAATAAAATATATCATGACCTTAAGTAGATGTATTAGTGGAATGGTATGAAGCGGGATATGGCTAATTTTGTGTCCAAGTGCATGGTGTGTCAATAAGTGAAAGTTGAGCACATAAGGACCAAAGGGTTGTACCAAGAAATTGAACAGCTTGAATAGAAATTTGAAAAAATCAACATAGTTTTCATTGCTGGTCTTACTCGGTCTCAAAATCAATTTGATTCGATTTGCATCACTATGGATAGGATGACCAAGTCAGTTCACTTCTTGCCTGTGAGGACTAACTTTTTGGCTGAGGATAATGCAAGGTTGTACCTCTAAAAGACTGTTAAGCTACATAGGGTACCTCCATTTCTAACATATCTGATTATGGTACGCAATTTTCATATCACTTTTAGCGGAAGATTTAGAAAGGGTCAGGAACTAAGGTTATTCTGAGTACTACTTTTCACTGCAAATGGATGGTCAAGAAGAGAGAACTATTCAAAAATTAAAGGATATTCTTTGTGTGTGTGTCATTATTTATGGTGGTAGACTTTGTGCGTGTGTCATTAATTATGGTGGTAGTTGGGTTGTGCATCTACCTTCTGTAGAATTTGTATACAATAATAGTTACAATTATAGAAGTGGGATGTCCCTTTTTGAGGCATTGTAAGGTAGGAGGTGTAGATCTTCTATTAGATGGTTCAAGCTTGGTGAGGTGGATATGTTTGTTCTAGACTTGGTTTATCATGATATAGAGAAGGTGAAAGAGATTTAGGATAGGCTTAAGGTTTCCCAAAGTCACCAAAAGTCCTATGAAGATGTAAGATATAAGGACTTAGAGTTTGAGGTTGGGGAGAGGGTGTTCCTAAATGTGTCTCCCATGAAGGGAATGATGTGGTTTCGGAAAAAAGGGAAGATCAGTCCCCAATATATTGGTCATTATGTAATTTTGAGAAGGTTGATATTGTTGCTTATGAATTGGAGTTGCCTTCTAGTTTAAGCTCCATTCATCTATTATTCTATGTATCTATATTGAGAAAGTGTATTGGTGATCCGTCTCAAGTAATGCCTATCGAGGATATTGGTATTTTGGATTCTCTATCCTATGAGGAGATTTCAATTGAGATCTTGGATCATTAGGTTTGTCAGTTATGGATCAAGGATGTGGCCTCAGTGAATATTTTATAAAGGAATAATAAGGTGGAGGAGGCTACTTGGGAAGTGAAAGAGGACATGAATCCTAAGTATCCGCATTTTTTTTCCAATCTAGACATTCTTGCTTAAGGTATGTGACCTTCATAACATCCTTGTTTTCTAGTTTTGATTAAAATGAAGGTTGATTTCTTTGCATGTGGTTTTCTAACTTAGTCAAAGGTCAGAATGGGGGTGCTGGAATATAAATCATTATCTTACTGCCTTGTTCATCATTTGGGGATAAATGATCCAAGTGGGGGAGAATTGAAACACCTTAGGTTCGAGTCTTAGAAATTTCATGAGTTTTGAACACTCTAGGCATCATACGACTAGGGGTACCTATCATATGATAGGGTACGATTGGTCTTGGTTGCATATTGATCAATATGGTTTTGTTTATTTTTGTCCAAGGTATGAATGGATCATTCTAGTTGTATGTTAGGGTACTAATGTTATAATGCCAAACCGTATAATGCCCTAAGTATTACCTAGAGGAGTCTATTCTGTCTAAGGTAAGGTTATATGTTACTTATCATAATCTTAGGTATGAGTTGGCCTTGGTTGTCATATATTGAATAGTGATGGGGTCCAAGGAATTCCTAGGGTATGAGTGGTTGGTACCACTTGTATAGTAGGGTATGGTTGGAGGGGGTATGGTCATACCTTCTTGTACGAATTATATACAGTTTAAGTTAAGATAATCTGGACATTTCTCCTCTTAACCTATCATAACCGCATGACATAAAGCACCTTTTTGGAGATTTATTAACATACTTTCAATTCATAAAACTCTTTTAAACACTTTTATATTCTCTAAATGATCTTGGGATAAGAAAGGCTAGGATTTCTTCAATAAGATCAATTTGGGGCTTACAAGGGTGGTTTCTCTCAATCTTCTTCGTAATCTAAGGCAATTTACTCCTCCCGCATTGTTAGTTCAACTCAAGGCACCATTTAATATATGGTTTTCATGGCATAATTATGGTATGGTTTTGGGTTTTGAATTATATGTTGGGGGTTTTGGTTATAAATTGTTAGTTATGTTTTTCCCATATTTTAAAACTTGGATTTAATATATTGTTGCATGGGAATGGTTAATTGGTACTTGGTTATGATTTTTGAAACTATATTTCCTTAACATATTTGATAGAATTCCTACGAGAATACTTTTGTTACATTATTGAACTTTTATTGAAAACTTTGCAGGGTATAAAGTGGTAATAGAGCCCTAACTTAGTTTGGATGGTTTTAAATGGTGTTAAATAGTTAAATAGTAAGGTCTTGGTGGTCATAGTTATGTTTTAATTGAAAGCTTTGTGGGGTACATGGGAATCTCCAAAGCAAACATAATAATAAACTATTTGTGGGATACTGTGAATCCTCCAAGAAAACTTAATGATAAGGGAATCTCTGGGTACATAGGAATCCCATCTTTAAAAAAGTTGGCTAAGGACATTGCTTGCAAGATAAATATGGTATGATGATACCACTTCTCATAGCCTTGGTTAATAATAAATGGAATTAGTTGTTTGGTTGTGTAACAATGGTTTTAATTTGGTAATAATGGCAGGGTGTGATAGCTAACTGTGAAGGTGTGAGTCCAATGGATGAACATTGGAAACTCATGTTTGTCGACATGAGGGTTGGTTGTAACGACCATTGACTAAACTTACGGGTTGCACGGGAATACCCTAACTTACACTTGTATCTATGTATCCTCGAGTGCAAAGTGCACACAGGAATCCCCTACTCCTATGGTGTTTCAGTTTCGTGCAACTACATGCATTGATGCCCATGGTAACACTGGACCCATATAGCCCATGGGAGGTTCTAGTATGGTTAAGCTACACATACCTAGGTTAATGGTTTTAAAGTCATCCTAATCCTGGTTCTCTTTCCTTGCATGGATTATGTATTTATATATATATATATATGTTTGTGAATTCATATGGTTGTTTACTTAGTTTTAAAGCTTGGTATTATTTTTATCTTATTTTGAGTTCTTGCTAGTGTTCACCTGCTAACCCATCTTCGTGCAGCTATATCCCAACGCAATGCAGGAACCAACCATTCTACTGCTATTACTCAGTGATCGAATCCAGGATCAATTTGTGTTAGATTAAAGTAGTGAGCTTCCATACTCCGGAAGGCTCCATTTCATGTCATGGATTTCTTTACACACTTTGCTCATTTCATAGACTTCTGTTTCGGCTATGGTCATGGGCATTTCCCAACTGGATATTGTTTTACTTTTGGATAAAAGGTTTGTGGAACTTCTATGGTTTCGTATGGGAGGTGTCGATATTAGTGTCAACCTTGGCATTTATATTGGTATTGGGGCTGACATTGGTGAACTATATTTGATTTATGATTGTTCCATTTTGTTTTTTATTATATGCATAAAAATATTTAAAACTCATTTGATATAGGATGTAGGGAGGTTATGGTGGGGTATAAGGAGTTATCTCTGGTCTTAATTGGGCATGAGGGACTCCACACGACTAGTCCCTATTTCAGGTCGTGTCAGATTGGTATAAGGGCCCTAGGTTCATGGTCAATTTGGAGTCCACAAAGCCGTAATAAGTAGAGTCTCTTTTAAAGGTGCGCAGTGTACCACACTCATAAGGGAGAGGCTACTAGGCATTTCGGAACTGTTTCTATTTCTTGTGTTTTATTTTGAAGCTTTGGAGTCTAAGTCCTGGAATCTTCTTTAATTCTTATTTGTTCGCTTTCCAGATCATGCCTCGACGATCTAAAGTTTAAGAAAACTCCTCTATCCCCACTAAAAATAATATTAATGGGACACGCTCTACTCATGGAATCCATACTTGGTCTAGGGGTCTAATCCCTAATTTTTTTAGAGTTCCATTGGTTCTCTCTAGTCCTCATTAGGTTGATGAGATGAATGTTAAGTTTCGTTAGTCGATTCATATGATTTCTCAGTTGGTAGCTTCTCAGGCTGAGCATGGTGCATCTGCTACTCTATCTTTTGAGACCACGGGGGTTAGCCAGTTTATAAGGTTGAGTCCTCTAACTTTCATTGGTGTTAAGGTGGAGGAGGATCCTCAGGATTTTTTGGATGATATGGAAATGATTCTTAGGGTTATGCATTCCACAAATATGGAAGGGATAGATTTTATGGCCTACCAACTTAAGGATGTGGCATCCCAATTATAGGAGAAATGAGATAGGGCAAAGGGTGATATTGAGGAGTCATCTTTATCGAAGACTTTCTCTAATGTATTTTTGGACTGCTTTTTTTCTCAGAAGTTAAGGGAAGCAAAACCAGAGAATTTTTTTAATTTGAAATAGAGGAAGATGACAATCAAGGAGTATGCCTTAAACTTTTACCAATTATCTCAGTATGCTTCGGAGATAGTGTCAGATATGAAGGTTAGGATGAGAAAGTTCACCTCAAGACTGCCTTGTGAGTGGATCCTTGAAAGTAAGAATGCAGGCCATAAGATTAGAAATTATCTGGTTGGTCAGTTTGTTTTAGGGAAAAATAAGATTCCAGTTGCTTCATCATTATCTCCAAAACACCAAAGGGTGCACCATCTAGTTCTGGCACTAGTCAAAATTTTTATATGCACTCATTACCCGATGGGAGTCTAAGACGTCGCTTGATATCATGATTGGTATGTTGAAACTTTTCTCTCGTGATGTGTATTATTTATTTAATCAGGGGTCCACTCTCTCTTATGTGACCTTATTTGCAGCTGTGTATTTTGGTTTAGGTCCCAAGGTTATTTTGGAACCTTTTTATGTTTCTAACCCTGTAGGTGACTCTATTGTTGCTAAAAGAGTCGATAGGGGGGTGGTATATGTTGGTATTAAGAAGACTTTGGTATATTTGTATGAATTAGATATTATGTATTTTGATGTTATTCTGGGGATAGACTGGTAACTCTCATGCTCTATGTACTTAAAATTGTCGGACCCATAAGGTTTTCTTTAGGTTCCTTAATGAGATGGTTATTGAATGGGAGGGTGGTTCCCTATATCCTAAAGGAAAGTTCATATCATATCTTAGATCTCGAAGATTAATCTCCAAAAGGTGTTTCTATTATTTGGTATAAGTTAAAAATTCTAACTCGAAATGTCCTTATTTGTATTTGGCTCCAGTGGTGAATGAATTTCCTGAGGTCTTCCCTGATGACCTTCGTGGTGTTCCTCATGATAGGGAGATTCAATTTAGGATTGATCTGGCTCTGGACACTTGTCTAATTTTTATTCCCCCTTATAGATTGGCTTTGACAAAAATAAAGGAGCTTAAGGAGCAACTTAAAGACCTTTTGGATAAGGGTTTCATCCATCCTAGTGTGTTCTTGTGGGGTGCACCGATGTTATTCATGTGTAAGAAGTATGATTCCTTTCAAATGGGTATAGACTATCAACAGTTGAATAAGGTGATGGTTAAGAACAAGTATCCTCTTCCAAGGACGATGACTTGTTTGATCAGTTGCAAGGTGCCAAACTCTTTTCTAAGATTGATCTTATATCGGGTATCATCATCTTAAGATTAGGGAGGCGAATATCTCTAATACTGCCTTTTGTACTTCTTATGGGCACTTTGAGTTCTTGGTGATGTCATTTGGGATTACCAACGCTCCAACAGCATTTATGGATTTGATTTATAGGGTCTTCCATCAGTTTATGGTTTAATTTTACATTGTGTTCATAGATAACATCCTGGTGTATTATAAGAGAGAGGTGGATCATGTCAATCACCTCTGTATTTGTTGCAGACCATAAAGAAGTAGTTGTTGTATGCCAAATTCTCAAAATGTTTATTTTGGTTAAACGTTGTCACTTTTCTAGGTCATATTATTTCTAGTGAAGGGATCATAATGGATCCACAAAAGGTTGCAGTGGTTAAGAAGTGGCCAAAACCCTACGACTCCAATCGATATTCAGGGCTTTTTAGGTTTAGCTAGCTACTATTGGAGGTTTTGTGAAGATTTTCTCAACTATAGCTACCCGTTGACTAAGTTGACTCAGAAAAAAGTAAAGTTCTTTTGGTCGGATGCTTATGAAGGTAGTTTCCATAAGATGAATTATAAGCTAACTTCAGCTCCAATTTTGACACTGCTTGGAGGCACTGAAGGGTTTGTGGTCTGCTATGATATATCCCGGGCGGACTTGGTTATGTTCTAATGTAGCACAGAAAGGTGATAACTTATGCCTCTAGAAAGTTCAAGGTGATTGAGAGGAATTATCCATTGCATGATAGTGATTTATTAGTTGTGGTATTTGCATTGAAAATATGGTATCACAATTTTATGGAGTGCATATCGACATCTTCTCGGATCATAAGAGTCTGCAGTATGTGTTCACTCTGAAAAAGCTTAACCTCGGGTAAAGGAGATGGCTTGAGCTTTTCAAGGACTATGATATAAGTCTTTACTACCATCCAGGTAAAGCTAATGTGGTTGCTGATTCTCTTAGTACGTTGTCCATGGGGAGTTTAGGTCATGTGTAAAAGTATAAAAGGGAGTTGGTGAAGGATATTCACTACTTGGATAACCTTGGAGTTCGTCTATTAGATTTTGAGGATTGTAGTGTATTGGTACAGAAAGTAGTGAAGTCATTTCTTGGTATAGAGATCAAGGAGAAGCAAATATTAGATCCTACCATGATAAAAATCAAGGGTGAAATAGGTGGGCTAATGATAATGGCATTTGAGGTTAGTGGTGATAGTACCTTGCGGTATCAAGGGAGGTTATGTGTTTTTGATGTTGATGGGTTGCATTAGAGGATATTGGCTGAGGTGCGTGAATCGTGTTATGTTGTGAATTGTGTTATGTTAAAAATGTATCATGAACTTAAGGAGATGCATTGGTGGAATGGTATAAAGAGGGATGCGGCTGATTTTGTCGCCAAGTGTATGGTGGGTTAACAAGTGAAAGTTGACCACATGACTCCCAAAGGGTTATACCAAGAAATTAAATTTACTGAATGGAAATGGGACGTAATCAACGCATATTTCATTATTGATATTCCTCGATCTCAGGATCAGTTTGATTCTATTTGGGGCATCGTGGATAGGATGACAAAGTTGTCTCATTTTTTGCTAGTAAGGAGTAACTTTTTTGATAAGTATTATACAAGTTTCTACCTCCAAGAGATTGTAAAGCTATATGGGGTACCTTTTTCTATCATCTTTGATTGTGGTATGTAGTTTTCATCTCACTTTTGGTAGTCATTTCAGAAAGGGTTGGGGATTAAGGTTAGTCTAAGTACTGCTTTTCACCCACAGATAGATGGAAAAGCAGAGAGAACTATTCAGATATTAGAGAATATGTGTCATGCGTGTGTGATTGACTATGGTGGTAGTTGGGGTTGAGCATCTACCTTTTGCAGAGTTTGCATACAACAATAGTTACCAATCTAGTATTAGGATAGCCTCTTTTAAGGTATTGTATGGTAGGAGGTGTATATCTCCTATTGGGTGGTTTGAGCTTGGTGAGGTTGATATGTTTGGTCCAAACTTGGTTTATCAGTCTATAAAGAAGGTGAAGGTGAATTAGGATTGCTAATGCTAACCAAAGTCTCCAAAAGTCCTTTGAGGATGTAAGGCATACGGACTTAGAGTTCGAGGTTGGGGATCAAGTCTTCCTAATGGTGTCTCCCATAAAGAGAGTGATGTGGTTTAGGAATAAAGGGAAGCTCAGACCCGGTATGTTAGCGCTTATGTGATTTTGAGAAGAGTTGGTAGTGTTGCATATTAATTGGAGTTGCCTCCTAGTTTGAGCTTCATTCATCTGGTGTTTTATGTATCTATTTTGAGAAAGTATATTGGGAATCCATCTAAAGTAGTGCCTATTGAGGATATTGGTATTTTTGTTTCTCTATCCTATAAGAAGATTCCAAGTAAGATCTTAGATCGTCAGGTTCATTGGTTGCAGACCAAGGATGTGGCCTCAGTAAAGGTTCTATGGAGGAACCACAAGGTGGAAGAGGCTACTTGGAAAGCGAAAGAGGACATGAAGTCCAAGTACCCATATTTGTTTTCCAATCTGGACATTCGTACATAAGGTACGTATTTTTCATAACATGCATGTTTTCTTGTTTTGGTTAAAGGGAAGGTTGATATCCTTGCATTTTGATTTGTAACTTGGTTAAAGGTCGGAATGGGGGTGTTAGGAAGTAAATTGTGCTTATATTGCCTTGTCTATCATTTAGGGATGAATGATCAAGTATGGGAGAATTTATACACCCTAGATTCTAGTCCTTAGAAATTTCCTGAGTTTTGAACTCTCTCGACATCATATGACTAGGGGTATTTTTTGTATGATAAGGTATGGTGTAGTGGGGTCTTGGTCGTATGTTGATCAGTGTAGTTTGGTTGGTTTCTAACCAAGGTATGTATGGATCATACTAGTGGTATGTTAGGGAACTAATCGTATGATGCCAAATTGTATGATGCCCTAAGTCTAACCTAGAGGAGTCTATTCTGCCTAAGGTACGATTCTAGGGTACTTGTCATAATCTTGGGTACGATTTGGCCTTGGTAGTTGTATGTTTAACAGTGTTGGGGGTCCAAGGGATGCCTAGGGTGCTAGTTATGCGTACCACTTATATGGTAGGGTATGGTTGGAGTTGGTATGGTCACAGCTTCCTACTGGAATTGTATATAGTTTGAGTTGAGGGTAATTGGGACACTTCCCCTCTTAACCACTCATAACGCTCACAAAATAAAGCACCTTTTTTGGGGGTTCATTAACCTATTTGCAATCAATCAAACTCTCTTAAACACTATCAAATTCTCTCGAGGCTCTTTGGACAAGGAAGGATAGGGTTTCTTCAATAAGATCAATTTGGGGCATACAAGGGTGGTTTCTCTCCGTCTTCTTCGTATTCTAAGGAAAGTTACTCATCCCTCATTGTTAGTTCAACTAAAGGCATGATCTAATGTATGGTTTTAATGGCATAATTGTGATATGGTTTTGGGTTTTCAATTATATATTGGGGGTTTTGGTAATAAATGGTTGGTTATGGTTTTCCCATGTTTTAATTATAGTTTTCATGTTTTATTGGTGGATTGAATATATGGTTGTATGAGAATGGTTAATTGCTACTTGGTTTTGATTTTGGAAACTATATGTCCTCAACATGTTTGATAAAATTCCTATGTAAATACTTTTGTTACATTATTGAACTTTTATTGAAAACTTTGCATGGTATAAAGTGGTAATGGAACTCTAACGTAGTTTGGATTGTTTTAAATGGTTAATGGTAAGGTCTTGGTTTCATGGTTTTAGTTTAATTGAAAGTCTTATGGGGTACAGGGAATCCCCCAAGAAAACATAGTAATGAACTTATTGTGTGTACATGGGAACCCCCCAAGCAAACTTAATGGTAATGGAATCTCCAGGTATATGGGAATCCCATCTTTAAGAAGTTTGGCTAAGGACATTTCTTGAAATCTATAGTTGGTATGACGATACTACTTCTCCTAGCCTTGGTTAATAATAAATGGTATTGGTGGTTTGGTTGTTTGACAATGGTTTTAATTGGGCAATAATGGTGGGGTGTGATTGTTAACAGTATAGGTGTGAGTCCAATAGACGGACACTGGAAACTCATATTTTCTAACATGAGGGTTAGTCATGATGACGATAGACTAAACTTACGGGGTACATGGAATCCCCTAAGTTACACTTGTATATATGTATGATGGAGGGGGAAGGGTACATAGGAATGCCCTACTCGTATGGTATCTTTGGTTCATTCGGATACATACATCAAGCCCCGTTCAGGGGGTAACGTTGTACCCATATATCCCATGGGTGATTCTAGGATGGTTAAGCTACACATGCCCAGGTTAATGGTTTTAAAGTCATGCTAAACTCGGTTCCCTTTCCATACATGGATTATGTGTATGTATATATATATATATGTGTGTGTGTATGGTTTTTAATGCATATATTTTTTTACTTTGTTTTAGAGGTTGGCATTATTTTATCCTTATCCTAAGTACTTGCTAGCGTTCACACGCTAACCCATCTTCAAATGGTTGTATCCTCACATCATACAAGAACCAGCCATACTACTCCTCCTGCTTAGTGATCAGATTCGAGATTAGCTTGTGTTAAATTGAAATGGTAAGCTTCCATACTCCGGAAGACTCCATTTCATGTCATGGATTTCTTTACACACTTTGGTCATTTCATAAACTTTGGTTTTGGCTATGATCAGGGACATGTCCCGACCAGATATTGTTTTACATTCGGATAGCGGCTTTGTGGGACTACTATAGGTTGGTATGGATGGTGTTGGTATTGGTGTTAGTCTTGGCTTTCGTATTGGTATTGGGGCCGGAACAACTAGACTATATTTGATTTATGATTGCTCCATTTTTGGGATTGTATACATATAAGTTTTTAGAACTCATTTGATATGGGATGTAGGGTGATTATAGTAGGGTATTGGGGGTGGTCTCTGGTCTCGGTTGGGCATAAGGTGCCCGACATGACTAGGCCCTGATTTGGGCCATGTTAAATTCTCTATGAAAGATGGAAACCACACAACCCCTATAGATTTTTCTAGAAATAACAGAATAATCCATTGGAGTAGACACAAAAAAGGGGTCAAAAATATTTCCAGGACCGAAACCAAAGTTTAGAGCCACATATGGGGTCACATAAGATAGGTTAGAGCCTGGATCAAGCAAACAATAAACATCACGAGAAAAGAGTTGTAACATACCAGTGACAACATCTGGAATGCCTCAGATTCATAACAAGTAGCAAGAGCATAGTGATGATTTCGGCAAGTGTTGGTTCCTGAAGTGGCTTCTTTAGGTATAGGAGCCAAAAAAGTTGAAATCGGGACCTTATTAGCCCTAGTGGCAACCTTTGCCGAAGGACTATCTTGCTGCATATGACCAAGCGGGCCATAATTGAAACACAAATTCCTCCCCTCTTTATAATTTCCACAGTGAAGCTTCCCACAAAATTTGCAAGGAGGATAAGGTGGGGTCGTTTGAGCTCCAATAACCTGAGACTGGGCACCCCGTGCCTTAGGACCACTGTTAGCCTAAATATGACGATCAACCGAATGCTTACGATAAAGAGCACTAGCTATTGAATAAGAACTTCCCAAATTCTTCTTCTGAGTCCATTTCCTACCATCTCTCCCATTGTTATGCTTATTTGCACCAAGATCTACATATCTAAACTTCTTATCTACCTAATTTTTTTCTCATCACCTACTTTCTGCATATAAACCACCAACATGGACATGTCCATATTATTATTCTAGATTTCAGCCTAATAATCCAACACCAAATCATGGGACACTCTAGAAGCAAGATTTCTCATTCGAACCTCATATTTGATGCCAACTCTAGAGCATACTCCTTTACACTCATTTTACCCTAATTTAAGTTCACAAACTCTTCATCCTTATCTTTCCTTAACTCCCAAGAAAAGAAGTGATCAAGGAAGGAACCTCAAAAGTCATGCCACACTGATATTTCAGCATCATCACCCCTCATCGCTTCACACTCCTCATACCACTGATAAGCCACATCTTTTAACTGATAGGAAGCAAACTCTATACCTTCAAAATTAGTAGCATCCATAACCCTGAAAATTTTCTCCATCTCATCAATAAACCCCTGAGGACCCTCTTCAACTTTAGATACTGTAAAGGTTAGGAATGTAACCTCATAAATATGCCTACCCTATTGACCTCAGATGAACTAACAATAGGACAAACATGATCAGGCCAATGAGAGTGTGATTCCACTAGTTGGGCAAGTATATGAATAGAATGATGGAACTCTACACTATAAATATCTCCCTGAGGTGATTGGGCATGAGTATCAACAGCCAAGGAAAGCCCGAGGAGGACAGGTCAAAATTGGTGGAACCCTACATGGAGTGGCTTAGTCTGGTGGGATAGAGTATCATGTAGAGTTTCTATGACCGACAAATCTTTGAGGAGGCATGATCTAAAATTTGAGTAAGCCAAGAGTTAGAGGAGTTTCACAACACTAGACTCTATAGCCCAAAATAGAAGACAAGAAAAAAATATATTACTAAATGCCTTTTAGCCACCCTCTATAAGTGTGGTGTGCTACACACCCATAAAAGGAACTCCACTGGAAACGACTTCGAAGACACCAAAAGACCTTGAACTGTGTGCTGATACAAAGCTTCTCACAATCCAAACCCGGTCTTGGACGTGATGGGATCTCAAACCCACCAAGGGCCAAAGACCACCTCCTTAGCCTTACCTCAAGAGCATATTAAAAATAAACAACAAAATCCAATAAAATAATAATAAGGATAGATAAGTCAAATGAAAATTTTAAGAATTCAAATACACAACGAACCCGCACTTGTCCATTGAAGCCTCCAAAACCAAAAGTACCAACTAATTTAGGACATGCCCCCGACTATGACAAAAAAGAATCAAAAAAGAAATGCTGAGACAATATGAATAATAGTGAAATGACTAGGCCTTCCGAAAGATGAAGGCTCACTATTTTACAATAGATCAACTGAATATCGAATTACCTAATGTTGCATAGGAGCAACAAAAAATCCACCAGATCCTATATCATGAAATAATGTAGCTTCCAGGGATGGTCAGAGGGGCGAGCACTACCGTGTAACTCAGGGGCAGGGATAAAATAATGCAATTACCAAAATCCAATCATAAACCATATGCACTATATTCATATATATATATATGGATTTTGGGATAGGTACAAGGATCAAGAACATAAGAGTTTAAATTATTAACCTGAACTATGTAGCTCGCTCCATCCTAAAGGCACCCATGGACTATATGGGTCCAACTCCCCCTGCTAGAAGGGCCCCAGTGCAAGTTGGTCATACGAATAGAGGAAAATCCAAGGAAATGCTTCAAACACCAAAGCTTTAGCCCTCCCAAAATATAATGTGTGCACCAAGCGCTCGGTCACATAGAGACCCAACACTAGCAAACATGGTTTTCAATTTTAATACCCCCAGGACCTACACTGTCACGATGAGCTATACAATTCAATTTAAGCCCAAATTATAATAGTTGTGCATAAACCAACCATTAACCCATGAGCCATCTATTAAGGCATTTAACAACATGGAATTATCATACCAGTATGCTTGCAAGCTAATTCAATTATGTGAAACCAGTCCATATAACTAAGTTAACTCCCAAGTTCCATTTAAAATTTAAAACCAAGGCCATCCCAAACTATATTCATTCATTTATCCTTTGATTCAATGCCATGGGTTTAAAATATATGTTAAACGATGTAATTATCCAAATTCAAAATCAAGTTTACAAAGTGGGTTAAGGTTAATGCCATTATCAAGTCAAAATTTCCATCAACTTAGGGATACCCATGTCCCCATTCCAACTAATAAAACAATGCACCAATTCAGTCCCACAAATCATAAATTAAGGAAACAATGTAAAACATGAGAAAAGTAATTCAAGTAATAACCATCAAAACCCCTCAATACAAGTTCAAACCCACAATTTAAATCATATGAATATACACTAAATTTATTCCATAATGTAAAATTAAAGTTAGGAAAAGAAAAACATGCTTGAAATATAAATGAATTCAAAGAGAAATTAAAGTTTGGATCATGGATGGTGAATCCTCTATAAAACCCTTGAGTTTTCTTGGTTTTAGAGTTAGAGAGAAAAAGGATATTGTTTCATCTATCATAAGTGAAGGAAAAAGTTCAATTGGGTGTTTAAAAGTAATCCAAAGGGTAAAAAGACCAAAAGCCCCTCATCCTAAGTAAAAAAGAAAAAAAACTGGATAAAATTAACATAGGAGTGTGAAACATCGCTATCATGGAGGATAGCCTCTATTCCACACCCTTATAATGGAGGTTAACCTCTGTGGCATGCCACTATCATAGATGGTTACTGCCTAAGGGTCCTAAAATAGCCCAGTTACCCTTCCAAAAATTCTAAAAACTCTCCCAAAACACCCATTTAACATTTCTAATCATGATTCGATTCAAAAATAAACCTTACGCATATGGGGGGTCAAAAATTAAATAGTTGTAATTTTATGAGGTCTCACAAGAAGCTAAAGCTAAAGAGTTTGTGAATCTGGAGAAGGGTAAGATGAGTATTAAGGAGTATGCATTGAAGTTCACTGAATTGTCACATTATGCTCTTGAGTTTGTATCTAGTATGAGGTCTAAGATAAGGAAGTTTGCTTCGAGTCTATCTTATGACTGGGTGTTAGAGTGTAAGGATACCAGTCTAAATAATGACATGGATATATCAAGGTTGGTGGTTTATATACAATAGGTTGAAAATGAGAAAAATAACTAGGTAGAGATTGGGTAAAGGCATAGTAAGATGTTTAAGTATGCGAAGCAAGGTATGAATCAGCAGAACAATAGAAAAGAGGGTAGGCAACAACCTAAGAAAAAAATTAGGGAAATTTTTATTTGTCAGCTAGTGCTCCTACTCCTAAGCCTTTAGGTGATTGAAGTTTTTAGCTTAGCAATGGACCTAAGGTACAGGGTGTCCAATCTCAGGTCAGTGGAGCCTAGTCTGCCCCACCTTATCTTTCTAGCTATTTTTGTGGGTAGCTTCATTACAAATATTTTAAGGAAGGAAGGAATTAGTGATTTAATTATGGTCAGCCTGGTCATTTATGGTAGAATTATCCTTCATAAAGGGTACACCTGGCTCTAATAAGGCCTAGAATGCTACTTCATTAGCTCCTACGGCTAAAGGTACTACTTCAGGAATTAGAAGTGGTCAGAATTGCTTATATACACTCTCTACTCGTCAGGTTGTCACTAGTATGTTACAACTTTTATCTAAGGATGTTTAGTGCTAGTTTGATCCTGGTTCTACTTTACCTTATGTGACTCCTTATGACATGACTCAACCATGGGCCTTGTTATAATAGGCATCCCAAGTCCAACCAGGACTGGGGAATGACCCTTATTACCAAACCATCCACATTTATCCAACATTAGATGGGCAGAATTTTGAGCATTTAATAAGATAGCGTACATGTTTTTATTAAGATTCTGGGATAGGGTCACAACCGTGATCGACAAAACCAAGTCCAACTGTGCCACACCAATCGCCCAACCATACAAAACCAAACCACAGGCCATAAAGTAGTCCATAACCAAAGAGAATACCAAAAAATAATATGATAATCAATCCCAAAATGTAATATGATAGAACAGTGAGAAATCCTGTGATGTGGTGTCAGCCCACCAACCTATTCCAATGTCAAGGTCAACACCAATATCGATCCCGTCCATGCTAACCTCTAGAAGTACCATAAATCCTTTATCAAAAAGTGTAAATAGATCTGGTTGGGACATTCCCCCAACCATGGCCATACCAATATCCAAAATAAAAGAAAAGTTTCTAAAGAAATCCATAACATGAAATGATGTCTTCGAAAAGGATGATAACTCATCACTTTAGTCCAAATATTCATACCGAATCTGCATGCTAAACATAAGGAGTAGAGTGGAAGGTTCTTGCATAGCATGGTATAAAGTTGCTAGTAAACGGGGTTAGCGAGTGACCGCTAGCATGAATCTCGGGATAAGGATAAAACAATGTCAGTTATAAAACCAAGTAATACCATCCATAATGCATACAACCATATATATATAAGTGCCAAAAAAAGGAACTAGGTTTAGCATTTATTGAAAACCTTTACTTGGTTATGTAGTTTGACGTCATAAACCACCCATGGGTGATATGGGTTCAACTCTCCCTACTAAAAGGGCGAAGTACGTGTAGCCGCACGACTACAGAATTATCCAATAGGATGACTAGTATATTCCCTAATAGTGTGACATTATGCACACGGTCCAGTAAGACCAATCCTCATATTGGCAAATATGAGTTTTCAGTTTTGGTCCTGTCGGGACCACCACCTTTCATGGCTTTGCTACACATCCCACCATTAATTCCCAATTAAAACCATTTTAAAGAAACCATACAAATACATTTACCATTTTATAAACCAAGGCCAATATTAGTGGTACCATCATACCACCCCTTACTTGAAAGTAATATCCATAGCCAAACTATTTAAGTTAAGGGAACTTTTACGTGCCCTTACATATACCACATTAAACCACTTGGGAGTCTTCCATGTTCTACCCAAGCATAACCATTTAGCCTTTAGCCTTTTCAAACCATTTAAACCATGCATAATTTCTTTACCAAGTTTAAAATATGCAAGAGTTCCATTAAGAGAAGTCAATGCAATGAACATATCTTTATAAGCATTTTATCAAGCACATTGGGGGAAGAATATAACCATTAATAATTCCAAAGACCATTAAATCATTACCATGCAACATAATTGTACAAAACCATGATTAATTCATATAAAAGAATAACTAAACCCATAGGGAACCATAACAAAGTATTTAATATCAAAACCCCCCAAATAATATTTGAAAACCATAATATTAAGATAGTAAAACCATGAAATCAGTCATATAAACCATTCTTTTAGTTTAAATTACAATGAGGGAAGAGAATCATGCTTTATATCAAAGAATTTATGGAAATAAATTACCAAAGCAAGCCCCAAAGAAATCCTCAAGATGAAACCTAGCATTCTTACCCCAAATGCTCTTAAGAGAATTATGAGATGTTTTTCAATAGTTTCTAAGTTTTTATGAATAGAATAATAGGTTAAATAACCTCCTAATTGCATTATAAGTTATGGTTCCTAATTAGGGTAAGTACAAAAATATCTAGAATATCCCTACTTAAGTTCCTTAAAATCCCATCACAGGGATACGACTAACCCATATAAGTCATATCTACCAAATATGATTGGTACCCACCACTCATATCCAATCCTCAACCTTCTATTAGACACTGTCCAGTAAATGACTCATCCAACTAAGCGATAACCACAGCGTATGATCTGTACCCAGGACCCGTATCCCTAGCAAAATGAAATACTAAGAGGATCAAACATTGCCCACCATATGAGTCCCTGATACAAACCATAAAAAGACCTTACGACTCATACTCCTAAGTCATACCCATTCCAGTGACCAAAACCATCCCACCAACTCACACTGATCAGCATAGGATAGGACCATACTACTCGTACCCCAACATATGGCTCGTACCTATGAATTATATTGGGTTCAAAGAATTGAATTCAAAGAAATTTTCTAAGGGTCAAATCCCAGGATGTTTCACCTAATATGGTTGTACACTTTAGTTTTGGTCCTATAAGTATTTTGACCCCTTTTTTGTTTCTACCCCAGTGGGTGAGTCTATTGTTTCTAGAAAAATCTATAGTGGCTGTGTGGTATCCAATTTTTGTATGGATACCTTGGTTGATTTAATAAAGTTAGATATGGTGGATTTTTATGTGATCTTGGGTATGGATTTGTCTTATTCATTTTATGCTTCTCTAGATTGTTGGACCCGAAAGGTCACTTTTTATTTTTCTAATGAATTATAATTGAATGGGAGAAAAGTTCGTTAGTACCAAAAAAGAAGTTTGTTTCTTACTTTTGGGATAAAAGATTAACATCCAAGGGGTGTCTATATCATATAGTTTAGGTTATGGATTCCAATTCTGAAAGTCCCTCCTTGTAGTCCATTTTTGTAGTAAATGAATTTCCTGAAGTTTTTCTCGATGATCTTCCTAGGATTCCTCCTGATAGGGAAATAGATTTTGGATTTATCTCCTATCAGATACTCATCAAATTTTTGTTTCTCTTTATAGTTTGTCCTTTGTAGGGTTGAAGGAAATAAAGGAGCAATTAAAAGAGTAACTTGATAAGGGTTTTATTCATCCCAGTATTTCTCCTTGTGGTACTCCTGTTCTTTTTATAAGAAAGAATAATGGGTAGCTCCAAATGTGTATAGACTATTATTAATTGGATAAGGTCATAATAAAAAACAATTACCCTCTTCCTCAAATTGATAACCCTTTTGATCATCTTCATAGTGCAAAGTGTTTATCTAAAATAGATCTACATTTGGGCTATCAATAATATAAAATTAGGGAGGTTGCTACATTCAATACTACTTTTTAAACCCATAATGGACACTATTAGTTCTTGATTATGTCATTCGAGTTGACTAATTCTTTGGTTGTTTTCATGGACCTTATAAATCAAGTGTTTAGATAAGTTTTGGATTTGTTCATTATAGTCTTTATTTATGACATCTTGGTGTATTCCAAAAGTGGGAAGTATCAGCAAATTACCTCTGAATTATGTTTCAAACCTTAGAGGATCAAAAGTAGTATGTAAAATTTTCTAAGAATGAATTTTGGCTAAGTGTTGTGACTTTTCTTTGGTATGTTGCATCCAGTGAAGAGATCGAGGTGGATCTGCAAAATATTGAAGGGGTTAAGAAGTGACCTAGACCCGAAACTCCAATCGATATTAGGACTTTTTGGTCTTGGTAGGTTGTTATAGGATATTTTGGAAAGTTTATCATCTATTGTTGCTCTACTTATAAGGTTGACTAAAAAAAAGATAAAGTTTCTATGGTCTAACGTTTGTGAGGGTAGTTTTGAGAAGTTGAAAAATAAATTGACCTTTGATCCTGTTTTAACCTTACTCAAAGGTACTGAAGGGTTCATTGTGTATTATGATGAATCCCATGTGGGACTAAGTTGTGTTTTGATACAGCACAGGGAGATGCTGGCTTATGCTTCCAGGCAGCTTAGGGTTCTTGAGAGAAATTATTTGACTCATAATCTAGAGTTGGCGGCTATGGTTTTTGTTTGAATATTTAGCATCACTATTTGTATGGGGTGCACTTGGATACCTACTTAGATCATAAGAGTTTACAGTATGTATTTACGTAGAAAGAATTGAATCTCTGATAAAGGCAATGGATTGAATTGTTTAAGAATTATGACATGAGTCTGTACTACCATTCAGGTAAAACTATTGTTGTAGCTAATGCTCTTAGCACGTTGTCTATGGGGAGTTTATCTCATTTTGGGGAGGGGAAAAAAGATATGTAAAGTATATTCACCGGTTTGCTAATTTAGGAGTTTGCCTTTTGGTTTTCAATAATGAAGGGGTAATCATTCAATAGTGATTAAAGTATCTCTTGGGGTTGAGGTTAAGGATAAGCAGGTTCTGGATCCCACACTTATGTAAATTAAGGGTGATGTGGGTTACCAGAAGGTTATGGATTTTAAAATTAGGAAAGGTGGCTAAGATATCAAGGAAAGATATATGTCCCTAATATAAATGGGCTCTAATAAAGGATTTTGACCGAAGCCAACGTGTCCAGATATACATTTCATCTGGAATTGACAAAGATGTATCATGACTTTAAGGAGATTTATTGGTGGAATAATATGAAAAGGGATGTGGTGAATATTTTTGCCAAATGTATAGTTAGTCAACAAGTCAAGGTTGAGCATTTGAGGTTGGGTGGCATGTCTCAAGAGATAAAATTATTGATTTAGAAGTAAGAGATGATTAGTATGGATTTTTTTCATGGGTCTTCCACGGTCTCGAAATCAGTATGATTCTATTTGGGTCATTGTGGATAGAATGACCAAGTCTGTTTATTTCTTGCCATTGAGAACTAACTACTCATGAAAGAATTATGCTAAGTTTTTCATTTAGGAGATAGTTTGGTTGCATGAAGCCCCAGTGTCTATTATTTCTTACCAAGGTAGGCAATCTTCTTCTTATTTTTGGCAGTCTTTTCAGAAAGGGTTAGGTACTCAGGTGAACCTTAGCACCGCTTTCCACCATTAAATGGATAGAAAAATAGAATGTACTATTCAAAATCTAGAGGATATGATAAGGGCCTATGAAATTAACTTTAAAGGCAGTTAGGTTGATCATTCATCACATGTTGAGTTTGCTTATAATAATAGTTATCACTCTAGCATCCACATATACCTTGTTGAGGCCCTTTATAGTAGGAGTTATAGGTCTCCAATTAGGTGGTTGGAGGTAGGTGAAAATAGGTTATTCGATCCTAACTTGGTTCACCAAGCAATGAAAAAGGTAAAGGTGATTGGATAGAGACTTAAGGCTGCTCAAACTTGCCAAAAGTCTTGTGCGGATGTGAGGCAAAGGGTGTTGGAGTTCAAAGTCAACAATTGGGTGTTCTTGAAGGTTTCTCCTATGAAAAAAGTTATGAGATTTTAGAAAAGGGGGAAGATTATTCCCCGCTGCATTGGTCTGTATCAAATTGTAAGAAGAATTGCAAATGTTTCTTATGAATTGGAATTACTGGCGAGAATAGCCTTAGTTTGTCCCATCTTTCATGCATCCATGCTTAAAAAGTGTATGGGTTATCCTTCCTTCGAGGTACCATTTGAGGATATCGCCATTCAGGATTTGTTGTCCTGTGAGAAAGTCCCGGTTGAAATTTTGGACAAGAAAGTATGAAAACTAAAAACTAAGGAAATAGCATTGGTGAAAGTACTGTTGAGGAATCAAAAGGTAGAAAAGGCTACATGGGATTCAGAATAGGATAAAAAATCTAGATACCCATTCTTTTTTCCAATGTAGGATGAAAGAGCTGAAGGTACAAATTTCACTTCATCTCTTAATTAATTTTGAATTTTGTTCTTGAATCCCTATATATTCTTTCTATTACCATGCTAAGGGTGTCCTAATCTCTCTTTTAGGGGCGAATGATCCTAAGGAGGAATAGTGTAAGATCCCAAAAATTTTAATGAATTTATTTTGGATCCTCCCTCATGTTTAATGGTAAATTTTGACTTGAAAAATGATAGGGGATGTTAAAACGATATTTGGGAAGAGTTTCAGAATTTTTGAAAAGGGTTTAGGGTCACTTTGGGACTTCGAACCAGTGAGCATCCATGATAAGGGTGTGGCACACTGCTTATCTTCTGTAATAAGAAGGTGTAATTTTTCTGATCCATCACGATAATAGTATGGCATGATCCTTAGCCACCACGACAGGGGTGTTCCCTTGGGCAAAAATCGCCCTATTTTATTTTTTAATTGGGGCACAGATTTTTTGGTCCTTTGCGCTATTAAATGACTTTAAAAACTCCCTAACTCCTATTAACTTATCAGTTATAAAATTTTATCATTTCTCTTTCCCTTTTCAACTTTCAAGAGAAGTAAATAAAGATTTTCTCAAGAATTTAACACTCATGGCCTTAACCTCAAGCTTTTCATGAGTTCACTCTGTCAAAAGGCATGTTTGACAGTCCTTTTATTACTTATTATATTTTTGCATCGAATTTACTTGATCTTACATATTACTTAGTTTTTTAATTCAAACTAGGGTTGAGGATTTTTTTTTATTTAACACTTGCTTTGAATTTCTCATGCTTTAATGATTTCTTCATAGTTTAAATAGTGGAACGTAAACTGAATTTAGGTCTAATGGTGATGGTGGAAATTTGACAATATGGTTTCACAATGTTTATGAATTTTCGCATGATTATAATGACATGAACCTCAACTCACTTCACATTTTGGATTATATAAATAGATTTCATAGTGTCTAAACTGTTCTTGGAAAATTGCATGACATTAACTGGTAAAAAGGTTTTGGAAACGCCCTTGGGATCTATAGTTGTGGAGTCTAAATAGATTTTTGAGTCTAACTGGTTAAATTGATATGGTATGGAATAATTGGATGAACTTGCAATTTTGTTGGTATGACGATACCAAGTTGGTAATGACTTAATAAATGAATCCACAGTTAATGATATGTGAAATATATTTTAATTGGGATTATAGAGAATTGTGTAGCTCATAGAGAAAGTGTAGTCCTGGAGGGACCAATACTGAAAACCACGTTTGTCGATGTTACAGGTGTATGATCACTTTGCCTTCTTTACATAGTATATTTTTGTAGGCTATCACCTTGGTGTCTTTATCCAATTTCCTAGGTTTAAGCGACTGACATGGATAGGGGCCCTTTTGAATGGGGGAGACGAACCCATATAGCTCGTGGGTGTTTTTAGGTCAGTAGGAGCTACACAGTTTTGGATTAAGTTTTCAAAATAGTGACGTCTCATTCTCCTAGTCCCCTACCCCAGCATCCTATTATCTTGATGGTTGTTGAGCATATGTTTTATAACTGATTTTACTAAATATATATTTTATTTGTGTGCTTCATAATGGTTTTATACTTGTACTTTTTATCTTTTTTCTTGGTTTACATGCCAGTACTATCCATACTGACCATCCTTGGACACTACATTGTGTCATGATATAGGTTTTTCGGGCTTTTATTTTGACCCTATGCAGTGCTAGGTGATGTGATACTTTTGTTAGATAGCTGTTAAAGTGGTGAGCCCTCCCTCAATCAAAGGTTTGGTTTCCTTTAGTTTTTCATGATTTCAGTACTACTTTTGGTTTTTTCTAGCACAAATAGGGTCATGTTCCAGCTTAGTGAGTATTTTTGTTTAAAGGCTTTGTGGATAATATTGTGATATTTTTTTATGGATTTGGTTTTGACTCGCATACTTTCGATTTGAATATTTTGTTTCTCTTATTTTTTTTGTGTTAGCTTCTATGGTTTATATTTATTATTATGCTCATAAGTTTAGGCTAAGGGGGTCATATCAGGTCTTGGTTGGTTTGGAAAGCCTATATGATTAGGCCCTAATTTGGGTTGTGACAGAAGATATAACTAAATAGTTATGTAACAAACTGTTCATATATGCTAATTAAGCTAAGAATTGTTACGTAACTTGAATAAATTAATATAACCTAAACATAATATAATTATCTAAAAGTTAACACAGAATGTCATACTTAAAAGATATAACTTTATAGAAATAAGTTGATAGAATATGTTACATATTTTTGTTAATTGATAACTAAGAATATTGTGTATAGGTATGCTATTGGGTCTGCACATATTCTAGAAAAGGAAAAGTGCATTCTAATGACAGAATCAGTTCATGATAGAAACAACTGTATTCTAATTGTTAACTAGAAATAAGTGTAGGTATATTCTAATGATAGAAATAGCTCATGATGATTGTAGGCATGTTATTGGGTTAGTATATGTATCAATACTCACAAACAACCAAGACGACAAAATACTAATTTTTCATGCTTCTAGTTGACAGTCAAAAGAAAAAGTCAGTGAATGTTTGAAAAAGGTAATAACTAATGTTAACAACCAATTAATCTTTTATCATAGCATATATAAAACAAATCCAAAACTAGACTTTATTTAGAGACCACAAATAACAATAGAGAATTAAGGAGCCCCTTCTTAAAGACAAGTCTCAAACACATGAAAAAAATATCATTCTCCTATCATATATAGAAAAAACAAAGGAAGTGACCACATATTTAACCACAACCAAACAAGAAAGCGAAATATTTATTTAACACTGTGCACAAATTCTAATAATACTTTGAGTATTTTTAAAATTATTTAAAAATTAAAGTCAATTCACAAAAAGAAGATAAATAAACGAATAGTAATGGTTACACTCCAAATAGATCTATAAAAATCCTACAAAGCAAAATCATTGAAAAATAGGATACTTCTTTAACATAAAAGCTCATAAACCCTAAGCAAATAGCTGAAAATGACATCAACATAAAATCCTAGAAAAAAAAGCACTAATAGTCCTAAAATAAATAATATATAAGTGCACAAACCCCAAAATCAACAATAACACCTAAATCAAAGCCAAGAATGATTATGTATAACATTTTATTCAAACAGTAACAAATCAAAATATGAAATAAATTAAATGTAAGGTTGCAGATAGAGAAGAAACATATATGCGAAACATTTACTCTATTCTCTAAGGTAGATAGAGAAGAAACATGACTTGAACTAAGTTTGTCGGGATTTTTTGTGTTAATGAGAGAGTGGAGAATGAACCGACACATAAGTAGAAGCTAGTTTTTTTATGTCTTTTGAAGCTTCTATAAGATTTGGTCAGGTTGGTTTATTAATTATGTCTGGTGGTGGGGTTAATTCAAATTAATTCTTGGTGGATTTTGGGATAAATTAAATTAAAAAAAGAGCAAATGAACACGATCTCAAGATGTGTTGTGCCATTAATGAGAAAGGTATATACATCTCTTTTCATTAATGGCAGGAGGATATATATATATAATATATCAAAGTTCGAGAGTATATTTTTTGTATTTGTATATTTTTAATATTTTAAAACAAAAATACTTTTAACCCTGCAACGGGCTCACTGTTAGTTCGTATCATAACGGCAGGAGTGTATTTGTATATTTTTGTATTTAAAAATAAAAAACTTTTAACCCTGCGAAGGGCTCACATTTAACACTGCAAAGGGATCATTTTTAGTTCGAAAGGACTTCAATATTCTTAATCAGAAAGGGGTCATATATTTTTAACTCAAAAAAGCTCCAATTTATAATCATGTCAAACAAAAGATATGAATATTATGTGAAGAATGAAGATAAGGATGTGAAGAAGGGGGATCAAATCTTGTTAAGGGAGATTTGTTAAGGCTTTCGCCTTTATTTTTTTTATCAAATTTGAGTATTAATTTTCATTTAAGAAAAATAAAAGTAATATCATAATTACTTTTACTTTTCTTAAAAATAAATATAAAAAATTTTCATATTTGGTTAACCTCTTTCTTGGAGAAAAAGTTTTGGATCTCAATAAATAAAAGATCCCTCTTCCCATACCATAACACAATATAATTCATAATGGCGTCGTATTAGTTTTTAATATGTAGGTCAGTTGGCCAAAACATATCAATAATATAAATTTAGTATGTTTATATTTATCATCTAATCTTTTGTCTTTATAATTCGCAAAGTATTATCTTCCGCATCACACCCTATTGATTTCACACCCAACAATATCTTGATTATATTTTGAAAATTTCTTATATATTTTTATTCTCCTAAAATTCTCTTTTTATAGATCACAATATTTAAACCGCCGCTTCAACTTGAAATGACAGTAAACTTAGTACTAAAAAGACATCTAGTAGTTCATGTCTAGGTTGTGGTGTAATATTTGACCCACGTGTCATTATCCTTACTTGGCTTAGTAATTTATTTATTGGATTACTTCTTACTAGGAAATATGGCAGTGTTTCGCGTGTGCTTTTAAGTATATGTGTTTGATTAAATTTTATTTTCTTTTGGATTATTTAAACATTTGTTATATTGTCTGTAATATAATTATATGTTGTTCTGATGTAAATTATAATTGTAGGAAAAGTAAGGTTATCAAGTTTAGCTTAATGGATAGTATTATATTGTTAATTAGTAATTATAGAAATATTGTATAAAATTAATTTATATTGTATAAAATCAATTTTGTTTCAAATCTATTATAGGAATAGTATATTTGATAAAACTTGGTGTAAGTTAAAGAAAGTGAACAAAAAGGATGCTAAAAAACATCTCCTCAATTGAAATGATATTAACATTAGACCTTTGTGTAACTTGTACTTTGGTGGATGTGGTAGTTTATGCATAGTTATTGTAAATTTTGAGCTTTAGATCTGAATATCACTGTCATTATTTATGAATACAAATTTCATCACAATTGTTTGCTGTATTCCCACAACCTGATCTTAAGGTTCTACCAAAGAAACAACAGCATACCTCACGTAATCTCATAAGTGGGTTTTGAATAGGGTAGGATATATGCAAGATCTACCCCTACCTTTTTGGAGGACATAAATCCAGTATCTCATAATGATAATGTGAATGGCAACATCAAAGAATATGAACACTACTTGTATGTCAAATTATGTTACTTTACAAAACAAATCAGACAATGTACCTTGTCTAGGGAAGTTGTTGGGCACATCCATAATTTCAACTAAAGCTTGAAATTAATCGACTGCATACATAGTTATATACACTTTTATTTAACAATGTGATGATACAGTTCTATAGTACAATAGACAACAATACAGATCACAGAGTTCTTGAAATTAAGTTAGAGATAGTTATCTCAAGTTTAAATCTGGATAATTTTTATCGATGAGATCCAAGTCGTTTAATATCCAGAACTTCTTTTCATCTAGTGGTCTTGTTCTTCCCTTCTTTAGTTTTCCCCTGTAGTAGTAGTAGTTGCATAATGTGCAGGCATAAATATCATGAAAGCAACAATAATAATAACAACAACAAATCGAGAATAGTCTCACGAGTGAGGTCTAGGTAGGGTCGAGTGTACACAGACCTTACGACTGCCTTGTCAAGTAGAGAGGCTATTTTTTAAATAAACGTTGTTTTTGAAATAAACGTCATAGAAGCAAAAGAAAAAATATAAAGAAGTTTCAAGTTTATTTTGAGAAAACGTCAATTTGTATATTTCGTTCTCAATCCAAGTATCACACAAAATAAAAGGGCTTAAACGTTGTAATGATTTTGATAAATACAAGATATCTCTTCAGAAAAAGCAGAACATACTGTTCGTTATTTGCAAAACCTCCTCCCCTTATTAGACCTTGAGTAGGATCTGGTCTTCCATCTGTGAAGAAAAAAACAAAAATAAATGATCAAAAGCTTCTCCAATAACAATCTAATATTTGTTATAACCTCGAAGGTCTATCTAAGTTTGGTTTGGTGATGTGACATTCCCCAGAAACAGTTTGAATTTAGTTGCCCACTCCTACCCTAAACGAGACGTGCAAGAACTTTAAATTATAAAGTATATAGAACTAAAAACACTAACCTTCGCGTCCAAGTCCAAGCTCTTCTTCCTGAACATAAAAGAATATATGAGCAGCATCAGGCATCTACTAAGACTAAAGATGAGCTACGTTTTAAGTGTACACACGGCCAATGTGTCAAATCAATTGAAATTAGAAATAAAGAAAGGTGATTCAGCATAAACAAAACAAGATAGAATCAGGATCTATAAATTTGAAAATACATGTATGAGAAACAATTCATTAAGTAAAAAGTAACAACGGCATCCTGTCAGCACAACTTAAACTTTGTTTTGGGCCTACAAATATTTCCTTTAAATCTATGTTTGCACAAAAAACGTAAAAAGTGAAGGAAGCTTCTTTTTTATAAGCGGAAAATTAAGCTCTGAGACAACAGAACAGAAAAATAGGTGTTGGGTTAACGAACAACAAAAATAACATACTCCATGTATTCCCACAAGTGACGTCGAGGGAGGGTAGAGTGCATACGAACCTTACCCATACCTCATGGAGATAGAAAGGTTGTTCCCGAAAGACCCTCAGCTCATATAAGACAAAACAAGGCAGTTTGAAAAAGATGGCACAGAGGTAGAACAAGGCATAGCAAATAAGACAACAAATAATAAAGCTTAACATACCATACAGAGAAAAATAATATGATAAACAAAGTAAAAGAAATAATAGGAGGCGTTGAGATAACTGCAGGTACTTTGAATTATTTAAGGTAAGCGGCGTGAAAGTGGTATTGAAATTAAGTCGATAACATTGATTAGACCCTAGAACTCAAAACCATCTCAAACTAAAAAAGTAAATTTCCTACCGAAGGAATATGTTAGTATGAATCAATAAAGAATCATCAAAATCTGTTGATCCCAGAGGAATGCCTCTATACAAAGTTGTCCAAATTCTCACTTCACCATTCATGCAATAGTACGGAGAAGATTTAAATTCTGGTGAACATTTTGTAACAAAATAATATAGAAACTTGGGCTGAACAGTTTTTTTTTTTTAAAAAGAACTTTGATAGCAAGAACTATATCAATTTCTTTGTCCTTTTCTATAGGGGTGGGCATTGGGCATTTTATTTGCATTATGAAAATTTCTGTTTAATTTCTTGGGTTTTTAATTAAAGAAATTACAATTCAAATTCAAAATAAATAAGCTCGATTGGTTTAACATTTTAGAGTTCATTTTCAGATTATTTGGTTTGGTTATTTCGAATTGCGATTTGAGCCTAAAAGCCAGGCTTCTTCTTCCTCTAAAAAAAATGAACCACTAAATAAAGTTTTCATGTCATGTTGCGTTAATAATTCCTCATTCCAACTACAATCTTATGAAATTTTGATAATTGTAAGTACAAATGCAAACTCAATCCCGTATTCAAAATACTAAATCTTAAAAAATTAAAACTAAAGACCAAACCAAAAATATAAAAATTTTGAATTTCAGTTATGCCCAACTATGCTGGCCCTTACTTTTATGGGTACCCTATTAATCCTCTGAAGTAAAATTTTCTTGCTTCTTTATATGTGTACTTCTTAATAATCAATACATCAAAAATCTAATCATAATTCCAGTGTTATTAAAAGTGCTCAATTCAGTTCTTAAAGTGTGGCGTTGGATCCTATACTTTTATGTCCTGAAGTCGGGTGAGAGCAGAAAAGCATGAACTTTGGCAGAAGAAGCAAGAAGCGACATAAGCATTAAGTGTAGCTTAAACGAAAAAAGAATGAATTTTGGAAATTTAATTGAAATAAGGGTTAATTTTATTTCTAATATTTAAGAAATTGTGACAGATTTATGCATCTTTTTCAACACTCCAAGTTGCTGCTCTTTGTCTCCTCTAATACTAACATAAACTTGCACATCTTCTTCTTGCTACTGCTAGTTCTAGTATTTATTATTTAGTTTTTAAGTTTAGATTTGAAAGATTTGCTTAAGATTTTATTTCTATTGAGTTCTTGGTTATTTACAATAACTTACCAAATGTAATCCCATAAGTGAGGTCTAAGGAGGGTGGTGCGTACACCACCTTACCCCTACCTTGTGAAAGTAGAGAGGCTATTTTCGTAGTTACATCCATGGAAACTTTATGTTTTTTATTTTTGTATTAATTATGCCTCAGTCAAGAAAAGTGTGTGTATTGCTTCACGCTTCTCACTTCGGTGAAGCAAGCACTCATCGCTTTTATTTTCGCTTCTCGCTATCCAAAACACTACATAATTCTCAAAAACATAACTTATTTAAACCCATAATAGGAATTTGGATTGGACGAACTACTTCCATTTCTTAGTCCTTCTCTAAGCACCCCGTTTCAGCCTCTAAAGCAAAATTTTCATGCTTTACCTTTGCGTATTTTGAAGTATCAAAACTTCAAAACTTATTAATAATATAGCTTATGCGATCAATATTATTATCAGACTCCTAGTAGTGCACAAATTATTGAACCTAAGGTTTACCTTAATAGAAGAACTTGTAAACAAAATTATGATATGAATTTGGTAGGTACACATCATCTATCTTTTATTCTTTCTAACTTTTTTTAGGGGGTAGGGGACAAAATGGATTGTAGGACTAGTTAATGTCGAATGCTTTAGTATAAGTATCACAAAATATTATTTCAACACTAACACTTTTATCAAATTGCAACAACATAAGCATCAACAGTAAAACTTTATCAAAAAATCAAAATTCCAAGAACAGGTAAAAGAGTAGTCATGAAACAAAAGCTCTAAAAATCATAAATACATACCTCTTGTGAAGTGACTGAAGACAATGAGTATAACCTGTCCTCAAGCTGAAATTTTCTTAATCTTTTAAGGCTGCCAGATGACAAATATGTGAAATTCTTACAAGCGAATCTTTGAAAAATGTATTATGACAATACAATGAAATGATCAATCAAATAAGTATCATGATTCCTAAAGTGCATCCTAAAATAGGAATGACACATGCAGCAAATTCATTACTCGACTCTTCACACTGTTTGTTAGAATGGAACATAAAATCCTTTATCCATGGTAGATAAAAAATTATAATGTTCGAATAAACATAAAAACTGTCATAAATGTAAGAAGCAAAAGATAACACCCATAGACATGATGGAAAACTTTTGCCTCTTCACTGTTATCTCAGGTCTATTTCATATTTTTCCTTGAAATATTTTTTGAATTTAAGTGTCAAAGATGTCATTTTGTCACTACAATGAAGTAGATTATAGACCATAAGGAAGAAAATTACCATCAAAACCTATTTTATCAGATCAATCAAACAGAATCCATTTTGCAAATTATTATTAGAACCTATTTTATCATATCAATCAAATAGAAACCATTACAGTAGATCAATCAAAATCAAATTAAAAAAATTATCATCAGAACTCATTTTATCAAATCAATCAAACATAATCCATTTTATCAGATCAATCAAAATTAATTAAAAAAAACTCCTTTAGGTTTATTAGAACCTCTTGAAAAAATAGCTACCTGGTTGTGGCATTTGTACCTTGCAGAAGGACGAGCAAAAAATCTGAGGATAGTTTCTTTTTATGAATCGAGAAAGACATCATGTACATAGTAGAACGAAGATTATTTCCTCCATCACAGTTTAAGAAAATGCCAATGCCAAAATGGCATAATTAAGAAAATCCGAGAGGAAAAAGATCGATGATTTTGCTGGAGTAATGGTGGTTGTTAATGACAAAATGATAATTAATGGGTTTATTAATTAGAAAAATAGATGTTAATGAATTTAAATTGAGCAAAAATAACTCAATAAAATTAAAAAAAAAGAAGATAAAATAGATTTACTGATCATTGAGACATGCCACATCAGCATGCCTCTAATATATATATATATATATATATATATATATATATATATATATATTGAATGGACAAATAGGGGAAGTTACTTTTGGTTATAACACTCTACTTTCTACTATGATGGAGGGTAGCAATAGAGATAACCGGTCCTATCTCAGTCTTTTTAAAACTGTAGAATACGTTCTTTCCATCAACAAACACTATTCTGAAAGAAAACAATAAAGGAAAAGAAAGGTAAAAGAAAAATTCTTTGTCAAGAACAAAGAAAATATTCCGCTTAATTTAAGTTAGGATTCACGAATGCTATGAAGTGTATTCTTGACTGAATTACTATATTTTTTATTTCTATGAAAATGATGTAATTTTGCGTTCCAGAATAATTGATAGAATTTCATGCTAGATTGTTTATGTTTCACAATCTATTAAACTCTTACATGTGGTATCAACGCGAGGTTTTTAAAATTAATGATTTTCCATTGAGATTATAATTTCTTATTAATTTTGTGAACCTATTATGAAATTTTGGACTCAAATTTATCATAATTTATGTTATTTTAAGTTATAGTGGGTGTATATTTATGATCTAAGGATTTTGAGTTAGATTGATATATAAATTAGAGTCGGTAAAATTCTTAAACCAGAATTTGTTCAAAGTTATGTTATCTTTGGATACATATATGACGGTTTGAAATAATAAAAAAGTTTTGTCATATTTGAAGTATATGTTATTATTCAGTGGGTTTTAAAGTTATGTGATGCTTTAGACAATTTTTTTAAGAATGTATTGTATAGTCTTGACATTATTCTTGTCGATTTTCAGAAAAGTTTGAGCAATTAAAGTACACTATTTAATCATTTTGGTTATATTGAAGGGTTATAGTCAGTAAAATATGTATAACAAAAATTCTTTAACAATTCACATAAGTAGAATCTTATGAATCTTTAAGTTTTCAGTCTGCAAAATTTAAAAAATATTTCAATCATAATTTATTTGGAATTATACAAGGAGATTTTTTAATCACCAATGTGGTAGAATCTCTTAAGAAAGTAATTAGTAAAACTTAATTTCAATTATCCATTGATCTTGATCCTTATAATTAATGTAACACTTATGGATAAATTGAAGTCTTTAGTTATAAGACATTTATGGATGATTGTTTGTTCTTATAACCATTGAACTTTAAAGAGATAATTTAGATGCATTGTTACTTTTATTTATTTATTAAAAGATAATAAATATTATTAATTGATGCATTAAATATTATCGAATTATGTTAAATTCACTTCTAAACATCATTATGTATAATGTTGTATTTTGATGTTTCACCCAAATGAGGACATCAAGATATATTTAAGAATGCATGATCATTTTGAATATAATAGTATGTTCAAACTCAAAGTATTAATAAATGAGCATGTTATATCTGCAACATTTTCTCTTCATTCTCACTGTCTTTGTTACGAGCTTTAATGGTCTTAACTTTTAAGATTGGTATGAACAATTCAAATTCCATCTCAGGGTTTTAGTTCTTAATGTGGCACTTTACTCTGAGAAGGCAACTGCTATTACTGAAACTAGTAGTAATGAAGAAAGGTCTTATTATAAGCATTAAGATCGATCTAATAAACTAGGCCTAATATTTATGTGAATGGATATTGCGGGAACATTAAGTCTATTCTTCCTAGAATTGAAAATGCAAAAAAACTTCTGAAACTTATGGAAGAATCCCCTCAAACTGTTGATAAGTCTCTTGCTGGGAAACTAATGGATACTTTGACCACTATAAAGTTTGATGGTTTCACATATTATGTATAAACATGTCATTAAAATGACAAACATAATAGCAAGACTTAAGTCTTTGGGAATGAAAGTAGAACAAAATTTCCTTGTGCAATTCATCATCAACTTATTATTGTTCGAGCATAGTCCTTTTCAAATGAGCAACAACACCATGAAAGACAAATGGAATGTGCATGAATTGCATGATATGTTGGTTCAGGAGAAAACAAGGATGAAGAATCAAGAAACCCATTCCATTAACTTTATCAATCATCAAGGAGCTAAAAAGAAAGGAAAGAAGCACGATAAGGAAAAACATAAGCAACTTAGTGTTAATGAGACCTCATGTCAAGTACGTATCGATGGATACAATAATGTTAAGTTCATTTATGTGGAAAATCTGGATTCTTTTAGAAAGATTCCCTGAAACGTGAGGCATGATTCGAGAAGAAAGGTAAGTCTAGTGCTTTTACATATCTCAAATCAAATTTAACTAAAGTTCCTTATAATACTTGGAGGCTTTATTCTGGTTGTATTGTTCATGTTTCTAGTACGATGCAGGGATTCCTTATAACTCAGACCATAAACAAGAATGAAAGATATGTGTACATAAGGAATAGAGTGAAGCTCCAGTTAAAGTTGTTGGAACTTATCATTTGATTATCGATAGTGGGCGTCACTTAGATTTACTTAAAGATTGTTATGTACCTTCTCTTTCAATAAATTTAATTTCTTTGTGTAAGTTAGATAAGATTGGATACTCTTTTAATTCCGATAATGGATGTTTTAGTTTGTTTAAACATAATTATCTCATTGGTATTAATACTCTTTGTGATAAATTATACAAATTGAATCTTGATAATTTGTTGGGCAAAGGATAATTTATTGGGCGGAACACTCTTAACTCTGCATCATAATGTTGAAACCAAATGAAGTTTGGTGAATGAATAATCTGCTTACTTGTGGCATAAACATTCAGGTCACATATCTAAGTAAGGGCTGAAAAGATTAGTTAAGAATTAAATTCTTCTAGATTTGGATTTTACTGACCTTAACATTTGTGTATATTGTATTAAAGAAAACCAAACAAGGTACACAAAGAAATTATCCACAAGAAACACACATCTTCTTGAATTCATACGCACTAAATATATATGGTTCTTTTCATATTGCACCTTTCAGTAAGAAAATATATTTTATCACTTTTATTGATGATTTTTCATGTTATGGATACGTATATTTATTGAATGAAAAATCTCAAGCGAGTAATGCCTTAGAGGTATTTATTACGGAGGTTGAAAGACAACTAGACAGAAAAGTAAAAATAATTAGGTCTGACAGGGGTGGTGAATATTATGGAAGATATGATGAAACTGGACAACACCCAGGTCCATTTTCTAAATTCCTCAAAAAATGTGATATTTGTGTTCACTACACCATGTCTGACACACACAAAAAAAATTGTGTGGCATAAAAGCGTAATCGTACACTAATAGATATAATTGGAAGTATGATGAGTAATTCATTTTTACCTCTTTCATTATGGATGTATGCTTTAAGGATCCCTATTTATTTGCTTAATAGGGTTCCTGTTAAAGCAGTTTCAAAGACACCTTTCGAATTATGGACTAGTAGAAAATCTAGTTTAAGGCACCTATATGTTTGGGTTGCTTGATAGAAGTTAGAGTTTATAACCCATAAGAAAAGAAACCGAATTCAATAATAATTAGTTATCGCAAAAAATCAAAGGGATAAAGATTTTACTATCCTAATAATAATACGAAAATAGTTGAAACTAAAAATGCTAGGTTCATTGAGAATAATGAAGTTAGTGGGAGTGAAGAACCATGTAACATGAAAATTAAAGAAGTTAGGGTGCGAATTCATCTACCATGTACTTCTTTTAAAATTGTTGTTTCTAAAGTTGTTGTACAACATAATAATCAACAAGAATGACAAATTGATTCTCTTGCTAATTATGATAACACCATAATTGATAAACCTGCAGTAAATAACCACAAGAAGTAGCATCAACAAGATATCAAAGACAAAGAAGACCTGTTATTTATATTGATTATTTTGTATATCTATACGAGTCAGAGACCGACTTGGGAATTGATAATGATCCAATTTTATTTTCTCAATCCATTGAAAGTAACAATTCTGATAAATGGATACATACTATCAAAGATGAGTTAAAATCTATGGAACAAAATGAAGTTTGGGACCTTATTGAATTACCCAAAGATTGTAAAAGAGTTGGGTATAAATGGATCTTTAAGACCAAACGCGACTCAACTGGCAACATCAAACATCTCAAGCCCAGACATGTAGCCAAAGGTTTCACTTAGAAAGATAGCATGACTATAAAGAGACATTTCACCTGTCTCTAGAAAAGATTCACTCAAAATTATAATGGTTTTGGTAGCTCATTATGAAATAGCGCTACATCTAATGGATGTGAAAACGGCCTTTCTAAATAAAAATTTGGAGGAAAATTTATATGATTCAACCTAAGGGACTTTCTATTAAATAAAATGATTAATAAGTTAATATACATACGTAAACAAGATTTCTGACAATGGTATCTTAAATTTAATGAAATTATTATGACCTTTAAATTAAAGGAAAACATTATTGGTCGGTGTATATATCTGAAGACCGATGAGAGTAAGTTTATCATATTAATCTTGTATGTTAAGGACATCTTGCATGCTACTAATGATGTTGATTTATTACACGATACTAAAAAATATCTCTATAACTTTGAAATGAAATATATGAGAGACGCATCCTATGTGGTTGGGATAGAAATATATTTGGATAGATTAGAAGGATTTTTGGGTTTATCATAAAAAACCTATATTAATATAATATTAGAAAAAATTAGAGAGAAAACATACTCATCAAGTTCCGTTTCAATTTAGAAAGAAGATAAGTTTAGTCTTAATCAATGTCTAAAGAATAACTTAAAATGTAAGAAAATGAAAGATATTCCTTATGCATCCATAGTTGGGTACATAATGTATGCCCAAACATGTACGAAATCAGGCATCAGTTTTGTTGTTGGGATGCTAGGTCAATATCAAAGTAATCTTGGAATGGATTACTAGAAGGTTGCAAGAAAAGTATTGTGATACTTACAAAGAATGAAAGATTATATGCTCACTTATAGAAGATCGGATCATTTTGTTGTGGTTGGATATTTAGATTCAGATTATGCTGGTTGTGTGAATATAAGAAAATTCACATTTGGATATATTTTCCTACTAGTTGGAAGGGTAAATATCGTAGTAAAGTGTAAAGCAGTTTGTTATAGCTACATCCACTGTGGAACCTGAATTTGTGGCATGCTTAGAGGACACAGTTTAGGCTAATTGGCTGTGTAGATTTATTTCAAGACTTGCACTAGTAAACAATATTACCAAGCCACTAAAAATTTATTGTGATAATACTGCAACAGTCTTTTTCACTACAAACGATAAGTATTTGAAGGGTGATAAACATATGAAATTGAAATACTTTCCAGTTAAAGAAGAATTCTGAAAACATAAAGTGATAACTGAACATATTAATACCAATCTTATAGTTGTTGATCATTTGGCAAAAGGATTACTGTAAAAAATATTTGTTGAACGTGTAGAAAGAATGGGAATTATTGGTGGCAATGAATGACTTTATATAAACACTTTATTATGTTCATGCAATTGACACTATGAGATAAATTATATATGTTTCTATTATTACCTGTTTTCTGTTGTATACATTATATTGATAATGAAGATAACAGGTTTTAGCATTTGGTTAAGCATTCTAAACATTATTGATGGACCATTATGTCTATGTAAAGGTTGTGTTGGATAATAAACTAACATTATAGTACATAGAAGGGACTACATCAAATAAATGAATGTATAACCGCTATGACTAGTATTGGTTGATTTATTCAATAACACTGAATGTTGTTTTCAATAAATAAAGGATTTAGCATCTTAATTGTAAATGTAAGGTGATAAAAGTTATAAAACTATTAAGTGAATAAGGCCACGTACGTCAAGTGGGAGGATGTACTATTTGACCCACATGTCATTACCTTTATTTGGTTTAATAAACTATTTATTGGATAAATTCTAATTGAATAAATAAGGAAAGTTACTTTTGGTTATAACTCCCCACTTCCTACTTTGCTTGAGGGTAGGATTAGAGATAACTGATCCTCTCTCTACCTTTTTAACACTGTAGGATATGTTATTTCCATCAACACACACTATTTTAAAATAATATAGTAAAGAAAAAGAGAGACAAAAGAAAAACTCTTTATCAAGAACAAAGAAAATCTTTCGCTTAATTTGAGTCAGAATTCATGAACGCTGTAAGAAATTTGGATATGTATTTTTTATTGAATTACTGTATTTTTTATTTATGTGAAAATCATGTAGTTCCACTAAAACACCCCAGGTGTTGATATCTGGAGAATTTTTGAAATTTTATCCTCATTGTTCTGACTGTGACTTATCCTATAAGTCGTAGGGTCATAGGGAGTCATGATGAGTCAATAGACCAAACTTGTAGCCTAACCAGTATGTCCAGCTAAGTCTTCTGCTCTGAGTATAGGTGGATCACCATGAGTTGTGAGGACTCATTATGTGTCATTGTGTGAAAATCATAGAATATTCAGTGTACACCTAAATGGTTTCTATGTTTCCAACTACTGGACCCTACGAGTCGTAGGGTCCCATTAAGAGCCATGGTATATGAGTTGTAAGGAAAATAGTGTGTGTGCCTGGTGACACTGTCTTGAGAATGACTCGTGTAGATGATTAGTAATATGTCATGATGAGTCATTATGAGACCCGTAATGACTGACGATTTATTTTCCATCTTTTTAATGGGGGTATTTTAGGCATTTCCCTATTATCCCGTAGTAACCCATGACCTATAAACATGCTCAGGGCCCTATTTTTATTGATAACATACTCTAAACATTCTTTTTTCTCACTCAAGTCTCTCAAGAATCCATACTTAGGGTTTCCAAGATATAGGTCAAGTAAAGCTTCAAGGGTTGAATTTTCTCCATAATCTTGGGTATTTCAGGCATGTTACTCTTCCCTAAGTGCTTGTTAAAAACATGTATTTTAAATTATTATTCATATTGTTTTGATGTTGGTTTGGGAACATGGGTTGAGGGTTTGAAATGTTTATTTTTGAACAATGTTTCCCATGGTCTACATATGATTATTCATGCTTTAGGTATGGTTTTGAACTTGTGTGGAGCATGGTTAGGTTGAATAAACTAAGGGATTTTGATTTTCACAATTTATGAATAATGATAATTGAAGTCGTAATAACCTTAACCCTCTATTTTAATTTTTTTTTTAAATGAAAAGTATGCATATTGAACTGTTTTTGAAATATTGCATAACGTGAAAATTTAATGAAGCATAATTTTTTTAATTGACCTTATATGGATCTATAATTACCCAAGCTAATATATAATTGAACCAAGAAGGTTGTGACTTTTCTAAGTGATGATAATTGTTTTGGTATGATGATGCTACCTTGCAAGTGTAGTCGGTATGATGATACCAACAGTGTGCTCCTTAATGTGTATCATGGTTCAATGAATGGAAATGTATGTTAAATGTAATAATTGGGCTTTAATAAGGGTTGTGTAGCTAAGTCATGAAAGTGGAGGTCCCGAGGGACCAATACTGGAAACTATTGTTGCCGATGCAGGGGGTATACATGACAGGGTAGTTTATCATATGATTGGTAGGTTTGAGTCCCCTATATTACATTACATGATTGGGCGGTTTAGTCATCTTGGCATGCCAGTAGGTTTGAGTCCCCATGGTTCATATGTATATCCTCTAGTTTATACGGCTAAACGCATTGGGGCCCTTCCAACTAGGGAAGAGATGGGACCATATATCCCATGGGTTCCTTCTTACATTATGAGAGTTAAGCTATACAATCCAAGCTAAAGTTTTAAAGTGCATGCTAAGCCTTGTTACCTATCCCGACATATTATTTATATATATATTATGATATGGTTCACATGTCATTTGAAATGATTAGACTTGGTATTATTTTGTCATCTATCCCTGAAATTCATGCTAGTGTTCACCCCACTAAACGTCTTTGGATGCTTTATACCTATGTGATGTAGGCACCAGAGATACCTTTACTTTTTCTGCATTGAGTTAGGTGAATTAACTCTATTTGTTAGTTCGCTATGGTAAAGTGGTGAGTTTTCATTATCTGGAAGACTTAGAAATTTTATTAGTTACTTTCATTGACTAAAACTGAGAGTTTATAGTATCATCATTATTATCATCCCCATTGTCATTTTCAGAGTCGGGGACATGTCCTAACCAGGACTGGTTTTTGGTTCCTTTTGCATATAGTATTTGTTAGATGATTGTGGACTTAGGTGATATTGGTTGGTCATTTTTGGTTGGTTAACGATTATCGATACTAGACAAGTCTTAAATTTCTTTTATCTTATCTTATGCTATCTTGTTATATTTTTGGGATTCAGCCATTAATAGGTAGTGTGTGGTGGTTTGGTTAGCTATAAGGAGTGGTCTATGGTCCACGGTGGACTTGAGATACTTGTCACGGTTAGGCCCTGGTTCAAGTTGTAAAAATATTGGTTTTAGATCCTAGGTTTGTTGTCATTGGGTGTCCACAAATATGTATCAAGTAGAGTTTTTTTATATGTGTGTAGCGTGCCATATTTATATGGGAGAGCCTATGAAACATATGGGAATGTTTCCCTTTCTTGTTGTTATATTTGGATCTATAGAGCCTAAGATCTTGAAATCTCCTCTAATTCTAATGTGTTCGCTTTTCAAATCATGCCTCCCAAAAAATCCAATGCTAATGAAAACTCTTCTATCCCTTTCGAGGATAATATGGATAAAGTTCGTCCTACTCAAAGAGTTTAGACCTGATCTAGGGTTGCTGCTTTTGATTTCCCCATTGGAGCTATACTGGTTCCCCCTAGACCTCCTCAGGCGTCCCAAGCTAGCGTATCTAATGCTGAGTTTTGCTAATTGATTTATTTACTTACCTAGTTGGTGGCCTCTTAGACTGAGTGTCTTGTTTCTATTGCTCGAACCTCTGAGGTCTCTATAGTTGGCAAATTTATGAGGTTAAGTCTTCCTAATTTCACTGGTTCTAAAGTTGAGAAAGATCCTCAAGCTTTTGTTGATGAGATAAAAAAGGATTTCTATATGATACTTGCTACTGATGTAGAGGGTGTGGAGTTCGCTACTTATCAAGTGAAGGATAAGGTGTATCAATGGTATGAGGGATGGGACTATTCTAGGGTGATGACGATGAGTCTATTTTGTGAGATAACTTCTCTAGTACTTTTCTTGATCTCTTCTTTCCTTAGGATTTGAGGGAGGCAAAGGCTAAGGAATTTGATAATTTAAAGCAAGGTAGGATGACAGTAAAAGAGTATGACTTGAAGTTTCACCAGTTGTAGCAATATTCTTCATAATTAGTGTCTAGCATGAGGGCAAGAATGATGATGTTTTCTTCTGAGTTATCCCTTGATTTGATCTTAGAAAATAAGGGCGCCTTGTTGAATTAGGATATGGACATCTCTAGGTTTGCGGTATATATGCAATAAGTAGAAAAGGAAAAAAAAGCAAACGGAGATGGGTTGAAGATAGAGTAAGAATTTTGGATACTCGGATCAAGATGGAAGTCATCAAAAGAATGGTAGAGATAGAAAAAGATGGTCTAAGAAAATGTGGGGCAATTTTGGTTCCTACTCTATGGCTAGTTCTCCTTCTTCAAAGCAGTCAGGTGATCATCATTTTTAGAATAGTATGGGTCTAAGGGTATAGGGTGCCCAACCTTAGTCTAGTGGGGCTTAGTGAACTCCATCATATCCCCCTTGTAAATTTTGTGGTTAGGTGTATCATTGTATTTATGAAGAGGGAAGGAACAAGAGTTTTAAATGTGGTCATATTGGTTATATGTTGAGAGATTGTTCTTCTAGGGTTGCTTCTGGGAAAATTAAGATTCTTCTTACTACTTCATCAAATCCTACACTAATGGGTGCTACTTCTACTTTTGGCTCCATTATTATCTGTATGTTCTTGCCACCCACAAGGATTCTGAGATATCCCCAATGTTGTTATTGGTACACTCAAACTTTTCTCTCATGATGTATATTGTCTACTTGATCTAGGGTCTACCCTTTTTTATGTGACCTCTTATATAGCTATTTATTTTGGTTTTGACCCTAAGTTTATTTTGGATCCCTTCTCTGTGTCTACCCCAGTGGGTGACTCCATTATGGCTAGAAGGATCTATAAGGTTTGTGTGATGATAGTTTGTGGTAGGGAGACCCTAGTGGATCTGATATAGTTGGACATGTTAAATTTGATGTAATTTTAGGGATAGATTGGTTGTATTCGTGCTATGTGTCTCTTGATTTTTGGACCCAAAGGGTCAGTTTCTACTTCTCTTATGAGTCGGTGATCGACTGTGAAGGTAGCTCCCTAGTACCTAAGGAAAGGTTCATTTCATATCTTAAACCCTGAAAATTGGTTTCTAAGGATGCCTCTATCACTTATTGTATATTAAGGATTCTTGATCTGAAGGTCCATCTTTGCAGACTGTGAATTCCCTGAGGTGTTCCTTGATGATCTTCCACGTGTTTTTATCGATAGAGAAAATGATTTTGGGATTGATTTTCTTTGGGAAACTTATCCTATTTCTATCTCTCCTTATAGAATGGCTCCGATTGAGTTGAAAGAACTCAAGGAACAGTTGAAAGATCTTTTGACTAAGGGTTTGATCCACCCTAGTATCTCTCCTTGGGGTGCTCTATTTCTATTCATGCATAAGAAGAAGAGGTCCCTTAAGATATGCACAGATTACTGCTAATTAAATAAGGTGACCGTGAAGAATAAGTATCCCCTTTCGAGGATTCATGATCTCTTTGATCAACTTCAGTTTGCTAAGTACTTTTCTAAGATTGATCTTCAGTATGGGGTACCATCAATTGAAGATTAGTGAGATAAATATCCCTAAGATTGTGTTCCAAACTCGGCATGGTCTTTTTGAGTTTTTCGTGATGTCCTTTGATTTGACTAATGCCTCAGAAGCACTTATGGATCTTATGAATTAGGTATTCTGTCAGTTCATGGATTTGTTTGTAATTGTATTTATTGATGATATTTTGGTGTATTCTAAGAGTGAGGAAGATCATGCCAATCATCTCTACCTTATGTTTCAAACCTTGAAGGATCAACGGTTGTATGTAAAGTTCTCAAAGCGTGAGTTCTGGATAAATATTGTGGCATATTTGGTCATTTATTTCTAGTGAAGTAATCATGGTGGAACTACAAAAAGTTATGATGGTTAAGAAATGGCCTAGAACCACGACTCCAATTGACATTTGGAGCATCTTGCATTTAGTCGATTATTATAGAAGGTTTATGGAAAGTTTCTCTTATATTATTGCCCCATTGGCTAAGTTGACTCAGAAAAAGGTGAAGTTCTTGTGTTCTCATTCTTCTAAAAGTAGTTTTGAAAAGTTGAAAAATAAGTTGATTTCGACTCCAATCTTGACTCTACCTCAAGGTACCGATGGTTTTGTTGTCTATTATGCTATGTCCCGAATGGGACTAGGTTGTGTGTTGATGCAACATGAAAAGGTGGTTACATATGGTTCTAGATAGTTGAAGGTTCATGAGAAGAACTATCTAAATCATGATTTGGAATTGTTAGCTGTGGTGTTTGCATTGAAGATCTGGTGACATTATTTGTATGGGGTCCATATAGATATTTAGTTGATCATAAGATCCTGTAATACGTGTTTACTAAGAAGAAGATAGATCTTAAGCAAACGGGGTGGCTTGAGTTACAAAAAGACTATAACATAAATCTCCACTATCACCCAAGTAAAGCTAATGTGGTTGTTGATGCTCTTAGTTGGTTGTCCATGTGTATCTTATCTCATGTGGACGAGGAGAAGTGGGCTTTAGTGAAGGACATTCACTGTTTGTCTCTTGGAGTCTGTCTGTTGGATTCCAAGGATGGTGGTGTGATTGTTCAAAAGTTTGTGAAGTCATCTCTTAGTGTTGAGGTAAAGGAGAAGCAAGTGTTTGACCCTATCATGAGGTAGATCTAGGAGGATATTGGTGGGAATAAAGTGACGTCTTTTGAGGTTGGTGGTGATGGTATCTTGAGGTACCAAGATATATTATATATTCCCAATGTCGATGAGTTGCAAGGAAAAATTTTGGCTAAAGCTTATGAGTCGTGTTATACTAATCAACATGGTTCGACAATGATGTATCAAAACTTAGGAGAAATTTATTAGTGGAATAACTTGGAGAGGAATGTGGCCAATTTTGTGGCTAAGTATATAGTGTGTCAGTAAAAGACCTGAAGCCCGGTGGATTGTTTCAAGAAATCGAGTTGTCTGTGTAGAAATGGAAAATAATTAATATGGATTTCATTAACGGTCTCCCACAGTCTTGCTTTCAGTTTGATTGTATGTGGGTCATTGTGGATAGAATGACTAAGTCCCCTCACTTCTTTCTAGTGAGGACGAACTATTCGGGAGAAAAAAATGCTAAGCTCTTTATTGAAGAGATCGTGAAGTTTCATAGTGCCCTAGTTTCCATTATATCTAATCAAGGTACTCAGTTCTTATCTTACTTTGGCATTCCTTTTAGAGAGTTTTGGGGACTAAGGTGAGCCTTAGTACCTCTTTCCACTCGTAGGAAAATGGGGAAGAAGAGAGAATTATTCAGACATTATAGGATATGCTCAGATCTATTGTGATTGACTTTGGTGGTAGTTGGGTTGACCACTTGCTGCTCATAGAATTTTGCTAAAACAACAGTTATCACTCTAGCTTTGGTATGGCTCTATTTGAGGCCTTTTATGCTAGGAGTTGTACGTCACCTATTGGGTGGTTTGAGGTTTATGAATAGATTATTTGGTACTGATTTAGTTTACCAAGCCATGGAGAAGGTGAAGGTGATTTGGGATAGGCTTAAGACCGCCCAAAGTCACCAAAAGTCGTATGAGGATATGACATAAAGGGAGTTGGAGTTTAATGTTAGTGACTGGGTGTTCTTATAAATGTCTACCATGAAGAGAGTGATGTGGTTTGGGAAGAAGGAAAGCTCATTCCATGTTATATTTGTCCGTATTTGGTTTTTAGGAGGGCTGGCACTGTTGCATATGAATTGGAGTTGCCTTCTAGCTTAAGCTCCATTCATCTGGTCTTCTATGTTTTGATGTTGAGGAAGTGTGTGGGTGATCCTTCATTGGTTGTTTCTTTGGAAAATGTGGAAATTTTAATTTCCTTGTCTGATGAGAAAGTTTCAATGAAGATCTTGGATTGGCAAGTCCATCTGTTGCTGATGAAGGTCGTGGCTTCAATAAAGGTTCTTTGGAGGAACCAAAAGTATGAGAAAACTACTTAGGAAGCCGAGGAGGACATGAAGTCAAAGTATATGTTCCTATTCCCTACTCTAGAATATCATGCTTATGGTATGTGTGATCATAACATCTTTTTTTCCTGTCTTTGTTAAAGGTAAGTGTGAGTGCATTTCTGTATTAAATCGTGCTAAGGGATGCCTTAACCCATCATTCGAGGACGAATGATCCTAAGGGAGGATAATAAAACACCACAGGTTTTGATCTATGAAGAATTTTTTAAGTTTTACACTCACTATCCTGACTACACTTACCGTAAGAGTCGTAGGGAATCATGATGAGTAAATAGACCCAAAGCATAGCCTAACCAATGTGTGTGGCTGTCTTCTGTTCAGATTACGAGTGGCTTACTATGAGTTTTAAGGACTCATAACGGGTCATTGTGTACAAATTATAGGATGTCCAGTATTGTAAGACCCCGCAAAATTCTAGTCATTTCAATCCTTTTTAGCATGCCAAAAGAGGTCCCAAACATAGAAAATTTCAGCAAAGTGCTTATAGTTAGAATCATTTTTGGCCTTAATATTTCAATGACTTTAGTTTTTATATTTCCGACCTTTGATAGATGATTTTTAAATTGATTCATGATCAGGAATGTTGATAGGTCATATCAGGTGAGTTTTAAAATTTTTGGACCAGCGTAAAGGGGAGTTTGGATGTCCAAAACAGCATGGTCTCACGATAGGCTCGCGATGTGAGATTCGTTCCCTGTTTCTGGGAGTCGCATCATGAGGTGCATTCCTTATTTGTAGGAGTCGTGCCGTGAAGTCCACTCCCCATTTCTAGGAGTCACGTCATGAGATCCATTCCTCATTTCTGTGGATCGCGCCTCAAGGGTATTTACATGGGAAAAGAGTCCTAGGGTAAGTTTAGTCCTTTTTCCCTCACCCAATTCAGCTATAACACGAAATTAAACACTCAATAAAGCAAAATTTCATTCTTTATTCATAAATTTTTCCTCAAGAACAAGCCCTAGATTCTTCAAGTCAAGTTTAAGTTACAAGAAATTCCCTACAATCTTCATGAAATCAACAATCAAGGTATGTTAGGTGTTCATCATCCTTGGGTCTCCTTCCACCCTTAGAGTTCAAGAACCCTTTTAAACTACAAATTATTGATTCATGAATTTACATATGCAAATTGGGTTGTATTCATGTTTTTTAGTTGTTGAATGGGTTTCAATTCAAGATTTTTTTATGAGTTTCCTGAATATAAGATAGCATGTATGTTGATTGATGTAATTCCCATGTTACAATCCTTGAATTTGCAAGTTGATTGATGTAATTCCCATGTCTAGGGGGCAGACTCGGAGGGTTACAAACTTGGTATCTGAGCCTAAGGTTCTAAAGAGTCCTATTAAGTCTGAAAGCCATGTCAAGTAGAGTCTTGTGCATGGGTGTATAGCTCGCCATAATTATGGACAAGAGGCTATGAGGCATTTTAGGAAAAATTTCACTTCTTTTAGTTTTTATGTCATATGAGTGAGTATGATCTCAAGTTAAACTCTCTGTATAATCCAGTTTTCCCTTCCATTTATAGAGCATGCCTTCCAAAAATACTAATGGAAGAAGAACTAGGAACCAGGCAGCACCTCCGCCCATCCAGGCAGATCCCTTGGATAAGCATGTTTCTCACGTAGTATTCAGAGCAGCTTTCACCATTCTAGCCCATTCTGTTGTAGCCCAGAATGAATGCCCAACTTCTGTTAGGGCCAATCTAGTGGCTAATACTGCTGCAGCTAGGATTCAGGACTTGACCCGAATGAATCTTCCATCATTTTTAGGGTCTAAGTCTGAAGAAGACCCACAGGAATCCCTTGACATGGTGTAGAAGGTCACAGATATTACGGGGGTAACTGCTAGTGAGAGTGTTGAGCTAGCTTCAAACTAGTTGTAGGATGTGGCCCATACATGGTTTAAGTAGTGGAAAGCATAAAGGGCTGCAAATACAAGGCCAATAGAATAGGAGGAGTTTCCTACTACATTTCTAAATAGGTTCTTCCCATTGGAATTGAGGAGTTAGAATTCATGAACTTGAAACATGACAACATGACAGTGAAAGAGTATTCTGTCAAGTTTACTCAATTAGCCAGATATGTTCCTCATGTGGTAGCTGATAGTGAATCTAAGATGAGTAAGTTCATGTCTGGTGTATCTGATAGTATGGTCAAGTGATTTAGTACTACAATCCTAATTAAGGAGATAGACTTGGCTAGGTTGATGGTCCATTCTCACCAGATAGAGAAGTAGAAGACTAAGGAGAAAGAGAAGAAGAGTAAGAGGGCTAGAACCGGTAGCTTGAACTTCACTCAGCCTAAGTCAGATTGTGGTAATCAGTCTCAGTTCCTCCTGAAACCTTTAGTTCCAGCTCCATCCTTAGCCAGTGCTCTGATGCCAAAATTCAGAAATGGTAATAAGTATAGGGTGCCAGGCTCTAAATTTCAGGGTAGTGTTAGTAGTGCCCGAACAAATCCTCTTTGTCAGAAGTGTGGCAAAAACCATTAGATGTCTGTAGGGATGGTAGTGTTGAATATTTTAGATGTGGCAAGTCAGTTCATAGAATCCGAGAGTGTCCTTAGGTGGGTTCCTAGAGTCAGCATAATTGTCCCCCAGCTCAGTCTGATCGCCTAAATCAGTAGGGTGCCACTTCCAATGCCACCAGTAGGCAATTCCTAAATAGGCTTTATGCACTTCAGTCTTGACAGGATCAGGAAAGTTCTCCTGATATGGTCACTGGTACGTTACAAGTCTATCATTTACATGCTTATGCTTTGCTAGATCCAGAAGCCTCTTTGTCTTTTGTAACACCATATATAGCTATTGACTTTGGAGTCATTCCTAAAATCCTTGCAAAGCCCTTTTCAGTCTCTACCCAAGTGGGTAAACCTGTCTTATATCGACGGGTATACAGGAACTATCTGGTTATGATATCTCAGAAAGTTACTTCAACAGACCTAATAGAGTTAGAGATGACTGATTTTAATGTCATTCTAGGCATGGATTGGTTTTATTCAGTCTATGCTTTAGTTGATTGTAGAAACAGAATTGTCTATTTTTAGTTCCAGACTGAACCTGTCCTAGAATGGAGGGGTAGTACTTCAGCACTTAGGGGTTAGCTTGTTTCATACCTTAGTGTGAGAAAAATGATATCCAAGGGGTGTATCTATCATCTAGTTTGAGCTAAAGACTCTAGTTCCGATACTCCTAATCTTGAGTCAGCTTTAATAATATGTGAATTTCCAGATGTGTTTCCTGATGATGATCTTCCTGGAGTTTCTTCCAAAAGGGAAATTAAATTTGGAATAGACCTTCTTCCTGATACTCAGCCCATCTCTATACTTCCATACAGAATGTCTCCAGTCAAACTCAAGGATTTAAATGAGTAATTGAAGGATCTCCTACATAAGGGATTCATTAGGCCCAGTGTTTTTCCATGGGGCTTACCAGTTCTATTCGTGCGACAGAAATATGGTTATCTTAGAATGTGTATAGACTATCATCAATTGAACAAATTCACAGTCAAAAACAAGTATCCACTTCCTAGAATCAATGAATTATTTAACCAACTTCAGGGTGCCAGTTACTTTTCTAAGATAGACCTCAGATCAGGCTATCATTAGCTTAGAGTCAGAGAATGTGAAATTCCTAAAATAGCCTTCAAAACTTGATATGGTCATTTCGAATTTCTAGTCATGTTATTTGGTCTTACAAATATCCCAGCAGCTTTCATAGATTTGAAGAACAGGTGTTCAAGCAGTACTTGGACATGTTCGTCATAGTCTTCATAGATGACAGTCTTGTTTACTCTCGCAGTGAACATGATCATGCAGACCATATTAGAATAGTATTACAGACCCTCAAAGCCCATTAGTTATTCGATAAATTCAGTAAATACAAATTTTGGATAAGGTTAGTATCTTTTCGTGGTTATATCATTTCTGGTGATGGGATTAGAGTTGATCCTCAAAATACTAAAGAAGTTAGAAACTGGCCCAGAGCTATCTCTCCGTCAGATATCTAGAGTTTCTTGGGTTTGGCTGGCTATTATCGATGGTTTGTTGAATGATTTTTGTCTATTGCATCCCCCATATCCATATTGAATCAGAAGAAATACAAGTTCTAGTTGTCAGATTCTTACAAGAAGATTTTTTAGGAGATGAAGACTCGACTCACTATAGCCCCAGTTCTGACTTTGCTCGATAGTTCAGATGGATTTGTTTTTTATTATGATACTTCCAGGGTTGGTTTGGGGCGTGTTTTGATGTAGAAAGTTAAGGTTGTGGCCTATGCCTCTAGACATCTTAATCCCTATGAAAAAAATTATCCCACCCATGATCTTGAGTTAGTAGCTATTGTGTTTTCCTTACAGATTTGGAGGCACTATTTGTATGGGGTACATCTTGATGTGTTCACTAAGAACAAACGCCTGCAGTATGTATTTTCTTAGAAAGACCTGAACTTGTATCAGAGAAGGTGGTTAGAGTTATTAAAAGACTATGACATGAGTGTTCTGTATCATCTAGGCAAGGACAATATAGTGGCAGATGCCCTTAGTAGATTGTCCATGGGTAGTGTTGCTCACGTTAAGAAGGGTAAGAAGAAGTTAGTTCAGGAAGTTCAGCAGCTTGCTAGGTTGGGTATTCATTTTGTTGATTCAGCTAAGGGTAGTGTTTGGGTGTAAAATAGTTTGAAATCATCTTTGGTTTCCAAGGTGAAAGAAAAGCAGGACAGGGATCCCATTTTAGTTAAGCTGAAAGAGTCAGTTAGAGACAAGAAAGTAGAGGTTTTCTCCCAAGAGGGAGATGGAGTATTGCATTGTCAGGGTAGACTATGTGTGCCATGTATGGATGGCGTGAGTCAGCAGATTCTTCCCAAAGTGCATAGTGCACGTCACTTGATTCACCCAGGGGCCACTAAGATGTACCAAAACTTGTGGGAAGTCTATTGGTGGAGTGGGATGAAGAGAGACATTGCAGATTTTGTGGCTAAGTTCTTTACATATCAGCAGTTGAAGGTTGAGCATTAAAAGCCTAGTGGTTCTATGCAAGAGTTCAGTATTCCCACATAGAAGTGGGAAGAAGTGAACATAAATTTCATGACAGGTTTACCTCGTACTCGTCATCAGTATGTTTACCTCATACTTGTCATCAATATGGTTTAATTTGGATCATTGTAGACAGAATGGCAAAATCCGCCCATTTCTTGCTAGTTCATACCTCTTATTCAGCAGAGGACTATGCCAAGCTCTATGTTAGAGAGTTTTCCAGATTTCATGGTGTCCCCTTTATCTATCATTTAAGATAGAGGTATAAAGTTCACGTCTCACTTTTAGAAAGCCTTCCAAAAGGGTCTTGCTACCCAAGTTCACCTCAGTACAAACTTTTACCCCCAGAAAGATGGTCAACCAGAAAAGACCATTCATACTTTAGGAGATATGTTGAGAGCGTGTCTTGTTGACATTAACGGTAGTTGGTATAACCACTTACCTTTGATTGAGTTTGCATATAGTAACAGCTATATTCTAGTATCCAGATGGCTCCGTTTGAGGTACTTTATAGGAGGAGATGTAGATCTCTCATTGACTAGTTTGAAGTAGGTGAGGTCGGAGTAGTAGGGCCTGACCTAGTATTTGATGCCTTAGAGAAGGTTCAGTTGATCAAAGAGAGGATTAAGACAGCTCAGATCGGATAGAAATCGTATGCAGATGTGATAAGGAAAGACCTCGAGTTTGAGATTGGAGACTTTGTATATTTGAAAATCTCTCCCATGAAGGGAGTGAAGAGATTCGGAAAAAAGGGGAAACTCAGTCCCCGATATACTGGTCCTTATAGTATTCTCAGTCTCTTCGGCAAGGTAGCTTATTAGCTTGGTGAACCAGCAGTTGTAGTTCCTAAAGAGAGTGTAGATGTTCAGAACAGTTTCTCTTATAAGTAAGTCCCAGTCAAAATCCTCGATCATCAGATTCGTATACTAAGGAACAAAGAAGTCCCTTTGGTCAAAGTTCTTTCACAAAATCAGTCCGTTGAGGGAGTTACTTGGGAAGCAAAAGCAGACATGTGAACCAAGTATCCTCACCTCTTCTCCGCAAACTCAGACTCAACCTAAGTTAATAGCATTTCTTAGATTTACTATATTCCATGCTTAGTTACTGCTGCATAATACTGTCATATCAGTCATGCATTTATGAAATAGTCCATTCATATATCATGTCTCTAGAGTTCAGTCATGCTTCAGCTATGCATGTCAATGTCAGTACAGTTCCTCAGTTTCTCTCAGTTTAGTCAGTCTCATTCGAAGATGAATGTTCCCAAGGGGGACATATTGTAAGACCCCATAAAATTCTAGTCATTTCAGTTCTTTTTAGCATGCCATAAGAGGTCCCGGAATTAGAAAATTCAGCGAAATGTATATACTTAGAAATCATTTTTGGACTCAATATTTCAATGACTTTATTTTCGATCTTTCCAACCTTGGATTGATAATTTTTAAATTGATTCATGATTAGGGATGTTAATAGGTCATATTGGGTGAGTTTCAAAATTTTTAGACCAGTGTAAGGATGAGTTTGGATGTCCAAAATAGTAAAGTCTCATGATAGGCTCGTGATGCGAGATCCATTCCCCATTTCTGGGAGTCATGCCACAAAGTCCACTCCCTATTTATGGGAGTCGCATTACGAGGTCCATCCTTATTTTGGGGAATCGCTTCTTAAGGGTTTTTTACATAGGAAAAGAGTCCTAGGGGCAGTTTAGTCCTTTTTTCCTCACCGAATTCAGCTATAACACGAAATTAAACACTAAATAGGGCAAAATTTCATTCTTTATTCATAAAATCCTATCAAGAACAAGCCCTAAATTCTTCAAGTCAAGTCTAAGTTCCAAGAATTTTCCTAAAATCCTTACAAAATCAACAATCAAGGTATGTTAAGTGTTCATCCTAAGGTCTCCTTCCATCCTTAGAGTTCAAGAACCCTTTTTAAACTACAACTTATTGATTCATGAATTTACATGTACAAATTGAGTTGTATTCATGTTTGTTCTTTTGAATAGGTTTCAATTTAATATTTTGCTATGAGTATCCGGAATATAAGATAGCATGTATGTTTATTGATGTAATTCCCATGTTACAATCCTTGAATTTGCAAGTTTCTTAGGTGTTGTTCATTATTTTGTATAACAATCATGCTCCCCAAGTGTTTGATAGACTATCCATGTGAATTGAATCTTGTAATCATGACACATTAGCATATGTTCTCATTCATGTATAAGTTCATGACTTCCAAGTGTTTAACTAAAGGCCCAATTGAATGAATTGTGAACAATTGACTATTGCTATGTTTCAAAAGATTGGTCATGCTTTATTATTGATGCTATGGAGTCTTAGGGGTACTTGTTACCCAAAATCTAGCTGTTTACTTAGTTGCAGTAGTTATAGAATAGTCCCAATAAAGGCCAAGAACAGTAGTACTCAGTCAGTTAATAGTACTCAGTGAACTCAGTCCAGTTAAGATTGTTAACACGATCAGTGTCGGTTCAGTCAAACCTAGTACAGGCTAGTGATCAGTTCAGTAGCTATTCAGTTAAGAGTCGGATTCATCATCGAGCGAACCTAGGGATGGGGGTATTCCGTCCAGTAGAAGGTTTGACCCTTAGTAGGATTCCCTACATTATAGAACTATGTTCCCAGCGTAGGGTAAGTCGTCCTCCTGTCAGACTAGGGTTGATGCAACTATTTATACATTTCATGAGTCTTCCTACCAGATTAGGGTTGACCCAGCATTATTAGTATTTCAGTAGATTTAGTATTTTGTTAGTCGGAGTTAGTTGGAGGCTTGTCCAATTAACTCCTCATTCAGACAGTTCAGTTAGAGGCTTTTCAGACTAGACTAGTTTAGATGGTATTTAGTATTATTATCTGTATATTCAGTTATTCTTTTAGTATTGTGAGAACCTTTTGACATTTTCAGTTATACTTCTACATATATTTTAAATATTTTTATTCAGTTCTCACAGCAGGTACCAGTCATGGGTTAGCTTTTGATTCTTCAAAATTGTAAGCACCGTGTGACGTCTAGGGTGTAGACTCAGGTTATTACAAGTGTATGCCCAAATGGTTTTTGTGTTGACTATGACTGGACCCTACGAGTCATAGGGTCCCATTACAAGCCATGGTATACGAGTCATAAGGTCAATAGTGTGTGTGCCTGGGGACACTGTCTTGACAAAGACTCATGGAGATGAGTCGTAATAAGTTATGATGAGTCATTATAAAACCCATAATGGCTGATGATTTATTTTTCAGCTTTTTCGTGGGGTATTTAAGACATTTCCATCATATCCCAATAATAATCCACCACCTATAAACATACTTGGGTCTTTATTTTCATAGATAACACACTCAAGTCTCTCAAGCATTCATACTTAGGGTTTCTAAGAAGTGGGTCAAGTAGAGCTTCAAGGCTTAAATTCTCTCCATAATCTTAGGTATTTCAGGTATGTTACATTCCTAAATTCTACCTTATTAAAAGCATGTGTTTTAAAGTATTATTCATATGGTTTTGATGTTGGTTTTCGTAAATAGATTGTGGGTTTTTAATGTTTTTGAACAATGTTTCCCATGGTTTACATATGATTGTTGATGCTTTAGGTATGGTTTTGAACTTATTGGGTGCATGGTTATGGTAAATAAACCAGGGGATTGTGATTTCCCCAATTTTTGAATATTCATAATTGAAGTGTGAATAACCTCAACCCTCTATTGTGAAATTTGTTTTGTATATGAAAATTATGCACATTGAAGTGCTCTTAAACTATTGCATAATGTGAAATGTTAATGAAGTATAATGATTTTTAATTGAACCTTATAGGGATGTGTAATTCCCCAAGATAATGTATAATTAAACCAACAAGGTTGTGAATTTCCCAAGTGGTGATAATTATTTTGGCATGTTGATGCTACCTTGAAAGTGTAGTTCGTACGATGATACCAATAGTGTATGCCTAAATGAGTATCATGGTTCAGCGAATGTGAATGTGTTTTAAATATTTTAATTTAGCTTTAATGAGGGTTGTGTAGCTGAGTCATAAAAGTGGAGGTCTTGATAATCTAATATATGAAACTATGGTTGCCGGCGTCAGGGTCTACATGATCGGGTGGTTCGAGTCCCCGTTATTATTATCATATGATTGGGAGGTTCAAGTCCCTCATATTACATTACATGATTATGTGCTTTAGTTACCTTGGTATGTTGGGAGGTTCGAGTCCTCCATGGTGAATACGTACATCCTCAGGTTCGTACAGCTACACATATTAGGGCCCTTTCAGTAGGGAGAGTTAGGCCCATATAGCCCGTGAGTGCCTTCTTATGTTATGACGGTTGAGCTACACAATTCAGGATACATTTTTAAAGTGCATGTTAAGCCTTGTTCCCTATCCCAGCATATTATTTATATATGTATCCTGATGTGGTTCATATGGTATTTGAAATAGTTAGACTTGACATTATTTTGTCCCCTATCCTTGAGTTTCATGCTGGTGTTTACCCCACCAACTGTCTCCGAACATTGTATCCCCATGCAATGCCGGCACCAAACATACTTCTACTTTTCTGCACAGAGTTAGGTAGATCGGCTCGGTTCATCGATTTGTTATGGTGAAATGGTGAGCTTCCGTTCTACGGAAGACTTAGACATTTCATCAATTCCTTTCATAGACTAGAATTGAGAGTTTAGAGTATCATCATCATTGTCATTGTCATTGTCATTTTCATTGTCATTGTCATTGTTAGAGTCGGGAATATGTCCCAACCAAGAAAGGTTTTTGGTTCTTTTTGCATAGAGGCTTTGTTGGATTACAGTGAACTTGGGTAATATTGGTTGATCGTTTTTGATTGGTTACCAGTTATCGGTTATAGACATCTATTAAATTTCTTTGAGCTTATCTTATGCTATCTTATTATAAGTTCGGGATTCAAACATTGTTAGGCAGTGTGTGGTGATTTGGTTAGGTATAAAGGGTGGTCTTCGGTCCATGGTGGACTTGAGATACCCATCACGGCCAGTACCTGGTTTGGATCGTGATATCCACATACCTGGATAATTGATAAGACTTTATGCTAAAATATTTATGTTTCACAATCTATTAAACTCTTACAAGTGACACTTCATTTAAGGCTAATTGGAACTTCGGTGCACTGTTCGAGATCGATTGTTTATCTCTATGAAAATATTTATTATAGTGTCTAGCTATAAGATGATCTTTTTGGGTATTAAAGGTCGTATTGGATGCAGAGGAGGATCCAGAATTTAAAGTTTGTGGGTTCAACATGTTAGCTTAAAATTAAACCAAATAGTAACTAAGTGGATTTGAACCCATAACAAGTCCCTCTACTCCACTAGACCAACAATACACTTTGTTTATCGATTTTCAACTTGTAATTCTTATATATTTATTAGATTTCTCTATATAATACTAGATTCGTATGAAAGTTATTGGGTACCCGAAAACCCCCACCTAAGTCCCTAGATCCGTCCCTGGTTGGATGCTTGATCATGCAACAACTTTGCATAAGCAGTGCCGAGACATTACGACATACCGGCAGACGCTTCTCCTAATTTCCTAAGGCTACAAAATCTTAATTTGCTTTAGTTAAAATCGTCGTTAGTCCATTAGTAATACAAATGAGGCATTTATTTATTTATTATCAAAAAGTAGAATAAGTTGACGAAAATGCCAACTTATCAATAATCATTTTCAAATCAAATGACATATCTAAAGATTTTTACAGAGACTATCATTTAATTTTTCGTATTGAATCATTTTATTTTGAACGGATGATGATAGGCGAATTTACACGCCTATATCAATATATTTTGCCCATATTTGTGCCACGTTTTGAGAACAAATTATATATTTCATGCACTTTTAGTCCTTTTTCCTGTAAGTGAGCTAAAGAACATGATTAGCAAAGTTTCAGGTATAAATGATGCAGAATTCAGCATTTTATGGATAACTTGACGCCAAAGAAAGCTCACGAAGGAAGGAAAGGGAGCTTGGAAGCCTAAAGGACCAAAAGTGATGCATGGAAAATCTATCCCGGGCCAAAACAGCATTTCTGAAGACTTTGGGGACTAGCAGTAACTTATTAGGATTAGGATAATGATACATTAACCTAGTACAATTGGGTTAAGTATTTCATTAGCTTATTAGGATTAGGATAATGATACATTAACCTAGTACAATTGGATTCAGTATTTCATTAGCTTAGTAGGATTTGGTTAAGTATTTCATTAGCTTAGTAGGAATAGGATATGGGTATTATAAATACCCTATCTTGCTAGAGAGTTGGAGGCATTCCTCCCTTAGTGGAGAGATTCATTCACTTACTATTCCAACAATTCTAATTCTTCCATTAATTCTATTTTTATTCTTCTTCTATTCTTCTATTCCACAACAACAGAGACGTTACTTTGCAAAAGACTTCACGCCATCCTCACCCTTACACCTAACGTTCAAATCTTTATTGGGGTACAATGATCATGTTTATTGTGACTTCCTTCGCACTCATGGTTAACTAAACCTCTCTGTTGGGGTTATGGAAGCCGAATGAGATACTATCTATTGCTGTGAGTTTGTGAGTTCGTGACACGTGTGTTGCTTATATCATTATTCTCTTTATCTTAATGCAAATTCTTGTGGCTACAGACGCATAGAATAACGCCAGTATAGCATTAACTTGTTCGAAAGAAAAGTTATATGTCTGGAAAAGAGATAATGTCAAGGTAGTAGGGTCCCATCCCCTATTAAAAAGTTAGTGTCGTAACTGGATTAACCTCTTGGAGAATTAGTACCATTAGACACGCTTTAAGCTCGAAAGAGTAAAAGTGAAATAATCCTCGAATAGGTCGAAAGACGCCTGGATTTACCATCGAATATAATTCTCTATAAGCACATGCATGTCTGAATTCTGCACACTCATAGCCAATAGAGACGTATAACTCAGAAGGTGGAAATAACCCCAACTCCGCAATTCTCATTGTTTCACAACCTACGAAACATTCTTTCCTTTTTACTTTGCTATTTTTAGTTTTTACTTTAATATTTTGGTTACACATTACAATCCCCCCTTTTTACGAGACTTGCACTAAAAGTCTAGTAATCCTTGCTTACTTGTTGGCCAAGATATTCCCTGTGGGATCGACAGCCAACCCAGTTTGGGTTCTATATTTGCTAACGACCGCTTTACACTCCTACGAGAGTTGTAGATTGAGCGTTATCAAAAATTAGAGCCGTTGCCGAGGAATACGAGTGTCAATTAAGTTTGTGATAATTACTATACCCTTTGGTCAAAGATTCTCGTACTTTTACTTTTAGTTGTTGTTTTTGTTTACTGCAGGTTTGTTCAGTGCATTAATGGATGCACAACGTGAAAGGATGGCTGCTCAAGTGCATAAATAGAATATTGATAATCTAGGTCGGGCAACAAATCCTGATGATGAGGACCTGGGCGATGAGGAGCTACTAAACCCACAGCGTACTGCTGAGATGGCGGCACCCATGCAGAGGAGAGATCATCAAGCGAGATTTAGGCCTGAATGCCGAGCTATGCAAATACTGTTTGATGACGATGAGGACGATCTGGACAGACCTGGTGCCACCAGAGCTATTATTCTTCTGCCATTGGCACCCGGAGCAAAGTTTAATATCACTAGCACCATGATTCAGCTTTTGCAACTCAAGGGATTATTTGGTGGACTAGCAGGTGATGATCCGAATATGCATCTGATCAACTTTATTTCTACATGCAAGTCATTCGACAATCCTGGCGTTGGACAGAATGCAATTCGACTGTGCTTATTTCCATTGTCTCTGTCTGGGGAGGCAACTCTATGGTTGAATGGGCTGACTCCTGATTCTATTACTAATTGGAGGCAATTGAAAACGCTTTACTATAAAGATTCTTTCCGCCATCCAAAAGAGCACAGTTGAGAGATGAGATCACAAATTTTCGGCAGCTATCAACTGAAGTCCTCCACGAAACATGGGAGAGTTTCAAGACGAAGCTTATGCGGTGCCCAAATCACCATATGACCAATGTCCACTTGATGGAGATATTATACAGATCTTTGAATTTGGTGACCAAGCCAGTGGTAGATAATGCAGCAGGTGGATCATTTATGGACCTCACCTTTGTGCAGGCAAGTAATATGCTAGATCGGATGACAAAGCAAAGTAGAGCTTGGTATACCTGGGATTCTGAGGTAGCAAGCTCTACTGTATCTTTTGGCATGACTGCAGAGCAGAGGCGAAGACAAGAGGATCGTGACCAATATGGCTCACATGAAAACACAAATGGATCTTCTTACAAAGCATTTATTATCAGGGAAGACCAAAAAAGTTAAAGCCGTTGCATCAAAAGAAAGAGAGGAATCCGATTTCGAGAAAGAAGCCAACTACTTGAACAATCAGGGGGGTTTCCGAGGCAATGTCCAAGGAAACCAAGGTCGGAACTATTATGATAATTCAGGATATAAGGACCGTGATCAAGGTAGTTGGAAGGATAAGACTGACAGGAGTTGTTTTTATGTTCCTCCTGGAAGACGTGACGCCGCTGCATCTGATTCTGGAAATATGTCAATGGAAGACATGATGGCTAAACTCTTGAAAGGAGTAGAGGGAACTAATACGGGAGTGAATGAGGTGAAGAACGACTTGTCCTCAATGAATCAGTTGGTTGACTCACATTCCATTGCAATAAGACAACTAGAGCAGCAATTGAGTCAACTTTCAGCAGCAATTAATCAAATAAAAGCCGGCACACAACCCAGCGACACTGTGCCAAATCCAAGGAATGAAGGATCATGCATGGCTATCACTACCCGAAGTGGTAAGGTGCTGGAAACTTCAGCAAAAGGCAAGCAAGTGGTTGACGAAGTAGTGGACATTGATGATAAGGTGACACAAGAAGCATCTACAGAAAAAGGCCACAACGGCCATGACGTCGACTCCAACAGATTGCAACCTGAAAAAGCTAAAAAACGGAAGCAAGAGGAGAAGAAAGCCATGGAGAGAACAATTCCATACCCACCACCACCTTTTCCTCAAAGATTGAAGAAGGTGGCGGATGACACGAAGTTCAGCAAATTCATGACTATGTTGAAACAGTTAACCATTAATGTTCCATTGGTGGAGGCACTTGAACAAATGCCTGGGTATGCGAAATTTATGAAGGATCTTTTGACAAAGAAGCGGGCAGCAAGTTATGAGTTGAAAGATGATGTTCATCACTGCAGCGCATTTGCTACAAGATCGCTAGTTCAGAAAAAGGCCGACCCTAGTGCTTTCACTATTCCTTGCACTGTTGGATCTATGAATTTTTCCAAGGAATTGTACGATCTGGGTGCGAGCATCAATTTGATGCCACTATCCGTCTATAGGAAGTTGGGGTTAGGCGATCCGACACCAACCAATATGAGGCTCGTGATGGCTGATAGGTCAATAAAACGACCTGTGGGTATCTTGAATGATGTGTTGGTGAAGGTTTCTTCATTCATATTTCCTACAGACTTCGTTATTCTGGATTGCGAGGTGGATTCTGAAGTTCCCATAATCTTGGGACGTCCTTTCCTTGCAACTGGAAGTGTGCTTATTGACATGAGGGATAATGAGCTTTTATTTCGGTTGAATGACGAAGTGGTCCGCTTTGATATATTCAAAGCAATAAAGCAACCCAGCATATGGATGTGTTCTCCGTAGCTTATGAGGATAAGAAAGCATTATCTGTAAAGAAACATCTTACTGTTGAGCCATTGTCTGCTGCACTGCTGAATGTTGAGCATGAGGATGATGAAGATTATGAAGAACGTATGGGTGCTCTAACAGGAATAATATCCTATTCTCATACTCCTAAACAGCTGGACCTTGATCTTACGAATCAACCGTCACCAACAACAAAGACTTCCAGCGAAGAGCAACCAATGCTAGAATCGAAAGAGCTCCCCGATTATCTAAGGTATGTGTTCTTGGAAAGTAGAAGTATACTTCCGGTAAGTGTGGCGGATGATTTAAGTGAACAGCACGTGGAGGCTCTCATCTCTGCTCTGATGAGGTACAAGAGAGCTATGGGTAGGAAGATTGATGATATAATTGGTATCCCTCCTGGTATATGTACGCACAAGAGTCATCTCGAAGAAGATTGCATGCCTACAAGTAAGTATCAACATCGTCTGAATCCATTCAGAAAATGATGCCCCATCTATCTCGATGAAGTCTAAGTAATTGAGGTAACTATGTCGTGCCACGACAATAAATAAGGCACTAGATGGGAGGCAATCCATCATTTATCATTTCTCGTTTTACATTTTTTGTCTTTCTTTCATTCTAGTACGTATTTTGCTTTTGATAAATGAAAAATCCAAAAATAAGAGTCGTGCCACGACCAAAACCAAGGCGCTTGGTGGGAGGCAACCCATCGTACTAATCGTTTTCATTGGTTTTGAGCAAATATAGGTGCAAGAGGTATTCAACGAGGAGATTGGTTTCAAATGACGATTTGGATGTATTGGAAAAGGTGGTAAGTTAGGTATAAGGATGCATAAGGCTATGGATTAAGCATTTCTCATGCCAAAATAGGCATCGAGGAAGGCTAGGCCTAGGTAAAACTAGGCCACGAATATTGCACAACCTATCCTATAGCCCAAGGTCTCAGAATCTAGTGTGCTATACACTATGCGCCGCCCATTCTTAAGTGTGCTATACACTATGCGCCGCCTATGCTATAGCATTAGGTCTCAGTATCTCAAATGCTATACACTATGCGGCGCATATGTCCCTAAATGCCATGACCTATGCGCCGCATATGTCCCTAAATTCCATACACTATGCGCCGCCTATACTATGACTATGCCAAGCATTATGCGCCGCATATAGGGCATTTTTGTCTCCAAAACCGTTTGTAAATGGGTCAAAACCCGACCCATTCTCTTCCTATATAAAGGGTACTTAGTCTTGAAACATAACCACATTAGAAATTGACCTAAGGGCGCCGCATACTCTCTCCAAATCATCTCAAACTTTTTCTTTTTGCTCTTCCAATTCACAAGAACATCTCCAAAGGCTTCAATCACGTAAGTACTCTTTTAATCTTCATCAATTTCTCGTAAGTACTACGTTGCTATGTCTCTCATGAATTGCTACATCTTGAAGAAATATTGGTGATGTTAAAGTGTTTGAATTGTTGATGCAAAACCATGTGAGTGAACATGTACATTAGGATAATCTTAACTTGTTTTCGACTTGAATTTGGTTTTAATTGCATTGTCATACTCTTTGCGGAATTGCTATGGTGATGAACATTGCATAGTCTTGTCACTTGTATACCTACATGTTAGGCTATCCCGTTCATCGGGATATGACTTATAGTTGTCTACCGACATAGGAGGTTGTAATTGTTGATAGATGCTATCCCTTGATTCAATCTCTATGTAGTAGTCTTGATATATCTAACATGAAAGTATTGCAGAGATTACAAGAAGTATGACTGCTCTGATTTTATTGTTGGAATATAGCACCTAAAACGTATGTCGATGAAGTCTGAGTAATCGATCACTTTCACTTCACTAGTTTGTACCAACAAACTAAGTGTGGGGTGGTGCCACTACTGCTTGTTTATAGATTGTATACATCAAGATGATGCTAACATGACTCTATTGAGATCTCAGGTACAATGGCACCAAAAGACAAGAAAAGCAACCACTTCACAAAGAGTCCAGAAAAGAGGAAGAAAAGATCAAACTGAATCCTCCGTGCTGCAAATACCTCGACACACTCTTGGAATTAAGTGGGGTACTTATGAGGAACTTCTGAGGATGACGACTCTGATGATGATTCCGATGCAGGGGGTATGATTCCGAACATAGAGGATGAGTCCGACTAACCAGGTTCTTCTTATTTATTTTCCACTGAGGACAGTGTGTCCCGTCTAAGTGTGGGGTGATGGTATTTGCATGCTATACTTCTCTATCCACATTTGCATTTATGTTTGTTTTGTTTCTCTTTTTAGTAGTTATTTGTTTTTCTTTTTTTTGGTAGTTAAATTTTTTCTTTAGCTTCGCATGAAATAATTCCAATAGGCAGCATGAGATTATAACAAGAGTTTGTGCGAAAATCATGACTATTGAGACGTTTAGGCTCTAATTGTGACTCACTATGTGATATTGTGTGGTTCAATTCCCTCATCTGTTGGGTCAAGAGTCTATACTACTCCCAATAAAGTCGACCATGTGCCTTGTGTGAGTGAGATTAATAGTATATTCTATGTTTGTGGCTGATGCTAGAACTTGTCTGGTATGTATGCAAAGCGAAAATAAGGAGTGTAAGTTTAGGAGATGATTTAGGCATTTCTTTGGCAACCTATACATGTTTACCTTCGTTTTACCTACCCATGGACATCATCCTAGTTAAACCCTTTTGAGGCTTTAGCCTATTTTCTTTGACGAACCTCATATGTAAGCCTAATCCATTTTTTCAAGACCGTAATTTGATCCAAAATCCTAAGTGCTTTAAAGTGAAAAAGTCATGTGACGAAATAAGAGGAAATTGGGTCAGTATGATGCTCTAAATTGTAGTGGTGCTTGAATGAGTTATGAAAAAGAAAGTGCTATCATAAGAGGTATGTTATGAAAAGAAAAAGGTAAAAGAAAGCTGAAAAGTGAGTTATGCTTAAAATTGAAAAACAAAAGAGGAGAACAAGGGTGGTAGAATAAAAGAAAGAAGAAAGGTTGAAAGAAAAAAAAATGTCGATGATACAATGTGATGTATGAAAGTGCTTAGGAACTTAGTCACTATTTCTGGCCAAAATAGTCCTACCCGTCCCTTAGCCTATATTACAACCATCAAAAGACCTATTTGATCCTAATCTTAGCATTCTGACATTTAGTGGAGTATTACACTAAGGGCAAGCCTATGGTCATCAATTGCTGCATACGAATTCTTTGTGAGAGCGAGAGCAAGGATATTTTGATACCCATGTTTGAAAAATATTCTATACTTGTGAGTAACTATGGGTAATATAGTGTGAGACACACATGGTTGATGAGTTTTGGATAGTTGTACGTGATTCTTTGTGCCTTAACTTTTGAATATGAGTTGACCACCATCACGAGTCTATGCTAGGGGTTAAATGGTTTCTACTAATGATCGGAAAACTACTCTTTGTTGATAATTGTTGTGCTTGTCTTGACGAATGTTTTGTGTTGTTGCTGTGAAACCCTAAGTTGATGTTTAAAGGGACATGATATTTTGTTCGAGGACGAACAAAGCTTCAAGTGTGGGGTGTTGATGATAGGCGAATTTACACGCCTATATCAATATATTTTGCCCATATTTGTGCCACGTTTTGAGAACAAATTATATATTTCATGCACTTTTAGTCCTTTTTCCTGTAAGTGAGCTAAAGAACATGATTAGCAAAGTTTCAGGTATAAATGATGCAGAATTCAGCATTTTGTGGATAACTTGATGCCAAAGAAAGCTCACGAAGGAAGGAAAGGGAGGTTGGATGCCTAAAGGACCAAAAGTGATGCATGAAAAATCTGTCCCGGGCTAAAACAGCATTTCTGAAGACTTTGGGAACTAGCAGTAACTTATTAGGATTAGGATAATGATACATTAACCTAGTACAATTGGGTTAAGTATTTCATTAGCTTATTAGGATTAGGATAATGATACATTAACCTAGTACAATTAGGTTAAGTATTTCATTAGCTTAGTAGGATTTGGTTAAGTATTTCATTAGCTTAGTAGGAATAGGATATGGGTATTATAAATACCCTATCTTGCTAGAGAGTTGGAGGCATTCCTCCCTTAGTGGAGAGATTCATTCACTTACTATTCTAACAATTCTAATTCTTCCATTAATTCTATTTTTATTCTTCTTCTATTCTTCTATTCCACAACAAAAGAGACGTTACTTTGCAAAGGACTTCACGCCATCCTCACCCTTACACCTAACGTGCAAATCTTTATTGGGGTACAATGATCATGTTTATTGTGACTTCCTTCGCACTCATGGGTAACTAAACCTCTCTGTTGGGGTTATGGAAGCCGAATGAGATACTATCTATTGCTGTGAGTTTGTGAGTTCGTGACACGTGTGTTGCTTATATCATTATTCTCTTCATCTTAATGCAAATTCTTGTGGCTACAGATGCATAGAATAACGCCAGTATAGCATTAAATTGTTCGAAAGAAAAGTTATATGTCTGGAAAAGAGATAATGTCAAGGTAGTAGGGTCCCATCCCCTATTAAAAAGTTAGTGCCGTAACTGGATTAACCTCTTGGAGAATTCGTACCGTTAGACACGCTTTAAGCTCGAAAGAGTAAAAGTGAAATAATCCTCGAATAGGTCGAAAGACGCCTGGATTTACCATCGAATACAATTCTCTATAAGCACATGCATGTCTGAATTCCGCACACTCACAGCCAATAGAGACGTATAACTCAGAAGGTGGAAATAACCCCAACTCCACAATTCTCATTGTTTCACAACCTACGAAACATTCTTTCCTTTTTACTTTGCTATTTTCAGTTTTTACTTTAATATTTTGGTTACACATTACAATCCCCCCTTTTTACGAGACTTGCACTAAAAGTCTAGTAATCCTTGCTTACTTGTTGGCCAAGCTATTCCCTGTGGGATCGACACCCAACCCAGGGTGGGTTCTATATTTGCTAACGACCGCTTTACACTCCTACGAGAGTTGTAGATTGAGCGTTATCAACGGATGTTGTTGTAATTGAGGGCACATTTTTTAAGGCGTGCATTGCATTTAATCTTCACTTAATAAAGTAGTAACATTTACTCCAAATTCAATAGTGATCTCAAATTTTAACTATGACATCTTAAGAAAAATAAAGTAACACTGGTTACACATGATATTCAAAGTATTGACATAAGCTTTAATAGTCGGCACATTGCGACCTTGTGTTATCCCGATTTTTGCATGTTATTTTAGAATAAGTCGAATTCTCAAAGAAATTGACCTAATTTCACACTCACATATGTGATATCCATCAAGGGTGCTCCTGTAATTCTGATGCCCCACTCATATGTAATATATATTTTCATTAAGTGTTCTTAAACTCAATCTTCATAAATCATTACATGATAGATCCACTTACATCATAGGAAAAGAATAAAAGTTAATAGTGCATTTCTAATGAGCCAGCAATGGGTGATGTCGAAATAAATTGATTGGGTACATATTATGGAGTTTGAATATCAATTTTGGGATGATTTTATGGAGTTTGAATTAGTTTGAACAGAAATCTAATATACGATTCGACAGAAAAAGATGAAGTTTCTGCATATATAACTCTTTTTTGTGTATTATATGTATGTTGAATGTATGTGTGTGTATATCCATATACATGTCGTGGAGAAATTTTGTCTTTAACTTTAACAATGAATTTTGATTCCAAATCAATTCAAATCACCTTCAATCTTCCTCAAATTTTCCATATTGCCTCATCTATGTGTTCTCAACAATTTTAACCGTACTCATTATTTTCTATTGTTTAAATATCATATATCATTAATAATAATTTGTTGGCGTCGGTTCATTTAGCAATTAGCACTACACACTTGGGCCCAAACAAATCTTTAAGACACCCGTCATAGCTTTAACAGCTGTAAATAGCTAATCTCTTCATCTTAATTTTATATGAATTAATTTGTCTTGACACAAAATTTAAGAATGAAAGAATTTAAAAAAAAAATTATGGTTCAAAACAAGTCTAAGATATTATTACATGACTATAAATCATTTCATTACGAATAAAATGAGATAGTTTAAAGTTATTTTGTTATGAAATATAAAAATTTATCATTTTTAAAACTAACTAAAAAGAAAAATGAATCATATAAATTGATACAGAGGACTCGTATTTTGACATCTGCTTACAAATATTAGCACTATTTTTAAATTGCCTATCATTTAGCTGTTAGTTTAACATAAAAAAATTGGACATGATTCAAGAAAACCGGTCATTCCACTTAATTTTTACCATTTTAACTTGTTCATGTTTAATTTAATCCTTTTATTCGCCCTCCCTTTGCGTCTTTGTGGCCAGCTAATAATATATACAAGAAATTATTTTATATACTAAAGTATCATATCTATATACTAAGGTAATTTTTACCATTTTAACTTGTTCATGTTTAATTTCACCCATTTATTTGCCCTCCCTAATCGTCTGTGTGGCCAGCCAAGAATATATACAAGAAATTATTTTATATACTAAAGTATCATATCTATTATAAGGTATCTATATACAAGAGATTATTTTATAAAGTATCATATCTATAAGGTTCGAATATGTGACCTAAAGTAATTTTGCAATCTCTTTTATTATTATACTAGAGTTTTCTTTTATTTTTTTCATTATTTATATGTAATGACCCTCCATGTTATTATCAATGTTACCATACTTTTTCAATTTTAGAGCTTTTCCACAGCTGTCTCAAGACATTTATGATTTATTGGGAATGACAGTTCAGTTATAGGATAGTTCATCTGATTTTAGAGCCAATTCTCAGTTTTAGAGCTTTCGATGTTGAGAATTGGATATCGAACCTAAACTTTAGTCAAATAGTCTCGAATGTCAATTTTTACAGTTCTGTGAGTTTCAAAAATTTGATTTTAGGATAGTGGGACCATTCAATAGGGTCCAAGACATTTGGACTCGTGTTTGAGCTATTGGGTGGAAATTAGTTAAAACAGTTCATTGAGTGTGGAACCCACATTCGATCGAAATGACCTTGGATGAAAATTTTGATGGTGTCGTTGAGTCTGAAATATCGAATTTGGTAGGCTAACTTAATTCATTTGCATTCGCGGGATTCCAAACGAATTTCAAGGATCCGATGGTAAAGTTGGCGATCAAGACATTTTGCTAGTGCAACTTTAGCTGGTGTAGGCCAAAAATGGCCTTCTCTCTCACGAAGGGTCAGCCAAGCTTGTTCTTCGTGATCGCGATGGGGTCCCTGCGTGCGAGATAAATGGAACCCTGAACGTTATTTAAGGTTGGAACCTGATTTTTCTTGTTATTTATTAAATTCCCAAGTTCATAAACCCTAGAAAACTTAGAAAATCATGGGGGTGAGCAAGAGAGGTTGTTGGGGGCTATTTTCTCGATTTTATTTTTGTGAGGTTCCATTAAATTCTTGATTAATCTTTCTATTTAAATTCAAATTCCTAGTTCACTGGTGGGGTGATTCCAGGCCCATTTGTTATTGAAATCAACCATTACTATTGAGGGTAAATAATACTTGAACTTATAGGGACGTTTGATGTTTCAAATTTGTGATTCCGCAAGAGAGCTTTAGGTGATATTTTTTGCTTGACCTTGGAAAAAAACATTTATATGCAATATGAGGATTATTACTCTCGCATTTATGCATATATTATTATATTAATAATATGGTATCGTGCGAAGACTTCTCGGAAGAGAAAGCTTCGATCTAGTGGACTTCTTTCATGTAGGCTAGACTTATCTTCCTCTTAAATTGGGCTTAATTATGATAATAGTGTGGCATTATGTTTGATTTAGGTGGGTACTTACGACTTTGTTGTTGATTTAGCAATTATGGCACATTAACTGATTATAAGGCCTTTTGGGTATAGAATTCGATACATACTTCTCCATATTGAATTAGATTGATATATTATGACTAGTTTAGGCTTATTTAGTACCTTGGGATGGAATTACAAAGCCTTAGTTTTGGTTGAGGTAGGTACTTTCTTTAATATGAATTTTCAAAATTAGTAATGGATCCTACTGATCTTTCTCTAGGTAGTATGCCTAGTTTAGCTCCTTGTGGACTTGAGAAGCCTTTTATTCATGAATTTTGAATAAATATTGGACTTTGAGATGATACAGGCAATTTAACAAATTTTGATTAGTTTTATTTACCCAAATAAAGTAATCTTTCATCTTTTGAACCACACATCCAGACTTGGTAGTTAATGTCGCATCTCTTAATGATTTTACTATATTACTTATAGTCATATTCGATGGAGTAGAAGAAAATTCATGATCTTGAAACTTTGTAATACTTGGCCTAATTATGTAGTTTCGGTGATTGATAGCTCCTACGATATTTATTATACTGGGCTCATTAATTGTATATTTGCATGATGGAACTTGTTTATTAGTTCTGATTCAGGTCTGGCAATCATGATCAATATGAAATGCTTTATTATGATTATTTTATTCTTAGTTTTGGTACAAGTTCAACACTTGTGGCTTAAAAAGGGATTCAGGTATATTGTCACATTAGGCATACTTTAAGATTTCTATTGTGCAACACTTTCCCCTTGTTTACATCCGTCGAGCTTATGAGGACTCAATCGGATTATTCCTCTCTTGTCAGTGCTTTCTGAGGATATGGGGGCTCGATTAGGTGATAGTTAGATGGTATTTTCCTTCAAATATTTATTCTATCTATTTATTGTTTTATGTTAATTTGGAATATTATTTCGGATTTAGCATTACATTTGACTTGAATTTGTATTCTCGGATTTTATTATACTTTTATTGTAATTTAGCTGAGTTGGTCGATGATGCCTACTTAATACCCATTATTTTTTATATTTATGTTACACTTCTGTATCTTTTTTTGATGCAAATTCGAGTGCTAGCTGCAGTTGCTCATTTGTTCAGACTTGCTTTTGGGAGATTCGGAGATAGGGTGAGCTTTCAAATGTGGAGTTGATCTTCTTCCTTTTTTTCTTCTTTGGGCAGTATTTATTTACTTGAGAGTATCAATACTCCAAGACCAACCTTTAGTGGCAATAAATATGCATTTTAACAAAGAGTGTTAAGATTTTTATCGATGTTATTTAATTTCCATTAGATCCAATGTTGTTGCAGGCTTTAGGGAAATTTACAAAGAGATCTAGATGTAATTTCCACTAGTGAATGTCACTAATAAACATATTTAGAGTCAATTAAGTTATTATCATTAATTAGTTTTCGTTAAAGATTAATTTTTTGTGTAGTATATCAGTATATTTGATACTAGGCAAAATACATAGACAGACCCCTGAACTTGTTGACTCTTTTCGTATTGGCACCTCAATTAGGACATGCACCTATTGAATCCTTTATTAACCCACAAATAGTGTCAATTAGCCACAAATGTCTTACGTGGCTCTTTGTATGGTCCATGTCTTTGAAGTGCGTGAAATCTATCATGAAGTAACTTATGTGTGACTCCAAACGGTATTATTACCCCTTTTTCTATTCAGACCTAATGTGTTTCCTCTTACCCTAATTTTTTCCCTCTTTCTTTCTTTCTTCTTCATATCCACTAGTTTTTGTTTGAAGTCATCAGATTTTTCTCCTTCTTCTCTTAAATTCTCATTATCTTCTTAATTTCTTCTTCTTTTTCATTTTTAATAGTAATGTGTAGTTCATCTTTCTCATTGTCTTCATCTTTTTCAATTGCAAAAGAGGTATATTTATGTGGGGTCAAAGCTAAAATTAAGACCTCATGGACACAACTCAACACTGGACGCAGATTCTTTTGCTACAAAACTTCAAAGGTATTCATCTTACATTTTCATCAAATGACAACAATTAATTTTTTTAGTTTACTTTAATCTTTGAACTTGTAGGCGAGAGGTGGATGCAATTACTTCAATTGAAATTATGATGAAATGCCTTCTCAAGAAAAGAGGGTGATGTGGGGTTTATTAAAAAAGTCAAATCATTTAAAGAAGAGAGAAATTGATCAAGAAAAATAATAGTGATATGTGTTGGTTCAATTGTGATTTTGGCTACATGAAATTTCTTCAAGTAATTTTCTTAAATTTTGGCTAATTTTGGCTTAGGTTTCTTGTATATGGGATTGTTTTGGTTTTCCTTGAATTCTCGCTAATTCTGGGTTAGGTTACTTATATAGGACTATTTTTAGTTTGGCCTTCCTATTGTAACTGATTTGTTGTGTGACTTAAATTATGTACAAAGCAATGAATAAGAAATGAAGAAAAATTGTGTAATGTTACTCTACTCTTTTTTTATTTCACTTTCTTGCTGTAATTGGTTTGGTTAGGTTATTCTACTCTATTTTTTCAGTGTTCAAAAGCTTTATTTAAATGATTCACATAAGGAAGGATTCAGTACAATGAACCTTCCAATCATTTCTCATATTTCTGCTTATATTCGCCATTTGAGCTTCTCCATAGCTTTCCCAACTCATTTATGACTTGGTGGGACTGACAGTTTGGTTACCGGGAAATTCGTTTAATTTTAGAATCAATTCTCTATTTAGAATCTTTGTTGGTTCTAAATGGCCACCAGGTGAAAACTTTAGTAAAAAAATCTTTAACGTAAATTATGACTGTGCAAACAGCTTCGAAATATCAATTTTACGCTGGGTAGATCTTTGGTTCGGGTTCCAATGCACCTAAGCTCATTTTGACCAATTGGTCAAAAAGTTGAAAATTTGGAAATATAGTTGTAGGACCCATATTTGTTCTAAACGACCTCGAATGAAAAATCAGACTTTGCCAATATGTCTAGAACATCGAATTTAGTGTGGTTACATAGTTCATTTGCGAAAATCGAATTCCAAATAAATCCTGAGGTGTCATTACAAACTTGGAAAATTTTCCAAGTTTGTTGATATCTGGTGTATTACGATCGCACAAAGTAGATTATGATTGTACTATGGAAATCAGGGCGAGCCCTATGGTGATTGCCCTTGCGTGACTACAGTCTAGGAGATGGCAATCTCCATATCTCCATGCCTGAAGGGGCTATAAATAGGACCCCCAAGTCGCGATTGGGCTATTTTCTCTTCATATTTGAGACCAAAAGCCCTAGAAGGGTGAGATGACCCAAAATTGAGTCTTATGGGTGACTTGGGAGCTTTATTAACATCTTTTAATGTGAATATCTTTGGATTTAACTTAAGAATGCTTCGACTCCATGCTTGAATTTTTTACCAAAACTCTCAATAGGTTGAAGGCTTGATCTTAGCCCCAAATAAGCTTAGTTTTCACTAATTTCGTAGGTCATGATGGCGTCTACTATAACTGACCAGTAGGAAAGCCAAACCCATAGTCAGAAACGGCTAGTTACGAATTACCAAATATATAAAGAAAAGAATTGCGAAATAGATGAAATAAAGAAGCAATTACATAATATAATCCCAAAAAATGGTGGTATCAGTACAAGAGTTGATAATAATACAAGGGTACAAAGTGAAGTTCAACTAAATACACTGATATAATTATCTCTATATACAACATAGAGACTAGTCTAATACATAAGAGAGAGACAGGCAATACTTGAAACGTTAGGAGCTCACTCTTTTCAAATATTCAAAATGCTAGGAGCTCACTCTTAGTCTCTGAACCATGCAGCTTCGCACGACACACACATCAATCGAGATAATCCGTACTATGATCTACAGGCTACATAAGTGTAGTATGAGTACCAAATGAATGGTGCTCAGTAGGCAAATGAGAACTAAGCTCTAAAGATAAAGCAGATATATATATATATATATATATATATATATATATATATATATATATATATATATATATATATATATATATATATATATATATATATATATATATATATATAACATATAAACAGAATGGAAACAACATGTAATGTTCAACAACCACAAATAGCCAATGAGATAATGAGGATAACCTATCCTATTCATGTTCAATAGACTAACATAATAAGGCTAAGAAAGTATCGAGTATGAACCATCCTATTCCAGCCATACTCAGAAATCTCAACACTATCATATATCCCAAGCAAATATATGAATAAAGGGATGAAGGAAGATTTATATATATATATATATATATATATACACACACATATCAATATACAAAACCAAGGAATAAATATACAATATGAACAAATGAAGGAAGGGATATATGGTAATACCATAGCTACATATAGTTAGATATGCATATGTATATAAAGATGTCACGTCATCTTGAAGCACAACCTAGATCATCGTATCTTTATTTTAAGGCCTCATTATAATCCTATTGGGATTTAGTACTAACATGCCTAAGCATGTTAATCTATTTGTATCTTCAGGAATTTATTGGCATAGTAATGAAATCATAAGATAGAAGAGGCCGGAATCATACCTCAAATATTGATACCAAGTCAATTACCAATCTGTCATAAGCTAGACATAACAATGATCATAACAGTAATAATAACAATATCAATATCAGCGTGAGCAACTGTCTATTCCAGCAACCAAACACCTAAATGAGCCTATGTGTACCACCACTTCCCCAGGCTTAGAAGGATAAATCACCATACAACAACACAAGGCATAGTCATCACTCATATCTATGCAGTTGTCCCATGCCAGCTGATAGACATAGGCACATACTGGTGATAGGTGATGTGCATGAACGTATGAATGCAATAAAATCCAAAATATCATAATACCAACGTCATTACCATCACTGTTATAACCATCATCATCATAATCATCCTCCGGCCTTGTCGGGTAATAATATCATCATCATAATATCCTCCGGCATTGTCGGGCATCATCATAATATCCTTTGGCCTTGCTGGGTATCATCACATCATCATAATATCATTCGGCCTCAACGGGTATCATCATGTCATCATAATATCCAAATCAATGCCAATAATAGAGAGCAATCCCTATCAGGGCTAAAGCAAAGTGCAAGCCCCATGAGCGCTAAAGTAAAGAACAAGCCCATTGAGGGCTAAAGTAAATGATCATAAAAAGAAATCAAGGTAGAGTATATTTCCATAATTCATCATTCATTATCAATATCACAGCATTAATAAGTATATATATGAAAGGTTCACGAACTCAATTAATGGCTAAAAGAGTGTAAGTTCATAAATTCATTGTCCAGAGTGATCTTCGGGACTAAATCGTTATAAATTATAGAAGGGATAAAAATATCTCACGACCATAATGAATAATAGTGTCAATTCATGGACCAGAATCTATCTTGGTCAAACCCTTAAAACATCATTATTAGCCTCCTTTATGTATATAAATTATCCATTTAATAAGGCAGTTATTATTATAAGGAAATCGGTATTTAAGATGTAAAGTGAGTTTTAATCTCTTATTTAGGAAGAATATTCATAAGATCATAGTTTAACTAGAATCACATTATTATAGATATAATGATCATGAATATACTAAATCTATGCATACCATCACCAGTACCCATATCACTGAGTTTATAAGCAACATACCACATCTTCCTTCATCCCATACCGGAGAGATGTGTATATAAACATATATTAATAAACTACAATGGTATCCTTTATAAGGTTGAACACTTCCCAGATATCTAACCAATATCATAACGCAACCATTGGCCCATAATGTGTCCAGAATAATCATAACATCATAATCACGGTCGTAGGCCCTCATACGTATCTGGATCTCATATCAATAATTATGTTAGTAAACCATCTCGTATCATAATCCATAGCCTAATTATGAGGCATAACATATTTATAGGCCTCAAAGTATGTTTGTAATCATCACATATCTAGGAGACATATTATAAGTAAGGCATCTCACATCTAAGAGTTATAACATAACACTAGGCCATAAATCATAACTAGGAGGCTCATCACACCTATGAGGCATCTCATATTTATGGTCATATAGCATGACTAAGAGGAATATCCCCTCTATTAGCCAACTATCATATCTAAGAGAAATATCATATCTATAGGACAAATAACATATCTAAGAGGGATAACATCTGTTAAGGCCCAACATCATATCTAAGAGGAAATAACATCTCTATAGGCCCAATATCATGGTCAGAAGCCATTAGTAACTATTCGGGGGAAAATACATCATTTTCCATAAATTAACAAAGAAACTCACATAAATAAGGCTCATTAGTCTCACCTAGGCCTAACATCCGAAACTAAATCCACAATGGCTGACACAAGTCTTGGCCTAAGTGGGTCGAACGAATCCACTTTTAATCCTTAATTCCCATATTTAGGAAATCTATGCCCCAAACTAGGCTAAGGTATCTAGTTCAACTTTTAGATCTCAAGTAAGCCACAACCAATCCTAAGATAGAAACTTCGACTAGAAACAAGGGCATTTATTTCAATTCTACACCACATTACGATTTTAAGATCACTAGACTAGTCTGACTAAGGTTAAGCATACTAACCATGGTTCCTACACTTAGACCACATCCTAAACCCAGCATTATATCATATCCATGCTACAATTTGGTTCAATCTAGGGAGAAGGCAATAGGATCTAAAAAGAGTCCTAAATATATCACCTTACGGTTCCAAAATCCTCATCAAATCCACAAACTTCAGTAATCAAGACAAAGTTATTCTACAAAAAATCAAGCACAATATTCACATTCGCATGCCACATATAACACACCATCTTCGAAGAAGAGTGGGTAGAAGCCTACCTTAAAGCTGAATCGCAAAACTTTACACCGTTTGCCACACGACTATCTTTACTTCACAATCCCCCAAAATGCCATCACAGTATAAAAATAGTAATCTACTCATCAATACGAGTCTAATAATACCCATATTGCACGACCATGCATCGAGTCCAAAAATGAAACCAAAAACCCCAAGTGGTTCCCACTTATGAAAAACATATTTCTGAGGTCAACCCAAAGTTCATACAACATCAAGGAATCATAACCCTTAAGAAATGGGCGAAAACTAAGTTTATTTGGGGCTAAGATCAAGCCCTCAAGCTATTTGGGGTTTTGATAAAAAATTCAAGAAATTCAAGCATGGATTCGAAGGATTCTTACCTTAAATCCGAACATATTCATGTTAAAAGATGTTAATCAATCTCCCAAGTCACCCACAAGACTCAAGTTTGAGTTAGATCACCCTTCTAGGGCTTTGAAGTCTCAAAGATGAATAGAAAATGGCCAAATCGCAACTTGGGGGCCTATTTATAATTCCTTCAGGTATATAGATATGGAGCCACCATCTCCTAGACTATAATTGCGTAAGGAAGATCTCTATAGGGCTCACTGTGATTGCCATAGTGTGATCATTATCCATTTTGTGCGATTGCAATGCACCAGATATCAACAAACTTGAAAATTTTTCCAAGTTTGCAACGACGCCTTGAGATTCATTCAAAATCATATTTTTGCAAAACAACTATGTAACCATACTAATTCAATGTTCCAGATGCATTGGTGAAGTTGAATTTTTTATCCAAGGTTGTTTTGACCAAATGTGGGTCCCACATCCATATTTCCAAATTTCTAATTTTTCAACCAATAGGTCGAAATGAGCTTGGGTGCATTGGGACCAAAACTAAAGGTCTAACTAGCCTAAAATCGATACTCTAGAGATGCTAGCATAGTCAGAATTTGCATCTGAGATCATTATATTGAAGTTTTTGCCCGGTGGCCATTTGAAACCAGCGAAGATTTTTAAATAGGGAATTGATTCTAAAAATCAAATGAACTGCCTGGTAACCGAAACATCGGTCTCAGTAGGTCATAAATGACTTGGAAAAGCTAAGGGGAAGGTCAAATAGTAAAGATAAGAAAAAATATAAATAACCAAAATGGACATTACAATATCTACTACTAATAGGACTTTTATCTCCGAAAGTCAATGAATAGAAAATATCTCAAAAGCTCGAAAGGATGAGGTACTGGGTTGGCATGTTCCGAGCATGACTTCCCAGATAACCTCTGCAAAGATAGAACACTTGCAAAGGATTTTACCATAGGTATCTCTTTTTCAACAAACACCCTCACTTTACTTCCAAACAGCCAAAACTGCTCTTCAACCACTAATTAGCCTCCAACTGAATCAAATGGGACGATATACATAAATCTAAACCATAACACACTGATACCATCTCTATACTTGTACAAAACAACAAGGGATAATCCAAGCCTAAGACAACCCAAGACATGAGTCATACCACTGATGACAAATCCAAATCTAACTTTTCTTTACTATTTTGCACCAGTTATTCACTCCAAACTAGAAAAAAAATCACCCGAGTCTCGTCTATGCAATCTCATCACAGAGAACTTAAAGAACTGAAGTTGATCCGCTAAAATTCCACTTGACAAGCATGAGAATAAGCCCATAAGGTGTTATTCGGGCAAACAAATGGAGATAATCAAGAGATGCAATCTATGCCGATGATAAATACCAGTCCAGATGGTAATCAAATTAAAATCCAAAATATTTAGGCATAACTACTCATCACTGAATATTTTTCTTCAGTATATCCCATTAACTAAGACTGGAATCATACTAAATCTAACTTGAGTATATTACTCTCACTGAGTATAGCATTTAAAATTCTCAAAGAATACTAAAATCTCTTGGGCTATTATTTGACATTTAGAAACTATAATCCATCTAAATTTGAGAAGATCGAATAGGTAACTATAGAGTAGGATCCACCGTCCTATTAATGGAAAACAGTATAAATCTAAAAATAAAGGTTGCACTCAGCTCCGCAACTCTAAGCTAAAGTCTCAGCACTAAGGTTGAATCACTATCTTTACTACCCAAACCAAACTTGAAGACAGGTAAGCATCCATGCTCTAAATTTATCATAACTTTCAAATCGTCATTCCAAGGTGTCAATTCAAAACTGAGCCAACAAGTCTATACCAGTGCCAACTACTCAAATTGACTTTAGCATCCAAATCTGACATATCTAAGATAAATCATACCAAGCCAAAATCAAGACATAACTAAAGAACAAATTCACCAAAAGGATAAACTAGCGATTGGAATACAACAACCAAGCTAGAGGGAGCATGTAATACCCTGTACTTTTTCCTAGTTTGAAATTATCCCAAGAATGTTAGAAGCTTTCTTTGAAAGATTAATCCACTTTTGTACACATAGAATTTTTAACATTTTCATATTTTATCATGTGAGAAATTGAATTAGCTTTTCAACGATACCAATTTTTCTAAATCTGATATCAAAGTGAAAAGTTATGGACGTTTTATCGAGAGCAGTCAGAATCGCCCAAGTGCGACGGCCAGGTTGACAGACCATCAATACCTTCTAGATAAGGTATGATGGACAGGTTGATAGACCATCGAACTTGTGATGTACCATCACCCAAGCCGTTGATACTTAGGTTGCGAGTTCTTTTCCTGGTCCACATGCGACGATCAAAATAACTGACCATCAAGCCAGCGATAGACCGTCGCACCCACCGTCGCACATGCCATTTTGTTATTTTTAAGTCATTTTTAAAGGATATTTTTGGTATTTTACCACCTGTTTATTTACCTAGTAATATCCAACCAAGACTCCAAAATAATTCATTATTCTTCCACAATATCAAAATTAGGGTTTTCTCCCTAAGATCACTCCTTAAGCAACCAAATCCAAATCTTCTTCAAGAACTAAGAGATTCAAATTCTTTAAGTTCAAGAACTTTAAGAAACTCACTACCATGTATGCATAGTTTTCACTCATGGACTCCTTTCATCCATGAAGCCCAAGAATCTCTTTTCAAAGTTCAAGTGTATGGATTTCTTTATGAATTTCATGTCGGATTTGCTTTTGTTCATGTTGATAATGACAAACTAAATTATAATCCATGTTGGGTGATCAATTTTATGTGGAATTTATTAGTTTAGGTGTAGATTCATGTGAACCTATGATTAAACCCTTGGATGATGAAATTAGAGTTGAATCATGATGTTTATTTGTTGTATAATGTTGTCTACATATACTATGCTTACTACGTGTTTTATTAAATGCCTATTTGAAGCAAAAGTGCCCAACTAGTATGATATTATATAATCCTCAAGTATGTACAAGTTTATGCATATCACATGTTTGATGAAATGCCTCAATAAATGAATTATGGATTGTGATATTGGTTATGTATTCAAGAAAGTCATACTTTGTCAGTTTCTTTCCATCGAGTCCTGGGGGTACTTGTACCTGATAATTTAGGTATGTGGCTAGAGCCAGTGTTATGTTTTCACGATATCCTCAGTCAAGCCATGTTCAGTAGAATTCAGTTAGTCATGTGACTCAGGAAAACTCAGTAAAATTCTAAAATTCTAGTAATCTCATACAGCTCAGTAATACAGAAATCTAAGCAATATTCTGTCAGTCAACAAAACTCTATTAACTCAGTCTAGTTCAATTTAGTAATTTATGTACAATAACACTATAGCACAAAATACGTCAGTACAGGAATGTACCGAGTATGTAGACAAGGTAGGATAAATGCAAGGGCTTATGCATGCATAATATCTAAACTGAATAATCATGAAAATGCCGTACGAGAACATATACACATACATGAAAGCATGGACCATAGTGACAATCATCATAACTCTAGAGACTGAAACTTACATATTGCCTTACTGTAGACTGAACTCACTACTGACACTGAGATACTGAATCAAAATACCACATGAGAACACATACACATACATGAAAGCATGGACAATAGTCACAATCATCACAACTATAGAGACTGAAACTCGCATACTGCCTTACTGCTGATTGAACTCACTACTGATATTGAGATACTGAGACACTAACTCATCTGATACTAATGAATGAGAAACTGAATGTACTTACATTGATGACTGAATTTTGAGCTTACTGCTCTCGACTAACAAGATTAAAGATCAACTTCTCTAACGGATGATTAAGAAAGCTATTATCAATTATAAAGAAATGATCATATCAGAATCTGACAACAAGGATACTCAATAAAATATGAAACTATGATCAAGCCTGTCTCACAGTATATCTCTGAATATGATATGAAATAACTATATATGAGACCAATACTATCTGACGGATGGTCCATGAATCAATGAACTATCTGAGCTCCTCATAGAAATAAATGGTTGTATCTGATAGTCTTGATTTCGGAAGATTGATACTGACATTGAAATTGAATCTGAAACTGAAACTATGTGAAGTAGTTACTTAACCGATATGTCCCAACCTACCACAGGTGGGGTCCAACCTGTAACCCTAGATGGAAGGGTGTTAATACCGTGCTACGAGTAAAGACCTCTCTCTAGTCAATCCTTTCTGATGGATGACCCTCAACAGGAAGTCGACCTAAGGAAATATCATAGTCAAATACTCTCTCTCTAGATGTGATAGCCTTTACTGATGGAGACTCCTACATCCTATACTAGCTACACAGTTTTGGAGGTCAGGGATTGCTACTAATGACTCCATCCTCTCTCTCACTGAATGGGAGGATCCGTCATCCCTTCCCTCGCTCGATGCTAGTTTTTACTCCCAACTGAAAGACTCTAACTGAATTCTTAACTAAATACAACTGAACTGAATCATATACTAATCATGTTTCTCATAAGATCTGACTGAGTTACGCTGAGATCACTTAGTTTCATATCTGACAAAAATGGTACTGAATCACGATATTTGACTGATGATACAAAGCTTGAATAGATTATTTAAATCACTTTTGAGATCAGAATTAAACACTTGAATACTATTTGGTCTGAGATGATTACATGAATGAGGCTAGATTACTAGTGATATGGAGATTATAGAGATAACTGAGATTACTGAGATTTCATAAGTTTTGTAACTGTCTGAGGATACAATGTTCTATAATTCACTGAGTTCTGAGAGTCATGGCTCAACTGGAATTATCGTGAAATTAACATGGGCTCTAGACAGTATCTAAATTGTCAGGTATAAGTACCCCCAGGACTCGATAACATAAAATAAGCATAATCATTCCCCCATCATCATAATCATTCATTTATCATCATCATCACAATCATTCATTCATAATCATAGTCATTCATTCATCATCATCATCACAATTATTCATTCATCATTACAGTCATTCATTCATCATCATTATCATTAAAGTATCTCTTTAAGTACTTAGAAAACATAACATATACTAGCATAGGGAAATATGCTACTAGATTATACTTCCTTCAACAAGATCTTACCTCAAGTACTTCACACCTAAATCAGTCTTGACATATATTTGGACATCACATGATTAGGGAAAAATTTTATACTATCATGTCTCAACTTACTTTCTAACCACTTGGCATTTATTAAAAGCTTAGCATATATCAGAGAGCACGTAATTAGGCAATTTATAACCATCATATCTCGACTTATTTACTAAGGTCTTTCAACAATACTAAGCAAGTACAGGTTTACACCTGCTTAGGGATTTCATACTATCATGGCACATTTCACTCACTAAGGCATTTTATCAAATACTAGGCATGCATGAACTAGCTCCCAATTTGGGGGTTTCTTGTTCAAGATACTATAATGGACCTTATGCTTCACCTAAGCTCTTTATCAAACTTATGGGGGACATGCTTCGCTTGTTCAACCATTTTTACACCCAAAGGATATGAACACATCACATAGAAAATAACTTCAAGAGGTTTTATCACAAAAATTACATGAATTCCACATACTAGGGTCAAAGCTCATGAATTTTGTAAACAAACATAAATCAAAACTCAACAACACATGTAACATCAATTTTAACTCACATGAATCATTAACAACTGATAAACTGAGAACATGGACCAGCAAAACTTACTCAAGAAATAGAAACATGTAAAGGCATGACTACGCAACTGGAATGACTAACTTACTGCATTGTCACACTGGGCGTGCATATATGATACATGGAATACTTGACTGAATCTACCCATAGCTGGGTTCTCATAACACTCATGCATATCTGATGCATGGACTCATAACTGGGATGATCTCATTAATACATGATTGAACACACACTGACAAGTTGAACTTATTTTTACTGATATGCATATCTACTGCATGAATGTCTGGCTGAGATGACTTTCGAAAGCACGACTGAAAATGCAATGATGACTTATGCTAACTTTATAAAAAAAATTTGAACATTCATCTGAATGAATCTAATGACATGCAACATCATAATACTATAGGTTATCTCCCTTTTTGGACTCTATGTCCCTCTAAACACACTTTGCTGAAATACTAGGGCAATGCGCGGGCCACTTATAGACTAGGTCGTAATTGACCAACTGAGATCTGAAACTCATGCATGAATCATGCTAGCATATAAGCTCGAAATAAAAGAAAAGGATCTAAGAATTCATATCATAAAGATGAAGGGCTGATAACATACTCGGGTCTATTTTAGGGAATACTTCCCTATCAAGGCAAGCCTGAAGCACATGGAGTCTACCCATCTGAATCATCACTATACATTCTCGCATTTTATGGCCTGGCTTACCACACCCAAAGAACACATCGCTACCGGCTCTACACACACCTTGGTAGCGCCTGCCGCACTCCCCATAATATGGATGGTTACGAACACTACTAGCACTACTATAGGCTTTGGAGCTCGGTGGTTCCTCAGATCTAACACCCCCAAACACAGGTGTGGGTACACTAGCTAAAGATGGAGCTAGGACTATAAATCTCCAACCATGCCAAGAATAACTACCACTCTGGTACCCTGCCTGAGAGACACCACGACAACTTTTCTTGGCTTTCTTGCTCACTCTTTCTCTCTCTCCTTCATCTTATCTGTCTCAATCTATTGCATATGCATCATTATACTAGAAAGATCCATATATCTATTGAGAAGAAACATGCATAATCTGGGTGATCTTTCTTACTTTATCTAGATAAAGCTGTAGGTCCTCATCTACCACTGACCCAAAGAATTCTGGCAGGTTCATTTTCATAAATTTTTTAACCCTGGTTGTGGCAGAATTCCCATCTTGCTGAGGTGGGACTACAGACTGATGGTTACCCTGAACATTAGTCACAACTTTGGCTAGCTCTTGGAAAGCTGCCCGAAACTCTGCATGTGAGACATTCTCATTCTCGGGATCTACTGGCTGAAGGGGATGGTCATCAACCCCAAGGACAAAATATCTGCGAGGAGGCATACTCTGTAAATAGAGGAAGAAGTGGATTAGACTGAGAATCAACTTGATCTCATGCTCATCTTTGCATTCCAGAACTATGTAGCCAGCATAGGTTGAGACATTAACATTGTCTGATGAGGGTTGATGAGGTGGATAAGCACTATCAGAAGAAGGCCCCATCATTCTCTTTTAGGGACATTATCAAATGACGGTCACTCACATCTTGTCCTTACCAGTGGCATGATATTGATACCCTTTTTATTGGGGTTACAGATTGGACCCTAACTTAGCTATAATGGATTATTTGGGGCATGTCGGTTAGATAACTAATTTCCACAGTTTTAGCTATAGAAATTAGGACTGTCAGATATAGTTATTCAGTCTCTGTAGTAAAACATAGATAGTTCTACAGAATTTAGGACTGTCAAATACAGACAACTCTGAATAATATGAAACTCAGCTAGTTTTATTAGATTTAGAACTGTCAGATATAGTCACTTATGTTATCAGTTATATCAGTCATCAGAACTCAGTTACTAGTCATGTTAGTTATCAGTGAATTTATGTTATCACAATCTCAGTTATAGCTACTATGTATTCATGCATGCATTCTCAAGTTCATATTAGTTTGTTAGTTAGTATTATTCAGTCATATAAACCCCACGTATTCAGCCTACCTCACATGCATACCTGTACATTAAAAGTACTGACACATTTGCGCTATGGTGTCTTATAACATAGGTTCAGAGACATGAGCTCCAAAGCATCAGTAGATTCCAATCTCAGCAGTAAGAGTTAGCAGTGAATCCTCATCTTTCGAGGACATGATCATTACTTTATTACCTTATTAATTTATTTATTAGTTGGAGTTAGTTGGGTATATGTCCCATCAACTCCTTATTCAGATAATTCAGTCATGATTTAGTGGCTTTTCAGACTATAGTATGTTGAGACAGTTTATTTCAGTTATTTTGGGTATTTCATACTCAACCCAGATGTTATATTTTTATTAGATATTATATGTTAGTGTTGAACCTTATGGCCTTTTAATTTATTTTTCCGCATTATATAGTATATTATATAGTATACAAGTACAGATATCAGCCATGGGTTAGCTTGTGGTCCTTTGGGGTCGTGAGCATCGTGTAGCATTTCGGGTACTAGATTCGGGGCATTACAAACTTGGTATCATAGACTAAGGTTCAATAGCATCCTAGGAATTCTGAAATCCGTATCTAGTAGAGTCTTGTACATGGGTGTGTTACACCACATTTATGAGAAGGAGGCTATAAGATGTTTTAGGAACAGTTTCCCTTCTTTCAATATTCATGTCATGCCAGTGAGCATGGTATTAAGTCAATCTCTCAGTCTAATCTGTTTCTCCCTTTCTTCTACAGAATATGCCTCCAAAAAGAAGAAACGGGAATCTTTCAGCCCCTTAGCCTGAAGTACCTTTGGGAGAATATGTTTCTCACATAAAGTTCAAAGCTGCATTCACTACTCTTGCCCAGTCAGTTGCTGCTCAGAATGAATAACTAGCTGTCATTCCGACCAACCTAGTGGCTAGTTCAATTACAGCCAGGATTTAACACTTTATCTAAATGAATCCTCCATCCTTTGTTGGGTTTAAGTAAGATGAGGACCCTCAAGAATAGATCGATCATGTTTAAAAGGTTACTAACGTTATGGGGGTGTCAGTTGTTGAGAGTGCTGAGCTAGCTGCATATGAGTTATAGGATATTGATCGCACATGGTACAAGTATGGAAGTTAAAAAGGCCATATAATGCAGGGCCTATTAAGTGAGAAGAGTTTGTCACCGCATTCTTAGAGAGGTTCCTTCCCCTAGAGCTGAGAGAAGCTAAGGTATTAGAATTCATCAACATCAGGCAGGGAAACATAATGGTGAAAGAGTATTATCTTAAGTTTACTCAATTATCCAGATATGCCCTTCATGTGGTTACAGATAGCAGGGCCAAGATGAGTTAGTTTGTTTCTAGGGTGAATGATAGTATGGTCAATAAGTGTAGGTCGGTGATGTTGAATAGTGACATGACACTAGCTAGGTTATAGAGGAGAAAGAGATTAAGACAAAGGAAAAGTATAATAAGAAAGCAAGGATAGGTATTTTAAACTTTGCTCAGCCCAAATTAGAAAGAGGAAATTATTTTCAGTTTCGTCCTAAGTCATCAGTTCCATCTCCTTTATTAGCTAGTGCTCCAGCTTTGAAGTTTAGGGATGGTAATATAGATAGGGCGCCATGATCAAAGTCTCAGGGCAGTATTAGAAATGCCTGAACTAATCCCCTTTGTCAGACTTGTGGTAAGAACCATAAGGGTGCTTGCAGAGATGGTAGCGATTTCTGTTTCGAATGTGGCAAGCCAAGCCACAAAGTCAGAAATTATCCCCAGTTAGGTTATCAAGGTCAGAAAAACCTTTCCTCAGCTCAGTTCGGTCTCCTAAACCAGCAGGGTGCTACCTCTAGCACTACTAGTGGGTAACGCCTAAATAGACTTTATGCTCTCCAGTCCCGGCAAGATCAAGAAAGTTCTCCTGATGTGATTACTTGTATATTACAAATTTTCATGTTCATTTTTACGCTTTTCTAGATCTAGGGGCTCCTTTGTATTTTGTCACTCCCTATATAGCGGTTGATTTTGGTGTCAGTCCCAAAATTCTAGTAGAGCCCTTTTCAGTTTTTACCCTACTAAGTCAAACCATCATAGTTCGGAGGGTATACAAGAACTGCCCGGTAATGATATTTCAGAAAGTCACTTCAGCAAACTTAGTTGAATTAGAAATGACTAATTTTGATATAATTATCAGCATGGATTAGCTTCATTCCTACCATTCCACAGTCGACTGCAGAAACAAAATAGTTTAGTTTCAATTTCCAAATAAACCTGTCCTAGAGTGGAAGGGTAGTGTATCCATTTTTAAAGGTTAGCTTGTTTTCCACCTTAAGGAAAAATGATATCTAAAGGATGTATCTATCATCTTGTTTGAGTTATGGACACTAGTTCTAAAACTCTCAGTCTTGAATTAGTCCCAGTAGTGAATAATATTTAGATGTCTTTCCGGAAGATCTTCGAGGAACTTCTCCCGAAAGGAAAATAGACTTCAGCATTGATCTTCTTCTAGATACTCATCCTATATCTATTCTATCATACAGTATGGCACCAGTAAAACTTAGAGAATTGAAATAGAAGTTCAAGGATCTCTTATATAAGGGATTCTTCAGGCCCAGCGTGTCCCCGTGGGGTGTACCAGTTTTATTTGTGTGCAATAAAGATGGTTCTCTAAGAATGTGTATTGATTACCGTCAGCTCAATAAAGTCACGATCAAGAAAAAGTATTCTCTTCCCAGAATCGATGACTTATTTGACCAACTTTAGGGTGCTAGTTATTTCTCTAAGATAGACCTCAGATCCAAGTATCATCAGCTCAGAGTCAGAGAATATGACATTCTGAAAACAGCTTTTCATACTCGGTATGGTTACTTAGAGGTTCTTGTTATGTCCTTTGGTCTTACGAATTCCCTAGCAGTTTTTATGGACTTGATGAACCGTGTGTTCAAGAAGTACTTGGACATGTCATCATAGTCTTCATAGATATTATTCTGGTCTATTCCTTCAGTAAGCGTGATTACGCAGACCTTCTCAGAATCGTACTTCAGGCTCTTAAAGATCATTAGTTGTTCACCAAATTTAGTAAGTGTGAATTTTAGCTAAGGTCAGTAGCATTCCTTGGTCATATTATTTCCAGTGATGGCATTAGAGTAGATCCACAAAAGAACAAAGTTGTATGAAACTAGCCCAGACATGTCTCTCCATCAGACATCAGGAGTTTCTTTGGTTTGGCTACATATTACAGACAGTTTTTTAAGGGATTTTCTTGTATTGCGTCCCCTATGTCCAGATTGACTTATAAGAAAGTCAATTATTAGTGGTCAGATCCTTGCGAGAGGAGTTTTCAGGAGTTGAAGACTCAACTCACCTCAGCTCCAGTCTTAGCTCTCCCAAATGGTTCAGATAGTTTTGTAGTGTATTATGATGCATCCAGAGTAGGTTTGGTTTGTGTCCTCATATAGCATGGTAATTTCATAGCCTACGCCTCTAGACAGCTTAAATCCCATGAGAATAATTATCCTAATCATGATCTTGAGTTAGCAGCCATAGTTTTTGCCTTAAAGATTTGGAGGCATTATGTATACGATGTTTATGTAGATGTGTTCACAGATCATAAGAGCCTTCAGTATGTCTTTTATTAGAAAGATTTCAATCTTTGTCATAGAAGGTGGTTAGAGCTCTTGAAATATTATGACATGAATGTCTTTTATCATCTGTTCAAGGACAACGTAGTGGCCGACGCTCTTAGTAGATTGTCCATGGGTAGTTTTTCTCATGTTGAGGACAGAAAGAAGAAGTTAGCTTAGGAAGTCCATCAGTTTTCCTGACTAGGCATTCGATTAGTCAATGTAAAAAAGGGTGATTTATGGGTTCAGAGTAGTTCAAAATCATCTCTAGTTTTCGAGGTGAAAGAAAAGAAAGATAGAGATCCCATACTAGTCAAGTTGAAAGAGTTAGTCAAGGATCAGATTGTAGAGGTTTTCTCCCAAGGGGGAGATGGTGTTTTGTGTTGCCAGGTTCGTCCTTATGTTCCAGATATAGATGACTTAAGGCAGAAAATTCTTTCAGAAGTGCATGGTGCATACTGCTCTATTCATCCAGGGGCCACAAAAATGTACCGCGACTTGTGGGAGATTATTAGTGGAGTGGGATGAAGAGAGATATTGCAGAGTTTATGGCTAAGTGCTATACATATCAGTAGGTTAAAATAGAGCATCAGAAGCCTAGTGGCTCCATGCAGAAGTTTAGTATTCCTACTTAGAAGTGGGAAGAAGTGAATATAGACTTTGTGATAGGTTTTCCTCGTACCCGTCATCATCATGATTCAGTATGGGTCATTGTAGACACGATGACCAAATTAGCTTATATTCTTCCAGTCCATACCTCCTAATCAGCCAAGGATTATGCCAAACTCTACATCAGAGAGTTGGTCAGATTGCACGGTGTTCCATTATCTATTATCTCAGACAGAGGTACCTAGTTCACCTCTCATTTCTAGAAAGCGTTCCAAAAGGGTCTTGGTACCCAAGTTCATCTCAGTAAAGCCTTTCATTCTCAGACAGATGGTTAAGTAGAAAGGACTATTCAGACCCTAGAATATATGCTAAGGGCGTGTGTAATTGATTTCATGGGTAGTTGGGATGACCACTTGCCTTTGATTGAGTTTGTATACAATAATAGCTATTATTCCAGTATTCGGATGGCTCTTTTTGAAGATCTCTATGGTAGGAGATGCAGATCTCCAGTTGGTTGGTTCTAAGTTAGTGAGGCCTTAGTTATAGGGCCTGACATAGTATTCGATGCCTTAGAAATAGTCCAGTTGATTAGAGAAAGACTTCGGGCTACCCAAAGCCGACAGAAGTCTTATGCAGATGTTCGTAGAAAGGATCTCGAGTTCAAGATTAGTGACTATGTCTATCTAAAGATCTCTCCCATGAAGGGAGTAAAGAGGTTTGGCAAGATGGGAAAGCTCGGTCCACAATATATCGGTCCCCTCAAAATTCTCAATTGCTTTGGCATGGTAGCTTATGAGCTCAAATTGCCTTCAGATCTAGCCTCAGTTCATCCAGTCTTCCATGTCTCTTTGCTCAAGAAGTGCATAGGTGACCCAGCATCTATTGTAGTCCCTATTCGGAGCATAGACGTTCATAACAACCTCTCTTTTGAAGAGATTCCAATCAAAATCCTAGACTATCAGACTCATAGACTAAGGAACAAAGAAGTCCCTCTAGTCAAAGTTATTTAGTGAAATCAGTCTGTTGAGGGAGCTACTTGGGAAGTAAAAGCAGATATGAAAACCAATTATACTCACCTCTTCTCCACCAACTCAGATCAAGATCAAGGTAATAGTTCTTCTTAAGATTTTCAGTATCATGTTCAGGCTTAAGTTACAAGCTTGGTATACAGTTCATGTTCATAATTTCATCACAAACTTGGTATTCAATACCATTGCATATTCAGTCATGCATTCATGTATCAATTCAGTTATATAATAATGCATCAGACATGCATCCTCATTATGAAAACCTTGGTTCATCAGAACTCTCAGCCATGCATTCATGAATCAGTTACACAAGCATCAGATATGCATGCTCAGTATGATATTTTCAGTTATCAGTCATGTCGGTCATGAAATCATGTTTCATTCATTCATTTTCAGTATATACGTCGGTTTATCTTCTCCCCTCATTTTCAGTCTCATTCAAGGATGAATGTTATCAAGGGGGAGATATTGTAATACCCTGTACTTTTTTCTAGCTTGAAATTATTCCAAGAATGATAGAAGCTTTCTTTGAAAAAGAATCTACTTTTGTACATGTGGTATTTTTAAGATTTTAACTTTTTCTCATATGGGAAATTGAATTAACTTTCCAATGATACAAATTTCATCTAAATCCGGTATCAGAGTGAAAAGTTATGGACATTTTACCGAGACCTATCAGAATCGCCCAGGTACGACGACCAGGTTGACGGACCGTCGATCTAGCGACGGACCGTCACCTTGACCTTCATAGCCAAGGCAGTGAGGCAACCTTTTGGATAAGGTGTGATGGACAGGTTGATGGACCGTCGAACTTATGACGGACTATCGCCCAAGTCGTCTCTACTTAGGCAGTGAGCCTTTTTCTTTGTCCAAGTGCGACGGTCGAAATGACTGACCGTCAAGCCAGCTATGGACCATCGTACCCACCATCGTACATCCCGTTCAGTTATTTTGAATTTATTTTTAAAGGGTATTTTTGGTGTTTTACCACCCATTTATATACCTAGTAATATCTAACCAAGGCTCCAAAAAATTCATTATTCTTCTACAATATCAAAAATTAGGGTTTTCCACCTAAGAGCAATCCTTAAGCAACAAAATTCAAATCTTCTTCAAGAACCAAGAGATTCAAATTCTTCAAGTTCAAAAACTTCAAGAAACTCCCTACCAGGTATGCATAGTGTTCATTCATGGACTTCTTTCGTCCATGAAGCCCAAGAATCTATTATCAAAGTTCAAGTGTATGGATTTCTTTATGAATTTTATGTTGGGTTTTGTTTTGTTCATCTTGATGATGACCAATTGAAATCTAATCCATGTTGGGTAATCAATTTTATGTGGAATTGATTAGTATAGCTGTAGAGTCATGTGAACCTATGATTAAACCCTTGGATGATGAAATTAGAGTTGAATCATGATGTTTATTTATTGTATAATGTTGTCCACATATACTATGCTTACCATGTGTTTGATTAAATGCCTATGTAAAGGAAAAGTTCCCAACTAGTATGATATTATGCAATCCTCAAATATGTACAAGTTTATGCATATCACATATTTGATGAAATGCCTCAATAAATGAATTATGGATTATGATGTTGGTCATGTATTCAAGAAAGTCATGCTTTATCAGTTTCTTTCCATCGAGTCCTGGGGGTACTTGTACCCGACAATTTAGTTGTATGCTTAGAGCCAGTGTCATGTTTTCATGATATCCTTAGTCAAGCCATGTTCAGTAGAATTCAGTTAGTCATGTGACTCAGGAAAACTCAGTAAAACTCCTAAATCCCAATAATCTTAGAAAGCTTAGTAATACAAAAATCTCAGTAATATTCCATCAGTCAATGAAACTCAGTTAACTCAATCCAGTTAAGTTCAATAATTCATGTACAGTGTCTATTCAGATGGGAGTAGAAATTAGCACCGAGTAAACCCAAGGATGGGAACACACACTGTGAGATGAGGATGTGATTCTTAAAAGTCATCCTTGCGTTCCAGAACTATGTAGCCAACATAGGTTGAGACATCAACACTGTCAGATGAGGGTTGATGGGGTGGATAAGCACTATCAAATGAGGGCCCTACCATTATCTTTTGTGGACACTGTCAGATGAGGGTCACTCATAGCTTATCCTTACTGGTGGCGCGGTATAGAAACCCTTCCAATTGGGGTTACATATTGGACCCCAACTCAGCTATAATGCATTATTTGGAGCTTATTGGTTAGACAACTACTTCCCACTGTTTCAGCTACAGAAATCAAGACTATCAAATACTGTTATTCAGTCTCATTAATAGAACTCAGATAGTTTTACAGAATTCAGGACTGTCAGATACAGTCAACTCAAAAAAGTATGAAACTCAGCTAGTTCCATTAGATTCATGACTTTCAGATACATTCACTCATGTTATCAGTTATATCAATCATCAGAACTCAGTTACCATTCATATTAGTTATCAGTAAATTCATGTTATCATAATCTCACTTACAGTTACTATGTATTCATGCATCAATTCTCACGTTCATATTAGTCAGTTAGTCAGTATTGTTCATGCATATGAACCTCATGCATTTAGCCTACCTCACATGCATACCAGTATATTCAAAGTACTGATGCATTTATGCTATGGTATCTTATACCATAGGTTTAGATACACAATTTCTAGAGCATCAGTAGATTCTAGTCTCATCAATCAGAGTTAGCAGTGAGTCCTTATCTTTCGAGGACATGATCATTACTTTATTACCTCATTAATTTATTTATTAGTTGGAGTTAGTTGGTGACATGTCCCATCAACTCCTTATTCAGATAGTTCAGTCATGATTTAGAGGCTTTTTAGACTACAGTATGTTCAGACAGTTTATTTCAGTTATTTTGGGTATTTCATACCCCACCCATATGTTATATTTTTATCAGATATTATATCTCAATGTTGAACATTATGGCCTTTCAGTTCATGTTTCTACATTATACAGTATATTATATGGTATACAGGTACAGATATCAGTAATGGCTTAGCTTGTGATCCTTCAGGGTTATGAGCACCGTGTAGCATTTCGAGTACTAGATTCGGGGTGTTACAACACAAAATATAGCCATAAATTAACTATGTTGAAGGATAAATCACCGGCTAAGGAATGTAAATAACCCACTCCATATCTGCTGGAGGGCATGAACTATCAAAACATACTCAAAACTCCCCAAAACTACAAACCACTACAGAATTGGCAAAAACTCTAACAACTCAGAGAAATATATATTTTAGCTAACAAGCAATCAATCCAACTCTCCGTCTCGAGAAAATATATCCATAGGCACCTATCATCAAGGAGAAACACTCCCCCAAGCCTCATTAGGCCGAACAAAATATGAAATGGGGATTACCAGAATCCACCTAAGAATCACATCATCAAAAAAGAAATATAACAATCTCGAAACCAAGATCAAAGTCAAGGCCACCACCAAAAAATCAGCAACTCGAGTTGAGGAACTTTTAATTTGCCAACTCAAGAAGTGATCATGGGAAAGGCCACCTGACTCTAACTCGCCAAATACACTAGACAAAACCATATCACAGAACGAAAGGAGCTTTCAATCTCCACACTAATAAAAAAGGCAACCATCACAAGGGAAAAGACCCAAAAGTCCAAGAGATAAACTCGGGGCATCTCAATCCCAATATCAAAACCAATATCGGGTGATGAAATATCCATAGATGAAAGAAAAGACCTTAAATTAGTCAATCTCACAAATGGTCTAAATAAAAAAAGATAGCCAACACAAAATCCTTCGCAACCTAGGAGGTAAGTCTAACAATATCAATAGCAATAACAAGCAATATAACTAAATTGCCATCTTTAGAGTCATATAGAACCATGGAAGGTCAACCTACCTTCAACACCACAATGCATCCTGAATCAATCAAACACAGCTAACTAATAGGGAAAACAATTAACTTCATTTTGCTATGGAAAAAAATTATCAAATCAGGCTATACCTACTCAAGCCACCAAATAAGAATCGCTAGGAATGAAATTTTAACTAGATAACACTAGTCTAAACAGCTATCCAATAAGGATTAATAATATTAAGTAACAATACCAATAATCTTATGTGGTGACAGTAATGGTAAGAGCAATATCAATATCAATATAATGAATAGGCAGTACCAAAATGAATCATTAATATTATGTACCACTCAAGGGCCACAATAAGGCCAATGTGCCAGATAAATGGGACTCAAACCCAAATACTACACCCATAAGGAGAAAATATGAATACAAATCTACTCCATCCACTACTAAAAGAAATAAACCACAGAGTAGTTTATAATCATGAATTTAATAATAAGACACATAATAACCAATATACACTCATTAAGGCATATAATCATCAATGGGCATGAAAACCCCAATACACATAATGAAAAGATAAATGTAAACAAAATAAAAGCATACCAATTATGGTGAAATTCAAAATCACATGTCTGATGGGAATAGTGAGAATAAATCATAATAGGTCTAAACTCGAACCGATCGACTGAATCATTGATTGAGGCTCCAAGCATGCTATCTCTAATTGAAGATGTCACAATATTACGAGGTTAATTTGAACGGACTAAATGACTAAAATTCTCTTACCAGGGACACTCTCTAGACCAATAACAAATCTCTCTGCAATAGTACATACTCCCAAAGTTTGAATACTGGAGAGAAACATAGACAACTGACACAAAGAGCAATATCTAATATATTGGTCATCCTTACCAGAATCATAACCTGTCTCAGGAACTCTAGGCTAAACGATAATATGTGATAAGTCTATCCAATCACTAACACACATTTGAGGCACCCTCTGGACCTAAGCTTCATCTGGCCACAACCAAAATAACCTCTCGAATGAAATACCAATAGAATTATCCTGATGGCATGGGCTCTTCCTGCCCCCTCCATAAGTCCCAATATATGATCTATCTATGGCCATCACATAGTCAACAATCTCAAAGAAAATGGCCTAATTTCTATCATATGCTCCTATGCAAAGTGGAGTAGCAATGCTAGTCCTTTAACAAATCCCTACACCAAGTCCTGCTCTAAGGATATATCATAAAAATATGCTAGGCCCAACCATGAAATCTAATCTCTTACTCAAAAATTGGTCAAGAACCCTGGTGAACACCAACCAGTCTAACTCGGGCCTAAAAACTATTTAATGACTCGAATATTTTCTAGGTTTGTGAGGAATTTGCAATCATGACTTGAATCCCTAAATGTTAAACCTCAAAGGACTGAAGTAGTCATGAGATCAACTGGAGCCTAAGCTGGCCCCAAATCCTTTAGATGTCGCAAAAGGCCTTCGATATCCATCTCTGACTCTCTAGTTGAATATTACACTAAAACTCTGGAACGTGTATTGAAGTCTCATCTATATCTGTCGACAACATCGCATCGTTCTCTGAAAATATAATAGAGTAAAAGAATGTTTTTGAGGTTAATGGTATTGCAAACACAAGATAGAGTCAAAAAGTAAATTTCCTAAAATATCCCTGTAGCCTCCCAAAGATAGGTTACGGACGTCTCCATACCGATCCATAGAACTCTACTACCACTTTACTCTTATTCTAATACACCTATGAAATCTAGGATCTAATACCAATTTATCAACACCTAAAACCCCTCCCAATCTAAGATGATATCGCAATTATACTATGACAAAGCTCATTCTAACAAGGGATAAACCTAACATACCTCAAATCGAAAGAATACTCATTATGGCATCATCAATAAATATACTATCAAGGTTCCTCAATATTGCCTCATGAGGCATTTTTTAGGCATTTAATAAGCATCTATAGTTCTCACGAGGACTACCTCAATCACTTCTTAAGATAGGTCGATGCTTACTTGTAAATCTCCTAATATATCTTCTAAGTTCACCTCTACCTGAACTAGGCTAAGGTATCTACTCAACTCTTATATGTTTAGAAAGCCACCCTTAATTTTAAGGTAGGTTGATTATATGTGATTTTACCACTCATTTTCACTCAACTTACATGCACACTACCAAGTTTGTAAAAATAAATGAGACATAATCATTATTTAATGCACTAATACCTAAATTTTGCATGCATAGAGTTGGTGAGCTAAAAAAATATAGATTAAAGCTAAAAGATATCAAGTGGAAGCAAAGAAGTGTATCTGAAGACCTAGAGCAGTCATCAGCCCCAGTTACCGCTATCATGAGCTAAAGGCCATATTACGATAAGTTAAGATAATTAATGGAATGTAATTATGGAATAATTCCATGGTCGCAGACAATCTCATGCGATCTTGAATAAGTGGGAATGATGCTCAGGGAAGTTTTGTAATTTCACTAGGCCAAATCCCAAACCTTATATAGGCAAAAACTCTTTATTCTTTGGGTATTGCTTACCTCATAGACACTTTTAAATTTGAAATAAGAAGTGAAAAGATGGTCATAAGGGAGAATAAAAGTGATGAGTTCTTTGTCAAGATGTGGAAGGGGATGAAGGGCCTATGAAAGGTCCTAAAATACCAGGATCAACTTTCTTCCTCTTAAGTAGAGAGTGATAATGAGGCCCCAGCTGAATAGTCCGACCTTGAGAAGAAGAAGAATAATGCAGAGTTTGGGAACAATAGCAGCCCTTGACATAGTTTTATGGAGCACCTTTATATCTTTTATCCTTGATTATTTATGCAGTGGGAACAATGCTACCTTTTTAGTTGGGTCGGGATAATGCCACTTTTTTAGTTGGGGGTGTCTCCATATTCATTTGATATGGGCTTGTATTATTGATATTTTTATATATTTTTCTACTCTATTAGATGATTCTTATTTTTATTTGGGTTGTAATATGCAGGCACTCTAATGGTACACATATTTGCATGGATTATTTATTTTATTCCTAGATTGTTACTTTATTATATTTCTATTGGAGGAGCTATTCCCTATGATAGACTGAGTGACAACATTTTTAAGGGAAAGGCATTGTTCTTGGGTTTTTATCCATGTATACAAGGGAAGTCTGAGTAATCGAGGCATCAAGGTTAATGCAAGGGAAGTTAGAGTACCTATGGCATTGATGATTTCGGATCGCTTTCATACCCATTGGTGAAGTCTGAGTAGCTATATGGGTGGTTCGCCCATATTAGAGCCACAATATGAGATAATAGCTTCGATTTTTGCCATAACTATCAAATTATGCGTGGTGCAAATAAAAAGCAAACACCTCTCTCCGTCTGAATTTTTAGCAAACTTCAAGGGAATAGAGATGAGCGACCTAGTAATAAAATTTTTCCTCTTTTTATGACTCCGAAAATTAAATTAATAGAACTAGTTGATACTTCATTTTTGTCTTGAGAGGGAGGAACAGTTGAACCCCCTCGACAAGATTCGCATGCTATGTATATGGGATTATTTATCTATATCTCGTGTGTACTTATACTATCTAGAACTTGCCTCATTAGTCTTTCAAGGCTAAACTTTGATTATATTTGGTTGGTAAAATGATCCTCGGCCATTCTTGTGATATTAGAAGACCACTTTATCCTCAAATCCTACCAATACATAGATATAATCCTTAGTCACCAACTTTGTTCCTTTGGACTTTTCTTTCGGAAACACATTGCAAGCCATGACCCTTCTATTATCTCGCTCTTGAACCCTATCCTCCTTAAACATAAGAATGCAATTTCAGACTAATAGTTGGGGGTGGTAAAAGTTGAAAGAGGTGTCATTGGGCCACAAATCCATAAGAAAATGCCAATATGTTTAAGAAAATAAAGGAAAATGTTTAGAAGAAAGTAAAAATCCATCTAAGGAAAGAATGCATGAATTTTATGCATAAAAAAAAGAAAAAGAAGTGAAAAGAAAGTAGGTAAAGCAAGAACGGCTAAGTAGGAAATGATGAAAGAAAATAAGTGTCCCAATAGCAAAAGTGGAATGAGTGTGATGTAGAAGTTCAAGGAGGGTCTAGCCTTGTTATCCTAAATTGATGTCCTACCCTACCCTAAACATATGTTACAACCTTAAAAAGTCCTTGGTGATTCCCAACCAAATGTGGTCATTATAGTGGCGATTGAAAATAAGGGAAAACCTATGGTATGGTACTTGTTAACATTGAGAATTTCTTGATAGAGAGAGTGTTTGCACTTAAATTCCTTGTTGCATTGTTGATAGCTAGGTGTGTGAATTTTTCTTTCACGAGAGGAAACATGTTATCAAGTTGTGATAGGTGATTTTGTCATCTTCCAAACAATGAGGCTAAAGGAAGTATAATGAAGTACAGGTCAAGAAGTGAGTCATTTCTAGAGTATTAGTAATTGAGACATGGTTGCTCCTTAAAGTCTATTGAGTCCTTTGATAATCTATTTTATGTTTAGGGGTGCAGTCATAATTATTTTTCCCATGCATGAAGAGCTTTTTATGGTAGTAATCAAGTTAAAGTCGTCATGATCATTGGGTAATAGAATGTGGTCATACATATGAAATTGTCTCATGACAAGGGGTGTTATTGCTTGAGGACAAGCAAAGTTTTATTTTGGAGATATTGATGAGTGATGATTTACCACTCATGCACTCAACTTTTGTGCACACTACCAAATGAGACATAATCATGATTCAATGCACTAATACCCACATTATGCAGGCATAGAATTAGGGAGATAAAAATATGTGGATTAAAGCTAAAAAAGATCAAGTGGAAGCAAAGAAGTGCTGCTAAAGACCTGGAGCAGTCATCAGCCCTAGTTATCGCGGTCGCGGTCAATAAAGATGATCAATGTAACATAATTGCAAAACCATACCGCGGTCACGGACAACCTCATGCGATTGCGGCTAAGCGAGAATGATGCCCAGGGAAGTTTTGTAATTTCATTTGGCCGAATCTCAAACCTTATATAGGCAAAAAACCTTTCTTCTTTGGGTATTTCTTACCTCATAGACACTTCTGAATTTGAAACAAGAACCCTAATTGGGAAAGATTGTAACTAATTTTGGAGACTTATATTCTTAGTGTTTTGTGAAGGATGGATGCTTTGGATAATCCTTATGGTATATTTTTCTCTACTTTCTTCATGAGTAGCTAAGTAATTTAGTCTTGGGATTATGTTGAACTAAAAGTGCAATTATGTGTGGGTGTTGTTGTGTTTGCATGATTTTTATTTGTTAAGTATGGATTCTACCATTGCTTGTGTTTAAAAGTTGGAATTTGTGGGTGAAAACCTCAAATGTCTAAATGGATTTGATGGATGAAGACCCCAAACACTAGAAAACCTTCATCATCCTTGAAAGAGGGATGAAGGTGAACATATGGGAACCCATGTCATTCTTAAAAAAGGGCTATAGGGGTACAAGGAAATGGTGAACATTTAAGTATAAGGTTTACTACCTTTTATAATCTTAGACATAAGTGTAAATAGAGTACAAGTCATATAAAAGACATTTTCCTAGAAATAGAGATGTCTAATTGAGGTTTTAGGTGACTATGAATAACACACTTGTTAGGTGCTCGAAAGAGCCAATGGGTGGCATCCTTGTGATTTTATTGAAAGTCTAACAACGAAGACCTTCGACCTAGTCTATATTTTACTTAACAACTAAGATCATGTTAAACCACTATCAACCCACATGCTTTTTAATTTTAGGGAGGCATAATCCCAAGATTATCTCCAAACTTGATTTTAAATCAAAAGTGTTATACAAGTGTGTCGTTTGACTAATGATTTTTTTAAACAAACTCCTAACCAAACCCCCTATTTTACTTTAAATGTTGTTTTTGTGCTCATTTCAGGTATTCTTTTAGTAATTAGAGCACCCATAGGATTTGAAATTATCATTTCACTCCTTGTGGATTTGACTCCAATGCAGGTTCGGATATTGACAACCACCGCCTTACCCATAGAGAATAGGAGTAAGTTGAGAATTATCCAAATGGTGTCATTGCCAAGAAGTGGAATATAGATTTTACTTATGTGGTGTGATTTTTACTTGGGTATATCTGGGATGGTGTGATTTACTTACCTTGTTATTTTTTATTCTTTGTAGGTAATCGTAGTGTTAACGCAACAATGAGTGACGAAGCTAGTAACATAGGTCCCTTTGATGTTCCTCTCGATAATGACGGACAACTCAATAATGTGGGCTAAACAAGTGTAATTCGTATCCCACCAACTAATGGGAACGGTGTTTTCCATGTTACAATTGTAATGCTACACATGTTACAAATGAAAGGGCTATATGGGGATCAAGCACATGAGGACCCCAATGTTCATTTGATGAAATTTTTAGAGGTATATGCACCTTTTAACATCGTACCTATAACGTAAGAGTCTATTCGTTTTTGCCTTTTCCCACTCTTTAATTGGTGAGGCAGTGTGACTTCGTTCTCTCCCACCTGGTTCAATCACTACTTGGGATGATCTTACCATGGTTTTTCTTGATCAATACTTCCCACCATCCAAAATACACTAAATGTGGGATAAGATCATAAAATTTAAGGCAATTGAGTGGGGAACCATTGTTTGAAGCATGGGAACGATTCAACAGAAAATTGGCAAAGTGTCCAAACAACGAGGTCCTAGAGAAGATGCTTCTCCAAATATTCTACTGGCCTCTTGATCCTCTTAACAAAATTGTGGTGGAAAACGCAGCGCGAGTATCCCTAGTGAAGATACACTATCATGCGGTAATTCATTTATTGGAAGAGGTGATGAAACAAAACCAGGGTTGGCATACCCAAGATACTAAAGTTCCCAAAAGCTCTCCTTATAAATCCTTGATTGACAAAGAATAAAGAAAGAAGGAAGAGGAAAGAAAACAGAGCATGGCAAAAATGATGACCCAACTTGAGATTTTGTCAAAGTATGTTATGGGTGCACCGCAAAAGCGATAAATTTCACAGCATCTAAGGCCTATTAGGATGAGTAGGAGGCCAAGAAGTTAGATACGGAGATCCGGTATTTAGTAAACTATTTGGGGGTTCCCGCCCCACCTATCAAAGGCAAAGTTGGAATCAATGTTGGATGGATCATGAACATAATAGGGATTGGAGGGATAGAGAGCGTGATTATGACTGCTATGTGCCCCCCCCCCCATAATCGAGCAAAGTACAAAGATTCAAATACTATTGACCCCTAAAATTTAAAGACCGAGGATGTTTTGACTCAAATTTTGAATAAGGTTGAAGGTACGAACAAGATAGTCCATGAATTAAAAGGTGACTTCTCTCAATTCTCTCTAACCATGGTGGCCCACTCTACCTCCATCAAGCAATTAGAGATCCAAATTGGGTAAATCTCCACACAACTAAATGCTAGACCTAGAGCTGGACTCCCTAGTGACATGATTGCTAATCCAAAGAAAGACACTAAATTCCTAACAATTGTCACTAGGAGTGGAAAGACACTTGATGAGCACTTGAAAAATGACTTGAGTGGGAAGATGCATAAGGCTAATCCAAAAGAGGTGTTACATCAAAATCAAGAAGAAGAAGATAAGAAAGATGATGAAGAAGTGGTTGAGGTTGAAAATCCACAAAGTGAAACAAGTCCTATAATCCAAGTTCCTTCCTTATTCCCTAAATGATTACAAAGAAAAGAAGAGGGTGACAAGCTAAAAAATTTCATGGCCAAGCTTAGCAATCTATTGATAAATATCATATGGCTTGAGTCGATCCCAGAGATCCTAGGATATGCTAAGCTAATAAAGAAATTGATGTCAAATAAAAAGCTTGTTAAAGGTGACACCATCGAAGCCACCCATGGTTGTAGTGCTATTATGGATAGTATGGTTGCGGAAAATAAAGATGATCCCAGAGCTTTCACAATTCTCTGTACCATTGGAATGCATGTGTTTGCAAAAATCTCTATGCGACCTTGGTGCAAAAATCAACCTCATGCCCTTTGTCATTGACAAGAAGCTTGGTTTGAATGCCTCTACCTCTACCTTTATGTGACTCTTAATTGAGGATAGATCTATCAAAAGGTCGGTGGGACTTTTATTTGATATCCTAGCTAAAGTGGACAAGTTTATACTTCCGGCGGACTTTGTGGTCTTAGCCTATTAAATGGACCAAGAGGTAACTATCATACTTGGTCATCTATTTTTATCCATCAGAACGGCCATTGTCAACTTAGAAATAGGGGAGATGAAGTTTAGGGTGCAAGAGGATAAGTTCACTTTCAAGGTTTGTAAGATGAAGAAGCAATCCGTAGAGCTTCAAGTTTTGTACATGGTAGATGTTGTGATTGAGGAGGCGAAAGAAGGCGGGCTTTAGGACCTGCCTTGAGGATGAAATAAAAAGGATGACATCGTGCTACTATGTTAACTAAGACATTGTGTGGGAGTCAACTCACAAATTACACAAAAGTGGCTCGTATCTTTTCGTTATGATTTTATAGCATAGACGTTCATTTTTGCATTTTAATAAATCACGTATTTGTGTCACTATGGAGTGCATTAGATGAGCTTAAAAGGGGGAAGTGTGAAAATTTTTGAATTGAAAGCTGAACAGGGGAAAATCTGTGAATTTGAGAAGTGGGTTGAACAGGGAAAAATAGGGGAGCAAAAATGCTCTTAGTTACCACAATCGTGGCCCCTAGGCATAATCGCGGTCACCTACGTCTTCGCGATCACTGTCAGTTTATCTATATGACCACTGATTTCTCCCCATTTCCCTCACACTCTCTTTTAAGCTTTACTCTCTAATTGGATCAAATTCTAGTCAAGTTTGTGAGCTCTCCAACAGCATCCTTGCATCCCACTTGCATCACAAATCTAGTAGGTGCCATAAAGCCTGCTTAAATTTTTAAAAATAGGCCATAGAAATACATGATGTAGAGAGGGCCTAAATCTTTTATTTTTATGTTTCCATGTTTTCATACTTGGTATTTGTGCATTGTTTAGCTACTAGAGTATGGTGTGCACGCAAGTGGAGAAGTCTTAAGTACTCAAAAATGTGTGCAAAATGGATACAAATGAAGTGTTCATACCAAGTGTTTGATATATTGCCCAAATGAATATTCAATAATGGTATTTGAATTTACAAGGACATTGTCAAGCACTTAATAGTATTTCTCAATGATCTTAATGTGAATCCATATTGTAAAGCATGCTAGTGGCCAAAAACTTTGGAAATTTTGAACATGGAATGATGGTAAGAAACCAATCTTAATTAATGTGATCGTGGTCATTGGCCTACGACTGCATCTATGGCTTGCAATCATGATAAAAGAGGAGGTTCCTACCATACCCAAAAATCCGACACTCCAAATTCTCAGCAAAACACCACCAAGTGCCCATCCAATGAGCTTTGGTGGACAATGTGGCATTGTTTGTGTATAAAATATCTTGATTAACATAATATGTTCCTAGTTCTTTCAGGATAATCTCATGGACAAGTATGATCATATTTGATTCATGGCACCCGAGTGACACACTCACTGATATAGTGATCTTTTGAGTACAAAGCTACTCTCAGAAAGAGGAATTCGCTTTGACAATATGCCAGAAAAGATTTTGGCAGTTTATGAAAAGCTTGAGACCACAGGGTGGCGGTGCTTTACCCCAGATACATGCAATGCAAATGAGCAATGGGTACGTGAATTCTATACCAACATAAGTAAAGTTTCTTTCTAAGATCCATCTAACATGACAATTAAGATTCAGGGAAAATGGTGCACTTAAGGGAAAAGCAAATCAATGATTTTTACGGGCTCCCACATGTAAATATGGGGAAATTCAAAGCAAAAGGGTGTAAGCCAGGAAGTTAGCTAGCAGAAAGATTGTGTCCAAAAAAGGAAGTCTCTTGGGCAAAAAATAAAAGCAACATCTCCATGAATGACTTCACTTCTGAGGCTCAAATTTGGGTGCACATTATATGTAGCCGAGTCTCCCCTTGCACACGTATGACAACAGTGCTAGATCTATATGCTAGGATGGTTTCTTGCATTCTAGACGATATTCTTTTAGATGTTGGTTAATGGTCAATGAAATAGACCACTTAAAAGACCAATGTGGTATGCATCTCTTCTTTCCCTTTTTGATTTTTGAGCTTTATGAGAGAGAGGGGGTTGAAGAGTATACTAGAGATACTTGGGTTCATCCTGGCCGCCAATCTACCCCTTGATGATTCGAAGGGATGGTACAACTAGCAAAGTTAATAAAAGAAAGATTTTCCTAGGGAAGTCGGCATGTACTGAACCCGAATTGCATAGGCCATCCACCTTCGGCCCACTTGAGGATATTAGAGTTGACATTATAGCCATTAGGGAGATCATCCTGGGTAAGTCAGGACATACTGAACCCGAATTGCATAGGCCATCCACCATCGACCCGCTTAAGAATATTGGAGTTTACATTACAACCATCGGGGATCTCGTGTCTAGTGTGCCCTAGGGAATGGGAGAGCCCTCTACTACTCATCAATCATATGTAGCATGGGCTGATTATGAGATGCACATAGAGGACCAAAAGAAGCAATAATCTACCATGGCTAGGCTTGAGAAAGCCTACTCCTCCTTGGAAGAGTCACATCGAGACCTCCAGACCACACATGAAAAGAAGGTCATAAGGGAGAAGAACAGGGATTAGTTCTTTTTCAAGATATGGAAAGGGATGAAGGGCCTATGGAAGGTCCTAAAACACCGGGATGGACTTTCTTCCTCTTAAGTAGAGAGTGATGATGAGGCCCCAGCTGAATAGTCCGACCTTGAGGAGAATGATAACAATGCAGAGTCCGGGAATAATAGCAGCCCTTGATACAGTTTTAAGGATAACCCTTATAAGTTTTATCCTTGATTATTTATGTTATGGGAATAATGCTACTTTTTTAGTTGGGTGGGGACAATGTCACCTTTTTAGTTGGGGGTGTCTCCATATTCATTTGATTTGGGCTTGTATTATTGGTATCTTTACATATTTTTATACTATATTGGATGATTCTTATTTTTATTTGGGTTGTAATATGCAGGAACTCTAATGGTACCCATATTTGCATGGATTATTTATTTTATTCCTAGATTGTTACTTTATTCTATTTTTATTGAAGGAGCTTTTACCTATGATAGACTGAGTGACGATATTTTTAAGGGAAAAGCATCGTTCTTGGGTTTTTATCCATGGATACAGGGGAAGTTGAGTAAACGAGGCATCAAGGTTAATGCAAGGGAAGTTAGAGTACCTATGGCATTGATGATTTGGGATCGCATTCATACCTATTGGTGAAGTCTGAGTAGCCATATGGTTGGTTCACCTGTATTAGAGCCACAATATGAGATAATAGCTTGGATTTTTGCCATGATTATCAAATTATGCAAGGCGTGAATACAAATCAAACACCCTCTCCGTCTGAAATTTTTTGCAAAATTCAAGGGAATAGAGATGAGTGACCTAGTAACAAAAGTTTTCCTCTTTTTATGACTCCAAAAATTAAATTAAGAGACCTAGTTGGTACTTCATTTTTGTCTTGAGCGGGAGGAACAGTTGAACCCCCTCGACAAGATTCGCATCCTATGTGTGGGGGATTATTTATCTATATCTCGTGTGTACTTATACTATCTAGAACTTTCCCCATTAGTATTTCAAGGCTAAATTTTGATTATATTTGGTTGGTAAAATGATCCTCGGCCATTCTTGTGATATTAGAAGCCCACTTTAGCCTAAAAGCCTACCAATACATAGATATAATCCTTAGTCACCCACTTTGTTCCTTTGGACCTTTCTTTGGGAAACACATTGCAAGCCATGACCCGTCTATTATCTCGCTCTTGAACCCTATCCTCCTTGAACTTAAGAATGAAATTTAAGACTAACAGTTTGGGGTGGTAAAATTTGAAAGAGGTGTCATTGGGCCTCAAATCCATAAGAAAATGCCAATATGCTTAAGTAAATAAAGGAAAATATTTAGAAAAAAGAAAAAATCCATCTAAGGAAAGAATGCATAAATTTTATGCATAAAAAAAATTAAAAGAAATGAAAAGAAAGTAGGTAAAGCAAGAAAACCTAAGTAGGAAATGATGAAAAAAAGAAGTGGCCCAATAGCAAAAGTGGAATGAGTGTGATGTAGAAGTTCAAGGAGGGTCTAGCCTTGTTATACTAAATTGATGTCCTACCCTACCCTAAACCTATGTTACAACCTCAAAAAGTTCTTAGTGATTCCCAAAAAAATGTGGTCATTATAGTGGGGATTGAAAATAGGGGAAATCCTATGGTATGGTACTTGTTAACATTGAGAATTTCTTGAGAGAGAGTGTGTTTGCACTTAAACTCCTTATTGCATGGTTGATATCTAGGTGTGTGAATTTTTTTTCTCGAGAGGAGGCATGTTATCAAGTTGAGATGGGTGGTTTTCTAACCTTCCAAACAATGAGGCTAAATGATGTATAATGAAGTACAGGGGAAGAAGTGAGTCATTTCTAGAGTATTAGTAATTGCAACATGGTTGCTCCTTAAAGTCTATTGAATCCTTCAATAATCCATTTGATGTTTAGGGGTGTAGTCATAATCGTTTTGACCATGCGTGAAGAGCTTTTTGTGGTAGTAATCAATTTAAATTCATAATGATCATTGGGTAATAGAATGTGGTCATACATATGAAATTGTCTCTTGACAAGGGGTATTATTGCTTGAGGACAAGCAAAGTTTTATGTTGGAGATATTGATGAGTGATCATTTTTCACTCATTTGTACTCAACTTTTGTCCACACTACCAAATGAGACATAATCTTAATTTAATGCACTAATACCCACATTATGCAGGCATACAGCTAGTGAGATGAAAATATGTGGATTAAAGCTAAAAAGATCAAGTAGAAGCAAAGAAGTCCTGCTAAAGACCTGGAGCAGTCATCAACCCTAGTTATCGCGGTCGCGGTCAGTAAAGATGATCAATGTAACATGATTGAAAAACCATACCGTGGTCACGGACAACCTCATGTGATTGCGGCTACGCGGGAATAATGCCCAGGGAAGTTTTGTAATTTCACTTGGCCGATCCCAAACCTTATATAGGGAAAAACCCATTATTCTTTGGGTATTTCTTACCTCATAGACACTTTTGAATTTGAAACAAGAACCCTAATTGGGAAAGATTGTAACTAATTTTAGAGACTTATATTCTTAGTGTTTTGTGAAGGATGGATGCTTTGGATAATCCTTATGGTATAATTTTCTCTACTTTCTATATAAGTAGCTAAGTAATTTAGTCTTGGGATTATGTTGAAGTGAAAGTGTAATTGAGTGTGGGTTTTGTTATGTTTGCATGATTTTTAGTTATTAAGTATGGATTCCACCATTGTTTATGTTTAATAGTTGGAATTTGTGGGTGAAAACCCCAAATCTCCAAATGGGTTTGATGGGTGAAAAGAATAAACTCTAGAAAACCTTCATCATCCTTAAAAGAGGGATGAAGGTGAACATATGTGAACCCATAGCATCTTTTAAAGAGGGCTATAGGGGGACAAGTCAATGGTGGACAATTAAGCATGTGGTTTACTACCTTTTACAATCTTATACATAAGTGTAAATAGAGGGTATGTCATATCAAAGGCATCTTCCTAGAAATAAGGATGTTTAATTGAGGTTTTGGGTGACTATGAATGACACACTCGTTAGGTGCTCGAAAGAGCCAATGGCTTATATCTTTTTGATTTTGTTGAAAGGCTAACCACGAAGACCTTTGACCTAGTCTATCTCTTACTTAACAATTAAGATTCGTGTTAAACAATCATTAACCCACATGTTCTTTACTTTTACGGAAGCATAATCTCAAGATTACCTCCAAACTTGATTTTGAATCAAAAGTCTTATACTAGTGTGTTGTTTGACTAAAGATTGTTATAAACAAACTCCAAACCAAAACCCCTATTTAACTTCAAATTTTGTTTGTATTCGATTTTGGGTATCCTTTTAGTAATTAGAGAACCCATAGGATTTGAAATTTTCAATTCACTCCTTTTCGATTAGACTCCAACGCGAGTTGGGATATTGACAACAACCGCCTTACCCTTTGAGAATGCGAGTAAGTTGAGCGTTATCATAGTTATCCTACTCAAATACTCTCACTACGCCCATTGAACTAAAGAAACTTCATTAGAGTAAGCATCTAAGGCCAATCTTACCCTAAGCATGAGTGATAGGGTCACTCTCATCTAACTAGAGTAGTTCTAAGCATTCTCATATTAAGCATGAGACATTAAGTCTAATAAATTAAGGCTCAAGATAACAAGCTAGGCATTTCACTATATCGGTCCAAATAACCTAAAAGATCTAAATAACCACATTATCTAATTACTTCTTTATTTCATCTATTCGGCAATTCTTTTCTTTATATATTTGGCAGTTCATTACTAGCCGTTTTGAACTATGGATTTGGCATGCCTACTGGTGGATTATAGTAGGCTCCATCATGAACTAAAAAGTTGGGTCGCGATATTCACACTGTGAAATGATTGATACAAAATGAAGTATCATCCAATAATAATGTAAATCACAAGAGCACAAGTGCAAGTGATCATTACTTTTCACAGAAAATAATCTACCATTCAACTGCTCAAATGAGATCCAATCATACATAAGTATTCATCCAAATAAACTTAAAATAGACCACAAAAGAAAGTTTAGAATCTATAAATACCCCAACAAGATACTAAAGTAGTCACACAACTAATCTCAAAATTATAAATAGTACTTACAACATAATTTAATTCAACAAGTTCATATGACTCTTGGTGCACTAGAACTTCCAAGTAGGCTTCTCTTTGACTGACTCATACTCTGAAATTGTGAAGTTGTGACAACATCCTTTCCTTTCTACTACATTTCTTGAGCCTTATAACTAATAACAATGTTTGTTTGAGTTGTATCTTTGTAAACACCCAAAATGACAACTCTTTCACCGCTAGTTCCATGTTGCATAAAATGAAGTAAAATGAAATTTTTCAAAAAAAATTAAGAATTACTTAAAGAAGTAATTCATACTTACATGTAAAGTTTGACTGCCACTCATTTAATCATAATAGATACCAAATCCTACCGTCTTAGAACTTTTTTATCCTACTATTGATACTGATGCTCTAATGATTTTTTTCCCAGCTTGATGATTAGATACAACTCCTTTTCCTCTACTTGTACCTTTGTCAGTTTCTCTTCTATTACCTTTGTCTCTCCCAGCTCCCCTACCTCTACCACTTTCAGTTGGTTTCACTCTTATAACTGTTGAAGTATCAACACATATAGAACTTCCTTGCTAACTAAACATTTGTTGCTGGCTAAAGATTGGTGGTTGGATAGAGCCGGCTATAGGTTGGTGGCCTGCTAGAACTTTCTTTCTATCTGTAGCTTCCAGGTTGTCCCATCTCAGCCGAACAATAAAGCATATTAAATGTGTAGTATAAATACCATTGTTTAATTATTAAATTAAGAGATATGAGTTTATTATCTGATCTTTACAAACTGTTCTGTAATGTCCAACTTGATGACACTTAGAGCAAGTAATTTTTAGTCCTTTCCTAGATAACTTCGCATACTTCTTCTTAGGTTCATCCTTATCTTTTTTCTATACTTTGGTGGTCTGCCAGGCATTGGTCTAGGCTCAGGAGGCTCAATCACTATACCACTTATGTTCGGCTATATTTTCATATTAGGTATTGGCTGAAGAAAGTAGTCATATACTTTCAAGAATGTGTCTTTCTTATACCACTCTTCCACATAAACTTCAGACTCTGTACTTTTATGATGATAAGCCAATAAAACATGATGACATAGTATGCCTCTTAATTTCCAGCTTTTACAAGTGCAAGTCCTTGTCCTAATATCAACTATATGCCTATAAGGACCATCTAAAATTTCATACCCTATCTAACCATTGAACCTAACTATGCAATTCTAACAATGTCTTTATTCTCATCAAATACTAGCAAAGTCATCAGTGAGATATCTGAAATCCAAGTGTAAGTAAACTTCCTCATTTCAATATTTCTATCCTTTATCTTGTGTCTTATCTCCTCTAACATAGTGATTAAAAATTTATGTCTAGAAGCCAAAATTCAAGAATTAAATGTCTCACACATACAATTATCAACAATGCCACATTTAGAATGCTTGCTGAAATATTTCATGTACCATGATTTTTTTTCATAATGTAATAAGTCATTATAGATATCCTTACCAAGTTCACTGAGTTTGTCCATATCATCTTAGAAATTAACTTTAAAATTGACTTTAGAACATCTTTAAAATTATTTCCTTTTTTATTTTCCTCTCAAGGTCTGATGCCAATTGGACCAGATATGTCTAACACACCTCCTCATTTCACAATTTAACAGCAACTCAAGCATAGTTAGCACAAGACCTTACATAAACATAAAAATAAAATCAAAACAAAAATATATAAACATGAAATGTATAATAGATAAATAAGAGATAAAAATTAAAGTATAAGAATTAGACTAACCTTTTACATATCTGACATGATAATCATCCTTGCAAGCATCATTCAAAAAACCGCTATCTAAACTAATAATTTTTATGCACCTTGCCAACCCACCTCTTTTTAATGCATCAAAGAACACAAAAAAGTACACAAATTAATTTATTTCTAGCTGAGACTCTTTATCTATCCTCACCCAATAAGAATTGTCAGTATTAATAGGTTTTATCATGTTTGCATAGATACATAATCTTGCAAACTTCATATTCTAATCACCCAAGAATTCTTTAATGACTCTATGATTTGCCCTAGAACAAATATACTTCCACATATACAAACTAAACTCTTTTCTCACCAATTTTTGAATTTTACAAAGTTTTATATAAGGTTGACCAGTTATTTCATCCTTGAACTTACTTACAATAAACTTAGATGTGCATAATTTATTTTTTGTTGTAATAGTGCATACATATACAGGATCGTAGTTCTTGACAACAAAGTCACCAGAATGCTTATCTATGCTAGTAAATAACAACCATTTACATTTATTGCCCTCAGACCTAACTCTACCTCTATGCTTCTCATTTGGCCTAAGCTTTAACCTAACTTTGTATTCAACAGCATACTCTATCACAACCTTTCTAAATTGTTTAGAATTTTCAAATGTCATACCAAGCTCAAATATAGCCACAACACAATCAGGATCAAATCTTACCTTTTTACTTTTCTTTCTTGCTGGGAGATCAACACCCTTGATGACTTCAGGATCCAATTCATCCCTACTATCATTACTATAAGGATCTGAACGATCTATATACTTCTTATCTCTCCCTAATTTTTCATTGTATCTTGTAGTCTTATTCCTTTTAATATCTTTAAATATTTCATTAACACCTATTGTTCCAAGTTTAATTTCCTTATTTTGGTTAGGTTTTTTTCACACAATTTCTCCTTTAATTTGTAAGAGTTCTTAACACTTTATCAACCTCATAATTATCATCTTCAGAAATATTAAACTCTTGAGAGTCATCGCTACTAACCAAATCTGTTCCAGCCCCTTCTAGATCTAAGAGTTCATTTACATTAACTTCTACATTTATGTTATTAATTTGGATTGGTCCCTCATGTAACCCTTCAACATTAATATTATGAAATGTTGAGTTGTTCTCACCACATTACTATTTTGACCAACCACATTACTACTTTTATCAACTACTAACCCACAAAGATAATCAGATGGGACCTCATCTTTCACCACTTCTAACTCATCCATAACACAGTTCACATACAAGTCTAAAAAGTCTCCATCTTTTAGGTCTTGAATAAGCCTTAGTAAACTCAAGTCATTTTCTAATTTAATAAAGGCTTTCTTTCTAGGGTCTTTATAGTAGAATCCTCTAATAGTCAAATACCTAAATTCTTTAGTATAAAAAAGAACCTCAATTAAAGAGAAGTGGTCCTTATCGATACATACATATTTTACCTCACTTTCTCCTATGTAACGTGGATAGGATTCTTTAGAGACAAATTTACCACCCTGATCAAAATGAGTTATAATAATGATATATCCATCAAATTCTTTGAAATAAAGCCCCAAACATACTTGACAAGTTATGAATAGTTAAAACCCTAAAAAAAATAGTTTTTTTAGAAATTTTCAAACTATCATTATTAATGTAATATACTAAGAAGGCACTAAAAAGCATTTACAACAACAACGTGATAAATTAGTGACATTATTAACATACCTGAGTGTGATTGAACCCCAAATCAACAACAATTCTTCGGACTAAACTTCAAAAAAGTCATGATCTTTCAGTAAATGTTGAAATTAGTGTCGACCTACAACTAATCACTTAAAGACACTATGACATTTTAGGATTTACAATGTAAGAAGAATAAATTAGTAGCCTAGAAAGAAGTAAAATAACACAATTAGGATTTGTTAAGAGAGATTTGAGGATGGGTATAGAAGGGTCTGGTCAGATTATTTTGGGGGGGAATGAAGTAAAAATTATTTATTTTTGATAATAATATTGAAGAAGGTGATATGTATAATTTAAGTGGCTATAATTGGTCATGCTTTACACATAGGAGGTGATTGCAATCACGCGTCCAACACTTAAAAAATGCAATCTTTAAAAAAATATCATGTCAAATGTTCGTGCTTAATTGACACCATTTGTGAATGAATAAAAGGTTCAATAGCTGCATGGCCTAATTAAGGTGTCAATCCGGAAAATGTCAAAAAGTTCAAGGATCTTTCTATGTATTTTTTCTTGATACTATTTAGCATGCCATTTTTTTATTTAGAGGCTCTTGTACCAATCATATCAGATTGTGGGATATCCTTCTTGCATAGTTCACTCTTTGTCTAGTTTTGTAGCACTTTTATCATTATTTAGTTTACAACAGGCATGTTAAATTTTATATTTTTAATTTTCTCATTATTTATCCCCTTACTTATCATTTCAGGCTATGATTTAACTTACCAACTGATGGATTAAAGTAGGCATTATCATTCCTTGAGAAATCAAAATGTGACATTGTATATAATTAAGGCAATTCAGCATAAATTGATACTGACACCTCAGAATTTAGTAACCTTAACTCCAGCTGACTAGACTGCACTACACCTCGTTTAACCACCCAAAGCATATAGATCCTATAGTAAAAAGATTCAATAAGAAAATACAATTTAATTCTTTGTTAATATCTAGCTTTGCCATGACCAGTAATCAAGGAAAACCACGAGGGTGTGAGAAATTCATTCAAATTCTCTTTATTTTTTAAATTTTTTTAGAAAAAATTTGACTTCGATACTATGTACATGTAGTCTATCAAAATGCACTGATCAATCATATCCACCCTTCCTTAAAAAGATTTTTTTTAAAAAAAAAAAAGATTAAGAAATTAAAAGGGTCTTGCTAGTTAGGAGTCAGCATTAACATGCATGTATGTGTGTTTTCAATGTTTATGGCCTCTGGGGGTCTGATATTGTCTAGTTCCTATCACATTTAATTTGGTATATTCATGAAGAAAGAAAAAGGAAAGATTGTCCTACAAGCAACGTTATATGTTTCTTATACCAAATATGTAATAAATATATATATATATATATATATATATATATATTGCATACCTTTCCAACAGGGTTTTTGCTATTTTAAGACCATTTAATTTAATTAAATTTGAGGGTCTTAGGAATGTAGACATTTAGTCCAGTGCCATTGACATTATTCGAGCATTATCATGCAACAGATTACACATCTTCGCAATAAAATTCTAAATTTTTCAACAAAAATTACGGTGGAATAATTATAAATATATTTATTTTTATTTAGAGATTTTGAAGCTCGAGTCGTATTTGATATGAAATTATCTTTATTAGAAAGTACGTTAAATATTCGAATATTAAATTTACCAAGTAAATTCAAATTTAATTGAACTCGAAGATAATCAAGTATCGACTTGAAGAAAAAGAAAAAGAAACACATGAAACCATGAGGTCAAGCATGGCTACAATGAATAAATTGCACAGTAGCATGAGGTTCCCACACCCCTTTCACATTTTCATTATTTATCCAAACACATATTTACAACTACAAAAATTACGTGGGGCACTTTTAAGCTATAGTTGGACCTTCTTTGACTTATTTTAGCTCTATAAAATATTTGACTTAAATATATATTTTATACTTATTAAATATTAAAATAAATCAAAAGTACTATTAATCATTTTCTAAGTATTTTCTATTTAGTATTTCACAATAGAGATAAACATCCAGTACCATTTCAAACTATGATCAAAATTATTACGATACGCTTCAATTTTGTTGGGGTGTTATTACCCTCTGAACTCAATTTTAACATATGTCTATCACCCTTTTATGCTGATGTGGCAAATTAAATAACAAAGGATGTTTATTTAGAAACCTCCTTATTTAAGGGAGTTAAAATCATGAACTATTCCATTGGAATTTCACCAATCACTTTACTAACCCACGAAGCAACGAAATTGATTGCAACTCAATGCAATCTAGAAATTAGACTTTTAATTCCTACTCACTAGAGAAAATTGAAGGAAAGGTGTCATTTAAGTCTTGAATGAAGGATTAGTGACATTGACCAACTTAAAGGGTCAAACATAATTAGGAAACTTGATTAAGTCAATTGTGGACTTGATTAATATTTTCAAAACTTTCTAATCTTTTCAAAAATACAAATCAACCCACACCTCTCTTCTTTCTAAATCAACCACCTCTCTCCTCTTGCTCTCTCTCTTGACAGTCTCTCTCAACTCTCTCCCAACCAATAGTTTAGCAAAATTTCTTTCTTCAATTCCCAGAGACTTCAATCTCGGGCGATAAATAGATGGGCAAGTTTCTTTTTGACTTTCAACCATCAATCAACGTGAAAAGTAGTGTTATCCGGTGACAACAACTTCAAGTTCTTCGTCGTCCAATTTCTTCTTTCACAGGTAAAAAATTATGTATTTTTAGTTAAGAAGAAACAGAGGAACTAGGGCTAACTTCTCTTCTAGTATTGGTTAACAATTTCAATATTTCTTGCTTAAATTTAAAATGTGGACTGAATAAAACCCTAATGTCTGGCATTTTTTCTCTACTCTTTTTGGTGTGAAATATAATTTTTTGTGGTTATTATAGTTTTTATTGTCGAAATGTTGATTCGATTAGTTGGTAATTGTTGGTCACCATTGATGTTCTTAGTATGTGTGTTATGTCATGTTGGTGTTGCTAGGTTGATTTGTTATTTTTCATGATAAAAATAGTGTTGCAACAAATGAACCATCTGACGCAATAGATGAACCATCTAACGCAATAGATAAACCATCTAATGCAACAGATAAAACATTTGTTGAAATAAATGAAACATCTGATATAACAAATTCAACATATGATGCAACATATTAAACATCCGATGTTAGAGATGAAAATTTGATTCAATAGATAGAATCTAACATAACACATAAAAATCTGATACAGCAATGAAAATTTAATGCAACAGATGAATAATCTAATAGATCATTCATCTCTTACGACAGATGACTCTTCTGTTTGAAATAAATCTAAACAATATTGATCTAACAAATAACTCATTTGGCAATAGATGAGTGATCTATTTTAACAGATGAGTGATATGTTTTTATTAATTCCAACGGATTACTCATCCGCTGTGACAAGTTGGTTATAGGTTGCAATATATAACCTACCTGGTGCAATAGATAAGTGGTCTGTTTTTATTATTTCTAATGGATTACTCATCTGCTGTAACAGGTTGGTTATAGGTTGCAACAGATAACCAACCTGGTGCAAAAGATAAGTGATCTATTTTTATTATTTCCAATAGATTACTTTTACCTTACAACAGGTTGGTTATTTACTGCAATATATATCCTACCTGGTGTAATAGATGTGTGATCTATTTTTATTATTTCCAAGAGATTACTTATCTGCGGCAGCAAGTTGGTTATGTGCTGCAACAGATAACCTACCTAGTGTAATAAATAAGTGATCTATTTTTATTATTTCCAATGGAGTACTCATCCCTTGAAATGTATTGGTTATATATTTTAATTGATAACCTACCCGGTGCAACAGATAAGTGATCTATTTTTATTATTTCCAATGGATTACTCATTCGTTGCAACAGGTTGGTTATATGATGCAACAGATGTGTGGCCTATTTCTATTATTTCCAACAAATTATTCATCCGCTGCAATAGGTTGGTTATATACTGCAATAGATATCCTGCCTAGTGTAATAGATGTGTAATCTATTGGAACTATTATTTTACTATTGTACATATTTGATTTACTGTTATCCTTTTTTAATGATGCATTGATTAATTATAATCTATTTTATTTTCTTGTTAATTTTAGATAATATGGCTCTCAAAAGAAAAGAAACTAAATCAAGTCCAAGTAAAGGAACAAGTGAAGCAGCTAAGATACATCCATCACTCTATGAGATTGCTTTACAAGTTTTATCTCAATCAGGAGCAGAAGATGATGAACATAAGGAGGAGGAATATTTCAAAAGAGAATATACAACTGCTAATAGCCCTTCCACCGAAGAGTTGGTCAAAACGTTCAGCGTTGATTGTTATCCTGTAATAATACAGCGCGATGGTGCCACATATTTAATGGGTGATTTTGTGGTTAAGTCAGCCAAGGGAAAATCTTTCAAAGCCTTCAAAAAAATACTTCAAGAATAAAAATTGGATGCTTATTTCAGGGACAGCTAATTTGGGAAATATCTTGATTTGTCGGAGGACAACAATGCTTGTTTCCAAATGAAAATAGTATATGATCTTCTCAAGCGTAAGTTTATGTATGAAAACAAAGATAAGATGGATAGGTGTGGATAAATTACTATGGAATGCCTATTTATTTTGGTTGGAAGGATTTTACCATAGTTACTGAATTAAAATATTATCCTCCTTCTCCATTTCAAGTTCTACCTAATCTAATCCACAAAAGCACCCTACACACCGAAAAAAGGCAAATGCAAGTCGAGTGATCGTGATGACCTAGTGTCCCTTGTTGGTCAAAGCTTCAAAAACATAAATTTGATAGAAACTTTGAAAGGTAAAGGACTTTCAAGGAAGCACAAGAAATCATTGTGATTGGTTTGGTTTGTACATAATTTTCTTTAGGGGAGAGACGTTAACAACAATATACCACTTGGTTTGATAAAGATCTCCGAGGATCTTGAGGCATTTAACAGCTATCCTTAGGGTTATTAAAGCTTTAAAATGAATGTCAAATATTTGTTGACTCTGTTAATGCCAAGGACAGTCAACTTATATATCTTTCCAGGGGCTTTCATGGTAAATATTTCTTTTATTATGACATGATTCGTATTTTTTATTCAATAATATTTTTGAATTATTGGGGTTATTTTATAGGCTTGAGAATTTGAAGCCATTTCTCATTTGAGACAACAAGTGAACTATCAGAAAAAAGTTTCCTGTTCAAGAATCCTGAGATGGTTATCGGCCAAAACTGATAAAAATGCAAAATTTTTTGATCTATTCAACCCCACAAAGAAAGCAGTATGTCTAATTTAAATTAAGTTTTGATTTTAATTAATAATTTTTTAAAATGATTTAATCATCATTCTAATAAATGTAATAATTTATTTTAGGTTGTCCATCTGTGTTCCGACCAATCGAGAGTTGAAGATGTTATTTTTTCTTACTGTACGATCTATGCAAACTTTATTGGACCCTAAGGCCATTGATAAAATAAAGAAGGAATTGTTTGGAGCAACAACCATCACAAGAAAAATAATTTTTGAAGGGTGGGTTTGTTGATGATGATGATGGTAGTGATAGTGATGCTCTTCTTATAGTTTTTGAAACAGCAAACCATTATGATTATGATCATACTGGTTATACAGATTTTACCACTTTTAGAGAATGTTATGCATGCAAATGTCAAGCCTACAAGGTGAAACATGATGGAGTAATTAATGATATTAATGGATTAACTACTTCTGTAAAGGAAATGACATCTAAGAGGGGTGTCATTCCATCAAAGAGGATTTTATATCCATACACTCCACTAGAGATCAAGGTGGCTAAGAGGAGAAGGAAAGAAATTTCCAAGGCATCATTAAGCATTGAAAAAAGTAAAATTGCAACTCCTCTATCTTTGTATTGCACCTTTGATCAATTTACAAGGGCCACAAGAGAGTAGCATGAACTGAAAACGTTGAATGTATATCATCTGTTCCAACAAACAAACAGACACATATCTGTTTCAACAGATTATACATCTACTAAAAATTATCAAACAGCTATATACATTTGTTGCAACTTTCGTATAACTTGTTTCATCAGATGTTTTATCTGTTTCAACATATGTCCGTCTGTTTCAGCAAATCAAATAAGTCTTAGTACTATTTTAATTTGTTCAAATAGATGGTCATATGTTGTTATAGATGGATCATTTGTTTGAAATAATCGTACAGCTCTATTTTTCTGTTTGAGTTTGTCCCAACAGATGATCCATCTGATGTAATAAAGAGATAATCTGTTATATATATGTGATTAGCATTGACAATTCTGTCTTTCTAAGTGGATGTCATAGTAGAAGTTACTATTGTACAGCATAATATCACAGTTGATAATCCATAAACTGCTTCCATGGAATAATAAAAAGTGGATCCTGGCAATTCTGGAGAATGGAAGAATTATCCATTTGAAGGGTTCAACATCTCAGATAAGGCTCTAAAATCAAAGTTGATCAACGACTATTCAGAGTGGATTATCGATGGGTTGTTAAAGCATCACGCTGATAGGTACATAAATCTTTTTTAAAGATATTGATTTATACAATTCTTGTTGTAAGAATATGACATTAACACATATAAATCATGTAGAAAATAAAATGATGAACACTAAAAAGTGAATAAATCGAGTCTTGGTTTTGATATGTTTGACTTTGTTATTGCACATTTTGGAATAAAAGATTGGTTCTATTTGATGTCACAGCCCCAAACTTGTTGGAATGATAAGGTTTTAATGCCATTATATAGATATTAATTAATACTTTATTTAATTGCATTTGTTTATTAATTATATTGTAACGTAATCTAAAAGTATTTGATAATATGTGTAGCACATCAATGTCATTTTTTACTACCTCTGAAAGAAGGCCAAGTTGAAAACCCAAGAACAATACAGATACATGACAGACAATTGTTTGTACAAAGTTTACATCAATAATGCCTACGATAGATTTTGTCAGCAACAGCCAAAAGTTTTACAAAATAAGGAATGCTTAGTCAACATCATCAAAGGTTTTAGCATTCAAGATGGCTTACCTTGGCATTTGGTCGATGAAGTGTACATCCCAATCAATTATGATGATGAATTCCATTGGGTGTTGGCTGTCGTCGTTCTAAAAGAGATGTGCATCCAAGTTTATGACTTGATGTTGTGAAGGAGACATTATGGGGCATCGTTTGAGATACAAAAGTTGGCCAAAATATTGTCTACTTACCTTGATATGAGTGGATTTTTGGACCAAAAGATTTGTACTGATTGGTCGACAATTGAAGCATATCAGGATAAAATGGGTAATCCATTTGATGTAGAATATATTGAAGGAATCGCTCAACAACCCATTGGTATCCTGTAAGAACCATTAATAAGTTACAAATGATCTACTCTACAAATAAATCGCTCAAAAACCTCACCCCTTCAATTTATTTTATGTTGTCTATGAATATAATTTAATTCTTAGTGTTGAACTTATTAATTGAAATGGAAAACTAGATTCAAATATCACAACAGATAATACATCTGTTGCAACAGATGACATATCTGTTAGAAATTATCAGACAGATTTAGACATATGTTGCAATATGTAGGTCATCTGTCGGAAATTATCAAACAGTTCTTCCTACTTTTCTAATTTGTTCAAATAGATTACCTATCAGTTGCAATAGATAGACTATGTGTTACAATAGATTGTATATCTGTTGCGATAGAGACTGAGAAAAATCTACATAATGCAATAAGAAACCATTTTATTACAACAGATAATCAATCTGTCATAATAGATATACTATCTATTACAACAGATAGACAATCTGTTGTATTATAAAAAAATCAACTTTTGTCAAACATAAAAAATTGTTATGTGGTTGTATTTGTATATCTTCTTCTTTATACATAGGCTCTAAGAATTTAGTTAGTACCCCATAAGCCCAGACCTCTTGCATATTTTCCATAATGGTGTTGCACAGATCAAACATTTCTATGTCGGTCAGCAAACATTCAATGTATGCAAGCACATACAGCCAACATGTGGCACCAGTTTTATTTTTTTTAAGGTCCATGCCCTTATTTTGACCTTAAAAATCCCATGTTTTTTTCATGAAGACTTTCGCTGGCAAATGACCTATCGATTTACTCTGGCTCAAAAATCTTGGGAGCAACTCCAATTATGGCTGCATGTGGATAAAAAATCCATCGTGGAAGACAAGTAAGTTGCAGTCATAAACCTTAATCTTTTTCTCCTCGAGAAGTATCCCAACAGAGAGAAAATGTTTGACTTACACGTTCATGACTGCAAGAATTCTCTTTACCTTGGTCCAGCTCTTGCCATGTGGATATGGCCTCTTGCCTCTAACATAGTTAATCATATCTTCCTCCAATTTGTACGTAGAAACTAACCAATCAAATCTCGGGCCACCGAGAGTTTCAGATAGATCCTTAAGATCATTGTACCTATTCTTAAAATTATTGTAAAAGTTGAGATCCATTATCCTATCGACAGTATCATAAGCATTCGGGTACGCTAATTGCTTGCCCCTCGTGCAGGAGAGAATTTCATCAACATATTGTGATATAAGAAGACAATTTTTAAGTAGGTTAGTAATTTTAAAGAAGAAAAACATAATGGAAAGATACAATGAATGGTCCATCTGCTGCAGAGGGTTCTTTGAATCTGTTCATAGATTACCCAGCTAATGCAACTTATGCAACAGATAATTAATTTATTGTAACAGAACAACCACCAATTATGCCAGAATACCCAGTTATTGCAACAGATGACACATCTATTGTGTAGCTTCTTCTTCATGGAGTATATTTGAAGGCTAGGTTAGGAAAAGTAAACTTACCTTATCCACGTACCACTTACGCATAGCTGTCATACTCCTTAAGTTTTAGTTGTCAAACATATGCATGGTGTATTCTTCTGCAGGTTTCTTCTTCTTGGGATACTTGGCACTTCACAGTTCTATCCTTTCTTGGTCACCAAGTGTTGTGTCTATGTCCACCTTCTTCAGTGGCCTCAGAACTTTAACAACTTTTGGAGAGGGAGGAGCTGCAATTTGTTTCTGTTTTAAGACTAGAGATTATTTGGTTAATTTTTATTTTCTTCCTCCTAACCTTCACTATATGAGTGTATGGCTCTCTCACCTTCTTGGATGGTATAACATCCCTCTTGGATTTAAATTCCTTGACAACTTTAGAGATAGCCTCTAGTTTATCAAGAAGTTTATCATGTCTGTTCTTGAATACTTTGCATTCGCAATGAGAACATGAGGGTAAAGAGGGGTGAGAGGGACCATAGTAAGGGTGGGAGAGACCGGTGTAAGGGTGAGAGAGACCTGTGTAAGAGGTGATTTCAAACATATTTATTTTTTCGTGAGCATCAAAATGCTCTTCATCGTGACTAGAAGTAGCATCAGTATCAGGATAGTTTCCACCAACATCAACAACTCCACCAGCAACACCCCTTGAAAAAGCACCCGGATCTATTATAGTAGACTAGTCATGAAGACCTTCAACATTAGGATGACCTTGCCTAACTACTTTTCTTATGATTGTTGCTTTAGCTAATTCATTATTTATAAATTTCACCATTGGGTCTGCTATTGTATCAACAAGACCTAGAGTAATAAAAGAAGTCATCCCTAGTTCCTGTTCAGTAGGCACAATCCAAAGATGTACAACCTATAACAAAGACAAATGCATTTAAATCGTATAATAATAATTTGTAGTCACTTGGGCTACATATTTACACAATTAATTTATGCAACAGATGATCTATTTGTCGCAATAACTACTCTGTATATTACAAAAGATGGGTAATATATTGCATCAGATTACCCCTTTATTACATTATTTGCAGTAGATGGGTAATCTATTCAGCCGGTTTCAGAGAACCAGAGCAATAAATGGTTAATCTATTGCGAAATATGGATCGTATGTCGCAATAAATTACTCGTCTATTGCACCAGTTATAGTAAATGGGTAATCTGTTGGAATAGATGACCGCAATAGATGGCACATCTATTTCAATATCTTTCTTTGAGTCAAATTATTTTACTTAAATCCTCAAAACCTAAATGAGTTAGATAATTATAATTTTTCAACAGATAATTTTTTTCTCTCTAAAAATTCTCTCTTTTCTCTCTAGAATTTACTGTTACTGTTTTCACCAGAATGGCTTCACAGCTGTCGGTGGAACTTTTCTGACCTCTGAAACAATAAAAAAATGAGCACATCGATGAGGTACATCCATCACAAACAGGATCTGTCAAAAATTTGTCCCACACCAATTAGAAATTTAACAAGTTTAAAGTTATATTTGGTTCCATTTCTGAAGAGCAGTGGGTTATGGTTCAAAAAATGTTTACCCAAGATGCTTGTGGACTGGTGGATGAGAGTATAAGTTAAGAAATTGATTCAATATCTCATATTCCACCAACTAATACAAAGATGAACAATCAAATGATCCAATTGCAAAAATTGCAAAAAGCAATATGAACAGTGGTTCATCCGAATCACTTAATATGAATCTTCAAACCAACCAAACTTGGAGAAAATTGAAGTCAATTTTAGCTAGTTAAAGGAAAAATGAGAGCAATGCGCATCTCTACTCCAAGTTAAGGCAAAGAAGCTGCGAGTAGCAATACCAAAAAAAATGCAAAACTCCGGCGCTGATGATTTTTTTGTTGAATCTGATCAAATGCAACACCAATTGATTACTGCGGAGGTAATGAATGATTATCATCCAAAATCCCTAATTAGTTTAAATCATAACAATTCCAATTGTGAAATTAGGATTTCTAGCCCTAATTTGCCAAAAATTAGAGAAAATGCTGAATTGGGTTAAAATTTCCAAAATTCCCAACCTGGATCAACTCAAATAGGTGTTGAGATTATTTTAGAACCAAAATACCCTTCAAAATCATTGATTCTTCCACAAATTTTGAATCTCAGTCTACTACACCAAATATTTTGGCCGGAGAAGGTACTCTTGTTAAGTTGAATAGTGTTGAGCACTTGGGGTTGACTAAAGAGGTTATGGGGGGTAATGAATTCTGTAAACCCCTTTCAAATTATCCTGAACAAATTCCTAATTCAAATGCTAATGTTCCAGTTGATTGTGCTGATATTCAAAGCTCAGATAATGAAACAAGTGAGCATGCCAGTGTTGATGCTGATGATTCCAACCAGCAAAGAGATGATAATGTCAGAGAAGCTGATGTTGATATAGTTAATGATCAAAAAGGTGATAAGGCAATGAGTTCTAAGTCTTCTACTTTGGGTAAGTTCGTCTCTACTGAGATTGTGAATCAAATTAACAATATTGATCATGTTAAATGTGTTTTGTCCAAAAATAAATAGAAAAATATTGAGAATGTTCAAAGACCTGGTCCTAAGCCATATATTCCTAGCACTAAACCCATGGAAGTGTCTAATAATTTTGTAAAGCATAATTCTATGGACCCGGAGGTTAATAAGCTATAAATGATTAATGTGAATGATGTTGGAAATGATATTGAAGTAAATTATGAAGTTGTTAATCAGATAGATAATCTTGGAGAGAAATAAGAGGGTGTTAAGGCTGATAATAGAGGTAAGGTTCAGCCTAATGCTTGGAACACCAAGTTCCCTGGTCCTAATGCTCCTGTGATATCTCATGCCCTGGTAACTAAGTTGAGGGCTCAAAAAGCACTCAAAGCGACAGTTATAGATATTGTTGTGCCGAAAATTACTATCAAATAAGGACTACCAGCTGTGGTATTCAATACGGATGATTGGAAGGTAAAGGTTTGTGCAAGATGTAAGTATACTCTTATTGGTAAGTTTTCTAACACTATGTCTAAGATTGAAACTATCAGGAAATAATTTGTTTTGCAAACTAAACTCAGAGGTAGTGTTAGGTTGACACATTTCAATGTTAAACACTTGTATATTGATTTGGATTATGAGTATGATCATTCTATGGCTTGGTCTGAAGGTAGAATGTATATTGAAGGCCAAATGATGAGGTTACAGTTATGGACGCCAACCCTTAAACCCGAGGTTGAAACCCCTTTGGTTCCTATTTGGGTTGTGTTATCAGAATTACCATAGCATTGTTATTGCATGGAAATTTTGGATCCTTTATTATCTATGATAGGTAAAGCTTTGTTCCTTGACTTGGAAACATATTGAAAAACAAGAGGAAGTATGGCTAAAGTAAAAATCCAAGTTGACTTGACAAAAGATAAACCATCTTATATATAGATGGGGTATGATAAAGATGAAAATGGTGAAGGCATGTGGCAAAATGTATAATATGAGGGAGTACCTTCTTATTGTAACTATTGCAAACAACAAGGACATTTACCCATGGATTGTATTGTGAAACAGAAAGATGATGAAGCTAAGAAAGAAAAAGAAAGGAAAGAAGCAAGGAAAAATGATAATTTGGAGCCGAGTGAGAATGAGAGTGACAACAACAAATTTTAAGAAGATGATGAGTGGCAAGTGCAAAGAAGAAGAAATAGGAAAAATAACCTATCTCAATAACAAAATCAGCAGCAGTAAAGTCACAAGGATATGAGCAATCACCAACAAGTTTATAGGCCTTTATCAGCACAAAATACTTAAGCAGCAGTCCAAAAAAACCATCAGAGGGATCAACCACATCAGCAATAGGGTAACAGATCAAAATCTCCTCAAAACAACACTATACCAACCATAAAAAATTAGCAGCAACAACTTATAGGTATGACTTTTTCTACTGCAAATAACCCACATTGTAATGTTGATTCTGGAGTACCGAATCAACAACCCCAATCCCCTACTTCTGGTAATATTTTTGTTTCTCCCATTCACCAAAATCCCAAGCATTCTCAAAGTAAACAAGTTGGCAAAACGGTGCAGATGGAACATAAAAAATCTAGAGTAAAATCTAGTGAAAAAAATTATGAAGCAAATGTTCATAATTTGAATAGTTCAGTAGCTGGTCAGGTTGAGGTGGAACAAACTAAACACCAAAATATTACAGGCACTGGAAATGTCCTTAATAGGACATCAGGTATTGACTCAATTCTCCATAAAACCCACCTCGATAATTTTAATATTTTTGTTGGGACCACTACTGTAGTTTATAAGGGTGGGGATGATGGTTTGGAGAAGATTACTAACATACAATAAGGGGTATCAAGGGAAGGGGTTTTAAACTCTAAAACTCCTGCTACCACTTTTCACAAACAGCAAGAAGATATATTGAATATCGTTGATGTGAATTAGTCTATTTTGGTCGATAAAGGGCTACATATAGAGGTTTAAGATCATGGTATTCCAGTGTAAATTTAGAGCTTAAAATTTTTTCAACACATTGATAGGAGGGTTGCGATTCCTCCCAACCTCTTAACAATAAATCTTCTTTAGGGTTTAGCAGAAAGAAAAGAAATCAGATCAAAAAGAGACAACAAAAAATGGACAACAGTGAAGAAAATTAAAAGTAGAGTGATAATCAGAAGTTTGCTTTAGTGACTGAGCAAGCAGGTTTACATGTTGACCCTCTAATTTTCTATGATCAGAATCTGGATAATACTAAAGATCTCTGCATACTCAACACTATTTCATAATCAAAAAATATCAAAAATGTTGAAGATGATTATAGGGTTATTCATTCAAAAGATGAACTAGATGAAGATACTCTTCCTAGGATGGAAGAGAAAAAAGATGGGAATACTGAACTGGTAATTGGAGCGGTTAACTGTACTTTAGACAAATACATGCAAAAGGAGGTTCAGAAAATTAGTGGTAAGCAAGGTTTATCACCAAGAGGTCACAAGAAGAAGCCGACCAAATCCAAGCATACTACCATCAGTAAGTCTGTCAGAATTGACAGAATCAAAACAAAGTCCTAATCTAAAAGTTTAGATGATTAATATAATTTGTTGGAATGCCAGAAGTATTGATACTCTGGAAGTGTTTGATAGACTTAATAATCTCAATAACTTGCATAAGATCTCTATGATTGTGATTCTTGAACCAATGACTGATAATTCCAAGATTGAATTTTACAAAATTTAGCTTACTACGAAGCATGTTTCCTGCAATGGGAATGGAAAAATTTTGTTAGTTTGGAATCATGAAGTGAATTGTACAGTTTTAGATCAGGATGATTAACAGGTTACTTGTAAAATTAAATATGTGGCTCATCCCATTTCTTATCTCAATACCTTTGTCTATGTTAAGTGTAGAGAATATGTGAGGAGAGATTTATGGGATAAAATGTTGTATTTTTTCCAGTTATAGCACACCTTGGTGCATTATAGGGGACTTTAATATTATTATGGATACTGAAGAAAAATTGGGTGGCCAGATGTACAACATGAACAAGAGTTTTGATTTCATCAGGGTGATTGAAGCTTGAGGTTTGACTGATTTGGGCTTCCATGGTTAGAAATTTACCTGGTATTATCAAAGAGAATTTGATGCTAGAATTCGGAAAACATTTGATAGGGCGATGGTTAATGATCAGTGGCTTGCAATAATACCTTACTCCTCCATCACTCATCTTCCATTTACAGGGCTAGATCACTTCCATCTTTTACTTGAGATTGTAGAGAGACAAGATATGGGTATCAGATACTTCAAGTTTTTGCATTGTTAGGTTTACAATCCAACTTTTATTAATACAGTAAAATCTTGCTGGACAAAACCTAATGTGGAGGTTTCACATGAAAATGAAGAGGGTTTCTAATACACTTAGTAATTGGTCTAAGAGGGAGTATGAAGATATTTTTGCTATTGTGAAAGAGTTTAAGGAAAAGGTTAAAGCTGCAGATAATGATATTATCAATAACAACACAGATAAAGCTAGAACAAACTTGAATTACATCAATGCAGAGTATATCAGGTATCTCAAGTTATGGCAGGCCATTTTGAAATAAAAACTCAACTTTAATGGTCTAAGGAAGGAGATGCAAATTCCAAGTACTTTCATTCTTTGGTGAGGGGAAAAATAAGGAGGATTTATCTTTATAAACTTGTAAATAATCAGGGAGAATGCATTCAAGGTAATGATGATATTGCTAAGGCTGCCTGTGAATATTTTCAAGAAATTTTTACTTGTTATGCTAAGCTAATTGATGAAAATGTTATTAACTGCATTCCTAGCATGGTTAGTGACATCCAGAATCAGCAACTCCAAGACATGCCTAATATTGATGAGCAAAAGCAAGTAGTTTTCTCTATGAGTGCAACATCTGTGGTTGGTCCTAATGGTATGAGTGGTAGGTTCTTTCAAGCTTGTTGGGATGTTATTTACAGTGATCTTATGGATGTGGTGCAATACCTTTTTTCTGGCAATGAGATGCCTAAGTACTTCTCTCATACTTGTTTGATTCTACTTCCTAAAGCGGACCATCCTAATAAACTTTCAGATTTCAAACCTATATCTCTCAGTAACTTCACTAATAAAATTATTTCTGAGTTGATGTGTCTCAAATTAGCTCCTATTCTTCCTCTTCTCATTTTTGATAATTAGTTAGTATTTGTTAAGGGTAGAAGGATATCAAAAAACATCATGCTTGCTCAGGTGATTATTTATTAGATCAAAAAATTGAAGAAAGGTGATAATATGGTGATTAAATTAGACATGGCTAAGGCTTATGATAGGGTCTCTTGGTATTATATGTTCTTGATTTTGAGAAAAATGGGTTTCGGTGAAAGTTTTATCGATATGATCTGAAGAATTATGTCCAACAATTGGTATTCTATTATTGTGAATGTGTCCAGGCATGGGTTTTTCCACTCTACGAGAGGTCTCAAGCAGGGAGATCGTTTATCACCGACTTATTTCATTCTTGGTTCAGAGGTTTTTTCCAGGTTGATGAATAATTTGCACACTCATTATCTTTATCAGGGTTTCCATATGAAGGTTAATGGTCCACAGGTGAACCATTTGAGTTTTGTTGATGATGTCATTATATTCACATCCACTTGTAAATATTCTCTTCAGCTTATTATTAAAATTTTCCAAGTTTATGAGAAGACTTCTGGGAAACATATTAATAAAGATAAGATTCACTTTATGGTTCCTTCCAAAGCGCCTATTGAAGTGATTTATAGGGTCAAGTCCATCACTGGTTTTACTCACAAGGGGAGTCATATTACTTATTTGGGATGCCCACTTTACATTGTAGGTCCTAGAATTATTTATTTCACATGTATGGTGGTTAAGGTGATCGCTAAGATCAAAGGGTGGAAGACTAAAATGTTGAGTTATGGAGGCAGAGATACACTTGTGAAATCAGTTTTACAAGCTCTTTCTATACATTTGCTCATGGCTATCTCTCCAACTTCTAAAGCGCCTATTGAAGTGATTTATAGGGTCAAGTCCATCACTTGTTTTACTCACAAGGGGAGTCCTATTACCTATTTGGGATGCCCATTTTACATTGTAGGTCCTAGAATTATTTATTTCACATGTATGGTGGTTAAGGTGATCGCTAAGATCAAAGGGTGGCAAACTAAAAGATTGAGTTATGGAGGCAGAGTTACACTTGTGAAGTCAGTTTTGCAAGATCTTTCTATACATTTGCTCATGGCTATCTCTCCAACTTCTACTACTCTTAAGCAGATTAAAGGTTTAATTGTTGATTTCTTTTGGGGTTGGAAGAAAGCAAAGAAGAAATATCATTGGTCTTCGTGGTACACTCTCAGCTATCCATATGAAGAAGGGGTTATTAGAGATAAACATCTAGATGATATTTTATTAGCTCTACAATACAAAAAATGGTGGATTTTTAGATCGAAGAAAACATTATGGGGTGATTTTCTTAGGGCTAAATACTGTCAAAGAGCTAATCCGGTCATCAAGAAATGGCATACTGGTCACTCTCTCAGCTGGAAGCAGGTGATAAATAATAAGAGCAATATTGAACCTCACATTCAGTGGTACCTAAATTCGGGTACTTGTTCTTTCTGGTGGAATGATTGGCTTAGAGTGGGACCGCTTGTTTATCATAATTCTTTTATTCCAAAACAGAACAATATGATAGTTTCCCAGGTGTTGCATAATGGAAACTGGGATGAAGTTTTGCTGAGACAGCATGCTCCTCATACTTTACTTCATAAAGTTCCCAACACCAATTTTACATATAAGGTGGGTGTTCCAGATCAGGCCATTTGAAAGCTTCATAGAAGTGGGAATTTCACTTGTTCCTCTACTTGGGAGTTGGTAAGAAAGAAAAAGAACAAAACTATGTCATATTCTCTTACTTGGAATAAACAAGTTCCTATCAAGAATTTTTTTCTGTTGTGGAGGGCACTTAGAGGGAAGCTTCCTTCTAATGAAAAGACATCTCATTCGTAAAGGATACAAAAAATGATTATTGTTGCGACAGACCTAGGCTTGACACGAAAGGTCATAGATTTGTTTTTGAGAATTTTGTTAAACATATATGGCAATATTTTTCTTATTAGATGGGAATGGAGTATATAGTGACACCTTTGCAGAACTTGCTTATGAAATGGTGACTAGCCAAAACAAAAAATGAAGTCCAAACACTTATGTTTCATACTCTCCCTATCTTTATTTGCTGGAATTTATGGAAGAATAGTTGTTCTAGTAAGTACGGGGGCAAACCATCAAGTTCTATAAAAGTTAAATTTTCCATCATTAAGCAGGTTATCATGCTTTTATATACTATTTATCCTTATATTCAGTGGCCTAATAGCTGGAAGGACTTAGTCTTGATGATCGAGAGTTGTCATTATGAAATGGGGGTGATACAAGTTAAATGGATAAAAACCTCCTCCTACTTTGGTTAAGCTTAATATGGATGGCAGTGCTATTGATAATTCGGGAAAGATAGGAGCTAGTGGAATCATTAGAGATTACACAGGTAATTTAATACATGCTTTTGCATCTTCTCTTAAAATCAGTTTCAACAATCAGGCAGAAGTGTAAGCGACTATGTTTGGTATTACTTGGTGTATTTAGCATGGTTATCTTAGGGTTATTCTTGAAGTTGATTATGAGTTTCTTGTTAAGTGGCTCAAACGGATTATTTCACCATCTTGGAACCTTATTCATTACATCACCGAGTTACGGGATTTAATCAAATTACTAGATTGTTTTTATTGTAAGCATATCTATAGAGAAACAAACTATCTAGTAGATATTCTTTCTAAGCACAGCCATATGATCGACAATACAGAGCATTATTATACTTATCATCAGTTACCTCATGATACTAGAGGTTACTATATGATGGATAAGATGGGAATGATTAATTTCAGACAAAAGAAGTTAAAACGCATAAAGAAGCCTCATTTGATTCACTTGGGTTGGATCTTGTTGCACAGGTACTCACTTGTTTCGCTTATCCCATCTTCATCTACGCTATTCTCATTAGTTCATAAGTTTTGTTTTGATTTTCTTCTTTCTTTGAGAGTCTCCCTTATTTATGTTTTTTTAGATTATATTGTACTGAGAGGAGTCCTCTCTTCTAGGTAATTAGATCTAGGTTTCATTTTTTGTAGCGAGGATGAGTCAACCGGCCTTAGTAGGTTAGTTGACTTTGAACAACCATAGGTCAAAGGTAAGGTCTATGTCCCCATCCTTGTACTTTTATTTATTTTATTTATGATAAGGCTTGGGGGTGTGTGGCTCAACCCCTGACCATCATGGGAGGTGAGAGCCCCAAGTAAGGTCCGTTTCTCAAAAAAAAAGAAGATCAGCCTCTTTAATTCTTATGTTGCTCTTTGCTGCCAACCACCTAAGGATCCTTGGATGAGAAACCTTATCTGGGTAATCCTTGACTTGCTTTCGGAGAGGAGGAATGACTTCGAATTCCCAAGCCTAAAATATGTAAATAGGAAGCAACCAAAACAAAATCTCATAATAATTATTCAATATAATATAAAATAATGGATGAGTAATCAAATAGTGATTAAATTTACCATAAAATCCTAAGGAAAACCGTATAATATTATCGTCTCTGGGGATAGCTTTATCAGTAAATATTTTGCAGTCAAGTTGTAGCTATCATATCCTTAGGGATAATCGTTGAATTTCTCAAAATCCTCAGCAAGCACCAATAAATCATCTTCTATGACTTTCTTGACGTCACTTGCCAATATAAAAAAATGGGCAAACCAAAACAAGCACAATTACTCCCTTTACTACTTTGGTATGGTTTTATCCTTAAGATCTTCTATTAAATCTACCTCTTTGTAGTTACGTCCAGTAATGTCCAACAACTCATCTATTTTTTCCTTGCGTTTGTTAGTTTTGGTGGGTGGTTATTGGACAATGCCTTCTTTCTATTTGATGGTGGTGGTGGTGGTTTGGCTGTCCTGCTTTCCTTGGACCTTTTGCAGGGTATTTCCTTGGTGAGAGTTTCTTTTGTATGATCGCATCTCAAGCCCGTTACTATGGCAAACTCTTTCAAACCAAAAACAAACTGTCATACCACAGTAGTTGATCCAGATTTCATCCATCTTTTTTCTCCTCCTTCGAATATTTATCATCTCCCACATACTTGATCCTTCACTTGAGAAGATCATATATCTCACACATTTGGAAATGGGTAGTGTGGTCCTCAGGCATCTCAAGAATGGGTCCAAAGCGGCAACTCTTAAAAAGTTTGTCTATGTTTTCATTCTTCATAGTTTTCCTAAATTCATTAAAAGGCTTCCCCAACTGAAATTTATGTACAAGATCACCAGTTAGTTCTGTAGGGTCATCTATCGGCATCGCAACTTGGAACCTGTCAATACTAATAGTTTTAACCACCTCATGTTTGGATTTCGATCCTAATTCATGCCTCATTGGTGATGCATTATCATCATGTTGATCATCGTCCTCTTTCTCACTTTCTATGTCTTCCTCTTCTTGTTTATCATCATGTTGATCAGCATCCTCTTTCTTATTTCTACTTCTTTCTTTTCTTGTTCATCATCTTCTTCTTCTTCCTCCTCACTTTTATTTTTCTCACCAGCCTCTATATACCCTTCTCCACCTCTCTTTTTTATAACTTTCCTCAGCTTTATTTTTCTCTGACTGAGATTGTTTAAGAAGTTCCTCTGAATCCATCTGTACTCTAGCCTTTTTGTTGGGTGGTTAGAAATTGATCCACTTTTAGTTTCTATTCTTTTAGGAGACATCTTTTAACTACAAATAACTAAAAAATAAAAAATACATTACATTTGATGTCTGCATAAATTTTTTAAAAAAAGGTAAGACAAATTTCAATAAATTATTATACGCCACATTACAAAAAAAAATACTCCAACGGATAACGCATTAGTTGCAACAGATGGACGGCCAAGACAACCACCAATGCCACCAAGACCACCACCAATTCCACCAACACTGCCACCAAGACCACCAACAATGCCACCAAGACCACCAAGACCACTACCAAAAGAACCATGACCATGCCCAAGACCACCAATTCCACTAATACCTGCATCAAGACCACCAAGACCATCAATACCACCACCAATGCCACCAATACGAACACTAAGACCACCGACTCCACTGCCAAGACCACCAATACCAACACCACCAACAATACCACAAATACCATCCAATAATACCACGATAGTCAATGAAACACTGTAATAAAAACTAGGGTTTTCTCGGGTTCTTTATATGTTTTTAGCATCAAAACTCAAAATTCTTACCCTATTCTCGAAGGTAATACAAGTAAAGTCTTCTTTTTCATCATTATCTAAAAAGCTCAAATTTTTAGAATAATGAACAAATGTAGAACTCTTATCGAACCCCGTTACCTGTGAAGATAGAGAAAACAATGGATACAAGTGAGAATAAAGTCAAAAATAACAACTATGTTCTTGGATATGAAAAAAAGTCGATCTATTTTGAAGGGTTGAGCAATATGCTGAGTAGTTATTGTCTATATTATAGAGAGAGAAAGAAAAAAGCGAGAACTCGAGATTTGAAATGATGAAAGATTTTTTGTCTGTATTACGGATGATTTGTATTGGGTTGATTTGTATTTTTTGGAAAAGAATGATAAGTTTTGAAATTGGTAATTTGGTCCAAATTGATGTTAATTATTTTTTAAAATCAATTGCAAAGAAATCTATTGTGACAGATAACTGAGCTATTGGAAATGTTCAAATAGATATTGATATCTGTTGCAACAGATGACATATATGTTTGAAAATCTTTTTTTTATTTTAAAGCAATCTTCTGTCCGAAATAATAAAGATAAAATACTACTAAGGCAGTAACAAATATTTCTTGGATAACTCCATTTTGCAAAATAGACACATTGAAAGCTTTTTTAGATTTTTTAACACAAGTCTTGAAAAATTAAGTACTTAGATACTAGGTTACCATCATCACTTCTTATATACAACCTTAGCACACACATAGTTTATTAGGATATATTGCATGTCAAGTCTATTGGGATTATTCTTTATATACCACATAGTTTATTATCGATTCTATTTCAAGTCTATTAAAATATCTAATTATATTCAAACAAACATATGAACAGTCGAGCATATATTACACATCAAAAAAGTAGTCGCACATCCACTCATACCCTACATTGATTGGGTATACTCTATCTCCTCGAATTCCATTGACATACACATCTACCTAGAACTGATCGGGAAGACCAAAGGCTTCTATTTTGGTCTATATAAACAACCATCAACTATACATAATGTTCATATTCATCAACCCAAAAAAAGGATAAACACAACCAGATGTCGAGCATTCCACTCATACGAGGAAAGAGGGTTCATTTCCAGCATAGCTATGATATTATCCTCTTCTGAAATGACCCATATTGTATCTTCTACGGTCTGGGTCAGGACAGGGAGCACCTTCATCATAAACTCCAGACTATCTCTTGTCATCATTGTAATATATGATTGATTCAATCAATCGTGCGTTCAGTCTAAAAATTAGAGAGAACAACTTCTATAGTATTTTTCATCAACCTCTACAAATTAGGACAATAGCTGAACTGGTAACACAATGCAATCAACTATTTAATCTAATAAGACAATGGAATAACTGAACATAATTTCATTAGTAAATGTCATCATTGACATGCCAAATATATGTAATTTAATTATCCATAAAAAAATCATTAAAAACAACAAATCATTGAGAAAATTGTTTGTTCCAAACCACCGAACTACATGCTATTATCATTGAGTTCCTTAATAATGTCCATCACATCCACTTCATTTTCTTCAAGTTTTTTCTCCTCTTCTTCTACTTCTTTCTTCTCATTTCCTTTCTTTTCTTTTCTTCTTATTCTAATTTCTTCTCTTTTTCAATATTTTTGTCTTGATCAGCCACTCCTTCTTCATCAACTGCTTCTCATTTTTTCTTCTTTTTACTAATTTCTCCTCATTTTCTGCTTCTTCTTCAGCTGTACTTTCCTCAACTTTTTCTTCTTTCAAATCTAGTTTATCTATTGTCTTCTCCTTTTTTTTCTTTTTTCTTCTCTTCTTCAGCTTTTTCATCTGTTGCAACAATGTCAATCATTACAACTATAAGTTCTTTAAGATTTACTTGATGTCGGCTATGAGGGGGACTGTCGAGGTACACTACATTATTTTGAAAAGATTACAAAAAATATGCTAAGAAATTAAATTAGAAGAATAAAAAATAAATTAGTTTACCTTCATCTTGTTGGTTCTTCTTATTCTTCTCGATTCTCCTCAACCTCTCATTCCTAACAAATGAAGCAATATCCAGAACACTTTTGTCGAGAATAGCAATACGCTCACGCAGGTCATCATCATTAGAAGCATTGGATGTAGTTTTGAGTCCACTTAAACCAACATGATCACAAGCATATGCTAGAATTGGAACATAATTGTGACCACCCAAATCTTCGTCTTCGTTTACGACCTCCGCTGATAAAGTCATGATAGTCACACCTTTTAGTTGTGCCTTCAAGACATTGATGGGTAAATCCCTAACTTTGTTCGTGTATGGCTTAAATATTTTCATGTATCTCTACTCCATCTCACGGACAACAGGGGTAATATACGGGTGCACAATTTATAAAAAATAAATATAAATTACATGACATTCACTAATATAATAATATTATTATCATATTATAATAAGTATAATTTTACCTTTGTGTTGTTTCCTTTGTACATAAAAGGGTCGCCTTCCATTATGTTGCCATACTTCCACGTGTGTCATCTAAGAAGATGGGGAATGGGCAAAGGAGAATCCAATGACTTACCGGCATACCTTCCCAAATGAGGGAAGGCCTCATATATACAAACCTGCAATCAACAGAAGCATAAATAAATCTATAGGGTCTATGTATTATTACATAAATAGGCAAGAGTATATAATAAATCAATAAGATGGTAGATTATAAGTACCATAAATGCCTAGGGAAAGCCATATAATGCGTATGATGCATTATTCCTCTTCATAAATGCTTCTTTCTGCTTGGTCAAATATATTTTCCTTTTCAAATAGCTCAATATCAGCCCAAATGACTCTTTTCCCCATGGATACCCGCCGAATAAATCTAAATTATCCAACATCTTGATGTGGTCTGAATCCACCTTCTTTGATGGGTCCTTTGCTAGCAGTATCAAGTGCACAAAGCAAACCAAAGCACACTTCAACTTTTATTGATCAGCCAACCTATTACCTTTTATCAGGCTAACCAACCTTGAGGCAATAATGCTCTTGTTATTTATCACCTTAAAATGAAAGCTTTTGCCATTTTGGAGGACTTTATTCACTTTTGGTTCACGTTGATATGCTAAATAATTTAGCCCCGTAATTTGAGTAAATTCCTTTAAACCGAAACAAGTTGGCTTATCGCTCACACAGAACTAAATTTTGTGCAGCTTTTTATTATTTTTGATACCTCACAACAACACATAATGGACCATCTGTCCATTAAACTTAAAATTTTTTGGCATATGCCTCAAGTGTCCGAAATAAGTCTTCTTAAAATTAGCATACAACTTTTGTTCAACAAGAATCCTTCTAAACTCTTGATAGACCGACATTCTTACTCTTATAGAAATCTTTGCAGGAAAAGAACCTAGCTCATCCATCCAAGCTGTTAGGTTGCACGACACAATAGAGATATCTCTCACACAAATTGGCAAGGATAGGGGATCGTCCTCCTCCCCATCTCCACTATCTCTTCTGTCGCATCTTCACTGCTATAGCTTTCACTTTTTTCTTTACTTTCCCCTTTGTTTTCCCTTCACTATCCTCAATATCGTCACTCTCATGTGCACTACTTTCGTCATATTCAAAAATATCGACAAGGATTTTTTATTTAGTTTTCGACTCAGATTCATCTACTATAGCTTTTTTCGTCTTCGAAGTTTTGAAAACTTCTTTGGCTTTTCACTTCCTACTGCTAGAAGTAGTGGAAGCAGACCTTTTAAATGCTCTGTGAACTCTCACCATTTATGATCTACAATTAAAATCAAATCTATAGTAGTCAATTTATCGACCACTGGTTTATTAATAAAAATGGAAAAATGCAGCAAAAACAAATCTATAGTGGTCGATCTATCAACGACTGGTTATTGAGAAAAATGGAAAAACAACTCGAATCAAACATGCAAATTAAGTTCGAACTTCTCCAGATATTGGAAATGCAATTCAAAACAAAAAGAACATCATTAAAATGGGTACAATTTAGTACAACAAATTCAAAGTCAATAAGCAATATAAATACAAAATTTTCTAGTCATTTTCCAAAGCAAAACACGATTAAACACGCAAAATCGATAATGTTAACTAAAAAAATTTTAATTTAGACTAAAAGAACTCTAACACAAAGCAAAAACAAAAAAACAATATACTAAAATGGATCTATACTGATCGGGAAAGAAGATTAAATTTACTTGAGCAAGAGAAACTAAAATTTTTTGACTTGGGGCGCAAGAGTCGACCCAAACATTTTTTTGAAAAATATGAATAAAAATCTGGAGAAGAAGAGGATTTGAGGAGAGAGAAACTTTTTTGAATTTATTAAATAATTTTAATAAATATTTGAAAAATTAATAAATATAAAAATGGACTGTATTATAATTTTTATAAAGTTGTATTCTCCAAATTATGTTTTCAAAGTGAGCTGTTGTAAATTTTCAATAGACATTTACATTTGTTGTGACAGATGACTGAGCTGTTGGAAATTTTCAAACAGATATTGAGATCTGTTGCAACAGATTACTTATCTTATTTAATTATCAAATAGACATTTGCATCTGTTGTGAATGGATATTAATATCTGTTGCAAAAGATGACATATCTGTTTGAAAATCTTTTTTTTAATTTTTAAACAATCTTCAGTCTGAAAGAAGAAAAATAAAATACTACTAAGGCGGTAAAAAATATTTCTTCGATAACTCAAAAATCTCCTCTTTGAGTAGTCTTATCATCTCTTTTCAATTTCACCCGTCTTTCTCGAGCCCCTCAAGTTATTAATAAATATTAATGAATATTTAAACTCATGTCTAGAATTAGCTATCCTTCAGCACTAAATTTATTCATCTCTCTTTTTTTTATTTCTCTCCTCTTTAGGGTTATCAGAGTCATCTCTTTTTTCTCTCTTTTCTCTCCTCTTTCTCATAAGGCCTCTTTCTGATCTTAATCGATATATATCTTTTCTCGACTGAAATTGTTATTATGATCCCCTTTTTTTTGACATTACAGGTATGGTTCACTATTGCTCTTTCATTCTCATCTTCTTCTTTGCAAGTTATTTAAATTAGTTATTTACATCTATTTTTTAATTTAATTACCATTTATCCATATCTAGCGAGAGGTATGGAGGACTTGGTTATCAATAAGGGAAAAGGGGGTATGGATAGTATGTAGAAGATGACTTCCAGTTGCATTAGAGAGACCCTAAAGAGGTTTTGGGTGTCTCAAAAGGTCAATCTAGCAAACATCAAGGAGATTGTGGTCAAATAAAGAGGTTAAGAGAAAGGTAGAGTCTAAGAAGGTGGATTATGCTAAGTTGGTTGAGAGCAAGGATGATAAGGAAAGGCAGAAGGATAAAGAGAAGTATAAGGTAGCTAGGAAAGAGGCTAAGCTAGCAGTTATGATGGCTAAGACAACAGCTTTTGAGGGCCTGTGTGCAGCATTAGAGAAGAAAGATGGAGATAAAAAGTTATATAGGCTGGATAAGGATAGGGAGTGGAGGGCTTGTGATCTTGACCAAATGAAGTACATCAAAGAAGAGGACGGTACAGTATTGGTTGAGGATGCCCTCATTAGGGAGAGGTAGTAGTCCTATTTTTATAAACTTTTGAATGATGAGGGGGACAAAGGTTTTGTGTTGGATGACTTAGAAAAATATGAGAAGTTTCGCGATTATGGGTATTGTAGGCAGATCAAGGTTTAGGAGTTCAAGGGAGCTATTCGCAAGATGTAGCAGGGTAGGGCGATAGGACCAGATGAGATTCTAGTTGATTTTTGGAAGAGCACTAGCGGGGCAGGTTTGGAGTGGTTGACAAGGTTGTTTAACATTATTTTTAGGGCAGCAAAGATGCCTGAAGCATGGTAGTGGAGTACGATGATTCTAGTGTATAAGAACAAGGAAGACATCCAGAGTTGCAACAACTATAGAGGTATTAAGTTGTTGAGTCATACTATGAAGGTTTGGGAAAGAGTGGTACAGTTGAGGATGAGAAAGATCATGAAGTTCTCTGAGAATTAGTTCGGTTTCATGCCAGTTCACTCGACCATTGATGCCATTCACCTTGTGAGAAAATTAGTGAAAAAGTTTTGGGAGAGGAAGAAGGACTTACACATAGTGTTTATTGATCTGGAGAAGGCATATGACAGAGTTTTTAGGGAAATTCTATGGAGGTTCTTGGAGGCTAGAGGGGTTCCCATGTCGTACACTAGGTCAATTTAGGATATGTATGATGGTGCAAAAACTCGTGTGAGGACTGTAAGTGGAGATTCAAAGCACTTTCCAGTTTTATAGGGTTGCACCAGGGATTGACTCTTAGCCCGATTTTATTTGCCTTGGTGATGGATGTTTTGATGCAACATATTCAAGGGGAGTTGCCTGAGTGTATGTTATTTGCAGATGATGTGGTACTGATTGACGAGACTCGGGGTAGAGTTAATGCTAAGTTGGAGATTTGGAGACAGACGCTTGAGTCTAAAGGATTTCGATTAAGTAGAACCAAGATGGAGTACTTAAATTATAAGTTCAGTGATGCGTCGCAGGAGGCTGGAGTGGTTATAAAGCTGGACTCTCAGGCCATTCATAAGAGGGAGAGTTTCAAGTATCTGGGGTCTATGATTCAGGGCAATAGTGAAATTGACGAGGATGTCACGCATCGTATTTAGACAGGGTAGATGAAATGGAAGCTCACTTCGGGAGTTCTATGTTATAATTAGGTATCCCCAAAGCTTAAATAAAAGTTCTACAGAGTGGTAGTTCGGCCGGCTATGTTGTATAGAGTGGAGTGTTAGCCAGTTAAGAACTCTCACATCTAAAAGTTGAAGGTGACGGAGATAAGAATATTATAATGGATGTGTGGACATACCAGGAAAGATAGGGTGAGGAAGAATATTATTTGGGAGAAAGTGGGATTACCTCAGTGGAGGACAAGATGTGAGAAGTGAGGTTACGTTAGTTTGGGCACGTGATGAGGAGGGGCTCTGATTCTCTATTGTTGAGGTTTGAGTCTCTAGCTGTGGATGGTTTTAGGTGGGGTAGAGTTAGACCGAAAAAATATTGGAGATATGTTATTAGGCATAACATGGAGCAGTTATAGCTTACGGAAGACATGAACCTTGATACGAAGGTGTGGAGAAGCATAAACCTAAAAAGATAAAACAAACCCATTCAGGAACAAGAAAATACCATCGCGGTTTGGATTAAATCTCGATGAAAGAATACATCAATGAGAATTTAATTCGATAAGTTTGTGTTTCCTGGTTCAAAAAGACCGAATCTCGTTTGAATCATCATTTGTCAGGACTTTTTGGCGTAAGTTCCTTGGCTGACGAAAAGAGATATTTTTGAGGTCCTTATACTCTCATTATGCCTAGCATTGAATAGACTGGGTATTCACCTTATCAAGATCTCAAATCAATGATGGGGGTTAGGGAGTGGGAGTGCATCGATTATAGTAGGGAAGCTCTCCTTTGTGTCTGAAGTTTCTTGTTTGTGGTGTTGTAGTTGTAGTATTAGCTTGTGGATGGTAGTGTTAGTCTATTTTACAAACTGTAATAGCTTATATACACTTATCTTTTGTGTTTGTTTGTGGTGTTGTAGTTGTAGTATTAGCTTGTGGATGGTAGTGTTAGTCTATTTTGCAAACTGTAATAGCTTATATACACTTATCTTTTGTGTTTGTTATAATTTTAGTTAGTTTTACGTACCATACTAGTTTATATGCACTTATCTTTTGTGTTTGTTATACTGTTATAGGTCCTAAGTTGGAGATCTAACAAAAACAGCCTCTCTACTTTTCCTGAGGTAGTGGTATGGTCTGTGTATACTCTACCCTTCCCAGACACCACTAGGTGGAATACACTGGGTATCTTATTTATTTAAAAAAATTGAAAGAAAGGTTACTTTTAAGTCTTGAATGAATGAACCGTTGTTATCATTAAAATATGCAAAAAAATTCATCTATTTGGACAAGTTTAAAAGCCTTGTTGGCGCATTTTTTTGGCATGTATTTTGTTTGTTTCTTTGTTATTGATGTTGTTAGTGGGGTTGGTGTTGTTTGAACTTGTGGTGTGGTGTTGTTAATAGTGTTGAAATAAATGATGTTGTTTCTTTGTTGTTCATGTTGTTATTGACTGTTGGAATAAATCAAACCACTAGAAAGGCTGGTTTTATGTATTCCAACAGTTTACATATCTGTTGTAACAGACTCCAGATATGTTGCAATAGCCACCACATCTGTTAAAACTGATTTATAATCTGTTGAGTAGATGGGAAGCTGCTGCAACAAATACGGAGCCTGTTATAACAGATGGGTAATCTGTTACAACAGATGGATAATGTTCTTTCTGTTCTTCTTTTGTTTAACATGAATTATTTTTCTCTTGTTTGTAGATATAAGGAAATGAATGTTGATCAACTTTTTCCCGACCAACACAAGAGACTACAATAAAGATGGATTTGGAGGAATAAACTGCTTGCAGGTGGAACCACTTCATATGTGGGAGGTATATATTATTGATAATGTTATCGTGAAAACATATATGGAGTACACTGATTTTGTGAGTATGTTTTTTTATCGATTAGGCATTGATCATTCAAATAAGATATCTGCAATTTTACAGTCAAGATTTATAGGTACGAACTAATAAGGCTGAGGGACCATGAATATGGTTCTAATACCCTATTAACATTTAATGACGGTTGTTGCTCGTGTCTATGTGTCAAACTTGGTGAAGTGATCAAGTTTTAGTTGCATTGTAAAAAGATTTAATAGCGATTGGACTAACTTTCAGGGTGCATTATACTCTAAGATGGCCTTCAAAGTCTCCCATCGCTTTAACCAAGAACAGAATACTAATAGAAATCCCCTCGCCCAAATTTATATAGAAGGGTTGTTCGAGAAGATGTTTATGCGCCAGAAGGAGCCGTAGGAGAATAGTTGCGAGGGAAATTAGGAGTTGATGAAAGACTATACCATCTAAGAGTTAATTGAAGAGGAAAACATAGGGTAGCAAGGAACTTCTAGCGAATCTGGCCGATAAAGTTGAATTAAAACACGAGAAATCTGAATCAAGTGCAAATATAAAAATGAATCCAGTACTGAAAATCTATCTGTTGTCTCTCTCAAAGAAAATTAGTACAGCTGGGCATTTTTCTGGGGATCTATAACTAAGCAGCATGGTGGGAATGATCACCTACACAAAAAATAGCAGAATGACAAAAAAGTGGCTTAGCGGGCACCGAAGGTTGAAATTATGTACCGTAAGTAAAGAAAACTTGGCCCAAGAGCAGCTACATTTAAAATAAGTAATCTAAGAGAAGGCGGAAATTTCTAAATTTTAAATTGCATCCCATTCCTTTTTGTTTGTGGTTCCGATTAGGTCCACTACTCTTGACCTAATCGAAACCACAAACAAGATTGAAAAACAGATTATCATTACTTCTTAGCAATAAGGATATAACTAATTGTGTTTTTTTCCCTTAGAAAACTTTCAACATATCTTGAAGAAGATCGGATGCTTGCTGTAGTATGTAGATCCCAATAATTTTCAAACTTGCCTCCAGTTTGCTGATTCAGTATTCAAGTTTGTCGTTGTCATCTTTGAGGTTAGTGTAGAGTTCTTTGTCTTTTGTGAGCTAGTCAATGAGGGAGGAATACTTTCTTAGAAGCTGTGGCATTGTAAAAGGCCTTCAGAAGGCTTCTAGAACACTTTCTTTGGAAGTCTTAAATGATACATGGAGGGTCATTATGTTTGTTTTAGGTCAACGTATTGATGCACACTCAATCAATGGTCACAATAGTTGAATAGCTCACTTTCTAGAGCGCTAGTCAATGCAGCTTGTTCAACCAACCTTTAAAGGACAGCCCAAATTGGGATTGTAATTTATAAATTTCATCATTACAAGTGCAAGTACCGCCTTTGTAATTAACACATGAAGCATCAATATTTTTATCGCTATCAAATAAATCAAGCAAATCAACTTCATTTTTAGGATCTAATTCCGAATTATAATCCAATTCAGACCAACAATGTATAATAAACCATTAAATTTATTATGTAATTCTTCATCTAGTCCTAAAGACCTTAGATTTTGAAGCTTACAACTTGGGGCAATATGTCCATACTTACCACATTTATAGCACTTAATATTAGAAAAATCTCGCTTAGACCTCTTTTTCGCAAATCTAGTAGATTTACCATGAAATTTTCTAGTTTCACGCTTTTATTTGGATCTATATCTAGATCTTCTTTTCCAATAAGGTTTGTCATTATTGGAATGCCTATGAATTTTTTTTCTAGAAGAAAAAGATGGTTCGGGAACCCCAAACTGAGTACAGAAATCTCCCAGCTGATCATTTTCCTTAAGCTTATCAATCTTAAGCTGTCTGGACAATTTTAACTCATTACACAAGTTTAATCCTTCTTATGTATATACTCCTATCAATTTTTCATAGGTGTAATTTTCCCATGAAACTTCACCTTAAGTTCCTCTAAGGGATTTTTAATTCTTTCCGCAAATAAGGGTGGAAGGCCGTCTATAAACTTAATCTTCCAATAGGCCAATCTATTCTTGGGTAATTTCATAATCCGACTAATAAAGGTGTCTTTATACCACCTAAATTTTCCTAAAGTCCTACATTGATGACCATTTGAGAGAGTACAAACAGTTTCATGTTGATTGGTATATCTACTGTTAAAATGTTCTAAAATCATAAGAATAAGGGTATAAAATGCATCTTCCCTGTTTTTAACTAGGGTCATACCTAAGTTATCAACTCCGATGCTAGTAGATCTAGCATTAACAATAGCATTTTTCTTCTCTAGAGTTAAAAAATTATCCCACCAGCCATGAAGTTGGCTAGTAAAACCTGCAATAATCATTCTGCAAATATTTCTATCAATATTTCCTTCAATACTTTTGCAGATAGTTGCATACATCATCATTCGATACACAAGAATCGTTAATTGCCTATCAGTTAGGCCATCAAGATTCCATTCATAAATGTCAGAACCACTATAAGACGTATTAGTTTGATTCCAATCTCGCTCCTCAATTAAAACATCTTGAGGAGTAGGTCGGGAATAATAGTATGTTTCCATATGAGGTAGATCGGCATATCTTTTACCTGGTTGTTTTTTAAGCAGACCTCTAAGCTTATTAAGCTCTGACTTAGTCTGAGTTTTCAAATCAGAAGTGGATTCTATTTGATCAACAAAATCATTTTATAAATCAATAGGATTAGCACTTAATCCTGAAAGGTTTTTATCAAGAAGTTTTTCTTAATCTTTTAAATATTTATTTGTTTGGAATTCTTTAATTTTAAGAGGTCATTGAGTACTAGCATAAACAGTTGGAACCGCTATCTTACTTCTTAAAGAGGAAGCAAGCTCAATAGATTTCTGGCTAGTACTCATTTGTTTAACTAAATCAATTAACTCATCGAGTATTTTATCAATAGAACTAATATGTTCACCCAAAACTTTAACATATAGACTCAAATAATTATTTTGAGAAATCAAATCGATACTTACCACCGCAATTTCAGTATCAATAAATTTCTGAAATGCAGAGAAAGTAATACCTGTATTATTAGGTAAAATAAAAGGTGCTTAAGGTGGGTAAACAGCTTTTACAACATTACCACTACCATCATTATAAGATCGTTCTAGGACATTTATGTATACGGCAGATAAGTGGTTATAAACCAAGGAACAAGATACATAATTTGATTATGCAATGCACATACTTCGTAGAATTCATGAGAAATACTATAAAGTTCTTTTGGACTATAAGCCTTAAAAAACTAAGTTCTAAGCTGGTTTCATTTTTTATCAAGAAAAAAAATTAAATATAATTTCTTGCCTAAGATCCAAGAATAAAATTAATTTGGTGTGGAATCATCAAATATCATTTGGGTTGAAGTTCATTCCAGAAGCAATAGGGTTATCTCTATCAGAGATATTATCATCATCTTGAACAATATTTGTTTGGAGATTGATTTTAACTTTTTCAACAAATCTTGTAGAATCAATATCAATTGTATGTAAAGAAGCAACACGATTACAAGCTGGACCATATAATAGTTCTATTGGAAAAATATGATGCAAAGCAGGTAATAACCTAGACTGAGATTGAGAAAATAAATGTGTGTTATAAATAGTAGACTGATCATCAAATTGAATGCAAATCCTACCATCCAGATTTTGAGTAATATGCAAAAGTTTGTTGTTTGTCAAATTATTAGCAACCTGACTTTCGGGTATAACCGAATTTAAAGTCCAAGAAGCAGAAAAATTAATTTCATCACACCTGATAGGTCTCCTGGTGGTGACCTTAGACTTTGAAAAATTAGTTTCAATCAAAATGGTCTGATCAGATGTATCGTATAATTTACATCTAGGATTTAAAGTAGATAATAACTTATTTTGTATGACAGACATATAAGTTCAGAACTAGACGCATAATTATAATCGTTCATTTTAACAGTTAATGTTAAAGCATCAAGTATATTGACATCAGACAGTGATAAGTGTAAATTGGGTTGAGTATTAAAATAAACTGGACCATATGCCACAGTAGATTCAATCGAACCCATCAAAGATTGATGAAAATTCAAATTTCTAGCATCTCTAAGAGCTGTCAAAAACGTATCTTGTAACCCTTTAAGGGTTAAAGATTTAAAAGCAATTTGGACTATACCAATATGCAAAAAATTAAAATAACTTTTATATAGATCAATGTCTCATTTATTTAATAAACGAATAGTTTGTTCTGACGAATTTAAAGCTAAAGATTGTTTAGTTGTCTTTACAATTTGTTTTGAAGAAAGTTTATCACATCAAACCATAATCATAAATCATTTTTATATTAACTTTTGAAATAGTCCACTTGTTTAACAAGTCAAGATCTTGAGGTATATCTACCTCTTCAAATTTAATACTTTTCGTACTAATTGTATAATTAATTCATATATTATTAATACATGCAGAAATGATTTCAATATTCTAAAAAATACATACATAATTCTAACCAATAAACAAAGGGCTCCTTAATTTAGCTTTATTTATGGACATCATTGTAAAAATTTTACACTTTTACATAATAATTGAGTGTAGATAAGACGTGCATCCATTATCAAGCTGACTTCCAAAACTTTGTTAACAGTACGTTTTCCTGTCATTGTGACTATTACAAAAAAAAAATCATTTTCTTATTGAAGTTTATCACTGAAAAATGTTTAAGGACTATGTAAAACAGATATATTAATTGAATCGGTGAGAATAGAGAAAAATTAATAATGCTTTCATAAGAAAATAAATAGGAAGCTTCTCGCTAGCTATTTCAGCAAGAATCTATTTCTCATCATGTGTTTTCCTTTTTCAGTGAATGGTTCAACAAAAAAAGAATGAAAAACTATATTTTATATCACAAATTGTCATTATTCATGGTGAAAAAATCTTTATTTCTAGTAATAAAAATTGCACAAAATAAAAATGAGTTTGTCACTTTCTTTTTTATTACAGCTAATATTTACTGACTTGGTTATAATGCCAATTAAAAAATGTAAACGAATTAAGGCACGCTTTTTCTACTTATGTAAGCAATGAATCTCATGTGTATTCCTAGTGAGCTACTTTGGTAGGAATGAATAAAAAGGTCATATTTTATAGTGCAAATTCTCATCATTCATGGTGAAAAAGACCTTAATTTCGTAGTAACGAACCTTGAAGCCGAATAAAAATGAGTTCGTCAACCTTTTTTATTATAACTAACTTTTACTGACCTGATTGTAACGCAATTAAAAAGTGTAAACGAATTAAGGCATGCTTTTTTCTGCTTATTCAAGTGTTGGACAATAAAATTTTGAGTCAAAAAAATAATTAATCGAGATAAAAAAAATATTACAATAATCATTTTATTGATTTCAATAAGTGAGTATTACAATCTCTATAAATCCCCTAATTCGCCTTTTCAAATATAAATTCAAGGGTTTTGAGTTTGATCTTTATTTGAATTGATGGATTTGATCTTGACTTGTACTTGAATTTGAGGGCTTGATCTTGACTTGTACTTGAATTCGGGGGCTTTTGAGTTTATTTTTAAATCTTGTGGTTTTGATCTTAAATTTTTGAATTTGTAGAGAAATTTGCAATGTTTGATCCATAATCTCTCTCTTGCTTCTTGTTAGAATTTTTCCTCCTTTTTCTGCATTATGAGACTTCTATATATAGTTATAGGAAGGAAAGAGTCATGGTGAAGGGAGGCAATCAGATTTAAGTGACATAGCGCATTTTATAGGCTTTTAATTTCATTGAGCCTGCAATATCATTTTGACATGTGAGATGGTCATATTGGTTCTTTCACTTGATTTGTCATGCTATATGATATATGACACCAAATTGGGCCTCTAGAGTATGGTGACATATTGGGCTTAGTAAAATGGGTTCATCATTTGTAGCCTAAATTAATGGGTTAGCCCAATTAAATCCATCTATGTTTTTTACTTAAATAATTAATCTAATTATATTAATCTGCAATATTTATTGGGACTAATATATTTTGAATTTAATATAATCCGAATTTCATGCGGATTTAAATTTGTTGCCCACAGCAAGCAACCAGCTAAGGACTTATAGAAATTAATCAGAAATATAAAGGACGAATTTTGGAGATTATTCCAAGTTAAATTGTTTCATCATCATATTTTTATATTTGGAATTTAATAGATACTGAATTATTACCCAATGAATATTGTTAATTAGTAGCGAAGTTAGAAATTTAGCAAAAAATGTGTAAATTTTCTTTTAAGTCATGTTAAGAGTGTGCAAAATTAAATATACGCGTATAATAATTTTTGGAGACTCAAATGATGGATATGCAAACATGAGAACTTAATATGTTGTTCTATATCTCCATGAATCTAAAAAAAATTATTTGCATTGTATTATTTGACCTACTAACCGAAACCGATAAGATTCGAGATTACACAGAAATCAGAATTATACACAAAATTATTTAACTTTTATATATCACATAAATTTTCAACCAAAAAGTATGCACTAAATTATTCTTCGCTTAAGATGGCTCCGCCACTTAACCTAAACACTAGTGGTGTATAGCCTGTGCTAAGCACGGGCCCAATATTTATATCTTTTTATTTTAATTTTTGTGATAATTTTTGCTTTTTAATATATTCAAAAAAAATGTCCTTCTTCTATTTTTAGAAATAATTTGATTTTTATAATTTTCATTTTATTTTTAAGTGAAATGTTTTATAATCACACAAAATCTAAGGTTTATTTATACCACAAATTTTAAAATGGCAATTCATTTTTCTACCTCATGCTTAATCAAATGGTGTCACATGAATTTAAACAAAAAAGTAGTTACAAAAATAAATTTTAATTTTCTTGTTTATGTATTTTATGCTTTATTTATTTGTACCGATAAAAAACTAAAATTTTGATCATTCAAATCTTAGCTCGTAACTATGTATTTAATTTTTTGTCTGAATCTAATCATTTAGATTTCAATAAGTGTACTATTCGCATACTCCTTTTTTTGACACAGATATTACTATTGTAAAGTACTTCATCCAATCATTTTTAATTTATCATTTTGTGTCTATTTTATCCTTGTTATTAAATAGCGTTTATTATTTAATACTTAAATTACTTATATTAACTAATTACAAGTGACTATAAAAAGTACTTGTGAAAAAAAATTAAGTGGGCCCCATATTAGTCATCAAGTTAATTTAAAACATCAAGAGTTAACTTATCATTTTGTCTCTATTTTACATTTTTTATGAAATATTATTAATTTTCTAATACTTAGATGACCTACAATAATTAATTAAGGATAATACAGTAAAATGACGGAGCAAGCACATCGACGGAGAATAGCTTGCTTACCGCCCAACTCCCTCTTATATTATAATAATTAATTAGGGATAATATAGTAAAATTATGATTTAAGCAGCTGAAGTAGGCATGTTATAAATGACTTTTTTACTTTTTTAAAATAAATATTATTAATTTGCTAATATTTAGATGACCTATAATAATTAATTATGGATAATATAACACAATGACGGAGCAAGCACGTCAACGGAGAATAGCTTGCTTGCCCCCCAACTCCCTCTTAGAATATAAGAATTAATTAGGGATAATATAGAAAAATAGCGATTAAAGCAGCTGAAGCAGGAATCTCATAAATGACTTTTATTTTTTAAATTAAATTTTATTAATTTTCTAATATTTAGATTACTTATAATAATTAACTAGGGATAATATAGTAAAATGACAGAGCAAACACGTCAATAGAGAACAACTTGTAGCTCACGTAATGGAGTAAATTTTTTCCCCAAACAAAAGATTTTTATATCAAAGTTTTGTGTGGTCTAAAATAATACTTTGTGTCTACGTTTATATATACTAGTTTAGGGTACGTGCGTTGCATGTGAATTCTAACTAATCATCACTAAGATATTACTCTTAATATAATGCAAAATAAAATTATGAATTGGGCTATTTAGAAATCCTAACAAATCAAACTAAAGCTAACACACAGAAAATATTCATTAGAATGGGATAGCATTATTCGAATGGAGAAAGGTCATATATACCCTCAAACTATTGAAAATGGAATGTAAATACCCTCTATTATACTTTTGGGTTATTTGTACCCTTGTCGACTAACTTTGGGTACATATATATCCTCAAACTATTGAAAATAGTACATATATACCCTTCAGTTAAACGGTGTGCGCCACGTGTCATTTGAAAAAAATTAACTCATTTCATCTTAGCAATTTATCCCCTGACCTGCTGGAAAAATATTCTACGGTCGAAATTGATAGTGAGTTTCTCACACGTATCCTCATGCTAAAGAAATATTTTTTGACCGCATTGGTTTTGGTTCTCTAAGAAATGGGCGTTGACAAAATTAGCTTCCAACTGCGTCGTAGAATATTTCGTAGGCATGTCAGAAGATAAAATGCTAAGGAAAAATGGGTTAATTTCTTTCAGATGAGGACATGTGGCGTGTGGCGTCTAACTGAAGGATATGTCATTTTCAATAGTTTTGGGGGTATATACGTACCCAAAATAAGACGGTAGGAGTATAAATAACCCAAAAATATAACAAAGGATATTTATGTACCATTTTAATAGTTCAATGATATGTATGATCTTTTGTCGTTATTCGAATGGATTAGAAGTGAAAAAAAATACATACATACATACATACATTTTAAACTGGTAAGTGAAATTGAATAATGGATCGTAATAGACATTAAAGCAAGAAAATACATGTATGCAGCTAAAAACACAACAAACATAATGTTCCTAGATTCCAACCAAACCTAAACATTGATACAATATCAAAAACACAACAACAAGATCTCGGATTTTCAGTTTCTCAGCTTTTAACAACAACCAGTTTTTTTGTTTTCGGTTTTCAGTTTCAGCAACAACCGAGAAGAACAAACTGTTTTTGTGTTAGTTTCCTGTTTTTCAGCAACAACAAGAACCACAACAAGATGGATAGAACAACAAGAGAAACTAACAACAGGAGAATGACAAGTTTCTGTTTCGGTTTGAGCAACAACCCGAGAGAACAACAAGCTGTTTTTAGTTTTCTGTTTTCAGTTTTTCAGCAACAATAACAAGAACAACAAGATGATACAAATGCTAGTGAATCGAAAGAGCCACACCCGGCTTCACTAGACTTTTAAGACAACAAGATGAACAACAACAACAAGAAAATAAAGATAGTTAACTTGACATAAGTCACTCAATAATCTAAGAACCCTAACCCCAAGATAGGACCCCTAAATCTATTGATGAAAAACACCAAGTTCTTACGAGGACCAAGAGGTACCTTGCAACCTCAAAACCCACGTTTCTAGCCAAAGATCCAACACAAGTGATTCCACACCTTGATGGACAGTTTCGGTTCAACACAAGTGATTCCACACTTTGTTGAACAAGTTTCGGTTCTCCTCTTGAGAAAGAGAGAGAGTTTCTAAACTACAAGACTAATTTTCTGAAAATATCAATATCAAAGTTGAATGCTGAAAAATGGCCTAATGGCCTCTATTTATACTACACAAAAGGTGGTCAAATGACCCTTCTATCCTTCACATCATGGGCCGGCCTTGGAGGCTTATTTATGGTCCATTAAGACCCCTTTCTTCACACATCAAAAGCCCATCCGCCCCTTGTCTTTTGGGCCAGCATTGGAGACTAGTTTAAGGCCCAAAACCGTGAGTCCTCACTCTTAAATGCTCCAAGCAACCTTCCATACGCGAGATGGCTTTGAGTTACTCTCAAAACGGGTCCTCCATGCATGTCCTTGTATCCTCGAGGAGTCCAATTCTTGAGCCTCTACGTGTTGGCCTCCAAAGATGTCTCCGAAAGATAAGATGGCCATTTTGTCCCGTATCATCCTCCCCTTCTTGAAAAGGATTCGACCTCGAATCCAAACCTTGCAAAACCGAAGAGAGGACAAACAAATACACGCTCCTCATGGCATGAGGGTTAGGGTTAGCATAACAATTATCTCAACATACCAAGGTTGCACATACTTGCAACATAACCGAGAATCCTTTGCAAGGAATACAAAAAAACTCAATAAAGATGCACAAAGGATTTGGTTACAAGATACATCAAGAGTGACACTTTGCTTGTCATGTAGACCAAGCAACACGTTTGGGTGCACCAACATCACCATTTCTGAATTTGGCACCGGGGTCAAACGGGAAAAGTGGCCGTAGACACAAGTCTCGACAACACTTCCCTTTCCCGTGGTCTACACCCACACTAAATGACCTACTCTCTAAAATAACATACATATGATCCAAAGCATATAGAGAGTAGATAAAAGTATCACTCACATCGACTTCTACGAAGGTGCTCTCATGTGTGTACTTACTACTAGTTTCCCAATAATCACAAGTATTCTCAACAATGAAAACACACAAAGTAGAAGAGGTAGTAGCTTCCGCCACTACACGTTCCTTACCCTTAAGAGGACTCTCATCTTCCAAGAAGAGTTTTCCCTCTTTAGGAGGAAGATTTCCACACCATAGTGGGTTAGCATGTAGGCTATAGCTTCCAAGGCAAGCTACACCATCGTATTCACCACTAGGTTCACCAGGAATGTTCAAATCATCCTCAAACAAGACATTATACCTAAAAAGAGTGGAATCTATCTCACGGACAGATTTGGAACAAGCAAGTTCCTCACTCTCTAAATGATCATTATCGAGTTTCAAGGAGGTTTCAAACACAATATTATCCCAAGAAGAGCTCTCGGGTTCATCCTCACTTTGTTGACCAACATTTTTGAGTACTTCACTAACTTGAGTCCTATTAAGCATATCACACATATCCTCAAGTGGTGGACAAGTTTTACTCACAAGTTGGGCAGCAACTTCCTTCGGGAAGCTCTCAACGCAAGGTTCTTGGACAATTGGATTTTGTGGGTAGAGTTTGGGTAGCAATTGGCGTAGAGTTTCAACGTGCCGTTTCATATCGTCAATATAGTACTGGATACGATCGCATGTGGCATTGAGATTATGGGCAGCCATTGTACCTAACAAAAAAAAACACAATAAACAAAGAAAACAAACAAACTTGTTAGATCAAAAATGCCTCACCACACTCTCACTCTCGGTTTTACCTCACACTTGGTTTCACAAGTGTTGTATAATTGGCTAGTAACCGAGAAGTCTTAAGGTATAGGTCAGCTCTTATCCGGAATGGATTCTTGTTTGAAAGACTCAAATAAAATTCTGCCGGACTAGAATCAAAAATTCAGCAAGTCGTTCAAACGAATAAAAAGCACACAATTAAACGTTGACACGAACAACGGCTCAAGGAACTAGTTGACAACCTAGTAGGAAAGTACTAGTTTGTTAATTAGTTTTAGGATCAAGTAAAGGAAACCAAGAATCAACAATTAGCAACCAAGACTATCCTAAGTTGAGCTCTTAGTAACGTGGCAGCATGCAATGAATCTCACGTTTTTCTCCTCTTTTTTTTTTTTTTTGTTTTGTAATAAGGTTCACACAATTTGGTTATAGTTTGAAAAATGTTTGGTGGGAAAACTAGAAAGTCTTGTAGTCTTTCACTTTGTTTCAAACTCAAGAAAGTGGAGTTGGTTTACAATCCCCATAAAACAAGATTCCTTGAAGTTAGTGGAAAGTGATGGGCAAGACAACAAGTAATGGGTGCAAGACAACAAGTGATGGGTGCAAGTCTTTTATAACAATTTTAAAAACTTGTCTTACAACTTGAACACACAATAATATGAACAAGGTTAACAAGTCCAAAAGGATGAACACCTCAACAACTTCAGCACTTCTTTAGCACCAACACACAACCACCGATTTTTTTTTTTTTTTTTTTTTTTGTGTGTCTTGATTTAATATTCACACAACCTGTGAGAATTTGAAAAGTGTTTTGGTGGGAAAACTTAAAATTTGAAGTCTTGAACTCCCCTTCAAACTCAAGAAAGTGGGTTAGGTTGACAATTTCCACAAAACAAGGTTCCTAGATTTAAGGGAAGTGATTGACAAGTCTACAAATTGATAGGTGCAAGTCTTTCACAATCACCTTTACAAGTTTACCACTTGAGCACACAACAATATTAACACTCAACAAGAGGAACAATGTGCACAAGTTCAAGAGATGAGCACTTCACAAACTTCAGCACCTTCTTTAACACATCAACACAACCACCGATTTTCTTTTTTTTTTTTTTGATCAACAACAACATACACTTTCGGCCACTTTCAAGTCACTACACAAGGTTCAAATCTTCAAGCTCAACTTTCGGATCTAGACACCTTAATGTTGGTGAGAAAGAAACCAACACAAGAAACTTACTAAACAACAAAATAACACTTAGATCTAAACACACAGCACTATTTTCGGATTCAACTTTCTGGTGGACAGATTTTTCAGAAAGTTGTCTTGGTGTAGTTTGGTTTTGGCCGAGAACTACTAGCCCAAGATGGGTTATGTTGGAACACAACCGGTCTTGCTTTGATACCAGATGATACAATATCAAAAACACAACAACAAGATCTCGGATTTTCAGTTTCTCAGCTTTTAACAACAACCAGTTTTTTTGTTTTCGGTTTTCAGTTTCAGCAACAACCGAGAAGAACAAACTGTTTTTGTGTTAGTTTCCTGTTTTTCAGCAACAACAAGAACCACAACAAGATGGATAGAACAACAAGAGAAACTAACAACAAGAGAATGACAAGTTTCTGTTTCGGTTTGAGCAACAACCCGAGAGAACAACAAGCTGTTTTTAGTTTTCTGTTTTCAGTTTTTCAGCAACAATAACAAGAACAACAAGATGATACAAATGCTAGTGAATCGAAAGAGCCACACCCGGCTTCACTAGACTTTTAAGACAACAAGATGAACAACAACAACAAGAAAATAAAGATAGTTAACTTGACATAAGTCACTCAATAATCTAAGAACCCTAACCCCAAGATAGGACCCCTAAATCTATTGATGAAAAACACCAAGTTCTTACGAGGACCAAGAGGTACCTTGCAACCTCAAAACCCACGTTTCTAGCCAAAGATCCAACACAAGTGATTCCACACCTTGATGGACAGTTTCGGTTCAACACAAGTGATTCCACACTTTGTTGAACAAGTTTCGGTTCTCTTCTTGAGAAAGAGAGAGAGTTTCTAAACTACAAGACTAATTTTCTGAAAATATCAATATCAAAGTTGAACGCTGAAAAATGGCCTAATGGCCTCTATTTATACTACACAAAAGGTGGTCAAATGACCCTTCTATCCTTCACATCATGGGCCGGCCTTGGAGCCTTATTTATGGTCCATTAAGACCCCTTTCTTCACACATCAAAAGCCCATCCGCCCCTTGTCTTTTGGGCCAGCATTGGAGACTAGTTTAAGGCCCAAAACCGTGAGTCCTCACTCTTAAATGCTCCAAGCAACCTTCCATGCGCGAGATGGCTTTGAGTTACTCTCAAAACGGGTCCTCCATGCATGTCCTTGTATCCTCGAGGAGTCCAATTCTTGAGCCTCTACGTGTTGGCCTCCAAAGATGTCTCCGAAAGATAAGATGGCCATTTTGTCCCGTATCAAACATACCGAATGGCAAGTCATAACATAACTACCACTAACCTTCTAACATAATTTATAAATCGTAAATTGCACATAAAAGTTACGACATTACAAAAAGCATGAGTCATAAACAAGAGGAGGAGCTACATTATAGCAAAGATGGTCAGATAAACACCCTTTGTCGGAAAATTATACCATATATAAATAAAATATTTCTGTAAATGGGTTAAATGTATAATCTGAACAACCTTGAATTGTGAAATTCCTTTACTCCAGTGGTGGTAGATGCTTCGGAAATGCACATGCTCATTCAGTGCACGAATTCGAACCCCCGCAGAATCAATATTTTTATAAGCATTTTTTTTTCTTAAAACGCCGGTGATTTTTAAAGCCTTATATGGGATTTGAGCTGATTTAACTTTAGGTACCCTTTTTTTAGTTAAAAATTTAAATAAACTTAAAATTAATTATTTAATTTAAAATTAATAAGTAAATTTTAAAAATTCTCTATAATGTTTGCTAAAGGCAAAAAAGTTCTATATAGATTTTCTCTTTAAAAAGACCTCATTTGATTTGCTCTCCACCTTTCATATCGTCACCAGAGGTTAACGAAAGCTTGAAGCATAAAATTTATTTTTTTCTCTCTTTTTTTTGCTTATTGTTTTACTTCATATTAAATTAAACTTGAACACTAAAGCTCAACATTATGTGATTTGATGTTCAATTTTTGATATATTTATTCATGAAAAAATGATTATTAGTATTATGTAGTTTCATTTTAAAATTTTCAATGCACCATTCGTCCAAAGAAAAAAAAAACTTCACCGATGTAATATTTTGAACACCCTTCGTGAAATTTTTGACTCCGCCACAGATCATAAATTAAAAAAGAATTTAACATTCTACCGTAATCCGCGACCTTCATACCCTCCTATGTAATACACTTGTATAGAGAAGAATCACAAATTTTTGAAAATAAATATACGATGAGCATGCAATAACATTAGAAGTAAATTTCACATAAAAGCTACAACATTACAAAAAATAAGATTCATAAATCAAAAAGAATGTAACATTCTACCCTAATATTTGATTTTCATATCCTCCTATCTAATGCACTTGTATAAAAACAGAACCACAAATTTCTAAAATTAATATAATACGGACATGCAACAATATCTGAATTAAATTGCACATAAAAATTCTGACATTACAAAATCATGATTCATAAATAAAAATTAACCTTCTACCCTTTTATCTAATTCACCTATATAAAAAAGAGTCACAAATTTCTAAAACCGAATAGTACTATTGGCATGCAATAACACTATAATTAAATTGCACATAAAAGTTACAACATCATATAAACTTGATTCATAAATAAAAAATAATTCAACCAGCTTCTATCCTAATCTGTAATATCTACACCTAGTCTAATGCTCCTGTATAAAAAAGAACCACAAACTTTATAAAAGAAATGCACTATGAGAATACAACAAATTAGAATTAAATTACACATAAAAACTATGATATTATAAAAACACGTAATTCATAAATCAAAAAAAAAATTATTTTAAACTCCAATATGATTTGTTTTAAGAATTCCTCTAGTTCTAATCATAGGAAGACTTTTTTTCAAGAATATTATACTCAATACAAAAATGTTAATATCAAAGGAAGACTTTTTTTCAAGAATATTATAGTCAATAAAAAAATGTTAATTTCAGATCATAAACTAACGTTAGCTTATTCTAAAAGCTTTATCAGTCAATTTCTCCAAAAAGGGGTGGACTTTTTCCTATATTGTAACAGTACAACCTCCCTTAATTTAATTACTCATTCACCATCAACTAAAAATTTCCAAATCATCTGCCAGATCAAACTTTCAAGATGAAATTCTCTTCATCAAAATTGTTCATGCTCGATCTTTTCTATTTTGACATGACAATGATTAGAGATGGGCCTATATTAAACGTAACTTATGGGCTCACGAGAACTCCACATCTTTTGTTAAGACTTACACATCTACAAAGAGATCCAGTTAATATTTATTAAAAAAAATTGAGATTTTTTATAAAATAATAAAGAAGAAAGAAGAAAAGTACAAAGAGTAATTCTTATTTCTCTTGAGAGATTTCTTGATGGGCGAATTACAATGAAGGAAAACCCCTTTATTTATAGGGAAAAACTAACTTTGGACTTTTCCATAAATAGACATTGACTATATATGGTAAAGTAGCTATTCACTATATATGGTAAAGTTGACATTTACTATATATGGTTATATATTTATAACACTCCTCCTTAAATGTCTAATTGATAGATAATGTGTCTTGTTAAAACCTTACTAAAAAATCCAATGGAAAAAAAATCTAGTGAAGAATAAAGAGTGCACATCTCTAATAATACGCATATAGACTGCCTCATTAAAAACCTTAGAAGAAAAACTCAGTGAGACAAAACCTCATAAGAAAAAAAGAGTACAACGCATATTAGCTTCCCCTAATAAGAACATCTTTGAACTTTTGCATCCCGATCTAGTGCACCATCTTTTTGAAAGTTGTAATTGGAGGAGGCTTGGTGAATAATTCAACCACATTGTCACTTGAACGAATATGTTACACGTTAATATCACTATTCTTTTGTAGTTCGTGTATATAGAAAAGTTTTGATGAAGTGTGCTTCGTTCTATCTCCTAATGTGAATCTTTTCTTATGTTGTGTTATGCATGTTGCATTATCTTCATATAAAATTGTGGGTATTTTATCAAATTTTAAACCACAATTTTCGAATAAGATGTATCATGAACCTCAACCATACACATTCTCGATTTGCTTCATGAATAGCTATTATCTCAGTATGGTTCGATGAGGAGGATAAGATAGACTGCTTTTAATATCTCAAAGATATGACAATATCCCCACATGTGAACACATTGCATGTTTAATATCAAGATTTATGAGGGTAAAATAAATCTCCAACATCAACATAATCAACAAGATCGGGACTGCAATCTTTAGAATAAAATAAGATCCATTTGTTTGATCCCATTTTGATGTCTCCTAGCAGGAGAAAAACTATACCTTGCTAACAAATTAATCAAAAAATGCAATATCATGCCATATAGTATTTGCAAGATACATTAGTGCATCAATTACAATAAGATATGGTACTTTAGGAACAAGGAGTTCCTTTTTTTTTTTAAGGTCGGAATGGATCCTTATTCAATTATACATGTTTCTCACTTAAGCAAATATTCTATTGCTTTTGAAAACTCTCCAAGAGTTTCAATAATATTAAAACCATCAATTTTATCCCTTATAAGGATAATAAACAAGTTTCCCAGAAACTTTATATGCTTCAGGTTTTTTGAAACTTTTAGGGGTTTTCATATAGATTTTTGTCAAGTGACAATATCCAACATTTCCCATGTGACATCTTTTAGTGTCTGGAATGCAAATCAAATAAGTGTTATGCTTACCAAGATGCATACTTTCATGTCACTTGATAAATATTTTTACGTCAGCATGCTTAATAGATGTAAAATTCAGATCCTTATAATCTTTCACAATATTGCACAAATATTATATCAAACATATCATTGATGATATATTATTTTGTATCAGTTCACAATGTGACATCACATTTTGAGATCTCATCACTTTATTATTTTTAGGTACCTGAATATCTCATAAGGTTTCATGAATTGTTATATCGTAGGCTCTTTAAGAACACATTGTCTTCTTATTATGATTATTTGCTCCATATCCATTCCAATGACTATTTTATTTAGAACCGATTGTTCTGTCACGTTTCACGCATGCATAGACCTTGTCCTTCAGGAACACAAAATAGGAGCACTTGCAACTTCAATATGATATGCTTTTGACATTTGACTTGAATTATCTTTTAAATGAAAATCTAATGATAATTCCTAACATATTTTATAGTTGTTTATAATCTCTCCCTTATGTTAGGAAAGCTAACATACATCCTTCATCTTATTTGAGGAATCCATCTTTATGCATTATAGTATATTCATTTATCAAATACCACACATCAAAACTACTAGATGAAATAATTAATTCCTGACCTTGAATCAATTGAAAGGGAAGTATTAATCATAATTTTTGATCTAATACAAACAAGTGTTATTGTATGCAATATATCATACTTCAGACCAACACATGTGACTTTGTTCTCATAAATAATGATTCAACTATTTATCGAAGGCATTTAACAGCAACTTAATTAGCATTATCAAGATGAATTGTCTTGATTACACTATCTAAAAATTATGCTCTTAACTCAATTTTACTGAGCAAGCAACTTTATGAATGTCAAATTGTAGGTTGATAATAAATGTACATGTGATCATCTTATTGATGCATCCTTTCAGCATATCACATGATAGGTGAACGAGTTCATTTTCACCTTTTATAATTTTCAGATTTTAAGGGATCCAATCCCAACATTAGTTGGTCCAACCAACTTATCATGAAAACAAGCAACATTAAAAGTAATGAAGAATTTTCTAATTCTTCAATATACATTAAATACTCAGTATACATATCTTTGAGATGTCATAATCGTTCATGTCAATTTGATGAACTTTAATTCTAGCAAACTCTAAGTTTACCATGACATGTACCTTTTTACTTTAGTAATTTCAGATTTACTATTACATGAATAAATTTCAGATTTGCTACTTTAGGAGTAGATTTCAAAATAACTCTTCTCAATTACTCAGCCTCTTTCGGAGGTGAGTTGTGATACCATCACAATCAAGTGCACATTTGTATTAATAAACTTCTCATTCCCCAGAAATGGAATATAATCGTGCCTTAAGCCAATCAAATTCTGATAGCTTATAGCCTCTTTCATGATTTTGCTACTTCATGAGCACATTGAGGCATACATATCTTTCATAGTGAATCATATATTACTACCACATTCACTTCAAGAATGGAACAAATTTTATCTTTGAGACTTATCAAATGTTGTTACCGCATTCACTTCATGGAATGGAGCATATTCAATGGACAAGTTTCATGACTTTTTATCAAATAGATATTATTTTTGCCTTAGCCATCAGAATATCATTAATATGGTGCGTTGAGATTCAAACTCAATGTCTTATCCATATAAAGGCATCTTAGGCATAACTCAGTGGAAATTGAATTCAATATCTTATCACCATGGTGCATTGAAACTTTTAACCCAATGTCTTATCCTCTTAATGAGATGAGACTTAAATTCATCATCATATCTTTTAACAATATTGTTCTACATGAACAAATTGAAAGCATAAGTGGTTCCAAATCAATTATTTTTTCTCAAGTCCAACAATAATTATATCATTAGTAGCAAAAGACAAATAACATAAGGAATCACTAACCTTGAAATTACATTTAGATTTATAATCTCACCTTGTTTGGCAGAGTCTCATACTTATAATGTGTTAATAAAATAATAAAGAATAAAGAAGAAGAGTAGAGAGAGAATAAAGAGTTATTCTTATTTCTCTTGAGGGATTTCTTGATGGGTAAATTACAATGAAGGAAAATCCCTTTATTTATAGAGAAAAACTAACCTTGGGTTTCTAACTTTTCTATAAATAGACATTGACTATATATGATAAAATGGGCATTCACTATACATGGTAAAATTGACATTCACTATACATGGTAAATATATTTATAACAAGATTATGTTAATTACAAAAAAATAATAGAACTTGAAAAAGGTGCATTGAGGAAAAAAAATCACTGTCCTTCACCGTCATTTTCAAGCACCTTTAAATGTAAAGGGTAGATTCAATATCCATTTAAAAGGAAAAAATATTATATTAATTATGTTGACATAATAGTTGAATTTAAATTAATTAATTATTTTTGGGACCAGCAAAGACAATGAATTTAGGTAAATTGGTTATATAATACTTGTGCATGTTAATTAATATAAAACCTCTATTATAAAATCACCGGCGGATAATTTTTTAAAATTCTTTTCTTCTCTTGAGTTTAGCCCACACAATTTTGTCATCCTAATTAGATTATTGAACCAACTAAAAAGTAAAACGATAGTTTATGTCTCCAAAGAATTAATGACATTTATTTGGACCACCTATTCAATTTTTCTCCACAAAATGTAACTGAAGCACATAGCTTTTAACAGTGTGTTGCATAAACAACTCTACAACCAATATCAAGTGTCTGAAAATACATGTACAACCTATTACTACTGATAATGTTGTTTAATCATCTATAGAGCATACGGCTTGATACGAGACGTAAAACACAAAAATGAAAATAAATATGAAACAAGAACAAACAAAGGAAAATGAAATAATAATATAAAGGATAGATAGATTGATATAAATCGATAATGAGAGGATAGGCACGGGTATACCAAACCCGAGACCTTCCTATCAATCACCGACAACACCAACCTTTTACGAGGACCGAGAGGAACGTTGAACCCTCACAACCCACATTTTTAGACAATCCGTAAGCTCCCAACAAGATTAACATATATACTCCCAAGTGTATTTCAAAACATATCCAAAATCATTTACCTAAAAAATGAAATAAAACTAGTTATTTATAGTCATGGACTATTTATTACACAATGGACCCAAAAGTGACCATAAAATCAAGTATAAATAACATAAATATCAATCCTTTTCAAAGTAATTACACTATCTCCCACTTTTTAATTACTTTACTCTCTCTCTCCCTATTAATATACATGATATAGCTGACATATACATAACATTCTGTGTATAAGTTGGAATTTTTTGTAATATTAAAAACATAAGTTGTGTATTTGTGTAATTTTTTAAAAAATCAATTGGGACCAAAAGTGACCAAAATCCCAAAACATAACAAAGTAGTCTTCATTCTTCCGATCTCCTCATAGGGGATCGTGATGTTTCTCTTCATCCCTAAACTGTGGCCATGATGCATTTTCAATTGTATTATCCTCTCCTTTTTGAAGAGAATTTGTCCTCAAATTCAAGAGTTCATCATGTTCAAAATCAAGAAATTTCAAGGAGTTCTTAGAAGTGGTAGGGAGCATGACATGTGTAGCTAAGTAAAGTGGAATGCTAAGCTCACCTTCTTGAGGCCAAACGTCCTCCATCGGTACTTTGTTGACTACTAAATTTGGAACGATAAGATCCCCATTACATGGATTCACATCAGTCTCAACATTTTCATCAAGATCTCCAACTCCTTCCTCATGCTTCACTTCATCTTTATGGTATGGATCACCTTCTCGAAGTATGATGGATCATCTTGTTGGGCACTCACTCATTTGGTGATCCCATCCTTGACATTTAAATCATTGTGTACCCATAAGATTATGATTACCTCCTTCTCTAGGTAGATACTTTGGAGCACTTTTCTCAATGGTCTTCTTCTCAAAAGTATTCTTATAGTCAGAGCCTTGACTCCAATTGGAGGATAATTGATTCCCCACCTTAAGCTTAGTTACCTCATTCTCCAACTTGATATCTCTCTCAACATTAATAGCCGCTTCTAAAAGACCATCCATCCGGACAAACTTGTGTATTGACATTCAAGAGGCAATATCTTGATTCAATCCTACCTTAAATCAAATCTTGGTGTGCTCTTCATCCTCGTTGTAATCAAGCTTCAAGAGTATATTTTGAAATTCATCATAGTATGTTTCAACACTCTTGTCTTCTTGTCTCAAATTGTATAACTTGGCAAGCAACCCTTGTCTATATCTCTCCAGTACATACTTGGCTCTCATAAGGGCCTTCATAACATCCCATAGTGGATATTGACCTCCATGAAGTATCCTTTTTGTTTTCTTAGCTTATTCCCACCAAGTCAAAGCATATCCTTCAAATTGAGCAACAACATAGGTCGTCTTCTTAACATCGAGCAAATCATTAGCATGGAAGATCCTATCATATTGCATCTGCTATTTGAGGTACCCTTTGGGATCACTACCTCCATTAAATATAGGAAGAGTGACCTTGATAGAATTGAGACCCATATCACGACTTTCATAGATACTTTAGTCTCTTGGGATATGCCCTTTTACACTATACCTATAACCTTCTTCAATATGTCCTACAAACTCTCTTTGAACTCCAACAGCTTGTTTTGTTAGCATTTGGTGTGGTGGTATTTGGTTAAGTGGAGCTTGGTAGGGTGGATTCATACTTGGTGGAATTTGGTAGTGTGGTATTTGGATTTGGGGTACTTAATAGGGTGGGTAGTATGGTGGATTGAGCCTTATGGGTTTAATCTTTAGGGAATTTGGTAGTTTAGAAATTGAATTGGGGGTTTTTGATCGGGTAGAGTGAGAATTTAGGGAGCTTGGGTGGTGTTTTAGGGCGTTTGTTGGTTGAATTATAGTGGTCGATCTACATGTCGTGGAGTTTGGTCGGTAGTAGTAGTGGTAGGCAAGGGAGCACTTACTTATGGGGGAGGGTAGAACATATGGTGGAGAGTTCTAGGAGAGATGGTAGCTGAAGTCTCTTGAACTTGCGCACGTAAGGATTCCCGGAGGTGGAGTTGAGGAGTAGCATTGGAAGAATTACGGTTTCCTTCCACACTCACCATCCTTCCATCTAAATTCATCAGTCTCTTCTCCAAAAGGGACAACTTCTCATTCATATCTTGACATATGCCCATTATAGCTTCCGTTATTGTCTCATTTGAGATAGGTTGAACCTCGTCGCCCAAATTCAAGTACCTATCAATGAGACACTCAACACAACTAACAAACAAGGTTAATGTTAGTGAAATCAATCCTCTTGATCCAAGTGTTTGGATTAACTAACAATTTAGTTCAACTTGTTGATATTTGGTTTCTTGTAGTTGGTATATGACTCTATTAGGAAGTGAAGAACTTTAATTCAAGTGCTAAACTAAGATAACAAAAGATAATAGAAGGAAAAGAAACAAGAAACTAAGACACAAAAGAAGAACAAACAAGAACTAGTCAAACAACTAAGTTGATTACGATTTAGTTGTTAACTAGTATCAAGAATCAACTAAATAAAAGGAGGATTAATAGATGAAATTAATGGTTTTGAACCTAATTTAGAGGAGTTTTAAAGGTGTTGATATGTGTTTTAGAAGTTGAACTGATGTCGGAGAAGTGTTGAAATGCGTTTGAGGTGTGTTTGGGGCTGCCTTGTGTTAAATTGAAGTAATCTGCGTGGGAGGGGTGCATTGAGAGCTGCTGCAGCAGGTGAGATGCTGGTTGGTCACAGATCATGCCCTTGGATACTTCCTTAAGGTGTGTTTGGGATGTATCCACAGGTTGGACGCAGGTTGGGCGCACCTCAAGCACAAGTGGTCCGCCCCTTGGTCCTTGAATGGCCAAAATGCCCTCCAAATGGTCCCCCCTTTGTACTTTCTTGTGGAATATCTTTAGTATCTTCTTAGATGACTCAGTACAAACAATTTTTCACACTTTTTTCTTCACTTTTGAGAATCAAACAACCACCTTTTGAAGAAAATTCCTCTTTGAGATTTGAATTTCTCCAAGAACACTCAAGAACACCAACAACTTCAAAATGTTCTAACTCTTCAACCGTTGCTCGGAATGCGGTGAAATTTTAAACTTAGGCTATTTTAAACCTTCCTAACACATTCCAAGCATCAATTTCCTCAAATTCTCAATCAAAAATTTCAGATTTCAACTCCCACCTTCAACCTTCAAACTTGAGTTTCTCAATAATGGTAGACCCTTCGATTCACCTCCGATTGAGCTCAAATTCAAGGATTAGACTCTAATGGTGTTAGGGAACAAGAATCTAACACCAAAACACAAGAAAAACAACAAAATCAAAGACTCAAAATTTGATTTAAAGGAAAAAGCATGAATAGTAATTTTTTTTTTAGATTTTTGAATTTTCAACACAACGAGACCCAAGACTAGAATCGTGGGAACGATTCTAATCTCGGCTCTGATACCAAATGATACAGGAAGTAAAACATGAAAATAAAAATAAACACGAAACAAGAACAAACAAATAAAAATGAAATTATAATATAAAGGATAGATAGATTGACAAAAATCGATAACGAGAGGACAACCACGGGTATACTAAATCCGAGACCTTCCTATCAATCACCGACAACACCAACCTCTTACTAGGAACGAGAGAGGCTTTGAACCCTCACAACCCACTTTTCCAGATAATCCATAAGCTCCCAACAAGCTAAACATAAACACTCTCAAGTGTATTTCAAAACATATCCAAAATCATCTACCTAAAAAATGAAAGAAAACTAGTTATTTATAGCCATGGGCTATTTATTACACAATGGACCCAAAAATGACCCTAAAAGCAATTGGGCCCAAACCTGACCCAAAGCCCAAAATATAACAAAGTAGTCTTCATTCTTCCGATCTCCTCATGGGGAATCACAATATTTCTCTTTGTCCTTAAACCGTGGCCATGATGTACTTTCACTTGTATCATCGTTTAATAGTTGCTACAACTTAACAATTTTTCCCGTGCTAATGTACCAATTTTAATATTATCCATCCTTTTGACCCTATACATGTTTCATTCATCTACAAGAATCTCTAATTTATTTACTTTTTCTTCTTTATATTATGTCTTTTTTCCTACAATTTTTTTTATTTATGCCTTTTGAAATGTAAAGTTTAATTTTGTGGTTTAATTTTATGTGTGTTCATCACTTTACTTTGTAAACTATTTTATTTTTAGGCTTAAGTCATCAATAGAAGTCTAAACTTATTTTGAAATTTCACTTGAACCCCTAAACTAAGACTGGTACCTATTGAACACCTATACTATCTAGAAAATTATTCCTATTAGGCACTTTTGGATATTCAGCAAAAATTGTGAAGGGTGTGTAGCACACTTGCGGTGACATGACAAAAACGACTTTATTAAAAAATGTCATGTGATCTCGAGGGCCCAAAAAATTATTAAAAAGTAATTAAATATTTTTTTAAAAATAAACAATTCTTTTAAATGTTTTTAACTAATTTTAATAAAAAAGGAAAAAAAATCAAAACAAACATGATCTTACCATTGACAACAACATCAAAGAATGGAGAAACTCCATTAAGTACAAAATCAGTAACCAGACACCCATTAGTACTCAAAATTAGCAACAACAATTTACTCCCTTCGTTTTCCAGTAGATAACTCCTCTATTAAGCACGAAATCATACATCAGACACCCATTAGCACCCAAAATCAACAACAACAATATACTTTCTACGTTCTTCACCAGTAACTCCCTAATTTCTAGTTTTCCAGCGATTCACTGGAAAACCCATAAAAAAACTTCTCGGACCAATCACCAACGAGCTCTAATCCGACGTACAAAGCTTTGATTCACGCTAACTCAAATAATTTCCAATTAAATTTCATCAGCGAAACACCATCGCTATCATTACTAACTCCGAAAACTCCGGTCAGCTAACCAAACAAGAATACCCAGAAACACATAGTCATAGAAAAAAGCAAAGCAAACAATCAAAGAGAAAAATCGAATTAAACTTGAATAATCAAGCAAGAGAGATCTCATCGAGGGTATGATTCGAGGTCTCTATCAATTTGATTGGTGTTGAAATACAAATTTAGATATATATTCAAATTTAAGAAGTACTACAATGTGTTGAAATTTTCAAAGATGAAGATTGTTGTTCATGGCCAACCTTTTAGACTTAGATGTAGGAAAAAAAATCTTTCTTTTTTTACAGAATCAGTTGATTGATTAAGAAATCTTTTTTCATTTATTAAAACTGAAAAAAAAAGAAATTGCAAAGAATTAAAAAAAAAAAGTTACAGAACCTTATGAAGATGAAGGCTGGGATTGGGGTTGGGGTGGGGATTCCTTCTCTTTTATTTTCTTATTAATAAATTATTATTTATTGAGTAATTTTTTTTAAAAAAATAAAATATTATTTGAGATCCATTCACACGCCCACAGTGAGTGAATACCACGCAACGTGTCATGTGGGCAAAAAGATCTAGGTGTATCAAATTTCGGGTGGGTTTGTATCCTAATAGGTACAAGTCTGAGTTTGAGGGTTTAATAAGTAAAATATCAAAACAATTTTAGAGTCCTATTGATGACTTAAATCTTATTTTTATATATTTCTAATACTATTAGATACAATGCATTTTTATTTGGCACAAGTTATCTAAGTATATTGGTATAATCGGGTAAAATGAATTCAAACTTTACACCAACTAAAACAATACAAACTAGATTGATCTCAATTAGGAAAGTGAAATATGATATCCCAGCACTCTTCTCCGCTTGATATCTTTGTAATTTAGCTCAACAACGATCAGATCATTGGTTGTGATATCTCCATTGATGTATCGCTTCTACGTCTGTCATCATGAAACTGATGTTTTGACACTCTTTGATTTGTTTTGATTTTGATCTTTCATCTTCTGTAACTCTCTTCCTTTCTTCAGCTTTTTTTCGATGGGGTTTAATGAAAAATATCATAAACTTATGATACTAACAATTGATGAATTTACATTACAGAAGGTGAACTATACAAAACAAAGACTATCCTTTTTAACAAATTAAAGTTTTTTTTTCCATATATTTTAAAGTTGCAAGACCTATAAGTACCTAAAAAATAGTATGAATATCAAAAACTCAAAATTATTCGTACATCATTATATAAGATAAATTTTAATTAGGAAAAAGTGTTGGACAATAAAATTCTGGAGGTCGAAAAATAATAATAGAGATAAGAAAAATACTGCAAAAATCAATTTATTAATTTCAATGCGAGTGTTACAATCTCTATGATTCCTCTAATTCGCCTTTTCAACTATAAATTCAAGGGCTTCGAGCTTGATCTTGAACTTGACGGATTTGATCTTGACTTGTGCTTGAATCAAAGGGCTTGATAGCTTGTTCTTGAATCTTGCGGTTTTGATCTTGAACTTGATCTTGATTTGCAGATTTGATGAGCTTGATCTTGACTTGTACTTGAATTCAAGGGCCTTTGAGCTTGATCTTGAATCTTGAAGTCTTGATCTTGAAGCTTAAACTTGTTCTTGAATTCTTGAATTTGTAGAGAAATCTGCTGCTTTGATCCACGAGTTCTCTATTGCTTCTTGTTAAACTTGTTCCTCCCTTTTCTGAATTATGAGGCCCCTATTTATAGTTGTAGGAAGTAGAGAGTCATGGTAAACATGAACTTCCTTTGACCAATCATATTTAAGTGACATGGTCTTGATAAATATGAACTTCCTTTGGCCAATCAGATTTAAATGACATGACATTTCTTATGGGCTTTTAATTTACTGCATCATTTTGACACATGACATGGTTCCACTGGCTCCTTCACTTGACTTGGCATGCCATGTCATTTGACATATGACACTAAATTGGGCTTCTAGAATATGATGACATCTTGGACTTGGTAAAGTGGGCTTAGTCATTTGTAGCCCAAATTAATATGATGACATCTTGTGCTTGATAAAGTAGGCTAATCATTTTTAATCTAAATTAATGGACTAGCCCAATTTAAAGAAATGGATTTTAATTAAACCCACACATGTTTTGGATTTAAATAATTGATCCAATTACATTAATCCACAATATTTATTTAGGACTAATGTATTTTAAATTTAATATTATCTGAATTTTATACGAATTTAAATTTAATAAAATTTTATTAATTACAAAGTGCCCCTACTTCAAGAATTGTTGAGATATTTGACCAGGCTTGAAGTAAAAAAAAAAATCCATGTACATGATAATATTCTCAGACCAATACACTTCATAATAGCATATTTCCTTTGCGTAAAAATCCTCTTAGATCCATTTATTTCCACGTGGCAATTATAAGCAAGACAACAAAAACCAAGATGTTGACTTTTTCTTTTCTTTTTTTTAAACTTGCCAGCCATTGATCGCCTACAGCAAAGCAAAAGAATTTGCAATTGTTGTCGCCTTCAGTAGTCTTAGAATCCTCTTTGGATTATATTAAATCATTTTGACAAACTAGGATTCTACCAAGGCCAACATCCGCCGCCCCTATACACCTATAAATACCCCATAAGCATGGTCTATTTTTTTTCTTGTACCTGCACGAACACTTGCGAGACATCCATAGCAGCTTCGTGGCCGATTGGAATCAACAACCAGGTATTTCTTTTCCTTTCATTTATTATATATATATATATATTTTCTATAACAGCTTATGCACAACTTACAATTCTCGTTCAAATAATATCTTTCATGCAAAGATGAAATTACATGGTGCGAAGGGATGACTATTCGTCCCCACCATAAGAAAGGTAATTTCATGGTATTTTTATGGTGAAGATAAAAGGTAACTTCATCGTAGTATTATGGCGAAAGTAAAAGGTAACTTCATGGTAGTCTTATGGCGAAGGTAAAAGGTAACTTCATGGTAGTCTTATGACATGTAGAGATGGTCATTCGTCCCCGCCATAAGAAAGGTAATTTTGTGGTAATCTTACGGCGCATAGGGATGACTTATTCGTCCCTACCATAAGAATAGGTAATCTTATGTTAATTTTATGGCGCATAGGGATGACTACTCATCCCCGACATAAGAAAAGGTAACCTTATGGTAATCTTATGGCACATAGGGATGACTACTCGTCCTCGCCATAAGAAAAAGTTATTTCATGAAGATTGGAAAGTAAACTCAAGAAGGTTTGAAGGACTTAAAGACTTTAACTTAGATTAAAGCACCTGATGACTCCAACTTTCAACTCCGAAAAATTCAATATTGCAGACTTAAAGGCTTTAACTTATAGTTGCCGAGCATCTGAAGACTTCAACTTGCAGACTTTTTGAACTTGCAGGTTTCAATATGGTAACTTGAAAGCTCCAACATGAATACTTAGTGAATTTGGAGACTTCAACTTATATGCACAAGTCATTTGAAGATTCAACCATCAGACTTTGTAAACTTGCAGGCTCCAATATGGTCACTTGAAAGCTCCAACAGGAAGAGTTAGAGAATCTGAAGACTTCAACTTGTAGACATAGGTCATTTGAATACTTTAACTATCAGACTTTATGAACTTGCACGCTTCAATATGGTTACTTGAAAGCTCAAACATGAAGACATAGGTCATCTGAAGACTTCAACTACCAGACTTCGTGAACTTGCAGGCTCTAATATGGTAACTTTGAAAGCTCCAACATGAAGATTTAGTGAATTTGAAGACTTCAACCTGTAGACAGGTCATTTGAAGACTTTAACTATTAGACTTTGTGAACTTACCATATTGCATGCTTCAATATGGTAACTTGAAAGCTCCAACATGAAGACTTAGTGAATTTGAAGACTTCAACTATCAAACTTCGTGAACTTGCAAGATCCAATATGGTAACTTAAAAGATCCAACATGAAGACTTAGAGAATTTGAAGACTTCAACTTATGTCCAAGAAGCTTATACTTCATAGGGATCTGCCCTTATTGAGTCACCAACGCTTGGTGCAAGTCTTAAGATTGATGATGTTAAAAATGTTTTGAGGATCGAATTTTTTCTATGAGGAGGAACATGTATTTTTTTTAACACTCATGCAACTGAGCTTAGAATAAAATTCCAAAGGCCTGCGTACCTCAATGAAGAGGATCAAGTCATAACGTAGTTCTGGGGTGAGTGTTTTTGTAAGTCGTTCACAATTTATACTCTTGCGGGCCAGGAGTGGACATGCATTTTATACTCGCGCCTTAAGGAGTGTAATTTTCCTTCAAGGATAGGACTTCTTTAAGAACTTGGCATTGATGGGGCCAATCCTCACACCATTTGCATCGACAAGCTTGTAAGCACCATTTGAATATGCCTCTTGTACAAGATATGGTCCATCTCACTTCTGGGTGAATTTTCCCCCTGACTTACGAGAAGTGATAATGGGTCTTCTTACTGCAAGGACTTGATCTCCAACTTGGAAGCACCTCAAGCGAACCCTTTTGTTGAAATAATGAGATAGCCAGGCTTGGTAACATTCAAGATTTTCTTGATCCTTCATCCTCTTCTCATTAAGAGCTTCTAACTCTGCAAGAAGCAACTTAGCATTTTCTTGATCGGTGAGCCTTTCTTGAACATCTAGTCTTAAAGAAGGTATTTGACGCTCAAGTGGCAGGACTGCTTCAACTCTAAAAGTAAGTGAGTATGGATTTGCTTGCGTCGGTGTATGGTAAGTTGTCCTATACACCCATAAAGCTTCTTCCATTCGCTCATGCCAGTCTCGGTTGGATTTGGAGACGACTTTCTTCAGCAAGTTGCATAAAGTATTATTGAATGCTTCGGCTAGACCATTGGCGGCAGCATGGTACATAGAAGACTTGTGCTGCTTGAAACCAAAGAGATCGCAGATTTTATTCATCAGCCTATTATCAAATGGCTTTCCATTGTTAGTTATTATGTACTGAGGAATTCCAAAGTGGTAGATGATATTCACTCGGATGAAGTTTGCAATATTTTCTTTCTTTACTTCCTTGAGAGCAACATCTTCAGCCCATTTTGAGAAGTAATCTGTCGCTGCCAAGATGTATAGGTGTCCACCAAAAAATTTTGGTAGTGGACCAACAACATCCATTTCCCAAGCATTGAATGGCCAAGATGCTACAGTTGGATGTAGTACCTCTGGAGGTTGACGAATGAAATTCGCATGGAATTGGTAAGCTTTGCATCTTCTAGCATAGTCCAAACAATCTTTCACCATCGTTGGCCAATAATATCCCATCATTTTAATGTGAAAATAAAGCTTCAGCCTAGACTGATGTGATCCACAAACTCCTGAGTGCATTTCTTGCAAGGCTTGGATTGCTTCTTCCTCTGCCAAACACCGTAAGAGTACTATTTCAAATGATCTTTGGTACAGTATGTCTTTGTAGTAAAGGAAGTGAGGTGCACGACGATGAATGTCAGTCTTTCTCCTTGGATCTTCTGGAAGTATCCCATAACACAAGTAGTAGATGATAGGTTGTCGCCAATCTTCCTTTACAGCTTCGGAAATGGCAACGAGGTATTCAACCTTACCTTTTATGTCCTCATCCTCATTTGATGGCGGTACTACCCATTCTTGATGGATAGTAACTCGTGTCTGATTTGGAAGAGTTAGAGTTGAGGCCAAAGCAGCTAGGGCATCAGCTTATTTATTTTCTTTCCTTGGCACATACTGGAAGGTTACTTCTCCAAGTTATCCCATTAACTTTTATGCATAATCATGGTATGGTCTTAACTCAGGCTTTCTGACTTCATAACTTCCAAAAAACTGTTTTATCACCAATTGGGAATCACCAAAAACTTGTAATTGCAGTTTCTTCATATCGACAGCCATCTCTAGCCCAAGTATGAGCGCTTGATACTCGGCAACATTATTGGAGCAACGATTCGTCATGGTAAAAGAGTAAGGGATGACCTCTTCTTTTGGAGTGACAAGCACTACGCTAGCACCAGCTCCGTCTTGATATGCAGCACCATCAAAGTACATCTTCCATGGGGATCTAACTTCAACAACCATTACATCTTCATTGGGAAGTTCATCGCTCAGTTCCCAGTCATCAGGTATTGGGTGATCTGCCAAGAAGTCAGTCAATGCTTGTCCTTTTATAGCCTTTTGGGGGATGTACACAATCTCAAACTGCTGAAATTGGAGGTACCACCTTGCAAGTTGGTCACTGAGGACTGGTTTCAACATCACAAACTTGATGGGATTTGCCTTGGACACAAGACAAACAATGTGAGCTTGAAATTAGTGTTTCATCTTTTGGATTGAGAAAGCCAATGTTAGACATAACTTTTCGATTGGAGAATATTTAAGCTCATTTGGTGTCATTATTCTCCTCAAATAGTACAAAGAGTTTTCTTTGCCTTCACTATTTTCTTGAGCCAATAGTGCTCCGACTGACCATTCTTGTGCCGCGATATAGAGTATCGGTGATTTCCCAGGTATGGGTGCCGCAAGAACTGGTGGCCTCATTAATTATGATTTGATACTCTTAAAGGCATTACTACAAGCTTGGTCCTATTTGAAAGGAGTGTCCTTCTTTATGAGACGGCTAAATGGTTGACATTTTCCGGCCAAGTTTGAGATGAACTTCCTTAAATATGCTAGCCTTCCTTGAATGCTTTTTAACTCATGAATGTTTCGAGGCTCGGGCATCTTTAAAATTGCATCGACCTTGTCTTGATTAATTTCAATTTCTCGTTGTCGCAGAATAAAGCCAAGAAATTTTCCGAAAGTAACTCCGAAGGAACACTTCAATGGATTCATCCTAATTTGATATCTTTGAAGTAAGTCGAACACTATTCTTAGATCTTTTAAGTGATTATTTCTCTTTCTTGACTTCACCACTAGATCATCCACGTAGCATTCAACATTCTTGTGGAGTAGGCCATCAAAGATGTTTTACATAGCCCTTTGATAAGTGGTACCAGCATTCTTTAAACCAAAAGGCATCACCTTGTAGCAATAAATACCTTTGGGCGTATTAAATGCAGTGAGCTCTTCATCTTTTGGCGCTATGAGGATTTGGTTATAACCGGACGAACCATCCATGAAAGACATTGCCTCATAACTAGTGGTGGCATCAATCATCAAATCTGGTATGGGGATTGAGAAATCATCCTTAGGACATACATCGTTGAGATCTCGAAAGTCGACACAAACTTGAATTTGGCCATTCTTCTTCCGTACTAGAACAATACTTGAATCCACGTGGGATATTTAACTTCACGAATAAATCCAGCGTCAATGAGTTTTTTAACTTCATTTTCAATAAGTGGGACCAACTCTAGCCTAAAGCGCCTTTGAGCTTGATTAACAGGACGAGCACCATTCTTGACCGCCAACTGATGGACCGCTACTTTCGGATCAAAGCCAAACATTTCCTTATGACTCCAAGCAAATACATCCATATATTCTTTGAGTATATTCATAAACACGATTTCTTCCTCCATCTCTAGAAAAGAACTCAAGTAAGTTGGTCTTGGGTCTTCATCGGTTCCAAGGTTAACTTCTTTCAAGGGATCTATTGTGGCCTTCACTGCTTCTTCAAGTTGAGATGGAGCATCTCCAGCATCTTCCTTCTCTTGAGGATCATTGTAGTTGATGGATATGTGGTGACACCAGAAAGTATCTTCCATATCTTCATCAACCTTCATTTGAGATGAGGCCTCATTCTCATTCTGGGCCGTAACATGATATGAGAGACCAACACTTTCTTCATCTTCCGCACGTTCCTTGGTATAAACCAAAGTATGATCCTTTTCTTTTAACACCTTGTTGCATGAAACTACCAGTTTCATCTGTCACTTTATTCTAGAAGAAATCAAACTTTGGAAATCCTTCTGAATCTTAGGCGAGGAGTGCACTGACATATTTTGATGACTTCTTCGACGCTTGTTACTTTTCTTCTTATTTAGAGGACCCAACCTCTCAAATACAAAAGTTCTTGCGGTTAATTCTCCAAGTTGGTCATAGACAGATAGCCTTTTGTTGGATGCGGTAGACTCCTCTTCTACAGTGAAGTAGTTACTAACTGCCCTTCTTATGGAGATGCAAATTGGAGGTGGCTATGTGCATCCTAGGCCTTCATGTGCCTGCCTTATTGTACCTTCCGACGGAAGTTTACCTAACCTTAAATGCTCATTAGGATTATATCCAACCTTTACAAATAACTTGTATGCATTTGTGTCGAAGCCCTCCTTTGTCCGCTTCGTAGGGAGTGTTATATCTTGTGGCGTATTTTGAGCCACATCTAGCCTTAAGGATGGATTTATCGCGTCAATTTTCCTAATAGGTAAATTTAGCCTATTTAGCACATTATCTTGGACATCAGATGGGTGATCTTTCTCTTTCTTTACCTTTGGCACATAGCGAAGAACATGAGTTTCCTTATTTTTCATAGGAGTGACGCTTTCTTCATTTGAAGTGGATAGAGGCTTCTTGGTGGCAACCTTTTCAATAGTCACCACGGCCTTCTTGGCTGCAAGATCATCACACTTGGTATTGGTGACATCATCAACCCTTTTCCCATCCACAACATGCTTCTTTAAGTAGAATTTTGCATCGGCAAAATGTGACTCATCTTCAGTGAATGGTTTGTCATCAGCAACTATCTTTCTTTCCACTCTACCTTTGAGGTACTTCAAGCATTGATAGTAAGAGGATGAGATAATTTTGTTACCGTGCACCCAAGGCCTACCAAGCAATATATTGTATGAAGTTTTGGCATCGATTACATGCATCAATGGGTTTGATTGAAAATCATCCATACGAATCCTCAATTTGATACATATCATGGCCCTCTGGCCCCCTTGGTTGAAGCCTTGGATCATTATACGACTGTCGTCCAATTCGCTAGGAGCGATGCCAAATTCTTTCATCGTGCGGATAGGTAGGATGTTGACTCTAGATCCCCCATCTATCAATATCCTACTGATATTCTTTCCTAGAGTTTGACCCACCATGTATAAGGGACGGTTATGTAGGGCCTCCAAGAAGAAGATCATTATTTGTGAATGTGATTTTTGTATCACACACATATGCCTCTTCGCCAAGAGTTTCAGCAAGATTTTCAGAAGGTGAAAGAACCTCCATGGGTAGATTCTCACCTTTTCCCTCCTTCTCTGGCGGTATTAAAAAAAAATACATCTCTAGGTTGAATTGGGCAGTCGGAAACCAACTCGGTAAGAATTTCTCTAAAGTCATCGGACGCCGAGGTTTTTAGTAGTAAAGCTCTGTCACCCTCATCTTCTTTGGGAATTCAAACAACTTCTATTTCCTTGGTTTCTTTACCATTCTCCTTCTGGTTGGCTGCTTGGACGACTTCTTTTGCTGACTCATCCTCCTGCGTCTGTGCCTCATCACTAGAGTCCAACCTTTATCATTTCCTTCATCAACTGAAGACCTGTCAGGATTTAATATTTTCTCATTATGCTCTTTGACACATATTTAGACTTGGTCGGGCGATCTAAAAGTAATAGAGATTTGATGAGAACTGGTCGTCACATCGTCGAAGAAGATCTTCTTCTCTTTTGCCAGTTGCATAACTTTATCTTTAAAGACAGAGCACTTTTCTAGAGGATGACTTACGAGCCTATGATATTTTTAATAATTAGGGTCATTAGTCCTTCTAGACTTATTGGGACGCTTTATCTCTGGGAGTTCAATGAGCTTATGCTCAAGGAGTTCATCAAAAATCTCAGCAACATCAGAATCAAGGAAGGGATATTCCTTTTCTTGAATCTCCTTTAATGTTTTCTGATTTGGACGTGCTCCAAAAGTCGTCTTCACACTTTGCTTCTTTCTTACCTTTGTGGTGACCTTCACAGGAGACATATCAATATTCATGGACTCCTTGTTTTCATTTTTGGGAACAAACTTGCCCCATCTTTTGGGTTCCTGCTTTTTCTTTCCCCTTTGAGGGTCATGAATAGGCATTCCTTCCTTTCCAGCAGAAGACATACTCAACTCCATGTCATGAGCATGAGTAGCTAACTCTTCAGAGGATTTTGGTTTAATTCCTTGCAAGATGTAGAGAAGCCCCCAGTGCATTCCTTGGACGCACATCTCTATTGCAGAAGCTTCACTGAGCCTATCTTTGCAGTTTAGACTCGTATTTCTCCATCGATTGATGAAGTCGATGACTGGATCATCCAGTCTTTGCCGAGTATTTGTGAGCTCTATCATGCTCACTGTACGCCTTGTGCTATAAAGCTGATTTAGTAACTCGTGTTCCAATTTCTCCCAACTATTGATGAAGTTAGGCTCGAGGTCCATATACCAATCAAAGGCATTTCCCTTTAGGGAACGAACAAACTGTTTGACAAGATAGTCACCGTAACTTTCAGCATTATTATGTCTTAACAAAGTGTGCGATATATTGTTTCAAATTACCTTTGCCCTCAATTGTTAAAATTTGGAGGGTTGATAGCCGGCAGGCATTTTGAGGCTATCTATTCTTGTAGTGTAGGGCTTGGAATACGCAAAGGAAGACTTGGTGTCAACATAATACTTGTCTATGAGGGTCCCTTCAATAAATTCCCTGAATTTCCCAATCGGGACCATTCCTTCAGCAAAAACTTGCACCTCTTTAGTTGGTGGTATTTGTTTCACAGGATTTTCTATCTCATGAACCTCTGGAGCTTTTCCCGGTGCATGGCTAGATTCTCCGTCTATCAAGCATTCCATCCTATCTACTATCTTATCAATTCTTGCCTCTTGATTCTGAACATAGTTGGTCAGGCCTTCAATTGCCTTTGTCAGATTCGCAAGTTGATCCTCCATAGACGAAGCATCAGTTACCATTGCTTGCATGATCACCAGAGACGTCCGAGAGTAACATGGATTATTGCGTAGGTTAATCTTTGAAGTGCTTAACTTATGTGGTGTAAGTAGAGATGATGTGTTTGTTGAACGACCATCGCTCTTTTCGCTAGAGTATTTGGAACCAGAATGCTCAAGTAGTGCAAGAGTCTTCTTGAGCGATTCCGAGGCACTACTTCCTCCATCCGAAGCACTTGCATTAGACTTCATTCCTTTTGGGGTTGAAGATCCAAAAATTGGAGTTGGTACGAATGACACTGGATGTGTTTGTTTTCCTAACATGTTTTCCTTACTCCTCGTGACAGCTCCCAAGATCCCGAAAGTAATACCAAAGATGCTTTCTACTTCAGCAGAGAACCTTGAATTAAAATCTTTAGAAGTAGTTGATTGAGAGTTGATCTTCTTGGAAGTCATTTCGGCGTTCTTAATCATCAAAGTCTTAAAAGTTGAGATGGGAGATAGAGATCGTCCCACTAGGCGTATCAGAATTTGTTGGACAATAAAAATCTCGAGATCAAAAATAATAATCGAGATAAGAAAAATATTGCAACAATCAATTTATTGATTTCAATGCGAGTGTTACAATCTCTATAATTCCTCTGATTCGCCTTTTCAACTATAAATTCAAGGGCTTCGAGCTTGATCCTGAACTTTAACTTGAACTTGACGGATTTGATCTTGGCTTGTGCTTGAATCCAAGGGCTTGATAGCTTGTTCTTGAATCTTGCGGTCTTGATCTTGAACTTTAGCTTGATTTGCAGGTTCGATGAGTTTGATCTCGATTTGGACTTGAATTCAAGGTCCTTTGAGCTTGTTCTTGAATTTTGAAGTCTTGATCTTGAAGCTTGAACTTGTTCTTGAATTCTTGAATTTGTAGAGAAATCTGTTGCTTTGATCCACGAGCTCTCTGTTTCTTCTTGTTAAACTTGTTCTGCCCTTTTCTGAATTATGACGCCCCTATTTATAGTTGTAGAAAGTAGAGAGTCATGGTAAACATGAACTTCCTTTTACCAATCAGATTTAAGTGACATGGTCTGGATAAACCAATCAGATTTAAGTGACATGGTCTTGATAAATATGAACTTCCTTTGACCAATCAGATTCAAGTGACATGGCATTTCTTATGGGCTTTTAATTTACTGCATCATTTTGACACATGACATGGTTTTATTGGCTCCTTCACTTGACTTGGCATGTCACATCATTTGACATATGACACTAAATTGGGCCTCTAGAATATGATGACATCTTGGACTTGGTATAGTGGGCTTAGTCATTTGTAGCCCAAATCAATATGATGACATCTTGTGCTTGATAAAGTGGGCTAATCATTTTTAATCCAAATTAATGGACCAGCCCAATTAAAAGAATTGGACTTTAATTAAACCCACACATGTTTTGGATTTAAATAATTGATCCAATTACATTAATCCACAATATTTATTTGGGACTAATATATTTTAAATTTAATATTATCCAAATTTTATACGGATTTAGATTTAATAAAATTTTATTACTTATAAAAAGATCAAAAACAAGTCCTTAGTGGAAACAATTGACATTGAATGACCCAAATAATTTAAATACCACATTATAGCTATTTTACTACTTCTTTAATGCTATTTTTTTCTTCCTTTTTTTTTCCAGCGGCTTTCTCATTTTTTCCCCTATAATTTTGTTGCTTCCTTTGCAGTTTTTGTTGGCTTTTCTCTTGGTTTGTATTATTAGGTTGATTTATTTTTTATTTTTTACTTTTTTTAATTGCTCATTTAAAAAAAAATTTATATAAATTGTAGAGAAAATTTACTGATCTCTTTTTCATCACTCTTCTTCTTATTTTTGCTGTTTTTATTTTTTTATTTTTTTTAAATCAAATACAAAAAATGTATTTTTTTCAGCTACAATTTAAAAAAGAGATATACTGATACATATATACAATAAATATTTCATACAATATAATACATTACATATCTGCTACATACATACATGCATACATATATACATACATACATACACACACACACACACATATATATATATATACATACACACATTATATATTTATTTATTTTTTATAATCCTGGTATCCGAACTAGCTTACGCGCACCTCAATTGTATGTGTGTGTGTTTATATATATATACATACACACACACATATAATTGAGGTGCGCGTAAGCTGGTTCGGATACCATGATTATAAAAAATAAATAAATAAATAAAAATATATATGTGATAAGATAATATAGAATAAAGAAGAATAGTAGAGAGAATAGAGAGTTAATTCTTTATTTCTCTTAGGGATGAGAGAATACAATGAACAAAGCATCTCTATTTATAAGGGAAAATACTCATAGTTTTTGACTAAAAGACATATACTTCAAATCCTGATATATATCAACTAGATCTTGATAGATCTTAATAGACATTCACTATAGCGTAAATACATTTATAACACTCCCCCTTGAATATCTAATGGATAGATAATGTGCCTCGTTAAAACCATACTAGAAAAAATTCATTGGAAAAAAAATTCTAGTGAAGGAAAAAGAGTACACATCTCTAACAATACACATATAGGCTGCCTCATTAAAAACATGACAAGGAAAGTTCAGTGGGACAAAACCTCATAAGGAAAAAAGAGTACAACGCGTATTAACTCCCCCTAATGAGAATATCTTTGAACATTTGCATCCCAATCTTGTGCATTATCTTTCTGAAAGTTACAGTTGAAAGAGACTTGGTGAATAAATCAGTCATATTACCACTTGAACGAATCTATTGCACGTTAATATCACTATTCATTTATAGCTCATGTGTATGAAAAAGCTTTGATGAAGTGTGCTTCGTTCTATCTCTTTTTATGAATTCTCCATTAAGATGTGTTATGCATGCTGTGTTATCTCTGTATAAAATTGTGGGTACATTGTCATATTTCAAATCACATTTGTCTCGAATGAGATGTATCATGGACCTCAACCACACACATTCGCGGTTCGCTTCATGAATAACTATTGTCTCAGCATGATTCAATGAAGTGGCTATGATAGACTGCTTTGTATATCTCCAAGATATGACAGTATCCCCACATGTGAACACATTATGTGTTTGAGACCGAGATTTATGCGGGTTAAATAAATACTCAGCATCAACATAATTAATAGGATTGAGACTTCAATCTTTATACTAAAATAAGATCATGTGTTTGATCCTATTTTGATGTCTCCTAGTAGGAACAGAAATATACCCTACTAATAAATTGACTGAAAAGGCTATATCGGGCCTTGTAGTATTTGCAAGATACATTAGTGTTGTGCACCAAATGCACTAAGATATGGTACTTCATATTTCTCATTTCAGCAAATAATCTATTGCTTTTGAAAAATCTCCAAGAATTCCAATAATTTTTAAGCTATAAGCTTATAAAATATAAGGATTCTAAATAAGTTTTCCAAAAACTTTTATATGCTTCAAACATTTTGAATCCTTAGAAAGTTTCATATAAATTTTGTCAAAGTGACAATACTCAACATTTCATATGTCATATCTTCAAGAGTCTGGACTACATATCAAATATGTTTTACACTTATCAAGTTGCATCATTTCATATCACTTGATAAATGTTTCTACGCTAGCATGCTTAAATAAACGTAGAATTCAGATCCTCGTAATCTTTAACAATATTGCACCAATATTGTATCAAAGATATTATTGATGATATATCATTTCATATCGATTCACAGTATGTCATAATATTTTGAGATCTCATCACTTCATTATTTTCAGGTACTTGAACCTCTCATAAGGTTTCATAAAGTGTTATGACGTTGCCTTCTTGTGATGATTATTTGCTCCTTATCATTTTCAAGGATCATTTTATTTTAAACATATTTGTTTATCACGTTCCACGCATGCATATACATTGTCCTTTAGGGACACAAAATAGGAGCACATGCAGTTTACTATGAGATGCTTTCGGCATTTGACTTGAATTATCTTTTGAATGAGGATATGATGATAATTCCTAACATATTTCATAGCCAATTATAATCTTTCCCTTATTTTAGAAAAACTAACATACATCCTCCATATTCTTTGAGGAATCCATTTTTGTGCATCACGGTATATTCAATAATCGTATTCACACATCAAAATTATTAGATAGAATAGTTGGTTCCTGACCTTGAACCAATTGAGAGGGAAGAAATAGTCATAATTTATTAATCTAATGCATACAAGTGTTATTGTATGCAACATATCATATTTTATACCAACACATAAAGCTTTGTTCTCATTAGCAATGGTTTAGCTATTTATCGAAGGCATTCAATGCCAAACTATTATCATCATCAAGATTAATTGTCTTGATTACACAATCTGAAAGTTATGATTTTAACTCAATTTCATTGAGCAAGCAACTTTATGAATGTCAAACTACAGGTTGACAACAAATATACATGTGATTATCTTATTGATGCATCTTTTCAATATATCACATGAAAAGTGAAGGGGCCCTTATTCTTCTTTTATATTTTTCAAATTTTGAGGGATCAAATCTCAACATTAGTTGGTCCAACCAACTTATCATGAGAACAAGCAACATTAAAATTAATGAAGAATTTTCTAATTCTTCAATATATGCTCAATACTCGGCATGCATACTTTTGAGATGTAACAATCGTTCATGTCAATTTATGAATTTTTGTTCTAGTAAACTCCAAGTTTACCATGACATATAAACTTTTACTTTAGTAAATTTCAGATTTATTATTACATGAATAAATTTCAGATTTACTACTTTAGAAGTATATTTTAAAATAAAATTTTCTCAGTTACTCTGCCTCTTTTGGAGATGAGTTGTGATACCATCACAATTAAGTGCACTTTTGTATTAATAAGCTTCTCATTCCCCGAAATGAAATATAATCGTTCCTTAAGCCTATCAAATTATGATAGCTTATAGCCTCTTTTAAGATATTGCTAATTTAGGAGCAAATCAAGGCATACATATGGCTATAGAGAAATTTTCTCTAACATATATTATAATCATAATAAGTGTGTAAAAATATTATCACTTTTGATAATTATTATCATATTGCCCCCCCACACTTATATTCGTACATTGAATCACATATTAAGCATTGCTATCACATTCACTTCAAGGAATGAAGCATATTATATAAGACATGTTTCTTTTCATGATTTTTCACAAAAACACATTATTTTGCTATAGCCATCATTATATCAACAATATGGTGCATTGAGATTCAAACTCGATGTCTTATCCATATAAATGCGTCTTAGGCAACAAATCGATAGGGTTTGAAACCAACATCTTATTTTCATAGTGTATGCATTCATATCGTGCTTTTGGGAGGATGATCATCTTCAGGAGGTCAAATATTTCTTTTAGGCTATTCTACAAAATAAGTTGATCCTTAGTAGTAAGGTATTCAATTTTTAGAATTTCGTCAAGATGATGATGCAAGAATATCATAAACTTAGCACGATTTTGATGAGATGCTATATTTTCTTTCTTTATGGCGTTTCCAAGATTCATAGCATCTAAGTGGATTTCACCATCCAACACCCATCAAAGGTAGTTCTTGCTCGAGGCAACGAACTCAAGTTTTGTAAGATTATTAGTCATATGAAAAAATATAAATAATAACTTAGCCTTCAAATTTGAGACGGCAAAGTCTCGTGTTGATAATGTGTGATAAAATAATATAGAATAAGGAAGAAGAGTAGAAGAAGAGTAGAGAGAATAAAGAGTTAATTCTTTATTTCTCTTTGGGATCAGAGATCATCAGATTGAGGATACAATGAACAAAACCCCTCTATTTATAGAAAAAAAATGCTCCTAGTTTCTGACTAAAAGACAGATACTTCAAATACTGATAGATATCAACTAGATCTTAATAGACATTCACTATAATGTAAATACATTTATAACAATATATTTATATAGATACGTATTTATACAACAATTATACAATTTCTACACACGTTCTATACAACTTTTAGCTGCAATAATTGTTTAGATACACATTCCATTCAACAACTATATAATTTTCATTTACATTCTATATCGCTTACACACACATATGTACTTACCCAAAAAACCAAAACTCAATAAATTACCGCTAAAATAATCAACTCTCGTATACATACCTAAGAAAGAATAGTTTGTTCTGTTTTACAAGAGAAAATACATAATTACCCCCTTAATCTTGTCCGAGATTTGCAAAAAGACACCTAAACTTTGACTTCGACCTATTACCTCATGATTCTTCTTTATTTCGTTGTAAATACACCATTTTGACCCCCTACGTGTACACATGCTCCATAGGCGCGTGAAAGGGCTCAAATTTAACTTTTTTGACCAATAAAAAGGTACCACATGTAAATAATAATATATAATTTATATATTTTTTTTAAAACAAAAAAATTTAATATTTATTTATTTACTTAAATCACCCTCCTCCCTCCCCCCAACCCACCCTTTCTTCTTCAACACCTTCAACACCATTAAAGCTCCATTGAAACTTTTTTTTTAAATATCATTAAAGCTCCATTAAATCTCAACACAATGTCTTCTTCAACACAATATCTTCTTCAACACCATTAAAGTTCCTCCATTAAAGATCCATTGAAGCCTTTTAAAAAAAAAAAAAAAAAAAAACTTTAAAACTCCATTAAAGTTCCTCCACTAAAGTTCCATTAAAGCTCATTTAACTATCTTTAAAACTCAATTCAATTATTTAACTATCCTTAAACTCAATTCAATTATAAAATGATTTTTTCAATTGATTTGAACAACAACAACAAAAAAAAATGGACGGGAAAAAGTTTTGACGGAGTGGGGGGGGGGGGGAGGGGGTTAGGGGGAGATGCTAACAGGGTGGGGGTGTTGAATGGGAGTGGGGGTGGAGGGGAGCTGCTAGACGTCGGGGGAGGGGGTGCTGGATGGGGTGGGGTGGGGGAAGAGGGTGTGGGGTGTGGTGGCGTGTGGTGGGGTGTTCAATTAAAAAAAAGTAAAATTTTATTAAAAAATAAAAAATATATAAATTAAACGTATTTGACACGTGGCAGCACCTGATTGGTGAGTGTGTTCACTCTCTTTATTGTGACTGAAATTCAGCGAAAAATGGTGTGTTTGCAACGGATTAAGAATCGTGGGGTAATAGGTCGAATTCAAAGTTTAGGTATCTTTTTAAAAATTTCGACCAACATCAGTGGAGTAATTATGTATTTTCTCATTTTACAATAAAGAATGAATATGACTACCAATAAATGAGAAAGCAAAGAACCAATATGCAACCCGACTCTGGTAAGTGAAGCCTAAACTATAGAGATCACCAAGATGAGCGGCAGAAAAGACACTAAAAGGAAATTTAATTAAAACACCTGGATATGTAACACAATTCAGCAATATCTATCAACATTGTGCTTCTATTATATCAAACCAGAACCCCAGCTTCATTAACGACAAGCACTTTCCCCTTTTACACCCATAAAAATACAATTATACGATGCACATCGATCATTTTTTGAACAAAACAACCTATGACTCATTATTATGCGAAACAAAAGAAACATATACTAAAAATCCCAAAAAAACACATCAACACAATCAAGATAATTGTGTGCGGAGAAAATAATTTTTCCCTAAATAAAATCTTTTAAGATTACATTGTAGAAATAAAGACATGTAATGACTAAAGGGTATATACATTACAAATTCTAGCATCTTGCAGAATTGAAGACTACTCAAAAAATCCATATATCACGTACCAAGACCTTATTTCAGTCTCCTCAATTATTAGGCAAAACAATATTTTAAGACTTTTTAATATCCTTTTACCATATTTTTAAAAACTTCTTAACTATTAATTCTCCTAATTAATATCTCTTGGAATATATTTTAAAACTTCTAAATTTCTAGTTAAACAAATTAATAATAGCATATATAAATGATTGATTAGATGGACAAACTGATACATAGTTACAGATTTAGGGCGTTGCTTAGTCATATTTATGGTAAAATTTTCGTGAACACTTACTTCAAAACACTTATACGAAGGAACTCTCATCATCATGTTCTTCACTTTTAAAGAGAACTAGCTTAGTATACGTGCTTTGCACGTGTATCTCACCTATTAAAACTATATATAAAAAGAATCAAATCAATTTTGCACATAGATTATTCTTCATTTTCTTTGGTCTTTCGTCAATAATTTAGAGATATGCATTAACAAAAATTAGAATTTAAAAAAAAAAAGTATAAATATTCGAATGACCACAAAATTCATAAACCTTGACTTCTAATTCTTGGATCGAATTTTAATTTTTTCAAGTAATGATCTTTCTTGTAGTAAGACACTAAAAGAAAATAATTTTGATTAAATTGATAATAATCGTAATATGAAAGATAAATAAAAGAAGAATTGATTGAAAAATTAGGAATCATCAAATAATAAAATATTTTATAACAATATATTATTATGTTTTGATCTTGTCCAACATCATTTGTTTAGCTTACTACAATCTGATCACCTATGGAAAAACTTTTTGCTCTCTTTAATTACTCAAAATTAATATTTTATCTATCTTAAATAAAATAATATGCAAAATTAAATAGGTGAATATAATATGATATACATAAACAACATTAGAATGCAAATTAAAAAATGTGAATATAATATGACATACTTAAACAACATTAGAATGAAAATGCAAACCGTTAACTTAAATATTTTCGAGACAAATTAGATTCTTTGGCTATCAAACTGACTTAAGATCTTTTCTTGAATGGTGTACCTCCCTCTCCGATTTAGTATTGCTTCTTTCTTTAATAACAATAAATATATTTTTTTAAGAAAGAAAAAAGATATTTAAATTTACACAATTTTCATCAAATTTAGTTAGTGTTTATTGCACTTATTCATCTCTTTTTTATAAGTTCATCCTATACTATAATTTTTTCTGATGTATTTTAGTGAAATTTAATTTGGTGATTAGAAAAATAGTATAATTTTATATAACATGTAATTATATCTTTGAAGAAATAAAATGGCTAGCTAATTTATATTCTCTGAGTATACTGAAATGGTCTAATTTTAATTTGCTTAGACAATTATTGTTAGAATGATGAAAGGAAAACCTATTCACACGCTATTTTTATTTTTATTTTTATTTTTAATAAGTTAATTACGTTTAGCTTGTAGTTTTTAGTAAAATACTAATTGATCTCTGTGAAATTTTAAATTCTTTAAGATAAACATTAAAGCAACAAGAGAGTTAGAAGTTGCACTGATTTTCCTTCTAACTAGATTGAACGGACTAAGACCATCGTCCTACTGGCTTTTAACGTAATTGCTAGTTTCTAGCTCTTAAAACTTTCATGTGTGATAGACACTTAAAATATTGTATAACGATTAGTAATATAATAGAAATTTCTATAAAATAATATACTAATTAAGATATTAAAATATTACATTAAATCTAATCTTTACTCAAAAATTTGTTAAAGCAGGACTGAACATTTACTTTTTATTCCTCTATGATGCCTTCTCAATTTTTTGGGAAGGTAAAAGATAACCCTTCTTCTTAGTAAAATTAATTGGTTCATCTATGAAATAAAATAAACATATAACAACATAATAAGAGACATGCAATCTTAAGCATTTAAATGGACCATCAAAATAAATAGTGCTCTTTTACTATAATATCCTTTCAGCAATGAATAAAAATAATGGCAGCTAATAGGCATCTATACCTATTAACATTTCAACATGAATGAAGGTAGAAACAACCATTTATTAGGTAGCACTTTTTTTGCGGAAACACAATATTATTAGCAGCTAAAAGTCAAAGAAGAACAAATTAAAATTTAAACATTAACGCATACAATTTTGTCAGCGTGAACCATATAGAAAATCTTATTAGTTTCATTATTAATGGCAAGTGAGAATTATTTTATTGGGTAGTCATATGGCGTTTATATAATAAAAATTTAAGAAAGCAATCAAATCGATATTATATTCAAATGATATCTGTATATAGACTTTATATTCACAAAAATATTTATATTTCAATAAATTAAAGTGAAGTCTGGGTCATTGCTTTCTTCAAATTCCAAGAACAAGCAAAGCAAGATACGTTTTTACAGTCACGTAGTTGGATAAAAGAGGACAACTATAGTAAGTTAACAGCCAGACATCAAGATAAACTTATTGTTGGGACCGCGTGTAACTCCGCACTAGTATGATATTGTCCGCTTTAGTTCAAGCCCTCACGAATTTGTTTTTGGGCACCTTCCAAAAAGGCTCATACTAGTGGAGTTGGGTGACACTTTAAATATTGGACATGTTTCCTCTATTTTTCCAATGTGGGATTGTGTTTTCTACTCAACAATCCTCCCTCAAACCAAGACCACATCACTTGTGACCTCCCCGTACCTCCACTACCAACCAGTGGGACACACCGCTTGACCATCACTTGTCAAGAAGACTTTTGACATGAGGTATCAACCGTAGATCTCAACTACTAGGTCACTTCACATGATCTACCAAATATCTTGTACCACCGTTATCATCCAATGGGACACGCCGTCTGACCACCACTCACCAAGAAGACTTTCGATACAAGGCACCACCTGCAGATCACCAGTCTTGTCATTACACCGGGAAATTTTTCACCAACCGCAGTCACCACTCCGACACACCCGAACCTAGGCTTTGATACCACTTGTTGGGACTGCGTGTAATTCCGCACTAGTATGATATTGTCCTCTTTAGGCCAAGCCCTCACGAATTTATTTTTGGGCACCTCCCAAAAAGCCTCATACTAGTAGAGTCGGGTGACACTTAAAATATTGGACATATTCCCTCTATTTTTCCGATGTGAGATTGTGGGATTGTGTTTGCTACTCAACACTTACTACTTCTTCCATTCACAAATCAATTTTCACTCTTGACATATTACGAAAATAAATTATTTTTTTCTATTTTAACTCACCATTAATTACTTATCCTGCAAAAAATTAAATTAATGAACTAACGTACATGCCTTTATTAGCCTTTGCAAGAATTCTTTTTTTTTTCAAGCCCTGCATAATTTTTTGTCGAAAATCAATCAAAAGATCTCCTATTGCTTTTTTCTTCAAAAGATAATTATACAACAACATATCTATTTTTAAAAACATATAAACATCAACAACATTACTTAATATAGTTAAAGATCTTATCCCTATCTTTGTGAGGTAGAGAAACTACTATTGATAGATTCTCGACTCATAAAAAATAATTACACAACAATAGCATTCTTAATATAGTAATACACCTTATTCCTACCTTTATGAGGTAGAAGAGTTTTTTCCAACTCAATTCACGAAAAACAATTACATTAACAATTTTTTTAAAAAAAAAAACTTACAGCTTTCGTTCTCCATAAACCAAACAAATAAACCTAAATATTATGTCAACTGAAACTGTGTCATTGCCTGCGTACCAACATAAAATATATGTATATCAAATCAAAAACTTGATTGAGTAATATAGTGGACACAACAACCTACAATCAATTCTCTATGACTACCTTTTCTCATATGTTATCCCGACTATTGTTTTCCGCGGTATGACCATCGTCACTTGCTCAAAAGTGAGTTTCATGGAGGCACTACACTTTTACAAAGTAGAATGAAATTTATGCGGATTCATTGTACATGAAGGATCCCAAATGGAGAAGGAAAAGTGCAACATACTTTGAGGATTTCTATGGCATTGGTATTTTCTTTCTTTATATAAATAAAGCCCCAACCTATAAGGAATTGAAGTGCTCAATCTAATTTCGGACTAAACCTTATACGTGAACTTTTTCAAACCTTATATGTGCACTTTCCAAGTGTGTGCAAGTCAATTTTTTCATATATTTAGGACCTGTCATATATTTAGGAGTCTTATATAGAATAAAAGTTCTCATATACAAATTTCTATATTTTTTTATAGTAAATATAGAATACTAATAAAATAAGAGTGAAAAGATGATTTTGTCTATTGTGGAATATTTTAATGAAGGACAAAAAGTTCAAATCACTTTTCGAAGGATCTTCACACTTTTAATATATTATATAGATTATAAATAAAGCAAAAAAAGAAATCAAAAAAAGGAAAAATCCAAACATAATTCAAACCAAATAAACTATGAAAATAGAGAAATCAATCTCCAATATATTGCCTTTTCATATATATATATATATATATATATATATATATATATATATATATATATATATATATATATACATATATGTATGTATATATATATATATATATATATATATATATATATATATATATATGTATGTATATATGTATATATACATGTATATATATATATATATGTATATATATATGTGTGTATATATATATATATGTGTGTGTATATATATATATATTGATCATACTTCAAAAATAGTGCTACAAAGTTTCTTACTCTACGATTAATTTGTAAAATACAAACTTATTTCATGGTGATTTTTTTTTAATAATTGTGGTGTCCGAACCAGCTCGTGCACCATGACTATCAGAATTTAATATATTATTTATGGTATAAAAGAATTCTAAATCTAAACAAACAAAAGATCATTCATGGTATAAAAGAATTCTAAACCTAAACAAACAAAATATGTGACAATTTTTTTTTTCTTGGAAGACTATGTTTATAATTTATATAAAAATAATAAATAATAATTTGAGAAAAAGAGTAAAAATATGATTTTATCTAAAGCAGGGAAAATATGATTTTATCTAAAGCAGGCTCTTTTAATGAAGGAAAAAAAAGTTCAAACATCATTTCTAAGACCCTTAACACTTTATATATATATATATATATATATATATATATATATGTACGTATTTTGCACGTGTGTATGACAATAATAATAAGTGTAGATAAAAAAATAAATTACTATCATTTATATTGAACAATATACTTGACTCGCCTTAAAAAATTTCACTATTATGAATCAGATTCATTTAAAGTCACTTAAGGGTAGTTTCTTGATAGAGAAAAGCTTATCTTTCGAAAGATATCTCATTTCTTTCTTTTCATACCACACACGTCAAGGCAAGTAAAATCAAATTTCATGTCATGTGTCTTCTCATCCAAGACTAATAATTATAAATTATTAAACAAATATATGAACGAAAAATTAAAAAAAATAATACGTTGAAATAGCAATTATTTAATATTATACTTTGAAAGAAAAAATGTATTTTAGAGTCTTAATGACGCCACAAAAACATAAATCAAGCGATGTAAATTATGCCAAACGTCCGTCTCTAAGAACTTAATGAAAGAATGAAATAGGTTATAAATTTGGTTTGCTAACTCACTAAATCTCTAATCCCCATTTTGTTTTATATTCTAGCCAAATAATGAGTTTGTTTGATACTTGTTTGACACTATGATTGGTTTGTTATTGATACAATGCAAATTGGCATCAACGCCCTTGAGCATATAATTAGAGGCCAACGCAAGGGAGTCCAAGCCATGACCACCTAGCGGATTTCAAGACATGTTTGGAGTACCCCTTTTAATCTCCCACGAGAACAATATCACGTGTGGATGATAGCTTGGAGCGCGGGAGAAGCTACATTTGATAATGTCATCCACGGAGGCATTGAGCCATGACGTGTTTCGATGATCGCTTGGGCTTCGAGAGTTGAACCATTTGTCATCTACTCTCGATGATCGCTTGAGCCACATGTCATCCACTCTCGATGATCGCTTGAGTCGCATGTCATCCACGTGTTTGGATATCATGTGTTTGGGCTCTTGGATCACTTTTGGGCCCAAGTTGGATTTAGGGTCATTTTTGGCCCAAGTTATAATAAAGGTCTTTTGGACTATAAATAGCTAGGACCTTCTTCATTTTAGACAGTTGTTGAATAATGAATTGAGATACACTTGCAAGTGTTATTATTAAAACTTGTTGGGAGTTTCTTTGGTTGTCTAGAAACATGGGTGCTCGAGATCTATTTCTGTTGAGTCCTCCTAAGAGGTTGGTGTTGTCAGTAATTGATAGGAAGGTCTAGGGTTTGGTATACCCTTGGTTGTACTCTTGTTATTGATTTATGTCAATCTATTTATCCTTTACTATATTGTCATGTTTTTCTTTATTTTCGTGTTCATTTTCGTTTTCATATTTTCGTCTTGTATCAGTTATCATGATAAATCGCAATTTTTACTTTATTTTTCTCTCAACAGCTTTTTTTATGTAAGTAAGATTCTTACAAAAGAGTATTAAATTGAATTACGCCTTAATAAGAAATATAACTAACTTGAATAAGAAATAAAATTTAGAACAGAAAAAACATACCTTAAATTCACTCTTAATCGACATGAAGCCTCGTTCACATGTTTTACACAAATCTTTCCTCATCTGCACAAAGATATTAAATAATCAATCAATAATGATTTATTTACGGAAAAAATAATTTAAGATTGTGAAAAAAAACATCTTAAAAGTTAAAGAATATTCAATTTTATCAAGCCTAATTTAAACCAACAATAAAAGAATATAAACTTATTTTGATGATAAATTTAAAAAAAAAAAAAAGGCATCGAACATAAGCTTAACCCCCCCCCCTCCCCCCTCCCCCAAATAAAATAAATAGAAAAAAGCTTATATTTGCAAAAAAAAAAAAAAAGGGTGTAAAGATAAAAAATATTTTGAATCTAGGGGTTGGAATGTATATGTCAAGCTTATTTATTTAATTAAAATAAAATGTAATTCTTTACATATATTGTAGGACTATTAATTTCTTTCCATATATTTTAGGATCCATATATATTTTAGAATTTATATATTTTAAGTAGTTTAAGATTCTTAATTTCTTTCCATATATTTATTTTATCAGGGTTCTTTTCATATATTTTAGGAGTCCTTAATTCAATAGTATAATAATTGAAGAAAAAAGGTGAAAAGACGATTTTTGTATATTGCAAAGCGTTTTAATAAAGGGTAAAAAGTTTGAATCACTAAAATAATTGTTATATCTATTTAAATATGATAAATAACTATTGTATGTTCTACATATTATTGTTTGTCGTGTCTCACCTTTATTGATTTATATCATGATAAAAACTTTATTTTAATATACTGTCATTATATAAACAATAGTTAATTTACATGACATAGGATCATTCTTCAAAATTACACAATATTCATGTAGATTTTCTTATTATGTATTTTTTATAATATATAACAACGTTTTTTTAGATATAGATTTACAAATTAATATCTAATAAAAGTTTGTTTGTAATATCTTGTATAAGTAGTTTATTTATTGTCTTTCTAAATTCAATACACGCAACATAACTTTCAAAACATAATAGTAAATATCCTATTTTTACATAAAAAATTCTCAAAATTCAACCGAACATCTATCAAAAACTGTATTAAATAACAAAAATAGATAAAAATAGAATAGAAATTGTAATAAAACAACACGATAATCGAAATTTCAGAACAATGTGATTAAACCTAACCTTTAGGTACCCCTAATAGTGCCTCATGGCACCTCCCTGTGTTATTTTAATGTGTAATATTACTAATCATGCTTACAAAAAAAAATATCTAACCTTTAAACAAAAATTTTGCAAAGCTCGACCGAACATTTGTCGACAACCTTTATTAATAAGAAAAAAAGAATAGTAATAAAATAGAAATTTGAACAAAACAATATGATAATCGAGAAACCATCCATATTTTGTTTGTTCTTTACGACATCTCTTAATTGTTTATGAGAATTGAAAAATATGTGAACCGGTTTAAGAGAAAATTGGCGTTAAAAAGATTTTATAACTATGCCATATGGTTTAAATAGAAAAAATAATTTATATTAGGTAAATTTTAATAAATAAAGTTCATAAATATTAGGATTCCCTGCCTAATTGAATAAGAAAAAATAATTAATATTTTAATTAATTTCAAAAGTCTAAATATTATGAATTGTTGAAAAGCTTGATTCCTATATTGAATTTGAAACAATTACGTTGCTTGTCTATTATAAACTTTCCATATATAATATATGAATTGGTTGATCCAATTCTAATTTTCACGTGAGTTCTTTATGAAATTATCAAAATTTCATTAATAATTTATTTATATAATTAATAAAAAAATATAATTAAATAACTTTTTCCTTTTTATATTTTATCATATATTCTTCTCTTCCCATCTATTTTAACACTATAATTTTTGAAATATATTTGCTTTTACCAAATAATTTAGGATTCCTTAATTAAATATTCTAAAAATAATAATATAGTATTTTAAAAAAAATAGGTGAAAAGATAATTTTATTTTTTGTAAAGTATTTTATTGAAGGGAAAAAAGTTCAAATCACTTTTCTAAGCGTCTTCACACTTTTAATATATATATATATATATATATATATATATATATATATATATATATATATATATATATATATATATGCTAATTACTTCTTATGTAAAACAAAATATAACTACTTCATTCTTTTTAGTTGTCTCTTACCTGATCGTTTGCTATTTATTAATTTAATATTTTATTTTAATTTTATAATACGTTACTAGTACTGGACTCTATTATTTTGAAAAAAATATTTATAATGATAATAAATGTAAGAACGTTTTTCTTAAAATATGTTGAATCTTTCTAAACCTAAATTTCTTGCCTTGAATATATTGGGCAAAACCAACTTATCATGGACACTTGGTATTAGAATTTCATCTGAATGCAATGGGCCTGACAAACACCATCAAAGATAAAAATCTAGAATCAAATCAAGACCGTACAACGACTATGATATCTTTCCATCATCACCTAATTGAGGAAAATCAAATATCTCACTATTAAGGATCCATTTATATTGTGGAATAATTTAAAAGATAGATATGACCACCTGAAGATGGTCGTTCTTCCACAGACACGTTATGAATGAACCCATTTGAGATTACAAGATTTTAAAAATATAACTGAGTATAATTCTTTCATGTTAGAATTATTTCATGGTTAAAATTATGCGAAAAAAAATCACCGATCATGACACATAGAAGAAGATATTCTCCACCTTTTATGTCACGAGCATGCTCTTATAGTAACAATATCCAAAAATGAGATTTAAAAAATATTTTAAAATATTTCACATCTCTTTGTTGTTGAACCACATAACGACCTATAGAGAAAAATTATAAAAGTCAACCCACTGATTCCATTTCTTTTCTTGAAGTGAATGCTGCAAATTTTCACCAATTTAAATGTAAAAAAGATTCTGGCTTCAGCCATGATCGAGGTCACGATCGAAGAAGAAATTCTGATCATGGTGATTGTCTTGCACCAAATAATAATCTTCATCACCATCAATGTAAAAAGAAGAATGAAAAGTATGAAATGTTGCAACGAAACAACTGAAAAAATAGATACTATTTATGTGCAGAAAAAATACACTAATCACATACATGTCGTACGCCAAAGCACATGTTTGATCTCTAAAGAAGATGGATAATAAAGCAGAAGCAAATTTTATCTTTGAAGATAATGTTGAGTATACGCATTTAGATGTTACAGATTTCTTGAACACCCTAAAGAAAATATAAATTACCTTATCAGTTATGGATCTATAATAGTCTAGATATTTAGCTTTTTGTTGGTTGTATTACTTTATGTTTCTGTGGATTGTGTTTCTCTAGTCTTCTAAATAAATTATGTGTGTGTAACACGTTATTTGCGAGTAATACTATAATATTTACTTTGTTTATATTTTTTATATTAAAGAATATATAGATACTCCTCAAATTTTATTTGGATCAATAATCAATTGCAAAAATAATTATTTGATTGATAGTGGAACAACGTATAATATATTTAAAGATGAGAAATACTTTTCTTACTTGATTAGAAGAAAATAAATGTTTCAATAATTTCTGATAATTCGAAATTGCTTCAAGGCTTCAGAAAAGCTATTATATCTCTACCTATGAAGGCTAAACTTGTTATAGAGGATACATTGTTCTCATCTAAATAACCAAGAAACTTGTCAAGTTTTAAGTATATTCGACGAAAAGGATATTATGTTGAAATGAAATTTCGTGAAAAGACAAGAAATTGTATTTAATTGTAAATTAAACACTTAGCAAACATGGTCTTCATTCATCAATGTGCCCGTATTGAGAAGATTTTGAAATAATTTTACATGGACGAAGCACATTCATTAAGTACTCAATAATTATTTAATCAATTAAAGTGAGTAAAGATCCGTTCTGACCTCAAGAACAAAATGAGGGGCTTATTGGTCCTAAGTATCATATCTTAGTACAATTGGTGCACTTATATATCTTTCTAATTCTACAATGCGTAACATTTTTTGTTAATTTGCTAGCAAGAGATGAATCTTTTCTATACGGAGACATTGAAACAAAGTTAATCATATATTGTGATATCTAAAAGAGACTATTAATATGAATATGTTTTATACTAACAAAGATAGTCCAGACCTTGTTGGTCATGTAGATGCATGTTATTTATCTGACCCACATAAAAATCCTTCTCAAACAAGCTATCTATTTACATACAGAGGTACTTTTATATCATGGAGATCAACAAAGCAATCTTTTGTTGCTATGTTTTTCAAATCATCCTAAGATAATAATAATTCTGAAGCAAGTAAAAATGTGTATGATTGAGATCAATGATACATTTTATTAGAGAATGATGTGGCCTAAAGTACAATATCGAGGTGCACACAGTCCTATTGAAGACAATATTGCATGAATATCCCAACTAAAGTGAGGCTTCATAAAAGACGATAGAACAAAGAACATCTCACCAAAATTATTCTTCACACATGATCTCCAAAGAAATAGTGATATTGATGTACAACAAATCCGTTAAAGTAATAATCCAGCACATTATTCACCAAGTCCTTACCAACTTCAACTTTTGAGAAGATAGTACACAAGATTAGGATGCGAAGACTTAACTATCTGAATCGTGATTTTCATCAAGGAGAGTAAAATATGTGCAGTACTCTTTTATCCTTAGCTAAAGTTTTGTCACATTAAATTTTCCTGATAAGATTTCTAATGAGACAACAAATAGTGTGTATTGCATGGATATCCAAGGAGAATGTTAGAAAAGTATATGTCCTTATCCTTTGTGTCCACTTAATGGGGCAAACTTAGTGCCCTAGTAGAAGACTTTTATGTCCATGTCTTGTGGGACCCAATATATATATATATATATATATATATATATATATATATATATATATATAATCTAGTTCTCTTTTGGGACCCAAAATAATGTCTGTGTCTAGTTGTCTTTTACCTTGTCCTTTGTTATTTATTAGTTTGATTGTCACGATCCAAACCCGCTGTAAGTAGAATCTGCACTAACTCTTAGCGGGAGTACCATCAAACCCAAAATTGAGCAAATCCATTACTTAGCCAAAAGTACGATATATATATATAAATATATATATCCCTTACTTCTAATATAAAATAGACGAACTATGAAAGAATAATATTATTTTCATTTATTCTAGTTGTCTTTTACCTTGTATTTTTGTCATCACCCGAACCAGGCCTGACCGTGACAAGTATCTCAAGTCCACGTGGACTGGAGATCACCCCCTTTACCTAACCTAGCCACCATAGCAACTTCAAATGTCAAATAAATTTCAACCATATAACAAGATAACGTAAAATAAAACTAATAATGATTCATCATATGTCAATACCATCCACCGATAGCCGAACATCCATCCGTCACCAAAACAATCAATCGATCCACCCAAGTCTATAGTAATCCAACAAAGCCTCTACAAAATTGAACATCAATAAAATATCAGGACATGCCCCAGACACTACCCAAAACAAAGTCTAAATAAGTTCTAAGAAATGGGACATAAGGACTATGAAATAAAGCCTTCCAAAGTATGAAAGCTCACCACTTCAATGTCAACTCACGAACTAACTCAAGCACCTGATCACTGCATAGGAAAAGTAGAAGAATTTCCCATGCCTGCATCATGTGGGGATACAACGTTCGGAGATAGTTAGCGGTTGGAGAACTAGCATGTAACTCAGGGATAGAGGAATAAAATAGTTCCATGATCAAATTTTAAAACTATCACAACATATTGAAAGCATAATATCATATGAAATACTTAAGCCTATATATAAATATAATGTCACATGCCGGGGTAGGGAACAAGGCTTAGCATGAACATCAAAAATCATAACCTAGACTGCGTAGCATAACCATTATATAACAAGGAACCCATGAGCTATATAGGCCCAACTCTCTCCTAGATGGAAGGGCCCTAGTACGTGTAGCCGCAAGAACCAGAGAATAGCCATATCTGTGTATGCCTTTATGGGGGAATCAAACCTTTCGGTATAGTCAAGGTGACTTAAACACCAATATATATAATATACGGGACTCGAACCTCCCATTCATATATTTATTTGGGGGACTCAAACCTCCTGGTCATATAGACACCCATACCGGCTAGCGCGGTTTCTAGTGTTAGTCCTTCGGACTCCACTTTCATGATCTGGCTACACATTCTGTTTTAAAGCCCAATTAAAACATTCATTACACATACACAACTATTAATCCAATTACTTACCCAAGGTATTCCATTGGTATCGTCATAACAACCCCACTTGAAAGTGTACAACATGCCAGAACCATTGTTAATCAACTTGGGACTCGAACGCATTGTCTAAACAAAGACATCAATTCAATTTAACATTTAAGGACTCGAACCCCTTTAGTATTTCAAATCAATTTATGTCCAATAAGGCCTTCATAAAATTATTTACCAATGATTCATATTCTTATGCCAATACCTTAGTCCAAAACACAATTCAACATGTGACAAGATCATTCTCATTAACAATTTCACAAACAGGATGAGGGCATACCATTATCAAAACAAAAAACCATCAAATTTAGGGTTAAACATGGCCCCTTAGTTAAACCATAATTCCCATGCACCCATATGTGCAAAACCATTATTAAAACATGCATAATCATAAATTAAATCACGAGAAACAATACCCAACAATATTTATTCAAACCCTCAACTTTGGTTTTTATAACCACCATTAATGACTCATGACTAATGTTTTAAACATATGGTTTTAGTGAACTAACAATGAGGGAAGATTCGCATACCTGAGTTATGAAGATTCACAGAGAGAATTTGGTCTTTAAGATCTTAGATTACCACTTTGAAGAAACCCTAGTCCAATCTTTCTTGAGAAGTTTTAGAGAGAGTTTAGAGAGTGTTTGATCTTGTAAAGTATGTAATGGATGACCAAAAGGTGGTATAAGATGTGGGGTCTTAAGGGATTGGGATGGAAAATTTCCAAAGTACCCCCAACTTAAAGCTGTAAAGGGTCTGCAAGTGGCAACGAGTCAAGTCATTGAGTCGTCACCACGTCTTACGACTCGTACCATTGAGTCATCACCAAGATAGAAAATTGGACATCACACACTGTCCAACTTATGACTTCCTAGCCCCACTTGCCACTAGACCATACGACTTGTATGTTCTAGTCATGACCGACAAAGAACACCAAGGGCTTGGACAACATACGACTGGACCCTAACCACTCATCATATAATCATACGACTCGTGAGGAGTCTCTCATAACCAGAACAAAACTTAGCTAATAACACACTGGATTACTTACGACTAGGGTCACCTGACACGTAATCACACCATATGACTTGTTTAGTGAGTCATAAGAAGGGAAGAGAGACTAAAGCACAGGAAATTTTACAAGGCCAAAGTCCGGGGCGTTTCATTCTCCCCCACTTAGATTATTTGTCCTCAAATGATGGGATAGGGCATTGACTAGTAGGATTAAACCCCAATATCTCTATTCTTACCTTTAACTAAGTTAGAAAACAAAGATGCCAAGGAAATCAATCTTTTTTGTAACAAGGCAGAAAACAAAGATGTTAAGAAAACACACATACCTCAAGCATAAATTTCAAATTTCATGTACTCTTCATCTTCCTAAGTGGCTTCCTCAAACTTTTGGTTCTGCCATAAAACCTTTACTAAAGCCACATCCTTTGTTCACTGCCGAAGAACTTGCCGATCCAAGATCCTTGCTGGGACCTCCTCATAGGAAAAAGAATCTAAAATACTAATGTTCTCCAAGGGAACAACCAATAAAGGACCACCCACACATTTTCACAACATGGACATATGGAATACCGAATGAATGGAACTCATTCTAGAGGGAAATCCAACTCATACGCAACATTACCAATCCTTCTCAGAACAAAGTACGAGCTAATATATCGAGGACTGAGCTTCCCCTTTTTTCCAAATCACATCACTCCCTTCATAGGAGACACCTTCAATAATATTCAATCTCCAATCTCAAAGTCCAAGTCCCTTCGCCTTATGTCCATAGGACTTTTGGCAACTTTAGGCATTCTTACGCCTATCTCGAATCATCTTCACCCTCTCCATAGCTTGATGAACCAAATATGGGCCAAACATTTCCGCTTCACCAACCTCAAACCACCCAATAGGGGATCGACACCTCCTACCATATAGTGCCCCAAATGGGGCCATACCAATGCTAGAATGGTAACTATTGTTATACAAAAATTCAATGAGAGGAAAATAGGAAAACCAACTACTACCAAAGTCAATTAGACAGGCTCGCAGTATATCTTCAAGAGTCTGAATAGTTCTTTCTGATTGCCCATCCGACTATGGGTGGAAATAAGTACTAAGATTCACCTTAGTCCCCAGACCACGCATAAAAGAGTGCCAAAAATGCGATGAAAAATGAGTACCATGATTCGAGATAATTGAGATAGGGGAACTATGCACTTTTACAACTTTCTGAGGAACAATTTTGCATAATCCTCGACAGAAAAATTAGTCCTCACTGGCAAGAAGTGAGAACACTTAGTCATCCTATCTATGATGACCCAAATGACATAACACTGATTCCATGACCGTGGTATACCAGTAATGAAATACATATTAATTATCTCACATTTCCACACCGGTAGTTCAATTTCTTGGAGTATTCCACCAGGCCTCATCTGCTCCACCTTCACTTGCTGACACACCATACACTTAGCCAAAAAGTTGGCTATATCTCACTTCATGTTATTCCACTAATATATATCCATGAGATCATGATACATCTTTGTTGAACTAAGATGAATCGTATACCACAATTCATGGGCCTCAGTCAAAATCCTGGTTCACAATCCATCCATATCGGGAACACACAACCTCCCTTGGTACCTCAAGATACCATCACCACTGATCTCGAAGGTCATAACCTTCTTCTTACCCATATCATCCTAGATTTTTATCAAGAGAGGGTTTAATACCTATATCTCTTTTATTTCCAATAAAGAGAATATTGTGCCGCCTATTGCACAAACATACCACTATCTTTAGAGTCCAAGACACGAACTCTAAGATAATCCAAATGGTGAATATCCTTCACCAATTCCCATTTATGTTTATCCATATGATCTAGACATCCCATGGATAACCTGCTAAGAGCATGAGTAACTATATTAACTTTACCTGGATGGTAGTGATGACTCATGTCATAATCCTTCAACAACTTAAGCCACATCCTTTTCCCTAAGATTTAGCTCCTTCTAAGTGAACATGTACTGAAGGATCTTATGATTAGAAAAGATATCAACATGGACTCCATACAGATAGAGACACCAGATTTTTAATGCGAACACCACGGCTAGCAATTCCAAGTCATGAGTTACATAGTTCTTCTCATAAACCTTCAAATATCTAGAGGCATACGCAACCACCTTACCATGCTGTATCAACTGACATGACCCAATCTGGGGCCTTGTCGAAATAGGCACCTCAAGTCCAACAAGGATTGGAGGTCACCCCACTATCCATTCCAACCAATCAACAACCATAATATAATAACCAAGTCTATAACCAAGTCCATATCCAACCATAACATAACATACCCAAGTCCACAGTTTGTCCATACAAAGCCTCTAAAAATAATTCATATATGATTGGGACACGCCCCCGACCATAGCCAAAACCAATAAAGACATAAAAACTCAAAACAAGAAATCAAGCCTTTTAAAGTATAGAAGCTCACTATTTCAAGTCACCATAAGTTGTTCCCGAGTTCGATCACTGAGTAGGAGGTGTAAGAACATACCCAACACCTACATCGCATGGGGATATAGCATCGAATATGGTTAGAGATAAGGATAAAATAGTGCCAACAGTTCATAACTATCCAACCAATACATATAACTAGTGCAACATATACTTATATATGTATATCTATATACTATGTCGAGGTAGGGAACAAGATTAGCATGAACTTCAAAAACATTAACCTGGGATATGTAGCATAACTGTCATTGAACAAGGCACCTATGGGCTATATAGGTCCAGCTCTTCCCTTGCTGGAAGGTCCCTAGTATTTATAGCCGCACAAACTAGAGAATATTCATAACTGTATATGCCTATATGGGGGACTCGAACCTCCCGGCATAATCAAGGTGACATAGACTTAATATATACAACATAGGGGACTCGAACTTCCCATTCATATATTCACCAGGGGACTCAAACCACCCGATCATAAGACACTCATACCGTTTAGCGTGGTTTCCAGTGTTAGTTTCTTGGACTTCATTTTCATAGCCTGATTACACATCCTGATTTAAAGTATAATTTAAAACCATCATTTCGCAGGCACAACTAATTAGCCAATTACTTACCAAAGGCATCCTGTTGGTATCGTCATACTAACCCTACTTGCAAACATACAACAATGCCATAGCCATTATCATTTAACCTTTGGACTCAATTCCATTGACCACACAAAGTTATCAATTTAATTCAACATTAAGGACTCGAATCCATTATCAATTAGAGATATAAATCAATTTAATATTTAGGGACTCAAACCCTTTTTTATAAACTAAACTACTAAGGTTAACATTCATGTCATTATATGGCCAACAAAGCCTTCACAAGACTATTTACTAACCATTCATATTCATTAGGCCAATGCTTTAGTTCAAAACACATTTCAAATCAATTTATGGTTATCAAGACCTTTACAAAATCATTCATCCTTCATTAGCAATCTTATACCAAACATTAGTGCAAATACCCAATTCATCATATGACTAGTTTATTCTCTTGGATATTTTCACAAAAACTTTGAGGGGTTGTTATTATCAAGACCAAAATCAAGGTAAAAACCACCAAGTTTAGGGTCATCCATGACCTATTTGTTAAACCAAAATCAACAAGCAACCACATGTGCAAGCCATCACCAAAAACATGTATAAATATAAGTTAAACCAAGAGTAAATAATACTCAACAATATACTTCCAAAACCCTCAACTTTGGTTTTCAAAACCACCATTCAAGAATAAAAATTAATGTTTAAAACATATGATATTTGAGAAATAACAATGAGGGAAGAGTTACATGCCTTATACAAGAGGATTCACAAAAAGAACTTAAACCTTGAGCCTCTAGATGAACACTTGTAGAAACCCTAACCCCAATCTTCAAGAGAGTGTTTTGAGAGAGTATTTGGAGTGTTTGATATTTCAAAAGTGTGTTATGAGAGGCCATATTATGTTATAGGTTGTGGGGACTTAAGGATTTTGGGGTGGAAAATATTTGGAATGCCCTCAGTTTAAAAGTTTAAAATTTGCTTGCAGGAGGGTACGACCACCTACTTAAACCGTACCCTAGGATATGAGTATTCCCCTTATTTTATAACATAGGTCTCATCTTGGACCTCCATACTAACCAATATATAACCACAAAGAACTAAGTCGTATCCTATCATACGAGAAGTACCCTGCGAATCATACCTTGAGCAGAATCATCTAGACCAAACTTAGGGCACCATGCGACTTAACAATATACACATCGTACCCTAACATACAACTAGGGAGAGGCCTAACCATACGTTGGATAGAATACAACCAAAGTACACTGCCTAACATACGAGAGGGGGGGGCTAAAAACCGTATCTTAGCATACGATAAGTATGCTCAAATGGTATATTGTCCAGAAAATCAAACTTAGGAAACTTTCAAAAGGTCCAAATCCAAGGTATTTTATCAACACACGACCCAAACCAACACTGGACGCATCAAAATATACTACAAAACCCTCGGTACCTTCTGGTAGAGTCAAGACCAGAGTTGAAGTCAACTTATTCTTTAGCTTCTCAAAACTACCTTGCTAGCTTCAGACCACAAGAACTTTACCTTCTTCTGAGTCAACTTTGTCAACGAAGCAGTAATAAAAGAAAAAATTTTCTATGAGCCTTCTATAATAACTAGCTAAACCCAAGAAGCTCTGAATATCAATTGGAGTCATGGGCCTAGACCACTTCTTAACCACAATAACTTTTTGAGGATCCACCATGATCCCTTCACTAGACATAACATGACCCAGAAATGTAATAGCGTTCAACCATAATTAACATTTAGAGAACTTAGCATACAATTGTTGATCTTTCAAGGTCTGTAATACAATGCAAAGGAGATTGACGTGATCCTCCCCACTCTTAGAGTACACCAAAATATCATCAATGAAGACAATCATGATAAATCTAAAAACTGATGGAAGACCCTATTCATCAAGTCCATGAAACCCGCAGGGCTTAGTCAAACCAAAAGACATGACCACAAAGTCAAAATGCCTATACCAGGTACGAATAACACCCTGAAGCTTTTCAAACAAATAATCTATCCTTGGAAGAGGGTATTTATTCTTTGTCGTCACCTTATTTAGCTATCGGTAATCAATATACTTCCGTAAAGAACCATCCTTCTTATGCACGAATAACACCGGTGCACCCCACAGAGACACACTAGGATGGATGAAACTCTTGTCTAAAAGATCCTTTAGTTTCTTCTTAATCCCATTCAACTCAACTGGAGCCATTCTATATAGGGAAATAGAAATAGAACGAGTGTCTGGAATAAGATCTATCCCAAATTCAATCTCCCTATCGGGAGGAATACTAGGAAGCCATCGAGGAAGACCTCAGGAAATTTATTTACCATTGGGACGAAATGTAAAAAAGGAACCTCCAAGTTAGAATCTTTAACCCCAACCAGATGATAGAGATACCCTTAGGAGATTAATCTTTGAGCTCTAAGATATGATATGAACCTCCTCTTAGGAGCTAGGGAACCACCCTCCCACTCAATAATCAACTTATTTAGGAATTTAAAGATGACCTTATGGGTTCAACAGTTGAAAAAATCATGACACGAGTGCAACCAATCCACCCCTAATATGACATCGAAATTAACAGTGTCCAATTCGAACAAATCCACCATAGTCTCCCGACCATCAACAGATACCACACAACCTTTATAGACTCTTCTGGCAACCACAGATTCAGCCAGCGGGGTAGACACAAAATAAGGGTCCAAAATATACTCGAGACCAAAATGAAAATGCACAGCCACAAATGGGGTCACATAAGAAAGAGTGGACCCTAGATCAAGTAAACAGTACACATTACGGGAAAAGAGTTTCAACATACCAAAAATGACATTGGGAGATGCCTCGAAGTCCTAATAAAAAGTAAGAGCATATAAGCAATTCTGGTCAGCATCGGTACCAGAAGCAGAAGCGGCACCCTATGGTGTAGAAGCTGATAAAGAGGAAACAGGAACCTTATTGGCCCCAGAAACAACCCTAGAAGGACAATAACACTACATATGGCCAATCTGACAGCAATTAAAACATCGATTTCTCCCCTTTTAACACCGACCACAGTGGTATTGACCATAAAATCTACAAGAAGAATATGATGGAGCAAATTGAGCCCCACCAACAAGAGATTGGGAACTCCGTGCTTTATACCCTCAACTATGCTGAGAAAAATGACCACTCAATGGCTTCAGGTAAGGAGTAATAGCCGTAGAGAAAGATCTAAAACTCTTTCACTCTTCGTAGGCTACTTTCTCCTATCTCTACCACTCTTATGCTAGCCTATACCCTGATTAAAAAATCTAAATTTGTTACTCTACCTCTTACCAATTTTAGCCTGCTTCTTTTTTTTCCTCAACCTGCTGCATATTGATATGCCCAAATTACACCTCTTTTATAAGAGATTAATCGGTCGTTGTCAAATATATAACCCAACTAGGTTGGGGTTGAATCCCACAGGGAATATTGTGTTAATTAAGTTGTATGCAGATTAGTTGACTTTTAATCATTCATTTCCATAAAATAAATATGAGGATTTGATTCAGTTCACAAATTAATGGTTTCGTTTAACAAGATGAAGTACGTGTAGTAGTATTAAAATTAAGAGAATTAGCAAGCTAGGGTTATGTTCACCTTATAGTTTTCAATACTTCCTAACTATGGGCTTTACAAATTCATACATGCATCATGCTTACAGAGAAACGTATTGTATTGTATTTAATAACATAATCCTAGTGTTTCTCAACCATCAAGGGCTAATTCACTTTAGTTCTCTCGAATCAAAAGTGTTTACCAAAAACAATACGAAATCTCTGAGTAGTTAATCCTGCTAAGGCATTAACATATGAAATAGGGGTTGGTAATCCTATTTTCTTGTCACTAATCTCTTTTTCGAACATCCACCTTTCTTTCGAACAAGTTGCGTTTTAAGGCATATCCTCTATGTTTGCAACCATGAGAATTGAAGATAAGCGAAGAGAGTATGATGTAAACAAATCAGTGCCTAATGAATTCAAAACCCAAAGTAATATATTGTATGCTACAAGGTTTCCATAACCCTGACTAATAAACTTAGCTACTCATGACTAAAATAGAAATCACAATAGAAACATTCATCATACCAAAAACTAGAAGACGATCTTGGTGTGCGAATAGTGAAAATAAGAGAGAAGAAATGTTTTCTCTCTCTCTCCCCAAGCTAAGCCGCCACTCTCCTTTCAAAAACTAATACAGAATAATTCAATAATGAATAAAAATTTATCATTAAGCCTTTTAATAATCTCTTCTCTCATAATTGCCTTCTAAGTCCCTGAACTATCTATAAATGATAAACTAGTCTTGGACATAGTTTCTAGCCGCCACATTTGGTCCAGACTGCTACTCTCTCTTGTGCCATATGCCATCCGCATTCCATAGTCTCATTATGTATTCATCTACCTCATTAATACCTGAAATCATGCTAATCACATCAGTTAGATCAATTACTTAGAAGTAGAGTAAAAACATAAGAAACTAGGCATTTTGTTCTCTAAACATAGCTAAAACATGGATAAGTTATGGTGCTTAGGCGTATAAATACACCCAAGATCACATATACACCACAAGTCGAGAAATATCCATATCCTTGTTCAACAAGGAACCTTACTCTCAGAATCAACTCACGGGACAACTCCAAAGCAAACTTATGTATTCTAGCTCTCATGATAGACACCAACTCAAGAGCATACATGGACAACTAATGGAATTCAAGGAATACTCCTTGACCGTCATCCTACTTTGCTTCAAATTAACAAACTCTTTTGCTTTTACCTCCCTTAACTCCCAAGGAAAGAAACGGTCTAAAAAGGCACTAGAGAATTCATCCCATAATGTGGAGTCAGCATCACATCCCCTAGACTATTCCTACTCTTTGTACCATTGCTACACCACATCCTTAAATTGGTAGGCAACAAACTCCAGACCTTCAACATCGGAAGCATGCAGAATCCAAAAGATCTTTTCCATCTCATCTATAAAGATTAAGGATCCTCTTCAACTTTAACACCAGTAAAAATTAGAGGACTCAACCTCATGAATTGTCCAACCCTTATGGCCTCAAAAGATGGAATACCAAGCTCGGACTGAGAAGCAACTAGCTGAGACAACATATGAATAAACTTACAAAACTCAGAATTTGTCACCTCAGCCTGAAGAGCTCAAAGGAGGCTAGAGAGAACCGATGGAACTCTAAGAGAGCAATCATGAACTGGACCCCTAGACTGAGTTTGCACCCCATAAATAGGGTGTATCCCATCAGCATTGTCCTTGAGCAGGACAGAGGAATTTTTATGAGCTTTAGATCGCCTGGGAGGCATGATCTAAAAAAGCGAGTGAACAGGAAATTAGAGAAATCCAAGACATTAGACTCTACAACTCAAAACGGAATAACAAGAAATAGAAATATTCCTAAATATCTCATAGCCTCTCTCTTATAAGTATGGCTCACTACATACTCATAAAAGAGACTCTACTTGAAATGATTTTGTGGACACCCAATTAACCAAGAAACCTAGCTCTGATACCACCTTTTTCACCACTAGAATCAGGGCCTAGCTATGATAGGTATCTCAAGTCCTACATGGATCAGATATCACCCCCTTCACCTACCTTTGCTAGAATAGCAACTTCAAATATTAGATGAATTCCAACCATAAAATAAGATAACATAAAATAATACTAATAATGATTCATCATATTTCTATAATATTCACCAATAACTAGACATACATCTTAATAATCAACCAATCCATATAAGTACACCGTAATCCAACAAAGCCTCTACAAAATTAAACGTCAATAAAATGTCAGGACATGCCCCTGATACTAGCCAAAACACAGTCTAAACAAGGTCTAAGACAAAGGAAATAAGGACCATGAAATGAAGACTTTCAAAGTATGAAAGCTCAACACTTCAATGTGCACTTCCGAACTAACTCGAGCACATAATTATTGTGTAAAAAAGTAGAAGAAGTTTTGGTGCCTACATCTCTTAGGGATACAACATTTGGAGACAGTTAGCGGTTGGAGCGCTAACAAGTAACTCAGGAATAGAGGAATAAAATAATGCCACGATCACATTTCAAAACCAGCACAACATCCAAAGCATAATATCATATGAAATACTTATACATATATATAAATATAATATCACATTTATGGGTAGGGAACACGGCCTAGCATGAACTTTGAAAACCTTAACCTGGGCTGTGTAGCATAACCATCATATAACAAAGAACCCACAAGCTATATGGTCTCAACTCTCCCAAAGATGGAAAGTCCCCAGTGCGTATAGCCGCACAAACCAGAGAATATCCATATCCATATATGCCTTTATAGGGGACTTAAACCTTCCTCCATAGTCAAGGTGACTTAAGTACCCATGTATACAATATGGGGAACTCGAACCTCCCATTCATATAATTCACTCGGGAGACTCGAACCTTCCAATCATATAAATGCCCACACCAAATAGTGTGATTTCTAGTGTTAGTCCTTCGGACTCCACTTTCACGGCCTGGCTATATATCCTGCTTTATAACCCAATTGAAATGTTTATTACAAACACACACCTATTAATTCAATTACTTATCCAAGGCATTCCATTGGTATCGTCATACCAACGCCACTTGAAAGCATACAACATTCCATAACCATTGTTATTCAACTTGGGACTCAAACCCATTGTCTAAACAAAGACTTTAATTTTATTCAACGTTTAGGGACTCAAACCCTTTTAGTATTTCAAATCAATTTATGGCCAATAAGGTATTTAGAAAACCATTTACCAATCATTAACATTCTTAGGCTAATACCTTTATTCAAAATACAATCAACATGTCATAAAATCATTCTCATTGACAATTTCACAAATAGGTTGAGGGCATACCATTATCAAAATCAAAAACCATCAAATTTTGTGTTAAATATGACCCCTTAGTTAAACAAAAATCTCCATGCACCCATATGTGTAAACCCATTATTAAAACATTCATAATCATAATTTAAATCATAAGAAGCAATACCGAACAATATTCATTCAAACCCTCAACCTTGGTTTTCAAAACCACCATTAATGACACATGAATAATGTTTTAAAGATATGTTTTTAGTGGACTAACAATGAGGGAAGAGTCACATTCTTGAGTTACAAATATTCATGGAGTGAATTTGGTCTTTAAGCCCTTAGATGACCACTTTAAAGAACCCCTAGCCCAATCTATCTTAAGAAGTTTTAAAGAGAGTTTAGAGAGTGTTTGATCTTATAAAATGTGTAATATGTGACCAAAAGGTACTAGAATATGCGGGGTCTTAAGGGCTTAGGATGGGAAATGTCCAAAGTACCCCCAACTTAAAGTTATAAAAAGTCCGCAGCTGACAACGAGTTAAGCCATTGAGTCATCACCACATTTTATGACTCGTATGATTAAGTCTTCACCAAGATAGAAAATTGGACACCACACACTATCCAACATATTACTTCTTATCCCCACTCATCACAAGACTATATGACTCGTATGGTCTAGTCGTGACCAATACAGAACACTAAGGGCTTAGACCCTGGACAACATACAACTGGACCCTCACCATTTGTCACATAATTATATGAATCGTGAGGAGTCTCTTGTAGCCGGGATAAAATTTGGCTAATAACGCACTATATAACTTACGACTAGGGTAACCTAACCCGTAACCATACCATACGACTCGTATGGTGAGTCATAAGAAGGGTAAAGATCCTAAAGATCTAGAAATTTTCAATGGCAAAAGTTTGGGGCATTTTAATTTTGTTATTTATTAGTACAATTATTATGATCCAAATCCTATGTAAGTGGGATCCATATTAAGTCCCCAAAAGAGAATCATTTAACCCCAAATCGAGCAAATTCACTACTTAGCCAAAAGTAAGATAAACTAGTTGAATTGAATAAATTATAATAATATCTTCAACAAATCCAATGATAATCATGTGGAAAATAAATAAACCCCTAACAATCCACTAGAAACTGAAAGTCATTACACCAAAATACTACAAATGTCAACAAAAATGGGTTTAACCCAAAATAACTAGGAATGTCTAAGTCTGAAACAATGGACCAAAAACTAAATGATAAACTCATGTCAAACCAAAATATATAGCTCACCCTTAAGTTTGAATGTTATTCAGTCTATAGCCGAGATCTAAAACACTCTTCTAAATATGCTAAGCATCAATAAAAGGAAAAACGTGTATAGTTTTAATACACAAAAGAAAATGGTGTACTATTAGGATCATCAATCAATCTAAAATGAGAAATATGAATAAATAATCATAACATAGTAAAGCAAGACAATCATGTGCACCTACTATGTAACATTATCCCAAGTTCATAAAACATAACTTTATTCAACAACATTATATAATTTAGTTTGTAAAAAATCAACATGGATAACAAGTGAAGTCAAGACCATGACCATCAATAAGACTCCAAGTCAACAACAATAACTCATATAATCATATCACAATTATATAAGTAAATAGACAATACAGAGTTATTCCAGTCTTGCAATTAATCTCGGACCACTCAAAGATCCATTCAAAATAATAACAATGGAAAAATAACAAATCCTAATTTACATTAAGAAATCAAATAAAAATTAAATTGTAACGCCCCTAGTCTGGTACCCAGAATGCTACACTGTGCCCATAACCTCGAAGGACCACAAGCTAACCTATGACTGATATCTGTAACTGAGCACTGTATGATATAATGTATAAATATGGAATATAATTTGTAAGGCTGTAAGGTTCAAAACTGTAACATGTATAATAAAAAAACATCTGAACGGGGTATAGAAATATCCAAAATTGAAACAAACTATCTGACCATACTATAGTTTGAAAGCCTTTAAACTATCTGAAAACTATAGAGTTGATGGGACATATCTCCAACTAACTCTAAACTACTAAAATAAACTAAGTATTGAAGGAATAAAATAATTAAATAATAACATCCTCGAATAATGAGGACTTACTGCTAACTCTGACTGTTGAAACTAGGATGCTACTGATACTCTGGAGCTCGTACTTCTAAACCTATGGTATAAAAATACCATAGCGCAAATGCATCAGTACGATTGAATATACTGGTATAGAAGTGAGGTAGGTTGAATGCAAAGGGTTCATATGCATGAATAATACTAACTGACTGTATAACATAAACGTGAGATATATGTTTGGATAAGTAACTGGAACTGAATACGTGGTAATACTAACTACTTAGTCTGAATACTAATAACATGAGCTACTGATAACTGAGATAACTGATACTGAGTGACTGTATCTGACAGTCTAGATTATGATAAAACTAGCTGAGTTCCGTACTGTACTGAGTGACTGTATCTGACAGTCCTAATATTTGAAGAACTATCTGATTTTTATTACTGAGACTGAGCGACTGCATCTGAATATCTTGATTTTGTATCTAAAACTATAGGAGAATTCATCTAACCGACATGCCCCTAATAAGCAATTATAGCTGAGTTTGGGTCCAATCTATAACCCTAATTAGAAGGGTGTCAATACCGCGCCACTGGTAAGGGTAAGCTATGAGTGATCCCTCTTATAGTAGGTACTCAAAGGAGAATGGTGGGACCTTCATATAACAGGTTAAGCTACCTCATCTACCCTCAAAATAGCAGGTTTGATGTCTCAACCTATGCTGGCTACGTAGTTCTAGAGCGCAAGGGCTGCTTCTAAGAATCATACCCTCTAATAATAGGTGAGTTCCCTACCTTGGGATCACTCAGTGCTGAATCCTACTCCCATCTGAATAGACACAAAACTAGACTGGACCGATTTGTTACTGATTGTATTGATTAACTGGACTGAACTGAGTTCACTTGATTTCATTGAATGATGGAATACTATTGAGATCTGATAACTGACTGAGATTTTTGAGTACTGAGATTACTGGATTACTAAGATTACTGAGATTACTGGACTGATACTGAATTTATTGAGTTTTCCTGAGTCACATGACGGACTGAGTTCTACTGATCATGGCTTGACTGAGAGTATCATAAAACTGACACTGGCTCTAGGCACAAAACTAAATTTTTGGGTATAAGTACCCCCAGGACTCGATAGTATGAAACTGACAAGACATGACACTTCTTGACACATGACCATAGTTAACAATTTGTAGTACAATCATTGGGGATTTCCATAAAGTATTTTCATGTCATAAGCTTACACATAAATAGGAATTACATGCTATAATAACGTAATTTCACGAATCCATACTTTTGAGCGTTCCATTAAATCATTACAAGTCATAGATTTAGCATGGGAGTCAATTTGAACATGTGGTTGCATCATGAGTTCATCATATAAATCACAAATAGTTCATAAAACACAAATCTTATTTACTTTGGTATTTTAACAAACACATGCAAGGCATAACATTTTCTAGGGCATAACTTGACAACTAATACATAATGTATATATCAAATACTTCAAATTTTAACTATTTCAATCCACATACTAACATGATGTCATGAGAATTCAATAAAGACTCAATCTTGAAAATCATATCACAACATAGACATGCATACAATCATACCCACAACATGAAATTCAAAATTTATATTTGAAAAAGGTTTCTTAAGCTTCATGGGTGAAGGAACCCATGAATCAATACTTTACATACCTTTGAACATAAATCCTTAAGGGTTCTTGAAGAGATTCTTGAGCCTTTCCCTTGAATTTTGAAACTAGTATTTCCTTACTTTTGAGAGAGAATGATGAACTTTGAGGAAACTTGAGTAAACAATGAGATATTTAGGTCATTTAGGGATTAATTTTTTGTTTGGGGCTGACCTGGCTCATGGGAAAATGACCTATTAACCCTTAAAGATGTGGCCATTTAATGAGTAAAAATTATGCATCGACGCTATAAACGACGCAACACATCATTGGAATTGATGCGATGCCCAACTCTTCACTCCATGATCGCGCCAAGACTCAGTACATTTGGCTCTGGAAACTTACAATAATGTTAACCAACATGATTGGCGATGCGGCGCGCCAAGATTGCATTGGTCCACTATTTTGGGACTCCGAACGTGGTTTAAATGAGTTTCAAAAAATCCAAAACTTGTCCGAGAATACTTATTAACCTTCCTGATCATGAATTCAACAAAATATAGAACATTTAAGAATATTAAGGTCACAAAATAAGATTGCAAACTTTTGAAGGATAAAATAAACTAAGTCTGAAAACTTAGCTAGAATTTTCTAAGTATGGGACCCCCTTAATAAGCATAAATGGACTTAATTAAGCTTAGAATTTTGCGGGGTCTTACAATATTTCCCCTTAAGAGCATTCATCCTTGAATGAGACTGACTGAGATGGGATAAATGATAAATCAAAGTATATACAAAACATGAACAACTGAAACATGAGTACATGACTGACATTACTGATTTACTGAGATTTATTTTAAGCATGCATATCTGATGCATGATTCATGATTGAGATAATACATGAATGCATGACTCGGACTTCTGATAACTAAGTTTCTTATCATGAGAATGCATATTTAATGCATGAATAACTGACTCATGAATACATGATTGAGAGTACTGACAAGATGATCACGTATATCTGATGCGTGAATACATGACTGAGCTAACTCATGAACATGTGACTGAATAAGTAATGGTAAAGATACCAAGTTTGTAATGAAAACTGAGCATGAAATTGAATATCAAGTTTGTAACTAAAATTTGAACATGAGACTGAATAATCATAAAAAAGCTATTACCTTGGGCTAAGCCTGAATTTGCGGAGAAGAGGTGAGGATACTTGGTTTACATATCTTCTCTTCTTCCTAAGTAGCTCTCTCAACAGACTGATCTTGCCAAAGAACTTTGACTAGAGGGACCTCTTGTTTCTCAGTCTGCGAGTTTGATCGTCAAGGATTTCGACTGGAATCTCTTCGAAAGAGAGGTTTTTCTGAATGTGTATGCCCTCTATAGGGACTACAATTGTTGGGTCACCTATGCAGTTTCTTAAGCAAGGAGACATGGAACACTGGATGAACTGAGGAAAGATCTGAAGGAAATTCAAGCTCATAAGCTACTTTGCCGAAGTGACTGAGAATTTTGAAGGGGCCGACACATCAGGGGCTGAGCTTTTCTTTCTTGCCGAATCTCTTCACTCCCTTCATGGGAGAGATCTTTAAATAAAAATAATCACTAATCTCGAACTTGAGATACTTTCTAAACATGCATGAATGGAAACATAAAAACATGACCGAGTCTGTAACGTATGTCATGGACTGAGCATCGTGACCTAAACTGAGCCATTAAGTAGATGTCTTACGACCGAGATTGGATATAGAGGGTCAACCTATGGGGACCCACTACTCCAAATTAGATTCATTACATAAAGATAAAAATAGAGTGTCTAGGTCATAGAAGTTTGGGAGTTATAGTTTATCTCCAACTTGGAACACTATGTCCCTCAAAGAAAGCTGACTTGATTGAGATGTTGAGGAAACCTGAGGCAATGCACAAGTCACCTATGAACTGAATCATGACTGTATATCTGGGATCTGTGACTGATATATAAAACATAGACTGAGCTGCACACACAATTACATGATTGGTCCATCTTAGAATTGTCACATTCATGAGACTTCGGATAGTATGACTAGATGGACAGAATGGGAAAATATATGAACTTGTCTGTCTAACTACTAGACTGAGGTAATGGCTATTTAGACTAATTCCTACTGACTGACTTTTCTAATCTGCTGACTGACCGATAACTGAGTAACTATTGGCCATATGCTATGGTCAGGTAATCCTAAAAGTGAACTATGTTTCTGATCTGAATGGACTTTGACTGGGCTTGATATTGTATCTATGACGGTAATTAAGACTGTAACTGCAACTAAGACTATAACTGGGACTGAATGCTGGTTTCTGATAATTGAGGTTTAGACTAGTACCGAAGTACTGAATTTTGATGGCTAAGTAACTGATAACTGAAAGCCATGGTCCTATAGGACTACCTGAGTCCGTTATTGAATATATATTACTAAATTAACGTGGTAACTGAGGCTTAGGGATAAAACATCAACACCATGGATTCACCAAGGGATCATAATTAAGGGTATTCGTGATATAAATCTGAGTTCGACTGATCACAAGGAGTGGAGCATATGTCATGTGAGCTAGGCATACTGTAAATCATGACATAAGTGTATGAGTCATAAGCTCATGACCTGAGTCTGAAGTTTCTGTACTCATGGGACATAATTCGTAATACTGAGTGAACTAGAACTCCTTATCCTAGGAATTGGGAGCGTACATGAGTTTTTACTAACATGAATGAATATGAGTGATGGTCATAGAGCTGACATATAGGACATGAATAAATATCATGATAATTGATGGGTTTTGATATTCTGAGATGGTCTACAAGATCACACTCGTTGTGGGAATAGATAAGAATGTCATCTATAAATACTATGACGAACATGTCCAAGTACTGGTTGAACACTTGGTTCATCAAACCTATAAAGGCTTCAAGTGCGTGGGTAAGACCAAAGGACATGACTAAGAATTTGAAGTGGTCATACCGAGTTCTGAAAGCCATCTTCAGATTGTCGTATTCTATGAGTCTGAGTTGCTGATAGCCTGATCTGAGGTTTATCTTAGAGAAATAGCTGGTAAACTGAAGTTAATCGAAAACGTCATCAACTCCGGGAAGTGGATACTTGTTATTAATTGAGACCTTGTTAAGATGACGGTAGTCCATACACATTCTGAGAGAACCATCTTTCTTATGCATGAATAAGACTGGTGCACACCTTAGGGATACATTGGGTCTAATGAATCCCTTAACTAAGAGATTCTTCAACTGTTCTTTCAATTCTCTGAGTTTTACTGGTACCATTCTGTATGGAAGAATAGATATAACTTGAGTATCTAGAAGAAGGTCTATGCCAAAGTCTATTTCCCTTTCAGGAGGAATTTTTAGGAGATCTTCGGGAAAGACATCTGAATATTCATTCACTACTGGGACTGATTCAAGACCAGGATTTTCAAAACTAGAGTCCTTAACTCAAACAATATGATAGAAATATCCCTTAGATATCATTTTCCTAGCCTGTAGTTAGGAAATAAGATGACCCCTAAATGCTGAAGTACTGCCCTTCCACTGTAGGATGGGTTCATTCAAAAAATGAAATTGGACAATGTTGTTTCTGAAGTCGACTATGGCATAGTAGGAATGAAGCCAATCTATGTCGAGAATGAAATCAAAATCAGTCATATCTAATTTAACTAAGTCTGCTGAAGTAACTTCTTGAGATACCATAATCGGACAGTTCCTGTATACCCGTCGGGCTATGATAGTTTTACCCACTAGGGTAGAGACTACGAAGTTTTCTACAAGAATTTTGGGACTGACTCTGAAATCAACTGCTACATAAGGAGTAACAAAAGACAAAGAGGCTCCTGGATTTAGAAAAGCAAAACATGCATGTGAAATATCGATAATGCGCCAGTAACCACATCAGGAGAATTTTCCTGATCATATTGGGACTAAAGAGTATATAGTCTATTTGTGCATTACACACTAGTGGCACTGAAGGTGGCACCCAGCTGATTCGGGCGATCGAACTGAGCTGAGAAATGGTTATGCTGGCTTTATGGACAAGCCTTAGGAAAGTATCGGACTTTGTAACCTGAATCGCCACACCCATAACACACATCATTGTCGACTCTACATATGCCCTTATGATATTTGTCATAAGTATGACAAAGGGGATGGGTTCGTGCATTGCTAACCCCTCCATGAGGTTTAGGACCTGGCGCCCTATCTCTGAATTTAGGGACTGGAGCTCTGGATGAGGGAGGACTGTAATCAAATACTTTAGGCAGATCTGATAATGGTTACCACACTTTGACTTAGGCTGAGTGAAATTAAGAATACCTAGTCTCGCTCTTTTATTTTCTCTCTGTCTTTCTTTCTTTATTTCTATGCTTTCCCACCTCAATCTGTTGGGTATGAATTATATGCCTGGGGTGGGACAACAGTCTGCTGATTTCTTTGAGCTACTACTAAATAATATAACGTAAGAGAGTCAATTTTGAATTTTCCATGAAAGACTTTCTCGTCCAGGAAATCTGCCTGAACGGGCGGAGGTGCCGACTGATTCTCGGTTCTCCTTTTGTTAGTCTTTTTAGGAGACATGTTCTATAATGAAAGGGAGAACGGATTAAACTGGGAGTTAAATTTGAGCTCATGCTCACTGGCACGACATGAATACCGAAAGAGGGGAAACTGTTCCTAAAACATCTCAAAGCCTCCTGTCCATAAGTGTGGTGCACAACACACCCATGCACAAGACTCTACTAGATGTGGCTTTTCAGAATTCCTTGGACACTATTGAACCTTAGGCTCTGAAACCAAGTTTGTAACGCCCCGAGTCTGGTACCCAAATGCTATACGGTTCCCATGTCCCCGAAGGATCACAAGCTATGCCATGATTGATATCTGTAATTTAGCACTGCATGATATACTGTATAACTATGGAATATAAGGTATAAGGCCGTAAGATTCAAAACTGTAACATGTCTAATAAAACAATATCTGAACGAGGTAAAAAAATGCCCAAAACTAAAATAAATTATCTAAATATACTGTAGTCTGAAAGCCTATAAACTGTTTAAAAATATAGAGTTGATGGGATATGTCTCCAACTATCTTTGAACTACTAAAATAAACTAAGTACTAAAGGAATAAAATAATCAAATAATAATATCCTCGAATGATAAGGACTCCCTACTGACTCTAACTGCTAAAACTGGAATGCTACTAATGCTTTGGAGCTCGTGCTTCTGAACCTATAGTATAAAAAACACCATAGCACAAATGCATTAGTACGATTGAATATATTGGTATGCAAGTAAGGTAGGCTGAATGCAAAGGGTTCATTTGCATGAACAATACTAACTGACTGTATAACATGAACATGAAAATACATGCATGAATAAGTAACTGAAGCTGAATACATGGTAATAATGACTATTGATTCTGAATACTGATAACATATGCTACTGATAACTGAGATAACTGATACTGAGTGACTGTATCTGACAGTCTAGATTCTGATGAAACTAGCTGAGTTTTATACTGTACTGAGTGACTGTATCTGATAGTCCTGATATCTAAAGAACTATTTGAGTTATATTACTGAGACTGAGTGACTGTATTTGATAGTCCTGATTCTATAACTGAAACTATGGGAGAATTCATCTAACCGATATGCCTCTAATAAGATATTATAGCTGAGTTGGGGTCTAACCTATAACCCCAAATGAAAGGGTGTCAATACCGTGCCACTAATAAAGACAAACTGTGAGTGATCCCTCATATAGTAGGTACTCAAAGGATAATGGTGAGATCCTCATATAACAGGTTAAGCCACCTCATCTACCCTCAAAATATCAGGTTTGATATCTCAACCTACTTTGGCTACATAGTTCTGGTGCACAAGGACTTCTTCTAAGAATCACACCCTCTAATAACAGGTGAGTTCCCATCCTTGGGCTCACTCGATGCTGAATCCTACTCCCATCTGAATAGACACTGAACTGGACTGGACTGATCTATTACTGATTGTACTCTTTAACGGGACTAAACTGAGTTCACTGGTTTCCATTGGCTAACAGAATACTTTTGAGATCTGATAACTAACTAAGATTTCTAAGTACTGAGATTACTAGATTACTAAGATTACTGAGATTACTGAGATTACTGGACTGATACTGAATTTACTGAGTGTTCCTAAGTCATGTGACTGACTGAGTTCTACTGATCTTGGCTTGACTGAAAGTATCATGAAAACTGACATTGACTCTAGGCACACAACTAAATTTTTGGGTATAAGTACTCCCAGGACTCGATAGTATGAAACTGATAAGACATGACACTTCCTGTCACATGACCATAGTCAACAATTCATAGTACAATTATTGGGGATTTCCATAAAGTATTTGTATGTAATAATCTTACACATGAATAGGAATTGCATGCTGTCATAATGTAATTTCATGAATCCACACTTATGAGTGTTCCAATAACTTATTAAAAGTTATAACTTTAGCATGGTAGTCAATTTGAACATGTGGTTGCATCATGAGTTCATCATATAAATCACAAATAGGTCATAAAACACAACTTTCATTCACTTCGGTATTTTAACAAACACATGGAAGGCATAACCTTTTCTGGGGCATAACTTGACAACTAATACATGATGGCTATATCAAATACTTTAATTTTTAAGGATATCAATCCACATACTAACATGATGTCATGAGAATTCAATAAAGATTCAATCTTGGAAATTATATAACAACATAGACATATGTAAAATCAAACCTACAACATGAAATTCAAAATTTATATTTGAAAAAGGTTTCTTGAGCTTCATGGGTGAAAGGAACCCATGAATCAACACTTTACAAACTTTAGAACATAAATCCTTAAGGGTTCTTGAAGAGATTCTTTAGCCTTGCCCTTGAATTTTAAAACTAGGGTTTCCATGCTTTTGAGAGAGAATGATGAACTTTGAGGCAACTTGAGTAAAGAATGAGATATTTAGGTTATTTAGGGATTAATTTTATGTTTGGTGATGACCTGGATCATGGAAAAATAACCTATTTATCCTTAAAGATGCGACCATTTAATGAGTAAAAATTAGGCATTGACGCTATAAGCGGCGCGACACGTCAATGGCATCAATGCAATATCAAACGCGTCGCGCCATGATCGCGCCAAGCCTCAGTAATTTTGGCTCTGGCAACCTGTAACAATGTTAACCAATGCGATTGGCGATGCGGCGCGCCAAGATCGCATTGGTCTACTATTTTAGGACTCTGAATGTGGTTTAAACGAGTTTCAAAACATCTGAAACTTGTCCAGGAACACTTATTGACCTTTCTAATCATGAATTTAGCAAAATATAGAACATTTAAGAATATTAAAGTCACAAAATGAGAGTACAAACTTTTGAAGGATAAAATAAACTAAGTCTGGAAACTTAGCTAGAATTTTCTAAGTATGGGACCCGTTTAACAAGCATAAATGGACTGAATTAAGCTTATAATTTTTTGGGGTCTTACATAAACACATAATATCCGGCTCGCTAAAGGAACCGTCATATTTATATGTAGATTGTACATACATGGTAAGGGTCTTATGGTCACCCACTAGCCATGCCTATTGGGGATGAGCTTTTATCCCTGTACCAAATCCTACATAGGTGTCTGTCAATTTTATATCAACCAATTTTGTAAAGATGTCCAAAGTTAATTATATTCCATAATAATGAAAGATGTCACAATAATCACAACCACAATAATATTAGAAGGAACACTTGGAAAATCAACAAACTTTTCATATAAGTTCATTGCATGCAATTAACACATAGGATATTAATAGTCATTCATAATCCTTGTACATATATTGTAACAAGCAATATGAAGGAACTATAACAATTTGATAACAATTTTTTTTATGTGTTTTGATTATTTTTACCTTTCTTGTAGTTGTTACCTATTGATTTTTAGGTGTAGGGGTGACTTACATACTTTCCGTGGCTTTAGAGTGTGATTTGGGAGAGTTTGAGACTTCTAAATGTTTTAAAAATATATGGTTTGACTTGGTCAATATTTTGGATTTCAAGCACGGGATGATGATTGAGAAATACCATTATATCCAAAACATTAATTTTGAGTTAGTGGCAGGGTTGGTTCATGTTCCGAACCTTTATTTTACATTTTGACCCTCTATTTGAAAACTAGACAAAATAAACCTTTAGGGATCCTGGTGCCTAATTTATTGTAAACAACTTCTTTTCAAAAATCCTACATTGTCTTTTAGTTCAAAATAGAAAAAATACATTGGTATCATAGATGATTTATTTCTATAGGGTCCCTAATGAATCACCAAGGTTCATTTAGAGATTTTGGAAAGCCTGAGTTTTAGTTGATTAGTTGATATCTAGTGCAAGACACCTTCTTTGCAAATGTGATCCCCTGATAGTGTTCATGGAGAAAAAAAACTATCCTCATCACAAATGACATTATGGGACTGTATTCGTGAAGGGTTAGCAAGATTGAGTTAGGTCGTCTTACTTCATCCCAAATGCAAATGGGTTATTGCAAATGTAATGGTATGAATTATCGACCCTCATATATACAAAGTCCTATCTTTGAATGTGATGGTCAATTACTTGACCAGGTCAATGTTGACCCTTGTAATCATAAGGCTTGGTCCCAATCTCAATATACTATTCACTAAATAGTATAAATGGTTTATTGTGCAATTTTCACCATTTTTTGGACCTCAAAGCTTTGGGAAAGGTTGATTTTAAAAGATTTCTTCATCACCCGTTCTTGGGTAGGATGCAAACTCTTATTACCATTAATTTTTATTAATTTTATCTTCAAAATAGCTTCAAACCTTGATTTCAAATTAGATTTTTAGATTTTTTTAGTAAATCTTTGAAATGATATTTCATCGCTTTGAGCCTCGTTGCTAACTCATTCTCGCATGGGTTTCAACTGTAAACTCCTATAATATTGGGAAACTTTTTAAAATTAAAATTTAGATTTGACCACTTTTATTTTCAAACCCATTTTTCAAACTAGTCTTGGACTCATTTCAAAAATAGCTAAAATGAGTATTATTAGCTTTCTTTTGATGTGTAGATGGATTTTTGATAGTTTTAGCTTATAAAAAAAACTATTGGAGAGGAATAAGGCTTTGCATTGAAGGATTCTAGGCTTGTATTTTTGAACATCAAGGTAGTTATAACTTAACTTCTTTGATAACGAGGTGGGCAGTTAACGAATATGTAAAACATGTTATTCAGTGAGTAGTACATCATGATATTTATCGTGAGTTTAGTCTTGTGAGTCATAATTTCAGTATTAATTATTTATATTGAGCCCATATGGGGGCTTAGGTTGATATTTTTGTTAACTTGGAAGTATATAACTATTGTGATGTTCAAGTGGGGGATTTATATGATATTGTAAGCCTTATTTGTGCATTGAGTTGACTTATTCATTATTATGTTGCCTATGTAGGGGCTTGAATTGCTATTTTAGGCCTTTCAGGAGTATTTATTGCCTTAAAAATCAGATTATTGAGACCTTACATTACTAATCATTCTAGTGGTGCCGAATGAGGGTTGATAACAAGAATTAGAGACATATTAAGTTAAATCTGAGCTTATTTATACCTATATCAATTTGATCATTATTTTCAAACTAATTAATTGTGAGTGTTACATTCTCATTTCATTTATACATATTCATATGGTTAAACTATTGATCTTTTAATATAAAAAGAGATATTTTATAAGAATATTTAGATTGAAGGATGTGTCAGTTGGGTTGATTGAGACTTGAGAAACACTGAGTTTTTAAATAAAACAAAATACCTTTAAAAAAGCCTATACCAAGGAATATGCCAGTCAGGTTGATTAAGATATAAGATTGAGATTATGATACTATATGGGTTACAAACTACCCATGGGTCCTATCTTAAAGAATTGAGGTTTGGAAAGTGTATATAATAGTTTTACCATCATTGCATTATTTCATTGCATTGCACTGCATCAAACTATTTGTATTCCTCAATGTATTAGTTGTTTAATATTCAGTTTTCTTTTGTATATTGCATGTTTAGCTGCCTTGTTTAATATTCTATTTTCTTTTGTATATTCATGTTTAGCTGTCTTTATTTACTTATGATATATTATAAAACTATTATTGGAGATATTGTGAGATATGATTTGGGAACTTTTCTGTTGTAAGTTACGTGCTCATAGTATCTTTTACTTATTTTATTTTTTTGCTTTACTCAGTTGGCCTATGATACCTACTGAGTACAAATGGATCGTACTTACTCTTACTGTGTCCTTTCAGTGTAGATCTTAGATCGAGTATAACTTATGAATGCTGATTGTGCTATCATAGTTGGTGATCAAGGTTTGAGTGAGCTCTGGAGTTTGGGGAAGCCTCTAGGACTTTTCTTAGCGTTATCATGTCTTTAACTTTAATCTGAACATGGATTATTGTATATTTACTTTCAGACGTTGTTATATATGTTCTTTACTTATGACACTAGTATTTTAGGACTTGTTGTATTTTTCCTAACTTTTATATTATTTACATAGTTGGCTCAACTCTATGTTAGGAGTCTCGTATACTGGGTTTCTTTTAGATTCTTAATTATTTTCTACCTTATGGGTATTGGCTTACCTAGTAAGTCTTGTCTAAGGTAGGTGTGATCATGAACTTAACTTTAAGGTTGTGACAAATTGGTATCAGAGCTACAGGTTCACCAGTATTATAAGTGAAAAGGCAAAATGTCTAGCAGAGTCTTGCGGAGCAGTATGTAGACGTATGTATATATCCTTGAGAGGCTATAAGACATTTTTAGGAAACACTTCTCTAATTTGATTACTTATCATATGGGCTATTTCATATCCTATATCCTAAACTTATATTTTGTTCTTTCTACGAATATGGTGAGGACTAGGTCCATAGAGGCTAGGGATGTTGAGCTAGTACTCATTATTGGGTCCCTAGTCTGGGGAGAGAAAATGTTCATGACCAATCCAAAGGTAGAATATAGGCATGAGGAGTTTTCCCAAGCAGAAGACATGCTAGGGAAGCCTATCTCGAGCCTAAGGTTGAGCATTCTGAAGATCTATTGATTCGTCTCTTGAGCTATTTGGATGGTGTTTCTTTAAGTGTACTAGGTATTCCTTAAATTTTTTGTGGAATTCTACAGTCAGTACCAACTTTTAATTATGGTATTCTGACTTTAGAGGTACATCCATATTCTATAGTGCCCCCATATATTGATTACTACCTACCATGCTCACTGTTCTTCCTATTGATTTAGCCTCTATGATGTTTTTTAATGATTAGAATAGGCTTCAAAGAATTATTTGCTTGGCTCCTCCCAAGTTTAGTAGCGTTATTAGAAAATATGCCTATGAGTTTCTACTTGACTGTCGAGAGAGGTTGCATAACCTCAGATTTCTGAAATCCAATGGAGTTGCTTATACTATTTATCAGTTGGTTGATATGGACAGACAATATAAAGGTATTTTGTTAGTTGTAGACCTTTGGGTTTTCCTGCTATGACATGGACTGAGTTTTTTGAGGATTTTTTGGAATAATTTATGCCTTACAGTTTGAGAAGTTAGATAAAAGATGAGTTTGATCTCTTAGAGCAGGGCTCCATAACTAATACGAGTATGAGGCGTGTTTTCATGCATTTATATTCTACAACCAACATCTCCACTGAGTCAAAAAGATTAGAAAGTTTATAAACAGGTTGAAATAATTTTATCAATTTGCTATACCTCAGATAGTGGTGTTAAGGCCCTTTTTATGAGTATAGTCGAGTATACCAAAATACTCAAGTCAATTTCTTAGGGTATTTAGAGTTGTGGCAGTGCTAGATAGATCCATCGATAGGGTGAGATCAGTGGACATATATCTTGAGGTAGGGATTTTACAGGAAAAAGGGTTCTTGTTGTTATCATGGTAGACCAGTGTAGGCAGCTTGGTAGGCTTTGAATGGTAGGTCTATGGTTTCTATAGTGTTAGGTAGATAGTTATCAACTCACGTAGGTAGAGGCTCTATCTTTGTTCTTCAGTGCATGGAGGTTATTTTGGCTCTTCTACAACTTTATATCATGAGATGGGTAGCAAATAGTGTTATGTATGTGATGAGATTTGATATATTATGAGGGACTATCCTCGATGGGTATTGGATCCTACCCATTGAGTTCTCAGCTTCAACCTTTCCCTGGTCTCAGTTTTGCTGTTAAAAGTGGTTCACAGAGTCAAAGGGGTAGTACTAGAAGTGTTCAAGATGAAGCTTAAGGAGCTCGTAGGGGTGGAAGTGGGGTTGCTTAGTCCAAGGGTAAACGTGGTCAGTGTTATGCTATACCTAAGAGACCTGAGGTAAAGGCCTCTGATGTAGTTATCACAAGTATCATCCCAGTTTGTCATTGTTCTACTTTTGTGTTATTTGACCCTGGGTCTATATTTTTGATGTGTTTACATATTTTGCTATTGGTTTTGATGTTGTATATAATACCGTTATTGTACCACTTCACTTTTCTACCCCTGTAAAGAGTCTTTAGTAGTGGATTGGGTGTACCAATCCTGCGTAGTGACCTTTGTGGAGTTTGAGACCTGAGTTGACTTGATTATCCTAGATTTGGTTGAATTTTAAGTTATCTTCGGTATAGATTTTTTAGCTCTCTTTCTTGCTATTTTGGATTGTTATGCCAAGGCCGTGATCATTGATCCATCGAGTATTCCAGGATTGTCATAAAAGGGTACTCTTAATTTGGATATGAAAAGAGTTATATTATTTCTATGTGCTCGTCGCATAGTGGAAAAGGTTTATCATTCTTATTTGGCCTATATTAGTGATACTAGTATTGTTTTACTACCTCCTTTAGATTTTGTCTGAGTTATTAAATAGTTTCAGGAAATATTCCCTATGGATTTGCCTGGTATACCTTTGAGTTATGATATTGACTTTTCTATTGATGTTGATATAGGAACCAAGATCATTTCTATTTCTCCTAATAAGATAGCCCCTTTTGAGTTGTAGGAATTGACAGATAGTTATAGGACTTGTTGAGTAAAGGTTTTGTTATTTTTGCTATATCTCCTTGGGATCTCCTATATTATTTGTGAAGAAAAAGGATGGTTCCACGTGCATGTTTTTTCTAAGATTGACTTGAGATTTGGGTATCACCAATTGTGGATTAGAGCTTTGGATGTTCTGAAGATGGCTTTTCATACTCGATATGGGCTTTATGAGCTTTTGGTCATGTCTTTTGAGCTGACCAAGGCCACAATGCATTCATAGAGTTGATGAATCGAGTATTCAACCATTTCTTGATTTTTTTTATGATTATATTTATGGATGATATCTTGGTTTCTTCCAAGAATGAGATCAATCATGTGCGACACTTGAGGATTATACTTTAGAGATTGCATGATAAGAAGTTATAAGCTAAGTTTTCCAAGTGGGAGTTTTACCTATATTCTATCTCTTTCTTCGGTGATGTAGTGACTAAAGATGGTATAATGGTTGATCCGGCTAAGATAGCGACAATAGTGATTGGACTAGACGTACTTCTCCAACTGAGATTCAAAGTTTAATTTGTTTAGTGGGCTATTATCAATATTTTAAAGAGGTTTTTTCTTCTATTCCGACTCTTTTGACCAAATTGACTCAAAAGAAGATTGTATTTCAATGGTCAGGCGATTATGAAGAGCATCCAAAAGCTTAAAGAGTTGTTGACTTTAGCTTTAATTTTGACCTTACCTCAGGAGGTTATAGATTTTACCATTTTTAGTGTTGCATTTAGAGTTGTATTAGGCAATGCTTTGATATAGAAGGGTAAGATGACTCCTTATGTTTCTGGCCAGTTGCAGGCCCATAGAAGGATTGCCTTACTTATTATTTGGAGTTAACTGCAATTGTGTTTGTGTTGAAATTGTTGCAACATTACTTGTATGGAGTCCATTGGAAGATTTTCTATGATCCTCATAAACTTCATTATTTCTTTATCCATCAAGAAATTAATATGAGATAGTATCAATGGCTTAAGCTGCTTAAGGATAATGTGGTTGTCGATGCCTTGAACTGAAAGGCAATAAGTATGGGGAGTTTGGATCATCTCTTGACCATAGAGTAACCTTTGGCCTTGGAGGTTAAATTTTTGGCTAACTAGTTAGTCAAGCTTGATATTTCTACAACCAAACGTGTTTTTGCATTTGTGGAGGCTAGATCTTATCTGATGGAGCAGATACGAGCTCACTAGTTTGATAATGATAGATTGAGAGTGATTCATGAGAAGGTGTTGTATGTTAAATCTAAGGATACATTTCTTGATTCTGATAATTTTTTGAGAATGGCCATTCTCAAGTGGAAGTGGGAGCGGATCACAATGGATTTCATTTTTGCCCTACCCCTGATTGTAGGGAAGTTTGGCGTTATTTGGGTTATTATGGATTAACTGACTAAATCAACCCATTCCATACCTATGAAGGAAAATAATAATGCAGAAAAGCTGGCCAAGATCTATATAACAGTGGTTGTTTGATTGAATGGTATCCATGTATCTATTCTATCTGATAGAGGTACTCGATTTATCTCGGATTTTAGAGTACTAATAGAGTGAGTTGGGTACACAGCTTGATTTAAGCATAGTGCTTCATCCTTAGACGGATGGTTAGTTTGAGAGAACTACTTAGGTGCTAAAATAATTAGTCTTAGAGGACTATTCAAGTGCTAGAGGACATGCTTTGACCTTGTGTCATGGACTTTGGTGGTGACTGGGACTAGTACTTACCCCTAGCAGAGTTTTCCTACAACAAAAATTATCATTCAGGATTTGGATGGCAATTTTTAAGGCTTTATGTGGATGGAGGTATAGGTCCCCCATAGCCTAGTTTAACTCATTTGAGATGAGACCTTCGCGTACAGATTAATTGATAAATTTGATGGACCATGTGTGACTAATTCTGCAGAGGCTATTAGCTTCCCAAAGCAAGCAGAAGAGTTATGTCGATTTTTGAGTCCACAATGTATCGTACATGATTAGAGATTGAGTTCTTCTAGAGGGTTCATCCATGAAGGGTGTGATGAGTTTTGGAAAGAAACAAAAGATTAATTTGATGTTCATTAGCATTTTTGAGATCATTGTGAAGTATGATGATGTGCCATATACGCTAGCTTTGCCTCCACATCAATTAGATGTTCATCCTTTTTTCAAGTCTCCATGTTGAAGTGGTTCCATCCAGATGATGCTCATATGATTCGATGGGATTTTGCTATCTTAGACCATGATTTATTTGTTGAAGTGAGTCTATTGTTATCCTAGACAGGTAGACTAGGAAGTTGAGGTCTAAGAGCATCGATTTAGTAAATGTCCAATGAAGACATTATTCTAATGAGAAGATTACTTTGGAGGTCGAGTCTGATATGAAATATAGATACCTTTATATTTTTATCTCTTCAGGTACTTTATTTGCTTTTTTGTTTGAGAATGAATTAGTGTTTAAGTGGTGGATAATGTAACAACCTGATATGTAAAGTTTTTTATTAATGTATTTTGATCCTTTTCCTTTCTCTATAGTTGTTACATGTTGATTTTGAGGTGTGGGATGGATGGCACACTTCTCGATACTTTCAAGAGTGATTTGGGAGAGTTTGAGACTTTTAGAGGCTTTAAAAGCCTATGGTTTAACTTCAGTCAATACTTTGTGTTTTAAGCACAGATGCTGATTTGGGCATTTCCTTTATATTTGAAATAATGATTTTAGGTTAATAGCGGGGTTGGTTTGGGTGCAGAACCATTATTTTGAATTTTTACCCTCTAATTAAAAACTAGTCAAAATAAGCCTTAAGGAGTTTCAGGGGCTAATTTATTGTAAACAACCCCTTATTGAAAAATTTGATATTCTCATTGAATTTTAAACATTGAAAATGCCTTGGTAGCATTTATGTTTTATTTCTGTATAGTCCTGAAAAAATCTTGAGGGTCCATCCGGAGATTTTTGGAAGCTTGCATTTTAGCAGATCAACTGATATTTGGTGTAAGGCACATTCTTCGCAAATGAGAGCCCCTTTTCACAATTTCCAATATGGAAAACTCTTCTCGTCATGAATGCAATGGTGGTACTGCATTAATAGAGGGTTAATGGGACAGGGTCGGTTTGTCTTCCTTCATCTTGAAGCGATTAGGCTATCGCAAATGCGACAATCCAAATTATCGACCTCCACAGACACAAAACTCTTGCCATGAAAATGATGTCCAGTTATTTGTCCATGTCATCATTTACCTTCGTGATCATGAAGCATAGGACGCAATTGCGAGGTACAGTTCACTAAATAGTAGAAATAGTCCATTTCGCAATTTTCACCAATTTTTGGACCTCAAAGCTTTGATAAAGGTCAATGTTAAGGGTTTTATTCATCACTAGTTCTTGGTAAGATCCAAACTCTTATTTCCTTTAATTTCCATTCATTTTATCTTTAAAACCTTGATTTCAAATTGCATTTTTAGGGGTTTATTGGTAAAGCTTTAAAATGATACTTCTTTGATTTGTGTGTTTCTTTAACTTGTTCTCGTATGGGTTTTCATCTGTAGACTCCTATAATCTTGATGAAATTTTTTATAAATTAAAATTCTTGTTTCACCCCTTTCATTTTCGAACTAATTATGGACCTATTTGAAAATAGTTAAAATGGATATCATTAGCTTTCCTTTGACGTGTAGATGGTGTTTTTAGCAGTTTTAGCTCATGATGAGACCATTTAAGAGGGATATGGCTCTGCTTTGAAGGATTTTAGTCTTGAATTTTGGCACCTCGATGTAGTTTATGGCTTAACTTTTTTTAGACTGGGCTGGATAGTTAGAAAATATGTAAAACATGTTATGTGTTAGGGAATTTAGTCATTGGATTCATATTTTTGGTATCGTTATTTATAGTATACCCATTTGGGGACTTAGGTTTATATTGTTGTTGACTTGAAATCATATAATTGTTGTGATTCCCAAGCGAGCGCTTTATATGATATTGTAAGTCTTATTTGTGCATCGACTTATCTTATCCTTATTATGTTGCCCGAATAGAGTCATAGTTTTCTATTTTAGACCTTTCATGAGCATAAATTGCCTTAAAGATGATATTATTGAGGTCTTACATGACTAATCATCCTAATGGTTCTGAATGGGGGTTGATAACATGAATTAGAGACATATTGAGTTGAATCTAAGATTATTTATACCATGTTGATTCGATCATCATCTTCATACGGATTATTTGTGAGCGTTACATCCTCTTTCAATCTATATATCTTCATGCGATTAGTACTACTGTGAAACATTGATCTTTTGATAGAAATGAGACATTTTATAAAAATGCCTAGACTGAGGGATGTGCTAATTGATTGATTGAAACATGAGACACACTATTTTTTGAAATAAAATGAAACACTTTTAAAAGCACCTAATCGAGGAATGTGTCGATCGGGTTGATTGAGATTGTGAAATTATATGGGCTACAAATTCTCCCCGAGTCCTTTCCTAAAGCATTGAGGCTTAGAAGGTGTATATGATGGTCCCACCATCATTACATTATTTCATTGCATCATATTATTTATATTCCTCGATGTATTAGTCATTTAGTATTCAATTTACTTTTGTATATTGTGTGTTTAGCTGTCATTTTGCTTACTTATCAAATTGTAGAACTATTAGTAGAAATAGTGTGAGCTACTATTTGGAATTTTTCTATTTGCAAGTTACGTGCTCATAGTATCTTTTACTTGTTTTGTTTTTTACTTTGCTCAGTTGGTCTATGATACCTACTGAGTACTAGTGGGTCGTACTTACTCCTATTATGCCCTTTTGGTGTAGATTCTAGTTCGAGCAGACTCGCGATAATTGATTCATACTATCAAGGTTGGTTATTGGGGTATGGGTGAGCTCCAGAGTTGTGGGAAGCCTCCAGGCCTCTTCTTAGTTTTATCATGTTTTTAGTTTCATTTGGAAATCAATTATTATATATTTAATTGCAGACCTTGTTATAGATGCTCTTTACTTTTGACACCAGTATTTTGGGACTTGAGCATTTGTTCGAAGTTTTATGTTATTTACATATTTGGCTCGACTCCTTTCTAGGATGAACATATTGGGTTTCTTTTATATTTTTAAATTATTTTCTATTTTATTGGTTTTGGCTTACCTACTAAGGCTAGCTGAGGTAGGTGCCATCATGACATCAACTTTAGGGTTATCACAAGAATAATTATCTAGCACATATAAAACAAATTGGATATCAACTACATTAATCATCACCTACCTCAATCCAAGCCTGAAATGTTCTAGAAGACTTGAGATTTCCTTTTCTTGCAACCTCTATTTGATTGGTCTAAAAATAGAAATTTATAACATATAATCAACTAATTAACCTAAATATTGAGTATTATGATCTGATTCTGAGCCCCAAGACCAAATTCATGATCATTTCTTCCATCCTAGGATTTTCTAACATAATTCCACCTTATTCCTATCAATTTCATGGTTACAACTTACAATAGTGAATTATCAACATGCAAGAGTAATTAACAATCTTTAATCTAACCCCAAGGGTTTTCTACCCAATTCACTTAAGTGCACTAGAAAATTAGTTAGGTATGTCAAATCGTTTCTAAAATTCAAAACTAATGATTTCTATAAGCTTACAATAGAAGAACGGATTAACGAAAGAAAGTTCACCTTTACGAGGAATTTGCATGAAAATTAGGTGAAAATCGCCCAAATTTGTCCTTACCCTTTCCAAAATGAGTTTTGAAATTATAAAACTTTTTGGTGTATTATTTTGTCCGCTATGACGGTATTGACTGACTTCAATTAGGCTATAATGTGAATTATTTTGCTATAGAGGTGAAGTCATAGAAGCTTGCTACCTTCCATACCGGGTGTGGCAAAGCAGAAACTTGAGATTGCTCCCAGTTTTGCCTTTTTCTCAACGCACCCTCAAAACATGATATTGCGGACTAGCCCTTTTACGTCAATTTCAATATTGAAGTTCTAATTAGCCTAACTGACTTTCAAAATATCCTATAGATTCCTTATCATCTTGGATAACATAAAAACATGTTACACGTTTTTATATTTTTATATTTATCCAATCCATTTCTAAATTACCCAAGACCATACCTCGCCCCAATTTCGTCTATGACTAACCTAGCTTGAAATTTCAAACAGTCAGTCTGATAAAAGTTTAGCTTGAATTTTTATACTCTAGACTCACTCATAACGACAAAAATGATCGTTATATTAATACTTTATTCGAACTTTATAACAGTTCACTATTTATAAATATCTCATTTATTTTCTTTTTTTCTTAATATAATAATGGTATCAAAGCTAGCTTATCATGAGACCGAAAACAAGTGAGGCAACAAACAAATTTTTTTGCAATAATTTAATAGCTATAGAAAATAAATTCTATTAAGTACTTACTTATATATATATATATATATATATATATATATATATATATATATATATATATATATATATATATATATATATATATATTGTCTCAATTTATATGGCATAAATACAGTTTAGATAATCAATCATATTTTTTTTTATACTTTTTAGATATTTTACACTACTAATTATTGTAATTTATAATACTTTTCATGTCATTTTTAAATAATATATGTTACTCTTCTTGTACAAACTTTTGTGGTATTGATGGTCGATTATATTTTTAAATAATTTAAGTTTCTAATTATTGTGATCTATAATATGTTTTCTTCTAATTCAATTGAAGTGGCAATGATATAATTTTGAGAGTCAACTTTTTATGTCTTTTAAAACATTTTATATTGTTAATTATTGCGATTTATAATATTTTACGTATTTTTTTGAAATATATAACAGATTATAAAAAGTAAAACAAACAAATTAAAATGGAGAAAACACAAAATGGACTCAAGGGAAAGAATCAATGAATTTGTGTCAAAACAAGCATGTTGACCTGCTGCTTGCTTTGTCACAATTTTATTGGTCCCTTTTCCTTTTATAAGCAAGCAGAAAAATATATAATAGATTATAGAAAGCAAGACAAACAAATTTAAAAAGAAAAATATAAAATGGAGGCAAGGAAAAGGACCTATGAAATTGTGAAAGACATGCCTGCTTTGACATAACTTCATTGGCCCCTTTTCCGTTTATAACTAAGTGCATATATATATATACACACACACTAGTGGCATGTCGCCCGTGCTGAGCACGGACCCAATATTTATATTTTTTATATCTAAATTTATGTGATACATTTTTATTTTTAATTTGTTTGAAAAAGAATATCATCTTTCTTTTAGAAATAATTTATTTTTATAATTTTTATTTATTTTTCTAATGAATTATTTTACGTGACACATTTTGCTTTTTAATTTGTTCAAAAAAGAATATCATCTATTTATTCTGGAAATAATTTGTTTTTATAGTGTTCATTTATTTTTTAATAAAATTCTTTATGACCATACAAAAACAAATGTTTATTTATACCATGAATTTTAAAAAGTTCTATTTTTTTACTCAATGCCTAGTAAAATGTTGTCATATTGTGAGACCCATCAAAAATTTCAACGATTTTATTTTTGATCTTCCCGCATCTGTAATGTTGTTTTTGACTTGAATTATGTTTAGGGATGTTAAAAGGGTATTTTGGAAAAGTTTTGGAATATTTGAAAAGGGGTCGAGGTTATTTTGGGACCCCAATGCAGTGAGCTTCCAGGATATTGGCGTGCCACGGAGGTTAACCTCTGTGATAGCAGCGTGGCATGGAGACTAGCCTTCGCGATATTGGTGTGCCTCACTATTGTGTTAAAACACCAGTTTTTGTTTTTTCACTTGGGGTGAGGGGCTTTTGGGTTTTTTACCCCTTGCACGATTTATAAACATAAAATCACCCTTTTCTTTTAGTTTTTTAAACGTTAAAACACCATTCAATCTCTCTTAAACTCAAAGCCAAAGAAAGCTCAAGGATTTTTCAAGAAATCACTACTCCGAGCTCCAAACTTTAAATTATCATCAATTCATTGTGTATTTCAGGCATGTTGCTTATCCTTAACTTGTATTTTTATATTGTGACATTAAACTATTAAATATTTATATGATTTTGATTGATGTGTTTGAAATTGGGTTGATGATTATTGTTTGAGTTTCTTGCCCCGTATTATAAATTGATTATTCATAATTTAAATTGATGTTTTGGCGCTAAATTGGTATATTGTTTAAATGGGTGAAATGAGGGACATGGGTTTCCCTAAATTGATGGAATTTTGGCTTGATAATTGTATTAACCTCCACCCACTTTATGAATCTAATTATGAATATGGATAATTACATGGTTTAAATTGCTTTTCAACCCATTGCATTGCATTAAAGGATAATGGATATAAAAATGGATATGGATGGCCTTGGTAGCCATGGATTGGATTTTTAAATGGAACTTGGGAATCAATTTGATTACATGAATTGGTTTGGCTTAATTGATTTAGCTTGAAAGCATGATGGTATGACGATAACTAGTGGTAAATTCCTTAAAGAATGAATCTTGGGTTAACGGTAGGTGATTTGCAAATTATTTTAATTTAGGTTTAAAGGAAATTATGTATCTCACCGTAAAGGTGTAGGTACAAGAGGGATCAACACTGAAAACCAAGTTTGCTGATGTTAGGGGTCCATGTGATTGTATTCTTGGTGCACACTTTCTTTCTTTTTATATATATATATATATATATATATATATATTGGGAGGGCTATAGTCTTGATGTCTTTAGCCGTTTGTTGTCTTTAGCCTTTCTATGCCTTTTCCTTGATCCGTGCATCTAGTACGCACTGGGGCCCTTCTAGTAGGGGGAGCTGAACCCATATAGCCCATGGAAACCTTTTGGATGGAACAAGCTAAATATTTTAGGTTAATGTTTTAAACTATCATGTTAATTAACACTTGTCCCTATTTTGGCATTCTATATATATGTATATAAATGTGGTGCGTATGGTTTATAACTGGATTTTAATAATTGCATTATTTTATCCCTATCTCCTATGTTGCATGCCAGTGCTTGCCCCACTGACCGTCCCTGGACGCTGGATTATATAATAATATAGGTTCCGAGGGTTTTCTATTACTCTTGTGCAACGTTATGTGATTTAGTACTCTTTTGGATATGCTATGACGTGGTGATCTTCTATCTTTCAAAAGGCCCTGTTATGTTATTGGGTTTATTTTCATATTCTGGAAAACTCTGGATTTATCTGGACATGGTCGGGGGCATGCCCCGACTTAGATTCTGGTTTTAGAGGCTTTTATGGAAAAATGTGCGCTGGATTATTGTTTTTGACTCTTAGAACTTTTATTTGACTTATTTATGTTTTATTACTATATTGATTGGATTCTGCTTTATTATTGTTATTATGTTCTTGAGGTTAGGCTAAGGGGGTGGTCTCCAGTTTATGGTGGGCTTGAGATATCCGTCACAACGAGGCCCTACTTCGAGTCGTGACAATCTTGGTATCAGAGCCAGGATCAGGATCGTTGGGTGTCTACAAAGTCATGTCAAGTAAAGTTCCTTTTATGGGTGTGTAGGGCACCACACTTATAAGAGGGAGGCTATGAGGCATTAAGAATATTTTTTTTCTAGTGTTCTGTTTTCGAGATATAGTGTCTAGTGCTATGAAACTTCTCTAATACCTGGCTTAATATATTTCAGATTATTCCTCCCCAAAGATCTAACGATTGTAGAAACTCTGTTGGAAACTCTGTCCCACCTGAGGAGAATGTAGAGGGGACTCGCCCTATTTATGGAGTGCAAACCCTGTCTACAGTCTATCTTCTTACTGTACCACTCCACATGGGGTTCCACTAATCCCTACTAGTCCTCCTCGGGCTTTTCGGGCTGGTGATACTAATGTTCAATCACCTCCGGGAGATATCTCTAATGCAGAGTTTCGTCCATCTATTCATATGTTTTCTCAAATGGTGATGTTGAAGTCCCTTTGGTCCAACCAGGTTGGTCCTATTGCTATTCGTCTGAGGTCACAAGGGTTGGCCAGTTTATAAGGTTGAATCCCTTAACCTTTACAGGCTCTAAGGTTAAAGGATATCCTCAGGGGTTTATTAATGAGATGGAACACAATTTTTGGGTTATGCATGCTACTGATTTAGAGGGTGTGGAGTTTGATGCCTATTAGTTGAAAAATGTGGCTTATCAGCGATGAGGGGTGATAATGTTGAACAAGCAGTATAGGATGACTTTTCAGGTACTTTTCTTGATCATTTCTTTCCCCAGGAGTTGAGGGAGTCTAAGACTGAAGATTTTTTGAACTTGAATCAATGTAAGATGAGTGTTAAGGAGTATACTCTGAAGTTTCAGCAGTTGGACCGTTATTTTCTAGAAATGGTGGCTAGTATGAGGTCTTGAATGAGGATGTTTACTTCTGGTTTGTCCCATAATTTGATGTTGGAGTGTAAGGAGGCTATGTTGAATAATGATATGGACATCTCCAGGTTGGGGTTTTATATACAGTAGGTAGAGGATGAGAAAAAAAGCAGGCAGAGATGGGAGAGATATACTAAGAAGTTTAGATATTCAGAGCAGGGTGATAATCAATAGAACAGTGGGAGAGATAGTAGGCATTGGACTAAGAAGAAGAATTAGGGAAATTCGTATTTATCTGCTAGTGCTCCTTTTCCTAAACGTTTAGGTGATCATCGTTTTTAGGCTAGTAGTGGTCCTAAGACATAGGGTGCCCAATCTCAGGCTAGTGGAGTGAAATTAGCCCCACCGTATCCTTTTTTCTATTATTATGAGTCATTTTATCGTAGATATTTGATAACGCTCAAACTACAGCTCTTGTAAGAGTGTAAGCGGTCGTTGTCAAATATAGAACCCAACTGGGTTGGGTGTCGAATCCCACAGGGAATACTTGGTCACTAAGTAAGCAACGATTATTAGACTTTTGATGAAAGTTCTGCGAATAAAGGGGGGATTTTGTGCGTGCAAATGATGTAAACAAAATAGTAGAGTAAAATTAGAAGATAGAAGAGTAAATCGGAGTACTTGGTAGGTTTTAATCAATGAGAATTGAGAGTTAGGGTTATGTCCACCTTATGAGTTATACGTATCTATTGACTATGAGTTATGCAGAATTCAGACATGCATGCGCTTATAGAGATTCGTATTCTATGGTAAATCCAGGCGTCTTTCGACCATCAAGGATTATTTCACTTTAACTCTTTCGAGCTTAAAGCGTATCTAATGGTACGGAGTCTCCAAGAGGTTAATCCAGTTATGGCACTAACTTTTAAACAGGGGTTGGTGCCCTATTTCCTTGACATTCTCTCTTTTCTAGACATGTAACTTTTCTTTCGAACAAGTTAATGCTATACTGGCGTATTCTATATGTTTGCAACCACAAGAATTTATATTAAAATGAAGAGAAGAATGATATAAGAAGCATACGTATCAAGAATTCGCAAACTCATAGCAATAGATAGTTTCTTATAAGGCTTCCATAACCCTAACAGAGAAGTTTAGCTATTCATGAGTGCGACGGAAATCACAATAGACATTATCAGCATACCAAGATAAAAATCTCACGTGAAGTATGTTTTTGTAGGGCTTGTGGCATGAATTCCTTGCAAATAGCGTTTCTCTTGTCGTGAAATTTAAGAGTCGAATAGATGAATAGAAGGGAAGAAGAATTAATTGAAAGAGAATTGTTTTTAATTGTAATAATGCTTGCTGAAAAGTTCAGCATCATAGGGTTTTTATAACACCCATATCCTATTCCTACTAGGCTACTGCGTACTTATCCTAATCCTACTAGGATACTGCATCCTTATCCTAATCCTACTAAGTTACTGCTGATCCCCAAGTCTTTGGTAATGCTGTTTTTGCATGGGACAAGTTTTCCATGCATCACTTCCAGTCCATAGGCGTCCAAACGCTGCTTTCCTTCTTTCGTGAAGCTTCCTTTGGCATCAAGTTGTACATAAAATGCTGAAATCTTCATCATTTATACCTGAAAACTTGCTAATCACGTTGGTTAGATCACTTACAGGAAAAAGGACTTAAAGTGCATGAATTATATATTTTGTCCTCAAAACATAGCTAAAATATGGGTAACTTAAGGTGCTTTAGGCGTGTAAATACGCCTATCATCAACACCCCACACTTAAAGCTTTGTTCATCCTCGAACAAAATATCATGTCCATATAAACATCTACTTATGGTTTCACAGTAACAGCACCAAATATTCATCAAGACAGGCACGACAATTATTAACAAAGAGTATTTTTCTGATCACTACTAGAAACAATTCGACCTCCAACCCAGACTCGTGATGATAGTTAATTTCTATCCACAAGTTAAGGCACAACGAATCATACAAAACTACCCAAAACTCATCAACCATGTGTGTCTCACATAAGATCTTTACCCATAATCACTCACAAATTTTGCATTTTTCGAAACATGGGTACCATATTTTCATTGCTCTCACTCTCACAAAGAATTCATATGTTGCAACTAATGACCATAGGCTTTCCCTTAGTGTAATGATCCACTAAATATCATAATGCTAAGCTTAGGATCAAATAGGTCTTTTACAGGTTGTAATGTAGGCTAAGGGACGGGTAGGACTATTTTGGCCAGAAATAGTGACTATGTTCCTAAGCTCTTTAATACATCACATTATGCCATTAACACTTTCTTTCAAACAACCTTTCTACTTTCTTTTAATCTACCACCCCTTCTCACCCCTTTTGTTATTCAATTTTGAACAGAATTAACTTTTTATTTTCCTTTTCATTTTTCTCTTCTCTTTTTTTTTTATAACACACCTCTATGATAACCATTCTTTTTCATAACGAATTCAAGTACCAATTCACTTTAAGGAACTACTCTCACCCAATTTCCTCTTATTTTGTCACATGACTTTACAATTTTAAAACACTTAGGAATTTGGATCAAATTATGGTCTTGAAAAAAATGGATTGGGCTTACATATGAGGCTGTCAAAGAAAATAGGTTTAAGGCTCAAAGGGGGTTATCTAGGATGATTTCCATGGGTGGATAAAAAGAAGGTAAACAATAATAGGCTGCCAAAGAAATGCCTAAATCATCTTCTAAACTCACACTCTTTATTTCGCTTTACACACACACCGAACAAGTTCTAGCATCAGCCACAAACACAGAATATACTATTGCCTCACACACAAGGCACATGGCTGACTTTATTGGGAGTAGTATAGACTCTTGACCCAACAGATGAAGGAATTGAACCACACAATTATCACACAGTGAGTCACAATTAGAGCATAAACGTCTCAATAGTAATGATTTTATCACAGACTCTTGTTATCATACCATGCTGCCTATTAGAACAATTTCATGCAAAGTAAAAAAAAATTTACTACTAAAAAAATCAAAACAAACAAACATAAATGAATGCAAATGCAGATAAGGAAGCATAGCATACAAATACCAGTACCCCACACTTAGATGGGACACAGTGCCCTCAATGGAAAATAAATAAGAAGAACCTGGTTAGTCGGACTCTTTCTCTATGTCTGGGGTCATACCCCCTTCATCGAAATCATCATCAGAGTCGTCGTTGTCAGAGTTCTCCTCCACGTCGGAGTCTGGAATTCGACGATCATCATCGGTTGGCACATTGTCATCAAGAGGTTCCTTAAAAAATACACCTACTCCACAGATCGCCCTCGCATGCTCATTCATTGGGTAGTCATAATCCAGCTGTTGGAGCTCTGCAGCAGTTGGAACACGACCCCCGCTCATCATGGTAAACCTCGTCATGCCATATAAATGGCGGAAGAAGCTTTCGTCGCGAGCATCTCTTTCTGCAGTGGTAAGGTTGACGCCATACGTGGATTCAGCATCTTTAACCTTTGTGAGGTCAACCTTCTTCGGGTTGTGTGGAAGCTTATGATCAACAGGTTCCTCTTCGATGTCCTCATTCCTCAATATTGCAGTCAACAGATTGCCAAAGGTGAAGTGGGACCTCTTGTGCAGCCTAGCCTTACGCATTGTAGATCGAATAACTGCCCCAATGTTGATAGGGGCATTCGTCATCAATGCGTACACTAAGCACACTCTATCTCGTGTTATCTTTGTGTACTGTGTCCCTGGAATCAGGCAAGAGTTGACTATTCGCAACCATATCCTAGCTTCCCTATTTAAGGAAGCATATGGGAAGGTGTTGTGACGACCGGTGTCCTTGTGTCTGCTCCATCATACCATAGATCTTGTGCCGCACAATGTGTGTCTGATTGCCCTGTATGGAGGTCTGTTATACATCTCTTTGAGTGGTGATGGATCAACAGATGGCAAACCCAGAAAAGAGTTGAAGAACTCCGCATTTAGTTGAAGGACTTGGCCCCGAATCTTTACTTCACTCCCTGTAGTTTTCGGTGACCAGTTGGCATAGAATTCTCGTGTTAGATCGAGATTGCACTCTCCCATATCTTGGAAGATGAAATCAAGATGTAACGCCATTATCTTGGCCAACATGCGAGGTTCTTTCTTTGCTAGGCTTTCCTTGTGTATCAACTCCACATAAACATATTTTTTTCTCTTTATTGTTCCTATACCACTCCTTTCCTTGCTCCTCTAGGACCCATTTGATTCCAAACATGCGGTGAGGTATTTGTAGCGAGGAGGATTCTCCTTGCTCTTTTCGTCCCCTTTTCTGGCCTTTTTGTGAAGTGGTTGCTTTTTCTTTTCCTTGTCTTGGTTTTGGTGCCATTGTACCTGAGATTAAAATAATAGTCATGTTAGCTTCATCTCGGTGGATACAATCAACAAACAAGCAGTAGTAGCACCACCCCACACTTAATTTGTTGGCACAAACTAGTGAAGTGAACGATGTCGATTACTCAGACTTCATCGATATACGTTTAGGTGTTATGTTCCAACAATATAATCAGTGCATTCATACTTTTCTTGTCAACTTAACTATCCTTTTTGATTCTATTTCATGAAATCTTGGCAATACTTTCATGTTTGGATTGATGTATCTTTTAAGCAAGACTACTACATAGAGATTGAATCAAGTTATAGCATCACAACATCGTATGTTTGTAGTCAACCATGATTCTCATCTTGATGAACAAGTCATTCCAACATGTAAGCTTTCTAGTTACAAGATTATGCAATTTCCTTGGCCATGTCAATTCCGCAAAAGTATGACAGTGTGTAAGAATTAAATACAAGTTGGAAACAATTCAAGAGTATCCTTACGTATCCTTTCACTTACTTAGTTGTATCATAACAAATCAACCACATTCAAATCACCAATACTACTTCAAGATTTAACAATTTATTATAGGTGTAGTAGTGTAGTACTTACGGAATATAAAAGAAGAGCAACGAAGTACTTACTTGGTTGATGGCCTCGGAAGATGATCTTGCAAAGTAAAAGAGCAAAAAGGAAAATTTTTGAGAGAATTTGGAGAAGTAGGTGGCGCCTAGGTTGAAGTTGCAGTGCAATTTTGTGTTAAGACTAAGTTTCTATTTATAGGACAAGCTTGGGTCGGGTTTTGACCCATTTGGAATCGGATTTGGAGACCAAAAGTGACCATAGGCGGCGCCTAATGCTTTGCCTATGCTTGGCATAGGCGGCGCCTTTTGCAAAACATTGTTGAGCATAGGCGCCGCCTATGCTATGTCATTGTTAGGCATAGGCGGCACCTATGCCATGGCATACTAGATTCAGAGACAAAAGGCTTTTGCATAGGCGGCGCCTATGCCATGGCATTGTAGAATCCGAGAGCTTAGGCCATAGCATAGGCCTTGCCTTGTTCGTGGCCTAGATTTACATAGGCCTTGCCTTGTTCGTGGCCTAGATTTTTATAGGCAATGCCTAACCCATAGCCTTTTGCTTCTTCATTCCTAACTTACCACCTTCAACATGCAATACTTCCAAATCAAAATTTGAAACCAATCTTCTCCTTTACACCTCTTGCACCTACATTTACTCAAAAACAACAAAAACGATTAGAACGATGGGTTGCCTCCCAACAAGCGCCTTAGTTTTGGTCGTGGCTCGACAAAATCCTAGGAAAACAAAAACAACAAAAACAATTAAAAACGATGGGTTGCCTCCCATCAAGCGCTTGATTTATTGTCGCGGCACGACATACCTATATCGATTACTTAGACTTCATCGAGATAGATGGTGGATCGTTTTCTGAATAGATTCAGACGACAATGAGGCTTACTTGTAGGCATGCAATCTTCTTCGAGATGACCCTTGTGCATACATATCCCTGGCGGGATACCAATTATATCATCAATAGTCCAACCCATAGCTCTCTTGTATCTCCTTAGAGCAGAGATGAGAGCCTCTACGTGATGTTCACTTAAATCATCCGCCACACTCACAGGAAGTGTATCTCTACTTCCCAAGAAAGCATACCTTAGATAATTGGGGAGCTCTTTCGATTCTAGCACTGGGGGCTCTTCAATGGAAGTCTTTGCTATTGGTGACGGTTGATTCTTAAGATCAAGGTCCGGCTGCTTAGGAGTATGAGAATAGGACCCTATTTCTGTTAGAGCACACACAGTTTCTTCATGTTCTTGAGCCTCCTCACGCTCAAAATTCAGCAGCTCATCAGATAGTGACTCATCAGTAAGATTCTTTTCTACAGATAATTCTTTGTCATCCTTATAATTAACTTCAGCTACAGAGAACACATCCATATCTTCAGGCTGCTTCATTGCTTTACATACATCAAAATGGACCACTTCATCATTCAACCGAAATAAAAGCTCATTAGCTCTCATGTCAATAAGCACACTTCCAGTTGCGAGGAAAGGGCATCCCAAGATTATGGGAACTTCAGAATCCACCTCGCAATCCAAAATAACAAAGTCTGCAGGAAAGATGAAGGTGGAAACCTTCACCAACACATCATTTAAGATACCAAAAGGTCATTTTATCGACCTATCTGCCATCACGAGCCGCATATTGGTTGGTGTAGGGACTCCCAACCCCAACTTTCTGTAGAAGGATAGTGGCATCACATTGATGCTTGCTCCCAAATCGCACAATGCCTTAGCAAAATTCATAGATCCAACCGTGCAAGGAATAGTGAAAGCACCAGGGTCTGCCTTTTTCTGTACTAAGGACCTTGTGGCAATTGCACTGCACTGATGAATATTATCTGCCGGCTCATAGCTTACTGCCCGCTTCTTTGTTAAAAGGTCCTTCATGAATTTAGCGTACCCAGGCATCTGTTCCAGAGCCTCAACTAATGGAACATTAATGGTCAGCTGTTTTAACATTGACATGAATTTATTGACCTTGGTATCATCAGCTCTCTTCTTTAATCTTTGAGGAAAAGGTGGTGGTGGAAGGGGAATAGTTTTCTCCACGACTTTCTTTTCCTCTTGCTTTGGATTGGTGATCTTTTTGGGCTGTGGACGTTGGGGGGTGACATCATTGACGCCTTCTTCAGCTTCTTCGGTGTCCTCTGGTTCGGCAACATCTACTACATCGTCGGCCACTTGCCTACCTTTGGCTGGATTTTCCAATACCTTACCACTCCTGGTAGTAATAGCCATACATGTTCCATCGTTCCTTGGGTTTTGCACTGTGTCGCTAGGTAAGGTGCCAGCTTTTCTTTGATTTAATGTAGCTGAAATTTGACTCAATTGTTGCTCCTGCTGTCTTATTGCAGTAGAATGTGAGTCAACCAATTGCTTCATTGAGGAAAAATCATTTATTACCTCAGTTACTCCCGTGCTGGTTGCCTCCACTCCTTTCAACAGCTTAGCCATCATATCTTCCATGGACATATTTCCAGAACCAGATGTAGTGGTGTCACGTCTTCCAGGAGGAATATACACGCCACTTCTGTCTGTCTTGTTCTTCCAACTACCTTGATCACGATCCTTATTTCTAGAATTATCATAATAGTTCTGACCTTGGTTTCCTTGGGCATTGCCTCAGAAACCCCCCTGATTGTTCAAGTAGTTGGCTTCTTCCTCGAAATCGGATTCCTCTCTTCCTTTTGACACAACCGCTTTGACTTTTTTGGTCTTCCCTGATAATAGATGCTTTGTAAGAAGATCCATCTGTGTTTTCATGTGCACCATATCTTGATCACATTCCTCCTTTCTTCGCCTTTGTTCTGCAGTCATGCCAATAGATATAGTAGAGCTTGCTACCTCAGAATCCCTGGTATGCCAAGCTCTAATTTGCTTTGTCATACGATCTAGCATATCACTTGCCTGAATAAAGGTAAGGTCCATGAATGACCCTCCTGCAGCATTATCAACTATTGGCTTAGTCACCGAATTCAAAGATCTGTATAATATCTCCATCAAGTGGACATTGGTCATATGGTGATTTGGGCACCTCATAAGTTTCATCTTGAACCTCTCCCATGTTTCGTGGAGAGCTTTAGTTGGAAGCTGTCAAAAATTATTGATCTCATCTCTTAATTGTGCTCTCTTGGATGGCGGATAGAATCTTTCTAGGAAAGCGTCTTTCAGTTGCCTCCAATTAGTGATAGAGTCAGGAGTTAGCCCATTCAACCATAGAGTCGCCTCCCCAGATAGAGACAATGGAAATAAGCGCAGCCAAATTGCATTCTCTCCAACGCCTGGATTGTCGAATGACTTTCATGTAGAGATAAAGTTGATTAGATGCATATTCGGATCATCACCTGCAAGTCCACCAAATAGTCCCTTGAGCTGCAATAACTGAATCATGGTGCTAGTGATGTTGAACTTGGCTCCAGGTGCCAAGGGCGGAGGGATAATATCTCCTGTGGCACCAGCTCCGTCCAGGTCGTCATCATCATCATTGAAAGGCATCTGCATAGCACGACGTTCAGGCCTAAATCTGGCATGACCATCTCTTCTGTTTGCAGTTGTCACCACCTCAGCATCACGCCTAGGGTTTAGTAACTCATCATCACCCAAGTCCTCATCATCAGGATCTGCTGCTCTCCCAGGGTTATCGATATTTTGTTGATGCACTTGAGCAGCGGCCAACGCAGCTAATCTAGCCTGATCCAGTTGAGCAGCCCTTCTATCAATTTCTCATTGCGCCTCTATTCTGTCAACAGAACCTGAATAAAACAACTAAAAGTAAAGTACGAGAATCTTTGACCAAAGGGTCTAGTAACTATCACAAACTTAGTTGACAACCGTATTCACCGGCAACGGCGCCAAAATTTGATAACGCTCAATCTACAGCTCTTGTAAGAGTGTAAGCGGCCGTTGTCAAATATAGAACCCAACTGGGTTGGGTGTCGAATCCCACAGGGAATACTTGGTCACTAAGTAAGCAACGATTATTAGACTTTTGATGAAAGTTCTGTGAATAAAGGGGGGATTTTGTGCGTGCAAATGATGTAAACAAAATAGTAGAGTAAAAACAAAAAATAGAAGAGTAAATCGGAGTACTTGGTAGGTTTTAATCAATGAGAGTTGAGAGTTAGGGTTATGTCCACCTTATGAGTTATACGTATCTATTGACTATGAGTTATGCAGAATTCAGACATGCATGCGCTTATAGAGATTCGTATTCTATGGTAAATCCAGGCGTCTTTCGACCATCAAGGATTATTTCACTTTAACTCTTTCGAGCTTAAAGCGTATCTAATGGTACGGAGTCTCCAAGAGGTTAATCCAGTTATGGCACTAACTTTTAAACAGGGGTTGGTGCCCTATTTCCTTGACATTCTCTCTTTTCCAGACATGTAACTTTTCTTTCGAACAAGTTAATGCTATACTGGCGTATTCTATATGTTTGCAACCACAAGAATTTATATTAAGATGAAGAGAAGAATGATATAAGCAGCATACGTATCAAGAATTCACAAACTCATAGAAATAGATAGTATCTCATAAGGCTTCCATAACCCTAACAGAGAAGTTTATCTATTCATGAGTGCGACGAAAATCACAATAGACATTATCAGCATACCAAGATAAAAATCTCACGTGAAGTATGTTTTGGTAGGGCTTGTGCTGTGAATTCCTTGCAAATAGCGTTTCTCTTGTCGTGAAATTTAAGAGTCGAATAGATAAATAGAAGGGAAGAAGAATTAATTGAAAGAGAATTGTTTTTAATTGTAATAATGCTTGCTGAAAAGTTCAGCATCATAGGTTTTTTATAACACCCATATCCTATTCCTACTAGGCTACTGCGTACTTATCCTAATCCTACTAGGATACTGCATCCTTATCCTAATCCTACTAAGTTACAGCTGATCCCCAAAACTTTGGTAATGCTGTTTTTGCCCAGGACAAGTTTTCCATGCATCACTTCCAGTCCATAAGCATCCAAACGCTGCTTTCCTTCTTTCGTGAAGCTTCCTTTGGCGTCAAGTTATACATAAAATGCTGAAATCTTCATCATTTATACCTGAAAACTTGCTAATCACGTTGGTTAGCTCACTTACAGGAAAAAGGACTAAAAGTGCATGAATTATATATTTTGTCCTCAAAACTTAGCTAAAATATGGGTAACTTAAGGTGCTTTAGGCATGTAAATACCTCTATCATCAATATTATGAGGAGGGGAGAAATCAGTGCTATAATTATGGTCATCTTGGTCATATGCAATGAGATTATCCTTCAACTGGGGTTGGCACTGGGGCTAATAAGGTCCTAGTTACAACTTATTTAGCTCTTTCACCTAAGGGAGCCACTTCAAGTATCGAAACTGGATGAAATCATGTCTATGCTCTTGCTACTCATCAAGAATAGAGACATCCCCCGATGTGGTCACTTGTATGTTACAAATCATCTATTGTGATGTTTATTATTGCTTGATCCAGGTTGTAACCTATCTTATGTGACCTCGTATGTGGATGTACACTTAGGTTTTGATCCTAAAAGTATTTCCAACCTCTTTTTTGTATCTACTCCAGTGGATGATTCTATTGTTTCTAGAGAAATCTATCAGGGTCTTGTGGTGTCTATCTTTCATAGGGAGACATTGGTGGATTTTATAAAACTAGTCATGGTGGATTTTGATGTTATCTCGGGGATGGATTGGCTCCATTCTTGCTATGCTTCTCTGGATTGTAGGACATAAAAGGTCGGTTTCCAATTTCTAAATGAACTGGTATTAGAATGGGAGGGAGTTCCTTCGTACCCAAAGGGAGGTTTATCTTATATGTTATAGCTCAAAGATTGATTTCTAAAAGGTGTTTATATCATCTAGTTCAGGTTAAAGATTCTAACTCTGAAAGTCCTTCTTTCCAATCTTTCCCTGTGGTTAATGAATTTCCTATAGTTTTTACCAAAGATCTTCCTGGGATCCTTCCTGATAGGGAAATAGATTTTGGAACTGATCTTCTATTGGATACTCATCCTATTTCTACTCCTCCTTATAGAATGGATCTAGATGAATTGAAGGAGCTAAAAGAGAAATTGAAAGTTCTTCTAGATAAGGGCTTCATTCGTCAAAGTGTTTTTTCTGAGGTGCTCTTCTACTTTTCGTGCAAAATAAAGATGGGTCTCTTATGTGTATAGACTATCATCAACTCAAAAAGGTTATAGTGAAGAATAAGTACCCTCTTCCTAGGATTGATGACCTTTTTTATCAGCTTCAGGGTGCTAGGTGTTTCTCTAAGATTGATCTCTGATTGGGCTATCATCATTTGAAAATTAGGGAGGTTGATATTCCCAAGACTACTTTTTGAATCCGGTACGACTATTATAATTTTTTGGTTATATCATTTGGGTTGACTAATGCTTTGGCTATATTCATGGATCTTATGAATCAGGTGTTCAAGCAATTTTTGGATTTGTTTGTTATAGTTTTCATTGATGACATCTTGGTGTACTCTAAGAGTAAGAAGTGTCATGTCAATCACCTCCGTAATGTTTTGCAGACTCTTAAAGACTGATGAGTGATAAATTTACCACTCATTTATGTCCAAATGCATGCACACTACTATGATTTAACGGTATGCATGAGACAACTTTGTTATTTGAATGCACTAAGTCCCATATTTTGCAGGTATATAGGTGATGACAAGAAAATAAGTGAAGTTAGCTAAAAAGGGATCAAAAAGTGAAGAGAAGTGCAAAAACTAGAAAAGCAGGAGCAGGATTTGATCCTCAGTTAGCACGATCGCGGTCTGAGGGATGCGATCGCAGCTAGACAAGATTAGATAGAGTCATCAATCACGAAGGACTCACTATGATTTTGGAGTCACGATTGCGATCAAGCTAGGGAGATCATGGCAGCGTAAGTTTATGCAAAGGGTCAGTTTTGTAATTTCATGGATCCAACTCCAAATCCCATATAGAGCAAAAACCCTTTCGTTTTATAGTATCTTACCTACTAGAATTGAACTTGGATAAATCTGAAACCTTACCAAATTGGTAAAACTATTGTTGCTAATTTCTCAATTTTTAGTTATAATTGAAGTTAAATTGGAGAATATTCTTGATTGCACGTTGAATGGAAACATTGAATGATTCTTTTGGTATATTTCTTTCCTTTAACTTCATGAGTAGCTAAACATCTATCTAGGTATTATTTTGAAATAGGGTGCAAATATATGTGTGTTGTGATTTATTAGTGTAGCTTCTTGGTTAATGATGATGGGTTTCTCTAATGCTTGCTTGGTTGAGTTGGAATTTGTGGGTGAAAATCCCAAATTCCTAAAATATCACATCATCCTTGAAAAAGGGATGCGAGTATACTTTTAGATCATATATCATCCTTGAAAGAGGGATATGGGTGACAAGGTATTAGCGAACAATAGTTAAATGTAGCTTAGTTCCATTTCATTATCTTAGAAATAAGGGTGGAATAAGAATTAACTAGGTCTTAGGCATCTTCCTAGAAACAAGGATGCCCAATTGACGTATTGGGTGGATTTTTTTGTCATATTCATGAGGTATCCAAAATGGTCCCCTGGTGATAATCTCGATGTTTGGTTGAAAAACTAGCATCAAGAACCCGTAACCTAACCTACCCATGTAGTCGTTAACTAGAATTAATGGATTATCATGAACCCATGCATTATTTTCCCCTAGGAAGACATAATCCCAAGACTTGTCTCATATTGAAATCTTATCCACAGTTGTTGCCTTAAATTTGTTGTTTGAGTAGATTTTGGTAAAACAACTCTTCCAAACCATTCCCTCCAAATTTTAATTTTTTTATTTCATTTTATTTACACAACCGGTCTATACTTAGACACTCTCAACACCCATAGGATTTGAATACAAGATTCACTCCTCGAGGATTCAACCCCAACTCACGTTGGGTTAATATACTTGACAATGATCGCCTTGCCCATAAATCATGAAGTGAGTTGAGCGTCAGCAAAATAGCACTGTTGCCAGAGAGTCAAACTTTATTTTCATTTGTGCGGTGTTGATAGTAGCTGTGGATTTACCCATAGTGGTTGTTATTTATTTTAGTTGTTATTTTTGTTTCTTTTTAGGTGATTTCAATCATGTCTAAGAAAAATGAGTGACCATGAAAGTAATGCCAGGACTTTTGAAGGTCCTTTTGATGACAAGGATTAACTCCATCATGCTGGATGTGCGAGTGCTATCTATATCCCATTTAATCAAGGGAATAGGGTATTCGAAATCACGAGTGTTATATTGCACATGCTTCAAATGAAAGTTCTCTTTGGGGGTCAAGCTCATGAAGACCTAAATTTAAACTTGAAGAACGTTGTGGAAGTGTGTGCCCCCTTCAACATTGCTCACATCTCACAAGAATCCATATGGTTGCGTCTCTTTTCAATTTGTCTAATTGGTGAGGCGGGGTTATGGCTAAGATCTCTTCCTACCGGGTCAATCATATCATGGGATGAACTTACCATTGCTTTCTTAGATCAATACTTTCCATCATTAAAGATATTACAATTGCGTGACAAAATCAAAAAGTTTTGTCAATTGAATGGTGAGCTTCTATATAAGCTATGAGAGAGATTTAATGGAAAGCTTATGAAATGTCCCGACCATGAGGTCCTAGAAAGTATGTTTCTCCGAATATTCTATTGAGATTTGGATCAACTAAATAAAACTGTGGTGAATAATGCGGTCGCGGGTTCACTTGTGAAGTTGTCTTATAATGTGGCTACAAACTTGCTTAAGGAAGTCACAAAGAAAAATTGGGGGTGGAATACCCGAGACACAAAGGTATCTAAGGGTTCCCCTACCACCTCCTATGTGGATAAAGAGCAAAAGAAAAGAGATGAAGATAGGGAGGAAAACATAGCAAAAATGATGATGTAATTAGAGCTCCTAACGAATAACATAATGGGTGCACCAACAAAAATGGTAAATTTTGTGGAATCCAAGGGATATGATGAAGAATATGCCAAGAGCATTGATTAAGAAATTTGATAATTGGCTATCTATCCAGTGGGTTCCTCGCTCGGCCTATCAAAGGCAAGGTGGGAACCAAGGTTAGACTGAGAAAGAAAGAGAATGGGAATAATGTGAATATATAGAGATCATGATTGGAGGGATAAAGAAAGGGAGTATGATATACATATGCCCCCTATGACCGAGAAAAGATCAAAGAGTCCAATTCCATTGATCCCAAAAAATTCAAAACCGAGGATGTGTTGGCAAGGATTTTGATGAAAGTGGACAGGAAGGACAAGATGGTCTGAGAATTGAAAGGCAACTTTTCACAAATCAATTAAATGGTTATAACCCACTCTGCCTCGATCAAATAATTGGAGACTCAAATTAGCCAAATTTTCTCTCAACTTAATGCTAGACAAAAAAGGGGCCTTCTTAGTAATACCATTGTGAATCCAAAAAATGATGCTCGAGTATTAGAAATCATCACTAGGAGTAGAAAATCCATCTATGATCATGTGGTGGAGGTTTAAAAAGATACCAATGTTGAGCAAACAAATATGAAGAAGAATCCTATGGTTGATTCAAATGAGGAAGCTCCAAAGTCTCAAGCAAAGGATGATAAAAAAACAATGATGAGTGAAGAAATGGTTGATATGGAAGGAGATCCTAAGGTAGTTGAGAGTGATGACTGCAAACTGATCGACTGACTACCATGAAGGTTTCTCCCCCATTCCCTCAAAGACTCAAGTAGAAGAAGGACACTACCAAATTCAAGACGTTCCTTGCTAAGCTTAGCAATCTATCAATTAATATCCTATTGCTAGAGGCCATTTAAGAGATTCAAGGATATGCTAATCTTATGAAAAAGTTTATGTCAAATAAGCATCTGGTTGATGGTGAGACTATTAATTTACACATGGGCATAGCGCTATTATGACTAGTGCTATAGCAGAAAAGTAAGAGGATCTCAGGACCTTTACAAACCCTTGCACCATAGAAACACACAAGTTTGAAAAATCTTTATGTAACCTTGGTGCAAGTATCAATCTCATGCCCTATGCGGTCTATCGAAGGCTTGGTTTGGTCACTCCTACTCCAACGATAATGAGGCATTTGATGGCGGATCGGGCTATCAAGAGACCTGTTGGGATATTGTTCGATGTTTTGGTAAAGGTGGACCATTTTATTCTTCTAACGGACTTTTTGGTGCTTGATTGTGAAATCAACGAAGAGATACCTATGATCCTTGGATGACCTTTCCTAGCAATCGGAAGAGCTATCGTTGATATGGGGTTTGGAGGAATGAAATTTTGAGTCCAAAATGATGAAGTGTTATTTCGGGTTTTAAAAACTAAGAAAGAACCCATGGAACTACAAGTGGTGTCCATCATTGATATTGTGAACACGGAGGTGAATGATGGATCCCTTGAGAATCTGACTTGAAAAGTTGAAAAACATCGTGTCCCGATAATAAATTAGATGCTAGGTGGGAGGCAACCCTTCATAATTTCTTAGTTCCTATTTTCTTATTTTATGTCACCTTATCGCTCGTATTTCATATTTCTCTGATTTATATTTTATTATTTCTTACGCCGTTTCTATTTTGTCATACATCCCCTTGTTTACTATTTTTTATCTTGAGCTGGGGGTCTATCGAAAATAGCCTCTTTACTTCTTCGGAGGTAGCAGTATGGACTGCGTATATCTTACCTTCCTTAGACCCTACTTTGTGGGAATACACTAGGTTTGTTGTTGTTGTTGTTGTTATTGTTAGGTGGCAGGCAACCCACCAACTCCACAAAAGTCGCCTATATCCTTTGTTTTTGAGTTAGTAGAGTAGATTTCAATTTTGTTTATAATTAATAAATTAAATTATGGTAGTATGAGGTGTTTGAATAAGGTTGAATTAGGAGAAGTATGAAAAAATTATGTAGTGGACAGAACAGGGGAAAACAGAGGACCCAAAAATAGCCTTTGTTACAGTGATGGCGGAAGCCGTGTGACTGTGATAGCAGAACTTAAACCATGATCGCAGTCAAGACTGTGATATATGACCATTCAAATGCCATTTTCTCAACACTCTCTTTTCAAATTCCTCTCAAATTAGTCCCTTTGTGATTGGATATTGAGAATCCCAAAAGTGTTTTAGCATCCACTCTGCATCTCTAATCCGGTATATACTTTAAAATATTCTCATTGTGTGCAGATGTAGGCCTTAGAATTCATGTTGTATAAATGACCTAGAATTGTACTTTACATGTTAAATCCTTGTTGAATTATGCTTATGTGGTGTGGTCCGCTGTTGAAATTGGTGTGCACACATTTGGGGAATCCTCGGGTACCCAAATTTTTTATATTTGATAGAAATAATGTGTGCATATCAAATGCTCAATTAAATGCCCAAATGAATTCAATGTTAGTTTTTCCATATTCTGAGGGAAGGATCGAGTACGTAGGAACCATATTCTTTCCTCTTAATGTATGTTTTGGCTTTGGAATACAATTTGGCATTGGAATTGGACAAATTGTGTGTTTGAAAATTTTGGTCAACATAGCCTCAGTTACCACAATCGCAATCGCATTACTGCAATAGAGGCTCAGTGGCCTGTGATCATGGAATCTGAGACTATTTTTCAGCCTGGACCAAAAATCTGTTAAGTCTATTTCTTGCCCAAGAGTTTCCAAGAAACCACCTATTGGCTTAAATTGATAACATAGCATAGTTTTCATATGTAAATGTTGACAATTAATGCTATTATGTGATTCTCAGGTTTTCAAGGCTCAATATGGAAGATTATGACCAAACATGGTTCATGGCCCCAGAATGCCACAATTAGTACTATGTCGATCTCCCCAAAACCAAATTTCTCCCTAAGACAGTTTGTTTGGACAGAGTACCGGAGAAGCTCCCACTATTTCATGACTTCTTGGTATCCACTAGGTGGAGTTGTTTTTCCCCGGATCTTTTCTGGGAAAACAAGCATTGGGTAAGGGAATTCTATGCTAACCTTAGCATAGTATCTTTCTCCAAACTAGTTGTGCAGATCTAGAGAAAGAATGTTCATTTTGGGGCCAAACAAATTAATGATTTATATAGGCTTCTGGATGAGGACATAAACCAATTCGAGGCAGAGGGGTGTGAACCAGGGAGTTGGATGGCTGAAAAGTTATATCCTTGCAAGAAGTTTCATTGGGCAACCACCAAGAGGGGAATATCGATGAATGATTTCACAGCTGAGGAAAGGATATGGTTGAACATTATTTGTTGCCGGGTCTCTCCATGCACACATATGACTTTTATTTCAAATATGCTAGCCTGGATGGTTGCTTGTATACTAGACAACATTTCTTTGAATATTGGTCAGCTTGTAATTTCAGACAAGAGGTTTTTCAAGAACCATAATGGTACACTCCTCTTATTTCCTTCTTTAATTACTGAGTTGTGCAGGAGATTCAGGATTTAGGAGTATCCCAGAGACACTTGGGTGTGTCCTAATACCCCCATTTACCCTCTTAAGATTTGGGGTGAGAGTGCATCTGGTAAGAGCAAGAAAAGGAAGATTGACTTAGGCAAGTCAATAGGTGATGACACTGACTCATGCAGGTTATCCACAATAGGGACTTTTGAGGAGATCTCGGTGGATATGAGGGTGATAAAGGAGCTTGTAGCAGGGTTGCCTCAGGGGCTAGCACAGTCTTCCACTACCCCTCATTCATATATTTCTTGGTCAAATTATAAGAAGTACCTGGAGTATTAGAAGAAGCAAGAGGCAAATATCTCTAGGCTTGAGAGGGCTTACTCATCTTTGGAACATTCTCACAGGGAGCTCAGGGACTCACATAAGAAGATGAAGAAAATAGAGAAGAAGAGAGACAAATTTTTCACCAAGTTGTGGAAGGGGGTGAAGGGCCTTTGGAAGGTCCTGCAAACCAGAGATGGACTTTTTTATTCAATAGTTGATAGTGATGATGAGGCCCCAACTGAGTGGTCCGATTCAAGTGATGCGAGTGGTGATGTTGATTCTGACGTAGATAACAACTCTTGATACGGTTACAGAGAGCACCATTGTACTCTCTTTATGCTTTATTGATTATGTAGTGAGTTCACTGTAAGCTTTTTAGTTGGAGGTGCCCATCTCAGTATTTATTCATTTGATCTGTATTATTAAGATATTTGTAGATGTTTTGATGTTGATTTAGATGATTTTTATTTTTATTTTGGGTTGTAATATTCGGGCACTCTGATGGTTCCCACATTTTATACATTAGTTGCTCGTTTCATTTTTAGTTTTTATTTTTATCTTTCTTATAATGATATCGGACAAGTCTTTCCCTATTATAGATTGAGTGACAATATTCTTAAGGAACAATCATCGTGATTGGGTTTTGAGCGATAGATGCAGGGGAAGTCTGAGTACCCGTAGCATTGGAGTTTTGGGATCTCCCTTACACCTATGGTGAAATCTGAGTAGCCATATGGTTTACCCTCTTGAGAGACAAAATATGAGACAAAGACTTAGTTTGGCGCCATCAATACAAATTTTGTGTGGTGTAAATGCAAAGTAAGCACCCCCCCTCCGTCTAAATATTTTTGAAAACCAAGGTCATGGACGTAAATAATTTTGTAACAATACTTTACCACTTTTTGTTACTCCAAACTCTTTATCTTGTATTAATTGGTAAATACCCACTTGTGTCTAGTAGGAAGTGCAATTGAGCCTCCTTGAAAAGTTTGCATGCCATATATGGTGAGCGTAATTGTCTAACTCTCGTACATACTTGTACCATCTAAAAGTTGCCCGGGTAGTATCTCAAGGCTAATTGTGATTATACTTGGTTGATGAAATGATCTTAGGCCTTCTTGGTGAACATAGAAGACCACTTTAGCGTAAATATCCTATGCGTACATAGCATAGTATCCTTAGTTACCCATTTTGAGCCTTCAAGCCTTTCTTTGGAAACCACATTACAAGCCTTACACCATTCAAAGTTTTTCCCCCTTTTGAACCCAACCCTCCTTGAACATGGAAAATAAAACTTGAAGCCAAATATCTAAGTTAGGGGTGGTATGTTCGGAAGATATAACCTTAGGCCATGGTAATATAATTAGATGTATTTGATGCTAAGCAAAGAAAAAAATGGAAAAAGTGAAAAATAAATAAATCATCAAACATAGGAATAACATTAGATAGCAAAAAAATTAGTCAAAAAGAAAACGCTTTCAAAGAGATGGGTAAATCAAGTTAGCTAAAGTAGGCATATGTGAATTTTGGAAACAAATGAAGTGGTCCATGGTCAAAAGTTGTATTAAGTAGTGTGATGTAGATGTTCAAGGAGGTGTAGCCACTTTGATCCTAAATGATATCATTGCCTTCCCCGAACCTACGTTACAAGATCAAAAAACCCTTTGAGATCTCAGACCAAGTGTATTCATTATAGTGGCGATTGAAAATAAAGGCAAACCTAGGGTATGGTACTTGTTAGCACTGAGAGAGTCTTTGTGAGAGAGAGCATTTTGCACTAAAATCCATTATTGCATAATAGATAATTTGGTGTGTGGGGTATTTTCTTCGTGTGACGAGGCATGTAGACAAATTTAGGTGGGTGAAATTGTCATCTTTCAAAAAATGAGGCAAAATGAGTGTATTGGAGTTTCTATCGATAGAGAGTGACTTCTAGAGAGTTAGTGATTATTGCATTGTTGTTCTTTGAAGTTCCGTATATCTTTAATAATGTGTTTCATGTTACGGGGAGTCATTAGAACAACTTTTCCCTTGCTTGAGAGCTATTTGTTGGTGTTAATCAAGTCAGAAGTTATTGTGATCATTTGGTCATTTAAATAGGCTTAGAATTGCATAGTCTCATTGAGTAAAAAGTAGTATTGCTTAAGGACATGCAAAGGTTTAAGTTGGTATTGTTGATGGGTGGCAAATTTACCACTTATTTACATCTAAATGCGTGCACACTACTATAATTAAATGAGATGAATGAGACAGCTTTTTCATTTGACTGAACTAATTCCCATAATTCGCATGTATGTAGTTGATGATAAGAAAAAAGTGAAGTGAGCTAAAAAGGGATCAAAAAGGGAAGAGAAGTTCAAAAGCTATAAAAGTAGGAGCATGATCTGACCCGCAGTTATCTCGATCGTGGTCTGAAGGTCGTGATTGTGGCCAGTCAAGATCAATCAGAGTCAGCGATCGCAAAGGACTCACCTTGATTGCAGGAGTTACCATCGCGATCAAGCTAGGGCGATTGCGGTAGTGCAGGTTTATGCCAAGAGGTAATTTTATAATTTCATAAAGCCAACCCCAAATCTTATATAGAGCAAAAACCCTTTCATTTTTTGGTATCTTGCAAACTAGAATTAAACTTAGAGAAATTTGAAACCCTACCAAATTGGGAAAACTATTATTGTTAATTCTTCAAATGAGTTTAGTTATAATTGAAGTAAAATTGGAAAATATTCTTGATTACATCTTTAATGGAAACATTGAATGATCCTTTTGGTATATTTCTTTCCTTTAACTTTATGAGTAGCTAAACATCTATCTTGAGATTATGTTGAAATAGGGTGCAAATATATGTGGTTTGTAATTTATTAGTGTATATTCTTGGTTAATGATGATGAGTTTCACTAATTCTTGCTTTATTGGGTTGGAATTTATGGGTGAAAACCCCAAAATCCAAAAATCTCACATTATCCTTGAAAAAGAAATATGAGTATACTTTTAGATCCTATATCATCCTTGAAAGAGGGATGCGAGTATACTTTTAGATCCTATATCATCTTTGAAAGGGGGATATGGGCGACAGGGTATTAGTGAACAATAGTTAGATATAGCATATTCCCTTTTCATTATCTTAGAAATAAGGGTGGAATGAGAATTAGCTAGGTCTTAGGCATCTTCCTAGAAATAGGGATGCCCAATTGAGGTATTGGGTGGGTTTTATTGTCACATCCATGAGGTATCCGAATGGGTTCATGGTTAATAATCTTGATGTTTGGTTGAAAACTAGCGTGAAGAACCCCTAACCTAGCCTACCCATATAGTCGTTAACTAGAATTTGCATTCGAATATCATGAACCCATGCATTATTTGTCCCTAGGAAGACATAATCCCAAGACATGTCTCATGTTGAAATCTTATCCACATTTGTTGCCTTTAATTGGTAGTTTAAGTAGATTTTGGTAAAACAACTCTTCCAAACCATTCCCTATAATTTTTAATTTATGCATTTCATTTCGTTTACACTACGAGTATATACTTAGACACTCTCAACACCCATAGGATTTGAATACTAGATTCACTCATTGAGGATTCAAAGCAACTCACGTTGGGTTAATATGCTTGACAACGATCGCCTTGCCCATAAATCATGGAGTTAGTTAAGCATTATCAGGGACCAGAAATTGTATTTAAGTTTTTCTAAGTGTGAATTTTGGCTCAGTGTTGTGAACTTTCTTGGGCATGTTGATTCTAGTGGGGAGGTCAAGGTGGATCGGCAGGAAGTTAAGGTGGTTTAGAAATGGCCTAGACCAACGACTCCATCTGATATTAGGAGCTTCTAGGGCTTAGTTGGGTATTATAGAAAGTTTGTAGAGATTTTCTCATCTATTTTTGCTCCACTGATGAGGTTAACTTTGAAAAATATTAAGTTTTTATGGTTTGTATCTTGTGAAGGTAGTTTTGAGAAGTTGAAGGATAAGTTGACTTCCACGCCAGTTTTGACCCTACTCGAGGGCACTGATGGTTTTGTCGTATATTGTGATGCATCCCGTGTATGATTGGATTGTGTTTTTCTGCAGTATGGTTAGGTTGTATCCTATTCTTCCAAGCAACTTAAGGTTCATGAGAAGAATTACCAGACTCATGATCTAGAGTTGGCGGATGTGGTTTTTTCTTTTAAAATTTGGCGTCATTATTTGTATGGGGTGCATGTAGATATCTATTTTGATCATAAAAGCTTGCAGTATATGTTTATACAAAAGAAATTGAATCTTAGCAGAGGCGGTGGATCGAGTTGCTTAAGGATTATAACATGAGTTTACACTGCCATCCAGATAAAGCTAATGTGATTGTTGATGCACTTAGAAGGTTGTCTATAGGGAGATTATCTCAGGTTGATAAGGAGAAAAGAAGACTGATGAAGGATATTCACAAGTCGGCTAAATTGGGAGTTCTACTTTTGGACTCCAAAGATGGAGGAGTAATTGTTTAGGGAGTGGTTAAATCATCTCTTGGTGCTGAGGTGAAAGAGACGTAGACTTTGGATCCTATACTTACGCATTAAAGATAATGTGGGTCAGCAAAAAGTTATAGCTTTTGAGATTGAGGGATATGGCATCTTGAGGTATCAAAGAAGTTGTGTGTTCCTGATGTTGATGCCTTATGGGAAAGAATCTTGGTTGAGGATCATAAGTCTAGATATACAATTTATTAAGGTTCAACTAAGATGTATCATGACTTAAAGTAAATCTACTGATGAAATAATATGAAGAAGGATATGGCAAACTTTGTGGCTAAGTATATGGTTTATTAGCAAGTTAAGGTTGAATATTTGAGTCCTAATGACATGTCTCAAGAGATAAAGTTGCCGATATACAAGTAGGATATGATTAATATGGATTTTGTTACATGTCTTTTGTGGTCTCGAAATCAATATGATTCTATTTAGGTCATTCTGGATAGAATGACTAAGTCTGCTCACTTCTACCTGTGAGGAATAACTACTCAAGAGAGAATTATGCTAAGTTGTTCATTCATAAGGTTGTAAAGTTGCATGGTGTGTCGGTGTCCATTATTTCAGATTGAGGTACACAGTTCTCTTCTTATTTCTAGCATTTGTTTCAGAAAGGTTTGGGTACTCAAGTGAACCTTAGCACCACTTTTCACTCTCAAACAGATGTACAAGTGGAGCGTACTATTCATACTTTGGAGGATATGCTAAGGGCCTATGTGATTGATTTTAGAGGTAGCTGGGTTGACCATTTTTCTTTCCTTGATTTTGCTTATAACAACAGTTACCATTTTAGCATCCAAATGGTACCTTTTGAGGCTCTTTATGGTAAGAGGTGTAGGTCTCTTATTGGATGGTTCGAGGTAGGTGAGACTAGGTTGTTTGGTCCTGAATTGGTTCACCAATACATGGAGAAGGTGAAGGTGATTAGAGAAAGACTAAACACTGCTCAAAGTCGGCAAAAGTCTTATGCGGATGTGAGTTGAAGAAAGTTGGAGTTTGAAGTAAGTGATTAGGTATTCTTAAAGGTGTCTTCTATGAAATGAGTCATAAGATTTAGAGAGAAGAGGAAGCTCAGCCCTCGCCATATTAGTCCGTATAAATTGCGAGGAGAATTAGGAATATCGCTTTTGAATTAGAATTGCCTCCAAGTTTGGATTTTATTCATCCTATTTTCAATGTGTCTATGCTGAAAAAGTGTAACGGTGACCCTTCGTTGATAGTGCTTGTCGAGGATGTTGGTGTTACGGATTCATTGTCTTATGAGGAGGTCCCAATAGAGATATTGGATAGGTAAGCTCGTAGATTAAGTACCAAGGATGTAGCTTATGTGAAGGTTCTATGGAGAAATCAAAAGATGGAAGAAGCTACATAGGAAGCTGAAAGAGATATGAGAGCCAAGCACCCGATCCTATTCCCTCTATGGAATGAAAGTACGTAAGGTATGAATTTTATTTCCCTCTAGTCGCATATTGAATTTGTTATTTAATTTTGATGTATTCTTCTTATTCTCGTGCTAAAGGTGTCCTAACTCATCATTCGGGGATGAAATGATCCTAAGGGGGGATAATGTTACACCCCACAAAAATTTCAACGATTTCATTTTCGACCCTCCTACATGTATAATGTTGATTTTTAACTTGAATTATGTTTAGGGATATTAAAACGGTGTTTTGAAAAGGTTTAAATTTTTGAAAGGGGTTCAGTGTAATTTTAGGACCCCGAGGCAGTGAGCCTTTGCGACATTGGCATGCCACGGAGGTTAACCTCCACTAATAGCAGCGTGGCACAAAGGCTAGCCTCCACAATATTGGTGTGCCACGTTGCAGTGTTAAAAACGCTCAGTTTTAATTTTTTCACTTGGAGTGAGGTAATTTTAGTCATTTTACCCCTTGCAAGACTTATAAACATAAAATCATCATTTTCTTTCAGTTTTTGAAGATCAAAACACCATTCATTCTCTCTTAAACTCAAAATCCAAGAAAGCTCAAGGGTTTTTCAAGAAATCACTACTCTGGGTTCCAAACTTTAAATTGTTTTCAATTCCTTGTATTTCATGCATGTTGCTCATCCCTAACTTGTATTTTTACATCGTGGCATTAAATTATTGAATATTGATGTGATTTTGATTGATGAATTTGAAATTGGGTTGAGGGCTTTTGATGGCTATTGCTTGAATTATTTGTCCCGTGTTTTAAATTGATTATTTATGCTTTAAATTAGTGTTTTTGGGACTAAATTGCTGCATTGTTTAAATGGGTGGAATGGGAGACATGGATTTCCCCAAATTGATGATTTGGCTTGATAATTGTATTAACCTCAACCCACTTTGTGAATTTGATTAAAAATATCGATAATTGCATGGTTTAACTTGTTTTTGAATCCATTGCATTGCATTAAAGGATAAATGGGTATAAAAATGAATTTGGATGGATTGGTGTCCATGGCTTAGATTTTTAAATGAAACTTGGGAGTCAATTTGGTTGAATTGGTTTGGTATAATTGATTTAGCGTGCAAGCATAATGATATGACTATACAAAGCGATAAATGCCTTAATGAATGACTCATGGGTTAACGGTTGGTTATGTGCAAATTATTTTTATTCAGGCTTGAAGAAAATTGTGTAGTTCACCGTAAAAGTGTAGGTCCCGGGGAGATCAACAATGGAAATCACGTTTGTCGGCGTTGGGGGTCCATGTGATCGTGTGCTTGGTGTACACTTTATACATACATACATATATATATATATATATATATATATTGGGAGGGCTATATTCTTGATGTATTTAGCCTTTCTGCGATTTTTCCTCGGTTCATGCGGCTAACACTCATTGAGGTCCTTCTACCAGGGGGAGCTGGATCCATATAGCCCATGGGTACCTTTAAGACAGAGCGAGCTACACAGTTCAGGTTAATAAATTGAACTATCATGTTAATTGACCCGTGTCCCAATCCCGACATTTTATATATATATATATATGTATATGAATGTAGTGCATTTGGTTTATAACTGGATTTTGGTAATTACATTATTTTATCCCTATCCCCTGAGTTCCATGCCAATGCTCGCTCTACTAACCGTTTCTGGATGTTGCATCGTTTTATGTAGGGTCCGACGATTTTTCTATTACTCTTGTGCTGCATTAGGTGATTTGGTACTCTTGTGGATTTGTTGTAAAGTGGTGAGCTACCATCTTTTGGAAGGACCTGTTATGTCATTAGGTTTCTTTTCATATTTTGGAAAACTGTGGATTTATTTGGTCATGGTTGGGGGCATTTCCCTACTTAGTGGATATTCTGATTTTTGAGGCTTTTGTGGATGAAGGGGAGCCTTGGAGTAACTGGTAAAGTTGCTGCCATGTGACCAGGAGGTCACGGGTTCAAGCTTTGGAAACAGCCTCTGGCAGAAATGCAAGGTAAGGCTGCGTACGGTACACCCTTGTGGTGGGGCCCTTTCCCGGACACCGCGCATAGCGGTAGCTTTATTGCACCGGGCTACCCTTTTAGAGGCTTTTGTGGACAAGTGTGGGTTGGATTGTTAATTTTGACTCTTAGAACTTTCATTTGACTTATTTATCTTTTTATTACTATCTTGATTGGCTTCTGCTTTATTATTATTACTGTTTTCTTGAGGTTAGGCTAAGGGGCAGTCTCTGGTCCATGATGGGCTTGAGATACCCGTCACGACTAGGCCTTGATTTGGGTCGTGACACACGTAAATTGAAATAAAAAAAGTAAAATTTAATTCGCTTGTTTACGTATTTTATGCATTCATTTATTTGTACCGAATAAAATTTAAAATTTTGATATTCGGATCTTAACTTGTAATAATGTATTTAATATTTTGTTTGAATCTAATCGTTTACATCTCAATAGACGTACAGCTCCATGCTCCCTTTTTGATGTACTTCATTCAACAATTTTTAATTTATCATTTTGTATCTATTACATCTTTGTTATTAAATATTATTTATTTTCTAAAACTTAAATGACTTATAATAACTAATTAGAACTTATATTAGTAAAATTACTATAAAGAGTACGTGTAAAAAAAATATAAATGGTCCCATATAAGTTGTCGAGTTAATTTAAAACAGCAAAACTTCACATATAGACACCTTATATTCTTCCTAACTAACTTCATGGTCTAACTTTTACTAATTACATTCTATACATTAGTTAGTGATCAAATGTATTTAGGACTCATTTATACAATTAATATTAATTTAAAAGGAAAGAGAGAGTAATTAATGCTCATTATTATATCCAACTTTCCCAATATTTTCTTCTACATAACAAAAATTACTAATGATTCTCCTTTCATAATTGATCCTTTTTTAGTAGAAACATATAAAATTCAATTATACTTTATACAATTGCATTTTAACTATATATATATAGAGAGAGAAACACACACACAATTGTATACACAAACATATTAGAATTTTATTGATTATATTTAATGTATGATATATACATATTCATATCAATAATATATTGTGTAAACGTGTAATATTATACATATGCAATTAAACGATTAAACATATACATATCATATTAACTATGAACTGAATAAACATTTACATATGTATATCAACGCTATATTATATAAACGTATAATATTATACATATTCAATTAAATAATTGTACATTTTCATATTGGAATCCTAATGTTCTAATACTCATTGTAATATGTGATAAACAATGTATAAATTCAGCATATGTATATAGAAATAATTATACTTATATGCATATATATGTACATATATATAGATATGCATATGCATATATACACAGATATAGAGATATGCATAATGTATATATGAACCAACACATACATATGCATATACATACGTATATGTGTACCAACACAAAACAAACTTGTATTCATATATATTATACAAAAAATCTACATATATACATCCAATACATTCATATGTATATAAAAATATACAAATGGAAAAAATATATAATGCATACCCACATACAAAAATCTACGCAAACTGGATACAAATAAATCACCTATATACAATTATAAAACTCACTAATTTTGATCAAATACCCAACTATTTATTCTATAAAATAGATGAAATTTGAAGAAACTTAGTGGCTCATTCAGAGAATACCTACAAAAATTAGAAGAAAATAAGTCTATCTACCCCAAAAAAATCAAGATTACCGCAAAATCTTCAATGCATATCTCTATGGATAGTTAGGGATGAAGTTTGAAGAAATTTAGCGGCTCACCTAGATAATATATTAAAAAAAAAAAATAGAAATCAAATCTATATACCAAAAATACTAAAGACTACCACAAAATCTTCAATATATATCCTAAAATAGGTGTTTAAAATTCTTCAAAGCAAAACCATGATTGATATTTAGGAGATTCTACTGATTTAGAGAGAAAAATAAGGAGAAAAAAATTAAAGATATCTATTGAGATATCTTCAAGAATCGTATGATTGGATGTTACTGCAAAAGTAGCCAATAAGAGAGAGAACAAAAAAATTGTCAAAAATAAATACATGAGTGAGAGTAATTTTTGGGGTAATCTCAGGAATAGACCCAAATTAGGGTGACTTTCAAATTTTAGCCCCAAATAAAAAAGTTTTCTTAAAAAAAGCCTTTACCTATTAACTAATATTTTTTGAACGAAATTGTCCCTGACCAATGGAGTAAATTACAGAAATGGTCCTCATAATGGATAACAACTCCATATTTATATCTTTCAACTTTTATTTTTTTCTCATTTTAATTTTACTTTGATTTTTATTTTTTAATTTTGATTTTTCTCAACCCTTACTTTTTTTCCTTTTTTCCTCTCAACTTCTTTTTTTCTCTCTTTTATTTTATTTTGATTTTTTTTATTTTTTCTTTCCTCCTTTTTTATTCTTTTTAGTTTTTCTCAACCCTTACTTTTTTTTTTCATTATATGTCTCAGTGTCTACTTTTGTATAAAAACACTTTTTTTATTTTTTATTTTCTTTTTAAATTTTTAAATTTTTCTTGACCTTTTTTTTATCAACCTTTATTTTTTTCCATTCTCTCTCAATTTCTACATTTTCTTTGATTTTTATTTTTTAATATTTTCTTCATTTTCTTCTTTTTTTGCAATTTTTATTTTTTTCTTTTCTTCGATTTCTTCCATTCAAGTTACATCTCATGAGCAAGAGTTGACACTATCACATTATAAAGGCAAGACTTATGACTTTCAAACAACAAGCTATGTTTCATAACCAAAAGTTGACACTACCACATTGTAGAGGCAAGACTTATGACTTTCAAACAACAAGTTATGTTTCATGGGCAAGAGTTGACACTACCCCACTATATTTTTAGTAATGTGATGTTTTATAACTCTTACCATTGAGGTAAGACTTATCTCGGGGACTTTCAAACAACAAATTATGCTCCACGGGTAAGAGTTGACTCTACCACGTTATGTTTTCATTTATGAAATGTTCTACAACTATTACCTTAGAGGCAAGACTTAGCTCAAGGACTTTCAAACTACAAATTATGCCCCACGGGCGAGAGTTGATACTACCACGTTATGTCGTCATTTATGAGATGTTCTACAACTCTTGCCTTAGAGGCAAGACTTAGCTCAAGAACTTTTAAACTACAAATTATGCCCCACAGGCAAGAGTTGACACTACCACATTATGTCTTTATTTATGAGATATTCTACAACTCTCGCCTTAAAGGCACGCTTATCCCAATAATGTTCAAACAACTTACGCATATTGGGCAAGAGTCAACACTAACACACTGTATTTTTTACTTATGAAATGCTCTATAACTCTTGTCTTAGAGGTAAGACTCAGCCTAAGGACCATCAAACAATGAGTTATTCCCCACGGGCAAGAGTTGACACCACCACATTGTGTATTGATTTATGAGATATTTTATAACTCTACTCTTAGAGGTAAGACGTAGACTAAGGACTTTCAAATAACAAGTTGTGGCCCATGGGAAAGAGTTGACATTACCACATTATGTTTTGATTTATGAGATATTCTATAACTCTTGCCTTAGAGGCAAGACTTAACTCAAAGACTTTCAAATAACAAGTTATGTCCAATGGGTAGGAGTTCACACTATCACATTATGTTTTTATTTATGAGATGTTTTATAACTCTTGCTTTAGAGACAAGACTTAGCGCCCAAGGACTTTTAAACAACAAGTCACGCTCTATGGACAAGATTGGACACTACTACATTGTGTCTTGATTTATGAGATTGTTTAAATATTTTATAAATCAAGGACTTTTAAACAACAAGTCATGCCCCATGGGTAAGATTTGACACTACCACATTATATCTTGATTTGTGAAATGCCCTATAACTCTTGCATTAGAGGCTCGAATTAGTCCAAGGACTTTCAAACAATAAATTACGCCCCATGGGCCATGGGCTAGAGTTGATATTACCACATCGTGTCTTGATTTATGAGATATTCTATAACTCTTACCTTAGAAGTAAGACCTAGCCAAAAAGTTACACCTCGGGGACAAGGGTTGACACTATTATATTGTGTCTTGATTTATGTGTTGCTCTATTAGTCTTGCCTCTAAGACAAAACTTAGCCCAAGAACCTCCCAAAAGAATAAGTTATGCCCAATGAATAAGTGTTGACACTACCACATTGTTTTATGATTTATGAGATATTCTATAACTCTTGTCTTTGAAGCAATACTTGACACTACCACATTGTGCCTTGATTTGTAAGTTGTTCTATAATTTTTGTCGTAGAGACAAAACTTATCCCAAAAAACTTCCTAACAACAATTCATGCCTTTAAATTTGCTTTGATGTCAAAAAAAGAAGATCCCTTTGCGGATTATCAAATTTTTTATTTATTAAAAAAATATAATAGAAGTTGAGAAAAAAGAAAAAATTGATCAAACAAAATAGAGAAATAAAAAAAAGATTGAGAAAAAAAATAGAAGAAAAAAATAAAGATTAAGAAAAAAGAAGAACTAAAAAAATTGAAAAAGATAAAAATGAGAAGAAGAAATAAAAATAAAGTTTGAGAAAAATGAGGGGGGAAAAGAGAAATGATAAAAACTAAAAATATAAGAAAAATAAAGGTTGAGACAAATGAATTAAAAAAAAAAAAAAAAAAGAAAGAAATAGATAATGTTTGAGAAAAAAGAAAAAAGAGAAAAAAAATAAAGGTTGAGACAAATAAATTAAAATATGAAAATAAAATTAAAGAAAAAAAGTGAAAAAATAAAAATATAAATAGAATTTGAGAAATAAATGAGTATGAAAAGTTTCAAAATATTTGAGGTGTAGAGGGTAAAATTATATTTGTACTATACTAAAAAGGGAAGGAAGGCTAGTCTTTCAAGACTTTTCTTATTGGGGGTCAAAAATCCAAAGCTACCTACTATTGGGGCTATAACATGTAATTTTTTATAATTTTTGCTATATACAATGCTTATTATATTTTATATAGGGCTCCGCAAAGAAACTGTTTTTAAACTAACAAATAACTATGAATGGTAATTTTTTTAAACCTTAACCATACCACGAAATTAATAAATTATGTTATCTAAAATATTTATTTTTCATTTAAAACATCAAGTTAATTTATCACTTTATGTATATTATGTCTTTTTTATTAAATATTATTAATTTTCTAATACTTAAAGGACTTATAATAATTAATTAGGTGTGATATAGTAAAATCATAGTTAAAACAGCTAAAGCAGACATATCATAAATATCTATTTTACTCTTTTTCTTTTTTTTATTAAATATTATTATTTTTTTAATATGTAAATGACTTATAATAATTAATTGACAATGATATAGTAAAATCACGATTGAAACAGATACGTTGACCATGAATTGTCTGCTTTAGCAGGTTTATCCACACTTATATATTTAAAAATAATTTATTTTTATAATTTTCATTTAATTTTTAATGAAATGCTTTATGACCACACAAAATTTAAGGTTTATTTATACCACAAATTTTAAAAGAATTCTCTTTTTCTACTCGATGTTTAATCAAATGGTGTCACATAAATTGAAACAAAAAAATAATTAAAAAAATTAAAATTTAATTTCCTTGTTTATGTATTTTATGTATTCATTTAGTTGTACCTAATAAAATTTAAAATTTTGATCATTCCGATCCTAGCTCATAATAACGTATTTAATTTTTTGTTTGAATTTAATCTTTTAAATCTCAATAAGCGTACTACTCCTATACTGCCTTTTTGAAGTACTTCATCCAACCAATGTTAATTTATTATTTTTATCCTAGTTATTAAATATTATTTATTTTATAATACTTAAATGACTTATAATAACTTATTAGAAGTGATATTAGTAAAAGTACTATAAAATGTATGTGTGAAAAAATTTAAGTGGGCCCATATAAGTCGTAAAATTAATTTATAACATCACTAGTTAATTTATCACTTTATGTCTATTTTATTTTTTACTAAGGGAAAATTTCAAAATAGCAACTATAGAGTCTTAATTATAATTTTTATAGCAACAGTTTTAAAATTATGAAAAATAACAATATGTATTCTGTATTTGAGTAAAATGTTGATATATAAATACATATACAAATATAGAATCCGCTCCAAATTTAACTCTAATTGGTTAGAGTTAAATAAGGGAAGAAACTATTCCTTAATTTATGGTACATTTAATTATACAGATTCCTTAATTCATAGCATTTATTTAATTTTATAGATTCCTTTTCCTTATTGACTCTTTTTTAACATCTGTCATTATTTTACAATTACTTGTTTCAAAATCATTTTCCATGACCAGCAACCAAAAATATATTCAAAAAATCAGATTAAAATTGAAGAGCTTCTAAATTTAAAAAAAAATACTGCAATTACAGGTATTGAAAAACGAATTTCGTTTGTGTATTTGAATTTTTACAAATTTTATGCGTAATGTTTTTGTAGCATCTAAATTTAAAAAATAAAATCAACACTGTGATTATATATGGATTTCATCAAATTTAGCAGCCAGTGTTTCCTGCAAATTCATATACGAACTAAAAATTTGAGTTCGTATATGAACTCAAATTATTTCTGCGAATTCATACACTATAATTCAAAATTTGAGTTCGTATATGAATTTCATAAAATTTAGCAGTCATTATTTTCTGCAAATTCATATACGAACTCAAATTATTCTCTGCGAATCCATGAAGTATAATTCAAAATTTGAGTTCATATATGAATTTCATCAAATTTAGCAGTCATTGTTTTCTGCAAAATACTTTTTTCAATGTATCCGTACAAATTTAAATGTTATTCATATTTGTTTTAAAAAATTGATTTTAATTGATATGTGTTTAGCAGTTTCATTTTTTTTTTCAGATTGTATTTATAAGTTCATAATTTTTTCTGATTGTGAACTTAATGATAACTTATGAGTTTATCTCAATTAGATTATTTGAGTTTAATTATATGTTATTGTTGCATTTGTATTATTAATAAAAATCATTGTATTTTGTTTCGACAGTTGTATATTATTATTTATTTTACAAATTAGACAGAATGAAATAGTATGTATTTGATAATTTTACTGTTATACAAAAAATAACATTTCACTGTTATATATTATCAGTTATATGTATATATAATATACATATGCAATATGTATATGTGGTCAACTGTCTTGTCCTTCAACGTGCATAAAACATGTGTGTATTGAACTATCATTCATGAAAAAACACATATAGTATAATATGTACTAGCAATCATGATTTACTCTATAAATGTATAAGATCAACATGTTAACTGAATTTTTATATGTGAAACATATTTAATTATTGTAATGTGTCATATACATTTTTTTACTATATTAAATTAGAGTGTTTGTCTACCATTCAGATTATTCATTTACATATGCAGGATATATATTTTCTTTGGCATACAGTGTACTTGATTCAGAAAATGATGTTTCTTAGACTTGGCTCTTTGAAAATCTGAAGAAGGCATATAGTGAAAGAAAAATCGTGCGTTGTTTCTGATTGTAATGGAAGCATCATAAAATTTGTTGGTGATGCGTACAAAGATGTATCGAATTATGCATGTATGTGACATCTATGAAAAAATGTGAAAAAAAATATAGAAAGTCACATGATGTATTATCGGAGATGTAGTTGAAGTTATATGTTTCATGTATTTGAATTTGTTTACTCTTAAAATTGTTGTATTTATTTACTGAAGTTGCAAGTTATTTTAGTTCATTATGAATAAATGAATGAAATTGATTCTAATTAAATATATTGATACAAATATATATGTATTTTTAGTTTTATTATGTATAGTTCTACGTAAACTAGAGGAGCCTTGGAAACAACCTCTGAAAAAAATAAAAGGTAAGGCTGCTACGATACACTTTTGTGGTGGGGTCCTTCCCCGGACACCGCGCATAGTGGTAGTTTTAGTGCACCGGGCTGCCCTTTTTCTTTTCTACATAAACTACAAATGCAAATATTAATAATCTGAAAAATAACATATAGAGACCTATACAATACATATGCAAATATGTAAGAACCCAAGCATAACTGAAAATACATATGCATATCTATGAATACATATTCAGTCATATAAATTCATATGCAGAACTAGAAAATACATATGTATCCATTTTAATACATATGCATAACTGAAAAAATACATACACACAACTGCATATGTCTAACAGAAACATAAAACTAATCAAAAAATATAAAACTAGCCACAAAACATTCAATGTAAGTTGATTCAACATCAATAATCAAAATTTTTACATCTATATATGTACAATAAATGTGATATTAAACATAAAATGAAAACTAAAAATATTATTTTAAATTTATTCAACGTCATTATATTTGTAATAAATAAATGTACCAACAGAACCAATAAAAAATACAATAATAAATCTAAAAATAAATATATGTATTTTTATTTTTATATATGGATAGTTCTCCGTAAACTGTATATGCAAACATTAAAATCTAAAACAAATACATATAAAGAACTATAAAATACATTTGCACGTCTTTAAAATATCTAAGCTTAACTGAAAATACATATGCATATCTATAATTACATATTCAGTCATATAAATACATATCCAGAAATATAAAATACATGTGCATCCTTATAAATACACATGCATAACTGAAAAAATACTTATGCATAACTGCATATGTCTAATAGAAACATAAAACTAACAACGAAAGATTCAATTTAAGTTGATTCAATATCAATAATCAAAATATACATGTCAAGTTCTACAAAACTTTCAACATTCAACATGAAAGTAACACGAGCAACTTAAGAACTATTAAAATACGTCTTTATCCATCTAAAGTTAACTATTGTCAAAAATAAAATATTATAAAGTAAACATCAAATTTCAAGAACTTTAGTGTCTTCTGTTATCCCAATTTTTCAAGGATGCTTTATTGGTGCTTCATCATCACTTTGTGCCTTATCTTTTTCTTTTCTCGAACCATAATCCCACAAAAGTGAAGCATATCTTGTACGAAGAAGGTCTGAATCAAATACAACATAAGAAACACCTTCACTATAAGTAAGGACTCAGCATATGTGACCATATACAATCCACGGTCTCTGCAAATACATTTAGCAATAAAAATCTGTTAAAAAATGAATATATATTGTTATACATGTAATATTTATATTTAGTACTTACAAGCTGCCACTTGGTTGTTGAGGCAAATCAACCATAAAACAAACATCAAATAGATTCAACTTATCTTTATCTTTGTAATTTGGATGATTGTCAATGTCAATACACTTTTTTCATAGGAATTACATGTGACACCCAGTACGTTGCATGTACTTTTTCTATTTATATGTAACTTAGTATAGCCTTGCGGTAGGTAATGAATGGGATTTGTTAAATGAATATTAATGGTGTAGATGGGATTCTAGACGCTGTCCATACCTTTTTATGTGACGCGATCAAGTTAACATCGATACAACTATTTAACTTGAAATTGCAAGTCGGTATTTGACTCTAAAGTTTAAAGTGACCAGCTGGGTACAAGTTGTAAGATTAAGGTGATTAGGAGCTAGAAATGGAATGAAATATTGAGGTTCTTGCTTGAATTAATTAACCTAGTAGGTGTGTCACCTACTTGGGTTATATGAGACAAGTTAATGGACCAAGTCCATGAATAAATTTGGGCCTTTATTAGTATATTTATTTGGGCCCAAATTAAGTAAAAGAAGAAGGAAAATGAAGAAAAGGCCCAATGCTCAGATCTGCCAAGTCCCAAATATAATTGAGCCCACCTAAGAAATTAAGCAAGTAGGTGCATCACCTACTTTGACATTTTGAGTTGCTTGAACTCTTTAAGTAGGTGCATCACCTACTTCACAAATTCTCTCTACTTTCTTTTAAACAACAAGGAGCAACCCTATTTTCCTTTTTAGGGTTCTTGAAGAAGCCCCAACCTATACAAGCCAAGGTAAGTGAAAACACTTATAGTTTATCTTAATTATCTTAAGTAAGATTAGAAAAACATAATATAAGTGATTAATTATAGATTCATAGAAGAATATGAATCAAACTACTTGTTCACTTTTTCTTTGTTATTAAGAGATTTCTTTTCTTCTTTGGTTTAAAGTGTGAAGGAAATTGAAAGTTGAAGTTCTTGAGGAGTTCAAATAAAAAGAATAAATTCCAGAATTAAGGTAAGGTGACTGCCTCTTTTGTTCTCCTTATGTATGAATTTAAGAAAGAATTATGGATGTGTTGTTATTGAGAACTCAAGGGATGATGAGTTCAATAATTGATTGCTACAATAAAAGGGATTTGGGACTATTTTGTGGATTGTTTTGTATGTATATATTATGGGCTACCAGGTTGATGTTGGAGAAAGGTGTGACTAGTTAGAATTAAAATATAAAAGAAAAGTGTGGTGGTACACCACCGAACTAATTATTGCATGTGTTTACTGCTCAATTTGATTTGCATATTATTTGGAGGGTGTAATGAAGCCGAGGTGGTTTCGGTGAATATTATAAGAACATGTATTGTAAGTGGGTATAATTGGAGGAGAAAAGGGTTAAAATAACACCCTTGATTGATATATTAAGTGCTTACTACCCGGTTACTGTTTTGGTAAAGTTATGTAGCCCAAATGTGTTGATTGGCTGCTAATACTAGTTTATCATATATTCTATTATAGATAAGTAATCTAAAAGGTGGGAAGTCAAGTTGGGTTAGTTTCGGAGTTATATAACCAGGTATGTAAGGCATACTCTATTTTGCACTCTTTGGCATGAAATTGGAAATTTGTTCCATCAAGTAAGCTTCCAAGGTTATCCTATAACAAGTGATACATAATAGCAGCACATTACATTTCATGTAGTCAATGACCCTATTCCCACTCTCTAATGTGTTAGAACACCTTAATACATGTTCATTATTTAACCTGCACATCTATTTTCACTAGAAAATTTTAGAAGTTCTCCGTTTACTCAAATAAGACCCATGTGTATTTCAGCTCCCAAACACTTTATTTGTGTGCCAATAACTCCCTACCTCATTGTTTTCGCATTAAGCTCCCATTTACATGTCTCTTATTGGTATATTATTGTTTTAAGGTACCGTAATGTTATGACCACCAAAATAACAATCTCAAAGGCTAAATAAACTAAGTAACGTAAATCTGAAAAATGAGTGGCAGCTCAGGGCCATAAGCCTAGCATGGGCCGATCTCGATACCTTTATATGTGGGTGCCATCTCAGGGGCATAAGGCTAGCATGGGCCGATCCCAATGTTCTTATGTGGGTGGCAGCTCAAGGGCATAAGCCTAGCATGGCCCAATCCTAATTTATCTATTTACCACTGATCAGCTTATCATTTGCATTATATATCTTACAAAGATTATGAAGTAAGAAAGGTAAAAAAATTAAGAAAAGAATGTAATGTACATCATCCCAAAAGTATATATAAAGGTGGCTACTTATTCACTTGTAACTAATTTCTATTGAGCTCTTGTATCATGTGTTGTTACCTTTAACCTTACATATTCAGTGCATATCTTCTACTGACGTCCCTCACGGGGGACCTGTATTTCATGTTAATGGCACAGGTACTCTAGCTAATGTACCTCTCTAGTACGAGCACAGACTATTCAGTGACTATCGGTGAGTTTTAGGTTGATTCAAGGCTTTTTGAGTCTGTTCCATATATTTTGGTATTGTGTAATAGTCAAGAGTAAGGAGGGGGTTTGTCCCAACCCTAACTGATTCTATGTATCTTTTAGAGGCTTTGTAGACTAATGTAAAGTTAAACATGGTAGTGTCTTGTCTTTTAGATGTGGTGGCTCCAAAGGCCAGGTGTTGTATATATAATTTTGTGCTTTCCTACGTAGTTATTCTCATAGATACATAATATCATGTTTGTCAGAACCTTTGGTTGTCATAGTTACATGCATGAGAAGTACAAGGTTATGGATTAATTTTCTCTGGCCTTTACGGCTACGGATGCCTGTTCGCCCTAATAGGATTTGAGGTGTGACAAAAGTGGTATCAGAGCAGGCCATCCTAGGGAATCTACAAAGCTATGTCTACGTAGAGTCTTGCTTATGGGTGTGTTGTGCATCACATCTATAAACAAGACGCTATGGGCATATAGGGGTTGTTTTTTTTCACATCTTAGATCGTGCAATAGAGCCCAAGTCATAGGTGAAGTCATATTTAACCACTAAACCTATTTCTTTCTCATTATAGTAAACATGTCGGTTACAAGAAGGAATAAGAATACAGATAAGTGAGTAGACGTGGCTGCCGAAGAAGGGACAGTCAAGTCATCACCTAGACAAGATAATCAAAGTAAGGCTCCAGTTGAGTTTGTATCACAAACTTCTTCTACTCCTCCATCTCTAGAAGAACTAAAAAGAAGAAGAACCACATCCTCAGAACACCTATTAATCCTACTGACCAAGATCTAAGGATTGTGGTACAATTGTTGGCTTGTATAGTTGCTGGGAAAGCTCAAGGATAAGAAATTCCAACCACAGGTTTTAGTGGTGCAGATAGGGCAGCTAACCTACGAACACAAGATTTTCTTAAATTGAATCCTCCTACGTTCTCCGAATCAGATCTTAATAAAGACCCACAAGACTTTATTGATCAAATTCAAAGGGTCTAGATGTTATGCATGTATCGGGTAAGAAGACAGTGGAGCTAGCAGCATATAGATTCAAAGGGGAGGCTATATTTTGGTATGAAAACTGGAAATGATCTAGGGGTATCGAATGCATCTTCAGCTACTTGGAAAGAGTTTAACGAGGAATTTCTTGATCATTACCTTCCGTTTAAGATTCGACAATCCCGTGCAGATCAGTTCCTGAATCTTCGCCAAGGAAATATGAGTGTGAGGGAGTACAACCTTCGGTTTAACTCTTTGGCTAGGTATAATCCTAATATAGTAGCTACTATGGATGATAGATTTCATCGATATGTGGATAGATTGGATCTATATTTGGTTAGATATTGTACTATTATTGCTTTGAACAAAGACATGGACATAGCAATGATACAAGCTTTTGCCCAAAAAATAGAGGATCAGAGGCAAAGAAGAACATAAGAATTGGAAATAGGGTATTCCAAGAAGGACAGATCTATGGGGAAGTTCATGGCATCCCAAGGTGATTTTAGGCCTCGGTTTTCTAATAGACCGTCTAGGGCATTATCTTCTTATCTTCTATCTAGTGCTACACCACAGTTTCAAGGATCCAAAGGCAACTGATTTGGGTGAAGAAGTGAGAGTTTGAGTTCACGAACAATGGGGTATCAAGAGCAAGGGAGTATGAGCCAATTAAGGCCTCTTCGGCAGTCAAGTAAACAATATGGAAAGCTTTATTTAGGTGCATATCGGTTTGGGACAAATGCTTGCTTTTGGTGTGGTACGTCGGGGCATATAATAAGAGAATGCCTGCAAAGAGGCATGGGTGGTATGGCATGACCTACTGGACAGCCGTCGTATCATCATCATCGGTGCCTTCTTTAGGTAGGGGTGTACAACCTATAGGTCATGGTAGAGGTGCAAAAAGAGTAGCTAGCTCTAGTGGAGTTCAGAATCGTACATATGCTCTAGCAGATTGACAAAATTTGGAGGCTTCTCCAAATGTGGTTTCAGGTACATTGTCTATATTTTCACATAATGTATATGTGTTAATTGATCCGGGTTCTACTTTATCATATGTCACTCCATTGGTTGCTGATAAGTTCAAAAGGACACTAGAATTGCTTGTTAAGCCATTTGAAGTATCTACGCCGGTTGGTGAATCTATTATAGCTAAGAGAGTGTATCAAAATTGTATAATAACTATTTGTGGTCGGGATATAATGGCTAACCTGGTTGAGTTAGAAATGATAGATTTTAATTCTATAATGGGTATGTATTGGTTGGCTTCTTGTTATACCCCCATAGATTGCCGAACTAAGAGGGTGTATTCCCATTTTCCAAGAGAGGCAACCCTTGAATGGAGAGGTAACATTGGTGCGCCAAGAGGTAAATTATATTCATATTTTAAGGCTAAAAGGATAATTTCCAAAGGTTACAAATATCATCTAGTTAAAGTGAAGGATACAGATACGGAGCCACCAACTTTTCAAACTATTCCAGTGGTAAATGAATTTCCCAATGTATTTCCTAAAGATCTTCCAAGTTTACCACCAGAATGAGAAGTGGAGTTTGGTATTGATGTAATTCCAGGTACTCAACCAATCTCAATTTCTCCATATAGAATGGCCCCGGCAAAATTATGGGAGTTTAAAGAGCAATTGAAAGACTTGCTAGAAAAAGGATTCATAAGGCCTAGTATGTCCCCCTGGGGCGCACCAGTGTTATTTGTGTGTAAGAAAGATGACTCATTGAGAATCTATATTAACTACCAACAACTGAATAATGTGACTACTAAGAAAAAATATCCCCTTCCGAGAATTAATAACTTATTCAACCAGTTACAAGGCGCCAAGTGTTTCTCAAAGATTGATTTGAGGTCAGGTTACCACCAAGTGAGGTTCAAAGAGAAGGACATACCCAAGACAGCTTTTCGAACACGATACGATCATTACGAGTTTCTAGTGATGTCCTTTGAGCTAACTAATGCCCCTGCAACTTCTATAGATTTGATGAATAGGGTGTTCAAACCATTCTTGGATGTGTTTTTGATAGTTTTTATATATGATATTCTGGTTTATTTGAGATCAAAGAAGGACCATGCTAATCACTTACGACAGGTGTTACAGATTTTTCGTGTTCGTAAGCTATAAGCAAAGTTCTCTAAATGTGAGTTTTGGTTAAAATCTGTGGCATTTTTGAGTCATATTGTATTTGATGAAGGGATAATGGTTGATACTCAAAAGATAGAAGCTGTGAAGAACTGGCCAAGACCTATTTTCCTTTGGTTAGCAGGTTATTATAGGAGGTGCATTGAAGGGTTTCCTTTAATTTCTGAACCTTTAACAAAGCTAACACACAAAGCTTCCAAGTTTCAATTAAATTATACATGTGAAAGGAGTTTCTAAGATCTGAAGAATAAGTTGACTTCTACACTCGTATTGGTACTTCTAGAAGGCACAGAAGGGTATGCAGTGTATTGTGATGCTTCAAGAATTGGTTTAGGATGTGTGTTGATGCAGCATGGTAAAGTGATAGCATATGCCTCAAGACAATTGCAACCACATGAGAAAAATTATCCAACGCATGATCTGGAGCTAGTAGAGTTTATATTTACTTTAAAGATATGGCATCATTACTTGTATGGGATTCATGTTGACATATATACTGACCATAAGAGTTTGTAATATATCTTTAATTAGAATGACCTAAATTTGAGGCAGCGAAGATGGCTTGATCTATTAAAAGACTATGACGTTGATATCTTGTATCATCCGGGAAAAGCAAATGTGGTAGCAGATGTGTTAAGTCGGAAGACTATGGTACCTTTTATAGAAAGACAAGGGATGATCTGTACCAACTAGCCAATTTGGGGGTTTGCCTTTTTGAAACTCCAGATGAAGGGCTTATTGTGCATAATGCGGCTGAATCTTCATTAGTAGCTGAAGTGAAAAAGAAGAAATATGTTGATCCCATACTATTACAACTTAAAGAGAATGGACAATGTGGTATGACAAAGTGATTTGAGCTAAAGTAAGAGGGAGTACTTTGGTACCAAAACAGATTATGTGTGCCTAATGTAAATGGGCTAAGAAAGAGGATTATGAAAGAGGCACATCATTCAAGGTATTCCATCCACCCAGGGTCAACTAAAATGTATCATGATTTGAAAGAAATGTATTGGTGGGGTGACATAAAGAAGAACATTGCAGAATTTGTTGCCGAATGTCCAAATTGTCAAAGAGTTAAAGTAAAGCACAAAAAGACTGAGGGTTATATACAATGTATAGATCTTTCAATCTGGAAGTGGGACATGATCAACATGGATTTTTTTACTGGTTTTCCTTGTACATCTTGAAAGAATCAGCACACTTCTTACCGGATAAAACTACTTATACAGTTGAAGATTATGCCAAATTGTATATCAAAGAGATAGATTGATTACACGGAGTACCAATCTCTATTATAGCAGATAGGGGAGCTTAATTTACTGTAAATTTTTGGAAGTCTTTTCAGAGAAATTTAGAAACACAAGTTAATTTAAGTATAGCTTTCCACCCTTAAACAGATGGACAAGCAAAATGTACCATTCAATCACTTAAAGATATGCTACGAGCTTGTGTATTGGACTTTAAAGGTAGTTGGGATGATCATGTAACTCTCATCGAGTTCGCCTACAACAATAGCTATAATTCAAGTATCAAAATGGCACCATATGAGGCTTTGTATGGAAGAAAGTGTAGATCATCAATTGGTTGGTTTGAAGTGGGTAAAACTGCCTTGTTCGGGATAGATCTTATTCATCAAGCTATGGAAAAGGTTAAAGTGATCCAACAATGGCTAGAGACAGCCTAAAGTCGGCACAATTCATACGCAGATATTAGAAGAAGGGTGCTAGAGTTTTCTATACGTGATTGGGTAGTCTTAAAGGTATCACCAATGAAGGGGGTTATGAGATTTGGTAAGAAATAAAAACTAAGTCCACGTTATAGGCCCATATAAGATTACTCGAAGGTTTGTCCAAGTCGCTTATGAATTAGAGCAACCCCAAGAGCTCTCAATAGTTCATCTAGTATTTCACATCTTAATGCTTCAGAAGTGCATCAGATATCCGCCTCATATTACTCCCACTGAAGATGTACAAGTTACGGAAGATCTCACCTATGAAGAAATACCTACTATTCTAGATCAAAAAGTTAATAAGTTGAGTAATAAGGAAATAGCTTCAGTAAAAGTGCTTTGAAGAAACCAAAAAGTAGAGGATATAACATGGGAAGCTGAAGAAGTGATGAAATCTAAGTACCCCCATTTTTTTAAATACAAAGAAAAAGTCCAAGATGCTAAATTGGAGCAATAACAAGTAAGTATAATATATAAGTACTATGTGATAATAGGGATATTTAACTTAGGTTTGAACTTGTTTTGGTTGAATAGTTATGCTAACATTCGAGGATAAATGTTTCTAAGGAGGGGAGGATATGACACCCCGTACGTTACATGTACTTTTTCTATTTATATGTAACTTGGTATAGCCTTGTGGTAGGGAATGGATGAGATTTGTTATGCAAATATTAATGGTGTAGATGGAATTCTAGATGCTTCCCGTACCGTTTTATGTGACGCGATCAAGTTAACATTGACACAACTATTTAACTTGGAATTGTAAGTCGGTATTTGAATCTAAATTTTAAAGTGACCGGGTGGGTACAAGTTGTAAGATTAAGGTGATTAGGAGCTGGAAATAGAATGAAATATTGGGGTGCTTGCTTGACTTAATTAAGCAAGTAGGTGTGTCACCTACTTGGGTTATATGAGACAAGTTAATGGACCAAGTCCATGAATCAATTTTATACCTTTATTAGTATACTTATTTGGGCCCAAATTAAGTAAAATAAGAAGGAAAATGAAGAAAAGGTCCAATGCTCAAATCTACCAAGTCCCAAATATAATTGAGACCAACTAAGAAATTAAGTAAGTAGGTGCATCACCTAGTTTGACATTTTGAGCTGCTTGAACTCTTTAAGTAGGTGCATCACCTACTTGGACCAATTTGATTAAATTTGTGGTCCAAAATCAGCTAAGTGGATGGCCAAAATTAGGGACTTTATAAGGCCACATTGCTGGTCATTTTCCCTCATTCTTAAGTCACAAAAAAGGGTTACTTCACAAATTCTCTCTACTTTCTTTTAAACAACAAGGAGCAGCCCTATTTTTATTTCTAGGGTTCTTGGAAAAGCCCCAACCTTTACAAGCCAAGGTAAGTGAAAACACTTATGGTTTATCTTAATTCTCTCGAGGAAGATTAGGAAAACATGATATAAGTGATTAATTATTGATTCATGGAAGAATATGGAACAAGCTACTTGTTAACTTTTTCTTTGGTATTAAGAGATTTCTTTTCTTCTTTGGTTTAAAGTGTGAAGGAAAGTGAAAGTTGAAGTTCTAGAGGATTTCAAATTAAAAGAATAAGTTGCAGAATTAAGGTAAGGTGACTGCCTATTTTGTTCTCCGTATGTATGAATTTAAGAAAGAATTATGGATGTGTTGTTATTGAGTACTCAAGGGATAATGAGTTCAATAATTGATTGCTACAATAAAAGGGATTTGGGACAGTTTTGTGGATTGTTTTCTATGTATATATTATGGGCTACCAGGTTGATGTTGGAGAAAGGTGTGACTAGTGGGAATTAAAATGTAAAACAAAGGTGTGGCGGTACACCACCGAACTAATTATTGCATGTGTTTACTGCCCAATTTATTTTGCGTATTATTTGGAGAGTGTAATGAAGCCGAGGAGGTTTCGGTGAATCTTATAAGAACATGTATGGGATGTGGGTGTAATTGGAGGAGAAAAGGGTTAAACTAACACCCTTGATTGATATATTAAGTACTTACTGCTTGGTTACTATTTTGGTGAAGTTAAGTAGCCCAAATGTGTTGATTGGTTGATAATACTAGTTTATGATATATTATATTATAGATAAGTAATCTAAAAGGTGGGAAGTCAAGTTGGGTTAGTTTTAGATTTATATAACCAGGTATGTAAGGCATACTCTATTTTGCACTCTTTGGCATGAAATCAGACATTTGTTCCATCAAGTAAGCTTCCAAGGTTAGCCTATAACAAGTGATACATAATAGCAGCATATTACATTCCATGTAGCCAATGACCCTGTTCCCACTCTCTAATGTGTTAGAACACCTCAATACATGTTTATTATTTAACCCGCATATCTATTTTGACTAGAAAATTTCAGAAGTTCTCCGTTTACTCAAATAAGACCCGTGTGTATTTTCAGCTCCTAAACACTTTATTTGTGTGCCAATAACTCCCTACCTCATTGTTTTCGCATTAAGCTCCCATTTACATGTCTCTTATTGGTATATTATTGTTTTAAGGTACCGTAATGTTATGACCACCAAAATAACAATCTCCAAGGCTAAAAAAACTAAGTAACATAAATCTGTAAAACGAGTGGCAGCTCAGGGGCATAAGCTTAGCATGGGCCAATCTTGATACCTTTATATGTGGGTGGCATCTCAAGGCCATAAGCCTAGCATGGTCGATCCCAATGTTCTTATGTGGGTGGCAACTCAGGGGCATAAATCTAACATGGGCCGATCCTGATTTATCTATTTATCACTGATCAGCTAGTCATTTGCATTATATGGTTTACAAAGATTATGAAGTAAGAAAGGTAAAAAAATGAAGAAAATAATGTAATGTAAGTCGTCCCACAAGTATATATAAAGGTGGTCTACTAGTACTACTTATACACTTGTAGCTGATTTCTATTGAGCTCTTGTATCATATGTTGTTACCTTCAGCCTTACATATTCAGTACATATCTTCATACTAATGTCCCTCATAGGGGACCTATATTTCATGATGCAGGCATAGGTGCTTCAGCTAATACACCTCTCTAGTACAAGCACAGGCTATTCAATGACTATCGGTGAGCTCCAAGTTGATTCAGAGCTTTCTGAGTCTATTCTATATATTTTGGTATTGTACAATAGTCAAGAGTAGGGCGGGGGTTTTTTCTGACCCTAACTGAGTCTATATGTCTTTTAGAGGTTTTGTAGACAAATGTAAAGTTAAACATGGTAGTGTCTTGTCTTTTAGATATGGTGGCCCCAATGGCCAAGTGGTGTATATATAATGTTGTGCTTTCCTACGTAGGTATTCTCATTAATGCATTATATCATGTTTGTCAGAACCTTTGGTTGTTATAGTTACATGCATGAGAAGTACAAGGTAATGGATGAGTTCTATCGGGCTTTTACGGCTACGAGTGTCTGTCCGCCCCAATAGGATTTGAGGCGTCACATTACAGGCCATGAGACATAAAGGTATAACCTCTGCTAACTTTTTAATTTCGATAAGAACAACAACATGATGACCAGCAGAGGACAATGAATCATATATGTATTTTCAAATACATTAAAAAATACAATTACATATCTAAAAAGCCACATATGTATTTTCTACGTACCAAATAATGAATAAAAAATACAACTGCATATCACATACAAATCTTAGCAGTAACAAATACAAATACATATCTAAATGGTACCAACTACATATCATAACATTACCAAATACAAATTACATATGTTAACAGTAAAAAAAATACATATCATAGTCATAATGAATAACAAATACAACTACATATCAAATATAAATCTTAATAGTAACAAATACAAATATGTATCTACATGGTAACAAATACATTTCATATAATTCCTAAATACAAAATACATATCTTAAAAGTAACAAATACATATCTTCACATTAGCAACTACAATTCAATATCTTAACAGTAACTCACAATAAGTACACTACTTATCAAATGTATATATAAAATACATATATGCACATATTCTCCATAAACTATACAAATACAAATACAAAAATACCTCTTATTAAGCTGTCATTAACATCTTTCCAGTATGTATCAAAATTCTTCAATGTCTCATCACCCAAACTCTCATTTTCCTTTGCACCATTAACCTTTCGCTCAAACCCATCATTCGTCAGTCCCTCGAGATCATCCCGACCATATGATTTTATATAATTTTCATTTCTCACAGTTTCATTCTCTAATACCTCTGAACTACCCATCATAACAGTGTTGGGTTATTGGGTCTTTTTCCCTTTCTATGTGGATAAATGAAGCCCAATTTGGACCAACACACTTTTTCCAATAGGCCCATTACTATGGGGAATATATATTGAGATTTTTAGGTCTTATACACCATCATAAAAAGAGAGTTTTTAGCAGCCAAAGAGAGATAAACAAAGCTGATTTTTGCACCTAAATTTCAGCCACAGCTGTCAACTTCAAATTGTGATTCCCGCTTCGTTTCTTGTCCGATTGAGCTGATTTTTGGACTGCTTGTTCCTCTCATCTTAATATTTGATTAGGAACTGATGGATATTGATTTGGTGGCATGTAAATCCTGTTATTCATTCTCAAATAGTAGCTGCATTTTTTGTGTTTTTACTCCTTTATTTCTCTAGTGTTTGGTATTGTGGTTTATGTATTGTTTCTTGTTGTTTGGCACTTGTTTTGTGGACATTTTGGAGAACAATATTTTCAATATTTGGTAATTATAGTGGTGGTTTGGTCCCGTGATATTTTACTCTTCATACCGAAGGGTTTTTCACGTAAATTAGGTGTCTTGTGTGATTGTCTTTATTCTTGTCCTATCGTATTTGTGTGATAATTTATTTTCTGTCATATTACTTTATTTTTCTTGGTTTTATTTTCTCCTCTTAGTTCAAATTGGAAGGGAAATTTTAGACTTGGATATTCTTTCGCTGCTACCCTATCGGGCTCTTTCATAGTACCCCTATCTTTTCCAACAAAGTGGTATCAGAGCGAGGTTAAAATCGAGGGTTCATCTTGGCAGATTCAGTTTAATTTGAAACCTATTTGACGATAATGAATATTTTAGTTTGAGAAATTTTATTAGTGTTACTCTGTGTAGAGGCAAGAATTAATGGAGGAAATTTTGTAGATAGAGATTGAACTTATTGAAGACTACATGAAGAAGGTGGAGTAATTTTATTTTATTAGAAATTTAGGCCAAGGGAGAGAATTGTTGGTGTTTGTCCTTACTTTCTTACCATAATTGGGTTTTCCTTTAGGTACCATCATTGGGTTTTCATTTTGGGAAAAGAAAAATATATTCTCCATATTTGGCTAATCCTTATTCTTGTAGGAAAAGGTTATAAACTCTATAAATAGAGACTCCTTTCTTCTAGTTTTGTAGCATCCATAATGTAGTCTAGGTGTTTGAGAGTTTCGTTTGGGGGGAGACTTTGTGAGACACAAATGTTGCAGGATCACTTATGTGAGCCTCTTTTATTTTTAGTGAATTGTGTGAGGTTGTCTCTCGTGATAGTTTGTACTCTCTTTTATATAGTGGATTTCTCATCTCCTTTTATGGATGTAGGTCGATTGATCAAACTACATTAAATTATTGTGTCTCTTTTGGTAAATTTCGTGTTTATCTTCTTAAGTGGTGTGTTTCGAGGTTTACTTAGCTAGATTATGCATGACACCTAATTATTTTGGTCCTAACAAGTGGTATCAAAGACCAAGTTTAGGTATGTCAGAGTAGAGGACTACGTTTGGTGAGAAGTTTCTGGTGTGACAACAAGACTAGAGATCTGCAGGTGGTTCCTCGTGTCAAAAGTCTTCCTAGTGAGTGGTGGTCAGGCGGCATATCCCGTTAGGTGATAACAGCGATACAAAATGTTTGGCAGATCATCTAAAGTGACTCAGTAGTTGAGATCTACGGTTGATGCTTTATGTCAAAAGTCTTCTTGAAAAGTGGTGGTCAAGCAGCGTATCCCACTGGTTGGTTGTAGTGGTACAAGATGGTTAGCAAAATCAAATAGAGTATCACTGAAGGAGAGGTCACAAGTGATGTGTGTCCAATATTTAAGAGTCTCACCCAAATCTACTAGTATGAGGCCTTTTGGGAGGTGTCTAAAAATAAATCCGTGAGAGCTTAGCCCAAAGAGAACAATATCAGTCCTATTTCTGATCATATAAATGATTTTCAGGGTGTCTTTGATCAGCTGTCCGGAATGGGTGTAAAGTTTGATGAAAAAATTCAGGGACTTTGGCTTCTTAATACTCTGCCAGACTTTTGACTAATTCTTCTCCCGATAGTGTTGTAACTATGGAATATGTTAAGAGTGGTGTCTTGAATGAAGAAATGAGAAAAAGATCTCAGGCCTCGTCTTCTTCATCTTCACACTGATGTTTTGGTTATTGAAGAGAGGGGGTAAACAAGTCCAGAGGTCAGAATGATAAAGATAAAACTAAAAGCAAGTCGAGGTCCAACTTAAAGAATGTTACATGTGACTATTACAATAAAAAAGAGCATATCATAAAATATTATTATAAGCATAAGAGAGATATGAGACAGCAAAATAACAAAGGCGATAATGAAAATCGTGTTGTAGTTATTGCTAATGATGATCTTCTTATTGCTTATGGTGAGAATTCCATCAATCTTGTTCGTGATAAGTCTTGCTGGTTTATGGATTCTCGTGCTACTTCTCATGTTACGCCAAAGAAGGGATTATTTTGTTCTTATACTCCAGATAATTTTGGAATGTTGAAAATGGGCAGTAATGATGAAGTTAAAATACTTGGCATTGGCACTGTTTGTTTGGAAAGTGACAATGGTTCTAAACTAGTTCTCATTAATGTCAAGCATGCTCCAGATATTCGCTTGAATTTGATTTCTGTAGGGAATCTTGATGATGAGGGTTATGTTAACACCCTTGGTACTAGCTAGTGAAAGCTTACTAGAGGTTCGATGATCGTGGCTCGAGGTGACAAGTTGTCTAACTTATACGTATTTCAGGGCTCTACTTGTAGAGGCTTGATAAACTTGGTGGAGAATGATACTTTATCAGAATTATGGCATAGAAGGTTAAGTCATATGAGTGAGAAGGGGATTGATAGTTTGGCTAAGAAAAATTTGCTTTCTGGAGTGAAACAAGCAAAGTTAAAGAAGTGTGTTCATTGCTTAGTCGATAAACAGAAAAGAGTTTCTTTTCAGAGTCATCTGCCTTCAAGAAATCTTGATTAGCTGGAGTTGGTGCATTCTGATTTGTGTGGTCCTTTTAAAGTAAGGTCTCATGGTGGTGCAATTTACTTTGTGACTTTTATTGATGATTATTCTTGCAAACTCTGGGTATTTTCTTTAAAGTCCAAGGATTAAATACTTGATGTGTTCAAAGATTTTTAGGCCTTAGTTGAGAGACAGACAGGGAAGAAATTAAAATGCATCCATTTAGATAATAGTGGTGAGTATATTGGTCCTTTTGATAGATATTGCAGAGAGCAGGGTATTCAGCATCAGAAGACTCCTCCAAAAACTCCTCAGTTGAATGGTTTAGTAGAGAGGATGAACAAAACTCCAGTTGAGAGGGCTAGATGCATACTTTCAGATGCTAAGCTGCCAGATTCCTTTTGGGCAGAAGCACTTAATACTATTGCTTATGTTACCAATTTATCTCCTACTGTTGCTTTGGATGGTGATGTCCTTGATAGAGTTTGGTGTAGTAAGAATCTTTCTTATGATCATCTTAGAGTCTTTAGGTGTAAGGCTTTTGTGCATATTCTTAAGGATGAAAGATCAAAGTTGGATATTAAAACTAGGCAGTGTATCTTTATTGGTTATGGTCAAGAAGAATTTGGCTATTGTTTCTATGATTCAGTTGAGAAGAAACTTGTTAGAAGCCATGATATTGTGTTCTTTGAAGACCAAACGATTGAAGATTTTGATAAAGCTGAGAAGGTTGATTCTCAGAGTAATAAGAGTTTAGTTGATGTTGATCCAGTTCCTTTGACTACTACTCCCGAAGAAAATCTCCATGAATGAAAATCAAGTTGATAATGAAGATGATGATCATATTTAGAATGACCAGCATGATGTTGTTGATGCTCCTGTTCAAGTTGTTATGGTTGATCAGCAACCAGTTGTTGATGTTTTAGAGATTTCTCTCAAATGATCTACTAGAGAGAGAATACCTTCATCATATTATTCTCTTAATAAGTATGTACTCTTGACTGACGGGGGAGAACCTGAGAGTCTTGATGAGGCCATGGAAAGTGAAGAAAAAGAAAAGTGGTTTGATGCTATGGAAGATAAAATTAAATCTTTGCATGATAATCATACCTTTGATTTGGTAAAGCTACCTAAAGACAGAAAAGCTTTGAAAAACAAGTGGGTGTTTTGGGTAAAGCATGAAGATGGTAACCCAGTTCCACGGTACAAGGCTAGATTAGTTGTGAAGGGATTTAACCAGAAAAAGAAAGTTGATTTTGATGAGATATTATCTTCACAACAAGTTGATTTTGATGAGATATTCTCTCTAGTTGTGAAGATGTCATCCATTCGTGTGGTTCTAGGCTTAGCTGTAAGTCTAGATTTAGAGGTTGAGAAAATAGATGTTAAAACTGCTTTTCTCCATGGTGACTTAAATGAAGAAATTTATATAGAGAAACCCGAAGGTTTTGAAGTCAAGGAAAAATAAAATTATGTTTGCAAATTGAAGAAGAGCTTGTATGGTTTGAAACAAGCTCCTAAGCAGTGATACAGAAAGTTTGGTTCCTTTATGAGTCAGCAGGGCTTTAAGAAGACTACTTCAGACCATTATGTTTTTGTACAAAAATTCTCTGATGGCGACTTTATTATTGTGTTTCTTTATATTGATGGCATGCTTGTTGTTGGTCATAATGCTTGCAGGATTCAAAAGTTGAAGCAAGAGTTGAGTAAGTCTTTTTCTTTGAAAGACTTAGGACCAGCAAAGTAGATTCTTGGCATGCAGATTATCCGTGAAAGAAAGGCTAAGAATTTGTGGTTATCACAAGAGAAGTACATTTAGAAAGTACTTCGAAGGTTTAACATGGACAAGGATAAGGTTGTCAGTACACCTTTATCTATGCACTTCAAGTTGAGCATGAAGCAGTGTCCTTCCAGTGATGATAAAAAGGAAGATATGAATAAAGTTCCTTATGCTTTAGCTGTTGGTATTTTCATGTATGCAATGTTTTGTACAAGACCGGATATTGCTCATGTTGTTTGTGTTGTTAGTCATTTTTTTTCAAATCTAGAAAGAGAACATTGGAATGCTGTGAAGTGAATTATAAGATATCTTTGTGTCACTTCTAGTCTGAGTTTGTGTTTTGGTACAGGAAAGCCTATTCTTTATGGTTATACTGATTTAGATATGCCCAGTGATGTTGATAATCACAAGTCTACTGCAGGGCATTTGGTTACTTTTGTAGGGGGAGCTGTGTCTTGGCAATCTAGGTTGCAAAAATGTGTTGCTCTATCTACTACAGAAGCTAAGCATATTGTTGCCATTGAAGCTTGTAAAGAATTGCTTTGGATGCAGAGATTCTTGGGGGAACTTGGTTGTGCTCAAGAGAGGTATGTGCTTTATTGAGACAGTCAAAGTGCCATACATCTTGGAAAGAATTTGACATTTCATGGTCGATCTAAACACATTGATGTGAGATACCATTGGATTCAGGATGTGTTGGATTCAAAGTTGCTTGAACTTGAGAAGATTCATACGGATAATAATGGTTCTATCATGATGACTAAAGCTTTGCTAAGAGGGAAGTTTGAAGATTGTTGCATGATCACCGGGATGACGGTCTCCTCCACATAGTTGGGAGGGGGAGACTTGTTGGGTTATTGGGTCTTTTTCCCTTTCTATGTGGATAAATTAAGCCCAATTTGGACCAACTCACTTTTTCCCATAGGCCCATTACTATGGGGCATATATATTGATCTTTTTAGGTCTTATTCACCATCACAAAAAGAGAGTTTTTTAGCAGCCAAAGAGAGACAAACAAAGCTGATTTCTGCACCTAAATTTCAGCTACAGCTGTCAACTTCAAATTGCAATTTTTGCTTCGTTTCATGTCTGATTGAGATGATTTTTGGAATGCTTGTTCCTCTCATCTCAATCTTTTATTAGGAACTAATGTAGCTTGATTTGGTGGCCTGTATCTCTTGTTATTAATTCTCGAACAGTAGCTGTATTTTTTGTGCTTTCACTCCGTTATTTCTCTAGTGTTTGGTGTTGTGGTTTATGTATTGTTTCTTGTTGTTTAGCACTTTTTTTGTGGCTATTTTGGAGTAAAATATTGTAACTATTTGGTGATTATAGGGGATATTTAGTCCCGTGATTTTTTACTCTTCACACCGAAGGATTTTTCACGTAAATTTGGTGTCTTGTGTGATTGCCTTTATTCTTGCTCTATCGTATTTGTGTGGTAATTCATTTGCTGCCATATTACTTTGTTTTTTCTTGGTTTGCTTTTCTCTTCTTAGTTTAAATTGGTAGGAAAAGTTTAAACTTTGGTATTCTTCTGCTGCTACTCTGTCGGGCTCTTTCATAGTGCCCCTGTCTTTCCCAACAAATAGAAACATATCTGCATATAATATTACCCAGTGTTAGAAAATCCACTTAAAACTCAAAATAGAAAAATCACAAATTAAGATAAAAATAGAAATCACTTTCAACAAAGCAACCACCTAACAGATATACCCTTAATGAAATATACACTAGCAAGGAATCAACCACAAGAAAATGTTTAAAACAAATCAAACACCAAAACAAAAGCCTACTTCACAAAAGTCACCATTAAACAAGTACATCTCATCATAGTAAATGTTTTCAACTACTATGATGTGCATGTTCTCCATTATCGTATAACTCCAGAAATTTCAACATACAAAAAAGAAAAATAAATACTCAAAAAACAGAAGAAGGTTGAAAAATGTCAAAAATAAATTACGAAAAAAGTTATATGAAAAAAATAACATGCATGAACTGTAAAATCAACTTACCATAATTGATGAAGAACAATGTTTATCTGAAAATTGAGAGAACATAACGAAATTTGAAAAACGGAAATGAAAACGTTGTAGTGGAGGGAACTGAAATAGGAAAAGTGGCTTGAAAATAGGAAAAGATAAAATAAAGGGTGGGCAACACACGCTTATAAATAAAAGTGAAAAAATATTGCTACTTTTGCTATAAGTTGTAATTTTGAGAAAGTGTTGCTATTATTTGTAATTAATGTCTTAAGTATGCTAGTTTATGTAATTTTTTCTTTTATTAATTATTATTAATTTTCTAATACTTAGAGGACTTATAACAATTAATTAGATGTGATACAATAATATCACGGTTGAAGCAACTGAAGCAGGCATGTCATAAATGTCTATTTTACTTTTTTATTTTTCATTATATATTATTAATTTTAATACGTAAATGACCTATAATACTTAATTAAGGGTAATATAGAAAAATCACGATTGAAGTAGCTGAAGGAGACATGTCGACCATGAGTTGCCTACTTCAGTAGCTTCATTCACACATATATTACTAGATATCGAGGGACCAGTGCTAGTGGGCCCAATATATAGGAGTATTATTTTTTTGTCTCAATTTATTTGACACAAATAAAATTTATGTTAACTATTTTAATTTTTAATACTTTTTATTTATTTTTCAAATAATATATGTTGCTCTCTTTGTCCAAACTTTTGGAGCACTCATAATCAATATAATTTTTAAATAATTTAAATTTTTAATTATTATGATTTATAATATTTTTTTTTCTATTCTACTAATTAGAAATGACATGGTAAAATTATTATAAAAAATATTTGTGAAAAAAATTTAACTGGATCCATATAAGACGCCTAGTTAATTTAAAGCATCAAGAGTTAATTTTTCATTTATGACTATTTTAAAATTTTATTAAATATTATTAATTTTTATACTTAGATGATCTATAATAATTAATTATGGATTATGGACCCATTTGGATAGGTTGAAAGAAATGACTTTTAAAAAGTTCTTTAAAAGTGCTTTTGAAACTAGTGAACTTATTTTAAAAATAAGCAGTTACATGTTTGGATAAAGTGTTGAAACTAAAGAAAAAATATTGATGTGTTTGGTAAACAAGTGCTTTTAAATACTTTTTTTAATCAAATACCTGAAATACCCTTAAAGCTGTTAACAATATATAGAGTTGATTATTATTAATTTTATTTCTAAAATGATTCAAATTAAAATGAACACACACACACACACACACACACACATATATATATATATATATAATATTTTCATGAATGACTATTAATTTGTGCGCTAAAAACCTTTTTTTTTTGCTGAAAGAATTTAAATTATTAAGTAAAATATATATGTTATTAATTATTATAATTACATTAACAGATAAATAGTTGGTCACAAATGATACTATTTGTTTGATAAAAAGACTCTTAATTAAAAAATATATTACTCGTTGATTGAATAATGATTATCACATTTAAAACATTGACGAATATAAATGTTGCGGCGTGAAATATAGATGAATTATTCACTAATCGTCCATGAAGTATATCTTCAATGAGTATTCTCCATATATTTTAGTTGGTAAGTTATTTTTTTATTTCAGAAATTCATATATTTTATAATAATAATTGTCCAAATTTAAAAAAAATATATTAAAGAAGAAAAATAATATATAAAAATTCATATTTCATAAATTAGAAGTTTCATACAAAAGAAGTACTAATATAGCTACACAAAGATAATTTTGGAAAAAGAAAAAATTTTGAGAGGAAAAAATGTCTTTTAATTGATCAAAATACAATAGCTTATAAGAAAAAATAAAATGGGAATTAGAGCTTTTAAATTTTGGCGTATAAAAAGCAAATTTTGACTTTTTCTTAAGCAATTTTGAAACTTGCCAAACACTTTAAAAAGTAAAAAAAATAGCTTAAAAGCTATTTTGACCAAAATATAAATCCATCTAAACACCCACTATATAGTAATATCATGGTTGAAGCAGCTGAAACAATCATATAAAAAACATTTATTTTATTTTTTAATTAAACTAGATGGAGAAGTCCGCGGGCTCAATAATAATGACCTCACTATGATTTGTAACCATCAATTTTGTATGTAGCAATCAGAATTACATTAGGTTTTGACGAAGGGAAATTTTCAGAAATAGCAACTATAGAGCCTTAATTATAACTTTTATAGTAACAATTTCAAAATTACAAAAAATAGCAAGTTGTACTATGTATTTAAGTAAAATATTGCTATATAAATACATATACAAATAAAGAATCCATTCCTAATATAACTCTAATCAGTTAGAGTTCAAAATGGAAGAAATTATTCCTTAATTCAAGCAACATTTAATTACTCAGATTCCTTTACCTTGTATGACTTTTTTTTTTTTACCACAAACGTAGATTTAAATCAAAAAATGGTAATTCAAATCAGCAACTTAAGTCAAATTCAAATTCAAAAAATATTTTTCATAATCAGCAACTCAAATCAAATTCAAAAAGTATAGTGCATCCAATACTATTGATGGTCGCCTAAAATTTTGATGAAGATAGTGAAAATACAACGTTCCAATTAGAGATATCGATAATCAAATTTGATTGTGTTTGTGAATTTTATAAAATATAATTGTGAAAAATTCTGAAAAGTTTATAAATCATTCGTAACATTCATCTATTTCAAAAGTTGAGATTGTATTTTGAATTTTATCAGTTCTGAGATGAAATGTTGACAGTGATTTTTTTGTTCAAAATTCAAAGTTGTCCTTGTCATTCTGTATTTATAAAACTAAATCACAATTGTATATGTTAAATTTGAACTTAGAACAAGGATACATAGTATTCGAATAAAAGATTTATTTTTGTTGGAATTCATTTTCCAGTTTTATGTATACGACTGATTTATTGTATGTAGTACGCATTTGATAATCGAAGTTATATTTATAGATTTGTAGTGTTCCAGACATTGAAAATGAGAAGCATACCTATTCTCGTTAAACACTTTGTTAGATGGACATATGAACAACAATATGAAGATTACATCTGTGATGCGATATTGTTGAGCATAAACACTTCCTATAACCAACTCTACACACTACTGGCTTCATACATTGATGTAGATGTGACCTGCAAAAGCATTCAAATTGAATATGAATTAACAGATATATATGTTTTCAGCCATATGTATTTATAATATACATATGCAGTCTATTTTTGGGCTTACTGACAATTTCATATGTTTCCAGCTATATGTATATATATTATGCATATGTAGTTTTTTTCTGGCAGTTACATATGGCTCCAGCTATATGTATATATATTATACATATGCAGTATATTTATGTGTTCACCGGAAGTGACATATGCTTTCAGTTGTATATATTTATAATATACATATACAGTATTTTATGTGTATAAAATATGCACTCTTATGTGTATTTTTTTCATATGCAGGCCATATATTTTCGTTGACATATAGTGTACTAGATTCTGAAAATGATGCATCTTTCAAAATTACACACTACTGATATTTTTTCGTTAGTAAAAAATACATATGTTTTATGCATAAAACTATGTCTGCATGTAATAACAAGAAACCATACGTATTTTCGAAAAAATATATTTACATTAGACATAAATACAAATACAAACTGAAATGCACATATTTATTAATCATAAATATGTATGTTCAAAACTTCAATTACAAATCTGTAGAAGTACATATGTTTATATGCGTATTTGCTAGACAAAAACATATGGACATCTTATAATAAATACATATGTATTATTGATGGATATATACGCATAATTAGAAAATACATATGCATTATTCATAAATGAGAAAATGGTCAAATACCTCCCAACCTTTACCCCAAATTCCAACTATACACTCAACCTTTTAAAGGGTCCTATTATCCCCCTGAACTTATTTTTACCGAATTTTTTACCCCCCAGGTGCTGACATGTCATTGCATGTGACTACACGAGCCCATAGGCGCGTCAGTTGAATTTTTTTCATTTTAAAATCATTATTTTTTGATTGCCACATCATTATTTTTAATAATTTAATTATTATTTTTCTTTATTCTTTCTTTCTTTCTTATTCTTCCTCTTTTTCTTCTTCTTTTTCTTCTTCTTCAAGAACTCAACAAGAACTCAACAATGGCATCTACTCCAAGACTAATTTATCATCTTCTCTGATATATTAGACTCGTGAATTTATTAACATCCTAATTCTTAATATTAATTTTTGCGGACTACTGACTAACAAAAAAATTAACACTAACATTCAATAATCTATCCCTTCCCTATTCCTGCTTCTTTTTCATTCCTTTTTTTATCATGGATGTAACAGGAGCTACGTCCTTCAATAATCCATCAAAAACTAAAACCACACATACTAAATCCATTCCTTCAATAATCAGTTTCATCCCTTCCCAAATATTGAACCCATTTCCATTGTCAAAAAAAAAATTAAAATCACAAAAATGGGTATCTCCAATTCCATAAAAAACAACTCAATTAACATTTACTTCAACACAAACACAAAATGGTCTTCTTCCATTCTATGTAGTTGTTGTCGTCAAAAAAAAAATTGAAATCACAAAATGGGTATCTCCAATTCTATAAAAAGCAACTCAATTAACATTCTTCCATTCTATTCTTATTCATGAATTCCAAGTCCCAAATACTGAACCTATTTCCATTTTCAAAAAACAAAAATGGGTATCTCCAATTCCATAAAAAACAACTCAATTAACATTTACTTCAACACAAAAATGAAATGGTCTTCTTCCATTCTATGGAGTTGTTGTCGTCAAATAATAAAAAACTGAAATCACAAAATGGGTATCTCCAATTCCATAAAAAACAACTCAATTAACAGTTACTTCAACATAAACACGAAATGATTTTCTTCCATTCTATCGAGTTGTTGTCGTAAGAAAAAATGAAATCAGCAGCGGCCATGACAGGGATTAGCGGCTGAAAAAGTGAGAGATTTCTGATAGTTTGTAATTGAGAGAGAAGAGAAAAGAAAAAAATGAAAATGGAAAAGATGAGAAAATAAAAGAGAAAAGGAAAATATATAAGGGAAAATAATTAATTGTTTAGATTAAAAAAATGATGTGGCATTACTGTTCATCGCGTACATCACACCGCATCAAAAATGACTGGTTGTCCTATTTCGAGGGTGTATACATTCTACTTTAAAATAGTTTGGGGGGATAATAAATTTGGTAAAAATAAGTTCAGGGGGGTAATAAGACCCTTTAAAAGGTTGAGTGTGTAGTTGGGATTTGGGGTAAAGGTTGGGGGGGTATTTGACCATTTTCTCTTCATAAATATACAGAAACTTACTTATTGATATATGCATGGCAGACAAAAACATATACAGAAGAGTATGAATATATATCAGAAAAATTATATTTTCAGACTTGTAAAAAAATACGTATGTGTTATTAAAAATACATATGTACACTGGAATGATCATGTATAATTCATAAATACATATGACTCATAAATCTATATGGCGTTCTGCTTCAGTCCACAATAACTATGCATTGTTCAAAAATATATGTTCGATTCTGTAAAATTACAAAAATACATATGCATTAAACATAAATACATATGCAAAACTGAATAGAATAGAAGTTCATAAGGACATATTGCTAACATTTACATAAACTAACCATGAAAATATTGGAGTTTAAAAGATTAAACATCAAAAATCTTAATATAACAGTAAATAAACATTAATATATCATCTTTGAATATTAAAGTAACATATGAAACTTAAGAAATATTCAACATATTGTTTATCCTCCTAATGTTAACTGTTGTAAACTTCAATAAAATAAAAATACAAATCAAAGATCATGCACTTCAATGTCTTCTATTATCCCAATTTTTCGAGGAGGCCTCATTGGTGCTTCATCATCACTTTGTGCCTTTGCTTCTTCTTTCCTCGAACCATAATTCCACAAAAGTAAAGCATATCTTGTACGAATAAGATCTGGGTCAAAACCAACAGATGGAACACCTTCAACAAAAGTAAGGATTTAACATATGTTAGCATATATAAGCCACAATCCCTGCAAATACATATATCAATAAGTAAGAACCTGTTATAAAAGTAAGATGTTTACGAAAATACATCTTAAAGTTACATCACTGATCCATATCTTAGTTATCAAACATCAAAATACAAACATTGTTATCATCTCATGAATAACAAATACAACTGAGCAAAAAATACAAATATTATCAATAACAAAAAAAAAATATCTAACCTGTAACAAATACATTTCATATATTTCAAGCAAATCAAATACATATGTATTTTATTTATACATAACTGGCACAAGAATCATGTTTATTAAGAAGAAATAAGTATATATCATAGTCAAAATCTAATGATAACAAATACAACTTAACATCAAATACAAATAATAGCAGTAAACAAAATAAAAACATATTTAAACTGTAGCATGTATATACTTTACCTGTCAAAACAGTGCCATTTATGTATTTACAGAATATATATTATACTTATATTACAAAATATACATATGTATTTTATGAATACATGAATGATCCAAATTTAAGTAACCAGAATATAATACAACTGAACATCAGATACAAACCTTATCAGTGAAAAATACTAATGTCTTACACATAACTTAAATACAAATACATATAAAAAATATACAAAATACATAACATATACAATTATATCAGTAACAAACCTTTGTACAAAATTCATATCTTACATATAACAGATATAAAATAAATACAATTAGGGACTACAATTTCATATCTTAACAACACATTAGGGACTACAATTTCATATCTTAATAAAACTGAAAAATAAATACACACCTAATAAATTGTATATATAAAATACATATATGAATATGTTGTCCAGAAACTATAAAATTTTACAAATAGCATCATACCTCCTCCACTTTCTCTTCTTCGAATTCGAAATCAGATGAAACAGGACTTGTAATTTTACTAGATTCACCTTTTTCATCCAACATCATATTTTCATCGATTTTTGAATTTTGGGGGATTTTGGGGATGAAGATTTTCTCAAATCTTTCCATTTTATTTTTTCCACAAAGTTTTCCGGATTGTTACGATGCTTCAATCTCACATATTCACTGCTAACACCTCCCTTAGGCTGAATATTAGTAGAACACAAGTTAAAATCTTTATCTTGTGTTAACCCAAGACTAAACGATGGTAGTTCATCGAAAATCAAATTCATTGGTTGAATACCTTTAATGGAACTACTACGATTTGCATGTTGTGCCATTATAGCGGAACTCCAAAAAATTTCAACATGCACACAAAAAAAAACTAATAAACTAAATCGGCAAAGAAGAATGAAAAAGTTGAAACAAAAATTCGACAAGAAATACATAAAAGAATTTATATGAAAAATATAACTTGCATTAACTTTAAAATAAACTTACTTAATTGAAGGATGCAATGTTTATCAATATCTTGAGAGATAAAAATAATTTTTGAAAAAAAAAATTGAAGATTGTAGGGAATTGGATTTGGTAAAGTAGCGTGAAAAGGGAATGGGTAAAAGGAGGAGTTCAATACACGCGCTTTTCTCTAAAAATAAAAGGTAAAATGTTGCTATGTTTTGTTATTATTTGTAATTTTGAGAAACTATTGCTATTAATTGTAATTAATGTCTTAGGGTTGCTAGTTTATGTAATTTTTCCTTTGACAAAACATCACCTTTATCAGCAAATAAGGATTATTAACTCATCGACTTCGTCAATCCACTAGTGAAGTAAAAATCATGCGAAAAATAACATGCATTTAGGATATCCATCTTCTCTTGTTTTTACAGGTTCAGAGAAAAAAATAGATATCTGTTCCTTTTCCTGAAAGCATGCCCTTGGTACAGTAAAAATAGATATTTGTTTTGCACCAATTCATCATTAAAATCAAATGTCAATAACATAACTTCAAGAAATGATGATTAAAAAGACTTCAAGAAATGATAAATCTTCTATGCAGCTAGCAAATTGATACAGCCTAGGAGCAAGGTAATTGATGTAAGCAATGACAAAGTGCTAGTAAAATACTAAGCCATGGTCTTTGAGGGAAAATGAACTGAGAAACCGTCAATCATGCAGTAGTTTTGAGTTCCACAGCAAATTTCATTGTGTAATCTGCAAAGACATGAGTTACTTTCAATGACTAATAATGAAAATTGTGTATGTTGTTGTTGAAGTTGGCAAAACAAATTTCCGAAAGCTGACCAGTGCCCAGGTGTTAACACAAATTAATACTAATGAAGGAAAATTTTATTAGTTTAGAAAATACCTTCCTCATATTTTTCATTGACATCAATCTTCAAGTCTTTCACCAAGTACTTGCACAAGTCAGTCTTGCCTTCCCTAGTGGCGAAACTCAATGCCCCTCTTTTGTTAGCATCCTTCACATCGCCACCATAGCAGCCAACCCTTTCCCATCATCCACTTGCTTAGGCAATTCTGTTTCACAATCATCAAATTACCATATCGCATAAACAAAAATCCCGGGTTGGTTCAAGGAAAGGCCGAACAACAAGGGCCTATTACATGCAATGTTACGATTTGGGAAACATAAAACTTACTCTTGAAGAGCTCAACATCGCCAAAACAAGCAGCTTCCAGAAACTTCATAACCTTTTCTCTAACTTGTCAAAACAATAACATGGTTGCATTATTTCAAGAACTGGGAAAAAAAAGGATGCAAGGTATCCCGTGAAATTAGTCGACGTACACTCAAGCTTTATGAAAGGAAAATAACAATTTTGCATATAGAAATTGAACAAGATAGAGGATAAAAAAAGAGAGCCAGGACCAGAGAATTAGAAAAAAGAAACAGAATAACATTAATTGTGAAAACAACAATCTGAACAAAGAAACGAAAAAGAAAGAGGGAGAACAAATTAACAATTTATTTGTTGTTATTTACAAAGACAAAAGAGAAAAAATAGAAATTAAAATAAAAAGACAGAAAAAAGAAAAGAAAATTTACCTTAAAGATTTCTTCACCATTGACCTCTACTTCAAGATCACAAGAAACATCCATTAGAGTCAAATTAAGAAAAATCCCACCTCAAATTAAGAGTCACTTTTGAATTTACTTAAATAAAAGTACTAAAAACATCATAAAAAACTAATTTTCGGGAAGAGTTGCAAATCAAAATAATCAATAAGCGAGACAGGATGAGAAAACTTAAACTTAATTAGGCCAAAGGAGTTGAGCTAAAAGAAGAATTCGTCAAAGATAAATTCCGTAAGATGTTGCACTGATTAGGAAAAGTTGTATATCAACATAAATACCATTTGATGCACATGAGAAACACAAGTTAGAGATGATTTAGTATTAATAAGCTTAAGAAAGTAAAATAATTCAACTCCATCATATATTTTATTACGAAATCTATATGACATGTTTCCACCCTGTATAATTTCCCTTGAATTCCCGCTCCTTTCACACTATCTCCCTCTTCTCTTTATTGCCACCAATAACTGTTCCCATATTTTTCAACTCCATACACCACAATAATTGAAAGATAGAATTCTTTTCTATCCCATTGCACTGTTTTATCAAATCTCCATTTTACAGTAATTGAAGGGGAGCCTTGGAGTAATTGGTAAAGTTGCTGCCATGTGACCCAGAGGTTATGGGTCAAGTCTTGGAAACAGCCTCTGGCAGAAATACAAGGTAAGGTCGCATACGATACACCCTTATGGTTGGGCCCTTTCCCGGACACCGCGCATAGCGGTAGCTTTAGTGCACCAGGCTACCCTTTTTTTTACAGTAATTATTTGATAAAAGAACCTTTATTTGACAACAAGGTCTAGAGAAGGTCGGATTATAAGGGTCTATTGTAAACAACCTCATCTTGCATTTTTGCAAAAGGCTATTTTCACGACTAAAATCTATTATTACCTCTTGATCACGACAATTTTATCAATTACTCCAATGCTCCCCTTCAACACTATTATGAAAGAAAAAGAACAATTTTGCATACAGAAATTGGACAAGATAGATGATAAAAGAAGATATCCAAGAATAGAGAATTAGAAGAAGAAACAGAATAACATTAATTGAAAAAATAACAATCTGGACAATGAAACAAAAAAGAAAGGGAGAACAAATTAACAATTTATTTGTTGTTATTTACAAAGACAAAAGAGAAGAACCAGTAAGCTAAAATAAAAAAGAAGGAAAAAGAAAAGAAAATTTACCTTATCTACCATAAACATTTGTTCACCATTGTCATCTACTTTAAGATCGCAAGAAACATTCATTAGAGTCAAATTAAGAAAAACCTCACCTCAAATTAAGAGTCACTTTTGAAATTTACTTAAATAAAAGTACTTAAAACCTCCTAAAAAACTAATCTTCGGAGATTAGGCTGCTTCGTTGGAGAATTTCCACAAACACCTAAAGGACAAAAGTTCAGCCAGACAATAAATTTCCAAATCACACAGAGAACTACCAGTATCCATTTTCAAATATGCTAACAAAATTTTGAGATTTAATTTTTTGTAGATTGTACATAGAAAATTAACACAGTTGAGAGGTTATATTCAAATTTTTCTCTTAAAACACAGAGACAAAAGACCCACACAAACCAACAACTCAAAGCACCAAGAAATAAACAACTTACATGATTCTAAACAGCTGCTGACTTCAATTTATTCAGGTTTTCCAATTGTGGTTTTATCTGTACCATAGAATTACCTTGAATAGAGCAAATCAAGCTTAAAAATAGCCAGCCGAAATTCAATTTGACGTTCAAGAATTCTAGGTCTAACAGTTTCAGAAAATTCACTTGTAGCTTTTGGAAATAGTCAAAGCAAATGGATATGGAAAAAATGTGGACAAATAGAGGAGAATAAAAGCAATAGCAACAAAAATGATACGTGTCGTTAGGAGTTTCTACTTTGGATGACAATACATTTTTTAGTGAAAAGATTAAATTATCCTTGTAAGCAGGCATGACAATCTTTATCTGCTTCGAAGGCTCTTCTATATGTTCGAAATATTATTAATTTTCTAATATATAAATAATTTATAATAATTAATTAAAAATAATATAATAAAATTATAATTAAAATAGTTGAAATAGATATTTCGATCATAAACAATCAACTTTAACTATTTCATTGCCACGTATTATATAGGAGAAATAGGTAATAGATAAAGATGCATGAAGTTCAGAATGAAAGTACACGACTGAAAATTACCCCTATGGCAATGAACTTTTTAGTGACGATTAACAAAGCGTTGCAATAGGTGATCCATTGCAACGATTTCAAGCATTGCCAAAAATAATTATTATATTAGCTATGATTTAACACTATAATCGTCGCTTTTGATATTAAATGTTGCAATAGAAAAATAAATTAAGCTATTGCAACACTTATTTTATTCCCTCCATTTTTCATGAGAAATTTCATCAATTCCGCCAAAAGGAAAAATATTTTAATACAATTCTTTTAATAAAATATTTTTCTCCTTAAGCTTAAACCTGCTCTTCTATCAAAAAAAATATTAAACCTACGCTCTAAATCGCTAAATCCCTAAATCTATTAGCTATGTGGGGCTTTCAATCGACGATGATCTTTTAGCTGCGTGGAATCATCGACAATCTGGTAGCTGCGTGTTCTTCCAAGTAATTTTTCTTCTTTATAGCTATAGTTGTTGGGTAAATTTCTTACATTTCGTGGCGTTTGAAGGTGCATTAGACATGGTTACTAAAATGGAAAAATATTTCTTTCTCTCTCCTTTCTTGATTTATTGCTCTTTGTTGCCTTACACATTTGATTCATTAATTGGGGAATGAGAATTGCTCAATATCCTAAAAATATTTAATTTATTGCCATGAGCTTTACTTGTTAGTTTGCATCTCTTTTGTGAAGTCTGATGCATCAGTAGTTTAGTTCTGCCATTTCATTCATAGTTCTAAGTATGTAGGGTATTGATTTAATGGTTTTTATTGAAAAAGGCTGAGATTGTGTGGATACATCAATTTTGCCGAGGATGAATGGCAAAAAGTGTTGATTTGCCCATGGAAACTTTTCTTTTCTCTTCCCAACCTTGTTCAAATGTTCTATTTGAAGTAACCATAGAAAAATAAAAAATAAATTCCTTTGATTTTTTATATATTATCGTTTGGTTGCCGAAGATGATATGCTGCTTGTTTACTCTCTATAAGAATATAAAATAATTACAAGATGATGTTCATGGAGTACTTCCAATTACTTGGTTGATTTAGCGATTGCTCACACTTTCTGTCCCTCATAGAAAACACTGAACTCTCTAACTCAAATTTAGTAGCTACTGCAATAGATTTTTAGTGAAATGACCACCTGAATTGAATATGTGCCTTTCCCTTTAGATTATTCAACATTAAACCTTTATTTTAGATAACCAGACAAAATAAAAATCTCTAAGCTTGGTCAACTTTCAACCTTTCATGTTAATCCATGTAATTTTCATTCTTATAAAAGTAAATGTTAATAGTAAAATTTACCTATTTCATCTTTATAGGGTCGGGCCCTAGCTCATCACATGTTTCCACCAAAGTAACTATTGTATCAGCAGCAGCGGCAGTAATGGTAGTACTGGTGGTATATGGGGACTAAGGCAACCACAATGGTGGCAGTAGCAGCTTTGGAAACCTTATTGATGGTCTTCATAACATTTTTGTGGGGACTTTACAGTAATGGTTTCTTTACCAAGAATCGAACACTTGAATTAGGTTCGATCTTTTCTAATAAAAAAACATTACCTAGCAAATAACCTAAGTTAGTTGTAGTTCCAAAAAGGGACATCTATCATAATCAGAATAGTTGACTTAGGAATAGTTGCAAACTGGACCAAATGTCCGCATTTTGATTTATTTTACATTGTGTTGCATTTTGATATTGGCCCTGTTTAACTGATATGTTCTATGTATAAAATTATCAGAAGCATCGTCTTCCAACTAAAATCATTTTCTTCTCTCTATATTCAGTGTTGTCAGTAGTTATTTGCCTCTTTTGGCCTTCTCTGAAGACCATATGAGTATAGGGTGAACTCTTCCTCCTTTGAAACCCGATTATAGGTGGTTATCAATCACTTTTTTAGAGTACTTAGCTACCTCTTGCTCAAGAAATGCATCCCTTGATTTTATGTAGGGGTTAGTAACGTATTACTAACAAGGAGATCAGTAATGCAAGAATTATTTATTGTTGAATTTTAGTTTGTTTTTTCCAATTAGTATACAATGTAATGAGGTATAGCTTAAAATATGCTTTTTACTTTTTAAAACAAAAAAAGAGTTTGTTTACTATTATGATGCCATTTTAATGCTTTTATTTCATGGGTTACTAATCCCTGCGGTGTTTTCCCACATCATATCCTGTATAAAATAATACATAGATTCATATATTATTTATGAGAAAAATAAAATTAGCAAAAATGTTTATGCCTAAAACATACGTAGCAACTAGACATTGTAGAAGTTAATGTAGAAAGTAAATCTTCTTAAACCTATTATGTTATATGATTGGCATTAATTAGAGATTTAATTAGGAGCTTATTCTATAATTATACACTTACCAAATGTATTGCATTATAACTGCTATAAATCCCAATCAAACTATTCCCTGTTGCATTAGCTTTATGTATGAAATAATCACCAGTTTGATAGTCCTATTTTGCCTTTCTTGCATTTTATGTAAATACCCTTTAGAAGGTCTTGGAGTAACTGGTAAAATTATTCTCATGTGACCAGGATGTCACAAGTTCAAGTCTTGAAAACAATATGTGGTAGAAATACAAGGTATGGCTGCGTACAATACGCCTTTGTGGTGGGAGCCTTCCTCGAACCCTATTGGTGCACAGGGATGCCCCTTTTTTCCCCTTTAGAAGGATTGGGCATGTGGACGTGTGCATGTTCGGATGCTTCATCATTCTGATTCTTCCTTGCTTTTATGTATCAGCTTTGTTTTACATATGATATTGAAGAATCTTAGAGGTTGTGTGATCAGTTTCCCTTAACATGTTTTTGAATTTTCCATTTATTCAGTAAGACCCTTTTTTAACTCAATAATTTGTGTTTATACATAGTAAACTACCTCCTGGTGTCGACCCTGTGCTGGGGAACTTGCAATCTGTCATTGGTCTAAGTTTTATTAATACACCTTCTACTTTACCTAATCCAATTAATCAGAAATCTGCTGCTTTATTGCACTTGAATTTACATGTCAGTTTTATGCTTTAAATTGAAGAAGTGGGGCCTCAATATGCTGGTACAAGAATAGAGGGAGATGTTGTAACATTAGATTTTGTGAAGAAGATGTTGGATGACTTCAAAAACAAGAAGAATTTACATAAGAGGTGTGTTTCATCAACATGGTCGTAATATTCTCTTTAATTTTTGACATACTCCTTGATCTTTCAATATTTGCTCTTTTTTAAAATAGGTATGCCTACCAAATAGTGCTACAAATAAGAGAAATGTTGCGAGCATTGCCCTCCCTTATTGATATTGTTGTTCCCGAAGGGAAGCACTTCACTGTATATGGTGATGTACAAATAAGTTTCTAAAGTTCTATGCGCCTCCTAAGTCTATCCATCAGTCTGGCCGATAAAAGTATCTATCCAACAACTTAAAAGAAGCGTATAAAGGTATAATAAATATATAAAAGCATTCCATCTTTAAATTAGGAAGTTTATGCAATTCACCAAATACAATCCAAGATGCTCTGAATGAAGAAAGAAATTATAGCAGTTGAGAGTAATTGAACAACAACTATAAGAACTTGATAGATGAACCACACTTTTGTTTACCTGCAATAGACAGGAAACACTTGTTTTCTTATACTTACACTTCCTATAGAATGAAGGCCACTAGTAGTAATAAATGTTAGATGTAGGCATATACTGTAAGCAAGGGCACACAAATCAATGAACAACTTGTTGCTAATCTTTATTCTACTGGTAGAATTTGTAAAACATATTAACTCTGACTATCAATACTTACTATATTCTATTTATATCAATAGCCTTTTAGTTCTATATGTTCAAAATTCGTATAATCAGTACACAGAAAATAAAAGCATAATAATCCAGTCGCTATTTATTACCTTTGATGGAAGATAATGTAAATAAGAAAATCTCAATAGGTTTTTCATGTATTAATGGACACAATCTGGAACCTGAAGCTTATTACCACGCAAAAGAGTTCTCTACAAGAAAGAAAGAACTTAATCAGAGTAAAGAAAAGTTAAATCTTTACTCAATAAAAGATTAAGGGTCCACACAGTTAACCCACTCCTAAGATTAAGTATCCCATGAAATTAGTCAAGGTGTGTGCAGGTTGGCCCGAATACTATGGTTATTAAAAAAAGAATCTTTATCCTTAGTGTACTAGTACAAATTGTAAATACTATGTGGTATTAACTAACCAAATCAGTAGGTGTAACCGTAAAAATGCCTTCTTCAACTACAACCTCTGTTTCTTGACTCATACCTTGTACTTTGGATGTGTTTTGCAAACCAGGTACTCCATGAATCGGGTTTACAGATGTAAGGCCTCACAAAGTACCCTCGTAGTTTGACCCGTAGGGCATGTCGAGTGAGGCATGATTTTAGCCCTACAAGATTGAGAAGTTTCTTCCTAAGTCAGTAACGTGTTAACCATATAGAATTTTCTTAATTTCTATTATTTGTCACATGGGAAATCTGATAAGCTTTCCATCGATATAAGATTTTTCCAAATCTGACACTCGGGTAAGAATTATGGCTAATTTAAGCCTTAGTCGTAAAACTGCATCATTTAACTACCTGGCGCATTGCGGAGAGGGTTGATTTGGCAATTGTTAATTTTCAGTGGAACCCCGCGATAGTGGCACATCGCGGAGGAGTCCCGGTTCCAACCAGTGGGAAAACCCGATGGCTCCACTTCGCGAAGGCTGCCAATTTCACACAGATGTTTAGAAGGGCAGTTTGGACCTTTTCCAAGCCTATAAAATCGTGGAAACACTAAATCAAAGCCATTTACAAGCATCTTAAGAGGTTTTTCTCAAGTTTTCTCTCAACATAAATCCTAAGTATCCAAAACCTCTTCCAAGAACCTCAAGAATCCACAATGGATTTCCTAAATTGAGTCAAGATTCAAGGTTCCCACATCAAGGACCCGAAGAACCCTATTCTAGAGCATGAATAGAGTTCCAAAAGTGAGAGTTAATCAAAAGCTTCTAATTCAAGGTATGTGGGGTTTTGAACAAGGGTAAACTTTCACCCTTGTGCCCAAAAAGGCTATTTACATCATGAAATTCTTGAAATATATGAGGTTTTTATACGAATTTGAATTGGGTTTTTCACCCATTATTATTGAATGCATTATATTGATATTTCCCATGAATTAAAAGTCAAATGACATGATTTCTACATGTTTTCTTGAGTATTTATAGCTAGGTATAAACCCCATGATTTTACTCCTTGATAAGCTAATATTTGCATTGTTGAGCTATTAAAGCATATGACTATATTGAGATTTTGAGGTAATTTGATGAAATTCCCAGATTTTCACATGATTTATGAATCTATATGCTATATATTATGCTTTTGATAAGCTTTAACTTGAGATTGAATAATGGGTTAGTAAGCCCTATTTGAGACTTGTGAAATTATGAACTCTTGTGCTATGAACGCCCATGTTTTGAGTATTTTGATATCATTGAGAAATGAATTAACCTAATGGACCTTGAGCTTTGAAATCCACTTCACTATATGAGATTATCAATTTGATTATTGGGTTCGTGGTGAACCATGTGATTATTCTAAAAGTGGATTTTTTTATGAGATGAGCGCAGATAATCTAAACGGAGTAGTATTTAGCACCGAGTGGGTAAGTTTCTACGGTTTCTTACCCCAAAGCTACGTTCCACCGTAGGTTGGGCCTAAGGCTAAGTTTATGATGATTATGGTTGGTCCTGAGGCCGAGTTTCGTTTAGTGATCACTAGACCTAGGTTATACTCTCTGGCAAGAGTGTGGCGCTCCTTCCCAATGTGGGGTCTCTTCCTTAGGAGGAAAAAACGTTGGACGCCATGTAGCTCACATGGTTTATGTCGGTTACGATAACCTCCCTTGATATTTAGACTTCAAGATCAAATACTTATTTTCCTTTCCTATAAGCTATTTTCATAAAGGGTTGAATTTCAAATATGTTTCCCTAACTAAAGTATTTTCTTGATGTGAGTTATTTCCTAAATGAAAGCATCTTCCCTTGTTATAGTACTTTTTATAAAGCCTTGAGATAAGTTGTTTCCATAAACTAGAATGCCTTTCCATTTGAGATGGAGTGATTTCCCTAAAGCTTGAGATGAGATATTTTCCTAAAGTGAATGACATGCCTTCAAGTGTGTTTTTAAGTTATATGATTCCGAATTCCAAGTATATGAGTTCTAAATAGTTATGAAATGTTGAGCATTGAAGAATTTTTACTCTCCATGAGACTTATGCATAAGTTGAAAGTATTATTTAAAGTCCCTTAGCCTTTGGGTATTGAGAACAAGAGAACATTTCGAATTTTGAGATTTAAACAATGATGACTCACGAGATTTGTGTTACATGCTCCATTCTACATGACTTATAATCTTTATATTTTATACTTTTTCAAGCCATGTAAGTCATCTCATAATGCATACATGATTTGATTAAAGAAGATTGTTACTATTTTATTCAAATGCATTCACCTCTGCATACTCAGTACATTCCAAGTACTGATCGACATATATGTCTATGTGCTACATTGTGTCATAATGTAGGTTCAGGTACTCAGTCCCAGCCTCACCCGTGATTCTTCGAGTACCTTGCCTACATTTTCTATAGTGGTGAGTCCTCATGGTTTGAGCACCGATCTTCAGATATTTATCATACTTAAAAGATTATGTTTTATCTTCAATTCATTTCGAGTTAGTTGGGGACCTGTCCCAACGACTCTCTAGATTTTGATTTATAGAGGCTCGTCAGACTAGTATCAGACTTGTGATGTGTCAAGGGTTCGATATTGTAGTTTTGTTGATATTTCTCTATATTGTGGTCTTATGAACCGAGGATCTTTTCCATATTTTCTTTCATGTGATATGACTATGCTAGTGTTGAGTCCATTCTTATCTTGAATTGAGTGTCATTGGTAGAAACCGTCTCTAAGGGTTAGCTTGGGACTACTCGTAGCCCTAGGCATCGTGTGATATCCCGGGAGATAATTTCGGGTCGTTACAATAGGTGGGTGGTTCACACCCTTCACAACACCGCTAAATTCATGCACAACACCAGATATAGAGCCACGATTAGGAGCAAGTCAATAGTTGAGGCTCTCACTTCCAGCTTATAGTGTTCAACTTTAGATGCATCTTGGTCAACCACTATTTTAGCATCTACTACCAGAAATTATGTCTATGGCAATGGACCTTTTGGCGAAGGTTGTCAATACGTTACTCGAATGTGCTTGGAGGTTAAATTTTAACAGATTGCCCATCCAAAATTGACTTTTCCTTATGTTTAAAAGGAAGAAAGTGAAGTCTTTGACCTCATAGTTTTCTTGTCAGCTTATATGGTCCTTATTTTTGCAGGTTGCCTCCATCAAGGTAATTTGCAATAAACAGACTAGTTTTTCTGAAGGATATGGGTTTGTTGAATTCTTCACACATGCATCTGCAGACATATTCTTGCATGACAATGCCCAATATGGAACAACCTTTTCGTCTGAATTGGGCTACATTCAGCATGGGTGACAAGAGAGCAAACAAGGTTGTGTTTGCAACTGTTATCTTCTTGAGGTTGTCTTTGTAACTGTCATCTTTCTTGTAACGGTCTATTTTAGCTGATATTTTCACAACATAAGTGAATTTTTTAGCTGCAACCAGGATGTATGATGTTGTGTTTAGACACTTAAAAATGAAAGTATGAATGAGATTTATGGTAACTTGATAAATCATTGTAATTGTCTAATGTAGGAAAGTAAATTACTGTGGTTGTTTCCATATTAACCATTAGATTTTATTTCCAATGATAGTGATGAAGATCTTAGACAACCTTTTGCATAATATGGTGAAATAGTTTCTGTAAAAATACCAGTTGGGAAAGGGTGTGGATTTGTGCAATTCACAAACAGGTAGCTTGTCGATTGTGATATTTCAATTCTTTAGATATCTTATTAGATGCTGAATGTTTAGTAACAAATCTCTATAATTTTTTGTGGCAGGAACGATGGAAATGAAGCTTTACAGAAGTTGAACGGAACTGCTATTGGCAAGCAAACAATGTGCCTTTCTTGGGGACAAAACACAGCAAATAAACACGTATTATCTCTTTCTTTCTCCCATCATTTTTTTGTCTGTTCGCCGTCGCTTCTTTGAAGTTCATCTTTCGAAAAAGAAAAGAATCTCCATACAGGCGAGCAAATGCTTAGGAAGTTCATAAATCCAGTGGCTAGCACATGTGGTGTCTCGTAGTTATTACGGAAAATCCTAGTTATTCTTGTCAATAAAAATTGAATATCTATTATCAAGCTGCATAAGCTGTTGAGGAAGAATTAGAGTGTCACAATAACATACTTCTGATTTTATGTTGTAAGGTGATCAAAATATTTGCTCCTCATCCCTCTGTTCTCTAGAGACATCATTATATTGACATTATGTTTTGGTAATGATGGCAGATGCAAGGTATTGTAACTTTATTTGGATGCATCACAATTGCTATGCTAAATTTTTTGTTGGACTGGTGTTCATTTTTTACGGTATTATATAGAATGGACCCGACGAAAGGAGCATTCCAAGGAACACAATTGCAGTTTAAGTGAATATGTCATTTAGCGGTTTGACAACTTTTGGACTACATTTTTGTCTAAGTTTGAGTGTTCTCAAATGCTGCATACTGTGAGTTATGATATTTCATTATACTCATACATAAAATGATCAGAGCTTTCTCATAAACTCACCAGACTCTGAACATCTTTTCCAACTTTTCTCTCTAATCATGTTAGCTGTTGGAGCACAAAATATTTGTCGATACTCCCGAAGTTCTATCTCAAGAAAAAAAACGAACACAAAGAGCTTTTCCATATTGTTCAAGTTAACAAAGTTGACAAATTTCTATTACTTGTTGTCAATAATTAAACTAATAAACTTTTCATATTGTTCAAGTTAACAAAGTTGTAGGTGTTAATGTTTATTTTTGAATGAAGTATGACCTTTAGCTGATGATGTTGTGTTTCCACAGTTAAAAGGAGCTTCAAAGGCCAATGGTGAACAAAATGGAGGTTCAGCAACATTTGCAAAAAATTGCAAAGATGACTAAGTTGTGGATCTTCAAAGGCCTTGTAGTGTAATAGTCTAGTAAAGCTCCTTTGAAGCATTAGTTGTTTTAGGTTGACCACATCTGCTGTTCACAATGTGTTAAAGTAGTAGGTAGGGAGTTTACTTCATTGTGCTTATGAGTAGTGATCTTTGTTGTCCATAAGGAGTGTTTGGACCCCAAAGATCACTACTCATAAGCACAATTATTCAGATAGTATTATATTCATGTATACTTTCTAATTTGTGATGCGTACATATTGTGTTATAATTTATCATGTATGTAAATAAAAATTTACATTAATACAAGTGACTATTTTATATAAATTATTTCAATATAATAACATGTGGCAATAATCGTTGCAATAGATCAATAAATCATTGCAATAGGTAGTCAAAAACGTTGCAACAGAATAACAAAAGCGACACAATAGATGCTATTGCAACGATTTAATCTCGTTGCAATAGAATCTATCGCAACGGTTAGTAACCGTTGCAATAGATGAAAATAGGCGTCCCAATAAGTAATAAAATAGTTGTAATAGGTATTCAAAAAGCGTTGCAACAGAATAACAAAGCGTCGCAATAGATGCTGTTGCAACGGATTAATGTCATTGCAATAGTTTTTATTGCAACGGTTAGTAACCGTTGAATAGATTGAAATAGGCGTCTCAATAAGTCAAAAAATAACCGTCATCATAGGTATAAAACCATCGCCATAGCTTGACCTATAGCGACGGTTCAGACAACCGTCACATAAATCATTGCCATAGACCTATCGCAACGCCTACCTATGGGACGCTTGGTGAATCGTTGCGGTAGAGCTATGAGAACGATTTTTCTTTCTATTGCAATGATTTTACAATCATCACCATAGAGGTAATTTCTAGTAGTGGTAGTTTTTCAGCCATTATTTCTTTTACTCTTTGTCTAGAATTATGTATTTAAATTATTAATAAATAAAAAGGGTGTAAACTTTGAGGAGGGATAAAAAGATAATACTCCTAAAATAGTAAAGTTATTCGCAGTGACTGAAGTCACGTATGATCTGATAGTGAAACGTGTACAGTGGGAGTGACCAAAAATACTAGAATGATTTCCTCATATGAAAACGAAACTTGTGGCGATTAGGAGGACCAAATATAATAGCACAAAAAAACAAACAGGCAGATCAAAGAAATATAATAATATAATTATTATATATTATAATATAATATAATATAAATATAAGTGAAGATTTGATGTACTACTAATTTATTTATATATATTATAATATAATAATAATATATAATATATATGTATAATATAATATAATATAATAATTTTTTAAATTTTTTATTTCTATTTTATACTCCTTATTTTATCTTAATTACTAATTTTATACTCCTAATTTTAGTCACCTCAACTTTCATTTATACATAGTAGTAAATAAAATAGTTACACATGCATATAGACATACATCGATTTTGAAATATTTATCGTACCATAAAATTATCAAAATATTTTTGATATTTATTTAATAAAGAACAAAAAGATATTTATAAAAAATTACAAAGGTTTAAATAAAAATATTATTGAAATAATGCATGAGGACAAAAGTAATAAATATAAGGAAAAAATAATATGCATGTGTAAACATTTTATTGTACCATAAAAATGAGGATAAAACTAATAAATATAAGAAAAAAATCATATGCATTTTTAACCATTTTATTTATCACTATATATAAGTGAAGATTGAGGTGACTAAAATTACCGAAATATCTTTGCTAGTCATCCCAACCTTCACTCACATATAGTAGTAAAAAGTAATATACATGTGTAAAAATTTTACTACACCATAAAAATGAGGACAAAACAAATAAATATAAGAAAAAAAATCACATGCATGTGTAATCATTTTATTTATTACTATATATAAGTAAAGGTTGGAGTGACTAAAATTATCGAAATACCTTTGATGGTCACCCCAACCTTCACTTATATATAGTAGTAATAGTAATTTATTAGTTCAATTCTCATTTTTATGGTGCAATAAACTGGTTAGACATGAATATTTATTTTTTCTTATATTTATTAGTTTTGTCCTCATAAATTATTTTAATAATATTTTTATTTAGACCTTTATAATTGAATTCTACATGATAGTATTTTTTTATAAATATCTTTTTGTTCCTTATTAAATGATTACCAAGGGTATTTCGATAATTTAATAATGCAATAAAATGATTACACATGCATATTACTTTTTCCTTTATTTATTAATTTTATCCTTATTTTTATGATGCAATAAAATGGTTAGACATGCATATTGCTTTTTTCTTATATTTATTAGTTTTGTCCTTATATATTATTTTAATAATATTTTTATTTTGACCTTCGTAATTAAATTATACATAATAGTAATTTTTTATAAATATCTTTTGATTCCTTATTAAATAACTATATTGAATGTATATATTATGTTAACATCGATTCATTGTATTATATTTTTTTTAATTCTTATATTAAATAATTAAAACAAAAAAAAATAATATTACCCGACTCAAAGTTGAATCTTTTTTGCATATTAATATTATTAAAATGCTCGTATCTTATAAGGACACAGATATCTAGTTTTCAAATAAATATAAAGGTATACAATTACATGTGTCAGGAAATTTTGGCTTTGTTCCAAAAACGACCGCTTGGTTACAAAACTTGTAAAATAAAAATTGACACGAATCTCAAACAAGCCTTTATTTATATATTACTAGTCACGAAAAATAGTAATTAACTTTAAAGATCAAAGATACACAACTTTATACATTCACATATGCGTGAACTATTAGAAAATAGATAATAATAAAAATACTAGATTATAATAGATTGAAATCTACAACAAAACAATATTATTAAATTCTAATATTTACAAAAAATTCATCAAAATCTGACTAAGCGTTCATCTACCACCTATATTAAACAGGAAAAACTACAGATAGTAATGAAACAAAAACTACAATAGTTGATAAATTAGAACGATATTATTAAACCTAATTAACACAAAAAAATTCTTAAAATTCGACCGAACATTTATTATCAACAATGTAAACTTAAACGGGATAGAAATTAAAATAAAATAATATTATAATTGAGATAATAGAATAATATGATATATACGACACCTTCAAAACTTATCGAAAAAGTAGTTATAATAATATACCTGGTGTTATTACATTGTTGTAGGGGAAAACTCAATATATAGAATTCCAAAAAAAAATTCTCCAAAAAAAGATCACCTAAATATGAAAATTTTTAATTATTCTGTTGCTAAAAGTAAAAAAATAACATATCAAATTATTTATGGTAGTATGCTTTTGATTATTGATTTTCAGGTTTATTATTATTATTATTATTATTATTATTATTATTATTATTATTATTATTATAGATAAAATAAAATTTTAATTGAGTTAAAATTATTAAATATTATGATTTCTTTTTATCATATATCTTATGACTTCATTAAACCTTATCTATTTTCTTACCAAATAGTGAGGAATCTTCAAATTTAAAATTTCATACGATAATTTTTTTTTTTTTTTTTGTAACTTTTTAGTTAAATGTAATTATGTGTTCAACACATATGCTATATCAAATCTAACCAAACTAAGGAATGTAAATTCAAGTAAGAAGATTTTCTTTTCATTACAATAAATATAATAATTAAGATTAATGAAATATGGTCAATTCAAGTTTCAGATGTGAAATAAACAAATATTTATTAGCATAGCGAATCTTCCCTAATTGATAAAATCATAATTATTTTCACATTATATATTTATTATACTTAAAAAAAAATTCTTTTTTTTTCATTTATTAGTATTATCAATTTTCCTTAATTGGTAAAATTATAAATATTTTTACATTACATGTCATACTTAATAATGTTTCCTCATTAGAAGTCATTAATTCTGATGACAGGTTTATAATAAGTATATTTAATTTATTTTTAATTTTTAAATATTAAAAAAAATAGTGAAAAAATAATTTTGTCTAAAGCAAAGACTTTTAGTGAAGGTAAAAAGGTCAAATAATATTTTTAACGCCCTTCACACTTTTAATATATTATATATTATAAATTATAAATATAAATTATAGATATAAATATAGATATAGATATAAATATATAAATATTAGACCAAATGAGCCGAGACATATTTTGGTATTTCCCTTCTAAGTAAGTTGTCTCTGAGGCACATGGTATACCATGGTGTTTCCCACATCTAATTTCATCCTTTGTTAAGACTATTTTGATGGTCAAGATGAATTAGCTCTTTTGAGCTCCAAAGGGTGTCCCCATACAGAAATTGGTACTCCCAACACTACTTTTTAACTATTTTCTTTTGGTTCTAAACCAACACCTTTTTCTTGATTTTGGTATTATTGCAGATCTTGAACTGAAAGGACAAGAAGGATGATTCATAGTTTAGCTAGCATCCTATGCTTCAAGATATGGAGAATGTTGTTGTGGCTATTAAGGTTTTACTTTGCTTTTAAGTTTTTATGTTTTGAAATTAATTTTGTTATGTTTATCGAATTTTATGTGGGCATAGTAGAAATTTTGTAATTTCAATAGTGTCACTGTCACGGCAGTTAAATGCCGCAAAAACTTTTTCTCACGGAAAAAAGAACCAAACATCATCTTTTGCATCACTTGTAACAAGATGTTTTGCTTAATATTAACTTAACTATAGTTTTTCATCATAATATTTTTAAATTTTTAGATGATCATGATTTTTTTTTCACCACCATAATATTTACGTGTTTACATGATCATGATTATTGGCAGTTTTCACCATAATATTTTAAATTTTCTTACATAATCATGAATTTTTTTTTTTCACCATAATACTATGAAATTTTACATAACCATGAATTTTGCTTTCACCATAATATATTTACGTAACCATGATTTTTGGTTTTTTCACCATAATACTTGAAGTTTTTACATTACCATGATTTTTGGTTTTTTTTCACCATACTACATTTAAGTTTTTACATAGCCAGGGTTTTTGTTTTTTGACCGTAATATTTTACGTTTTTACATGCATGATCATGATTTTTGATTTTTTCACCATAATTTTTAAAAATTTTAATGTAAGCATGATTTTTTTTTTTTACCATAATACTTTGAAGTTTTTACATAATCATGATTTTCGTTTTTTTCACCATAAGAGACATTCAAGTTTTTACATAACCACGATTTTTTTTTTCACCATATTACGTTTAAGTTTTTACATAACCATGATTTTGTTTTTTTCACCGCAATGCTTTTACCTTTTAACATAACCATAATATTTGGGTTTCTCACCATTATACTTTTAAGTTTTTACATAACCATGATTTTGGGTTTTTTCACCATAATATTTTTAACTTTTTATGAATGGATACAACAAGATATAGGGGCAATCTCATAAATTGAGTCCAGAGAAGGTTGGATATATGCACATCTTTATTTCTACTTTGAGATAGAGAGGTTGCTTCTAATGTACCTTAACTAAGGAAAATATATGAAAGCATACTGAAAACGAGATAATGCAAGTGAAGAAATTATGAAAAAATACGATAGAGAATATTAAGAAGCAGTATGATGAAAAGAGCATTACAAAATAGTGTGATAAATAGAGTATAAAAATTGGTAGATAGTAACAGAAATCAAAAGGATAAAAAACTATAGGAGATATACTATGATAAGGTACGAGTATTGAAGGCAGCAAGGCAACACTTTATTATAACTAACCTTTTATCCTTATTTGTGCCCTCCACAACCTCTTATCTTAGGTCATGTACTCAATAAGCTGTAACTGTCTCATGTCTTATCTAATCACCTTTTTGATACTTCTTCGACCTATTTCTACCTTCCTTAAATCTATCTATAGCTAACTTCTCATTTGGGGAATCCGTGCACCTCCTTTTCACATATCTGAACAATCTTAGCCTTTCTTTTCATATTTATCCTCCAACGAGTCGACTCCTATCTTGTCTCGAATATCTTTATTTTTAATCATGTATCTCCTAGTATATTCATATATTTACCGCAACGTTTTCATTTCTATGACTTTTATCTTAAGATGAGAGTATTTGACTAGTCAACACTTTATCCACACAACATAGTTGATTTTTAAGCACCATTCTATGTACCTTGCCTTTAAGTTTTGATGACACCTTCTTAATTATCACATAATATTTCAGATATGAGCCATTATTTCATCAATCCTGCATCACTACGATATGTGAATCATCATTAATCTCCCCATTTTCTTGAATAATAGAATCAAGATACTTGAAACATTTTTATTTTTAGATGACATGTGTATTAAGCCTGACTTCTACACCGGCCACAAGTACTACGTCACTAAATTTATGCTTTAAGTATTTATATTTGATGTTAACATGATATAATGGATACACTTCTCTAAAATATGTAAGTATTTTTGGGCATGTTTGCAGCTTAGTTCAATTCAAATTAACAATATGCTTAAATGTGTATCAATGACTTAAAAATAGACTTCTTGGACATGTTTGCAGCTTAGTTCAATTCAAAAGCATACTTTCTAGAATTTTAGGACCAAAACACAATAGAACATCAAATGAAATTCTACGATGCAATATGCTTGGATGTGTTCTAATAACTTGAAAATGGATGTGTGTTCTTTTTACAATAAATCTTCCTTTTCAATAAGATTCTAAAAGGGTCATTTTTTTATATTAATAATTAATTATTTATTTTTTACAAATGATTTTAGAAAAAAATATTTATTAAATAAATAAAAGCGACCACACATGATAGTTTTTTAATTAAATAATTAAATTTTAAATAATAATTATCTACTTAAATATTTTTAAATACAAAAACGATCACTTATGATCACTTTTTATGTAAATTAATTAATTAATATATATAAAAGAGACCACATGTGGTCGCTTTTATATATAAATTAATTAATTAATTGGTATATATAAATTAATTAATTAATTAATTTAAACAAAAGAGACCACATGTGGTCGCTTTTGCTTAAATTAATAAATTAAATATATAAAAAAGCGATCACTTATGGTTGTTTTTCTTTAAAAATTTATTTCATTAAATTTATAAAAGCGGCCACTGGTGATCGCTTTTTTGAATTAAAAAAAATTGATAATTTTTTTTAAAAATTAATATTGAATTATAAATATTTTTTTAAAAAAAACGACCATATATGATCATTTTTTTAAAAAACAATCAATGTTTTTAAGATCACACTTTGTGATCGCTTTTTTTATCGCAAAAGCAGGAAAAGCGACCGTGGTTGCTTTTTCTGTTTTTTTCTAGTAGTGGGAATCAAATAAACTATGGCTAATGATTTATTGTAGTACTTTAACAATCGAGTTATCACATTAATTTTATATATTAACAATATAATATTTTAGAAAAGCTTGAAACTGAAGTTATCTAACCGAAATTTTTGATAGTGTACCTCGAACACCTTACGCTCACAAGTCAAATTACTTTCCAAGAAGGCGGTTGGTTACTCTTTTCCCATGCACCCCCTCCCCACCTCGCCCCGCCCTCCAGCTTATATATTTAACTTCACTCTGCCATCCCCTTTAAGTTGCTAAGTGTTTCATTATTCCAACCAAGTTTTCTCCCTCTCTTTTGTCTCTCTAATATATATAAGTTGATTGACAACCAAATGTCAAAGTGGAACTTAAGTTTTGATTCTTCATCACTTGAAGAAGGTGGTGTCACTGAGAAATTAAACTTGAGTCATCTCAAGGTTGATGAAGTCCCTGAGAAAAACTTTTGGGACCACCCATCATCACTAACTCAACTTACCTTAGGTGTCCCTGGGGTGGAAAATCATGACGCCAAGTTTGGGACTAATTACTCATCAAGTCCCTATCTTGAAAATCCACATGAGTCAAGAGGGAAAAAGAGAAAATGTGGAGAAAATTTAGTGTCTGTAGTGGATGTAAGTTATTAGTCCCCATCCTATGGGGTGATGACAAACAATGCCGACTTATAGTTTGTTTGATCAAACTTTTAAAATTTGCTTATTTTGAAAAATATTTTTTTCATGGAAAGTAGCAAATCAATTTGAGCAGTACTATATGCTTGGCCAATGTTTTTATAAGGTTTTAAAAGGGCTTTTGGAGTTATTTTTTTTTAGCTTCTGAAAATAGTTTTTGCTACTATTGACAAACATTTTTTCCCATGAAAATTTAGCTTAACACCTTAATTTTCTAAATAAGCCTTAAAAAGCACACTCTTTTGACGTCCTTGATGCTTGACCAAACGTGATATAAGTACGTAGCTCAAACATATCTCAATGCATTGTGCATGTGGTTTGGTTTTCACTTTATTATGATTTATTTTAGTACTCTCTTTTTATTATCAGGCTAATGGAAGTGGGATACCATTACGAGCCAATGAAGATGGTTTAAAGCAATATCCAAAAGCAAGTTCTGTAGAAATGCATAGAATGAGTGAGAGGGTTAGTGATCTTCTATGAATTACCTTGTTTAATTTGTTTTCTTATTTAATCACTTGATCGAGTTGTGCAGGTACTCCCTGTCAAATTATGCGACACACGTTTCATGTTTCTTTTTAGTTCGTTTAAAAGAAGAATGACACCCTATCTATAATTGGTTTAGATTACAAGTTCCTGAAGTTTTACTACTCCTTGTAAGTCAAAATTTTCCTCTTTTTGCTCATCGTGCAGAGGCGTAGAGACCGGATTGCGAATAAGGTGAAGGTATTGGCGGAACTAATCCCCAACTGTAACAAGGTCATACTCATTCACGTTACTTATTCTGTTTTTTCGTTAGTCCATTCGATCGCCTAGATGAACTTGGAAGAATACTTGAACCAAAATCAGAACTTGTCTCGAAATGGCAGGAAGCTATAAATTTATTCCATGCACATTGTACACATTTAAAATTTTCCAATTCATTTGGGACAATCTTACTTGGAGACTTTCTTCAACATGTTGCATAGAGTCTAATTGAATGCCTCATTCAAGTGAAATGCTATACATGGAAGAGTTACTCTGCATGAATCCAAAGAGATTACACATCTTTGTCATCAATTTGTTCTTATCAAATGGCTTGCCGTTCGAAATTTGTTGTTATATACATTACTACTTTCTTCCAATCGAATATTGAAGACTAGAAATATCTTTTGTTTCCAATTTAAATTTGAATAGATTGATGCCTTCTCCTCCTCTTCTTCTTCTTCTTCTTATTCATTTAATTTTTTTTTTTATAGTGACTATGTTACTTTGCCTAGTTCTCCTCCAAAGCTCTTCCCTTCTAAAGTTTTCTACTTTGGGCTAAATATATATATGCTCTTTTGACCAGTCAGGTAGAGCCTCAGTACTTGATCAGGCCATACAATACATTCAAGCCTTACAACACCAAGTCCAGTCTCAATGTATGTTGTTTAATTGAGATCAAGTTGAGATATCTAGAAGTGCATGCTCAAAGTTGGAGTGCTTAAACGCTAGGTGAGACCAACTTTGAGTGTTTGTATATGTATTATGTCTACAAAATTTATTTTTGTGTGATGCACAAATAGGATAAAAGAACACATATTTTCGTATGTACAATTTATTGAATCCCTGATACAAGGTAATTGAGCATTCAATATAACATTAAGCAGCGTATCTGACACCGTCACGGAGTGACTGACTAAGATAGATTGGGCAATGATGATTCTTTTAGCAATTTTGTTAATGTTGCTTGCTAGGTGATGTCAATGGATGGAATTCCTGCTTGGCATTCAGCAACCACTCTAGTAGCTAGGAGAAAACAAATAATGCAGAGCACAGTGCACTTTAATCCTTACATGCCCATAATGCACAGGATAGCAGTTGGCTATTTTGGGGGTTTTGGAAAATCTATTAATCACAACAATATGTTTTCCTCCAATTTCTCCCCAATCATTTCTACAGGCAATCACTTTCCATTTTTACCCCATGCCGTCATCAATATTTCACAAGGCTCTCCATCAGTCGCTGCACCAGAAAAGCGCGCTTAGTTGAAAAGAAAATCAGTATATGAGTATTTGAAATTACAATACTTACAAGTTTCTCTTATGATGTTTCTGTTGGAAATTAATTTGTCATTATAGTAAGGTTTAGTATAAGCAGGCAGCGAGGTTAGCCACATAGATTCAAGGGTGTATCCTTTTCTGGAAAATTATAGTGTACAAAGATCAAATATTGCTTTTCATGTATATGTTTTGAACGTCGTTGATGAAATATCTTGCCTTCGCCAAAAAATCTAGTAGTGTAATTTATAAGGACATTTGTGACCAAGCACTTGGTGAAATATCATTCAGAACATTTCAGCAGCTTATTTCCTACCATATGCCTTGTGATCTTATCAAAATGATCCTCCGGATTAGTCCATTATAAGCACCAGAAATTAAGGAAAAATTACATAATAACACTACTTAACTTACCATATTCGTTTATTTAATTACATCTTATTCCATATTTTTATTCCTCTCTAAAATTCACGAATATATCACAGAAAAATGTGATGTGTTTGTGTAGACTAAATCAGAAATGTATAGTAATATTGAAAAAAATTGAGATAGTGAGGAATCATAAGAGTATACCATCACTAAGGGATCAGGTCCCTAAGAAGTAATAAGTAAGACTAACACAAGAACACAAAGTAAATCGACACAAATGATTTTTACGTGGAAACCTCCTTGCTCAAGAGAGGAAAACCACGACCTGTCCTCACAGGCTTTCTCAAGCTCCACTATAATCAAATCAACTCTGATTACAGACTCAAAATGGACTTAACTCTAAGTCCTTAGGATTGCAATAGCTTTATTACAAACCTACACTGGACAACCCTGTCATACCTCTCCCCCAGTCGACTAACTCTAGCAAACCCACCTTAGGTAACTCTACCTAAGTAAACTCAACAAAAACTAAGAGAAAACTTTACTCAGAACATTGGAGTGAATCAGTTTCTAGGATATGACTCAAGAACAATAAAACTAAGAGCAATGGAATTTCAACATCTTGAGCCCAAGGATTTTTGTTGCCTCCACGAGAAATATCAGATGCAAAAATTCAATTCCATGGTTGCTTTTATTTGCTTATATAGGAGTGTAGGAATCCTAGATGGAATTTTATTGGATCAGGTGTCTATTTGTCACAACCCAAACCAGGACCTGACCGTGACGGGTATCTCAAGTCTGCCGAGGATCGGAGGCCACTCCCATTTTCTAGTCAATAGAACAAGAGACAACACACACTAACATAAACTGAAGTCTGAACATATAACAAGAGAGAGTATCATAAGTTCAAAGATTCTAAGTTATATCAATAACCATCAACCGATATCGATAACCAATACCAACTATCAACACGACACCCAAGTTCACAGTACCCACAAAGCTTCTAACAAAATTGAATATCAATAAAGTGTCGGAATATGTCCCCGGCCATAGCCGAAAATAAGTATGAAACAAAGTCGAAGACATAGGAAATCAAAACATGAAATGAAGTCTTTCGGAGGATGGAAACTCACCACTACAAGTCAACTCACGAACTATCCACAGTTACCTGATCATTACGCAGGAAAGGTAGAAGAATTTTTGGCGTCTGCATCATGTAGGGATACAACGTCCGGAGACGGTTAATGGTTGGAGCACTAGCATGTAACTCAGGGATAAGATAATGTCATGAGTAATAATTCAAAGCTCATCAAATCCAATGCACATCATCAAATATAAAAACATATATATGTATCACATGTCGGGGCATGAAAAAAGGCTTAGCATGAACTTTTAAAATATTAACATGGATTGTGTAGCACAACCGTCATAATCAAGGAACCCATGGGCTATATGGGCCTAACTCTCCCCCAGTTGGAAGGGCTCCAGTGCATGTAACCATACGAATTGGAGGATAATCATATGTCATATGCTTGATGGAGGACTTGAACCTCCCAGCATAAATCAAATGTGACTTAAGCACCAATTTAAATAATATGGGGGACTTGAACCTCCCAATCATATAATAACAATAATAAGAGGGAATCGAACCTCCCACTCATTAGACCCGCACGCCAGCTAGCGCGGTTTCTGGTGTTAGTCCCTCGGAACCTCCACTTTCACGGACTATCTACACAACCCGCTTTTAAGCCTAATTAAAATATTTAACACACATTATCAATTATTGAACTGATTATGCATTTAGGAATCCCGTGGTTATCGTCATACCAACTCCATTTTCAAGTTCATTATCATGCCACAATCCATTAACCATTACGGGAGAAATTCATGACCCCTTAAGTTTAATTAACATTCACACCGGGAATTCATATATCCCTAAGTTCAATAAAATCATACCATAGTTCATTAACCTTTTATTCGAACGCATCAATTCAAGTGAGCAAGTCAAAATATGTGACAAAGCCATGTATCATTATAAATTTCACATTTAGGTTGAGGGAGCTCAATTTCCAAAACCATATGTCAAAGTAAAATTCATCACAATTTGGGGAAAACATAACCCCTTTGATTATTCACCAATCCCATGCACCTCATAAGTTCAAAATCGTTAACAAAGCATGAATAATGCATAATAAATCAGCATGTCAAAGCCCTCGACCATATCAAAACCCTTAATCCAAATCCACATAATTAACCATGTAAATTCATGCATTATATGAACGACTTTAAGAGTAGAGTCACATACCTGAACTGCCCAAGATTATGGAGAGAATTCAATCCTTGAAGTTCTACTTGACCCACTTCTTGAAAACCTTAGGTATTGATGCTTGAGAGAATTTGAGAGAGAAGAGAGTGTATTTGATGTGTATTATGGATGAAAATAGGGTCCCAAGTATGTTTATAAGTCGTGGGTTATTATTGGAATAAGAGAGAAATATCTAAAATACCCTCATTAAAAAGCTAAAAAATAAGTTGTCAGTCATTACGGATAACCTTACGACTCGTTTCCTCTCAGTCATAGCTTGGACAGTGTCCCGAACTACCAACACTGGACTGGTTACGGAAAGGAACTTATGACTCGTAACGAGTCCATACAACTCGTTACATCCTAGTTGTACTCAGGACATAATACTTTGGATATCACACTGGTTTCCTTACAGAAAGGACTATACAAGTTATTTTAAGTCCTTATGACTCATAACATAGAAGTCGTAGTCAAAATAATGACTTAGAAAAATCTCATTAGGCACGTTACGACTGGGTCTATGACTTGTAATGACTCCCTACGACTCATAAGAAGAGTCGTAGTTAGGGCAGTAGGTGTTTTATTCTCTCCCCACCCTTAAGACTATTCATCTCTGAATAATGGGAAAAGGCATTCATTAGCAAGATTTTGACACAGAGTACACACCTATTCTTACCTTTAACAAAGACAGAAAAAAAGATAGCAAGGAAATCACAATTTACTTTAACAAAGTTAGAAAACAAGAATGATAAGAATAACACATACCTTAAGCACGATATCCAAAGCGCAAAACAAGAACGGATACTTGGACTTAATGTCCTCTTTAGCTTCCTAAATGGCCTCTTCAACCTTTTGGTTCCTCCATAGAACCTTTACCGAAGCCACATCTTTAGTCTGCAACGATAAACTTGGCGATCTAAGATCTCCATCAAAACTTTCTCATTAGATAGGAAATCCAAAATGCCCACTCTTTCTAAAAGAACAACCAACGAAGGATCACCCATGCACTTCCGCAACATCGAGACATGAAAGACCGGATGAATAGAGCCCACGCAAGAAGGCAACACCAATTCATATACAACATTACCAACCCTCCTCAAAACCAAATATAGACCAACATAATGAGGACTGATCTTTCCTTTCTTCCCAAACCTCATCACTCCCTTCATGGGTGACACCTTTAAGAACTTCCAGTCACCAACATTAATCCAATTCCTTTTCTCTCACATCTACGTAGGACTTTTGATGACTTTAGGCGGTTTAAATTCTATTCTGAATCACCTTCACCTTCTTCATAGGTTGGTGAATCAAATCAGGACCAAATAAATTATTCTCACCAAACTTGAACCACCCAATGGGAGACCTATACCTCCTACCATACAAAGCCTCAAACAAATCCATACTAATGCTAGAGTGATAGTTGTTATTGTAGGCAAATTCTATGATAGGCAAGTGGTCAACCTAACTGTGACCAAAGTCAATTACACAAGATCTTAGCATATCCTGCAATGTCTGAATGGTTATATCTGCTACCCTGTCCATCTGCGGGTGGAAAGCAGTACTAAGGCTCACCGTAGTCCCCAAACCTCTCTAAAATAGGTGCCAAAAATGCAATAAAAATTGAGTACCTCGATCAGAGATAATAGAAATAGGCGCACCATTCAACTACATGATTTCTTGAATAAACAACTTTGCATAGTCCTCGACAGAGTAATTAGTTCTCACCAGCGGAAGTGAGCAGACTTAGTCGTCCTATCCACGATGACCCAAATAGAATCAAACTAATTTTGAGACCGTGGAAGACCGGTAACAAAATCCATATCAATTATTTCCCATTTCCACATAGGCAGCTCAATTTCTTAAAACAATCCACTAGGCCTCAAGCGCTCTACATTCACTTGCCGAAATACCTTACAGGCCACGAAATTGGACACATTTCTTTTAATGCTATTCCACCAATATATCTCCTTAAGATCATGATAAATCGTAGTTGAACCACGATGAACCATATAATGCAACTCGTGAGCTTCAGCCTAAGTTTTTCCCCATGACCCATCAATGTCGGGAACACATAACCTCCTTTGGTACCTCAAGATACTATCACCACCAATCTCAAAAGCCATTATTTTTTTCCTACCTATATCCTCCTTGATTTGCATCAAAATAGGGTCCAACACCTGCTTATCTTTTACCTCAGCACCAAGAGATGATTTCGCCACCTCTTGCACCAACACACCACCATACTCAGAATCTAAGGGCCGAACTCCAAGATTAGCCAAACGGTAAATATCCTTCACCAAATCCTGATTCTCCTTATCCACATGAGATAAGCTCCCCATGGACAACCTGCTAAGAGCATCAGCAACCACGTTAGCTTTACCTGGGTGATAGTGGAGACTTATGTCATAGTCCTTTAGCAACTCAAGCCATCTCCTTTGCCTGAGATTTAGCTTTTTTTGAGTGAACACGTATTGCAGGCTCTTATGATTAAAATAAAAATCAACATAGATCCCATACAAATAATGTCACCGAATATTTAATGCGAACACCATATTTAATAATTCCAAATCATGAGTCAGATGATTCTTCTTATGAACCTTTAACTGTCTAGAAACATATACAATCACCTTGCTATTTTGCATCAACACAGAACCCAGTCCCACCCAGGACATATCATAATAAACAAAAAATCTATTGGTACCCTCGGGCAGAGTCAAAATTAGAGCAAAGATCAACCTATATTTTAGCTTCTCAAAACTCCCCGCACAATTATTTAACCAACAAAATTTCACCTTCTTCTAGGTTAACTTAGTCAACGAAGCCGCAGTAGATGAGAACCCATCCAAAATCCTTCTATAATAATCGGCTAACCCAAGAAGCTCTGAATATAGATTAGAGTCGAAGGTCTAGGCCACTTCTTAACCACCACCACATTTTGTGGATCCACCATGATCCCTTCACTAGAAACAAAAATTACCCAGAAAAATTACAACAATCAACCAAAATTCACAGTTTAAAAACTTAGCATACAAACACTGATTATTTAGGGTCTGCAATACGATACAGAGGTGATCAACAAGATTTGCCTTACTTTTTGAATAAACCAGAATATTATCAATAAAAATAATGACAAATAAATCCAAAAACTAATAAAATAGCCAATTCATGAGATCCATAAATACTGTTGGGGTATTTTTCAACCCTAAAGTCATGACCAATAACTCAAAATGACCATAATGGGTTCGGAGGGAAGTCTTAAGGATATCCACCTCCACAATCTTCAACTGATGGTATCCTAAACAAAGATCAATTTGAAGAAATACTTAGCACCTTGAAGCTGGCCACATAAGTCATCTATCTTAGGAAGAGAGTACTTATTCTTCACCTTGACGTTATTCAACTGGAAGTAATTAATGCACATTCGAAGGGAACCATCTTTTTTATACATGAAAAAAATAGGAGCCCCCCACGGAGACACACTAGGGTGAATAACAACCTTATTAAGGATATCTTTCAATTGCTCCTTAAGCTTTTTTAACTCAGTTGGAGCCATCCTATAGGGAGTGATAGAGATGAGATGAGTGGCAATAAGAAGATCAATCCCAAAATCAATTTTCCTACCTAGAGGAACACTAGGAAGATCATCAGGGAAGACCTCAAAAGATTCACTAACCAAGGGTACAAACTGTAAGGTAGGACCATACGAGTTAGAATATTTAACCCAAACTAAATGATAAAGACACCCCTTGGAAATCAATTTCTTGACTCTAAGATATAGTATGAATCTCTGTTAGGAATTAGGAAACTCCCTACCCACTCAATAATTAGCTCATTCAAAAATTTGAAATGACTTTATGATGTCTCATGTTTTGATGATTATCAGTTTCCTTTAAAGGACCAGGTCCATGTCTCATCATTTTAATGCTTTGAGGTTATGGTTTGTCATAATCAAAAATGGGAAAAATTGATGTCTCATGTTTGGATAATGATCATTTATCTTTAAAGGACCAGGTCCCTGGCTCATCATAAAGTGGTACAACTGTCATACTCTGCACACTTTTGTCTGTTAGTGTAACTAACTGTGCAGGAGCGCAGTGTACCCATTGTGACACATGGTCCAATCAAAATTCAACCCTGATTTATTCACTAATATAAATAGATAAGGATGCCTTTCAATTAACTAGTTTTTGCAAATATAGTGAATTAAAGAAATAATGAAAACTCATATTGCTCAAGTTCTAAATCTTTGTGTAAATGTTCTTCAAGTTTAGTTGTTTTTCAGTTAAGTCTTTGTCTGTAATTAAATTACTCATCTTATAAGTGTAATGTTTTTCTTTAGGTAGCGGAGTGCTTTGCTAGAGTTACTTGAGGTGATATTGGTTAGAGTTAATCAATATTTGACACAATTGTCAAGGTTAGAGTTTGTAATAGAGTTATTGCGATTTAGTGGAGCTTAAAGTTATGTTCTAATGGAGTCTGTAATCATGAGTTTGATTATAGTAGAGTTTTGATTGCTTGTGAGGGAAGCTGTGTTTTTTTCTCACAAATATTTGATCATAGAAATTTCACCTTCTTCTGGGTTAACTTAGTCAATGAAGCCGCAATAGATGAGAATCCCTCCACAAACATTCTATAATAATCGGCTAACCCAAGAAGCTCTGAATATAGATTAGTGTCGAGGGTCTAGGCCACTTCTTAACCACCGCCACATTTTGTGGATCCACTATGATAGTTAAAAAAAATTACCCAAAAAATAACAACATTCAACCAAAATTCACATTTCAAAAACATAGAATACAAACTCTGATTATTTAGGGTCTGCAACACAATACAAAGGTGATTAATAAGATTTGCCTCACTCTTCAAATAAACCAGAATATTATCGATAAAAACAATGACAAATAAATCCAAAAACTAATAGAATACCCGATTCATAAGATCCATAAATACCGTTGGGGTATTGGTCAACCCTAAAGGCATGACCAAGAACTCAAAATGACCATAATGGGTTTGGAGGGAAGTCTTAGGGATATCCACCTTTCTAATCTTCAACTGATGGTAGTCCAAACAGAGATCAATCTTAGAGAAATACTTAGCACCTTGAAGCTGGTCACCCAAGTAATCTATCTTAGGAAGGGATACTTATTCTTCACCTTCGCCTTATTCAACTAGTAGTAATCAATGCATATCCAAAGGGAACCATCTTTTTTATGAATGAAAAGAACAGGAGCCCCCACAAAGATAGACTAGGGTGAATAAAACCCTTATTAAGGACATTTTTCAACAACTCCTTAAGCTTCTTTAACTCAGCTGGAGCCATCCTATAGGGAGGGACAGAGATGGGATGAGTGTCAGAAAGAAGATCAATCCTAAAATCAATTTTTCTGTCGGGAAGAACACTAGGAAAATCATCAAGAAAGACCTCAGAAGATTCACTAACCAAGGGTACAAACTGTAAGGAAGGACCATACTAGTTAGAATATTTAAACTAGACTAAATAATAAAGATACCCCTTGGAAATAAATTTCTTGGCTCTTAGATATAATATGAACCTCCTTTAGCAATTAGGGAACTCCCTACCCACTTAATATTTGGCTCATTCAAAAATTTGAAATGACCTTATGATGTCTCATGTTTTTATTATGATCAGTTGCCTTTAAAAGACTAGGTCCCTGGCTCATCATTTGGATGCTATAAGGTTATGGTTTGTCATCATCAAAAATAAAGAAAATTGATATCTCATGTTTGGATGATGATCAGTTATGTTTAAAGGACCAGTTCCCTGGATCATCATGAAGTGGTACAACTGTCACACTCTGCATAATTTTGTTCGTTAGTGTAACTAATGTCCAGGAGCGCAGTGTACCCATTGTGACACATGGTCCAATCAAAATTCAACCCTAATTTATTCACTACTATAAATAGATAAGGATGCCTTTCATTCAACTAGTTTTTGCAAATATAGTGAATTAAAGAAATGATGAAAACTCATATTTCTCAAGTTCCAAATCTTTGTGTATCTGTTCTTTAAGTTTAGTTGTTCTTGAGTCAAGTGTTGGTCTGCAATCAAACTACTCATCTTATAAGAGTAATGTTTTTCTTTAGGTAGCAGAGTGCTTAGGTAGAGTTACTTGAGGTGATATTGATTAGAGTTAATCAATATTTGACAAAGTTGTCAAGGGGAGATTTGTAATAGAGTTATTACAATTTAGTGGAGCTTAGAGTTATGTTCTAATAGAGTCTGTAATCATGAGTTTGATTTTAGTAGAGTTTTGAGTGCTTGTGAGGGAAGCTGTGTTTTTTCCTCACAAACATTTGACCATAAAAATTTCACCTTCTTCTGGGTTAACTTAGTCAACAAAGCCGCAATAGACAAGAATCCATCCACAAACCTTCTATAACAATCGGCTAACCCAAGAAGCTCTAAATATAAATTAGAGTCGAGGGTCTAGGCTACTTCTTAACCACTGACACATTTTGTGAATCCACCATTATCCCATCACTAGATAAAAAAATTACCCAGAAAAATAACAATATTCGACCAAAATTCATACTTCAAAAACATTGCATACAAACCCTACTTATTTAGGGTTTGCAATACAGTACAAAGGTTATTAACAAGATTTTCCTCACTCTTCGAATAAACCAGAATATTATTGATAAAAGCAATGATAAATAAATCCAAAAACTAATAAAATACCCAATTCATGAGATCCATAAATACTATCGGGGTATTGGTCATCCCTAAAGGCATGACCAAAAACTCAAAATAACCATAACGGGTTTGGAGGGAAGTCTTAGGGATATCCACCTCCCTAATCTTCATGTGATAGTAACCCAAATAGAGATCAATCTTAGAGAAATACGTAGTACCTTAAAGCTTGTCACATAAGTTATCTATCTTAGAACGAGAGTACTTATTCTTCATCTTTACCTTATTCAACAGGCAGTAAGCAATGCACATCCGAAGGGAACCATCCTTTTTATGCATGAAAAGAAAAAGAGCCTTCCATGAAGACATACTAGGGTGAATAAAACCCTTATTAAGGATATCTTTCAAATACTCCTTAAGCTTCTTTAACTCAGCTGGAGCCATCCTATAGGGAGGGACAGAGATGGGATGAGTGTCATAAAGAAGATCAATCCCAAAATCAATTTTTCTATCAGTAGAAACACTAGGAAGATGATCAGGGAAGACCTCAGAAGATTCAATAACCAAGGGTACAAACTATAAGAAAGGACAATACAAGTTCAAATATTTAACCTAGACCAAATGATAAAGACACCTTTTGGAAATTAATTTCTTGGCTCTAAGATATAATATGAACCTCACTTTGCAATTAGGGAACTCCTTACCCACTCAATAATTGGCTCATTCAAAAATTTGAAATGACCTTATGATGTCTCATGTTTTGATGATGATAAGTTGCCTTTAAAGGACCAGGTCGCTGGATCATTATTTGGATGCTATGAGGTTTTGGTTTGTCATCATCAAAAATAGGGAAAATTGATATCTCATATTTGGATGATGACCAGTTATGTTTAAAGGAAAAGGTCCCTGGCTCATCATAAAGTGGTACAACTGTCACACTCTACACTATTTTGTCTGTTAGTGTAACTAATGTCCAGGAGCACAGTGTACCCATTGTGACACATGGTCCAATCAAAATTCAACCCTGATTTATTCACTACTTTAAATAGATAAGGATGACTTTTATTCAACTAGTTTTTGCAAATATAGTGAATTAAAGAAATGATGAAAACTCATATTGCTCAAGCTCCAAATCTTTGTGTATGTGTTCTTCAAGTTTAGTTGTTCTTGAGTCAAGTCTTGGTCTGTAATCAAATTACTCATCTTATAAGAGTAATGTTTTTCTTTAGGTAGTAGAATGCTTAGCTAGAGTTACTTAAGGTGATATTAGTTAGAGTTAATCAACATTTGACACAGTTGTCAAAACCAAGAGAGAGTTCGATGATAAAGATCGTAAGAAAGTTGAGAAGAATTATAAGACAAAGAAATTGCTTGTTTATGACATAGAACCTGATGAATATAATAGAATTTCTTCTTATGAAAATGCTATGGAAATCTGGGATTGCTTAAGGACTTGTCATGAAGAAACCATTGATGTGAAGGATTCAAAAGTTGATATATTGACCATATAGTATGAAACCTTTATTATGAAAGAATGAGAAACTATCTAAGATAGGCATACTTGATTCACTTCAATCACTAATGAGTTGCACTACTTAGTAGAAGTTATTCCCTTGTATAAACAGGTGAGAAAAATTTTAGGTGTTCTTCCTAAATCCTAGGGAAGCAAGGTAGATGATATTATTGAGGCAACAAACCTAAAGACTCTCACTATGGATGAACTTATTGGTAACCTGAAGACTCATGAACTCAAGAAATAGAAAGGGTAAGAGAAGAAGGAAGCAATAAGAGAAAATCCCTGGCATTGTTGGCCTCAAAGTCTGATTCAAGTGAGTAGGACACTGATGTTGCCTATTTGAAAAAAAAATTGTTAGAGCCATGAATAAAAGTGGTCAGTTTCAAAGAAGAGGAAGTAGCAACAAAAAGGGAGGTACTGTTGAAGTTTGTGACAAATGTGGAAGTCTGAGCATTTAATCAAGGATTTTACAATGCACAAATTGGATGTAACGCCTCAAAAATCTGTCTCGAGATGTCACACGGTGCTTGGAACCACAAGTTATCCCAAGATAACCTATGAGCTGGCATACTATTAAGCAAATGAATTATAACATAATAAATAACTATTCTACTAGGCGGAAACATAATCATAGTAAATATCTAAAATAGATACAATACTGATAAAGCTTTACAATAAGATAAATCTGAAGGATGAAACTGAAATTTACATAACTAACTCTGACTGATAGCTATGAAGCCTCTACTATACTGACTATAAATAGTTGGAACATGCCTCCAACCTCCACTAATTAATACATATGGAAAATAAATAAACTGTACATAAACTAAAACTGTCTGGAGTTCCTGAAGTAGGAGAACTCATCACCTGCTGGCTAAAATTTGCAACTGTCTGATCATGATGTTTGGGCTACAATTAGTACCTACCTTATAAAATAATGTAGCCACAAAGACATATATGTGGATCAGTACTTCTGTAATATACTGAGTATGCAGGGGTGAATGCAATAAGTAAAACTGATTTCATACGTAATCGTAAAACATACATGCTAAGTATAAGTAGACTCACCAATAGGCTGAAATAAACTAAAAACTGATATATCTTAAAGTATGAGTGAAAAATATTCTCTGTTATGATGGTGAATCTCTACACTTAGTTTCTATAAAACCTTACTTTAATGATATAACTAAAGCTGAATACTGGGTATGTAAAATTGGACTATACTTAGTCTGGATAAATAGATTGAAACTGTAGAGTATTATGCATATGAGAAAGGGAGTGATTGAATAACATGAGGTAACTGATCATGAATTCATGAAGACTGTATTATCTGAGAATGCAAGACCAAGCACGTAATATGATTCTGAAATAGTCTGTAAACAGAGGTATTAGAATATTGATAACTGTATGGGATGGTCAAGCAAACCTGAAATTAAACTGAGTTACTGATACCGGACTGGGACTGGGACTGAGACAATAACTAAGACTGTAACTAATACTGTAATTGAGACTATATAATGAGTTCTTATAATTAATTAACTGATGTCTGACTTTACTAATACGGTATTACTAATAAATGGGAGACTGTATATAACAATCTTATTTCTGTGGAACTTTTCTGAGTTCCATACTGAGCTAAGTGACTATATCTGATAGTCCTAAATCTGTAGAACTAAACTGAGTCTAAAACTAAAATAGTGGGAAATAATCATCTAATCGATATGCCCCTTTCTGAATAGATTTGGGGTCCAACCTATAACCCCATTTGGAAGGGTGTCAGTACCGTGCCATGGGTAAAGACAACTAAAGAGATACCCTTATTTGGCAGGTACTCTAATGAGAACAATGAAACCCTCAACTGATAGGTTAAAACACCTCATCAACCCTCATTTGGCAGGTTTTATGTCTCAACCTACGCTGGCTACGTAGTTCTAGAATGCAAGGATTATTTCTAAGGATCACACCCTCTACTGTCAGGTGAGCCCCCATCCTTGGGTTCACTTGATGTTGAATCCTATTTTCCAACTGAATAGACACTGAACTGATTGCTAGACTATATTGGGTTTGATTGAACCATTACTGATTTTGTTAACTGACTGAACTATTACTGTTTGTATTGTTTAACTGAACTGAACTGTGTTCACTGAGTTTCATGGAATGACGGTAATACTACTGAATTTTGTTAACTGATAGAATACTATAGAGGTTTGAATTGAATACTGAATACTATTGAGGCTAAACTAAATATTGAATGCTACTAAGGTAAAAACTGAATACTGAATGTACTGAGGTCTGAACTAAATACTGAATGCTACTGAGGTCTGAACTGAATACTAAATACTACTGAGGTATAGAACTGACTGAGTACACTAATTTCTATTAACTATCTGAGTTTATTGAGTTCTACTAACTGATTGAGTTCTATCAAGTTTTGTAACTGAATGAGAGTACTACTGATCATGACATGACTGGTAGGTACTATTCTTTAACTGACACTGGTTCTAGGTAAATAGCTAAATTTTTAGGTATTAAACACCCCCAGGACTCGATAGCATGAAAATAAATAATCACATCATTATAATAGCATAACAATCATCAATTATTCATAATTCATTAATAAAGACTTGTTATCAAACACTTGGAGGTTATGGATGTGTACATGAATGAGAAGACATGGTAACATGTCATGATTTGTCTATTCAATTCACATGGAGAATAATACTTAGACCTGGGAATATCTTAAAACATGGGAGCATAGCATCATTAGTTAACCAAAATCGTGAATTGGGGGAATTTACATAAAATTCACTTGAAATAAGGCATGGACATTTCGTCAAAACATGTAAGGATCAAACACGTGGAAAACATGAACTTAAAACATGGAAATATTTCTAATTATCTTGAAGATATGATCCACCATGGAATTTAACTAAAACTCTAAGGACGTGATACGTAAGCCTTAGTTCAAAATCATTCTTGTAGGCATTTCATCAAACACTTGTAATTCATGGTTTAGGTTAAGCATGAGAATAGTTAAAAATAGTAGTAATAGCATGATTTCACCTCTAAAATCATCAATTAGGATTTAAATTTAGTAAACAATACCATTAAAATATGTAAGGTTCAACATCTCCAACAATTTCATGGAAACATGATATAAGCTTGAGATTCTTGAAAATTTATAAGCAAAAATTCATGCGAACATGTAAAGATTATGACTTTAAACTTAAAATTTGGGTTTTGGGCTCCATGGGTGAAAGAGGACCCATGGATGAATGCCTACATACCTCAATTTTTCTTGAATTGTGAAGAAAGCTTGCATTTTGGAATCTTGAATGATGAACTTGTGAAAGAAACTTCATTCTTGATTTTTTTTCTTGAAGGTTTATGGAACTAGGAAACTTTAACCCTTGGGTTCTCGAAGAAATATTGAATTCAAAACTTAAATCCTTGAGTTCTTGAGAGAAAAGATGAACTTTGTTCATGGTGGAAAAAAGGATCGGTTTACGTGAGTTTTGATGATGAAAAGTGGGCAAATAATGCCCTTTGGGGTGTTATAAATCGTCCATTGGATGTTTGGGATCTAGGGGAAAGGATCAAAGTGTCCCTTGACCCTTAAGAAGCTAAAATTGTAGGGAAATAGCCCCCGTATCACGACCCCTAGTTTGGTCAAGTATCCCTCGCGATGCGAACTTTATTTGGGTCAAGTAGCCCTCACGTCACGAGGCTATTGCGACTCCTTACCACCTCATACGAAAAACTACATAACTTTTCGCTCGAGTATCTGATTTTGGAAAAATTTATAGCGTTGGAAAGATAATTTAATTATCTACAATTTGGTGGGTCTTGAGATGAAAGATTTTATACATATAAAAATTTATACATGTTTAAAGTTGACCCTTATAGAATTGAATATCATACTTTGAACGAATCAAAAGATCTTAGCTCAACTTGGTTCTAAATGATTTCTATGAACATTTTTAACCTCATGAGCATTTCATACACTAGTATAAGGATCATGAAAATTATGTTCACAAGAGAATCATTTGAATTGTAACTTATCCACGTAAGAACGACGCCTCAAAGACTAACCCAAAAATGTGGGGTATGACACTATCTCCCCCTTAGGAACATTCATCCTTAAATGAGACTTGTTAGACTGAGAGTGTAGTACGAAGGTAACTAAAATCATATTCTAAACATTACTGACTTCAAACATGATTGAATAACTAATTCTGAATCATGATACATGAATTGAATATCATGAACCGAACTAATTTCTTAAATACATGCAATGAGATGAGAATGATTGTAAGTCTTGGATAGAAATAAGAGAGTCAATTGATGAGTAACTATTACTTCAATCTGGATCCTCTTTCATGAAGAAAATGAAAGGTTTAGGACATGAATACTCGGGGTATTACATCTCCCCCTTAGGATACTTTGTCCCCTCAATAATACTGACTTGGCTAAAATACTAAAGAAAGACTGAGATGATGCGCAGGACACTTACGAATAGAATCATGGCTGAATATCTGGAATCTGAATCTGATGCCTGACGCATGAACCAAACTGAATTTATGACTTGCATAGTCATGAATGAATTACCTTATGAATAAAAAATATCGGAAACCATAGGAACTTGTCTGTCTGACTGCTAGGCTAGATTGCTGGCTATACTGACTGAATTATACTAAAAGTTTAACACTCCACTTGTACTCCAATGTGAGATTCAAGCCTATCTTCATAACCACACATGAACTTGTAGTCATATAACCACAAAAGTATTTTTCTCATTTTCTCTAAACCTCTATCCTTGAAACTTTCATACACTAGCCCAAAAAACACACATAGAATTTCAACTAATCATGATATAAGGAGAGGTCACTAAAAAATTAGAACATGAGGACCTGAAACATATAAGAATAACTTTGACACTCAACTGAGGCCCGAGGAACAGAGTATCAATGACATGAATTCACCAGAGGGGTTTGAACTAAGGACATACATGAGATAAACTGAATTTTGCTGATCATTAGAGGTGTATTATGTGCACTTGGAACTGGACATACTGTAATGCATGGGTACATGAGTCATGAGCTGCATGACCTGAGTTTGGAGTTCATGATTTCATGAAATATGATTCGTACTGCTAAGCGAACTAGAACTCCTTATACTTGGAACTGAAAGCATACATGGTTTTTTTATAAAGTGCATAAATATAAGCTGTGATGATGGAGCTGGCATGTTAGGCATGAGTAGATATCATAATAGCTGAAAAACTTTGCACTGAGATAAGAATAGGTTAGGAATTATCCTCTTTTACTGCTTTTCTACACACACTAGCACTACTACTAGAGTCTAAGAGCCTGACTTGGTTACTTGTTCTATCATCTCTCCCCTAGCTTTAAGCTATCATCTTAAGTCAGTGACCACTTTACTAAAGTCTAAAATAAACTGCAATCACTTTACTCTAGAGTCTGGGGAATAATAATACACATGAATGATAAACTCATCCACACCATCATACTTAATCTCAAATCAACCACTTAAATGCTTGCATATACTGTTCAAGCCTACTGATTCACTTTTTGTACAATTAGCCCCCTGAATATATAATCTGCTCAATATGGATAACACTATCCCAACTCTACTGCTGCTAAACTTCTCAGTTTATGATTCTAACTCTAGATCACATACTAAAAAAGGGATTCTAAGAAGAAATCTAAAAAAACATCTGACTTTGTCGTAATGCATGATTTTTATGAACATGAATGAAATATTTCAAACTTTAGGACATAAGAGCACTGATGGATACTTCCTGAGCCAACATCCAATCCCATAACTGTATGTAGGGACTGGCTGAGGAAACTCAGACTGTAATGACTTAAGATTCACTGTTTCTGTCACCTCAAAACTAAGGAAAATTAGCATAAATAGTGCAAGATGAGGATATGTATAAATTTCTTAGATAATACTTCTACTGCACGATCTGAAACTTAAAATATGGGAAATATTTCCTAAATGCCTTGTAGCCTATCAAAGAAAAGTAAAGATATCTCCGTACTATTTTGTAAGACTCTACTAGACACGGCTTCCTTGACACCCTAGGACACTTGAACTCTATGCTTTGATACCAAGTTTGTAATGCCTCCAAAACTATCCCGAGACATCACACAGTGCTTGGAAACACAAGTGATTCCAAGCTAACCCATGAGTTGGCATACTATTAAGCAACTAAATTATAACATAATAAATAGCCATTCAGCTGTGCAGAATTATAATCATACTAAATATCTAAAATAGATACAATGCTGATAAAGCTTTATAAACTGATAAATTTGAAGGATGAAACTGAAATTTACATAACTGACTCTGACTGACATCTATGAAGCCTCTACTATACTGACTATAGGTAGTTGAGACATGCCTCCAACTACCACTAATCAATAAACATGAAAAATAAATAAACTATACATGAACTAAAACTGTCTGGAGTTCCCAAAGTAGGAGAATTCATTACTTGCTGGCTGAAATCTGCAACTATCTAATCCTAATGTGTGGGCTATGATTAGTACCTATATTATGAAGTAATGTAGCCACATAGACGCATATGTGGATCAGTACTTCTGGAATGTACTAAGAATACAGGGGTGAATGAAATAAGCAAAATAGATTTCATACATAATCATAAAACATGCATGCTAAGTATAAGTAGACTCACTAATAGGATGGAATAAACTGGAAACTGATATATCTTAAAGAATGAGTGACAAACATTCTCTGATAAGATGATGAATCTATATACTTAGTTTCTATAAAACTTTACTTTAATGATATAAGTATAAATAAAGTTTAATACTGGGCATGTAAAACAGGACTATACTTAGTCTGGATAACTAGACTGAAACTGTAGAGTATTATGCATATGAAAAAGGGACTGACTGAGTAATATAAGGTAACTGATCATAAATTCATAAAGATTGTATTATCTGAGAATACAAGACCAAGCGCATAATATAATTCTGAAATAGTCTCTAAATCGAGGTATTGGAATATTTATAACTGAATAATTGATAACTGTACGAGATGGTCAAGCAAACCTAAAACTGAACTAAGTTACTGATCTAAATACCGAACTGGGACTGAGACTGTAACTAATACTGTAACTAAGACAGTAATTAAGATTGTAACTAAGACTATATACTGAGTTTTGATAATTGATTAACTAATGTTTGAGTTTACTAATACTATAGTACTAATAAATAGGAGACTGTATCTAACAACCCTATTTGTATGGAACTTTGTTGAGTTTCATACTGAGCTGAGTGACTGTAACTGACAGTCCTGAATCTGTAAAACTGAACTGAGTTTTGTACTAAGTCTAAAACTAAAACTGTAGGAAATAATTATCTAATCGATATGCCCCTTTCTGAATATATTTGGGGACCAACCTGTAACCCTAGTTGGAAGGGTACCAGTACTGTGCCATGGGTAAAGACATGTAAAGAGATACCCTCATCTGGCAAGTACTCTAATGAGAATGGTAGATCCCTCAACTGAGAGGTTAAAACACCTCATCAACCCTCATCTGGCAAGTTTGATGTCTCAACCTACACTGGCTATGTAGTTCTGGAATGCAAGGATTACTTCCAAGAATCATACCTTGTATTGGCAGGTGAGCCCCCATCCTTGGGTTTACCCGATGCTGAATCCTACTCCCAACTGAATAGACACTGAACTGATTGCTAAACTGTATTAGGTTTGATTGAACCGTTACTGATTGTGTTAACTGACTGAATTGTTACTGTTTGTACTATTTAATTAAACTGAACTGTGTTCACTGAGTTTCATGGACTGATGGTAATACTACTTAATTATGTTAAATAACTGAATACTATAGGGGCCTGAATTGAATACAGAATACTATTGAGGTCTGAACTGAATACTAAATACTACTAAGGTATGAACTGAAAACTGAATGTTACTGAGTCCTGAACTGAATATTGAATGCTACTGAGGCTGAACTAAATACTAAATACTACTGAGGTCTGGAACTGACTGAGTACACTGAGTTCTGTTAACTGACTGAGTTTAATGAGTCCTGCTAACTGACTGAGTTCTACCAAGTTTTGTAACTGACTGAGAGTACTACTGATTGTGACGTGACTGGTACTGTTCAGTAACTGATACTGGCTCTAGGTAAATAGCTAAATTATCAGTATTAAATACCCCCAGGACTCGATAGCATGAAAGTAAAGCATTGCATGATTATAATAGCATAATAATCGCCAATTGTTCATAATTCATCCACTGAGACTTGTTATCAAACACTTGGAGGTTATGGACTTGTACATGAATAAGAAGACATGGTAACATATCATGATTACTCTATTCAATTCGAATGGAGATTAATACTTGGACATGGGAATATCTTAAAACATAGGAGCGTAGCATGGTTACTTAATTAACTAAAATCGTGAATTGGGGGAATTTACATAAAATTTACTTGAAATAAGGCATGGACATTTCATCACAACATGTAAGGATCAAACACTTGGAAAACATGAACTTAAAACACAGAAATATTTCTAATTATCTTGAATATACGATCCACCATGGAATCGAACTAAAATTCTAAGGATGTGATATGTAAGCCTTTGTTCAAAATAATTCTTGTAAGTATTTCATCAAACACTTGTAATTCATAGTTTAGGCTAAGCATGGGAATAGTTAAAAATAGTTGTAATAGTATGTTTCACCTCTAAAATCACCAATTAGGGTTTAAATTTAGCAAACAATACCATTCAAACATGTAAGGTTTAACATCACCAAAAATTTCATGAAAACATGATATAAGCTTGAGATTCATGAAAATTTATAAGACAAAAATTCATGGGAACATGTAAAGATTATGACTTTAAACTTGAAATTTGGGTTTAGGGCTCCATGGGTGAAAGAGGACCCATGGATGAACTCCCACATACCTCAATTTTTCTTGAATTGTGAAGAAATCTTGAATATTGGAATTTTGAATGATGAACATGTGAAAGAAACTTCATTCTTGATTTTTTTTCTTGAAGGTTTATTGAACTAGGAAACTTTAACCCTTGGATTCTTGAAGAAATATTAAATTCAAAACTTAAATCCTTGAGTTCTTGAGAGAAAAGTTGAACTTTGTTCATGGTGGAAAAAGGGGAGGGTTTACGTGAGTTTCGATGATGAAAAGTGGGCAAATGATGCCCATTGGGGTGTTATAAATCATCCAGCAGATGTTTGGGGTCGTAGGGAAGGACCAAAGTGTCCCTTGACCCTTAAGAAGCTAAACCTATGGGGGAATATCCCCCGCATCGCAACCCATAGTTGGGTCTAGTATCCCTCGCGACGCGACCCCTATTTGGGTCAAGTAGCCCTCGCATCGCCACCCTATACTGCCTTACAGAAAAAATTGCATAACTCTTCGCTCGACTATTAGATTTTGGTAAAATTAGTATGGTTGGAAATCTAATTCAATTATATACAATTTGGTGGGTGTTGAGATAAATTTTTTTACGTATATAAAAAGTTATATAAGTTTAAAGTTTACCCTTGTAGAATCAAATATCATACTTTGGACGAGTCAAAGGATCGTAGCTCAACTTGGCTCTAAATGGTTTTTATGAACATTTTTAACCTCATGAAAATTTCACTCACTAGTATAAGGATCATGAAACTTATATTCACAAGAGAATCACTCGGATTGTAACTTATACACATCTAAACGACGACTCAAAGACTAGCCCAAAAATAAGGGGTATTACATTGGATTATCAAGAATATCTAAGGTATTAAGGTGAAAAAGAAAAGAAGAAGGACCAGGTCCCAAAAAATCAAGAAAAAAGGTTGCAGCTGATTATGCAGTAATACTGGCCTAGCAGTCTTGGAGACTCCTCCGGTGAATTTGATAAAGCTTAAAAGCCTGAAGATATGTCTATGCTAGCTGTGGAAGATAGTGAAGTCATCTATGATTCCTTATTTTCTCTTAAGTCAAACAAAAATGATGATGAATAAAATAAGATAACTCTACCTAAAATTATAGAAAATTTAGATAACTACTCTGCTAGAAACATAAAGAAGCTTGCAAATGTGTTGATTGATTTTGTGTGTGAGTTGACTGTTGCAAAAAATGCTCTAAAAGAGAAAGTAGAAAATCAAGAGCTTGAATTGATTTCCTTAACTGCCCCGTTATTTGAAACTAAGGAACTTTCCATAAAATTGAAATCTGAGAATGTGATTTAATGTGTCAACTGGAGAAAGTAAATGATTTTGATGGTAAAAGGAAGAAAGAAGACTCAAGACTTCAAAGTGAGCTTGAATAGAAATAAAGGGATTCTCAAAAGCACCTCTTGACTGCACTTCATAAGAATGAAGAATTATAAAGGGACCTGGTCCGTATATGATAAGATCTTAACAAATCCCCAAAATGTACCGCATCATCACAAATCCTTTCTAGTTTTAACTAGTCAAGAAGTCAAAATTGTAAAGGCCTTGGATATCAGTATAGAACCCACTCACTTGGGTCTCTAGAAAATGCAGTTCATGATCCTAAAAGTAAGGTCCACAAACCTCTATGTACAAATTATGGAAGGGATGGGCATATGAAGGAGAATTACCAAAGTTGGCTTAGATCTAGAATGAACAGTGCTAGATACACCCAACAAGAAAATTCCTATCTTAAGGGTTCCAAACCTTTGAAAAATTTAAAGAAGAACTCACTACCTAGTTGGGTCAAGAAAGATTTGATCACACCTTTATCTTTCTTTTGGAAACTCAAACTCAAATAGGTTCTTAAATCTAGCAAATAACTTTATTTATAGTGGGAGAAAGGGATTGCAGTCAGAATAGGTTTATGGATAGTAGATGTTTTAAAAATATAAGTAGAAGGACTAACTCTTTTCTCTCTCTCAAAACACTTCAAGTTGGAGGTATCTCATTTGAAAATGCTGAAGTTTATGGTCAAGAACAAAGTGATGCAGTTGAGAAGGATGAAGGTAATAGTGACTCAGGATCTCAATTGCAGGCCTTAGTTTCAGGATAAACACTACAAGAAGTGTCCATCCAAAATCTCCAGGGACCCGATCCCAATGAAACTCAACTCAGAATGTCGAAATTGAAGGAAAACTCTTCTTACCCCCTTTAAAACTTAACCTTATCTTTGGAATCTAGAGTCCAAACAAGAGCTGAAGCCAAAAGTTTCATGGCATTCTCAGCATTATTGTCCCAAATTGAGCCCAAAAATATGTAAGAAACTCTAAAAGATGTTGACTGGATCTATGCAATACATAAGGAGTTTTATCAATTTGAAAGAAGTCTGGCACCTAGTCCCCAATCCTATTGACAAAAAAATTAGTAGGACTCAATGGTGTACAGAAACAAGCACCTAAAGCATGGTCTAGAGGCAGCAACTTGCTATTGTTCAGATATATATTGATGACATTATTTTTGGGGCTACTTCTGAATCACTATGTGAAGAATTTACAAAGCTAATGGTTAGTGAATTTGAAATAAGCGTGATGGGTGAATCGAGTTTCTTCTTAGGACTACTGATCAAGCAAAATTCACAAGGGACAATGATTTGTCAAGATAAGTACATCAAGGAGCTACTAAAGAAATACATATGAAAGTTGCCAAGACAATTGAAACACTAATTGGAATCAGTTCAAAGATAGATAATGATGAACCTGGTCCTTCAGTTAATGAGATCATGTATAGAGGGATTATTGGATCCTTACTGTATTTCACTCCAAGCAGGCAAGATATCGTATTTAATATGGGAATGTGTATTAGAAAGGCACAACAGACCTAGTCTTGTACTATCCATCTGGAGATAGTTTGGATCTGATGGGATATGCAAATACTATTTATGATGGATATTTGGTGGATAGAAAAAAAACCTCAGGAATAGCTCATTTTTTGGGTTCTTCCTTAATCTCCTTGGGTTTTAAGAAGCAGAATTTAGTTGCTTTATTTACTGTTGAAGCTGAGTATGTGGTTGCATATTCTTATTGTGCTCAATTGTTATGGATCAAACAACAACTAAAGTATTTTGGGATTATCTTAGACACTATCCTATGATGTGTAACAATCCAAGTGCTCTTAACATGGCTAAGAGTCCAGTGCAGCTTAAGAAGTCAAAGCATATTGATGTAAGGCATTATTTTCTAAGAGACATTATTAAGAAGGGAAGATCAGATAGCTGACATCCTTACAAAGGCTTTTTATAAGGAGCATTTTGTGAAGGAAAGGTTGAGATTAGGGATGATCAAAATAACCTAACCTACCTGATGGATCAGTTTTTCTTCATAATTTGGCTATGATCAGGAGATAGGTATCCTTAGTAAAGTATGTACTAATTGGTATAACTCAGTAACATACCTTTGCATGTATACACACATGGGAATAAATTTAGGGGAAAATAGATGAGACAGATACAAGTTTGATGATTCACTCAAGAAAGAGAAGGACTTTGTCCCTTCTCTCAAATTTGTAGAAAAACTATGTACTTTAAAAGCATAATAGTCTGTTTAAAAATGCTGCATTTTCTTCTTTGAGAAAAAGTTATCATATCCCTAGAAAGGTGAAAGTTTCCACCTATTAGGACCAGACACGTCATTTACTCTAAAAGGGTCCCTAAAAGACAACGGTTAATTGCCTTAAAATTCAAAATCAAACCTTTCTTTCCCATTCTCTCTAAGGTTAATCCTTAAATCATCTTACTCAAGGTTCATTCTCTCAGAAAAGTTTTTTCCTCTCTCTTAAAAACTCCAAATGGCAGAAATTTATACTTCCTTAAGCCCCACTAAAGAATAAAAAATTGTTCAAACCTCATCACCTTCGTTTGAAAATCCCAAAATTGAAATTTCTAATACTTCTGTGTCCAAAATAGTAGAAGATTCTTCTTCTAATATTCCTCAAGAATCAAAGAGCGTTCCACCCTCTACAACTTCCCTTGAAATTCCTAACTCCCTAAATAAACCCATTTTAGAAGAAACTCTAAATACCATGGAAACCCCTGTTGAGTCAGCCATGTAGATAGACCAAAATTAGGCCTTTGTTTTACCTATTGAATCCAAATTTTCACTAATTACTCTTCCCTTAGAAGAACCTAAAAGACCTGAACCCTTAGAAACCCTAATTGTACATAGTTCCCCTACTCCTTTAGAATGAAACCTTATTTTTTCTCAACTTTTTGATGAAGAAATTACTCTAACAAAGTCTAATCTATCTAGTAATGAGAACTGGGTGGCTGAGAACTTGATTCTACTTGCTAATGATTTAAGATAAGGCTTCTTTGGGTTAGAAGAGCAAGTGGTTAGCGAAGAGGTAGGAGATTCCTCTCCTTAAAGAGTTAATGCTAAAGCTGATAAGTTTGTACAATCTCCAAATGACGAGGATGTGGAAGATGATGATAAACCACCACTAAGGTGGTTAATACAAAAACAAATATGAAGCAAGGGTAAAGAGAAGGTGGTAGATACTGGTGTAAAAGATATTAGAATATATTAAATTGGGGGATCTGATAAGAAGTTGTTAAGGGATGCTATGAAGACTAGCAAATCATATAATTCTAAGAGAATAAGACTGAATAAAGTTGATGTAGTGGAGGATAAAAATATGGATGTTATAGTTGTTAGAGAGGGTGGGGATGTTGATCCTGATGTTGTTGCTGCAACAGAAAAGAGACGATAATAAGTTCATGTTGAAAGAAGGACCAGGTCCTCTGCTTCAAAGTTTGGAAGCCCTGATAGGATAAAATAGAAAAATATTGCAGTTAAAAGTAAAAAGAAAGTCTCTGAGGGACCTCATCCCAAGAAGAGAATAGCTGGAGAAGAGGAACCAAATAGTGGTTTGAAAAAAAAAGATTTGAAAGAAAAGTTTATGTCCAGAGAAGAGAGAAATAAAATGCTGAAGTTTCTAAAAGTATTGATTGGAAGGGTATTTGACTCTAGGATTCTTGAAAAACCTAGAATGGTTGTGCTTGTAGAGTATGTGTGACACCAAGAATGGTTGCATCTAGTAGAGGGACCAATTTCCTCTGTCTATGAAGATGAAGTAAGATAATTTTTCTACACTATCAAATTTTCTAAATATGGAAAGAGCCTGACTACAATGGTGCAAGGAAAGAAAATTAAGTTGGGTGGAGAAACTCTTAGGAAGATTCTAGATGTTCCCATTATGGGTGTAAGGATTGTTTCAAAACAACAATGCTCAACTGAGTTTATGGTTGATGCTTCCAAAGTAGGAGGAACTTTTGTGGCTGGTGTAAGGAAGAAATTTCTCAAGAGTAAGTTTCAATTGGTGTTTGAGTTTGTCAGCAAAGTAGTGCTGTCAAGATCTGAGAAAAGAACCATTGCTTCTAGTAGATTTATATGTGATGGAGGGCCTAAACAAATTCTACTTGATTAGTCTACCTGCATTGATGATCCAACATATATTCCAAGTAATCCATAAAAAAGATGGAAGACATGGTATGCCTTATGGATACTTTTTGAATAGGGTTTTTGATCATTTTGGAGTAGTCTGGGCAAAAGGAACTCCTAGTATAGCAAAGCAAATGTTCAGCTTAACTACTTTGGTTGAACATGAGTGTGTTGAAGGGAAAACTGGGACTATGTCCCAGGTGTCAGAACTATTGAAAGTTCAAGAGAAGTTGAGTATGGAATTAAGGAGATGACAGTTTCTATGGCTTCTAAGGATACAAAAACCCTTACATTGAAATTGAAAAATCAGTAGATGTCATCCGAGGGACCAGGTACCAGTGAAGCACTTAGTGCAGAGAATGCAGATCTGAAGAAGAAAGTCTTAGCAAAAACTAATAAGGTCCAGAATTTGAATGCTGAAGTAAAGGAACTCACAAAGCAACTATTGGATTCTTATGCTACCGCGAGTTCTAGAATGGGGATGCTTCTTAAGACCCTACCCCCCAAACCTCCATCCACCTAAGCCCCATCTTTCTTATTTTTAATCTTTCCCTCTATCAGTTTTCTGTTCTTGATTCCGATGTGGCTTTTTGAAGATAGATGTTCTATGTTTTTTTAGTACACTGTAATGGTACTAATCCTATTTAATATGAATGAATTCCTTATTTTTATTTATTGTATGTCTTTTTTACTTAAGATGTTCATTCCTATTAGTATTGCCCAGTGGCCATGAGTTAACCGATTTGTGCTTATTTAACTCTTGGTTTACTATTATTTCTTCTTAATGATGCCAATAGGGGGAATACTGAATTCAGTATGGTAGGGACCAAGTGTTGTACTAATAGTGTGAGATGTTGATGTGGCTATGAAATAGGGGGAATAATGACAGGGGGAACATAATAGGAGGAAGTCTGTACCCATATTGGTATATTGATAGGGTGAAGTATTGTATATAGTGATATGGGGGACATTCACTGATTGAAGTGGTGATCACTCTGATTGAATAAATTTTGATGCTCCAAAATTTGTGGGTTGTCATCATAAAAAAGGAGGGAAATTGATGTCTCATGTTTTGATGATGATCGATTTTCTTTAAAGGACTAGGTCCCTGGTTCATCATTTTGATGCTATTAGGTTATGGTTTGTCATCATCAAAAAAAGGGAAAATTGATGTCTCGTGTTTTGATGATGATCAGTTGTCTTTAATGGACTAGGTCCCTGGTTTATCATAGAGTTATTAAAAATTAGTGGAGCTTAGAGTTAAGTTCCAATGGAGTCTGTAATCATAAGTTTGATTATAGTGGAGCTTTTGTGTACATGTGAGGGCAAGCCCTGGTTTTTCCTCCCTCGAGCAAGGAGGTTTCCTCATAAATCTTTGTGTTCTTTACATTTCTGCAGTTTTATATTTGTTACCATTTTATTGCCTTTAAACTAATTCTAAGGGACCTGGTCCCTTATAAAGTGGTGCACACCCCACGTTTCATCACCATATGGGTCTAATAGTCTCAAGAGTTAGAGCATGAGTGAAACCAATCCATTCCCAAGATGACATAATTATCAACCATGTTTAATTCAATCAAATCCACCAAAGTTCCCTACCACAAACGGATACCACACAACCCCTATATACTCTTCTAGCTACAACAGAGTCACCCATTAGGGTAGAAATAGAAAAGGGGCTTGAAATACACTTGAAACCAAAACCAAAATGTACAACCACAAATAGGGTCATATAAGAAAGAGTAAACCCCAGATAAAGCAATAAATACACATCATGAAAGAAGAGATTTAAAATACTTATGATTACACCAAGAGATGACTCAGACTCTTGAGGGTAGTAAGAGCATAAAGACGGTTTCGACCAGTGTCAAAGTTAGAAGTGGCATCCTTTGGTGCAAGTGCTGATGAAGTAGTAGTAGGAACTTTGTTGTACCTAGAAACAACCTTTGAAGGACAATCCTGATGCATGTGACCAACCTGACCACAACTAAAGTAACAGTTCCTCCCCTCCTCATACTGACCATGGTGTGACTAACCACAGAATCTGCAAAGAGGATATGATAGTGTTGACTGGCCCCCACTAGCCTGAGATTGGACACCCTATGCCCTAGAACCATCACTACTACAAGAACATCGATCACCGAACGACTTTGGGTAAGGAGAACTAGTTGTCAAATAGGAGTTAGGACTACCTCAATTCTTCTTCTGAGACCATTTCTCACCATTTCTACCACTCTACTACTGGCCTCTACCCTACTCTGAATGTCTAGCTGTCTTTCCCTATCTCAGCTTGCTTCTAATTTTCTTCTTTGACTTATTGCATATACACCACAAGTCTAGAGATATCCATATCCTTGTCTAACAAGGTAGCTTTGATCTCCAGAATCAAATCCTGGGACAATCCAAAAGGAAATTTCCTTATTCTAGCCCACATGCTAGACACTAACTCAAGAGCATTATGAAAATTGATGGAATTTTAAGGCATACTCCTTTACCGTCATCCTGCCTTGTTTCAGATTTATGAATGCCTCAGCTTTTGTCGCCCTGAACTCCTGAGGAAAGAAGCGATTAAGAAAGCCATCCAAAAAATTATCCCATAAAGCTGACTCAGCATCATCACCCTTAGATTGATCCCACTCCTCATACCACTAATATACCATATCCTTCAACTGATAAGCAGCAAACTCCGTACCCTCTACATCAGTAGATGCATCACTCGAAAGAACTTTTCCATTTCATCTATGAACCCTTGAGGATCCTGTTCAATCTTAGTAGCATTTAAAGTCAGAGGGTACAACCTCATAAACTAGATAACTCTCCTCAGAAAAACTCACAACAATACCAGCAGGACCTAACTGTTATGACTAAGATATCACTAATTGGGTCAACAGATGAATAGAGCAATAAAACTCAGCATTGATAATATCTCCATGAGATGACTGAGTATGAGTATCACCTTCTGGAGTAGGATTAGTGGAGAATGGTGGGACTATATGGGGAAAATCAAAAGCAAGGACCCCTGACTGGTTCTATAGCCCAGAAGCAGGATGAGCTTCGTCCATGTTGTCATCAGATAGGATAGAAGGGTTTTTATGAATATCAGATCTTCTTGGATGCTTGAATTGAAAAGCGAGCAAATGGGAATTAGAGATATTCAAGACCTTAGACTCTATGGCTTGAAATAAGACAATAAGAAACGAAAACAATCCCAAATGCCTCGTAGACTATCCCTTTAAGTGTGATGCAATACATACCCATAAAAGGGACTCTACTTGACACGGCTTTGTGGATACCCGATTGACCATAAACCAAGGCTCTGATACCAACTTTGTCATGACCCAAACTAAGGCCTGGCCGTGATGGGTATCTAAAGTCTACCAAGGATCGAAGACCACCTCTATTTCCTAGTCAATAGAACATAACACACTCTAATATGGACTGAAGCTTGAACATATAATAAGATAAAGTAACATTAGATTAAAGATTCTTAGTTATATAAATAACTACCAACCAATATCGATAAATAATACGAACTACCAACATAACACCTAAGTTCACAGTACCCACAACCTCTAACAAAATTGAATATCAATAAAGTGTCGGGCCATGCCTCCGACCATAGACAAAAACAAGTCTAAAAGAAAGTTTAAGATATAGGAAACCAAAACATAAAATAAAGTATTCTTAAGGAAGAAAACTCACCATTTCAAGTTAACTCATAAATTATCCATTAACACCTGATCATTGTGCAGGAAAGGTAGAAGAATTTTTGTCACCTGTATTGCGTAGGGATACAACGTTCGAAGATGGTTAGCGATTGGAGCGCTGGTATGTAACTCAGGGATAAGGGATAAAATAATTCCATGAGTAATAATTTAAAATTGGTCAAATCCAATGCACATCATCAAATGCAAATACATATACATATATCACATGTCGGGATAGGGAACAAGATTTAGAATGAACTTTTAAAATCTTAACCTAAATTGTGTAGCATAACCTTCATAATAAAGGAACCCATGAGCTATATAGTCCCATCTCTCACCCATTTGGAAGGGCCCTGGTACATATATTCACATGAATCGGTGGATAATCATATGTCATATGCCTAATGGGGGACTCTTATATCCCGATATAAATCAAAGGTGACTTAAGTACCAATTTTTATTACATGGGGGACTCGAACCTACCAATCATATAATAACAATAATAAGGGGGACTCAAACGGCCCGGTCATTTAGACCCCTAAGCCAGCTAGCGCATTTTCTGGCATTGGTCTCTCGAGACCTTCACTTTTACTATTTAGCTACACAACCCTTTTTTAAGACCAATTAAAATATTTAACACATATTCCCAATTTATTGAACCGATTATGCATTTAGGCCTCCCATTGATATCGCCATACCAAATCCACTTGCAAGTTCATTATCATGCCATAATGTATTAACCATCACACGAGGGTAATTATGACCCCTCAGGTTCAATTAACATTCACATGGGGAATCCACATATCCTAAAGTTTAATAAAATCATACCATTGTTCTTTAACCTTTTATGCTAATGCATCAATTTAATTGAGAAAGTTAAAACATGTGACAAAGCCATGTATCATTATCAATTTCATATTGAGGTTGAGGGAGCTCAATTTCCAAAACCATATGTCAAAGCAAAATTCATCATAATTTGGCGAAAACATAATCCCTTTTATTATTCACCAATCACATGCACCCCACAAGTTCAAAACCATTAACAAAATGTGAATAACTCATAATAAACTAGGGTAAGTCAATTTAAGAACCTTTCATGTCAAAGCCCTCAACCATATCAAAACCCTTATTCCAAATCTACATAATTAACCATGTAGATTTATGCATTAAATAAACGAGTTTAAGGGTAGAGTCACATGCCTAAAATACCCAAGATTATGGAGAGAATTCAACCCTTGAAGCTCTACTTGACCCACTTCTTGGAACCCTACGTATTGATGCTTAAGAGAATTTGAGAGAGAAGAGAGTGTACTTGATGTGTATTATGGATAAAAAATAGGGTCCCAAGTATGTATAAAGGTCATGGGTTATTATTGGAATAAGAGATAAATGTATAAAATACCCTCATTTAAAAGTTGGAAAATAAGCCGCCAGTCATTACAAATGACCTTAAGACTCGTAGAGTCACCCTATGACTTGTTTCCCCCCAGTCATAGCCTGGATAGTATCCCAGACAACCAACACAATTTTGGTTATGTAAAACACTTTACGACTCGTAGCGAGTCTATACGACTCACTATATCCTAGCTGTACTCAGGACAGAATACTTTGGGCATCAGACTGGATTCCTTACGAAAAAGACTATATGAGTTGTTTAGAGTCCTTACAGCTCGTAACATACAAGTTGTAGTCAAAATAGTGACTTAGACAAATTTTACTTAACACATTATGTTCGGGTCCTATGAACCATCATGACTACCTACGACTCGCAAGAAGAGTCATAGTTAGGGCTGTAAGCTCAGAACTCAAAATTTTCCAGGGACCAACACTTGGGGGTTTCACCATTGTTGTACGTTGTGCACCTGCATAGTATGCTACAAGACAAAATTATGCAGGGTACGGCAGTGTACATATGTCCTTCAGCAAAGCATATACTGGACTTGATCCTTGAATGTTACGTAGTCATCATCAATACAAAGAACAACAATTTCTCTCTTTTTAATGATGATAAATTATATGCTATAATGAGCATGCAAATTCCCCCTTGCTTTAGCATATCCATAAGAATTCAAGACTTATGTCAGATTCCCCTTACCAACAACACTTTTCTCCCTATCAACAGTTTTTGTTAATAACAAAATTCTCCATTGCTTCATCTTCTTTCCCTATCAATAGTTCCCTCTATCAATAATATTTCTTTTTCTAGATCAGGTCCTTATTGATACCTCCCTATTAGTGAAGTCAGACCCGTTTCTCATTGAAACCCGCCTATTAGTGAAGTCATTTTACCTTTTTTGGCATCATAAAAAAGTAAAGATAGTAAATCAAGTTAAACAATTAGCACAAACAGGTTAACTTATGTCCACTAGGGCCATATTAACATGAATAAACATCTATAAAAGAAAGATAGATGATACAAACAAATAAAGGTTCTATTTATATTAAGATTAGGATTGGTACCATACATTGTAATTCCAAAAAAATATAAACAACTGAACCAAATAGCCACTGGGACAATAAGAGAAACTATCTCAAAGGGACAGTATAATAAGGGGAAGGGGCTTAAGAAAGTGGAAGTTTAGGGGGAAGGGATCTGAGAAACATCCCCATTCTTGCACTCTTAGCAAAATGAAAATTCAAAATCTACTTGGTGAGGTCTTTGAATTCAACATTCAAATCTCTGACCTCTCTCCTATCAAAGCAGCAACATGTGCCTTCAATGCTTCATTTTCAAGCTTCAATTCCTCTAAGGAACCAGGTCATTTTGAAGACAGCTACTAATTCCTCATCTTGAGGTGTGTAATCTTTGCTTTCTTTGTAACCAGTGTTATCTTCATTTTATCCACATCTATTCTTAACTTTTCTTGGGCAACAATTAATTCTGACACTTGGGACATGGTCCCCACCTTTACTTCAACACACTCATTTTTATTAGTGTGTTCAAAGTGAACATTTTCTTTATAGTGCCAGGTGTGCCCTTCTCATAAGCAAACTCAAAATGACTTAACAATCTATTTAGAAAGTACCCATATGGAATTCCATATTTACCCTTTTTGACATATACAACCTTGTACATGTGTCCAATCATTAAGGCTGGCAGACTAATGAGTTCAAATGAACTTAAACACTCTATCACAAATAGATCAACTATAGATAATATTGTTCTCTTTTCTGACCTAGGTAGAACTACCTTGTTGACAAACTCATATACCAATTAAAACTCATCCTTTAGGAAGTTCTTTATAATATTTATTGTAGAAGTCCCACCCACCTTGGAAGCATCCTTCATGAATTCCCTTGAGTATTGTTGATTCTTTATATATCTGACTCTAATGATGGATATGTCCAGAATCTTCCTAAAGGTCTCTTCATCCAGCTTCACCTTTTTCCCTTGTACTGAAGCAGACAAACTCAAGTGATCTTATATAAATTTTTTGGTGTCCTTCTAAAACATCGAAGAGACTGGTTCCTCAAAGAGGTGCAACTAGCCTTAGTGAATCACATACTCTACTAGTTCTACAATTCTAGGTTGTTCAAATATCCTGGAAAAAATACCCTTCCAGACAGGTCTTTTGAGATTTTAGAATATCATTTCTTTGTTCTCTTAACAAGGCTTGTGGTTTCTTATACACCTTTCTCCTTTTAGATCCACTTCCAGTCTATTCTTCTAACAAGTTCTTATCTGAGGGACCTGTTCCCTCATACACTTTTCTTTTCACAGCAATGTGTTCTTTGGTCTGGCAGATTTTAATTTTGCTTGAAAGGACCTGGTCCTCATCCCTTCTTAAACTCTTTTTTGTTTCTTCACTGTTGTTACAGCAGCATCAGTGTCAACTTTTTCTCTCCTTCTCCCATATCAACTACCTCCACATGTTTTCTATCTACCATAATTTCCTTTTTCATTCTTTTCCACTTAGTCATGCCGACTTGTTCACTTTCACGGCATCTTCTAACAACTTATTTTCCACACTTTTAGTGGTTTAAGTCTTACCCATTTTAACAGGTTTGTCAGTTTTATCTTTCCTCTTACATCTTCTCTACCTCTACATAACCCAACTCAAAGGTACATCATCATCATCCTCATGCTCATTATCCTCCATAGAAGGTTGTTTGCTCAGTGGTTATAAGGGTAGTGTCAAAAGTAAACAAATTTTGTTCCATCTCCACAGTACTCTCTCTTTGAGTAGTGGTCAATAGATTAAGGCTTTCATCCACCCAATTTTCTCCTTATAAAATACTACTACAAGGGTTTGATTTTTCTATTAGAAGATCCTCCTCAAACAATTGAGCAAAGATGGGGTTGGATTCGAAGAGCATAAGAGAAGTTGGTTCCTTTTAATTTTCAAAGGGAGAGTCCATTTTTGGGTTTTCTTATAGAGTAGTAATTCTTTGAAATTCTGTCTCTATGGGTGACCCAAAGGCTTCACTGGAATCGACGACAATATCCCTTTTTGGGTTTGGTTCTGTGACTTTAGAGACCTTTTCAACGGTAGGTTTTGCCATGAACTTAGATTTGGGAGAGGGGATAAAAAAGGATTTTTTGAAAAGAGTGTAGGTGAGTGTCTGACTCTTTTGACGAGTTAGAAGAAGAGGCTTGGTCAGATATGTTGATTTTTAGCGAAGGATATTTAACGATAAGAAAAATATTTTAAAGAAGATGAAGATAGTCATTGAGAAGGAGAAAGATTGATGATAATTTAGGATTAAACGGGAGATTTAAAGGATTTAATTTGGTTTTAAAGAGAGAAAGCGGTGTAACATTTGGACTTAAAGGGAAAAGGATGTGTTTGGTCTCGATTGGTGCACCTTTTCTCATTTAAGGAATTTGACAGCTTTCAAGTAGGTGGGAAAGGACATGTGGCTATTCAAAATAGTCATTTTACATAATTTTTAAGAAAGACAAGCATGGTACTAACTTATAGGATCGAACCAGGTTCCTCGCTTTCTGTAAAGGATTTCCTTTATTTGATGTCTGTCTTATTATCTTTCCTTCAAGGATTTTATCACCATATGTGTGTACCTGCAAGGATATGATATCGAGTTAGATTAATTTACATAAATTGAAACAAGGATACCTTCCCTTAATCATAACCAAATATTTGAGAAATTTGATCCACTCAAGTAGGTGAGTTCATCTTCATCAGCCCCAATCTTAGCTTATTTTCACAAATTGCTCCTTGAGGAGAACCTTTGTGAATTTATGAAGATATCAACCATTTGATCTTCAATCTTACAAAACATCATACAGATTGTACATTTTCCAACCTTGTCCCTAAAAAATGATGCCTTATATCTGTGTGCTTTGTTCTCTTCTGCTGCACAGGGTTCTTTGCATATTTAAAGCACTTGCATTATCATACACAAGTGTAATAGTGTCAGTAATAATTCCAAAATCCTTCAGCAGCTATTTTATCCAAAGTAGTTGAGCACAATATAAAGTTGAAGCTACATATTCAGCTTCTACTGTAGATAGAGAAACTGAGTTTTACTTTTTAGAACTCCATGAAATGTGAAATAAACCATGAAAATGAGACATACCAGAGGTGTTTTTTATATTCACCAAGTATCCTATATAGTCAGCATCAGCATACCCAATTAGATCAAAACTATCTCTAAAAGGATAGAACTGGACTACGTCCATGTACCCTTTAGATATCTGAGAATTCTTTTGGGAGCTTTCAAGTGGGACTTCTTTGGACAAGCCTGAAATCTAGCAAAAATACCTATACCAAACACAATACCAGGACTTCTATCATTAAGGTATAGTAAATATCGAATGACCCCTCTATACATGGTCTCATTTACTGGGGATAAGGTTTATCAATATTCACTTTGGAGCTAGTTCCAGCGGGAGTATCAATAGGCTTGTTTCCCCCATGCTGAATTTATTTAGAAACTCCTTGATGTATTTTTCTTGACAAATCATGGTGTCTTTTGATGTTTGTTTGATCTACAACCCAATGAAGAAGCTTAACACATCCATCATACTCATTTCAAATTCACGTCCCATCAGCTTAGAAAATCTTTTACAGGGACTTTGAAGTTGCTCCAAATATAATGTCATCAACATAAATTTGCACAATCAGTATGTTGTTTCCTCTAGACTCAGAAATAGGGTGTTGTTAATTTTCTCTCTTAAAACTATTCTCCAGAAGAAACTTTGACGGTCTTTCATACCAAGATCTAGGAGCCTGCTTTAACCCATACATAGCTTTATCCAACTTTAGCACATGATGTGGAATGTATATATCTTTAAAACCTGGAGGTTGATTGATATAGACTTATTCCTTCATATTTCTATTTAAAAATACACTCTTCACATTTATTTGAAAAAGCATGAAAACCATATAAGCTGCAAAAGCATTAAAAATCCTAATTACTTCCATCCTTGCAACAGGAGCAAAGGTCTAATCATAGTTAATTCTTTCTGCTAGATTGTATCCTTGTACAAAAACCCTTGCTTTATTTCCAATTATAATTCCATGCTCATCTTGCTTGTTTTTGTACACCCATTTTGTCAATAATAGTTTTGTTAGCAAGTTTGGGGACTAGGTGACAAACTTTGGTCCTTTTGAATTGGTAAATTTCTTTCTTTATAGCATTAATCCAGCTAGCATCTTTGAGGGATTTCATTACATTTTGAGGCTCAATTTGATATAAAAGCTGGAAATGCCATAAAATTCCTTATTTATGCCCTTACTTGCATTCCAGATTCCAATGGAGAGGTCAGATTCTTAAGGGGGTGAGATGACTTATACTTCTAATTTGATCTTCTTGATATTGATTGAGGTATACTGAGACCAGTTGTTTTAGAGTGTTGATCCTGAATACCTTGTTGGGACTCATCAAGCTCAAGATCCTGCAGTTGAGGATTTTGATCTCCTCCTTATTCTTCTTCTATAGCTACATCATCCTAAACATTTTGATCTTGAGACTCAGCCTCTACTGAACCATCCCTTTGAATAAGAATTAGTTTCTCTATATCTGTGTCATCACTTCCTGATGGCTTCTTCATATTTCCTGATTCATTAAGATAACATACAAACTTTCCCTCACACAAGGTCCTTTGGTTATAGACCCTATAGGATTTACTAATTGAGGAGTAACCTACAGATATAGATTTATTGCTTTTGGAATCAAACTTTCCCAACTCATCCTTGCCATTGTTTAGGAAAAAGAATTTGCAACCAAAAGGCCTACGTAATCAAGTTTGACCTTTTGTTGAAGATAAGTTCATAAGGAGTCTTGTTAAATATAGATCTGATCAGACATCTATTCGTAACATAGCATGTAGTATTGACAGCTTCTACCCAAAATCTCGTAGGAAGTCCACCATCTATCAACAGTGTTCAGGTAATATCAATTAGTGTCCTATTTTTCTTTTTAATCACTCCATTTTGTTATGGAGTTCTTGAAGCTGAGAAGTTGTGATTAATACCATTTTTATCCTAAAATTCCTCAACTTTGACATTCTCAAACTCTGTTCCACGATAAGAACTGATTTATTATGACTTAAACTATGGCCTAGCCATGACGGGTATCTCAAGTCCAACAAGGATCGGAGACCACCCCATGCACCTAACAAAACAGAACATAATACCCCCAACATCGGATGAATTCTAAACATTTAACAAGATAGGATAAGATAAGCTCGAAGAATTTAAGTCATGTCTATAACCGACAATTGGTAACCAACCAAAAACAACCAACGAAACTCACCTAAGTCCAAAGTAATCCATAAATCTTTCTAAACAAAACCAAAATCAATAAAGTGTTGGGACATATCCTAGACACTAATACTGACAATAAAAATGTGAAAGATAATGTAAACTCTATATTCTAATCTAAGAATAGAAACTGATGAAATGTTCAAGTCTTCTAGAGAAAGAAATCTCACCACTTCACAACCAATGATCGACGAACTGAGCTGATCCACCTAACACTGCGTAGGAAAAGTAGAAGTATCTCCAAAGCCTGCATCAATGGGGATACAGCGTCAGAGGTCTATATAGGCCCCAGTTCTCACCCCTTAGTTGGGCCCCAGTATGTGTAGCGACATGAACTGGAGAATAATCTCACATATATTCACGGGGAACTCAAACCTCCCAATCATATACTAAGGTGACTGAAGCACCCAATCATGTATTATAATATGGGGGGCTCAAACCTCCCAATCATATAATAAGGGGAACTCGAACTACCGTGGTCATAGGCAAGGGAACTTGAGTCCCAGGCTATTTAAACCCTCGCATCGGCAAATGCGATTTCCAGTATTGGTCCCTTGGGACCACCACCTTTATGGCCTAGCTATACAATCCTCTTTTATGCCTAATTAAAACATTTATAACATACTCCCAAGTAAATAAAACAATTATGCATTAAGGTATCTCGTTGGTATTTTCATACCAACCTCACGTGCAAGTTCGTTATCATGCCATGACAACTCCTTAGTCTGCTGGGACTCTAACATTCAGCCAAAAAGGGCTTCAAAATAATTGGTCATTTGGGGACTCAAACCTGTTTAATCAATTTAGGACTCAAACCCATTTATGTTTCAATAGGCCTCTTATGTCATGCTACTAGTCCCAAAGATAGTTTAATATCCATACTTTTCCCATTCAAAACTAATTTTACAATATTTGCTTGAGGTTGTTACTAATTAACTTATCATTATTCACAATTGGGGGAAATCACAATCCTCTAGTTTATTACCGCACTCATGCACCCCACAAGTTTAAAACATTGATAAAGCCTAAATAATGCATAATAATTCACGAAAAAATAATTTAAGAACCAACCATGTCAAAACCCTCATTCAATTTCACATTAATAATTTTTTTTTAATATCATGCTTTAAGGAAAACAAGTTTGAGGGTAAAGTTACATGCCTGAAGTATCAAGAATTATGGAGAAGAAACATTGAATCGACCCCTAGATGCTTAACCTTGAGGAAACCCTAACTTGCTTTGCTTGAGAGAATTTGAGAGAGAAGAGGATATGTTTTGAGTGTGTTATGTATGAGAATAAGGTATCAATAGTGTTTATAGGTCGTTCTTGTTTATAGCAAGAGAGAAATGTCCAAAATACCCTTAGTAAAAAGTCTAAAAATTAGTCGTCAGTTGTTATGGGTGACCTTATGACTCGTAGGGTCACCCTACGACTCGTTGTCCTCCATCGTAGACTAGACAGTGTCCATGGCCACCAACACTAGCCTAGTTATGAGTTGGACCATATGACTCATAACCAGCCACTACGACTCATAAAACATGCTAATCATAGTCACATAAAAAATTTGGGATAATACAATGGTCTCCTTACGACTGGGACATTACGACCCGTAAAGAGTCTTGATAACTCATAGGGTTTGAGTCATAGTCTGAATAGTATACCTTGGAAAACACACTGGACACCTTATGAGTGGGTTCCTATTACCTATATAGAGACACTAAGACTCGTAAAGGGAGTCATCGTAAGGGCAGTGAGCTCAAGTCTCAACAAATTTTTCAAGGCCAACACCTGGGTGCTTCAATCTCCCGTACTTGGATTATTCGTCCTCGAATAATGGGTCAAGGCATTCATAACCATGATTTAACACAACTAAGAACCACACTTCCCTTTAGCGAAGTCAGAAAACAAAGACATGAATGAATCAAAATTTCCTTTAACAGAGTCAGAAAATAAAGATGTTAAGGAAAACACATTCCTTATGCACAATTATTCAGAGCAGGAAAAAAGAATGGTTATTTGGATTTTATGTCCTTTTAGCTTCCCGAGAAGTTTCCTTCATGCCAAATAAATCATCAAGTAACCCGCACGTATAATCACGCTCCTCCACTATGCTTTAGCTATAAACACAACATTTCACCATTTCAATTTCCTAATTCCCCCATGAAACACCTAAATACAAGGCCGAGTATAACTGCATATTCGTTTCACGTCAAAGCCTAACTGAGAGTTAAAGGTGCTAGTGTAAGCCATTGGAACCTATAATTTACACCCCTCCAATAATACGACTCCAGTTCATTACTACAATCAAGAAACCTCAAATCTTAAATCAAGGAGTACTAACCACATAACACCATGGTTTATATACCCATCAATCTTACCATTTACGCCTATTTTTTCTATACCCCTTCATGGATTTCCCAATTTAATTACTATCGTAAGGGTTCCACCATATCTCCCCTTCTTAACTACTTTATATAACAAGAGTTCATCTTACTCTACCACCTGCATATATGGCCTTAGCTTGAGTAGTCATCCCCAAGATTTTTTGCATCAAAGAACATATATCCTTTATTTTTATAGCATTACTGCACTTCCATGGCCATTACCATACTACCAAAAAGGAGGGTCACTGCGGAACTAAAGTATAAGCATAAAAATGGGAGGGTTGCTTCTTAATTATGACTCCTATCAGTCGAGTTACTGAAGGTGAGACCCACAAAATAAGGCATGGTGCAATAGGCACGAAGTAATCCATAGCAACCACCTAGATTATAAATGGGGGGTCATTCTGACATAAATATACCATAGCATGAGTCCTTAGGACTAGGCACCGTGAGAAAAACAACTGCATATATAATGGGTAATATAACATAAAGTTGAGATTAATAATCAGGAAATAAGATGAGGATTGCCACTTGAAACCATTTTTTTAAAACAAATCATAACCTGAGACATGAATTTATGGATCATGAGCATCATAACATAGCTAGAACACTTGGAATCTAGGATTTCTAAGAACCATTATTGTTTTTGGTTCAGGGGCTAGAGCATGGACATAGCGACATAAAAAATGCGGGCCTTAGGCATAAGTGCCATTAGAATATGAACGACACTGGTAAAGTTCCCTTTTAACCGAAATAGGATGGAATCACTAGATTAGGAGTGGATTCACCCCAATTCTCCCCTAAAGCCCACCACTTGAAGCGCACCACTGGGAGAAAATTTAAGATCAACCCTAATTCTCCATCTTACTAAACCTATAAGCACAACACTCCGCTCTAAGGGGTATCATCATGGACATGTACTAGGGACACTTGACACTCATGTACTTAAAACCTTATCTACCCAAATGCTACCTGGGGTTCAACATATTCTTATAAACTCTATGCCCTAATCCATCTAATGATTTAGCCCCCCAATTCAACGGTTCAACCCTAGTCCTCTGGCCTATATTTCATAATTTCCCACTCTAGTATTTCCTAATTTATCAATCTAATCTCTTTCACACATCCAAGTGAGCCTACCAATTTACTACCATAGATCTCGCAATGCTATCCTCGAGCTAACATATTTTCTCAGTACAATCAACATCTAACGTACAAACTTGGAGTATAACAACAATAACGCACCTCTAACTAAGTATTCCTTATAATATACTAGTTCACCCCATAAATAGATCACCCTAAATTCCTTATTCAGCTGCCGATGATCTATGCATATCCAGAGGGAAACATCTTTCCTACTCACGAAGAGAATGGGAGCATCCCACAGAGAATCACTAAGGCTAATAAAACCCTTATTGAGAAGATCCTTTAACTGTTTCTTAAATGTTTTTCAACTTGAACAAAGTTGTTCTATATGGAGGAATGGAGATAGGATAAGTGTCCAAGAGAAGATCAATCCCAAAATCAATTTTCCTACCAAAGGAATTCCAGGAGATTATGATTGGCTACTAAGAAGGACCTTCAAAACTTAAAGTCTTAAACCAAAGTAGAGGTTATAAACACCCTTTGAAAAACCATTTATGGGCTCTAAGATAAGAAATGAACCTTTCTTCAAGTACTAAGGAACTCCCTTCCCATTCTATAATTGGCTCATGAGGAAATTTACAAACAACCTTACGGTTCCAACAATCTAAGAAGACATAGCAAGAGTGAAACCAATCTATACCCAAAATCACATCAAAGTTTAACATATCCAACTCTATCAGATCCATAAAGGTCTCCCTACTACAGACTGAAATCACACAACCCCTATAGACCCTTCAAACCATAAAGGAGTGTAACTCCCCAGAAGTAACCCCTGGATGTCACACAATGTTCAATACTATGAGTAGTTCCAACCTAACACATAAAGCCTACTTAACTTAAAACTCATATGGAAAGTGAAGGAACATAGTAGAATCTAAAGGTAAATAAATTCATAGCTTAACTAATTGTCTATGACTTGCGAATCTTACAGAAAAACTTTGAACTTAAAACATAAACAATATGACAAGCCTCTAATTTTGACTAGAGAGCCACTTGGATAGACCCCAACTAACCCAATTATAAATTGAAGTCAAATAACTAAATACTTTCATATATGAATAAAAGTTTGATAAACTGGGTCCTCGTACTATGAGGACTCACCAAATGTCAGAATATAGGTGATGATGCCCGTAGTCAATCGTGCTGCTAGAAACGAGCACCAGAACCTACATTACAAAGCAATGTAGCACATAGACATATATGTGGGTCAGTACCTTTGGAATGTACTGAGTATGTGGGGATGAATATTCATATAAACTTCTAAATGATGCATGCTAAATATAAATGACTCACCTTAAGCTTGAATAACACTGACTACAAAATCATGAACATGCATAATAAAGCATAATAATAAACTTTGTGAACCATAAAACTCAGTTTCTAAAAGTTTTGCTCTTTATTATTTCTTTGGGAGATTCTTCTAACCGACATATACCATATGAGCTACCACGGAGTCCAACGTCTTACCCATGTTAGGGAGAGCTATTCTAGCCTTGCCATCGGAATAGAACTTTAGCTTAAGTAATCACTAAACTTAATCCATATTTGAAAAAACCTTAACTTATGGTGGCTCATAGTTTCTAGGAATATAGGATACACTCATCCACATTTCCTTCTCGGTGCTAAATACTACTCCCAAAATACTTATAGTTCATACTTAAAAAATCCACCTTAAAATAACATAAGAATCTATAGACTGAATAACCAGTTATGCATCTCTTTACTTTAAATCATAATAAAGAGGAATAGTTGTGGATTTCATGTCTTATCTTTAGATCAAAAGATCAAGCTTTTCTTTAAATCATGTTATAGATTATGTCAATGGATCTTAAGAGCATAAACTTCTTGTAAACTCAGTACTTGTACTTAGGACTTGGAATTCATGCTTTAGTTCATTGGATTTCATAAGAAAACATCATGTTAAATAATCATCTTAAAATCTTTCAACAATATCTCAATCAAGATAATGAAATTCAAATCACAATATGAATCTTATAAATTAAAACAAGAATATATGTAAATCTTAATGACTTCAAGATTTCAATCTCATGGTGATATCATTATTCATGAATATGGCCATTTAGGTATGAACACAAATTAAAAATAAGTAAATTCAATTCTAAAATCACATACTTTGGGCATAAGGATGAAAGAATGACCTTGTTCATAAGCCCCACATACATGAATTTCTTAACTTGTTAAGAGACTTTAAATCTTGAGACTTGAGGGATAAGTTTTTGAGAGATGAACCCTAATATTGATGTTATTGAAGATAGGAGGAGAAAGTGTTGTTATTTGATTGAGGAACAGAGGAAATTTATGCCTCTTTGAGGGTTGTAGGTCATGGATGGGAAGTTATAAGAGAGGAAAAGTCTAAAAAGCCCTTAGCTAAACTTTATATAAATTGGTCATCAATCTTTACAACTCAACCATACAACTCGTATGGAAGGGTATGACTAAGACCCTCAACTCGTAAGCTTGGCAGAATCTAGGAGGGTACACACTGGTCAACATATGAGTCCCACCTACGAATAGTATCATCTTTATATGACTCTTAGCCAAACTAAAAAAAACTCTTGATATTAGATGGAGTGATAGGTTTAGTCCAGTATTTCACTACATTAGTCTTCTGAGGATCTACATGAATACTAGCCCCTGAAATGACATATCCTAAGAAGGTAACAGATTCTCATCAAAACTCATACTTACTAAACTTTACATACAATCGATGGTACTTGAGGGTCTGCAACACTATTTTCAATGGTCTGCATGCTCTTCCTCACTTCTGGAATACCCAAGTATGTCATCTATAAAGACAATGAAAAACATATCCAAATACTGCTTGAAGACCATATTCATCAAATTCATAAAGGCTGCAGGAGAATTTTTCAGTCTAAATGACATAACCACAAACTCAAAATGGCCATACCTCATTCGAAAACTATTTTTGAAATATCTTGCTCCCTAATTTTAAACTAATGGTATCCCAACCTAAGGTAAATCTTTGAGAACATCTGAAAGCCTAAAAATGATCAAACAAATTATCGATTCTAGGAATGGGATACTTTTTCATATTGGTAACCTTGTTTAGCTGTCAACAATCTATATACATTCTGAGATTTCTATCTTTCTTGTGGACAAAAAGGACTAGAGTGCCCCATGGAGAGACATTGGGTCTGATAAAACCTTTATCTAAGAGTTCCTTAAGTTATTCCTTTAACTCTCTAAGTTTGGACGGAGCCATATTATATGGAGGAATAGAGATGGGTTGAGTATTAGGAAGAAGATTAATACCAAATTCAATTTCTCTATTCGGTATCCCTGGTAGATCTTCGGGGAAGACCTCAGGAAACTCATTGACTACATAGATTGATTGAACTATTAGGACTTTAGACTTTGCATCTTTGACTCAAACTAAATGATATATACACCATTTTGATATCAATTTTCTACCTTGAGATAAGAGATGAAACGACCTTTGGGAGACATAGAACTACCCCCACTCAAAAATTGGCTCATTAGGAAACTGAAACTTTACCACAGGGGTGTGACAATCTATTAATGCATAGCATAAATGGAGCCATTCCATGCCCAGAATGACATCAAAGTCTACCATCTCTGATTCTATTAAATTTGCTAGTGTTACTTTTTGGAGGACGAAGGTAATGGGACACTTTTTATAGACTCGTCTTACAACAACTGACTCACCTACTGGGGTAGAAACTAAAAGAGGCTTAGACATATTTTTAGAGACTACCCCAAATTTTACAACAACTAATGAAGTTACATAAGAAAGATTTGATCCAGGGTCTAACAACATATATACATCAAGGTGAAATGCATGACACACATAAGTGACAACATTTGGTGAATTCTCCTGTCCTAATGGGATGATAAATCATAGAACCAATTCCGGAGCTCATCACCATCGGTATTGGATGATGCGCCCTGTGGGACTCGACGACCCTATTGAGTTGGTGAATTAGTAACTTGAGTCTGAGGACAAACATTCCGTTCCCTGCTTAGCATAAGGACACTCCTTGATTCTGTGGCCCATCTTTCCACAACCATAGCAACCCCTTTTTCCCATCAAATACTCACTGGGATGGGTCCTACCATATTTTGCACATGTAGGGTAACTAAGCCTCCCGATTACACTGTTCAGAGATCTATAATTTGAAGTTCTGCCCCACTACTCTTACCTGGTCTTGCGTGCAGGGGCACTGGCTGAAGATAGCGCAAGAACTGATGAGTGAACCTAAAACCATGAATGGCTTCCCCCTCCAAATCGTGGCTGACTATACTTAAATTGTCCAATCCTAGACCTCTTGTTTCTCTTCTTTCTCTTTCAACTTTTCTACGTTAATCTGTTGAGAATGATTCATCAACCAAGAAATATCTATATCCCCAATTAGCATGGCAGTTCTACACTCCTTAACTACTAAATCAGAAGCCCTAGTAACGAACCTACTCATATAAGCTCTAGAAACAGACAGTAACTTAGGATCATAATTAGACAACTGATTAAACATAAGGAAGTACTCTATCATAGAGCCTTGTCTTAGGTTCATGAACTCATTCACCTTAGCGTCCCTTATTTTACATAGAAAGAACCTATTTAGAAAAGCATTCTAAAATACCCGCCAACTTACAGGAGCTGAATTCTCACCCCTATATTCCTTCCATATAACAACCCAATCATAAGCAACATATTTCAGCCTATAGGATGCCAACTCTATACTCTCCTATTGTGTAACATGCATAATCTGAGTAATCTTTCTTACCTCATTAATAAAAAACTGAGGATCCTCACCCACCTTTGACCTATGGAACTTGGGTTATTGATTTATCCTTCTAAAGTCCTGAATTATAGCTGCAAATAAATTACTATTTCAATGAAGTAGAACTGCAGCCTATTGGTTTCACTGAACATTGGCGTTAACAGTTTGGGCAAACGCTCGAAAGGCAACCCAAAATTCAGCATAACACATATTCTCATGCAAAGGATTGGCGTGCAGGGGTGTTTGATCATCATTTCTGCATGTATAAGCTCGGCGAGGAGGCATATTTTGTCATGTAAAAGCACTAGTTAAGGCAGATAAAGACAACTATAAGAACGATAGATCATGAAAGAAATGTTGATTCCCATCTCATCCCATAGCCTCTTGCTCATAAATGTGTCATACTTATCATCCATGATTAAGACTCTACGTAACACAACTTGTTTGACTGCTTAAGACTCTTCAAAACCTTAGGCTGTGATACCAAGTTTGTAATACCCTAAAAGTACCTCCTGGACGTCACACGGTTCTTAAGACCCATAAAGCCTACTTAACTTGAAACTCATATGTAAAGTGAACTAACATATTAGATTCTAAAGGTACATTAATTCATAGATAAACTGAGAGTCTTTGTCTTGGGAATCATACACAAAACATTTGAACTTAAAACATAAATAGTCTGACAAGCCTTTAATTCTAACTAGAGAGCCACTAGTACAGACCCCAGCTGACCCAAACAAAAACTGAATTCAAATAACTAAATACTTTCATCTACGAATAAAAGTTTGATAAATTGGGTCCACAGACAATGAGGACTCACTAAATGTCAGGATGTTGGTGATGATTCTCGTAGTCAATCGTGATGCTGGAAACAAGCACCAGAACCTATATTATAAGACAATGTAGCACATTTACATATATGTAGGTCAGTACCTTTGGAATGTACTAAGTATCTAGGGGTGAATGCATAAGTAAAACGATAACTGAATATTCATATAAACTTTCAAATGATGCATGCTAAGTGTAAATGACTCACCTTGAGCTTGAATAACACAAAGACTACAAAATGATGAACATGCATAATAAAGCATAATAATAAACTCGTGATTCATAACACTTAGTTTCTAAAAGCTTTACTTTTTATTCTTTCTTTGGAAGATTCTTCTAACCGACATAAACCATGTGAGCTACCATGGAGTCTAATGTCTTACCCACTTTAAGGAGAGTTGTTATACCCCTGCCATCAGAATAGAACCTTAACATAAGTGATCACTGAACTTTATCTATATTGGGAAAAATCTTAACTTACAGTGGCTCATAGTTTCTAGGAATTTAGGATACGCTCATCCACATCCCCTTCTTGACGCTAAATACTACTCCCAGAATACTTATATGCTCATACTTAAGAAATTCACCTTAAAATACCACAAGGATTTATAGATTGAATAACCAGTTATGTTTTTCTTTACTTTAAATCATAACCAAGATAAACAGTTGTGGATTTCATGTCTTATCTTTAGATCAAAAGATCAAGTTTTTCAATGTTATAGAATATGTCAATGGAGCTTAAGAGCATAAACTTCTTGTAAACTCAGTACTTGTACTTAGAACTTGGAATTCATGCTTTAGTTCATAGAATTTCATAACAAAACATCATGCTAAATAACCATCTTAAAATCTTTCAACAATATCTCAGTCAAGATAATGAAATTCAAATCACAATATGAATCATATAAGTACAAACATGAATATATGTAAATCTTGATGCACTTCAAACTTTCAATATCTTGGTAATATCATAATTCAAGAATATGGCCATTTCAGTTATGAACCCTAATTCAAAATAAGTAAATTAAATTCTAAAACCATGCACTTTGGGCAGAAGGATGAAAGAATAACCTTGTTCATAAGCCCCACATACCTGAATTTCTTGACTTATAAAGAGAATTTCAATCTTGAGAATTGAGGGATGAGTTTGTGTAAGATGAAACCTAATCTTGATATTTTTGAAGATGGGAGGAGAAAGTGTCGTTATTTGATTGAGGAATAAAGGAAAATAACGCCTATTTGAGGGTTATAGGTTATGGATGGGAAGTTATAAGAAAGGAAAAGACCAAAAATACTTTAGCTGAATTTTACAGAAATTGGTTGACAGTCTTTACGACTCAACCATATGACTCGTATGGAAAGGTACAAATATGCCCTTTAACTCATAACCTTGGCAAAATCTAGGAGGGGACACACTGGTCAACATATGAGTCCTACCTACGACTAGTATCATCTTTATACGACTCTTAGCCAAACCCAAAAAGCTCCTAATATCGAATGGAGTGATGGGTCTAAGCCATAACTTCACTGCATTAGTCTTCTAAGGATCTACAAGAATACCAACCCCTGAAATGACATATCCTAAGAAGGTAATAGAGTCCAACCAAAACTCACAATTACCAAACTTCGCATACAATTGACGGTCATTGAGGGTCTGCAGCATTGTTCTTAAATGGTCTGCATGCTCTTCCTCACTCCTGGAATACACCTGTATGTTATCTATAAAGGCAATAACAAACATATCCAAATGCTTCTTGAAGACCCTATTCATCAAATCCATAAAGGCTAAAGGAGCATTTGTCAGTCCAAGTGCCATAACCACAAACTCAAAATGGCCATACTTTGTTTGAAAAACTATTTTTTGAATGTCTTGCTCCCTAACTTTCGACGGATGGTATCCTGACCTAAGGTCAATCTTTGAGAACTATCTGGAACCCTGAAGCTGATAAAAAAAGTCATCAATTCTAGAAATAGGATATTTGTTCTTAATGGTAACCTTGTTTAGCTATCTATAATCTATACACATTCTAAGAGTGCCATCTTTCTTGCATAAGAAAAGGACTGGAGTGCCCCACAAAGAGACTCTAGGTCTAATGAAACCTTTATCTAAGAGGTCCTTAAGTTGTTCCTTTAACTCTCTAAGTTTGGTTGGAGCCATACGATATGGAGGAATAGAGATGGGCTGAGTATCAAGAAGAATATCAATATCAAATTCTATTTCTCTATCCAGAGGTATCCCTGGAAGATCTTCGAGGAAGACCTCAGGAAACTCATTGATTACAAGGTCTGATTGAACTATTGGGACTTCGAACTTAGTTTCTTTTACTCGAACTAAATAATATATACACCTTTTTGATATCAACTTTTTAGCCTTGAGATAAGAGATGAAATGACCTTCGAAAAACATAGAATTACCCCCTCCCCCCACTTAAAAACTACTTCATCAGGAAACTGAAACTTCACTATATGGGTCTGACAATCAATTGATACATAGCATCAATGGAGCCAATCCATGCCCAGAATAACATCAAAGTCTACTAAATCTAATTTTATTAAATCCTTTAGTGTTAATATATGGAGGACAGTAATAGGACACTTCTAATAAACTCATCTTACAACAACTAACTCACCACTGAGGTAGAAACTGAGAAGGGCTTAGGGAGATTTTTAGGGACTACTCCAACTTTTACAGCAACTAATGAAGTTACATAAGAGAGATTTGATTTCGGGTTTAACAGTACATATATCAAGGTAAAAGACACAAAGCACACCAGTGATAATATTTGGTGAACTCTCTTGCTCCTGACGGGATGGTAAAGCATAGAACTGATTCTGGTGTTGAACAACATTGAGACTGGATGATGCGCCCTGTGGAGAGACTGGGCAACCCTGCTGAGCTGGTGCATTAGTTACCTAAGTCTAAGGACGAGCATACCTACTTCCCTTCTTAGCATAAGGACACTCCTTGATTCTGTGGCCCAGCTTTCCACAACCATAGCAACCACCTTTACCCATCAAACACTCACCGGGATAGGTCCTGTCATATTTTACACATATCGAGTAACTAGGACTCCCAATTATACTATTTGGAGACCTGGAATTCAAAGTCCTATCCCACTACTCCGTCCTGGTCCTAGGTGCAGGGGCACTAGTTGAATATAGAACAGGCACTGATAAATGACCCTTAAACCGCGAATGGCTTCCCCCTCTAGACCTTGGCTGACTATACTCAAACTGTCTAGTCCTAGCCCTTTTGTTTCTCTTCTCTCTCTCCTTCAAATTTTTTGCCTCAATTTATTAAGCATGAGTCATCAACCAAGCAATATCCATATCCCCAATCAGCAGGGCAGTCCTACACTTATTGACCACCAAATTAAATACTCCAATAATGAACTTACTCATACGAGCTCTAGAGACAGATAACAACTTGGGAGCATACTTAGACAACTGAGTGTACTTAAGAAAATACTCCTTCACTGTCATAGAGCCTTGCCTCAGGTTTATAAAATCCTCCACCTTAGCCTCACTCTTCTAACATGGAAAGAACCTATCTAGAAAAGCATTATGAAACACCTGCCAACTAATAGGAGTTGCATTCTCACCCCTACCTTCCTTCCACATAACAACCCAATAATAAGCAAGAACCTTCAGCCTATAGGATGCCAACTCTACACTTTTATATTTAAGAATATGGATAATCTAAGTACTCTATCTCACCTCATCAATAAAGAGTTGAGGATCCTCATCCACCTTTGACCTATGGAACTCGGGTGGATTCGTCCTCATAAAGTCCTGAATTGTGGATGCAACTAAATTTCCATTTATCTGAAGTAGAATTATTGCCTACTGGTTTCCCTGAACATTGGTGTTAACATCTTGGGCCAACACTTGGAAGGCAGCTCTAAATTCAGCATGAGACATATTTTCATTCAAAGGATTAGTGTGCAGGAGTGGTTGATCATCGTTTGGGCTCGACAAGGAGGCATATTCTATCACATAAAAGCATGAGTTAAGGCAGATAGAGATAATTGTAATCACAACATATCATGAAGGAAATGATGATTCCAAACTCGTCTCATATCCTCTTGATCATAAATATGGTGCACTTCACATCCATGATCAAGACTTAACGTAACGCGGCTTGTCTGACTCCCTAGGATCAGATACTAAGTCTGTAATGCCTTGAAAGTACCCCTTGGACATCAGACAGTGCTCAAGGTTATGAGTAGTCCCAAGCTAACCCGTAAAGCCTACTTAACTTAAAACTCATATGTAAAGTGAACTAACATATTAAAATTTGAAGGTAAATAAATTCATAGCTTAACTGAGAGTCTTTGTCTTGGGTAAATCACACAAACACTTTGAACTCAAAACTAAACAGTCTAACAAGCCTCTAATTATGACTAGAGATCCATTGGGATAGACCCCAGCTAACCCGAACATAAACTGAAGTCAAATGACTAAATATTTTCATCTATGAACAAAAGTCTGATAAACTGGGTCCTCGAAATATGATGACTCACCAAATGTCAAGATGTAGGTGATGATACCCGTAGTCAATCGTGCTACTGGAAAAGAGCACCAGAACCTACATTATAAGACAATGTAGAACATAGACATATATGTGGGTTAGTAACTTTTGAACGTACTGAGTATGTGGGGGTGAGTGCATAACTAAAATAATAACTGAATATTCATACAAACTGTCAAATGATGTATTCTAAGTGTAAATAACTCACCTTGAGCTTGAATAACATAAACACTGCAAAATGATGAACATACATAATAAAGCATAATAATATACTTTGTGATTCATAACACTTAGTTTATAAAATCTTTACTTTTTATTCTTTGTTTGGGAGATTTTTCTAACCGACATAAATCATGTGAGCTACTATGGAGTCCAATGTCTTACCCACATTGGAAAGAGTTGTTCTAACCTTGCCATCATAATAGAACCTTAACTTAATTGATCACTGAAGTTTACCCATATTGGGAAAGATCTTAACCTCGGTGGCTCATAGTTTTTAGAAATTTAGGGTACGCTCGTCCACATTCCCTTCTAGGTGTTAAATAATACTCCCAGAATACTTATATGCTCATACTTAAGAAATTCACCTTAAAATAGTATAAGGGTTTTAGTCTGAATAACCAGTTATGTTTCTCTTTACTTTAAATCATAATCAAGATGAACATTTGTGGATTTTATTTCTTATCTTTAGATCGAAAGATCAAGCTTTTTTTTAATCATGTTATAGAACATGTCGATGGAGCTTAAGAGCATAAACTTCTTGTTAACTCAGTACTTATAATTAGGAATTGGAATTTATGCTTTAGTTCATAGAATTTCATAACAAAATATCATGCTAAATAATCATCTTAAAATCATTCAACAATATCTCAGTCAAGATAATGAAATTCAAATCATAATATGAATCTTATAAGTCAAAACATGAATATATGTAAATCTTAAACTTCAAGCTTTCAATCTAATGGTAATATCATAATTCAAGAATATGGCCATTTGGGTATGAATCCTAATTGAAAATAAGTAAATTCAATTCTAAAACCATGCACTTTGGGCACAAGGATGAAAGAATAACCTTATTCATAAGCCCCACATACCTGGATTTCTTGACTTGTGAAAAGAGCTTGAATCTTGAGACTTGAGGGATGAGTTTGTGTAAGATAAACCCTAATCTTGATGTTTTTGAAGATGGGAGAAGAAAGTGTCATTATTTGATTGAGGAATAGAGGAAAATAATGCCTCTTTGAGGGTTATAGGTCGTGGATGGGAAGTTATAGGAGAGGAAAACACCAAAAATCCCTTAGTAGAACTTTACAAAAATTGGTCGTTAGTCTTTATGACCCAACCATACAAATCATATAGAAAGGTACGATGATGCCCCTTAATACGTAAGCTTGGCAGAATCTAGGAGGGTACACACTGGTCAACATACAAGTCCCACCTATGACTAGTATCATCTTTCTATGACCCTTAGCCTCTCAATCATTTCTTGGTTAGAAAATTCAGGGAGTCTATACTTATTGATTGAGGACTTATCTCTATACGACTCATACCCTACTTGACGACTTCTAGGGGTCAAGTAGTACTTATAACAGAATGTCCATCATTCCACACTACCTTACATATGACTACAATATACCACTCGTATGTTGTACGTATGACGCAAGGAAGAAGTCTTATAATATATTGAAACTTCTAGATGCAGGGTATTACTTAGAGTCACCCACCGAGGTGGACACAAAAATGGGATTCGAAATACATTCAGTACCCAAACCAAAATGAATAGCCACATAAGGGGTCACATAATAGAGGGTAGACCCGAGATTAAGTAGACAATATACATCATGACAGAAAACTTTAAGTGTACTAGTAACAACATTGGGAGATGCCTTAGAATCCTGGTGGGTGGCAAGAGCATACAGACGGTTCTGACCAGTGTTGGTACCAGAAGTAGCACCCGTTAGTGTGAAAACTGATGAACTAAAAATCACAATCTTATTAGCTTTAGTGGCAACACTAGCGGAAGGCAATGTCACCGCATTTGATCGGGCTGACCACAATTAAAGCATCAATTTTTTCCCTCACAATAGAACCCATGATGCAACTGATCGCAAAATAGGCAAGGAGGATGTGGTGGGATTAACTAGCTTCGCTAGTCTGATATTGGAACCTTGTGCCCTAGGATAACCACCATCTTGAAAATAATAATCACCAGACGGTTTAGGGAAAGGGCCTCTTGTCGATGGGTATGGACCTGAATTTCCCCAATTCTCTTCCTTGATCTAATGTCTCCCAAGTTTACCTCTATTGTGATAAACCCCACCCTATTTTGAATATCTAACTTGCTTTATTTCTCTCATATCCCTATTTGATTTCTTCTCCCACCAATAATACTAGACTGGAGTGACAAAAACACTACTATCTAGGCCAACAGATGAATAGAACGCGGATCTCAGCATTAGAAATGTCTTCTTAGGGCGGTGAGGCATGAACATCATTGTCCCTAAAATCCCGAGGGGGACTGATAGGGATCGATAGGACTCCACAAGGGTAGTTAAAAAAAGTGACCTTATACTGGGTTTGAACTTCTTGAGTAGGATGAGTTCCATTCATATTGTCCTCAAGCGGGACAGAAGAGTTTCCACGAGCTTCATATCATCTTAGAGTCATGATATGAGATAAAAACAAACGAGAATTAGAGGAGATTCTAGACCTTAGACTCTATAGGCCAAAAATAGAACAACAAGAAAGGGAAATATTCCTAAATGTCTCGTAGCCTCTCCCTCATAAGTGTGGCGTACTACACACCCATAAAAGAGACTCTACTTGACACGGATTTATGGACACCTAATGACACCAAACCTAGGCTCTGATACCAATTTTGGCATGACCCAAACCAGGGCCTGGCCGTGATGGGTATATTAAGTCCAATAAGGATCGGAGACCTCCCTTTGTACCTAACTAAACAGAACACAATACCCCCAACATTGGATGAATTCTAAACATATAAAAAGATAGCATAAGATAAGCTTGAAGAACGTAAGTCATGCCTATAACAGACAACCGGTAACCAACCAAAAATAACCAACCAACCTCACCCAAGTCCACAGTAATCCACAAAACCTTCTAAATAAAACCAAAATCAATAAAATATTGGGACATGACCTCGACCTTGATATTGCCAATGACAATGTTAATGATAATGTAAAATATCAATTTAATCTAAGAATGGGAATTCATGAAATATCCAAGTCTTTTGGAGAATGAAAACTCACCATTTTACTACCAATGACTGACGAACCAAGCCAATCTACCTAATACTATAAAGGAAAAGTAGAAGTATCTCTGGTGCCTGCATTACATTGGGATACAACATCTGGGGATGGTTAGTGGGTTGAGAACTACCATATATATATATATATATATATATATATATATATATATATATATATATATATATATATATATATATACTTATACAATATGTTAGGATAGGGAACAAGGCTTAACATGAACTTTAAAATTTAAGACTGGATTGTGTAGCTCAACCATCATAAAATAGTACCCACAGCCTATATGGGCCCCATCTCTCACTCCCTAGTTGGGTCCTAATGCGTGTAGATGCACGAACCAGAGAATAATCTCACATATATGGATGGGGGACTCAAACCTCCTAATCATATACTAAAGTGACTAAAGCACCTGATCATATATTATAATATGGGGGAATCGAATCTCCCAGTCATATAATAAGAGGACTGGAACCACCGTGGTCATAGGCAAGGGAACCCAATCCCCAGGTTGTTTAGACCCTCATGCCGGCAAACGCGGTTTTAAGTGTTGGTCCCTTCACCTTCACGGACCAGATACACAACCCTATTATAAGACCAATTAAAACATTTAGCACACATTCCCAAGTAAGTGAACCAATTATGCATTAAGGTATCTCGTTGTTATCATCATACCAAACTTACTTGCAAGTTCATTATCATGCCATGTCAACTACTTAACTTGTTGGGACTCTAACCCTCGGTCAAAAAGGACTTTAAAATAATTGGTCATTAGGGGACTCAAACTCGTTTAATAAATTTGGTACTCAAACCCATTTATGTTTCGATAGGCCTCTTATGCCATGCAACTAGTTTCAAAGATTGTTTAATATGCACATTTTTCCAATTCAAAACTAATTTCACAATATTGGGTTGAGGTTGTTACTAATTCAATTGTCATTATTCACAAAATTAGGAGAAATCACAATCCCCTAGTTTATTAGCCATACTCATGCACCCCACAAGTTTAAAACAATTGATAAAGCATAAACCATGCATAATAATTCATGGGAAAATAATTTAAGAACCAACCATGTCAAACCCTCAACCCATGTCAAAATCCTTATTTAATTTTAAATCAATAATCATTTAAATATCATGATTTAAGGAAAAAAGTTTGAGGGTAGAGTCACATGCCTGAAATATCAAGAATTATGGAGAAGAAACCTTGAATTAACCCCTAGATGCTCAACCTTGAGAAAACCGTAACTTGCTTTACTTGAGAGAATTTAAGAGAGAAGAGGATATGTTTTGAGTATGTTATGTATGAGAATATGGTCTCAATAGTGTTTATAGGTCATGGGTCATTTTTATGGAAAGAGGGAAATGTCTAAAATACTCGTAGTAAAAAGAGTTAAAATTAGTTGCCAGTCACTACGGGTGACCTTATGACTAGTAGGGTCACCCTATGACTCATTACCCTCAATATTAGACTGGACAGTCTCCATGGACACCAACACTGTCCTGGCTATGAGTTGGACCATATAAATCATAACCAGTAGCTACGAATCATAATATGCTAATCGTAGTCATATCAAGAACTTGGGATACTACATTGGTCTCCCTACGACTGGGACATTATGACCCATAACGAGTCTTGATGACTCATAGGGTTCAAGTCATAGTTTGAATACTATACCTTGGAAAACATACTGGACACCTTACGAGTGGGGTCCTATGACCTGTAAAGGGACACTATGAATCGTATAGAGAGTCATAGTCAGGACAGTGAGCTCAAGGCTCAACAAATTTTTCAAGTCCAGCACGTAGGGTGTTTCATGATCCCTGCAATATTGTTATTCAGCTTTACTTGAATTTTCTTAGAAAAGATCACCAAAACCTCATATGTTTTATCTTTAGTTCTCAAAAGCATGGTCCAAGTGAATCTGAAGTAGTCATCCATTATCATAAACACATATATATTCCCTTCTCTACTTTGAACCTTAACAGGTTCATAGAGATCCATTTTAAAGCAACTCAAGGGGTCTTATGGTACTTACCTACTTTTTCTGCTTGAATGATGACCTGTTTTGTTTCTTTTGGTACAAGTATCACAAATGTTGATGTCGAAGAACTGCAACTTTCGAACACCATAAACTAGGTCCTTTGAGACTAGTTTATTTAGAAGAGAGGTGCTTACATGACCCAATATTCTGTGCCAAAGATCAAAATGGTCACTTTGAGCACTTAAGTAGGTCAATTCACATCCAGCGATTGAGTCTAAATCATCCACATACATGTTCTTGTATCTTTTATCCCTGAGAATAACATTCTTAGTTTTCAAGCTAGTTATAGTACACGAACCAGATAGGAACTTTACTTCATTTGCTTTAACACAAATTTGGGACACACTTAATAGGTAGTACTTCAAACCATTCACATAGTACATATCTTCAATATCATGATTTAAGGATTTTCAAATTTTCCAACACCAAGAATACAACCTTTCTTTCCATTTTTAAAAAGACATCTCCACCTTGAAGTGCCTTAAGTGAGAGAAAACAGTCAGCTCTTCCAGTCATATGCTTAGAGCATCCGCACCCATAAACCAACTTTGACTACTTTCTCTTACTCCCACCTACATTTAAAGATCATTTGTTATATTTGAGAACCTATTTGAGTTTCTAATAAGGAGATAAAAGAGTAATCACAACTTTCTTGGTCCAGCCAGGTAGTCTATCCTTCCTGAATTTTGTCAAGGGACCAGTTCCCTGTTTAAGTGACTACATCTGCTGAACATACTTATCAGATTTTATCTTAGCTCTAAGCTTTGCTTGATACTCTTACTACAGTCTTTCTTTTTGTGACCATTTCTTCCACAATAGGTACATAGAAGATGTTGTTTTTTGAGACTTAGGAAAGGATTATTGAGTTTACTGCCAAGTCCTCTACCATTATTCACTTCTTAACTAGTCAGATTAGCAAGGATCTGTAAGAAGGTAGTCTATTTCATAAATTTTTCTAGATCTTCTCTTATGCGCACCCTGAGTCTTTTTCTAACTCATCATTCTTTTCAAAAGTAAACATGGGAAGCTTTTGAGAATTCTTCAACTTCTCCTCAAGTTCAAGTTGCAAACTGCTAGCCTCCATTTTCCCATTACCATCAGATATAGCTAACTTTCTTAGTTTTTCAAACATCTTCTTGTTTTTAGAATTTAATTGGAGAGAATGTTCTCTTAGCTTTGACAGCTGAATAGTTAGGGCTAATTTTTCATATTCTATATTTTCTACTTTATCTTCAAGTAGATACTTCTTAGCAGAAAGCGCACATATAGAGTCAATCAAGACACTTGCAAGTTTCTTTAACTTCTTAGGAGTTTAGTCATTCAAATTTTGCTTAATGTTAAACGGAATTTCCTCCTCATCTTCTTTATCATCTGATCTATCCATGAGAGCAAAGAGAGAATTATAGGCAGTTTCACTATCTTCCACAGCTACCATAGAGCATTTTCAGGCTTTCTTGATACATCTGACTCACTTGATTAGTCTCTCCAGAGAGCTAAGGCTTGTTTCACCACATAGTCAGTTGCAGCTTTCCTTCTAGACTTGTCAGGGACCCAGTCCTTTATTTTTTGCTTGTATCCTCTTGACTTTAGATATTCTTGATAGTCTATCTTGTGCAAGGGACATTGCTTAATGAAATGTCCTGGTTTTCCATATTTGTGGCATACCTCATTTGCACCTACTAGCCTATTTTTGTTGCTTTCTTTTGAAATTGTCCACTACTCTTTATAGCCTTGATGAAAATTTTTATCTAGGTAGGCAACATCTTCATCTTCCTTACTAGACTCAGATTTTGAAGCTTTAAAGTCAAAAATTTCTCCTATGTAGACTCCTTTTTCTCTTGATCCTGCTGCTCCTTTAGTTCATAAGTCTTTATGTTTTCAATCAACTCATCCATGGTAAGAGTTTTTAGATCTCTAGCTTCAGAAATGGCATTAACCTTACTCTCCCATGACTTAGGAAACACTTTCAATATCTGACTCACTTGTTTCTAGGTGGAATCACCTCACCGAAATAGTGTAGTACGTTGGTGATAGCGGTAAATCTGGTGTACATTTCCTAAATAGTTTCACTCGTATTCATTGAGAAGGCTTCATATTAGGTAGTCAGCATGTCCACCTTGGTCTCTTTGACCTGACTCCTGCCCTCATGAGTAGTTCTTAGGCAGTCCCAAATATCATTTACACTCTCACAAGTAGAAATATGATTATACTCATCAGGTCCTACACCACAAACCAAGAGTGTTTTTCCTTGAAATTATTTTCTATCTTTTTGTGATTTTCCTTATTGCATTCCCTACGAGTTTTTGGAACCAGCTTGGTAATTTCTCTTTCCTTAACTATTTCACAGAAATATTAGATCCATCAAGGATCACATCCCATAACTCACTATCTTCAGCCATAATAAAACCATGCATTCTTGTCTTCCACCAACCATAGTATTGATCATTGAATCAAGGTGGTCTAGTGGTTGACGTCCTTCCTCCAGATTTGGTGGTGCGACTATATCAAGAATTCACTTTAGGTGTTAACCATATAGAGTGAACCACTCTGATATTAATTAATGAATCATTCAATTACACCACCATTAAGGGACCAGGTCCCTAAGAAATAATAAGCAACTGTAAAATAGGAACGCAAAGTAAATGTTCAAAGTAAATTGACACAAATAATTTTTACGTGAAAACCTCCATGCTCAAGGGAGGAAAACCACGACCTGTTCTCGCTGGATTTCTCAAGATCCACTATAATCAAATCAACTTTAATTACAGACTTGAAATGGACTTAACTCTAAGTCCTAAGGATTACAATTGCTCTATTACCAACCTAACTAGACAACTCTGTCACACCTTTTTTCCAGTCGACTAAATCTAGCCCACCCACCTTAGGTAACTTTATCTAAGTAAAATTAACAAAAACAAAAAGAAAACTTTACTCACAACACTAGAGTAAATCGATGTCTAGGACATGGCTCAAGAAAAATAAAACTAAGACCAATGGAATTTCAAAACCTTGAGACCAAGGCTTTTTCTACCTCCACGAGAAATATCATATGCAAAAACCCAATTCCAAGGTTGCTTTCATTTGTTTATATAGGAATGTAGGAATCTTGGTTGGAATTTGATTGGGCCAGGTGTCTATTATTATACATTGTGCACCTACACTATAATTATGCTATAGGACAAAATTGTGTTGTGTGCGACAGTGTATAGTTATCCTTCAGCAAAGCATACACTGAACTGACCAATATGTGATCACCTAAACTGTCCAACTTGACCCAACTTTTCTTTCTTCATTTGATCTATCCATAGTTTTACCGAAATAAATTTCCGTACATATTTCAAAAGTATTACAGTAAAACCTCTCTAAGTTAATAATCAACAAATTAATAAACTTTTTAAAATAATATTTTTCAGTCCCGACTTGGGCCAGTGAAAAAAATTACTGATTTCGATAACATAATAAGATAAATTTTTGAACGATCCCTATATAGATATATGGTCCCATTAATACTATTATAATTAATAATTCTTTAAAATTAAAAAAATACTATCTAAGATAATTTAGTGAAATATAATTATATTGTTTTTAATTTTTGTTAAAATTTAAATCTAGTAGAAGCTCATCTTTGACTTTTCTTTTTACATTCAAAAGTTCTGGTGTTATCTTCTCAAACCGCACCCAAAAATTGTAACGAATTCTAGACGCAATAAGTGTTTTCTTAAGCATAAATGGTTCCAAAGGTATGATATCACCTTCAACTTCATCATCAACATTATTTTCTCCAATGATATCCACAATTTCTTTTAAGCTCTAGACCACTGAACATATATCATTTTCACCCGATAATCCGACAAGCTATTGAATCCGTTTTATTATGGTAAACGAGATCATTAATCATGACATCAAGTTCATGAATGTCATTTTCACAAATGAGTTTATTTAAATTTCTTGAGACTTCATCCCCCAAACAAATTTTTTAGTGTTGACATAATGTACTTCATGTATAATAATTTTTTTTTACATTAATTTAATATACAATGATTTTGATGTAATCAAAATTAACGTTCATTAAATCTCAAAAATGTTCTTTAAATTAATAAATATTAATTTATCTATTAAATAATATCTCTTTAAAATAACAATATTTCATAATTCCGACAATATTAGTTTAGAAAGATTTTACTCCACAACTTTTAGTCGTAGGAATCAAGATAATTAAGCATAGTATCTAGTTAACTAAAGAAGGAAAGTTTAAGAAGAATGCTTTTTTTACATGGAATCTTATCAACAACAGAAAAGAAAAAAAAAAGAAAAAAAAAACAAATTGGAGGAACCATGAAGCTTACTCATAAAGAATAACTTGCACTTTAATTAATATCACAACTCTATACTTATCTTGACAGTTCAAGTGCTTAATATTTTCCAAGTGGTAAAGTGTTTCAGTGGAAAAAATTTAAGTTTGATTGGTTTGACACTAATCGAATTTGGTTAAACTATTTTTGTTCAAAGATGCTCCAAATCAACTTATTTTTCTCAAATCTAAGGAAAATGATTCTCCTTTAAAAAGTAAGGAAAAACATTTTCGAAGCTCTCTTTCAACTTTACACTCAAGTTGAAATGTTCAAACAACTTTCAAAATTACCTGCCCCTATCCCGACACACAATACCCTACCACCCTCAATCCAAAAAAACATATTTAATATTTTAAATATTTTAAATTTTTTTCTTACCCCACCCCTTACTTCGACACTCGCCCCTATCAAACCCCCTTCAAAAAACAATTTAAATATTTAAATTTTCTAAATTCAACCTTTTTTCTTACCCCACACCCTACACGACCCCCACCCTCTGCTAGCCGCCACCCTCCACTGCTCCACCCCCTCTATAAAATTATTATTTTAATCTTTTTTCAAAAAAAAAAAATTAAAATTTTTTCTTAGCTCACCCCTACCACCTATTTTGACCTCCCCCCTCCCCGCCACCCACCACAGCAGCCTCCCCCCCCCCCCCCAAGAATAATTTTAAATTTATTTGTTAAAGAAGTTTCAAAACTTTTTTCTATCCCATCTTTCATACCTTATTCGTTCTCATTGTTTTTATTAAGTATATATACAAATACTTTTAGAAAGCATTTTCCTACTTGCATATCACACATAAGAATATAAGTAAGAAACAATTTATTTTTCTAGAAAATGTTTTCCTCCTATATAGCAGATTCTTAAAAAAATATTTTTCGGGGTCAAAAATTATTTTTATGAAAAATATTTTCTACTCTTTAGCTAAACATTAAAATCTATTTTCTGAAAAATAATTTTTTTCATTCACCAATCAAACAGTAGAAAATATTTTTCAAAAAATATCTCTCACTCAACAATCAAACATAAAAAAAAAGTAAATAAGAAACCAACTTCTTTTTCATGAAAAATATTTTCCTTCATGCCAAACACATCCTACAAGAATTTGGAAAATGCTTAACTGTACGTTGGTTTGGGCCAAAATCATGGTTCGGGCTAATGAAATTAAATGGGTTTAATTGGAATATACACAAACTTAACCCATCGTCAATACATTTCATGCGCAACCCTTTAAAATACTAAAAATTACACAAATATATAACTTATGTTTTCAATATTACAAAAAATTTTAACATATACACAGAATGCTATGTATATGTCGGTTATGTTATCTAATATCTATAATCTATATTTATAATATATTAAAAGTGTAAAGGGCCTTAAAATTATTGTTTGAACTTTTTGCCCTTCACTAAAAGACTCTGGTTTAGACAAAATTGTCTTTTTACCTTATTTTATTATTTTAGTAATATTAAATATTAGCTATATTACCAAGAAAAAAATATATCTCCTCGTGAAAATAGAATTCTTTTTCCACCATCTAAAAAAAATTAACCATATATAGAAACCGAAAAAAATTCCTTCCCCAATGTAAAACCCAAAAAGTAGTAATAAAAAAAAAGAAAAAATTACAGAAACTAGCATCCTTAAGACCATAATTACAATAAATAGCAACACTTCTTCAAAATTTCAACTTATAATAAAAGTAGCAATATTTTACCCACTTCATAGTAATAGAAAAATATGTATTTTTCAATTGTGCATATGTATTTATGAGTAATACATATATATTTGTATATGTGTTTATAAAGCAACATTTTACTTAAATACAAAAAACAATTTGCTATTTTTCGTAATTATGAAACTGTTGCTATAAAAGTTATAATTAAAGTTACAAAATTGTTATTTCTGAAATTTTCCCTAAAAAAAATCAATGTGAAACCAATCCCCCCCAAGGTGAATCCAAGAAAATAGTAATAAAAACAATCACTCCCAACATGAAATCAAAAATAATATAATAATAAAAAATTAGTAACTAAAAAACCCCCCACCCCTACGTGAAACCCCCCCAAAAAATAAAATAATAAATAAACTCTATTTTTTTCGAACTTGGTTTTAGCATAACTTTTTTTATGCAAAATATGATTAAAAAAACTGAAAAATGGACAAATAACAATTCCTATCCCACATAAAATAGGCTTTAACATAATTTTACCAACTTCTATAAAAGTTATGGTAATTTTTTCGTCAACTCGATTTAGTTTATTTGTCATAAAATTTTTTGTTCTTTGGGTATGTTGATTGTCGCTTGCTTATTAATATTTAAACACGATATTAATTAACATACCGACAATTTTGTTTATATTTTTAATTTATTTAATTTGTGTTATTAGTTGAATTTATGTTCTTAATTGATTTAATTTGTATTCTTTGTTGGATCTATTAATAAGTAATGCTCTTCCTAGATTAAATTCACGAAAATGACTCAAATATTCAGGTACATTATTCACTCAACTCTTCAATTTTTTTCAACTAATCAATTTTTTCCCTTCTACATCATGTGTTACTTTTATAATTCATTTTCTTTAGGCTACTATTGCATTGCCAAGGAAAAGAAATACTGCATGACAAACATAAAAGTGATATTCATCAATTACTTGAAACTTTTGGTGGTAAAAGATATATGTGCTTACACTAAAATAGATGTTTATGTTTACATTATTATATTTAAGTGTTAAAGATTTTTGAAAATTGATTTGAACTTTTTGTACATTATAATAAATCTCCGCAATAGATAAAATTATTTAATTTAAATAATCAAGCGTTACACGTGCGAGGCATGTGCAGTTAGAATAGTGTATATTAATAGAGAGAGAGTAAAGTAATTTTAAAAGTGAGAGAGAGTGTAATTACTTTCAAAAGTGTTGATATTTATGTTATTTATACTTTAAAATATGGTAACTTACATAAATTCCGAAATATTTAAGGGTTATAACACTTTATCCTAATAATTTATTAAATTACATCATATCCTGAATTTTTAAATTTGTGATACATATTTTTTTGCATTGATACATATCCATTGTGATACATTAGTAATTTAGTGGTTAGTTAAATAAGCAAGTAACTAATTTTTAATTATTAGAGGAGTAAAATTAGACACAAATCGTGAAAATGATACATCTGGTTCTAGATGTATAACAATGATACATCTCATAAAATTATTCACAAATCATTAAAAAATCATTCTCACACCAAAATAAATAATTTATATTTGTCAAACATATGTTAAATGTATCAATCATTTATAAATAAATTAAAAATATGAATCACTATCACAAATTATATGTCACATATATGACCAGTATTGACTTAATATGTCATATGCATTGTGTCATATGTATCACCACTATATGTCATATGCATTGTGATACATTTATAATTTAATTTTTAGTTAAATAAGGAAGTAATTAATTTTCAATTATTAAGAGAAGTAATATTAGGCACAAATAGTGGAAATGATACATCTAGTTTCAAATGTATCACAATAATATATTTCGTAAAATTAATCACTAATCATTAAAAATTCAATCTCACATCAAATTAAATGATTCACATTTTCAAACACATGTTAAATGTATTAAACATTTATAAATAAATTAAAAATATGAATAATTATCACAAAGTATATGTCACTATCACATTGTTCAATTTCTCTTCTTTTCCTTAATGGGTACTGATTTAAAAGTTGAAAAGGAATTCAAAATTGATAAAAGAAAAGTTGATAAAAAGATTAAAAAAAAAAAAAAAGATGATGAAATCGGTGAAGAAGTTGCAGTAAAGGAGATAAAAGTTGTGTCAATTGATAATAATTTGGGAGAGATTTTAGGGGATGAATTATTTTAAAAAAAAAAATTTTCAAAGAAAATAAATTGCATGAATTAATTGTGGAGTAAAAGTAAGGTGAAATTTTTATTCATATGTATCAAAAGTAAAATATAAAATTCAAAATTTTAAATAATTATTTAAAAGGTAAAAAATTTTGAATAATAAAGTCTCTTAAATTTGTGGTTGTGTGTAAAATACGGATGGATTAGACGAGTCAAATAAGCTTGAATTGATTTCATCACACTTATTTTTATCAGTAATTTTTTTCTGTTGATGAAATACGTTAACATTGACTAAACAAATTGTCATGTTTCACAAGATATTCTAAGAAAAAAAAAAAGGGCGGGGGGGGGGGGGGCGGGGGGGGAAGAAGAATTTTAAGTGTAGGACGCAGGAAAGGGATGGGAGGGGGTGAGGTGTTTTCACGTGCAGGATGAGGATTATGTGAATTCAAAAGAAGAGCTTAATAATATATTGTTAAGTCGTTTCAGTGATCTTCTAGAGGAGATTCACAACAACAAAATTTTGAAAGATTGAGCATCAATGTGGTAGATAAAATTCTTATTGAGAAGATAGTAGCCCCAAAGCTTTTTTAATGTCTCAGTAAATTTAGTGGCCCAAATTTTAATCGCACTAAATACATATACATTTACGTCAAAAGTTTGTGTTGCCTTTTTTTGTTTTGCTATAAATTTTATTTTAGTGTAGTATTATATTATATTTCACATAATAATATTATTATGGAAAAAGGACATGAGCTGATCACTTTGAAAAGAAATGACTCACAATTTGAAAATGTGGACAATTGAAGTCAGTCAGTCCAATTTATTTTTCTTTTTTAGCCAGTTGATCCAATTTATAACAATTGAAGTCGGCAACATGCAGTCTTTATACCCAATTGATACATTTTTATATCACATTGATATACTTTTATACTACAATGATACATTTTTTAAAAAAGAGAGAGGAAATCTCTTATACCCAATTGATACACTTTTATACCACACGTTCATATACCCAATTGATACTCTTTTATACTAGATTGATACACTTTATACCACATTATTATCGTATATATACCATATAAATACATCTTTTACAGAGAAAATCTGTGCAAGTATATACAGTAGTTATACCAAATTGATATAGTACACATAGCACATTCATACACCTTTTCAAATGGGAGGATAGAAACCTGTGCATGTTTTTGTGTACATATAGCACATTCATAGACCTTCGTATTTTATCATTATTAGAACTAACATTGAAGCAAAAGTCGTTATTTTGTATCAATTTTTAGCAAATTTACAATGAAAAAACTATAGGAAGCTAATTGAATACATATTTTTGAATATTTTATACAAATTTTGTGGCATGAGAAAGGTAAATTGGAATATAAAAAAAGGTAAAGGAATGGAGTTTTAGTTTGAATGGAAAGAAAATTGTGAATGAAAAGGAGATGACATGCTCGATTTCAGCATCTCAAAGAAGATTTGATGGTAAAGTCCTTTATGTGCAATTCTTCCTAGAAAGACTCAGAAAGACTCAAACTTTCAAAATCACAGTAAAGTAAAAAACTTTTTTTTGCAGTAATTTATTGGGCACCGTACAACAAAAATGAGCATTTGATAGATGAATTTTAAAGTCGCGGCAAGAAATTGAAAGAATTTGGCGGTAGAAGGAATGGAAAAAAAAGGGGGGAAAAGAAGATGAAATGATACACGGTTAATACTGGGAGTGGTCATTTATTAGGTGTTTAATTGTGGGTGCTATTTTTGTGATATTATTTTAATTTTAGGTGTCATTTTTGTCCTTTCCCTTATTATTATTTATCACCTATTAATATTATCAATTATAGTAATAAGGACTAATTCGATTTAATAAGATGTTAGTTGTGCGTTTTCAAAATAGGGTGAATCTCAAAAATAGACCCAAATTGGGGTGACTTTCAAATTTTAGCCCCAAATAAAAAGTTTTCTTAAAATAGACTTTACTTATTAATTAATATTCTTTTGCACAAAATTACCCCTGATCAATGGAGTAAATTACATAAATCATCCTCATAATGGATAACAACTCTATATTTATATCTTTCAACTTTTATTTTTCTTTACTCTTTTTAATTTTACTTTGATTTTTTTTTTAATTTTCTCAACCCTTACTTTTTTCCTTTTTTTCTCTCAACTTCTTTTTTTTTCTTTTTTCTTTTATATTATTTTTATTGTTTATTTTTTCTTTCCTTTTTTTTTTGTTCTTTTTAGTTTTTCCGACCCATACGTTTTTTTCTTTACAACTTTCAACGTCTACTTTTATTAATTTTTTTTTTATTTTTCTTTGATTTTTTCTTTTTAAATTTTTATTGACCTTTATTTTTATTTAATCTTTTTTTTTATTTTTATCAACCTTTATTTTTTTTTTCCTATTTTCTCTCAACTTCTAAATTTTCTTTGATTTTTATTTTTTTAATATTTTTCTTTATTTTCTTCTTTTCCGAAATTTTGTTATTTTTGTTCTTTTCTTCGAATTCTTCCATTCAAGTTACATCTCGTGAGCAAGAGTTGATACTATCACATTATGAAGACAAGACTTACGACTTTCGAACAATAAGCTACGTTTCATGGGCAAGAGTTGACACTACTATATTGTAGAGGCAAGACTTATGACTTTCAAACAAGAAATAATGTTTCATGGGCAAGAGTTGACACTACCACATTATATTTTGATTTATGAGATGTTTTATAACTCTTACCTTAGAGGAAAGACTTAGCTCAGGGACTTTCAAATAACAAATTATACCCCACGAACAAGAGTTGACTCTACCACGTTATATTTTTATTTATGAGATGTTCTACAACTATTACCTTAGAGGCAAGACTTACCTCAAGGACTTTTAAACAACAAATTATGCCCCACGGGCAAGAGTTGACTCTACCACGTTATATTTTCATTTATGAGATGTTCTACAACTATTGCCTTAGAGGCAAAACTTGGCTCAAGGACTTTCAAACTATAAATTATGCCACACAGGCAAGAGTTAACTCTACCACATTATGTTTTCATTTATAAGATATTCTACAACTCTTGTCTTAGAGGTAAGACTTGACTCAAGGACTTTCAAACTATAAATTATGCCCCACGGGCAAGAGTTAACTCTACCACATTATATTTTCACTTATGAGATATTCTACAACTATTGTCTTAGAGGCAAACCTTGGCTCAAGAACTTTCAAACTATAAATTATGCCTTACGAGCAAGAGTTAACTTTACCACGTTATGTTTTCATTTATGAGATGTTCTACAATTATTGCCTTAGAGACAAGACTTAATTAGCTCAAGGACTTTCAAACTACAAATTATGCCCCATGGGCAAGAGTTGACTCTACCACGTTATATTTTCATTTATGAGATGTTCTATAACTATTGCCTTAGATGCAAAACTTAGTTCAAGAACTTTTAAACTACAAATTATGTCCCACGGGCAAGAGTTGACACTACTACATTATATATTCATTTATGAGATATTCTACAACTATTGCCTTAGAGGCAAGACTTAATTAGCTCAAGGACTTTCAAACTACAAATTATGCCCCACGGGCAAGAGTTGACTCTACCACATTATGTTTTCATTTATGAGATGTTCTACAACTATTGCCTTAGAGGCAAGACTTAGCTCAAGGACTTTCAAACTACAAATTATGCCCCATGGGTAAGAGTTGACACTACCACATTATGTATTCATTTATGAGATGTTGTACAACTCTTGCCTTAGAGGTAAGACTTAGCTCAAAGACTTTCAAACTAAAAATTATGCCCCACGGGCAAGAGTTGACACTACCACATTATGTCTTCATTTATGGAATGTTTTACAACTCTTGCCTTAGAGGCAAGACTTAGCTCAAGGACTTTCAAATAATAAACTATGCCCCACGGGCAAGAGTTGACACTACCACATTATGTCTTTATGTATGAGATATTCTACAACTCTCGCCTTAGAGACACGACTTATCTCAAGAATTTTCAAAGAACTTCGTAACAACAATTCATGCCCTTAAATTTGCTTTGATGTCAAAAAAGAAGATACCTTTGTGGATTATCCAATTATTTTTTTTTGGCAAAATATAATAAATGGTGAGAAAAAAATAATAAAACAAAATAGAGAAATAAAAAGAAGATTGAGAAAAAAATAAAAGAAAAAAATAAAGAATTAAAAAAATTGAGAAAAATAAAAATGAGAGGAAAAATAAAAATAAAGTTTGAGAAAAACGACGGAAAAAAGAGATCTGAAAAAGAAAAAAATGATTAAATAAAATAAAAAAATATATAAAAAAAAGAGTGAGAATAAAAAGGCAAAAAAATAAAGATTAAGAAAAAAGCAAAGAATTTAAAAAATTGAGAAAATAAAAAAATGAGAGAAAAGACTTAAAATAAAGTTTGAGAAAAATAAGGGAAAAAAAGAAGTGATAAAAACCAAAAATAAAAGAAAAATAAAGGTTAAAGATAAATGAATTAAAAAAAGAAAAAAAAGAAATAGATAATGCTTGAGAAAAAGGTAAAAAGAGAAAAAAAATAAAGATTGAGACGAATGAATTAAAAAATAAAAGTAAAATTAATGGAAAAAATAATAACAAATAGAATAATAAAATTAAAGAAAAAAAGTGAAAATAATAAGAAAATAGAATAATAAAATTAAAGAAAAAAAATAAAAAGTGAAAATAATAAAAGATAAAATTTGAGTGACAATAAGTATGAAAATTGTTTAAAATATATTTGAGATGTAGAGGGGCAAAACGGTACTTGTGCTATACTTAAAAAGTAAGGAAGATTATTTTTTAAAGACATTTTTTATTGGAGTCAAATATCTAAAGTCATCTATATTTGGGTCTATTGCATGCAATATTTTGTTCAAAACATTATCTTGAATGTTATTATAAATAGATTGTTTATTATTATAAAAGTTTTAAGTAGTTAGTTCGAAGTTCTAAATTTTTTAATTAAAAATTCGTAGATAATTTTTCTTTCTTTTCTTTTTATACAAATTTTTTGTTTTTTTTTGTTTACAATCTTAAATATTATTGAAGAAAAATAAAATCATAAAATTCACATTATATTATGTTTAAGCCCTTCGAATTTAAGGGCCTAAAGGAAAGACTATTAGTTTCAACCTTGATCCTCTAATGCTAAAGTGTACCTCATCGAGTACAGTAGCAATGATAATATTTATATATTAAATATTTATGTTCTTTTTCGTTTGATTATTATTAACCTGAAGTTGAGGAATGCATAAATTTTTCTATATCGCATCGACACCAAACATAACCATGAGTTGGTTTAGAGAAACTTTTATAAAAATACACTTACACTGCAAAATAATCGCTCAAAGGTTACATTACAATTCTTTTAATCCAAACAGACTAGGCCAATCACTAATAACGAAATGTTTTCTATTATTTAGAAATGTGAGATTCTTCATCCCTACTACATCACAATTTTCTTCTCTAAAAATTTCATATACATAGCTATTCATGCTAAATCAGATTCAATGCAGTTCAAAATATTCATACATATCAGTAATTGGTAAAGAAGTCAACATTATTTTCAATTTTTTCCCAATACTCGAGGTTTCAATTTGAGTTTTAAACTTCTACTGTCTTGCAGCAATTGAACTTTGAAATGGAGATTTATCATGTATACCTTCTTAATAGTAGTCAATGAGCTAATAATTACATAAATTTGTCAATTTTGCCTTTTTTTTTTAATTCGTGGCACTTTTCATTTACGAAGAAAAGAAGTACACTTTTGAGTTGGCTTGGAGTCCTGCTCATCTACTTTGAGAGGTTGACAGGCCAACCTCTTTGTTACACAGCCAACATTACAGAATTTCCTAATACAAAAGAACTACTAGGGAGGATCAAAACAAATTTCCCTATCTTTCAATTTGTCAATTTTGATGTTGATTGTGTTGTTATTGAATCTAAATTCAATGTTAAAAATTTAGTTGAAATAATTTCAAAACATATCAGAAATGATAGTGAGTTGAATGCATTAGAAATTAAGCTTCTTTCAAAAGATAATTTGACGTCAATCTTAATCCACAACGATACTGGGAGTTTAGGTCTATATTCAATTGAAGAAGAAAAACTCAGATTTTATTGATATACATTTTATGTTACGGTGAAGGAATTTCATTGTAAAAATAAAATCAATGTTATACAAGAGGAAGTTATAGAATAGATTGATTAAGATGTGTAAAAATCGAACCAATCAATAAATCGGATTGAAAAAATTGTTATTGATTTATTGTTATTGAATGTTTGGATTAACGATTTCTTCCTTGATGGAGATCCTATTACAAGTCATCGTCGTTGACGCTGACCTCGAGTTCTACTGCTGGCCGGAGATTTGGGTGAGCTTTCAGCAATCGGAGCTGATCCTTCTCTTTTTCCTTCTGCTTTGTATATTATGGTACTGTATAGTACTCTTTTTTTATAGTGGCTCTTGTACTGACCTTATCAGGTCTTGGGGGATTATTTTGGTATATTTTTCCAGTTTTTCCTTTTTGTATGACATACTTATTTATATATTTAGAGTTTGTCGCATACTATTACTGTTTTATCCTTATTTCTATCTCTTCTGCCTGTTAGCCCGTTACTCATCGTTCCGGACTATGATTTGGCTTACAATCTGGTGGATTAGAGTAGGTGTCATCATAATCCAAGAAATTAGATCATGGCAGTATATTAAGTAGTTAGTTTTTTTTAATGACAGGAAACCTATTCTATGTGGATGAAAAATAATGTACTTGATTTTTGGCCAGACACATATACAACTCCTTAAATTTGTCTTAAAATTCCATCTAAACACTTAAATTTTGCTTTGTTTCAATTGAATACGATACTATATACAAGTTTATTCCTAACCGACACAATAGGATGAAAATTCATTTCAAAACAAAACGTGTAGTTAATCATCTGATGCGAAAAATAATATGCCACATATTAAAAATAATATGCCACATTAAAAATAAAATGTCACATATGTACAATCAAATAATAGTTTTAGTGACATAACATACTTAATAAGTGGCATATTCTTGTCCACGTTAGACGATTAACTACATGTATTTTATTTATAGAATGGGTTTTCAACTTGTTTTGTCTAATGTAAATAAAATTTTATATAGTTTTGTGTTCAGTTAGAACAAGACTAAGTTTAAATGTCTAAATGAAAGTTTTGGACAAGTTTAAGGCACTGTATATGTGTTTGGTCTTATTTTTCAAATCTTCTGCCACATATAAGAACTATATATGCAAGTGAGAAAATATAATAATTTTCAGACTTGCCCGTGGGCTTTGAAATACCATCAAGCTACTTCTATTGTAGTTGGTGGTATAGCCGTAGACAACACACTTTAAGTAAACGAGATGCCTTATCCTTTTATAATTTAAATAAAAGAAAATAACATTTTCAAATCTCTTATAATTAGATATAAAACTGAATTCAATAGGCTTTACATTAATTCTATTAGTTATAATTACAGTATTTCAGAAACCTCATATATCCATTAAAAGAAATAATTTGTCCAACTCAGAGAGAGGTGACAACTCAAAATTTCTTCCTTTTCTTTACCAGCCCCCTTGGAATCTTGTTAAGGAGTTTCCTGTAAAATTTCTTGTACAATTTCTTTATATCTTGTTTCCCTTTGCTTGCTAGATAATCCACTTCATCTTGATACCTTTCATACATTACTGGTAATGTTGCCAGGCATAGAAATCCTAATAAACCATTAAACATACAATACTATATTAAGATCATATTAGAGGAATTTTCATAAATAACATATTTTGCTATTGCTTAACTATATATAGTGGTACTATTGTGGATAAACAACAAGCAATGGTAGTTGAGTCATTGCCTTAACAGTCAGTTAGAAGGTTTTTTCAAGATTAGCTGAGTTAGTTACATAAGTAAGTTATTAGAATGTTGTATTAAAATCTAATATTGTACACTTGTTCATTAGATGATCAATGTAATATATTACTTTCTCTCATATTTCTTCTTTTTCCCTGATTATTACTCCTTCTTCTTGATCAATTATCCCCTAAGGAATCATACATTTATGAAGATTACACTAATTACAACACGGTATCAGAGCATACTAGTAACAACTAGTCAATTTTGCTCACAATCAATCGCTTCTACTAAAAGTTTTCTGTTGTTCTTGGTCATTCTTCTTTGTTTTTTTCCTTGAAAATTATGGTTTGTAATAGTAGAGTCCGGTGGAGTTAATAACATAAATGTCAACAACGAAGAAAATTCCAGTAGTACTCAAGCCTCTACCATGAATTACAATCATCCATTATTTATTCAACCCACAAATGTAAGTGGTTCTCACATTATTTTTTTTCAGTTGATTGGGGTTGAAAATTATGCTATGTGGTATAGGTCTATGCTTATTGAATTATTGCGTAGAAATATATTAGGAATATTAGATGATTCATGCCCAAAATAAAGGTTCTCGAAGGTAGAAAACCATTAGGAAAGGGTCAATGCCATAGTCCTTTCTTTGATTATAAACTCTATGACAAAGGATCTGTAAGAAGGCCTAATGTATGCGTTGTATGATATTTAATTGTGTGAAAGATTTAACAAGGTGGATGAGGCAAGAAAGTTTAATATTCATAAGGAAATAGTCACCTTGAGTCAAGGAACTGCTTATGTGACCATGTATTAGTCAAGGCTAAAAGATCATTGGAAGGATTTTAAATCTCATGTTCCTGCATCTACCTGCAATTGTGAAAATCAAAAGAGTATGTGCAAAACATGCAAACGTTGAGATTGTTTTATTTTTAATGGGACCCAATGATTTCTACATACATACCAAAAGTCAAATTCTATTAGTGAATCCTACGCTATCAGTTAATCAGGCTTATTCTATGATCATTACTGATGAAAGTAAAAAATCCATGAGTGTCAGTTTTGGGATATTAGGATCCAATCAAACTATACTGCAAAGGGCTTATGATGCTGTATCTCACTTAAGAATTGGTGGTAATTAATACATCAAGAAGAATATAATTTACTCTATGATTTCTGTAAAATGAAAGGGCATACCACAGATGTTTGCTACAAACTGGTAGGCTACACTCAAGATTCAAGATATGAAAGAAAGAAGCCTTCCAAAACAGACTACAATATGCAATCTGAAGATTCTGGAGTTGATGAAGAGAAGAGGCAAAAATGGTCTAATGATGATTAGGGTGCAAAACAGGCTGGTACTTCAAGATAAGGCACTCAATTGACTCAGGAATAACTAAACCAACTGGACAATTGCACCATTTCTAAAGATAAGTACCTGCAGTTCATTCAATTCCTGAGTCATACAAACAAGGCCAAAGATTCCTCATATTCAACTAATAATGCAAGTATCTACACAATATTAACTACATATAACACCACAAAAAAGTGGATAGTGGACACAAAAGCCACTAATCACATGGTGTCTAATTTGACTATGATACTCAGTCAGTATCAATATATAATCATCCAAGAAAGGTATTTATTCATAGTGGGGATATATACTTGGTTACACATACATGATCTAGTATTTTAACAGAAGGACACACAATCACTAATGCTTTGCACTTACCACAGTACAACTGTAACTTGTTTTTATTGCAAAATTAACCAATGAACTGCAATGTTCTACTTTTTTTCCTAGCATTTTGTATTTCAGGATCTCTACAATGGGAAGGTAAATATTATTGGTAGACATGAAAATAGTCTTTACATTTAACAAACAAATCTACTGTAGATGGAAAAGACTTTCAATCTGATAACGCTAATTCAACTACTAAGCTTTGTAATTTTGTTACTACCGATTTAGATATAGATATTTGGCATAAGAAATTTGTACATGTTTCCTCTACTATTCTAAAGAAAATACTTCTTGTAAACACAAATGCTATTACTAAAATACTGAATAAATTCCAAATTTATCCATGTGCAAAATAAACTAGACTTTTTTTTTACTATCAGTGGTATTAAAAGCATGTATGTTTTTTATCTGATTCATATGGATTTATGGGGTCCTTACAAAGAGCCTACATTTGATGAAAACTAGTTTTCATAAATGTAGTTGATGATTTTTCAAGAATGACATGGACCTTTCTACTTAAACTCATGTTTGATGTGTGTGAAGTAGTTAAATAATTTCTTATGTATGTTCATACTCAATTCAACAAGAATGTCAAAATAATTAAAATTGATAATGAGACTGAGTTTATGAATTCAGTATGCACAAATTTATTCTTATCTTTAGGCATCATACACCAAAGAGCATGTGTGTACACTCCTAAGTAAAATGGTGTTGCTGAGAAAAAACACAAGCATATTCTTGAATTGACTAGAGCCATAACGTCTCAATCTCATATATCTAGAAAGTTTTGGGGTAATTGTGTTCAAACTGCTACCAATATTATAAATAGGCCTCCTAGATCAATCATTAGCAATAAGATTCCATTTGAAAAATTACATAATAAGAAACCTTCTATAAGTCACCTTAGAGTCATCAATTGTCTAGACTATGGTAAAATAGTTCACGAATTGGATAAACTCAAGTCTAGATCAAGGTGTGCTGTACTTATGAGATACTCAGAAGTACAAAAAGATTACCTTATTTATGATATGTAAACTAACTCATTCTTTATCAACATCGATGTTATTTTTAAAGAAGAGGTATTTCCATTCAAACTAATGCAAATGATGCTACTTCAAGTATATTTACACCCGCTGATATAAGTTGTCAAGACTTAGAAGCTTGTGAAGGATTAAATCCAACCCTATCATCTATGATTCCTCATGAGGTATCTCGAAATCATCATGAATTACAACCACTAGGGGTTGCTACTATTTATCATCAACAAAATTATCCTAATATGCCTCAACCTGACAATATAGTCAATGTTCAGGATAAAAAAAGGTCAGATAAATAAAGAAAGACACCACTATAGATGAAGGATTTTTTTTCATTGAGTATTCATGATGGACCTTATGCTATGTCTAATTACATCACTTATGATCAGTTGTCTGCTTTCTATCAGTCAAATCTAGCAAAAATGTCTAGCATTATAGAACCAAGAACTTCCACGAGGTTGCTTCTAATCCTAGATAGATGGAAGCTATGTAATTAGTGATTTCTGCACGTGAAGGTAATCAAATATGGGAAATTGTTGGGTTTTCCAAGGGAAAAAAACCTATAGGATGCAAGTGGATTTATAAGGTCAAATATAAGTCTGTAGGTGAAGTTGAAAGACTAAAGACTAGAGTTGTGGCTAAAGGGTATAATTAAAAGAAAGGTATTGATAATTTGTGGCATATATATAAAATAGATGTATTTAATGCCTCTATTCAAGGTGATCTGTTTGATGAGATTTATATGAAAATGCCTCACGAATTTTAAAGTCCAGGGGAAAATATAGTGTACACACTTAAGAAATCCTTTTATGGCCTCAAGTAAGCTCCAAGAAAGTGAAACACTAAGCTATTTGAAGTTTTGATCAACTTTTCGTTCAAACAAAGTGAATTGGATCACTTTTTTTTCATCAAGAAGTTAGAAGGTGGGATTATGATAATGATCAGATATATTGATGATATTCTCATAACTGGTAACAATGTCAAAACCATAGAAGAAACAAAAGTGGACCTTAAAAAGGCATTCAAGATGAAAGATCTAGGAGAGTTAAAATACTTTCTAGGAATTGAATTTGCTAGGTCTAAGCATGGAATCCTAATGCATTAAAGGAAGACCTCTTTGAATCTTATTGAAGAGATAGAATTAGGAGAGGTAAAACCCGCAGTAATACCTGTTAATACAAACATAAAACTAATAATCAAGGAGTTTTATGATTATGTCAAGAGCACTAAAACATCTGTAGTAAATGATCCATTAGATGATCAGGGAACCTATAATAGGTTAATAGGTAAACTTATATACCTCACCATGATATAGATTTTGTAGTGTTAACTCTAAATCAGTACTTACAGCAGCCAAAATAGTCTCATGTGGAAGCTGCCTTGAGAATTGTGAGGTATGTCAAGAAAACATCCAAATCAAGGTGTGCTTCTGTCCAGTACATATAACGCTGACATCATAACATACTATGATGTTGATTGGCTTTATGACCTCACACTAGGAAGTCAATTTCAGTCTACTTTGTGAAGCTAGGTGATTCATTAATTTCATGGAAATCAATGAAACAAACCACAGTGTCTAGAAGCTTTATAAAATTTAAGTACAAGAGTAATGCTGCAACAGTTACTGAACTAATGCTAATTTGGCTTTTGGGATTAAAGAAAGAGTTGGGAATTAAAATGAAAAAACCTATTCAAGTGTTCACAGATAGTAAAGTTGCAATGCAAATAGCAACTAATCTAATTTACGATGAAAGAATCAAAAACATTGAGATAGATTGTCACTTTATTAGAGAAAAAATCAACCAATAAATGGTACCAACTAGATATGTATCAATAAGGGATCCACCAACTGACTTACTAACTAAAGGACTTACAAAGATTCAACATCACTATCCCAGTTCCAAGCTTGGACTACATGATATTTTCATTACTTCTAGTTTGAGGAGGAGTGTTGAGGATAAACAACAAGCAAGGATAGTTGAGTCATTACCTTAGTAATCGGTTTGAAGGTTCTCTCAAGATTAGTTGAGTTAGTTACATAAGTTAGTTATTAGAATGTCGCATAAATATGTATTGTACACTTGTTCATTAGATTATTAATGCAATACATTACTTTCTCTCCTTTTTTTTTCTTCCATGATTACTACTTCTTCTACATCAATTATCCCCAAAGGGATCATACATTTATAAGGATTACACTTAACCAACAAATACCTTTAATAATCATGATACATTATAACATGCAGTTTCAAAATTTGCATTGTATCTCAAACTAGGGGTGACAATTTCAGCCCATTTTATTGAAAAGAGTCCATTTAACTCATATTTATTGAGTTAGATCACTCATATTTTAAAAAGGTAAATATGGACTTCAACTCAGTTTAAAAGCTCATACAAATATGAATAAAGTGGATAGAAATGTGGATATTCATTTAAAGACAAAGATCACCCACCTATACTTTAAATTTCTAATTGCATTACAAAAATTTAATCTTTTGTTTTTAAGAAAAAGAAAATAAAGGGTGGGGGATGGGGTGGCTTAGGGGGAGCAATTTTTTTTTTTTTTGAAAAAAATTAATTTTCTTATAAAAGATTGAGGAGTGAGGTGGGTTGGGGGGCAAAATTTTTGAATTTTCTTATTTTTAAATTTTTTTCATTTGATTTAAAAGAAAATTCGTGGGGGTGGCGGAAGGGGAGGAGCAGAATTTTGTTTTTTCTTTGAACTTCTTTTTTAATTTTTGATTTTGATTTTTTGATTTTTAATTTTTTAAAATTTTTTTGGGTTGGGTTGGTTGGGGGTTGGCGTATGTTGGGGGTGGGTGAGGTAGAAAAATTTTTAATTTTAATTTTAATTTTTTATAAAATTTGGGGGTTGGCTAGGGTTGGGAGGGGTATGGCCAGGGTAGACAGTGGGGGTGGGGGTAGGGGTAGATGGTAGGGGTGTGGGGAAGGGGGTTAACTTTTTATTAAAAAATATTTTTTTTGGGGGGGAGGTGGGTGAGGGTATCTCGACATCCTATATATATGTATATGAATGTGGTGCATATGGTTTATAACTAGATTTTGGTAATTGGATCATTTTATCCTTACCCCTGAGTTACATTCTAGTGCCCTCACCACTGACTATCCCTGGATGCTGAATTATTTCATGATGTAGGGTCCTATACAACGTTAGGTGATTCGATATTCCTATGAATCTATTGTGAAGTTGTGTCTTCATTTTTCGGAAGACCTGGTTATTTCACTATTTTTAGTATTGTCTCAGTACTTCATTTTTGATTAATTTTGGTCATAGTCAGGGGGCATGTCCCGACTTAGTTGGTATTTCTATTTTTATAGGCTTTTGTGAACAAATGTGGGTTGGTTGTTTATTTGAATTCTTAGAATTGTCACTTGATTTATCTATCCTTATAATATTTTTGTCAGATTCCATTATTTATTTTTAATATGCTCCTGACGTAAGGCTAAGGAGGTAGCCTACGACCCTTGGTGGATTTGAGATACTCGTCATGGCTAGGCCCAAGTTCAGGTCATAGCACTTTCATAAATTTCTTAGGAAAGAAATGATCAAAAAATCACTCGAGAACTCTTTCCACAATCGACTCAGCATATTCACCCGTCAACTTTTCCCACTCCTCTTACCACTGGTAAGCCACCATTTTCAACTAATAAGATGCAAACTCAACCCCCTCTAAATCACTAGCATGTATAACTCTGAAGATGCTTTTTATCTCATCAGTAAACCGCTGAGGATCTTCCTCAACCTTAGAGCCTATAATTAGGATTCAGCCTTATAAACTAGCCAACCTAAGTAATCTCTGATGAACTGAGGTTGAACCAACATAATCAGAATGATGATACTGCGATGCCACAATTTGAGAAAGCATGTGGTTGGACTGACAAAACTCAACATTTGAGACATATTTTGAGGAGACTGAGTAACCCTAACTTGGGAAGCCCGAGGAGGGCTAGTAGGGACTAATGGAACCCTAGGTGAAGCAGTAAAATCAAGAGCTAGAGAAAACTCAAAGTGACTAGACTCTCTACCACGATATAAAACACAAATAAAGGAAACATTCCTAAATGCCTTGTAGCGTCCCTCTTAAAAGTGTAGCGCGCTACATACTCATAAAAGAGACTTTACTCGACAAGGGTTTGTAGACACCTGGTGATCCTGAATCGTGCTCTGATATGGAGATATTCACAACCCAATTAGGGCCTGGTTGTGACGGTTGTCCAATAGAAGTACCAAATCACCTAGCGCTGAACAAGGTCATAGAAAAAGCCCTTAGAACCTACATTATGAAATGATGTAGCATCCGGAGATGGTCAGTACAGTGAGTATAGGCATGTAACCCCAAAAGGGATAAAATGTGCCAGTACAAAACCAGTATGAAGCACATGAATAAAATATATATTTACCAAAACTAGTCATAAAACATATGCTCAACAACCATCAAGATAGCAGGATGTCGGGGTATGGGACCAGGAGCATATGATGTAACCATTTAAAAAATTTAATACTAAAATGTGTAGCTAGTACCGACCTAAAGGCACCCACGAGTTATATGGGTCCGTATCCCCCTGCCAAAAGGTCCCAAATCCATGTTAGTTACATGAACCAAGGAAATTAGCTAAAGACACCAAGGTGATAGCCTACCAAAATATACTATGTAAAACAGACATAGTAGTCGTAGACCCCCAATGTCAGAAAACATGGTTTCTAGTGTTGGTCCCCCAAAACTATACTTTCTTGGTGATCTACACAATTACCTTTAATCTTAATTAAAATATTTTTGACATACCATTAACCGCGAGTCATTTATTAAGGCATTCCCAACTTAGTATCATCATACCAATAGACTTGCATACTCATCTAATTATTCCATATCATATCCATTTAACTATTTAGACTCCAAAACCTATTTAAAATACACATCCATAGCCCCCAAGGGTAATTCCAAAACCTTTTTACCTTTTTACAATTTAATATCATGCAATTTTCTAAGAAACAATTTAAATACTATGCAATCCTTATTTATAATCCGAAATATGAAGTGAGTTAAGGTTTATGCCATTATAATCATGTGAAAATCCATAAACATTGTGAAAACATATTGCCAAATTTTCACCATTACCATGAGACCCAAATTCAGTTCATATTCCACCATTTAAACCATAAAGAAACCATTAAAGCATGAGAAATTCAATGCAAGTGTAAAACAACCAAATTCCCTAAACCTTAGTTTGAATTAAACAACCAAGCAACATGTAAGATCAAGTAAATTGGAAGAAATAATATAGTAAATAAAATAAGGAGTGTCCAGTATGTCTTTTGACGGATTGAATTCAAGAAAAGTTTAAGTTTAAGGCCCCGAGTGTTGAACTTAAAAGTTGAAAAGGGGAAGATCAGTGATAAAAGTTTATAATTTTTAAGTTAATAGGAGTTAAGGGAGTGTTTAAAGTTGTTTAATAGGGCCTAGGACCAAAAATCCCTTGCCCCAATTGAAAAAAATAAAACTGGGTAATTTTTTCCCAACGGTGTGGCACGCTACTATTGCGGATGACAAGGAGTGTGATATACTCTTATAATGGAAGGTAATCAGTATGCCACACTCTTATCGTAGAGGATAAACAGTGTGTCACATCCTTATTGCGGACCCTCACTTGTTCGAGGCCCTAAATAACCCCGAACCCTTTAACAAATTTCCAAAACTCTTACCAAACATGACTTTAACATCCCTTGTCATGATTCAAGTCAAAAATTACCGTTAAACATGAGGAAGGGTACAAAATAAAATTGTCAAAATTTTTGGGGTCTTACATCTTCTCTCATATTGTTTGTTAACTTAATGTTGTTTGTTTACTTATTAAGTTACATAATGATATACCTACTCTTTCTTTAATTCATAGATGTTTGTTACATAACTATTTAGTTTAAGTTTCATTATTATAAAGTTAATATTGTTTCTTATCTTAGTACTATTTGTTAACTTAGTTACATAATGATGTAATTACTTTTTGTTTAATTCTTTCTAACTAAAGTAATAAGCTTACCCGACTGTCTATATCCAGCTAAGGTTTAATCCTATAAAAAAAATACTTAAACTGAAAAATAATTAGACTTTGAACTTTTTTTAATTCATATGCCTGACTGAGAACGTACCATATATTACATGACTATTTAGTTAAAGTCACGTGATTATTGTAATGCCTCAAGTCTGTACCCTGTAGGCCACATAGTGCTCATAATTTCGAGGGACCACAAGCTAACCCATGACTGGTACCTGCTGCAATAACTGAATAATAATACTGTTATTATGCATAAATTAGGCAGAAACTTTCCATAAGGTTCAAAACTGTAAATAAATACTGAGTACGATACATCAATACCAAAACTGAACATCTATTTATAAATACTCTAGTCTAAAAAATACCTTTACTATCTGAACAAGGAGTAGATGGGACAAGTCCCCAACTAACTCCGACTACTGAAATAAACTAAGTACTGAAATACTGGAATAATAAATCTATCCTCGAACAATGAGGACTCACCCCTAGTTTGTTGCAGATGGATCGGGCTACTAAGTATGATCGGGAGCCTGTGCATTTGAACCTATGATATAAGACATCATAGCATAAAATAAAGGTACGCATCAGTACTTTAAATGTACTGGTATGGTAGTAAGGTAGGCTAAAATGCATGGGTTCATATGCATGAACAATACTGACTGAATAACATGAGTATAACTAAATAAGAGTACATGCATGAATACGTAAATTGTAACTGAGGTCATGATAACACTGGATACTGAGTTCTGAATTACTGATTTACTGATATCTGTGTTTACTGATACTGTATTACTATTAACTAAGTGACTGTAGCTGACAGTCTTGATTCTGTGAAACTATTCGAAGTTCTGTACTGAACTGAGTGACTATACCTGACAGTCCTGATTTTTGTAGAACTGAACTAAGTTCTATTCTGAAGACTAAAACTGAGACTGTGGGATGTAATCATCTAACCGATATGCCCCTCTCTAAACTGATTGGGGGCTAATTTGTAACCTAGTTAGAAGGGTGTCAGTACCGTACCATGAGTAAAGACAAGTTGAGTCACCCTCATCTGGCAGGTGCATGAGAATGATGGTACCCTCAACTGGTAGGTAGGACACCTCATCAACCCTCAACTGGCAGGTTGATGTCTCAACCTACGTTGGCTACGTAGTTCTGGAACACAAGGACTACTTCTAAGGATCACACCCTCTGTTGGCAGGTGAGTCCCTATCTTTAGGTTCACTCGATGCTGAATCCTACTACCAATTAAATAGACACTGGACTGAATTCTAAACTGTGCTAGGTTGGACTGATCTATTACTGATTTATACGGTTTGACTGAATTGAATTGAGTTCGCTGGGTTCTGAACTAATTACTAACTAAGTTCTAAACTGATTACTGAACTTCTGATCGTGATATGACTAATACTATTCTGTAACTGACACTGACTCTAGATATACAGCTAAATTGTCAAGTATTAAATACCCCCAGGACTTGATAGCATGAAAAGTAAATCACTGCATAACTTTAGTAGCATAATGGTACTAGCTTGCTAATAATACATTCACTTAGACATTTTTTTGTCAAACACTTGATATATATGAGCTTGTGCATGATTGAAATCACACAATAACATATTATTATTGGACTAGTCAAATCACATAAGCATTTTGACAAACACTTGGGGAGCATGGGTATTTTACATATCAATAAACATGTAGTAATATCATGGATTCTACATTCAACTTGCAAATTCAAGAGTTTGACATGTAGTTCACAAAATTCAATTCACAATTAACTATTTTGCATGAAAATTAGGACAAATCATGGAATTAGATCACCATTAACATCTTAATCATTAATACATTCAAGATCCAACATGAAATCCATGAAATCAACAAACTTGTATTTTAAAAGAGTTTCTTAAACTCCAAGGGTAAAAGGAAACCCTTGGATGAACACTTCACATACCTTGGTATTCAAATTTGCGAAGAATGATGGAGTGTTCTTGAAGGCTGAATCTTGAATTGGAGATCCTAGGGTTTGCTTCTTGAGAAATTTTGAGAAAGATGAATTGATTTTTCCTCTAAAGAGGCTTAATCTCGTGTTTATGGGGGCTGACATAAGGTAGGAAAAGACCCAATTATCCCTTAGGACTTGATTTTTTGATGACTGAAAACTGATTTAGCGATGCGCAGACTGACGCGCCGCGTCGTTGGCATCGATGCGATAGCCAATGCACCGTATTGAGTCCGTATCAGTTCACTGGAATTTGCACTGAGAGCTGAGGAAAAATACTCATCGACGCAATGGGCGACACGGCGTGTAGAGATCTCATTGATCCACTGGTTTGAGCTTTCAAATATATCACAAACAAAGTCCAAAAAATTCAAAACTTATCCGAGAATACCTACTGATATTCTTGATCATGAATTTACCTAAAAATTGATATTTAAAGGTAATAAGGGTCTTAGAAAAGGATCACCAACTTAAAAAAGCTAAAATAACTCTAAGTATGAACACTTAGCTAAATTTTTTCTAAGTCCGTGACCCCTAACTAGCTTTTACAGGATTGAATCAAGCTTAGGATTTTGCGAGGTCTTACAACATCTCCCCCATGGGAACATTTGTCCTTGAATAAGATTGACTAAGCTGGGAATACTGATAGACTAAAGTTAGAAACTGGATATGCACAACTACAACCTGATTTCATAATTAACACTACTGATATACTGAAATTTCATAGTGAACATGCAATCTGATGCATGGGTACATAGCTGAACATAATTCATGAATGCATGACTGGATTGCTAATAAGCTGAGTTTCTCATGCTTAACATGTATATCTGATACATGAAGTCACAACTGAATATGCAATGGTAACTGGTACCAAGTCTATAAAGGGAAATCTGAGCATGGAACTGAATAAGTTCAAGGAAAAATTGTTACCTTAAGCTGAGTCTGAGTTTGCGGAGAAGAGGTGAGGATACTTGGTCCATATATCTTCTTCTGCTTCCCAAGTAGATCCCTTAACGGACTAAATCCACCAAAGAACTTTGACTAGAGGGACCTCTTTGTTCCTCAGTCTGTGAATATGATAATCAAGGATTTTGACTAGAATCTTCTCATAAGAGAGACTACTCTAAACGTCTATACTCTCTACAGGGACAACAACTACTGGGTCACCTATGCATTTCCTAAGCATGGTAACATGGAACACTGGATAGACTAAAGCTAAGTATAAAGGCAACTTAAAATCGTAAGCTACCTTCCCAAAATGGCTGAGAATTCAGTAAGGACCAATATATCGAGGGCTGAGCTTCCCCTTCTTTCCAAACATATTCACTCCTTTCATAGGAGAGATTTTTAAATGTACATAATCAATAATCTCGAACTCGAGATCCTTTCTGCGCATATCTACATACAATTTCTGTCGGCTTTAAGCTGTTTTAAGCTGCTCCCTGATAAGCTAAACCTTTCCTAAGGTGTCAAACACCAAGTCAGGCCCTACCACTGTGGCCTCTCCCACTTCAAACCATAAAATAGGATACCTACATATTCTCCTATAGATCGACTTAAATGGAGCCATCTAAATGTTGGAATGATAGATGTTGTTATATGCAAACTCAATCAAAGGAAAGTGGTTATCCTAACTACCTTTAAAGTCTATCGCACACGTTCACAGCATATCCTTTAAAGTCCAAATGGTCCTTTATATTTGACCATTTTTCTGAGGGTGAAAGGTTGTACTGAGGTGAACTTGGGTACCAAGACCCTTCTAAAATGCCTTCCATAAATCAGAGGTGAATTACGGACCTCTATCTCACATAATGGACATCAGAACTCTGTATAATCTAACCAACTCTCTGACATAGAGATTGGCATAGTCCTCAGCTGAATAAGAGTATAGACTGGTAGGAAATGAGCGGATTTGGTCATCCTGTCTCCAATGACCCAACTGAATCATGTTTACGATAATTACGAGGCAAACCCATTACAAAATCCATTTTTACCTCTTCCCACTTCTAAGTGGGAATACTGAACTCTTGCATAGACCCACTAGGTTTTTGGTGCACAATCTTAACCTGCTGTTATGTTGAGCACTAAGCTACAAACTCTGTAATATCTCTCTTCATCCCACTCTACTAATAGATCTCTCACAAATTATGATACATCTTAGTGGCCCCTGGATGAATAGAGTAACGCGCACCATGTGCTTCTGCAAGAATCCACTGTCTCGGGTCATCTATACCTGGCATAGATAGTCGACCCTGACAGTGCAATACACCATCTCCCCCTTGGGATAAAGCCTCTATATTCTAATCTCTGACTGATTTTTTCAGCTTACCTTGGATGGGATCTCTATCCTGCTTTTCCTTTACCTCAAAAATCAGAGATAATTCTAAACTACTCTGCACCCATACACTACCTTCTGCTGAATTGACTAAGAGGGATACCTAGTCAAACAAGCTGATAAACTTCCTGAGCTATCTTCTTCTTACCATTTTTCACATGAGCAACACTACCCATAGACATCCTACTAAGAGCATCAACCACTATATTAGCCATGCCCAGATGATACAAAAAACTTATGTTGTAGTCTTTCAACAACTCTAACCACCTTCTTTGATGGAGGTTTAGGTCTTTCTTAGAGAATACATACTGTAGGCTCTTATGGTCATTGAACACATCAACATGCACACCATACAAATAGTGCCTCCAAATCTTTAAGGCAAATACTACTGCTGCTAACTCAAGATTATGAGTAGGATAGTTTTTTTCATGCGGTTTGAGATATCTAGAGACGTAGGCTATGACCTTACATATCTATATCAAACACACCCCAAACCAACCCTGGAAGTATCATAATATACCATAAATTTTTATAAACCATCTGGTAGAGTCAAAACTCAGGCTGTAGTGAGTTTTTCTAAATTTTTCTTCAACTGCTGAAAACTCTTCTCACAAGAATCTGACCACTGAAATTTGACCTTTTTCTGAGTTAATCGGGACATAGGGGATGCAATAGATGAAAATCCCTCAACAAACCATCGGTAATAGCCATCTAAATCCAAGAAACTCTAGATATCTAATGGAAAGATGGGCCTGGACTAGTTTCTCACTGCTTTAGTCTTTTGGGACCAACTCTAATGCCATCACTGGAAATGATATAGCCGAGAAAAGCTACTGAACTTAGCCAAAATTTTCACTTACTAAATTTGGTTAATAGCTAATGGTTTCTGAGAGTCTACAATACTATTCTGAGATGGTCTGCATAATCATGCTCACTACGGGAGTAAACAAGGATATCATCTATGAAGACTATGATGAATAAGTCCAATTACTACTTGAACATGCGGTTTATCAAGTCCATGAAAGCTGCCGAGGCATTAGTAAGACCAAAGGACATGACTAAGTATTCAAAGTGACCATACCAAGTTCTAAAAACTATCTTTAGAATGTCACATTCTCTGACTCCGACCTGATAATAGCCTGATACGAGGTTTATCTTGGAAAAGTAACTGGCACCCTAAATTTGGTCAAACAAGTCATAGATTCTAGGAAGTGGATACTTATTCTTGACCATGACTTTATTTAGCTAATAATAGTCTATACACATTCTAAGAGAACCATCTTTCTTACGCATGAATAGAACTAGTATGCCCTATGGGGACACACTGGGTCTAATTAATCCCTTATCTAGGAGTTCTTTCTACTGTTCTTTAACTCCTTGAGTTTTATAGGTGCCATTCTATATCACAGAATAAACATGGACTGAGTATATGGAAGAAGGTCTATTCTGAAGTCAATTTCCCTTTCGGGAGGAACTCTGGGAAGATCTTTGGAAAATATTTCTGGGAATTCATATGCTAATGATACTGACTCAAGAGTAGGGGGTTTTTATCTAGAGTCCTGGGCTCAAACAAAATGGTAGACACATCCCTTAGATATCACTTTCCTTTCCCTAAGGTATGACATAAGCTGACCCCGAAGTATTAAAATACTACTCCTCCACTCTAGGATGGGCTCATTTGAAAACTGAAACTGAACAATTCTATTTTTGTAGTCGACTAAGGCATAGTAGGAATGAAGCCAATCCATGCTGAGAATGATATCAAAATCGGTCATCTCTAATTTGACTAAGTCTACTAAAGTGACTTTCTGAGACACCATAACCGGACAGTTCCTGTATACCTGCTAGGCTATGATAGATTTACCCACTAGGGTAGAGACTGAGAAAGGCTCTACTAGAATTTTGGGACTGACTCTGAAGTCAACAACTATACAGGGAGTTACAAAAGACAAAGAAACTCCTAGATCTAGCAAAGCATAAACATACAAATGATAAACTTCTAACGTACCAGTGAACACATCAGGAGAACTTTCCTGATCATGTCGAGACTGAAGGGCATAGAGTCTGTTTGGGCGTTGCCCACTTGTAGCACTGGAACTTGCACCCTGCTGATTCAGACGATCGAACTAAGCTGAGGAACGATTATACTGAACCTAGGAACCTGACTGGGGACAATCTCTGACTTTGTGAACAGGCTTGCCACACCCAAAATATATATCACTGCCACCCCTGTAGATACCCTAGTAGTTTCTACCATATTTCTGGTAAAGGGGATTAGTTTGGGCGCTGCTGACACTACCCTAAGTCACTAGAGCACTGGCTAAGGATGGAGATGTAACTGAGGATTTTGGATAGAACTGAGGACTTAGGCTGAATGAAGTTGAAACTACCTTTTCTCACTTTTTTGTTCACCTCTCCTTCTCCATATTTTTAGCCTCCTTTATCTGCTGAGCATGAACCATAAGCCTGGATATGTCCATATGCCCATTTCCTTAATTAGCATTGCTTTTCTAAACTCCTTGATCACACTATTAGACATTCCAGACACAAACTTACTCATCTTAGATCTTCTATCTGCTAACATATGAAGAGTATATCTAACTAATTGAGCAAACATGAGATAATACTCTTTCACTATCATGTTGCCCTACTTCAGGTTAATAAATTCTAGAACCTTTGATTTCCTCAACTCCAATGGTAAGAAAATATCCAGAATACCAGTGGAAAACTCCTCCCATTCTATAGGCCCTACGTCTGTGGTTCTCTTAACTTTCCACTATTTAAACTAGGAGCGAGCCACATCCTCCAATTGATATGCGGCCAACTCAGCACTCTCAATAGCAGTCACCCTATAATATCTATAACTTTCTACACCTGATCAAGAAATTCTTGAGGGTCCTCATCTGACTTAGACCCAGTATAAGATGGAGGGTTCATTCGGGTGAAGTCTTGAATCCTGGCTACAATAGTATTGGCCACTGGCTTGGCTAGAATGGCAGTTGGGCATTCATTCTGGGCTGCCAAAGAATGAGCTGGGGTGGTAAAAGCTGCTTTGAATTTATCATGGGATACATGTTCATCTAGGGGATCTGAATGGATGGGCTGAGGTGCTAGCTGGTCTCCCATTCCTCTTCTCTTAGTCTTCTTTAGAGGAATATTCTATAAATGGAAGAGAAGCTTGGATTAAATAGAAAGTTTAATTTAAGCTTGTGCTCACCCACACGATATGATTACTGAAAGAAGGGAAACTTTTCCTAAAACATCTAATAGCCTCTTGTCCATAAGTATGGCGTGCTACACATCCATGCATAAGACTCTACTAGTTGCAGTTTTCAGACTTTCTAGGACTCTGTTGAACCTTAGGCTCTGATACCAAGTTTGTAATGCCCCGAGTCTTTACCCTGAATGCCATATGGTGCTCATAATCTTGAGGGACCACAAGCTAACCCATGACTAGTACTTGCTGCAATAACTGAATAATAATACCATAATTATGCAGAAATTAGGCAAAAACTTGACATAAGTTCAAAACTATAAATAAATACTGAGTACAGTACATCAATACCAAAACTGATCATCTATCTATAAATACTCTAGTCTGAAAAGCCTATACTGTCTGAACAAGGAGTTGATAGGACAAGTCCCCAACTAACTTTGACTACTGAAATAAATTGAGTACTAAAATACTGGAATAATAAATCTGTCCTCGAACAATGAGGACTTACCACTAGTTTGATGCTGATGGATCGGGCTGCTAAGTATGATCAGGAGCCTGTGCATCTGAACCTATGATGTAAGACTTTATAGCACAAAAATAGGTATGCATCAATACTTTAAATATACTGGTATGCTAGTGAGGTAGGCTAAAATTCATGGGTTTATATGCATGAACAATACTGACTAAATAACATGAGTTTAATTGAATGGGAGTACATACATGAATACATAAACTGTAACTGAGGTCATGATAACACTGGATATTGAATTTTGAGTTACTGATTTACTAATATCTGAGTTTACTGATACTGTATTACTGTTAACTGAGTGACTGTATTTGATAGTCCTGATTTTGTGGAACTATTCTGAGTTCCATACTTAACTGAGTGACTGTGTCTGACAGTTGTGATTTCTAGAGAACTGAACTGAGTTTTATTTTGAAGATTGAAACTAAGACTGTCAGAGGTAATCATCTAACCAACATGGCCCTATCTGAACTGATTGGGGTCCAACTTGTAACTCCAGCTGGAAGGGTATCAGTACCGTGCCATGGTTAAAGATAAGCTGAGTCACCCTTAGTTGGTAGGTTCTCTAAATGAGAATGGTGGTACTCTCAACTGGTAGGTAGGATACCTCATCAACTCTCAACTGGACAGTTGATGTCTGAACCTACACTAGCTATGTAGTTCTGGAACATAAGGACTGCTTCTAAGGATCACACCCTTTGCTGGTAGGTGAGTCCCCATCCTTGGGTTCACTCGGTGCTGAATCCTACTCCCAACTAAATAGACACTGGACTAAATTCTAAACTGTTCTAGTCTGGACTGATCTGTTACTGATTCATATTGTCTGACTGAACTGAACTGAGTTTGCTGGGTTCTGAACTAATTACTAACTGAGTTTTGAACTAATTACTGAACTACTGATCGTGATATGATTAATACTCTTTTTTAACTTTGACTGGCTATAGATATACATCTAAATTTAAAAGTATTAAATACCCCAGGACTCGATAGCCTAAAAAGTAAATCACTGCATGACTTTAGTAGTATAATGGTACTAGCATGCTAATAATACATTCACATAGACATTTTTGTCAAACACTTGATACACATAAGCTTATGCATTATTAAAATCACACAATAATATGTTATGCTAGGACTAATCAAATCACATAAGCATTTTGACAAACACTTGGAGAGCATGGGTATTTCACATATCAATAAACATGTAGTAATATCATGGATTCTACATTCAACTTGTAAATTCAAGAGTTATACATGTAGTTCACAAAATTCAATTCACAATTAACTAGTTTACGTGAAACTTGGGACAAATCATAGAATTAGATCACCATTACTATCATAATCATTAATACATTCAAGATCCAACATAAAATCCATGAAATCAATCAACTTGTATGTTAAAAGAGTTTCTTGAACTCCAAGGGTGAACGAAACCCTTGGATAAACACTTCACATACCTTGGTATTCAAATTTGCGAAGAATGATGGAGTGTTCTTGAAGGCTGAATCTTGAATTGGAGATCCTAGGGTTTGATTCTTGAGAAATTTTGAGAAAGATGAATGGATTTTGCTTCTAAAGGGGCTTAATCTCGTGTTTTGGGGGCTGACATAAGGTGGGGAAAAACCCTATTTCCCCCGAGGACACAACTTTATCATGACTTAAAACTGATTTAGCAATGCGCAGACCGACGCGCTGTGTTGACCCCTAATTTTTGCCCTCCACAACTCAATTTAATTTCGAGTTTCTTCAATTTTAAGATAAAACCACAACAATTATTTTATTCAAATAAATGTAATTTAAACTATTTATTTGAGTTAATTTTATCATTTATTAAATGATTATACATTTTCGTATTTATATAAACAAGAGTGTATAAATTTTGTTATTTAAATGAACATTTTTTATCAAAATTAGACTTCTATTCATTAATCTTGAAAATTAATCTATATGGATAAAATCGTGTTTTTAAATATAATTTGTTCTCAAAACACTTTATTTGGAAGAATATTTGTTTGATTTTTATCAAATCAAAAAACTCGAGGTTAATTTTTTACTTGATTCGTGTCGGATTGCAATTCAATTTAGTGAACTAATTAACTATGATCTCAATTGAAACCAATTGGCACCAATTGTAATGCAATTTACCAATGGATATTCAATTTGATTAAAGTTTAAATAACTCGCCTAAATTGTAATTCAATATTAATCCCTAAAAATTACCATTTCTAAATTGGGATTATTCTAATCTAATTGAATTTAATTAGGGCTATTAAATAACCCTAATTAAAACTCAATCTTAACCCAATTTAACACCTTCACCTAAGCCCAAATCCGACTGGCCTAATAGCCCAAAGATCTTAAGACCCGACCCACTACCCTAGTTCCCCTCTTTTCCACAAAACTCTGTAAAACAATTTCTGCAGCAAAGCTGCATACAATCAATCAGCTTCAACCAAAAATCTCAACAACGACGATCTCAACCCTCCAAAGACCCAATCCAAACCCTTCACCATGCGAATAATATCTCCGACCAGATTTCAAGCCTGACCAACTTTAACCCAACCTCAATTCAATGCTCGTGTGCATCACACACATCCTGCGTGAATCCATAAGAGAAAAGTCTAGAAGCTTTCGAAAATTGGTGCGTTGGCCTCCTCCAACATTCCAATCCCGTGAATCTCAGGTACCACATTACAAATTCATACATATCAGGTTGATTATCATTGGTTTGGGGTATAATTTAATTTTCCCTAATTATTATTGGTCTACAGATTTTGAATTTGTTGGAGAAAAAATATCTAATAGGGGGTGCGATTGGTTAGGGTCCTCATCTTTTGAATTTTAAATCCCTTAGTATCCTATTTAAAAAGACCCCTATTCATTTTTTACATAAAAGGCCTTTGGTTTTTGTTTAAGGGATATTTTTTTTGGGTCATTGTTTTTAGTTTTCAAAATTTTAGGCCTGGGAGAAGGGGATTTTCACCTTTAGGCTCTTAGGTTGAAAAACTAGGGTTGGGAAATTTTGGGGTATGATAAGGATGGAAAAGTTCTGAGGATTTTGGTTCGAAGTTTAGGTCGAGGATTCAAGGGGCTAAGAAATTTGGGTTGGAAATTCTATGAATTGAGGAAAGTTAAGATTGAAAACTAGGGTAAAAAATTTGATTGTGAAAGCGAGCAAAAAATTTCTATTTTTCTTTCTTCTTGTTTGAAAGCTAGTTGATTGGCCGGAGGCTTCCCAGTTGATAACACTAATTCTTGGTGGTGGCTGATTTTGATGTCAGTTCGTCATTTTGTCTTGCTACTCCCTAAAAGGTAATACACTTTTTCATTCCATCTTCAATATTTTCTGGTTCTCGACTTTTCTGTTGTTATAAATGACTTTTTCAATGATATTCTCTACTGGGATTGTCTGCTATAGTTGGCTATGAAGGCCTTAGGATGTGTTTGTGACTACTGTTATGTTATTTGCTGAATCAGTGTTCATGTCACAATTTTTGATGCAATTACTTTGCATATACAACCTCTTAATGGATGTTTTTGGTTATCTATGAGTTTGTAGTACAAATCATAACATATATCGTTGAAACTTCGCTTTTTATTTCTATTTTATTATCTTGATTCAGTTTTTCCTGCTGTTTAGGCCACTATCCATGCTTAACTTGATGTGATGAGTATCAAAATTTTCTTTGATTTTTTATTTGAGTTCAATTTCTAAATTCATATTTAGTTTTGATTAGAAAACCATTTTAGCATAAAAATTATGTCATGTTTATACTCGAATATTGGGGCTTGACGCACTATAGTTTTAGCTAGATATTCCGTTTTAGTATCGATGCTCTATTTAGTATATGGTGTTCTCGACTCGATTATCTATCCTCCTATTTAGTATCTCTCTCAACGTAAGGTAATTAGTAGCTAGGTTAGTAGGTCTCAGGACGATTTGTCCCTCTTAGGTGATAGTTCGTTAATTAATCCGAGATTCCATCATATCTTGTTGTATTTGTAAAGTGTTTATTCATGTTAAAAATTTGAATGTTTTTCCCTGTTTTGATAAAAGTGGTGGACTGCTTCCAAATGGTTAAAGGTACACTTTTATTTCAATTAGCGCGACTCAAAACTGTAGTCATATGTTTTCCCTGTTTTGATAAAGTGTTGATCTCAAATCATTTTCAATAATTATTTTATGTACATGTTATATGTGCTTGACTGCCTTTGAAGTTTCTGATGTGTTCATGCTTGTAGAATTATTTCATATTAGGTTGAAAATCAAGTGATCTATTGTAGAACAGTTGTTTGCATTTGTCCCTTCAGTTATTGTCCAACATTTTTTCAAATCATCAAAGTTTTCAAACAATGTCAAACATCTATTTATCTAATGTTATTTTCTTGGTCATTTCCTCATCTCCTATTTCCTACTTTGGTGATCTACATGACACTTCTTTATCTGTGCATGATCCCTTTATAACAATAGCTTTATTTTCTTTTACTGTCATTGGATCCTAATCCATACCCTTTGTGCGACTTTTTTAGGCATTTATGTCGTTTGTGTATATTGGAGGATAATGGATTGGCTTTAAAAAGGGCATATATTTTCTTCAAAGTTCGTCAGTCCTAAACCCTTGGATCAAAAGGTTCACCCTAATTAGGATACGCAATATTATAATGTTTATGTGATATAACTGTCTTCTGTGTTTAGGTGTGTTTGTTTGAATCAAAGAGAAGTTTATCTACTATGGTCATGTGGATAAATTTGGCTATGACACAAACAATTCTACGTGGTTATTTCTTGTCAAATATCTTGCAGTACTTATCACATATGGAAACTAACACATCTGTCTTTGAGTTATTTTACTTTACAGATAATAGAAAACTACTTCGTGTTGAAATAAGCTGGCAGAACATCCTTACTCCACCCGGGCAAAACTGCATAACATCTCATACTCTGACCATCATTCAAAGATGACTGGTAACGATGAAGAAAATGTATTGACTATCAGGGACAATGTGATAACGGAATAGAGCGAGATGATTGCTGAACTTACGAGAAAATTGGAAGTGCTTCAGAAGGAGATGAATCATACTTGAGATTTGGCTAACCTAGCCATCACTGTCAATGCTCCCGCTCTAGGAGGGCACGTGACTCTAATCCAGATCCCTCTTCTTAGTACGCCTATTCTTGGGGACCATCCAAGTAATATATCATCCGTTCCTCAACTTGTCTAAAACACCACCGCAAAAATAATCCAGATGCTTACCATCCACAAAATCCATCCCTAACTCCACAAAACCCATCTCCGAGTCCACAAAATTCTCTCCTAAATCCATATAATCCAGCCCCAAATCTACCAAAACCACCAAATCTATCTCCAAACCCACAAAATTCATTTTCGAATTCGCAAAATCCTTCTCAAACACCACCAAACTACTCCCAAATTCCACAAAACTTTCCTAATTTCCAAAATGTCCTCCCCACTTACCAGCCAACCTCCTCCCATCCATAAAATCAAGCTACCCTTCCAAATACTCCTCATGCCATCGTATTCCCTGACATCTACAATTTATTTCCTAATCCCGAGATAGATCATTATGAGGAAAAGGAAAAAGAGTGAAGGACTGAGCATAAAATAAAGTTATTGGCTATGAATGAAGAGATTATGAGGATCAAATAATATCATGGGATGGGGGACAATAATGTCCTAGGTTACGATGATCTATGTGTTCAACCTGGAGTATATCTACTAGAAGGATACAAGGTCCCTAAATTTTAAGTTTTCAACAGTATTGAAAATCCAATGGCCCATCTGAGAAGGTATTGTGATAAAATGGTGGGTATAGTAAAAAATAAGGCATTATTGATGTGCCTGTTTAGCCGAAGCTTAAGCGGTGAAGCGTTAGATTAGTTCACGTCTCAAGAACTGAAAAGATGGACTAGTTGGAGGGCATTGTCTAAAGGTTTCCTTGATAGGTTTGCATTTAACATTTAAATAATCCCTGACCGGTACTTAGTAGATCAGATAAAACAGAAGAATGATGAGTACTTCCGAGACTATGCCTTCCGTTGGAGAAAAGAAGCTGCCAAGGTACAACCTCCCATGTCTAAGAAAGAGATGGTGTTTGTATTATCTCAAGTTCAAGAGGGAGAATAGTATACCAGGATGGTGTCCGCTGTTAGGGCGACTTTTGCAGATTTGGTAAAAATTAGAGAATTACTAGAAAAAGGTATTCGGGCAGGAAAAATTGCCAAAACCCCAACATCGTCTGGGACTTCTATGTTATCAAAGAAGTCAAAGAAGGGTGTAGATGTGGTCTCTGCTAATTCTGTTGCTAAATTGAAGAAGAAATTCAAGGCTAGCAATATTCTTTCCTCACCGCCATCACCAAGTTTTCAGCCTATATTCTATGTCTAACCCCAATATCAAGCTCCACTTCTAAATATTTTACCCCAGTATCAAGTTCCGCAGTCGAATTATCAGTCTCACATTCAAGATACTTTTCTAAACAATCAAAGAAACATCCAAGCTCCTCCAAACTATCATCAAGTACCTCCTCATTCTAATTAAAATTGGTATAACCCCTCACGTATAAATCTCAAAAGAAGCCTCCTAGAAAATTCACTCCATTGGCTAAAAGTCGTACCCAGCTCTTCGAAAAATTGATGAAAGCTGGTTATTTACAGCCTATTCCACCAACGCATACCAATCTTAATTCCCGATTCTTTCAGGCCGATCAATTCTGTGCTTATCCTTCAGGAGCGCCCGGGCATGATACCGAAGATTGCATCAATCTAAAACATATGATCCAAGACTTGATCGACCAGAAGATCATCGCTCTTCAGGCACCAACATCAAATATCACTAGTAATATATTGCCTAATCACGAGGAAGCTACGGTTAGCATGATCAAAATAGTAGATGAATGGGTATTTGGTAAGACTATTACTAAGGTAGATCCACAAAATTTAGAAAATACAAAAAGAGTGGAAAGGAACTTGAAAGGAATTAGTGAGCCCCTTATGGTCTCGTAAAAAGCTTTTAAGCGTGGAATAGGGTACCAACCAAGAAAGAAAGATGAGATTAAAGATAATTCAAAGATGAGTTCGTCCAAACCGTCGCCACTCCTGCACCAATTATTTCTCGCGCATGAGATATCAAATAATGATAGTATTGGGGATGGGATAGAAAATATGTACGACAGATGCAATGCTGTACCAGAAGATTTCTCGAAGCCTAGTGAGGTAAGAAGGCTGCACCAAGAGAGGCATTGCAAAATTAGACTTCCACTCCACTCCTAATTCGTTGCCCGTCGGAGTAGATAAAATGGTAATTACTAATAGTTTTAAAAATCACTGATGATTCGGAGGAGGCCTAGTGATCCACCCTTTTATGTCTCAAATTTTTATTTCGCTTTCAAAAAGGCATGGGCCCGCATTTGTGGGAGTCATGAGCCATAGTTCTTATTTATTTTCCAAAAGGCCTCCCTTATTTAAGAATTTATTTTTAAATATGATTATAGTATCATCTTTTATTATCTTTTTATAATGTAACATGGTTTATTTTGGTAGCAATAATTCAAAAATCTGCCAATGTCATGTCATGAAAAATGTTAGACGAATGAAGCAAAGAGAATGATGCTGAATGGAATGAAGGTGATGAGGAGCAGTTAATAAAGATATAGAGGAATTTGAAAACCAAAAGAAGCCCAAATTGGAGGAGCCCTAATCCTACTTGATATGGATGGTCAAGAGTGGACCAAACCAATCAATTCTGATACGGTAAAGAGATACTATATTTGATAGATGCTTTAACGTTTATCTCTTTTGTTTGTAATCGCCTTTATGATAGTGTTTGTTTTATGATATGTAATTGTCTATAATCCCTTATTTTAATGTACGAACTACGTTTGACCCGAATTCCCAAGAAAGGGATACGTAGGCGGCCTATGTCGTCTTCGGTCAACCCCTTAGGAAATTTTATACTTTTCTTCTATGTACGAACTACGTTTGACCTAAATTCCCAAGAAAGGGATACGTAGGCGGCCTATGTTGGCTTCGGTCAACCCATTAAAATTTTATATATATTCCTAGCATAGACTTGAACTATGTTTGACTTGATTCTTGCTTCAACGTGATACGTAGGTGCCCTAACGGCTCGGTCATATAACCCCAGAAAATAGAAAATGGGGCAGAATTTTCGAGAAGGAATCTCAAAATTCATAAGAGATGATCAACATCCAACAAAGAGAATGAAGATCAGCAAAGACTTTAGATCCATTCGAGAAAATATCATCTCAAACTACTTTAAACTGAGGCAGAAATTTTGAGGGAGGCCTCAAAATTTCTACCAAGTACTGGAATATACTTCGAATTCCTCGGCACCAGAGGTTAAAGCCAAGATTTTGAAGCCACGAACTGCGACAAAGTCTATGTAGACTCAATTTCTAGCTATGATAGAACTATTTGAAAAATCCTCCGACAATGATCATGAGTTCTGGAAATCATCTGTCGAATATAGTCAAAGCCACGAGAAAGACGTTCGTTGAGATAGTACATGACATGACTGACAGAGATTTTCTAAAGCTTTTACAGATACTTTCAAAACTATTTGCTAAAATAAGACTACTTTTGAAAAACAAAATCTTTACAAATCTTTTACTTAGTGATTGCCTAGGCGTTTATAGGAGCAGGGACCCAGGGTGGAGGTACCAATGTGATGGGGCACCTGAAAGATGGCGAGGAGAAAATCAAGGATCGAAGAAGGTCGACACAGAGTAGTTTTATTAAAACTAATCATTTCTCTGTGGATGCAGGGATCGCTACGCAAAAATAAGTGTTTCTTTTGAAAAATACCCAAGCAAGTGGGGAGTCATGCAAGAGCATATAATGCTTAAGAACGGTACTTTTGGTAGCCTAAAAATGGGCTCAACACCCATTTATCTATGACATTTTGAATTTTCCATCTCATTTCTTGAGATCATGGAAGATAAACAAAGGCGTCTTCTTTTCTTTACAAACATTGTATTTAGAATTTTTATCAAAAATGGTTGCTAGCAAAAACGACTTTGTTTCTACTAATTGTCTATCTTAAGTATAGGTACATGTAGAAAGTAAGACGCAGACAAATGAGCTCAGATAAAACTATTTTCAAAGCGCCAAGAGGGCCATTAATATCATTGCCAAGAGGGCCATTGCATAACATTACCAAGAGGGCCATTTCATATCATTACGAAGAGGGACATTTCATATCATTGCCAAGAGGGACATTTCATATCATTGCCAAGAGAGCCATTCATATCATTGCCAAGAGGGCCATTGCATATCATTGCCAAAAGGGCCATTTCATATTATTTCCAAGAGGGCCATTGCATATCATTGCCAAGAGGGCCATTTCATATCATTGTCAAGAGGGTCATTCATATCATTACCGAGAGGGGCCATTGCATATTATTGCCAAGAGGGACATTTAGTATCTGTTTACACGCAAGACATAAAACGTTAGCGTCAAGGATATCATCAGTATTTTATATTTGTTGAAACGCAAGACATAAACACTGGTGTCGAGGATATCCTCATCATTTAATATTTGTTGACACGCTAGACACAAATGATCGAGTTAAGGATATCTCATCTTTTTATGAATAAACATATGAATGCATCAATATCACGTGATTTGAAGGGACACCTTTAAGTTGCTATCTGAAGACGAGCGATATATAGGATTTTCTAGAAATTGATAATTTGAGGGTCATCTATAAGTCATATTATTTGAAATAGGATAGTGTGCAATATCACCTATGAATTGATAGCCTGTAGGTCATCCATAATCCACAATAACATTCTAACTGGATAGTGTGCAAGGTCACCCAAAAATCTATAGTTCAAAGTTTATACGTAAGTCGCAACTAAATCCTTACTGAAGAATATGCAAGATTATCAAATTGATAATGTCCAAGGGTTCTCTATAAGCCGCATCATATCCAAGATCAATTATGTGCAGGATTACCCAAAGACTAGAAATTTGAGACATATTTGTAAGTCATATTATATCCAAGGTTGGATGATGTGCAGGAATATCAGAGATCTAATGATTGGAGGGATATCTGTAAGTCATCTCTTATCCAAGGTCGGATAATATGCAAGATTACCTAAAGTCTAGTAATTCAAAGGATATCTGTAAGTCACCTCATATCCAACATCAAATAATGTGCAAGATTATCCAAAGATTGTCAATTCAAGGGAAAGTTATAAGTCGTATAGATACAAAGATGCGCAAGACATACCCGAGATCACATGCAAAGAATTATTGGCTATAACTAGAGAGGTTATCATTCCACGTACACAAAGTGATATAGGTAACCAAAAGGGTTTCCAAACCAGCACAAGATTACTCGTTGTAGGGACCATTCCGCATAAAGTGTCGCCAGTGTCCAAAAGGGCCACCCCACTTTGAAGACATATTCAACCGACAAATATCATAAATATAAAACAACCAAGATGGTTGTTACATTTGTCGTTGCCAGTTATTTCATTCAAAACAGGTACATAGAAGGATGACTTCGCTTCTTAGGCAACAATTCACATGGAGATATGGTAAAAGACTACATACCTCTTTCGTGAATTATGTTTAGCACTAACACTTTTTGTTTGAAGCATTGTTGAGAGCATCAGAGAGGATAAAAATCCCAAATCAAAACCATATGTGTGGACGACTTTAGATAGAACGCAACATAACGTGGAACTCTTTCTTAGCAATAAAATGGGACATAGTCTAGAGAGGGACGTCAAAATCTCTAGACGCTTAATAAAGGATGATCACCACCACCATCTAACCACACCCCTATTTTAAGGTATGTCGGTATTCCAGGATATTCTTGTTTCAACTTCACCTTCGAGATACTTCTAAACTTATATTGAAGGTAATCTTCCCTTTCTTTAAAATTTGGGTAACAACATGCCTAGAGTTTTGGAAATTATGTCCAGGTAAGTTCTTGCCTATGGATGTGAAGGATCCCACATTCATGGTTAAGTGGTTACAATACTCTCTTCCATAACTCAAACAACTTGTCACTCATCATGAGCCAAAGATCGTCTGAAATAGAAGACTATCTTTTCTACCGATTAAGTCAAACTACAAGCAGTCCGATTCCCTAAAATCTTGGGGATATGTAGGCCCGGATCTATGTAGAAAATGCGACTACATTCCAACCTCCCCTAAATCCCTTTATTCTCCAGCTTCTCAGTTTAACCAAAAACTCTAAAATCAAGATAACTTGTGAATTTCCTTAGAGATCGTGATTAAAATCAAGCTTTATGAACTACAAGTGGCCTGAATTCTCATGTAACCTAAGATATGTAGGAAACCTGGTACCAGAGTCCAGCCATAACTCCATGAAACTTGTGCGAAAACCAACCTCTTTAAGATTTGAATTTGTAGTTGGACAAAAATCGAGAACGTCAACCTCCCTTTGCTTAGGATTACTTACATCCATTCCACCCAAAGGGAGGGGGCAGCTGTTGACACCTAATTTTTTCCCTCCACAACTCAATTTAATTTTGAATTTTTTCAATTTTAAGATAAAACCACAACAATTATTTTATTCAAATAAATGCAATTTAAACTATTTATTTGAGTTAATTTTATCATTTAATTAATGATTATACATTTTCATATTTATGTATACGAGAGTGTATAAATTTTATTATTTAAATAAATATTTTTATCAAAATTAGACTTCTATTGATTAATCTTGAAAATTAATCCAAATGGATAAAATCTTGGTTTTAAATATAATTTGTTCTCAACATACTTTATTTGAAAGAATATTTATTTGATTTTTACCAAATCAAGAAACTCGAGGTTAATTTGTTACTTGATTCATATCGGAATGCGATTCAATTTAGCAAACTAATTAAATATGATCACAATTAAAATCAATTGGCACCAATTGTAATGCAATTGACCAATGGATATTCAATTTGATTAAAGTTTAAATAAGTCACCTAAATTGTAATTCAATATTAATTCCTAAAAATTACTATTTCTAAATTGGAATTATTCTAATCTAATTGAATTTAATTAGGATTATTAAATAACCCCAATTAAAACTCAATCTTAACCCAATTTAACACCTTCACCTAGGCCCAAATTTGACCTCCCCAATAGCCCAAAGATCTTAAGACCCGACCCACTACCCTATTTCCCCTCTTTTCCATAAAACCATTTAAAATAATTTCAGTAGCAAAGTTGCATACAATCAACTAGATTTAACCAAGAATCTCAACAATGATGATATTAACCACCCAAAGACCTGATCCAAACCCGTCACCATGCAAACAACATCTCTGACCCAATTTCAAGCCCGACCAATTTCAACCCAACCTCAATTTGATGCTCGCATGCATCACACGCATCCTAAATGAATTCGTACGAGAAAAGTCTAGAAACTTCCAAAAATTAGTGCGTTAGCCTCCTCCAATGTTTTAATTCCATGAATATCGGGTACCATGGTCGAATTTGTACATATCTGGTTGATTTTCATTGGTTTGGGGTACAATTTGATTTTCCCCAATTATTATTGGTCCACCAATTTTGGATTTGTTGGAGAAAAAAAATCTAAATGGGGGTGCAATCGATTAGGGTCCTCATTTTTTGAATTTCAGATTCCTTAATATCCTATTTCAAAAGATCCCTATTCATATTCTATATAAGAGGCCTTTGATTCTTGTTTAAGGTTTTTTTTTCTTTTTGGGTCACTATTTTTAGGGTTCGAAATTTTGGGTCTGGGAAAAGAGGATTTTCTTCTTTAGGATCTTAGGGTGAAAAACTAGGGTTGAGAAATTTTGGGGTCTGATAAGGATGGAAAGTTTTGAGGATTTTGGTTCAAAGTTTAGGTCGAAGATTTAGGGGGCTAAATAATTTGGGTTGGAAATTCTATTATTTGAGGAAAGTTAAGATCGAAAACTAGGGTCAAAAATTTTATTGTGAAAGCGAGCAAACAATTTCTATTTTTCTTTCTTCTTGTTTTAAAGCTGGTTGATAAGTTGGAGGATCCCCAGTTGATAACATTAATTCTTGGTGGTGGCTGATTCTGACGTTAGTTCGTCGTTCCGTCTTGCTGCTCCCTAAAAGGTAATACACTTTTCTGTTCAAGCTTCAATATTTTCCACTTCTCGAATTTTTTGTAGTTATAAATGACTTTTTCGATGATATTCTATGCTGGGATTGTCTACTATAGTTGGCTATGATGGCCTTAAGATGTGTTTGTGACTACTATTATGCTATTTGCTGAATCCGTGTTCATGCCACAATTTTTGATGCGATTATGTTGAATATACTACCTCTTAATGGATGTTGTTGGTTATCTATGAGTTTGAAGTACAAATCATCACATATATATTGTTGAAACTTCGCTTTTTGTTTCTGGTTTATTATCTTGATTTAGCTTTTCCTGTCATTTAGGCCTCTGTCCATGCTTAGCTTGATGTGATGAGTATCAAAAGTTGCTTTGATTTGTTATTCGAGTTTAATTTCTAAATTCATGTTTAGTTCTGATTAGGAAACCATTTTAGCATAAAAAATTATGTTATGTTTATACTCGAATATTGTGGCTTGACGCGCTGTAGTTTTAGCTAGATATTCTACTTTAGTCTCGATGCTCTGTTTAGTATATGGTGTTATCGACTTGATTATCTATCCTCCTGTTTAGTTTCTCTCTCAACGTAATGTAATTAGTAGCTAGGTCAATAGGTCTTAGGACGATTTGTCCCTCTTAGGTGATATTTCATTAATTAGCCTGAGATTCGATCATATCTTGTTGTATTTGTAAAGTGTTTATTCATGTTAAAAAATCTGAATGTTTTTCCCTGTTTTGATAAAAGTGGTGGACTGCTTCCAAATGATTCAAGGTACACTTTTATTTCAATTAGCGCGACTCAAAACTGTAGTCATATGTTTTCCCTGTTTTGATAAAGTGTTGATCTCAAATCATTTTCACTTATTGTTTTATGTACATGTTATATGTGCTTAACTGCCTTTGAAGTTTCTGATGTGTTCATGCTTGTAGAATTATTTCATATTAGGTTGAAAATCAAGTGATCTATTACACAACAGTTGTTTGCATTTGTCCCTTCAGTTATTGTCCAACATTTTTTCAAATCATCAAAGTTTTCAAACCATGTCAAACATCTATTTAGCTAATGTTAATTTCTTTGTCATTTCCTCATCTCCTATATTCTACTTTGGTGATCTACATGACGCTTCTTTATCTGTGCATGATCCCTTTATAACAATAGCTTTATTTTCTTTTACTGTCATTGGATCCTAATCCTTACCCTATTCTCTACATGTACTATTTGCTTTGAATTCAAAAAATGGATTCAATTTCTCGTTGCATTTTCTTCATGGCCATTGAGGCCCCTCATATTCATCGAGTCAACTCTTAGAGAAAGTTCAACATCAATCTCATGACACAACAAATATAAGGAGTCGAAAGAAAAAAAAAGGGGTTGAAATCTACATTCGAAGCCGCTAGGAGACAAAAGTCTCATCTGTTATTTTATTTTAGTTAATTATTGTTGTCCTTGTTTATTTTCTTTGCTTATTTATGCATTCATTCATTTATACCTCAAAGCCAAAGTTGTACTTAATACAGGTGGAGCAAAACTCGAGCAAACGACTCAAAAAGAAGATTAGGATAGGTGAAATGGGTCAAAGGCTCGATTAGACTAGAACAGGTCTTGTTGGTTTGGGCCCAATGGCCTAAATCATTTAGTTTCTCCTCTATTTCCCCGTTTATGGGTTTACTTGATTATTTTATTTGTGTAGACTTAGTTAAAATCCCTATTAAGTCGTCTAAATTTGTTTTACATAAATATTTTCAAAAAATCAATCACTATTCAACAGATCAAGCTTTTTGAAGTTAGTCAAAAGTCGTTTTCAAACAGTCTGGATAACCATAAGTTAGCGGACATTTTAGGTGCCTAACACCTCTTCAAAACGTTAATAGAAACCTCTTACTTAGAATCTCTAACTTCAATGATTTTTTCCTGTTTTTAATCGTCTAAGTATTTTATAAAGGTTTCTTAATTCCTTTTCAAAATTAAGTGGTGACTCTTCCAAAAATCAAAATTTCTCTGCAAAACACGCAGCATCATTGGCATCGATGCAATATCTAGCGCGCCACGTCGACCCACATTGGTTCACTGAAATTTGCACTGGGAGTTAGTGAAAAATACTCATCAATGCAATGGGCGACGCGGCGCGTTGAGATTGCATCGATCTACTGGTTTGTGCTTTCAAATATATCTCAAAAGAAGTACGAAAAATCTAAAACTTGTTCGAGAATACCTACTGACATTACTGATCATGAATTAACCTAACAATTAATATTTAAAGGTCATAAGGGCCGTGAAAAAGGATCACCAACTTACGAAGGCTAAAATAACTCTAAGTATGAACACTTAGATGACTTTTTTCTAAGTCTGGGACCCCTTACTAGTTTTTACAGGACTGAATCAAACTTAGGATTTTGCAGGGTCTTACAATTATCAAGTTAATCTTACTTGTTAATTAAAAACTTTTGTTAACTTATTAAGTTACATTACTTTTTTTAACTTAATATGATGATGTGATGAAGACTTAATACTTTTTCGTTTAAGTTACTTAACATAATATTGTTTGTTAATTAACTTAATTTAAGGTACACAACTGTTAACTTAATGAAATGTATTAAGCTACTAGTATGTTACATTAATAGTACTATTTTGGGTTTGTTTTGTACCTATTTGGGTCTGTTAAGAATTTATTTTGGGTATGTTTGTATATGTTTGGGTATGATTGAGTCTATTTTGAGCATGTTTTTGGTGTTTTGGGTCTGTTTTGGTAACTATTATTGAATAATGATATGACTCTTTGTAGTTTATTAAAGTGATAAATATTACCATAGACTTTCATTATGGTGGTGATTGGGTTAAGAATCTGGAAATACTTTATGAGAAGGGATGCGTTCAATACCGGAAGGGGTATGATTTTGATCTTTGTTTCTTTTAGTGACTTAGTAAATGAGTACACAAGTAAGTTGCCTTTTCTAAGTGTCCAACAACTTATTGTACTTGGACCTTTTGGTAAATATTTTAAAAGGAGATGAAGGAATTAGGACATTGCTCTCTTTTGTATTTGAGGATTTTCATTCCATTCACTTGTTTTCTACTAATGGGTGTAGGTTACCTATTGATGTACTTGACATTGTCATGCATAGTAGTTCATTTTTACTTGTATCAATAGTTGATGAAGTAGTAACAAATTATAGAAATAATAAAACTAATAATGGAATAGAGTTTCGTTGTTTAGCATATGACACTGATGAATTAGAGAATATGTTAAAAAAATGAAGTACTATAACATATAGTTTGAAAGATTATAAGTAGATTGCTAAGGGTATGGCCTTCTAAGACATACCAGAAGCAAAATAATTTTGCAAACTATATGCTTTATCTAAGAAGGTACAACTTGTTATGGTGTAAAGTTCTAAAAAAGGATTGAGATATACATATGGTGTTGATGGTTGTCCATTTCAGTTATTAATTTTAGAGGATGACACTATTCCTAGAGTGAGTGTTAAAATACTAATTTATCCCGCTGAACCCCGTTTGATAGTATATTACAATAATCTGATTAACTAAACAACCATAAAACTTTATTTCAAGAAAAAGATTCAAAATGACCCAATTATAAGGTCAAAATAAAGGCTGACTTACATAGGGTGTTTGACTTAAATGTAAGTGGAGGAAAATGTAAGAGAGCAAAATGAGAGATTCTAAAATCTTTATAGGATAGTTTTACAGACTTTTACAATAAATTAGAGGTTTATGTAACTGATTTGAGGAGTTGCAATCCAAGACCTGATGTTGTGATTCAATTGTCTAAGACGGCACTAGAAAATGATTGAAGAAAATTTCTTAGGATGTATATCTACTTCAAGGCATTAAGTGTGGATCTTAAGGCAGTTTTAAGTCCACTTTTTTGGGTTAGATTGTACATTTCTTAAAGAAAAAGCCAAGGAAAAATTATTAGTTATTGTTGGTCAGGATAACATGAATTGTTTCTATCTTATAGCACGGGTTGTGGTAGCTAAAGAGACCAAAAAGACTTGGACTTGGTTCATGCAACATATGTAGCATTCACTTGAGCTTTAAAATGGTGAGGGAATAACATTCATATCTTACATGAAAAAAAAACATTCTTTTCTAATACCAATGATTTATTTAATTTATATATTGATTCTGATATTACATGATATGTATTTATTTTCATGTGATGTTTAGGGGTTGGTTGATACAATAAGGAATGTTCTTCTTGAAGGAAATCATAGATATTATGTAAGGCATATTGAGGCAAATTAGTGTAAGAGATGGGTAAAGGTGAGATGAAAAAGCTTTTTTGGTGGGCTACATGGTCTTCTTTTTAGAGTAGCTTAACGACCAATTTGAAGAAATCAAAAAGGTAGAGAAAGAAGTTTGACATAATTTTCTAGATAGGTATCCTTCTAAGACATGGTACAGGACTTATCTGGATATATTATACAAAAATCAGGTTGTGGGGAATAATTTTACAGATCCTTCGATGAATGAATACTTAAAGCAAAATACATGCCTATAATTGAAGATCCAAAAGAAATTAGTGTCAAGGTGATGAAAAAGTTGGCAAAAACGAAGGACTTTGTGATAAAGTGGAAAGATGATCAATTTAGTCTAAAAAATGAGTTGTTGTACAATGGGCTTTTAAGGATATCTTAATTTTGTAGGGTGAGTGGCAATATGCACAATGGCTATGAGAGAAGGTGTAGATAAGCACATTGTCAATCTAAAGAAGAGGTGCACTGTTGGAACATAGTGCCTCACTGGAATTCCATGTACACATTGAATTAAGGCCATGGAGCACAAGAAAATGAAGCCTAAGACTCAAATTAGTAACTATTACAGCAAGGAGGTAGCTTTACAAGTTTACAATATAAATTATAGCCTTTTAGGGGAAAACTCTCTGGGAAAGTTGACCCTTTACAAGACACAGAACCACTAGAAATAGTCAAACTTGTTTGCAGAATTAAGAGTCAAAGAAACAGATAAAAATATGAATCACCTAAGATACAAAGAGAATAGAAGCAATCAAGAAAAGGTAAAGTAATGCCATCTAGCACTTGTGGACTGAGAAAACATAATTCAAGAGGTTGTGGAAAGGTAATTTAATTAGACTTTGTATTTAATACACTTTTATTTAATTGGACTTTGTAATTATTATTTTTTGTTTTATGATAAGGCTTTCAAAGAAAGCAGTTGCTAATAAGAAACAACTTTCTGAGGGGAGAAAGATGCAATAGCCTAGGTATGGCTTAATTGATGAAGAGGAACCTGATAAAAAGGATATCAACTTAACAACTCCCACCCAACCCAAGAATCTTGGAATATTCTTGAATTTATGTAACCTTCTTGTAACTTAATGCTTGACTTTGAGAAAGATTATAAAGACCCTCTTATAATGACTAGAACAGAATCTGAACAGGTTTATTTACAAAGACTACAAAGGAGATAAAGACCACAACAATCAATTGAGAGTAGATTTATAAGCTTTAGAGGTGATAGATATGGTGTTAGTGAACCAACCAACCTTTTAATATCACCAACTAGATTAACATAGAAGGAGAAAGATGTAGTTACTACCAACACATTATAAGCACAAAGGGTTGAACAGTCAAGGAAAAAAAGAAAATCGCCTATTTTTGGTCTATTTTGAGCTTATTTTGGTGATTGTTTTGGGTGTTTTAGGTGTTTCGGGTCTATTTTGGAAACTATTTTTTGTCTGTTGTAGCCAGTACTCCTTTGGTTGGGTCTGTGTTGATGATATTTTTTTGTTGCAAGCATGATGTGCTTACTGGTTTTTGAATTACGTCTGTTTTGGAAATGTCATGGATACTAACATTGGACATGTTATGGTTGTTATATTTGTTATGGTTATTAATTTTCATTATGGTATTGATTTTGTGTACTGATATGGTATTGCTACTATGTTGCTTCTATGGTGTTGTTCTGTAGGTCAAGAGGTGTATTGATATGGTATTGTTATAATGTTGCTTATATGTTGTTGTTATGGTTTTGTTATGATGGTCAAGAGATGACTATTGATATGGTGTTGTTACCATGTTGCTTTTATGGTGTTGTTTTGTTTCTGAAATCAAACAATGACAATATTAAGATATTTATAAATAGTTTCTGCATAAACTATTGATACCCGATTATATTTTTGGAATCTGATATGCTAATTCCTTTATCTCTAGTAATAAAAGAAACTAATTCCTTAAGTATGCAAGCATGACCATGCTTATACTTGAAACCATACATGTTGTTGTCCAACAAAATAGGAGTCTGGGTTCACTAGACTACACTTTTAATATTTGTGCATTTAATATTTTAAATTATACATTTTTCATACTAATTGATTAGATTTGAGTGAAAAAACATAAAAGACGCGCAAGAGGTTTAATTTTTATAATAATTTAGTATATGTCGGGTGGTTGTTACTTGTTGACATGATTTTTGATCCTCTGTTTTTTTATAGTAAGCAAGAAATAGTTGTAGCAAACTCCTGATTGAATTACTGTATGTCCTCCACATAATGGCAATGTTAACATCAGTAGAGACAAATATGAAGTTGATACCAAAAAAAAGTGACACGACTGAACGGGACGCTCCTAAAAGCAGCATGTTATTTGGATTTCTCTATCCAATATGTTATTTTCCACTTGCCATCTGATGTGGAGTATGTAAATACATGCTTAAAAAAAGCACTAGTCTAGGTATATGCTATGTTACTTGATGATTAATTGATAAAATATGTTTTGATTCCTTGTAGACAATAAATCAATTAAAAGATAACTTTTCTCAGTTGAATCATTTTAACAATCGCCAAAATGGAAATCATGTTAGATGATTAAGTAGGATCAATGAATCCAAATCAAGTAATACATTACAGTTAGTTGATACAGTTCATGATAAGAGTCAATTCCATTCAATTAGCTTGGCGAACTAGCCCAAACTCAAGGCCTAATCAAATAATACAACCAAGCATAAAAGGAGACTTAATCTTCAAAACAAATAAAAAAAGTGAATACTAATTTAATCTTAGCTTCATATCCATCACTTTCAAAGTTCATTGTTCACCTTTATCACTTGAAAATTCAAAATCATAAATCTGACAAACATATCAAATGAAATAACAAAGAACATATTCATCTTTAATAATTTTTCTTTCAAGCCTCTTGATTTGTTCACCTTGGAGTAGTTTCTGGTCTCTACAACCTGCAATTTTTTCTTAAAGTTATCTCTTTCAATCTTAACTGCATTTTATGAATCTCTTAAAGTATCCTTTTTTTACCGTAGCCACTTTCAATTTAGCCTTCAAATCATTTATTTGGACCAAAATTTTTTTTTAATGATTAATTTTTCACTTTCAAAATCCATAATTTTCACTGTCTATCCCAATAAAAAGTACTTTAGATGATAAAAACTTAAATCATACGAAGTGAAATTTACAAATCATAAGAATTGACACTTGATAAAAATATACCTTACATTTAGGACACTTATAAAATTTCATTTCGAGGTTCAATTGAGTTCTTGAAGTGAAACAACGAGCAATTTTATCACATAGACAAGTTTTCACTGAATTAGTGATAGAATCACAACTAATTTTTGACATGATATAATGTCTAATTTATAAAATTAAAATAAATAAAAATATTTATTTTGTTGTTGTTTGAATCGAGGTTGAGAATCAAAATTTAGAGCTTGAATAGAGAATTTCTTTTTGGGTTTGAAGTGATGGGGAATTAGAATGATGAAGAAAAAAAGATTTCCTTTTATGTTCTTCACTAGACAAGGAAAGAACTCAATATCTATAATAGACGGAGAAGAAAAATAAATTAGACCAAGTTAATTAGGGTTTTTTGTGTTAGTGAGAGTGTGAGAGAGTGAGATAATGAACCGACCTGTGAATAGAGACGCGTCTGTTATGTCTTTTGAAACTTCTATTAGATCAGGTCAGGTTGGTTTATTAATTAGGTCGGGTAGTGGGGTTAATTCGGATTGATTTCTTGTGGGCATTGGAATAAATAAAATTTTAAAAGGGAAAATGGACACAGTCACAATACGTGTCCCACCATTAGTGAGAAGAGTATAAAATTACCTTTTCATTAACAACAGGGGTATATATATGTATACATAAAGTATGATGGGGGTTAAATACATACCATTTATTAAAATAATGGTGTAGGTATATTCCTTCCCCTCACTTATACTTTTTTATCCTTTCTAATATATATCATATTCATGTATTAGCCAATAACCTTGATGTTTTAGTTTAAATAAAATAAACTTAATCGATCTTGTCTCACTTGTCTGTAATTCAATTATACAAATTTTATTGTCAACTAAAATGACGATTTTTACGATAGACAAAATTCTAACTTTCTCTTTCTTCTTATTTTTTTATTTTTCACCTTTTTGTTTTCTTTTTCATGCTTTCTTCCCTTTTTTCCCCTTTCTTTTCTTCTTTTCCATTTTTTTATTTTTCCCTTTCATTTTTATTTTTTCTTTTGTATTTCTCTTTATTCCTTTTTTCGTTTTTCTTTCATTTTTCTTTGCAGTTTTTTTGTATTTTATTTTATTTTTTTTTTCATTCATTTTTTGCTTTTTTTGTCATTTCTTCTCATTTTTTAGTTTTTCTTATTTTATTTTTTTTATCTTATTTTTGTTTTTGTTGATGTTGTATTTTATATTCTATATTTTATATTTATTTGGTTCATACTATATATTTCAAATAGATTTATTTTTTATTTTAAATAGTTTAGCCTTGAATATTTACCACTTATTATTTATATTTGTATACAAACTAGTGTATGGATTAATTGTATTTGCTTGAGTTTAAAATAAATAAATATGCATTGTGTCATTGGATGCAAAGTATCGTTACTATTTGTATGTCAAATTTATCATTTGTATTTGTATGTGAACAAGTATCATTAGTATGCGTATGATTCAAGTTGAACAAGTATCATTAGTATGTGTATGATTCAAGTTGTATAAACATGTATCATTTGATACAAATGTAATATTAATATTTGTGCAATTTAACATTTGTATTTGTATTATTTATCAACTGTATTTGCATTGTTCAATATGAATCAATAAAATACAATTCGTATCAAAGAATATAAATACAAGTATTCATATAAAGAAAAATAACATGCTTTTTCAATTGTTTAAAATTAAATATGATGTTGTCAACCACAAATTCAAATACTAATATATGAAACAAATGAAATTACAAATACAAATATAATTTGTGGTCAACCTACAAATACAAATAAAAATAGTTCTTTAAAATTACAAGTGCATCGACGAAAATAAAATAAAAATATAATTAAAATAAAACTATAAAATATAAATAAATATGCAGTCTGTAGACGATAAATTCTCCGAGTCAAAAAAAATAATAATCGAAGACAGAAAAATTAAAGTAACTAAATATGATATTTGTTTCAAATGTAGTAAGTGTTACAATATTTATGATAATCCTCTATTTCTTCAAAGTAATATAAACTTGGACTTGAACTTAATTTGAATTCAAGGGCTTGAGTAGCTTGATCTTTAATCTTCGTCATTGGATTTGAATTTGGATATTAATTCATCACAAACACTTAGATGATTGGCACGAATGATGAATATGAATAAGTAACTTGATCTTGAATAGAATTTTCTTCGTTCTTGATCTTGAACTTGATCTTGAGCTTTATTGCTTAAATCTTATAACTTGCAGAGAAATTATGGTGTTTTGATCAACGAGATCTCTTCTTGCTTCTAAAAAATCCTCCCTTTGAGAGTTATGAGGACCCCTATTTATAGTTGAAGGTACAAGGTAATTGTGTGATTTGATTGGTTGATTTAAAATTGACCAATCACATTATTTTGGTGAAAAACTCTAATTTAATTGGCTATAACATGTCATATGCACATATGGTATGATTTTAGTGGCTCATTTCGTTTAACTTGGATTTCCACACAATATCGACACATATCAAGCTTTTAGTGGCTCATTTCATTTAACTTGGATTGCCACATAATATCGACATGTGTCATGCTTTTATTGGATTATTTCATTTAACTTGAATTGCCATATAATATTAACATATGCCATGCTTTTAGTGGCTCATTTAATTTAACATGGATTGCCACTTCATATGAAAAGAGGTATGGGATAGGACTTTTAAGATGAACTAGCACCCATTTAGGCTTTGGGTTAGTAAATATGGGCTCATCATTTCAATTAAATTAGCCCAATATTTTTGAGATTAGATGGTTAACCCAATTATATTAGTCATATTATTTGGACTATTTTCTTGAATTTAATAAAGTTCAAATGAATATATGAATTAAAATTTAATAAAATTTTAATATTCACAAATGCCCCCTACTTTAAGACTTGTCAAGTCCAATCTAGACTTGAAGTACAATTAAGACAATAATATTATTTTTTTGATTGTCTTGTCGTTGTAAATGCTTGTTTCTCTAGCTTCAAGAAACTTCTAATTCGGCTCCCATATTCACGAGGTCCCACTTAATTAAAGAGAGCGGCAATACATTTTTAACAAGGACAGTTTAGTAAATATCACCGAATCTTTTCTTATTTTTTGGATTCGTGTTCGATCAAAATATGTCACATAAAATAAAATAGAGGAAGAATAAATTCCCATGTAAATATTTTCACGTGGACTAGAGTTGTAATAGTTGTGGAATGTTGATTTGTTGCTTGTAAAGTAGGGTCCACATTTTTTCGACCATTATCTTTAAAAAAAATTCATAAACCTTATGAGACTTTTGATAGGAAACAAAATATTTTTGTCCTTATCTCAAGAATATATGGTTTTATCAATATTGAATTTGCATTGTACTAGAAGACTAATATTTTCCTTCCCCCCTCTATAAAAAGCAACCAATAGAATTGATTTTTCATAAAAAAGATATACTTTTTCTCAACTCAATTGCGGAGCATATCAAAGAAATATTCAGATTTATCAAGTGAGTTCGTGAATTTGTTTTCCATTCTTCAGATTGCACGCTAAAGTCATGTAGTGCATTTAGCATTCTGTAAAGAAAAAGAATGAAAAGGATGCCATTTTAGGCGTTTAAGTACTATCCTTTTTGACTTTTCAATTAATTATTATTATTATTATTATTATTTTAAAAAAGGTAATCAAATAGTAAACAAACTTTTCATTTTTCCTTTTTTTTTTTTTTGGTTTTTGATTTTTCAATATTTTTTGTAAAGAAAAGTAACCCAAAAAAGTACTACTTTTGTTACTTTAGCAGCTTTTTCATTGTTTATCTTTTTATCTTTTTTTATCTTTTTTCTAAGGCCAACAAAAATTATATTTATATTGTGGGCACCATAAAATGAAGGGCTTTACCATAACATGACACGCTGTTCTTATATTTTGAAGGCTTGTGTTTAATGTCCTCACTTTAACATCATAATTTTGAGGCCTCAGAAACACTAAATATTTGAGCATAAGGCATCGTAAGTGTCACCTTATTTGAGCTAAAGACTGTACACTATCTAAGGAAAAGACTTTACATGGTCTGCGGCTCAGACTTTTACACCGTCTAAGCCAAAGACTTTATGTTGCTTGAAGCAAATATTTTACACAGTCTGAGCCAAAATACTGTCTTGTTCAACTCAAAAACTTCACACCGTCTAAGACAGAGACTTTACATGGTCTAAGGCTAAGACTTTTACACTGTTTAAGCCAAAGACCTTACATTATTTGAGGCAACCACTTTACATTGTCTGAACTAAATGCATCACACTGTCCAAATCGACAACTTTATATGATCAATACTTAACTAAAGCTGATCATATTTGAATTTAGAGTTCATAATTCATGATTATTGAACTATCGAGTAATTGTTAAAGAAATACTTTTCTTCTTTTATAGTTTGAATCCTGATTTACTTTAGATATTCAACATCTTCTTCATTCAAGCTGTAATATCTTATAATATCAGATCACAAGGATAAAAAGGTGAATATAAAGATACTCATCGGTACGCTATTGGTTTGACAATATATTGCTCCATGACCACTTTTGAAAAATATACCTGATTTGGACCTATGGGCTCTTGAATACCATAGTCGTCCATCTAAGACACGGGTACTTCTATATTTCAATTATCATACTAAAAATATTGCTAGTGCTTTGCCATCTTTGGACGGCAAATTATAAATAAAGAGAATAGGTGGGGTGAAACTTTTTAGCTTAGTGGTGAGTTCCACTACATTCCTGGCTATTGGGAATGGGCTGAAGTTGTTATTAGTATGAGATACCAAACTTTAAAGGATCCAAAGATTTACTTTGCAGTATATGGTTCACTCTTTACTTATGACCATAATACACACATCTTACAAGCCTTCTGTGAAGCTTGGTGTCCGGTTACAAATACGTTGCTTACTTCGGTTGGAGAAATCTCCCTATATTTTAGGGATTTACACACAATTGAAGGTTTTATGATAATCAAAAGTCTTTATGAGAAAGTCGTGCTAGATGATATAGAACTTATAGGCACTTATGATAAGGGAAAAGGTTTCTCCCTGAAACTTATGAGTATCTATTCGATGCCTTCCATCAGCTACATAAAGGGACTGGTGATAATTTGAGTGTTCCCATGAACAAATGGACAAAGTTTTGGTGTAATAAAACTTCTAAGTATGAACCACCTCCACCAAGAAGAGAGAAAAAATCCATCCATCCAAAATTATCACATAACCCGACTGAAAAACTCGATAAGATTGTTAATTGGTCATCTGAAGAGGAAAGCCTATTTCATATCCTAGGATTTAAGAGTCACAAGAAGGATGATACATACTTGGCTGCCCTTTGGTCATGTTTGTTGTGTGTATTTGTGTTTCCCATAATAGAAGGAGATGTTATCCGTACAGGAGTCTTCAGAGTTTCCTGTCACTTAGCAAGTGGATGAAGAGTTAGCCTTGCGGTTCTGGTCATAGCTAGTATACATAAGGGACTAAAAACAATATCAAAATGTCCACGAATTGATCTTGTTCAGGTATGCTTCCTATTTCATTACGTATATGGATGGTTGACCCACTACTTTAATACTCATTTTCCATTGATAGAAGGACCAACCGATCCTCTCATGGCTGGATATTCTAGCAATGGTTTTTGTAGGTACTACGGTAAGGAAGAAGCAATAAAACTTTACTTGGATATGGAAATATTTCTTGGCATGGAATATTGCTCGAGGGGCCTCAAGAATATCACTACCGCGATGATGGAAATGCCAAGGAATTCTAATTGAATTTCTTCATAAGCATTTACTCGAACTATCTTTATGTAAGGGAAGGGAATCTTTATTATCGATCCTTATAGTCCCCACTAATAATTTGGGTTTTTCCAAGATTTCCCTATCTTACTAGATCAAGATATTTGGTAAGCTTCATTAGAAGAGGGATTGAGACTTGCACGCATTTGTGTGTTGGCTAAATCCATGGCCAAGGCGACATTTCCCCTAGTAATTCCAAACTAAAGAAATCCTCTTCTTCAAGTTATATGTCTTGGTAGGAAAATTTACATCGCAGTGTTCTAGAAGATCATGTACAATCTCTGGTGAATGTTGTGGGTCCTAGTACTGACTCCCCTCAAGAATGTGAGGAAGAGGCATTTGTTGTGAACATGCCTCTCACTTTAAAGTCTAAAAGAGATGTAGATAAGACTAAGGAACTTTTGCATGAAGAAGTTTGAGAAGAAAAAATTTCAATCCTTCCCCGTCAAGCTCCTAGAAAGCGGTCATCCAAAGATGAGAGCGCTAGCAGTCATAGAGATCATTGTTGGAAGAAAGTGAGACGGTCCTTAGAAGAACCATCAAATGCTAATTTGCACATGGTACATATTTTCATGATAATATTAGTTCTTCAAAGACACTGACATCTATCAAAGAGGTAATGATTCAAGATTTCTCACTTATTCTATGGTTATTCGATTATTTCACTATTTGTTTCCTTTTTTTGTGCAGCCAAAAAAAGTCAACATACTGCAAGCTTCCCATTGTGGTATACCACAAGATAGTGGTGAATATATCACCAGACCAGACTCTATAAGAGCATGTTGTACCTCAAAATTAGAGCAAGAGGTCACTTTGACCCCTAGTGTGGAAGCTAAAGCAAGTGTAGAATTAGACTTCCACTAACAACCAACAATGACCATGTCCATTTTTTATGGATGAAAGATTTTTTTCAAGCTTATAAAAGAATTCATTGTGAAGGTTTGGGCTAGTATCCGCACCAAGTTAGAAGGCCTTACTATAGACTGTGCTTCTTGTATTGCAGATAAGGTCCAAGTAATACTTAAATATATGAGCAGAATGGGTGTAGACATTTCTTTTTTACAGAATTTATTAGAGTCTTTCTTCGATCTCGCCACTTCCTATGACCAAGAACAATCGACTCTTATTGATAAGGCCGCAGAAATTAAAAATTTAGAGTCATATCTGAAAGCCAAGGAGCATCTTGAACTTGTGATGAAGGAAAAAGATGAGAAATCTAGAGAACTATCTGGTGCTTACCAATCTCTTGAGAAGGCAATAAAGAAGGTAAATAAGTTGAAAGCTCTTTGAGATGCTACCAAGGAAAAATATAAGGAAATTGAATCCAAAGGTTCTACTACTGAAGAAGAATCCTCCAAGTGTCCAGACATTTCCTTGGCAACTAAAAATGCCTCAAATGATGTCGAAAAGAAAAAGCAACGGTTAAAGGCTTCTCTCAAGGATTTAGTTAGCTATAAGTTGTGTTTAGATTAGCTTTATAAGATGTATTTCTTTATTTTAAAACGTTTTGCTTTCTTTCCTTTTGTTTTGTCTGATCAGTTGAATTCAGTAACATTAATAAACCCTTTCCACTTGGCTTTACATTATGAATTATTTTCAATACTTCTTTTGACTTTTTAGATCCTGAAGTTGTTTACTTATAATTCATTGATGATATTGTATTAAGCCACAACTTCAGCTAAGTTTCGTTGTTCAACAGCTTGTGTCTTTATGGTAGAAAATTTGTATTTAGAGGCGAGAATACAAAAAATTATGAGCTATTTTATTTTTTTCTTAAACCAGACTTCTTGATTTAAAATGTACCAAAAATTCAAAACTTTAGAGTATTTGGGACGTTTTAATTAATTATTTTAAGTCAAGTTTAAATGCCGTCAGACAAATAATTTTAGGTTTGCATGACTGGATCAAAAAAATAGTATCTTGATGTAGAAATACCAAAATTGAAATCCGTTTAATTCACCATAAGGTAGACTTCCAAATATAAAACATATCAAAAATCTAGAATTTTAGATCATTTTGATCATTCCAAAATAATATTTTGAAGTCAAGTTTAAATGCTGCCAGGAAGATATTTTTAGGTTTGTGTGACTATACAAAAAAAATTATACCTTGACTTAGGAGTACCGAAATAAAAATACTTTTAATTCACCATAAAATAGACTCCCAAATTTAAAACATATCAAAAATTTAGAATTTTATAGAATTTCGATCGTTCTAAAGAAATATTTTAAAGTTTGTTAAGTTTCTGCCTTTCTTGACTTTTCAGCTCTGCGCGCCTTGTGATAGAAAACTCATAACTTGGAATGTGAATGCTCAAATTATGATTTTTATTTTACTAATGAGACTGAATTAGAATGAAACTCTAAACTCCTACATACCTCAGTGAAGAGGATCAAGTCATAATGTTGTTCTGAAAGAGCAATAAATTTTCTTATTTATTTATTTTTGGTCCTAACTTTTGCCTAGGCCGCCGCTTTTGAGATTTTCAACCTAGAGGACATTTTCTCTCTTTTTTTTTAGATCATACACAGTTTTAACTCTTGCGGGCTAGGAGTAACATGTAGTTTAGGATCGTTCCTTAAGGAGCATTCTTCTTCTCTTCAAGGATCAAGTCTCCTTATGAACTTTCCATTGATGGGGGATCAAATCTCCTTATGAACTTTCCATTGACGGGGCCAATATGCAAACATTCTGAGTCAACAAGTTTGTAAGCACCACTTGAGTATATTTTTTTATGAAATATGGCTCATCCCACTTAGTTTAGAACTTACATGTAGATCAACGAGAGGTGATAATGGGCCTTCTTACAATAAGAACTTGGTCACCCACTTGAAAGTATCTAAGGCAGACCTTCTTATTAAAAGATTGAGATAGGTGGACTTGATAACATGCAAGGCTTTGTTGAGAATCTAGCCTCTTTTCATCCAAAGCCGCTAATTCTGTAAGGCGTAACTGAGTTTCTCTTCATCAGTAAATCTTTCTTGAATTGCAAGCCACAATGATGGGATTTGACGCTCAAGTGATAAAACTGCTTCAACTCCATAAACAACTAAATAAGTATTTGCCCATGTTGGTGTGCAATACGTTGATCTATACGCCCAAGGAGTTTCTTCCATTCTATCATGTCAATCCCTCTTAGATTTTTAATGACCTTATTCAACAAGTTACAAAGTGTCTTATTGAATGCTTCAACAAGGCCATTGGCAGTAGCATAATACGTAGAGGAGTTGCGTTGCTTGAAGCCAAAAAGATCACATATCTCGGTCATCAACTTATCATCAAATGTCTTACCATTATCGGTTAAGATATGTCTAGGAATGCTGAAGTGATAGATAATATTAACTCAAATGAAGTTAGCCATATTCTTTTCTTTACTTGTTTTAGAAAACAACTTTAGCCTATTATGAAAAATAATCAGTTGTAGCTAGGATGCACAAATATCCACCAGAATACTTCGGTAATGGTCCAAAAACATCCAATCCCCATGCCTCAAATTTCCATGAAACAATAGTAGGGTGTAATACCTCTGGGGGTTAATGTATGAAATTTTTATAAAATTAACAAGCTTCACACATTCGAGCGTAATCTAAGCAATCTTTCACCATAGTCTGCGAATAATAACCCATCCTTTTTATGTAAAAATGAAGCTTTGGCACAGACTGTTGCGCCTCACACATTCTAGAATGAGCTTCTTGCATAGCTTGAACAGACTCGTCTATGACCAAATAACATAATAGTACTACATCAAATAATCGTCTATAAAGTGTACCCTTATAGTAAAGAAAGCGAGGGGCTCATTATCAGATTTATGTCCTCTTTTAAGGGATTTCTGGTAAAATTTTAAAACAAAAGTAAACAATTATTAGTTGCCGTCGGTCTTCAATCTCGGCCTCAGAAGCAGTGATAACTTGTTCAACTTCCTTTATATTTTCATTTGGTGCTACTACTAATCTTTGGCAAATGATGACTTGCATTTGATCAGGATATACCAATGTAGAAGCTAAGGTTGTCAATGCATTAGCCCTTTTATTTTTCATCCTAGGGACATGTTGAATGGTAACCTCTCCAAGACAACTTATCAACTTCTGAGTGTAATTGCCATAAGAAAGCAACTCAGGCTTTTTTAACTTATAACTACCCAAAACTTGGTTGATCACCAACTTGGAATCTCTAAAGACTTGAAATTGTAATTGTTTTATATCAATAGAAATTTCGAGTCCAAGTATAAGCGCTTTATATTCAGCGACATTATTAGAGAAACACTGTGTTAAAGTGAAGGAATATGGCAAAACTTCACCATTGGGAGTGATAAATACTACTCCAACACTAGCTCCTTCATGATGTGCAGTGCCATCAAAGTACATCATCCAAGGAGATTAGATTTCTACAAACATAACCTCTTCATCAGGTAGTTCATCAAATAAATTCCAATCATATAGAATCGGATGGTTGGACAAGAAATCTACCAGCACTTGTCCTTTAATTGCCTTTTGAGAGATATATACAGTTTTAAATTGTTGGAATTATAGGTGCCACCTTACTAGTCTATCTCTTAAGATAGGCTTGGATATGAAAAACTTGATAGGATTTGCTTTTGAGATGAGTCATACAACATGATCTTAAAAGTAATGCTTCATTTTCTGAATTGAGAAAACAAGCACCAAATACAACTTATTTATAGGAAAATACTTTATCTAATTTGGTGTCATCATCCTACTCAATTAATAAAGGGACTTTTATTTCGCTTCATGGTTTTCTTGTGGTAGAAGTGCTCGTACTGATATTTATTGTGCCATAACATACAATATCAATGGCTTTCCATGTATGGGAGGTATAAGCACTAGAGGCTTTACTAGATAAGACTTTCTACTCTCAAAAGCATTGATACAAGCCTGGTCTGATTCAAAGGGGACATCTTTCTTCATAAGACGGCTGAATGGTTGACACCTCTCATCTAGGTTTGAAATGAACCCCCTACGATACGCCAACTTTCCTTGAAAACTTTTCAGCTCGTGAATATCTCTAGGCTCAGGTATCTTCAAAATAACATCTATATTATCTTGATCAATTTTAATCCCACGATATTGAACAATAAAGCCAAGTAACTTTCCAAAATCAACTCCAAAAGTACACTTTAAAGGGTTCATTTTGAGTTGGTATCTTCGAAGTCATTTGAACACCATTCTCAGATCATGTAGGTTGTCATCTATCTTTCTTGATTTCACCAATAATCCATCAATGTAGCACTCAACATTCTTATGATGCATATCATAAAAAATATTCTACATAGATCATTGGTAAGTAGCACCAATATTTTTTAAACAAAAAGGCATCACTTTGTAGTGATATATTCATTTAGGAGTATGGAAGGCCATGAGTTCTTCATCTCTTGGTGCCATATGAATCTGAGTACAACTAGATGAACCATTCATGAAATACATTGCATCATATCCAGTTGTAGCATCAATCATAATCTCGGGTATTGAAAAAAGAAATTCATCTTTAGCACACGTATTATTAAGATACATAAAATCACACAAACTCGAATGTGACCATTCTTCTTTCTTACAGGTACTATGCGAGAAATCCACGTGGGATACTTGACTTTATGAATGAAACCTACTTCGATAAGATTGTTGACTTCACTTTCAATCAAAGGGACTAATTCAGGTCTAAAGCAATGCTGAGCCTAGTTAATAGGGCGACCACCTGTTTTCACAGCAAGGTGATGGACTATACTTTTAGGATCTAATTTCGATCTTCATAATTCCCAAGATTGACTTCATTCAATGAATCAACAGTATTCTTCACCCCTTCCTCAAGTTTAGGTGGTGCATCTTTAGTATCTTCAATTTCTTGAGGATCACCATTATTAAAAGATATGTGATGACATGTGATGATATTAATGAACTTGTCTTTGATCTTTACATGTGGGAGAGTACCTTTCTTATTGCACATTGAATGTGATGTGATGATACTACACTTTCTACATCTTTTTCATACTCCTTAGTATGAATTATAGTATGAGTTCTTTCTTTGAGGACATCTCCACATGAAACTAAGACTTTTGTTTCTCTTCTAATTCCAGAAGGAATCAAAATAGAGCAACTTTTGTGAGAATTAGGATCTTTAGCATAAATATGGTCTTCCATCATTTTATCATTTCCTTGGACCTTGTATTTCTTCTTTATTGGCCCCAACCTATCAAACACCAAAGTTTTTGGACCTGGGTTAGTGAGCTAATAAAACACAAAAACCTTTTCGATAGATGCTATAGAATCCTCCTTAGGGTTAATGTAGTTGATACATGCCCTATTTATGGATATATGGATCAGTGATGGTTGTTTGTAACCCAAACCTTCATGCAATTGTTTGGAGGCATACCCTTTCTCTATCATCATCCTCTGAGTAGGATTTATACCATGGTTTGTCCCTCTTTGTGCTTCAGGTGAGAGCTTCCCTAGCTTAAAGGATTGATCAGGATTGTATCAAGTTTTTTCTAATAAATTATAGGCGTTTAGGTCAAAATCCTCATCCGTATGCTTTTCAGGAAATAGTTTATGTGGATCAAGATTAGATTTCTTGACAGCCCCTTCCACCGACCTTAAAGGTGGATTGATCACATCAATTTTCTTAATAGGAAAAGTCAACCCTCCTAACATATTTTGATGAAACCTAGATGATTGGATTTCAACCTTCTTTTCCTTTGGGACACAACGAATAATTGGAGTCACCTTCTAACTCAAAAATGCCATAGTGATTTCAGTACTTTATTCATATCAAAAGATGTTGGACTCTTTTCAACCACCACCTTTTCCTCTCCAACTGGTGCATCATTCTTCTTTGTACTATCAACCTTGTTTATAGGGCAAACCTCACCAATATTTACCTTCTTCCACATATATTTCTTTAAGTAAAATTTGTACCTGCAAAATGGGCTTCTACTTCAGTAAAAGGCTCATCATCAGCAACTATCTTTTTGGACTCCATTTCAAAGTACATATAACATTGATGGTAGGTAGACATGATTACTTTATTATCATGTATCCATAGCCTTCCTAATACAATGTTATATGAGGTCTTTGCATCAATCACATACCTTAATATGCTTGAACTCATATCTCTCATATTGCTTTCTAGATTTATAGAACCTATGGCTCTTTGCCTCCTTCATTGAATCCCTGAATCATAAGATGACATTCATAAAATTTATCCATTGAGATTCCAAGCTTCTTCATAGTATGAATTAGGAGAATATTAACCCCAAAATCATTATCAATCATAATTCTTTTCACTTTGTGCTCTCTTACATAGCCAAGCATATACAAGGGAAGATTGTGTGATGTCTCGCCCAACAAGAGGTCATCATTAGTAAATGTTATCTTTGCATCACAAATGTTCACTTCTTCAGAAAGAGACTTAATGGGTTCTTTATGTAACAGGATTAATGGACATGAGTCTCCATTTATTACCTCTTCTTTATCAATATTATAATATGTGGCCTTGACGCCAACATAAGACATTTTCCCACGAAACTAACTCAGTAAGAATTCCTCCAATGTCACTAGGTAACATGGATTTGGATGATAATTCTTCTCAATTTTCATCTTTCTCATATTATTATTGACCATTTTCTTTTGGGATCTTTCGACCATATTTCCTCTTGTTTGCTTGACTCCTTTCGTGAACTCATTTTACAATGTCTCCACCGAATCACCAAGATCTATCCTTCATCATTATTTTCTCCATAAGGTGTTAACTTTATTCTAATGATTCCTCCTTCACTATTACTTAATTAATCATAGGAAGAGGAAATGGCCTACTAACACGATGGTTTAAAGTCGCCAAATTTAATCATCTTTTGTGGGTTTGAGATTACGACATCATCACATTCATACACTTCAATAAAGTTGCAAAGAAATACGGGATCAAGTGAACCAAAAGTGATAGATACTTGATTTGAACTTTCTTTATCATTTTCGAGCAGTATCTTCTCTTTACGGGCCAAGTCCATGACCTTTTCCTTGAAGATAAAATACTTTCTTATGGGATAACACAATAATAGATGATATTTATAGTAGTTCGAATCATTAGTACTTCCAGTTTCATTTGGACGCTATATTTTAGGTAACTCAATGAGTTTATGAAAGGAGTTCTTCAAAAATTACTAGGACATCTGAGTCCAAAAATGAATACTCTTTTGCTTGCGTCTCCTTTAAAGTCAACTTTTTGTTGGCATTGTTCTGGAAAGATATGGTTTTCACACTTTACTTTTTACTTAGCTTTATGGTGACCCTCAATTGTGCATAGTTAACATTCATTGCCTCTTTAATTTCAAACTTTGGCACAAATTTGGCCCCTTTCTTTACTTTTTGTTTGTCTTTTTCTTTTCGGGGCAATAAATAGGTGATCCTTGATTTCCACTTATGGACATGCTTAAATCCATATCATGAGCACATGTAGCTAGTTCTTCAAATGACTTGTGTTTGATACCCTTTAGGATGTAACGAAGTCCTCAATGCATTTCTTGAATACATATTTCTATCCTAGAATCCTCACTAAGTCTATCTTTATAATTAAGACTTGCGTTTCTCCATCGATTGATGAACTCAATGGCGCATTCATCTTTTTGTTGGCGCATATTTGTAAGTTCAACCATACTTACTATACGTATCGTGCGATAGAAATAATTGAGAAATTCATGTTTGAGTTATTCCCAACTATCAATAGAACAAGACTCGAGGTTAATATACCAATCAAATGCATTTCTTTGTAAAGAGTGCATAAGCTATTTAACAATATAATCTTCATAATTTCTAGCATTTTTACACGTTTCACACAGTGTGCAACATATTGCTTTAGGTTTCTATTACCATCAAATTATTGAAATTTTAGAGGTTGATAACTTGCAGGCATCTTCAAACAATTAATTCTTGAAGTATATAGCTTAGCATATGTGAGAGATGGTTTATAAGCAATATCAAACTTGTCTTTAATGGTTCCCACAATAAAGTCCTTTAGTTGGTGAATTGGGATTAACCCCCAATAGATACTTGCAGTTCATCAGCAATATACCTTTTCTTTACAGATGAGTCTCCTTTGTTTTGTTCTATCAGACGCTTCCCAAATACATGAATTAATCCTCCCCTCATAGAACTTTCAACTCTGTCTGTCAACTTAACAATTCCATTATCCTGATCTTGCACATATTTTGTTAGGCCTGTAATTGCCTTAGTCAAACTTGCAAGCTGTTCTTCAACAGTCGAGGTGTTAGTCATTATTGGATGAATAGCCACTGAAGATAAAGGATTAAAACATGGATCTTCCCTCAAACTAAAATCTGAGTAAAATAGTTCACTCGGGTTAACTGGAGCAGACTTAGTAACCAAGGCATGATCATCTTCATGCATGATGTGGTCCTTTTGTTTTAAATGGGATAATTTGAGCTAAAGTCTTATAAATGATCTCTGTGATATTCTCCCCTTCTTCCAACTCATTGGGAAGACATCTTGCCCCCTTTGAAGGTCACAGATCAAATGCCGGAGTTGATACGGATGACACTTTAAGTGTTTTTTGTCTTAGTAAGTTTTCTTTGTTCCTAGTAATGGGCCTCCCACTTAAAATAGTAGCATCAAATATGTTATCCAACTTAGAGGAAACCATGGAGCGAGTAGCCTTAGCAACAATAGATTTGGAGTAAAATATCTTGGATGCCATATTAGTATTCTTAAATATGATGATTAATGAGAAGAGATGAGAGGTAGAAAATGTCCCACTGGGCATGCCGGAATTTGTAGATGACAAATTCTCTGAGTCAAGAGGATAATAATTGTGACAAGAAAATTGAAGTAACGAAATATAATATTTAATTTCAAATATTGTAAGTGTTACAATCTCTATGATAATTCTCTGATTCTTTAAGTTAATATGAACTTGGACTTGAACTTGATTTGAATTCAAGGGCTTGGGTATCTTGATCTTGAATCTTTATTTTCGGATTTGAATTTGGATATTAATTCGACACAGACACTTGGATGATTGCCACGAATGATGAATATGAATAAGTAAATTGATCTTGAACAAAATTTTCCTTATTCTTGATCTTGAATATGATCTTGAGTTTGATTGATTGAAACTTATAACTTAAACAGAAATTATGGTTTTTGATCCACGAGTTATCTTCTTGCTTTTTGTTTCTAAAAAATCCTCCTTTTATGAGTTATGAGGACCCCTAGTTATAGTTGGAGGGGCAAGCTAATTGTGTCATCTGATTGGTTGGTTTAAAATTGACCAATCACATCCTTTTTTGTGAAAGCTATAATTTGATTGGCTAGAACATGTCATCTGTACAGGTGACATGATTTTAGTGGCTCATTTCATTTATCTTGGATTTCCACATAATATCGACACATGCCATGCTTTTAGTGGCTTATTTCATTTAACTTGGATTGCCATATAACATTGACACATGTCGTGCTTTTAGTGACTTATTTCATTTTTCTTGGATTGCCACATAATTTTGACACATGTCATTCTTTTAGCGACTTATTTTATTTAACATGGATTGCCACTTCATATGATAAGAGACATGGGCTAGGACTTTTAAGCTGGGCTAGCACCCATTTGGGCTAGCACCCATTTGGGCTAATAAATATGGACTCATCATTTCAATTAAACTAGCCTATGTATTTGAGATTAGATAATTAACCCAATAATAGTAGTTATATTATTTGGACTATTTTCTTGAATTTAATATATTGCAACTTAATATATGAATTTAAATTTAATGAAATTTCAATACTCACACAGTCAACTATAAAATACAAATACAAAATAATTCTTTAAAATACAAGTACGAATTATATAAAATATAAATGATAGTGCAAACTATAAAATACACATATGAGTGTGAACTATAAAATACAAGTACGAATACGAATTAAAATACAAGTATGAGCTATAAAATATAAATACAAATACAATTGTATAAAATAATATAAAAATAAAAATATTGGTACGAATACAATTTGAACAAGCATTTGTGGGATTTTTGCTATCATCTATGATTTGTACTCGACATAGTCATATTGTTTGAAAACACAAAAAGAAGAGAAAAAATATAAAAAAATAAAAAGTAAAAATAAAATGAAAATAAAAGAAGAAAGAGGAATAAAGAGACAAAAAAATAGGAAAAAAAGAAGAAAAATGCTATAGAGGAAAAAAATAGGAAAACACGAAAAAATGAATAAACACGAGATAGAAAAAAATACAAAGTAGAAAAAATATGAAAAAGAAAAAGTGAAAAAGAAAAGAAGGAAAGAAAGAGAAAATAAGTCAGAGATAGAAGAGAGAAAAAAAGGAAAAGAAAGAATCGAAAAAGAAAAAAGAAAACAAAAATAGAAAAAAATAAAAAGAAAAAAAATGATGCTTAATTCAAATACAATGAATGATTATGATGTTTTTCGTCATCATTCTTGGCTTGTACTCGACATAGATATATTTTTTGATAATAAAAATTATCTATAATATAAAATACAACCAAAAATAAAAAAATCAGAGAGAAAAAAAAATTAAAAACAAAAAAGGAAAAAGAAAAAAAAGAAAACTAAAAACGAAAAAAAGAAAAATATAAAAAAGAAGAAAGAGAAGTAGAGACTAAAGATAGAAGCGAGAAAAAAAAAGAAAGAAAAAAAATAAAAGAAAAAGAAACTTAAATAAAGAAAAGAAAATAAGAAAAAAGAGGCTATGAATTGTGATTTTGTAAGTTAGGTCAGGACCTATCATTTTGCTGAAACATAGACTACTTTCTATAAATGTCCTTGATTTCTTAATTAATTTGTTTTTTTTCCACTAATTTTTTCCTGCTCTTTTTTTCTCCCTTTTTCCGTTGTCGGCAACTTTTATTTTTGTAATTTTTTATATATTTTTTTAAATTTCCTTATTTCTTGTTCTTTTTCATTTTTTTTTCATTTATTTATTTATTTTTTTCTCTACTTTTATTTTTAATTTTTTGCCCTTTATTTTTCTTTTCCTTTTTTAATTTTTCTTTTATCTTTACTTTTCATTTTTTTTTAAAATTTTGTGTTCCTTTTATTTTCTTTTCTTTTTTTATTTATTTCTTTATTCTTTATTTTTTTTTACCACAAGCTAATTTAATATTTTCGATCTTTTTTTCTTTTTGTATTTTTATTTTATTTATTTCTTTTCTTTCGTTATTTTATCCGATTCTCTTTATTTTTATATATTTATTTTCTTTTATTTTCTCTAGTTCGTAATTATACCATCATAATATATATATATATATATATATATATATATATATATATATATATATATATATATATTGTCATGGTTATGGATGTTTGCTTCAATTCTTAATGGAATTTTTATGATACCATCAGAGTATATCTATATACCATCATAATTCCATTATCTAGCACTCCTTCATTTAAACATATCTATGTCAAAAAGCACGGTAGTGTCAGGACTATGTCAGGGATCATTTCCTAATTGCATATCTCCATTTCTATCCACTTAGATACGTCAAACTCGTAGCCCTCTATGAATCCCACAATCAGGGTTGCTCAGTTCGGAATCAATGCATTATCCCTATATAAGGTTCTTAACATATGATTCACAAGCGTCAACTAAGCCTTACCTGCGGGGTTCAGGCTCCTCTTCATAATCTAAGAAGAAGATACAACTCTACCAGCCATTCAAGAAGCCTCCTTCCGCTCGATATCAATAATTCTATCCATTCACCAAAATTGAATAGGCTTGTCCTCAGGAAAAATCTACTTTACCTTTACCTTTCATATCTTCTCCACGTAGTAGTTAATCTCAGCTGTGCTAGATGGAATCTAAAACTTTGACCCATGTATAAATCTAGAGATGGTCTACATAGAGGTGTTCACCCAAACACCTCTAATCATTAATATCATCAAGGGGTCACTACCCTTCCACAAAATCCCCTGTGGATACAACCTCTTGAGATCCATCTAATAAGCTGCATAAAACTCTCGTACTAATGTCAGATTGTACTGGATGGGAGATCTACTAATCTACTCAAAGTGGTACTATTTAAATCGGATGTCAATTTTAGGCATCTCAGACATTCCTGTAGCGATCAACTTTCATTCTTTGTAAATCCATCTCTTTTGTTTTCCAGTGGAAGGGTTGATAGCACTATACAGATCATATAATTGTTGCATTTTAGGTACCCCCACCATTCAACAATGGGTACCAGAGCAGGATATATCTGAAGTGGTGCAGTAGGTAGAGAAGGAGCTTGTATCTCCTCTAGGGTATCACTCGACTCACCCTTACCTTCCTCCTTATTTTATACCCCTCATTATTATACTCACTAATCTCATACCTCTCCCTCATAATTTTTCTCCTCAAAACTAGATTCCTCCACCTATTCATAATCTTTACTATCCTCTTCAGACTGGAATGGTGAGTGTGGTGGTAAAATGCTAGGATATTTCATCCTTGACCTAGACCGAGGTTGTGTGACTTCTTCTACAGTATCTTTATACCCTCTGGGAAATTTCTTTCTTGGTTCCACCACTTCTTCGAATGAATATTTCTCCACCGACCCACTTGATTATTTATTATCAGTGGAATTATTTCTCAGATGATGAGTGGAGATAGGGGACTTCTTCTTAATAGTTTTCTTTTTTGAAGATTCATTCTTTTGTGCCATTGGTACCTAGGAGAAACAAACACATTAGTATATCTTAGAAAAGAAAAGAAAAACATCATAAGTGTTGCAAGGTCTAGGTACCTAATGAGTTAGAGCATGACTCTTTACCATCAGTAACGAGTCATTATGAGGCATGTTAGGTAATACTATGCATGAGGGATAGTCAATGGTGAGGTAACGAGTCCTTTTAATGAGTCTTTATGTTAGACAATGACCCGATACCAACACTCATTGTCTGACCAGACTATTTTTCTAGTATATTATCTATCCCAGACCTCACGAATCCTCACTATGAGTTGTATTATAAGAAAATGACTTATGGCATGAGTCGTTATGATAGAAGAACCCACACTAATCTAAACACCCATACCCAATGGGTACTCATACTTCTCCATGGTTTTTAAAGAAGTTCGTCATGCTCCTAAGTCATCCCCATATGTCATTATTAATTACAATACTCAATTTCTTCCCAATTTCTATTATTTCTGATGAACACTTGGGTTTTCAACTTATGAACAGACAAATTTACAAGGGATCCATGAAATTTTTAACATATTTAGCACAAAATTAAAAGATAAAGTAATTGAAGCATACAACTTTCTTGATTTCACGCTTCGGATCCTTGAAAATTTATTTTTGAAGGCTTGAACCCTAATTTTGGAGAGATTACTTTGTTTGGGAAATTGAAAATCTTAACGTTTGATGATTAGGATGACTTTTGAAGAGTATTCAAGCATGTAAGGAGCAGTTATTTGGAAGGGGGAGAGTCACGGTGGTTTTAAAATGAGAATTTAATCATTTTGATTTAATTTCCACATTTAACAAATGTGTACCGGACCAGGTTGACCCTTTTGACCCATGATGTCCGGCCTCATAATGAGTTATCTATCATGACTTGCTATGACTAGTAATGAGTCATTGACTCCGCCCGTTATGACTGGAACCTTACTTGGATATCCAGTCATAATGACTCAACATGAAGAGTCATTGTCACAGACAACAACTCATTCTGAGAGTCGTTATGATTCCAGAGACCAATTACTTGAGAGTAGCCTAAGCTCCATCTCCTTATGATTTTGGTAACGAGTCATGAGGAGTGCAAAAACTCATTAGGTGAGTCATGGGGCCTTGAGTCAGAAAATATTTCTAATTTTTTTGTAATCTCCAGTCCTGAACACTGAACACATAAATTACCCTATAATGTAATAAGTACGAAATATGTGTTGTGTCAGATGAATCGCTTAATGTAATGTCGCAGCACAACGTGTATAGGTTGGATACTCAGACTTTTTTAACCATACCATGGGTTACCTCTCATGCGGTGCCTAATTAAATGTCATAACACAACGTAATTGCCTTGGTTACTCAGACTTCACCAAGGTACATTTCATCATATACATTAATCTCATTTAAGTTTCACAAATAATGCTTCACCCGCTGCCCATTCATCTTAAATGGGCCTTCACCATCACGGTCTAACTCAATAGAACCATTTAGGAATACTTGAACCACGGTAAATGGTCCACACCACCTAGACTTCATCTTGATTGGAAACAAACAGGGTCTTGAATTATACAACACGACCAAATCACTAGGCTCAAACACTCTTTTCTCAATTTGCTTATCATGATATTGTTTCTTTGTATATGGGAGAACTCTCATAACATAGAGCCATAATTCATCCAACTCATTCACCTTGTTCATCCTCAACGTAGTTGTATTATTCCAGTCTAAATTTAGCTTTTTCAACTCCCATAGTGCCTTATGCTCAAGTTCAACTAACAAACGGCATGCCTTGTTGTACATAAGTTGATATGTGGCTATGGGAGTCTTAAAAGCTATTTGATAGGCCCACAACGCATTATCCAACTTCCTAAACTAGTCAGTACTATTAGCATTCATAGTCTTCACCAATATGGACTTGATCTCTCTATCGAAGACCTCAACCTGCCCATTCGTCTGAGGATGGTAAGGTGTTTCCACCTTAAGATTCACACCATATTTCTCAAAGATGTACCTAAATAGACAGTTACATAAGTGAGAACCACCATTACTAATGATTTCATGTAGAGTGCCAAATCAACAAAAGATCTTTTTCTTCAGAAAGGTGGTGACACTTCTACCTTCATTGTTGGGGAGTGCTACTGCCTCCCCCTATTTAGATACATGTTTAAGTGCCACCAAAATATATTTCATGGCATAGCATCTCATGAATGGACCTATGAAATCAATCCCCCATACATCAAATAACTCTAAGTCAAAAATAGGTATCATGGAAGTTCATCACAACGTAAAATATTTCCTTGACGTTGGCATTGGTCACAGGCTTGCACATAGTCATGAGTATTCTTGAAAATTGTGGCCATTAATACCACACTGCAGAATTCTATGGGATGTGCGGATTCCAGGATGATGATCCCCAACTGATGATGAATGATAAGCCTTAGGGATGCTCATCTTCTCCATCATAGGAATTCATCTTTGAATAACACCAGCTGCACAATTCCAAAAAAGATAAGGTTTATCCCCAAAAAACCTTATCACCTTATGAATAAACCTCTTATGATTATGGAAGGATAGGTCTTCTGGAGCAAGATCACTCGCCAAATAGTTGAAAAAATCAGAAAACCATGAGATTAAGTCTTGAGATACTATCAAGATCTGCTCATCTGGAAAAGTATCATCTATGTCAAGCTCATCTCCTAGTTTCTGCATTGCCTCTTTCTCAAGGAAAGATAAGTGATTAGCAACCTGGTTTTTGGTGCCTTCTAATATTTTACCTCTAAGTCGAATTCTTGCAGCAAGAAGACCCAATGCATAAATCTTGGCTTGGCATCCTTTTTTGACATAAGATACCTCAAAGCTGCATGGTCTGTAAAGACAATAACTTTGGTCCCAATCAAATAATATCAACACTTTACAAATGCAAAAACCACTGCAAACAACTTCTTCTTAGTAACTGTATAGTTCTTTTATGTGAGGTTTAATTCCTTATTGGCATAGTAGATTAGGTGAAGGATCTTTTCATGCCTCTGGCTGAGGAAAGCACCCAAGGCCACTCACTCATATCGCACATGACCTTAAATGGTAAAGACGAATCAGGAGATACAATAATAGGATCCAGAACCAACCGCCCTTAAGGCACTCAAAATCCTTGAACATGCATCATCGAACATAAATTTTACCTCCTTCTCTAAAATCATACAAAATGAATTAGCAATCTTAGAGAAGTCCTTGATGAACCGCCTACAAAAGCCAACATGACCTAAAAAACTTTGGATACCCTTGACTAAGATTAGAGGAGGTAATTTTTCAATCACCATAAAATGGTACTTCTCCCAATTTAACATTAGGTTGCACTCCTTACACCTCTAGAATGCATTGACTAAATAGTCCAACAGCTATTGAAAGAGTCACCGACTACAAAAATCATCCATGAAGACCTTTATTGTGTTTTCCACCATGTCAGAAAATATAGACATCCTACAACTCTAAAAGGTGGCGGGAGCATTAAATAATCTTAATGACATACTATTGATCGTAAAATTCCAATAAGGAAAGGTAAAAGTAGTCTTTTCATGGTGCTTGGGAGCAACAAAATCTGATTATAACTCAAAGATTATGTGTTGTGGAAACATGTCACGACCCTAGCTAGGGCCCTAGCCGTAGAGAGCATCCCGAATCATGAAGGCCTAGGTGCTCTTCTAAATCTGGTAATCATGCACAATATTTATATAGTAAAATCAAATTTTGTGGAAAAAAATACAAGAAGGTACCATGGTCAAACTCATAAACTTGTACAATTTGAAAAGAAGTTCTGAATTTTCTAGACATATAACACCCATCTGCGAAATCTCTAACATCACAAGATCCAACATAAGTCCAAAATGAAACTGGGACAAGGCCCCCAGTAGATCATAAATGAAAGAAACATTGAAATCTGAAAATTAGGCCTTCCATAAAAGAGAAGGCTCACCAACTGCAACTTTTGACACACACGGATCTACTACTATGTGGGACCATGGAACTGTACCTCAGATCTTGAAATATAGGGGGTCAATACAGATGTACTGGTATGCAGAGCAATCCAAAATAATGAATTAATATATATATCATAGGTGAGAGCAGGTCATAAAAACAATGTACATGAAGTAGTTTAAAAACACATGGGAAAATCTTAAATGATCTTAAAACAATCACGTTAATGGAATTCTAATCTTTGTATTACTTCTGAGTTAGGTGGTATACCCTACATATCTCCTACCCCACCGGCTATATGGGATCCACTCTTAACTTGGCGGCCAAGCCCCCAACTCAAGTTTACCGCAAGGGTTGGAGTATCTGAATCTGGTACAACCCAGGGCCGTTGCTAGCCTAAAATAATAATATACTGGTATTGAAAAAATAGGATTTCGAGCAATGAGTTTTATGGATCATGTCTTCTTTGGGCAACCACCTAACATCTCTTAAGGCCATTTTTAGTATTTTCTAAACATGTATCTTTCTAAAAATTCTAAAACAAAAATCTGTATCTTTAATCTTTTATAAATCTGCTATGGCATTATCTGAATTGGTATCGTCATACCAAGACTTGCAAGTCATATTTATGAGCCATAAGATATCATGCATAATTCTTTAATTTAAAACAATATTCAGACCAACAAAACATTCAAATAGTATAAGAGATTTAATGTTCAAAACATAAGTCAGAACTATGTAAAAATTCTCATCTTTTTAACAATTCCAACAAGTGGTGGTCAATTTCTCAAAACATTCCTGAAATTCCTTCAATTATCACATTTAACATTTAAATCATGATTATCCCCCTCTCCAATTCTCAATCATTATAAAATTTATATAAAATTATAAGACTCTTGATTCATTCTTTAAATCATGCAATTTAGGAATCCATAACTTGTAATTCAAGTAGTAACACAATAGGAGGGGGGAAAGATTCAATAATTTATGCTCTCAATTTATATCTCAAGACTTCAACATAGACAAACATATATACTAGTCAAATCTTTTTCAAGGGATGACCTAAAGACCAAAACAATAATATCAAGGGCTTCAAAAAATGATTCTAGTTGTCAATCCAAAACCCTTTTGTAAATTCATTATTTCTAAACCTTTAACATGATTAAGAAGAGTTTACTATGCCCATGTAGTTTTAGGAAAACCCCACATACCTTAGATTTCTTAGTTCGAAGAATGGAATCCAAATCTTAATTAGTTTTCTTGAAATTCTCGATCCTAGAGATGAGTTCTTGATCTTTGGAGAAGGAGGTAGGGTTTTGATTTTGAGGGAAAGAGTGAATAATAGGCAATTTTTGCTTCTTGGGGCTGAAATTCTATGTTATAGACAGATTTTGGGTGAGGGGAGTGACCAAAATGCCCTTAGACCCATTAGGAACTGAAACAATACATAAAATAGCTTTATATTTGCATCAGGTTTCATGTTGTAGCGCAGTTGACGCGACGCATCAAGTTCGCGTCAGCTTACTATCTTACACGAAAAATGCCATAACGTTTCGCTCGGTTATCGATTTATGCAAAATTGTTATCGTTGGAAAGCTAATTCAATTATCTAAAATTTAGATAGTCTTGAGATGAAAATTTTTATGAGTATCGAATGTTATACACATTTAAAGTAGACCTTTGTAGAATCGAATATCAAACTTTGGATGAATGAATGACTCTTAGCTCAACTTTGCTCCAGGTGATCTTTATGAATACTTTTTGCCTCATAATCATTTCATACACTAGGAGAAGGATCACGACTCATGAATTTAAATATAAAGCATGGAATTAGAGCTTACATATGTAGGAATGACAGTTTGATTTCTAGCTCAAAAATGCAGGGTGTTACATTATCTCCCCCTTGGGATCATTCATCCCCGAATGATGGGCAAGGATTTTTTGCGGAACTAAAAGTGTAGATTAAAGAATGAAATCTCGCATTGAATAATTTCCTCAACAAATCATAAAAAGGCATCAAACCAGTTTCATGGTAACCCCTAGTGAAACGTGAAAGAACGAAACATGAGATAATGAGACTCTACATAGGGATGATCTTGCACATGAGTTCTATGAATCATAATCATTACAACATAAGGCAGGGGTTTATTTGATGATCATAGAACTGATTTATATTGGTACTAATTATGAAATAAGATTTCGTGGAAGATAGGATTAGAAGCATTCTCTACCTTATGGGGTACCATGAACAGAGTTAAACTTAGAGGCACCAATCATCTACACCGCAAATAATAAATAACATACATCACACTTCCCAAGTTACAATTCTCCAATCACACATCTAGACACAAAAATTAATCACACATCTAGCCACAATAGTTAATCATACATCTAGCCACAAGAATTTGAGTCCTACTACTTAGTACTGCTATGTTGAAACCTAACTCGTCTCTAAAAGGTGATAACTTAAACTATAGAACCCTATACTTTACATCCCATTAAGAATATTGTCTCATCTTATCACTATCATCAAACACTCTCGAGTTTTAATTTAAGGAATACTAACCACACAGTACATGGGTTAAGTTGCATCAATCACTACATTTAGGCCTATCATTACTACACCCACTACATGGATTTTCCCCACTAAGACCAGCTAATTCAATCACATTGACAAAGATTTTTTCCATATATCTCATTTCCAACTATTTCTCATATTAAAAATCCATTCCCTCCTTATCTATTTCACACAACAAAAGTTCATATCCTTCTTTTACCTTTCACCTATAACCTTAGCTAGAGAATTCACATTAATTTTTTTCACCTTCAAGAACATCTACTCCCCTACCTAACACATCACCACGCTTCCGCAACCACCATCATACTATCATATGGAGGGTCATTAAGGGACCCAAGCATAAATGTCATGAATGAATGTAACACTATTAGACCATCACTTATACTTATTGCACTACTCAAGGAGTGACATAAAAAGAAGATACGATAAAATAGACACGAAGTGCTCCATATATCAAGTTTCTAGCTCATAAGTAGAGAGTTGTTCGAAAGAAACACAATGCAACATGAATTCTTAGGATAGAGAACAGTGAGAAAACATTGGTTCACATATCAAGATAAAACGAGGGAAACAGACTGAATTGCCCTCCTGGACCTGAAAATCAGTAAGACGAACTGGGTTCCCAATGCATTAAGTGACACGCCCGTTGGTCCCTACCGACGTGAATCCTGGCGTGACGCATTGACATTGCATTGGCCTACTATTTTGATCATCCAAACATCTCTTAAACATCGTTTGAAAAATTTAGAACTTTCCAGAGACACCCTCTTTACACCCCTGATCATGAATCAACACAAAAATCTACGTTTCGGGGTTGGGAAGATCAATTTAAAAACCATGGAAGATAAGAGATCATAAATATGACTAATTTTTTTAACAATCAGAAATTTTTTTAGGTTTTCAGCTCTCCATACATGCAACCAAGTGTGGTATTGAGTCGAGAATGCTACGAGGTGTTACATTATAACTAAACCAAAGATTTTTGCTTGAAGCGATTGCTCCTCATTTAAGGAACTAAGATTTTTCATGAGTTTGCATAAACTTTATCACTTTGGCTAAACCCAACATAGAATGAATCGGTGACACATAGAAATATATTTTCTTAGGACCAAGCATGCTGAGAGACATAAATTTTCATGGATCACGAACAACACAACATATGGCTTTAATACATGAAAGACTTGAATACTGAGAGACATAATTGCTTCTAGTTTTGGAGATCAGATCATAAATATAAGTCCATAGAGAACTTGAACCATAGACATAGGCATGACTTAAACAGATTCTGTAATACATTAGTAGGATGCTCTCCTAAATTGAAGTAGGAGGATTATGCTTGAGTAGAAATAGGCTTATCATGGTTTCTTCCTGCAACTTGCCACATTGAGAACATTCGGGAGCTACCTTAATTCACTATCTCCCCCTTAGATCAAAGTCACAATCCTAGACTTACGGACCTATCCCCACGTCAAAATCTATAGCCACAAATCTCAACATAAAAGATACATCACCACATACTTAAACTCTAAACTCTCTCTGAAGAACTATACTCTAAAGGCCTTGCTTTTCTGTAAATACTACTTTTAGCTTGACTCTATAGCCATCACCCTACCACTCCCAGTCTCATGAGCGCACGCATCTACACTCCTTATCACAAAAGGGGTATCAGTATACATATGAACATAACTCCCTTCAATAATTTTGATATAAAGACACTAAATTCTTTCTAAGACTTCCCCTCCAGGGACACTAATCATAACTTTCCTCTAACTCCCAAAGTCATCAACTTACAATTAACATTTTCATGGGTGCAGACACCCATTCCTCTAAACAGTTAACGCGCCATCTTCAATTCCTTAGTATACTATCATTACACCTTTAATCACAGAACTTACAACTTTACAAAATTTGTAAGACTATACCAAGGGCGTATATTGCCTACCTATTTCTTCCTCAATTCAACTCTAAAGAGCACCTTACAACAACTTTCCAAACTTTTCCATTCTACAAGATTCAAGAATTAAATCTAGGTACACAAAACACTTATACACATAAAACGTTATTTAGCAAACTACTACCAAGGGTTCAACTTATTCCCATATACTCATGTTCTTATCCACTTAATGATTTAACCACAGTCCATCATTTTAACACTAGTCCTAGTGTACACATATACCTTACGAATCACCACTTAAACTTTTCAAAAATTATCAGCCTAGGCCATTTTGCTCATCACATCAACTTGCTAATTGCTCCACAAAAGATGCATTATTAATCTTAAGCTATTATTCTCACCACTACGCTCCACACCTAGACTCTACTTCTAAAGTTCAAGCCTGTTGTCTATCCTCAATTATATACCACCGGTAAAGCATGCCACATACTAAACTAGTCCATCAAATTGGAAAATCAACTCAAATACTTTACTTCACTTAGCTACTACCTTCAATCACAACCCCGACAGAAACCCACTATTATAACTCAAATTCTACTGCATTCCTTCTTACATAAAGTACTAGTTTACCACTACTAAAGAAAAGACAATCAAAGGGTAACGTAACATGATAGGACTAGTCAATCTTGATCTTATATTATAACTCATTACGATCTTATCAATATATTCCACTTTCTCACATCACAATTACTTACCCATGCATAAATTTAGACTACCTTCATATTTCATTCACACTACTGAGTCTCCATTCATAACTGATTGACTAACCTACCCCTTTTCATTCAAAACCTATACATGATTTCTATAACCACCATAGCAATCCATTCTGAGATCCTTCCCTATTTTGAACAATTAATAATCATGGCCAACCACTTTTTTTTATAAAATATCATACAATCTACAAATATTGATACCACATTAGTCTTATCATAATACCATGGCAACCCAAATCCTCAATCCATGATTATGTAACTAAAACTATTTATTTGCGCAAAAGTCACCCTCACTCTGACTTCTAACATTGTGACTTCATATCACATACTACTTGGCAAATTTCGCTACCTATTGGTCATGACACTTTAACATACACTACTCGGGTGTAAATACAATTCCAATATTCTGCTACATATCATTACCCTTACAAAAGACATCTGTAATAAGAATTTTGAAAGGGGACTGAATATACTTTGTACCTCAAGCTCGAAAGCACGATTTCATCAGAATAAAGGCATATACTCAAATTAATACACCTTGAAGAACTAATAGACTCCTCTCAAGTATTTGTGCTATCTAATAAATTTTTGGATAACTCAATCAGAGAGAACCACATCGTTGGGGGATTTAGACTCTTAGACTTGTACCACCTCGATAGTAAGGCATGGCACATGAAATTAGAACAAGGAATAAATTTTGGATAACTCTCTTATAGATGACTTTATAGCACAAATTAGAGTATGAAAGAATGGGAAACAACTCCTAAATGCCTGATAGCCTCCTAATTATAAGTATGGTGCACAACACACCCATAATTAAGACTCTACTAGAAACATTTTTATAGATACCCTGGGACTATGATCCATTCTCTGATACCAATTTTGTCATGAACCAAGATGGGACCCTGGTCATAACGAGCATCCCAAACCATGAAGGCCCAGGCGCTCATCTAAATCTGGTAATCATGCACAATATTCATATACTAAAAGAAAATTTTGTGGAAAATAATACAAGAAGGTACCATGGTTAAACTTATAAACTTGAATAATTTGAAAAGAAGTTCTGAATATTCTAGACATATAACACCCGTTTGCAAAATCTCTAACATCACAAGATCTAACATAAGTCTGAAATAAAATGGGGACAAGGCCCCCAGTAGACCATAAAAGAAAGAAACAATGAAATCTAAAAATTAGGCCTTCAAGAATAGAGAAGGATCACAATTTCAACTTCTGACACACACGGATCTACGGCTATGTGGGACCACAGAACTGTGCCTCAGATATTGGAATATAGGGGTCAATACAGATGTACAGGCACACAGAGAAGTCCAAAATAATGAACTTATATATATAACATAGGTGAGAGCAAGTCATTAAAACAATGTACATAAAGTAGTTTAAAAATGCATGGGTAAATCTTAAATGATCTTAAAACAATCTTGTCAATGGAATTCTAATGTTTGTATTAATTTTGAGTTAAGTGGTACACCCTACATATCTTCTACCCCACGGGCTATATTGGATCCTCCCTTAACTAGGTGGCCAAGCTCCCAACCCAAGTTTGCCACAAGGGTTGGAGTATCTGAATTTGCTATGCCCCAGGGCTGTCGCTAGCGTACAATCATAATCTACTCGTATTGGGAAAACACAATTTTATAATGAGTTTTATGGCTCATGAATTCTTTGGGTAACCACCTAACATCTCTTAAGCCCATTTTTAGTATGTTCTAAACATTCATCTTTCTAAACATCAAATTCTAAAGATTCTAAGCAAAAATCTATATCTTTAATCTTTGATAAATCTGCTATGGCATTATCTGAATTGGTATCGTCATACCAGGACTTGAAAGTCATATTTATAAGCCATAAGATATCATGGATAATTCTTTCATTTAAAATAATGTTCAGACCAACAAAGCATTCAAACAGTATAAGAGAATTCATGTTCAAAACATAAGTCAAAACCATGCAAAGATTCTTATCTTTTCAGCAATTCCAATAAGTGGTGGTCAATTTCTCAAAACATTCCTGAAATTCCTTCAATTATCACATTTAGCATTTAAATTATAATTATATCCCACTTTATAATTCGAAATCATCATAAAATAATAAAACTCTTGATCATTCTTTAAATCATGCAATTTAGGAATCCATAACTTACAACTCAAGTAGTAACACAATGGGAGGGGGAAAAGATTCCATATTCATGCTCATAATTTATATTTCAAGACTTCAACACATACATACATATATACTATTAAAATCATTTTTAAGGGAAGGCCTAAAGACCAAACAATATTATCAAGGGCTTCAAAATATGATTCTAGTTGTAAATCCAAAACCCTTTTGTAAGTTCATGATTTCTAAACCTTTAATATGATTTAGAAGAGTTTACTATGCCAATGTAATTTTAGGAAAACTCCATGTACCTTAGATTTCATTGTTAGAAGAAATGAATCCAAATCTTAATCAGTTTTCTTAGAATTCTTGAACCTAGAGATAAGTTCTTGATCTTTGGGGAAGGAGTTAAGGTTCTGATTTTGAGAGGAAGAGTGAATAATAGGCAGTTTTGGCTTCTTGGGGCTGAAATTCTATATTATAGACGGATTTTGGGTGAGCAAAAGTGACCAAAATTCCCCTAGACCTATTAGGAACTGAAATAATACATAAAAAACCTCTATATTTGCATCAGGTTTTGTGTCGGGGCACAGTCAACGTGATGCATCAAGATTGCCTTGGCTTACTTCCTCATACATAAAATGTAATAACTTTTTGCTCGGTTATCAGTTGTAGGAGAAATTGGTATTGTTGGAAAGCTAATTAAATTATATATAATTTGGTGGGTCTTGAGCTAAAAAATTCTATGTGTATCGAAATTTATACACATTTAAAGTAGACCTTTGCAGAATCGAAAATCAAACTTTGGATGAATGAATGACTCTTAGCTCAACTTTGCTCCAAGTGATCTTTATAAATACTTTTCACCTTATAATCACTTCATACACTAGGAGAAGCATAATGACACATGAATTTAAATATAAACCACGGAATTAGAGCTTACGCACATAGGAATGACAGTTTGATTTCTAGCTAAAAAATATGGGGTGATACAAAATAGGACACTTTGATGCTTATAACTATGAATTTATGCTTGACTTAGGTTATTTTAGGAGATATGATGTTATTTTGTGCTTGTTGAAGATGGTAAAGGTACAATTCACCTAACGAGTCATCAATACACCATACGACTCGTAGGTTGACTCGTAAGCACAACATAAACAAAGGACAAGAAGAAAGTTGAAGTAAACAAAAAAAATAACTTAGTCATATGAGTCGTAAGATGAGGATTCAGGTTGTGTCAATAAGTTATCAAGAGAACATAAGCTAAAAGTCAAATGCAGAGTTCAAGTCTTAGAGGAAGACTAGTCAAAAGTCTGAGTATGACTCATATGGATAAACTATAAGTAAACTAGTATTTAGAGCATGAAAGGAAGGAGTCCAGTTGGTAACGAGTGAAGTTTATGAGTCGTATGGTAAAGGTACGACTGGTAAGCATAAGTCCTAAGAAGAATAAAAAGTTGAAACCCTAGAAGATTAGACACTGTAATGGACACGACTATCATAGTACAACTCATAAAAAGACCTTACAAGTGGATGAGAGAGTTTTACCTTGTGCTAACTTACTTTTCCTTTTCCATTTTTATTAGGATTTCTGGGTTATTTTTAGATACTATAAATATTCTAAGGTTTATCTTTTATTAGGTTACATTCTCTTACATTCTTTGATACTCTATTACATACTTTACATATTCTTGAGATTTTTGGGTTATTATTCAATTCAACACTTTGGATTTTATTCATCTTGTTTTGTGCAATTAATTACATGAATTCTTTATTGATTATCATGGGTTCTTTCATAAACATCAACGACTAATTTCCCTAACTAAGGTTGTGGGAACCCTCGTGGATTAGCTATATAAAGGAAGTGGGAGATTCTTCTATTCTAAAGTAGATGCATGTATCTTAATATTTTTCATATTAATATACCTTAGATCTACTGCAGAAGCTTGAGGATTACCTGTATTCGATAACATCCTTACAAAGGTGTTTGAGATTGGGAAAAGAGGATTAAGACAGTAATTTGAGATTCACTTCCATCTTATTATTCCATCATCTTATCTAATCCACTTTGGACTCAAAAGGTTAAAGTTGAAATAAAGTCATAGACAAGGATTAATAAGGCGACGCCTTGGGACTCACAAGGTAAAGGGTGAGATTTATCAACACGTTCACAAGATAGTTCGTAGTATATATCTTGACAACGTTACATATAGAACAGCAAAATAGGTTGGTTAAATATGAGAAATTTATGGAGTTGAGAATCTAGGGGAAACACAGTCCTAGTGTTCATCTTTTATTGTATACAAACTCAAACCATTGAAGATTTTGTTACTACTTACAATTAATTTCAAATCCCCCCATTTACTTTTCTGCACTGCTCATGGATTTCAACAAGTTAAGGAACTATTCAACATTTTCCATATGGGATCAACCCCAAATTGGTTTGGGTTAATGTATTTGGCATCGACCACAACATCATTCTTTGGAGGTTAGTTTTGAGCAACATCAAATTTTGGCACCATTGCCGGGGAAATTAGTGTGAGTTTTTAATTAAATTTCGTGAAGTTCTTGAGTTTATTTTTCTGCTCTTAAAATGGCATATGCCGGTGCATGTCAAACACTAGGAGAAGAGGCAATTCCTTACTCCTTTTCAATCCAGAGCCAAAAAAAAATCCTTCAAAACATACGAAGCAGAACAAGTTCATGATATTGTTCCTTTTGGAGTTCAAGACCCTTATAAAGTTCCTCCTCCCACACCTAATGATCCGCCAAATGTTAAAGACATATACACTAAAAAATTATTATTAGCAGTAGCTAAAGAAGCTAGAGTGGCTGGGGAAGCATGGTTAGATAAAAAGGCTAGGGTATCCCAACAAGCAGCACTATCCAGGTCAAGATAAGTGGCCGAGCGTTAAGGTAGATGTAATACCCCATACTTTTACCTAGCTTGAAATCATCCTAAGAATGTTAGAAACTTACTTTGAAATATGAATCCATTTTTGTACACGTGGAATTTTTCAGATTTTTAGTTTTTGTTGAGTGGGAAATTGAATTAGCTTTCCAACGATACCAATTTCGTCCAAATTTGGCATCAGAGTAAAAAGTTATGGATGTTTTATCAAGAGTTATCAGAACCACCCAGGTGCGAGGGTAGGTTGACAGACCATCAATCTAGCAACGGACCATCGCCTAGACAGTTGCAGCTAAGGCAATAAGTCAATCTTCTAGCTAAGGTACGATGTACAGGTTGACGGACCATCGAACTTGTGATGGAACATCGCCCAAGCCATCGCTACTAAGGCAGTGAGTCCCTATTCTAGCAAAAGTACGATGGTCAGAATAATGGATCGTCGAGCCAGCGATGGACCATCGTACGAGCCATCGCAGAGCTTGTTTAGCAATTTAAAGCCACTTTTAAAAGGGTATTTGGATCTTTTTCCACCCATTTTAACCCCTAATTATACCAGACAATAGCTCATAACTTTATTATTTATTCACAACATCCAATTAGGGTTTCTATCAAAGATCAATCCCCAAGAACAACAAACCCTAGGTGTTTAATTCCAAGTCAAGAATTCAAGTTTTTCCTTTACCAATCTTCAAGAAATAATCCACCCAGGTATGCCATGTGTTGATTCATGAGTCTCTTTTATCTATGAAGCTTAAGAATCTCTTTTCAAAATCGAAGATTTGTGTATTTATGAATGTTCATGATTTAAATTGAATTAAAATTCATGTTCATGATATTGTGGGGTTTTGATTCATGTTTTAAATTACATACTCCAATGAATAACCCTAGTATATGATGATTTGCATAATAATCATGATAAACCCTTCAAATTTGCAAATTTATTTTTGCAACCATGTCAATTAGATGCATTGATGATGGTATAACCAAAGTATGTTCCCTATGTGTTAAATTATATGCCTATGTGAAGGAAAAATTCCATACTAGTGTGATAATATGAAATCCCTATTCATGTACAAGTTTATGCATGTCCAATGTTTGATGAAATGATTTAGTCAGTGAATTATGTATTCATGTGTAGCCCCTGTGGTGATTTAGAACTTGTACTACATGAAATCTCCAACTTATTATATTATGGTTTGTTGATGTTGGTCATGTATTCAAGAAATTCATGCTTTATCAGTTTCTTCCCATCGATTTCTATGGGTACTTGTACCCAAAAATTTAGCTGTGTGCCTAGAATCAGTGTCCTATTTTGAAGATACTCTCAGTCAAGCCATGACCCATAAATTTAGTCAGTATCATGACTCAGAAAAACTTAGTAATCTCAGTAGTATACCATCAGTCCATGGAAATTTAGTTAACTTAGTCCAGTTAGTTCAGTTAATCATGTTCAGTGTCTATTCAGATGGGAGTAGAAATTATTACCAAGTGAACCCAACAATGGAAACCCACCTGTTATTTGAGGGTGTGATTCTTAAAAGTAATCATTGCCTTCCAAAACTACGTAGCCAACATAGGTTTAGACGTCATAGCATGTTATATGAGGGTAGATGAGGTGGCTTAACTTATTATGTGAGAATTTCCACCATTCTCACCAGAGTTACCTGTTATATGAGGGTTACTCACAGATTGTCCTTACTAGTAGTGCGATATTGACACCCTCCCAATTGGGGTTATAAATTGAACCCCAACTCAACTATATTATATTATTTGGGGCATGCCGGTTAGATGAATACTTTCTATAATTTTAGTTATAGATCAGGACTGTCAGATACAGTCATTCAGTCTCAGCAATAGAACTCAGATAGTTCTATAGAATTCAAGACTGTCAGATACAGTCAATTCAAAATAGAAATAAAACTCAGCTAGTTCCATCTAAACCTAGACTGTCAGATGCAGTCGCTTAGTACAAGTTATCAGTACTCATGTTAGCAATATTCAGACTTAGTAGTCAATGTCATCACGAATTCAGTTACAGTCATTTATTTATGCATGTATTCTCACTTTCATATTATATAGTTAGTTAGCATTGTTCATGTATATGAACCATCTGCATTCAGCCTACCTTACATGCATACTAGTACATTCAATCGTACTGATGCATTTGCGCTATCATATTTTATACTATAGGTTCAGAAGCTTGAGCTCTAGAGCATTAATAGCATTCCAGTCTCGACAGTTAGAGTTATCAGTGAGTCCTCATCCTTCGAGGACATAACCATTAATTTATTATATCATTAATTAATTTATTTTAGTAGTTGGAGTTAGTCGGGGACATGTCCCATCAACTCCTTATTCAAAAAGTTTAGAGGCTTTTGGACTAGCATGTTCAGACAGTTATTTCAGTTATTTTTGTATTGATATACCATATCTTCAGATATTATGTTTTATCAGATCTTTGAACCTTATGGCCTTTTAGCCTTTATTTTCGTATTTATATAGTATATTATGCAGTATATAGGTATAGATATCAGTCATCGATTAGCTTATGGTCCTTCGGGGTCATGAGCATCGTGTGTCAATTTGGGTACCTGACTCGGGGCATTATAAACTTAGTATTAGAGCCTAAGGTTCAATAGAGTCCTAGAAAGTCTGAAATCCGCATCTAGTATAGTCTTGTGCATGGGTGTATTGCATGCCATATTTATGTACAGGAGGCTATGAGATGTTTTAGGAATATTTTCCCATTTTTTAGTATTCATGTCGTGCTAGTGAGCATAATCTCAAGTTGATACCTCAGTCTAATCCCTTTCTCTTCCACTTACAGAACATGCCTCCCAAGAAGAGAACTGGGAATCAGTCAACCCCTCATCCCGAAGATCCTTTAGGAAAACACATCTCTTATACAGAGTTCAGAGTTGTATTCACTACTTTTTCTCAGTCAATTACTGCTCAGAATAAACAACTGGCTATCATCCCAGCCAACCCAGTGGCCAATTTAGCTACAGCCAGGATTTGGGACTTTACCTAAATGAATCTTCTATCCGTTTTTAGGTCTAAGACATACGAGGACCCTTAGGAATTCCTTGACAAGGTTTAGAAGATTATGGACATCATGGGGGTTACTCCTAGTGAGAGTGATGATCTAGCTGCATATCAGTTATAGGATGTTGCTCACACTTGGTTCAAAGAGTGGAAATCAGAAAGGTCAGTTGATGCTGGATCCATAGAGTGAGAGGAGTTTACTACTGCCTTCTTAGATAGATGCTTATCCCTAGAGCTGAGAGAGGCTATGGTGTTATAATTTATCAACCTCAAGCAAGGCAACATGATGGTGAAAGAGTATTCTCTTAAGTTTACTCAATTAGCTAGATATTGTCCTCAAGTGGTTGCAGATAGCAGGGCTAAGATGAGTAAGTTTGTCTCTGGGGTAAATGATAATGTGGTCAATGACTGTAGGTCTGCGATGTTGAATAGTGACATGAACATATCTAGGCTTATGACTCATGCTCAGATGATAGAGGAGCAAAATATTAAGATGAGGGAGAAGCAGAATAAGAGAGCAAGAACAAGTAGTTTTAACTCTGCTCAGCTTAAATCAGAAGGAGGAAATCATTCTTAGTTTCTTCCTAAGTCATCCATTCCAGCTTTTTCCTCAGCCAGTGCTCCATCTCCTAAGTTCAAGGATAGTAATAGAGATAGAGCTCCAGGCTCTAAGTCTCAGGGAAGTATTAGCAGTGCCCATACCTATCCTCTTTGCCAGACTTATGGCAAGCATCATCAGGGTATTTGTAGAGTTGGCAGTGGTATTTGTTTCGGATGTGGCAAGCCAGGCCACAGAGTTAGAGACTATCCTCAAGTTCAGCAGAACCATTCCTCAGCAGAACAATTCCTCAGCTTAATCTAGTTGCCTAAACCAGCAGGGTGCCACCTCCAGTGCTACTAGTGGGCAACACCCAAATCAAATTTATGCTCTCCAGTCCCAGCAAGATCATGAAAATTCTTCTGATGTAGTTACTAGTATGTTACAGATCTTTTAGGTGCATGTTTATGCTTTGCTAGATCTAGGATCTTTTTTGTCTTTTGTTACTCCTTATATAGTAGTTGATTTTGGAGTCAATCCTGAAATTCTAGCAGAGCCCTTCTCAGTATCAACCCCAGTGGGTAAAACCATCATAGATCGATGGGTATGCATGAACTATTTGGTTATGGTATCTCAAAAAGTCACCTTAGCAGACTTAGTCAAATTAGAGATGACTGATTTTGATGTCATTCTCGGTATGAATTGGCTTTATTCCTGCTATGCCACAGTCGACTATAGAAATAGAATAGTCCAATTCTAGTTTCCAAATGAACCTATCCTAGGGTGGAGGGGTAGTACTCCAGTATTCATAGGCAGCTTATTTCCTACCTTTAGGCATGGAAAATGATATCTAAGGGATGTGTCTATCATCTTGTTTGAGTTAAGGACACTAGTTTTGAAACTTCCAGTCTTAAATCAGTCCCAGTTGTGAATGAATATTCAGATATCTTTCCCGAAGATCTTCCAGGAATTCCTCCCGAAAGAGAAATAATTTTTGGCATTGATCTTCTTCCAGATACTCAGCTTATATCTATTTTTCCATATAGGATGGCACCATCAAAACTTAAAGAATTAAAGGAGCAGTTGAAGGATCTCTTAGATAAGGGATTCCTCAGGCCTAGCGTGTCCCCGTAAGGCACACCAATCTTATTCGTGCACAAGAAAGACGGTTCTCTTAGAATGTGTATATACTACCATCAGCTCAATAAAGTTACGATCAAGAACAAGTATCCTCTTCCCAGAATTGATGATTTGTTTGGCCAACTTCAGTGTGCTAGTTATTTATCTAAAATAGACCTCAAATCTGGTTTCCATCAGCTCAGAGTTAGAGAATGTGACATTCCTAAAATAGTTTTCCATACTCACTATGCTCACTTCAAATTCCTAGTCATGTCCTTTGGTCTTACTAATGCCCCAACAGCTTTCATGGACTTGATGAACCGCGTGTTTAAGTACTGCTTGGACATGTTCATCATAGTCTTCATAGATAATATTCTGGGCTATTCTCACAGTAAGTGTGATCATGCAGACCATCTCAAAATTGTACTTCAGACCCTAATAGATCATCAGCTATTCACCAAATTTAGTAAGTGCAAATTTTGGCTAAGGTCAGTAGCATTGTTTGGTCATATAATTTCTGGTGATGGTATTAGGGATGATCCTCAAAAGATCGAAGCGGTAAGAAACTGGCTCTGACCTTTCTCTCTATCAGATATTAGGAGTTTCTTGGGATTGACTGGCTATTACAAATGGTTTGTTGAGGGTTTTCTTCTATTTCATCCCCTATGTACAGATTGACTTAGAAGAAAGTCAAGTTTCAGTGGTCAGATCCTTGCGAGAAGATTTTTCAGGAGTTTAAGACTCGACTCACCTTAGCTCCACTCTTAGCTCTTCCAGATAGTTTCGATAGGTTCGTAGTGTATTGTGATGCATCCAAAGTAGGTTTGGGTTATGTACTCATGTATCATGGTAAGGTCGTAGACTATGCCTTCAGATAACTTAAACCCCATAAGAAGAATTATCCTACTCATGATCTTGAGTTAGCAGACGTAGTTTTTGCCTTGAAGATTTGGAGGCATTATCTCTATGGAGTTCATGTATATGTGTTCATAGATCATAAGAGCCTTCAATATGTATTTTCTCAGAAAGATTTCAATCTTCGTCAGAGAAAGTGGGTAGAGCTCTTGAAATATTATGACATGAGTATCCTTTATCATCGGGGCAAGGCCAACGTTGTGGTCGATGCTCTCAGTAGACTGTCTATGGGTAGTGTTGCTTATGTTGAGGATAGGAAAAAGAAGTTATCTTTGGAAATCCATCAGCTTTCCCGACTAGATGTCCACCTAATTGATTCTTCAGAAGGTAATATATTGGTTTAGAATTGTTCAGAATAATCTCTAGTTTTTGAGGTAAAAGAAAAGAAAGATAGATATCCTAGTCTAGTCAAGTCAAAAGAGTCAATCAAGGATCAGAAAGTAGTGATCTTATCCTAAGGGGGAGATGGATTTTTGCGTTGTCAGGGTCGTCTGTGTGTTTCAGGAGTAGATGACTTAAGGCAGCTAATTCTTGTAGAAGCGCATGGTGCACGCTAATATATTCACCCAAGGGCCACAAAGATATACCGCAACTTGTCAGAAATCTATTAGTGGAGCAGGATGAAAAGAGATATTGCAGAGTTCGTGGCTAAGTACTCTATATATAAGCAAGTTAAGATAGAGCATCAGAAGCCTAGTGGGTCCATACAAGAGTTTAGTATAACCACTTGGAAGTGGGAAGAATTAAACATGGATTTTGTGATAGGTTTCCCTCATACTCATTGCCAACATGATTTAGCTTGGGTCATTGAAGATAGGATGACCAAATCATCTCATTTTCTTCCAGTCCATACCTCTTATTCAGCCGAGGATTATGCTAAACTCTATATTAGGGAGTTGGTCAGATTGTATGGTGTTCCATTATCTATTATTTCAGACATAGGTATCCATTTCACTTGTCATTTCTGGAAAGCATTCCAAAAGGGTCTTGGTACCAAAGTTCATCTCAGTACAACGTTTTATATCCCCATACAGATGGTCAAGAAGAAAGGACTATTTGGACTTTAGAAGACATGCTAAGGGCATGTGAAATTGATTTCAAGGGTAGTTGGGATGACCACTTGCCTTTGATTGAGTTTGCATATAAAATAGCTATCATTCTAGTATTTGAATAGATCCATTCGAAGCTATTTATGGTAGGATATGCAGGTCTCCAGTTGGTTGGTTCAAAGTTTGTGAGGCCTTAGTTATAGGGCCTGACTTAGTATTCGATGCCTTAGAAAAAGTCCAGACGATCAGAGAAAGACTTCGGGCTGCTCAGAGACGATAGAAGTCTTATGTAGATGTATGCAGAAAGGATCTCGAGTTCGAGATTGATTATTATGTCTATCTAAAGATCTCTCCTACGAAGGAAGTAAGGAGATTTGTCATGAAGGGAAAGCTCAGTCCCCGATATGTTGGTCCCTTTAAAATTCTCAGTTGTTTTAGCAAGGTAGCCTATGAGCTTGAATTGCCTTTAGATTTAGCCTCAGTTCATCCAGTCTTCCATGTCTCTTTTCTCAAGAAGTACATAGGTGATCCAACTGTTGTAGTCCTTATTTGGAGCATAGATGTTCAGAACAACCTCTCTTATAAAGAGATTCTAGCCGAAATCCTAGACTACCAGACTCGTAGACTGAGGAACAAAGAAGTCCCTCTAGTCAAAGTTCTTTGGTGAAATCAGTCTGTTGAGGGAGCTACTTGGGAAGTAGAAGCAGATATGCATACCAAGTATCCTCACCTCTTCTTTGCCAACTCAAATCAAGCTCAAGGTAACAGTTCTCCTTAATCTTATTTAGTTTCATGTTTAGAATAGATTATGAACTTGGTATTAAATACCATTACATACCCAATCATGCATTCAAGAATTAGTTACACATGTATCAGATATGCATGTTTGGTATGATATATTTAGTTACCAGTCTTGTTAGTCATGAGATCATTTCTCAGTTGTTCATGTTTAGTATGTACATCAGTTTATTTTCTCCCCTCATACTCTGTCTCATTCGAGGATGAATGTTCTCAATAGGGACATATTGTAATACCCGTACTTCTACCTAGCTTGAAATAATCCTAAGAATATTAAAAACTTACTTCGAAAGATGAATCCATTTTTTTACATGAGGAATTTTTAAGATTTTAAGTTTTTGTTAAGTGGGAAATTGAATTAGCTTTCCAACGATACCAATTTCATCCAAATTTGGTATCAGAGTAAAAAGTTATGGATGTTTTATCGAGAGCTATCAGAACTGCCCAGGTGCGACGGACAGGTTGATGGACTATTGATCTAGCGGCGAACCATCGCCTAGACTGTTATAGCTAAGGCAGTAAGTCAATCTTCTGGCTAAGGTGCGATGGAAAGGTTGACGAACCGTCGAACTTGCGATGGACCATCATCCAAGACATCGCTACTAAGGCAGTGAGTCCCTATTCTAGCCCAAGTTCGATGGTCAGACCGACGGACCGTTGAGACAGTGACAGACCATCGTACTAGCCAGTTAAACAATTTAAAGCCATTTTTAAAGGGTATTTGGGTCTTTTTCAACCCGTTTTAACCCCTAATTATACCAGACAATAGCTCATAACTTTATTATTCATTCATAACATCTAATTAGGGTTTCTCTCAAAGATCAATCCCCAAGAACAAGAAGCCCTAGGTGTTTAATTCCGAGTCAAGAATTTAAGTTTTTCCTCCGCCAATCTTTAAAAAATCATCCACCTAGGTATGTCATGTGTTGATTCATGGGTTCCTTTCACCCATAAAGCTCAAGAATCTCTTTTTAAAATCCAAGATTTGTGTATTTATGAATGTTCATGATTTAAATTGAATTGAAATTTATGTTCATGATGTTGTGGGGTTTTGATTCATGTTTTCAATTACATATTCCAATGATTTACACTAGTTTATGATAATTTGTATAATAATCATGATAAACCTTTCAAAATTGTAAATTTATTTATGCAACTATGATAATTAGATGCATTGAGGATAGTATAACTAAAGTATGTTCTCCATGTGTTTGATTAAATGCCTATCTGAAGGAAAAGTGCCATACTAGTTTGATAATATGAAATCCCCATTCATTTACAAGTTTATGCATGTCAAATGTTTGATGAAATGATTTAGTTAGTGAATTATGGATTCATGTGTAGCCCCTGTGGTGCTTTAGAACTTGTACTTTATGAAATCTCCAACTTATTATATTATGGATTGTTAATGTTGGTCATGTATTCAAGAAAGTCATGCTTTTTCAGTTTCTTCCCATCGTGTCCTGGGGGTACTTGTACCCAAAAATATAGCTTTGTGCCTAGAATCAGTGTCAAGTTTTCAAGATACTCTCAGTCAAGCCATGACCCATAGAATTCAGTCAGTCTTATGACTCAGGAAAACTAAGTAATCTCAGTAGTATTTCGTCAGTCCATGGAAATTCAGTTAACTCAGTCCGGTTAGTTTAGTTAATCATGTTCAGTGTCTATTCAGATGGGAGTAAAAATTAGCACCGAATGAACCCAAGGATGGGAACCCACCTATTATATGAGAGTGTGATTCTTAGAAGCAATCCTTACATTCTAGAAATATATAGTCAGCGTAAGTTGAGACATCATAGCCTGTTATATGAGGTAAATGAGGTGGATTAACCTGTTTTATGAGGGTTCCCACTGTTCTCACTAGAGTTACCTGTTATATGAGAGTTACTCATTGATTTTCCTTACTAATGGCGCGATAATGACACCCTACCAATTGGGGTTACAGATTGGACCCCAACTCAGTTATATTGCATTATTTGGGGAATGTTGGTTAGATGACTACTTTCCAAAGTTTCAATTACAGACAAGGACTATCAGATACATTTATTTAGTCTCAACAATAGAACTATATAGTTCTATAGAATTTAGGACTATCAGATACAATCAACTCAAAATAGAAATAGAACTTAGCTAGTTCAATCCGAACCTAGACTATCAGATATGGTCTCTTAATATCAGTTATCAGTACTCATGTTAGCAATGTTCAGACTCAGTATTCAGTGTCATCACAAATTCAGTTATTGTCATTTATTTATGCATGTATTCTCACATTCATTTTATATAGTTAGTTAGCATTGTTCCTGTATTTGAACCCTCTGCATTCAAGCTACCTCAGATGCATACTAGTACATTTAATCGTACTAACGTATTTATGCTATAGTATTTTATACCATAGGTTCAGAAGCACGAGCTCCCGAGCATCAGTAGCATTCTTTCTCAGCAGTCAGAGTTAGCAGTGAGTCCTCATCCTTCGAGGACATGACCATTACTTTATTATCTTAATTATTAATTTATTTTAGTAGTTGGAGTTACGTACATGTCCTATCAACTCCTTATTCAAACAATTTAGAGGCTTTCGGACTATCACGTTTAAATAGTTATTTTAGTTGTTTTGGTATTGATATACCATATCTTCAGATGTTATGTTTTATCAGATCTTTGAATCTTATGGCCTTTCATCATTTATTTCCACATTTATACAGTATATTATGCAGTGTACGGGTACAAATATCAGTCATGGGTTAGCTTATGGTCTTTCGGGGTCATAAGCACCGTGTGGCATTCTGGGTACCAGATTTTGGGCGTTACAGTAGAGTATACAGAGTTAGAGGTCCAATGATTCTAGTACATCAACATCTTCAGCCTTATGAAAAAGACAAAGACTTGAGATATGTTTAATCTGCTGAGACAGAAGCCATCATTCCTCCCACTTTACCCCCCAATATTAAATTTTACGTTATGAGTGCTATGATCTAATTGCTTAATTTGAAGGGTGTATTTTTGGGATCAACAACTGATGATGCAAACATGCATCTTTCTAATTTTACTGGGATTTGTTCATTATATGCTATTTTGGGGGTAGATCAGGAAGCTTTGAGATTGAGGTTATTCCCATTTTTGCTGATTGGATAAGCATCACCTTGGTTAAGGGAATTTTTCAGAAGTTCAATCACTACTTAGTATGAGTTGCAGAGATAATTTTTGAATAGATGCTTCCCTTTTATGAGGATGCTACAGTTGAAAGCTGAAATATATAATTTTAGACAACATCCAACAGAATTCAATATGAGGTGTGGTATAGATTCAAGAAGAAGTTGAGTATGGTACCTAATCACAAAATCACAGGATCTAATCAATGAGAGGTTGCATAGCTTCAGACAGATAGTGGGCTGCTTACAAAATAGTTCACAATAATGAATGCTGAGAAAGTGAATGCAGCTATGGCATAGGGATTTACTTCTAGGACTATGGAGACTAAATCTGATAAGGAAGAAAAGTATCTTGATCATCATTTGGAAGATTTTTGAGCCCAAGGGCATGAAAATCAAGGTCATAACTATTATAATGATAGATATAGAGATAGGAGTAGAGACCGAGATAGTAATTGGAGATGCAAAGATAATTACATAGAGAAAAGTGATAGATATGTACCACCAGGTAGCCTAGATACTGAGTCTAGAGTAGATGCAATATTGTTGAAACTAGTCAAAGGGAAAAAACGTCAAGAGAGCTGTCTTAAGGAGATTAAGGCAGACCTATCAGGGCTGAATCAAAACATTGATGCACATGCTACCGTAATAAAACAACTGGAGCAACAGTATAGCCAAATAGTGGCCACATGAATCAAAGGCAACCTGGCACTCTTCCTAATAACACAGTTGCAAATCAAAAGAATGATGTTCACTGCCATACTATTACTATATGGAGTGGTAAAAATACTATTGATCTACCTGTACCCATTGCTGATGAACTAAAGAATGATGATGATTCTATTGATGTAAAAAGTAGTAAAAAACAAGATAAAAAAAGAGATGAGGCTGAGGAGCTTATGTTGAAGCCTATTCTGACACCTCACCCTCCTTTTCCTCAAAAGCTGAAACAAATAAAAAGAGGGTATGTATTAGAAATTTTTATCTATGATAAAGAAACTATTAGTAAACATTTCACTTGTAGATACATTAGAGCAAATGCTAGGATATGCAAAATTCATGAATGATCTAATCACAAAGAAAAGATTAGTTAGTTATGGGCCAGTCAAAATATTCATCACTGCAGTGTTGTAGCTACTAGATCACTGGTAGAAATAAAGAAGGATCTTGGCGCTTTCACCATACCTTGCGCCATTGGATCTTTCAACTTTACTTGGACATTATATGATTTTGGTGCTAGTATTAACCTCATGCAATTAGCTATATTTAGAAATTTGGGGTTGGGAGCTCCCACTCCAGCCATTATGATTCTAGTGATGGTAGATAAGTAGTGAAAAATCCAGTTGATATTCTATATGATGTATTGGTAAAGGTGATGTCTTTCATCTTTCCTGCTAATTTTGTGATATTAAATTGTGAAGTGGTCTTTTAAGTCCCAATTATCTTGGGAAGTCCATTCTTGGATGTAGAAAGGACATTGATTAATTTAGATCTAGGACATCTGATGTTGAGACTCAATGATGAACTAGTGGCTTTCCATATATGCAAATCCATGAAACAACCTGATGAGTTGAGAGTGATATCTATGATTGATGCGTTTGATGAAGAGATAGACTCTTTCCATGATATTGATGTAGTAACAACTTGAGAAATACTTCTAATATTTTTTCTATTAAAGAAAGGTTGGATGTTGAAGCTTTGGTAGCTGTGATCATGAACTTTGATAGTGATGTTATTGGTGACTATGATGAAATGTTATGTTCACTCTATGGGAGTGATTCTTACACTTTATCACTAAAGAAGCTTGATTTGGATTTGAATAATAGAATCCCCCCACTTGCTCAACCATCTATTGAGGAGCCACCCATCTTAGAGTTGAAGTCCCTCCCTCCTTATTTGTAATATGCATTTTTGGGGGATAACAACACTTTGTCGATAATTATTGTAGCTGACTTAATAGAGATAGAAGTGGAAGCTTTATTATCAGTGCTATAAAGATTAAAGAGGACCATAGGTTGGCTCATTGCAGATATTATTGGTATCTTGCTTGGTCCTTATACTGATAAAATTCAACTTTAGCCAAAGTGTATTCCAAGTATAAATCATCAATATCAACTAAATCCTCCTATGCAAGAGGTGGTAAAGAAAGAGATAATAAAGTGGTTAGATGCTGGTGTAGTGTAACCTTTTGCTAATAGTAAGTGGGTAGCTCCAATATAATATGTTTCAGTGAAAGGCGGTATTACTGTTGTGCCTAATGAGAAGAATGACCTGGTGCCGATGAGGCCAGTCATAGGATTAAGAGTATGCATGGATTATAGAAAATTTAATGAATGGACTCAGAAGGACCATTTTCCCATGCCCTTCATGGACCAAATACTGGATAGACTTTTAGGAAACAGATTGTACTGTTTTCTTGATGGGTACTTAGGCTACAACCAAATCACTATTTCACCCAAAGACTAAGAGAGGACAACCTCCACACGTCCTTATGGGACCTTTGTATTCAGACATATGCCATTCGGGTTATGTAATGCTTCAAACATATTTCAGGGATTTATGATATCAATCTTCTATGATATGGTAGAAGACTCCATCCAAGTGCTTATGGGTGATTTTTCAGTCATTGGTGATTCTTTTGATGACTGCTTACTGGACATATCAAATGCTCTTCGAAGGTGCGAGGAATGTAACTTGGTACTTAATTGGGAAAAGTGTTATTTTATGGTCAAAAAAGGTATTGTTCTTGGGCACAAGATTTTAAAAAGGGGTATTGAGGTAGATAGAGTAAAGACTGAAGTGATCGATAAATTACCTTCACCAATTTCTGTGAAGGTTATTCATAGCTTTTTTTTGACATGCTGAATTTTATAGGTGATTCATCAAGGATTTCTCCAACATTTCCAAACCACTTTGTAGGATTCTTGAGAAAGAGGTGAAATTTGAGTTTACTGAGGAATGTGTGAAGGTTTTTGAATGTCTGAAAGAGAAGTTGATGACTACTCCTATCACCATATCTCCAGATTAGTCCTTGCCATTTAAGGTTATGTGTGATGCAAAAAGAGTGGCCTTAGTGGTTATACTAAGCCAATGAAAAGAAAAAAATGCTTCATCCCATTTACTATTCTAGCAAGACACTAAATCCTGCTCAAAAGAACTACACTATCACTTAACAAGAGTTGTTGGCAGTAGTTTTTGCCTTTGAGAAGTTTAGGTATTATTTGATTGGGACAAAGGTGATTGTGCACACTGATCATGAAGCATTGCGGTACTTATTAATGAAAAAGAATGCAAAGCCTATGCTAATTAGGTGGGTGCTATTGCTGTAAGAATTTGATTTTAAGGTGAAGGACAAAAAAGTCACCAAGAATCAAGTTGCAGTTGATTTGTCTAGACTTGAGGAGGAAGCTAGGCAGAAGGTTAAAGATGGACTCAAGATTAATAATAGTTTTCTAGATGAGCAGATATTAACAACTTCCCAAGATCTAATTCCAAGGTTTGTAGACCATCCAAATTAATTTGCAAGTGACCTAGTCCAAGAAGATCTTTCATTTAATTAGAGAAAGTAGTTTATGCATGAGGTAAGGAAAATTTTCTGGGATGAACCTTATTTATTCAGATTTTGTGCGGATGGGATTATTCATAGATGTATACTTGATGTAGAGATGATAAACATACTTAAGACTTATCATTCATCACCAGTTCGGGGTCATCATGAAGGAACCCGCAAAACCCACAAAATCTTGCAAAATGGGTACTATTGGCCAACAATATAAAAAGATCCACATGATTTTGGTCCAGCCTTTGATCAAAGTCAACGATAACATAACAACTCTAGATGCCATGAACTTTCTATGACTCCTATCTTGGAATTGGAATTGTTTGATGTATGGGGTGTAGATTTCATGTGTCTTTTTGTGAGTTTTTTTTGCATGAAGTATATTCTTATGGTTATGGATTATATTTCCAAGTAGGTGAAGGAAGTTGCATTACCCAAAATAAAGAATGTAGTTTCACTATGTTCCTAAAAAAGCACATCTTTTCTTGATTTGGCATACCACGCGCTATTATTATTACAGTGGGTCATATTTCTGTAATCGTCTATTCAAAAGTCTTCTCGAGAAGTATGGAGGGAAATACAAGGTGGAAACACCTTATCATCTGTAGACTAGTGGATAGGTTGAGGTGTCCAACAAACAAATCAAGTTTATCTTGGCTAAGACAGTGAATGCCAATAGGACTGATTGGTCATAAAAGTTAGATGATGCATTATGGGCTTATCGAACATCTTTCAAGACCCCCATTAGTGATTCTCCTTATCATTTAGTGTATGGAAAGGCATGTCACTTGCCCGTTGAACTTGAACATAAAGTATTATAGGCCCATTATTCTTGAGATTTTTGGGTATTTATTCAATTCAAGAGTTTGGATTTTATTCATCCTAGTTTGTGCAATTAATTACATGAATTCTTTATTGATTATCATTGGTTCTTGCATAAACATGAGTAGCTAATTTCCTTGACTAGGGGTGTGGGAACCTCGATGGATTAGCTACGTAAAGGAAGTGAGAGATTTTTCTATTCCAAAGTAGCTGCTTATATCTTAATCTTCTTCATACTAATTGACCTCAGAGCTACTGCAAAAGCTTAAGGGTTACCTGTATTCAATAACATCCTCATAAGAGAGTTTGAGATTGGGAAAAGAGGATTAAGATAGTAATTTGAGATTCACTTTCATCTTATTATTCCATCATGTCATCTTATCAACTTGAGAATCAAAAGGTGTAAGTTGAATTGAAGTCATAGACAAGGAGCAATAAGGCGACGCCTTGTGACTCAAAAGGTATAGGGTGAGAATTATCAACACATTCGCAAAATAATTGATAATATATAGCTTGTCGACTTTACATATAGAGTAGCATAATAGGTGGGTTGAACACGAGAAATTTATGGAGTTGAGAATCCTAGGGGAACATAGTCCTAGTGTTCATCATTTATTGTTTACAAAGTCAAAGAATTCAAGATTTGGTTACTACTTACGATTTATTTCAAATCCCGTCATTTACTTATCCACATGGCTCGTGGATTTCAGCAAGTTAAGCAATTGTTCAACATTTTTCCTATGGGATCGACCCCAAGTTGGTTTGGGTATGTATATTTGGCATCAACTGCAACATACTTCTTTGGGGGTTAGTTTTTGGCAACATCAAAGACCTATATAGAAAATAGTACAAACCCATGCCTGCTAATTTGTCAAGCATATGATACATAAAAGGCACAGGGAAATGGTCCTTTTGAGTCTAAGTGTTCAGCTTTCTATAATCTATGAAAACTCTCCAACTAGTGGACGATCCATAGGCATAAGCTTATTCTTATCATTTAGGGCCACAGTGATCCCACCCTTCTTAGGAATGCATTGAACTAGAAAAACCTACTTGATATCTATAATAGGGTAAACCATTCCAGAATGTAACTACTTGATAATTTCTTTCTTCACAACTTCCTGCATAAGAGGATTCAATCAACGTTGATACTCAATGCTGGGAATGTAATCCGACTCAGGCTGTATTTTATGTGTACAAATACCTAGTGGTATCCCCACCATATCTACAATGGTCCATCTAATGACCCTCTTAAATCTCTACAACACTAATAGTAATGCCTCAACTTGTGTCTCCATCAAGTTAGTAGAAATAATTACCAATAGGTATTGTCAGCCCCTATAAATACATAGCGTATGTGTGATGGAAGGGCCATCAACTCCTAGATTGGTGGCTTCTAAATAGATGGTCGAACTGGAGAAGTGTTTCTAATTTTTAGATCCAAATGAAGTTTCTTTGGAGAATAATTATATGAACCTCTACCATATAATGCGCTCACCATCTTATTATGCTCATCGATGCTATCACTATAAAAATTCATGAGGACTGCTGCTAATGCCTTAACCCCAAGTCTCTCTTCAATAGGAATAGTCACTTTATCATCATCAATAGTTTCAATCACGGACACCACTCTCATATCCTTCGGCTATCGCATAGATTGACAAACATTAAAAGTGACTTTCTTTTCATTGAGTCTAAACTTTATCTGCCCAATCTCCATGTTAACCAAGGACCTACTCGTATCTAGGAAAGACCTGCCCAAGATAATAGGGACTTCAAATCCCACCTCATGGTCCAAGATCACGAAGTCAGCCCAAAATATAAAGGATGCAACCTTTACCACTATATACAAAAATACTAATTAATTTCTTGATAGTTTGGTTGACAATCAACAGTCTCATGGATGTCCGTTTAGGTTTTCCCAACCCCAACTGTATGTGTACCACCAACGGCGTGATATTGATGCTATCTCCCAAATCACATAATGCTTAAGAGAAGTTGAATAACCTGATATTACATGGAACGGTGAATACTCATGGGTCTTTCTTTTTCTCCACTAATGATCGGGTAGCCACAAAACTTCAATGAAGCAAATTATCCGTAGGCTCAAAGCTTATTGTCCCCTTCTTAGTGACTAAGTCCGTCATAAACTTTGCATAGCCAGCCATCTGCTCTAAAGCTTCTACAAGAGAAATGTTAGCAGATAACTCCTTCAGTGCAGACAAATTTTTGGTACTTCCCTTTCTCTTACTGATTATTCAAATACCGAGGAAAAGTAAAGGGGGAAATAGAATAATCTTCAACATCGGCTCATCTGCCTTTCCTTAAAATTTATCCTTAGCAACTTCTTTCTCAAGACATGTCGACTGTTGTGATAAGTTAGAATTAGTCACCACCTACTCTAACTTCACTTCAGGTTCCTTATCTACATCAATGCTATCATTATTTGACTTACCAACTATGGGAATAGAGGGGTCAATAGTTGTCTTACCACTTTGAGTGGTGATGGTAGGAAAATGACCGTACTCTTAGGATTTTGCACTATATTGCTTGGAAGTGTATCAGACTACCTTTGATTTAAGGTTGTTGACATTTGATAGAATTATTGCCCAAAATATTTAATTGCAATAGCATGAGATTCTACCTTCAGGGTCAAACTTGAAATGTCTTCCTTATTCTCCTTAAGGCAAGTCTCCTAACTTTCCTGACCCATGACCAGCTTGGACAACATTGCCTCCATCCATGGTTTACTATCTCGACTGCCTAGTGGAACATATCCATCCCCCTTCTCCTTGTAGTCATCCTTAGGTCTTCTTTCACCATCTCGCTGTCTACTTTTATCTTTGTAACTATCTCTATAATAGTTTCAACCTTGGTTTCCTTTCCCTTTATCTCAGAAAATTGCTAACTCTCTATCCAGGTATTTTTCCTCTTGTTTAAAATCAGAATCATATGATCTAGAGGCATTCTGTAGTGAGCCCACTTCATTTACATTCTTAAAATTCATTGTTGAAAATTGCTTAGACTACAACCCAACCTCAGTCCTTAGTTGAGAAACCTCTTGCACAACTGTGTCATCAACCACTCCGTGCTCACTGGAGGTACCAATAACATAAATAAAAGTGCCCTGCTCTACCTCCCAAATATGCCACCTTCATTTACTCAGAGAGATCTGATCTTATATATCTGATGATACCTCCTAGGAAAAGTGCAAGAAAGATCAACCACTAATAGTGTCTACTATATCTCTGGAATTGGTATTGAGGTCTCTATAGAATATTTTCAAAAAATTCTTCCTCAAAATCCTACGATTAGAAACCATCATTAACTTTTTCTTATATCGAAACCCTGCCTCATACAGCACTTCGAATGCAGCTACCTAAAGTTATATTTTTTATTTTTCAATTGTTGCATCCTTGTTGGAGAGAATAACTAGTCTGGAATCTACATCTATAACTCATTCCAAGTAGTTATGGATCCATGAGAAAGTTCTCCTAACGACAATGTATCTTCATCAGTTAGAGAAAAGGGAACAACCTAAGTCTGAGAAACTCATGATCTACCGCTGATATAGTATATGAAGTACTATAATACCCATGTTTTTTCTTATCTTGAAAATCATCTCAAGGATGTTAGAAATTTCCTTGAAATAAGAATTCATTATTATACACATGATCTTTCTATAATTTTCACTTCCTATCACGTGGAAAATTGAATAAGCTTTCCATCGATATATAATTCGTCTAAATCCGACACCCGGACAAAGTGTTAGAGCCTTTTCAATAAGACTTAAACCTTGATGCACAAAATTACTTGGTATGAGAGATAAATGATACTTCGTATAATAATCGAGTTTCAAGAATGTTGGCCCGGTATACCAGCCCTGTATCTAGAAAGATAATAATAGTTGTAACTTAAAAGCAAGCGGCATTTGTGTGGAGGTCGTTATGTTGGGTAAATATCCTTTCTGTGCTTGGTTGTATGGATGATAATATAGATGATATTAGAAGAAACTACTTTTAAGTTGTACTTCCCCTCCCATTTATAATGAAATTGTTACTATTTGGGACTAATTACAAAGTTTCTTTTTTCTTTTTTCTTACATTTTATTAGTACAAAGCGATTTTGTTTTACGACACTATCTATAGTTTTTGAATATGTCAATTTGTTGAGGAATGGTTGTCCAAATCTAAACTAATGAGTAGTAGATGCTTTCATCCACATACTCTGAAGTTCGGGAACTTGTCATTCTCTTTTCAGTTAGAGGTGGCATTTAATTGGATGTATTACCCTTTAATAATGTGGAAATGAAATTGAGATAACAAATCAAGAGGTTTTATAGTAGAATATTCATTGTACTATGTGGTTCAAGATGTTTCACTCGATGGCTGATCGACTTATGGATATCTAGTGATTACATCTATTCTAAAGATGTAGGTAAATATTGGATAGAAAAGAGTGGAATGGAAAGATTCCTTGACTCATAACTTCTTGAGATGATTAAAACATGTTCTATTAGTGCATCAAGTCAGCCTAGCTAGTAGTATTGAGGAATAATATTTTGCTTTTGTATACCTCAAATATAACGCCTACAATCTATCACTTTATATATTAGAAGCATTACTTCCTTGGTAATGAGAAACAGTCTCAAAAGTAAGCTTGATTGGCAATTTTTTATCACTAAGATTTTCATTTAGAAACTTATCGACCAACTCAAGCGAGTATAGTATTTGAAATTCTAATATACCCGAGGTGCAGGTCCTCTTTTTATGATATAGGTGATTGCACAACAAGATTGTTAAGCGAATTCTTTTAGTGAGGTATAAACTTTGATTTAGTTAAAACTGAGATGTAGAATTATGCTTTTACCTTTTGTCCTTCAAGTATGGAAATGAAATTCTAAAACATATGGTATTGAGCTTTTGGCATACTTCTTTGAGAGGTCGTTTGCGCGATTCATCTATTGCGAGGTTCCAATTTGCATAGAGTATTGATATTTCTTTTCGTGAGAACCATATTTTCATATAGGTTCTCTTCATTTAGTATACAACTTGTATACATGGAGTTTTCCTCATTTATATAAATATATAAAAGAGGGACATAGAACCCTGAGATGTGGTGCATCCTTAAGTCAAGATAAATATTTATCTTCTTGCTCACTCTTTTGATTAATTTATTCAAGTTAAAAAGCAGATAAATTAAAAGATATAAATTTACAGAAAAAATGGTTACTGCATGCTACTGTTGTAGTAGTGGTGATAGTAGAAGTAGTAATATTAGTGATGGTGAGAAAGATTTTATGATGGATGAGTCACACCATGTCATAGTTGTGCGAGGAATTTTTTAATTGATTAAATATTGTAAATCTCGCTCAAGATTATTACTTTTCGTTTTCTATTTCCTTCCCACCTTCTATTAATCATCACTCCTCCGAATCCATGATAATATGTATATTTTTTAAAAAAATTTGCTTGTTTACGCAAACTATTATTTTTCCTCTCATGTATTTTATTTCCTCTCTCTCTCTCTCTCTCTCTCTCTCTCTTTTAATTTATAGTTTTGATTTTCATTGTCAAAAATCAAATAGAGATAAAAAAATTGATATTGTCCCAAATTTAATCTTCTTCGTTTTTTCCCTGTTTTATGTTTTTTTGATTACTACCTCCCTTCAACTTTACTTGTCAATTTTTCTATGGACACAAGAATTAATAAACAGTAATTAATAGGGGTAGTTTTATCATATTACTTTTGAACATAATAAATTTAATGCTTTGAAAAATGCATTAGATAATGATTCATATTTAAGTAAAATTGTAAAAAGGGTAAATTATCCATTAATTTTATAAAACAAATAAGTAATGTTGGACATCTCAAAAAAAAAAAGGAAACAAGTAAAGATAGACGGATGGAGTTATATTTTAATTTTCATAACTTAAAATTTTAATGATAATTACAACACCAATATAACAATTAAGTTCAATATTACAAATAAAAAAATAAAATATTAATATGTATAATAAAATTTATATAGATTACTTAATTTTTTTGTAAAAGATTTATCAATTTTTAATTTATTTTTTCAAAAATACCTCTATCTCCAAATATATCCTTTTTGCATCACTATTTTCATGGACACTCCTTAGTTGAGGGGCACAATGATTAACCAAAAATAAAGATTCAACCAAGTTATTGATCATTTTTTTGATAGGAGTGTAAAAGAAAGTTAGAAAAGTATACGTGAGACACAAAGATTCAGGTATCTTTGATTCATTTTACTTGACTCCTTGATTTAATTCATCCCTTTAAAAAATAATTAAATTTGTGTTATTAAATTAACTTTAATGATGATGTTTTAAAGCTCTAAATTTGACTACTACTCCCTTTGTTCAACGATGTCACTTTACTAATATGTCCAACAATACTTGTACAACTTGAAAAACTAATGGATAATTTACCCATGTTTACTTATTTTACCCTTGGTATTAATACTATTCATTATCCAATGCATTTTTTAAAGTAATAAAAATAAATTTAAAGGGTGATATAGTAACATTATCTCTGTTATTTATTGTTTATTAATCTGTGTGTTAAGTTAATAGTAAATAAGTATTGTTGGGCAGAGGGAGTACTATTTAATGTATTTAATTTATGCTAATGGTAATATGGAAAATAGTAATAAACACTCTAAATTTACGAGAATAGATAAGTAAACTGAAATATTTAATATCGGGATCAAGTAAAATAAAACTAAAAAAGTATAAAATAGAGAACCATTACTAGGAAAAAAGAAAGAGAAGAGGTAAAATAGTGAAATGCAAAAATCAAACAGAAGAAAATATGAGGAAATAAGAGGAGAGGAACATTGAATGAACCGCCCTAGAACTTATATTCAGGGATTTGTAGAATATCTCCAGCAAATTAGCCACTGGAATTCGGTGATTAGGTACCATGATTAACTTCTTTTTGAACCAAAACCACGCTTCATACATGGACTCTAAAAGAAACTACCAGAATTTATAAATCTTATCTTTTAGCGGTAGCATTCTAGCAGGAAGAAAGAATTGATTCAAAAACTCTCTACGCAGCTCAGAGTAGCAGTAGTGAGTATCTTAAAACCCTAGATGGCGCATGCAAAAAATATCCATTAATTCAACACTTTTATGATCAAAATGGCCACTTCATCCCGTGGGAATATCCCACCAAAGGATTCTTTGAAACAGGTTGTGGAAGGGGAAACTAAAGATAAAATTCCTACTCCAAAATACGCAGATTTATTAAAACCTAAACCTTGTATGCATGAGAATATGAAGGTAAATCCTAAGGCAGTGGTAATGTTGCATGGTGAGCCCAGCATCACATAGAAAGCTCTTAAGGTTCAAAATATGATAATTTTGGAGAATCTTCAGTATGAAATTGGTGGAAAGTTCATATATGGTAAACCAGATGTTATTGAACTACTAAAAGAAATTCCAAATCAATGTGGATTCAAAGGGGAATGCATAATAGGAGTACTTGATACAATACACATTTTAATACGCTTGAATCAGATGGAGGATTATGTGAGATTATTATCAACCAATGCATATCATATTAAAGCAAAGGAAAGGTTGAGGTAGATGCGGTCACTCAAATGGGATCCTTTGTTTGAACCAGATGTTGAAACCACTATTAGGAGTCGCATGGATATTATTACCGAATCTACCTCTAATTTTTGTGGCAAAGGAGGTCATTTTCTCCATTGCTGCTGCAGTAGGTAAGCCCTTAACTGTAGATATGGCCACCAAAATCATACAAGACCAAGTTGTGCTATAATTAAGATGGAAGTGGATTTGAAAGCTAAATTGCCTCACAAAGTTAAGATTAATAAGGAGGATGATAGTACTGAAACTATTAAGTCGAAATGGATACACATATAGTATGATTATAAACCAAAGTATTGTAAAGTGTGTTGATTACAAGGACATGATGAGGATACTTGCTGGAATGAACATCCAGAATTATTTGAGCAAGAGAAAGTAAATAAAGAAGACAGAGTAAAAAATAAGGAGGTGGTGAATAAGGAAGAGACAAAACAAGAGGAAGCAGTAGCTGACGAAATGAAAAACAATCCTTATCAATGGTTGCTAAGACATAATAAATACAGATAGGATAAGTATGGTCATATCTTTGGAGAGAAAAGAAAGAAGGATGCAGAAGTTCAAACATCAAATGATTTTGATGCTTTGAAATAAGTTGAAATAGAGGAACACAATAGTACCAGCAATGGTCAGATATAGGAAGTACAAAGGACTGGGTTACTAAAAGTTATGGGAATTCAAAAACTGAGGTAGAAGCTGAGAACCAAATCAGCAACAAAGGGGATGAAAGAAACAATAGGTGAATGATGTGAACAGTAAGAATAAGCAAAGGGAATCAAAGTTTCAAGAAGCAAAAACATCAGATACAATATTTCAGAAAGACCAAGAGCAGTAGGCTTAGTAAGTTCCACGGATAGGGAACTGCATCAGGATGATACAAACAACTGGTCATATTAGAAGATAGAGAGAGAATAGATCAAGATATGCTGGTAGATATTGCTCTACTGGTAATTAAAGCAGGGACTATGATTGAGAAGGTAAATAAAAAAAAAGTTGATTTGGATGATGAAGATATGGGGATAATATTAATAATACTACAATTAAAGGAAATTTATCCCCAAAGTAGATTAATGTTTTAAAGAAAAAGCAGGGAAAACATGACAACAAAGAAGAAATAAAGTTGGTAATACAGTAGCAAGCTCAATAAGAACAAGAGGTAATATTGACAAATCAGTGTCCAAATGAATGCATTAATTTGGAACATTAGATCTATTAATACACAAAAAAATTTTACAAGGTTGATAACAATGCACAAGAAGTTTCAGTTTGGATTCATAGGTATTATGGAGCCATTTCAAGAAAGTCATTGTATTGAAGAGTATAAAAGAAGGCTTGGAATACAGCATGTTATTTCCAACACATTAGAAAAATATGGGTTTTTATAGACTCATTTATGACTTTTAGTGTTGTTAGAGATGAAGAGAAATAACTCACTCTGAAGTTGGAGAATTAGCAAGAAGGATTTATGGTTAAGGTGACCCTGGTTTATGCTAGATGTAATCAAAATGAGACGATGCAATTATGGAAATCTTTAGAAGATATGGAAATGGAAAATCAAGATTCGTGGTTGGTAGGAGGGGATTTCAATGTCATAAGAAATGAAGAGGAGAATTTATGAGGTTTATCAGTAATAATAGAGGAGACAGTTGATTTCAACCAATGTATTAATATATGTAATTTGGAAGAGATTGCTTTTAAAGGTAGTAAATTAACTTGGTGGAATGGTAGAATTGATGAAGTTTGCATATTCAAAAAGATGAATAGGCTATTGGTGTATGATAGAATGTAGGAGATGTATCCAGTTATAGAAGGGGAGAATTTGATCAGAAGTGGTTCAGATCATGCACCAATGTTGATGCAACTTAGTACTCAGCAGGTAAACTTGATTAAACCATTCATATTCACTAATTTTTGGCTATAAGATAAATCATGTTTAGAAGTGATTAGACAGAATTGGAATATTAACATAGGTGGAAATCCTTTTATCATATTTCATCAAAACTTGAAGAAGACCAAAGTTGCACTTACTCAATGGAGTAAGCAAACTTTTGGAAATATTTTTCAAGAGATTCCTACTCTTGAGGAAGTAATAAGAGTAAGGTAAAAATAGTTTGAAGAAGAACCTTCTGGAATGAATAGGGCTAATCTTTTCAAAGCTCAAGCTGAGCTAACCATGCAACTAAAAAGGATGGAGGAATTCTACATGCAAAAGGCCAGATTTAAGTGGTTTAAAGATGGGGAGAGAAATAATTTTTTTTTCATGTTGTAGTCAAATAAAGAAGATCAAGGCTTAATATTCAGAGAATTTAGAATGGGGAAGGAGATTGGCTAGATAATAAGATAAAATAGCTGAGGCTGAAACTAATTTTTATTAGGATCAATTCAAAAAGTAAGAGGATGTTGAGGATTTTTCTATGTTGTATGTATTTACAAGAATAGTTACAAATGAGTAGAATGTGGAATTGAAAAGAATTCCAACCATTGATGAAATTAAGAAGGCAGTAATGGGTTTGAATAGGAATAGTGCAGCTAGTCCTGATGGTATGATAGATGCTTTTTTGGGGATGCTTGGGAAATATTATCAAATGATTTATATCAGATAGTAATAGAATTTTTTATGGAGAGAAGTTTCCTAGGTTTATCACTTAATACAAATTTAGTACTGTTGCCTAAGAAGCTGTGGTGAATAATTTTTCAGATTTGAGACCGATCTCACTCAGCAGTTTTGTGAACAAGATTTTCTCCAGAATCATTCATGAAAGGATCAAGAGTGTTCTACCTAATATAGTTTCTGAAGAGCAGGTTGGTTTTGTTCAAGGCAGAAGCATAGCAGAGAATATTTTTGTTAGTGGCTAAAATAACAAAAAGAGGTAAACCTCCAAACATGGTAATCAAGTTGGATATGATGAAGGCATATGATATTATTTAGTGGCTTTATTTGGCAAAAATATTAAGAAGGATAGGTTTTTGTGAATAAATTATTAACATGGTGTTCAGATTATTGTCTAACAATTAGTATTCCATTCTGATGAATGGACAACCTAAGGGTTTCTTTAAATCCCGAAGAAGTCTCAAGCAAGGTGATCCATTATCTCCCATATTATTCATCATTGAAGCTGAAGTGTTATCTAGAAATTTGAAAGAGTTGATGGGGTAGAATGAATTTAAACTCTTTGGGATGACTAGAGGTAGTCCAAAAATCAATCATCCTGCTTTGGGAGATGATATGATTAGTATTTCTATAGCTGACTTAGTAACTATGCAAATAGTGACTGCTAATTTGGAAAAGTATGAGAGTGTATCTCGAAAGAATATCAATAAGGACAAGAGTGCATTATACTTGCATGAATCTGTGTCTAATGGTTTAATAGTCATGGAAGAAGTAACTACTATTATATTAAGGAAGGAATTCCCCTTTAATTACTTAGGGTGTTGTAATGCCCCGAATCTAGTACCCGAAATGCTACACGGTGCTCATAATCCCGAAGGACCACAACCTAACTCATGACTGATATCTGTAATGAGTACTGAATAATAATAATAATATCATAAATACGGAAATATAAAAAGAAAGTACATAAGGTTCAATACTGATACAGAACTAAAAATATAGTATGACAATACCGAAACAACTAAAAAAATGTCTGAACGCGCTGTAGTTTGAAAGCCTGTAAAACTGAACTGTCTGAATGCAGATTTGATGGGATAGTCCCCCAAATAACTCCATCTGCTGAAATAAACTAAGTACTAAAAAAAGAAATAATCAAATAATAACATCCTCGAATGATAAGGACTCACTACTGACTCTGACTGCTGAAACTGGAATGCTACTGATACTTTGGAGCGTGTGCTTCTGAACCTATGGTATAAAACACCATAGCCCAAATATGTCAGTACGATTGAATATAATGGTATGCAAGTGAGGTACGCTGAATGAAATGGTTCATATGCATGAACAATACTAACTGAATAACATGAATGTGAGAATATATGCATGAATACGTAACTGTATCTGAGATCGTGATGACACTGACTCATGAATTCTGATGACATGGATTTACTGATATTAGAGCACTAATACTGGGATACTGAATGAATATGTCTATTGAGTACTGAGGAGCTGATATCATATTTCTAATAAAGGAATGACTATTTTTGACAGTTCTGATTATGAAAAACTGGTCTGATTAACTGTATCTGACAGTCATGAAACTGAATACTGATAACATGAGTTTTGTATAATTAATATACTATTAAATGGGTAACTGTATCTGACAGTCGTGATTCTAATGGAACTAGCTGAGTTCTGTACTGAGACGAGCAACTGTATCTGATAGTCCTAAAACTATAGAACTAAATTGAGTTCTATTACTGAGACTGGATTTAAACTTGAGAGTGTGGCAGGTAATTATCTAACCGACATTCCCTGAAATTTCATTGATGGGGTCCAGCCTATAACACCTGCTGGAAGGGTGTTAGTACCATTCCACGGGTAAAGACAAACTATGAGTAAACCCTTTCTGACAAGGAGATCTTCAGTCAACCCTTCCTAGTAGGAAAACTCATATAAGGTGTAAAATCCCTAAACTCGTAGGGTACCTCTCAACCTAGGCTAGCTATGTAGTTATGGAACGCAAGGATTGCTTCTAAGGATCACACCCTTTACTGGGGAATAGGTGAGTCTCCATACTTTGGTTCACTCGGTGCTGAATCCTACTCCCAACTAAAGAGAAACCAAACTGATTTAAACTGAACTGAACTGTTACTGATAGTAGTGATTAGTTGATTTTAACAAAGTTCACTAAATTTTTGTTGACTGAAAGAATGCTACTGAGATCTGATAACTAGCTGAGATTGCTGAGACTACTGAGATTTCTGAGGATACTAAGATTATTGAGTTTTCCTGAGTGATGTAACTGACTGAATTCTAATGATCATGTCTTGACTGAGAGCATCATGAAAACTAACACTGGCTCTAGGAACACAACTAAATTGTAGGGTACAAGTATCCCCAGGACTCGATAGCATGAAACTATCAAGGCATCACAATTTTGAATACATGAGCAACATCAACAATCCATAAAACAATAAGTTAGGTATTTCATGAAGTACATGGTTATCATAATGTTGTACATGGATAGGAATGTATATAAACTTGTAATACTTTAATCAACCTAATCTCATGAGCATTCTATCAAACATTCATAATACACACAATATCATGGAAGTTATCCTTGATCATAAGGGTAAAGCATACATTTATCACTTTGGTCACAATTGAGCCATAATACACAATTTCTATTCTCTTAGGTATTTTGTCAAACACCTTACATGCACATCTTAGGGAATAGGAATAATCATCAAATTAACACATCATAACTACAAAGTTTGTAGTCTTCAACTTGCATTCTTACAAAGTATGATAAAAATAAATAAAGGTTCCAACTTGGGAATCATACAATCATAATCTTATGAACATAATAAACCAACAACAAAACATTCACAATACATGATTTAAAAACATGATTCTTGGGCGTCATGGATGAAAGGAATCCATGAATGAACACTATGCATACCTTAGTTCTTGATTTTACAAAGATTAACTGAGAGATTCTTGAAATTGAGTCTTGAATTTGAATTCCAAATTGAAAACCCTAACTTGTTCTTGAGAGATACTTGTGAGAAACAATATATTTTGGGTTAAATATGGATGAATCACGTGTTATTGGGTTTATATAAGGAAGGGAAATTGACCTTTTTCCCCTTAAAGATACAGATATTTAATGACTAAAAATTGGGTGCTGACACTACAAGTGATGTGGTGTGTGGATGGATGCGATGTGATACTCGATGCTTCATACCATGATTGAGTTGAGCCTTAGAAGTTTTGGCTGTGGCATCCTACAAAAATATTGACCAACGCGCTTGGCGATGTAGCACGCTATGATAGCTTTGGTCCACTGTTTTGGGACTCCAAACATGATCTAAATGTGTTTCAAAAAATCTAAAACTTTCTTGAAAAAACTTATTGACATTTATGATCATGAATTAATAAAATTATGGACCATTAAAGAACGTTAAGGTGGTGAAATGATATTACCTACTTTTGATGGCCAACAATAGGTTAATTCTGGGAATCTAGCTAGAATTTTCTAAGTTTGGGACCCCATGACAAGCTTAGAAATTTTGTGGGATCTTACAATATCTTCCCCTTAGGAATATTCATCCTCGAATGGGACTGAATGAGATGGGGAAAATGATAAGCTGAAGTACATACTGAACATGATCAACTGAGACATGACTTCGTGACTAGCATAACCGATAATCTGAATGTATCATACTGAGCATGCATATCTGATTCATAGTTAACTGGTTCATGAATGCATGACTGAGATTTCTGATAAGCTGAGTTTTTCACAATAAGAATGTATATCTAATGTATGATTACATTACTTAACTGACACATGAACATATGACTGAATATGCAGTGGTAATTGATACTAAGTTTATAATGGAATCTGAACATGGAACTGAGTAAATTCATGGAAGATTGTTACCTTAAACTAAAAATATTAATGAGTTTGAGATTAATTAATAATTATGCATGAGTGGATACATGGGAACGTAACTGAGTCTAGAACGTGAGACATGAGCTAATTACCATAAATCAAACTGAGAACCTTTAATATGTGGATTATGGATGAGGTCAGAGTTTGAAGGTAAAATCATATGTACCCCTTACCCCAAACTGGATTTATTACGATAAGAGAGAGCGAAAAATTTATGTCATGAAGGTTCGGGGAATTATTGTGTATATCCCCCTTGGGGCACTATCTCCCTTGAAAATATACTGGGCTGACTTTGCTGAGCTTTGAGAAAAGCTGCAGTGATACACGAGGCACCTTCTATCTAAATATCTGAGATCTGAAACTGAGATATGATACATGAACTGGGCTGAACACGAAACTACCTGGTTAGTCCATCTTAGAATGATCACATTCACGAGACTCTTGATAGTGCGACTAGATGGAAAGATGGGAAACCATACCATAAGAACTTATCTATCTGGCAGCTAAACTGAATTACTGGCTGCTTAACTAACTCATACTGGAAACTTCAACTCGACTGGAGCGTTCCTATGACAATCTTTCTATAGAGTTCTAGTGATGGGAGGTAAAAAAGAAATCTTGGTATGGCTTGAGCAGGACATCTGAATAGGAGATCGCTACATGGCTGGGATTTTTTTTTCTATTAGGAGGCAAGGCCTGTGAAACATCATCTAAGATAAGGTGACTAAAGCTTATGCACTGTAACTCAGACTACTGAAGAGATTCACATGGGTTCTGAGTATGAATACATGAATATACTAATTTATCTGATTAACTGAATGACTGATAGCTGAATACTAAACATGTAAAATTGAACTACACTTGATTTGGGATAGGTGGACTGAAACTATAGAGTGTTATGCATAGAAGGTAATGAATGAATGGGTAACATGAGGTAACTAAGCATGAGTGAGGGAAAACTGTATTACCTTAGGAACACAAGACCGGGCGTCTAATATGATTCAAGAATATTCTATAAACTGAGGTACTGAAATACTAATATCTAAGTAACTGATGGCCATATGCTATGGTCGGAAAATCTTAAAACTGGACTGAGTTTCTGATCTGACTGGACTAAGACTGGGACTGAGATTGTAGTTTAGATGGTAATTGAGACTCTAACCATAACTAAAACTATAATTGAGACTGAATGCTGGTTTTCTATGCCTAAGGGTTAGATTGGTATGGGAGTACTGAATTCTGATGGTTGAGTAACTGATAGCTGAAAGCCATGGTTCTGTAGGACTATTAGAGTCCTTTACTGAATATTAATTACTGAACTGGCACTGTAACTGAGGCCTGCGGGATAAAACATTAATACTGCAGATTCACCAAGGGATATAAACTAAGGGTACATATGGCATAATTTGAGTTTAACTGAACACTAGGAGTGAAGTCATGTATCCTGTTAGCTAAGGATATTGTAAAGTATTTCATGAGTGCATGAGTCACGAGCTGTACGAACTGGGTTTGGAATTTCTAAATTCGTGGAACATGATCGTAACATTGGATGAACTTGGACTCCTTATACAAGGAAATTGAAACACACACTATTCTATGAAAAACACATGGATATAAGCTGTATTCATGGAACTGAAATGTAAAGCATCCATAAGTATCGAAATATTTAAAGTACAAAACTTTACACTGAGGTAGGAATAGGTCGGGAATCATATTCCCTTATTGATTTTCTACATATACTGGCATTACTACTAGAATCTGAAGGCTTGACTTTTTGAGATGTCATAACCGGATAGTTACTAAATACCTATTGGGCTGTGTGAGACTAACTCACTGGGGTAGAGACTGGAAAGGGTCCTGTTAATATTTGGTTTGACTATAAAGTTGTCTGCTATGAAAGGAGTTACACAAAAAACAAGGAAGCTCCTGAATCTAAAGAAACATAAACATGTAAATGGGGACCTGTACATACCAGTGGATGTATCAGGAGGAGTTTCCTGATCCTGTCGGGACTGAAGTGCATAGAGTTTATTTGGGCATGGCACACTGATAGAACTAGGACTGGCACCCTACTAATTCGGGAGATCTGATTGAGAGTTTGACTGGAGTACATGCTCACTGCATGACATGAATACTGAAAGAAGGGAAACAATTCCTAAAACATCTCATAACCACCTACACATAAGTGTGGTACACAATATACCCATGTACAAGACTCTACTAGATGTGGCTTTTCTGACTTTCTAGGATGTTGTTGAACCTTAGGATCTAATACCAAGTTTGTAACGCCCCGAATCTGGTACTCGGAATTCTACACAGTGCTACAATCTTAAAGAACACAAGGTAACCCATGATTGATATCTATAACTGAGCACTGAATAATAATAATAATAATAATATAAATATGAAAACATGAACTGAAAGAACATAAGGTTCAATACTGACACATAACTAAAATGATGGTATAACAATACCAAAACAACTGAAATAAATGTCTGAATGTGTTGTAGCCTGAAAGCCTCTAAAACTGAACTGTCTGAATACAGAGTTGATGGGACAATCCCCCAACTAACTCATCTGCTGAAATAAACTAAGTACTAAAAAAATAAAATAATTAAATAATAACATTCTCGAATGATGAGCACTCACTACTGACTCTGACTGCTAAAGCTGGAATGCTACTGATACTTTGGAGCGCGTGCTTCTGAACTTATGGTATAAAATACCATAGCACAAATGCGTCAGTAGAATTAAATATACTGGTATGCAAGTGAGGTAGGCTGAATGTAATGGTTCATATGTATGAACAATACTAACTGACTGAAAACATGAACATGAGAATACATGCATGAAGAGTAACTATAATTGAGATTATGATGACACTAACTTATGAATTATGATAACGTGGATTTACTGATATCAAAGTAATAATACTAGGATACTGAATGAATAAGTATATTGAGTACTGAGGAATTGATGTCATATTACTGATAAAGGAATGACTGTTTCTGACAGTTCTGGTTATGAAGGACTGGTCTGATTGACTATATCAGACAGTCCTGAAACTGAATACTGATAACATGAGTTTTATATAATTAATATACTATTAACTGGGTGACTGTGTATCATAGTATTCATTCTAATTGAACTAGATGAGTTTTGTACTAAGCTGAGCGACTGTATCTAATAGTCCTGAAATTGTCAAACTGAACTGAGTTCTATTACTGAGACTGGATCCAAATCTGAGACTATAGGAGGTAATCATCTAACCGACATGGCCCAAAACTAAACTGGTGGGGTCTAACCTATAACCATATCTGGAAAGGTATCAGTACCATGCCACAAGTAAAGACAAACTGTGAGTAAACCCTCTTTGACAAAGAGCTCTTCTATCAACCCCTCATAGTAGGAAAATTTGGATGAGGTTTAAAATACCTAAAATCATAGGGTACATCTCAACCTACGCTGGATACGTAGTTCTGGAATGCAAGGATTGCTTCTAAGGATCACACTGTCTAATGGCTAATATGTGAGTCCCCATCCTTGGGTTTACTTGATGCTGAATCCTACTCCCAACGGAAGATACACTAAACTAATTTAAACTAAACTGAACTGTTACTGATAGTATTGATTAGTTGATTTTAACAAAGTTTAATAAATTTCTATTGACTAACGGTATGCTACTGAGATGTGATAACTAACTAAGATTACTAAGGCTACTGGGATTATCGAGGATACTGAGATTATTGAGTTTTCCTGAGTCATGTAACTGACTAAATTCTAATGATCATGTCTTGACTGAGAGTATCATGAAAACTGACACTAGCTCTAGGCACACAGCAAAATTGTTAGGTACAAGTACCCCAGGACTCAATAGCATGAACTGATAAGGCATGACACTCTTTAATACATGACCAACATCAATAATACATAATACAATAAGTTGGGTATTTCATGGAGTACATGGTTATCATAATGTTGTATATGGGTAGGAATGTATATAAACATGTAATACTTTCATCAACCTAATCTTATGAACATTCCATCAAACATTCATACTACACACAATATCATGGAAGTCATCCTTGATCATAAGGGTAAAGCATACATTTATCACTTTGGTCACAATTGAGCAATAATACATAATTTCTATTCTCTTAGGCATTTTGTCAAACACCTTACATGCACCTCTTATGGCATAGACATAATCATAAGATTAACACATTATAACCACTAACTTCATAGTCTTCAACTCGCATGCTTACATAGTTTTATAAAAACAAATAAAGATTTCAACTTGGAAATCATACAATCATATTCTCATGAACATAATTAACCCGCAATAAAATATTCACAATACATGATTTAAAAACTTGATTCTTGGTCTTCATGGACGAAAGGAATCCATGAATGAACACTTTGCATACCTTACATCTTGATTTTACAAAGATTGACGGAGAGATTCTTGAAATTGAGTATTGAAATTAAATCCCCAATTAAAAAGCCTAACTTGTTCTTGAGAGAGACTTGCTAGAAACACTCTATTTTAGGTGAAATATGGATGAATCATGTGTTATTGGGTTTTTATAAGGAAGGAAAATTGACCCTTTTTCCTCTTAAAGATGCAGATATTTAATGAATAAAAACTGGGTGTCAATGCTACAAGCGATGTTGCACGTTGATGGCTGCGATATGATACTCAACATGTCGCGCAATGATCGCATCAAGCCTCAGAAGTTTTGGCTCTGGCATCCTGCACAAATGTTGACCAATACGATTGGCGACATAGGCGCACCATGATCGCGTTGTCCACTATTTTAGAACTCTGAACATGATCCAAATATGTGTCAAAAAATTTAAAACTTGTTTGGGAGAACCTATTGACCTACTTAGAACTATTCATCATAGTCTTCATAGATGATATCTTTGTTTACTCCCGCAATGAGAATGATCATATAGACCATCTCAAAATAGTATTGCAGACTCTCAAAAACTATCAGCTATTTGCCAAATTCAGTAAGTGCAAATTTTCTCTAAGGTTAATAGCTTTCCTTGGCCATATCATTTTCAGTGTTGGCATTAAAGTTTATCCCAGAAATACTGAAGAGTGAAAAACTAGCCCAGACCCATATCTCTATCATATATTCAGAGTTTCTTGGGTTTGGCTGGCTATTATAGATGTTTTTTGAGGGATTTTTGTCTATTACATCCCCTATGTCCAGATTGACTCAGAAGAAGGTCAAATTTTAGTGGTCATATTCTTATGAGAAGAGTTTTTAGGAGTTGAAGACTTGACTTACTACAACCTCAGTTTGACTCTACCAATTGGTTCAAATTGATTTGTGGTATATTATGATGTTTCCAGGGTTGGTTTGGGGTTTATTTTGATGCAGAGAGGTAAGGTCTTCACCTACGCCTCTAGACAACTTAAACCCCATAAAATGAACTATCTTACTCATGATCTTGAGTTAGCAGTATTAGTATTTTCCTTAAAGATTTGTAGGAACTATTTATACAGTGTGCACATTGATGTGTTCACTGACCATAAGAGCCTACAGTATGTATTCTCTCAGAAAAACCTAAACCTCTATCAGAGAAGGTAGTTGGAGTTGTTGAAAGACTACGACATGAGTGTTCTGTATCATTCTAGCAAGGCTAATATAGTGGATGATGCTCTTACTAGGATGTCTATAGGTAGTGTTGCTCATGTGGAAAATGTTAAGAAGAAGTTAGCTTAGGAAGTTCATTAGCCTACCCGACTAGGTATCCGATTAGTCGATTTAACAGAAGGTAGTGTATGAGTGTAGCGTAGTTCAAAATCATCTCTGTTTTCTGGGGTAAAGGAAAAGAAGGATAGGGATCCCATACTAGTTAAGTTGAAAGAATCAGTCAGAGATCAGAAGATATAGGTTTTCTACAAAGGAGGAGATAATGTATTGCGTTTCCATAGTCGGCTATGTATGCCAGGTATATATGACCTGAGATAGTGGATTCTTATAGAAGTCCATGGTGTGCATTACTGTATTCATCCAGGGGCCACTAAGATATACAGTTATTTGCGAGAAATCTATTGGTGGAGTGAGATGACGAAAGACATTACATAGTTTGTAGCTAAGTGCTTGATATATTAGCAGGTTAAGATTGAGCACCAAAAACCTAGTGGGTCTATGCAGGAGTTCAATAATCCTACTTAGGAGTGGGAAGAAGTAAACATGGATTTGGTAACAGGTTTACCTCGTACTCATCGTCAGCACGATTCAGATTGGGTTATTGTAGACAGGATGACCAAATCAGCTTATTTTCTACCAGTCCATACCTCTTATTCAGATGAGGACTATACCAAGTTCTATGTTAGAGAGTTGGTTAGATTACATGGAGTTTTATTGTTCATTATCTCAGATAAAGGTACATAATCACCTCTTATTTTGGAAGGCATTTCAGAAGGGTCTTGGTACCCAATTTTACCTCAGTACAACCTTTCACCCTCAGACAGATGGTTAAGAAGAAAGGAATATGCATACTTTAGAGGATATGCTGTAAACGTGTGCAATAGACTTTAAAGCTAGGTGGGATGACCACTTGCCTTTGATTGAGTTTGCATATAACAAAAGCTATCATTCCAACATTCAGATGGCTCTGTTTGAGTTACTCTATGGGAGAAGATATAAGTCTCTCATTGGTTGGTTTAAAGTGGGAGAGGCTATAGTGGTAGGTCCTGACTTGGTGTTTAACACCTTAGATAAGGTTCAACTGATTAAGGAGCGGCTTAAGATAGCTCAAAGCCGACAGAAATCATACGCAGATGTTCGGAGAAAGGATTTCGAGTTTGAGATTGATGATTATATGTATTTGAAAATCTCTCCTATGAAAGGAGTGAAGAGGTTTGGCAAGAAGGGGAAGATCAGTCCCCGATATGTTGGTCCTTACCAAATTCTCAGCCATTTTGGAAAGGTAGCTTACGAGCTTGTGTTGCCTTCAGAATTAGCTTCAGTCTATCCAGTATTTCATGTCTCGTTGCTAAAGAAATGATAGGTGACCCAGAAATTGTAGTCCCTATAGGGAGTATAGACGTTCAAAACATTCTCTCTTATGATGAGATTCCAGTAGAAATACTTGATTATCAAATTCGAAAACTTAGGAACAAAGAGGTCCCTCTAGTCAAAGTTCTTTGGCGGAATTAGTCCGTTGAAGGAGCTACTTGGTAAGAAGAAGCAGATATGTGGACCAAGTATCCTCACCTTTTCTCCGCACACTTAAACTCAGCTCAGGGTAACAGTTTTTCCTTGAACTTACTCAGTTCCATGCTCAGATTTTTCTTTATAGACTTTGTACCAGTTACCATTGCATATTCAGTTATGACTTCATGCATCAGATATGCATATTCAGCATGAGTAAATCAGCTTATTAGTAATCCCATTCATGCATTCATGAATCATGTTCATCCATTCATACAAAACCACTTGCATCATGTATTAACATATATCACCAACAAGAACATAGCCCTTATCCCTAACACAAAAATTTAAATTACTCCGAAAAAGAAAAAGGATAGTAGTTCAAAGGGCACTCCCATGAAAAAGAATCGAAAAGGACAACCATGGGGTGGGTGAAGTGTGTACCTATAAGACCGACCCAGACAACTAAAACAAAAAAGAAAAAATTCTTTTTGTAATTCTTTCAAATTTATCAAAACTAGAAAAAAACAACTAAGATTCAAGAACTACTGCATCACTTCAACCGAAACAATAGGAATTTCCCCACCCCACATTTTAAAATCTATTTTGTCCCCAAAGTATACTTAAAATAAGGTTTAAAAATACTCCCTGAGGCCTATAGGACTAGCTAGTAGCATATTCATTTATCAATAGGGTTCGGGGACCATACTTAGTCTTCACCATGCTCTTTAGCTTAGGTTTCTGGTTCTCAGACTTCCCATCGACCTGTGAATCAACAAAACAAAAGCTATGTAAAGTAAAAACTTACAATACTAAAAATAAAACCTACCTTAACTTGGGTTGCCTCCCAATAATCTCCTGATTTACTTTCATGGAATGACTCACATTAACTCTTTCCTCCATCTTAAGAATATGAATTTCATCCCTAACCTTACATCCATCTTTTTTCTTAGATAATAGGGTGGTGGTACAAAGATTAAGAAATGGAGTAATGGATGGTACATAGTAAACCACTCAGCCTTAAAGTGAGGCATGTTTTTGTGTTGCTTGTCTGGGGTAAATATAAGAATATAGGATTCTTGTTCCTCATCTTCACACCCTTCCACTATATCAGATGACTCCAAAGACATTTCATCATCTAAACATAATGTAGAAAAGTTCTTTGAATGATACCCCACCAATCCTACTTCCTTATTTACACTATCCACAACACACTCACTCTTATTTAACTTTGTAATGTTAGTCTTTAAAAAAAGATGGACGTTGAATGACAGAAATTCTTGTGTTTGCTCCATAGATTGTCTTGTATCCTCCTCATCTAGTGAAGGTCCCAACCACTTGATTCCTTTAAAATTGGGACAAAATGCTTCTAGGTGGGGTCCTCCGCAAAAATAATAAGAATCATTATCACTCGCGAAACATTTATCGCAGGCTGACATATCACGAAGTGTGATAGAAAAGTAAAGGAAAATATAAGAAAAATACTAAAATATGTACAACTAAATATATATAAACTAAATATAAGACAATTTCCTATTTTCAAGTCCCCGACTACGACCCTAAAAATTTGTTGCACCGAAGTACATATGCAAGTGTATGTGGTCCCACCAAAGGGTAAAGTGGCCTTTTACAAGATACGTATCGATCCCATAGAGACTTGTATTTATAACTATATAATTTTAGCTCATGATTAATATTAAATTTGTGTAAAAGTAACAAAAAGGTTTTGAGAGTTAAAGCTAAACATAACCATAAACATTGCAGAAAGGTAAAGTGCTTGAACAAAAAATGGAGATAAACCTAGGGTTAATGCTCTGGAACAATCATACTATGCTATTGAACTTCATTGGTTATGTTTCTTATCTTTGTTGTTGATTCACGGGGTTGATATTATGATCATTATCTTTTGAGCCTCTAATCACCTATCTAACTTAAATGCATTTACATTTCATTCTGTAAATGAAGAAAATAGGTCACATAGGTATATTTATATCCTAAATGTAAATTATAACTTCATTCTGTAGAAGGTTACAATCCTATTTTATTTACCCCATGTTCTATCCTCTTGTTCCTCCTTTCGGGCTCATAAGATGACAATGGATGTATTAGAAGGGCCAAAGATCCTTACATTATTGATAACAAGGATATATAAACAACCAAATATGATAAATAACCAAAACCAAATTAATTCATAAGAAAAGTAATCTTGTTCTTGGCCTTAACCCCAAAAAAGGGTGTTTAGCCGCTCATGGACATAACCGTAATCGCAATGATAGAATACATGTCAAAATCAATAAATAAATAAACCAAATTAATGAAATAAAAACCCTAATTTAATTTTTTTACATCCTATATAAAAGTTTCAATGTCTCCCAAGGTGTGTAGCATAATGTTTAAGGGTCCTATTTATAGGAGGGCACAAGTTGCAGATTTGAACTTAGGTCCGTGCCACGCCCCTTATCGTGGTACATGTGGAATATACTTATAGTGGTGAAACATAGGAATTGTTAATTTTGGATTCCCCTAAGGGTATATCATGGGCCCTAAGCGGTGTCCAAGGTCTGTGGCACGTCAATGACTCCAAAATGTCCGTCTTTGGTCAAATCTTGTCTCCTGTTTTGTCTCTCTATTCCAAGCCTTTTGGTCCTTTTTTCACTTGATTTACAAATTTTGCATCATACATATATCATAATTATCAATTCACCAAGCATCCTGTAGAATCAAACACCATGTATTAGAGCTCAAAATGACATACAATTCAAGATGATGAACTATAAACTTAAACTAAGAATACTAGTTTTGTCAATTTGATCTTTAACTTAGTTTTGATTCTTGTATTGTTTCAATTGAACCTTAGACACTATAAAAAAATTATTAAACTCCTAATTAAACAATCATACCCAAAGGAACTCATTAAAAACACTAGAATCCATCGAGATCAACTAGAACAACACATAGCTCAAGTTAGTAACACTAGTTTCTTATCTAAACTCTATGTGACCAAATTGATCCAAACTTATTTGAAGCACATAGTGAAGTATTTTAAAACATAGATACTAAATTATATCATTAACAACACTTTAACCACACAAGAAGTCCTCAAAACAAGGCTAAACATGAATAGACAAAGACATTGGGTGCATAGATTCACCTCAGATTATCCCCCCACACTTTAAGTCGTATTCGTCCTCAAACAACTCTTTACTCTAAAAATAATAACTAGAGGAGACTCCATACTTATACTAAAAGAAAGATATTCAAGATAGCACTGAAATTACTACATAGAATTCAAGATTTTACACAGGGAATGTTACACACAATTGAAAGTTGAAGAACACTGCTCTAAAACATCCTAGCCTCAAGAATTTACTCACCAAGTTGGAAAACTTATACATATTTCTCAATAAAGGACATCATAAAAATCACCCAACTATCATCAAATATGTACCCTCACCACAAAAGAGTTAACGATACTCACTCACAAAGATGTAGTTTATCACAAAATGGGTATAAGAATAATATTACACTCAATCTCTTAAAGAATTCACAAGTTACACCAGAGGAACCATAGGATTGCCCTTAGTGTAATAATCCATTAATATCATAAGGATGAAGCTTAGAATCAAATAGGCCTTTAAGGGTTGCAATTTAGGATAAGAGAAGAATAGGAATTATTCTGCCAATAATAGATACTATCTTCCCTAGGATCTTATATACATCGAACTTTTTCATTTAATTCAAATGTAACAACTAATTTCCACCAATTTTGTGTACCCATATCTTTTGTTTTTTCCCATCTCATTAACCTCACTCACATAAATATGGAAGGGAGTATTTTCTATTAGTATATGATTCAGTTTTAGCACAAATTTCCTTTATTCACAACCACAACACATCAATTGTACATACAAATAGCTATAATGTTGGGGTTTTAATTTTAGTTTTCTCCTTCTTATTTTTTTCACACTCTTTAACTCATTAAATTTACACTAAAGCGCTTAGAAGATTCTGATCAAATTAAGGTCAATCAAAGAAGAGGATACAGTATACATATGACACCACCAGAGAAAACAAGCTAAATGCTCAGTGGGGTAGACTAGGATTATGCACAAGGGTAGGTAGGTTCTAGACATCAAATTCAATAAGGAATACGCAACAACCTTAGATGCACATGGCACATTATCAAATCAAGTAGGATCATCATAGACTCTTGACCAAATAATTACATGAATTCAATATTAAGACAACAACATTTAAGAGTCGTAAACTTGAGCCTAGGAGTCTCAAAAGTAGTAATTCACACAATCCATATGCTCTTTACATACAAGCCTACTAGTATCATGTAATTACAAATATCACCAACAAGAACATCTTACATATCCCTAACAAAAAAATTTAAATTACTCCTAAAAAGAAAAATGTTACTGGATTCAGGGGGTGCCCCCGTAGAAAAGAACCAAAAAGAATAACCACGGGGTGGGTGAAGTGTGCAACTACCAAATTGACCAAAACAACTAAAACTAAAAAGAAAAAAATCTTTTTGTAATTCATTTAAATTTACTAAAAACTAGAACTAAGAAACTAAGACTCAAGAACCATCGTATCACGTCAATAAAAACAATGGGAATTTCTCTATCCCATACTTAAAAATCTACTTTTCCCCAATGTATACTTAAAAGTAGTGTTAGAAATACTCCCTGAGGCCTCTATGCCTAGCTAGTAGCATCTTTATACTTCAAGAGGGTTCAGGGACCCCACACATAGTCTTTGTCATGCTCTTTAGCTCAGCTATCCGATACTCAGACTTCACATCAACCTGTGACTGAACAAAAAAAAAACTACATGAAGTAAAAACTAAATATACTAAAAATAAAACCTACCTTAACATGGATTTCCTCCCAAGAAGATTCTGATTTAATGTCGTGGAACGACCGACATCAACTCTTTATCCACCTTGAGGATATAAATTTCACATCCAACCTCGCATCCATCTTTATGCTTCACCCATAGGTTGGTGGTACAAAGATGAAGAAACTAAGTAATGGACGGTGCGTGGTAAACCACTCACCCTTGAAGAGAGACATGTTTTTGTGTTTCTTGTTTGGTGCAAATTTAAGAATATAGGGTTCTTGTTCTATATCTTTACACTCTTCCACTTTTTCAGATGACTCCCAAGTCATGTCATCATCTAAACATAATATAGAAAAGTGATTTGAATGAGACCCAACCAATCCCACTTCCACTTATAATTACACAATCATACCCTTTGGAAGTTGACACACACACACTAGAATCCATCAAGATCAACTAGAACAATACATAGCTCAAACTAGTAATACTAGTTTTCTCGTCTAATCTCTATGTGGCCAAATTAATTCCAAACTTACTTGAAACACTTTAAACATTATAGTCAAGTATTTTAACAATTAGATGCTCAATTATATCATTAACAACACATTCATCACACAAGAATTTGTCAAAACAATGATACATAAGCATAGATAAGGACACTGAGGTGCATAGATTCACGTCAGATCATCCCCCCTCCCACTTAAAGTCTTGTTCGTCCTCGAACAACTCTTTACTCTAAGTATCATAATCAGAGGAGACTCCATACTTATAGTACAAGAAAGACATTCAAGATAAAACTATAATGACTACACGGAATGTAATTTGAGTAGGCATGTTATACATAATTAAAAGCTCAAAAACACTACTCTAAAACATCCTAGCCTCAATAATTGACTCACCAAGTTGGAAAACTCATACATATTTCTTAATAAAGGACATCATGAAAATCACCCAACTATCATCAAACAAGTGTCCTCACCACAAGAGAGTTAACCTTACTAAGTAACAAAGATGCAGTTTATCATAAAATAAGTTAAGAATCAAGTTACAGTCACTCACTCAAAGAATTCACAAGTTACAAAAGATGAACTATAGGATTGACCTTAGTATAATACTCCATTAATATCATAATGATGAAGCTTAGGATCAAATAGCTCTTTAAGGGTTGTAATGTAAAATAAGGGATGAATAAGAATTATTCTGCCAATAATAGTGACTATCTTCCCTAGGCGCTTTAATACATCACACTTTTTCATTTAATTCACCTCTAACAACTAATTACTACCAATTTTATCTACCCATATCTTTTGTTTTGCCCCATCTCATCAAACTTACTCACTTAAATATAGAAGAGAGTATTGTCTATTAATATATGATTCAATTTTAGCACAAATTTTCTTTATTCCTAACCACAACACATCAATTGTACACACAAATAGCTATTACTTTAGGGCTTTAATTTTACTTTTCTCCTTATTATATTTTTTATACCCTTTAACTAATTAAATTTACACTAAAGTGAATAGGAAATTCTGATCAAATTAAGGTCAATTATAGAAGGGGATACACGCTACATATGAGGCTACAAAAGAAAATAAGCTAAATGCTTAGTGGGGTTAACTATGATTAGGAACAAGGGTAGGTAAAGAAGGGTATGAAATAAGGTTATCAAAAAATTTCCTATATCATCTCCTAACCCACACTCATTATTTCAATTTGCACATACACTAGGTAGGTTTTAGACATCAAATACAATAAGGAATACACAACAACCTTACATACACCTTGCACATTATAGACTCAAGTAAGATCATCATAGAATCTCGACCAAACAATTGTATGAATTCAATATTAAGCCAACAATGTTCAAGAGTCATAAACTAGAGTCTAGGAGTCTCAAAAGAAGTTATTAACACAGTCAACATGCTCTTTACATACAAATCCACTAGCATAATGTAATCACATATATCACCAACAAGAACATCTTACTTATCCCTAGCACAAAAAATTTAATTACTCATAAAAGAATAAGGATACTGGGATCAGGGGGGCACCACCATGGAAAAGAACTAAAAATAACAACCATGGGATGGGTAAAGTGTGCAACTACCAAATAGACTAAAACAATTAATCTAAAAAGAGAAAATATTTTGGTAATTCATTCAAATTTACCAAAAATTAGAATTAAACAACTAAGAATCAAGTACTACTACATCAGGTCAACCAAAATAATGGGAATTTCCTTACCCCACACTTAAAAATCTACTTTGTCTCCAATCTCTACTTAAAATTAGGGTTAGAAATACTCCTCGAGGACTCTATGCCTAGATAGTAGCATCTTAATATATCAAGAGGGTTTATGGACCCCACACTTAGTCTTTGCCATTCTTTTTAGCTCTGGTTTCAGGTACTTAGACTTTTCATCAACCTGTGACTCAACAAAACAAAAAATACATGAAGTAAAAACTAAATATATTGAAAATAAAACCTACCATAACATGGTTCGTCTCCCAAAAAGATTCTTATTTTTTGTTGTGTCACGTCCCACATCAACTTTTTCGTCCACCTTGAGGATATGAATTTCACACCCAACCTCATATCCATCTTTTTATTTCACTCATACGTTGGTAGTACAAAGATGAAGGAACTGAGTATAGATGGTGCATGGTAAACCACTCAGCCTTGAAGAGAGACATGTTTTTGTGTTTCTTATTTGGTGCAAATTTAAGAATATAGGATTATTGTTTCTTTTTTTCACACTCTTCTACTTTTTCAGATGACTCCCAAGGCATGTCATTATCTAAACATAATGTAGAACAGTAATTTGAATGAGACCCAACCAATAAAAATTCCACTCTTAATTACACAATCATACCCTTAGAAATGCATTACACACACTAGAATCTATCGAGATCAACTCAAGCAACACATAGCTCAAGCTAGTAACACTAGTTTTCTCGTCTAAATTCTAAGGACCAAATTTATTCCAAAATTATTTGAAACACACCTTAAACATTATAGTCAAGTAGTTTAACACTTAGATGCTCAATTAAATCATTAACAATACATTAATCATACAAGAAGTCCTCAAAATAACGCTAAACAAGCATAGATAAGGACATTGAGGAAATTAACCTCAGATTATCACCCCACGCTTAGTCTTATTCATCCTCAAATAGATCTTTATTCTAAGCATCATAATCGGAGGAGACTCCACACTTCTACTACAAGAAAGATATTCAAGATAGAACTATAATGACGACACAAAATTTAAGTTCTTACACTAGGCATGTTATACACAATTGAAAGCTTAAGAGCACTACTCCAAAATATCATAACCTTAAGAATTGACTCACCAAGTTGGAAAACTCAATTATATTTCTCAATAAATGACATCATACAAATCACTTAACTATCATCAAACATTCTCCCTCACCACAAGAGAGTTAACCAGGGTAGAAAAGTCAAATTACACTCACTCTCTCTCTTAAAGAATTCACAAGTTACACAAGATAAACCATTGACTTTCCCTTAGTTAATACTACATTAATATCATAATGATGAAGCTTAGGATCAAGTAAGTCTTAAAGGGTTGTAGTGTAGTCTAAGGAACAAATAGGAATTATTCTAGCAAATAATAGTGACTATCTTCCCTAGGCGCTTTAATACATTACACTTTTTCATTTAATTCACCACTAATAACTAATTTCCTCTAATATTGTCTACCAATATCTTTTGTTTTGTCCCATATCATTAAGATCACTCACAAAAATATGGAAGAGAGAATTATTTGTTAATACATGATTCAGTTTTAGCATAAATTTCCTTCATTCCCAGCCCCAATATATAAATTGTACACACCAATAATTATTACTTTGTGGGCTCACCTTTCTCCCTCTTATTTTTTTACACTCTTTAACTCATTAAATTTACACTTAAGTTCTTAGGAGATTCTGATCAAATTAAGTTCAATCAAAGAAGGGGATATAGGCTACATATGAGGCTACCAAAGAAAACAAGCTAAAATGGTCAGTGGGGCTAACTAGGATTATGCACAAGGGTAGGAAAAGAAGGGTATGAAATAAGGATATCAAAGAATTTCCTTTATCATCTGCTAAACCCTCACTCTTTATTTCACTTTGCACACACCAGGTAGAATCTAGACATCAAATGTAATCAGTAATACACAACAACCTTACATTCACATGGCACATTCTCGACTCAAGTAGGATAATCATAGACTCTTGACCGAAAAGTAGCATGAATTTAATATAAAGCCAACAACGTTCAAGAGTCATAAACTAGAGCCTAAGAGTCTCAAAAGTAGTAATTCACACAATCAACATGCTCTTTACATACAAACCCACTTGGATCATATAATCACACTTATCACCAATAAAAACATCTCACTTATCCCTAAAAGAAAAATTACTCCTATAAAGTAAAGGGATACTAGGTTCAAGGGGCGTCTCCATGGAAAAGAACAAAAAAAACCAACCATGGGGTGGGTGAAGTGTGCAACTACCAAACTGACCCAAACAACTAAAACTAGAAAGATAAAATATTTTTGTAATTCTTTCAAATATACCAAAAAATAGAAAAAATAACAACTAAGACTCAAGAACTACTACATCACTTCACCTGAAACAATGGGAATTTCCTTAACCCACACTTAAAGTCTTCTTTGTCCCCAAAGTATACTTAAAAGTAGGGTTATAAATACTCTCTGGGGCCTCTAGGACTATCTATTAGCATCTTCATACATCAAGAGGGTTCAGGGACTCCACACTTAGTGTTATTCATGCTCTTTAGCTCTAGTTTTTGGTATTAAAACTTCCCATTTACCCGTGACTCAACAAAACAAAAATTACGTGAAGTAAAAACTAAAAATACTGAAAATAAAACCCACCTTAAATTGGGTTTCCTCCCAAATAGGACCTGATTTATTGTCGTGCCATGGCCCATATCAACTTTTTCCTCCACCTTGAGGATATAAATTTTACCCCCAACGTCACATCCATCTTTTTGCTTCATTTATAGGTTGGTGGTACAAAGATGAAGGAGTCAAGTAATGGATGGTGCAAGGTAAACCACTCATCCCTGAAGTGAGTTATATTTTTGTTTTGCTTTTCTAGTGCAAAACAAAAATATAACTCATATTCACACTCTTCCACTTATTTAAATGACTCCAAGGACATGTCATCATATAAACATAATGTAGAAAAATGCTTTGAGTGAGACCCAACCAATCCTATTTTCACGAGGTGGAAGGATCACTTAAGCAACCTCACACCTATGGGTTGGAATGTTGAAGATGTCAGCCCATCGCACAAACGATGACCATTTTAGCACGGTCATAACTGTAATAATATAAAAAAACCATTCTTGATTTTTCATCCATTTTGGGAACTTTGAGCTTCGAGTTATGAGATTTGCTAGCAATTTTTTCCATTTTTAAGATTGGGTAACATCTAAATAACTCTTTTAATTATTGTACTTTTATTATATCATTTAAAACTCTTTTAAATTTTAATTCCAATTCAAAATTTTGGGATTTTTGGCTCGGAAGGCCTAAATGGTATTTCTTTGATTAAAACTCCAAATTTAACCTATTTTTACTTGGGATTTCTCCTATAGTTCCTTTAATCATGGGTAATAATTTTCCAAACCAAAATTTTGTATTTACTATTTTATTTTGAAAACTCATTTTGAGGATCCGTTTTGATCTGACTTGAAAATTGGCAGTATGGGTATCGTTTGCTTTTTTTAATATGTAGATTCTATATTTGTGTGGTTTAATAAATTTTGAGGCCATTTGGGAGGGGAAAGATCCATGTTTAAGGGCTTTAAGCTATGATTTTTACATCGCAAGACTTTTTATAGCTTAACTTTATTTCAAACTGGGCTTGGTAGTTAATATTTATATAAAAGCATGCTATAGGTATGGATAATAAATCATGGATATATATTATTACTATTGTGTGCTTGTGTGGGGCTTATATTGCTATTGTTGGTGATTTTGAGATGGTAATTGTTGTGTGTTGCTTGTGTAGAGGCTTTATTCGATATTATTGGTCTCGTACATGCACTGGTTAGAGATACCCAAGTTGGGTTAGATGTGATATTAATGATGTCTTATTTGCATATCTATTTTAATGCTACATTGCATATATTAAATTATGGATGGTTGACATATTGAGTAGATTTTGAGATTATATGTATATATATTTAATGAATTTGAGACCTTTATATTGATTTGGTTGTGAGCATTTGCATTCTCATATGACACATACATTTATGATACATTGGTACTATTGAGGAAACATTGGTTTTTGACAGAAATGAGACATTTAAAAAAAAACCTCTATCGTAGTCCATGAGTCAAAGAGGAATATAGATATTAAGATTGGGAATGAGTATTAAAAAAGTGTATGGATTATGAAGCCCTCATAGGTCATACTTGGAAGAGATAAGGATCGATAGGTGTATCTGATGTAACACCCCATAAAAATTTGATATTCTTGTGTGTGTGATATCAATTTTGGCTTAAATTGTGTTTAGGGATGTTAAAAGAGTGTTTGAAGAATTTTAGGAAATTTTTTGGAAGGGGTTCAAGGTTATTTTAGGACCTTGATCAGTATGGGTCCGTGATAAAGCCGTGTCATAGAGGTTAACCTCTGTGATATCAACATGGCATAGAGGATAACCTCTGCAATAATGACGTACCACGCTAGTGTGTTTATTTTATCCAATTTTGGTTTTTTTCACTGAGGGTGAAGGTTTTTTTTTATCTTTTTTCCCCTTGTACGACCTTTAATCATAAAATCAACCTCTTTCCTTCAATTTTCAATGATCAAAATCATTGATTCTCTCTTAAAACTCAAAACCTAAGAATATTCAAGGGTTTCATAGTGCATTCATCATCCAGGATCCAAAGTTCAAATTTACTTCAAATTCTTGTGTGTTTCAGGCATGTTTTACTTTCCTAAACTTTAAATTTACATTGTGGCATTGATATAATAGATTTTTATGCAATTTAAATTATGGGTTATGAAATAAGGTTTGGGGGTTTTGGTTGTTACTAATTGAATTACTTGTCCTAAGTTGTAAATTGATCATTTAGGCGTTAAATTAACATTTATAGGACTTAATTGACATATTATTTAAATGGTTAGGATGGGGGACATGGGTTTCCCCAAATTAAATGAATTTTGGCTTGGAATTGTATGAACCTCAACCCACTTTGTGAATTTAATTTTATATTGAAAAAATTGCATGATTTAACTTAGTTTTTAACCTAATGTATTGCATTAATGGATAAATAGATATATAAATGGGCTTGGCTGGCCTTGGTGGACATCGCTTGGAGTTTAATGGAACTTAGGAGTCAATATGGTTATGTGGATTTGTTTGGCATATTTGTTGTAGCATGCAAACATATTGATATGATGATACCAGGTAGTAAATAACTTAATGAATGAATCCTAAGTTAATGGTTGGAAATATGTGCAAAGTTATTTTAACTTTTTCTTAAATAGTGTTTTATAGCTCACCGTAAAGATGTAAGTCCTTGGGGGATAAACACTGGAAACCACATTTGTCGGTTTTAGGGGTCTATATGACAGTGTGCTTGACATACACTTGATACATATATATTTAGGATGGCTATTGACCATGGTGTATTTATTTTTCCTTTGGTTTTTCCTTGGGTCATGTAGCTAACATACACTGAGGCCCTTTTACTAGGGGAAGCTTAACCTATATAGCTCATGGGCGTCTTTAGGATGGAACGAGCTATACAGTCTAGGTTAATGGAGTTAAACTCTCATGGTCATGACCCTTTTCCCTATCCTGGCATCTTGTATATGTATATATTAATGTGTAAATAGGGTTTAGACTAATTTTTGATATGGCATTATTTTTATCACTTTTTATGTGTTACATGCCAGTGCTTAGCCCACTGGCGTCCTAAGATGCTGCATCATTTCATCATGTAGGGTCCAAAGATATTTCTATTTCCCATGTGCAGTGTTAGATGGTTGAGCATATTCATTGAGTAGCTTTAAAGTGCTGAGCCTCCATTCTTCGGAGGGCCTTATCATTTCATTATTCTTTGTTATTGACTCAAAATTTTTTGTTTTTTTGGCCATATTCAGGGGCATTTCCTTTCTTACATATTATTCTCTCTTAGAATATTTCTCATAGATAGATATTAGTTTGTTTGTTATTGATTGGCTCATGGTTTTCATAGATTTATCTATTCATTATCTTATTATTATTTGATTTGCTCTCTCTTTATCTTTATTGTGATTATTGTGCTCTTGATGTTAGGCTAAGAGCTGGTCTCCTATCCATGGTGGAGTTGAGATACCCATCATGACTAGGTCTGTCGAGTTCTGGCAAGCTTAGTATCAGAACACTATGTATAGTCGTTGGGTGTCCATAAGGTCATGTCAAGTAGAGTTCTTTTTATAGGTGTGCAGCATGCCATACTTACAGAAGGCTACGAGTCATTTAAGAATGCTTACCTTTTTTTGTTCTATTTTGAGCTATAAAGAGTAGTGTTATGAAACTTCTCTAACTCTTGACTTCCTCGCATTTAATAGCATGTTTCCCCAAAGATTTGATGTTCATAGAAACTCTGTTGGGAAATCTGTCCTAACTGAGGACAATATGGATAGGAATCTCCTTATATATAGAGTGCAGACCCGGTCTAGGGTCCCCACTCCTGATTGTGTCGCCCTACATAGAGTTCCACTTGTCCCTGCTAGTCCTCTTAGGGCTTATTGGGGTGGTAATGCTTATGATCTCCCAGCCTTGGGGAAGTCTCTTGTGTAGAGTTTCGCCAGTATATTTATTTTCTTACTTAATTGGTAACATCGCAGTCTCATTAATTGGATCGTATTGGTTCTATTGCTTTTTCATCTGAGGTCACTCGGGTTGGCCAATAAATAAGGTTGAATCCCCCAACCTTTATAGGATCCATAGTTGAGGAGGATCCTTAAGGGTTTGTAGATGAGATGGAGAAGATTTTTAGAGTAATGCATGCAACTAATTCTAAAGGTGTAAAGTTTGTTGCATATAAGCTGAAAGATATAGCTTATCAATGGTATAAGGAGTGGGAGTAGTTCAGGGGTGATGATATGGAGTCGGCATTATAGGATGAGTGTTTGGGTGACTTTGTTGATTATTTCTTTTCTCGAGAGTCAAGGGAAGAAAAGGCTAAGGAGTTTATGAATATGAAGTAGGCTAAGATAAGTGTGAAAGAGTATGCCTTACAATTTTAGCAACTATCTCGTTATGTTCTAGAGTTGGATTCTACTAGAAACCTAAAATAAGGAAGTTTTCTTCTAGGCTATCCTGCAACTTGGTATTAGAATGTAAGGCTGTAATGTTAAACAATAACATGGATATCTCCATGGTTGTAATTTATATGTAGAACGTAGAAGATGAAAAAAAGAGGTAGGCAGAGATAGGACAGAGGCAGAAAAAAAAGTTTAGGTATTCAGAGCAGGGTGAGAGATAGTAATTAGTGGAAAAGATGGTAGACAGTGGACCAGGAAGAACAACTTAGTCAATTCTTATTCTTCGACAAGTTTTCCTTATCCTAATCTTTCGGACGATCATCATTTTTAGGTTAGCAGTGGAACTAAGGCACAAGGTGACCAGTATCAGGCTAGTGGAGCTCAGTCAGCCCCACCTTATCCCCCTTGCCATTTTTATGGATAGCTTTATCATAGGTATTATGTTGAGGGAAGGAGTCTGTGTTATAATTATGGTGAACTTGGTCACATGCAGTGAGAGTTTTCTTTAGCCAAGGTTTCCACTGGAACAAATAAGGTTTCGATCTTCACATCTTCACCTCCTGCACCAAAGGTTGCTACTTCTAGCTCCAACACTGGCCTAAATTATCTCCATACACTTGCTACCCTCTAGGAATCTAAGGCATACCAGATGTGGTCATTGATATGTTAAAACTCTTTTCTCATGATGTTTATTATTGAGTTTATCTGGGTTCTACCCTTTCTTATATGACCCCTTATGTGGCCGTGCATTTTGGGTTTGGTCCTAAAAGTATTTCTGACCCCTTTTCTGTGACTACTTCGATGGATGATTCTATAATAGCTAGAAAAATCTTTTAGGGTTGTGTGGTGTCTATCTTTCATATAGAGATATTAGTGGATTTGATAGAGTTGGATATGGTGGATTTTAATGTTATATTGGGGATGGATTAGCTTTACTCATGCTATGCTTCTTTGGATTGTATGACCTAAAAGGTCTGTTTTCACTTTCCTAATAAACCGGTATTAGAATGAAAGGGGATTCTATAGTACCAAAAGGGAGGCTTATTTCCTATGTTAGATCTTGGAGATTAATTTCAAAAGAGTGTATGTATCACCTAATTTTGGTTAAGGATTTTGAATTTGAAAGTCCTTCCTTGCAATCCGTCCTTGTGGTTAATAAGTTTCCTGAAGTGTTTCCTGATGATCTTCCTGCAATTCCTCTCGATAGGGAAATAGATTTTGGGATTGATCTTCTACCGGATAGTCGTCCTATTTCCATTCCTCCTTATAGAATGGATCCAAATAAACTAAAGGAGCTAAAAGAGCAATTGAAAGATCTTCTTGATAAGGGGTTCATTCGTCCTAGTGTTTCTTCGTGGGGTGCTCATGTGTACAGACTATTTTTAACTAAATAAGGTTATAGTGAAGAATAATTACCCTCTTCCTAGGATTTATGACCTTTTTTATCAGCTTCAAGGTGTTAGTACATTACTAAGATTTATATCTATACAGGCTATCATTAGTTGAAAATTAGGGAGGTTGGTTTTCCCAAGACTGCTTTCCAAAATAGGTGTGGTCACTATGAGTTTTTGGTGATGTCATTTGGGTTGACTATTGCTCCGGCTTCTTTTATGGATCTTATGAATTGGGTGTTCATAAAGGTTTTGTACTTGTTTGTGATAGTTTTCATTGATGATTTCTTGGTGTCATCTAAGAGTGAGGACAATCATGCCAATCACCTCCGAATTATGTGTTAGACCCTTAAGGATCAAAAGTTGTATCCTATATTTTCTAAGTGTGAATTTTGGTTGAGTGTTGTGACCTTTATTGGGTATGTTGAAGGATAAGTTGACTTCAGCACCAGTTTTTACCTTACCTGACTGTACTGATGGTTTTTTTGTGTTTTGTGATGCATCTCATATGGGACTAGGTTGTGTTTTAATGCATCTTGTTAAGGTTGTGGCCTATGCATCTAGGAAACTTAAGGTTCATGAGAGGAACTATCTGACTCATGACTTGGAGTTGCCGACTATGGTTCTTGCTTTGAAGATATGGCACCATTATCTATATAGGGTGCATATGGTTATCTACTCTGATCATATGAGCTTGCAATACGTGTTTAATCCAAAGGAGTTAAGTCATAGAAAGAGACGGTGGCTCAAGTTACTCAAGGATTATGAAATGAGTTTGCACTAACATCAAGGTAAAGCTAGCATTATTGTTGATGCTCTTAGAAGGTTCTCTATGGGATGCTTATCCTATGTTGATGAGAAGAAAAAAGGATTAGTAAAGGACATTCACGGGTTACCTAACTTGGTAGTTTGTCTATTGGACTTTGAAGATGGGGGAGTGATTGTTCAATAAGTGGTTAAAACATCTCTTGCTGTATAGGTGAAGGATAATTAGGCTTTGGATCCCATACTTATGCATATTTAGGATATTGTTGATCAACAAAAAGTTATGGCTTTTGAGATTGGGGAGATGGCATCTTGAGGTATCAAGGTAGGTCGTGTGTTCTTGATGTTGATTGGCTGGGGTCGACTAAGATGTACCATGACATGAAGGAAATCTACTGGTGGAGTAATATGAAAAGGGATGTGGCAAATTTTATGGCTAGGTGTATGGTTTGTCAGTAAGTTAAGATTAAGCATTTGAGGCCTGGTGGCATATCTCAAGATATAAGAGTTGACTATGCAGAAGTAGTCACGACCTGAACAAAGGCCTGATTATAACGGTATCTTTAGTCTAACAAGGACCGGAGACCACCCCCCACACCTAACCAAACAGACCACCAAACCCCCAACGTTGGATGAATTCTGAACATATAACAAAATAACTTAAGATAAGCTTAAATAATTTAAGACAAGTCTATAACCGATAACCAGTAACCGACCAAAAGAACCAGGCAACATCACCACCCAAGTCCACAGTAATCCACAAAGCCTTCAAACAAAATCGTAATCAATAATATGTCGGGCATGCCCCCCACCCTGACAAAGACAATGAGAATGTTAATGAGAATGTGAACTCTCAATTTTAATCTATGAATGGAAACAAATGAAGTATCCAAGTCTTTTAGAGAATGGAAACTCACCACATCATCCCTAGGAAATCAACTTCTAGGCTCTAAGATATGAACTAAACCTTCCCTTAGGACCTAGGGAACTACCTTCCCACTAAATAACAAACTCATTAGGGAATGGGAAACTTACCCTTAGGGTCTGAGAATCAAGAGACGCATAGCACTAATGCAACCAATCCATCTACAAAATCATTTCAAAGTCTAACATTTCTAACTCTATTAGATACACCAAGGTCTCCCTACCATATACCAACATCACGAAACCCCTATAGATATTTCTTGAAACAATGGATTCACCCACAAGGGTGGATAAAAATAAGGGATTCGGAATGCACTTAAGATCAAAATAATTAATGAATATCCACATAAGGGGTTACATAAGAGAGCGTAGATTGAGGATAAAGTAGATAACATCGGCGGAAGCCTCATAATCCCAGCGGGTGGTAAAAGCATACAAAACATTCCAACTACTACTAGAGAAAGAAGCAGAAGTAACACACTTTGGTGTCAAAGCTGATAAAGCAGTAATAAGGATCTTATTTGCCCCAAAGCAACCTTAAAAGGACAATCCCTCTGCATATGATCAATCTACCATATTTAAAGAACTTGTTCCTCCCCTTTCTATAAACACCATGATGCACCTGACCACAAAATATATAAAGGGGATATGATGGAACTATTTGAGCCCTACTTGTTTGAGGCTGTCACCTTGTTCCTTACATCGATTGTTTCTCTGAATACGATGATCACCCAATGGCTACTGATAAGGAGCACTAGCCGTAGAGTAGGAACCAGAGTTACCCCACTTCTTCTTATACCATTTTCCACCGTCTCTACCACTCTACTGCTGACCTCAACCCTAATCCATATACCAAAATTTCTTATTCTGCCTTTCTCTCATCTCTGTTTGTTTCTTCTTTTCCTCTTCCACTTGTTGTATTCCTCTAAAGAACCTTTATTGAAGACACGTCCTTCATCTACAAATAAAGGACTTGCCAATCCAAGATCTCCCCCGGAACTTCCTCATAAGACAAGGAATCCAAAATGCCCACACTTTCCAAAGGAACAACCAATGAAGGATCACCCATATACTTCATCAACATCGAGACATGGAAAATTTGATGGATAGATCCAAAACTAGAAGGCAACTCCAATTCATATGCAACATTACCAACCCCCCTCAAAACCAAATACAAACCAACACAATGGGGACTGAGCTTACCTTCTTCCCAAACCACATCACCTCATTTATGGGAGACATCTTTAAGAATACCTAGTCACCAACATTAAACTTCAACGGCCTTTGTCTCACATCCGCATAGGAATTTTGGTGATTTTGGGTGGTCTTAAGCCTATCCCTAATCATTTTTACCTTCTCCATATCTCTGTGAACCAAATTTGGACCAAATAACTTAGCCTCACTAGCTTCAAACCACCCAATAGGAGAACGATAGCTCCTACTATAAACAACCTCAAACAGAGCTATCCCAATCCTCAAATGATAACTATTATTATAAAAAAACTCAGTGAGAGGCAAATGGTCGACCCAAATACCACCAAAATAGACCACACAAGACCTTAGAATATCTTCTAAAGTATGTATTATCAACTCTGCTTGTCCATCTATCTGAGGTTGGAAAGAGTGCTAAGGTTCACCTTAGTCCCCAGACTTCGCTAAAAGCAACGCCAAAAGTGAGATGAGAACTGAGTACCTCAATTAGATATAATGGAAATTAGAGCACCATGAAACTTTGTGATATCCTCAATGAAGAGCTTAGCATATTCCTCCACTGAATAATTAGTCCTTACTGGTATAAAGTGTATGAACTTAGTCATCATATCCATGGTGACCCAAATAGAATCAAACAAATGACGAGACCGCAAAAGACCATTAACAAAATCCATATTAATCACTTCCCATTTCCATACGAGAAATTCAATATCTTGAGACAAACCACCAGGCCTCAAGTGCTCAATCTTCCCTTTCTTGCAAACTAAACACTTAGCCACAAAATCTATCACATCCCTCTTTAAGTTATTCCACCAATAAATATCTCTTAAGTCATGATACATCTTTGTTGAATCAAGATTAACAGTGTACCTTGCCTCATGAGCTTTATCCAAAATCTTCTCTCACAACCTATCAACATTTGTAACACATAACCTACCTTGGTAAATCAAGATACCATCACCACCAATATTAAAAGCTATCACCTTTTAGTAACCCATATCATTCTTGATCTGCATCAAGATAGGGTACAAGACCTATTTCTTCTTCACCTTAGCACCAAGAGATGACTTAGACACCTCTTGTACAATCACACCATCATCCTAAGAGTCCAATAGATGAGCTCCAACATTAGTGAAGTGGTGAATATCCTTCATATAGTCCTAGTTTGTCCTCATCAATATGAGATAAGATTCCAATGGACCACCTGCTAAGAGCATCGACAACCATGTTATCTTTGCCTGGATAATAGTGAAGACTCATGTCGTAGTCCTCAATCAACTCAAGTCATCTCCTTCGCTTGAGAATCAAATCTTTCTGGGTGAACATATATTGCAAACTCTTATGGTCTGAGAAGATGTCAACATGAACCCCATACAAGAAATGGCGCCAAATTTTCAAAGCAAAGACCACAACCAACAACTCTAAATCATGTGCCGGATAGTTCTTCTAATGCACCTTCAGCTTCCTAGAAGCATAACAACCCACCTTGCTATGGTACATCAACACACAACCTAGTCCCACATGGGACACATCAAAATAGACAACAAAACCATTTGTACCCTCTTGTAGAGTCAAAAATATAGCCAAAGTTAGCTTATCTTTAAACTTCTTGAAACTACCTTCACAAGAATTTGACCACAAGAACTTTACCTTTTTCTGAGTCAGCTTAATCAATGGCAGAGCCATAGAGGAGAAGATTTTAATAAACCTTCTATAATAATTGGCTAAATCCAAAATCCTCCAAATGTCGAATAGAGTCTTGGGTCTAGGACACTTCATAACCACCACAACCTTTTGTGGATTCACTATGATCCCTTTACTAGAAACAACATAACTCAGATAGGTCATAATATTTAACCAGAACTCTTACTTTTAGAACTTCACATACAACCGCTGATCTTTCAAGGTTTACAACACAAGGCAAAGGTGATCACATGATTTTCCTCACTCTTTGAATACTCCAAAATATCATCAATAAACACAATTATGAACAAATATAAGAACTAATAGAATACCTCATTCATAAGATCTATAAATACCAGTGGGGCATTAGTCAAATCCAAGGACATCACCAAAAACTCAAAATGACAATATCAGGTTCGGAAGGTACTCTTAAAGACATCCACTTCCCTTATATTCAACTAATGGCAATCCAAAGAAAGATCTATCTTGGAAAAGTACTTATCACCTTAAAGCTAAACGAAGAGATCATCAATCGTAGAACAAAGATACTTATTCTTCATTGTCACCTTATTCAACAGGCTATAATCAATACATACTTGAAGGGACTCATCCTTCTTATACTCAAAAAAAACTAGAGCACCCTAAGGAGAAACACTAGAGCAAATAAAACTCTTATCTAGAAGATTTTTCAACTAGTCCTTAAGATCTTTCAACTCAGTCGGGGTCTTTTTATATGGAGGGATTGAAATAGGATGAATAACAAAAAGAATATCAATCCCAAACTCAATTTCCTTATTTGGAGGAAATTCAAAAAATCACTGGGACAAACTACAAAGAAGGACCTTCTAATCTAGAATCCTTAGCATGCACTAGATGGTAGATGCACCCCTTGGAAATTATTTTCTGGGGTTTAACAATATGATAAACCTTCCTTTAGACACTAGGGAACTACCTTCCCACCCAATGAATGACTCATTAGGGGATTGGAAATTAACCCTTTGAGTTTGACAACTAAGAGATGCTCAACACAAATGCAACTAATCCATACTGAAATCACATTAAATTCTAACATATCCAACTCTATTCGTTCCACTAAGATCTCCCTACCACAGACCGACATCACACAACCCTTATAGATCTTTCTATCCATAATAAAGTCACCCACTAGGGTAGACACAAAAAAGGGATGCGGAATACACTTAGTTTAAGAACCAAAATGAATAGGCACATAAGGGGTTACATAAGAGAGGGTAGCCTCAGGATCAAGTAGAAATTATACATTATGAGAGAAAAGTTTGATCATATCAGTAACAACATCAGGGAATGCCTCAAAATCCTAGTTGATTGGAAGAGTGTACATATTGTTTCGACCAGTGCTAGAGCCTGAATGAGTAGTACCCTTTGGTTCCAAAGCTGATAAAGAAACAACAAGGATATTATTTGTCCTAGAAGAATTTGTAAAAGGACAATCCCTCTGTATATGACCAATATGAACATATTTAAAGCACATGTTTCTCTCATCTTCACAAACACCATGATGCACCTGATCATAAAATCTACAAGGGGATATAATGGAGATTGCTGAGCCCTACTAGCTTATGGCTGGGCACCTTATTCCTTAAATCTATTATTGCTCTAAAAATGGCAATCACCAAATGGCTTGGGATATGGAGCACTAGCCGTAGAGTAGGAACCAGAGCTGCCCCACTTCTTCTTAGACCATTTTCCACTCTCTATAGCACTCTACTGCTGGCCTCCACCCTGATCCAAATACCAAAACTTCTTATTCTTCCTTTCTCTTATCTCTACTTATTTCTTTTTTTCCTTTTCCACTTATTAAATATATACCAGCAATCTAGAGATGTCCATATCCTTATTCAACAAGGTGTCCTTGTTTTTCAAGATTAATTCATGGGTCATCCTAGAAGAAAACTTTCTTATTCTAGTCCTCATTCTAGACATTAATTTGTAGCATATCAAGATAGCTGGTGAAACTTCAATACATACTACTTTACTCTCATCCCGCCTTGCTTCAAGTTCACGAATCCCTTTTCTTTCACCTCCCTAAACTCCTAATCATAGAAGCGATTAAGAAAAGCACAAAAGAAGTCATCCAACAAAGTAGACTCAGCATTAGCACCCCTAAAATGGTCCCATTCATTGTACCACTGATATGCTATATCCTTCAACTGATAAGCAACAAACTCCATACCCTCCACATCAGTCTCATGCATCACACAAACAATCTTTATCATCTAATCTATGAAATTTTAAGGATCTTCCTCAACTTTATAACCTGTGAAAGGCAAAGGACTCAAACTCATAAATTGTCCAATACTAATAGCCTCAGAAGGTGGAGAAACAAAAGAAATATGCTTTATCTGAGAGGCCATCAACTAGGTAAGCAAATAGATCGACTGACGAAACTTAACATTAGACATATTAGCTTGAGCTTTTAAGGAGGGCTAAGAGGAACCAGCGGAATTCTACTAGGGCAATAAGAAGTTATGACCCTAGCCTGGGTCTGTACTCTTTGAGTAGGATAACTCCCATCTACATTGTCATCAAGCAGGACAGAGGAGTTTCCACGAATTTTGGATCTTCTTTGAGGCATGATCTTAAAAGCGAAGATACGCAAATCAGAGGAGATTTCTAGATCTTAAACTCTATAGCTCAAAATAGAACAACAAAAAAGGGAAATATTCCTAAATGTATCACTTCCTCCTCCTTACAAGTGCGATGATATACACACCCATAAAAGTGATTCTACTTGATACAACTTTGTAAAAAACCAATGACACCAAACCTAGGCTCTGATACCAACTTTGTCTTGACCTAACAAAGGCCTGGCTGTGATGGTATCTCATGTCTAACAAGGACTAGAGACCACCCCTTACACCTAACCAATTAAAATACCATACCCCTAATATTGGATGAATTCCAAACATATAACAAGATAACATAAGATAATATCAAAGATTTTAAGAAATATCTATAACCAATAACCAGCCAAAACAACCAACCAATGATAACACTCAAATATACACTCTTGAATGGGTGTAAGCAATCATTGTCAATATAATAACCCAACTTAAGTTGGGGTCAAATCCACAAAGAGTGTAAGCATGGAATTCAAAACTCAAGAGTATTGTTAGTCTGCTAAAAGATGACCCGTAGTGTGAATAAAGCAAGCATAAATATAAAATAAGGTATTTAGTTTGAATGTATTTATAAATGACAACTACAATTTTAGTGCACTAGCTTTGACGTTGAAAAATGCTAATAGTGAATTCAATTGAGAATAAGCCTTGGGGTTATGCAATTATAGGTGTGGGATCATGCTTAGGCATTTGGCCATTTATTCAACTTTTTTCTAAAAGTCATGGGTCGGCTAGATATCAATGTATTGGCATCAATCTTTCAATTTGCAACACAATTTCACAAATGGGTTCTTTCGAACACGTTACAAGTGTTACAATTTTCCACATCTATTGCCTCAATTGACATCCTTATGTCTAAGAGATATCACTAAATGAAATGAATAAAGTTATTGGTTGCATTTATTCCTCTCCCATGTCATTCTTGAAATGTCCTCTCTTTCAAGAATGACATGGGTTTTAGGGTGGTTGGATTTTGCAAACCTCAACTCTTAATTAATTCATGAAATAAATTCAACACCTATCACAACTAACTAATTTGAAAAATAATTAGCTAAACCCATGCACTACCACTACCTAAGCAAGCATAAACCCATGATTGGAAATTAGCTACTCATAGATAAAAGGGATAAGAATATACCAAAGTTATCATCAACTTCATCCATGAGAAATAGAACAATGTAGTTCCACAGTTGGGGTTTCAATAATTATTCAATGGAAAATCATAAACATATATTTTTCATTCAAGCTTAGTATAAAATTCTTAAAAGATGAAAAGATGGATGCTAAAAGAGAAGAGAGAAGCTAAAAAGCTAAAAGGGAGGCTATCGTTTAAAAGATAAAAACTAGGTCTTGAAAAAGGAGCTAAAACCCTCCTCTTAAACTCCACTCTACATTTGATGGAAATTACAAAACTGCCACCTTATTCTTGATCTGCTTGAGCAGATCCAAAATGGATGAAGGGCAGGCAGAGAACAGATGGCTAGCAGCTCCAAAGGAGATATGAAGCGGATACAAAATAGATGTGAAGTGGATGACTCATTTCTTTTACATTTGTCCTCTTGATGACTTGAATGACTTGCCCAATATTCTTTTTTTACTTTTACCTACATAAATGGGAATTACGTTAGAGAGTACAATCAAATCAATGGAAAAACATGATAATTTAGGCTTAAAATATGATAGCAAGTTGTCAAATTGATGACTTATCAACCCCCAAAACTTAAAATATTACTTGTCCTCAAGCACCCTAGACTAACTCAATGAGATAGGGTATTTAACTCAAATCTACTTAGAAGAAAGCTATACTAAAGGAATAGGCTAACAAAGCTCTACAAACACTTTCCACACATATCATGGAAACAAGTAAACCAAAACTTTTCCATGAGCGCATATTTATGAAGAAAGGATGCAAGTATGTGTCAAATGAATTTTCCAAATCACAAAACATCTTAAGGTAAGGCACAAAATCATCAAAGATTGTCTCAATCATTATAATGCAACTTACTTCACTCATTTATCTAAACCGATAGTAAAATATCACCCTCTACCCATAAGTACCGATGCCACTCACATGCAAGAGTTAGGTCTACACACCAAAGATATTTCAATTCTTAAGGGAGCTCAAATAAAGAAATAATTCAAGCTCACCCTCACAAAGAAATTCAAGTACATTAAATAGAACTATAGGCTTTCCCTTTGTGTTTTCCACCACTAATGTAGACTTACTTAGTTTGGAATCACCAAGGTCTTATGGGTCAAGATGAAGGTTTAAGGTGCAAGAAGGAATATATATGGATCAAGTGACTAAAAGACCTCCTTCAATGCAATTGCTCAATCCTTTCTATCCCCAAAATTTTCAAACCAGCAACCTTATTCTTTTTCAAATCATTTCACATATTTTCTTAACTTTTTTTGAATTTACCAAACCATTCAAAGACACCATTTTCTCTCTTTCACTTCTTTGACGTTTTCAAGAGATTTTCTACCCATAAGCCTTTCTTAACCCCTCACTCATTCAATTTTTCTTTTTTTTTTTTTAAGTTCTATGGGCTAGGCTATTTAATTTTATCATCAAGCACATCTCTTGTCTTTTAAGCACATGTATTGACAACCTTACATACACCTTTCTTGTCTTTTCTTTGATCATCTTCTCCAAAATACACAACTCCCTAAACCTAGGCTTTTGCCTATAATCCATTATATAGAATCATGCAACGCATCAGAGGAGGTTAAGTTCTATAAGAGAGGTTTTCAAAAGGGTTTAGGTGCTTTAGCATGGTTATCATTACAATGGTTATCATTACAATAAGAAAGAAGGAATGGAAAAAGGGCTCAAATGGGTTAACTAGGGAACAATGTTAAGGTGAGAATTTAGCTATGTGATGGTTCAAAAAAGGCCTCGGGTCATCCTCCAAATCAAGCTTGCCTAGAATTTCAGTTTGAATACACTCGGGGAAAGTTATAGACTGCACAAATGCACAAGAATTATTCAATAATCTCACCACTCATGGCATCGTACTCATAGTGGAAAAAGTTAGTCTCCCAACCAATTTAAGCAGTTTGAGCTTCATAAGTTACTTCGAGTTAGTTACTCATCCTTGTAAAGAGAGAGCCAAAAGTTGAGTTTAATGGTCTTACTCAAAACAAAACTCAAGACATCTTTGATCTTATAATTATATTTTTGGGTTTTCTCAAAATTATTTCATTCATTGACAATGTCATTTTGAAAGTATTTTCGAATTTTTGCTTCTTCCTAGTTATCAAAAATGACTAGATACTTCACATAAGGATGTCGCCTCGTCATCCCTCATGGGTGAATTATTACTCGATTCGATAAGGAAACTAAACTAAAGTAAAAATAAAAGATCAAAAGAAAGAGAAAATAAAAAATTTCTCCTTAGGAAAGAACCATGTTTCGAATAAAACCCTTGGAGTTTATTAGAAACGTATATACAAAAGGCGACAAGAGTAATGCGCACCATCGGATACAACATTTATATTAAGCACATGACACAAATTAAAAAACAAAACGACAATATTTGACTACATTATCAAGATGCCCAACAAGGGCCCATCTAAATCAATGCCAATAAGAAAAAACGCCCCACAAGGGCTAAAGTACAAAAACATCAAAGTAATAAAATAGAATATGTCACCACAATTTATCAAACCACATTCTGTAAAATTAGACAGTAGGTACCGACCATCAAATGAATCATAATGAGACACCACCCCCATTAAAATCATTATATTACCCCCAATGTAGAAATAAAAGAGAGTAAAGGAGGGTAAAGAGTCCCTGTGGCACACTAGGTGCTCAGGTCCATGGCAGTGAATAATTGTACTATCTCAATAGTAGCCTCATCATACTGGGCTCCTCTCATCGAGTCTACTATGAAGGGTGACTCATCATCCCTGGATAATTTGTCATGGCAAAATTTTCCTTGGAGACATACCTATAAGAAAGAAACAAAACAAATCTAAAACAAAAGACAAAAGGTAAAACATGTTTTTGGAATTTTGTATGTTAAGAAAGAAAATAAAAATAAAGATAAGAAAAGATAATAGGATGCAAGGTAACTCATCACTAGAGTCCATGGGTTTCATTTATTACAACACTTAATCATTTAGGCATGACATTGTCTCACATTCTTCACATTTCTCAAAACTAGCTCATAGGATATCCATAACCTCCAATGGAAAAAAGAATGACCAATACCCTTAAGAATGATGTCATCCAATCTATCATAGGGAAAGACAAACATTCATATTTCCCGATTAAGCTTAGTGACCAACAAGAACCATGGATGCCCTATTTCTTAACAATCTTCCTCAACCAATGACTTATAACTACTTCATTATTGGGTCCAATTGGACTCAAAATGATGCATAAAAAATACCACACCATGTCCTAAGGGAAGTCACATTGGCCATCACACACATACAACACATTTCTCTCTTATTTTTATTTCAACAAACACATAGTGGGCATGCCAGCCAAGAACTTGTAGAAAGAGAATACGAGCACAAGAGAGCAAGATCATCTCACCAAATCACCTCCAAATATATTTAAGGTATTCATACTATCATACTTGAGCCACCCACAACACAAAATAAGCAAGAAAGGCTTAATGGATGTTTTGTCAAACACATGACGCACTAACTTTATTTAAAAGAGAATCATTAATTAAGCAAGTAAAACAAGGCACCTATGTCAACATAATTATTTCAACAAGTGTTAGTCATCCCAATGAGCACACAAAAACTTATTTTAAGTGACAAATCATCATAAGCTATGAAGAAATATATCCATCTTTGAGAGAATTCAAAAGTGAAGTCATGAGTGAGCATACCTTTCTTGATGTAAGAGAAAGGAAAAATTGAAGAAAAAGTCCAAAAGAAGTATTACACTTCTTGCTAGCTTAATTATTAACAAAGAAGAAGAGTGTTGAGTTTGAGAGAAAGAAATGTTGTAAAGGAGTTGTAATTAAAAAAGTCAGAAGGTTGGACTATTTTGGCACTATTTTAAGTGTTTTAAAAAGAATTTAGGCTAATCGGGCCGGGTCAGCCCAACAAGATCCAACCCAATATGTAGTTTCAAGTCTTTTTAAACCAACATGCGTCCTATATGCTTCACATCTGTGACTAAACTACCTAAGCAGTTCCAGCGCACTTTGTGGCAGTTTGTAGCAGTGTTACCTGCTTTAACATGCTTTTGGACTGCGCTTGAACTGCTATAGCAAGTCTAACGCATGTCTAGGTAGATTTCACCAATAAAAATAACCTGCTATATCTCTTTGATGCCTGGATTGCTGGAGCAGTTCCAATGCATCTCACAACAGAATACCACAGCTTTACCTGCATCCTGAGTATGAATGACCTACGCTTGGACTGCTTGAGCATGTCCAGCATAGGTATGGGCAGTACCTTCAGCTTCTTGGCTTCAATTCAGCATTCCAAATGCACCCCACCTATGGCTGGCCTACTAAAGTAGGTGTAGCGCAAGTTATACCAGTTTTGGCCCATGACTTTTCTTTACAAAGTTCTTGCTTTGAAACTTAGTTTCGAGCCTCTGAGCCAATCTTTTTGCACCCAAAGTTTATGATATTACCTGCATCAACCAAAAGTAAGCTAAAATTAGTATCAAAAATATTTAAAACATCAAAAATAATTCTTGGTTGCCTCTCAAGAAGCGTCGTAGTTATAGTCATGGCACGACATCACTTGATCATCATTTTGGATCTTTAAAGCGAAGCTACTCAACCTTAGTCTCTCCGGGTACACCCACATAATAGTGCTTCAATCGTTGGCTATTCACCACAAATTTCTTTTTCTTGTGATCTTCCAACTCAATAGCTCCACTTAGGTAAACATTTGAGATCACGAACGGGCCCGACCACTTTGATCTAAGATTCCCCACAAAGAGTTTCAATCTTGAATTGAAGAGGAGTACATCATCACCCACATGAAATTCTTGCTTTAAGATTTAGTTATCATGCCACCTCTTCATCTTCTCTTTGTACAATACGGAGCTCTCATATGCTTTGAGTGAAAACTTTTCTAACTCATGAAGTTGATCCAATCTCAATTTTGAAGCGTCCTCCCAATCCATATTCTACTTCTTCAAAGCCCATAAAGTCTTATGTTCTAACTCAACAGGTAAGTGACAAGACTTTACAAACACTAATTGGTAGGGGGACATACCAATAGGAGTTTTATAGGCCGTTCTATATTCCCAAAGAGCGTCATTGAGTTGTCTCGCCCAATTTGTACGACCAATATTCATGGTTTTCTCAAGGATGGACTTCATTTCACGATTCAAACTTTAACTTGGCCACTATTTTAGGGATGAGACGGAGTAGCAACCTTATTCTTCACTCCATACTTATCAAGTAAAGCATCGAAGACCTTATTACAAAGATGAGAGCCATCATCACTAATAATTGCCCTTGGAGTCCCGAACCTTGTAAAGATGTACTTCTTCAAAAAAAAGTGGCACTCTTGCCTTCGTTGTTCGGTAAAGCAATGGATTCCACCCACTTTAAGGCATAATCGACGGCTAACAAGATATATTTATTACTATATGAGCTCACAAAAGTACCCATGAAGTCAACCCGCTACACATCAAATAGTTTAACTTCGAGATTGGGCTTAATAGGCATCTTATGCTTCCTCAAAACACCACCTTGTATTTGATATTGAGTATATGTTTTTGCTAATTCATAAGTATCTCTATGAAGGATAGGCCAATAGTATCCACTTTGAAGAACCTTAGCGGCCGTTCAAATCCCAACATTATGACCACCGAATAGGGAGGAGTGACACGCCTCAAGAATATCTCTTATTTCTGCATCCATGACACACCTATGAATCATACCATCCCCACACTCTCTAAATAAGAATGTTAGAACCCGATATGACCAAGAAAACTCCTAACAACCTTTACGGAGATCAATGGAGGTAACTTACCGATCACGTCAAATCTTGCTTCGTCCACTTGGATGCCCTTTTCTAAAATTTTGTGGCCTAGAACAATGCCTTCGTTGACAATGAAATGACATTTTTCTCAATTAAAAGCAAGATTAGTCTCCACAAATCATTCAAGGACTTTACTTAAGTGAGCGAGGCCAATGTAAACTGAATCTCCAACCCGGAGAAGTCATCCATAAAAATCTCCATTGAATACTCTACCATATCGGTAAAAATTGACAATATGCATCGTTGGAACGTGGCCGGTGCGTTGCCTAACCCAAAGGACATGCGCTTGAAAGAAAATGTTCCATAGGGAAAAGTGAAAATGGTCTTTTCTTGGTCTTCTGGGCGATACAAATTTGATTGTACCCCGAGTAACCATCAAGGAAGTAATATCAACCTCGACCGGCTAGTCTATCCAATATTTGATCCATAAATGGCATGGGAAAGTGGTCTTTCTTGGTTCACGAGTTCAATTTATGATAATCCATACACACTCTCCACCTTGTGATCGAGTGCATAGGTACAAGATTACTATTCTAATTTGGGACCACCATCATGCTGCCCTTCTTAGGAACACAACCACACTCACCCACATGCTATTTGAAATTGGGTAGACAACTCCCGCATCAATCCACTTAATAATTTCTTTCTTGACCACCTGTTCCATCGGTTGAGTTAGTCGCCTTTGGTGTTCCACACTAGGAACATAATCAATATTTAGCTTTATTTTTTGAGAACAAATTCTGGGAGAAATGCCTATAATGTCTGCAATAGTCCATTTGACAGCACGAATAAACTTTTTCAAAATTGATTTCAAGGAATCTACTTGATAAGGTTCAAGATCACCCGCTACAATGATTGGTAGTTTATTATCCTCACCCAAGAAATATTGGAGATGGGATGGTAACAAATTAAGTTCGAGTTGAGGTGGTTCAATAATATACAACTTGGCGGGTGAACTCTCATGGTTTTTTAAATCCAAGACCCGTCAATGAGGCTACCACCTCATCATATTCTTCAACTACCTCACTTCCAAGGTTCCATAATACACCCACCAAGGGGTCATTCACAAGATCCATTTCAACGGTGTTAGCTACCTCATCATCAACCACATCAATCACCAATATAACTTGCAAGTCCATAGATAGCTTCATGGATTCACACACATTGAAGGATACTTCTTCATTATTCACCCAAAATTTCATCTCCCCATATTCCACATCTACTAAAGCCCTTCTGGTAACTAAGAATGGTTTACCAAGAATGATTGAGACCTTATGATAAACCTCACAATTGAGAATCATGAAGTCAGCCAGAAAGATAAACTGGTCAACTTTCACCAAACATCATACAATACACCAATAGGCTTTTTGATTGAACGATCAGCTATTAGAAGTGTCATAGTGGTAGGCTTAGTAGCACCCAAGCCTAACTTTTGAAACAAGCATAAAATTAATACTTTCCCTAAGATCACACAATGCTTTTCCAAATTTATAGATCTCGATAGTGCAAGGAATAGTGAATACACCCAGGTCTTCTTTCTTCACTACCTTTATGATAGACATTAAAGCACTACAATTGTGGGTTACCTCCATTGTTTCAAAATTTATGACTCCCTTCTTTATAACCATGTCCTTCATAAATTTAGCATACTCAAGCATTTCTTGTAAGGCTTCTAGCAAAGGAATATTCATTGATAAATTGCTAAAATTCACAACAAATTTCTTAAACTTGGTAACATCATCCTTCTTCTTGAGCCTTTATAGGAGTGCGAGAAGAATTTTGATTTGTGGCAATGGAACAGTTGGAGTTTCATCCCTTTTTAGAATATCATCGTCAATCACCTTCGAAGTTTTCTCACTTTCAATATTTTCTTAAACTACAGTTGGTCGTTCAATACTTGTCTCATTAGGCTTTGGATCATTATCAATTGATTATTCTAACCGCTTTCTCTTTACATTGGCTTTTTCTTCATTTGCCTTTTTATTGGGGTCTTCACCAAGATTAACAACATCTTTAACAAGAATCTAACTATTCCTAGTGATAATAGCAATGATATGAGCAATATTTTTAGGATTGACAACTGTGTTACTAGGTAATCCACCCTTTGGTCTTGCATTAAGTTGTGTTGAGATTTGGCCTAATTGAGTTTCAAGATGCTTGATAAAGGCCGAGTGATATGTCACCGTTTGACTTAGTTGTGGGAAGTCACCTTTTATTTCTCTCACTATCTTGTCGATCCCCTCAACACTCATTAGAATCTGAGCAAGGGTGTCTTCATTCTTGAGCTTATTCAGGTCAATGGAACTTGACTTTTTACCCTTTTCCCGATCATGTGGTGGTACGTACCGATCATAATACCTCTCCTTATCTCTCCAATACCCATCTTTATCATGACAATATCTATCTCGATCTCTTTCCTACCAACCTTGATTCCTACCATGCCTTTGATAGGTAGGGCAGGATCCCCTCGATTGGTTCGATAAGAACTAAATTTCTACAACATAGGAGTCCATTTCCTTATCATTATAAGCTTTATCACTCTTGGAAACAACGACATTAACCACCTTATGAGGATCTCCCATCACAGAATTGGTGAGAATATCTAATAACGTTCAACTTACACGTCAATTTAGTGCAAGACGGTCGTCATCAATATATTTACACAACTTTTGGAGTCGGGGTCAAATCCACATGGAATAATATGAGTGGTAATTAAATTAATTTGAGACTATAGATACAAGTTGAATTCAAACAGATGATATGAAAAGATAAAATGGGGGTTTTTTGATGATTAGCAAATAATTTTTGGTCACTTTAGTTTTAGTGTTTGTAAATCAAGAGTTTATGAAATAACAAGAATTATGTTTACTAGGGCTTTCAATACATGACAGATGCTAAAAGTGGTTCAAGATTCTCATGGTGGTTAGGATAACAAGCTATCTTTATTGATGATATACTCAAATGTCTCTCGACCTATTTAAGCATCTAATTTTCTAATCCTCTCGGACTTACGAAATCGCTATTCACTGCCCAAATTTTACCTCAGGTTAATCAACCTTGTTACAACACTGATAATTAAACGAAGTATTTCCGAGTCCCTGTTGATAATTATCTTCCTACTGTATATGATTTATTTCTCAAGGAAATCAAATTAGGTGTGTCTATTGTTTGCAACCAATAGACGTTAATTAAAATGTTAGAATTATCAAGAAATCCTAACACCTATTAAATCTTGAGTGTTTAGCATAGTATCATGACCTAACCCTAGATCCTATAATGCAGTTTAACGAAGTTTAGCCACTCATGATACAAATAACGAAACACAAAATTGAATTCATAATTGAGAAGATTAACTTATAGAGATGAATAATAATTAGTGAATCGTAGATTAGATCACATAGGAAAATTTCCAAAATAGTTGTATTGTTCAAATCCAAAAAGATAGAGAAAGAAATATCGAAAAATATTCTCCTAGACTCAAAGTATCGAACTCTCTTTAGAATAATGATGATGATTAATGAATAACTCCAGAAAACCCTAAACAAAGCTGTAAATAGTTCAATCTAAATAAGAAAATAAAATTAAAGTTGTAGCTTTTTCTCAGAATACGACATCCGTGATAGCTTATCAGGAGTCTGACGGATTATCACAGATGTCATCAGCTCCTCTGCACTTTTGACTTCTGTTGTCTAAGGTTGATGACGACGTTAACGCCTTATCATCAACCTGATGGCTTATCATGAATTTTGTCATAAAAATGTCTTCAACTCTTATTCTCTGTTTTAGGATGACGACATTCATAATGGCGTATCACACTTTTGACATCATATCACAAGATGTCGTCACAGACTTTAACTCATGGTTAAGTTTGACGACAACTATTATAGCCTATCGTAGGGCTGATGACTTATCACAAATGTCGTTAGCCATACTTCTCTTTAGGTTTCTACAGATTTCAACTTCATTTCTTTCATTCTTTTTGGTTCTCTATCCTATTAGCTTAAACTGTAAAATCAGACATAAACAAATTAAAAGTGAAAAAAGTTGCTTAAGACTTTGCAATTATTCTTGGTTAAAGGTCTTAAATGTGTTAGCAATTGCTCACACATCAACACCCTTAACTTTACACAATTGCTTGTCCTTAAGAAACTAAAACACAACACTACGATGCTTAACTAAGAGACACATAAGATACCTATGACAGTTGATCATCAATTTTAGTTCAAAACACATTACTCTCTTTATTTTCAATCTCTTTAAACCCAGCTGTTTATATGCATGAAAATCAATAATGTGATAGAAAGGAATCAAGATATGGCATCAACTTAGCAATAATAACTATGGATATGAACAAATTACACTACCCGAATAAGTTAGCAACTAGCAATGTACCTAGTGTACCCTCACTACAAAAAAATCCCACATCACTTATATCAGATATTACATATGTAACCATGGGGACAGTCACCAGAAACTCACTTTCAGAATGAAGTTCCAATCAATGTATGCTGAATACCATAGGCTTTCCCTTATTTTCATTACCAAGACTTTCAGACAGGTCATCTAGGATCACTATAGGTCTTCTCTTAGGGTTTTAATGAATGCTAGGGGCTGGTCTGATAGTCAATAATATTTAAAGTGACTAAGCCTCCTTGACACTATACTAGCTTTTTGGGGTTTCACTCATTAGCCTTTTTCTATTCTTCTCTTTTCTTGATCACACTTATTCAGGATGAGTGCGGTTCTTTTCTATAATCACTTTTTTTTACAACTTTTCCTTTTCTTGCTCTTTTCCACCATACCCAGCTTTTTATTCTTTTCTTTTACTCTATCTTTCTTCATACTCATTTTACATCATGCACCCCTATAATAGCCACCCTCAACTTAGGCTATTTGCTTAAGTAAAGGTGCACAGTGTCTAAGGAGGAACAGGGCCAAAACATGTTCATTATGATATAAACTGGAAAAGTGACAGGTGTCATAAAAAAATAGGCTAATCAGGCTCAAAGCAGGGATCAAGGGATATTTTACATATAGGGTAGGTTATTTCGGCTAAAAGTGAGCTAATATAAAAACAGCCTATGTTCCTTTCCTAACCCCTATCCTTTAACCAAGCTAAGAATAACCAGGCAAGTTCTAGATTTCAACATACAATGGGAACTAGGTAGTATCTCACACACATATGGCACAAAGGTAGATCATAAGCTACTACCCATTTGGTTCATGCAATTTTTTAGCAATGGTTATCATATTACTAGATCTAATGCCATAACAAGAAGCACATTGGTCATACATAAATTCATATCACATAGTTATAAAATAGGGAGAGGTGTTCAAAAATCAACAAAAATATGTCAACTATCATAGATACTTATTTTTCTCCCAGTTAACCACAATACATCACAAAATAAAACACAATACGCCTAAACATGCCGGCTCTACTAGGAACAAGACTTCAGAGAAAAAAAAGTACGACAACAAAAACCCCAAGAGGACATCAACACCCACAAATAGCTCCACCCTTAACTTAAAATCATGAAATGTCCCTAATGCAGAAAACCAAAATAAGAGAGTTAGAAACATACATGTGGCACCATGGGTGCGAAGATCTGATGTCAATCACATAATACGAATACAAACAACAAAATAACTTGGGTTGCCTCCCAAGTAGCACCTGATTTAATGTAGCAGCATAACCCAACTTAGTTTTTTCCTCCACCTTGAGGATATGAATTTCACTCCCAACTTAGAGTTCATCTTCTTTCCTCAATCGTAGGAGGTGGTACAAATATTAAGAAGTTGAGTAATGGATTGAGCGTGGTAAACTACTCAGCTTTAAAGTGAGGTGTGTTTTTATGTTGGTTATCAAGTGTAAAATAAAGAATATAGGATTCTTGTTCCTTATCTTCACACTCTTCCACTATTTTAGATGATTCCACAGACAAGATATGATCTAAAAGTAATGTGGAAAAATGCTTCGAGTGAGGCACAACTAATTCTACTTCAAAATTTACACTATCTACTACACACTCACTTTTAATCACCTTCTCAATGTCAGTCTCAAGATCAAGATGACAATTAACTAATTGTGATTCTTGAGTTTTCTCCTCAAATTGGCTAATGTCCCCCTCATATTCTTCTTTGTTTAGCCACTGTAAACATGGTGAGAGTGGTAACTCTTTTAGCTTTCCCCACAGCTGTTCTTGATTGTCTAAGATTCATTTCATCAATTTGTTCACTTGAATCATAAAAGCACATATATCTTCAGTATGATCAATTTGACCACAAGCCAAATACCAAGTTATAGTAAGTAGGACAATATCCATATCATATTGTGAAGGTCAAGTCCATGAAATTACAGGTAAATTTGGATAGCAAGCTGCAAAATATGGTCCCCTACAATAATAACAAGAATCATCATAAGAATCGCCATCACTCAAAAAACCATCTATCCTAGATGACAGCTCAAGAAAGATGTGAGCAAAATAAAAATAAAAGAAAATAAAATAAATAAAAAAAATAAACAAAACATATATTTAGAAGTTTGAATTCAAGTAAGTAAACTAAAATTCCAAACCAACTCAATACGCCAAATTATTCCCCGACAACGGCGCCATTTTTTATAACGCTCAACTTACACGTCAATTTAGTGCAAAACGGTCGTCGTCAATATATTTACCCAACTTTTGGAGTCGGGTCAAATCCATAAGGAACAATATGAGTGGTGATTAAATTAATTTGAGACTATAGCTATAAGTTGAATTCAAACAGAAGATATAAAAAGATAAAATGGGGTTTTTTGATGATCATCAAGTAATTGATGGGCACTTTAGTTTCAGTATTTGTAAATCAAGAGTTTATGAAATAACCAGAATTATGTTCACTAGGGCTTCCAGTACATGATAGATGCTTAAAGTGGTTCAAGATTCTCACGATGGTTAGGATAACAAGCTATCTTGATTGATGATATGCTCAAATGTCTCTCGACCTATTTAAGCATCTAATTCCCTAATCGTCTCAAAATTAGGAAATCTCTATTAACTGCCCAGATTTTTCCACAGGTTAATTAATCTTATTACAGCGCTGATTATTAAATGAAGTTTTCCGAGTCCCTATTGATAATTCACTTCCTACTGTATATGATTTCTTTCTCAAGCAAATAAAAGTAGGTGTGTCTATTGTTTACAACCAACAGACGTTAATTAAAATCTTAAAATTATCAATAAATCCTAACACTTATTAAATCTTGAGTGTTTAGTACATAATCATGACCTAACCCTAGATCCCATAATTCAGGTTAACGGAGTTTAGCCACTCATGATGCAAAGAATGAAACACATAATTGAATTCATAATTGAGAAGATTAACTTACAAAGAAGAAGAATAATTAGTGAATTGTAGATTAGATCACAAAGTAAAATCCCCAACTCAGTTGTATTGTTCGAATCCAAAAGATAGAGAGAGAAATATCGAAAAATATTCTCCAAGACTCAAAGTATCAAACTCTCTTTAGAATAATGATGATGATGAATGAATAACTCCAGAAAACCCTAAAACAATGCTTTAAATAGTTCAACCTAAATAAGGAATTAAAATTAAAGTTGTAGCTTTTTCTCAGAATAGATGACGACATCTGTGACAGCTTATCAGGAGTTGACGGCTTATCATGGATTTCATAATATCCTCTGCACTTTTGGCTTCTTCTGTCTAAGGATAACGATGGTGTTGACACCTTATTACCAACCTTATCACGAACGTCGTCACAAAAATGTCTTCAACTCCCATTCTCTGTTTAAGGATGATGACATTCATGATGGTGTATCACACTTTTGACGTCATCTCACCAGATGTTGTCACAGGCTTCAACTCATGCTTAAGTGTAAAGACAAATATTATAGCCTATCACAGGCCTGATGAATTATCAAAGATGTCGTCAGCCACACTTCTCTTTAGATTCCTCCAGATTTTAATTTCTTTGCTTCCATTCTTGTTGGTTCTCTATCCCATCAGCTTAAACTGTAAAACCAGACATAAGCAAATCAAAAATGAAAAAACTTGCTTAAGACTTCATAATTATTCTTGGTTAAAGGTCTTAAATATGTTAGTAATTGCTCACACATCAAGATCAAGTTGAGTTATCACTTTAGCCATATTTGGATCTCTTTCTTTATTCTTTTTCTTTTGCTCTTGAATCACAAAAGATGCAGAGGGAGCCCTCACAGCCACCTCGGTACCTCTTGTGTGCCACCCTCTACTTTGCTTGGCTACTTGATCTAATAAAGTTGATGCGATACCATATGATAGTCTCACAAGAGAACCCCTGGCCGCATTATCGGCTACCGTCTCTTTCAATTGATCCAATATCTTATACAAAATTTGAAGAAGCATTTTATCCAAAACCTCATGATTTAGGAATTGCATTAACTTGTTGTCGAATCATTGACAAGCCTCATATAATGGTTTGCCATTAAGTTGGAAAAAGTTGATGATTTCATCCCTTAGTAGCAATATCCTAGAAAGGGGAAAGTATCTTTCCATAAATACCTCTATGAGCGCAACCCATGAAGTGATAGACCCCATGGGCAAAGACTGCAACCATAAGACCATTTCTCCCATTAAAGAGAATGAGAAAAGACGCAACCGAATCAACTCTTGAGATATATGGGGCATGTCAAATGGAGAAAACACCTCAATAAAATTCATCAAGTGTAGATTAGCATCCTCATGTGCTTGACCTCCAAATAACCCTTTTATTTGACTCAAGTGAGTCATCACTCCAGTAATGTGAAATACTCCATTTCTTTTCATCGGTAGAATACGAATAGAACTAGCTCCACATCCATCACCGAGGAGATCTGCATCATCATGATACCCATCAATCGACCCGGTATGACTACCGTATTGACTCATAGTATCATGTATACTATTATGGACACCTGATAAAGAACAAAAACACCAAAAAATGTAAAATAAAACACTACGGCTAACCCAAAGTAACTAAAAATACTACAAGAGTAAAAACTATGTTTCACCCCCCGACAACGGCGCCTTTTTTAATAACGCTCAAATTACACTCTTGAATGGGTGTAAGTTATCGTTGTCAATATAATAACGTAAATTAGGTTGGGTTTGAATCCACAAGGAGTGAAAGAATATAATTCAAAACTCAAGAGCATTGAAAGTCTACTAAAAGATGACCCATAGTGTGAATAAAGCAAACATAAATGTAAAATGGGGGATTTAGTTTGAATGTATTTATAAATGACAACTACTTCAATTTTAGTGTACTAGGTTTGACGTTGAAAAATGCTAAGAGTGAATTCAATTAAGAATAAGTCTTGGGGTTTATTATAGGTGAGGGATCATGAATGGGTATTTGGACATTTATTCAACTTTTAGCTAAAAGTCATGGGTAGGCTAGACGTCAATGTATTTGTGTCAATCTTTCAATTGCAACACCAAATTTCAAAAATGGGTTCTTTTGACTACCTCATAAGTGTCATAATTTACCACATGTATTTCCTCAATTGACATCCTTATGTCTAAGAGATATCATTAAATGAAATGAATCAAGTTATTGGTTGTATTTATTCCTCACCCATGTTCTCTATTTGAAGAATGACATGGGTTCTAGGGTGGTTGGAGTTTGCAACCTCCAACTCTTATTTAATTAATGAAATAAATGCAACACTCATCATAACTAACTAATTAAAAAAGTAATTATCTAAACCCATGCACTGCCACTACCTAAGCAATAATAACCCCAAGATTGGAAATTAGCTACTTATAGATAAAAGGGATACGAATATGCCAAAGTTATCATTAACTTCATCTATGAGAAATAGAGACAACATAGTTCCACACTTGGGGTTTTAATAATTCTTCAATAGAAAATCACTAACATATAGTTTTCATCCAAGCTTGGTACAAAATTATCAAAAGATGGATGCTAAAAGAGAAGAGAGAAGCTAAAAAGCTAAAAGAGAGGCTATGTTTCAAAGGATTAAAACTAGGTCTTGAAAAAGGAGATAAAACCCTCTTTTTAAACTCCACTCCACATTTGATAGAAATTATAAAACTGGCACCTTATTCTTGATCTGCTTGAGCAGATCCAATACGAATGAAGAGCAAACAAAGAGCAGATGGCTAGCAGCTCCAAAATAGATGTGAAATGGTTGAAAAATAGATGTGAATATGTTGTTGAAGGTGGTTTTATGTGAAAAATTTTGATTTATTAAAGCACTTAGGAAACATAGTCACTATTCTTGGCCAAAATAGTTCCTACCCATACCTTAGCCTATATTACAACCCAGAAAAGACCTATTTGATCCTAAATTTTACATTTTAATATTAGTGAAGTATGACATTGAGGGAAAGCCTATGGTTCATTATGTGTAATTTGTGAATTCTTTGATAGATTTAACGTAACTTTATTTGTATACCCATAATGATAATATCATTATTGTGAGTGATTATGGGTAACTATTTTGTTGTGAGAGAAAATGTTTGATGAATGTGGGTGATTTGTATGATATCCTTGATTAAGAAATATTCATAATTTTTCCACTTTGTGAGTCAATTCTTGAGGCTAGGATGTTTTGGAGTAGTGTTCTTGAACTATCAATTGTCTATAACATGCTTAATGTGGAAACTTGTAATCTGTGTAATCATGGTGGTACTAGCTTGAGTGACTTGTATTTAGTAGAAGTTTGGAGTCTTTTCAGTTCATGATGCTTATATTTAAGGTTTGTTCGAAGATGAACAAGGATTTAAGTGTGGGTTGGTGACGTTGGGTGAATTTATGCATTCTAGCGTTGCTATTATAGCCTTTTTAGCCTTGTTTTGAGGATGATTCATTTTCTTAATGTGTTGATCATGATATAAATGTTAATCTAAGTGTCCATGTATTTTTTTTTACAATGTCTAATGGTGCTTTAACACACAAGTTTTGATTCAAATTGATCATTTGGAATTCAACCGAGAAAACTAGTGTGACTAGCTTGAGCTAGGTGTTTGTCTAGTCTATCGTGTTGGGTTCTAATGTGTTTAATGAGTTCCTAAGATTTTTATTGTGTGTATATATGTGAAACAACTTTTTTATAATATTCAAGGTTCAATTAGATCGAAATAGATAAAAAAAATAAACTTAAGATCAATGTGAATTAGCCTATGCTTAGCTCATGTTTCTAGTTCACCGTCTTGAATGTTGTGTTGTTTTGAGTTCTAAATTGTTGTGTTTTATGCTATATAATGATTTTTAAATGGACTATGATAACATATTAAGTATTTAAAGGCTTCAAATCGAGTGTAAATAACCCATAAAGTCTTGGAATGGATTACGGAAGCACAAAACATAATTTAGCGTAGATTTGGACACCTGAAATATATTTGGCAGTGGGGGCACATTAATATGGCTTGTGGTACGTTAGGGACACCAAAATATTCATAAGTCACCCAAAATAGTTTACCCTGGAAATGAAGGCGCGTCATGACCCCTACTCAAGTCAAATGACCCCTATGACACACCTCTTGTTCCAATGATGAACAAATTTGCCTCCTATAAATAGGGCACTTGTAATTGTTGCTAAACACCTTGGATGACTTTGAAATTTTGAGAGGGTCTGAAAAAAACTTCAATTAGGGTTTTTATATCTTTGTTTTAGCTTCTTAATAGATTTAAGCATGTATTCAATTACTTTGATTACGGTTATGTCTATTAGCAGCTAAAAGCTCTTTTTCGGTGTTATTGTCAGGATCATGAATACTTTCATTTTAAGTTAAATTTGTTTGTGTTGCTTATCATTATGGTTGATTTTTTATCCTTTTTTTAACAATTTTAAGGAATAGATACCCTTAAATATATTCATTGTCAACCTTGTGATCTTAGGATAGGGAATAGGAAGATAGAAAATGGGGATAAGTAGAGTATGGTTTGTATTCTTTTATAAAATAAGGAATCAAAATTAGCATCTAGGTTAGGGATGTACTTAGTATCCTTACTTTATTCACACGTAGGAAGAAAGTTTTAAATCACTTTGTTAGATTGTTATATCCCCGCTCAACGATGTAGTTATAATGTCCATATTAGGTAAATGATTAGAGGCTGGGAGACCATCATCATGTGATTAACCATACGAATCAACAACCATGATAAGCAATCTAATGAATAAAGTTCAATGGAGTAGTATTATTATTCTAAGCCTTAACCCCAAGTCTCTATCCTTTGATTGTCCAAATTTATTTACTTTTCCACATTAGTTTAGTTTACTTTTAGTTTTTAATTCTGAAACTTTATTTGTTACTCTACTCAATTTGTTAAACTAGAATTAGATAGCTCTTTAACAAAAGTCCCCGGGGGATTGATATTTGCATTTCTTGAAGGCCACTATATTACTTGGTAGACCATGTACACTTGCGTGTGTGCTTGGGCACTATCATGTTTTTGGCGTCGTTGCTGGTACTAGTAAATAGGCAACTATCTTATTTTAATTTTTCCATATTGAGATTTACATAGTTTAGTTTTCTTTAGTTTCTTTTAGTTTCTTTTTTTATCACACTTCTTGAGATGTCAGTCTTGGATAGATGATTTTTGAGGGATGATGATTCTTATCATTATTATGGAAGATCCCACCATGAGGCTTTTTGTCAAGATTTTGATCCAAGCGTTTGAAGGGGACCTGTTTGCTTCCAACCTATGGAGCAACCCACAAGTGGGTGTGTGGTTTATTATTGTATATATCACTCTGCAGATATGTGTGGTTTTAATCTTGATTCAATCATGTTTAAGGGTGATACTCAAAAGACAACTAAGAAGGTTAAGGAGATACCACCACTACCGTGTCCACAGATGCTAAAAAAAGAAAAATATAAGAAAGATACTAGCCAATTTGTGGAGCAAACATAAGAATCGTAGCCACTCAATTGTAATCTTTCCTTTGAGACTGAAATTGAGAAGGTGAAAAAAGTTAGTGTGTAGTAGATTGTGTAACTTTTGAAGTGGGATTAGTTGGGACTCACTTAAAGAACATTTCTACATTATGTTTAGATGATGTCTTATCTGTGGAATCATTTAAACTAATTGAAGAGTGTGAAGAGGAGAAACAAAAATCCTATATTCTTAACTTTGCACAAGACAAGCAACATAAAAACATACCTCACTTTATGGTCGAGTGGTTTATCTTGCATCATCCATTACTCGGTTCCTTATTATTTGTACAACCACCCAATGAATGAGGCAAAAATATGGATGCTATGTTGGGGTTGAAATTCATATCCTCAATGTTGAGGAAAAAGTTGATTGGGTTGTACCGCAATACTAAATCAAGCGCTTCTTTGGAGGAAACCCAAGCCAGGTATGTTTTTTTATTTTCAGTATTTTCTTATTTCACATTGTTTTTGTTTATGGTTGAGTCACAGGTTAATGGAAAGTCAGAGTACTAGAAACCTGATTTAAAGAGCATGGCAAAGATTGAGTGTGGGGTCCCACGAACTCCCTTTATGTGTAAAGATGCTACTAGCTAGGCCTAGTGTCCTCAGGGAGTATTTTGATCTCTTACTTTTAAAGTTCACTTTGGGGATAAAGTACATTTTTAATTGTTGGATGGGGAAATTCTCTATTTTTGGCTCAATTTTAAAAAATATTAGGATAAAAAATAATTGAGATATTTGACTTGGTGCTATTTTTTATTACATGGTGCAAGTTCTTTGGTTGGTAAAAGCGTGTTGAATGAGGGAATTTCTACTTTTGAGACTCTTAGGATCATGTTTGTGACGCTTGTACTTGGTGGCTTAAATTTGAATTCATGCTACTAGTTGGTTAAGAATCTATGAAGATTCTATGTGATTGAGCATGTTCCTTATGTGATGTGAATTTTTGTATATTCCTTGTTGCATATGATAATAGAACTTTCTCGGTATGTGTATATAGTGAAATAAAGAGTGTTGGTTTAGGAGATTATATAGACATTTCTTTGATAGCCTTGGTTTTACCTTCTATTTGACCTACCCTTTATGCATTGTCCTAGTGAACTTCGTTGAGCCTTTAGATTTTTCTTTGGAAGCCTTATATGTAGCCTAATTCCTTTTTTGTTGGATCTTAATTTGATCTAAAAAAAAAAGACTCCAAAGTGCTTTAGTGGTAAAATAATTATGTAAGGAGTGTGAAATTAAAAAAGTACGAGAAAGGTGAAATTGATGCCCCAAGGTAATAGTTATTGGTTTTTGATATATGGTGGTTGGGAGTGATGTAAATGGTGTTAGAAATATCTCCATGATTAAGAAAAAAAATCTTGAAGTAATAGACAATATGCCCACTATGTGTTTGTAAAAATGCTTAAAAGAGATGGGACAAAACAAAAAGATATGGGTAGATGGAATAGGTGTGAATAGGTTATTGAAAGGTGTTTTTACATGAAATATTGTGACGTATTAAATCACTTAGGAAAGATAGTCACTATTCTTAGCCAATACCCATCCCCTAGCCTACATTACAACCCAAAAAAGGCCTATTTGATCCTCAATTTCACATTCTAATATTAGTGGAGTATGAAACTAAGGGAAAGCCTATGTTTCATTATGTGTAATTTGTGAATTCTTTGTAAGAGCGAGCATAACTTGATTTGTATACCCATTATGATAATTGCATTATTGTGAATGATCATGGGTTACTATCTTGTTATGAGAGAACATATTTTTTTAATATGGGTGATTTGTATGACACCCTTGATTGATAAATATGCATATGTTTGCCACTTGGTGAGTCAATTCTTGAGGCTAGGATGTTTTGGAGTAGTGTTCCTGAACCGTCAATTATACATAACATGCTTAGTGTAGAAACTTGCAATTTGTGTAGTCATGGTGGTACTATCTTGAGTGTCTTACATGTAGTAGAAGTGTGGAGTCTTTTCAGATCATGATTCTTATAGTTAAGGGTTGTTCAAGGACAAACTAGGCTTTAAATGTGGGGTGGTGATGTTAGGTCAATTAATGCATTCTAGCATTACTATTCTAGCCTTTTTAGCCTTTTTTGAGGATGATTCATGTGATTAAAGTGTTGATAGCGATATAAATTTGCATATAATTGTCCATGTATGTTTTTACAATGTTTAATGGTGCTTTCACACAAGTTTTGATTCAAATTGATCATTTAGAATTCAACTGAGAAAACTAGTGTGACTAGCTTGAGCTAGGTGTTTGTCTAGTCCATTGTGTTGGGTTTGAATGTGTTTAATGAGTTACTAAGGTTGTTATTGTATATTTATATATGAAACAACTTGGTTACAATGTCCAAGGGTCAATTGGATCAAGAAAAGAGTCAAAACAATATACTTAAGATCAATGTTAGCCTATGCATAGCTTGTGTTTCTAGTTCACCGTTTTGAATATTGTGTTGTTGTAGGTTCTAAACTATTATGTTTTATACTATAGGATTCTGGGTAAATAGACTATGATGATATATAAAGGATTTACAGGCTTCAAATCAAGTGGAAACAACTCAAAAAGGTTTGGAATAGATCATGGAGGCACAAAACACTACTTGACTGAAATTTGGACATCTGAAATGTATTGGGCGATTAAGGGCGCGTGAAAACATCTCTTGGCACGTGTGTCAAACCAAAATATTTAAAAGTCACCCAAAATAGTGTTCCCTTGCGATGAGGGCATGTCGCGATCCCTACTAAAGTCAAATGACCCCCGCGATGTGACCCTTGTTCCACCAACGAGCAAATTTGGCTCCTATAAATAGGGCAATTACAATTGATGCTAAACACCTTGGACTACTTTGAAACTTGGAGAGGGGATGGAAAACACATAAATTAGGGTTTTTCTTTCTTTACATTAGCTTTTAATAGATTTAATCATGTATTCTATTACTTTAATTACAGTTATGTCTATTAGCGGCTAAAAACCCTTTTCCGGGGTTAAGGCAAAGATCATGAATACTTTCATTTTGAATTAAGTTTTTGAGTTGCTTATCATTATGGTTTATTGTTTATCATTGTTTTAACTATTTTAAGGAATATCTACACTTATAATATATTCATTGTCAACCTTGTGATATCGGGATAGAGAATAGGAAGATAGGACATGGGGATAAAAAGAGTATGGTTTGTATTTTTCTTATAAAATAAGGAATCAAAATTATCATCTGGGATAGGGATGTACTTTGAAGCCTTACTTGATTCTCATGTAGGATGATAGCTTTAAATCACTTAGTTGTATTATTATATCTCCGCTCAACGATGTAGTTGTAATATCCACATTAGGCAAACGATTAGAGGTTGGGAGACCATGATCATGAGATTAACCCTATGAATAAACAATTACGAAAAGCTATCTAATGAATGAAGTTCAATTGCGTAGTATAATTTTTCGTAAGCCTTAACCCTCGGTCTCTATGTTTTGATTGTCCAAAGACATTTACTTTTCCGCATTAGTTTAGTTTACTTTTAGTTTACAATTCTTAAACTTTATTTATTACTCTACTCAATTTTTTAAACTAGAATTGGATATTTGTTTAACACAAGTCCTTGTGGGATCGATATTCAGCTTTCTTGAAGGCCACTATATTACATAGTGAACCATGTACACTTGCGTGTGTGCTTGGGAGATGTTAATTCGTATGATTTGATTTGGGTCATTATGGATAGAGTGACTAAGTCTGCTCATTTCTTGCCTATAAGGACTAACTACTCAGGAGAGGATTATGCCATGATATTTATTCATAAGATTGTAAAGCTGCATGGTGCACTAGTGTTCATTATTTTAAACCAAGGTATGCATTTTTCATCTTACTTCCAGCATTTATTTTAGAAAGATTTGGGTACACAGCTGAACCTTTGCATCACTTTCTACCATTAAATGTATGGACAAATGAAGTGTACTATTCAAACTTTGGAGGATATGTTAAGGGCCTATGTGATTTATTTTAAGGAAAGTTAGGTTGATTATTTGCCTCTTATTAACTTTGCGTACAACAATAGTTATTATTGGAGCACTCAAATGGCTTAATTTGAAGCTCTCTATAGTAATATTTGTAGTTTTCCTATTGGGTGGTTTGAGTTAGAGAAGACTAGGTTATTTGATGCTATCTTTGTTCACCAATCCATGGAGAAAGTGGATATAATTAGAGAAAGACTTAAGACCACTCAGAGTCGCCAAAAGTCTTATGCGGATGTGAGGCAAAGAGAGTTAGAGTTTGAAGTAAGTAATTAGGTATTCTTGAATGTGTCTTCCATGAAAGGAGTCATGAGGTATTGGAAGAAGGGGAACCTTAGTCCCCGTTACATTGGTTCATATTATATTTTGAGGAGAATTGGGAATGCTGCATATGGTTGGATTTTCCTATGAGTTTGGGTTTCATTCATCCCGTGTTTTATGTGTCTATGCTGAAAAAATATGTGGGTGGTCCTTAATTGATTATACCCATTAAGGATATTGTGTGACAGATTCCTTGTCATATGAGTAAGTCCCGATTAAAATATTACATAAGCAAGTTCACAGATTGAGGACTAAGGACATAGCTTTGGTAAAGGTGCTTTGGATAAATTAGAAAGTAAAAGAAGATACATAGGAAGCTGAGGATGATATGAAAGATAAATATCCATTCTTATTTCCCAGGTTTGATGAAAGTGCATAAGGTATGAATTTCATTTTTATCTTATCACTTTCAAAGTTTATCATTTGATTTTTATGTATTCTTAGTATTCTTATGCTAAAAGCATCCTAACTTATGGTTTGGGAATGAATGATCCTAATGGGGGGATAATGTAAGACCCCTTACAATTTTGATTATTTTATTTTTATCTTCTCACTTACGTTGTTGCAATTTTTGACTTGAATTATGTTAGGGGTGTTAAAAAGGTGTTTGGGGATAATTTCAAAATATTTGGAAGGGGTACGGGGTCATTTTGGGACCCTGAGTAGTGAGGGTCAGTGATAAAGTCGTGTCACGAAGGTTAACCTCCACAATAGCAGCATGACATAGAGGATAACCTTTGCGATAACGGCGTGCCATGCCAGTGTATCAATTTCATCAAATTTTATTTTTTTTCAGTTGAAATGGGGGGCTTTTAGTCCTTTTATCCCTTGTACGACCTTTAAACATAAAATAAGCCTCTTTTCTTTAGTTTTTAAAGATCAAAATCTTTCTTCTCTCTTAAAAGTCAAAACCAAAGAACCTTCCAGTGTTTCATAGTGCATTCAACATTCGAGCTCCAAATTTCAAATTTACATCAAATTCTTGTGTTTTCAGACATGTTTCTCCTCCCTGAACTTTAGTTTTACATTGTGACATTGATTTAATATATTTTTCTTGTAATTTAAATTGTGGTTTTAGAAATTGGGTTGGGGGTTTTGGTTGTTATTGATTGAATTACTTATTCCATATTTTGAATTGATTATTGATGCTCTAAACTGATATTTTTGGGACTGAGTTGGCACATTATTTAAATGGTTGGGATGGGGGACATGGGTTTCCCCAAATTTGATATATTTTAGCTTGGAATTGTATGAACTTCAACCCACTTTGTGAATTTGATTTTTACGATGGAAAAATTGCATGTAGTAAGCTGATTTTGAATCCAATGCATTAGATTAATGGATAAATGGATATAAAAATGTACTTGGATTTCCTTGATGGTAATAAAACTTGAGATTCAATGTAGTTATGTGGATTGGTTTGGCATATTTAATTTAACTTGCAAGCATATTGGTATGATGATTCCAAGTGGTAAATGCCTTAATTAATGACTCTTGGGTTAATGGTTGGAATTATGTGCAGAGTAATAACCAATTTTCGCTTAAAGAGGGTTGTGTAGCTCATCGTTAAGGGGTAAACCCCAGGGAAATAAATACTAGAAACCACATTTCCAGGCATTGGGGGTCTATATAACCATGTGCTTGACACACAGTTAATACATATATATTTGGGATAAATATTGCCCACAGTGGATTTCGTTTTCCCTCGAATTTTCCTTGATTCATGCAACTAACATGCACTGGGTCCCTTCAGCAGGGGAAGCTGGACCCATATAGCCTTTGGGTGTATTTAGAACGGATCAAACTACACAGTCTAAGTTAATGGTTTTAAACTCTCATACACATGACCCTTTACCTTATTCCAACATCTTATATATGTATACATGAATATGTGCATGTGGTGTTGATTGATTTTACACATGGGATTATTTTATTACTATTCCTGTGTTACATGCCAGTGGTTATCCCACTAACCATCTTACAATGCTACATTGTTTGATAATGTAGGGTCCAAAGACATTTCTATTGCCCCTATGCAGCATTAGGTGGTTCTGCACGTTCATTAAGTATTGTGAAATGGTGAGCCTGCATCCTTCAAAAGGCTTTATCATTTCATTATTCTTTCTCATTAACTTGGTATTTTTGAATTCTTTTTGGCCATAGTAGAGGGAATGTCCCAACTTAGATGTTATATTAGTTTAGAAACTTTTACATGGATAGATGTGGATTGGTTGGTTATTGATTGACTCTTAGTTTTCATAGAGTTATCTGTTCAACCTCTTATTACTATTTGATTTACTTCCACTTTATCTTTAGTGTGATTATTGTTTTTTTATGGTTAGTCTAAAATGGTAGTCTCCGGTCCATGGTGGGCTTGAGATACCTGTCATGACTAGCCCCGGGGTCAGGTCATGACATGCAATAACCTAAATCATATCACATCATTATCATTATCCTTATTTTATTCCCTGCATTATACATCTTTATGTTGTATTGTTATGTGTTAATAATTGTATATATAATTTGTTTCTTTTATGTACTTGTTTATTTATTTATGTTCTATATTTAAAACTTTTAGTGGAGGAGGTGTGATTACCATTAGGGATATTTTCTAATTTTAAGGTGATATACTTATTGTATGTATGTATGTATCTTATTCTCTACTTTTCTCAGTCGGCATATGATACCTACTAAGTACAAGTGGACCATACCCACCCATATTGTGCCCTTTCAGTGCAGAGTAGGTACAAATATGTTGAGCAGCAGTTTATTTTGTGTGGTTAGGTATTGAAAGTTTGAGGTAGTGGTTTCTCTATACCGTAAAAGTCAATGTTAGACCTCTTCATATCCAATTGATGTCTTATTTTGTATTTAGAGACAAACTTATACTTTTTAGAATTTGAGTTGTTCCTTTAGTTTTGAGTTCTATTTAAATTGTTTTTACACAGTGACACCAAATTTAGGAATGGTTTTATGATAACTTATTATTAGACTTCTACTATTATGATACATGTATTGTCTAATTAACTCTACAAGTCTCATCTTGGGAATTCTGTTGTGATTTCTTCTTACTTTATTAATTTGGGTTATTGGCTTAATTGTAAGGCTTAGTCGTAATGAGTGTTTTCATGACCTTAGTCTTTGGGTAGTGAAAAATTGGTATCAAAGCAGTCAAGTTCATTGGTATCATCAGTGTAAGAACATGGTGTCTGATAGAGTCTCATAGATCGATATATAGACATCCTTATTTATCTTTGAGAGGCTATAAGATATCCTTAGGAAACTTCTTTATTTTGTTCCTTATCGTGCAGTTTTTTCCAATTATATTCTAAACTGTGTTTTTCTCTTTTTTATGCAGATGGTAAGGACTGGATCCTGTAAGGCCTAAACTGTAAGTGTTGCTCCTCTTTCTATGCCATTATCTAAGTGTGGTATTCTGAGTCTAAGGGTTCCGCCTTTATCTATGTTGTCCCTTAAGTTGGATCACAAATGGGTAGATATACTATTTCTTCTATTGAAGTAGGTTCTGTTATGTCTTATGAGGATCAGAAAAGGTTTGAGATATTTATTTTCTTGGGTCTACCCAACTTTAGTGGTGTCGTAGGAAAAAATACCTATGAGTTTTGAATTGATTGTCAGGAGAAATTGTATAACCTTTAATTGCTTGAGTATTATGGAGTTTCTTACACCACCTATCAGTTAAGATATATAGCCAGGGATTGGTGGAGGTTACTTTTTAGTTGTAGAACCCTTGGTTCACCAGAGATGACTTATGATCAATTTGTTGAGGCCTTTTTGGATTGGTTTGTGCCCTATAATTTGAGGGATCAGATAAAAGATGAGTTTGATCACTTAGAGCAGGGCTCCATGACTGTCACTAAATATGAGGCATTTTTCCATGCCTTGTTCAGATATTCTTTTGCCAGTTCTGCCACCGAGTATAAAAAGATTCAGAAGTCCCTAAAGGATTGAGTGCTATATTATAGTTGTCTACTTCCCATATGGTAGTGTCAGGGCAATCTTTTTAGAGTATGGTGGATCATGCGAAGATGGCCAAGGATATTCTTTGATATACTCAAAAAAGTACCAAGAGGGTGCATCATTCACGCCCCTTGAGGTAGTATTTTTGAGGTTCCAGTAGGTACCATGGTAGACCAGTACATATAGCTTTGCATGGTTTAGGTAGTAGTTCTACTGGTCCAGTGGCTTGGATAGTTAGGCATCATCACAGGATGGTCATTATAGCTCAGTCGTACCTCTTAAAATTGAGTCAGGCCATAGAGGTTGCTTTGTCTGTGATGAGTTTGGCCATGTTGCCAAGGATTGCACTCACCTTGTTTTTAGGCTCACTCATATATCGATAGTGTGAGGTAACCCTCATAGTGGTATAGGTGCAACTAAAGGTGGGCGACGTAGAGGTGGCAGTGGTTGTGGATTTGGTCATTTCAATTAAAGACATAGCCAGTGCTACCTGTCAAACCTGAGATTGAGGCTTTCAATGTTGTTATCATATGTAACATCCCAGTTTTCCTTAGATCTACCATTTTTTTATTTGATTTGGGGTCAACTTTCTCCTATGTATGTGCTTATTTTGCTTCTAGTTTTTATTCTACTTGTGATCCTCTTTCCATACCTATTCATTTATCTACCCCTATATAAGACTCTTTAGTGATCGATTAGATGAACTAATCATGCGTTGTGACCTTCATAGTGTGTGAAACTTGGGCAGATCTGATCACCCTAGATATGGCATGATTTGATTTCATCTTGGGTATGGTTAGTTAGTTTCTATCATACTATTCGAGATTGTTCTGTTAAGATCATAACTTTAGCATCACTAGGTGTGCTAGGGATAGCTTGGAAGGGTATGCTTCATTTGATTACCAAGAGAGTTATATCCCTTCAAGGTGCTCATCGCTTGGTAGAGAGGAGATATTTGTCTTACTTGGTTTAGATTTGTGATACTAGTGTTGTTTATATGAGTTCATGGAAATATTTCTTACGGATTTTCTTGAAATGACTCCAGATTGTCATATTGACTTTGCTATTGATATTGAGTCGGGAACCTAGCCCATTTCCATTTCTACTTATAGGATGGCCCCAATGGATTCGAAGAAATTGAAGGATCAATTGTAGGAATTGTTGGATAAGTAATTTATACGACCTAGTGTATCACTTTGGGGTGCGCCTATACTGTCTGTGAAGAAAAATCATGACTCTATGTGTATGTGTATTGATTATCAACACGCTTAAGAATAAGTATCTGCTTTCTCATATTGATGATTTTTCTTATCAGCTTTAGGGTACTTTGGCGTTTTTAAAGATAGATTTGAGGTTCGAGTTTCACCAGTTGAGGATAGAGCTTCGGATACTCTGCAGAAAAAATTTTAGACTCGATATTGTCATTATGAGTTCTTGTTCATGTCCTTCGAGTTGAGCAATGCCCTAGCCACATTCATGGAATTAATGAACCATGTGTTTCCATCATATCTCAACTTTTTTGGCATTGTAATTATCGATGATATATTGGCTTACTCCAAGAGTGAGGCCGACCAAGAGGAGCATTTGCAGATCTTCTCCAAGTGTGAGTTTTGGTTGGATTCTGTCTCTTTCTTGGGTCATATTTTTACCAATGATGGAATCTTGATTGATTCAACCAAGATTACAATATTTTGTGATTGGGCTAGAAAGAGTTATCCTATCGAGGGTCGGAGTTTTGTTGGTTTGAGAAACTATTATCGATGCTTTGTTGAGGGTTTTTCATCTATTGCAACTCCTTTAACTAAGTTGACTCGGAAGAAAATTTTTTTTAAGTGGTCCAATGCTTGTATGGTGAGCTTTCAAAAGCTTAAGGATTTATTAACCTCAGCTACCGCTTTTTGTGATGCTTCTGGTGTTGGGTTAGGTTTTTTGTTGATACATGAGTGTAAGGTGATATCATATGCTTCTTGTCAGTTGAAACCTTAGGCGAGGAATTACCCTATGCATGATTTGGGGTTGTGCATGGTTGTATTTGCTTTTAAGTTATGGAGACACTATTTTTATAGAGTCCATTGTGAGATTGTCTCGTATCACTGTAGCCTTTAATATTTTTTCACCCAGCAAGATCTTAATTTAAGACAATATTGTTGTCTTGAGTTGCTTAAGGATTATGATTTTACCATTCACTCTCATCTAAGCAATGCTAATACCATTGTGGATGCCTTGAACCAAAAGTCGACTAGTATGGGTAAGTTTGCACATTTTTTAACCCAAGAGAGTCATTTCGCCTTAGAGGTTTAGTCTTTGTCTAACCAGATGGTAAATCTTGATATTTTGACTCCTAGGTATGTTTTGGAATTTAGAGGTTAGATCTTCTCTGTCTAATCAATAAAACCCTGAGGATCCTCCTTAACCCTAGAACCAATAAAGTTTGGGGGATTAAACCTCATAAACTGGCCAATTTGAGTGACCTCCAATGAACTAACAATAGGACCAACATGGTCAGACCAACTAGACTATGATGCAACAAGTTGAGCAAGCATATGAATAAACAAACAAAAATCTACTTTAGAGATATCACCCTGAGATGACTGTGTATAAGTATCACCAGCTCGAAAAGCCCGAGGAGGACTAGTAAGGATCGGTGTAACCCCACGTGGAGCAGTACAGTTAAGAGCAGGGACCCTAGACTGGGTATGCACTCCATAAACAGGGAGAACTTCCACCACATACTAATGCTAATATTAATACCATAATAATATTCCACAATGTCACAACTTATCTTCACAACACATAGTTCACCAAAATTTTAGAAGGGGTATGTTTTTTCCAAAAAAATACGAAACACATAAAACCACAAAAATTCGATTGCATCATGGTTCCTTATTTTTCTCTTAGTCAAACAACACAAAATATAACATATATAAGGAAAACAACACAAAAACTAAAACATGTAGACTCTACTATGATAACAAACCTTAGAGAAAAGAGATACAACTACAAAAACCTTGGGTGGTCGATAACCCCTATCCTAAACTAAAAGATGATGCACTATCCCCAGTGCATACTATGAAAATAAGAAACATATGGGTGCAGGTACATACCTAAGATGCTTTAGGTGTTGAATGAAGCCTCATCCCTAGATGGGGCATTAAGAGGCATATACTAATGCCTAGGTGGTGGTGGTTCTCGATAAGAGGAAGCTCACGTCAATATACAGCTGGATAACGGACTTTATGGTGGACCTTTTTATGTCCTGTGCAAACTTTCCCGAGTTATCAATCTATACGATATGCTCTCATCCTCTCTTAGCCTCAATAATTATGGGCCTTATCCTCTTCAACAAACAAATCAAATATCAGTGGTGGTGGTTGATAACGTTCAATCTACAGCTCTCGTAGGAGTGTAAAGCGGTCGTTAGCAAATATAGAACCCAACCTGGGTTGGGTATCGATCCCACAGGGAATAGCTTGGCCAACAAGTAAGCAAAATTGCTAAACTTTTGGTGCAAGTCTTGTAAGAAGAGGGGATTGTAATATGTAACCAAAACAATAAAGTAAAAGCTGAAAATAGCAAAGTAAAAAGAGAAAGATTGTTACGTAAGTTGTACACAATGAGAATTGAGGAGTTGGGGTTATGTCCACCTTCTGAGGTATACGTCTCTATTGGCTATGAGTGTGTAGAATTCTGACATGCAATTGCTTATAGAGAATTGTAGTCGATGGTAAATCCAAGCGTCTCTCGACCTAAACAAGGACTATTTCACTTTAACTCTATCGAGCTTAAAGCGTGTCTAACGGTACGAATTCTCCAAGAGGTTAGTCCAGTTACGGCACTAGCTTTTTAATAGGAAAGGGTGTCCTACTACCTTGACACTATCTCTTTTCCAGACAAATAACCTTTCTCTCGAACAAGTTAAATGTTAGACTGGCGTATTCTTGTGTTTGCAACCGCAAAGAATGTAGATTAAGATGAAGAGAATAATGATACAAGCAATATACGTGTCACGAACTCACAAACTCACAGCAATAGATAGTAACTCATCCGGCTTCCATAACCCCAACAGAAAAGTTTAGTTACCCATGAATGCGAAGGAGATCACGATTGACATTGTTATTATATCACGATATTGAGTAATGGCGTGTAGGTCAAGTGATAGGCGTGTGGCGTGTTTCCTTGGCTTGGTAACGATTCTCTTGTTATGGAATTTAAGGATAGAAGAGTAGAAGAAGAAAAATAGAATTAATGGAAAGATTAGAAGAGTTGTAATTGAGAAGTAGAATGTGTCTCTCCACTAAGGGAGGACTTCTCTAGAAATATCTAGCATGATAGGGTATTTATAATACCCATATGCTACTCCTACTAAGCTAATGAGATAAATAACCAAATCCTACTAGACTACTGAAATCCTTAACCCAAATGTACTAGGTTAAGGTAACATTATCATAATCCAAATAAACTAATGAAATACATAACCTAATTGTACTAGGTTAATGTATCATTGTCCAAATCCAGCTTTGTGTCTGTAAGTCCCCAAAGTCTTCAGAATTGCTGTTTTAGCCCGGGACAGATTTTCCATGCAGCAGTTTTGGTCCTTTAGGCGTCCAGCTTCCTTCTCCTTCATTCGTGAGCTTTCTTTTGCGTCAAGTAAGCCATAAAATGCTGAATTTTACATCATTTATACCTGAAACTTTACTAATCATGTTCGTTAGCTCATTTATAGGAAAAAGGACTAAAAGTGCATGAAATATATAATTTGTTCTCAAAACTAGGCTAAAATATGGGCAAAATATATTGATATAGGCGTGTAAATCCACCTATCATCAACACCCCACACTTATAGCTTTGTTCGTCCTCGAACAACATATCGTCCTTCTAAACATCAACTTAGGGTTTTTACAGCAACAACACAAAACATTCTTCAAGACAAGCACAACAATTATCAACAAAGAGTAGCTTTCCGATTATAAGTAGAAACATTTTAACCTCTTGTATAGACTCGTGATGGTGATCAACTCACATGCAAACATTAAGGTGCATAGAATCATATACAAATATCCAAAGCTCATCAACCATGTGTGTCTCACAATATAGTACCCATAATCACTCACAAATATAGCATATTTTTCAAACATGGGTATCAAAATGTCCTTGCTCTCGCTCTCACAAAGAATTCGTATGCAGCAACTGATGACTATAGGCTTGCCCTTAGTGTAATACTCCACTAAATGTCAGAATGTTAAGATTAGGATCAAGTAGGTCTTTTGATGGTTGTAATGTCGGCTAAGGGACGGGTAGGACTATTTTGGCCAAGAATAGTGACTAGGTTCCTAAGCACTTTAATACATCACTTTGTATCATTGACACTTTTTTCTTTCAACCTTTCTTTCTTTTATTCTACCACCCTTGTTCTCCTTTTTTGTTTTTCAATTTTAAGCGCAACTCACTTTTCAGCTTTCTTTTCCTTTTTCGTTTCACAACATACCTCTTATGATAGCACTTTCTTTTTCATAACATATTCAAGCACCATTACAATTTATAGCATTATACTCACCCAATTTCCTCTTATGTTGTCACATGACTTTTTCACTTTAAAGCACTTAGAAATTTGGATCAAATTACGGTCTTGAAAGAAATGGATTAGGCTTACATACAAGGTTGTCAAAGAAATAGGCTAAAGGCTCAAAAGGGTTTAACTAGGATGATGTTCATGGGTAGGTAAAACTGAAGGTAAACAAATATAGGTTGACAAAGAAATGCCTAAATCATATCCTAAACTTACACTCCTTATTTTTGCTTTGCATACATACCAGGCAAGTTCTAGCATCAGCCACATACATAGAAGATACTATTAATCTCACACACACAAGGCACATGGTCGACTTGATTGGAAGTAATATAGACTCTCGACCCAACAAGTGAAGGAATTGAACCACAAAATATCACATAATGAGTCACAACTAGAGTCTAAACGTCTCAATAGTCACAATTGTAACACATACTCTTGTTATAATCTCATCCTGCCTGTCAAAATAATTTCATGTGAATCAATCAATCATACATGCCCAAAGCATATCCTCTAATGTTTGAATAGTTCTTTCTAGTTGCCCATCCGTCTGAGGATGAAAAGCAGTACTCAGACTCACCTTAGTCCCTAACCACTTCTAGAGATACCACTAGAAGTAAGACAAAAAATGTATCCCACGGTCAGAAATAATTGAAACAGGTACTCCATAGAGCCTTATAGTCTCCTAAACTTATAACTTTGCATAATCCCCCACCGAGAAGGTAGTCCACACTGGAAAGAAGTGAGTAGAATTTGTAATCCTACCATGATGACCTAAATTAAATCATATTGATTTTGAGATCGAGGAAAACTGATAACAAAGTCCATATTTTCTACCTCCCATTTTTATTCAGGAAAAAACAATCTCTTGATACAACTCTCCAGGTCTCTTGTGTTCAACTTTAACTTGTTGACACACTAAGCAATTGGCCACAAAATCAGCCACGTCCCTTTTCATACCTTTCCACTAATCCTTCTCCTTGAGATCATGATATATCTTTGTCGATCTGGGATATACAATGTAGCACGATTCATTCTCCTCAACCAAGATCATTTTCCGTAAATTGTCGACATTGGGAGTGCACAACTTTCCTTGACACTATAAAGTACAATTCCCACTAATCTCAAATTCCTTTACCTTTCTGCATACGAACATTACTCTTGATTTTCATCAAGATAGCATCTAGCACTTGCTTCTCCTTGATCTCTGCACCAAGAGATAATCAAACCACTTCATGTACCATTACACCTCAATCCTTGGAGTCCAAAAGGTGAACTCCAAGATTAGAAAAGAGATGACTATGTTCACCATCTCCTGCTCTCCTTTCTCTACATGATCCAAACTCCCCATGGACAACCTTCTAAGAATATCATCAACCATGTTAGCCTTACCTAGGTGATAGTGAAGAGTCATATCACAGTCTTTAAGAAGCTCAAGCCATCTCATCTGTCTGCGATTGAGCTTCTTCTTAGTGCACACATATTATTGACTTTTATGATCAGAAAAGATGTCCATGAGTACACCATAAAAATAATGTCTCCATATTTTCTAAGAAAAACCACCGCTGACAACTCTAAATCGTGAGTAGAATAATTTCTCTCATATACGTTCAACTGTCTGGAAGCATAGACAATAACTTTCCTATGCTACATCAAAACATAACTAAAACATTACGATTTGGCAATGCCAAAAGCAGAGCCAAAGTTACCTTATCTTTCAACTTCTTGAAACTCCCCTCACAAGCATCCGACCAAGAAAACTTCACCTTTTAATTAGTCAACATAGTCAAAGGAGCAGCTATCATCGAAAAGTTCTCTACAAACCGCTGATAATACCCATCCAAACCAAAGAAGCTCAAAATATAGATTGGAGTCTTGGGTCTAGGACACCTTTTAACCATAACCACCTTTTGTGGACCACCAGGATCCCCTTGCTAGAAATAATATGACCAAGAAAATTCACTACGTTCAACCAAAACTCACACTTGGAGAACTTAGTATACAACTGATGTTCCTTCAGTTCTACAATACCACACGGAGGTGATTAGCATAATCCACCTCACTTTTGAAAAAAATTAGAATGTAATCAATAAACATAATGACAAAAAGATAGAATAACTTCCTGAAAACGCTGTTCATCAAGTCCATAAATGTTGTCGAGGCATTAGTCAATCCAAATGGCATCACAAAAAATTCAAAGTGTCAATGCCGAGTACGAAAAATCATCTTAGGGATATCCTCCTCCATAATCTTAGGCTGATGATACCCAGACCAAAGATGTATCTTAGAAAAGAAATTGACATTTTGTAAATAATCAAACAAGTCATCTATCCTTGGAAGAGGATACTTGTTCTTAACCATTGCCTTATTCAACTGTCTTTACTCAATGCACATCTAAAGGGAACCATCTTTATTGTGCACGAACAACACCGGTGCACCCTACGGGGATACACAAGGATGAATAAACCCCTTATCTAGAATATCCTCAAGATGTTCCTTAAGTTACCTCAACTCAGTTGGATCCATTCTATAAGGAGGAATATGTATTGGATGAGTGTTTGGAACCAAATCATTACAAAACTCTATTTTTCTATACAAAGGAATACCACGAAGATCATTCGGAAAGACCTTAGGAAGCTCATTTACTGCTACAGCTGAATGAAAAATAGACCCTCCAAGTTAGAATCTTTAACCAGAATCAAGTGATAAAGACAACCTTTAGAGATTAACCTCCTAGTTCTAAGATAAGAAGTAAACCTCCCCCTAGGTGCTAGAGAACTACCCTCCCACTCTACAATCTATTCTTTAGGGAACTTAAAGAAAAACTTAAGGGTTCGATAATCCCAGGATACGCAACAAGGGTGTAATTGATCCATCCTCAGAATAACATCAAAATCCACATATTAAGTTCAAATAAATCTACCTAAGACTGCCTACCACCAATAGATACAAAACTTACCCTCTAAACTCTCTTAGAAATATTTGAGTTACCTGCTGGGGTAGAAATAGAAAAAGAATCCAAAGTAATCTTAGGATCAAAATCAATACAAACAGCCAAAAATGGGGTCGCATAAGAAAGAGTGGACCCTGGATGAAGCAAACAATACATGTCACAAAAAAAAGAGTTGTAACATACCCGTAATGATATCAGATGATGCCTCAGATTCCTACAGAGATGCAAGAGTGTACAACCTATTACGGCTAGTACAAGTACCAGAAGCAAGAGTAGATACTAAAGTCGCACCACTATGCGCAAGAGCAAAAAATGAAGCCCTGAGTCAATAGCCTGTCTAGCCACAATTGAAGCATTTATCCATTCCTTCATTGTAATAACCCTGATAAAGATGACCACAAAATTAGCAAGAAGGACATGAATAAACCAAATGACCCCCACTCGCCTGAGATTGGGCACCCTGTGCCCAAAAATTATCACCACCCTACTGATACCTATCACCTAACTGCCTCGGGTAAGGAGCGCTAAAAGTAGTGAAGGAACTAGAACTCCCCTACTTTTTTTGGCCATTTACCTACGTCTTAACCACGATGACACTAAGCACCTCCCAGATAAGAAAACTTGCTCCTCTTACCCTGCCTATCCTAAAACTGTGCCAATTTTCTATTCTAATCCTCCACCTGCTATATGTGAACATTAAACCTAGAAATTTCCATATCTTTAATCAGCAAGGTAGTTTTTCTTTCCAAGATCAAATCCAGATTAAATCCAAAAGCAAACTTTCTTATTCTCTCTCTCATATCAGCCACTAAATCAGGAGCATACCTTGACAGATAGTGAAACTTCTAGGCATATTCCTTGATAGACATTCTTCCTTGATTAAGATTCACAAACTCCTCCATCTTTACTTCCCTTAGCTCTTGAGGAAAGAAACGATCCAGAAAAGCTCTAGAAAAAGCATCCTATAAGGATGACACCTTCACATGACCACTATCCTTATACCACTCTTTGCACCATTGGTACACAATATCCTTGAGCTAATAAGCTACAGAGTTTACCCCCTTTGTATTGGTAGCCATCATCATTCTGAATATCCATCTCATATAGGAAACCCAGAGTATCCTCCTCCACCTTTACACTAGTAAAAGTAGGAGGATTTAGTTTCATAAACTAACCAGCTTTTGTGGCCTCAGCAGACAACCCACTAGACACATCCCACTAATCCTGAGCAACAACCAATTTGCCAAAAGTATGAATAGACTAATGAAATTCTGCATTAGTCGCCTCACCCTGAGGAGGATTAGTAGCAACCGGAGAAACTCCAGAATAATCAAGGATAGGACCCAAATATAAAAGATAAATTCCAGACGTAGGACGTACCCCATTAGAATTTTACCCATATAGGATTGAAGAGTTTCCTTGTCTTCCATATCGTTGAGGCATGATCTAAAAAGGTAACAACCAAGGATTAGAGAAGAGTCCAGGAATTAGTCTCTAATCTTGAAAATAGAATACCAAGAAATTGAAACATTCCTAAATGCCTTGTCATCTCGCTCTTGTGAGTGTGGCTCGCTACACACCCGTAAAAGAGACACTGCAATACACGGCTCTATGGACTCCCAAATGAATATGAACCTAAAGATCTGATACCAAATTGACATGGCCCGATTGGGGGCCTTATCATAATATGCCTCAAGTCTGATCAAGACTAGAGACCACCCCCAATACCCAACCCAACCTCCAACCGTTTGCCTTGAGTTGGCTGAATTTTTAGCATGTACCAAAATAGTATAACAACTCACATGAATACTCTAGGATAGGATCATAATCATGACAAACCCAATAGAGTACAACCATCCAACCATACCAAATAAAAACAATACCAAAAAAGGGACGGAATGCAGGCTATAACAAAATAATTTCCAAAACATAACATGATTAATCCCAAAATAAAACATAATGGAACAGTGAGAAATTATGTACAATGATGTCTTTCCCAATTCCATTGCCAATATTAAGGATGACACAAATACCGATATCGTTCATTTTAACCCATAGTAGTACTATAAAGCCTTTAACCAAAAGAGTTAGAATATCCGATTGGTACATACCCCTAACCATAGCCAAAAATAATATCCATAGATAAATTCGAGTGTTTAAAAATATCCATAACATGAAATAGAGGCTTTTGGAAAGATGGAAGCTCACCACTTTAGTCCAATAGCTATCCCTAAGTCAATCACTATGTAGGAGGAGTAGAACGACTAGTTCTTACATAGCATGGGTATACAACCGCTCGAAGATGGGTTAGCGAGTGATCACTAGTGTGAACTCAGGATATGGATAACCTAATGTCATTTATAAAACCAAGTAAAACTATACATATTCACAAAATTATTCACATATATATACCCATGCCTAGAAAGGGACCAGGTTTAGCATGCCATTAAAACCTTTACCTGGGTTGTGTAGATCTACTGTTCTGAACCATCCATAGGCTATATGGGTTCATCTCTCCCTACTGAAAGGGCCCTAATGCAAAAAGCCACATGACCAGGTAAGAAACCTAGGATGACTATTACATCCCCCAAAATATAGTGTGGCATCATGCACACGTTCACCAAGACAAAACAACACATTGGCAAATATGAGTTTCTAGTTTTGGTCCTCCCGGGACCTCCACCTTCCATGCTTCACTACACACCCCTCCATTATTACCCAAATAAAATCATTACTAGGAAACAAACCAATCCACTAATCATTAATTAACCATGGCCATTAGTAGTGGTATCGACATACCAACTATACTTACAAGTTTTGTACATAGCAAACAATATATAGGTTTAAGGGATTCCATGTACCCTTTATGATTTCCAATTAACCAAAACCATGACCACCAAGGCCTTTCCAATCAATTTAAAACCATTTAAATCTTTCTTACCAGTTAGGGTTCCATTACCAAGTTCAAACTATGCATAAGTTCTATTGATAACCCAATATTATAATGAAAACATTGTTAAAGGCATTTTATCAAAAACATTGGGGGCATAGTATTTCCAAAACCAAAGTCCATTACCGAAATCATCCAAAATCAATCATTAATGCATATTAAAACATAATTAAAATTTGGAAAAACCATAACTAAGAATTGATAACCAAAACCCCGAAATCGAATTTGAAAACTCAAAATCATACAACATTCAAATCATAAAAACATTGTATAAAACCTTGCCTTTAGTTGTAACTAATAATGAAGGAAGAGAACATGCCTTAATTAACAAATTAGACGGAGAGAAACCACCTACAAGATCATGAAATTTGTCCTCTAGTTAAAACCTTATCTTTCTTGCCCAAAAGTTTTTATAGAATTATAAAGTGTTTAGGAAAAGTTATAAATGTTAATTAATAGAATAATGTTTTACCACCAGAATGCCTATGAGATAGTGGTCGGCCTTTCGAATGCCTTCTACCTTACTTTTCTTAGAAGCCCTTTGCGACTATACTATAAAGGACAGGGAGTGTTCATCTTTGGAAACTTAGCTACTTGAGTCCTTCTCAGAAAGTCAAAGTAAGGGCAAAGAAGAGTTAACTAGCGATGCAATCTTTCTTCGGTAAGGGAGGGTAAATAACCTCTTAAGAGATTTAAAAGTTGTTGGACCTTATTATGATTGGTGTGGAAATATCCAGAATACCCCCACTTAAGTTGCACAAAATCTTATCACAGGGGTACGACAAACTCTCACGAGTCGTACCATTTGATACGAGTGGTACCCACTACTCATACCCAACCATTAGCCCTTGGACCCAACACTATCTAGTGTATGACTCATCCTAAATAAGTTGTATTGACAGCATACGATCTGTACCTTTCACCTATATTCTTTACACAATTGAATTACAAAAGGTTTGAACATTGTCCCACCATACTAGTCCTAGGTATGACTTGTACCCTAGCTTACGGCTCCTGGTGAGCCACTCATACTCAGATCAAACTTAAGTTACAAAAGCTAAGGTTAAGTGAAGGAACCAAATGATTCTAATAAAATCATACGACTCGTACCACCAAGTCAAACCCATTCCAGTGACCAAAATTTATCCCCCCAACCAACTCTAATCAGCATACAACTGGACCATACCATTCATACCCCAACATACAACTCATACCCATGAGTCATATTGTGTCCAGAGACTAGAATTCTAAGAAATTTTTGAAGTTTCAATAACTAGGGTATTTCAGTCTCCCTTACTAGGAACATTCATCCCCCAATGACAGGCAAGGTAGGGGTAACCACACACACGAGTCATTTTCATTATCAAATATATTTCCAATCTTAAGCAAAGTTTGAAAATATACAGGCAAGGATATTAATCTTTCATTTAACGATCTCAAAAAATATGTCCTTTTCCACTTCCCATGTAGCTTTATCCATATTATGGTTCTTCCACAGAACCTTAACCAAAGCAACATCCTTGGTTCACAATTGATGAACCTACCTATAAAAGATCTCAATCAAGACCTCTCATAAGACTGGGAGTCTGAGATAACCAACCCCTTGAAGGGAACAATTGAATAAGGATCACTAAGACACTTCCTAAAAATGGAGACAAGAAATACTGGATTAATGGGGTCCAAACTCGAAGGCAACTCCAATTCATAAGCAACATTTCCAACCCTTCTCCAAACCAATATACCGAGGACTAAGCTTCATCTTTTTGCAAAACTGCATTAGTCCCTTCATTGGAGATACCTTGAGGACTACCTTATCCCCTCAAACTCTAAGTCTCTATGCTTTACAACCATATAGAACTTTTGGCAACTTTTGATAAGCTTTAAGACTATCTTGAACCACCTACACCTTCTCTATAACCTAGTAAAGCAAGTTGAGACAAAACATAGTTGCCTTCCCAAGATCAAACCAACTAATAGGAGATTTACACCTCCTACCCTACAATACCTCAAAACGGGCCATACCAATACTAAAATGATAACTTTTGTTATAAGTAAACTCTACCAAAGGTAGATGCTCAACCCAACTACCACCATAATCAATCACAAAAGCCCAAACTTTATCCTCCAATGTCTGACTAGTTCTTTCTGCTTGCCATCTATCTAAGGATGAAAAACGGTACTCAGACTCACCTTAGTCCCCAACACTTTTTGGAAATACTGCCAAAAGTGAGACAAAAATTGTGTGCCATGATCAAAAATAATCAAAATAGGTACTCCATGTAGCTTCACAATCTCCTGAATATATAGCTTCACATAATCCTTGGCTGAGAAGGTAGTCCTCACTGGCAAAAAGTGAGTAGACTTTGCAATCCTACCATGATGACCTAAACCAAATCATATTGATTTCGAGATTGAGGTAGCCGATAACGAAGTCCATATTGATTACCTTCTATTTTCATTTGGGCAAAAATAATCTCTTGATATAACCCAGCAGGTCTCATGTGCTCAACTTTAACTAGTTGACACACCAAGAACTTGGCTACAAAATCAGCCACGTCCCTTTTTATACCATTCCACCAATACATCTCCTTGAGATCAGGATACATCTTTGTCGATCTGAGATATACAATATAGAACAATTCATGCTCCTCAACCAAGATCCTTTTCCATAAACCACTGACATTAGGAATGCACAACCGTCCTTGATACCATAAAATACAATGACCACTGATCTCAAATGCCATTACCTTCTACATACCCCCATTACTCTTGATTTTCATCAAGAGAGGATCTAGCAGTTGTTTCTCCTTGATTTCTGCACCAAGAGACGATCAAACCACTTCTTGCACCATTACACCTCCATCTTTGGAGTCCAAAAGGTATTTTCACCAACTCTCACTTTCAGTTCTTTACACGAGCCAAACTCTCCGTGGACAACCTGCTAAGAGCATATGAAACCATATTAGCCTTACCTGGGTGATAGTGAAGACTCATATTATAGTCTTTGAGAAGCTTAATACATCTCCTCTGCCTGAGATTGAGATCCTTATAAGTGAACACATACTGTAGACTTTTATGATCAGAAAAGATATCCACGTTTACATCATACAAATAATGTCTCCATATTTTCAAAGTAAAAACCATCACCAACTTTAATTCATGAGTAGGATAATTCCTCTTATGTACCTTCAATTGCTTGGAAGCATAGGCACTCATCTTCTCATACTGCATAAAATCACAACCAAAATATTTTATATATGCATCATAATAGACCACAAACGTATCATTGCCTTCTGGAAAATCCAAAACTAGAGACGAAGTTAGCTTATCTTTCAACTTCTCAAAACTCCCCTCACTAGCATCTGACCTTGAAAACTTTGCCTTTTCAGAGTCAACTTAGTCAAAGGAGTAGTTTTAGTCAAAAGGATCTCCACAAATGGCCAATAATACCCAGCCAAACCTAAGAAGCTCTAAATGTCGGTTGGAGTCTTGGGTCGAGAAAATTTTTTAACCATAGCCACATTTTGTCTATCCAACAGCATCCCCTAGCTAGAAATAATATGACCAAGAAAACTCTTTACAACTGATGTTTCTTCAATGTCTGTAATACCATACGTAGGTAATTAGCATGATCCACCTCACTTTTTGAATAAAACAGATAAACATAATGATAAAGAAATCCAAGAACTTCTTGAAAACCCTATTCATCAAGTCCATAAATGACATTAGGGCATTAGTCAATCCAAATGACATCACCAAAACTTCAAAGTTCCCATACCGAGTACGAAAAGTTGTCTTAGGGATATCCTCCTCCTGAATCTAAAGCTAATGATACCCAGAATGAAGAACTATCTTAGCAAAAAACTTGGCATCTTGCAACTAATTAAACAAGTCATCTATCCTTGGGAAAGGATACTTATTCTTAACCATTGCCTTAATCAATTGCCTGTAGTCAATTCACATATGAAGGGAACCATCTTTCTTGCATACGAACAACACCAATGCACCCCATAGGGATACACTAGGACGAATAAATGCCTTATCTAGAAGATCCTTAAGTTGCTCGTTAAGTTTTCTCAACTCATCCAGAGCCATTCTATAAGAAGGAATAGATATTGGACGAGTTTCCAAAACCAAATCTATACAAAACTCTATTTACCTATCCGGGGGAACACCAGGTAGATCATTCGAAAAGACCTTAGGAAACTCATTTACTACCGAAAATGAATGAAAATATGGACCCTCCAAGTTGGAATCTTTAATCTCAAACAAGTGATAAATACAACCTATAAATATTAAACTTCGAGCTCTAAGATAAGAAATAAACCTCCCCTAGGAGCTAGAGAACTACCCTCCCACTCTATAACCGGTTCATCGGGGAACTTAAAGACAACCTTATGGGTTCGATAATCCCAGGATACATAACAAGAGTCTAAGTAATACATCCCTAGAATAACGTCTAAATCCATTATATCAAGTTCAAACAAATCCACAAAAATTCTGCCTACCACCAATAGATACCATACACACCCCATAGACTCTCTAAGAAATAATTGCATCACCAACCATGGTAGAAGCAGAAAAAGGATACAAAACAAACTCAGGATCAAAACCAATACATACAGCTATAAATAGGGTCATATAAGAAAGACTGGACCCCAGATCAAGAAGAAAATACATGTCACAAGAAAAGAGTTGTAGTATACCAGTAACGACATAAGACGATGCCTTAGATTCCTATTGATATGGAAAAGCATACAACCTATTTCGTCCAGTACCAGTACTAGGAAAAGGAGTAGATACCAAATCTGCACCACTAGGTGCAAGAGTAGAAGATGAAGCCATCGATACCTTATTTGGTTCTATAGCAACCTTATTAACTGAAAAATCCCTGAGTCAATGGCATGTATGACCATTATTGAAGAATTTATCCCTCCTTTCATAGTAATAACCCTGATGTAGACGACCATAAAATAAGCAAGAAGGACAGAAAGAAATCAATGCCTATCACTCGACTGCCTGATATAAGGAGCTCTAACATTCGTGAAGGAACCAGAACTCCCTTACTTCTTTTTAAGCCATTTACCTCTATCCCAACTACCTTGCAACTTAATACCTCCCTAATTAGAAAACTTTTTCCTCATAACCTACCTATCTCCAAACTCTGCCTATTTCTTCTTCCCATTCTCCACCTACTACATGTGAATATTTAACCTTGAAATATCTATATCTTTAATCAGCAAGGTAGTTTTGGTTTCACAGATCAAATTCCAATTCAACCCAAAAGTAAAATTTCTCATCCTCGCTCTCATATCAGCCACCAAATCAAGATCATACCTTGACAGATAGTAAAACTTTAAGGCATATTCCTTGACACACATTCTCCCTTGATTAAGATTCACAAACTCCTCCATCTTTGCTTTCCCCAGCTTTTAAAGAAAGAATTGATCTAGAAAATCTCCAGAAAAAGCATCCCATAAGGATAACAACTCCACGTGACCTCTATCCCTATCCCACTCTGTGTACAATTGGTACACAATATTCTTGAGCTGATAAGCTACAAAGTTTACCTCCTCCATATTGGTAACCTTCATTATTTTAAATATCTTCTCCATCTTATCCAAGAAGTGTTGAGGATCCTTCTTCACCTTTACCCTAGTAAAATTTAGAGGATTTAGTTTTATAAACTGACCAGCTCTTATGGACACAATAGATAACCCACCAGACATATCCCACTCATCTTAAGTAGCAACCAATTTAGCAATAGTATGAATAGATTTATGAAATTTTGCATTAGTCACCTCACCCTGAGGAGGACTAGTAGCAACAGAAGGAACTCAAGAACAATCAGGGATAGGACCCTGATATTGAAGATGAATTCCAGATGTAGAACGTACCCTATCAAAATTTTCCCTAGATGGGATTGAAGAGTTTCCTTGTCTTCCAAATTATCGAGGCATGATCTAAAAAATGAACAACCAAGGATTAGAGAAGAATCTAGAAATTAGGCTCCAAGCTTGAAAATAGAATACCAAGATAATGAAACATTCCTAAATATCTTGCACCCTTTCTCTTATGAGTGTGGCGCGCTACACAAACCTAAAAGAGACTCTACCATACATGCTTGTATGGACTCCCAATTTATTGTGAACACAAAGCTCTGATACCAACTTCACATGACCTGACTGAGGACCTAGTCGTACTGGGTGTCCAAAGTTCGATCAGGACCGGACACTACCCCCAATACCCAACCCAACCTCTAGCCTCCTTCCCTGAGTTGGATAAATTTTGAGCATGTACCAAGATAGTGTAATGGCTCACATGAAGACTCTAGGATAGGATCATAACTATGAAAAACCCAACAGAGTCCAACCATCTCATACCAACCATTCAACTATACCAAAATAAAAGATTATCAAAATAAGGGCCATGATGCAAGCCACACCAAAATAAGTTCCAAAACAAAATATGATTAGTCAAAAAATAAAACATAATGGAACAGTGAGAAATTATGTACAATGATGTTAGCCCTTATTCCAATACCAACATTAACGCTAACACCAATACTGATCCCGATCATTCCAACCCATAGTCGTACTACAAAGTATTTAACCAAAAGAGTAAGAATATCTGGTTGGTACATTCCCCCAACCATATCCAAAACCAATATCCATAGATAAATCAAAATGCCTAGAAATATCCATGACATGAAATAGAGTGTTTGGGGAAGAAGAAAATTCACCAATTTAATCCATTGGTTGTCCCTAAGTCAATCACTATGTAGGAGAAGTAGAATGGTTATTTCCTACATAGCGTGGGTATACAGCCACCCAAAGATTGGTTAGCAAGTGATCGCTAGCATGAACTCAGGATAAACATAATATAATGCCAATTATAAAACCAACTAAAACCATCTATATACACACAACCATACATATATAAATAACCATTCCGGGAAAGGGAACCAGGTTTATCATTCCATAAAAACCTTTAACTGGGTTGTGTTGCTCTGCCATCCTAAACCACCCATGGGCTATATGGGTTTAGCTAACCCTGCTAAAAAGGCCCCTATGCATGTACCCATACTATAAGGTAAGAACACTTGGAATGACTACTAATTCCCCTAAAATATAGTGTAACATAATGCATACGATCACCAAGACCAAACCTCACATCTGCAAGTATGAATTTCCATTTTTTATCCCCCTAGGACCTCTATCTTCCACGACTTTGCTACATACCCTTCCATTATTTACTAATTAAAACCATTACCAATCTATTAAGCATTTATTAACGAAGGCCATTAGTAGTGGTATCATTATACCAACTATAATTACAAGTTTTATTCCTAGCCAATCATATATAGGTTTAAGGGATTTCATGTACCCTTCATGATTTCCAGTTAACCAAAACCATGGCCACTAAAGCATTTCCAATCTATTTTAAACTATTTAAACGATTCATACCATTTAGGGTTCCATTACATAGTTTATACCATGTATAGGTTCCATTGAAAAACTAATATTATAATGAAAAATATGTTAAAGGTATTTTATTAAACACATTGGGGGCATAGTATTTCCAAAACAAAAGTCCATTACCAAAGGATCATTCCCATGCAACCAATTATCCAAAACCACCATTAATGCTTATAAAAGGATAATTAAAACATAGGAAAACCATAACCAATCATTTATAACCAAAGAGGCCAAATTATATCAAAATTATACAATATTTAAATCATAAGAAAATTGTATAAAATCTTTCCTTTAGTTGGAAGTAACAATGAGGAATAGAACATGCCTTAATTGACAGATTAGATGGGGATAAACCACCAACAAAACCCCAAATTAGTCCTCTAGTTGAAACCCTAGTATCTTGCCAAAAATCTTTAGAGAGAATTATAGAGTGTTCAGGAAGATTTTCTAAGTATTAATGAATTGATTAATTAGGTAAATAACCTTCCAAGAGAGTTAGAAGTCATGGGACCATATTGGAATAAGTGTGGATTTGTCCAAAACACCCTCACTTAAGTTGTCCAAAATCCCATCACAGGGGTACGATTGATCCTCACGAGTTGTGCCCTTCGATATGAGTGGTACCCACCAATCGTATACTAAGCATTAACCCTTGGACCCAATATTTTATAGTTTACAACTCATTCTACCTTTTGTGTAATTATAGCAAAAAATATGTACCCTTCACCCATATCCCTAGAAAGATAGAATCACAAAAGTTTTGAACACTGTCCATCATACAAGTCCTGGGTATGACTCGTACCCTGTCTTACGATTCCTCGTAAGCCACTTGTACTAAGATCAAACTTAAGTTACCAAGTCTAAGTTTAAGTGAAGGAACCAAACAATCCATATCCAACTATACGACTCATACCACCAAGTTGTACCTATTCTAGTGACCAAAATCCATTCCACCAACCAACACTAGTTAGCGTACGACTGGACCACACCATTCATTACCCAATATATGGCTCGTACCCATGATTCATGTTAGGTCAAGAGACCAAAATTCTAGGAAATTTTCTAAGGTCTAAAAACTAAGGTATTTTAGATACATATATATTTGGGACAACTATCGCCCATGGTGGCCTTAGTTTTCCCTTAAATTTTCCTTAATTTATGCAGCTAACATGCATTTGGCCCTTTCAGTATGGGGGGATGAACCCATATAGCCCATGGGTGCCTTTAAGATAGATAGAGCTACACAATCCAAGTTAATGGGTTTAAACTCTAATGCTCATGACCCTTTACCATATCCCGATATCTTATATATGTATATATGAATTAGTGTATGTGGTTATGGCTAATTTTAGATATGACACTATTTTATCACTTTTCCTTAGTAATATGACAGTGCTTATCCCACTAAACATCTTAGGACCCTACATTGTTTCATTATGTAAGGTCCAAAGACATTTCTATTACCTCTTTGTAGCATTAAGTGGTTGAGCACGTTCATTGAATTGTTGTGAAGTGGTCAGACTGCATCCTTCAGGAGGTCTTATTATTTTATTTCTCTTTCTTATTGACTCGGTATTTTTTGAATTCTTTTTTCCCATAGTCGGGCTCACATTTGGACTTAGATATTATTTTGGTTTAGAGGCTTTTTTGTGGATAGATATGGGTTGGTTAGTTATTGATTAACTTTTGGTTTCATAGAGTTATTTATTCATCATCTTATTACTAGTCCATTTACTTCCACTTTATCTTTACTTTGATTATTGTTCTCTTGTAATTAGGCTATGATGGTGGTCTCCGGTCTATGATGGGCTTGAGATACCTATAATGACTAGCCCCAAGGTCAGGTCATGACATGTAATAGCCTCAATCATATCACATTATTATCATTATCCTTATTTTATTTCATGCATAATGCATATTCAGTGCTGTATTTTTATGTGTTATTCATCATATATATAATCTTCTTCTTTTACATACCTATTTATTTATGTATGTTCTATATTTAGAACTTTAAGTGGAGAGGGTGTAACTATCATTTGGAATATTTTTTGATTTGTAGGTGACATTCTCATAGTATGTATATATGTATCTTATTCTTTACATGGCTCAGTCGGCATATGATACCTACTAAGTACAAGTAGACCATACTCACCCATATTATGCCCTTTTAGTGCAAATGAAGGTACAAATGTGTTGAGTGGCAGCTTTTTTCATGTGGTTGGTTATTGAAATTTTGAGGTAGTGGTTGCTCTATGCCTTAGAAGTCAATGTTAGACCTCTTCGTATCCAATTGATGTCTTATTTTATATTTAGAGACAGACTTGTAGCTCTTAGAATTTTTGTTATTCCGCTACTTCTATGTTTTATTTAGATTGTTCTTACACTGTGACACAAAATTTTGGGCTGGTTTTATGGTAACATTATTATTCAAACTTCTGCTATTATGATACATGTATTGTCTAATTCATTCTAGAAGTCTCATCTTAGGAATTGTGTTATGATTTCTTCTTACTTATCAATTTCGGTGATTTCTTACTTGTAAAGTCTTAGCCATGATGAGTGTCATCATGATCTTAGTATTTGGGCTATGAAAAATTGGTATCAAAGCAGTCAAGTTCATTGATACCATCTGTGTAAGAATAGGGTGTCTGATAGAGTCTCACATATCAACATATAGACATCTATATCTATATTTGAGAGGCTATAAGATATCTTCAGGAAACTTCTTTAATTTGTTTCTTATCGTGCAGTTTCTTCAAACTATATCTGTGTTTCACTCTTTTATGTGCAAATGGTAAGGACTAGATCTTGTGAGGCTAGGAAAGCTAAGCTAGCATCCGAGGAGAGAGACTAACCTAGGGTATAAGTCATACATTATGGATGGGCTTGAGGTAGAGGGAAAACATAAGAATTTTCCCCATCTTAAGGTAGCACTAGAGGGATATGCCTGAACCTAAAGTTGAGCATGCTAGAGATATGAGGGTTAGGTAGGGTATACAGAGTACTACTACCTCGGTCTTAGAGGGTTTGTTAATTTATTTAATGAATTTTTTAGTGAGTGTTCCTTTGAGCCAACCTGGTATGCCTTTATCTCCAAGTATTCTACCTCCACCTGTGTCAGAGTCTGCTTATGGTGTTCCTAAAAATTTTGAGTATGGTTCCTTTATCAGTACCAATATCTGTTTATGGTATTTCATAGGTTCTGAGTGTTGTTCCTATTTATTTGCCATTATCTAAGTATGGTATTTTGAGTTTAGGGGTTAATCCTTCTTCTATTTTCCTTTCTCAAGTAGGATCATAACTAACTATATATACTATTTTTTCTATTGATGTGGGTTTGTCTATGTCTAATAAGTATCAAAAGAGATTTAAGATATTTATTCTCTTGGGTCGACCCAAATTCAATGGTGTTGTGTGAAAAAATGCTTATGAGTTCTTGATTGATTACCAGGAGAAACTTATAACCTTGAATTTCTTGAGTATTATTGAGTTTCTTATACCACCAGTCAGTTAAGAAATGTAGTTAGTGATTGGTAGAGTTCACTTTTTAGTTTTAGAACTCTTGGTTCACTAGAGATGACTTGGGATCAATTTCCTAAGGGCTTTTTGGATAGGTTTTTGCCCTACAGGTTGAGGGATCATATGAGAGAAGAGTTTAATCACTTAGAGCAAGGCTTTATGACTATCACCAAGTATGAGAAAAGTTTTTATGCCTTGTTTAGATATTTTATTTCCAGTATTTTTATCGAGTTTGAAAAGATTTAGAAGTTCCTAAATGGATTGGATGTTATATTTCAGTTGGGTACTTCCCAAATTGTAGTGTCAAGGCATCATTTTAGAGTGTGATGGATCATATGAAGATGAACAAGGTTATTTTATGATCTACTAAAAAAGTACCAAGAGGATGTGACGTTAGGGTGAGTTTAGTCATCACGCCCCTTGAGGTAGTTATTTGAGAGGTTTCTGTTAGTACTATTATAGACCAGTACAGGTATCTTTGTAAGGTTTACGTAGTAGGTCTTCTGGTTTAATGGCTATAGGTAGTCGGTCTTCGTCCCATGATAGTCATTCTAACTCAGTCATACCTTCTCAAATTTAGTTAGGCCGTAGAGGTTTCTTTGTGTGTGATGATTTTAACCATGTGGAAAAGGATTTCAATCACCATGTTATTAGTCTTACTCATATATCGACAGTGAGAGGTAACCCTAATAGTAGTAGAGATGCTACAGAGGTAAGCGAGGTAAAGGTGGTAGTAGTCGCGGGGTTGCTCATTTTGGTTCCAGACATAGTTAGTACTACCTGTCAAACCTAAGATAGAGGGTTTCGATGTTGTTATCTTGGTTAACATCCTATTTTACTTTAGATTTGTATTTATGTTATTTTATTCGGGGTTAACTTTCTTCTCTGTGTCTACATATTTTGCTTCTAGTTTTGATTTTACTTCTGAGCCTCTTTCAATGCCTATTTATATATCTACCCCTGTATAAGACTCTTTAGTGATGGATCGGATGCACTAATCATGTGTTGTGACTTTCATAGGGTGTGAGACCTGGGTATATCTGATCACCCAAGATATGGCATGATTTGATGTCATCTTAGGTATGGATTGGTTAGCTCTCTATCATGCTATTCTACACTATTATGCTAAGATCATACCTTTAAATATTATTGGTGTGCAAGGGATAGCTTGGAAGAGTATGCTTCATTAGTTTCCCAAGAGAGTTATATCCCTTCAACGTGCTTGTTGCTTGGTAGAGAGGGGATGTTTGTCTTATTTGGTGCATATTCATGATACCTCTGTTGTTTCATTGACTCTTTTGGTTTTTTTCCCATGAGTTCATGGAAATTTTTCTAATGGATTTGTTTGAAATGCCTCTGAATCATGATATTGACTTTGATATTGATGTTTAGTCGGGCACCTAGCCCATTTCTATTTCTCCTTATAAGATGGACCCAATAGAGTTGAAGAAGTTGAATGACCAATTGTAGGAATTGTTTGATAAGTAATTTATGCAACCTAGAGTATCACTTTGGGGTGCGCCTATGTTGTTTGTGAAAAAATGATGGGTCTGTGTATGTATATTGATTATCGATAATTGAATAAAAGGAAGGTTAAGAATAAGTATTATCTTTCTCATATTGATGATTTATTTTATCATCTTTAGGGTGCTTTGGTATTTTTGAAGATTGATTTATGGTTCGAGTATCACCAGTTAAGGATTAGATCTTCGAATATTCAGCAGACAACTTTTTAGGCTCAATACTGTCATTATGAGTTCTTGGTCATGTCATTCGAGTTGACCAATGCCCAGTAATATTCATAGAGTTAATTAATTGAGTGTCCATCATATATCAACTCCTTTCTCATTGTATTTATAGATGATAAATTGGTTTACTTTAAGAGTGAGGCCGACTAAGAGGAGTATTTGAAGATCTTCTCTAAGTGTGAATTTTGGTTGTAGTCTTTCTCTTCCTTGAGTCATTTTGTGACCAAGGGTAGAATAATGATTGACTCAACTAAGATTACAATATTTTTTGATTTGGCTAGACCAACTTATCCTTCCGAGGTTTGAAGTATTATTGGTTTAGCGGGCTACTATCAATGCTTTCTTGAGGGATTTTCATCCATTGCAACTCCTTTGACCAAGTTGACTTAAAAAAAGATTTCTATTCAATGGTCCAATGCTTGTGAGGTGAGCTTATCAAGGATTTATTAACCTTAGATACCATCTTTTTTTATGCTTCTCGTCTTGGGTTAGGTATTGTGTTGATACATGAGGGTAAGGTGTTTGCATATGCTTCTTGTCAATTGAAGCCTCAGGAGAAGAATTACCCTACCTATGATTTGGGGTTGTGCATGTTGTATTTTCATTAAAGTTATGGAGAAACTATTTGTATGGATTCCATTGTAAGATTATCTCATATCACCGTAGCCATCAATATTTTTTCACTTAGCAAGATCTTAATTGAAACACCCTAGTTTCTGGACCTAAGAAAATTTCCTAAAATTCTTATCTCTATACCTAGTATGACTTATGGGTACGAACCATATGTTGGGGTATGATGGTATGGTCATGGCGTATACTAACTAGTGTTGGTTGGTGGGATGAATTTTGGTCTCTTGAGTGGGTATGACTTATGGGTACGAGTCGTATTGGTGGTTATGCATTGTTTGGTTTCTTAACTTAATCTTAGACTTGGTTACTTAGGTTTCATTTGAGTACGGGCATCTCACCATGAGTCATAAGCCCGGTTATGAATCATACCAGGGACTCGTATGGTAGGCTGTGTTCGATCCTCTTGGTATTTTATTCTGCAAGGGATACGGGTCATGGATATGGATTGTATGTTGTGGCTATGACTTGGTTGGATGAATTGTATACAGTATAGTGTTTGATCCTAGGGTTGAGGCCAGGTTATGAATGGTGGATATCAATCTTATCAGAGGGTACGATTCATGTGGGTCAGCCATATCACTGCGATGGGATTTTTGTGCAACTTAAATAGGGGTATTCTGGATGTTTCTCCACTTATCCTAATTGGGTCCCACGAATTCTAACCTACTTGGGATGTTATTTACCCTAATATTCTATTCATTATCACTTAGAAACTCTTTCTAAACACTCCAAAATTCACTCAATATCTTTTGGACAAGGGGAGCTCGAGTTTTAACTAAAGGATCAATTTGTTGCTGATTTTTTTCCGTCATCATCTTAGTTTAAGGTATGTTTCTCTTCCCTCATTGTTAATTTTACTTAAAGGCATGGTTTATATGAATGTTTCATGGTTCTATTATTAGATAATTTTGGCTTTCAAATATGATTTGGGGGTTTTGATGTTAAATGGCTGGTTATGGTTTTCCATGATTTTAATTATGCTTTTATATGCATTAATGGTGGTTTTGGATAATTTGATTGGATGGGAATGGTTTCTAGGTAATTTGAATTGGTTTTGGTCATATCATGCCCCCAATATGTTTGAAAAAGTGCTTATAAAGATATGTTCATTGCATTTACTTCTTTTAATAGAACCCTTGCATGTTTAAACTTGGTAAAGGAATTATGCATTATTTAAATGGCTTCAAATGGTAAAAGTCTAATTTGTTATGCTCGTGGGGAACATAAAATTTTCCCAAGTGGTTTAATATTGTAAATGGAAGGGCACTTGAAAGTCCTCTTAAACCTATAAATGATTGGCAATGGATGATACTTGCAAGTAAGGGTTGGTATGACGGTACCAAGATCAATGTCCTTGGTTAATAAATGTATAATGGTTTGGTTATTTATAAATTAGTTTTAATTGGGCAAAAATGGCAGAAGGTGTATATAAGCCATGGAAAGTGGAGGTCCCGGGAGGGACCAAAGGTGGAAACTTATATTTGCCGATATAAGGTTGGTATTGGTAACCGTGTACATGATGTCACACTTTCATTTTGGGATGTACTAGGCATCCTATGGGATATTTCCCTAGTCAGAAAGCTACACGCACTGGGCCCTTTAAGCAGGGGGATCTGAACTCATATAGCTTATGGGTGGTTTAGTACGGCAAAGCTACACAGCCCAGGTAAAGGTTTTAAAGGCATGCTAAAACTCATCCCTTTTTTTCCAGCATGGTTATATATATATATATATATATATATATATATATATATATGTTTGGGTGTGTGCATATGGATGATTTTACTTAGTTTTATAAATGACATTATTTTATCCTTATCTTGAGATCATGCTAGTGGTCACTCGCTAACCCCGTCTACTGGTGGTTGTATACCCACTCTCTGTAGGAACCGTCTATTTCACTCCTCCTACATAGTGATTGACTTGGGGATAGCATTTGGACAAAAGTGGTGAGCTTCCATCCTTTCTAAAGGCTTCATTTCATATTATAGATATTTCTAGACATTTTGGTTTTATTTTGGATATTGGCTTTGGCTATGGTTGGGGGCATGTCCCAACTGAATTTCATTACTCTTTTGGATAGAGTCTTTGTGGTACTTCTATGGATTGGAATAGGTAGGATTAGTATTAGTATCATCCTTGGCATTGGAATACGCTAGAAGGTTGGCATCATCGGACATAATTTCACACTATTTCATCATATTACATTTTGGAATTAATTGTATTACGTTTTGGAATATCTTTGGTTATGGCCTGGTTTATGGCCTGGTTTGGTGTTGTTTGGTATGGTTGGATTATGGTTATGGTATGGTTGGACTTTGTTGGGTCGGTCATGATTTTGATCTATTCCTAGAGTCTTTATGTAAGTTGTACAAAGCCTTATTACATACTCGGAATTCAACAAACTTAGGGTAGGCGGCTGGAGGTTGGGTTAGGTAATGAGGGTGGTCTACGATCCTGGATGGACTTGGTATGCCCATTACAACAAGGCCCAGGGCGGGTCATGTAAAGTTGGTATTAGATCCTAGGTTCATGGTCAAGTGGGAGACCACAAAGTCATGTTGAGTAGAGTCTCTTTTAAGGGTGTGTATCACGCTACACTCATAAGGGAGAGCCTACAAGGAATCTAGGAATGTTTCACTTTCTTGGTATTCTATTTTCAAGATTGGAGTCTCAGTCTTGGAATCTTCTCTAATACCTTTTTATTTGTCTTGCAAATAATGCCTCGTAGATCCGTAACACAAGGAAATTCTTCTATCCTATCTGGGGGTAATGCTAAACCAACCCAATACCTTACATACAAAATCTGATAAGTTATGTACCATCAACAGTCTTTCGAACGAGATAAAAATTTTCACCCTTTACTTTTTGATTCTCAGGATGTCACCTTACTAACCCTTATCTTAATCCTAGTTAAATATTACCTTTTGAGTCTCTAGTCATTAGATAACAGCTAATCATCTTACTTAGATAATACTGAGTGGTTTGGATCGATAGCTAAACTTCAAATTATTGTTGTCATTATATTTTCCTAGTCACTACTCGTCTTTTGGAGTAAATAGCAATAATCTAGGTAGAATCCTAACATTTCCAACTGCTAATATAACAATTAAAGTGAAGATAATACAATACATGCATAGGTATCGGTTCAGAACAATCATAGCACTTCCCCTACTTCGTCAATCGGCCCGGGTTTCCACAACCCTAACTAAGGGTTTTTAGCTGCTTTTGCTTGTGACGTAATCAACAACATTCATGATTGAAAGTATAATATCAAATCACAATAATCACAAGTAAAAACCTAAAACCGTAACTAAATTAATCAACCAAAATCAATACAAAGGAATTCTAAGACCTAAAAAAATCTTGGAATTAAAATATGTTTTTAAGTATCAAGAGTGTGCAACTTCTACTTAAAATTACATAAGGGGTATTTATAGTACATGAGGAAACCCTAAAATCAAAGCCTAAACGAAAAAGGACAAAAAAGGTTAGTGTCCACATACAGCCATGTGCCACATGCAGTTTAAGGTTGGGCGTATATAGACAGCTATATGTGCTCGACTAAAAATTCTTTCAACTCTGCTCTTGGGATTTTAGAATTCTAGCTCTTACCTTACCCATACGTGGTCCACATGTGCTACATGTGGTCCACATGTTGACATAGGTAAGTGCCGAAAGTTTTTTTCCATCTCCTTTACTCTCACGATCTTCACTTTCGGTACTTACCTTTGTCTTATACAGACCACATGTGCTATATGAGGTCCACATATAGACATAGTAAGTGTCAAACCTTCAAACATTTGCAACCAAGCTTCAAATCTTCAACTTTCATCACATGTGTTGGTCATAAATCATCTAGAACGCGCCACAAATATCCAAAAATGATCAATTAAATAGACAAAAACACCATTTTTCATATTTTTCATGAACTTAACATCCAAAACCTAATTTCCTACAAAACATACCCAAAACGCATCATATATAACAAAACAACCAAAGAAACTTGCATATTTTTCTCATTTTAAACATTCAAAGTGATATATTTCTATAAAACATCAGACCTCCACTTTCACGACTAATTAAAACATTTACAAACACTTCTAATTATTAAACAAGGAGTCATTAATTAACGCATTGTCAAGTGGTATCGTCATACCGTCTATAACCTGCAAGCACAAATCACTTTTCCAAATCAACCAACTTACCAATAGGACTCTAACCCAATTAGCCAATAAGAATCCAAAGTTCAATGTAGGAACCAAACTAATTATCCAAGTGGGACTCTAACCCAGCTAACCAATAGGAATCCAAAGTCCCAAGTTGGAACCAAACCATCTATCCAAGAGGGACTCTAACCCCTCAACCAATAGGGATCCGAAGTTTTGAATTCAAAATTCTATTCAAGGCCATTAAGGCCCTTTGTAAAAGCCAATTTATGTTCCATTACTCTTCTATTTTGTGCAAGGTTCAAAAGTACTTTTAATATGTATAAACTAACATTAAAAAACAAATTCACGAGATTGGGTTGAGGTTATTGCTAATTCCAAGCCACTAACTCATCAAATTCGGAAAACCCCATGCTCCTCTTACCAATCCACACACCCATGCATTTAGTTAGTTTCAAAAACCCCATTTAAAGCATACACAATGCATATGTAAACATAAAACATCATAAAAACAACAATTATTCAAAACCCTCGACCCAATTTCCTCAACCTACATCAAAACAACATGACTACAAAATTAAAACACATGCCTTAACAAAATAAATTTTTGGGAAAGAGATACATTCCTTAAAGGATCACAATTTTTGGAGGGAATTTGCCCTTGGAAGCTCTATACAATCAACCCTGAGAAAACCCTAATGCTCTTGGTTGAGAAAATTTGTGAGAAGAGAAAAGTTATTTTGGTGTGTTATGGATGGAAATAGGGTCCCAAAAAGGTTTTAAAGTTTTGGGTAGCATTTGGAAAAGGGAAAATGTCCAAAGTTCCCTTAATGAAAGCATTGAAAAATTATTGCCTAGTCGTTATGAGTGACCTTACTCGTAATGTAACCTTAAGACTTGTGACATCCATTCATAGTCTGGAAAGTACCCATAGGCAACCACACTGGTCTTGTTACAAGTTGTACCCATATGACTTGTACACAGACACTACGACTTGTTACGTAAAATTTTAGGAAAGACAGAAACACTTGGGAATCTCACAGGTTTGGCTACGGATAGGACTTGACCTGAACCGAAAGGGAGCCTTGTCATAATGGGCGTCCCAATTGCATCCAGGATCGCAGACCACCCTCGTTACAAAACCCAACCTCCAGCCGCCTACCCTGAGTTGGCAGAATTTTGAGCATATCAAAAGATAGTGTAACAACTCACATGAAGACTCTGGGATAGGATCACAACCGTAACCATTCCAACTGAGTCCAACCATCTCACACCAATCGCCCAACCGTACCAAACCATTCCGAAGTTCATAAACCAGGACATAACCAAATAAGTTCCAAAAAATAATATTATTAATCTTACAATAAAATATGATGGAACAACCAACAATCCCGTGGACTGGTGTCAGCCCTAATGTCAAATCCAATACTAAGGTTGACACCAATATTGATCCCGCTACTCCAACCCATAGCATTACCATAAAGCCTCTAGCCAAAAGAGTAATAAAATTCGATTGGGACATTCCCCAACCATGGCCAAAACCAATATCCAAGATAAAATCTCAGTGTCTTGAAATATCATTAACATGAAATGGATCTTTTTGAAAGGATGAAAACTTACCAATTCAATCCAAATACTGATCCCTAAGTCAATCACTATGTAGGAAGAGTAGAACGGTCTATTCCAGCATAGCGTGGGTATATAGTCGCTAGTAAACGGGTTAGCGGGTGAACGCTAGCAAGATCTCGACATAAGGATAAAATATTGTCATTTATAAAGCCAAGTAAAAAGCATCCATATGCACACAACTATACATATATATTTATATAACCATGCTGGGAAAGGGAACCAGGTATAGCATGCATTTAAAACCTTTACCTGGGTTGTGTAGCTTTGCCATACTAAACCGTCCATGGGCTATATGGGTTAAGCTTCCCCTGCTGAAAGGGCCCTTGTGCGTGAAGTCGCATGACTAGGGAAGAAAACATGGGATGACTAGTACATCCCCCAAATTATAGTGTGACATCATGCACACAGTCACCAAGACCAACCACACATCGGCCAATATGAGTTTTCAGTTTTGGTCCCCCTGGGACCTCTACCTTCCACGGCGTTGCTACACATCCCACCATTATTGCCAAATTAAAACCATAACCAAGCGACCAATCAATCCATTTACCATTTATTAACGGAGGTCATTTAGTGGTGGTATCGTCATACCAACCATACTTGCAAGTACTATCCATAGCCGACCATATATATGTTTAAGGGAACTTTCAAGTGCCCTTCTATTTATCATATTAAGCCACTTGAGTGATTTCATGTACCCCACATGCATAACCATTTAAACATTAATATTTCCAAACTATTTAAACCATGCATAATTCATTTACCAAGTTTTCAAACAAGCAAGACTTCCATTAAAAATACTCTATGCAATGAAAATATTATTATAGGCATTTTGTCAAACACATTGGGGGAATAATATAACCAAAACCAATTCCAATTATCACTAAACCATTCCCATGTAATCTAATTAACCAAAACCACCATTAATGCACATAAATCAGAATTAAAACCTTGGAACCATAACCAACCATTTAATATCAAAACCCCAAATTAATATTTGAAAGCAAAAATCATACAATCATTGAAGTCATGAAAACAATCATAAAAACCATACTTCTAGTTAGAATTAACAAAGAAGGAAGAGAATGCTTTAAACCAAGATGATGATTGATAGAGATCTCCAAGACAATCCCCAACTTAACCCTGTAGTTAAAATCCTAGCTTCCCTTACCAAAAAGCTTTTGAGAGAATTATAGAGTATTTTAGAAGAGTTTCTAAGTGCTAATGAATGGAATAATAGGGTAAATAACCTCCCAAAAATGTTAGATGTCGTGCGATCTTATTAGGATATGTGGGGTAATGTCCAGAATACCCCAACTTAAGTTGCACAAAAATAACATCAAAGAGATACGACTAACCCTTACGAGTCGTATCCTCCACTCGTATCCTAGCCTCAACCTTTGGATCCAACACTGTGCAGCATACGATTCATCTATTCAAGTCGTATATAAAGCATATGATTTGTACCTTCATCTGTACCCCTAGAAAATTAAACCCAAGGAAGATTTACACATTGTCCACCATAGGAGTAACTCGTACCCTAGCTTACGGATCATGGCGATCCACTCGTACTCAGATCCAATCTAAGTAACCAAGTCTAAGATTAGGTTAAGGAGCAAAATAATTCATACCCACAAATACGACTCATACCCCAAAATCATATCCTTTCTTGTAATCAAAATCCATCACACCAACCAACACTGGTCATCATACGACAGGACCAGACCATTCATACCCCATCATACAGCTCGTTCCCATGAGTCGTATTGTGTCCAAACAACAAAATTCAAGGAAATTTTCTAAGGGCCAAAACCCAGGGTGTTATAGTCTTCCCTAATAGGAATATTTATCCCCGAATAACAGATAAGGTAGGGGTAACCACACTCACGATTCATTTATATTTTCAAATATATTCACAATCTTTAACAACGTTTGAAAACAAAAAGGAAAAGATATTAATCTTTTCTTTAATAAACTCATAAATTAAAGATTTGTTGAAGATATATAACTTCCGCACGAATCCCAAAAGCAAAAAACAAAAATGGATATTTGGGTTTTATGTCCACTTCCGCTTCCTAGGTAGCCTCTTCAACCTTATGGTTTCTCTATAGAAGCTTAACCGTTCCAAATATTTGGTCCTCAACCGACGAACCTGCCTATCCAAGATCTTAACTAGGATTTCCTCATAAGATAGAGAATTTGTGATACCAATCCTGCCTAAGGAAAAACTAAAGAAGGATCACCAATGTACTTCCTCAACATGGAAACATGACAGACCGAATGACCCAAGCATAAGTTAGAAGGCTACTCTAGATCATAAGCAACATTACCAACTCTCTGTAAAGTCTCATAAGGACCAACATATCAGGGACTAGGCTTTCCCTTCTTTCCAAAATACATTACTCCCTTCATGGGAGATACCTTGAGGAAAACCCTATCCCCAACTTCAAACTCCAAGTCTCTATGCCTAACATCCACATAGGACTTTTGGTGACTTTGGGCAGCCTTAAGCCAATCCCAAAACACCTTCACCTTCTATATAGCGTATAAACCAAGAAAGGACCAAAAATATTAGCCTCTCCAATCTCAAACCAACCAATAGGAGATCTACACCTCCTATAATACAATGCCTCAAAAGAGGCCATACCAATACTAGAATAATAGCTATTGTTGTAACCAAACTCCACCAAAGGTATATGCTCAACCCAACTGCCACCATAATCAATTACACAAGCCTAAAGCATATCCTTCAATATCTGAAAATCTCTCTCCACCTACCCATCCATCTACGGGTGGAAAGCAATACTTAGACTAACTTTAGTCCCCAACCCTCTTTGGAAAGATCACCAGAAGTGAGATCTAAACTATATGCCATGATTAGAAATAATTGAAATAGTCACCGCATGTTTCTTTACAATATCTTGATGATATAGCTTCCCATAATCCTCCACCGAGAAGGTAGTCCACACTGGAAAAAAGTGGGCAGACTTAGTCATCCTATCCATGATGACCAAAATTGAATCTTAATGATTCTGAGATAGAGAAAGACCGGCAACGGAGTCTATATTAATCACTTACTATTTCCATTTGGGCAAAACAATTTCTTGATACAACCCTTCTGGACTCATGTACCCAACCTTAACCAACTGACACACCATGCATTTGGCCACAAAATAAGCCACATCCCTCTTTATGTCATTCCACCAATAGATCTCCTTAAGATCATGATACATCTTAGTCGAGCTGGGATGAACAACATAGCGCGATTCATGCGCCTCATCTAAAATCCTTTGTTTCAACCTATCGACATAATGAACACATACCTTTCCTTAGTATTGTAAAGGACCGTTACCACTGATCTCAAAAACCACTATATTTTACCCACAAATGTCACTCTTGATTTTTATCAAGATGGGATCCAACACTTGCTTCTCCTTAATCTCTGCACCAAGAGAAGATCAAACCAATTCTTGCATCACCACACCACTATCCTTGGAGTCCAAGAGGTGAACTCTAAGATTAACCAAGCGGTGAATATCCTTCACTAATTTCCACTTTCCTTTCTCCATATAAGAAAAACTCCCCATGGATAACTTGTTAAGAGTATCAAAAACTACATTACCTTTACCAGGGTGGTAGTGAAGACTCATATCGTGGTCCTTGAGAAGCTCAAGCCATCTCCTCCTCCTGAGATTAAGCTCCTTCTAAGTGAACACATATTGTAGACTCTTATGATCAAAAAAGATATCCACATAAACACCATACAAATAATTTCGTCATATTTTCAAAGTAAACACAACTGCGAACAGCTACAAATCATGAGTAGTATAGTTTTTCTCATTCACTTTCAACTGCCTAGAAGCAAAGGCAATCACCATCCCATGCTGCATCAATATACAACTAAGCCCTACCCGAGATGCATCATAATAAACCACGAACCCATCATTGCCTTTCGACAAAGTCAGAATTAGATTCGAAGTTAACTTATGCTTAAACTTCTGGAAACTCCATTCACAAACATCCGACTAAGAAAACTTGACCTTCTTCTAAGTCAACTTAGTCAAAGGTGAAAATATCGATGAAAAGCTTTCCACAAATCGCCTATAATACCCGGATAAACCCAAGAAGTACCAAAGTCAGATGCAGTTGTGGGCATTGGCCACCTCTTCTCCACAACAACCTTTTACGGATCCACCATGATCCCTATGCTAGAAATAATGTGAACTAAAAACGTTACAGGGTTAAGCCAAAACTCATATTTAGAGAACTTGGCATACAACTATTGTTTCATTAAGGTCTGCAGCACCATACGTAGGTGATTAGCATGATCTATCTCAATCTTTGAATAAACTAAAATATCATCAATAAACACAATAATTAAGAGATCAAAATACTAATGAAAAACCCTATTCACCAGATCCATAAATGTTGTCAAAGCATTAGTCAACTTTAATGACATTACCAAAAACTTAAAGTACACAAACTGAGTACAAAAAGACGTCTTAGGGATATCCACCTCCCTAATCCTTAGTTTATCGTATCCAAACCAAAAATCTATCTTAGAAAAAAATTAACACCTTGCAACTGATCAAACATATCATCTATCCTTGGAAGAGGATACTTGTTCTTGACTGTCACCTTATTCAACTGCCTATAGTCATTGTACATCCAAAGGAAACCATCTTTCTTGGATATAAACAACACCGGAGCACCCCAATGAGATACACTAGGATGCAAAATCCTTTATCCAGAAGATCCTTAAGTTGCTCGTTGAGTTCTGTCAACTCAGCCAGAACCATTTAATATGGATAAATAGAAATTAGATGAGTGTTCGGAACTAGATAAATACCAAACTAGATTTCCCTATCAAGAGGAACACCAGGAAGGTCATTCAAAAAGATCACTAGAAACTCATTAACCATTAGAACTGACTGGAATGAAGGACCTTTCGAGTCAAAACCTTTAACCCAGACCATGTAATAAAGACAACCTTTGGAGATTAACCACTAAGCTCTAAGATAAGAAATAAATCTCCCCCTTGAAGCTAAAGAATAACCCTCCCATTCTATAATTGGCTCATCGGGGAACTTAAAGATAACCCTATGGGTCAAAAATATCCAAGGACGCTTAACAAGAGTGCAACCAATCCATAACCAGAATGATATCGAAATCAGTCATACCCAACTCAAATAGATCCACCAAGGTCTGCTTGCCACCAACAGATACCACACACCCCCTATAGACTCTCATAGCAATAACTGAGTCACCTACCAAGGTAGAAAGAAAAAATGGCTCCAAAATATCTTTCAGATCAAAACCAAAAGACACAACCACACAGGGTGTCACATAGAAGAGAGTGGACCCTAGATCAAGCAAATAATATATGTCACAAACGAAATGTTGTAATGTACCAGTAATGATATCAGGTGATGCCTCAGATTCCTATCGGGATGCAAAAGCATACAACCTATTTCGAATAACACTAAAACCAAGAGCAGTAACAGAAGTAGATTCAATACCACCAGTTGTAGGAACAGAAGATGAAGCCATAAAAATCTTATTCGCCCCCTTAGCAACCTTACTAACTGAACAATCCTTGAGTCAATGGTCTATCTGGACATACTTGAAGCATTTTTCCCTTTCTTCATTGACATAAACCCAATGAGGACAACCACAAAACAGACAAGAATGGCATAAAGATACTGACTGGCTCTGTTTGCCTGAGATTGGGAACCCTATGCCTAGAAATTATCACCACCTTGATGACTTCTGTCGCTGACTGTTAAGGAGAACTAGCAAAAGTGAAGGAACTAGAACTCCCCCACTTATTTTTCTGCCATTTGCCACATCCAAACTATTCTAAGACTGGACACCTCCCTTCTCAAAAAACCTACTCCTCTTAACCTGTCTATCTCTAAATTCCACCTATTTCCTCTTCTTATCCTTTACCTACTGTATATGAATAGTCAACCTAGAGATATCCATATCTTTAATCAGCAAGGAAGTCTTTCTATCCAAAATCAAATCCCGATTCAACCCAGAAGAGAACTTTATCATTCTTGCCCACATGTCATCCACTAAATCAGGAGAATACCTTGACAATTGTTAAAACTTTAAGGCATATTCCTTGATAGACATACTCCCCTACTTGAGGATCACAAACCTCTCCATCTTTTCTTTCCTCAACTCTCAAGGAAAGAAATAATCTAAGAAGGCCTTAGAAAAAGTATCCTACAAGACTGATTCTTCCACATCAACCCTATCCCTGTCCCACTCTTCATACCACTGATATGCAACCTCTTTGAGATGATAAGTTGCAAAGTTTACACTTTCCGCATTAGTAGCCTGCATCACCCAAAATATTTTTTCTATTTCATCTAAGATGCCTTATAGATCCTTCTCTACCTTTACTTTAGAAAAGTGGGAGAAGCCATCTTCATAAATTGGCCAACCCTTGTGGCCTCAACAGTCAAAGGACCAGTCGTACCCCGCTCAGCCTGAGCAGTGACCATCTGAGCAATAATATAACTAGACTGCTGGAATTCTTCATTAGTCACCTCACCTTAAAGAGGATTAATAGCAACTGGTGGAACTCCAGAACTATTAAGGACAGGACCATGAGATCAGAGATAAACTCTAGATGTAGGATGCATCCCTTTAGCACTACCCCCAGATGGGATAAAAGAATTTTCTTGTGTTCCCGATCTACGAGGCATGATCTGAAAGATGAATAAAGCTTCCAAGAAGATTCCAGGACTAAGACTCAAAGCTTGAAAATAGAATACCAAGAAACTAAAACATTCCTAAATACCTTGTAGTCTATTTTTTATGAGTGTGGCGTGCTACATACCCCTAAAAGAGACTCTACTCGACAGAGCTTTGTAGACTCACAATTGATAATAAACCTAGGTTTTGATACCAACTTGTCATGACCCGACCAGGGTCTTCTCATAATGGGTATCCCAAGTCTGTCTGAGACTAGAGACCACCCCAGTTACTCAACCCAACCTCCAGCTGCCTACACCGAGTTAGCTGAATTTTGAACATATAATAAGCTAGTGTAATAGCTCACACAAATACTCTGGATAAGATCACAACTGTGACCGGCCCAATCGAGTCGACCATCCCACACCAATCGTCCAACTATACCAAACCATTTGAAAGGTCGTACACCAGGCCATAACCATAAAAGTTCCAAAACATTATAACATTAATTCCAAAATAAAATACAATGGAACAACTAACAATCCTGTCGACTAGTGTCAGCCCCAATGTAATACCAATACTAAGGCTAACACCAATACCGATCCCACCTATTCCAACCCATAGCACCACCACAAAGCCTCTAACCAAAAAGAATAATAAAATTTAGTTGGTACATGCCCCAACCATGGCCAAAACCAATATCCAAGATGAAATTGAAGTGTTTAAAAATATCCATAACATGAAATGGATCCTTATGAAAGTATGGAAGCTCAACACATCAATCCAAATGCTGACCCCCGAGTTAATCACTATGTAGAAAGAGTAAAACGCTTGATTCCTGCATAGTGTGGGTATACAGCCACAATTAAATTGGTTAGCAGGTGAACTCTAGCATGATCTCATGATAAGGATAAAATAACTCCATTTATAAAGCCAAGTAAAAATCATCCATATACACATAATAATACATATATATAGCCATGCTGAGAAAGTGGACAGGGTTTAGCATGCATTTAAAACCTTTACCCGAGCTGTGTAGCTTTGCCGTCCTAAACCACCCATGGGTTGCTGAAAGGCCCCTAGTACGTAAACCTTTACAACCAAGGAAGAAAACTTAGGATGAATAGTAGATCCTCCAAAATATTGTTTGACATCATGAACACGGTCACCAAGACCAACTTCACATCGGTAATTATGATTTTCCTATTTTTGTCCCCTCGGAGCCTCCACCTTCCACGGCTTTGCTACATATCCTGTTATTATTGCCCTATGTAAACAATTACCAAAAAACCAATCAACCCATTTACCATTTATTAACCAAGGACATATAGTGGTGGTATTATTATACTGACCGTACTTGTAAGTACTATCCATACCCAACCATATATATTTTTAAAGGGACTTTCAAGTGCCCTTCCACTTACCATATTAAACCATTTAGGTGATTCCTTGTACCCCACAAGCATAACCATTTAGACATTTACCTTTCCAAGTTATTTAAACTATTCATAATTCCTTCACCAAGTTCTAAAACAAGCAAGAGTTCCATTAAAAGTACTCAATGCAATGAAAACATTATTATAGATATATTGTCAAACACATTGGGGGAATAATATAACCAAAACCAATTCTAATTACCATTAAACCATTCCCACACAATCCAATTCTTCAAAACCACAATTAATACACATAAAGCATAATTAAAACAATGGAAAACCATAACCAACCATTTAATATTGAAACCCCCAATTCATATTTAAAAACCAAAATCATACAATCAATGAAATCATGAAAACATTATAAAAACCACGCTTCTAGTTAGAATTAACAGTAACGGAAGGGAACACTCCTTAAACAAAGATAATGGAAAGAGATCACCAAGAAAAGCTCCAAACTAATCCTCCAGTTGAAACCCTATCTTTCCTTGCCCAAAAGCTTTTAGGAGAATTATAAACTATTTTGAAGATTTTCTATGTATTAATGAATGTAATAATAGGGTAAGTAACCTCCCAAGTAGGTTAGAATTCATGGAACCTAATTAGGATAAGTGGGGAAATGTCCAGAATACCCCCATTTAAGTTGCTTCAAAATCCCCGCCACAGGGGTACGACTGACCTTCATGAGTCTTACCCTTAAATACGATTGGTACCCTCAGCTCATATCCTAGCCTCAACCATTAGATCCAATACTGTCTAGCATACGACTAATCCAACCAAATCATATCTGAAGCATAAGATCCATATCCTTCATTCGCACCCCTAACAAATTAAAATCCAAGGAAGATTTAGACACAGTCCACTATACGAGTCCATGGTTTAACTCGTAGCCTAGCTTACGACTTTGGTGATCCACTTGTACTTAGATCCAACCTAAGTAACCTATTCTAAGATTAAGTTAAGGAACCAAATATCCGTACCCACCAATACGACTCATACCCCTAAGTCGTATCTATTCCAATAACCAAAATCTATCTCACCAACCAACACTGGTTAGCATACGATAGGACCATACAATTCGTACCCCATCATATGGGTTGTTCCCATTAGTTGTATGATGTCAAGAGACCAAAACTCTAGGAAATTTTATAAGAGTAAAAATCCAGGGTGTTATAGTCTACCCAGTAGGAACATTCATCCCTGAATGAAGGATAAGGTAGTGGTAACTACATGCATGAGTCATTTACATTGTAGAATATATTCCTAATCCTTAACAAAGTTTGAAAACAAGGAGGAAAATACATTAATATTTCCTTTAAAAAATTCATAAAATAAAGATGTGTATAAGACACATACCTTCCGCACGAATCCTAGGAGAAAAAATCAAAAATGTATATTTGGACTTTATGTCCTCCTTCGCTTGCAAAATAGACTCTTCCATCTTATGGTTCCTCCATAGAACCTTAACAAAGGCACATCCTTTGTCCTCAACTGACAAACCTTCCTATCCAAGATCTCAACCGAGATTCCCTCATGAGACAGAGAATCTGTGATACCCAATCCTTCCAAATGAACAACAGAAGAAGAATTACCAATGCTCTTCCTCAATATGGAATCATAAAAGACCGAATGAACAAAAATCAAGTAGAAGGCTACTCTATCTTATAACAAGCATTACCAACTCTCCATAAAATCTCATAAGGACTAATATATCAGATACTGAGCTTTCCTTCCTTCAGAACTGTATTACTTCCTTCATGTGAGATACCTTTGGGAAAACCTTATCCCCAACCTCAAACTCCAACTCTCTATGCCTAACATCCGTATAGGACTTTTGGCGACTTGGGGCATCCTTAAGCTAATCCCTAATCACCTTCACCTTATCTATAGACTGATAAACCATGTTAGGACCCAATATATCCATATCCTCATGCTCAAATCAACCAATAGGAGATCTACACCTCCTACCATACAATGCCTTAAAAAGGGCCATATCAATACTAGAATGATAGCTATTATTGTAAGCCAACTCCACCAAAGGTAGATGCTCAACCCAACTACCACCATAATCAATCACACAAGCATGAAGAATATACTTTAATGTTAGAATAGTTCTCTCTACTTGCCCATCCATTTGCGGGTGGATAGCAGTATATAGACTAACCTTAGTCTCCAACCCTTTTTGCAAAGATTTCTAAAAGTGAGATGTAAACTGCATTCCACGATAAAAAATAATAAAAATAGGCACCCCATGCATCTTCACAATCTCTTGAAGATATAGTTTTGCATAATCCAATGCTAAGAAAGTAGTCTGCACTAGAAAAACATGGTAAAACTTATTCATCCTATCCACGATGACCCAAAACCGAATCATATTGATTTTGTGAGCGAGGAAGACCGGTAATGAAGCCCATATTGATCACTTTCCTTTTATATTTGGGAAACACAATTTCTTTATACAACCGTCCTGGCCTTATGTGCTCAACCTTAACCTACTAAGACACCATTTATTTGGCCATAAAATCAGCCACATCCCTCTTCATGCCATTCCACTATTAGATCTCCTTGAGATCATGATATATCTTAGTCGACCTAAGATGAACAACATAGCGCATTCATGTGCCTCAGCAAAAATCCTTTGTCGCAACCTATCAACATCAGGAACAAACATCCTCTCTTAGTACCGTAAAGTACTGTCACCACTAATCTCAAACACCACTACCTTTTTCCCACCGTCACTCTTGATTTCATTAAGATAGGATCCAGAACTTGTTTCTCCATAATCTCCACACCAAGAGACGATCGAACCACTTCTTGCACCACCACACCACCATTCTTAGAGTCTAAAAGGCAAACTTTAATATTAGCCAAGCGATGAATATCCTTCACCAATAAATGTTTTTCTTCCTCCATATGAGCTAAATTCCCCATGGAAAAACTGCTAAGAGTATCATCAACCATGTTAGCTTTACCTGAGTGGTAGTGAAGACTCATATTCGTAGTCCTTGAGAATCTCAATCCATCTCTTCTACCTAAGACTAAGCTCCTTCTGAGTAAACATATACTGTAGATGCTTATTATTGGAAAAAATATCAGCGTAAACACCATACAAATAATGAAACCATATTTTCAAAGAAAACACAACCGCCAACAACTCCAAATCATGAGTAGGATAGTTCCTCTTATGCACTTTCAACTGCCTGGAAGCATAGGCAATCACTTTCCTATGCTGCATCAACACACAACCAAGCCCTACTCAAGATATATCACAATATACTACAAACCCATCATTGCCTTCCAACAAAGTCAGAATTAGAGCCAAAGTTAATTTATCCTTCAACCTCTCGAAACTCCCTTCACAAGCATCCAACCAAGAAAATTTGACCTTCTTCTGAGTCAGCTTAGTCAAAGGAGGAGCTATTGCTGAAAAGCTTTCCACAAAGTCCTTATAATACTCGGCTAAACCCAAGAAGCTTCGAATATTGGATGGATTCATGGGTCTAGGCCACCTCTTCACTGTAACAACCTTTTACGGATCCACTATAATCCCATCACTAGAAATATTGTGACCTAAGAAAGTTAAAACATTCAAACAAAACTCATATTTAGAGAGCATGGTATACAATTGTTGTTCCTGTAAGGATTGCAACACCACATGGAGGTGATTTGCAAGATCCACCCTACTCTTCGAATAAACCAGAATGTCACCAATAAACACAATAATGAAGAGATCCAAATACTAATAAAAAACCATGTTCATCAAATCCATAAATTCTGCCAGAGTATTAGTCAACTTGAATGAAATTATCAAAAACTCAAAGTGTCCAAACTAAGTACAAAAAGATGTATTAGCGATATCCACCTCCCTAATCTTAAGCTGGTGGTACCCAGATCGAAGATCTATCATAGAAAAGAACATGGCAACTTATAACTAATCAAACAAATCATCTATCCTTGGAAAAGGATAATTATTCGTGATCATCACCTTGTTAAACTGCCTATAGTTAATACACATCCGAAGGGAACCATCCTTCTTGCACACAAACAACAACGGTACACCCTATGAAAATACACTAAAATGAATAAACCCCTTATGCAAAATATCCTTAAATTGCTCCTTAAGTTTTCTCAACTCAGTTGAAGCCATTCTATAAGGAGGAATAGAAATTGGAAAAGTGTCCAAAACTAGATCATTACCAAACTTGATTTCCCTATCCATAGGAACAACAGGAAGATCATCCAGAAAGACCTCTGGAAATTCATTAACCACTGGAACTGACTAGAAAAAAAGACCTTACGAGTTAGAATCTGTAAACCAGACTATATAATAAAAACAATCTTTGGAGATTAACCTGTAAGCTCTAAGAAAAGAAATAAATCTGCCCCTACAAACTAAAGAACCACTCTCTCGTTCTATAATCGGCTCACTAGGGAACCTAAAGATAACCCTATGAGTTCGATAATCCAAGGATACGTAACAAGAGAGAAACTAATTCATAACTAGAATAATATTTAAATCCACCATACCTAACTCAAAAAGATCCACCAAGGTCTGCTTACTATCAACAGATACCAAACACCCCCTATAGACTCTCCTAGCGATAACCGAGTCACCTACCTTGGTAGAACAAATAAAAGGTTTAAAAATAACTTTGGATCAAAACCAAAAATTATAGCTATATTAGAAGTCACATAGAAGAGAATGAACCCCAGATCAAGCAAACAAAATACATCATGAGAGAAAAGATATAACATACCAGTAACGATATTAGGTGATGCCTCGAATTCTTGTCGAGATGCCAAAGCATATAACCTATTTAGACTAATAATAGAACTAAGAGAAGTAACAGAAGTTGATGCAATACCACTAGGTGTAGGAGCAGAAGATGAAGCCATATGAATATTATCCACCCTCGTAACAACCTTATTAACCAGACAATCCTTGAGCCTATAGCCTACCTGGCACACCTTAAGAATTTCTTCTTTCTTACATTGGAATAACCACGATGAGTATGACCATAGAATCAACAAAAAGGACATAAAGAAACTGACTTAGCTCCATTTTCCTGAGATTTGGCACCCAGTGCCCAAAAATTATCACCACCTTAAGGACGTCTGTCACCGGATAGGTAAGGAGAACTAGCAAAAGAAAAGGAACCAGAACTCTTCCACTTCTTTTTTTGCCATTTGCCACCATCCCAACCACCCTGATAATAAGAACCTCCCTAGTCTGAAAAGTTGCTCCTCTTACCCTGTCAACCTAGAGAAGTTTATGTCTTTAATCAGCAAGGAAGTCTTTTTCTCCAAAATCAAATCCTGATTTAACCTAGAGGCGAACTTCCTCATTCTTGATCGCATATCAACTACTAAATCAGGAGTATACCTTAACAATTGGTAAAACATCAAGGCATATTCCTTGACAGACATCCTCCCCTACTTGAGGTTTGTAAATGCCTCCATCTTTTCTTCCCTTAACTCTTAGGAAAAGAAACAATCTAAGAAGGCCTTATGAAAATTATCCTACAAGACTAATTCTTCCACATCACACCTATCCCTGTCCCACTCATCGTACCATTGATATGCAACCTATTAACACAATAAGCTACAAAGTATATACATTCAATATTGGTAGACTGTATCACCCAAAATATCTTTTCCATTTTCCTAAGATGCCTTGTGGATTCTCCTCTACCTTCACTCCAAAAAAAGTGAGAGGACCCATCTTTCTAAATTTGCCAACCCTTGTGGCCTCAATAATTAACGTACCATTCGTACCTTACTCATCCTTAGAATCAACTATCTGAGCAATAACATGAATAAACTTATGAAATTATTCTATAGTCACCTCACCTTGAGGAGGACTAGTAGCATCTGGTGGAACTCTAGAACTATGAGAGATAGGACTATGAGATCGAAGATAATCCCCAAAAGTAGGATCCACCCCTTAAGCACTACCCCTGGATAGGATAGAAGAATTTTCTTGTGTTTTAGATCTATAAGGCATGATCTAAAATTGAACAAACAAGGATTAAAAAGGATTCCAGGACTGAGATTCCAAGCTTGAAAATAGAATGCCAAGAAATTGAAACATTCTTAAATGTCTTGTAGTCTCTCCCTTATGAGTGTGGAGCACTACACACTCCTAAAAGAGACTCTACTCGACATGGCTTTATTGAATCCCAATTGGCCATAAACCTAGGCTCTGATACCAACTCGACATAACCTGACTAGGGGCATATTATATTGGTCGTCCCAAGTTTATTCGGGACTAGAGACCACCCCCGTTACACAACCCAACCTCTATCCACCTGCCCTGAGTTGGCTGAATTTTGAGCCTATAACAAGATAGTGTAATATCTCACATGAAAACTCTCAGATAGGATTACAATCGTGACCGGCCCAACTAAGTCCAACGATCCCACACCAACCACCCAACCATACCAAACCATTCCAAAGGCCATAAACTAGGAGATACCCAAATAAGTTCCAAAACATAATATAATCAATCCTAAAATAAAATATGATGGAACAACCAACAATTCCATCGAGTGGTGTCAGCCCAAATTTCAATACCAATACTAAGGCTGACACCAATATCGATCCCGCCCATTCCAACTCACAGCAGTACCACAAAGCCTCTAACCAAAAGAGTAATAAAATTTAGTTGGGACACATTTCTAACCATGATCAAAACCAATATCCAAAATATAATCAAAGTGTCTAGAAATATCCATGACATAAAATGGAGCCTTCTGAAAGAATAAAAGCACACAACTTCTATCCAAATGATTATCCTTGAGTCAATCACTATGTAAAAGGAGTAGAATGGTCAATTCCTCTATTGCGTGGGCATATAGCCGCCAGTAAATGGGTTAGCGGGTGAACGTTAGCATGATCTCTGGATAAGGATAAAATAATACAATTTATAAATCTAAGTAAAAACCATCCATATAAATATATACATATATATATAACCATGATGGCAAAGGGGACAAGGTTTAGCATGTATTTAAAACCTTTACCTGGGTTGTGTAGCTTTGCTGTCCTAAACTACCCATAGGCTATATGGGTTTAACTCCCCCTACTGAATTGGCCCCAGAGCATGAAGCCGTACGACCAGGGAAGAAAACCTGGGTTGACTAGTACATCCCCCAAAATATAGTGTGATATCATGCACATGGTCACCATGACCAACCTCACCTCGACACATATGAGTTTCCAATTTTGATCCCCCCTCGGGCCCTCCACCTTTCATGGATTTGCAACACATCCTGCCATTATTGCCTAATTAAAACCATTACCAAGCAAAAAATCAATCCATGTACCATTTATTTATTTAAGGGGACTTCCAAGTGACCTTCCATTTACCATATTCAACCACTTTGGGGATTCTATGTACCCCATAATCGTAACCATTTAGCTGTTTACCTTTCCAATCCATTTAAACCATGCATAATTCCTTTACCATGATTTAAAACAAGCAAGAGTTCCATTAAAAGTACTCAATGCAATGAAAACATTATAATAGCCATTTTGTTAAACATATTGGGGGCATAATATACCAAAACCAATTCCAATTGCCATTAAACCATTCCCATGCAATCCAATTATCTACAACCACCATTAATACACATAGAGAATAATTAAAACCATGGAAAACCATAACCAACCATTTAATATAAAAAAAAAACCCAATTCATATTTGGAAACCAAAATCATAAAATCAATGATATTATGAAAATATTCATAAAACCATGCTTCTAGTTTGAGGTAACATTGAGGGAAGAGAACATGACTTAAACCAAGATGATGATGGAAATATATCACCAAGACAAGCCCCAAATTAATCCTCTATTTGAAACCCTAGCTTCCCTTGCCCAAAAGCTTTTGAGAGAATTATAGAGTGTTTTAGAAGAATTTCTATGTGTTAATTAATTGAATAATTGGGTAAATAGCCTCCAAAATAGGTTAGAAGTCGTCGGACCTTATTAAGATAAGTGGGGAAATATCAAGAATACCCCCACATAAGTTGCACTAAAATCCCATCACAGGGGTACGACTGACCCTCATGAGTTATACCCTCCAATACAATTGATATTATCCACTCGTATCCTAGCCTCAACCTTTGGATACAATACTATCTTGTATATGAGTCATCCAACCAATTAGTATCTGAAGCATACAATCTGTACCCTTCATCCGTACCCTTGGAAAATTAAACCCAAGGAAGATTTAGACACTGTCCATTATATGAGTCCATGGTACGACTCGTACCCTGGCTTACAGCTAACGGTAAGACACTTATACTTCAATCCAACCTAAGTAACCAACCTAATATTAAGTTAAGGAACCAAATGATTCATACCTACCAATACAACACGTACCCCTATGTCGTATCCATTCCAGTAACCAAAATCCATCCTACCAACATACACTGGTCAGTATACAATAGAACCATACCATTTGTACCATATCATATGACTCATTCCCATGAGTCATATTGGGTCCAGAGAACAAAATTCCAACAAAGTTTCTAGGGGTTAAAACCCAGGATGTTAGAGGACTATACATCTTGTATAGAGTCTTTATGACTCGTTAGAAGAAAATCATTATCATAATAGAAACTTGGCCAATATATACTATTTAGGCTACGATTAGGTTCCTACAACCCATAATGACACCCTATGACTTATAGGGAGAGTCATCATCTGGGCAGTTAGCTCATATGTCATGAAACTTTAAAGGACAAAAATCCAAGGTATTTTATTCTCCTTCCTAGGATCATTCATCCTCGAATGATGAGTCAATGTGTCTATTAGCATAATTAATCATAGAGAAAAACCACATTTACCTTTAGCAAAGACAAAAATAGATACCAAGTAAACCACAATTTCCTTTAACAAAGTCTAAAAATAAAGAGGTTAAGGAAAAATACATACCTTAAGCATGATTATCTGGAATGGGGAATAAGAATGGATATATGAACTTCATGTCCCCTTTGGATTCCCAAGTAGATTCTTTGACCTTATTCCCTCCATAGAACCTTCACCAAAACCACATCATTAATCCTCAAATGATGGACTTGCCTATCTAAAACTTCAATAGGGACTTCCTCATAAGATAAGGAATCTGAAACACCAACGCTTTCCAAAGGAACAATAAAGAAAGGATCACCCACACACTTTTTCAACATTGAATCATGGAAGGCCAGATGATTTGAACTCAAACTAGGAGGCAATTCCAATTCATAAGCAGCATTTGCCCACTCTCCTCAAGACTAAGTAAGGGATAGTATATCGGGGACTGAACTTCCTCTTCTTCCTTATCCATATGATACCCTTCATGGAAGACACCTTTAAGAACACCCAATTATCTATATCAAACTCCAACTCTCTATTTCTTATATCCGTGTAGGACTTTTGGTGACTTTGGATGGTTTTAAGCCTATCCCAAATCACCTCTGCCTTTTTCATAGCTTGGTGAACCAAGTCGATACCACATGACTTATTCTCATCAACTTTAAAACACCCAATAGGAGACCTTTATATCCTACCTTACAAATCCTCAAAAGAAGTCATCCTATTACTAGAGTGATAGCTATTATTATATGCAAATACTATGAGAGGCAAATGATCAACCCAACTGCTACCACAGTCGATTACACGGGACCTTAGCACATTCTCCAATGTTTGAATGGTTTTCTCTACTTGTCTATCCACATAAGGGAGGAAAGCAGTGATAAGGCTCACCTTAGTTCCCAAACCTCTCTAAAAGCAATGCAAAAAATGAGATGAGAACTGAGTACCTCGATTAGATATGATGAAAATGAGAGATCCATGCAACTTGATGATTTCCTAAATGAAAAGCTTCACATAATCCTCTGCCGAATAATTAATCTTCACTGGTAAGTAGTAAGCGGACTTAGTTATCCTATTGCTAATGATCCAAATCAAATCAAACTAAATTGGAGAGAACAAAAGACCGATAAGGAACTCCATATAAATCACCTACCACTTTTATACAGGCAAATCAATTTCTTAAAATAACCCACTAGGCCTCAAGTGCTCCACCTTCACTTGCTGACACACCATGCACTTAGCCACAAAATTTGCTACTTCCTATTTCATGTTATTCCACCAATAGATCTCTTTTAAATCATGGTACATATTCGTCTAACCAGATGAATAGTGTACCTTGACTCAAGAGTCTCAACCAAGATCCTCTCTTACAGTCTATTAACATCGGGAACATACAATCTACCTTGGTACCTCAAGATACTGTTACCACCAATCTGAAAAGCCACTACCTTCTGATGACCCATTTTATCTTTGTTTTTCATCAGGATAGGATTTGAAACCTGTTTCTCCTCCACCTACACACCCAGAGAGGAATTCACCACCTCTTGAACAATCACACCACCATTCTCAAAGTCCAAACGACGAACTACAAAATTAGCTAATCAGTGAATGTCCTTCACCAACCCTTGCTTCTCCTTGTTAACATGAGATAATCTCCCCATAGATAACTTGTTAAGAGCATCAGGAAAAATACTAGCTTTACCTGGATGATAATAAAGACTCATCTCATAGTCTTTGAGCAACTGAAGCCATCTCCTCTGCCTGAGATTCAACTTTTTTTGGGTGAACATATACTGCAAACTCTTATGTTCTGAGAAGATGTCAACATAAACCCCATACAAATAATGACAACAATTTTTTAGGGCAAAACCACTACTAATAACTCTAAATTATGAGTTCGATAATTCTTTTCATACACTTTCAATGGCCTAGAAGCATACGCAACCAACTTTCCATGCTGCATCAACACACAACCTAATCCCACATGAGATGTATCACAATAAACAACAAAGACATCAGTGCCTTTATAGGGTAAAAATTAGAGTTAAAGTCTACTTATCCTTCAAATTTTCAAAGCTACCCTCGCAAGCATCGGACCACAGGAACTTTACCTACTTTTGAGTCAACCTTGTTAATGGAGAAGCAATAGAATAAAAGTTGTCCACAAACATTTTACAATATCTGGCTAAACCCAAGAAGCTTCGAATATCGATTAGATTCATAGGTTTAGGCAATTTCTTAACCACCTCAACTCTCTGTGGATCCATTATGATCCCCTCACTAGAAACAACATGACCCAAATAAGTCATAAAATTCAACCAAAACTCACACTTAGGAGTTGTTTGGTAGAGTGTATTAGAAAGTTAATGCATGCATTATTTTAATGTATATTAGCAGTACCTTATTTGGTATATCTTTTTACCCAATGCATAACTAATGTTTGCATTAGTTATACACTCTATTATGTATTACTAATACCTCAAAATTCATGGCATCAGTAATGCAATGGATCTAATGCATGCATTAACATGCTTAAAGACACTATTATCCATCAAAAAAAATTCGCATCCTTTTCAACATATATATTAAGGGTATTATGTAAAAAAAATAATTTTTTTTAGAAATAATGAAATTCAGGTTATTTTTAATATATCGAACCAAACATCGTATAAGAAAATACAAGCATAACTAACGCAAGCATAGATAACACATGCATTCCTAATACAAGCATTACTAATATACCCATGCTTTTCATTATTCTTATACACTCCACCAAATGACTCGTTAGAGAATTTAGCATATAACTATTGATTCTTAAGAGCCTGCAACACTATATGGAGGTGATTGGCATGATCATCCTGTCGAGGCATTAGTCAAACCAAATGACCAAGAACTCATTATGATTATACCAAGCACAAAAAGAATTCTTAAGGACACCCACCTCCCAAATATTTTGCTGACAAAAACCTAACCAAAGAGAAATCTTAGAAAAGTACTTAGCTCCTTGATATTGGTCAAATAGGTCATCAATCCTAGGAAGAAGGTAGTTTCTTATAGTCACCTTATTCAACTAGCGATAATCTATATATATATATCCAAAGGGAACCTTCCTTATTTTGCATAGATAGAATAGGAGCACCTTCGGGTCGAACAATCTAGAGAGGCATGACACGAATGGAGCCAATCCATCCCTAGGATAATGTAATATACAATTATATCCAATTCTATCAAGTCTACCAAGGTATCCCTACCACATATAGATGCCACACAACCCCTATAAACTCTCCTAGACATAATAGAATCATCCACTAGGGTAGACACGAAAAAAAGGTCTAAAATACACTCAGGACAAAAATCAAAATGAACAGCCATATATGGGGTCACATAAGAAAGATTCGACCCTAAATTAATTAGACGATATACATCACGTAAAAAGAGTTAAAACATACCAGTGATGACATTACGATATACCTCAGATTCTGGAAGGTGGAAAGAGTATATAGACGATTTCGACTAGTGTCGGAGCCAGAAATAGCACATTTTGGTGTAGGAGCTGATGACATAGAAATGAGAACCTTGTTAGCCCAGTGGCAACCCTAACTGAAGGATAATCCAATTACAAGTAACCAAGATGACCATAATTGAAGAACTTATTCCTTCCTTTATCATACTTTCGATGGTGCACCTGCCCATAAAAATAAGAAGGTATATAAGATGGGGCTGATTGAGCTCCACTCACCTAAGATTGGGCACCCTATACCCTAAACCCCCTGTCAGTCTAAAGTCGATAATCACCAAATGACTTAGGATGCAGAACACTACTCGTTGAATAAGAACTAGAATTTTCTAAGTATTCTTCCTAGACTACTATCTCCAATCTCTTTCACTCTTCTAGTGGCCTCCACCCTTCTCTAAATACGTAAATTTCTTGCTCTTCATCTCTCTAATTTCTACCTACTTTTTCTTTTCTTCCTCCACTTATTGCATGTACACCACCAACCTAGAAATATCTATATCCTTATTCAACAGGGTGGCCTTGCATTCTAACACCAAGCCACGAGACAATCTTAAAACAAATTTCCTCATTCTAGTCCTCACGAAAGACACTAACTCGGGAGCATAAAAAGATTGCTGGTGTATCTTCAAGGCATATTCCTTCATAGTCATCTTACCTTGCCTCAAATTCAAACTCCTCGGCCTTTACTTCCCTCAAATCCCAAGAAAAAAATAATCTAGGAAGGCACCAGAAAAGTCATCCCATAAGGCTACCTCAGCATTATCACTCCTCAAATTATCCCACTCTTCATACAACTAATATGCCACATCTTTTTATTGATATGCAACAAAATTTACACCTTTAGAGTCAGAAGCATGCATCACTCAAAAAATCTTTTCCATCTCATCAATGAACCTTTGAGGATACTCCTTAACCTTAGAACTAGTAAAGGCTGGAGGATTGAGCCTTATGAACTAACCAACATAAGTAACCTCATAAGAAATCACAGCAGTACTAGTAGGACCCAACTAATATGACTAAGATATCACTAACTAGGTTAATAGATAGATAGAATGGTGGAACTCAGTATTAGAAATATCTTCTTGAGGTGACTGAGTAGGAATGTCACTAGTAGAAGAAGGATCATTGGGAATTGGTAGGACTGCACGTGGCAATCCAAAGTAGTGACCCTTGACCGAGTCTGAACTCTATAAGTTGAACGAGCTCTATCTATATTGTCCTTAGATGGAATAAAAGAGTTTCCATGAGCATTAGATTTTTTAGAAAGCATGATCTAAAATTCAAACAAATAGGAATTAGAGGAGTTTTAAAGCCTTGGACTATACAACCATTAATTAGAACAACAAGAAAGGAAAACATTCCTAATGCCACATAGCCTCTCCTTTATAAATATGGCACACTACAAAACCATAAAGGAGATTGTGCTTGACACGACTTTGTGGACACCTAATTGAACATGAACCTAGGCTCTGATACCAATTTTTCATGACCTAAAATAGTGTCTAGCCGTGATAGGTATCTCAAGTCTACCGAGGCTGGAGATCAACCTTTTTTCCTATTCAAATAGAACATAATACAGTAGCTAGTGGATAAATTCTGAATATATAACAAGATAGAGAAAATAGTAACTCAAAGTCTAAGAATGTCAAAAACCAATACCCAGTCCACAGTAATCCAAAAAGCCCCTACACCAAATAATAACCTACATCAAGACATGCCCTCGACCCTGATAATAACAATGAAAATATTAATGTGAACTCTTTAATTTTAATTTATGAAAGGAAAATTGATGGAATGATCAAGGCTTCTAGGGAATAAAAGCTCACCACTTCACCACAAATAACTAACGAACTAAGTCGATCCATCTAATGTTGTACAGTAGTAAAAAAAGGGTCCTCAGATCCTACATTATGAAATAATATAGGTCCTAGGATGATTAGAAGTGAGTGATAGAATATAACTCAGGGATAAAGGATAAATAATTCAAAATCAATCAAAATCCAGTACACATAATCATATGTATATACATATATATATAGATATATATATATATATCAAATTCTAGGATATGGAACAAGGCTTAGAATGAAATTTAAAACTATTACCCTAGACTGTGTAGCTCAACTTTCATTAGAAGGCACCTATGGGCTATATGGATCTAGCTCTACCCTATCCAAAAGGTCCCTAGTATGGGTAGCTACACGAACTATAGGTTGCATGCATATATCACTCAGCCAAGTCAACTAACTTGCTAATGGGACTCTAATCCAATTAGCCTATAAGACTTCAAAGATCCATGTAGGAACCAAAATAAGTAGCCAAGTGGGACTTTAACCCAACTATCCAATCATAATCCAAAGTCTCAAGTAGGAACCAAATCATCTAACTAAGTGATACTTTAACCCCTAGGCCAATAGGTCTTCGAAGTTTATAGTTTAGAATTTAATTCATATCCATTAAGGCCCTTTATGAAAGTCAATTCATATTCCATTACTCTTTTATACCATTCAAGGTTCGAAAGTACTTTCAATATGCATAAATTCATATTCAAAACCAATTTTATGAGATTGGGTTAAGGTTATTTCCAATTCCAATCCATTAACTTATCAAATTCTGTAAAACCCATGTTCCCCTTTCCCATTCACGCACCCATGCATTTAATTAGTTTTAAAACCCTCTTTGAAAGCATACATAATGCATATATAAATATGAAACATCACATAAAAAAAATTATTCCAAACCCTCAACTCAAGTTCCTTAACAAATATCAAAACTATATGACTACATAATCAAAACACATGCCTTAACAAAATAGATTTTTAGGAAAGAGATACATGTCTGAATGGATCATAATTTTTAGAGGGAATTTTCCCTTGAAGATATAAACAATCAACCTTGAGAAAACCCTAATGCTCTTGCTTAAGATAATTTGTAAGAATAAACATGTTATTTTGGTATGTTTTGATGCGAATAGGGTTTCACTAAGGCTTTAATATCGTGGGTTGCATTTGGGGAAAAGGGCCAATGTACAAAGTTCCCTTAATAAAAAAACTAAAAATTTATCAATCAGTTATTATGATTTACCTTACGACGTATAGCGTCACCTTGCGACTTGTGGCATCCAGTCATAGTCTGGAAAGTACCCATAGGCACCCATACTGGTCTAGTTATGAAAGGTACCATATGACTCGTAATCAGACACTATGACTTGTTAGGTCAAATTATTGGTAAGACAAAAACATTTGGGCATCACACTGGTTGGCTACGGATGGGACTATATATCTTATATAAAGTCTTTACGACTCATTAGGAGCCAAACATAATCATAATAGAAACTTGGATATTCCACACTATTCAGGCTATGATTAGGTCCTAAAACCCATAATGACATCCTACAACTCATAGGGAGAGTCTCAGTCCAGGCAGTAAGCTCATAGGTCAAGAAACTTTTAGGGGCCACAATTTGAGGTATTTCAGTTATACTCTAGAGTTAGTATCTAATATAAGGTACCGAATGATGAAGTATACTTCTATACTATCCCTTGAGTTAGTATTGGACTATAAGGTTGCTATATTGAATAATGATATGGACATCTCCAGGCTAGTGGTTTACATGCAGTAGGTGAAAGATGAGGAAAAAAGTAGGTAGGGATAGGAGAGAGGTAGAACAAGAAGTTTAAATATTTAGAGAAAGGTGTAGGTCAGCAAAATAATAGGAGATATAGTAAACAATGAACCAACAAAAAAAAATTAGTGAAATTCTTATTCGACGGCCAATGCTCCTTACCCTAAGCATGTCGGTGATTGTTGTTTTAAAGTTAGCAGTGATCCTAAGACACAAGGTAGGGTCTTAGGTTAGTAGAGCTCACTAAGCCCCATCCTATCCTCCTTGTCAATTTTATGGGTACTTCACCATGGATATTGCAAAGAGGGAAGGAATCTGTATTTCTATTACGGTAATCTGTAGCAAAATTATCCCATAGCTAAAGATTCCATTAGAGTTAATAAGGTTTTGGTTGCCATTTTTTTAGCTTCTTTCCCAAAGGAAATTACTTTAATGATCAACATTGGCTGGAATTTTCTCTATGCCTTTGATACCCATTGAGAATCTAAGGAATCCCTTCATATTTTCACTTCTTGCATTAGTTTCAAAAAGGTTTGGGTACTCAAGTAAACCTTAGCACTACTTTCCATCCTTCAATAGATTTACAAGCAGAACGGACTATTCTACCTTTGAATGATATGCTAAGGGCCTATGTGAGTAGTTAGGTTTACAATTTGCCTCTTATTGAGTTTGAATATAACACCATTTACCATAAACAATTCAAATGGCTCCTTTTCAGGCTATTTATCTTAAAAGGTACATGCCTCTAATTGGATGGATTGAGGTTGGAGAGACTAGGTTGTTTTGTCTTGAATTGATTCACCAATTCATATAGAAGGTAAAAGTGATTTGAGAAAGACTTAAGACTGCTCAGAGTTTCCAAAAGTCTATTAAGGATGTGAGACAAAGGGAATTATAGTTTAAAGTAAGCGATTGGGGTTTTTTGAAGGTTTCTCCTATGTAAGGAGTCATAAGATATGGGAAGAAGAGGAATCTCAGTCCCTATTATATTTTTCCATATTAGATTGTGAGGAGAATTGGGAATGTCTCTTATGAATTAGATTTACTAGCGAGTTTGGCCTTGATTTATCCCATGTTTCATATGTGTATACTGACAAAGTGTGTGAGTGATCTTTCTTTTATTGTGCTAGTTGACGATGTTAATGTTTCAAATTTATTATCTTATAAGGACATCCTAGTTGACATATTGGATAGTCAAGTCCATAGATAAAGGACAAAGAATGTAGCTTTGGTGAAGGTCATTTGGAGAAATCAAAACGTGGAAGAAGCTACATGGGAAGGTGAGGAAGATATGAAATCCAAGTACCCGTTCTTGTTCCCAACATTGGATGGAAATGCTTAAGGTATGAGTTTTATTTTTGCTCTCATAATATTTCAAATTAGTCATTTGGTTCTAATGTATTCTTGTTGTTATCGTGCTAAAAATATCCTAAATCCTCATTCGGGGATGAATTATCCTAAGGGTGGATAATGTAAGACCCTACAACATTTCAACCATTTTATTTTTGACCTTTCCACATTCGTAATTTCAATTATTGACTTGAATTATGATTAGGAATGTTAAAAGGGTATTTTGGGAAAGTTTTAGAATTTTCAAAAGGGGTTGGGGATATTGTAGAACTCCAAGGTAGTATGCCAATGTGATAGTGGTGTGCCATATAGGGTAACCTCTATGATAAGGGCGTGGCACAAAGTTTAACCTCCGCAATACAGGTGTTCCATGTTGTTGTGTTAAATTTATCTAGTTTTTATTTTTCTGACTTGCGATGAGGGGATTTTAGTCTTTTTACACCTTGTATGACTTTCAAACATAAAATTGACCATTTTTGTTCAATTTTTAAAGATCAAGTTCCATTCTTTCTCTCTTAAACTCATAACCCAAGAAAGCTCAAGGGTTTTATAGAGACATTAGTGTAGATACAAATCTCTCCCATTTTTACCTTCTTGTAACATTGGTTTGGATTTATCTCATATCAATTATTTCAAAGTAACTTGATTTCCCCTCACATTATTCCTCGTGGATTCAACCCTGACTTTGAAGTTGGGTATATATATTAACGATGACTGCATTGCACTTAAATTGACATATAAGTTTAGTATTATCATACAGTACACAAGAATCCTCTAAGTTATATTTGTATATATGCATCATGGAGAGAGAAGGGTACGGAAGAATCCCTACTTCTATGATATCTCTAATTCATCCAGTTACATACACTAGGACAATCTAGTGGGTAACACTGGACCCATATAGGACGTGAGTGTTTTTAGGATGGTGAAGATACATAACCCAGGTTAAATTTATAAATGCATTCTAAACCTAATTCTCTTTCCCGGCATAGTATATATGCATATATGTATATGATTTCTGATTGTTAATTACTTTGGTTTTGAATGATGGTATTATTTTATCCTTATTCCTGAGTACATGCTAGCGTTCACGGACTAACCTGTCTTCAAGCGTTGTATCCTCATGCGATGTAGAAACCAACCATAATACCACTCTTGTTCAGTGACTTACATTTGGGGAAAATTTTATGTTTGATTGAAGTGGTGAGCTTTCTTACTCTGAAAGACTCTATTTTATGTTATTGACTTCTCTACATATATTTGTTATTTCATAGACTTTGGTTTTGGCTATGGTCGGGGACATGTCCCGACCAGATGTTCTTTATTTTTAGTTAGAGGCTTTGTGGGACTACTATGGTAATAGGTGGTATCGGTATTGATGTTAGCCTTGGCATTAGTATTGGTATTGGGGATGGCACCAATTGGATATTTGGTTGTATTTTTGGTTGGTTATGGCTATGGATTCTATTATTGTCTTTGAGTATAATTGTTTTATCTTGTCATATGGTCAAAATCCATCCAACATAGGGTACATGGTAGTTATGTTTGGGTATTAGGGGTGGTCTCCGGCCACAGTTGGACTTGAGGTACCCAGTACGACTAGGCTTTGATTTGGTTCATATCAGATTGGTATCAAAGCCCTAGGTTTATGGTTACTTAAGAGTCCACAAATCCATGTCGAGTAGAGTCTCTTTTATGGGTGTGTAGAATGCTAAACTCATAAGGGAGAGGCTACAATTCATTTAGGAATATTTCTTTTTATTATGTTTTATTTTAAAGTTGTAGAGTGTATGGTCCTAAATTCCCCTCTAATTCTTGTTTGTTCGCTTTTTAGATCATGTTTTCTCGATGATCTGAAGCTCATAAAAACTCCTCTATCATAACCAAGGACAATGGTGATACGACCTATTTTACTCTTTGGGATCCACACTTGATCTATGGGTCCAATGATGATATGTTCTGGAGTTCCATCGGTTTCCTCTAGTCCATCTCAAACTCCTTAGGCTTAAGTGAAAAATGTAGAGTTTTATTAGTTTATTCACATGGTGTAGAAGTTAGTAGCTAATCAGTCTGAGCGTGGTATTCCTATTACTCTATTTTCTGAGGCCATAAGGGTTGGCCAATTCATGAGGTCGAATCCTCAGTCCTTTAGGGGTATTGTGGTTTAGGAGGATCCTCAAGGTTTTCTAGATAGGATAGAAAAGATCTTTCATGTTATGCATGCCACCAATATGGAGGGTGTGGAGTTTGCTGCCTATTAGCTGAAGGGTGTTGCATACCAATGGTATGCGGAATGGGATTAGGCAAGGGGTGACGATGTTGAGTCGTCTCTATGGGATAATTTTTCTAATACATTCCTTGAATTCTTCTTTCCTCAGGAGTTGATAGAAGCTAAAGAGGAAAAGTTTGTTAATCTAAAGTAAGGTAAGATATCTATCAAAAAGTGTACCTTAAAGTTTTATCAAATGTCTCGGTATTCTCTAGAGATGGTTTCTAGTATAACGGATAGAATGAGGAAGTTTATTTCTAAGTTATGCAAAGAGTTGATATTAGAGAGTAAGGATGCCTTGTTGATCAAGGTTATGGATATCTCTAGGTTGGTTATGTATATGCAACAGGTAGAGAAAAAGAAGAAAAAGTAGGCTTAAATAGGGGAGAGGTAGGACAAGAATTTTGGGTTCTCTAAATATGGTGTTGACCAATAGTAGAGTGGTAGGGATAGTGGTAAATGGCCTAAAAAGAAGTGGGGAAATATTGGATTTTACTCGACGACTAGTGCTCCCTATATAAAGTTGTTAGGTGATAGGTATTTCTTTTGTGGAGAAAACTTTAGGGAACAGGGTGCCCAATATCAAGCTAATGGGTCCCAGTCAGCTCCATTATATCTTCTCTATAAATTCTATAGTAGATTACATTAGGGTTTCTGTGATGAGAGAAAGGACAGGTGCTTCAATAGTTGTCAGCCAGGGCATATGCTTAGAAACTGCCCTGTTGGTAAGGCTGCTTCAGGGGTGAACAAGGTTCCAATTGCTTCATCATTAGCTCTGGCACCAAAAGGTGCACTACCTAGTTCTGACACTGGTCAGAACTGTCTCTATGCTCTTACTACCCGATAGGAGTCTGAGGCATCACTTAATATCATGACTGGTATTTTGAAACTCTTTTCTCACTATGTCTACTATTGACTTGATCTGGGGTCAACTATATTTTATGTGACCTTATTTATGGTTGTGCATTATTTTTGGCTCGGAGTGTGTTTTGAACTCTTTTTTGGTTTCTACCCTGATAGGTGACTCTGTGATTGCTAGAAGATTCTATAGGGGGTGTGTTGTATCTGTTAGTAGCAAAGAAACTTTAGTGGATCTATTTGAATTAGATATGGTGGATTTTGATATTATATTGAGGATAAATTGGTTACTCTCGTACTATGTTCTCTAGATTGTCAGACCTATAAGGTTGTATTTGAATTTCCTAATGATCAAGTTATTAAGTTTGAGGGTGGTCCCATGGATCCTAAGGTGAATTTTATATCTTATCTTAGAGCACAGAGATTAATCTCCTAGGGATGTCTCTATCACCTAGTTTGTGCTAAAGATTCTAACTCGGATGATCCTTCTTTGTATTCTGTCAATGTGGTGAATGAATTTCCTTACGTCTTCCCTGATGACCTTTCTGATGTTCCTACTAATAGAAAGATTGAGTTTGGGATTGATCTTGTTTCGGATACTCATCTGAATTCTATTCCTATGTATAGAATGGCTCTGGCTGAGTTGAAGGAGCATAAGGAGCAACTAAAGGATCTTCTAGATAAGGGTTTCATCTATCCTAGTGTGTCCCTGTGGGGTGCAGCAGTGTTATTCATGCATAAAAAGGATTGTTCCCTTTGGATATGTATTGATTGCATGCAGTTGAATAAGGTGATGGTATAGAATAAGTATCCTCTTTTAAGGATAGAAAATTTGTTTGATCAGTTGTAAGGTGTTAAGTTTTTCTCCAACATTGATCTTCAATTTGGGTATATCCCTATGACTGCCTTCCATACCCGGTGTGGCCATTTTGATATCTTAGTGATGTCATTTGGTTTGACCAATTCCCCTGTAGCATTGATGGATTTGATGAATAGGGTCTTCTATCAATTTTTGGATCTGTTTGTCATTGTTTTTATAGATGAAATTTTGGTGTATTGTAAGAGTGAGGAGGATCAGGCGAATCACCTCCGCATTGTATTGCAGACTTTGAAGTAGCAGCAGTTGTATGCCTAAATTTTGAAATATGAATTTTAGTTGAACGATGTCACTTTAATAGGTCATATCATCTCTAGTGAAGGGATCATGGTGGATCCACAGAAAGTCATAATGGTAAAGAAGTGGCCTAGACCCACGACCCCCACTGATATTTGGAGCTTCTTCGTATAGTTGGTTATTATAGAAGGTCTATTGAAAGTTTTTTTCTTATAGCTTACCTATTGTATAAATTGACTTAGAAAAAGGTAAAGTTCTTATGGTCGGATGTTTGTGAGGGTAGTTTCGAGAAGCTAATAGATATGCTAACTTCGTCTCTCATCTTAACTTTTCCTGAAGGCGCTGATGGATTTTTGGTCTACTTTTATACATCCTATATGGGACTTCATTGAATTCTAATGCAGGGTAGAAAAGTGATAGCTTATGCTTCTAGGAAGTTAAAGGTGCATGAGAGGAATTATCCAACTAATGACTTAGAATTATTATCGGTGGTGTTCGTGTTGAAAATATGGCATCACTTCTTGTATGGAGTGTATGTGGATATCTTTTTTGATCATAAATGCCTACAGTATGTGTTTACTAAGAGAGACCTTATCCTTAGGCAAAGGTGATGGCTTGAGCTTCTCAAGTATTATGACATAAGTATTTACTACCACCTAGGTAAAGCTAACGTAGTTGTTAATGCTCTTAGTAGGTTATCCATCGGGTGTCTAGCTCATGTGGATAAGGAGAAGCGGGAGTTGGTAAAGGATATTCACCAATTGGCTAGCCTTTGAGTTTGCCTCTTAGACTCTGGGAATGGTGGTGTGTTGGTACAGGAAGTGGTCCAGTCGTCTTTTAGTGCTAAAATCAAGGAGAAATAGATGTTAGACCCTATATTAATGAAGATCAAAAATGATATAGGTGGGAAGAAGGTGATCCTTTTCAAAATTAGTGGTTATAGTACTTTATGGTACCTAGGGAGGATATATGTTCCTAATATAGATGGCTTGTGTAAGAGGATCTTAGCTGAGATGCATGAGTTTTACTATGTTATTCATCCCGATTCGATGAAAATATATCATGACCTCAAGAAGATGTATTAGTAGAACAATATGTAGAGTGATATGGCTAATTTTGTAGCCAAGTGCATGGTGTGTCAGCAAGTGAAAGTTGAGCACATGAGGCTCGAAGGATTGTATCAAGAAATTGAGTTACTAGAAATGAAGTAGGAATAATCATTATGGAGTTTTTTACCAGTCTTCCTAGGTCTCGGAACCAATATGATTTGGTTTGGATCATCGTGGATAGGATGACAAAGTAGGCTCACTTTTTGCCTGTGAGGACTAACTCCTTAGCTTAGGATTATGCGAGGTTGTATCTCTATGAGATTGTGAAGTTGCATGAGGTACCCATTTTTATCATCTCAGATTGCGGACGTAGTTTACATCTCACTTTTTGCAGTCATTCTAGAAAGGTTTGGGTATGAAGGTTTGTCTTAGTACTTTTTTTCACCCACAGTCGGATGGGAAAGCAGAAAGGCCTATTCAGACGTTGGAGGATATGCTTCGGGCATGTGTGATTGACTATTATGGTAATTGGGTTGAGCATTTTTCTCTTATAAATTTTGCCTATAGTAATAGCTTCCACTCTAGCATTAGGATGGCTCCAGTTGAAATGTTGTATGGTAGGAGGTGAAGGTCTCCTATTGGGTAGTTTAAGCTTGGTGAGACAGATATGTTTGGTCCAGATTTGGTTCACCAAGCCATAGAGAAGGTGAAGGTGATCCAGGATATGCTTAAGACTACCCAAATACGCCAAAAGTCCTATACATATGTGAGTATAAGAGTGTTAGAGTTTGAGGTTTGGGATAAGATATTCTTAAGGGTGTCTCCATAAAGAGAGTGATTCGATTTAGGAAGAACAGAAAGCTCAATCCATGATATATGGGACCTTATGTGATTTTGAGGAGGGTTGGTATTGTTGCATATAAGTTGGAATTACCTTCTGGTTTGAGTTCCATTCAATGGGTATTCCATGCTCTATGCTGAGAAAGTGTATTAATGATCCATCACAAATTGTGCCTATCAAGGATATTGGTATTTTGCATTTTCTATCTTGTGAAGAGATCTTGGTTTAGATCTTGGATCGTCTGGTTCATCAGTTGCAGACCAATGAAATGATCTTGATAAAGGTTTTATGGAGGAACCACAATGTTGAAAAGGCTACTTGGGAAGCTGAAAAGGACATGAAGTCCAAGTATCCGTTCCTATTTTCTTCTCTAGAAATTTGTGCAGAAGGTATGTGTTCTTCATAACATCTTTGTTTTCAAAATTTGGTAAAGGAAAGATTAATTCCTTGCATCTTTGTTTTCTAACTTAATTCAAGGTCAGAATCTAGTTGTTGGGGTGTAAATCGTGCTTGTACTACCTTGTTTCATCATTCGAGGACGAATGATCAAAGTGGGGGAGAATTGAAACACCCTAGGTTCTGGTCTATAGAAATTTTATGAGTTTAAGCTTTCTGATCATCGTATGACTCAGGTTTACTTGACGTATGATGCGGGTACGGTTTAGGGGTCTTGATCATATGTTCTTAGTATGGTTTTGTTTATTTTCTGTCCAAGTTACGAGGGGACATCATAAGAGTCGTATGTACAAGATAGGAGAGGTAGGGTCCAAATCATATGTTGTTTATTATCTAGACTTGGCATTCTGCTTATGGTACAATTAGGTAGGTACTTATCGTATGGTGATGGTACTATTTGGGTAAGAGGATTCATATATTGGTCAAAATATAGAGTCTAACTTTCTATCTTGGGTACGAGTGGATCGTACTACTCGTATGATGTGGGTATGAGTGGATGAGTCCAACCATACCTACCTACTGGATTTTTATAGTTTAAGTTGGGTGTATTCTGATATGTCCCCTCTTAACCTCTTTTAACCCCATAACTTAAAAACACTCTTGGGACTTCATTAAACTACTATTCCCAAGTGTAACACTCTTAAATCACTCGTAGATCTCTCTCAAGCTTTTGGTTCAATAAAGGGCTAGGGTTTCCTTAAGGTGATTCAATTAGGGGCTTTCAAGAGTGGATCTCTCCATCTTCTTTGGTATCAAAGGTATGTTAATCCTCCCTCATTATTAGTTCAAACTAAGAGCATGTTTTACTTAATCAGTTTTATTAAATGATTGTGGGTTTGTGTTAGTTTTGAAATATGTGTTGGGGTTTGGTTACTAATGGTTGGATGATGTTTTTCCATTTTTTAATTATGGTTTTCATGTTTTATTTATGGTTTTAAACATATGATTGCATGGGAATGGTTAATTGGTCCTTGGCTTTGGTTTTGTAAACTATATGCCCTCAACATGTTTGTTAAAATGACAATGAGAACGTTTTGGACACATAGTTTGACTTTGATTGGAAACCTTGCATTGCATAATATTGTAATGGAACTCTAAATGGTTTGATTGAATTAAATGCTTTGGAAAGACCTTGGTGGCCATTGTTTTGATTGATTGGAAATCTTATGGGGTACATTGAATCCCCTAAGTTTTGAATAATGACATTGCTTGCAAACTATAGTCCGTATGACGATACCATTTCAATATTCCTTGGTAATTAACTTTGGAATTGGTGGTTTGGTTATGTGCAAAATTATTTTAAATATGCAACGTGAAGGTGTGAGTTCAATGGATAGACACTAGAACCTTATGTTTGCCGTCATGAGGGTTGGTCATGGTGACTATACACTTGTGGGGTACACAGGAATCCCATATGTTATACTTGTATATATGTATCATGGATGGCGAAGGGTACACAGGAATGCCCTACCCCTGTGATATCTTCGATTCGTACAGCTACATGTATTGGGTCCCATCAAGGGGGTAAAACTGGACCCATATAGCCCGTGGATGGTTTTAGGGTGGTCAAGTTACAAAACCCAGGTTAAAGTTTTAAATGCATGCTAAAAGTGGTTTCCTTTCCCCATATGATATATATGTATATTTGTATGTGATTTCATATGGTTATTTACTTTGGTTTTTAATGATGGCATTATTTTATGCTTATTCCTGAGTATATGCTAGTATTCACCCGCTAACCTGTATTCAGGTGTTGTATCCCTACGCGATGTAGGAACCGACCATACTTGTAATACCACATACTATTCTTAGTTCTGTTCAGCTTTCACTTGCATGCATAAGAGGCTTAAGTCCTGAAAATTTCAGCAAGTGCTGGGGTCTTAGTTATTTTTAAGACCACTAACTTTGAAGATTTTTATTTATGTCTTATCAATCCCGAGATGTTGGTTTTTGAGTTGATTCATGTTTAGGAATGTAAGAAGTATGTCTCGGAGAAGTTTCAAATTTTTTGGACGGGGGTTGGGACATATTTGGATCACAAAACCAATAGGTCATCGCGATAACCCCACGTCGCGGCTCTATTCCCATTATCATAAAGACAGCATTGCAGTGAGGGAATTCAATTACCGCAATTAGACCACGTTTATGTTACATTGTTGCGTCCATTTTTTGATTTAAATGGTTAAGGGGTAATTGGGTCTTTTTTCCTCAACTCAATCATTCATAACACGACTTGGGCATCAGTTAGGGCATAATTTTGCCCTTCTTCTCTAATTTTCCTCTCAAGAAAACCCTCTCCTTCCCCAAGAATAAGAATTGAATTATTTTCTCCCCAAGAAATCAATAATTCAAGTTCCCCAAGTTTAAGAACCTTCAAGAAATCGCCAAGAATAGCATTTTTCCCTTTCAAGTTAAAAGCTTAAGGTATGTAGGGTATTCTTTCATGGGTCACTTTCACCCATGGAGCCCAAAAATCCTCTTTTCAAATAAAGAATGGATTTTTATATTATTATGGAATTTTATATTGCTTAAGATGGTTTTAATTCATATTTTCATGGTGATTTTAAATTTAATACAGCCCGTGTATGATTCCATGCAAGATTTTGAAATCCTCATGCTATGAATTTGAGTCTCCCATGCTTTATTCAAGTGAATTTTGATGTTAAATCTGTAACTTTATGATTTCAGTCATGTAATCATGTTCTTTTCAACTATTTAAAGCATTTCATGTTTAAATTTATAATCTCCACATGTTTGATGGAATGTCTTTGCTTATGGGTTTTGAACCATGATCCTTTACTACAGATTTAAGCTCTTTATTGCATTAAGTGATCCTTCAGTGCTGGAGGGTTATGAATACATGATACCTAAGAGTTTTTACATGAATTCAGATCATTTCAGTAATGATTCAGTTAATCCATAAATTATATTACCTATTCAGCTGATGTAATCATGATGAACACTAGAAGTTAGAAAAATATGTTCAGTCAAGCTTTTTTCAGTTCACTCCTAGTGTCAGTTCAATTGGGAGTAGTATATAGCACTGAGCGAACACAGGGATGAGGGCTCACCTGATAGTAGAGGGTGTGGCCCTTAACAACTATCCTTGAGTTATAGAACTAAGCAGTTAGGGTAGGTTAGATATGTCTACCTACCAGTTGAGGGTTGACAAGGTGTTTACCTGCCAATTGAGGGTGACATATATCTTATTAAAGTACCTACCATTTAAGGGTGACTCATCGATCCTTTGGAAGACCAGTTTAATGGATCCACATAGCCAGTGTTAGTACCCGCGGCACGGTACTGACACCCTTCTAATTGGGTTTACAGGTTGGACCCCAATTAGCTTAGATTGGGGCATGTTAGTTATATGATACGTCTCACAGTCTCACTATAGTATTCAGTGTATATTAAGTACAGGTTTGCTTGACCAAAGCATACAGACTTCCAATTATTCAGTTATACAGATTTCAGTCATTCAGATATTTCAAAAACATGTATATGCTTGGTCTTTCTTTCTCAGATAATACATCTCTTATTCATTTATGCTCAATTATTTCATACTTTTCAATTAGTCCTTATCTCATGTACACAGTACCCCATGCATTACAGCCAAACCTCATCTTATATACCAATACATTAAAAGTACTGATCGCATATTTTTCTTTGTGCTATGTTGTCTTATAACATAGGTTTGGATGCTCAATTTCCTGACTGCTCCTAGACAGATCGGCATACTTAGCAGCAGTAGTGGTGAGTCCTCTTCCATCGAGGACATGATTGCTTATTCCTATTATCTCGGTAGTTATTTATATTTAGTCAAATAGAATTAGTTGGTGGATAGTCCCATCAACTCCTCAGTCAGTTAGAGGTTTTTCAGACAAAAAGTTAGACAGTCAGTCAGTTATTTTCAGCTTTTATCAGTTATCTCAGACACGACAGTATTACGTATTTCAGTATTTTAATTTTCAGAAGTTTATCATCTTATCTTCCGCATATATTATATCAGTGCCATTTTATTCAGTGATCACAGTGGGTACCAACCCATATGTTAGCTTGTGGTCAATTATGATCGTAAGCACCATTGTCACAGTTAGGGGGTAGGATCAGGTCATAATAAAACTTGGTATCATAGCCTAAGGTTATACTATGTCCTAGGGTATCTGAAAGCCGCCTTGAGTAGAGTCTTGTCATGGGTGTGAAGCATGACATACTTATGGACGAGAGGCTATTTATGTTTTAGGAAAAGTTTTCTTTCTTTCAGTAGGCATGTCATGTGAAAGAGGATGAGCTCTATTTAAACTCTCTTTCTAACTCATCCTTCATTCCATTTACAGAGTATGCCTCTCAAAAAAGTAAAAAAATAAAAATAGGGACCAGGCCGCACCCCCGTCTGTTCTGGAAGATCCCCTGAATGAACATGACTCTCACGCCGATTTTAGAGCTGTTTTTACTACCTTATCCCATTCAGTAGCTACTCAGAAAAATCAATGAGTTGTTGGCCCTAGCCAACCTAGTGGAAAATACAATGGCAGCTAGGATTCGAGATTTTACCCGAATGAATCCCCCTTTGTTTTTGGGATCCAAGTCTGAAGAGGATCCATAGGAGTTTCTTGTTATGGTTCAAGAGGTGATAGATATTATGGGCATAACTTCAAGTGAGAGTGTAGAGTTTGTTGCATATCAGTTGTATGATATAGCTCACACTTGGTTTAAACAGTAGAAGGAGGACTGTGGTGTTGATGCAGGGCCTGTTGAGTAGGAGGAATTTGCTATGGCTTTTCTAGATAGGTTCTTTCATTAGATTTGAGGGATTATAAGATTCAGGAGTTCATTTATATGAAGTAAGGAATCATTAGTATGAAGAAGTACTCTTAAGTTTACTCAGTTGGTGAAGTATATTCCTAATGTGGTTGTAGACAATAGGTGTAGAATGAGTAAGTTTTTGTCTGGTGTAGATGATAGTACGGTTAAGGAGTGTAGGACTGCCATGTTGATTAAGAACATAGACTTATCTAGACTTATGGTTCATGCTCAACAAATTGAGAAAGATAAGCTTAAGGAGAAAGAGAGAGAGAATAAGAGATCCAGAACAAGAAGTTTTAACTTTTCTTAGCCAAGGACATAAGGGGGTAACTATTCTCAGTTCTGATAGAAGTTTTCATCCACAGTTCCATCTTCATCTAATGCGCCTGTGCCTAAGTTTAATCAACATAGTCAGGATAGGGCGATAGGCTATAAGTCCTAGAGTAGTATGAATAGTTGCCATATTAATCCTCTCTATGAGAAATATGGAAGGCATCATCAGGGTGTGCACAGAGCTGGCGGTGACGTGTGGTTTGGATATTGCAATCTAGGCCACAAAGTAAGATATTGTCCAAAGGCTGGTCAGCAGGGTCAATCCAATCATCCTTTAGTTCCAATCGATTGCCCAACTCAACAGGGTGTCGCTTCTAGCACAACCGGGGGCAGCTTCAGAATAGGTTGTATACTCTTCAAATCCAACATAATAAGGAAAGTTCTCCTGATGTAGTTATTGGTATGTTGCAGGTCCTTTATATCCATGTTTATGCTTTATTAGACCCCGAAGCCTCACTCTCCTTTTCAACCCCTATATAGTAGTTGATTTTAGTGTCAATCCTGAATCTTTAGCAGAACCTTTCTCAGTGCCTGCCCCAGTGGGTAAATATATTATAGCCAGACGGGTATACAAAAGTTGCCCAGTTACAATATCTCAGAAAGTCACCTCAGTTGATCTTGTAAAGTTGGAGATGACTGACTTTGATATCGTTCTCGATATGGATTGGATCCACTCATGTTATGCCTCAATTGATTGTAGAAATATAGTCATTTAGTTTCAGTTTCTCAATGAACCATTCATTGAATTGAGGAGTAATATCTCTGTGCTTAGGGGTCAGATGGTTTCTTATCTTAAGGAAAGAAAAATTATATCTAAAGGTTGTGTTTACCATCTTCTTTGAGTCAAGAAATCTAGTTCTGAGACTCCGAGTCTTGATTCCATTTCAATAGTAAGGGAATTTCTAGATGTGTTCCCTGAAAACCTTCCTGGAGTTCCACCCGAAAGGGAAATTGACTTCAAAATAGATCTCCTTCCACATACCCAGCCTATCTCTATTCTGCCCTACAGAATGGCTCCAGCTGATCTTAGGGAATTGAAAGAATAGTTGAAGGATCTCTTAGATAAGGTATTCATCAGACCTAGTGTTTCCCCATTGGAAGCTCCAATCTTGTTCGTGTGTAAAAAAGATGCTTCTCTCAGAATGTGCATCGATTATCGTTAGTTGAACAAAGTCATAATCAAGAATAAGTATCCACTACCTAGGATTGATGACTTTTTTGACAAACTTCAGGGTGCTAGTTACTTCTCTAAGATAGACCTTAGATCCGGATATTATCAACTCAGAGTCAGAGAATGTGACATTCTAAAGACGACTTTCAAAACTCGATATGGTCAATTCAAATTCCAAGTTATGTCTTTTTTACTAGAAAATGCCCCTGTATCTTTGATGAATTGATGAATAGAGTGTTCAAGATGTACTTGGACACGTTTGTTATAGTCTTTATTGATGATATTCTTGTGTATTCCCATTGAGAAAATGATCATGCAGATCATCTCAGAATTGTATTGCAAACCCTTAGAGCTCATCAGTTATTCTCCAAGTTCATTAAGTGCAAGTTTTTCCTAAGATCAATATTTTTTCTTGTCTATATTATTTTCGATGATGGCATTCGAGTTGACCCTCAAAAGATCAAAGCAGTGAGAAATTATCCCAGACCCATCTTTCTATTCGATATTAGGAGTTTCTTGGGTTTGGCTGGCTATTACAGATGGTTTATTGAAGTGTTTTCTTCTATTTCATCCCCCATGTCTCGAATGACTCAGAATAAAGTCAGATTTTAGTAGTCAAATTTTTGTGAGAAGAGTTTTCAGGAGTTGAAAACTAGACTCACTTCATCCCCCATACTGACTTTGACAGAAGGTTCAGATGGATTTGTAGTTTACGCTATGCTTCTAGAGTTGGTCTTGGTTTTGTTTTGACGCAGAGAAGTAAGTTCATAGCCTATGCCTCTAGACAGCTTAAATCCTTTAAAAAGAATTATCCTACCTAGGATCTTGAGCTAGAAGCTATTGTTTTTTCCTTGAAAATTTGGAGGCATTATCTTTATGGGGTACATGTTGATGCGTTCACGAATCATAAAAGTTTGCAGTATGTGTTCTGGTAGAAAAATTTGAATCTTTGATGGAGAAGGTGGCTAGAGTTGTTAAAAGATTATGACATCATTGTGTTGTATCATTCGGGCAAGGACAATATATTGGCAGATGCCCTTAGTAGATTATCTATGGTTAGTGTTGCTCATGTTGAGAAGGATAAGAAGAAGTCAGTTAGGGAGGTTTATCAGCTTGTTATATTGGGTATCCGATTAATTGATTCACCTGAAGGCAGTATAGAGGTTTAGAATGGTTAAGAATCTTCATTGGTTGCTGAGGTAAAGGAAAAGCAAGATAGGTATCCCAGTCTGGTTAAGTTGAAGAAATCAGTTAGAGACCAGAAAGTAGAGATTTCTCTCAAGGAAGAGATGGTGTGCTGCGTTGTCAGGGCATGTTATGTGTTCCATGTATTGATTATTTGAGGTAGTGAATTTTTCCAGAAGCGAATAGTGAGCAATATACCATTGATCCAGGAGCCACCGAGATAAACCGTGACTTAAGGGAAATGTATTGGTGGAATGATATGAAGAAGGATGTTGTAGAGTTTGTAGTTGTCCTCAAATTATCAGCAGGTTAATGTTGAGTACCAGAAGGCTAGTGGTACATTCCAAGAGTTCAGCATCCCCACTTGGAAGTGGGAAGTGCTGAACATGGATTTTATGATAGGATTGTCTCGTACACGCCGTCGGCATGATTCGATATGGGCCATTATGGATAGAATGACCAAATCAACTCATTTTTTACCAATTTATACTTCCTAATCAGTTGAGGACTTTGTCAGGTATTATATTAGGGAGTTGGTTAAGTTACATTGGATTCCATTATCTATTATTTCGGATAGAGGTATTCAGTTTACCTCTCACTTTTGGAAGGTTTTTCAGAAGGGTCTTGGTGTCCAAGTTTATCTCAGTACATATTTTTATCCTCAGATAGATGGTCAAGAATAAAGGACCATTCAAACCTTAGAAGATATGTTGAGAGTAAATGTTCTTGATTTTAAAGATAGTTGGGATAACCATTTACCTTTGATTGAGTTTGCTTATAATAACAGCTATCACTCTAGTATTCAGATGGATCCATTTGAGGCTCACTATGGAAGAAGATAGAGATCTACTATTGGTTGGTTTGAAGTAGGTGAGGCTTCTTTTATAGGGCCATATTTAGTATTTGCTGCAATAGATAAAGTTCAGTTGATTAGGGAGAGGCTTAAGACATACCAAAGTCGTCATAAATCTTACACAAATGTGACGAGAAGAGACCTTGATTGATGTAGGTTATTAAGTCTAATTGAAAATATCGCCCATGAATGGAGTGAAGATATTTGGTAAGAAAGGGAAGCTCTGACCCCAATATATTAGTCCTTATAGAATCTTGAACCATTTTGGGAAGGTTGCATATGAGCTAGAGTTGCCTTCATATTTGGCATCAATGCATCTGATATTTTATGTTTCTTTGTTAAAGAAATGTATTGGTGATTTAGTTGTTGTTATTCCCTTACAAAGTACAGGTGTTCAAGATAACTTTTCTTTCAAAGAAGTCCCAGTTGAGATCCTAGACCATCAGATTCATAGGCTGAGGAACAAACAAGTTTCCTTGGTTAAAGTTCTATGGCAGAATCAGTCCATTGAGGGAGCTACTTGTAAGAAGAAGCAGATATAAGTACCAAGTTCCCTAATATTTTCTCCACAAACTCAAACTCAGCTTGAGTTAATGTTTTTTATAGATTGACTCTTTCCCATTCTCAGTTCCAGCTATAGAATCAATCTCATGTTATTGTATGCATTCACGAAATCACATCAGTTCATGTATCATGTTTTAGACTCAGTTATATATTCATGTTCCAAATCATGCATGTTTAGTATATGATCCCAGTTGCCTTAGTTTAGTACTCTCGGTCTAACCAATCTCATTCGAGGATGAATATTTCCAAGGAGGAGATATTATAATACCCCGTACTATTCTTAAATCAGTTAAGCTTTCAGTTGCATGCATAAGGGGCTTAAGGACAGAAAATTTCACCAAGTGTTGGGGACTTAATCATTTTTAAGACCACTAACATTTTGGATTTTTATTTTGGTCTTCTCGACCCTGAGATGTTAGTTTCTGAGTTAATTCATGTTTAGGGATGTAAGAAGCATGTCTCGGAGATTTTTGGATTTTTTGGATAAGATTTGGGACATGTTTGGATCACGAAACTAGTGGGTCATCACGATAAGCCCATGTCATGGCTCTATTCCCATTCTCATTTAAACTGCATTGCGGAGAGGGAACTCAATGACCGCGATTAGATTGAGTCGCAGTGATGTTGTTGTATCCAATTTTTTGTTTAAATGGTTGAGGGGCAATTGGGTCTTTTTCCCCTAAACCCAATCATTCATAACACGACTTGGGCATCAGTTAGGACATAATTTTTCCCTTCTGCTCCAATTTTCCTCTCAAGAAAACCCTCTCCTTCCCCTAAGAACAAGAATTCAATTCCTTTCTCCCCAAGAAATAAATAATTCAAGTTTCCTAAATTCAAGAACCTTCAAGAGAGCATCAAGAATAGCAATTTTTCCTTTCAAGTTAAAAGCTTAAGGTATGTGGGGTGTTCATTCAAGGGTCCCTTTCCATCATGGAGCCCAAAAACCCTCTTTTCAAATAAAGAATGTATTTTTCTATTATTATGGTATTTTATATTGCTCAAGATGTTTTTAATTCATGTTTTCATGGTGATTTTAAATTCAATTCATCCCATGTATTATTCCATGCAAGATTTTGAATTCCTCATGCTATGAATTTGAGTCTCCCATGCTTTATTCAAGTGAAATTCCGTGTTAAATCCACAACTTTATGATTCTTGTCATGTAAGCATTCCTATGTTTAAATTCATGATCCCTACATGTCTGATGGAATGTCTATGCATATGGGTTATGAACCATGATCCTTTACTACAGTTTTAAGCTTGTTATTGCATTCAGTAATCATTCAGTGCTATTGGGTTATGAATACCCGATACCTAAGAGTTTTTACACGAATTCAGATCATTTTAGTAATGATTCAGTTAAGCATAGTTTAGTTCAGTCCAAGTGTCAGATCAGTTGGGAGTAGGATTCAACACTGAGTGAACTCAGGAATGAGGGTTCATCTGAAAGTAGAGGGTGTTACCCTTAATAATAATCCCCGAGTTACATTACTACATAGCCAATGTAGGTTAGAGATTTATACCTTCTATATTAGGGTTGAAAAGGTGTTTACCTACCTGTTAAAGGTGACACATATCTCATTAGAGCACCTGCCAGTTGAAGGTGACTCATTAGTCCTTCGGGACACCAGTTTAGTGGATCCACACAACAAGTGTTAGTACCCGTAGCACAGTACAGACACCCTTCCAACTTGTGTTATAGGTTGGACCTAAATTAGCTCAGATTGGGTCATGTTGGTTCTATGATACCTCCCACAGTATCAGTACAATATTCAATGTATATTTATTTCATGTTTGCTTGACCAAATCATACAGCCTTATAGCTATTCGGTTAAACAGATTTCATTCTTTCAGTACAGATTATTTCACAAATATGAATATGCTTGGTCTTGCATTCTTAGATATTACAGTTCTCATGCATTCATGTTCAGTTATTTTATGCTATTCAGTTAGTCCTTATCTCATGTGCATAGTACCCCATGTATTTCAACCAAACCTCATCTCATATACCAGTATATCCAAAGTACTAACCGTATACTTTTCTTTACGCTATGATGTCTTATAACATAGGTTCAGACGCTAAGTTTCCCAAAAACTTCTACACAGCTCAGCATACTCAGCAATAGTGGTAAGTTCTCATCCATGGAGGACATAATTGATTATTCCCGTTATTTCAGTAGTTCTTTATATTCGGTCAGATAGAGTTAGTTAGGGGCTTGTCCCATAAATACCTCAGTTATTTAGAAGATTGAAAAACATATAGTTAGACATTCAGTCAGTTACTTTTAGCTTTTATCAGTTATCTAAGACACGACAGTATTAAGTATTTCAGTATTTCAGTTTTCAGTAGTTTATCAACTTATCTTCTGCATACGTAATATCTATGTCATTTTATTCAGTGCTCACAGCAGGTACCAGTTCATGGGTTAGCTTGTGGTCACTTATGAACATAAGCACCGTTGTCGCAGCCAGGGGGTGGCCTCAAGTTGTGACAATACTACTACTCCATCTCAATGACTTTCTTTTGGGGATAACCTTATGTCGAATTGAAGTGGTGAGCTTCCATACTTCGAAAGAATCCATTTCATGTTATGGACTTCTCTACATACTTTTGTTATTTCTTAGAATTTAGTTTTGGCTATGGTCGGGGGCATGTCCCGATCGGATGTTCTTTGTATTTGGTTAGAGGGTCTGTGTGACTACTATGGGCATGGGCGGTGTCGGTATTGGTGTCAGCCTTGGCATTGGAATTGGTATTGGGTCTGACACCGGTTGGATATTTGATTGTATTGTTAGTTGGTTATGGTTATGGATTCTATTATTATCTTTGAGTATAATTGTTTTATCTTGTCATATAGTCAGAATTAATCCAGCATAGGGTATAGGGCGATCATGGTTGGGTATTGGGGGATCTCTGATCCCGGTTGTACTTGATGCACCTAACACGACTAGGCCCTGGATCGGATTATGTCAATCCTCAAGAGTGTACCAATAGTGAAACACCTGGTTGGTTCATACAAAATTGAATAAAAGTCAAGTAGTACTCCAAATCGCAGATATATAAGTCGTAGATCAAGTCGCATAAATGAAGACACTCTTGAGATCATACCCGGTCCTTACATCCACTGATCTACTAGGTTACATCTTATAAAACCACGCACACACTTTCAACTAATCATAGCTAGAAGTTTAATTATCCCAAGAAAGTTATCATATATTAACAATAACAAGAAACACATAGTACATTGTAATGCCTTATTGCATCACCACAAGTACCTAATTTCATTCCTAACAATTCATAACAATCTACTTCTTATGTTTCTTATTGGCCTCAATTCATTGAAATGTTGATTTTATCCTATTAACATTGCAATATACCAATTGAGGATAACTAGTTACAATTGTGACAGCCAAGAAATCAATTATAATCGACTAGATACCTGTAATGCCTTGAAAGTATCCCCTGGACGTTACACGGTACTCAAGACTACGAATAGCCCTAAGCTAACCCATGATATCTATTCAACTTACAACTCACATGACCGGGAACCCTTATATGAATATTGACTGAAGATAATTAATTCCACAACTTAATATAAATTTTTAACTTTGGAAACCATAAAAAACTCTTTGAACTTAGAAAATACACAGTCTGACAAGCCTCTACTATGAACTAGAGTGCCACTAGGACAGACCCTAGCTGACCCGAACATAAACGGAAATCAAATAACTAAAATACTTGCATCGATGAACAAAAGTCTGATAAGCTGGGCCCTTAAACTATAAGGACTCACAAAAATTCGAGATGTAGGTAATGAAGCCTGAACTCAATCGTGCTACTGGAAAAAAGCACCAGAACCTACATTATAAAACAGTGTAGCACATAGACATATATGTGAGTTAGTACCTCTGAAATGTAGGGAGTATATGGGTGACACGACCCAAAACTGGGCCTTTTCATGTGAGCATCTAAAGCCCAACTAGGACCGAAGATCACCCCCTTAACCCAACCTAACCATCACATTAATCCACAACCACCGAATTAACTCCGAACATATAATAAGATAGCAGAAACAAAACTAACAATCATAACTTTAAAATGTCTAGTAGATCCATTTATATCCACATACAACATCAAACCTACCCAGGTCCATAGTCATCCATCTACCAATCCGGTGTCTAAAATATGTCGGGACATACCCCCGACAATAGCCAAAAACCAAGACTAATACGATTCTATGACATGAGATATAAAGACTATGAAATGTATTCCTTCTGGGGTATGGAAGCTGACCACTTCAAAGTTAACACACGATCTGCCTGAACACCTGGTTACTGCGCAGGAAGAGAAGAAGAAGCTCCGGCACTTGTGTCGTGTAGGAACATAGCCCTAAGACAGTTAACGGTTAGAACGCTAGCATATAACTCAAGCATAAGGATAAAATAATGCCAACAGTTTAAGACCATTAAATCAATGTAGATAACCAATGCAATACATATGCATACATACCATGCCGGTATAGGGAATAAGATTAGCATGAATTTTGAAATAATTAACCTAGGATGTGTAACCTTGATATTTAGAATTTAACCCATGGGCTATATGGGGTCAGCGCTACCTGCTGCAAGGGCCTCGGCACGTGTTTGTAGCATGAGGCGAAGAAAACTATGAGATGACTAGTACATCTCCAAGGATATAAGTGTAACATCATGCACACGGTTATCATAACCAAACCTCACACTGGAAAATCGCGAGTTTCCATCTTTGGTCCCTTAAGGACCTCCACCTTCCATGGCTTGGCTAAACATCCTGCTTTAAAGCCCAAATTAAAACCATTCACACACCCTAAACCATTTAGTCATTTTCTTGCCGAAGGCACTTCATTAGTAAAGTCATACTAACACAACTTTCAAGTATACACATGCCATTACCTCTATCAATCAACCATCCATATGATTTAAAGGACCTAGCCCATCGTCCAAATAAGACACTCATTAACCCAAGGCTTAGGGACTCGAACATATTTTAATCAATTGAACCACCAAGGTTTCCATTTAAACCATATCATGGCCAACAAGTCCTTTACAAAAGCATTTGTAAACCATTCATACTCATTAGGTCATTTCCTTAGTTCAAAACACCATTAACATGTGACTAGTGATTTCCTTTAGACATTTCCACAAACACCTTCTGGGCACACCGTTAACAAGACCAAAGCCAACATAAAAACCATTAATATTAGGGTTACCCATGAACATTCATTGAATCACAATCATTAAGTACCTACATATGCAAACCATCACTAAAACATGCGAAAACATTATTTAAATCAAGATTAAAAAATACTCAACCATATGCATCAAAGCCCTCAACATTGAATTTCATAACCACCCTTTAAGAATCAAAATAAATGCTCAAATACATGATATTTTTGAAATAACAATGAGTGAAGAGATATATGTCTTGTACAAGATGATTCACGAAAGTATTCTTGGTCTTCAAGCCTCTAAAAGGGCACCTCTTGAAACCCTGGTTTCAATCTTAAGAGAGAAGTTTTTTAAGAGTGTTAGGTATGTTCTTTATCTTGTTTTTGTCAAGAATAAAGGGACAAAAGAAGTTATATATTGAGGTTTGTAAGGGTTTAGGGGTGGGAAAACGTCCAAAAAGTCGAAAACATCCGAAAAGTTAGAAACGTCCAAAAAGTCCTCAGCTAAAATTGGAAAAGCTAAACCCAGGAGGGTATGACCACCCTAAATGAACCATACCCTTGGGTACGAGTGGTACCCGAACTCATACCCTAGACCCAACCAAGAACCCCTAATCTAACCAGCATACGATTTCCTATGCATAACTTGTACCCTAAGGTACGAGTGGTACCCTACAACTCGTACCTAAGTCAAAATACTTTGGCCAAGACTTCAAGCATCATAGGACAAGGTATCCCACAACTCGTACCCTAAGGTACGACTAGTAAAGTGTCTAATCATATCTTGGATAGGATATACCCAACAAACACTGATCAATATACGAGAGAGGACCAAGTCGTATCCTAGGGTACGACTAGTACCCATGAGTCATACCCTACCCAGAAACTTTAACTTAGGGATTTTCTAGGGGTTCAAGGACAAGGTGTTTCAATTCCCCCCCCCCTCCCCTACGATCATTCATCCTCGAATGACAGGTAAGAAAAGAAGAAGTAGGAGCTCACACATCATTATAAATCAAACCAACCTTTAACCAAGTTAGAATACAAAGACATACAACAAGGACTAGACATATTCTATGATAATTATCACTCAACTATTGATCCAGTTGACTTTGGCGCTCAAACCCATAACCTATAAATATGTTTTCTCAATTCAAAATTTAGGGACTTGTACCCATGTCCTATCAAAGACATAAATCAAGTTAAGAAGATTAACACATACCTCAAGCATGAGTTTCCAAAATGGAAAACAAATGTTGATTCTTGAACTTCATGTCTTCTTCTGCCTCCCAAGTAGCTTCCTCAGACATTTGGTTCCTCCATAGAACATTCACCAAAGCCACCTCTTTCATTTGTAACCGGCTAACTTAACGATCTAAGATCCTCACTAGGACCCCCACATAAGATAAAGAGTCTGAAACACCAACATCCACTAAGGAAATAACCAATGAAGGATCACCTATACATTTTCGCATCATGGACACATAGAATACCGAATGGATGGAGTTCAAACTAGAGGGAAACTATAATTCATAGGCAACATTACCATCCCTCTTCAAAATGAAAAATGGACTAGCATATCGGGGACTCAATTTGCCCTTCGTACTAAACCACATTACTCTTTTCGTGGGAGACACCTTTAAGAATACCCAATCATCAATATTGAACTCCAACTCCCTATGCCTCACATCCTCATAGGACTTTTGACAACTTTGAGTGGGCTTCCATCTATCACTAATCACCTTCACCTTCTTCATGGCTAGGTGAATCAAATCAAGGCCAAGCAACTTACCCAAACCAACCTCATACCTTCTAATAGAAGAACGAAATCTCCTACCATACAATGCCTCAAAAAGGGCCATGCTAATTCTAGAGTGGTAACAATTATTATAGGAGAATTCGACCAAAGGTAAGTGTTCGTACCAACTACCACCATAATCAATCACACAAGCACACAACGTATCTTTCAATGTTTAGATAGTCCTCTCTTCTTAACCATCCATCTTCGGGTGAAAAGCGATACAAAGGCACACCTTAGTCCCAAAACCTTTCTGAAATGACTTCTAAAAGTAAGATAAAAATAGAATACCACGATCCAAGATAATAGAAACTGGAGCACCATGCAACTTCAAAATCACTGCAAGGTACAACTTAGCATAATCCTCCATCGAATAACTAGTCCTCACCAGTAAGAAATGAAGGGACTTGGTTATTCTATCCAAAATAACCTAAATAGGATCACATTTATTCTGATACCAGGGAAGACCGGTAATAAAATCCATGTTAATCACTTCCCACTTCCACTCGGGCACCTCATTATCTTGATACAAACTATCGGGTTTTAAGTGCTCAATGTTTACTTGTTGACACACCATACACTTGGCCACATAGCTAGCCATATTTCATTTCATATTATTCCACTAATAAAACTCCCTAAGATAATGATACATCTTCACAAAATCAGGATGAATAGCATACTGAGACCCACAAGTCTCAACCATAATCCTTTCCCTCAATCTATTGACATCGGGAACACATAGCCTACCTTGGTACCTCAAGATACCATCACCATCAATCACAAAGTCAACAACCTTTTGTTGACCCACATTACTCCTAACCTTTAACAAGATGGGATCCAATATTTGCTTTTACTTTGTCTCAACCACAAGAACTTACTGTTACACCAGGGGCACAAACACACCACCATCCTTAAGTCCTTGAGACGAATTCCAAGGTTAGTTAAATAGTGAATGTCCTTCACCAACTACCGCTTATTCTCATCCACATGCGCTAAACTCCTATGGATAACCTACTAAGACCATCATCAACTTCGTTAGCTTTACCTGGATGGTAGTGGAGACTCATATCATAGTCTTTCAACAACTCAAGCTATCTTCTTTTCCTGAGATTCAAATCTCTTCTAAGTAAACACATACTATAGGCTCTTATGATCAGAAAATATGTCAACATGAACCCCATAGAGGTAGTGACGCCAGATCTTCAATGTAAAAACCATGGCCAATAACTCCAAATCATGAGTAGGGAAGTTCTTCTCATGCATATTCAATTGCCTAGAAGCATAGGACACCACCCTACCATGTTGCATCAATACACAACCAACCCTAATACGAGAAGCATCATAATACACTACAAAACCCTCATTATCCTCGGGCAAGGTAAAAACTATAGCCAAAGTCAATTTATCTTTCAAATTCTCAAAACCACCCTCACATATATCCGAACACAGAAACTTAAACTTCTTCTGGGTCAACTTAGATAATGAGGCGGCTATTGTTAAAAAACTCTCCATAAATTATCTATAGTACCTATCTAGACCCAAGAAGCTCCAAATATTGATTGGAGTGGCATGTGTAGGCCACTTCTTAACCACAATAACCTTTTATAGATCCACCATGACCCCTTCACTAGAAATAACATGACCAAGAAAAGACACAACCTCCAACCAAATATCACACTTAAAGAACTTGGCATACAAATGATGATTCTTTAAAATTTGTAGTATGGCATGATGGTGATCAACATGGTCCATCTTACTCATAGAGTTGACCAAGATTTCATCAATGGAGACAATGATGAACAAATCTAAAAACGAATAAAAGACCCTATTCATTGAATCCGTGAATATCGTTGGGGCATTTGTCAACCGAAAAGACATAACTAGGAACTCATAATGACCATACCAGGCCCTGAAGGTAGTCTTAGGGATATCCACTTCACTATACTCAAGTTGATGATAATCCGACCTAAGATCAATCTTACAGAAATACTTCATACCCTGAAGTTGATCAAACAAATCATCAATCCTAATAAGAGAATATTTATTCTTTATGGTCACCTTGTTCAACTGATCATAGTTAATGCACATTTGAATGGAACCATCCTTCTTACGCAAAAAAAATATGAGGGCACCCCAAGGAGACACTGATAACGCTCAACTTACACTTTAATTTAGTGCAAGACGGTCGTCACCAATATATTTACCCAACTTTGGAGTCGGGGTCAAATCCACAGGGAACAATGTGAGTGGAGATTAGACCAGTTTGAAACTACAGCTACAAGTTAAATTCAAACAAATGATATGAAAAGATAAAATGGGGGTTTAGGTTTAACAAGTTGTTTGTTTGTCACTTTAATTTCGATGTTTGTAATCAAGATTTTATGAACTAACCAGAATTATGTTCACTAGGGCTTACGGTACATGACAGATGCTAAAGGTAACTTAAGATTCTCACGGTGTTTAGGATGACAAGCTATCTTTATCGATGATATGCTCAAATATCTCTTGACCTATTTAAGCGTCTAATTTTCTAATCCTCTCGTACTTATGAAATCTCTATTCACTGCCCAGATTTTACCACAGGATAATCAACCTTATTACAATGTTGATTATTAAAATAAGTGTTTCCGAGTCCCTATTGATAATTCACTTCCTACTGTATATGATTTCTTTCTCAAGAAAATCAAAGTAGGTGTGTCTACTGTTTGTAATCAACAGATGTTAATTAAAATCTTTGAATTATCAAGAAATCCTAACACCTATTAAATCTTGAGTGTTTAGCACATCATCATAACCTAACTCTAGATCCCATAATTCAGGTTAAAGGAATTTAGCCACTCATAATGTAATAATCAAAGCAACTAGTTGAATTCATGATTTGAAAGATAAAATTACCATAAGATGAATAGAAACTAGGGATTCTCAGATTAAATCACAATGGAACTTCCAAAATAATGATAATAATCTCTTCAAAGTATTTGCTTTTTCAAGCCAAGAAACTCGAGAGAGAAAATATCAAATTACGTCTCTTAAAACTCAAGTGCCAACCCTTAGAAAAACCTTAAACAATGTTTTTTATAGTTAATCCTAAATAAGGAAATAAAATTAAAGTTGCAACTTTTTCTTGAAATAGACGATGACATCTGTGACAGCTTATCATAGATGTCGTCAGCTCTTCTGTACTGTTGGCTTCTGTTGTCTAAGGTTGACAACGACGTTGATGCCTTATCACCAGCCTGACGACTTATCACGAACATCGTCATAAAAATATTTTCAACTCCTATTCTCTATTTAAGGATTACAACACTCATGACGGCGTATCACACTTTTGACGTCATATCACCAGATGTCGTCACAGGCTTCAACTCATGCTTAAGTCTGAAGACAACCATGATAGCCTATAACAGGGATGATGACTTATCACAGATGTCGTCAGCCACACCTCTCTTCAGATTCCTCCAAATGTCAACTTCTTTTCTTTCATTCTTGTTGGTTCTCTATCCCATCAGCTTAAACTATAAAATCAGACATAAACAAATCAAAAATGACAAAAGTTGCTTAAGACTTTGCAATTATTCTTGGTTAAAGGTCTTAAATATGTTTGCAATTGCTCACACATCAAACACACTAGGATGGATGAAACCTTTATCTAAGAGATCCTTCAATTACTCCTTAAGCTCTTTCAACTCCATTGAAGCCATTCTATAAGGAGGGATAGAGATCAGATAAGTGTTCAGAACAAGATTAATACTAAAATTAATTTCCCTATATGGAGGAATACTAGAAGGTGATCGAGAAAAACCTCAGGAAACTTATTAACTATGGGAATAGATTCTAAAAAAGGACCTTCTAAGTTAGAATCTTTAACTCAAACTAAATGATGAAAACACCCTTTAGAGATCAACTTTCGGGCCCTAAGATATGAGATAAACTTCCCTTAGTCACTAAAGAACCCCTTTCCCATATAATTATTAGCTCATTAGAGAATTTAAATGCGACCCTATGGGTCCTCTAATCTAAGGAAGCATAGCACGAATGAAACCAATCCATTCCTAAAATAACATCAAAATCAACCATGTCCAACTCTATCAAGTCTACAAGATTTTCTTTACTATCAATAGCTACCACACCCCATATAGACTCTTTTAAAAACCACAGTCTTCTACCAGAGTAGAAATAGAAAAAGGAACCGATAGACACTCAATACCAAAACAAAAATGAACAGCCATAAATAGGGTCACATAGGACAGAGTGAACCCTAGATTAAGTAAATAATACACATCACAGGAGAAAATTTTCAACATACCTATAACAACATCGGGAGATTCCTCAAAATATTAATAAGATGCAAGAGCATATAATCGATTATGGTCAGTATCGGTACCAGAAGCAGAAGAAAAAGCAGCACTTTTTGGTGCAGGAATAGATGAAGAGCCAAAAGGGACCCTGTTAGCCCCATAATCCATCCTAAAAGGATAGTCCCACTCTAACCACAACAAAAATACCCGTCCTTCCCTTTATCATAGAATCCACAATGCAACCTTTCATCAAATCTACAAGGAGGGTAGGATGTAGCCAACTGAGCACCACTAGGCTGAGATTAGGCACCCTGGGCTCGAAATCCACCATCAAACTGAGATCAACGATCATCCAATGGCTTTGGGTAGGGAGCACTAGCCCAAGAGAAAGAACCCAAACTCCCCCACTTCTTTCTTGGCCACTTCCACTAAATAGTTGGCCTCCACTTTGTTTAGAAAATCAAGACCTCTTGCTCTACCTGTCATCAATGTTAACTTGTTTCTTTTTCTCTTCCTCCACTTGTTGAATATACATAACCAACTGAGATATATCCATGTATTTGATAAACAATGTCACATTACTCTTAATGACCAACTCATAGGATAGTACTGAAGCAAACTTTCGCATTCTTACCCTCATTCTAGAAACCATCTCAGGAGTATAGCTAGACAATTAATGAAACTCCAAGGCATACTACTTAACAAGCATCCTACCTTGCTTCAAATTTACAAACTCTTTTGTTTTTGCTTCCCTCAACTCTTCAGGAAAGAAACGCTCTTTGAAGGTACTAGATAAATCCTTCCACACAGTAGCACTAGCATCCTAACTGGTTCCACTCTTCATTCCAATGGTACGCCACATCTTTCAATTAGTAGGAAGCAAACTCAACACTTTCAACCTTCAAAGAATGCATAATCTGAAAGATCTTCTTTAGTTCATCAATGAAACTTTAAGGATCCTCCTCATCCTTAGTATCAGTAAACATAGGAGGATGTAACCTCATGAACTGGCCAACCCTTGTGGCCTCAGAATATGGATCGATCAGAACACCTCGCTCAAGTTGTGAAGACACCAACTGTGTTAACAGAGTAATGGAAAGGCAGAACTCAACATTGGTAGCATCCCCTTGAGGTCACTGGGGAGGAGGACTAGAGGGAATTGGTGGAACTATTAGGCCACCAGGTACCAAACCCCTAGACTGATTATGGACTCCATAAGTAGGGTAAGTCATATCAACATCATCCCCATTCGGGATGGAATAGTTTGGAGGAACTTTAAATCTTCTTAGAGGCATGATCTGAACGACGAGCAAAGAGAAATCAAAAATATCCAAGATCTTAAACTCTATATATTGAAATAAGACAATAACAATGTGATACATTCATAAATGTCTTGTATCCTCTCTCTTATAAGTATAGAATGCTACACAACCATAAAAGAAACTCCACTTGACATGGCTTTGTGGACACCCAACTGATGATGAACCTGGCTCTAATACCAACTTGACACGACCCAAAATTAGGCCTTGTCATGTGGTAATCGCAAGACCAACTAGGATTAAAGATCGCATCGTTAAACCAACCTAATCATCACATCAATCCGTAAGCATTGGATGAACTCCAAACATATAACAATATAGCAAAACAAAACTATCAATCATAACTTAAGAATGTCTAGTCATTCCATTTATATCTATATACAATATCCAACCTATCCAAGTCTACATTCATCCCCAAGCCTTTACCAATCTGATGTATAAAATATTTCAGTACATGCCCCCGACAATAGCCAAAAACATAGTCTAATATGATCCTATGGCATAAGATAAAAAGACTATGAAATGTATGCCTTACAGAGTATGGAGGCTCACCACTAAAAAGTCGACAAATGATCTACCCTAATGCCTAGTCACTGTGCAGGAGGAGAAGAAAAAACTCTGGCACCTATTTCATATAGGGATGCAACGCCCAAAGACAGTTAGTGGTTGGAACGCTAGCATGTAACACAAGGATAAGGATAAAATAATGCCAACAGTTTAAGACCATTAAATAAATATATATAACCAATGCACTACATATACATGCATACCATGACAGGATAGGGAATAAAATTACCATGAATGTTGAAATCATTAACCTGGGATGTGTAACCTTGCCATTTAGAATTTCACTGATGGGCTATATGGGGTCAGTTCTACCTATTGAAAGGTCCTCGATGTGTGTTTTCCACATGAGCCAGAGAAAAATACGAGATGACTAGTACATCTCTAAGGATATAAGTGTGACATCATGCACAGGATAATCATGACCAAACCTCACGCTAGCAAATTGTGAGTTTCCAACTTTGGTGCCCCAAGGACCTCTACCTTCCATGGCTTGGCTAAACGTCCTACTTTAAAGCCCAAATTAAAACCATACATACCACCAACCATTTAGTTATTTTCTTAACAAAGGAATTTCGTTGGTATTTTCATACCAACACTACTTACAATTATACACATGCCATTACATATATCAATTAACCATTCATATGACTTTTGGGGCCTAGCCCATCGTCCAACAGGACACTCATTAACCCAAGGTATACGGACTCGAACCCACTTTAATTAGTTGAACTACCAATATTTCCATATAAACCATTTCATGCCCAACAAGGCCTTTAAAAAACCATTTGTAAACCATTCATACTCATTATGACATTGCCTTAGTTCAAAAAACCATTAAAATGTGACTAGTGATTTCCTTTAGACATTTCCACAGACACCTTATGGACACACCTTTAACAAGACCAAAACCAAGGTAAAACCCATTAAGATTAGGGCTACCTATGATCCATGCATTAAATCACAATCAATTAATACCAATATATTCAAACCATCACCAAAATATGTGAAAATATTATTTAAATTAGTAGTAAACAATACTCAACAATATGAATCAAAACCCTCAACATTGAATTTCGAAAACACTCTTTAAAAATCTAAATCAACGTTCAAACACGTGATATTTTGAACTAAATATGAGGGGAAGAGATATATGCCTTGTACAAGGAGATTCACGGAAGGGTTCTTCGTCTTCAAGCCTCTAAAAGGGCACATCTTAAAACCCTAGCTTCAATCTTGAGAGAGAAGTTTTTGGAAAGTGTTTGGTATGTTTGTTATCTTTTTATTATGAAGAATGAAGGACCAAAAAATGTTATATGTTAAGAGTTTTAAGGGTTTAGGGTGGGAAAATGGCTAAAAAGTCCACAGATAAAAGTCGTAAAAGTTGAACTCGAAAGGGTATAACAACCCTAAACGAGTCGTACCCTAGGGTACAAGTGGTACCCTAACTCGTACCCTAGACCCCAACAAGGACCCCTAGTCTGACTAACATATGAATCCCTATGCATAAGTCATACCCTAACGTATGAGTGGTACCCTACAACCCGTAACTAAGTCAGAATGCTTTGGCCAGTACTTCAAGCATCATACGATTAGGTATCCCACGACTCGTACCCTAAAGTATGACTAGTAAAGTGTCAAATTGTATCTTTGATATGATGTACCTCCAAAAAACTAATCAATAAATAAGAGAAGGGACCAAAGTTGTATCCTAGGGTATGACTAGCACACATGAGTCATACCCTACAGAAAAACTTCAACTTAGGAAATTTTGTAGGGTTCAAGGCCAAGGTGTTTTAGTGGGGGTAAATGCAAAGTAAAACTAGAACAGAATATATATGTGAACTTTCAAATAATACATATTAAGTGTAAGTAACTCACCTTGAACTTAAGTAAAACTAAAGACTGAAAGATCATAAGACTTGCATAATGAAGCATATGAATAAGCTTAGTGAGCCACAAAACTTAGTTTCTAAAATCTTTACTTTAATTTCTTATGGAGATTCTTCTAACCGAAATAAACCATGAGAGATACCATGGAGTCCAACTCCTTACCCATTTTGGAGATAGTTGTCCTACCCTTGCCATAGGATTAGAACCTTAAGTGATTACTATACTTCATCCATATTGGGAATAAAACTTAACTTATGGTGGTTGGTAGTCTCTGGGAATTTAGGATACGCTCATCTGCATTTCCTTCTTGGTACTAAATACTACTCCTAGATTATATATATATATATATATATATATATATATATATATATATATATATGCTCATACTTAAGAAATCCACCTTAAAAAAGCATAAGGGTTTATTGACTGAAAACCAGTTATGCTTTTCTTTAGTTTAAATCATAATCAAGATGAATACTTGTGGATTTCATGTCTTATCTTTAGATCAAAATATCAAGCTTTACTTTAAATTATGTTGAAAACATATCAGTGGAGCTTAAGAGCATAAGCTTCTTGTAAACTCAGTACTTGTAGTTAGGACTTGGAGTTCATGCTTTATTTCATAAAAATTTATAACAAAACATTATGCTCAATAATCAACTTGAAATCATAAGGGTTTATAGACTAAACACCAGTTATGATTTGCTTTACTTTAAATCATAATCAAGATGAACACTTGTAGATTTCATGTCTTATCTTTAGATTAAAAGATCAAACTTTTTTTAAAATAATGTTGTAGACCATATCAATGGAGCTTAAGATCACAAACTTCTTGTAAACTCAATATTTGTACTTAGGACTTGGAGTTCGTGCTTTATTTCATCAAAATTCATAACAAAACATTTTGCTCAATAATCACCTGAAAGATTTCAACAACATTCGGGTCAAAATAATAAATCTCAAATCACATTATAAACCTTACAAGTCAAGACATGAATATATGTAAACCTTGATATACTTGAAGCTTTCTATCACTTTATAATTTCATACTTCAAGAATATGGTTATTTAGGTATGAACCCTATTTCAAAACAAGTAAGTTCATTCTTAAAATCATTTTTTTTAGAACAAGGATAAAAGAATAACCTTGTTCATAAACCCACCAAACCTGAAATTGTTCAACTTGTGAAGAGAGTTTGAACTTTGAGACTTGAAAGATGAATTGGTGAGAGAAACCCTAATCTTGATGATTTTTAAGATGGGAGGAGGAAAGTGTTGTTAATTGACTGAAAGTAGAGGAAAATAATGCTCTTTTTTAGGTTATAAGTCATGGGTTGGGAGTTAGATGGGAAAAGACCAAAAGGCCCTTTGTAAACACTACAGAAATTGATCGCCAGTCTTGATGAGTCAACCATATGACTCATATAGTAAAGGCACAAGTCAGCCTCATAACTTGTAATCTTGGCAGGATCAAGATGGTATATACTTGTTAATATATGAGTCTAAACCTATGACTACTAATATCACAATATGACTTGTATCCCCCACTCGTAACTAGGACAAAAACTTAGAGAGCCTGGGATACTAACCTTATGAGTCACCTTCATACGATTAGCATATAAATCTTATAAATCTAAGGGTTGAGTCATGCCTATAAAAGAACGCCAACCATTTCAAATTATCTTAGATACGACTATAACATATGACTCATATATTGTATGTACGACTCAAGGGAATGCATATATGATGTACAGAGGCACAGGGTATTACTATATCTCCCCCTTGGAAAAAATCATCCTTGAATGTGGTTCATCTAGGATTGGGATTTGTAAAATAGACCACTCTTCTACACCAAAATCTTAACCAAGCTTATATCTATCATAAGCATGCAATCCCTCACAATGTAAGTTATGACTTAAGAATACTTAAACAGGCTTAATGAGGAAGAGTTGTGGTAGAAAATAACTATTTACCTTTGGTAGGAGCTGAGTTGGAAGAAAAGAGACGAGGATACTTTGTCATCATATCTACTTTAGCTTCCCAAGTGGACCCTTCAACCAATTTGTCTTATCAAAGAACCTTTATAGACGCTACCTCTTTATTTCTTAGCCTTTGAACCTACCTATCAAGTATCTCCACAAGAATCTCCTCATATGACAAATTATTTTTTACCCCAATACTATCTAGGGGAACTGCTAAGGACGGATCTCCAATGCACTTCTTAAGTATCAAAACATGGAACACTGGGTAAACTGCAGCTAACTTTGATGGAAGTTCCAGTTTATAAGCAACCACTCCTACATACTTCACTACCTCATATGAACCAATAAATCAGGGACTCATCTTCTGTTTCTTTCTAAATATAATTTTTTCCCTTCATAGATGACACTTTAAAGAATACCCAATCCTCCACTTCAAACTTGAACTCTCTTTCTTACATCTATATACGACTTCTAAAGACTCTGAGTAGTCTTCAATCTTTCACAAATCAACTAAATCTTTTCCATAGCTTTAATAACAGAATCTGGCCCAATCAAAGTCGATTCACCCACCCCAAACCACCTTTTTGGTGATTTATATCTATGCCCATACAATGCTTAAAATAGAGCCATCTGAATGCTAGCATGATAACTATTATTATAAGCGAACTCAACCAAAGGTAGATGATCATCTCAAATTCCTCAAAAGTATAAGAAACACGCCCTCAGCATATCTTCTAATGTATGAATCGTGCATTCATCCTGACCATCGGTCTGCAAATGAAAAGCAGTACTAAGTTTAAACCTTTTTACCAATGCCTTTCTAAAATAACTGCCAAAACTGTAAAGTGAATTATGTCTCTCTATCTGAGATAATGGATAAAGGTATCCCATGAAGTCGTACTAACTCGCAAATATAAATTTTGGCATAATCTTCCATTGTATCTGAAGTCTTGAAAGGTATGAAATAGGTTGATTTAGTCATTCGATCTACTACGACCCAAACTTAATCATGCTGACATCTTGTACGAGGCAACCCTGTGATGAAATCATATTCACTATTTTCCATTTTCAAGTAGGGATGTTTATCTCCTATAGTGTACCACCCGATATCTGGCATTTAACCTTAACTTTGTGGTAGTTGGGACATTTGTCCATAAACTCTGCTATGTCCCTTTAATACCATTCCACTAATAGATTCCTCATAAGTCACGATACATCTTTGTAGAACCCAGATGGATGGAATACCTCAAACCATGGTCCACATCTAGTATCCTTTCCCTCAACCCGTCTATATTTGGAACACAAAGCCTTCCTTGATAGAAAAATACACCATCTCCCTCTTGGGATAAAATCTCAACCTATTGTTGCTGGACTGCTTCTAATAATTGGCTAAGTATGGGATCATTTTGTTGTTTCTCTTTTACTTCCACCACCAGAGATGATTTCAAAATATGCTAATCTACCACTCCCCCATCATCAGTGTCAAGCAAATGTACTTCCAAATGGGCTAATCTATGCACCTCTTTGGCCAATTCCCATTCTTTCTTTTTCATATGCGACATACTACCCATAGATAGCCTACTCAGTGTATCTTCCACCAAGTTGGCCTTACCCGGATGATAAAATACATTCATTTCATAATCTTTAAATAATGCTAACCACCTTTTTTTTATCTAAGATTCAGTTCCCACTGAGAAAATACATACCAAAGACTCTTATGGTCAGTAAAAATATCAACATGCACACCATAGAGGTAGTGTCTCCAAATTTTTATGGTAAATACCACGATAGCTAACTCCAAGTCATGAGTTGGGTAATTGTTTTCATGATCCTTAATTTACCTAAAGGAATAAGCTATCACTATCCCATTCTGCATCAACACACAACCTAACCCAACTCTAGAAGTATCATAATACACCACAAATCTATCTAACCCTTTCGATAAAGCTAACACTAGATCTAAAGTCAATCTATCCTTCAACTCTTGGAAATTCTTATCACACTTATCTGACCATATAAACTTCTCTTTCTCTTGGGTAATCTTATTCAATGGCATGGATATAGAGGAAAACCCTTTAAGAAATCTTCTATAATATCGAGCTAAAGCTAAAAAGTTCCAGATATCGGATGTAGTAATGGGTCTAGGCCAGTGTTTTAGTGCATTGATCTTCTTAGGGTCTACATGAATACCAACACCTGAAATGACATGCCCCAAGAAGGTAAATGATTCCAACCAAAATTCACATTTACCAAACTTTCCAAATAATTGACAATCCTTGAGGGTCTATAGTACTATTCTAAAATGGTCTGCGTATTCCTCCTCACTCCTGGAATACACTAGTATGTCATCTATAAATACAATGACAAATATATCCAAATACTACTTGAAGACCCTCTTCATTAAATCCATAAATAATGCATAATCATTTGTCTGTCCAAACGACATAACCACAAACTCATAATGGTCGTACCTTGTTTGGAAAGCTATTTTAGGAATGTCTTGCTCCCTGACTTTCAACTGATAGTATGCTAACCTAAGGTCAATAATGGAAAACCCCTGGGAACCCTGAAGCTGATCAAAAAAATCTCTGATTCTAGGAATAGGATAATTGTTCTTGACGGTAACCTTATTTAGCCATCTATAATCTATATATATTCTTAGAGTTCCATCTTTCTTGTGCAGGAAAAAGACTGGAGCTCCCCATGGAGAAAATTTTGGTCTGATGAAATCTTTATCTAAAAGGTCCTTAAGATGGTCCTTTAAATCTTTTGGTCCATATCCATACGATATGGACAGATGGAGATGAAATGAGTATCAGGAAGAAGATCAATACCAAACTAGATATCTCTATCTGGAGGTACCCCTGGCAAATCTTCCGGGAAAACCTCTTGAAACTCATTGACTACACTAACTGATTAAACTATCGGGGCTTTAGACTTGGTATCTTACACTAAATGATAGGTACACCCTTTTGTTATTAATTTACTAGCCTTAATATAAGAGATGAAACGGCCTTTGGGAAACATAGAACTACCCTCCCACTCAAAAACTGCATCATCAAGAAACTGAAACTTTACCATACGGGTACTACAATCTATTGATACATAGTATGAATAGAGCCAATCCATGCCCAGAATAACATCAAAATCCACCATCTCTAACTCTATTAGGTACGCTAGTATGATCTTATGAAGGATGATAATAGGACACTTCGTATAGACCGACTCAGTAACAACTGACTCACCCACTTGGGTAGAAACTGAGAAGGGCTTAGAGACATTTTTAAGAGCTACCCCTAAATTTATAGCAACAACTGGAGTCACATAAGAGATACTTGATCCCGAGTCTAGCAACAAATACATATCAAGGTAAAAGGCAAGAATCATACTAGTGACAACATCTAGAGAACTCTCCTGATCCTTATAGGATGGTAAAGCATAAAACCAAGTCTGGCACTGACCACCACCCAAACTGGATGATACGCCTTGTAGAGGAATTGGGCGGCCTGGCTGAGCTATTGAATTAGTAGCCCAAGTTTAAGGATGAGCATCTCTACTTCTATGCTTAGCATACAAACACTTCTTGATCCTATGGCCCAACTTGCCACAACCATAGAAACCCCATTTGCCCATCAAACATTTACCAGGATGGATCCTGCCACACGTTGCATATGTCGGGTAACTGGGCCTCCCACCTACACTATTTTGAGACCTGGAATTTGAAGTTCGACCCCACTGCTCTTTCTTGGTCCTAGGTGTAGGGGCACTGGATGAAGATGGCGCAGTCACTAATGAATGACCCTAAAACTGCGAATGGCTTCCTCCTCCAGACCTTAGATGACTATACTTAAATTGTCTAGTCCTAAATATTTTATTTCTCTTCTCCCTTTTCTTCAAATTTTCTGCCTCAATCTGCTGATCATGAATCATCAACCATGCAATATCCATATCCCCAATCTGTATGGTAGTTTGATTATTTAGAGCATGGTTCTATGTTTATTGTTGAGTATGGGGCACGTTTCCATGATTTATTCACGTATTCAACAGCTAGTATTTTTACTGAGTTAGAGAGGATACGTAAGTTTGTGAATGGGTTAGAGGGTCCTTATCAGTTGGTTACTGCCCAGATGGTTGTTTCAATGGATTATTTTTAGAGTATTATTAAGCATGCCAAGTTAATCATGTTCATTACCCTGGCTACTCAGGGAGGCATAAAGAAGTTGTGTCGTCAGGTAGAGTTTAATAGTCGTGCCTTCCATAGCAGAGATATCTCAATTAGAGGTTCTTACAGTTATCATAGTAGGCCAATTTAGGCCACTTTGTAGGGATCATACTGTAGAACTTTAGGTTCTGTGATTTCAGGTATCCAAGCATCAGGTAATGGTAATTGAGGTTTCAGTTTGAGCTTATCTGGCTGGAGCGGTAGTCCTAGTTTGTCTGTACCTCCTCAGATTGAGTTAAACTGCAGAGGGTTCCTTATATGTAATGAGATTGTACATCTGTCCAAGGATTGTCCCTAATGTGTGTATGGACTCACCAACAAGGTTCTCATCATTAGTGTTGCCTTACTCTGATATCTGCTATTGATACCTAATTTTTGTCCTCCTTGTTCTGAATTAGTTTTTGAGTTTTTAAATTTTAAATAATTTTAAAATATTTATTTTAAGTTATTTGGGAATCAGTTCCAAGTTTACCTTACTTTTATTTTTATTCTTCATATTTTTTATATTTTTTGTATTTTTTACTTACCTTTTGAATTCCAGGAGAAATTAATGCATTTTGTATATAATTATATAGAGTTACATAATTCTCACTTAAAGAAATGTTTTAGAATTTAAGTTGAGTGAAAAGTTTATTCAATTTCAAATACTCTACTTTTTGCAAAAATAGATTAAAAATAAGTTATTGATGACCTAATTGGTTTCTTAATCTTTAAACAAAATAATTATGCGTTATCAAATATTTATTTTTGAAATGTTGAATTTGAGAAGCTCATTAATTTAATTGAAAATTAGTTTTATCTTAATTTGTCTCAATTAATCCACTATGGCCATTTTATTAATTTAGCTTCGCTAAATTTGTAAATTTGATCTTCCCTTTTTTTTTCCTCATTTCAGCTGACCAGACCCATTATTGTATGCCTGACCCGGTCCATTAAATATTCCTTTTTTTGAACATATACATACAAACTTATACACATACTAGCAAGAAACAAAAGTTAGAGATATAAGAGAGTGATATTTTGAAATTTTGAATATCATGAAGATAATAATCTTCATAATTGAGTTTAATTTGGAAAAAAAATATATTAATTTAAATAAGAATAATTTATGGGAAAATAAAAAAATGAAAGAGAAATCTAAGAGATTTCAAACAATAAAACGTAAAGTAAAAATCAGTTAAAGGAAAAAGAAAGAGAAGTGGCATGAAAAAGAGAACCTTATACATGATAACTTCTTAAAGGCAGTAAGGGGGGAACCACACTTAAAATAATGTTATGTCTGCTACACTATGTAATTTCATTAAAGTGTTGCTAGTTTTCATAATTTAAGTCTTAAGTATGCTACTTCTTGTAGTTTTTCCTATAGAATATGTGATAAGATACCTCTTTACATTTTAGAAGAAATAAATAATAGATAGCACTTTTTAGATGAAGAATATTGTTGATGAGAAACATAAAGTCTTTCAACTTCTCAAGTTAACGAATTAATCAACTAAAGTAACGATAACTTGTACAACCAGATCATATATAGAAAACAGCCCAAACATTACAATCAACACAAAATATGAAGCATATTTCCATTAGTTGCCCTTATTTATAGGAAGAGATTCTCAATGGGTTTGTTATGCGTTTCCTTTCTTGATTTCTTTCTTGAGAATAAGCCACACTTAAATTTTGTGATTGGAAGCAAGGAGATTTGATCTTGGTAAAACCCTTTGCTTTGAGCTCCAACAGCCTCCCCCAACTCAAGTAATTCCTGTAATTCAATTCACATTATAACTAAGGAATTAAAGTGGCAAGATTTACTAAGTCTCCAATATAAATCTTCAAATAATCCAAAACAAAACAAAAGTCCCCAATATAAATCTTCAAATAATCCATAATAAAGCAAAATTATAAAATTATTTATGGATCATCTTCTTTGTTATGTTGTTCTAATCAAAATCCATTCTTTCATGACAATTCACTCCTCTAATTCAAGATTAAAATCTCAATGTTCAATAATCATAAAAAAATATTATTCAATTCAAACAAACTAACTACCATACTTTTGCTTGAAAAGGTCAATTTCAGATGAAGAGAACTCTATTGCTCGTCAATTACGAAATAATAGTTTAATTTATAGGTTCTTTTTATATAAGATAAAATTTAAATTAATTTAGAAGTTCTAAATATTACAATTTCTTACCTAATGAAAAATAAATTTTAATTATTAAATAACAATTTGTGAAAAAAGATTAAAAAAAAAAACTATTTTGTATAAAGAGAAGAATTTTAATGAAGGGCAAAAAGTTCATAACAAAAAAACCTCTCAATTGGCAATTATCTATCAGGAATACATGATAACTTATTATTTTCAACTTCAAGAATATACTAAAATCATAAAAAAAAAAAAAAATCAATTAGCAATTGTCTATTTAAATGTAATATAATTTATTCTTGTAAATATGAAAAAAAACATATACTAAAATCTAAGAAAACTTACCTCAAAGTTCAAAAAAATTTATATTAATTATTTATGTCATTATAAACACAATCATAACAAAGAAACTCCTCAATTAGCAATTATCTATCTAGAATACGTGACTTACTATTCAACTTCACGAACATACTAAAATCATAGAAAAAAAAACTTTTCAATTAGTAATTGTCTATCAAAATACAAGATAATTTATTCTTGTAAATATAAAAAATATACTAAAATATAAGAAAATTTACCTCAAAGCACAAATAAATTTATCTCTTCAATGGACGATACTATCAATATTTCACAAAAAACCTTCTCAATTAGCTATTGTCAATCAAGAATATGTGATAATTTATTTATTGTAAGCTTTAAGAACATCCCAAAATTATAGAAAACTTACTTCAAATGACAATCAATTTATCTATTTAATCATAAATACAATCAAGATTGCAAACATCAAGAACATACTAAATTTTTTAAAAACTTACCTCAAATCACAAACAATTATCTCTTCAATCATAAGATACATCAAAATTTCACAAAAATAAAAATGCTTCTCAATGAGAAATTATCTATCAAGAATACATGATGATTTATTTTGTAAATTTTAAGAACATATTAAAATTTTAGAAAAAATTACCTCAAATCACAAAAAAATTTATCTCTTAAATCACTTTTATTGTCAGGATTATAAATATCAAGAACATGCTAAAACATTAGAAAACTTACCTTAAATTTGTCCCTTCAATTATACGATATATTGAGATTTAAAAAGAAATCAATTAGCAAATGTTTATCAAAAATACATGATAATTTATTTATTAGAAACTTCAAAAAAATACTAAAATTTTAAAAATTTACCTCAAATAACAATAAAATTTATATACATTAATAAGATAATTCTATATCTAAACCTATTTTTTCTCTACACGTGGTAATTTTAGAGACAAAAATTCTAAACCTTTATAAAGAAAGATAATTATTATCAATTAATTAATTTAAGAATCCTAATGTTAAAGTGATTCAAAAGCTAAACAAATTGATGACGCATGTTAAGTTTTTTCTTTTTTGGGCCAACTTTCAAGTTTTTATTAGATTTTGGTGGTTATTTTTTTCTTTTTTCTACAATATTAATTTTGCTTTTACTATGCAGGCGTTTATGCTATTTTTTTCTTCTATATTTTAAAACTCCTTTTTTAAGTACATAAGGATAAAATATCTATCAACATTAATTGTTCATATATTTTTTCTTACCATATATTGTAGTATTTCTTTTAAATATTATAAATATAATAATTGAAAGAAATAAGTGAAAAGACAATTTTGTGTATTGATGAGATCTTTCATGAAGGGCAAAAAGTTCAAATCACTTTTCTAAGGGTCTTCACACTTTTAATATATTATAGATTATAGATATAGATAGTTAATATATAATTCATATCATACTTTTTTTTTAATTTATCATACTTTTTTTTACTTTATAATTAACATAATATAATGATGAACCTATTAAACATGTTTTTTTGAGTCAATTTTATAGTTACTAAAGTTCTTAATCACATAATTGGATATTTTTAAATAAAATTATTTGGACGGAAAAAAATATTATCAAAGAATTAGAATATATCAAAAGGCCACAAGTAATTCAATATTTTATAAAATAACATGATTCAAAATATGTTAATAATTACTATTTAATGAAGATCATAAATATAAAATATTGATATTTTTGTGAATTTCTGGATATGTAATTTCTTAACTATAGATAGAAAAAACTTTATTTTAATATTTATTGAATTTTAACTACATTCATAATTTCATGTGGCAAGATCTTTTGCAAAATTTAATTTTTTTCAACTTATACAACAAAATATTTTAATGATTTCAAGTATATATAAGAATACTTAAGATCTTAATTTAGAGTCTTTGCACAGATTAACTTAATGGTGATCTATAGAAATATTAAATAATAATTAAATTAAATTAATAAATTACTTCATTCGGTACATTTATTTGTCGTATTTATTTTTTACGCTCACCATAAAAGAATATCCTATTCATCCTCTTTTAACTATTGATTTATCCCTTTTTCTGTCCACTGAGGAAAATAATAAAATTAATCTGATATTTATTATTTATTAAGTGCCCTATTTATTATATGATTTTTAAGAATTGAACAATATTAAAAGAACAATAAAAGTTCTAGTTGAAAAGTATTGCAAACTTTAATTTTGTATTAATATTACTTTGAAAATAATTTTCTTTGAACTAAAGTGATTAATAATTTAAAATAGAATTTTAATTAAAAGATCACCTATTAGTTAGTAAGAAGAGAGCAATTACAATCACACAAGTGGAAATGTTTCTAAAAAAATAATAAGAGTAAAAATGAAAATATTTAACAAAAAGACACTGCAAATTGTCATGTGTAATAACTTAATTTACATGACTAAAGAAGTGACATACCTAAAATGCTCTTACGAAGACTACCAAAATTTGACATCCTTCCATATATTTTTCTACTATATAGAAGAATGATTTTAGGGACGACTAAGGGCAAAGTTATAAATATACACATTATTGGGGACAAAATAGTAATTATGTCTGGTAGATATTTACCTATCCTGTTTCTCAACAACCAGAACATCTTCAGTTGTCCTTCAACTCTCAAGAATACTTAGGAATGACCGTTTTCATCATCATTGTCGGCGGAAACCCAACAACAATAAGAAAGAATAGTACAGCGAAGAGATTCATTTCTTACAAAGTTACGGAAGACTGTCATGCGGCCGACATCTCCGCCATTTGGATTATTCAATGTTGCAGCCCTTCCATTATTGGTTCAATGCATGAAGTAAGTAGTCTAATTCGTTGGTTATGATCTGATAGTTGCTATTACTAATGCACTAAATGTAGGTCTAGAAACATTAATTTTCTCATCTCTTTTCCCTTTTTTAAGTTCTACTTCTTCTCACTCTCTATTTCTTTCTGAATGTAGATTTTTTTCAACTTTGGGAAAAAATAAAGAGCGAATTAAGTAACTAGAAATAATGAACGCTTCCATGATAGTAATTTCTTTTTTTTGGAACTAGCTGGTTTTGAACTTTACTCTTCCTCTTTACGTTTCAACTCTTTCGTCTATGCTATATGTAATAGGTACAACTCGGAATGTAAGTTGGAGAAGAGTCGTTCATTGACGTAGAGGTGAAGATTAAGCAAGTATCATGAATGCGCATTTGTATTTCATGTAACCATGCTATCAAAATCTATTGCTTCAGGTATAGTTTTCTCAAATTCAAGGCTACCAAAGCTTAGTGCTGTTTGTTAAATTATAGTTTTAGTAAGTTGCAACGGTCAACTTGACTAAATCTCGATGTGTAAAATAGGATGAGTCAAACCAGGAAATTTACTTTGGGTAGGTTAGGAGAAAATTAAGTATAAGGAACAATAAGACTAAAAATGGCATATGAAGTTTCTATTCAAGATTTCATTTTTCATAAGAGTTTACCGTGCAATAAACTCTCTACTGATAGCATAACAACAACAACATACTCGGTATAATTCATATATGGAATTGGAGAGGGTGGTTTAGTTCCAACTGATAGCAATTCCACGATTCAATATCAAAGTGTTTTATTTGTTATGTTGTAGACCTCATAAAGAGAAAGATCTAGAGTACCTATTATGTAGAGTGAGGTAGCAATCAACGTATGAAAAACCATTCTGTGTTACTTGTTGTATTATTAGGATCAGAATTATCATGAGGCATTGACTTATAGAACGATTGTATTTTTAATCTCAAACAAATAGAGTATACATGTCTATTTTCTTTCAATTTGTTCTTGATTTATCTTCAAACTTCCTTGTAGGTATTGATATTTTTGTATTAAACATGAAAAATTGTAATTGTATTATAGTAATGGTCAGATTATTAATATGGATGTCATTGCGTTTGTAATTGAAAAACAACTTCATACCTGGTTGTTGCTTTCTAGATTTCGAGAAACTAAAAAGTTTTAAAGGACAAGTAAAATGAAGATGCAGTAGCTTAGAGTTATATAATTTTATTTTCTACGCAAAAGTTGATTCCCATATAGTTAATTAAATCATAGATTGATTAATGTGTCAAGATCAATTAAAAATAACTCAAGAAACTTTACATATGAAAATAGATGAAAGTTAAGTGTTGTTAGTAGAACATTGCTCGACTTACTGATGTTTTAAAAATGTCTTCACAAAAGCTCAAGTAATTGGCAATTCTGCTGGAATGACTATACATTCCAGTAGGATTACAAATATATTGATAGTTGTGCTTGTGCCAATAACAGGAACACCATTGATATTAATCGACTACTATTTGTCTTTCATTAATTATCTTACCAAATTTATTTAAGTTTTCTGGCTGAATTTATATATGTTGATATTAAGTTGGAATTAGATTCCCATCAACTGAATTTAAGTTTTTTTAGATTTTCCAAGCCCATACAAGTCTACAAGGTATGAGGTCTAGCTGAATTTGAATACCTCACCAAGTTAATTACCTCATGTAATGCTAGATCCCATCCTTGTAGGCTTGTACGGCTTGAAAAATCAATGTAGAAATAGCCATTTACAAATACGTTTCTGAACTGCATCAAATTCTTTTAGTGTTTGATCTTCTTAATTCTCTTCGCCTTTGTGTATTCTCAGTTCTTGTGCTTCTATGCATCGTCCTTTGTTATTCAGAACGTGAAGCAAATGGAATGGAATCAATTTTGGATGAATTATCAACCCTAGAACAGTAAGTAGTGAGTCTTCTCAATACATATCATGAAGTAATCACTTTTGAAGATGGACTTCTGTAGCTATTCGGTACAATGAAATAACAGCGATTCAATTTATTATTTCTTCATTTAAGGAAAGAGGATATGAAAGTTTAGGCGTTTACCATCTGAATCTTGCATTGTCAAGAATATTGAAACATGAACAATTAAAAAAGAAAATAGATGTCAAAATTACACAGACAATGAGATAGCAGTCTTTTTATTCTGGAAATGTTGGTAGATATAACGACAAAAAAAATTGTTTGTAAAGGATCTTTAAAAATGGAGAATGGATTGAAGCTGCACAAAAAGTTTAAATAGATGTGAGATCAAGATTGTCATCATACAGAATAAAAAATTCTTCAAAACAGTCATCAGTAAGTTTTTTTTTTTTTTTTTTTTTGCAGATAACCTTTATTACTATTATACCATTAGCTTGAATTGTTTTTACAAAATTTATTCATGAGTTGATGGCTTTCATGTGGCGAAGTCGCTCGGGACTAGGTAAGAATTATTTGAATGATTGGACTGTGGTGTTTCTTATTTGATTTTTCTTAATTTTGTTATAAACCTCAGGTACGATTACTGGCTCTTCAGCTGGTGTACACCTCAAAACTCTGATCGTTTATCATACTTTGAGGTCAGTCCTCCACCCTTTTCAACCCCCACTTGTGAGATTTCACGGGGTATGTTATTGTTTAACTATTTGTTCCAACAAAATAATTAGACTCCATGATTTATTCATCACAGAAAAGTAATAAATAACATCTTATCTACTCCGTCCTATATGCACCTAGTTTCAACATTTCTTTAATTTTTTTCTTATCATAATATGTAATTCCTTTATGTAGTGTTTTTTCCTAGGCTAAAACAAACACGTATAAATAACATAAATACCAACCTTTTAAAAGTAATAACACTCTCTCCCATTTTTTTAATTACTTTACTCTCTCTCCTATTAATATACATAACATAGCCGACATATACATAACATTCTGTGTATATGTGAGATTTTTGTAATATGTTTAGAGAGTTGGAGTTTGGCTGCGGGGGCGGTAGGGGAGGACGTGGGGATAGTGATGGTAGGCTGAGGGTTGGGTCTTGGAATATAGGGACCCTTTAGGGTAAGTCTATAGAGCTTGTGAAGATTCTTAGGAAAAGGAGGATCAATATCGCGTGTATTCAAGAGACCAAGTGGGTAGGGTCTAAGGCTAGGGATGTGGATGGTTACAAGCTGTGGTACTCTGGGAGCGAGAGGCGGAGGAATGGAGTTGGCATCTTAGTAGATGAAGAGCTTAGAGGCCAGGTAGTAGAGGTGAAGAGGATCAACGATAGGTTGATGACTATTAAGTTGGTCATTCGGGGGTTTACCCTGAATGTGTGTAGTGCCTATGCACCGCAAGTGGGCTCGGAGGGGGAGGAGAAGTTGCGGTTTTGGGAGGCTTTGGAGGAGGTGCTGAGAGGCGTGCCTAGCTCGGAGAAGATGGTTGTAGCAGGGGATTTCAACGGGCACATCGGGGCGTTACCGGGAGGTTTTGGTGATGTGCATGGTGGGTTTGGCTTTGGGGTGAGAAATGAAGAGGGGGCTACTCTTTTGGAGTTCGCAAGGTCCTTTGGGCTGGTGGTGGTGAACTCGGGCTTCCCGAAGAAGGACGATCACCTCATCACCTTTCGAAGCGCGATAGCCAGGACCCAGATTGACTTCATGTTGATCAGGAAAGGGGATAGGGTGTTGTGTAGGGACTGTAAGGTCATCCCGAGTGAGAATCTTTCGACCCAGCATAGGCTCTTGGTCATGGACTTGGGTATAAAGAAGAATAGTAAGAGGAGGAGTAAGGAGTGTAGACCTAGAATTAAGTGGGGCGGTTTGACGCCAGTGAATGCGTGGGAGATAGGGGAGAAGTTGGCGGGAATGGGGGTGTGGGAGTGTAGGGGGGACGTGGATGTTATGTGGGATAGGGCGGCTAGGTGCATCAGGGAGAAGGCTAGTGAGGTGTTAGGTGTTTCTAGGTGCCGGGCTGGGCACCATCAAGGGGATTGGTGGTGGAATGAAGAGGTGGAGATGAAAGTGAGGACCAAGAAAGAGGCGTATGCTAAGTTGGTTGAGAGCAGAGACGAAGAAGAGAAGCGGGTAAACAGGAAAGAGTACAAGCAAGCTCGGAAGGAGGCTAAGTCAGCAGTCACGGCAGCTAAGACGGCCGCGTTTGAGAGCCTGTATGCGGGGTTACAGGGGAAGGGAGGGGAGAAAAAGTTGTTTAGACTCGCAAAGGCTAGGGAGAGGAAGGGCCGTGATCTCGATCAGGTGAGGTGCATTAAGGGGGAGGACGGCAGAGTGTTGATGGAGGACAGCCATATTAAGAATAGATGGAAGTCGTACTTCCATAGGCTCTTGAATGACGAAGGGGATATAGCTATTGTGTTAGGGGAACTGGAGCGCTCAGAGGAGTGTCGGGAGTTTAGTTATTGTAGACGTTTTAGGGTAGAGGAGGTTAGAGAGGCTGTTCGCAGGATGTGGAGGGGTAGGGCGACAGGGCCGGATGAGATACCGGTGGAGTTTTGGAAGTACGTTGGAGAGGCTGGGGTAAGGTGGTTGACTGGTCTGTTTAACGAAATCTTCAAGACGGCAAGGATGCCCGAGGCATGGAGGTGGAGTACCATAATCCCTCTCTATAAGAATAAGGGAGACATCCAGAGTTGCAATAACTATAGGGGGATTAAGTTATTGAGTCACTCTATGAAGATTTGGGAGAGAGTCGTCGAGGGGAGACTGAGACGGATAGTGTCTATTTCGGAAAATCAGTTCGGATTTATGCCTGGGCGCTCGACGACGGAGGCAATTCACCTGGTACGGAGGCTGGTGGAACAGTATAGGGAAAGGAAGAAGGACCTGCACATGGTGTTTATCGATCTAGAGAAGGCTTACGACAAAGTTCCCAGGGAGGTGCTTTGGAGATGCTTGGAGGTGAGTCGAGTCCCGATGGCCTATATCAGAGCAGTTAAAGATATGTATGATGGAGCGAAAACGCAGGTGAGGACGGCGGGAGGAGACTCAGAGCATTTTACTGTCTTGACAGGATTGCATCAGGGATCTACTCTTAGTCCTTTTTTGTTTGCTTTGGTGATGGATGTGTTGACGCGGAGTATCCAAGGGGAAGTGCCTTGGTGTATGCTTTTTGCAGACGATGTAGTTCTGATTGACGAGACCCGAAAGGGTGTGAATGACAAATTAGAGGTGTGGAGACAAACTCTTGAGTCTAAAGGGTTCAGGTTGAGCAGAAGCAAGACAGAGTATTTGGAATGCAAGTTTAATGACGTGAGGTTGGAGGATGAGGCGGTAGTGAAGCTGGAATCGCAGGAGGTATGTAAGAGGGATAGTTTCAAGTATCTCGGGTCCGTGATTCAGGGTAACGGTGAGATTGACGAGGATGTCTCGCACCGTATTGGGGCGGGATGGTTGAAGTGGAAGCTCGCGTTGGGGGTGTTGTGTGATAAGAAGGTGCCGCCCAAGCTTAAAGGCAAATTCTACAGGATGGTAGTCCGTCCGGCCATGTTGTATGGAGCGGAGTGTTGGCCAGTTAAGAACTCCCACATCCAAAAAATGAAGGTGGCGGAAATGCGAATGTTGCGCTGGATGTGTGGGATGACTAGAGGGGACAGAGTTAGGAATGAGACTATCAGGGAGGAGGTTGGGGTGGCTCCAGTGGAGTGCAAGATGCGGGAAGTCCGATTGAGTTGGTTTGGACACGTGAAGAGGAGGGACATGGATGCCCCGGTCCGTAGGTGTGAGAGGCTAGCGTTGGATGGTTTTAGGCGGGGTAGGGGTAGGCCGAAGAAGTACTGGGGAGAGGTGATTAGACGGGACATGGAGCAGTTACAGCTCACCGAGGACATGACCCTAGATAGGAAGGTCTGGAGGGCGAGGATTAGGGCAGAAGACTAGGGCCAGTTTGGGGGCGCAAGGGTAGGGAGTGGGGGATTATTCCTGTTATTCTTCCTACTCTTATTTTTATTCCTATTCCTATTCTTCTTCTTGTTACGATTTCGGTGTTCCATGTTTTATTATGTATCTGAGTGCTTCCCGATGTTTCCTACTACCATGCGTTACTTTATATTTATATTTAGATCTATATTTATATTTATATTTATATTTATATTTATATTTAGCTTTATATTTGTGTGGCGACTGTCTTGAGCCGGGGGTCTATCGGAAACAGCCTTTCTACTTCTTCAGAGGTAGAGGTATGGACTGCGTACATCTTACCCCCCCCCAGACCCCACTAGGTGGGAATACACTGGGTTTGTTGTTGTTGTTGTTGTTGTTGTTAATTTAAATGTGGACTTAAAATGACACCCACAGATACATTACACCCTGTCATTCTGAATAAAGCTTACATCCTCTGTGTTGACACATTAAGCTTCTCTATTTTTTTCTTTTTGGTAGTTGTGAGGTTACCTAATCTCAATTATCTCTTGGTAATAAAGATTGGAGACTTTAGGATAGCATCATTGACCATTTAAGTTGTATTCTTCCCCAAACCCCACTTGGTGAAAATTTACTGGGTATGTTGCTGGTTGCCTTGAAGTTGTGACACCTATATTTCTACTGAAACATACATTTAGTACAGGTATTATATGTTATTTTTCAAAGATAAATAGTATGACATTATTATCCTGAAATAGCTTTTGAACTTTCATTTTGTTATTTGTGACTACTTTTATTGAAGATTGAATTTCAACTAATGTCAACATTTTCTAATTTAGCAAATGAATTGCAAAACTTTACTGGAATTTGAAAGAGAATCCTCATATTAAATTTGTGGCAACATGTAAAACTTGGTAGCATCTACCTATAATTTTATTTGGCTTTTCCTACTATTGCGTCCAAAAGCTCATATTAATTGGTAAGAATATGGCATGAGGTTAATTTGTAAGATGATTGTGTCTTCAAATAGTTGAGAGGTGGAATTGAGGCTAGGCATTTTGATCAAAATCATTATCACTATTTTAAATAGTTCTTTAGAAATCTTCCTATACAACTGCAAAGTGATTTACGCTCATTTATTAATGTAATTGTGGCTGTGTAGGTCTAGGATAATGGTGCCCAGTGATTGTGTATTAAGAGCTTGCAGCTAAAAAGCAAAATGACTTGTCGATTTATGCCTTTCAAGATGAAGTTGGCCAAGAAACTTGAAGCCCTGCTCCTATTCTTCCTCTTGACAAATGTATATGTTATGTACGACATCACAAGGAATAAAATTCTTTTTAAAAATACAATTTTATTTATTTCATGTTATTCTTACGGCTACACATTTATGATTTACCCAGAGTCAAATAAGTTCAATTCTCGAATTAGTCATATTTATTATCAGGAGAGTAGTTGAATTTTTTTCTAGAGTTATTAAGGTGTTATTTTATTCATGTGAAGGGGGTTCTCCAAGGTGAAATCACATACCTATTAGGCTTACTTTTACATCTATAAAGTTGCAAATATTTATAGTTGTGCTGTATCTACATTATATGAGTTCTATGTTTGTCATATGTTGCTTTGTCATTCTTCTTTAGAACTGTCCTGTCACCAAATGATTGCAAAGATTAGCCATTAATAACTAAAAATTAGTAAGTTATAAACTGTCATGTTTATTTAAAAATTATTAATGATCATTTTTTTCTGAGGAAACTAATTAAATACTGATATATATAACATGGGAGAAATTGTAATATTGGCCCCATAAACGGGCAATAATTTATCTAAAAATTAAAAAAATACACAACTTATGTTTCTAAAATTACAAAAAATTCCAACTCCCTGAACATATTATAAAAATCTCAACTTATACATATAATGGTATGTATATGTCGACTATGTTATGTATATTAATAGGAAGAGAGAGTAAAGCAATTAAAAAAGTGGGAGTGAGAGTAATTACTTTCAAAATAGTTGGTATTTATGTTATTTATACATAATTTATTGAATAAATTACACAAATCTCATACTTGAGAGACTATATTATGTAATATCCCTTACTTTTATAAAATTTACGTAAAATCCCATTTTTCAACTTCACTCTTGATGCATATCAAGAAAACCCCACATTCTATTTTTACTCCACTATTAGCTCATTCGAGATTTCTTCCCTAAAATATCACCCTAATTATAAACAATTAAATCATCTTCCTTCCTGATTTTTTCTCTTCCGTTAATGCTTAAATTATCTACCTTCCTGATTTTTTTCCTCTATTAATGCATGCAACTTTTTTTTTCCTCTCCTAAAATTTCTCTCATTTTTTTAAAAAAATCTATTGATACATATATAAATTTATTTAGTTATTCATATATGTTTATTTTTTTAATGGTGATTCATATTAATGATAAATATGATATCATTATATGGGTATTATGGTGATTCATACGATAGATATATTTTCTATGATTTTAATGGGTGATACATATAATATTAATGGGTGATACATATTGTATTATGGTGATTCATATGGTAGATACAATTATTTATATCAATTATTGGGTGATTCATATGATATTAATAGGTGATATATATAGTATTATGGTGATTCAAATGGTAAATACAATTATTTATTTCAATTATTGGGTGATTCATACATATGATATTTTGGTGATTCGTATGGTAGATACAATTATTTATTTTAATTATTGGGTGATTCATATATATGATATTATGGTGATTTATATGGTAGATGCAATTATTTATTTCAATTATTGGGTGATTCATGTGATATTAATGGGTGATATATATGGTATTATGGGTGATTCATATGTTATTAATGAAAGGTAATGGTGTAGTCACTGTAGGAAACAAAAGTAATAATATTTTTTTAAAAAAAACTAAATGCAGAATTGAAACATAATTAAATTAAATCTAAAAAAACAAGCTAAAATTAAAGATAATTAAATCTCAATTAAACAACTAAATTAAGTTTAAAAAAGAAAAAATTAGATATCTTTTCTTAAATAAAAAAATACAATGAATAAAAGAGAATCTATTATTTTCTTAAATAAATATCTTATTAGTTTCAAATGTATCACTTTTTTATATATATCACCATATAATATAAAAATCAGGATAAAATGTAATTAATAAAATAATCAGAATTTTATGTAATATCACTTAAAGATTCATGGATTTATATAAGTTACCCTAAGTTATTTTCTTTTCTTCTGTCTGTTTTGTAAGGATTTTTAGGATGACTAAAGCTCAAGATGAACTGTCTCTTGAACTCTGTAGAATAAATATATATCTGCTTTGAATTTTTTGCATGTCTATCTACAGATATACGAAGTATTTCTTTATATTGAATGTAGATAATTGTAGCCTACTTTCTTAATTGGCCTTATAAAGGACGAAAGTTAATAGAGTCCAGCAATAAACTGATGAACATTTCACCAATTTGAACTCATTTTAAATGGCAAGATCTCTAACTTTTGATTTGTGATGAGTTTGAATGAAACAGGACCTCATATGTAATTGAGGTTTTTTAATTCTCTCAACTCTATCAAAGGTAAGTCTTTTTATCCCTTATTTTGATACAAATATTTTCAACTTTGTGCTAGATGTGTCCTTATTTTTCATTTTCAATATATAGAAAGGTGAGTTAGTGGATGACCAATGGCAAATTTGTAATTAAGAAAAAAGAAAAGTGCTTGATCTCCACATTCTTCTTTTTAATGTATTGTTCCGTTTTAGCTTGTCTGTGGTGAATTTTTTTCTTTGGTTTAATCTTTGGCAGAGGGTAGAAAAATTTGGGAGAACTTCATAGAGCAACCTTCATAAAAAAAGAACTTCATGAAGCAACATCACTATATATTATTGTTGCTGTTTATTGTCACTATTTTGTCATCAATATTACTCCAGAGCTATCTTGAGCATAAGCAAGTTAGTTCTTAACCAACAGTTTGGTGTGTAATATCTCATGTGGATCCACAATTTTCGTCACTACTTTTTATAAATATGTTTTGTCGATTCTAATATACAATATTCATTTCTAATCTCTTTTATAAGTGGTGAAATTTTGATTTCATTTTATTCAAATCAAATGTCCACAGGCAAGTAGCATTAATTTTTTTCTTTGCACATTTTTCTATAGTAAATTATTTAGTGAAATAATAAACAAATATAAAAAAATATATTACTCCCTTTGTTTAAAAAAGAATAATTTATTTTAACTTGACACAGAATATAAGAAAATTTATAATTTTTTTATATCTTGTGGTCATAAATTAAAGTTATGTCAAATATATCAAAATTTTCTTCATCTTGTGGTTTTAAAAATGACACGTGGAAAGTAGAATTTAAAGTATTATATAAAAAAAAAAGTTCATCCTTTTTTAAACAAATTAAAACAAAAAATAGGCCTTTATTTTGAAATTAAGGGAGTAACAAACATCTACAGGACATTCATCTATCCACTGTTCACATAATTCAAAAATAATTCCAAATTGAACTTTTTCATGATATCTAAAATAATTTTAAAATATATTTTGTTAAACCTTAAAAGTAATTTAAGTAATGACTTTTTTTCCCCAAACTTTATTATGATATATGAGAATTTGTGTAATAATATTTTTATTAATTGTAGACTTAAATGATATACTTGAATCGAGTGGGAAGAATAATTTTAAATTTAAACAGAAATTTTATTTGAGTTTTTTTCCATTTAAACATTTTATTCAACCACAGTATTTACGAAGTAATATTTTTAAATAAATTTAAATTTATAATCTGAATCTCCTTTTATGAAATATTATATTGTTTATATAGGACTAAAATTATTTTTTATTTTTATGTGGTAAATCTTAAATTTTTTTCTTCATGTATTTATTTTCTTATATTTTAATTTTTTTTGAATAACAACTTTGACTCTGCCAAAATTTTCAATACTCTAAACTTTTAATATTTATTTTTTGCTCAAAAAATACTATCACGCTTAAACTTGGTGGGTTAAATTTAAAGTTGTTAACCTATCTAAAGATATTTTTTTTTGTTCACTATCAAATAATTTTATGAAAGATATCATTAAACTAGTTTATAAATGTTTTACTAGAAATGAAAAAAGAATTACATATGTAATATTCGTATAAGACTTCGAACGCACAACTTTTGTATTCACTTATGGATTGTAGGTGTAATTACAATTGATGTGCATCCAACTCATAAAAAAGATATTTAAAAGATAGTTTTTTTAAAAAAATTGAAGTACATTAAATGGTCAGTATAAAGAACTTTTATTATATCATAGAAATATATTTATATGTAAGCTTTCATAAAAATTGAGATTTGTAATCTTGAAAATAAGATATATAATACTCCATTCATTCCTTTTTACTTAATCCATTTGGATTGTGTTTATATTCTTAAATATTTTCTCCTTTAATCAAGAATAATTTGAACAAAATTTTTCCATTATGCTCTCATTATTGATTTAGAAAGAGGTATAAAATTTAATTACGAGTATATTAGTGAAATTAGTTTTAATTTTGTAGGAGTAAGAGATTAAAGTGTGTGTTTAACCGTAATAGAACAAATAAAAAGGAATAAAGAGAGTATTATAGGATAGAAAATTAACCTGCATGTAAAATAACTTTAAATTAACATTAAATGACATATATTTTTTAAATTCCTTTAATAATTTTTTTTTAACTCCGCCAATACTAATTTGATTTGTTATTTGTTTTTTTTTTTTTTAGATAATTTCAACTATCAATAATGTATCTTTAGTATTTTTATATTATTTCATTATGAAAATGAATGCATGATATATTTATATGGATAAGAACAATCTCTTATCTCCTTAATATAAATTCGCTATTTACTTTTATTTATATAGTATAAGGTAAAAAGATCACATTTTAAGAAAATATTGCTCTTAAGATTTTATAAAAAATGTTAATCTGCTGATACTTATAATTTTAAGGGGATCTTTCAAAAATAGCTACATTTTGCTGGAAAACTCATCTTTCATAGCCATATTTTACATAATTACCATTTATAGCCGTTGTATTCAATTTACTCCCGTTGTATTCGATTTTATCAATAGTCTGTATTCATATAAAATATAAATACAATACCATTTAGCTACTGTATTTGATTCACAGCCGCTGTATTTACTTTTACTTAGTGGTCTGTATTCATAAAAACATAAATACACTACATATTTAGTCTTGCCAAAAACACTACCATTTGTTTTCTTTTTCTTTTTTTATATTTCTTCTTTTTTCGTGTTTTCCTCGTTTTTTCTTCTTCTTTTTTCTAATTTTTGCTATTTTTATTTTTTTCATTTTTTCATATATTTTTTTCTCTCTTCTATCTCTCTTTTTTTTTCTTTTTTTTGTTTTCTTTTTTGTACTTTTTTTTTTATTTTTTTTTATTTTTTGTTCTATTTTATATTTTTGTATTTTTAAAAAATATAATTACTCGAGCACAAGTCATTGATGATAACGTAAATACCATAATTGTTTATCTATTTGTAGTCACACCGACAATTTATATTTTTGTATTCATTAATACAACTATATTTGTATTTGTATTTTAAAGTTTGCGCTTGTATTTGTATTTTTTAGTTTGCGTTTATAATTATATTTTATAGTTCTCCCTTGTATTTGTATTTGTTAGTTCGCACCATCATTTATATTTTATATAATCTGCACTTATTTTTTAAAGAACCATTTTGTATTTGTATTTTATAATTGGTTGTATATTATATTGGATTATATTTGTATTATGATTTTATTGTGTTTGTATATTTAGATTATATTTGCATTTGTATTCTATTTTCGTCGATGTCTTTTTATTTTTAAAGAATTATTTTATATTTATATTTGTAAGTTGATTGCATATTGTATTTAGCCGTGATTATGTACAATTTATCATTTGTATTTGTATACAAACAAGTAAATGCATTAATTATATTTTTTTATTCTAAAATATATAAATATGCATGTATCATTTGATACAAATGTACCTTTTGTATTTGTATGTCAAAATTATTATTCGTATTTGTAAATAAATAAATATCACTTGATACAAATACAATTACAAATAAATGAAACCAACAATTTTAAAAATACAAATACATATTGTATTTTTATAAAAATTTAAATTATATTTATTTGTATCAATAAATACAACTCGTATAAATAAATACAAATAAATATTCGTAAGAAAAAAATCAATCATTCCTTTTCAATAATTAAAAAATACAAATGATAGTTCACACTTGTATCTATATGTTACAGTGCGCATTTGTATTTGTATTTTATAGTTCCCACTTGTATTTGTATGTTATAATTCACCTTTGTATTTATATTTTATATTTCGCACTTATATTTATGTTTGCTAGTTCGCACAAATAAAAAGAAAAAGAAAAATAAAAAGGAAAAAATAAAAAAAGGAGAAAAAATGTGAGAAAAATACAAAGAAAGAAGGAGAGTAATAGAAAATAGGAAAAAAATAAAGAAAAAAAATAGAAGGATAAAAAATAAAAATAAAAAGACGAAAATGAAAAAAAAAAAGACAAAATAAAAAAAAGACAACGAAAAAAGAAAAAATTGAAAAAGAAAGAAGAAAGAGGAAACAAGAAAGGAAAAAAAAATGAAGAAAAATTCTAAAAATAAAAAAATAATAGAAAATAGAGAAAAAAATAAAAAAAGGAGAAAAAATAAAAAGGACATAAAGAAAATAAAAAAATACAAAAGAAAAAAAAGAAAATGAAAAAATTGAAAAAACAAAAGAAAGAGAAAACGAAAAAAAGGAAAAGAAGAAAAAGAAAAAAAAAGGAAAGACAAAATGAAAAAATTACACGAAAAAGAAAAGATTGAAAAAAGAAAGAAGAAAGAGAAAACCAAAAAAAGGAAAAGAAAAACTGAAGAAAAAATTTAAAAAAATAAAAATAAAAGAGTAATAGAAAATAGAGAAAATAAACAAAAAAAAAGGAGAAAAAATAAAAAGGAAAAAAGAAAAGGAAAATAAATACAAAAGAAAACAAAAAAATTGAAAAAAGAAAAGAAAGAGAAAACGAAAAAAAAAGGAAAAGAAAAAAGAAGAAGGAAAAAACTGAAAAAGGAAAAAAAAAGAAAGGAAAGTAATAGAAAATAGAGAAAAAGCAAAAAATACATGAGAGAGACTATGAATTGTAATTATGAAAAATTAATAGGCAAGAAGATATTATGAATTGTAATTTATTGAAACTAGGCTAAATAAGGTAATTAGGAGTCAATATTGACCAAGTTATGTAATTATTCCTAATTTTAATTTATCCTCTTGTATAATTTTCAAATAAAATTGAAAAATAAAACATTAAAATTAGTTACTTAATTCAAGAAATGTGTTTTATCTGATGTTAAAATAAGCATTGAAGCATATTATATTTTAATTTTAATTAGGGCAATTTAAATAAGTTGTAAGCCGTTATTTGATTTTATAAAAATAAAAAAATATAATTTGTTTAAAGTGTGATCTCTATTATCATTTTCTATCATATTTATTTTAAAATATTAATGTAATTTTTTTTATAAACTAATTAAATACCGATAGATATACTTTACACTATAATATTGGGCCTGTAAAATGGGACTGTTAGAGCAATGTTTTATGAGCTGTTATTGTTGGGAGATCGATGAGAGAGAGGGGAAACGAGGGGCAGGTGCATGTGTATTAGTACTTTCTCTCTCTCTTTCTCTCTCTCTATATATATATACACACACACACACAAAACAACAATAACAATAGCTCATAAAATATTGCTCTAACAACAACTCCAAAATGACCCTCACAAATTGCCCAAAATGGCATGTAATCGATCAAAAGCTCATCCAAAACGTTGATTCCATCCATCAACAGAATATTCCAGAGGAATAATCCTCAATCACAACAGATCAATCCCGTGTAATGCGGTGATTCTTGCTTGTATCCATTTGATTTAGATCAAAATAGTACATACATGGATGATTGATCCATCATCCAATTTGAATTTCAAATTTTTCTCCCCAGTTTCTTATCTTTCCCCCCTCAAAATCATTTTCAAATCACTCTATAAATACCCATTGATGTAGAGAGAAAGAGGAGATTTCTTTTAGAAAAATTTAGGGATTTCAAAAGAGCATTCCTCTAATCTCATGTAATCGAAAATTCACAGTGATAGACTCAATTTAGGCGAAATCACTTATACTCAGACGAGGTTAATCCAAACTCCGACGAAATTGAGTAGAATTCCAATGGTGGTATTCTCTAAAAACTTAAAGTCACGTTTGCTGCCCCCAAAAAAAAGTAATGCTCTCCCTGCTCCGTCCTAATTCCTCTTTATATGTTTGGCACTTGTTTGAACTCGTTCTCACTAGTTTAAGTATTTTATGTATGAATTGATTTTTGTTGTATTTTGTATGATAGATGGAATGGGGTAGCCAAAGTTTTGATGTGAAATCTGATGAATGGTAAATTTACAACTCATTGACATCCAAAATCGTGCACACTACTATGGTTAAATTATGTAAATGAGATGAATTTTCCATGTGAATGCATTAATTCCCATTGTTTGTAGGTTTTACAAGTAATTGGAAGAAACGAAGTGAAGTAAGCTGACAAGAGAACAAAAAGGGCAAAGTTAGTGCAAAAGCTGAAAACTTGGGAGCAAGGATCGACCCTTAGTTACCGTAATCGCGGTCTAAGGGTTGTGATCGCAACCAGTCAAGACACAGTCAAAGCTTGACGATCATGATAGGCTCATTGCGATCGCAGGAGTCGCGATCGCGATCAACTAATGGCGATCGTGATGGCATGAAAGTCTTTTAGGGAAAGATTAATAATTTCACACAACTAGTTCCAATTCTAAAAAGGGTAAAACCCTTACACACTTGAGGCATCTTTAAACGAGAATTTAATTTTTGTATTGAAGAAATCCTACCACTTTGGGAAAGACAATTGTTGCAAAATTTTTCAAGAGAATTGAGTTGTGAATTGAGATTAAAGCTTCGGAATTATTCTTGTTTTGTTATCAATGGAAACATTGGGTGCTAATTTGGGTATAATTCATTTCTCTAATCTCATGAGTAGCCAAATATTTACCTTGGGGTTATGCTTGATTAGAGTGTTAAAGTGTATGGGTGTTGATTGTTAGTCCTAATTATTAGTTACTGATGTAGGTTTTGATACTACTCTTGCTTTAATTAAAAGTTGTGGGTGAAAACCCCAATTTGACTTGGATCCCACACTATCCCTGAAAGAGGGATGTGGGTGATGAGTAGTAGAGAGCAACTATTTGATACTATTTATGTCCTTAACATTATCTTAGAAATAAGGATGTTATGTGTGTAGCTAGATTGATTGGAATCATCCTTGAAATAGGGATGTTTTATTGAGGTTATGGATTGATGAAATTGGAACACTCATGAGGTATTCGAAAGAATCCATGGGTGTATCTTGGTGTGTTATTGAAAGGCTCACATTTAGAGTTGAAATCTAGCCTACCCATATCTTTAACTAAGAAAAAGACTAACCCTTAATCAACCATGCATGTATGACCCTAGGATAAGTATAACCACAAGACTCTTCTCTGATTGGATTGTAATCAAAAAATGTTGCTCTCATTTAGTTTCATAAGATAATTTTATTTCAAACATGTTTCAAATCATAACCCCCAAATTTAACCTATGTCTTACTTTAAGTTTACAATGCGGTTCAATACTTAGTATCTTTCAACATACATAGGATTGGAAAATTATTTACACTTCTCGTGGATACGACCACAACTCAAGTTGGGTTATTATATTGAGAACGACCACCTTTCACCAAAATAATGGCGTAATTTGAGTGTTATAAAAAATGGCGCTGTTGCCGGAGAGTGTAACATAGTTTTCGCTTATGAGGTGTTGATAGTAACTTTAGGTTCACCCATGGTGTTTGTTATTTACATTGTTTGTTGTTTTTGTCTCTTTTATAGGTGATTTTAATATTTTCCACAACACAATTAGTGAATATGGAAGCAATTCCGGGACATTTGATGGTCTCCTTAATAATGAGGACCACCTCTATGATGCGGTGCATGCTAGTGCCAACCGCATCCCACCGAATAAAGAGAAATAGGGTATTCTACATCATGAGTGTAAAGCTCCACATGATACAAATAAAAGGTCTATTTAGAGGTCAAGATCATGAAGACCCAAATCTACATTTGAAGAACTTTGTGGAGGTGTGTGCCCCATTTGACATTGTTCATATCACTCAAGAGTCAATATGGTTACGCCTCTTCCCATTCTCTCTAATAGTTTAGGCGGTGTTATGGTTAAGGTTTCTACCTGCCAGGTCCATCACATTATGGATCAAACTTACCGATGCTTTCTTAGATCGATATTTTCCACCATTAAAGATGTTGTAATTGGGAGACAAAATCATAAATTTTTGTCAACTCAATGGAGAGCCTCTATACAAAATTTGGGAGAGATTAAATATATATCTTGTGCAATATTCTAACCATTAAGTACTGGATAAGATGCTCCTCTAAATATTCTATAAGGTGTTGGACTAACTAAACAAAACCGTGGTGGACAATGCGGCCGGTGGATTACTTGTGAGGTTGTCATATAGTGTGGCTTTGACTTTACTTAAATAAATCACCAATAAAAATAGGGGTGGAACACCGAGAAACCAAGGTATCCATGGGTTCTCCCACTGCCTTAATTGTGAACAAAGAGTAAAGAAAAAAAGAAAAAGAGAGAGAGAGAAAAATATGGCCAAAATGATAACATGATTGGACCTCCTTACAAAGCATGTGATGGGTGCACCCACAACAATGGTAAATCTTATGGAATCCAAAGGATATGATGAATATGAGGAAAAATCCCTTGATGAAGAGATAAGATACTTGGCAAACTATCCTGGGGGTTCCCATTCGGCCTATCAAAGGAAATAAGGGAACCAAGGTTGGAACGATCGTGATCGAGAAAAAAAATGGTGTGATAGAGATAGAGATCATGATTGGAGGGATAATAAAAGAGATTATGATAGATATGTGTCCCCCTATGACCGAGTAAAAAGCAAGAAGTCAAATCCTATTGATCCTAAAAAATTCAAAAGCGAGGATGTGCTTACTAGAATCTTGATGAGAGTGGAGGGGACAAACAAGATGGTTCAAGAATTCAAAGGAGACTTTTCTCAAATCAACTAAAAGGTTGTAACACACTCTTCCTCAATCAAGAAATTGGAGACCCAAATTGGCCAAATCTCAACTGCATTTAATATTAGGCCTAAGGGTGGCCTCCCAAGTGATACAGTGGCAAATCCTAAAAATGATGTTCATGTCTTAGCAATTGTCACCCAAAGAGGTAAAAAACATGGTGCACAATAAGTTAGGTTCAAAGAAAAGTCTATTAATGATCGAATGAACACAATGAATAAGCATGTGGGTGATTCAAATGGTGAGGCTCCGAAGTCTCAATAAAGGGATAATAGAGAGCCAATAATAATTGAAGAGATGGTTGATAAGGAGGTAACTCCTAAGGTAGTTGAGGGTGATGAACAACAATATGAATCCTTGTATCCAACAAAATTCCCTCTTCCATTCCCTTAACAAATCAAGAAAAATAAGGAGAATGTCAAATTTAAGAAACCTCGCCATGCTTAGCAATCTTTCAATCAATGTCCCATTGTTAGAAGCCATTCAAGAAATTCTGGGGTATGCTATGCTAATGAATACATTGATGTCCAATAAATTCCTTGTGGATGGTGATACAATTGAAGTAACCCATGGTTGTAGTTCTATCATGACTAGTGCTTGGCAGAAAAGAAAGAAGATTCAGGAGCTTTCACAATTCCTTAACCATTGGGAAACACAAATTTGAGAAAGCCTTGTGTGACCTTGGTGCAAGAATCAATATTATGCCATATTAAATTTATTTAATACTTGGTTTGGGCACTCCTACTACCACAACAATGAGGCTCTTGATGGCGGATTACTCTATTAAGAAATCGGTTGGAGTCTTGTATGATGTCTTGTCAAAGGTCGATTGTTTAATTTTGCCAGCAAATATTATTGTCCTTGATTATGAAATAGACCAAGAAATACCCATTATTTTTGGGAGACCTTTTTTTACAACTGGGAGAGCAATTCTTAATATGGAGCAAGGAGAAATGAAATTTTGGGTCTAAAATGATAAAGTGTCCTTTTGGATATGTAAAACCGAGAAACAACTAATGGAACTACAAGTATTGTACGTCATTGATGTAATGGACACATAAGAGGATGGAGTGTACCTCAAGGATCCAACTGGAAGATTGAAGAACATCGTGCCACGACGTTAAATTAGGTGCTAGACTGGAGGCAACCCATCATGCCATAAAAGTGGCTCGTACCCTTTAATTTTTTATTTTTTTAGAGTAGCTTATGTTTAATAAGATTTACCCATGTATGTTAGGTACTCAAAGGGTTGAATTTGAATGATGTTGAGTAAGGGAAAGTGTGGTGAATTTGAGTAGTAGACTGAGTAGTTGAAAATAGGGGAGCAAAAACTGCTTTCAATTGTCGCAATCACGATGGCATGGGTCTCGCGATCATGATAACACGGGGTTTGCGATCGCGATCCCTCACTCGCAATCACAATCATTCTCCCTCGATTGAAATCGTAATCATGATAGCTTTGCACATGAACAATTGCCAACCCCCACCGCATTCTCTCTCCAATTTTTTTTCAAATTACTCCAAATTATACCCTTGTTGAGAGCATCAAATTATGCATTGCATCCTTACCTATATTCCCTAATATGATATATTCATAAAAGTTTCTCTTTTGTACTCATGTTTGGTCCTTAGAACTCATCCTTCGGGTATGTTCTTAAAATGCTCTCTTTTGTACTCATGTGTGGGCCTTAGATCTCATGTTTTAGGAACAGCCTAAAGTTATGGTTTGCATACTAAATTCTTAGTTTAAATATGTAAGTTTGTTATGATTAGCTATTGTTACAAGTGTGTACATTTAGGGGGAAGTATTGAGTACCCTAATTTGATCAAAATTAAGAGGAACAACAAATACATACCAAGTGTTCGATAAAATGCTTGAATAAATCCCTTACTAGTTTTCCCATGGTCTAAGGGCATAATTGAGTATCTAGGGATTGTTTCTTATGCTTAATGATATTTTTTTTATTTGGAACACAATTTGGCATTGAAATTGGAAGTTTTGGGTTCTGAGCAATTTGGTCCGACATGCCCCAGTTATTGCGATTGCGTTACCGCGATCGTGATAATTGAGGGCCTAATTCTTACCGGTCACATGAAACGCAATAAATATCTAAACAAAACATGATCAAGACAATTAAGACCAATTTGAATAACTGGTATAAATCTCAAACCTTGCATTTTTAAGCTCGTCCATGTCTTATGAGCCTTTCCTTTAGCTCAATCAAGTTAAATAACATATTTTGTTCACATTGACCTTATGGACTAATGTTCTATGTGTGGATTCCAGGTAATCAATGGCAAGATATGATACCAATCACTTCATGTACCGTGAATGCGAGATGTGTTGGAGAGGGGGATCGAGTTGGAAAATATGTCTGAAAAGCTCTCGACTTTCCATGGGAGATTAGTGGCAACGAGATATATATGCTTTGACCTGGAACCATGATGAGAAAACGAGCATTGGGTGAGGGAATTCTATATGAATCTCAGTGTATTAGATCCCTCTAACCCAGTAATAAGAATCAGGAGCAAAGAAATTTATTTTGGGGCTGAGTAGATTAATGGAGTGTATCGGTTTCAAAACGTAGACATGAGGTACTATGGGGAAAGGATTGTGCTTCTAGGAGTGATAACACTCAACTCACTCCTATGTTTAAGGGGTGAGGCATTCGTTGTCAATAACCTAACTCATGTTGGGGTTGAATCCACAAGAAATGTATTTATAAATTTCAAATCCTATGGGTGTGCCGATTACTAAAAGGTTACCCAGAATGCTAACAAACACAACATGTATAATAAATTGGGGGGAATTGGTTTGAACTTTTTTTGCAGAATTTTTTGGTTACAAACACACTAATTTAAGACTTTTTGATTTAAAATCAAGTTTGAGAAAATCTTGGGATAATGTCTTCCTAAAGGTAAGGAGTGCATTGGTTGTTGAGAATCTAAAATGAAACTCAGTTGTTGGGTAAAGGATAGGCTAGGTTGAAGGTCTTTATGGTTAGTATTTTAACAAAACCACAAGTATTTCACATGTTGTCTCTTTCGAGCACCTAACAACTGTGCAATTTGTAATCACCCAAAACCTCAATAAGCATCCCTATTTCTAGGACGATGCTCTTGACATGATTTACTCTCTAATTACACTTATTTTTGAGATTGCAAAAGGTAGTAAACTATAGGCTCAATTGTCCACCATTTCCTTATCCATATATAACCCTCTTTCAAGGATGTTATGGGTTACCATATATTCACCTTCATCTCTCTTTCAAGGATGATAAAGGATTTCTAGAGTTTGGGGTTTTCACCCATCAAACCCATTTGGAGATTTGGGGTTTTCACCCACAAATTCCAACTAATAAATCCAAACAATGCTGGAATCCAAACTCAACAACTAAACATCATGCAAACACCACAACACCCACACATAATTACACTTTAGTTCAACATAATCCCAAGATTAAATTACTTAGCAACTCATGAAGAAAGTAAAGAGAGATATGCCATAAGGATTATTCAAAGCATTCATTCTTCGCAAAACACTAAGAATTTAGCTCTTCAAAATTTGTAACAACCTTGACCAATTAGGGTTCTTGCTTTGAACTCAAAAAATATCTATGAGGTAAACAATTTCCAAGAAGAAAGTATTTTTTTCCTCTATGAGGTTTGGGGTTCATCCGAGAGAAATTACAAAACTGCCCTTGGTTATACTCTCGCTTAGTCAGGATCACATGAGGTTGTCTGTGATCGCAACCAATGTAACTTTGGTTGTCTTCCGTGATCTCACTATCTTGACTAGCTTTGACTAACCGCACTCGCAGTAACTGAGGCTGAACTGTTCCACGTCTTCAACTGCACTTTTTTTTGCTTCCATTTGATCTATTTTAGATTCAATCCATAACCTTTCATCTTATCAACTATATACCTAAAAAAATATGGATATTAGTGTATTTAAATCATGTCGATGCCTCATTTTCTTACACAAAATCTGGTAGTGTGCACAAATATTTAATGTAATTGAGTGGTAGAATCACCACTCATCAACACCCCCAACTTAAAACTTTGCTTGTCCTTAAGAAACACCACCCTTTTCTATGAGACAACTTTACATGTATGCCCACACTCTATTACCCAATGATCATGAGGACTGAAACTTGATTATTATCACAAAAAGTTCTTCACAAATGGGCAAAATGATTTTTTAACGATGCCCCTCAACATAAAATGGGATAATGAAGGACGTAATAGACTTTGTGTAGCAACCATGTGATGATTACTCTCACTCTATAAATGACTCACTTGTTGAGCTCAACCATGATATTCTTCCTTTTATCTCATTATGTGGAAGATGAAAAAATCACCCATCTCAACTTGTTCACGTGCCTCCTCACAAGAAAGAAAATTTCATGCACCTAGGTACCAAAACTGAAACTAGGAGTTTAAGTACAAACTCTCTGTCATGAAATTCTCAATGTTAACAAGTACCATACCATAGGCTTGCCCCTATTTTCAATCTCCACTACAATGAACACACTTGGTTGGGAATCATAAAGGACTTTTTGAGTTTGTAATGCAGGTTTAGGGTAGGGTAAGATATAAACTTAGGACAATAAGGCTAAACCCTCCTTGAACTTCTACATCACACTCTTTTAACTTTTTGTTATTGGGCCACTTCTTTTCCTTTACTATTGTGCCTACTTTTCCTTTTATTGGTTTTTTCACTTTCTTCTTTATTTTTTTTAGATGCATAAATCATGCTTTTCTTTCTTTTGTTGGATATTTTCTTTCTTCTAATTATTTTGCTTTATTATCTTAAGCTTGTTGTCACATTCTTATGATTTCATGGCCCAACTATACCCTTTTAATTTCCACCATTCCCAACTTAGGATTTTAGCCTCAAATTATATTCTTACATTCAAGGAGGATAGAGTTCTTAAGAGAAAAAATAAAAAGGTCAAGGCTTGTAATATGTTTGCCAAAGAAAATTCTAAAAACTCAAAAGGGTGACTAGGGGTAACTCCTATGTATTGGTAGGCTTTTTAGGCTAAAGTGGGCTTCCAATGTCACAAGAAAGCCTATGATCATTTTACCAACCAAGCACAATCAAAATTTAGCCTTGAGAGACTAATGGGGCAAGTTCTATATGGTACAAGTACACATGAGATATAGACAAGTAAGCTCACACACATAGCATGCAAAGTTCGTCAAGGTGGTTCAATTGTTCCACCTGCTCGAGAGAAAAATGGAGTACCAACTATTTTTTGAAGTCACTTTTTGGAGTCATAAAAAAGGGCAACATTTTGTTACAAGGTTGCTCACGTCGATGCCCTCGAATTTTTGGAAATGTTTTTAGACAGAGCGAGGAGTTTGATTTGTATCCATACCATGCATATTTTGCTAAGGATGGTAACAACCCAAGCTATTGTCTCACATTGTGTCTCTAATATGGGAAAACCACCTACATGGCTACTCAGACTTTGCTAATGGGTATGAATGCAATCCCAAATCATCAATGCCACAGGTACTATGACTTCTCTTGCATTGACCATGATACCACGGGTACTCAGACTTCCTCTGTATCCATGGTTAACAGCCTAATTACGAAGATTTCCCCTTAAGAATGTCGTCACTCAGTCTATTATTGGGAAAATCCCATCCAATAAAAGTAAAATAAAATAAAAATCTATTAACAAAGTAACTAATCCATGCAAGTGTGGGGACCATCGTAGTGCCCGAATATTACACCCCAATTAAAATAAGAATCAACCAAAAGAGTGGGGAAACTATGCTGAAATAACAATAATATAGGCCCAAATCAAATGAATTAGAATAAGGAGACACCCCCCAACTAAAAAGGTAGTAGTGTCCCCACTGCATAAATAATCAAGGATAAAAGAGATAAGGGTGACCCTGAAACTGCATCAAGGGCCGCTATCACTCTCGGGCTCTACATCATCATCATTCTTCTCAAGAATAGACCACTTGGCTGAGGCCTCATCATCACTTTCCACCCAAGTGGAAGGAAGTCTATATTGGGGTTTTAGGACCTTCCATAGGCCCTTTATCCCCTTCCACATCTTGATAAAAAACTTATTCCTATTCTTCTCTCTTGTGACCATCTTTTCATGTGCGCTCTGGAGGTCTCAGTGTTACTCCACCAAAGAGGAATGGGATTTTTCAAGCCTATCAATGGTAGATTATTGCTTCTTTTGATCCTCCCTGTACTTCTCATAATCTGTATGTGACACAGATAAATGATGAGTGGTGGAAGATCTCTTGGTCCTTGGGGAAAATAAACATAATCTCCCTAATGGCTTCAATATCAACTCCAATCTCCTCAAGAGGTCTGGTGGCGATTGGTCTATGAGATTCAGGCTTGACACTTGCCAATTTTACCAAGTCAATTTTCTCTTCTCACGTTTTCCAGGTTCTCTCTCTACTCGAATCCTCAAGGGGTAAATGGGGGCACCAGGACACATTCATGTGTCACTAGCATACTCCTCAACCCCCACTCTCCTACATAACTCTGTAATCAAAGAGGAGAAGAAGAGATGTGTGCCACCTTGGCTCTTAAAATGATCCATTTCATTGACCACGAGCTGACTAATATTCAAAGGGATGTCATCTAGAATACAAGCAACTATCCGAGCACGTAGGTATAGGAATGCTATCATATGGGTGCAAGGAGAGAATCAGCTACAAATAATGTACAACTATATTCGAGCCTCGGACGTGAAGTTATTCATGGAGATATTGCTTTTAGTCTTTGCCCAAGATACTTATTTTCTGGGGAATAGCCGTTGAGCCAACCAACTCCCTGGTTTACACCTTTTTGCTTTGAATTCAACTATGTCTGCATGTTGGATCCCATAAACATCATGATTTTCTCAGCCCCAACTCTCACTAGATTGGACCGAATCTTAATAGTCATATTGAATGGGTATGAGAAAGACACTTCACTGATGATGGAATAAAATTCATGGACCCATTGTTCATTTGTAATGCACGTATCTGGGGCAAAGCACCGCCACCCCGTGGCTTTAAGTTTGTCATGAAATATCGGTAGATTCTCCGGAACATTCTCCAAGCAAATTCTATTTCTGGGAGTAGTTTTGTCCTCTAAAGATCACTGTAGTAGAGAGTGTGGAAATCGGGTTCCATGAATCGAATGTGATCAAACTTGTCCATGAATTTACCCTAACAGAACTAGGCACACATGATATAAATCAATGATAATTTAACATGCAAACTATGCCCATTGTTCAGTAAGGCTCATTGGAATGGGTGCTTGGATAAAAATTGGAAGTGCAGGAATTTTGGCATGGCAGGAAATTAGCCCTGGTTATCGTGACCGCGGTCTATGATCGCGTTCACGATGCCGCAATAGTAATCGCGATACCTGAGGCTTGTTTTGTACCAACTTTCCATGTTCAAAACCCTTCCAAATTTTTAGGCCACTAGCATTCTCTACCATATAGATTTACATGAAAAACAATTGAATGATGCTAATAAGTGTTAGAATGTGCCCTTTCAATCAGCAAGAATCATCATTTAAAATTTATTTGGGCAATGCATCAAACACTTGGTGTGCACACTGTATTGTTCTATATTTTGCAAATATTTTTGGGTACTTAAGACTTCCCCACTTGTTGCACACCTTACTCAAACACATAATACCATAAAAATATCAATTAAGAAAACATGGAAGCACAGTAATTAAAACTTTAGGCCCTTTCATCATGCATTCTAAGTTCTATTTTCAAAGATTTGAAGAATGGATTCATGACACCTATCAGAATTGTGATACAAGGAGGATTATAGGATGTTGTTGGAGGGCTCACAAGCTTGGCTAGAATTTGGTCCTATTAGAGAATAAAACTTAAAAAGGAGTGTGAGGGGCAATGAGGGGTAGGCATTAAGTGGCTAAAGTGACCGCGACTGCGGTTAGGTAGCTGCAATCATGGACACGCAGGTAACCGCGATCGCACCTAGGGACCAGAATAGAAGTAACTAAGAGCATTTTTGCTCCCCTATTCTCCCCTATTCAGTTCTTTGCTCTATTTTTGACAGATTTTTTCCTGTACAGTTTTCAATGCAATTTTGCACACTTCCCCTTTCCAAGATCATCCAATGCACTACATAGTGCCATAAATGGATGATTTATTCAGATTTAAAAACTAACATCTATGCTACAGAAACATAACAAAAAGGATACGAGCTATTTTTATGCCATTTGTGGGTTGCCTCCCACCTAGTGACTTAGTTAACATCGTGGCACGATGTCTTCCTTGTTTTATTATTAAGGTAGGTCCTCAATCCCCTCTTCATTCACCTTTTCTCTCTCAATGTACACCACAAACACAACTTGAAGTTCCATGATTTATTTCTTTGTCTTGCAAAATTTGAAAGAGACCTCATCCTCTTGTACCCTAAACTTTATTTCCCCCAAATCGACATTGGATTTTTCGGTGGATAAGAAAGGGTGGACATGGATGATAGGTACCTATGGGGTCATTTCACAATCCAATACCACAAAATCCACCGGAAGTATAAACTTGTCCACTTTAACAAGGACATCAAATAAAATTTCTACCGGCTTTTTAATAAACTGGTACTCCATTAATAGTTACATAGAGGTAGGTATAGGGGCATCCAAACCAAGATTCTTGTAGATGACAAAAGACATTAAGTTGATGCTTACACCAAGGTCACATAGAGCTTTTGTAAACTCATGCGTTCCTATTATGCAAGGAATGGTGAACGCTCTGGGGTCGTATTTCTTTTGCGCAACTTTACTATCCATGATAGCACTACACCCATGAGTGACCTCAATGGTGTCATATTCGACAAGCTTCTTTTTGGACATTAACATTTTAATTAACTTAGCGTATCTGGGGATCTCTTAGATTGCCTCGAGCAATGGGATATTTATCGATAGATTGCTAAGTTTTGCCATGAACTTCCTCAATTTGTCATATTTCTCTTTTTTATGCAATCGTATAGGGAAGGGGGAAGAACTTAGATTGTGTACCTTGCTTCACTTTGTGGCTCTTTAACCTGAACCACTTCTTCATCACTTTCATCAATCTCTTTCTCATCAATATCTTCTTGATTTTGAGTTAACACCTTCTTTGCTTTAGATTTGGGCATTTTTTCACTCAAGTATCCTTTAGAGGTCTCATCAAGTGTCTTTCCACTTCTTGTGACAATTTCTAGAACATGAGCATCATTCTTTGTATTAGCAATTGTGTCACTAGGGAGTCTACCTATATCCCTAGAATTTAGTTGCATGGATATTTTCATAATTTAGGTTTCCAATTGCTTGATAGAGGCGGAGTGAGACACCACAGTTTGAGATAGTTGAGAAAATTCACCTTTCAACTCACAAACCATTTTGTTCGTACCTTTCACTCTATTTAATATTCTTGCTAACACAACCCCGGTCTTGAATTTTTCGGGGTCTATGGAACTTAACTCCTTGGACTTAGCTCGATCATGAGGGGGAACATAATGGTTGTAATCACGCTCCATATCCCTCCAATCTCTATCATGCTCGCAGTCTATCCAACCTTGATTTCCACCTTGCCTTTAATAGGTGGGGCGGTAACCTCCCAGGTATTTAGACAAATACTAGATTTCGTCATCCAACTTCTTTGCTTTTTCATCATCTTTATAATATTTTGATACTACGATGTTTATCGCATTTACGGGTGCACCCATAACATGCTTTGTCAAGATTTCAAATTGGGTTATTATTTTTGCGATGGTATCCTTCTTCTTTTTATTTCTCTTTCGTTGTTTATTATCAACCATGGAAGTAGTGGAAGGGATCTTACGAAGTTCTGTATCCCCGGTATTCCAACCCTAGTTTTGCTTTGACACTTTTTCTATAAATAAAAAGGTTGCATGGTGGTGCATCTTTACGACGGATCCCCCCTTCGCATTATCCACCACCATTTCATTAAATTGATCAAGGTCCTTGTAGAAAATCTCAAGAGGCATCTTCACTGGGACTTCATGATTTGGGAATTAGGTCAATTTTTCATTAAACCATTCCCAAGCTTCAAACAACAACTTTCTATTTATTTGCCAAAAATTTACAATCTCGTCCTGCTTTTTAAGCATTTTAGATGGTGGTAAGTATCTATAAAGAAACACCATAGTAAGCTTGTCCCAATATGTAATTGATCTGGGTGGAAGTAAGCGAATCCATAAAACCACCTCGTTTGATAGTGAGAACGAAAAGAGGCGAAGACGGATGGATTCTTGAGTAATGCGTGCTATATTAAACGGCACATACACTTCCACAAGATTGTTTAAATGGACCTTTGGGTCCTTAAAGGCTTGACCCCCATACAATCCTTTTATTTTCAACATGTGAAGCATGACGCTAGTCATATAGAAGACTCTGTTCCCATTAGTTGGTGGGATACGGATTACACTTGTTTGGCCCGCTTTATTTGGTTGACCCTCATCATCTAGGGGACTATCAAAGGGGCCCTTTTTGCTTGCATTATCACTCATTGTTCCATTAATACTTTGATTACCTAAAAAAATTCAAAAACAACAAATAAAGTAAATTATACCACCCCGGGTATTCCCAAGTAAAAATCACACCGTACAAGTAAAATTTGTATTTCACTCACCGGAGATGGCACTATTTTGATAATTCTCAACTAACTCCCATGTTTGAGGGGTGAGGCAGTCGTTGTCAATAACCCAACTCATGTTAGGGTTAATCCACAAGGATCGAATTTATAAATTTCAAATCCTATGGGTGTGCTGATCACTAAAAGTTTCCCAGAATGCTAACAAACACGACATGTAAAATAAATTAGGGGGAATTGGTTTGAATTTGATTTGCAATAATTTTTGGTTACCAACACACTAACTTAGCTCTTTTTGATTTAAAATCAAGATTTGATAAAATCTTGGGATTATGTCTTCCTAAAGGTAAGGAGTGAATGGGTTATTAAGAATCTAAGGTGAAACTTAGTTGTTGGGTAAAAGATAGGCTAGGTCGAAGGTCTTTGTGGTTAGTCTTTTAACAAAACCATAAGGATTTCACCCGTTGGATCTTTTGAGCACCTAACAAGTGTGTAATTTGTAATTACCCAAAACCTCAATCAAGTATCCCTATTTCTAGGATGATGTTCTTGACATGATTTACCCTCCAATTACACTTATTTTAAGATTGAGAAAGGTAGTAAAAAATAGGTTCAATTGTCCACCATTTATTTGACCCTCTATAACCCTCTTTCAAGGATGTTATGGGTTACCATATATTCACCTTCATCTCTCTTTCAAGAATGATGAAGGGTTTCTAGAGTTTTGGATTTTCACCTATCAAACCATTTGGAGATTTAGGTTTTCACCCATAAATGCAACTAATAAATCCAAACAATGGTGGAATCTAGACTCAACAACTAAACATCATGAAAACACCACAAAACCCACACATAGTTACACTTTAGTTCAATATAATTCCAAGACTAAATTACTAAGCTACTCATAAAGAAAGTAAAGAGCGATATACCATAAGGATTATCCAAAGTATCTAGTCTTTACAAAACACTAAGAATTTAGCTCTTCAAAATTATTTACAACCTTGCCCAATTAGGGTTCTTACTTTGAATTCAAAATAATGTCTATGAGGTAAGCAATACCCAAAGAAGAAAGGGTTTTTACCTATATGAGGTTTGGGATTTGTCCAAGAAAAATTACAAAACTGCCCTGGGTCATACTCCCACTTAGTCACGATCGCGTGAGGTTGTTCGCGATCGCGGCCAACACAACTACGGTTGTTTTCTACGATCACACTATCCTGACTAATTTTGATGGACTGCGACTGCGGCTTGAGGGCCGCGATTGTGGTAATTGAGACTAAACTATTCCAGGTCTTCAACTACATTTCTGTTACTTCTATTTGATCTCTTTTAGCTCTAATCCACAACCTTTCATCTTATCTACTATATACCTGCAAAAATGAGGATATTAGCGCATTTAAATCTTGACAATGCCTTATTTTTTATATGAAATATGGTAGTGTGCACAAATATTTGGTGTAAATGAGTGGTTGAATCAACTATGAGTTTTATCCTCTTTTGTTTATTTAATCCATGTTAAATATGAATGTAATCCATGTATTTTCTAAGTAATGTGAATTCAAGCCATGTCAACATATTTTCCCATGTAAATTAGGTTATTTAATTTATTTCATGCTTTGAATTGCAATTACCTATGTCATATACAATTGATCCCATGTAAAATTATCAAGTTATGAATTAAACCTTGTAAAATTATTATCATCCCAAGTTTAACACCTCCCTATGTTCAAATTCATGTATCTCATTCTTCATTATAATATATTATCTTTTGGATCTCTGAATTATGAATTTCTACCAATACCTTGAGTGGTGTTATAATAGTTTTAGTATCATTAAACTCTAGAGGGTTATGAACACTCGATACCTATATGTTCGCTTATGTTTTAGATTTTCAAGTACTAAGTCAGTCAAATTATGAATTCCATTATCATACTCAGTTGTGCTATGACCATGTTGAGCACTATTAGTTATGAGTTCAGTTACTAGTAATCAATACCCGTGTCAGTTCAATTGAGAGTAGGATTTAGCATTGAATGAACCTAGGGATGAAGACTCACCCACTAGTAGAGGACTCAGACCTTTAGTAGCAATCCCTAAGTTCCAAAACTGCATCGCCAACATATGTTATGAGATGTCACCTACCAGTAGAGGACTGACATTCTCTTAGGGGTCACCCACCAGTAGAGGACTGGCTCCCTAGTCCTTTGAGACACCAGTTTAGTGGATCCAAATAGCAGTGTTAGTATCCATGGCAAGGTACTGACACCCTCACAATTGGGTTTACAAGTTGGACCCCAATTAGCTCAGATTGGGTTATGCCAATTTTATGATAGCTTCCACATTTTTAGTCAGTACTCAGTCTATATCATTTTAGGTTTTTCTTGACTAAGTATTTAGATTTCTAGTCATTCAGTCATTCGGTTTTACAAATTATTTTAGTCCATGCTTTACTTGGTCTTTCTTTCTCATTTTTTACATGTTCAAGCATCCATGTTTAGTTTCGTTATATATGTTCTATTATTCCTTACATTATGTACCAATACATTTAAATAACTGATCGCATTCTTTTCTTTTGCGTTATGTTATCTTATAACATAAGTTCAGACACATAGTTCCATAATCATCCTTAGATAGCTTAGTACCTCATAGCAGCAGTAGTGGTGAGTACTCATTCATCTAGGACAAGATGTTTTCTTTAGTTATTTTTAGTACTTTCTATATCTCAGACAGTCAGAGTTGGTTAGGGGTTTGTCCTATCAACTCTTTATGTTTATAGGCTTTCAGACAAGTAGTCTAGTTTTTAGTCTATTCAATTATTTCAGATATGATGGTTTATATTTTATTATTATATCATATTAGAACTTTATCAATTTATATTTTGTGCATGATGCTTTAGTACTATTTTATTCAGTACTTACAGTAGGTACTAGATCATGGGTTATCTTGGGGTCACTTGTGGCCTGAAGAACCATGTCGCAACTAGAGGGTAGCCTCGAGTCGTGAAAAAACTTGGTATCAGAGACTAAGGTTTAAAAGAGTCATAGAGAGTTTAAAAGTTACATTGAGTAGAGCCTTATGCATGGGTGTGGAGTGTGCCATACTTATTGGCAAGAGGCTACGAGATGTTTTTAGGAAAGTTTCCCTTCTTTCAGTATTTAAATCATGTAAAAAAGCACGAGCTCTATTGAATTTCCTTTCCTTCATTCCGCTTACAGATAATTCCTCCCAAAAGAAGAAATGAAAGAAAGAAAGAACAGGGATCAGCCTGCACCACCATATGTTCAGGAAGATACTTTGAATGACCAAGTTTCCCACGCTGAGTTTAGGGCTACTTTCACAGCCTTGGCCCATTCTGTAGCTGCTCAGAATAAATAGAAAGTTATCCCTACGGCCTATCCAATGTTGAATACGAATGCAGCAAGGGTCCAAGACTACACTCAGATAAATCTTTCTTTTTTTCTGGATCTAAGTTTGAGGAGGATTCGGAGGAGCTTCTGGATGGTGTGAAAAAAGTGATAGACATCATGGGTGTCACTTTGAGTGAAAGTACAAACTTAGCTACTTACCAGTCGTAGGGAGTAACTTATACCTAGTTTAAGCAGTAGAAAGAGGACAGAGGTGTTGAGTCAGGGCCTATAGAGTGGGAGGAATTTTCCATAACCTTTTTAGATAGGTTCTTCCTACTAGAGCTAAAAATGGCTAAGGTGAAGGAGTTCTTAAATCTAAAGAGGGTAACCTGATTGTGAGGGAATACTCACTTAATTTTACTTAGTTGGCAAGGTATGCTCTGACTATGGTGGTCAAATCTAGGTCCAGGATGAGCAAGTTTGTGTTTGGTATGTCTGATAGTGTAGTCAAGGAGTGTAAGAAAACCAAGTTGATTAAGGAGATGGACCTTTCTAGGCTAATAGTTCATGCTCAATAGATTGAGGAGGAGAAGCTCAAGGAAAAAAAGAGAGAATAAGAGGGCTAGAGTAGGTAGCTTTAACTTTTCTCAGCCAAGGTCGGAAGGCAATAATTATTCTCTGTTTTGTCAATAATTTTCAACTCCAACCCCATCTTCAGCAAGTATGCCAATGCCTAAGTTCAAGCAGGATAGTTGAGAAAGAGCACCAGGCTTTAAGTTCCAAGGAAGTTTAAATAGTAGTAGCACCAATCTACTTTGTAGAAATTATGGTAAGAATCATCAAGGTAAGTGCAGAGCAAGCAGTGATGTGTGTTTTAGATGTGGCAAGCCAGGACACAAGATCAACAGTTATCCAGTGATTGCTTAGAGTAGAAAGGTTTTGCGTCAATAGGGCCAGGCTAACTTTTTATCATCTCTAACAGGTCACCTGACTCAGCAGGGTGCCACCACTAGTGCCACCAGTGGGCATTGTCAGAACTGCCTTTACACTCTCCACACTTGAAATAATCAAGAGAGTTCTCCTAATATGGTTATGGGTATGTTATAAATCTTCCATGTTTATTTGTATGCATTGTTAGACCTTGGAGCTTCTCTTTCCTTTATGAATCCTTATATAGATGCAAACTTTAGTGTCGGTACCAAAATTCAATAGATCCTTTCTCAGTGTATACCCCAGTGGATAAGTCTATTTTAGCCAGACGGGTATACAAAAATTGCCCGGTCATAGTGTATCAAAAAGTTACTTTAGTTGATCTTGTAGAGTTAGAGATGACTATTTTTGATGTCATTCTCATCATAGATTGGCTCTACTCGTGCTATGACTTGATTGATTGTATTAATAGAATTGTTCAGTTCCAGTTTCCTAATAAGCTAGTTATTGAATAGAAGGGTAGTACTTCATGCTTAAGGGTTATTTTTTATCCTATATTAAAGCCAAAAAGATGATGTCCAAGGGATGTATATGTCATCTCATTCGAGTTAAGGACTCAAATTCATAAACTTCAAGTCTTTAGTTAGTTTAAGTGGTAAATGAATTTCCAGATGTATTTCCTGAAGATATTTCTAGAGTTTCTCCTGAAAGGGAAATTGACTTTGGAATAGATCTCATTCGAGATACCTAGCCTATCTCAACTCCACCTTATAGAATGGCTCCAGCTGAGCTTAAGGAATTAGAGAAATAGTTGAAATATCTCTTAGATAAGGGTTTTATCAGGCCTAGTGTTTCTCCATGGGGTGCTCCAATCCTCTTCTTGCTCAAGAAATATAGTTCCCCCCGAGGGTTGATGAATTGTTTGACCAACTTTAAGGTGCAAGTTACTTCTTTAAGATAGACCTCAGATCGACTATCATTAGCTCAGAGTCAGAGAATGTGATATTTTGAAGACAAATTTTAGGACTCGGTATGTTCACTTTGAATTCCTAGTTATATCTTTTGGACTAATGAATTCTCCTACAACTTTTATGGATTTGATTAATAGGGTGTTCAAGCATTAGTTAGACATATTAGTCGTAGTTTTTATTGATGGCATCCTTCTATATTCCTGTAGTGAGAGTGATCATACAGACCATTTGAGGGTTATATCATAGACCCTTAAGGATATCCAGTTATTTGCTAAGTTCAGTAAGTGCAAATTTTGGTTAACATTAGTAGCTATCCTTGGTCACATCATTTTTGTTGATGGCATCTAAGTTGATTCTCAAAAGACCAAAGTAGTAAGAAACTGGACTAGACCCATCTCTCCATCTTATATTAGGAGTTTTTTAGGCTTAGATGGTTACTATAGATGATTTGTTGAAGAGTTTTCTTTTATTGATTCTCCCATGTCTCGAATAACCTAGAGGAAAGTTAAATTTCAGTGGTCAGATTCTTAAAAGAAGAGTTTTCAGGAGTTGAAAATTCGATTCACTTCATCTCCAGTTTTGACTTTGCTAAATAGCACAGATGGGTTTGTGATGTACTGTGAGGCTTTTAGAGTTGGTGTTGGTTGCGTGTTAATGAAGTGAGGTAAGGTTATAGACTATGCCTATAGATATCTTAAGCCTTATGAGAAAAATTACCCAACCCATGACCTTGAGTTGGTAGTAGATGTCTTTGCCTTAAAGATTTGGAGCAATTTCCTTTATGATATTCATGTTGATGTGTTCACAGATTATAAGAGTTTACAACATGTGTTCATGCAAAAAGACCTGAATATTCGTCAAAGAAGGTGGCTTGAATTGTTGAAAGACTATGATATGAGTGTCTTGTATCACCCGGGTAAGGCCAACGTAGTGGTTGATGTCCTTAGTAGATTGTCTATGGGAAATGTTGCACATATTGAGAATGATAAGAAGGAGTTGGTTTATGAAGTTCATCAGGTTGCTAGGTTAGGTGTTTGGTTGGTTGATTTGGCAGAAGGTAGAACATGGGTTCAGAAATAGTTCAGAATCTTCATTGGTTGTTGAAGTAAAATAAAATCAAGACAGAGATCCTATTTTGGTCAAGTTAAAGGAGGTGGTCAGGGATTAGAAAGTTGAGGTTTTCTCCCAAGGGGGAGATGGTGTTCTTTGTTGTCAAGGAAGACTATGTGTTCCATGTGTTGATGGTTTGAGATAGTGAATTCAGCTAAGGCACATGGTGTGCGATATTCTATTCACCCAGGATATAATAAGATGTATTATGATTTGTGAGAAATTTATTAGTGAGTGGTATAAAGAAAGATATTGCAGAGTTTGTGGCATGCAAATTGTAAGCAGGTTAACATTGAAAACCAAAGGCCTAGTGGTATACTTCAGGAGTTTAGCATCCCTAACTAGAAGTGGGAAGTGGTGAACATGGAATTTGTGATAGGATTTCTCGTCAGCATGATTCGATATCGGTCATTATAGACCGAATGACCAAGTACACCTATTTCTTTCCAGTTCATACTTCGTATTCAACTTAGTATTATGCTAGACTCTATCTTAGGTAGTTGGTAAAGTAGTATGGGGTTCCATTGACCATTATTTAAGATAAAGGTAATCAGTTTTTCTCTCACTTTTGGAAGGCTTTTCATAAGGGTCTTAGTACCCATGTGCATCTCAGTACAACTTTTTATCCTCAGACAAATGGTCAGGTAGAGCGGACCATTTAGACCTTAAAAGACATGTTGAGGGCTTGTATTACTGACTGTAAGGGTAGTTGGTATGACCACTTACCTTTGATTGAGTTTTTCTCAAAAACACCTATCACTCTAGTATTCAGATGGCTCCATTTGACGCTCTCTATGGGAGGAGATCTAGATCTCCTGTTTGTTGGTTTGAAGAAAGTGAGGCTGCTTTTATAGGGCCAAATTCAGCATTTGAGGCAATGGAGAAAGTTCAATTGATTTGAGAGAGGCTGAAGATAGACTAGAGTCGTCAGAAATCTTATGCAAATATGAGGAAAAGAAATCTTAAGTTTGATGTTGGCTACTTGTTTTATTTGATAATTTCACCCATGAAAGGTCTTTCCTATGTTGGCCCATATAGGATTTTAAGACGTTATGGGAAAATAGCTTATGAGTTAGAGTTGCCTGCAGATTTGGCATCAGTATATTTTGTTTTTTCATGTCTCCTTTCTAAAGAAATATATTGGTGACTCAGCTTCTAGTGTTCAATTAGATAGTGCGGATGTGAAAAATAGTCTCTTATACGAAGAATTCCTAGTTGAGATCCTTGACCACCAGATTCGTAGGTTGAGGAATAAAGAAGTTCCTTTGGTTAAGGTTCTATGGAAAAAATCAGTCCATTGAGAGAGATACTTGGGAAATAGAAATAGATATGTGAGCCATGTATCCCTATCATTTCTGTATGAATAAATATCCAACATGAGGTAATGGTTTTCCTTAAGTAATTCTCTCATTTTCTATTTCATCTATATAATCATCCTTATGTCATTGCATGCGTTCATGAATTCAATTCAGCCTATGTATCATATTTTAGACTCTGTTATTTAATCATGATTCATCTCATAAGTATTCAGTGTACGATCTTAATTTTCTTAGTATCTTAGCTTAATCAGTTTCATTCAAGAATGAATGGTCATAATGGGGAGATATTGTAATACCCCATAAGATCCTAGGCTCACTTTCAACTCTTGGTGGTATGTTTAAAGGGTCCAGGACATAAATTTTACACTAAGTATGAGGGACTTAGTAATTTTCAAGACCTCAAGATTTCAAGGAATTTATTTTTGGCCTTCCCGAATCTGAAATATTGAGTTTTGAGTTGAAACATATTTAGGGATGTTAATGGGGTGTCTTGGAAGAGTTTCAAAATTTTTGGATGGGGTTTAGGTTTATTTCAAACCCCAAAGGTAGTAAGACTCCATGATATTGGGGTTTTATGGAGGTTAGTCTCCGCGATAACCTTCCATGAAAGGGAAGTAGGACCTCCGCGATAAGATTCGTGACACAGAAGTTAGCCTTCGCTATAGCCTCCACGCTATGGAGGCTATGTTTTCTGTATAAATTTCACTAACTTAAAGAGGGGTATTTTGGTATTTCCCCTCTTTCAAAACACCCAATCCATGATTTATAATCCAAAAGAGGCATCAATTGCCCCATTCTTTACTAGTTGTTATACGTAAACTCATTCCCTCTTTCCCAAGAACATAATTTCCAGTGTCATCACAAGAATTCAGGCATTTAAGCTCTAATTTCAAGTTTTTCTTTCATAATTCAACCAATTTAGGTATGTGGGGTATTCATCAATGGGTTCCTTTCACTCATTGAGTTCAGAAATCCCCTTTTTATTGAAGTGTGAGTTTTATCATCTTTTGTGAAATTTATCTATGTTTTTTTCTTAGTAATTTGAATTCAAGCCATGTCAACATGTTTTCCCATGTAAATCAGGTTATTTCATGCTTTGAAATGCAGTTACCCAAGTCATATTTAATTGATCCCATGTCAAATTATCAAGTTATGAATTAAACCATGTAAAATTGTTATTCTCCTAAGTTTAACACCTTCCACATTTAAATTCATGTATCTCAGTCGTTTGTTGAAATGTATTGTCTTTTACGTCTCTGAATTATGACTTTCTAATAATGTTTTAAGTGGTGTTATCATATTTTTAGTAACATTTAGTGTTGGAGGGTTATGAACACCCGATACCAATGTGTTTACTCTTTTTCAAATTTTCAAGTACTAAGTCAGTCAAATCATGAATTCCATTATCATACTCAGTTGTGCTATGATCATGTTGAGAACTATCAGTTATGAGTTTAGTTAACATTTATAAATACCTGTGTCAGTTCAGTTGGGATTAGAATTTAGCACCGAGTAAACCTAGGGATAAAGGCTCACCCGCCAATAGAGGAATGAGACCTTTAGTAACAATCCTTAAGTTCCAAAACTACATACACAACGTAGGTTATGAGATGTCACCCGCTAGTGAAGGACTGACATTCTCTTACCAGTAGAGGACTAACTCCCTAGTCCTTCTGGACACCAGTTTAGGGGATCCACACAGCTAGTGTTATTACCCACGGCAAGGTACTGACTCCCTTCCAACTAGGTTTACAGGTTGGACCCCGATTAGCTCGAATTGGGTCATGTATATTACATGATAGCTCTCACAGTTTCAATCAGTACTCGATCTATATTAGTTCAAGTTTGCTTGACCAAGTATTCATATTTCTAGTTATTCAGTCAGTCAATTTTATAGATTATTTCAATACATGCTTTACTTGGTCTTGCATTCTCATTTTTATAATATGTTTATGAAATCGTATTGAGTTTTATTATGTATGTTTAGTTACTCCTAACCTCACATTCCATTACATTCAAAGTATTGATCTCATACTCCTATTTTGCACTATGTTGTCTTATAACATAGGTTTGGATGCACAGTTACCTGATCATTCTTAGATAGATCAGTACCTCTCATCAACATAGTGGTTAGTCCTTATTCATCTAGGACAAGATATTTTCTTCAGTTATTTTTAGTACTTTTTATATCTCACACAGTCGGAGTTAGTTGGGGGTTTGTCCCATCAACTCCTTATGTTTAGAGGCTTTCAGACAAGTACTCTAGTTTTCAATCTATTCAATTATTTTAGATGTGTTGGTTTATATCTTAGTATTATATAACATAAAACCTTTATCTGTTTATATTCTGCGCATGATGTTTCAATACTATTTTATTTAGTGCTTATAACATGTTCCAAATCATGGGTTAACTTGGGATCACTTGTGGCCTTAAGCACCGTGTTGTGACTAGGGGGTAGCCTCCAGTCGTGACATTCCCGTAGGCCACTACAAAGAATGGGATACTAATGAGTAACTTCACAGCCGAGGCTAGGATTTGGTTATCCATTATATACAGTAGTGTCTCTCCCACTTCTAATCTGACCAATGTTCCTACTATGTATGTTTAGATGGTGCCCTATATCTTGGATAACATTTCTTTACCTAAATAAAGGCGATTCCATGCTCAAATTCCCATCCTTGATCATAGATTTATTTACGTGAACTGGGGTTAAAGAGTACCTGGAGGATAGTTAGATCTCTCCCAAGACTCCCATTTACCCACTGAAGATTCAAGGAGAGGGAGCTTTTTTAAAGAGCAAGAAAAGAAAGGTTGACTTAGGAAGGTTAATAGAGAATAATATAGATTAATGCAGTCCATCCATAGTAGGTCCATTTGATGTGATCTCAGTTGTGAGAAGGATAATCAGGGATATTGTGTCTAAGCTACCTCAGGGGTCGGGAGAGACCTCTACCACCCGTCACTCTTATGTTGCTCAGTCCAACTATGAGAAATACCTAGAGGACCAGAAGAAGTGGGGGGCCACTATTTCTAGACATGAGAGGGCTTACTCATCTTTAGAATAGTCACTTAGAGAGCTCAGGGATTCTCACGAGAAAATAAAGTAGAGGGAAAAGAAGAGAGATAATGTCGAAGGGGGTGAGGGGCCTATAAAAGTTCCTAAAATCTAAAGAGATACTTTCTTATCCCAGGGATGAAAGTGATGATGAGGTCTTAGAAGCATGGTCTGACCCTGAGGATGATAGGGATGATGTTGAGACTGAGAGCGACGATAGTGCTTGATGCGATTACAGGGAGCACCTTTTACTTTTTTCTTATGCTTTTATGGTTATGTAGAGAGGTCACTTCAAGCTTTTAGTTAGGGGTGACCGTCTCTATAGTAGTCGTTGTTATTTGATTAGGCTGTACTATTTGGATATTTTGTTCGATGTTTTTATTTGTTTTTCAGATAATTTGGATAATCATATTTTTATTTTGGGTTGTAATATTTTGGCACCTTGATGGTGCCTATATTTTATGGATTAGTTGTCAGTTTTCATTGTATATTTTTATTTTATTCTTATCTTATTTATGACGATATCGGACGACCCTTTTCCTATGATAGATTGAGTGACGACATTCTTAAGGAAAAATGATCGTGTTTGGGTTTAGAGCTAGAGATGCAGAGAAAGTCTAAGTATCTATAACATTGGAGTTTTTGGATCTCCTTTATACCTATGGTGAAGTCTAAGTAGACAAATAGTTTGCCCTTATAAAATCCAAAATATGAGACGACGGCTTGGTTTGGTACCATCAATAGCAAATTTTGTGTGGTGTGATGGCAAAGCAAGCACCCTCCCCCCTTTGTCTAAAAAATTTTGAAAACCAAGGGCATGGATGTGAATAATTTTATAACAAAGCTTTACCATATTTTGTGACTCCAAAGTACTTAGTTGGTAGTATATGGTAAATACCTCCTTTTGTGTCTAATAGGAAATGGAATTGAGCCTCCTGAAAAGTTTGCATGTCATGTGTGGGGAACGTAGTTGTGTAACTCTCATGCTTACTTGTATCATTTAGAACTTGCCCCATTAATCTCTCAAGGCTAATTGTGATTATGCTTGACTGGTGAAATGATCTTAGGCCTTCTTTGTGAATATAGAAACCTACTTTAGCCTAAAGAGCCTACCCGTACATAGAATAGTATCCCTAATCACCCATTTTGATCCTTCTAACATTTCTTTGGAAACCACATTAAAAGCCTTGATCTATTTGAATTTTACCCCTCTTTTGAACCCTACCCTCCTTGATTTTAAAAATACAAGTTAAGGCCAAAAGCCTAAGTTGGGGGTTGTAAGTCCTGAAAGCAGTGACCTTGGGCCATGGTATTGTGAGTGGATGACTAAAATCTAAGAAAAGAGAGTAAATAAAAAGGTGAAAAAAAGAATCATCAAAAGAAGGAAAAACATAGATTGCACAAAAGAAATAAATAAGAAGAAAATGCTTTCAAAGAAATATATGAATCAAGGTAGTGCAAGTAGGCACATGTGCAAAGTTAGAAACAAATGAAGTGGCATATGGTCCAAAGTTTGATTGAATAGTGTGATGTAGATGTTCAAGGAGGGTGTAATCACTTTATTTTTAAATGATATCATACCCTTTCCTGAGCCTACATTACAAGCTTGAAAAAGTACTTTGAGATCTTTAATAAAGTGTATTCAAAGTAGTGGCGATTGAAAATAAGGGTAAGCATATGGTATGATACTTGTTCTCATTGAGAGATTCTTTATGAGAGTGAGCGGTTTTATTTTAATCCTTTGTTGCATGATATATACTTTGGTGTGTGGGACTTCCTTTTGTAAGGAGGCATATAGACTAATTGAGGTGGGTGAAATTGTCATCTTACAAAAATAAGGCAAAGGAGCATAGTTGATTCGCTATCGATGGAGAGTCACTTCTAGAGAGTTAGTGATTATTGCTCACTTGTCCTTTACAATCTTTTACATCCTTAAAAATGTGCTTTATGTTGAGGGGAGTTGTGAGAATAGTTTTTTCCATGATTGAGAGCTACTTGTTGGTGCTAATCAAGATCAAAATCATTGTGATCATTTGGTCATATGAATGGGCTTATATTTCCATGGTTTCATTAAGTAAGAAGTAGTGTTGTTTGAGTACAAGAAAAGGTTTAAGTTGGGGATGTTGATGATTGATAAATTTACCACTCATTGACATCCAAATTTGTGCACACTACTATGGTTAAATTGTATAAATGAGATAAATTTTTCATGTGAATGCACTAATTTCCATGGTTTGTGGGTTTTATAGGTAATTGGAAGAAATAAAGTGAAGTAAGCTGAAAAGAGAACAAAAAGGGCAAAGTAAGTGCAAGAGCTGAGGGTTGTGATCGCGACCAGTTAAGACTCGATTAAAGCTTGGCAATCGCAAAAGCTCACTACAATTGCGGTCAAATAATGGCAATCGTGATGTCGCAGAAGTCTTCCAAGGGCAGATTGGTAAATTCACACAACTGATTCCAATTCTAAAAAGGGACAAACCCTTACACACTTTAAGCATCTTTTAACTAGAATTCAATTTTTGCATTGAAAGAAATCCAACCACTTTGGGAAAGACAATTTTTGCTAAATTTTCCATGAGACTTTAGTTGTGAATTGAGATTACGATGTTTTCAATTTCCCATAGAATCTTCGAACATTAGAATTATTTTTGTTTTGTTATCAATGGAAGCATTGTATGCTAATTTGGTTATAATTCCTTTATCTAATCTCATGTGTAGCTAAATATTTATCATAGGGTTATGCTTGATTAGGGTGTAAAGTGTATGGGTGTTGATTTTTAGTTCTAATTATTACTTATTGATGTAGGTTTTGCTACCACTCTTATTTTAATTAAAGGTTGTGGGTAAAAAACCCAATTTGACTTGGATTCCACATTATCCTTGAAAGAGGGATGTGTGTGATGAGTAGTATTGAGCAACTATTTAATACTAGTTATGTCCTTAACATTACATTAGAAATAAGGATGTTACGTGTGTAGATAGATTAATTGGAATCATCCTAGAAATAGGAATGTTTTGTTGATGTTTTAGATTGGTGAAATCTGCACTCTCATGAGGTATTCAAAAGAATCCATGAGTGTATCTTGGTCTGTTGTTGAAAGGCTCACATTAAAAGTTGAAATCTAGCCTACCCGCATCTTTGACTAAGAAAAGGACTAACCCTCAATCTCCCATGTATGCTTCACCCATAGTATAAGTATAAGCCCAAGAATCTTCTCTTATTAGATTATAATCAACAATTGTTGCTCTCATTTAGTTTCATGAGATTATTTTATTTCAACCATGTTTCAAAACGTACTCCCAAATTTAACTTATGTATTTCTTAAAATTTACTTTGTGGGTCAATACTTAGTAGCTTTCAACATATATAGGATACAAAAACTAGTTATAGTCCTCGTGGATTCGACCCCAACTTAAGTTGGATATTATATTGACAACGATCACCTTACACTAAAATAATGACGTAAGTTGAGCTTTATCAAAGTCTTAGTCGTCTTAATATGAAGCTTGATGATGTTATATTTTCCAATAAGTGTAGACTTGACTGCGTTTTTTTAACCCTAAGAGGTCTTGATTTTCATTTTCGTTATCAAGTAATTGCAATTTCAAATTTTCTGGATTATTATATGATGATTTTTTCACTTTCCATATATAGAAAAGAAATAGAAAGAGATAGACTAGAAACGACATCTGTTATGTCAATGAGACCAAAGGGATATTATCTTAGCACAAAATATATATTTTTCTCTTGAGTGTTTCTTATTTCTGTAAGGGTCTAATAGTGGTAAAAAGTTAGATTTTCTCTTGTTCGTTAAACCTTGATCTATTTGAAGTGAATTTGAATAAAAAAGTTATCCAATATTGAAGAACAAAGAATCAAACCTTCATATTGGAGTTGTTTATGTGAAATAGATCAACGTATAACGAACAAGAGAAAATCTAACTTTTTACCCCTATTAGACACTTACAGAAATAAGAAACACTCAAGAGAAAAATATAAATTCTTTTCATTATCCCTTTTTTTTCTAGAATTAGTCTTAGTCTCTACCATTAATATGTTAGCAGGGTTAAATATTATCTCTTTGTTTAAACTTATTGCAATTTTTTTTTCAATAATTAATTAGTCTTATCGAAGTTTAAGATTTTGTTTGTTCAAGCATGTTTCTTTTGTCTTCTTATATGGATTTAACTATGTGATGGATACCTTGAATTTTAACTCCTGCATAAAGTGTTTATGTGAAGATACTATAATCTACCGGGATCTTTTAAAAAATAAATGCAGTTGGCTTGATTGGAACAAACAGATTAGACTTGATTAATGTTCAATGTTCCCAATTTTAATCATGTGAGTTCGCTTAAGTTAAAGAATTATCCTCCCTTTCTTTGTAGCCTTTATTAATCCTTATCTTAATTTTTTGCATGAACCCCTCCTTTGAGTCCACCAGACTCAATACCTTGCATTTCCTCGGGAGTGAGTCCCAAACCTCTTGAGTGAAGCTTCAACAAGTCCAAAATGGACTGATTTTTGAAAAAAATAAGGTGGTATACACTGCATATACAGAACATATACATAGATATTCGAGAAAAATAAGGAAAGGAAAGCTAATATACTGGTGGAGAACCAAAAGATGTGTATATACAACTGATTCCCAGTCATGTATATACCAAGTATAGAGAAAACATGAAGAAAAAAGGGTTGCTGATATACTGCTATTATACACTATAGAAATGGACCAAAGTCCATAAAGATTAAGCCCAAATGCTAGCCAGATTCTAATAAGCCAAATCAGGGTCCAAATCCTAAACTTTTCTCCCTTTATTTATGTAATTGATATTTTATTGTATGTATTATTTCTTATATTTGGTTAATCTAAGTAATTTTTCCTTCGAGTCATTATTTTTGCTCTGTGTTGGCATTTTCTTTAATTATCGTTTGTCGCATAATCAATTTTTTAGAGTAAATAAAATGAGATCTTTATTTTTCCTTTGGAACAAGCCTTTAACAAATCAAAAAAATGGCAATTACTTTTGTTCATGTGACTAGTGATTTATTTAGATTAATGTAATTTTTTTCCAACTTCAAAATAATTCTCTTGAAAACTCAAGTGTTAAAAATTAATCAAATACTTGTCTCAATTTGGAATTTTCTCAAAATTCTTACCTTTTGAAAATATGGCTTTCTATTTTGACTAAAAATTATTTTTTCTTCATGAAGTAATGTGTTTATCTTGATTGCAATATATAATTTGAAAATTAGTTTAAGTAGATCTTTCTTTAATTTAGATAAATTACTTTTTTTACTTGAATGAAATGAATGTCATATTCGCAAATGAATTTAAGATATACAAAATTAGCTATATTTTAAAAATTAGTCAAATTAGTCAAATGATCTTTTGGTCCACCGTTTTTAAAGAACGCTGCTTAAGTGCCTTAAAAACTCTTTTAAGACGTTACTTAAATCCTTACCCCTTTTCTCTAATTTTAGGGGTTTGTTTCTGTTTTCAAATCGTTAAAATTTTTCTTAAGTTTTTGTTGATATTTTCTATTAAAAAATTATTTGTACTCTATATTTTCTTAAATTATTTTAGAATTTTTTTTAAAGGTTTTGAAATAATTTGAATTATCAAAAATTCATGTTTTCCAACCCTTCGAGTCGAAAAGGGATAAAACAAAAATGACGATTGCACTAGAGATTCTAACCAAATTTTAAGATGGTTTAACTGATTCATTTGACCATATTTGAATAACTTTATTAATTTAGTAATATCGTGTGACTATTGACCGTTTACATTCATGGCATGCTTTCTCATTGATATTTAATTGTTTAGGGTTTCGTAGTAGTTGTGACCCCTATTGATCAATTTCAAATGAAAATATTGAAAATACAGTAGTTTATTGGTACGTTAGGTGTTCGATGACTATTTATATTTTTAGGACAAAGCAAAACTAAAATCTTTTTAGGCATCAGCCTAAGACGACCAAACTCCTGAGTAGGTATTGTGCCCATTAGAAAAACCTACCCTGCATCTATTGACTATGAGTTAATCATAGAAAAATCATTCTTATGTGTTAAAGGAGAAAATTTTAATTAATCCAATTCATTATCATTTGAGGTAGGAGGAAAGACTTACCTTGTTTACTTTTCTGTGTAGGAATGGCTCAATCAGTCCCTATTAGAAAATTCAAAATGGTTACCACAAAAGATGATTTCCTTAAGGTTTTGGTGGTCCTACGTGAGTCCGAAAGATAAGCGGATTGTTAAGACTTATATCAGGCACATACCTTTACTTGTAGACATGGATGTTTAACTTGAGAGAATTCATGTGTTGATAGAATTTTGGGATGATGACAACATGATTTTTGCTTTGGTGGAGTTGAATTGACCCATAATATTGAAGAAGTGGTAGCTATCTAAGAAAGCTCTGACATGTGCAGCAAGAGGAAGAGTGCACTTGAAAATAATATTTTATTTTCGATCGTATGGGATCGTCAAAGGATCAAAGATGCTTTTTTGATCGAAGATAATACCTGGTTAGGGAAGCTTGATGGGCCAAATATCCCTTATTGTGAGTTGTACTACAAATTTGGGAGATTTAAATCTTTTAAAAATTTTGGGCATAAATTTGTGTTTGAGTCAAAATGGAAGGATACAAGGCCAGTTGCTTTCGCTATAAGTTTATTTGAAACTATAGTTTTCCACAAGGAGAATATGGTACTATTCATCCAAGTTTCTTTACGGTAATACAGTACCTATTCTATGGGGTGAAATATGGCACTTCTAAGGTATTTCATAATTTAGGTTCTATGATCATCATTGAAATGTATCGAGCATTGAATTGTCAAAAGGGGGACAATTTTTTTGAAGGATGCAATCTTATTTTTGAATAGTGGATGATGAAACATTTTTTGAAATAGAATGGAAAAAATGGACCACCTAACAAGGGTAGATATTTTTTCATATCATAGCATTTAGTTTTCTTTAAAATCGTTTACAAGGAAAAAAACTCCAAAATGTTGGTTCAAGTAATTTAGGAAACTGGAAGACAATAATGTCCAGGGGCCAATCAAGTAACTCCATCTAGGGAAATACATAATTTAAGGAATGAATGGCCTTTTTAGTATTTGAAGGACTTAGAGGGACTCGTCCTTATATTCCCGTCAGAGTTCTCAAATAGTTTGAAATCAGGCAAGAAACACATAAACTGAGCCCATGGGTAGAATCATCACTAAATATGGAGAAGGAAAGACACCACTCAAGGACTTTATTATATAGGAGTAGAATGAAATAAAGACTAGAGAAATGTCTTTCTATATTAGGTTTGAACTCGAGGTTAAAGGTACTTACAAAGAATGATTGAAGAAGAACATCACAGAAGCATTGGTACCCGGTTTGAGTGTGCCTACACAAATTGTTAATGTAAAATCAGAGCAACAGATTCGGCTTCACAAGCTTCAAGATAGGTTCCAAAAAAGTGATATTGCACATTAGAGACAACATATGAAGGATTCTTAAATCATACATCAGTTGAGGAAGAACGAAAGCGAGACAGACAATAAATGGATGATTCTAGACGGTGTTTGATCAATTTGGATAATTACATAGTTTCCTAGATTGATAGCATAGGGAGAATGACCTATAAGAGTAGAGCACAATTATGTGGAAATCACTTGATCACCAATCGATATTACATAAGGCATGAGGCGGACAAAATCAAGAAGGCAAAGACGAATAAGGGATTATTTGGATGTTAGTATTTTCTATTATTATCCCCTGTGTGAGATTATTTTTCTCACATTTTAGTTTTCTTTCCCCATAAATTGTATTCCTCATTTGCTTCTTCATAGGCATTTATGACATTTTTGATATTTATAAATTGATTTTAGGGATAATGAATTTGTTTTAACAGGCATATATTCCCTTCAAACTCATTAGGCCAATCCTTGGCTCAAAAGGGTAACCCAATTACGTTGCACACTTATTACAATATACTTGCGTGATATAACTATTTTATGCGTTCATGTGTGCTATACTGATTTGAATCAAAGGAAAATAAATCCTATCCCATTTTTCATAAAGCCTATATAGGCAGAAATATACACCACTACACAAAACTCTGACCAAAATACTCTTTCGTTTTCCAAAGTTTCACCAAAAAGTTCGTAATACCTCTGAAACTATTTTCTAATGAATAAAATAAAATGAAACAATTTTTTACAACTTATTCAAACCACGCAGGGGATGATTTCTCCATCGCGTGATATGTGGTAGGCTTTTGGTCTGGCCAGACACTATCTTTAAGAACTCTATTATCCCCCACTTCGGAGAAAGAAAACATAAGGACAGAAGAAGATGTATCGAACCTTCTCGATAAAATTCACTTGGCCAAATCAATGAGAAAAGTCTCGTTAATAAAAATCCCTGAGTCATTATTACTCCATGGATCAATTTATGTATGATGAGAAACAACTTGATATACTTTCTTCCTACCTAAGTATCATACATTATTTATTACTAGTGGGATCTAACACGTCGACCTTTGAGTTATTTTTACTTTACAGATAATAGAAACTACTTCGTGTTGATATAAGATAGCTGAAGATCCTTACATCACCCGGTGAAAAGCTCATAAAGTCCCATCCCCTGCCATCATTCAGATATGACTGGAAGTGATGACGATAACGTATTGTCCACTAGGTACAATATGATAGAAAAACAAAGCGAGATGATTGTTGAACTCACGAGAAATCTGGAAAAGCTCCAAGAAGAGATGAATCGTACTAGAAATTTAGCTAATTTGGCCATCACTGCTAATGCTTCTGTCCCAGGAGGAAACAAGCCTCTACTCCAAATTCCTCCTCTCAATGCCCTTATTCTTTGGAATCATCTAGTAATATGTGATCCACCTCTACCTCCCAAATTCTCGTAGACCCTATCATCAATAATCCAAAAGTTTATCAAACTCATACTCCACCTATTCAAAACAATAATCGAGATAACAACCCAGATACTTACCACCTACAAAACCCATCCCCTACTCTACAATTCATTTCCCAACTCCACAAAATCACTCTTAATTTCAACAAAATCATCCTAAACCCCATAAAATACCTATATCCCCTAAATGTCCTCCCTACCAACAACCCAACTTCTACTCATCCTCAAAATCATACTTTAAAACACCAGAATCCTTCTACTACTATCCCAAACCCTTCTTACATCTGACATGTACCTCCAACCACTTTCAATGTTAGCACACCTCTCTCTTTAAATTATTTTCCAATCTCGAGGTAGTCCATCAAGAGAAGAAAGAAAAAAAATAGAGAGTCAAGCCTGAAAAATAGTTATTGGCAATGAATGAACAAATTATATGGATCAAAAAGTTTCATGGTACAGTGGATAATGATGACCTTATTTATGATAATTTTTACGTCCATCCTGGTGCAGATCTACCAGAAGGATGTAAGATCCTTAAATTTGAAAGATTTTATGGCATTGGAAATTCCATGGCTCAATTAAGGAGATATTGTGACCAAATGGTCAAAATAAGAACAAAGGATTCATTTCTAATACACCTAATTAGTTGATGTTTTGGCGGTGAAGCTCTATATTAGTTTGCATCCCAGGAATTGAAAAAATGGTCTGGCTGGAAGGCCTCGACTAAGGACTTTATCGATAGGTTCGCATATAATATAAAAATAGTTCTTAACTAGCATTCACTAGAAAATATTAAGAAAAAAGTGATGAATATTTTAAGGACTATGCATATCTCTAGAGAAAGGAAGTTTCTAAAGTACAACCTCCAATGATCGAGGAAGAAATGGTAGCAATATGTTCCCACGCTCAAGAAGGAGAGTTTTATACTAGAATAATATTGGTGGTTTGTGCAACATTCATGTATTTGGTAAAGATTGGTGAATCACTCGATGAAGGTATTTGAATGGGAAATATTATAAAGAATGCAACATCATTTGGGTTTTCTGGGGTTCCAAAGAAGAATAGAGAAGATGTGAATGCAATATCCACTGATTCTGGTACTAAGTTAAGAAGGAAGTTTAGATCCATGAATGCCTTTCATTTCCATTACCCCAAAATCCTCAATCCATATTCTATGCCCATCCTCTATACCAAGCTCCACAGAGAAATGTCCTTCCCTAATTCCAAGTTCTACAACCAAATATCTTATCTCATACCAAGATCCACCACCAAATATCAAACCTCAATATTAAGCTCCACAACCAAATTATTGTTCTCATGTCTAAAATATCTCCTAAATCACCAAGCTAACATCCAGGCACCTTCAAATTATCATCAAGTTCCACCTCCAACCAACCAAAACAACTATAATCTCCCTTTTCTAAACCTCAAAAGAAAACTCCCCAAAACTTCACACCGCTATCTGAAAGTTGCACTCAACTCTTTGAAAGATTAAGAGTACTCATCTATCTCCATCCTATTAAACCAAAATCCACCAATATCAATTCCTAATTTTACCTTACTTATCAAAATTATGCCTACAATTCAAGAGGATCCAGGCACAATAATGAAGATTACATTATCTTAAAGTATAAAATTTATTTCTGGATTGATCACAAAGTCATTACCCTTCAAGAGCCAACACCGAATGTCAACATTAATCATTTCCTAACCACGGAGGAGTTATTGTCAACTTGATTTAAATAGAAGATGAATAGTTGGCCAGTAAATCAATCATCAATATTAATCCAGAGGGGCCAAAGAAGATAAAATGTAAAGCACAGATGTGTTTTCTAGATCCATTGTGACTCTTATATATATCATTCCTTATACATGTGATGTCGATAAATGATGGTCTGGGGGCGGGATAAAAAATCTATTCGAACGCTGTAATGCTATATTAGAAGATTTTTTGGAGGTTAGTGGGGTGAGAAAGGTTCCACCTGGAGAATCTTTGCAGAACTGAAGATCCACTCCGCTTATGACTCTTTTCCCTTTAAGGTAGATAAAAGGTCAATTTTAGTTTTCAAAAATTAGTGATACAGAGGAGACCTCGTGACCTATCTTTTATCTTTCAAATTCTCTTTTCATATTTTAATATTTTCAAAAAGGTGTCATCCCGAACTTATGGGGTGAGCCATAGTTTATAAATATTTACCAAATTTTAATAAAAGGGATCCATTATCCCAAAAATTTATTTTAAATCATATTATTTTAATTATTTGTTATCATCTAGATTGGTTTGTTTTGATTTCAATAATGATAATTTAAAACTAGCAAAATCATGTTATGTTAAGAACTAAATTAAAAAAGTGAGGTAGATAATGATGAATGGGAAGAATATGACATAGAAGTAATAATTATTAAACAATTGATAGAAGACTTAAATGACTTTGAGGATAGAGAAAGACCCAACCTTGAGCAGACTCAGGTGATTAATTTAAGTAATGACAATGAAGTTAAAAAGACCACAATTGGTACTTACCTGACATAAGCGGGGAAAAGAGAGATCACCAAGTTACTCAAAGAATACATTGATGTATTTGTATGGTCTGATGATGGTATGCCAAAACTAAGCACATGCATTGTGTTCCACATGTGACCAATTGATCCTGATTTCAATCTAAAGATATGGACAGTCCCTCACTGAGATATGCGCAAAAAAAAAATTTCACTGAGTTGATAGAAGCATCATGGTTTTGTTCAAAATGGAAAACAAAGAGTAGATGATATTAGTCGACTATGATGCTATCAAGAGATACTATATCTAAAGTTAGCCTTCTTTTTGAATTTCCTTCTTTGTAATCACACTTCGCTTAATGTAATCATTTTTATGCATTATAGTAGCTTAAATTCCCTTTTATTTTATGTAAGAACTATGTTTGACCTAAATTCTAAAAAATGAGATACGTGGGTAACCTATGTCTGCTTCAATTAATCCTTTTGATTTTTCTATCTTTTCCTTTTATGTACGAACTATGTTTGGCCTGAATTCATAAGAATGAGATACGTAGGCAGCTTATGTTGGCTTTGGTGAACCCCTTAGATTTTTCTATGTCTCCCTAGCATAGTCCCTGAACTATATTTCACTTGATTCCTAATTCAACTGATATGCAGATACCCAACGGTTTGATCATATCACCCCAGAAAATGAAAACTAAGGCAAACTTTTTGAGAAAGAATCTCAAATTCAAAAGAAGAAGATTTATCTTATGAAAGAAAAAACAAAGACCATCAAGGACTTTGAGAGAAAGTATCAATACCTTTACAAAATAAAGTCATCCCAAATAGTATCTAACTGGGACAAAATTTTTGAGAAGGTCCTCAAAATTTCCACTAATATTTTGCAATGAAATCCAAATTTCTTAGCATTAGAATGTCAGATCCAATTTCAAAAATCACCAATTGCGACATATTCCAAATTGACTAAATCCCTAGCTAAGACAAACTTCAGCAAAGTTGTGTTATTGAACTCCCCAACCGTGATGATGCACTTTGGAGATCCTTCATTGGATGTCAGACTTGGTTAGGCCTCAAGCGGAGAATGTTCATTGAGATAGAATATGACATGAATGGTAGAGATTTTCTAAAGAACTTTTACACAGTTTTTTCAAAATTAAGTTTTTCAAAAGTCTATATTTTGGAAATCTATACATGTTTTCTACTTGACTAGTTTTGTCTTATATCTATTGAAAAAGGAAGGTAGGGCCGGGGTCCAAACATGATAGAGTACCTGAAAAATGGTTAAAGCAAAACCAAAGATCAAAGGAAGTCAACAAAGAATAGTTTCACCCATAACTAATAATTTTCTGTGGATGCAGGAATCACTGCACAAAAATGGGGTCTCTTTCAGAAAATCACCTAAGTAGATCAGGAACAGCCCAAAACTATAATGCTCAAGAAAGGTATTTTTTGGTGTCCCCAAAGATGGGTCCACTATCCATTTAGGATCAATGACCTCTTGACCTGTCTATCTTATTTCAGGAGAATATCAATGATAAGAAAAGGCATCTTATTCTCATTATGAATATTTGATTCAAAACTTTTTCTAAAAATAGCCACTAGCAAAAGCAACTCTGTGTCTACAAAATTTTTACCTTGAGCGCAGGTATATTGAAAAGAGTCGGCATTACAATGAGACGATTAAAAGAATCACCCGATAAGTAGAAGATCAAATGCCCTCTTTGGATTGGCCATAAGGCAAAGCAAACAATATTCATTTTGTCCCTAGAAAGGGATTTCAGCCACTTGTTTACATCTGAAGGACTTGTTGTTTGTAGTATCTCTTTGAAAGGAAGAGACAAAGACACTATGTTTTTTAAATTATGATTCTAAATATTTGTGTTTTTACACTTTTGTAAAATTTGATTGCAATCGCTAGCAATAGCGACATTATGGATACTAATTATTTACCTTGAGTAAAGGTACATGTAGAAAAGCCAACACATTGGCAAATGGACTAAGGTAAAACTTCTCTTGAAATTATCGAGAAGGCCATACCAAGAGGGTTATTTTATTGAATGCACATCATTGCCAAAAGGGTCATTTTATCTAATTGTATATCATTGTCAAGAGGGTCATGCCAAGAGGGTCATTGCATATCATTGACGAGAGGGTCATTCCAAGTAGGCCATCATTATATAATCTTCAAAATTCTTTATATCCAATTAACCATGCAAAGACAAAAGAGTCTAGCACTAAGGGATAAATTAAAGTATATTTATCCATTAACCATGTAGAGATAGAGGAGTCTGGTGCTAAAGGATACGATCATCATGATATCCATTGTTCACATAGAGGCAGAAGAGCCTGGAGCTAAAGTATACAATGACTTTATTATCTATCATTCACATAAAGCCAAAGGAGTCTGGCATTGAGGATATGTCAGGTCATACACCTCATTATAAATGGATTATTGGTCCATCCATTCAACTATATTTGGATTATCGATCCATCTAACCCATTATAATTAGACTTCTCAAACCAAGGGATGTATATAAGCCATTATCTAAAGATGGACGGCGTACTAGATTTCCTAAGGGTTGATAGTCCTAAAGTCATTTATAAGTCGCAATGTTTGAGATATGATAGTGTGTAAGATTATTAAAAAGTTGATGGTTTAAGGATCATCCATAAGCCACAATAACATTCTAACTGAATAGTATGCAAGGTTACCCAAAGATTGAAAATTCAAAAGTTATCCTGAAGTCACAACAAAATCCTTATCGGATAATCTACAAAATTAACAAATTAATTTGTCTAAGGAATCTTTATAATCCACGCCATATTTAAGATTATGATGTGTAGGATTACCCAAAGACTAGAAATTTAGGAGATATCTATAAGCCATATTGTATCCAAGGTCAGATGATATGCTGGAGTACCTTAAAAGTTGGGGATTCAAGGGATATCTGTAAGTCATTTCTTATCAAAGGTTGAATTATTCATGATTACCCAAAGACTGATAATTTGAGGTATATCTATGTCGTATCGATTCGAAAGAAGTGTAAGACTTACCCAATGTTACATGAAAAAGAGCATTACATATAGTCGAGAAGGTTATCACAGCAAATAAAAAATCTTATTAAAATCTAAGAAGGTTATCATATCAAACAAAAGATCAAATAGTTGCAGGGATAGTTCTAACCAAAAGGTCATCTATTGCCAAGAAAGCCACCTCATTTTTAAGAAATAATCAATTGACAAAGGTCCACCATATCCAAAAATCTAGATGGTTGTTCTGCCTATACTATTATGGAAACCATTATCTTCTAAAAGAAGGGATAGAAAAAGATGGTATTACTAGTCAGAAATAATTTATGCGAGAATATGGTAGAAGTATATCTATCCCTTAGTGAATTAGGTTTATCACTAACAAATTTGTTTGAGATGTTGTTTAGATTAGCCGAAAGGATGAAAATCTTAAACTAAAACCACAGGTGCAGATGAATTCAAAAAGGACGTAGCATAACGTGAAACTTTTTCTTAGTAGCGACTGGGACATAGTCTAAAGAGGAATATCATACTCTTTGGGTGGGAGCTAAATGCACTTCCACTGCCATCAAACCACACCCTAGAAAAATACATGTGGGTATTTTGGAATTATGGTTTTAAGTTCACTTCTGGAGTACTTTTAAACTCACATCGGAAGTAACTTTTCCTTTCCCTTTAAATCCGAGTGACAATACACCTAGAACTTTGAAAATTATATCATGGTAAATTCTTAGTTATGGATGTGAAGAGATCCACATTCATGGTTAAGAGGTTATAATCCTATTTTTCATATCTCATCTTACTTGTCACTCATCCCGAGACAAAGGGCGTCTCAAATACAAGACTAACTTTTCTACGAATCAAGTTAACCTACAAACATCCGATTCACTGAATCTTGAGGATATGTAGGCTAGGATTTATATTAAAAACTAGTTTACATTCCCCCTTCCTCCATTATCCTTTTATTCCCTAGTTTTCCAGCTTCACCAAAATTTGAGACCGAATTAGTTTGTGAATTTATTAAAACCTATCTTAAAAATCAAGCACCTTGAACTATAAGTGACCTAAATTCTTATGCAACCTTCGATATATAGGAAACAAAATACAAGGGTTGTCACAACCCAAACCCGGGCATGGCCGTGACAGGCATCTCAAGCTACTGAGGGCCAGAGATAACCTCTTAGCCTTACCTCAAGAGCATACTAAAAGTAAATAGCTGAAGCCAACAAAGTAAATAAAAGATATATAAAAACAGAAGAAAATTTAATGAGTCAAAATATGACATCAGTGATATTCCAACCCTGTCCACAAATCCTCTAATCCAAGAATACCAACTAAGTGGGGACATGCCACCGACTATGACAACAGAGATCCATAAGCACTAAAATAATAAAGGAAACCTAATGAAATGACTTGACATTTTGAAGGATAGAGGCTTACCAATTCAGAATAGATCAACATGAGTGCAAAAAACCTAACGTTGCACTTGATCAATAGAAAAAACCCTAGAAATCTACATCATAAAATGATGTAGCATCCGGAGGTTGTCAGTGGAGTGATTACTAGCATCTAATCCAAGAAAATGGATAAAATAATACATTTAGCAAAAATCCAGTTATAAAACTACATGCATAATAATTATATATATTTAGGATACCGGGATAGGGGCAAGGGACATGACATATCAGTATTTAAAATATTAGTCCAAAACTATGTAGCTAAAACTGACTTTCTAGGAACCCACGGGCTATATGGGTCCGGATCCCCCGGCTGGATGGGCCTAGTCCATGTTAGCAGCATGTAACGAAGAATGGATACAGAGACCAAGGAAATAGTCATCAAGAATATATAGTGTATCCAGACACAATGATCATATAGACCCCTAATTTTGAAAAACGTGATTTCCAGTGTTGGTCCCTTTAGGACTACACCTTCTAAGTAAGCTACACAATTCTCTTTAAGCTCAAATTAAAATAATCTGTACATAAGAAAATCATTAGCCATGAAGTCTTTTATTTAGGCATTTCCAACTTGGTATCATCATACAAAGAGGATTAAAAGCTATTCCAATTATGACAAACCAAAACCATTTAACCATTAGACTCCAAATTCCATTTAAAATCTAAAACCATAGCCACCAATGGCATTCCAAAACCATTTTATCCTTTTCCATTAATGTGATACAAAGTTTCAAAGATAGTTAAATCAAATAGAATCCTTGTTCAAAACCAGAAGTTACCATGTGGGTTGAGGTTAACGTCATTACCGTGACAAAATTCATCAGCTTTGTGGAACCTAAGTCACCAAATTTCACCATTATAACAGTGTAAAAGTTAATTTCAAATCAATCAATCAAAGGATGAATAACCCACTAAAACAATGAAAAAAATACAATGCAAGTATTAACAAGAAAAATCATAACCCTAGACAATACACTCATTCCAAAACACAAAAATACCAACTTAAATAATGTAATAATACCACAATTAAAGTGGGGAGTGCACAACATGCATGAAAATTAGAATTTGAAAAGAAATTGAAGTTTAAAGCCCGGAGAATTAAATTCTTGAGAAACCCCTTATATCTTGGAAGTTGGAGAAGAGAAGGGGAATGAAAAACTCAGTGAATTGGGGGTTTTCTGGGGTTGGGGAACATTTTATGTTGTTTAAAAGTTAAAAGGACAAAAAAACCCCAACACAAACTAAAAAAAATCAACTCAGTGATTTTTGCACAGTAGTGTGGCATGCCACTATTGCGATGCCTAGCTAGCATGCCACACTCCTATAACCGAGCTTAAGTGGTATGGCACATAATTATCGCAGGCCCTCACTGCCTCGGGGTCCTAAAATAAACCCAAATCCCTTCTTAAAAATCCAAAACTTTTCTAAAATTCCCCTTTTACACCCCCTATCATGATTCAAGTTAGAAATGGTCATAACACACGTGGAAGGGTCAAAATAAATTGGCCAAATTTTGGGTTTTTACATTATTCCCCCCTTAGATCATTCATCCCAATAAATAAGTTAGGATGTTCTTAGCATGATAATATAAAGAACATAATGGAATTAAAGGATAACTTCAAAATGCGTTAAGAGAAGAATTAAAAATCATACCTTAAACACTTTCATCTAATACGGGGAATAAGAATGAGTACTTGGATTTCCTATCTTCTTCAGACTCCAATGTAGCCTCATCCAACTTTTGATTCCTGTAAAGCACTTTTACCGAAACTATTTCCTTAGTCCTTAATATCTGAACTTCCCTCTCTAATATCTCAACCGGGATTTCATCGTAGTACAATAAATCCTTAACAGCAATATCTTCTATAGGCACTACCAAGGAAAGGTCACCCACACACTTTCTAAGCATGGAAACATAAAATACAAGATGGACCGAAGATAAACTCATGGATAATTATAATTTATAAGTGAAATTAAGAATCTTCTTAAAATCTGATAGGACCAATTCAATGAGGACTGAGCTTCTCTTTCTTCCCAAATTTCATAAATTCTTTCATAGGAGAAACTTTCAAGAGCATGCAATCATCAACTTCAAATTGTAACTCCTTCTGCCTTACATCTGCATAGGACTTTTGGTGGATTTGAGTAGTCTTGACTCTTTCTTGGATCACCTTTACCTTCTCCATTTCTTGGTGAGCTAAGTCAAGGCCAAACAACCTACTCTCACCCACCCTAATAAGAGACATAAGCCTTTGACCATAAAGGGCCTCAAAATGGGCTATTTGAATGTAAGTGTAACACCCCAAAATCTTATCCCAGAATGTTACACGGTGCTTAAGGGTACAGGTAGCCCCAAGCTGCGGAGTGTACACAAAGGTACTCGAGAATCACTATTACTGCTGAGACTGAGGAACTGAACCTACATTATGAAACAATGTAGCACACAGACGTATATGTGGATTTGTACTTCAAGGATGTACTGTGTATATAGGGGTGTATGCATTTAAGTAAACAATGTTATCATTCTTTATAAAACATGTATGCTGATATGAATGACTCACATAGCTTGAGTAAAACTAAAATTTGAACCTCATAAATCATGTATAATGAAGCATATTGTAAAAATCTAGTCAGTTATTACACTTAGTTCTAAAATCTGTATTCTCCATCTTATTCTCAAAACTTGTAAGTAAGAGAAATCTTAAAAACAATAGCTTTCAAAACTTATACTTTTATCTTATAGAGAATAAGGGACTTCTTTAAAACTTAGAGATTTTAGGACTTTGGGAACCTCAAATTCAAACTTTCAACATATAAAATTTTATCTTAATTAGAGTAGGAGATTGCTTTGGGAGTTTCTTCTAACCGATATAAGCCATGTGAGCCACATGGAGTCCAACGTCTTGCCCATGTTGGGGAGAGCTGCTCTACCCTTTCCATTAGAATAAAACCTTAACTTTAGTGATCACTTATCTTAACCCACTTGGGGTAACTTAGAAACCTATGGGGGCACGCAGTTCTGAGGCATGAGACCTTGGAATCATACTTAACTCAGTGCTAAATACTACTCCCATACTTAAGCTTAGAACTTTTAAGAAATCCACGTTAAAATAATTCAAGGGTCTATAATAAAGACCAAATATACTTCTCTTGACTTTAATTAATAATTAATGTGGATCCCTATCTTAGATTAGACCCAAAAGGTCAAATCTTTAACTAAAATCTGAAAATAGCTCAGCCATGGGGTACTTATGACCCAAACAATCTTGAACAACTATCTTTAAAGGGGGTCTATTGACCCAAACAGTAATCTCAAGTCAGGTATATCAAAATTCATGCTTGGTAATGCATTTACTCATTAAGTATCTTAGAATATGTAAATTTCATCAAACCAATGTGGGATCAAGTGACAATGCAATATAGGAGTTTTGGATGAACGACATGTATGGATAAGGTTAGAAGCATTAGAAGATTTCATTCAATTGTTATCGTCAGCAGCCTTCTATATCAGTACAAGTGGGAGATATTGGCAGATGAGGACACTAAAGTGGGATCCATGGTTTGAACCAGAAGTGGAAATTACTATTGCAGTATCGTGGATTTCTCATACAGAATTACCTCCAATTTTTTTTGCAAATGATGCAATTTTATCCATTTCATCAGCAGTATGGAATCCACTCAGTATAGACCTCGCAACTAAGAACATACATGACCTAGTTGTGCTCGAGTGAAAGTGGAGGTGGATTTAGTTGCTGATTTACCACAAAGAATAAGAATAAATGAGGAGAATGATTTAACAGGTGAGATCAAATCAAAGTGGGTGCAAATTTAGTATGACTATATGCCCAAGTATTGCAAGGATTACTGTTTACAAGGTCATGAAGCTAATACATGCTGGACTGTTCATCCAAAACTGTATGAGAAACAAAAAAAGGAAAGGAAGAAGCTAGAAGTATAAGTACATAATAGTGATAATAACCAACAAAGGAACGTCTAGTAAAGCAATAACATAGCCAGGAGAAATACTGATAATCAACAATGGCTCGGGAGGAAAAATAAATATAAGAGGGATAGGTATGGTCATATGCTTGGAGAAGTAGAGGAGAACAATAAGAAGGAGGTAGAAGTATCAAATTTATTTGGGGCACTAGAAGAATAGGTAGACAATGACTTAAACAATACTGAAGGAGTACAGGCTGACAGACTGAAGAAACAAGTAGATAATGAGAAGCTCAGTACAAAGGATTGGGTTAAGCAATCATTTGGCACAATTACAGAAAAATTTCAAGAGAAGCAAATATCCACACACAAGCAAGAAACAATTAAGTCAACACAAAGCATGGAGGAATAAAAGGAGGAGGTGGCAATAGAAGAACTATAAAAGAACAAAACAGAATAAGAAAATTAGCTGAATAGGATGCAAGAAGAACAAAATGGCACAACTAATAAGCAGTTGCAGGTATATGATGCAGAATCAATGGAATTAATGGTTTTGGAAGGAATCTCACCCTTAGCTATAAAATCTCAAAGTCAGATAAAAGTATGTAATAAAGATAAAAAAGACATGGATGTGAATGCACTGGATGATAATATTGATCAGTTAGCTAAAAAAGCTGACTTATCTCCAAAGTAGGTTGTAGCATTGAAAGACAATAAAAAAAAACAAAAAAGAGGAACAACAACACCAGTTAAAATAACAATGAATACAAGGAGCCAATCAACCAAGAACAAATCATTATGAATGCATTAATATAGAACATAAGGTCTGCTAACACTCAATAGGCCTTCACAAGATTAATCACAATGCACAAAATATTTTATTTTTATTTCATATGGATCATGTAACCCTTTCAGGATAGACAAAAAATAGAGGATTATAAAAGGAGATTAGGTTTGAAGTATGCTTTTGTGAATATGTCTGGGAAAATTTGGGCCTTTATTCATGAGGATTTGGAAGTAAACATATTGAAGGATGAAAAACAACAACTATCAATTAAGATACAAAATGATGAGATATTATTGATAGTTACTTTGGTATATGATAAGTGTAATGCAACTGAAAGACAAGTTTTATGGGACTATTTAGTTGACATGGCTAATATATATCAATTTCTATGGATATTAGAGGGAGATTTCAATATGATAAGGCATGAAGAGAAAAAGTTGAGGGGTCTTCCAGTTACACTTAGTGAAACACAGAAGTTTAATCAGTTTATTAGTTTATGTAGTATGAAAGAACCTCAATTTAAAGCGAGTAAATATACTTGGTGGAATGGGATAACTGATGAGGGATGTATCTTCAAAAGGCTTGATAGAATTTTATGTAATGAAAGGTTGTAGAATGTATTCTAAGTAATGGAGATTGAACATCTGCCAAGGAGTGGGTCTGATCATGCACCTTTGCTCATACAATGCAGAATGGAAAAGGAGAAGATAATCAGAGCATTTAGATTCCTAAATCTTTCGCTAAAGGAATAGTCTTGTCTGCAGATCAGAAGGGACAACTGCAAAATAAAAGTAGCAGGAGATCCATTCATAGTGTTTCATCAAAAACTTAAGAACACTAAGTTTGCTTTAACAAGGTGGAGCAAGGAAATTATTGGTAATATTTTTCAAGAAATTACAACTTTGGAAGATATTATCAAGGTGAAAGAAAAATAGTTTGAGGAAAATCCAAGTGGAACTAATAGGGAGCAGTTGTTTAAAGCGCATGCAGAGTTAAATATACAACTGAAAAGAGAAGAAGAGTATTGGAGACAGAAGGCTGGGTATGACTTGTTTCAAGATGGTGAAAAAATACCAAATTCTTTCACACTATAGTAAAAAAAAAAGAAACAGATTCAGGATCAAAAGAATACAAAATACAAAGGGAGATTTGTTGGAAGAAACAAGTCAGATTGCAGAATTAGCTATCACCTTTTTCCATAGATAGTTCACTACAGAAGGAGATGCAGAATATTTTTCAATGATTGATGAGGTACCTACAGTGGTGACTGAATGACAAAACATTAAGACTGGTACCTATAGAATAGGAGATTAAAGATGCTATTATGGGGTTAAACAGGAACAGTGCTGGAGGACTTGATCTAATATCTGGTGCATTTTTTCAAGATACATGGGACATCATAAAGTTGGATATTCAGAATATGGTGGAAGCATTTTATTGTGGACATACTTTACCTAGATTCATTGCTCATACCAACTTGGTGTTACTACCAAAAAATCTTGTGGTGAATTCATTTTCAAATTTGAGGCCTATCTTATTGAGAAATTCTGTTAATAAGATATTTTCCAGAATAGTTCATGAGAGGATAAAGGGTCTACTACCTCAGTATTTTCTCCAGAGCAAGCAGGTTTTGTACAAGGTAGAAGTATTGTGGAGAATGTGCTAATTGTACAAGAGATTGTCACAAATAAGTCCATGTGGAGTGAGTATATGCATAACAAATACTGTATAAGGGAGCATCCATCAATGGTTGTCTAGAAATCAGGTGCTGGTGGTTAACAGGTATGGAAAAAAATATGAATAGCCAGAGACCTAGTGGAGCATCTTATAATTTGGAGGATGAGGAGAGAAAATACAGATATATGTTTAGATAATTGGATAAGTCAAGGCGATCTTTTATGTCTGATGGAAGGCAACTGTGAGATCAATGATAAGTTTCAACAGGTAAAAGATCTGGTGAAGAAAAGAAGTTGGGATAAGCAAACACTTACAAGAATGTTCAATCCAGACATGGTTGAACGTATCATTCATAAGGTGAAACCTCCAATAGAAGAGGGAAATGATATACCAGTTTGGTCTTTAGAAGCTAAAGATGGATTTACAGTGAGATCAGCTTGGCAATACATCAACGATAAAGGGCAAATCAGTGATACTTACAAGTGTATATGGGTTAAGGGATTTCCCTTTAAGATTTGTTTCTTTATGTAAATGTTATGGAGGAACAGAATACCTGTGGATGATAATGTTAAAATATGGGGTTTGCAAGGTCCATAAAAATGTTGGTGTTGTGATGAACCTGCAGTGGAGACAATAACTCATGTATTCAGAAGATCTTATTATGCTAACAGGACCTGGTCCTACTTTTCTTCTTTTGCAGGTATAACTACTCAAGGACTAACATTGAGGAATACTATAATTACATGGTGGAAGACAAGAGCTATGAAGAGAGAACTACCTTATTTTCAAGCCTTACCGAGTATTATACTATGGGAGATTTGGAAGAGGAGATATAAAAACAAGCATGAGAACAAGAATACCACTGGATTGAGACTCATTCACAAAATAACAAGGAATTTGAGGCTGTTATTAAAGGTCAGAAAACTAAACTTTGAGTTCTCTATGGAATGGCCACAAATACTGGAGGAGTTTGACAAAATTAAATGCAAAGTAAAAGTCACAGCTGTGTAATGGGAGGAACCAGAACATGAATGGGTCAAATACAATACAGATGGAGCTTTCAGAGAAGCAGAGGAAAAGAGTTCTTATGCTTATTGCTTGAGAGATAAAGCAGGGGATCTATTATATGCTCATGCATAAACACAATCATATGCAGACAGTATGCAAGCTGAGGCAAATGCTATATTACAGGCAGCTAAACATTGCAGGCGAACACAATTTGACAAAGTCATATTTCAGATGGATTCACTCCTCATACAGAAGATACTAACAGGAAGCTAGAAAAGTCCATGGAGCATAGAAAGTATAATCACAAAAATTCAACAACAATTGTAGGATAAATAAGTAATTTACCAATATATTTACAAAGAGAAAAACAAGCTGGCAGATTATCTTGCTAATTTACTATAGAGTCAGGAGGAACAATCCGTTTTATTAGTTTTCAGAAGTTACATCAAAGAGGTAAAGCTATTATTAATAGTGATAAATGGAATAGACCCTATTTAAGCATTACACCAATTAAAGGATAAAGGGAAAACGGGGGCCAAGGCATGGTAGTTACAAGGTACATATAAGCGTCATAAAGCTACAACAGAAAGAAGAGAAGGCATTCACTATCTTTTTCAATAGCAACCAGAAGAAACGATTCACATCACCATGGGAAGATTTAGCTGTTTGTCATCTAGATCTGAATAGAAATAAAGCTAATTTTAGGATGCATATGCATAAGTTAAAGAAATTCAGAGAAAATCAGATAAGAAATCAATATAAGTTGAGAATACAATCTAATAGAGAAAAATATACTTATGTTTGGGAGCTGGAAAAACAAAAAGGAAGAGAGGAAGAAGCATGGTAGTTACAAGGTACAAAAAAGCATCACAAAGCTACAACAGAAAGAAGAGAAGGCATTCACAATTCTTTTTAACTGTAACATGGAGGAGAAATGAGCTTGTACAAAGTAAGAGGCACAGATCACTATAGAGAAAGGAAAGAAAGCCACTTTGTTTAATTTGGAAACCCTACTTAAACTAAGTGTGTATTTGTTTTTCCTTTTCTTTTTTTGGTCAAGTTTTATTTGACCCGGTTTGGATCGGGGAAAGTGTTGTTGGACCAATAATTTATTATTATTTATAAAAATCCAAACTAAACCAAAAAAAAACTTGAAACTTAAGAGAAAAAGTACCTGTATACTGCATACGTATGTATAATGCGTAAACATGAACTGAAAGGCCATAAGGTTCAAAACTATAACATAAGATCTGATAAATTATAACATATGGATGGGGTATGAAATACCCAAAACAAAATTAAAATAAGCTATCTGAACATACTGTAGTCTAAAAAGCCTCTAAATATGAGTGTCCGAATAAGGAGTTGATGGAACATGTCCCCAACTAACTCCAACTAATAAATTAATTAATGAGATAATAAAATGATGATCGTGTCCTCAAAAGATGAGGACTCACTTCTAACTCTGACTGTTGACACTGGAATCTACTGATGCTCTGGAACTCATGTCTCTGAACCTATGGTATAAGACATCATAGCGCAAATGCGTCAGTACTTTGAATGTACTGGTATGCATGTGAGGTAAGCTGAATGCATGGGGTTCATATACATGAACAAATATAATAACGGACTGACTATCATGAGCATGAGAGTACATGCTTGAGACATAAAAACTAACACTGATACCATGATAACATGATTAGTGAGTCTGAATACTGATAACATGACATACTGATAACTAATATAACTAATAACATGAGTGACTATATCTGATAGTACTGAATTTGATGGAACTATCTAAGTTCCGTACTATATCTGAGTTGACTGTATCTGATAGTCCTAAAATCTGAAGAACTATTTGAGTTCTTGACTGATACTGATAATGAAACTGTGGAAAGTAGTTATCTAATCGACATGCCCCAAATATGCTATGATAGTTGAGCTGGGGTTTAATCTGTACCCTAATTAGAAGGGTATCAATACCGCACAACTAGTAAGGACAACATGTGAGTAACCCTAATATAACAGGTAACTCTAGTGAGAACAGTGGAAACCCTCATATAGCAGTTTAAGCCACCTCATCTACCCTCATATAGCAGGTTGTGATGTCTCAACCTATGTTGTCTACATAGTTTTGGAATGCAAGGATTACTTCTAATAAACACAACCTCATATAATAGGTGAGTTTCCATCCTTGGGTTCACTCGGTGCTAATTTCTACTCCCATCTAAGTAGACATTGAACATTATTTACTAAACTGAACATGGACTGAGTGACAGAATTTTGTTGATTGACGGAATACTACTGATATCTGACAACTGACTGAGTTACTGAATTCTGTTGACTGGCAGAATACTACTGATATCTGACAACTAACAATTACTGATATCCGACAACTGACTGATATCTAAACATGGACTGAGTTACTGAATTCATTAAATCATGGAGATTTTCTAAGTCATAAGACTATCTGAAGTCTAAGGATCATAGTTTGACTAAGAGTATCATGAAAACATGACATGACTCTAGGCACACAACTAATATTTTGGGTACAAGTACCCCCAGGACTCGATAGAAAGAAATTGACAAAGCATGACTTTCTTGAATACATGACTAACATCATAATCCATAATACATTTATTGAAGTATTTCATCAAACATGTGATCTGTATAAACTTGTACATACATGGGGATTTCATGATATCATTCTAGTTGGGCATTTTCCTTCGTCTAGGAATTTAATCAAACACATGGTAGGCATAGTATGTGTAAACAACATTATACAACAATTAAACATCATGATTCAATTCTAATTTCAGCATTCAAGGCTTTCAGCATAGGTTAGCATGAATCTATATCTATACTAATCAAATCCACATATAATTTATCACCCAATCTTGGAATAGAATTCAATTACTTATTATCAACATGAACAAGAGTAGCCCAATCATGAAAATTCATAAAGGAAATCCACAAAACTTGAACTTAGAAAAGGGATTCTTGGGCTTCATGGACGAAAGGAGTCCATGAATAAAAATTATGAATACCTGGGTTGAGTTTCTTAAAGTTCTTGAACTTGTAAAATTTGAATCTCTTAGTTTTTAAAGAAGATTTGGATTTTGTTCATGGAGATTAATGTTAGAGAGAAAACCCTAGTTTTGTTGTGGTAGAAAAATAATGAATTTCTGAGCTTTGGTCGTATATAATTGGGTATATAAATGGGTGGTAAAAGATCAAAAAGTCCCTTTTAAAATGGATTTAATTTGCTGAATCGGGACCTGTGATGGCTCTTGTGTCGGTCCATCGCTAGGTCGACAATCCATTATTTCGACCGTCGTATGTGGACCAAGGAAAGGGCTTACTGCCTAAGTAGTGACATCCTGGGCATGGTCCATCGCAAGTTCAACGATCCATCAATATGCCCATCAAACCTTATCTAGAAGGAGGCCTCACTGTTTCCCTTGCGACAACCTGAGTGACGGTCCATCGCTAGTGTGATGGTCTGTCGGCCTCACCATCATACCTAGGCGGTTTTACTGCCTTTTGTAATTTGGCCATAACTTTCTCCTTCGATGTCGGATTTTGATGAAATTGGTATCATTGGAAAGCTAATTTAATTTTCCACATGACAAAAAAATTAAAAATACCACATGTACAAAACTGGATTCATCTTTCAAATTAAGTTTCTAACATTCTTGAGATAATTTTAAGCTAGAAAAAAGTACGGGGTATTACAATATCTCCTCCTTAAGAACATTCATCCTCGAATGAGACTGAGAGTGAGGGGAGAAGATAACCAATGTACATAATAAACATGAATAACTGGAATATGATCTCATGACTGATATGACTGATAACTGAACATATCATACTAAACATGCATATTTGATGCATGTGTAACTGATTCAAGAATGCATGAATGGGTGTTCTGATGAACTAAGTTTCTCACAATGAGATTACTTGTATGATGCATAATTATATAAATGAACCGATACATGAATGCATGACTGAATATGCAATGGTACTTGATACCAAGTCTGTGATGAACACTGAACATAAAACTGAGTAAGCTTAAGAAGAACCGCTACCTTGAGCTTGATCTAAATTGGCGGAGAATAGGTGACAATACTTGGTACAAATGTCTGCTTCTGCTTCCCAAGTAGCTCCCTCAACGGACTAATTTTGCCAAAGAACCATAACTAGAGGGACTTCTTTGTTCCTCAATCTACGAGTCTGATAGTCTAGGATTTCAACTGGAATCTCTTCATAAAAGAGGTTGTTCTGAACATCTATGCTCTGAGTAGGGACTACAAATGTTGGGTCACCTATGAAATTCTTGAGCAAGGAGACATGGAAGACTCGATGAACTGAAGTTAGATCTAAAGTCAATTCGAGCTCATAAGCTACTTTTCCAAAGCAACTGAGAATCTTGAAGGTACCGACACATCGGGGACTGAGCTTTCCCTTCTTTACGGACCTCTTCACCCTTCATGGGAGAGATATTTAGATATACATGATCACTAATCTCAAACTTGAGATCCTTTCTACGAATATCTATATAAGACTTCTGTCGGGTCTGAGCATCCTAAAGTCTTTCTCTGATCAACTGGACTTTCTCTAAGGCGTCAAATACCAAGTCAGGCCCTATAAATAAGGATGCACTAACTTCTAACCAAACAATTGGAGATCTATATCTTCTACCGTAGAGAACTTCAAATGTAGCCATATGAATACTGGAATGATAGCTGTTGTTGTGGGAAAATCCAATCAAAGGCAAGTAGTCATCCCAACTACCCTTGAAATTAATTGCACACGCCCTTAGCATATCTTCTAAAGTCTGAAAGGTCCTTTCTGCTTGACCATCTATCAAAGGATGAAAGGCTGTACTAAGATGAACTTGGGTACCAAGACCATTTTAGAACGATTTCCAAAAATAAGAGGTGAACTAGGTACCTCTGTCTGAGATAATAGATAGCAGAACACTATGCAATCTGACCAACTCCCTGATGTAGAAATGAGCTGATTTGGTCATCCTGTCGACAATGACCCAGACTAAATCATGTTGATGAAGAGTTCGAGGCAAACCCCCCATGAAGTCCATGTTCACTTCTTCCCACTTCTAAGTAGGAATACTGAACTCCTGCGTGGACCCACTAGGCTTTTGATGCTATATCTTAATCTGCTGACATATAGATCACTTAGCCATAAACTCTACAACGTCTCTCTTCATCCCACTCTACCAATAGATTTCACAAAAATTGCGGTACATCTTTATGGACCCTAGATGAATGGTGTGCTTCTGCAAGAATTCACTGTCTTAAGTCATCTACAACTGGAACATAGAGACGACCCTGACAACACAGAACACCATCTCCCCCTTTGAAGAAAGCCTCTATTTTTTGATTTTGAACTGACTCTTTCAACTTGACAAGGCTGGGATCTCTATCTTGCTTTTCTTTTACCTCGGAAACTAGAGATGATTCTGAACTAATCTGGACCCATATATCACCCTATGAAGAATCAACTAAGGGAACGCCTAGTCTCGCAAGATGATGGACTTCCTAAGCTAACTTCTTCTTACTGTCTTTGACATGAGTAACACTACCCATAGACAGTCTACTGAGAGCGTCCGCCATTACGTTGGCCTTGCCCTGATGATAAAGGACACTCATGGCGTAATCTTTCAAGAGCTCTAACTACCTCCTTTGATGAAGATTGAGATCTTTCTGAGAAAATACATACTAAAGACTCTTATGATCTGTGAGAACATCTACATGAACACCGTATAGGTAATGCCTTCAAATCTTTAAGGCAAATACTACGGCTGCTAACTCAAGATCATGAGTAGGGTAATTTTTCTCATAGGGTTTAAGTTTTCTGAAGGCGTAGGCTATGAACTTACCATGCTGCATGAGGACACAACCCAAAACTACTCTGGATACATCACAATACACTACAAATCCATCTTAACCATCTGGAAGAGCTAGAACTGGAGTTGAGGTGTGTCGAGTCTTCAACTCCTGAAAACTCTTCTAGCAAGGATCTGACCACTAAACTTGACTTTTTTCTAAGTCAATCTAGACATAGGGGATGTAATAGAAGAAAATCTCTCAACAAACTGTCTATAATAGCAGGCTAAACCCAGGAAACTCCTTATATCTGATAGAGAGATAGGGGGCTAATTTCTTACTGCTTCAGTCTTTTGAGGATCTACTCTAATGCCATCACCGAAAATGATATGACCAAGGAATGCTACTGACCTTAGCAAAAATTTGCACCTACTGAATTTGGCGAATAGCTATTGATCTCTGAGAGTCTGAAGTACTATTTTAAGATAGTCTACATGATCTCGCTCATTGCGGGAATAAACCAGAATATCATTTATGAAGACTATGATGAATATGTCTAAGTACTGCTTGAACACATGGTTTATGAAGTCCATGAAAGCGGATGGGGCATTGGTAAGACCAAATAACATAACTAAGAATTCAAAGTGACCATACCAATTATGAAAAACTGTTTTTGGAATGTCACATTCTCTGACTCTAAGCTGATGATAGCCGGATCTGAGGTCTACTTGGAGAAATAGATAGAACCCTAAAGTTGGTCAAATAAGTCATAAATTATGGGAAGAGGATACTTGTTCTTTACCATGACTTTATTGAGTTGATGGAAATCAATGTATATTCTGAGAGAACCATCTTTATTGCGCACAAATAAGACTGGTGCGCCCCATGGGGACACACTGGGCCAGATAAATCTCATATATAAGAGATCCTTCAACTGTTTTTTTAGTTCTCTAAGTTCTGATGGTGCCATTCTATATGGAAGAATAAAGATAGGCTGAGTAAACAGAAGAAGATCAATACCGAAGTCTATTTTCCTTTTGGGATGAATTCCTGGAAGATCTTCGGGAAAAATATCTGAATATTTATTTACAACTGAAACTGATTCAAGACTGGGAGTATCATAACTAGAATCCTTAACATGAACAAGATGATAGACATATCCTCTAGATATCATTTTCCGTGCCCGAAGATAGGAAATAAGCTGACCCCTGAAAGCAGATACACTACCCTTCTACTCAAGGACGGGTTCATTCAGAAACTAAAACTAAAATATTCTATTTCTACAGTCGACTGTGGTATAGCAGGAATGAAGCCAATCTATGCCGAGAATGACATCAAAATCAGTCATCTCTATTTGACTAAGTCTACTGAGGTGACTTTCTAAAATATCATAATCGGGCAGTTCCTGTATACCCGTCGGGCTATAATGGTTTTACCCATTGGGGTAGATACTGAAAAGGGCTCTGCTAGAATTTTGGGACTGACTCCAAAATCGACTGCTATATAAGGATTGACAAAAGACAAAAAAGCTCCTGGATTTAGCAAAGCGTAAACATGCACATGAAAGATCTGTAATGTACTGGTAACTATATTAGGAGAATTTTCCTGATCTTGTCGGGACTGAAGAGCATAGATACAATTTGGGCATTGCCCACTAGTAGCACTGGAGGTGGCACCCTGCTGATTTGGGCAACCGAACTAAGCTAAAGAGCTATTCTGTTGACCCTGAGGTCCTGGATGAGGATAGTCTCAAACTCTGTAGCCTGGCTTGCCATATCTGAAACAACTACCACTGCCATCTCTGTAAGTACCCTGATGGTGCTTGCCACAAGTTTGGCAAAGAGAATAGGTGCGAGCACTGCTAATACTTCCCTGGGACTTACTGGTGCTTTATCTTTGCTATCCTCTCTAAACTTAGGAACTAGAGCCACTGGATGAAGAAGGAGCTGGAACTTATGACTTAGGACGAAACTGAGAATGGTTTCCTTCTTTAGACTTAGGTTGAGCAAAGTTGAAACTACCTGACCTTGCTCTCTTATTCTGCCTCTTCCTCATCCTAACTTTTTGCCCCTCTATCTGCTGGGTATGAGTCATGAGCTTTTCTAAAGTCATGTCACTATTCAGTATCGCGGATCTCCACTCATAAACCATGCTATCGTTCACCCCTGAAACAAACTTACTCATCCTTGCCCTGCTATCTGCAACCACATGAGGGGCATATTTGGCTAATTTAGTAAACTTAAGAGAATACTCTTTCACTATCATATTTCCCTGCCTAAGGTTGATGAATTCTAGCACCTTAGCTTGTCTAAGCTCTAGGGGAAAGAATCTATCAAGGAACAATGAAGCAAACTCCTCCCACTCAACTGACCCTGTATCATCTGCCTTCTCTAACTTCCACTGCTTGAGCCAAGTATGAGCCACATCCTGCAACTGATATGTAGCTAGATCCACAATCTCACTAGACGTAACACCCATTATGTCTATAACCTTTTGCACCTGATCTAGGAATTCCTGAGGTTCCTCCTCTATCTTAGATCCAAGAAAGGATGGAGGATTCATTTGGGTGAATTTCCAAATCCTGGTTGCAGCTGAATTGGCCACTGGGTTGGCTGGAACGATAGTTGGTCATTCATTCTAAAAAGCAACTGACTGAGTAAGAGTAGTGAATGTGGCCCTGAACACCGCATGAGAAACATATTCGTCCAAGGGATCTTCTTGGACATGCTGGGTTCTTTTCTTGGGTGGCATGTTCTAAAATAGTAAGAAAAAACGGATTAGACTGAGAGATTGACTTGAGATTATGCTCACTGGCATGACATGAATACTAAAAGAGGGAAACTATTCTGAAAACATCTTACAGTCTCCTGCACGTAAATGTGGGGCGTAACACACTTATGCACAAGACTCTACTAGATGCGGCTTTCAGACTTCCTAGGACACTATTGAACCTTAGGCTCTGATACCAAGTTTCTAATGCCCCGAATCTACTATCCAAAATGTTTCACGATGTTCATGACCCCGAACGACCACAAGCTAACCCATTACTGATATCTATACCTGTATACTGTATACAAACTGTAAATAAAAGAAGAAGCATGAACTAAAAGGCCATAAGGTTCAAAACTATAACATAAGATCTGATAAATAATAACATATGGATGGGGTATAAAATTCCTCAAACAAAACTGAAATAAGCTATCTGAACGTACTGTAGTCTGAAAAGCCTCTAAACATGACTGTCTAAATAAGGAGTTGATGGGACATGTCCCCAACTAACTCCAACTAATAAATTAATTAACAAGATAATAAAATGATGATCGTGTCCTCAAAAGTTAAGGACTCACTTCTAACTTTGACTACTGATACTGGAATCTACTGATGCTTTGGAACTTGTATCTCTAAACCATGGTATAAGACACCATAGCGTAAATGCGTTAGTACTTTGAATATACTAGTATACATGCGAGGCAAGCTGAATGCATGGGGTTCATATGCATGAACAAATATAATAATAGACTGACTATCATGAGTGTGAGAGTACATGCATGAGACATAAAAACTGACACTGATACCATGATAACATGATTACTAAATCTGAATACTGATAACATCATATACTGATAACTGATATAACATATAACATGAGTGACTATATCTGATAGTCCTGAATCTGATAGAACTAGCTGTGTTTCGTACTATATCTAAGTTGACTGTATTTGACAGTCCTAAAATCTGTAGAACTATTGGAGTTCTTGACTGATACTGATACTAAAACTGTGGGAAGTAGTCATCTAATTGACATGCCCCAAATGTGCTATAATAGCTCAGCTGGGGTCCAATCTGTACCCTGATTGGAAGGGTGTTAATACCTCACCAATAGCAAGGACAACGTGTGAGTAACCTTAATATAATAGGTAACTCTAGTGAGAACGGTGGAAACCCTTATATAGCAGTTTAAGCCACCTCATCTACCCTTATATAGCAGGATATGACATCTCAACCTATGCTGGCAACATAATTCTGGAATGAAAGGATTGCTTCTAAAAATCACACCCTCATATAACAGGTAAGTTCCTATCCTTAGGTTCACTTAGTGCTAATTTCTATTCCCATCTAAATAGACACTAAACATGATTTACTGAATTGAATATGGACTGAGTTACTGAATTTCATTGATTGATGAAATACTACTAATATCTGACAACTGACAGAGTTCATGAGATCATGGAGGTTTCTTGAGTCATAAGACTGTCTAAAGTCTAAGGATCATAGCTTGACTGAGAGTATTGTAAAAAAATGACATGGCTCTAGGAACATAGCTAATATTTTGGGTACAAGTACCCCCAGGACTCAATGGAAATAAAATGACAAAGCATAAATTTCTTGAATACATGACTAACATCATAATCCATAATATATTTATTGAAGCATTTCATCAAACATATGTTCTGCATAAACTTGTACATACATGAGGATTTCATGATATCATGATAGTTGGACATTTTCCTTTATCTACGCATTTAATCAAATACATGGTAGGCATAGTATGTGTAAACAACATTATACAATAATTAAACATCATGATTCAATTCTAATTTCATCATTCAAGGGTTTAGGCATAGGTTAGCATGAATCTATATCTGTACAAATCAAATCCACATATAATTTATCACCCAATCATGGAATAGAGTTCAATTACTCATTAACAACATGAACAAGAGCAGCCCAATCAAGAAAATTCATAAAGAAAATTCATAAAACTTGAACTTAGAAAAGGGATTCTTGGGCTTCATGGACGAAAGGAGTCCATGAATGAACACTATGCATACCTGGGTTGAGTTTCTTGAAGTTCTTGAACTTGAATCTCTTAGTTCTTAAAGAAGATTTGGATTTTGTTCTCGGAGATTAATGTTAGAGAGAAAACCCTAGTTTTGTTGTGGTAGAAAAATAATGAATTTTTGAGCTTTGGTCGGCTATAATTGGGTAGATAAACGGGTGGTAAAAGACCAAAAAGCCCCTTCTAAAATAGCTTTAATTTTCTGAATCGGTATCTGCGATGGCTCCTGTGATGATCCATTGCTAAGGCGACGGTCCATCGTTTCGACCGTCATACGTGGACCAAGAAAAGAGCTTACTGCCTAAGTAGCGATAGCCTGGACGATGGTCCGTCACAAGTTCAATAGTCTGTCAACCTGCCCATCGTACCTTATCCAAAAGGTGGCCTCACTGTTTCCCTTACGACGGCCTGAACGACGGTCCATTGGCCTCACCGTCGCACCTGGGCGGTTTTATTGCCTTCTATATTTTGGCCATAACTTTCTCCTCCGATGTCGGATTTTGATGAAATTGGTATCGTTGGCAAGCTAATTCAATTTCCCACATGACAGAAAGATTAAAAATACCACATGTACAAAACTGGATTCATCTTTCAAAGTAAGTTTCTAACATTCTTGAGACAATTTGAAGCTAGGAAAAAGTATGGAGTATTACAGTTCTTGAAGTTTCTGACTTGGGAACCTTGAATCTTCACTCAATTTGTAAAAACTATAGTGGGATCTTGAAGTTCTTAAAGAAGGAATTGGGTTTTGTTCTTGAGGGAGAAAACCCTAGCCCTTGATGTTTTTGATGAATACAAAGTTATCCGCTTCGTTGTGGATATATCTAGGTTTTAAAAGGGTGGGAAAAAAGACCAAAAAGCCCTTTTTAAAAGCGGCTTTAAAAATACTAAACGAGATTTGCGACGGCTTATGTGACGGTTCGTCGCTGGCTAGACTGTCCATCTGCCTGACCGTCCCACCTAGGCCAGAACAGGGAATACTGCCTTAGTTGCGATCGCTTGGGCGATGGTCCGTCGCTAGCTCGACGGTCCGTCGGCCATTCCGTCGCACCTGGCCAGAAGGTGGATTCACTGCCTCTGCTGCGATCATTTGGGCGATGGCTCATTGCTAGTTCAATGGTCCATCGGTCATTTCCATTGCACCTGGGCAGTTTAGACCACTTACTGTAATTCGGCCATAACTTTCTACCCCGACATCAAATTTTGATGAAATGGATATTGTTGGAAAGATATTTCAATTTCCCACATGATAAAAAGTCAAAATTATGAAAATTGAATATGGTTTAAACACTAATCATTTTGGAAGTCATTCCTTAATCTTTTAAGGAAAAATTAGGCTTCAACTACGAGGGAACTTCGTGGGGTCTTACAGTAAGAATGGTAACTGTTGGTATAAGAAAATTCAATAAGAGGCAAATAGTAAACCCAAATACCTTTAAAATAAATTACACAGGCCCTTAGCATATCCTCTAACGTCTGAATAGTATGCTCCATTTTCCCATCTATTTGAGGGTGGAAAACAGTGCTAAGGTTTACTTGAGTGCCCAAACCTTTCTGAAACAAATGCCAAAAATAAGAAGAGACATGTGTACCTCGGTTAGATATAATGGACACGAGAGCCCTATGCTAATCCTCTCCTGATTAGTTAGCCCACACAAGCAAAAAGTAAGCAGACTTGGTCATTTTATCTAGAATGACCCTAATAGAATCAAACTGATTTAGGGACCGCAGAAGACCTATAACAAAGTCCATATCAATAATATCCCACTTCCATATGGGCAATTATATCTCTTGAAATATACCACTCGAACTTAAATACTCTACCTTAACTTGCTGACAGACCATGCACTTGGCAACCAAATTTTCCACATCCCTCTTCATATTATTCCATCAATATATCTGGAATTATGAGCTTTGGTCAAAATCCATTCCCGCAGCCTATATACATCCAGAACATGTAACCTTCCTTAATATCTTAGAATGCCATATATCCCAATCTCGAAAGCATAACCTTTTACTGACCCACATCATCTTTGATTTTCATAAGTATGGGATCCAAAAACTATTACTCCTTGACCTCAGCACCAAGAAACATTTTAACCACCTCCTGAACAATCACTCTTCCATCCTCGGAGTCCAAGAGGTGAAATTCCAAGTTAGCCAACCTATCAATCCTTTTTTCTCCTCCTTAATATGTGATAGACTCTGTATGGTCAACCTGCTAAGAGCATCAGCAACAACATTAGCATTACCTAGATGATAGTGCAAACTCATGTCGTAGTCCTTAAGCAATTAGAGCTATTACCTCTAATCGAGGTTCAATTCTTTCTATGTAAACACATATTGCAAACACTTATGGTCTAAATAATATACATATGTACCTCATATGGATAGTGATACCAAATCCTTAAGTCAAAGACAACAACCGCCAACTCTAAATCTTGAGTCGGATAATATTCTCATGAACCTTAAGTTGTCAGGAAGCATAGACCACAACTTTATCATGCTGCATCAAAACACAACTCAACCTCATATGGGACACAATACACAATGAACCCATCAGTACCCTCGGGTAGGGTCAAAACAAGAGTAGAAATCTACTTATCCTTCAGCTTCTCGACACTACCCTCACAAGTAATCAAATCTTAAAAACTTAACCTTTTTCGAGTTAGCTTAGCCAGCAGAGTAGCAATAGGTGAGAATCTCTCCACAAACCTTCTATAGTACCCGACCAAGCCCAAGAAACTCCTAATATCGATTGTAGTAATGGGTTTAGGACACTTTTTAACTGCCTCAATCTTTTTAGAATACACCTTGATCCCTTCACTCGAAACACATGTCCGAGAAATGTCACATCACTCGATCAAAATTCATACTTAGAAAATTTGCATATAACTCCAGGTACTTAAGAGTTTACAACTCAATTCAGAGGTGATTGATATGATCCTCCTCACTTATAGAAAACACCGAGATGTCATCAATGAAGACCATAATAAACAGATCAAAAAATTGCCTGAACACCTGATTTATAAGGTCCATGAAAGTAGCTAGAGCATTAGTCAACCCAAATGACATAACCAAGAATTCATAATGGCCCTATTGGGTCCAAAAAGCAGTCTTGGGAATATCAACCTCCTAATTTTCAACGGATGGTAACCCGAATAAAGATCTATCTTAGAGAAATACTTAGCACCCTTAAGCTAATCAAAGAGGTTGTTAATCTTAGGAAGAGACTACTTATTTTTCATAATAACCTTATTCAACTGACGATAATCTAGACACATCCAAAGGGACCCATCCTTCTTTCACATAAAAAGCACATCAGCACTCCATAGAGATATAGTAGAACAAATAAAACTCTTATAAAAAAAATCCTTTAATTGCTCCTTTAGTTCTTCTAAATATGCATGAGTCATCCTAAAGGGAGGAATGGAAATAGGATTAGTATCCAGTAGGAGATCAACACCAAAATCTATTTCCTATGGGGAGGAATACGAAAAAGGTCATCGAGAAAGACTTCGGGAACTTCACTAACCATGGGGACAAATTTCAAGGAGGGACTTTTAGAGTCAGAATCCTTGACCCAAATTAGATGATAGAGACACCCCTTGAAAATAAATTTTTGAGCTCCAAGGTAAGAAATAGACTTCCTCATTGCTACTACGGAACTCCTCTCTCATTTAATTGTTGGTTCATTAGGAAACTAAAAAGTAACCCTTCGGTCCTATAATCCAGGGAAGCATATCACAAATAAAGTCAATCCATCCCCAAGATCACATCAAAATCCACCATATCAAGCTTTATTAGATCTACAAAGGTTTTCCTATGAAAGATAGACACAACACAACCCCTATAGAATTTTGTAACCATAATAGACTCACCCATCGGAGTAGAAATAAAAAAGGGGTCAGAAATACTTTCAGGACCAAAACCAAAATGTACAGCCACGTGAGGAGTCACATAAGATAGGGTATAACCCGTATCAAGAAAATAATAAACATTACAAGAGAAAAGTTGTAACATACTCGTGACAACACTTGGGATGCCTCACATTCCTGATGAGTAGCAAGTGCATAAAAGAGATTCTAACAATTATTGGTCTCGGACGTGGCACTCTTAGGTATAGAAGCCGAAGAAGTAGTGACCAATACCTTATTAGCCCTACTGGAAACCTTAGTTAAAAGATAATTTCATCATAACTGACTAGGCTGACCATAATTAAAACTAACAATTCCTCCCCTCACAAAATTCATGGTAAAGCTACCAATAGAATTATCAATGAGAGTAAGGTGGGTCTAACTAAGCTCTATTGACCTGAGATTCAACACCATATGCCTTAAGACCATTACTAGACTAAAAACACCAATCACCTACATGCTTAGGATAAGGAGCACCAGTTGGCAAATAAGAATTTCCTCATTTCTTCTTCTTAGACCATTGACTACCATATTTCCCACTGTTGTACAGATTTACACCCTGCTCTATATACCATAACTTCTTACTCTACCTTTTTTTCTATTTTTGCCTGCTTTTTTTCTCATCTTCTTCCTATTGCATGTATACCACCAGCCTGGACAGTCCATATCATTATTTAGCATAACAATCTTACACTCTAATACCAAATCATGAGATAGACCAAAAGTAAAATTTCTCATACTGGACCTCATATTAGACACCAATTCTAAAGCATAATGGGAAAGTTGTTGAAATTTCAGTATGTACTCCTTAACGCTAAACCTACCCAATTTTAGATTTACAAACTCTTTAGTTTTTGCTTCCCTCAACTCTTTAAAAAAATGATCAAGAAAAGTACCTATTAACTCTTCCCACACAACCGGCTCAACACTATCACCCCTTAACTCCTCCCAGTCCTCATATCACTAATAAGCTGCAAACTTCACACCCTCTGAATCACTAGTATGCATCACCTAGAAGATCATCTCTATATCATCAATAAATCCTTGAGGATCCACCTCAACCTTAGAGATTATAAAGGTTGGGGGATTCAACCTCATAAACTGGCTAACCGGAGTAACCTCAGATAAACTGGCAATAGGGCCCTAGGAACATACCAATGAGATTGTGATTCCATAATTTAAGCAAGCATATGGATAGACTAATGAAACTCCGTATTCAAGATAATCCCGAGGGGACAGAGCATGGTTATCACCAACTTAAGAAGCTCGAGGAGGACTCGTAGGGGCTGATGGAACCCCAGGTGAAGCAGTGCAGTTAGGATTGGGATCCCTAGACTGAGTTTTTATTTCATGAGTAGGGAAAATTCCCTTCACACTTTCCCCAGTTGGGACAAAGTTTTTGCTTGAGTTCCTGCGACTGTCAAATCTTCGGGGAGGCATGATCTGAAATACAAGTAAGCCAAAAGTTAGAGAAGTTTCATGATAACTAGACTCTCTAGAATGAAACAGAACATAAGAAAGGTAAACATTCTAAAATGCCTTGTAGCCTCCCCTTTATAAGTGTGGTGCACTACACACCCATAAAAGGAACTCTACTCGATGCAACTTTATGGATAATCAACGACCCTAAATCATGCTCTGATTCCAAGTTTGTCATGAACCAAACTCGGGTCTAGCCGTGAAAGGCATCTCAAGCCCATCGAGGGTCGAAGATAACCCTTAGCCTTACCTTAAGAGCATAATAAAAGTAATAGGAAGAATCCAACCAAATCAATGAAAGACATATAAAACCAAGAGAAAATTAAAAAAGTCAAAACAAGACAGCAATAACATTTCAACTTTGTCCACAAAAAACTCTAATCCAAGAATACCAATTAAGTTGGGACATGCCCCCGACTATGACAAAAGAAATCCATAAGAACTATAATGATAAAGGGAACCTAATAAAATGACCAAGCCTTTTGAAGGATGGAGACTCACCACTTCACAACTGATCAACAGGAGTACCAACCACCTAATGCTGCATAAGATCAACAAAAAATCTCTCAAAACCTACATCATGAAATGGTATATCGTCCATGGAAGTTTTGTATGGTGAGTACTAGCATGCAACCGAAGAAAAAGGATAAAATTATGTATTTATAAAAAAATTAATCATAAAACCACATGCACGACAATTATATATATATATAGATAGATAGATATACATATATATAGGATGTAGGGATAGGTTCAAGTGATATGAAATGTGAGATTTTAAAATATTAGTCCTAACTATGCAACTCATACCAACTTTTTTGGGCACCCATGGGCTATATGGGTAAGGCTCCCCCTGCCAGAAGGGCCTCAGTCCATGTTAGCCTCATGTACTAAGGAATGGCTAAAGACACCAAGGTGATAGCCTTCATAAATATATTGTGCATCCAGACACAATGGTCATATAGACCCTCGATGTTGGAAAATGTGATTTTCAGTTTTGGTCCTCTGGGACTACACCTTCTCGGTGAGCTACACAATTCCCTTTAAGCCCAAATTAAAACAATTTGTACATAAACAAATCATTATCCATGGAGTATTTTATTTAGGCATTTCCAACTTGTTATCATCATATTAATAGGCTTGCAAGCTATTCCAATCATGCCAAATAAAAATTATTTAATTATTAGACTCCAAATTCCATTTAAAATCAAAACTCTGGCCACTAAGGGCATTCCAAAACCATAGCCACCAAGGTTATTCCAAAACCATAACTACCAAGGTCATTCAAAAATCATTTTAACCCTTTTTTGTTAAAGCAATGTAAATTTTCAAAGATAGTTATATCAATTTGAATCCCTGTTCAAAATCAGAATTTACCATGTAGGTTAAGGTTAATGTCATTATCATGCCAAAATTAATCAACTTTATGGAACCCAAGTCACCAAATTCTGCCATTATAACAATGCCCAATTTTCATCCAAATCCATCATTCAAAGCATGAATCATAAAATAATGAAAAGTACATGTAAGTGTTAATAAGCAAAAACCTCAATCCTAGACAATCCAATCATTTCAAAACACCAAAATACCATCTTAAGCGATGCAATAATACCAAAATTAAAGTAGGGAGTGTACAACATGCCTAAAAATTGAGAGAATTTGGAAAGGAATTAAAGTTTAAAGCCCAGAGAACGGAATCCTTGAGAAACCCTTTGTATTTCTTGACATGAGAGTTGGAGAAGAGAAAGGCAATGAAAAACTCAGTTCATTGGGGGTTTTTATGGGATTGAGAAACTTTTTAATTTGTGTAAAATTGAAAAGAACCAAAAATTTCCCAACCTAAACTAAAATTTGATTTGGGAAATTTTTGCATAGCTGTGTGACACGCTGCTGTCACGGTGCCTAGTTAGAATGCCATGCTCCTACACAGAGCTTAGGTGGTGTGGGACGCCATTATCGCAGAACCTCACTGCCTTAGGGTCAGAAAATGACACTGAAATCCTTTCAAATATTTTGAAACTTTTCCACAAAACCCCTTATCATGATTCAAGTGAAAAGTGATTATAACATACGCGGGAGAGTCCAAAATAAATTGGTCAAAATTTTTTGGGGTCTTATAAGGGCTCGTCCATAATTCTTTGAAAGTTTGTACGAAAATCAACCGCTTTCGAGAGATGAATTTTTGATCGACCAAAATTAGGTGCGTCAAACTCCCTTTGCTCAGGGTTACTTGCATTTACCCGACCCCAAAAGAACGGGGCAGTTACTGACACCTAATTTTTTCCCTCTCATTCTGAATTAGTTTTCGAGTTTCCTAATTTCAAATAATTTTAAAATATTTTTTTAAATTATTTGGAAAATAAATTCCAAACTTACCTTTCGAATTCTAGGTGAAATTAATGTATTCTATTATTAATTATATAGAATTACATAAATCTCACTTGAGTGAAAACTTTGTTCAAATTGCAAATACTTTACTTTTTGCAAAAAAAAATGATTGAAATAGGGGATTGATGACATAATTAGTTCCTTAATTTTTAAATAAAATAATTATACTTTATTAAATATTTATTTTTTAAATTATTGAATTTGAGAAGTTGGTTAAATAAACTGAAAACTAGTTTCATCTCAATTTGTCTCAATTAATCCAAACCATTTTATAATAGCTTCACTAAATTTGCAAATTGGATCCTCCCTTTTGTTCCCGTGCATTTAAGCTGACCCAAGCCTATTAGTGTATGCCTGACCCGTCCCGTTGTCTAAATCTCCAAAAAATATTTTATTTCTTAAGAAAATACATACAGACCTATACATATATACATTATACACGACATACACGCCTAGTAGAAATGCATGTTCCCCTCTTTTTCCTTCTCTCGCAACAATGAGTCCGAAACCAATATAGATTGTGAAACTAAAAAATGTATAAAAAAAGGTCAGGTATATAAAATGTGACAAAAATATGCTTAACTCACTTTTTAAATGAATTATATCATTTTTTTTAATGATAGCTGGCTAATGGCGTCATATTCCTGAAAAATGTATAACTCACTTAAAAAGTGAGTTATTCATTTTATTTCTATGTAACTCACTAAAAAGGTGAGTTACACAATGAAAGTAATATAACTAACTTTTTAAATGAGTCATGCTTTTTGGTTTATTCGTAACTCACTTAAAAAGTGTGTTTTATTTTTTGGTTTTATACATAACTCACTTAAAAAGTGAGTTATATTTATTCTTATAATTTATGTGAATTTTTATAAAACATACATATTATGTGATCAATCAATTTATCTTTTTAGAATTTTACTTTTTTTTAAATTCACATATTTATTTTTTAAAAAACTATTTTGATTTCTTAAAGCTCAATAATTATGTGATTTTTTAAAGCTCAGTAATTGATTTTAAAAAAATATGCGAGTTTTCTTTAAAAAATAAAAAATTAAATATAAATTGATTGCTCACATAATATGTAAGTTTTATAAAAATCACATAAATTATAAAAATAAATATAACTCACATATTATGTATAAAACCAAAAAGCATAACTCACTTTTTGAGTTAGTTATGTAAAAATCAAAAAGCATAACTCACTTAAAAAGTGAGTTATAACTTTTATCGTACAACTCACCTTTTGTGTGAGTTATGTAGAAATAAAATGAACTACACTTTTTCAGGAATACAACGTCGTTAGCCAACTACTGTTAAAAATATAATATAATCAAGTGATTTAAGCATATTTTTTTCACATTTTATATACATGACATATTTTAGTACTTTTTTAGTTTTACAGCTTATTTTGGTTTCGGACTTCTGATATGGGAATTCCTAGCTCGAGACCTTTCACACGAAGCCAAGCATGTGATTTGCAATGACTCCAAGCCTTGTTCACATTCTTGGATATGTGTGAGTCCTTTGTGATCCCATCTAAGGGCTTATATTTAATAAAATATGATGAGGCCCACCAAGACACCCCAAACCCACCCACTTAAATGCCAAGGGTATTTTGGTCTTTGTCCCTCCTTTCTAAGTGACTATATAATCTATGTAATAGACCTAGTCTTGCTTTAGTTCATTCCTATTATTCAAGAAATAAAATACTTGTAAATTTTTTACTTTTCTTTCTCATTTGGAGAGGCCAAAACCAAATTCTCACTAGTAGAGTGATACTAGTGTTGTATCTTGGCTCGAAACTAAGTTCTTGGTGCTCTTTGAGTTCCTCTTGGTCCAAGTAAGAACTTGGTATTGATATTTATTATATTGATATTTATTAGTCTTAGGGTTCTTTCTCTTGTTAGGGTTGTTAGATTAATGAATATTATGTGTCAAGTTACTATCTCTTTCTTTGTAAATCTTGTTAATATTGTGTTATTGAATATAAAAGTCTAGTGAAGACGTGTGGGGCTGTTTCGATTCACTAGCAATATTGTTTTTGTTCTTCTTATTGTTAAGCTCACTTTTCTAGTTCAAACAAGTGTTTCAAGCCTATTGAAGCCGTGTGTGGCCATTTTTGATTCACTAGCACTTTATTGTTCATCTTGTTGTTCTTGTGTTGGTTGGAATCTCTTGATACACACTTAGCTTTATATCATTTGGTATCAAAGGTCAAGGCTAGGTTTTGTTCTTACAAAACCAATCTTGGGAAGGTCTTACCAAAAAGTGTGTTCTTGAACATTGTGGTCAAAAAATTGGTTGTAGATCTACAAAAGATTTTACTTGTTTAGTTTATTTATTATGTTAATTTCTTCCTCATCAACACAAAAAGTGTCTAAATCTAAAGTTGAGCTTAATTGAAAAAGAATTGTTGTTGTGAAAACTTGAAGTGACCATTGTGGTATATTGTTGTTATGTTCTTGAAAGTGTTGATGTTGTGTTCATCCTAAACTTCTCTTCATCTTATGTATTAACTTATATAAATAGAAATAGATCCAAAAAGGTAGTAAGACAAAATTGAAAAAAAATATTTGTGAGAAGACTTGTCAACATCACTTTTTCAAGACTTGACAACCACTTTTCCTTCAAACAAGGAACCTTGTCTTGTGGGACTAGTGAGGTCAAACATCACCTTTTGAGTTTGAAAAAAAAGTTGAAAAAGGTTACAAGACATTATGTTTTCCATCCCAATAACAAGCCATCCATTATAAAAGATCTAAGGGGACTAAGACTTCAAGTTGATGAACTACTTATGTGGACCTGCGGCCAATGACATGCTGCCACATCACCTAAGTTACTTTTCACGTGATAATTAAGCTCAAATTTGGATGTTCTAGTTTCTGATTATTTATTCCTAATTTCCACTAATTGACTTGAGAACTAATTAACAAACTAGTACATTCCTACTAGCTTGTCAATTAGTCCCTTGAAACCTTGTGTTCGTGTCAACGTTTGTTTGTGTGCTTTTGTCATTTAAATATGTTGTAACTCTTAGCTCTAATCTGACGAGAATTCTTTAAGTTTCAAACAAGAATCCATTCTCGGAAAGAGCATACTCATACCTTACGGATTCACGGGTTCCTAGCCAATCTACAACACTTGTGGAACTTGAGTGTGAGTGAACCAAGAGAGTGTGAGTGAGGAGAGATATTTTAAACTAACTTATTTATTGCTTGTGTAGGTGATACCTTGATAATGGAGGGAACCATGTCTCAAATCGTGGATTCTAATGAAATGGAGAATATGAGGGTCACTCTTGAGGCTATGACCCGAGCTCTTGAAAGGTTGAGTACGGAAGTGGGAGCCATAAGGGGAGAAGTGATGACTATTAGTGGGAGTTTAGAACAAGTGGAGAGTCAAAGGAACTCTCATCCTTCTACTCCTCGACATGTTTTGTCAAGTGGACATAATAGAAATTCCTCTGCCACTGTTACTCTCGAAATATGGCCATAATTGCCAAATCCTTCACTAACTCCACTAAATGCAGCATGCCAAACCACTTATAACCCTCTAAACGGAGACTCCAATAGACCAACCCATTCCCAAATGCCTCAAGTTCCGCAAGAGTTACTCGGATGTCAAATTCCTCCACAAAATCCGAAGCCCCCTTCCAAGCTCCACTAAACCAAAGACCACCACCTCTACAAAATCTAATTCCTCCAAATCAAGTTCCAAATGTCCAAAACCATCCTGTCCACCTTGAGGAATATGGTAGAGAGGATTATGAAGGGTATGGAGACTTTAACTATGCCTACATGAGGGAGGAAGTGATGAGAGGGGGTCGTGTGGATTCCTGGAGATGCCGAGGGTATGGAGAAAGGGGAAACCGACATCTAGATAGAGACGTAGGCATAAATACCATCAAATTTAGCCTACTTATATTTAAGGGTGAAAGTGACCCCTAGGTGTATTTTTCTTGGGAGTCGGCGTGTGATAAAGTGTTTCAAAGTGAATGATATCTCCAAGAAGAAGAAGAGTTGTTATGCCATAGATCATTTTGAAGTCTATTCTAACACTTGGTGGGAATACATCAAGCGGTTCGGCAATGATTTGGTATAGGGACAACCACTACTAGTGTTTCAGTTGAGCTACCTAATGAGGCAACGGTATCTTCCCGAAAGTTATCGTCATGAGTTGATTGCTAGGTTGTACAATTTGGGACAAAGGAATCGAAGTATTATGGCATACTATGATGAGTTTCAACAACTCATGTTGAAGCTTGATCATCGGGGAGAATAAATTTGCCATGATATCATTCGGTACAAGTGTGGGTTGAACAAAGAGATCTCGACTCATTTGATGCTTCAAAAGTTTGATACCATTGAAGGGATTTTCCAAGCAGCTCTTGTGATTGAATGGGAGATTAAAGAGAGGTCGTCGTTCAAGGATAAAGAACCATCAACCTCGGGTTGGCCGAGGATCAAAGATATGGTTCAACCATCTTCGGGTTGGCCCAAAAACAAGGACCAACCCACCACTACAAGGATGCCCGAGCCTAAAATAGTCCACAAATTTTTGGGCCTAATCCTAAAGGGTTCCAATATTTCAAGTGCCAAGGTTAGGGACATAAAGCCAATGAATGTTCGAACTGGTGCAATGTGATCCTAAGGGAAGGGAGATTGACTTACCTTGGTGACGAAGTGCGTCTTGAAAAATAAGAGAATGAGGCCGATCCTAAAGATGGAGAGTAACCAAAAAATGATCCACATGATGATGATAATGATTGTGAGGATGCTTATCCGCAAGAAGGGGAGTGCATGGTTCCAAACTTCATAGTTAGGCATTCCATGATTAGTAAGGTAATAGATGATCCTAGCCAACGGGAGAATCTATTCCATACTAAATATCTTGTGAAGAAAAGTGTGTGCACTATGGTGATAGATAGTGGAAGTTGTGCAAATATGGTTAGTGTTGCAATGGTGAACTTCTTAAAATTGTCGACTACACCTCACACTAGTCCTTACAAGTTGCAATGGTTGAATGAATACGGTGAGTTAAAGGTCACAAGGTAATGTGTGATACATTTTAAGGTAGCCAACTACCATGATGAGGTGCTTTATGACGTGATACCAATGCAAGCTTGTCACTTGTTGTTAGGAAGGCCTTGGCAATATGATAGGTCGACCAAACATGATGGAAGGTTCAATCGGTATACACTTGAGAAGGATGTCCGCAAGGTCGCTCTTCATCCATTATTTCCTTCCCAAGTGAATGAATTCTACCTAAAGATATGAGAATTGAGAAAAGAGAAAGAAGGCCGAGAGTGAGGGAGTAGGGGAAACTGAGGAGATCCTAATTTCTAAGCCAAGGAAGTATGGTGATAATGGCTAGGAGGAAAGAATTATTTATGGATCATGATGAGGACACTTCGATGATCCTCTTGGCATATTATTTTAATACTAACGCTACTAATATTTCCATTTATCCTCTTATTTCTCATGTTTTGCAGGATTACAAGGATGTCTTCCCAAAGGAATTACCGTAAGTATTGCCCTCACTTCGGGGAATTGAGCACCAAATAGATTTTGTGCTAGGTTCACAATTGCCCAACAAATTGGCTTATAGGAGCAACCCAATGGACACCAAGTAATTGCAATACCAAGTTGAGAAAGTCCTCAACAAAGGATATATCAAGGACAGTATAGACCTTGTATGGTCCCATTGATACTAGTTCCCAAGATAGATAGGACTTGGCATATGTGCATTGATTGCCGAGCCATTAATAAGATAATGATAAAATACCATCATCCTATTCCTAGGTTAGATAATATGCGTGATGAATTGAGTGGTTCATATTTGTTTTCTAAAATTGATTTAAGAAATGTCTATCACCAAATTCGTATACAACTGGGTGATGAATGGAAAAATTTTTCAAGACCAAATTTGGTCTCTAAGAATGGATGGTTATGCCATTCTGCCTAATAAATTCTCCAAGTAATTTCATAAGGCTAATGAATCATGTGACGAAGCCATTTATCAGAAAGTTTTTGTTGTTTACTTTGATGATGTGTTGGTGTATCATAAGTCCATAGATGAGCATGTAAAATATTTACAATGTGTGTTTGATGTCCTCCGAAAGGAGAAGTTATATTGTAATCTATAAAAGTGTTCTTTTGGTGTCCATGAGGTTATATTTCTTGGGTTTGTAGTGAGCTCAAGAGGGGTTGAAGTGGATGAATCTAAGATTGATGCCATTAAAAATTAGCCAATTCCCAAAACCGAAGATGAAGTGAGAAGCTTCCACAGGTTGGTTAGTTTTTATAGACGTTTTGTCAAAGGATTTAACACTGTTTCCACTCCCTTGACCGAAGTTATTAAAAAGCATCAGCCTTTCAAGTGGCAAGATGAACAAGCTAAGGCCTTCGAGGACTTGAAATCTATGCTCATCTCGGCCCCTTTACTACAATTACCTAATTTTGACAATTTTTTAGGTCAAATGTGTTGCTAGCAAAGTCGGCATTGGCGTGGTTTTAATGAAAGAATTGAATCCTATTGCCTAATTTAGGGAAAATCTCAAAGGAGAAACTCTAAACAACTCTACGTACGATTTATAGTTGTATGCCTTGATTAGAGCCTTGGCCACTTGGCAACATTATTTATGGACTAAAAAATTTGTGATCTGAATGGATCATTAATCCTTGAGGCATCTACAGGAACAAGATAAGTTTAACTGGCGGCATGCCAAATGGATTGAATTTCTTGAAACTTTCCGTTATGTTATTCAATATAAGAAGGGAAAAGACAATGTGGTTGCCGTTGCTTTGTCCTGAAAATGTGTGCTTGTATCTACTTTGTCTTCTAAGTTGGTGGGGTTTGAAAGCCTCAAGTCTTTATATCCCTAGCACGCTCATTTCTCTCCTATCTATAGGGAAAGTGAAGAGTTAGATAGGGAAATGTGGGTTACAGATAGGGGTTCCCATCCCTATACCAAATTTGATAGATACTTGTTTAAAGTTAGATGATTGTGTATTCCCTCAAGTTTGTGGAGATAATTATTTATGAGGAAAGCACACAATGGTGGTCTAATAGAACATTTTGGGGTCGAGAAGACCCTCGGAATTTTGGAAGAACAATTTTATTGGCCTAGAATGCACAAGGATGTGTCCCGGATTTGTGGCCAATGTGTTCAGTGCAAAGGATCCAAGTCACGGCTCCAACCCCATGGGTTGTACACCCCATTTTCCACCCCTTTGCATCCTTGGCTTGACATATCAATGGACTTCGTGTTGGGATTGCAGAGGACTAGAAGGGGGCGGGATAGTATTTTTGTCATGGTGGATCGGTTTTCCAAGATGGCTCACTTTATTCCTTGTTCTAAATGTGATGATACACCTAGTGTATCCTCTTTGTTTGTTGATAATGTTGTAAAACTTCATGGTGTTCCGAGGACCATAGTGAGTGACAGGGATTCTAAATTCCTAAGACACTTTTGGAAGTCCAGTGGGGTAGACTCATGTAATACCCCACATGTTTCTAAGCTAGGAAGTGAATAAGTATTCCTACGTATGAAATCTCCTATCCTGTGATTCATACTTGAGTACATGACTTACCATGAATATCCTAGTGATAGCATAGATTATGATGCATTAAGCATGTTCATATGAGTCACTTAAGGTAATACAAGCTAAGAGTTTTTGAATCTATTAAGTTTTAGTGTTCGATTTTGCAAGGGTCATCTTTGAACGAGTATAAATTGATGTAAATGTGGTATTTTTGCTTATTTAGACCCAAAAAATTGTAGAGAATCGAATTAGCTTTCCAATGATACCAATTTTGCCTTAATCCAATACCCGAGCAAAAGTTATGCCCATTTTCGTGAGAGACAGTAAGCATAGGCGATTGGTTAGGCGCCGCCCAACCCAAGCATAGACGAATGGTTAGGCGCTGCCCAACCCAAGCATAGGCAATCACTTGGGCGCCGCCTAAGGCAATTCCAGGTGTCAAAAAGACTCCGTTTTGAGTTACTTTAAAGGTAATTAAGTCTTTAAATACTCCTTACACGTCCCTAAACTTAACCCTATGAAATATATAGCTTCTAAACATATTAAAACCCAATTTTCATCTCAAATCTCATCATCCAAGAGCACTAAAGGATAAAAACAACTAGGGTTGCATAATTAAGCTTGAAGATCCGATTTCAAGGAAATTCCTCCGTCAATCATCAAGAATCTTCCTTTTAAGGTATGCGTAGTGTTCATCCGCGGATTCTTTTCGTATGTGGAGTTCAAGAATCAATCTTTAAAATACTAAAGCTTGGTTGATTGTGGTGATATGATCATACCCATGTTGATGCTTGATTATTTTCCTTTTTTTCATTATAAAGTATGATTTCTATATTGTTGGGTGTTGATGATCATGTTGTTGATATTGGGTGATTCCCAATATGGAATCTTTATATGTTTTTGTGAATTCTTGATATCATATGAGTTGGCAACATGTAAATTTAGTTGTTCATGATGTAAATTTGATGAATTCACCTATGCTTAAGATGTGCATGTAAGGTGTTTGATAAAATGCCAAAGGAACTAGAAATCATGCAATATAGCTAAATTGTGACTAAGTAAAGGATTCATGATATGCCATTACGTTCCAATGACTTCTATGTTGTTAATGTGCCTTGTAAATGTTATTAGAATACTCATGAACTATTTTTATGAGATTATGCTATGTTTACTTGCAAATCCTACTTATGAACAAGATGTATGATAACTATGCAATTCACATGAACTTCCATGCTATTAGTATGTGTTGCCAATATGATTATGCAACGAACATGATATTAAGATTTGTGCAAGTACTTCCATGTGATATGAAATCCTTTCCATGCAATACATTGTTGATAACCATGCTTAGTATAAGATCCCTACTTATGATATTATAAATTATGGACTCTACTCTTATGATCAAGTCAGTCATGTGTGTCAGTTTCCTTCCATCGAGTCCTGGGGGTACTTATACCCGAAAACTATAGCTGTGTGCCTTGAGCCATGTCATGTTTCACAATATCCGAACTCAAGCTATTATTCCATAGACTTAAATCAGTCATGTGACTTAGGAAAACCTCATGATCTTAGTCAGTTGTAAGATATCAGTAACATTCCTCCAGTCAATGGAATTCAGTAGGATTAAGTCATTCACAGTCAGTTATTCATGTCCAGTCCCTCCAGATGGGAGTAGAGGTTAGCACCGAGTGAACCTAAGGATGGGAACTCACCCGCTAGTTCAGGGTGTGATTCTTAGTAGTCATCCTTGTGTTCCAGAACTATATAGCCAGCGTAGGTTGAGACATCTTAACCTGTCAAATTAAGGTTGATGAGGTTGATTAACCCATAGGGTTCCCACCATTCTTATTGAGTACCCTCCAGATAAGGGTCACTCTCAGGCTATCCTTACCCGTGGCACGGTATTGACACCCCTCCAGTCGGGGCAGAGATTGGACCCTAGCTTAGCCATAACGGCTTACATGGGGCATGTCGGTTAAATACTACTTCCCACAGTTTCAGTATCAGTCTCAGTAAAATAACTTAGGGTGTTTTTTTGATTTAAGTATATATAGGACTGTCAAATACAGTCGTCCATGTTATCAGTTTTAGTATCAGTCATGACAGTTATCAGTAAACCATGTATTAGCTTACAGGTCATGCTAACACGTATTCACGGTCCCAGTTTCTATGTATATGTGTTTGCACTCCCACGTTTATATTAGTCAATCAGTGTTGTTCATGCATGAAACCTTTTATGTTCAGCCTACCTTCCTCGTATACTCAGTACTCTAGTTGTACTAACGTATTTGCGCTATGGTGCTTTCTTTTCATGTTACACCATAGGTTCCGAGACATGAGCTCCAGCCCAGTAGTAGCGGTAGCATTCCAGTCGCAGATACATAGTGAGTCCTTATTGATTCGAGGATAATATGATTTGATTCATTTATTTATTTCTTTAGTTCAATTTTACGGAGTTAGTTGGAGACACGTTCTTTCAACTCCTTAATCAGATAGTTTAGAGGTTTTCAGATTTACGTTCAGATTGAGTTGGTTTGGGTATTTTCACCCACATGATTGTATTCAGTTGAACCTTATGGCCTTACAGTTCCATGTATTTCGCATTATTATATCATGATTTATAGTATACAGGTACAGATATCAGTCATAGGTTAGTTGTGGTCCCTCAGGGTCAAGAGCACCGTGTAGAATTTTGGTTTTGCAAATCGGGGTGTTACAAATATGGTATCAGAGCCTAAGGTTTAATATAGTCCTAGGAATTCTGAAAGCCACATCTAGTAGAGTCTTGTACATGGGTGTGTTGTGCGCCACATTTATGTGCGGGAAGCTATAACATGTTTTAGGAACAAATCCCCTTTGTTAGACTTGTGGTAAGAACCACAAGGGCATTTGCAGAGCCGGTAGTGATGTCTGTTTTGGTTGTGGCAAGCCAGGCCACAGGATTAGGGAGTGTCTGCAGTCAAGTCTTCAAGGTCAGCAAAATCATTCTACAGCTCAGTCCAATCGCCCGAACCAGCAGGGAGCTATTTCCAGTGCTACTAGTGGGCAATGCCCAAACAGACTCTATTCTCTTTAGTCCCGGAAGGATCAAAAAAATTCTCCTGATATCGTTACTGGTACGTTATAGATTTTCCATGTTCATATTTATGCTTTTCTAGACCCAGGTGCATCTTTGTCTTTTGTTACTCCATACATAGCAGGCGATTTCGAAATCAGTCTCGAAGTCCTAGAAGAGCCTTTCTCAGTCTTTACCCCAGTGGGTAAAACCATCATAGCCCGACGAGTATAGAGAACCTGCCCGGTTATGATATTTTAGAAATCCACATCAACAGATTTAGTGGAGTTAGAGATGACTGATTTTGATGTCATTATCGACATGGATTGGCTTTATTCTTGCTATGCCACAGTCGACTACAGAAATAGGATAGTTCAGTTTTAGTTCCCAAATGAGCCCATCCTAGAGTGGAAGGGTAGCATTTCAGTGTTCAGGGGTCAACTTGTTTCCTACCTTCGGGCAAGAAAAATGATTTGTAAGGGGTGTGTGTATAATTTTGTGCATGTTAAATATTCTAGTTCTGAATATCCCAGCCTCGAAATAGTCCTTGTTGTTAATGAATACTTAGATGTCTTTCCTAATGATCCTCCAGGAATTCCTCCTGAAAGGGAAATAGACTTCGGAATAGACCTTCTTCCGAATACTCAACCTATTTCTATTTCGCCATACAGAATGGCACCAGCAGAACTTAAGGAACTGAAAGATCAGTTGAAGGATCTCTTAGATAAGGGATTCATCAGACCCAGCGTTTCTCCATGGGGTACGCCAGTATTATTCGTGCGCAAGAAAGACGGTTCTCTCATGATGTGTATTGATTACCGTCAACTCAACAAGGTCACGGTCAAGAACAGATATCCTCTTCCTAGGATTGATGATCTATTCGACCAACTTTAGGGTGCCAGTTAGTTCTCTAAGATAGACCTTAGATCAGGCTATCATCAGCTTAGAGTTAGAGAATGTGATATTTTGAAGACAGCTTTCCGTACTCGGTATGGTCACTTTAAATTTTTAGTCATGTCATTTGGTCTTACAAATGCCCCTGCAGCTTTTATAGATTTGATGAACCGTGTGTTCAAGCAGTACTTGAACATATTTGTTATAATATTTATAGATGATATTCTGGTCTATTCTCCGACAGAGCGAGATCATGCAGACCATCTCAGGATTGTTCTTCAGACTCTCAGGGATCACCAATTATTCGCTAAGTTCAACAAGTGCAAATTTTGGCTAAGATTAGTAGCATTCCTTGTCCATATTGTTTCCGGTGATGGCATTAGAGTAGATACTCAGAAAATTAAGGCATTAAGAAAATGGCCCAGACCCGTATCTCCATCAGATATTAGGAGTTTCTTTGGTTTGGCTGGCTATTACAGATGGTTTTTCGAGGGATTTTCTTCTATTATATCTCCCATGTGCAGATTGACTCAGAAGAACATTAAGTTTTAGTGGTCAGATTCATGTGAGAAGAGGTTTCAAGAGTTGAAGACTAGATTCACCTCCGCTCCAGTTCTGGCTATTCCAGATGGTTCAGATGGTTTTATGGTCTATTGTTATGCACCTGAGTGGGTTTAGGTTTTGTCATAATGCAGCATGGTAAGGTCATAGCCTACGCCTCCAAACAGCTAAAGCCACATGAGAAAAATTATCCTACTCATGATCTTGAGTTAGTAGCGGTAGTTTTTGCCTTGAAATTTTGGAGCCATTATCTCTATGGAGTTCATGTATATGTCTTCACAGACCATAAAAGCCTCCAGTATGTCTTTTCCCAGAAAGATCTCAATCTTCGCCAGAGAAGGTGGTTAGAGCTCTTGAAGGATTACGACATGAGTGTTCTTTATCATCCGGGCAAGGCCAATGTTGTGGCCGACGCTCTCAGTCGACTCTCTATGGGTAGTATTTCTCACGTTGAGTATAGTAAGAAAAAGATGGCTCAGGAGATCCATCAGCTTGTCAGACTAGGCGTTCGCTTAGTCAATTCTTCAGAGGGTGGTGTATGTGTTCATAATAGTTCAGAGTCATCTCTAGTTTCCAAGATAAAAGAGAAATAAGAAAGGGATCCTAGACTTGTCAAGCTCAAAGATTCAGTTCAGAATCAAAAAGTCAAGGTTTTCTCCCAAGGGGGAGATGGTGTTCTTCGTTGTGAGGGTCGTCTATGTGTTCCAGGTGTAGAGGAATTGAGGCAGTGAATACTTGCAGAAGCTCATGGTACACGATACTCTATTAATCCAGGGGCCACTAAGATGTACCACAACATGCGGGAGATCTATTGGTGGAGTGGGATGAACAGAGATGTTGCAGAGTTTGTGGCTAAGTGCTCTATATACCAGTAGGTTAAGATAGAGCATCAGAAACTTAGTGGTTCCATGCAAGATTTCACCATTCCTACTTGGAAGTGTGAAGATTTTAACATGGACTTCATGACGGGTTTGCCTAGAACTCATCATCAACATGATTCAGTCTCGGTCATTATAGATAGAATGACCAAGTCAACTCATTTCCTTCCTGTTCGTACTTCTTATTCCGCCGAGGATTATGCCAAACTCTATATCAGGGAGTTAGTTAGATTACATGGTGTTCCACTATCTATCATCTTAGACATAGGTACCTAGTTCACTTCTCACTTTGGGAAAGCATTCCAAAAGGGTCTTGGTACCCAAGTCTATCTCAGCACAGCATTTCATCCTCAGACAGATGGTTAAGAAGAGAGGACCATTCATACTCTTGAAGATATTATAAGGACGTGTGCAATTGACTTCAAGGGAAGTTGGGACGACCACTTGCCTTTGATTGCGTTTGCATACAATAATAGCTATCATTCTAGTATTCAAATGGCTCCATTCGAAGCTATCTATGGTAGGAGATGTAGATCCCCGATTGGCTGGTTTGAAGTTAGTGAGGCCTCAGTCATAGGTCCTAACTTAGTATTCGATGCCTTAGAGAAAGTTCAGTTGATCAGAGAGAGACTCCGGGCTGCTCAGAGCCAACAAAAGTCCTATGCAGATGTTTGTAGAAAGGATCTTAAGTTCGAGGTCAATGACTATGTATATCTTAAGATCTCTCCCATGAAGAGAGTGAAGAGGTTAGGCAAGAAAGGGAAACTCAGTCCCCGGTATGTCGGTCCCTTTAGAATTCTTTGTTGCTTCGGCAAGGTAGCTTATGAACTTGAGTTGCCTTCAGATATTGCCTCAGTCCATCCAGTCTTCCATGTCTCTTTGCTAAAGAAGTGCATAGGTGACCCAGCAGTTGTTGTCCCTATTTAGAGCATCGACATTCAGAACAGCATCTTTTATGAAGAGATTCCATTTGAAATATTATATTATCAGACTCGTAGATTGAGGAACAAAGAAGTCCCTCTAGTCAAGGTTCTTTGGCAAAATCAATCTCATGAGGGAGATACTTGGGAAGCAGAAGCATATATGCGTACCAAGTATCCTCACCTCTTCCCCGCCAATTCAGACCAAGCTCAAGGTAATAGTTATCCTTAATCTTATTCAGTTCACGTTAATGTTTCCAGTATAAACTTGGTACCTATTAACCGTTTCATACTCAGCCATGCATTCATGTGTCAGTTGTTCGTGCATCAGATATGCACGAGTTCAGTATGTTTAGCATGTCAGTCATAAGATCAATATTTAGTTCGTCATGTTCAGTTCAGGTTCTATTGTCTTGTATCCCTTCTCAGTAAATTCTCATTCGAGGCTGAAAGTTCCCAAGGGGGAGATATTATAATACCCCACATATTTCTAAGCTAGAAAGTGAATAAGTATTCCTATGTATGAAATCTCCTATCCTATGATTCATACTTGAGTACATGACTTACCATGAATATCCTAGTTATAGGATAGCTTATGATGCATTAAGCATGTTCATATGAGTCACTTAAGGTAATACAAGCTAAGAGTTTTTGAATCCATCAAGTTTTAGTATTCGATTTTGCAAGGGTCATCTTTGAATGAGTATAACTTGATGTTAATATGGTATTTTGGCTGATTTAGACCCACCAAATCATAGAGAATCGAATTAGCTTTCCAATGATACCAATTTTTCCTTAATCCAATACCCGAGCAAAAAGTTATGCCCATTTTCATGAGAGACAGTAAGCATAGGCGATTGGTTAGGCGCCACCCAACCCAAGCATAGGCGATCACTTGAGCGCCACCTAAGGCAATTCCAGGTGTCAAAAAGACTCCGTTTTGAGTTATTTTAAAGGTAATTAAGTCTTTAAATACTCCTTACATGTTCCTAAACTTAACCCTATGAAATATATAGCTTTTAAACATATTACAATCCTATTTTCATCTCAAATCTCATCATCCAAGAGAACTAAAGGAGAAAAACAACTAGGGTTGCATAATTAATCTTGAAGATCCGATTTCAAGGAAATTCCTCCATCAATCATCAAGAATCTTCCTTTTAAGGTATGCGTAGTGTTCATCCGCGGATTCTTTTCATATGTGGAGTTCAAGAATCAATCTTTAAAATACAAAAGCTTGGTTGATTGTGGTGATATGATCATACCAATGTTGATGCTTGATTGTTTTCCTCTTTTTCATTATAAAGTATGATTTCTATATTGTTGGGTGTTGATGATCATGTTGTTGATATTGGGTGATTCCCAAGATGGAATCTTTATATGTTTTTGTGAATTCATGATATCATATGAGTTGGAAACATGTAAATTTGGTTGTTCATGATGTATAGTTTGATGAATTCACCTATGCTTAAGATGTGCATGTAAGGTGTTTGATAAAATGCCTAAGGAACTAGAAATCATGCAATATAGCTAAATTGTGACTAAGTGAAGGATTCATGATATGCCCTTACATTCCAATGATTTCTATGTTATTAATGTTACTTGTAAATGTTGTTGGAGTAATCATGAACTATTCTTATGACATTATGCTATGTTTACTTGCAAATCCTACTTATGAACAAGATGTATGATAATCATGAAGTCCACATGAACTTCCATGCTATTAGTATGTGTTGCCAACATGATTATGCAACGAACATGATATTAAGATTTGTGCAAGTACTTCCATGTGATATGAAATCCTTTCCATGCAATACATTGTTGATAACCATGCTTAGTATGAGATACCTACTTATGATATTATAAATTATGTACTCTACTCGAGTCCTGGGGGTACTTGTACCTGAATACTATAGCTGTGTGCCTAGAGCCATGTCATGTTTCATGATATTCAAACTCAAGATATGATTCCATAGACTTCAGTTAGTCATGTGACTCAGGAAAACCTCATGATCTTAGTCAGTTGTCAGATATCAGTAACATTCTGCCAATCAATGGAATTTAGTAAGATTAAGTCATGCACAGTCAGTTATTCATGTTCAATCCCTCCAGATGGAAGTAGAGGTTAGCACCGGGTGAACCTAAGAATGGGAACTCACCCGCCAGATCAGGGTGTGATTCTTAGTAGTCATCATTGTGTTCCAGAACTACATAGCCAGCGTAGGTTGAGACATCTTAACCTGTCAGATTAGGGTTGATGAGCTGGCTTAAGTCATTAGTTTAGGGTTCCCACCTTCTCATTGAGTACCTTCCAGATAAGGGTAACTTACAGGCTGTCCTTACCCGTGGCAAGGTATTGACACCCCTCCAGTCAGGGCATAGATTGGACCCCAGCTTACCCATAAAGGCTTACATGGGGCATGTCGGTTAAACATTACTTCCCACAGTTTCAGTATCAGGCTCAGTAAAATAACTCAGGGTGTTCTTCAAATTTCAGTATATACAGGACTGTCAGATACAGTCGTCCATGTTATCAATTTCAGTATCAGTCATGATAGTTATTAGTAAACTATGTATTAGCTTACAGTTCATGCTATCACGTATTCACGATCCCAGTTTCTATATATGTGTGTTTGCACTCCCACGTTCATATTAGTCAGTCAGTGTTGTTCATGCATGAAACCCTTTATGTTCAGCCTACCTTCCTCGTATATTCAGTACTCCAGTTGTACTAACGCATTTGCGCTATGGTGCTTTTTTTTCATGTTACTCCATAGGTTCTGAGACACGAGCTCCAGCCCAGCAGTAGCGGTAGCATTCAAGTCGCAGAGACACTGTGAGTCCTCATTGATTCGAGGACAATATGATTTGATTCAATTATTTATTTCTTTAGTTAAGTTTTACGGAGTTAGTTGGAGACATGTTCCTTCAACTCCTTATTCAGATAGTTTAGAGACTTTTAGATTTACGTTCAGATTGAGTTGTTTCGGGTATTTTTACCCACATGATTGTATTCAGTTGAACCTTATGGCCTTACAGTTCCATGTATTCCATATTATTATATCATGATTTGCAGTATACAGGTACAGATATCAGTTATGGGTTAGCTTGTGGTCCCTCGGGGTCATGAGCACCGTGTAGTATTTTGGTTCAACAAATTGGGGTGTTACAACTCGGTACTAAGTTATTGTTTTTGACTTTATGCCACTCACAAATCGATGGAGAAATGGAAATAGTAAATAGGACCTTAGGGTCTATGCTACTGTCTATGGTTAAAGGAAAAATGACTTCTTAGGAGGATCACTTACTGTTGAATGAGTTTGCTTATAATCGTGTTATACACTATAGAACGGGGATGACACCCTTTGAGTGTGTATACGGCATCAACCCCCTTACCTCTTTGGATTTAACCTCTTTGCCAAGTGATCTTGTAATAATCTTAGATGGAAGTAAACGGTCTGAGGCCATGAAGAAGCTACATGAGAAGGTGAGGTTGCGGTTTGAGAAGAAAAACCAAGAAGTTGTGAGGCAAGCCAACAAAGGAAGAAGAAAGCTCATTCTTGAAATGAGAGATTGGGTGTGGGTACACCTAAAGCAGGATATATTCCCGTCTTAAAGGAATGCTAAGTTGATGCCACGGGGTGATGGCCCATTCCAAGAATTAGAAAGGATCAAAGACAATGCCTGCAAGATTGATCTACCCCCGGAATATCAAGTGCACAACACTTTTAACATATGTGATCTCTTTCGGATAGAAATAACAGAAGATAGCAATGATTTAAATTTAAGGATAAATTTTCTTCAAGATGGAGAGGATGATACATGAATTTCTAGCTCAAGTTCTTTCACACAAAGCCAAGCACGTGAGTTGCAACGACTCTAAGCCTTGTTCATATTCTTGGCTATGTGTGATGCCCTTGTGAGCCAATTTAAGGGCCTATATTTAATAAAATGTAAAGAGTCCTACCAAGACACCCCAAACCCACCCACTTAAATGCCAAGGGTATTTTAGTCTTTGTCCCTCCTTTTTAAGTGAATATATAAGCCATGTAATAGAGTTAGTCTTGCTTTATTTCATTCCTATTATTCAAGAAACAAAAGACTTGTAAATTTTTTGACTTCTCTTTCTCATTTGGAGAGGCCAAAATTGAATTCTCACTAGTAGAGTGATACTAGTGCTGTATCTTGGCTATAAACTATGTTCTTGAGTTTATTTGAGTTCCTATTGGTCCAAGTAAGAACTTGGTATTGATATTTATTAGTCTTAGGGTCCTTTCTCTTGTTAGGGTTCTTAGATTAATGAATATTGTGTGTCAAGTTTCTATCTCTTTCTTTGTGAATCTTGTTAATATTGTATTGTTGAATATAAAAGTCTAGTAAAGTCATGTGGGGCTCTTTTGATTCACTAGAAATACTGTCTTTGTTGTTCTTATTGTTAAACTCGCTTTTCTAGTTTAGAGAAGTGTTTAAGCCTAGTGAAGTCGTGCGTGGCCATTTTCGATTCACTAGCACTTTGTTGTTCATCTTGTTGTTCTTGTGTTGGTCGGAATCTCTTGATACACACTTAGAATTGTATCAACTTCCCCAACAACAACAACTCATACAACAATGCTCTAACAATATCTCCAAAATTACCCTATACAAATAGCCCAAAACGATGCATAATCCATCAAAAGTTTGTCCAAATCATTGATTTCATCCATCAGCAGAATATTCCAGAGGGAATAATCCTCTATCTCAATGGACCAATCCCATGTAATGCGACTATTCTCGCTCGTATCTATTTGCTATACATAAAAATAGTACTTACATTGATGGTTGATCCATCATCCCATTTGAATTTCAAATTTTCCTCCCCAATTTCTTATTTGTTTTCCCACCTCAAAATTATTCTCAAATCCTTCTATAAATGCCCATTTATTTAGAAGAGAAAAAGAAAGAAGTTTTGGAGAAAATTTTGGGAATTCGAAAGAAGCATTTCTCTGATCCCACTTAACCAAAAATTCACATAGAAAGACACTCAATTTAGGTGAAATCACTTGAATTCCAGTGAGGTTAGTCCGAACTTAGTGAAATCGAGTAGAACTCCAAAGGTGAAAGTCTCTAAATACTCATAGTCTCGTTTGCAGTCCAAAATAAGGTAATACTATCTCTGGTTTGTCCTGATTCCTCACCATATGTTTGGGTCTTATTTGAACTTGTTCTCGCTAGTTTGAGTAGGATTTTGTGTGTGACTTGGTTTTTAGTGTATTTTGTATAATAGCCGAAGTATTGATGTGAAGTCTTAGTCATCCTAATATGAAGCTTGATGTTGTTATGTTTGGCAATAAGAGTAGACTTGACTGCATCTTTGAACAAAAAATGTATTTTTCTCTTGAGTGTTTCTTATTTCTGTGAGGGTCTAATAGTGGTAAAAAATTAGATTTTCTCTTGTTCATTATACCTTGATCTATTTGAAGTGAATTTGAATAAAAAGTTATCCAGTAGTGAGGGACAAAGAATCAGACCTTCATATTTGAGTTGTTTAAGTGAAATTCTTTTCATTATCCCTTTTTTCCTTAAATTAGTCCTTGTCTCTACCATTAATATTTACCAAGTATAAAGATTATCACTTTGTTTAAACTTATTGTCATTTTCCCCTAGTAAATTAATTGTTCTTATCATGTGTATCCTTCATTTAACATTGAATTAATTTTGTCACCTTCATTTTCTTTAAATCCTCAATAAGAAAGTGATGTCTCTTTGATTGTATTGAAGCATAATTCAATGAGCAAATTAGTATGAGAAGAGCTTCTTCCTAAATATTTTTAATTGATTGGTGTCAGTATGCATTTTTAAATATCAAATAGATGTAGGAGTAACCTTATGAATTTAGCATCGTGAAAACATGCTAATCCCCTATTTTCTTCCCGCTTTTGCATCTTTTTAGAAGACGGAAATTTCATTTGTTCAACCATGTTTATTTTTTCTTCTTTTATTGATTTAACTATTTTATGGATACGTTGAATTTAAAATCATGTATGAAGTGTTCATGTGGAGATACTATAATATACTGGGATCTTTAAAATCAGTGCAATTGTCTTGATTGGAACAAGTTGATTAGACTTGATTAATGTTCAATGTTCCTAGATTTAATTATGTGAGTTTTCTTAAGTTAAAGAATTATCCTACCTTTATTTGTAGTCATTATTAATCCTTATCTTATTTTCTTTGCATGAACCCCTCCTTCGAGTCCACCGGACTCAATACCCTATATTTCCTTAGGAGCGAGTCCACAAACTCTTGAGTCAAGCTTTAATAAGCCCAAAGTGGATTGATTTTTGAAGAAAATAAGATTATATACACCAACAACAGACATATGCATATATTCGAGAAGAATAAGGTAAGGAAAGCTAATGTACTGGTGGAGTACCAAAAGATGTGTATATATGACTAATTTTCAGTCATGTATCCACCAAGTATACAAAAAACGTGAAGAATAAAGGTTGATAATATACTGCAAATATACACTGTAGAAATGGACCAAAGTCCATAAAGATTAAACCCAAACGATGGCCAGATTCTAATGGGCCAAATTAGTGGCCCAAATCGTAAACTTTTCTTCCTTTATTTATGTAATCAATATTTGATTATGTGTATTAACTCTTAAATTTGATTAATCTAAATAATTTTCCCTCCGTGTTGTTATTTTTTCTTTGTCTTTTCATTATCTTTAATTATTGTTTGATGCATAATCTAATATTTGAGTTAATAAAATGAGATCTTTATTTTTTACTTTGGAACAAGTCTTTAACAAATCAAAAATGGCATCTACTTTTGTTCATGTGACTAGTGATTTATTTATGTTAATGATGTGTTTTTCAATTTCAAAATAAATCTTTTGAAAAATCCAAGTGTCTATAATTAATCGTATACTTATCTCAATTTGGCATTTTCTCAAAAATTTCAACCTTTTGAAATTTTCTTTCTGTTTTGATTAAAAATTGACTTTTCTTCATAAAATAATGTGTTTCTCTCTTGATTAAAAATACTTTTCTTCATAAAAATAATGTGTTTCTCTCGGATGTCATTTATAATTTAAAAAATATTTTAATAGATCTTCCATTAATTTTGATAAATTAGCCTTTTCAATTGAATAAAATAAATGTCATATTCGCAAATGAATTTAAGATTATACGAAATTAGCCATATTTTCAAAAATAGTCTATTCTGTCAAATCGTTGTTTGATAAATCATTTTTTAACAAATGCTTCTTGAATGCCTTAAAAACTTTCTCAAAGTATTACCTGAATCCTTACCCATTTTCTCTAATTTTAGGGGTTTGTTTCTATTTCCAAATCTTTTGAATTTAAGATATCTTGATATTTTCAATAAAAAATAAGTGGCGACTCTATATATTCTTAAACTATTTCAAATAATTTTTAAAGCTTTTGAAATATCAATAATTTATGTTTTCCAACCCTTAAAGAGAAAATAAAAAAATACATCTACTGTGAGAGGTGGTTTACAAGATTATAGGGGTGGTACTAAAGGAGCTAGGAGTAGGAGGTAGAAGAGCTCGTGGTGGTGGTAGCAGGGTTACTCAGTCTAGGAGCGGATGTGGTTAGTGTTATGCTATACATCGGGACCTAAGTCAGTGTCTTCTGATGTAATTATCATAGGTATTGTCCCAACTTTAACATACTTGTGATGTAGTTATTATAGGTACCATCCCAAGTTGCCACTGATTTGCTTCCATGTTAATTGGCCCTGTGTATATATTTACATATGTGTCCACATACTTTGCTTCTGGTTTTGATGTTTCATGTGATCCCTTTGCTATGTCTCTTAATATTTTCACCACTGTAGGTGATTCTTTAGTGGTGGATCGGGTGTACCAATCTTGTGCAGTTACTTTTATAGGGTGTGAGACTTGGGAAGATTGGATCCTCTTGGATATGGTAGATTTTGATGTTTTCTTGGGTATAGATTAGTTAGATCCATATCACGCTATTTTGGACCATTATGTCAAGACCATGACCTTAGCTATATTGGGTGTACCAAGGTTAGCTTAGAAGGGTACTCTTAATTCGAGTACGAAGCAAGTTATATATTTTTTATATGCTCATCACATGGTAAAAAAGAGGTTTCTGTCTTATTTGGCTTATATTGATGATTTTAGTGTTGCCTAAACTCCTCCCTTGGACTCTATTCAAGTTATTCGTATGTTCAAGGATGTGTTCTCTATAGATTTCCCTAGTATGCCTCTAGAGTTTAATATAGATTTTTCTATTGATATGGAGCCAAACAATAAACCTATTCTTATCTATCCCAATAAGATAGCTCCATTTGAGTTGAAGGAGTTGAAGAAGCAGTTATAAGATTTGTTGAGTAAAGGATTTATTAGACCTTGTATATCTCCTTGAGGTGCCCCTGTCTTTTTTATGAAAACGAAAAATGGTTATATGCGCATGTGTATTGACTTCGGCAGTTGAATAAAGTAATGGTCAAAAACAAGTATCCTCTTCCTCGCATTAATGCTTTGTTGGACCAGCTTCAAGGTGCTTTAGTGTTTTCAAGATTTACTTGAGTTTCGGGTATCAATAGTTGAAAATTACAGTTTTGGACATTTGAATATGGCTTTTGAACTCAATATGGTCGTTATGAGCTTTTGATCTTGTATTTTGGATTAACTGACGCCCATGTGGTTTCGCAGAGTTGATTAATCGGGTATTCTAATCATATCTCAATTTTTTGTGATTGTATTTATAGATATCATAGTTTATTCCAAGGGTGAGGCCGACTATGTAAAGCAATTAAAGATTGTACTTTAGAGGCTGCATGATGAGAAGTTGTATGCTAAGTTCTCTAAGTGTGAATTTTGGTTGGATTCTATCACTTTTTTGGGTCATATGGTGACCAAGTATGGCATTATGGTTGATTCGAATAGTAATTTAGCGATTGGACCAGACCTATTTCTCATATCGAGATTCAGAGTTTTGTTGGTTCAGAAAATTATTGTTGATATGTGGTAGAGAGTTTCTCAACTATTGTGGATCCTTTGATCTAGTTGACTCAAAAAAGGGTGGTATTTTAGTGGTCAGATTCATGTGAGAAGATCTTTAAAATCTCAAGGAGTTGTTGACTTTGACCCCTATTCTGACTTTATCCAAGAAGGGCGTGGTATTTACCATGTTTTGTGATGTATTTAGTATTGGTTTGAATGCAGTATTGATGTAGGAGGTAAGGTGATTTCTTGTTTCTCTCGTCAGTTGAAGTTTTATGAGATAAATTACCCTGTCAATGATTTAGAGCATGCAATCGTGGTGTTTGTGTTGAAGTTATGGCGCCATTATTTGTATGGTGTCCATTGTGAGATTTTCTTAGTCCTTGGTAGTCTTCAGTACTTCTTCACTCAGCAAGATCTTAATATGAGACAGAGGTGTTTTCTTGAGTTGCTTAAGGATTATGACATCACTATTCTCGATCATTAGGGTAAGGCTGATGAAATTGTAGATGCCTTGAGTCGAAAGATGACTAATATAGGGAGTTTAGCTCATCTTTTACTCAAGAGTGGCCTTGAGACTTGGAGGTTCAGTCTCTATCTAATTGGATGGATAGGCTTGATAATTCAGAACTCGTACGTGCATTAGCCTTTATGGATGCTAGATATTCTTTGATGGGGCAAATTCGAGCTCATTAGTTTGATGATGATAGTTTGAGATTGATTCGGGATATGATGTTGAGTGTCGGGGCTAAGGAGGCATCTCTTAATTTTGATATGGTTTTGAAAATTAGAGGTTGAGTTTGTGTACTGGGAGTTCGCGGATAGGTAAGGTTGATTTTGGAGAAGGCGCATTATTCCAAATATTATATCCATCGATGACTAAGATGTATCATGATTCGAAGTAGCTTTACTGATGGGGTGGCATGAAAAAAGATGTAGTGGAATTTGTAGCTCGTTGCTTATGTTCCCAGTAGGTGAAGGTTGAGCATTTGAGATTGGGTGGTTTGCTTCAAAGATTACCCATTCTTGAGTAGAAGTGGAGACAAATAACTATGGACTTCGTAGTGGGTTGCCTCATACTTCTCATGGTTCTGATAGCATTTGGGTCATTATATATCTATTGACCAAATTGGCTCATTTTATCCCTATTCAAATTTTCTTCACTGTCGAAAGGTTAGCTCGTATTTATATTTGAGAGATGGTCATCTTCATGGGTCCCCATGTCTATTATTTTAGAAAAAGGCACAGTATTTACTTCTAGCTTTTGGAGGACCTTTTAGGAGAAGTTGGGTACTCAAATTGACCTTATGTAATACCGTAAAACATCCAAACCAATATTAGATCCAAGTACCAAGCTAATGCATAGTACATCGTGGTTATTTTATAGTTTATGAGTAGGTTAGATGTATATTAATGCTTCAAATAACTCCTAGCTATCAGATGAATCAAAAACATTCCTTACCGATTGAATTCTTGAGAAAAATATTGGTATAGTCAACTTCAAATGAGCATTTCTCTCATTATACTTGGAATTTTTGATCTCATAACCTATTAACATATATATAATTGAATTAGCTTTCCAACGATACAAATTTTGCCTAAATCGGACATCGGAGCAAAGAGTTATTCCTATTTTACTCCAGCATGTCAGGCTGAAAACACTGTGACGACATTCATGGTAGCTTACCACATTTGTGACGCCCTATTACGAAGGTCGTCAGCCTTAGGCAGAAACCATCTCCAGTATGACAACATTCGTGGTAGCTTACCATATTTGTGATGCCCTATCACGAAGGTCATGCCTTAGGTAGAAACCAACTCCAGTGTGATGAAATTTGTGGTATCTTACCACACTTGTGACGCCATGTCACAAATGTCGTCAGCCTTAGGCAAAATCCAGCTTCTGTGTGATGACATTTTTTATGGCTTACCACATTTTGACGGCATGTCACAAATATCGTCAGCCTTAGGAAGAATCCAGCTTTTGTGTGACGACATTTTTGATCGCTTACCACATTTTTTACGCCAGGTCACAAATGTCGGCAGCCTTAGGCAGAATCCAGCTTCTGTGTGAAGATATTTTTGATGGCTTGTCACATTTTTGATGCCTTGTCATAAATGTCGTCAGCTATTATTTTCAGCAACCGGGAATTTATTTCATAAGGGTATTTTGGTATTTTTCCTTCACTTCCCACGACTTATAACCCTAAAGAGGCATAATTTTTCCCATTTTTCTTCAGCTAAACATCTCAAAAACCCTTTCTTATGCTTTCAACCAAAATATTAGGGTTTTCTCTTAAGATCATCTCCTCAGGAACAAGAACATTCTTTCCCAAAGGGGTTAAACCCTAGTCAAAAAAAATCAAGGGCAAGCCTAAGGATTTCTTCAGGAACCTTCAGAAACATTAGATCTCTTTCAACATCAAGCTTTAAGGTATGTGTAGTGTTCATCTATGGATCCATTCCGTTCATAGAGCTCAAGAACCATGTATTAAATATTATTTTTTAAACTTTTTGTGGTGATATGAGTATGTACATGTTGACGATTGTTGTTTAAGTTTCAATGTGATGTCTAAAGGTGTTTTCATGGAATATATATGTTTGTTAATTGAAAACCATGAACTTTAGGTGGTTTAATATGGTGCAAGTATGAAACTCACCTATGCCTTAAAGAATGCATGCAAGGTGTTTGATAAAATGCTTAGGATGCTAGAAATTTATGTTTGCATGGTTCTATGATGTCTAAATGACAAGTCCATGTTAGCTATATACTTCAATATGAATCCCGTGCTTTTCATGTGTTGCTATTGTGGTGGTATGAAGCATGTAAGATAATGGAGATATACAATATGTACATGAAATATATCCATGTATTACCTACAATCTTTAAGATGTTGAATAAATATATGAAATATGATATCCCCTACTTATGATATTATGAATTGTGGACTCAAATCTTGTGATCAAGTCATGTCATGTGTGTCAGTTTCCTTCTATCGAGTCCTGGGGGTATTCGTACCCTAAAAACATAGTTGTGTGCCTATAGCCATGTCATATTGTCACGATAATCTCAGTCAAGCTATAATCTATAGAACTCAGTCATTTATGTGACTCAGGAAACCTCAGAAATCTCATGATCTCAGTTAACTCTCAGATAATAGTATTACTCCGTCAGTCAAGGGAAGTCAGTTAATCTATCCATGTACAGTCACTTGACTCATGTTTAGTCTCTTCAAATAGGAGTAAAAGTTAGCATCGAGTGAACCTAAGTATTGGGACTCAACTACCAGTTTAGGGTGTGATTCTTAGCAGTCATCCTTGTGTTTCAGAACTATGTAGCTAGCGTAGGTTGAGACATCTTAACCTGTTAGATTAGGGTTGATGAGGTGGTTGAACCTATCACTTTAGGGTTCCCACCATTCTCTTTTCGAATACCTGTCAGCTTAGGGTCACCCACAACTATCCTTACCAGTGGCGCGGTATTGACACCCCTCCAGTCGAGGCAAAGATTGGACCGCAACTTAGCTATATGTGTTATTAGGGCATGTCGGTTAAACAACTAATTCCTACAGTTTCAGAATCAGTCTCAGTAAAAGAACTCAGATAGGTCTTCAGATTTCAGTATATTAGGACTATCAGGTACAGTTAAACTTAGTTACAGTACAGAACTCAAATAGTTCCATCAGATTCAGGATTGTCAGATACAGTCGCCCATGCTATTAGAATTTCAGTATCAATTATGTTAGCCATCAGTAAACCATGTATAGCATACTGGACTAGCTATCATGCACCCACAATTTTAATTACTATGTATGCATGTTTGTACTCTTACATTTATGTCAGACAGACAGTTAGCATTGTTCATGCATGAAAACCCTGTTTATATTTAGCCTACCTTACTCGTATACTCAGTACATCCCCTCATACTGACGTATTTGCACTATGGTGCTTTTTTTTATGTTACACCATAGGTTCAGAAACACGAGCTCCAGATCGACAGTAGCAGTAGCATTTCCCATGTAGAGATTCAGTGAGTCTTCTTCATTCGAGGACAATATGATTGGATTTATTCATTATTATTTTAGCCTTATCATTTTACAGAGTTAGTTGGAGACATGTTACTTTAAATCCTTATTCAGACAGCACTTAGAGGCTTTCACATTTAGTATTCAGACTTATGTTTAGATTTGACTCAGTTTTCAGCTGTTTTGGGTATCTTTCACCCATATGGATATTATGTTTTGACAGATTCTTTATTTAGTTGAACCTTATGGCCTACATACTCATGTTTTCTGCATTATTACGTTATATATATAGTGTACAGGTACAGATATCAGTCATGGGTTAGCTTGTGGTCCCTCGGGGTCATGAGCACCGTGTAGCATTCCGATTTAGAAAATCAAGGCGTTACAAACTTGGTATAAGAGACTAAGGTTCAATAGAGTCCTAGGAATTCTGAAAGCCGCATCTAGTAGAGTCTTGTACATGGGTGTATTGCGCGCCACATTTATGTAGAGGAGGCTATGAGATGTTTTAGGAACAGTTCCCTTTCTTCAGTATTCATGTCGTGCTAGTAAACATAATTTTAAGTCAGTCTCTCAGTCTAATCCACTCTTCTCTTATTTCAGAAACATGCCTCCAAAGATAAGAAATCAACTAGCTCCTCAGCCCGAAGATCCTTTGGGCGAACATGTTTCTCATGCGAAGTTCAGGACCGCATTTACCGCTCTTTCTCAATCTGTAGCTTCCCAAAATGAATGACCAATAGTCATTTCGGCCAACCCAGTGGCCAATTCAGCAGTAGCTAGGATTCAAAACTTCACCCGAATGAACCCTCCGTCCTTCTTTGGGTCTAAGCCAGACGAGGATCCTTAGGAGTTCATTGACCAAGTCTAGAAGGTCATTGATATCATGGGAGTCACTTTTTCTCTGAGTGCCAAGTTAGCCGCATACCAATTGCAGGATGTCTCTTAAACTTGGTACAAGCAGTGGTTAGCAGAAAGGTTAGAAGATGTAGGTCCTGTTGAGTGGGAAGAATTTGTCACGGCTTTCTTAGATAAGTTCTTTCCCCAAGAGCTGAGAGAGGCCAAAGTTTTTGAGTTTATCAATATCAGGCAGGGAAATATAATAGTTAGAGAGTATTCTCTCATTTCCTCATGTGGTTGCAGACAATAGGGCTAAGATGAGTAAGTTCGTGTTAGGGATAAATGATAGCATGGTAAATGAGTGTAGGTCTGCGATACTGAACAACAATATGACTTTAGACAGGCTCATGACCCATGCTCAACAGATAGAGGAGCAGAAGTTTAAGACTAGGGAGAGGCAGAACAAGAGAGGAAAAAAGGCAGCTTTGGTTTTGCTCACCCCAAATCAGATGGAGGAAATCGTTCATAGTTTCATCCTAGGTCAGTAGTTCCATCCCCTTCCTTCAATAGTGCCCCAGTGCCAAAGTTCAGGGACGGCAACAGAGACAGAGCACCAGGCTCTAAATCTTAGTGCAGTGTTAGTAGTGCCCGAACAAACCCCCTTTGTCAGACTTGTGGTAAGAACCACAAGGGTATTTACAGAGTCGGTAGTGATGTCTGTTTTGGTTGTGGTAAGTCAGGCCACAGGGTTAGGGAGTGTCCTCATCCAGGCCCTCAGGGTCAGTAGAATTGTTCCACGGCTTATTCTGGTCACCCGAACCAGCAGGCTGCCACTTCCAGTGCTACTAGTGGGCAACGCCCAAATAGACTCTATGCTCTTCAGACCTGACAGGATCAGGAAAATTCTCCTGATGTCGTTACTAGTACATTATAGATTTTCCATGTTCATGTTTATGCTTTGCTAGACCCAGGTGCATCCTTGTCTTTTATTACTCCATACATAGCAGGCAATTTCAAAATCAGTCCCACAATTTTAGCAGATCCCTTTTTAGTCTCTACCTCAGTGGGTAAAACCATCATAGCTCAGCGGGTATATAGGAATTGCCCAGTTATGATATTTCAGAAATCCATATCAGCAAATTTAATCGAGTTAGAGATAACTAATTTTGATGTCATTCTCGGCATGGATTGGCTTCATTCCTACTATGCCATAGTCGACTACAGAAACAGGATAGTTCAGTTTTAGTTCCCGAATGAGCCCGTCCTAGAGTGGAAGGGTAGCACTTCGTCTTTCAGGGGTCAGCTTATTTCCTACTTTCGGGCAAGGAAAATAATTTCTAAGGGGTGTGTGTATCATCTCGTACATGTTAAGGATTCTAGTTCTGAATTTCCTAGTCTCGAATCAGTCCCAGTGGTTAATGAATATTCAGATGTCTTTCCCAAAGATCTTCCAGGCATTCTTCTCAAAAGGGAAATAGACTTCGGTATAGAGCTTCTCCCAGATACTCAGCCTATTTTTATTCTGCCAAATAGAATGGCTCCAGCATAACTCAACAAACTAAAAGATCAGTTGAAGGATCTCTTAGATAAGGGATTCATCAGGCCCAGTGTATCCCCATTGGATGTACCAGTATTATTCGTGTGCAAGAAAGACAATTCTCTCAGAATGTGTATTGATAACCGTCAGCTCAACAAAGTCACGGTCAAGAACAGGTATCTACTGCCTAGGATAGATGACTTGTTTAACCAACTTTAGGGTGCCAGTTATTTCTCCAAGATAGAACTCAGATCAGGCTATCATCAGCTCAGAGTTAGAGAATGTGACATTCCGAAGACAGTTTTTCATACTCGGTATGGTCACTTTGAATTTCTAGTCATGTACTTTGGTCTTACCAATGCCCCTGCAGCTTTCATGGACTTTATGAATAGGGTGTTCAAGAAGTACTTGGACACATTCGTCATAGTATTCATAGATGATATTCTGGTCTATTCTCGCACAGAGCGTGATCATTCAGACCATCTTATAATTGTTCTTCAGACTCTCAGGGATCACCAGTTGTTCGCCAAGTTCAGTAAGTGCAAATTTTGGCTAAGATCAGTAGCATTCCTTGGCCACATTGTTTCGGGTGATGGCATTAGAGTAGATCCTCAGAAAACTAAAGCGGTAAAAACCTGGCCTCGTCGTGTCTCTCCATCAGATATTAGGAGTTTGTTGGGTTTGGCTGGCTATTACCAATGATTTGTCGAGGGATTTTCTTCTATTGCATCTCCTATGTCCAGATTGACTCAAAAAAAGGTCAAGTTTCAGTGGTCAGAACCTTGTGAGAAGATTTTTCAGGAGTTGAAGACTCGACTCACCTCAGCTCCAGTTTTAGCACTTCCCGATAGTTCCGATGGATTCGTAGTATATTGTGATGCATCCAGAGTAGGTTTAGGCTGTGTCCTCATGCATCATGGTAGAGTCATAGCCTATGCCTCCAGATAGTTAAAGCCCCATGAGAAGAATTATCCTACTCATGACCTTGAGTTAGCAGCAGTTGTCTTTGCCTTAAAGATTTGGAGGCATTATCTATACGGTGTTCATGTAGACGTCTTCATAGATAATAAGATCCTTCAGTGTGTCTTTTCCCAAAAAGATCTCAATCTTCTTCATAGAAGGTGGTTAGAGCTCTTGACAGATTATGACATGAGTGTCCTCTATCATCCTGGCAAGGCCAATATAGTGGCGGACGCACTCAGTAGACTGTCCATGGGTTGTGTTTCCCATGTTGAGGATAGTAAGAAGAAATTAGCTCAAGAGATTCATCAGCTTGCCAGATTAGGCATTCGCTTAGTCGACTCTTCAGAGGGTGGTGTATATGTTCAGAGTAGTTTAGAGTCATCTCTAGTTTTCAAGGTAAAAAAGAAGCAAGACAAGGATCCTAGCCTTGTCAAGCTAAAAGAGTCAGTTCAGAGTCAGGAAGTAGAGTTTTTCTCCCAAAGGGGATATGGTGTTCTTCGTTGTCAGGGTCGTCTGTGTGTTCCCGGTGTAGATGACTTGAGGTAGAAAATTCTCGCAAAAGCGCATGGTGCGCGATACTCTATTCATCCAAAGGCCACTAAGATGTACCACAACTTGTGGGAGATCTATTCATGGAGTGGGATGAAGAGGGACATTGCAGAGTTTGTGGCTAAGTGCTATACATGTTAGCAGGTTAAGATAGAGCATTGGAAACCTAGTGGTTCTATGCAGGAGTTCACTATTCCTACTTGGAAGTAGGAAGAAGTGAACATAGACTTTGAGGTGGGTTTGTCTAGAACACGTCATCAGCATGATTTAGTTTGGGCCATTATAGACAGAATGACCAAGTCAGCTCATTTCCTTCCAGTTCGTACCTCTTACTCAGCCGAGGATTATGTCAAACTTTATATCAGGGAGTTGGTCAGATTACACGGTGTTCCACTATCTATTTTCTCAGACAGAGGTACCCAGTTCACCTCTCACTTCTAGAAAGCATTCTAAAAGAGTCTTGGTACCCAAGTTCATCTCAGTATAGCGTTTCATCCTCAGACAGATGGTCAAGCAGAAAGGACCATTTAGACTCTAGAAGATATGCTAAAGGCGTGTACAATTGATTTCAAGGGAAGCTGGGATGACCACTTGCCTTTGATTGAGTTTACATACAACAACAGCTATCACTCCAGTATTCATATGGCTCCATTCGAAGCTCTCTATGGTAGGAGATATAGGTCTCTGATCGGTTGGTTCGAATTTAGTGAGACCGTAGTCATAGGGCCTGACTTAGTATTCGATGCCTTAGAGAAAGTTCAGTTAATCAGAGAAATACTCCAGGTTTCTCAGAGCCGACAAAATTCTTATGCGGATGTTCGTAGAAAGGATATCGAATTCGAGGTCGATGACTATGTCTATCTCAAGATCTCTCTCATGAAGGGAGTGAAGAGATTCGGCACAAAGGGAAAGGTCAGTACCCGATATGTCAGTCCCTTTAAGATTTTCAGTCGCTTTGGCAAGGTAGCCTATGAGCTCGAATTGCCTTCAGATCTAGCCTCAGTTCATCCAGTCTTCCATGTCTCTTTTCTCAAGAAGTGCATAGGTGACCCAGCAGTTGTAGTCCCTATTCAGAGCGTTAATCTCGTTATAAAACCAAGAAAAACCAAGAGGCAAGATAAAAAAAAGTGTTAATCTAGTTTTCCAAGCTCCCACAAACTTTACTTTTAAGCTCCCACACTATTTTAGGTTTAACTCTCAAGAGGCAAGATAAAAAATGAGCAAAATGGACCAAAAATAGGGAAAAATCTGCTATATATAGCAGAAAATCTGTTATAGTTGCAGATTTTTGTTTTTAAAAGTTAATTTGAAGTTCGACGGGGTATTCAAAATTCATTCAGAGTCCGATATACACAAACGAACTATGTAACCATACTAAATTCGACGTTTTGGACGTGGTGGCCATATCAGATTTTCAAAAAAAAATATTGTTTTCACAAAGTTGACCCCCAGAATTTGAAATTATAATTTTTCAAATCGAGTGTCAAAATAAGATTTATAGGCTGTAAAATCATACCAAAAATGCTAACACCCTAAATCAACATTCCTAATCTACTGACAAAGTAGGATTTTCCATCCGAGGTTGTTTCGATCAAATATGGGTCCCACACCCATATTTCTACTTTTTTAACTTTCCGATCAATAGATCGAAATGAGCTCGGGTGCACCGGGACCCAAACCAAAGGTCTACCTAGCCTAAAATCGATATTCCAGAGCTGCTGGAGCAATTCGTTCAGCCATCCGTCATATGGATCAAAAGATATCCATATAAGTCTAAAATAAAGCTGTTGAAGCCATCAAAAATCACAATATTGCATAAATGATACCAAAATGCACAAAAATCATGTCAATCACTCCCACACCCTAGAAATATCATAATGTAACTATGTATGGGGGTAAAATAGTCAAATTTGAAAAAATAATAAATTTTACATATTTCATCAATTTTTTATGTCGTTACACATATCATGAATTATCCTTAGTTTTATTATGCGCTATCTTGTTATATGTTTATAATTCATTCGACATTTGAGTGTGTTGTGTTGGTTTGGTTAGGGGAAGGGGGTTATATATGGTCCACATGGAACTTGAAATACCCGTCATGGACAGGCCCTAATTCGGGTCATGACATGTATGCAATTTGTCTATCAAAAATAATAACACCATATACACTATCGTCGTTAATTTATCAAACTTAGTAATCTAGAGATATAATCATGTTGCATATATAAGATACTACCAGAACAAAAAATATCCACCAAGACATATACTATAGAAATCGTACTTTCATGATGTGACTAATTGAATATTAAGATATCGGAGATGGTTATACCTTGTCATTCCAGAATTTGCTTGGTTTCTACATAAGATAGAACCAGTTCTTCGACTTTGAAAGTGAAACTATAAAATTTAATTGTCGAAATTCAAGACTTGCACATCTAACTTTATAGTGATCATCCTTATCTTCCCTAAAATATGAAAACAATTATTTTATAATTAATATTTGTAGATCACAATTTAATTTTGAAAAAGTAACTAGTGTGCTTACTTGTACAAGTGTGGCTTGTAAAGACCTTCATTTATCCTATCCTTAAACATTTTCATCAATTGAGATGGAGACTCTCCAGAAATGTTAGCACCTTCAAAAGGGTATTATTTTATGCTCAGCAAAAATAATTTTTTCCTTTCCTTTGAAACTGGAGCCAAAATGCATAAAAAAAGGAGATCGATATATCTTAGATGGTTATCTATTGCGCTTTGCAGATGTCTTTGTGTCATCATATACGACCATTATTGGACTAGAGAATGCAGATAGAATTGTGGTTTCACTAATAAAAACTCATCCAGGAGAGTTGATGGAGCCTTAAAACTATCAAAATCGTATCCGACAGTGAATCCAAAGCAATTGTTACAAACAGTTTTACTTCTTCAACAACATCCCATACTTTGGCTCAATACCATCATCCTGAATATTCTGTGTTATAGTTACACATATTTTAGTTCAAATACAGAATTGTAAGAATTAATGCAAACAGTTAATTAGTTGACCATACTGCTTCACTAAATTAGACTCCTTACTACTACATTACTACGAATTATGTCACAAACATATGATATGTATCTCCGAATTATTTTTTCATATACATCAGGCAAAATATCATATGAAGCAGAAAAACTAAATAGAATGGTAGATTCAAATATTTATATAAAGAATCTGAAAAATTACCTTTTCAGAATGTTGACTAACATTGGCAGGTGATGATGCTTGATTGATGTTGGTCCCTTCCATTTCAATAGGCTTGACCGAGGCAATCTGTGGAATATCAGATTTACCAGGGCCTGCAACATCACCTACATCATCTGAAGGTTCAGCCCTATGCCAACTATGTTTTCCAATCTTTTCATGTGAATAGATATGTGCAGCAAAGTTAGGATATTATAGTCGTTACAAATGGGATTATGATTTAAAATATGTTACCTTCTCCACTGGAACATGTGTCGACTGCAAGGATTTTAGAATCTCTGAGACTTGACTATTCAAAAAATACTCCAATCATTATGTTGACACCTAATTTTTGTCCTCCACAACTAAATTTAATCCTGGATTTTTTTAAATTTTTATTAAAATTAAAACATTTATTTCATCCGTATAAATGCGCTCTGAAATATTTATTTGGAGTAATTTTTCCATTTGAGAGACGATTATACATTTTCCTATCTACATATATAAGATTGTATGAATTTTGTTACTTAAATGAACATTTTTATCAAAATTGAACTTTTACTGAGAGAAGCTTGAAAATTAATTCAAACAGATAAAGTCTTAATTTAAATATAATTTATTCTCAAAAATAATTTATTTGGATAAATATGTATTCGATTTTATTAAATCAAGAAGCTCGGGATTAAAAAAGGTATTAATTCATATCAAATTTCAATTTAATTTGGCCAATCTATTAAATTTGGTTGTAATTGAAATCAAATGAGTCACTATTGGAATGCAATTGCCCAAGTGATTTTTAAATTGGCTAAAAATTAAACAGAATAGGCTAAAACCTAATCTAGTTGGGGTTATTCTTTAAATAACCCCAAAACAGTCGAATCCTAATTAATTTCGGACTACCCATCAGCCCAATTTCAACAAACAACATATCATCCCATTCCCATTTAATTTTAACATCCCCAACCGAGATCAATAACACACACAACAAGGCCCAATTGAGCCTGACCAACCCAGGCCCATTCTTGTTTTCCCCTTAACAACGTTCAATAGCAACTTCAACAACAAAAAAACCCAGCCCTTTTTGCTTCACTACAGCAATCCAACATACAACCTCAACAAAATATTGCACAAAAAACTTCCAACGCACACAATATCAACAACTGTAACAACAATGACGTACAACTGCAACAACAGTGACCCAACACAATAACAAAATGACAAACAATGACAACTCATCCCCAACATGTTAATACGGATTACTCTAAAACCCATTCGATCAGACTCAAGTTCGTAAGAACGCGGATGGTCATGATTAATTCTGTGTTTGATTTTCAAGTTTTTCATCCTCAATTTCTTATTAATTTTTCCCCCAAAATAATTCCAAAATCCTCTATAAATACCCACATATGTAGAGAGAAAAAGGGGAGGATTCTTTAGAAAAAAATTGTGGTTCAGTAGGAGCATTCCTCTAATCCCACATAATCAAAGAGTTCGAGAAGAAACATACTTGAAAAATAAATTCCAACAAAAAAATAGTAAAGGGAAAATTCCAACAAAGTTATTGTGGATTCCAGCAAAATCATTGAATTCTGGTGAAATCAATTGAATCTCAACATTAAAGTCTGTTTAAAGAGCTTGTCCGTCCCAAGTTCGCTGCTTGTTAAAGGGTAATATAGCTTATCTTCCCATATTGATATAGTTATAATGTTAGTTTACGGAGTCTTTATTGGTGTCATTGTTTGAGTTCTCATAACATTGTCATAGAATAAATTAAAACACTTCTAATGCGATTAAGAATGATAACCTTTCATATGCCTGATTGCAATTCATTTTGAGAAGACAAACTTGTTGGAGAATTAGGATAGAACCACTGTTGAATACTGCTGATTTATAATTGATGTAAGAGTGTTTTTTTATTAATGATTGTGTTTTAATTTTTCCCCATTTAACTGGTCTAAATTTGTCGTAAACTTGATGATTTCTTCTTTTTTTTCACCTAGCATGATTTGAAGTCACGTCTAAAATTGTCACCCTATGACCTTAAATGCCTGTAAAGCTATAAAAACATGTTCTTTGGACTTAGCCCGTAAACGACTTGCAAGCTTGCTCCTAATATGATTCATTCGTTCTTTATAATTGGAATATGTACTTGATTCTGTGTATGGACACAAAAGAATCTATAGAGCTCAAGGTGAGACCTTGAACGAAACCGTTCTATCTTCCCTAGATACTCCCAGACCCAAGATTCTCAGGTTGCGTTGTCTCCCGCATTTGACTTTCATTTGAAATCTTTCCAATTCTCTATTTTTTCCTTTTTTGTCCATTGTCTCCATATTTACTAGCTTGTGTTGATACATTTACCTCCACGAACTAGAGATCAAATTGGGTACTCCCTCCATTTTACAATAAGTGAATTGTTGGAGCAATTTTAGTGTTTCAAAATAAGTGAATGGTTCACAATTCAAGGTAAATATTGGAAATTTTTGTTTGTTTTTTTCTTTAATTAAGATAGGTTGTATGTTTGTTTTTATCAGTTTGTCCAGTATGAAGATTCGATCACCTCTCTAAATTCTTATTTTCTTTTTCTTTGGACATATGTTCATCCTTATCTTATTTCTTTTGGCATGAAATTACTCTCAATGAGTCCAAATGGACTCCATTAATTCGCATTATGGGCCAACAAGGTTCAGTTTCCTTGAGTCCGAGCCTCCAAATTCAAGTCTCAAAAAGATTAATATAGTATTGTATACACTGGTATACGGAGGATACAACTGCTGGTATACACTAGTATACAACAAAAATGGGATTTAAAGATCAAGGATCGCTGGTATACGGTATATACAACAATAGATGGAAGCAAGAAAGTAAAGATGCGAGTTTTATATACTGATATACAGTGCATATATAGTAAAACGCAGCAGCAACAAGTCTGATATTAGGGATGGCAATGATGCGGTGCATGTGGGTGCGGTGCGGGTTTTTTCTAAACCCGTAAGTTTTAAAACCACACCGCATCACCTTTAAACCCTCATAAACCCACTCCACATTCATACCCGCGCATAACCGCACCGCACTGCCCCATGTTTTTATTTTTTTATTTTTTTTAAAAAAATTCGTAACTTCATTGAAAATCATTATATTTTCAAATCTACAACTAGGAAATAATTACTAATTTCTATTATATCATTTTTCACTAAAAAATTGTCAAAAAGTATAACACGTACAAGTAATGATCAAATATCATATTGTTTATTTAAATGAATAGAGATGTTAAAAAAGCTACTATAAAATTATTTATTTACATACATGTCTTTTTAAGTATCACAAAATTTTAAGCAAAGAAAACATATAATTTTATGTATATTTACGAGAACAATACTAAGTTTTAGCTTTTTTTACCAGAACCCGCGCATCGCACCTTTTAAAAAAAATACTTTAACCCGCCCCGTACCCGCACTGCACTGTATAACTTAAAACTCGCACCGCCCCGCATAGCGTAAAACCCGCACCGCACCACACCCGCACCGCCCTATTGCCATCACTACCTGATATACAGTCGGTATACAATTGGGTATACACTGCAGAAATGGACCAAAAGTCCATAAAGAATAGGCCCAAAAGTTGGCCAGATTTGAGAAGGGCCCAATCTTAACTCTTTTCTCTTTAGTTTCCCTTTTAACTTTTTTATTTGTATTTATTTGTACACTTTAGTTGATCAATCTAGATTAATTCCCTTAGATGTTGCTATTTTTATTTATCTTCATTTTCTTCTCGTTACTTATTTGAATTTTTCTATTCACTTTACCCTTTTTAAATAAATGAAAAATCAAAATACATACATACATACATATATATATATATATATACATACATACATATATATATATATACATACATACATACATATATATATATATATATATATATATATATATATATATATATATATATATATATATATATATTATGTTAATCTTCCTAAGAACAAGCTTTAGACTCAAGACGACTCTCTTTTTTATTCACGTATTAATAATCTCATTTAGGCTAAATAGATTTTTTTTTTCTCCTAAAAACGTAAAAAGAAGTAAATTTTTATTTAATTGGTTTCTTCTATAAATTAATTTTTCCATGATCGATTGAATGTTCCTTATTTATTTTGGTCTAGTATTCTCCTTATAATTTTTATTAGAGTCAAAATTTTAATTAAATAGTCACTTAAAAAGAACCTGATTTTCCTTAAAATTATATTACTAAAAAATAAAATTTTGCTCAAAATTCTCCTTTCAAAACCATTTCCTTTTAGCTAAAAATGGCCTATTTGGACTCAAACGAAATAAATCTATTTTTCAAAATTGTTCGGTCAAGCTTGGTATATTCATAAAAAATTGGCATTTTCATAAAATTAGTCACTCGTTTTAAGTTAGTTAAAAAATAATCTTTTTGGTGAACCATTTTAAACGGACGCTCCAAAGTGTCGTAAAAACCTTCTTAGAGAATCAATTGAACTCTTACTCAGTTTCTTTTATTTCAAAAATTTATTTCTCTTTTTGAATTTTTGAAATCTCTATAAAGTTTTCTTGATATTTTCTATAAAAATCAAGTGGCGACTCTATAAATATTTTCAAATTTATTTTGAAATTCTCTTGAATCTTTTGAAATAGATTGAAAAAGCCAAAATCATTTTTCTTGTAAATGAAACCCGAAAAGGGATAAAACAGAAATGGCGACTCCATTGGGGATTTTCTAGGTTCTAACCAAATATTTGGTCTAACTTCTTTGACTTACTATTCGGGTTTGTAATATTTAAACTATTTGTTTGCTTATGTGTTTAAGTTTATGCAAAATGTAAAACTGTTGCATTTCATGGCATACTTCCCATTTGAAATATATAATTTGTTTGGAGTTTCATAGGTGTCCTGACCCCTATTATTCAATTCCAAATCATGTGTTGGGAATACAACAATTTATTGGCACGTTAGGCATCCGATGGTTGTTCGTATTTCCAAACCCAAGTTGTCCATTTGGGAACCTGGTCAAAATTCACTCTAGACACAAAAGATAAAGCGAAACCAAAACCCTCTTTAAGACATAATCCTAGAATGACCCAATACCAGAGGGGGGTATTGGGCCAATTAGAAAACCTATCCTACATCTATTAAGCACGAGTGAATCACAGACAAATCATACTTATGTGTTGATGGAGCATATGTTAATTAATGTAATCCATTATCATTGGGGTAGGGGGAAGGCTTACCTTGTTTGTAGGAATGGCTCCGTCGGTCCCGTACAGAAGATTCAAAATGGTTACCAATCTCGCTAACTGCCTTGAAGTTTGATTGTTAAGACGCATATCGCATATGGCAAAAGACGGACAAAGATAAAAGGGTAAAGTCCAGGAACATCTAGACAATAGTGATTTTTTTCTATCCCCTGCGTAGGACCTTATTTTTTTTCCATGTTATTTTTCCTTTCTCCATAGATTTTATCCATTTTTCATGCAACTTTGTAGGCTTTTATGCCCTTTTTATATATTTGTTGAAATTTTGGGGGACAATGAATTGGTTTTAAAAGACATATAGTTCCTTCAAATCCGCTAGGCCAACCCTTGGTTCAAATGGGTCACCCAATTAAGAGGCACTTATTATCCTACTATTGTGTGATATAACTTTTTTTGTGGTATAACCGTTTTATGTGATTATGTGTGTTGTTTGAATCAAAGGTAAATTGATCTAATCTTCAAAGTTTTAGAACCCCCCTCCCCCAATCCAAAATATACGCTTACCATCCAAAATTCGTCCAAAATATTCCAGGTCTCCAAGTCTCTCAAAAATTCCTCAACCATTTTCGTTAACTCTCTTCAAACATATTCCTATTCTTTCAGGAAAATCAGTAATGGATTCAAGAACTACTCAACTGAAAAGATGAATAGTGGAGTTAGACCAAGTAGAGGTAATGCTAAATACAGAGACCAAAAGAGTGGTTAGGAAGAGCAATCAACTTGACAAGGAAATTGCTAAATTCAAATAATTGATCACATAGGAAAAAAAGAATTTTGAGCATAAAATCAAAGATTCGACTGAAAGCTATGAGAAAGGAGGAGTGGGACAAGTCTAACCGTTAAATGCAAGGAAAGGGTCGAGTTGAAATTTCCTCCGTATCACCCATAAAAGATCAAGACATGGAAGAAGCAGAATGAAGCGAGAATGCCGACATCTATCTAGAACTTAGTCATTAGTCTTATCCTTTCTATTGTTATTTTCCTTTCATGTTTTCCTGATATATTTAACTCTAATGAGATTTCAATGAAATAAAGTTTATCCTTACCTATTTGAACTACATATGGTCTGATTTCTCCTTTGTGAGATACGTAGGTAACCTTTCAGCCCAGCCTATATCCTTTAAAACCATTATATCTCATTTTATTAAGAAAAGTCATGTGAATCCAAAATCAGTAAACTTGGAAAAATTTTTGTTAACGACCTACTTATCTAAATATTAATGGACAAAGTCTTGTTCGTTCATATATTTCGAGCCGATATCCACCCGTGGATCAATTTACCAAAGATGAAAACAACTTTACGTGTTTACTTTATGTCGGATATTTTACATTACTTACCACTAAGGGGATCCAACATATTTTCCTTTGGAGTTGTTTTTACTTTATCAGGTAATCAAATAAGTAGAAATTGATTTGTGTTAACAAAAGCTGGTTGAACATCAATTCTTCTGAGGAGATAAACACTCCTCTCTTGATTGTCACTTAGTTACTAAAGAGGAAGGATTGACTAGTAATAGTGATGAAAAGGCAAAGAAATTATTTCCTCTTTACCAGTCATCTCCTACATTTGTAAATTCTACAAGTAATGGTCTTGAGGATGGAAAGAGAACTTGTTCTAAGAGTGGAATTCTATTCTAGAAGATTTCCTAAAAAAATCGGGATCAAGAAAGATGAATTAGGGGAAAAGAGGTCAAATTAGACTTTCACTCCAGTCATGATTCACAGATTAATGAGCAAATGAAAGGATGAAATTTAATTTTCCAAAATTAGTGGTAGTTCAAATGAGGCTCGAGTCCCACCCTTTAAGTTTTATTTACCTTATTTTCACTTTCTATTATTTTCAAAAAGCTCAAAACTGCAGTAGTGCGAATCGCAACCAATGTTTGTAATTTTCTAAATTTTAATAAAAGCCTCACTTATTGTGAAAATATTTTCACTTATTTTTGTTGCATTATATGATCACCATAATCTAACTTATGTTTCCTATGATTTCAATAATAATAATTTAAAACCTATAAATATCATGTCATGTCAAGAGTTAAATGAACAAATCAAAGAAAATAATGATCAATGGGAAGACTATGATGAAGAAACCATGGCCCTAGACTGATTAACAGAGTAACTAAAAGATTTTGAGGATTAGGAAAAGCCCAACCTAGAAAAAACTGAGGTAGTTAATCTAGGTGATGATGGAAAAGTCAATGAAACTAGAATCAATGTTCATCTTGTAGAAGCATAGAAAAGAGAACTTTTCGGGTTGCTTAAAGAATACATTGATATATTTGCTTGTTCCTATGATGACATGCCGGATTGAGTACAAATATGTATCACACAATTTGACAATTGATCTGGGGTTCAATCCTGTGACACAAAAGTTGTAGAAATTTAAGCCAGATCTGAGTTTAAAAATGAAGGAAGAAGTCACTAAGAAAATCCAAGCCAATGTGGTTGAAGTCATAAAGTATCCAACATGGCTAGCCAATATTGTTCCAGTACCAAAGAAGGATAGAAAGGTTAGGATATGTGTTGATTATAGGGACTTGATAAAGCCTGTCTTAAAGATAACTTTCCATTATCCAACATCCATATTCTCAATAACAACTATGAGAGGCAAGAAATACAGTCATTCATAGATTGTTTTGCTGGGTATCATCAAATACTAATTGATGAAGAAAATTCAGAGAAAATGAATTTCATCATATCATGGGGTGTTTATCACTATAAGGTGATGCCCTTCGGTCTCAAGAATGTTGATGCTACGTATACGATATCCATGACAATCATATTTCATGATATAATCCATAAAGATATTGAAGTGTATATGGACGGTGTGATCATCAAATCTTGTATGAGTTTGAACCATTTAGCCCATTTGAGAAATTTCTTTGATCGACTGCAAAAGTATAATTTAAAGTTGAATCCTGCCAAGTGCACTTTTTGGGTACCTTCTCGGAAGCTATAAAGTTTTATAGTTAGTAGAAGGGGAATTGAGCTTGAACCCTAAAAAATTAAGGTGATCTAAGAATTGCCTCCTCCAAAGAAGAAGAAAGAAGTCATGAGTTTCTTAGGAAGATTGAATTACATTAGCAGGTTTATAGCCTAGTCAATAGTTATTTGTGAACCAATACTCAAGATATTAAAGAAAGATACAACAAATCAATAGACTGATAAATCCAACAAGCTTTTGATTGGATCACAGATTATCTATCTAGTCCACCAGTGCTAGTTTCTCCAAGAGCAGAAAACCCTCATTTGTATTTGTCGATCTCATGCAATGAAATTGGATGTGCATTAGGGCAACATAATGAGAGTGGAAAGAAAGAAAGAGAAATTTATTACTTGAGTAAGAAGTTGACTTCACATAAGGCTTGTTACACGCTATTGGAAAAAATATGGTGCGCATTAACCTGGGTATCCCATGAGCTGAGGCATTACCTGACATTATATATAGCGTATCTTATCTCCAGAATTGATCCTTGGAAGTTTATATTCCAAAAATACATGCCCATGGGAAAATTAGCCAAATAGAAAATGTTATTGAGTAAGTTCGACATTGAATACATGACTCAAAAAGTGATCAAAGAGCAAGCCTTACCAGATTATCTGGCAGACAATCTAGTTGATAAAGAAAAGAATATAAACCACTCTGAACATATTTCCCAGATTAAGAGGTATTGTTCATAGGAGAAGACATTATTGAAATATACCTGGGTTGGAGATTGTTCTTTGATGGGGTGGTTAATTTAATGGTTCAGGAATTGAGGCAGTCTTAATGCAAAAAATTGGTTAACACTATCTGATTACCGCCAAACTGTTCTCTCCGTGCACTAATAATATGGTTGAATACGAGGTTTGCATTCTTGTTCACAGATTGGCCATTGATATGAATGTTTGAAAGCTACTGTTCATTGGAGATTTTGATTTATTGGTTCAACAGATTTGAGGTGAATGGGTTGTAAAGAATGCTAAAATCATGCCATATATGGAATTGGTTGAAATACCCTGGGTTTTTCGATCCTAAAAAATTTCCTGAGTTTTGAACTCACTGGACCTCATACGACTAGGGGTACTAGTCATACCCATTATTGTATATTGTGATATGATTTAGGGGGTCCTAGTCGTACCTTAAATAGTATGGTGGGGAAAGGTTTCTGTTCAAGGTACGAGTGGAGAACATATTAGTCATATGTTAGGGAATGAGTCGTATGGTGCTAACTCATATGTTTATTAGTGTGTCCCTAATAACATTCTGCCTATTGTATGGATTTTAGGGTACTACTCGTACCTTAGGGTATGACTTGGGCATGAGGGGTCATATGTTGGCCAGTATGGTGGTCTAAGAAGGGTTTTAGGGTATGAGTTAGGGTACCACTCGTAACCTAGGGTACAAATGGTATGGTGAAGTCGTACCCACCTATGGGAATTTAATACAATTTAAGTTGGGGGTAATCTGGATATTTCCCTTTATAACTCCTTGGGACCCCACAACTTAAAACACCTTTTGGGGCTTTATTTAATCTATTTGCAATCACTTAAACACTTAAAAACTCTCTCAAATTCTCTTAATGACTCATGGTTCCAGGAAAGCTAGGGTTTCATTAATCAGAGAAAATTGAGACTTGTAAGGGTGGTTTATCTTCATTTTGCTTGTAATATAAGGAAACATACTCCTCCCTCATTGTTAGTTCCAACTAAAGGAATGTTTTATGAATTGTTTTCATGGCATAATTGTTGTATGGTTTTGGATTTTCAAATATATGTTGGGAGTTTTGGTTATAATGGTTGGTAATGGTTTTTCGATGTCTTTTACCTATGGTTTGCATATTATAATGATGATCTGAACAGTTGGTTGCATGGGAATGGTTTATTGGTTATTGGTTTTGGATTTGGAAACACTATGTCGTTGACATGTTTGATAAAATGACTAACATAATGTTTTTACTATATTGTTGGACTTTTACTGGAACTATTGCATGGTATAACTTGGTAATGGAACCTTAAATGGTATAAATAGTTTGGAATGGTTAATTGGTAAGGTCTTGGTGGTCATGGTTCTATTTAATTGAACATCCTTGTGGGGTACAAGGGAATCCCCTACGCAAACATATTAATGAACATACTTGTGAGGTACATGAAATCCCCTAAACAACTTAATAGTGCAATATATGGGTACATCGGAATCCCTTTCATCTATAAAATTTTTACTAAGCACATTGCTTACAAACTATAGCCAAAATGATGATACAACTTATAATAACCTTGGTTATTAATAAATGGAATGGTGGTCTTTGTTTTGTGGTAACAGTTTTAATTGGGAAATAATGGTAGGGTATGATATCTAATCGTAAAGGTGTAAGTCCAATGGACGGACACTGGAAACTCATGTTTGCTGATATAGGATTGGTCATGATGGCCATATGGGGCACATGGGAATCCCCTAAGTTACAATTGTATATATGTATCATGGAGAGTGAAGGGTACTTGGGAATCTCCTACTCCTATGGTATCTCTGGTACGTGTGGCTATATGCATCGGGGCCCGTTCAGAGGTTACACTGGACCCATATAGCCCGTGGGTGGTTCTAGGATGGTTAAACTGCACATGCCCAGGTTAATGGTTTAAATGTATGCTAAACCTTGTTCCCTTTAATGGCATGGTTTGTATATGTATATATGTATGGATATGTGTGCATACGGTTGTTTGTTTGGTTTTAAAAGTTGGCATTACTTTATCCTTATCCGAAGTACTGGCTATCGTTCACCCGCTAACCTAGCATGACCTGACCCTACCCTCTATTTGTAACATGGTGCTTAGAATCACAAGTGATCCCAAGCTAATCCATGTACTAGCATACTACTTGAGCAACTAATTTAAATTGTATAAAAGCTAAATTTACTGAGCGTAAACATGATCATGAGAAAGTCTGAATGAATATAATACTGATAAAGTTTACAATATGATAAAACTGAAGAAAAAAATTTGAACTACATGTAATGACTCTGACTGACTATCTATGAAGCCTCTACTAAACCGACTATAGATAGCTGGGACATGCCTCCAACTACCACTTATCAATACATATAGAAAATCAAAATACAATATATGAACTATAATGGACTGGAGTCCCCAAAATAAAAGGACTTATCACCTGCTGGATGAAAGTCAAGAACTACCTGATTATGATGTGTGGGATACAACTGGTACCTATATTATGAAATAATGTAGCCACACAAACATATATGTAGCCAGTACTTCTAGAATGTACTGAGTAAATGGGGGTGAATCCTATAAGTAAAACTGATTAGATGCATAATCTAAAACATGCATGATAAGTGCAAGTAGACTCACTAAGAGACTCAAATATACTAAAAGTTGAAGTATCTTAAAACATAAGTAACAAACATAATCCAATAAGCTAGTTAATCATTACACTTAGTTTCTTAAATCCTTACTTTTGTAGAATAGATTGAACTGAAGCTGGGAAGCGGTAAAAACATGAATACTAAATCTCATGTAAAGCTAAACATGCTATAAAACTGAAATGAGGATCATATATGGATACTTAGCATGAAAACATGAACATATAAAATTGAGAATGCAAGACAAAGTAAACATGTGCTAAAATGATCTGAATATCTGAATAACCAAAATAATCTTCAAAATCAAATGAATAAATACTGAAATCTATATGCTTGGTCAAGCAAACTTGAACTGAGATAAACTGAAAAATGACTGAAATTGTGGGAGCTATCATATAACCGACATAAACTATGTGAGCTATCATGGAGTCCAATGTCTGGCCCATGTTGAGGAGGGCTATTCTATCCTTGCCATAAGAGTAGAACTTGAACTGGGGTGATCACTAAACTGAGCCCATATTTGGAAAAGGGAAACACTCTCAAGAGAAGCCCTTAAACCTACAGTGGTACGTATTTTATGGGGAAGTAGGATGCACTGAACCCACACTTTCCTCTGAATTCTAAACCCTACTCCCAACTAAAAGACACTAAAATACTAACTGGTGCATACACTAAAGATGATAAGATAATCTCAGGTCATGGTTTTTTAATAAAAACATCAGTGCATATAGAGTCCTAAGTAATCATAAACATGTAAGTTGGCAGTGTTTAAGATGATTGTAACAAGTTGAGTTTAACAATAACATCATAAGTTAACTGACTCATTACTTGAAAAGTCTGAAATATAAGTAAACATATAGGTATTGGCTCTTCATAACCCTCCAGCAATGAATGATTACAAAAATATGATAACAACTCTTAAAACGGTAATATGAAGTCATAATCTAGAGACCCAAAACATTGGACAGTTTAATACATGAGTATGATACATGAATTTAAGCATGGTAATTTGGAGAATAACAAATTTCTCATCAGACTAACAAAATTTAAGACAAAATATCAAACTTGTAGTTTAAAACATGAATAAGTACAACTATTATGTGCTTTAGTCCTTTAAATCACAGGGTATTGTTATGCTTCAATACATGAGAATTTATGATGAACCCTAATTTAAAATATGTAAATTGAAACAGTTTGGCTTCTGTACCTTAGAAATTTTCTTGGACTTCCAATTTCTAGATCCAATACAACTCATGGGTATGAGTCATATGTTAGGGTATAAATGGTATAATCTAGTCATATGCTGACCAGTGTTGGTTGATAGGATGGATTTTGGTCACTGGAATGGGTACGTGTTGTATGGATGGATACGGATCATTTAGTTCCTTAACTTAACCATAGACTTGGTAACTTAAGTTGGATCTGAGTATGAGTGGCTCACCAGGATCCGTAAGTCAAGGTATGAGTAGTACCCCAAACTCATATGGTGGACACTGTTCAAACCTTTATTGGACAATGTTAGGACCAAGGTTAATGCTTAGGATATGAATGGTGGGACCACTCGTATCGGAGGGTACAGCTCGTGAGAATCATTCATACCCCTGTGATGGGGTTTTGTAAAATTTAAGTGGGGGCATTATGGATATTTCCCCACTTACCCTAATAAGGTACCATGACTTCTATGTCTCTAGGGAGGCTATTTACCCTATTATTCTATTCATTAGCACTTAGAAACTCCTCCTGAACACTCTATAATTCTCTCAAAAGTTGTTGGGAAAGAAAGCTAGGGTTTCAACTAGACGACTAATTTGAGGATCTTATTGGTGGTTTATCTCCATCTACTTTTTCAATTAAGCCATATTCTCTTCCCTTATTGATAGTTCCAATTAAAGGCATGGTTTTATTCAATGTCTTTATGATTTCATTGTTGTATGATTTTGGGTTTCCAACTCTGATTTGGGGGTTTTGGTTTTAAATACTTAGTTATGGTTGTCCCATGTTTTAATTATTCTTTTATAAGTATTAATGGTGGATTTTGGATAATTGGTTTCATGGGAATGGTTCTTTGGTAATGGACTTTTGTTTTGGAAATACTATGCCCCTAATATGTTTGATAAAATGCCTTTAACAATGTTTTCATCATAATATAGGTTTTTCAATTGAATTTATCCATGGTTTAAACTTATTAATGGAACCATACATGATATGATTAGTTTAAATGATTTTAAATGGATTGAAAAGGCCATGGTGGCCATGGTTTTAGTTAATTGGAAATCATGAAGGGTACATGGACCTAAAACCTATATATGGTTGGATATGGACAAAAATTGTAAGTTATTATTGGTATGACGATACCATTATTAATGACCTTGTTTAATAAATGGTTTATGGATTGATTGGTTGCTTGCAAATGGTTATTATTGGGCAATAATGGTGGGATGTATAGCAAAGCCATGGAAGGTGGAGGTCTCGGGAGGACAAAAACTAGAAACTCATATTTGTCGATGTGAAGTTGGTCTTAGTGACCATGTGTATGATGTTACACTTTATATTTGGGGGATGTTCTAGTCATCCCAGGTTTTCTTCCCTGGTCATGGGACTTCATGCACTAGGTCCCTTTCAGTAGGGGGAGCTGAACCCATATAGTATGTCGGTGGTTTAGGATGGTAGAGTTACATAGCCCAGTTAACGGTTTTATTAGCATGCTAAACCCGGTTCCCTTTTCCTGCATGATTATATATATATATACACGGTAGTGTGCATATAGATGGTTTTACTTGGTTTTATAAATGGAATTATTTTATCCTTATCCTGAGTTCATGCTAGCGATCACTATCTAACCCATATTCAGGAGGTTGTATACCCATGCTATGCAGGAACGGGGTATTCTACTCCTCTTATATAGTGCTTGACTTGAGGATAGCTATTGGATTAATGTGGTGAGCTTCTATCTTTCTAGAAGGCTCCATTTCATGTTATGGATACTCTTAGATATTTTTATTCATTTCTAGATATTGGTTTTGGCTATGGTTGGGGTATGTCCTAATAGAATATTCTTACTCTTTTGGATTGAGCCTTTGTGGTATTCCTATGGGTTGGAATGGGTGGGATCGATATTGGTGTCGGCCTTAATATGGGCATTAGAATTAGGGCTGACACCATTGAACATAATTTCTCACAGTTCCACCGTATTTCATTATGGGATTAATCATACTTATTTGGTTTTGGCCTGGTTTATGGCCCTTATTTCGATATTGGTTTGGCTTGGTGGTTTGGTTGGTATAGTTTGGTGGGATGGGATGACTTTATAGGGTTGGTCTAGGAATAGACCTTTTCTAATGTCAGTCTTTGTCTAGTTATGCTATGTTGATTTACATTCGGAATTCAGATAACTTAAGGTATGCTTAATATGGTTGGGTTGGGTAATAGGGAGTGGTCCCAGGTCCTGGTTGGGCTTGGGATGACCATTACGACAAGGCACCTGGTCAGGTTGGGTCAAGTTGGTATCAGAGCTTTAGGTTCATGGTTAATTGGGAGTCCACAAAGACATGTCTAGTAGAATCTCTTTTAGGGGTGTATAGCGCACCACACTCATAAAAGAAAGGTTACATGGAATTTAGAAATGTTTCACTTTCTTCGTATTCTATTTTCAAGCTTGGAGTCTAAGTCCTGGAATTCTTCTCTAATCCTTCGTTGTTCACTTTTCAAATCATGCCTTGATGATCTGGAACACAAGTAAACTCTTTAGTCCCATTTAGGGAGAATGTTAATGGGGTACATCCTATATCTAGAGTCCGTATTCAATCTCAGGGTCTTATCCCTGATAGTTCTAGAATTTCTTCGGTTACTACTAGTTTTATTCAGTGTGAGGTAACTAATACAGAATTTCACCAATCTATTCATACTATTGCTAAATTGGTTACTTCTCTGGCTGAGCGGGATCTGTCTAGTCGATTGTCTGTTGGGGCTATAAAGTAGTTCAATTTATGAAACTGAATCCTCCTACTTTTTCTAGTGCAAAGGTAGAGAAGGATCCTCAGGGTTTCTTGGATGAGATAGAGAAGATATTCAGGGTGATACAGGCCACTAATATGGAAGGTGTAAACTTTGCAGCTTATCGGCTCAAGGATGTTGTGTACTAATAGCACGAAGAGTGGGATAGGGATAGAGGAGATGTGGAGGAGTAATCCTTATGAAATGCTTTCTCTGGTGCTCTTTTGGATCGTTTATTTCCTTAAGAGCTGAGAAAAGTAAAAATGGAGGAGTTTGTGAATCTTAAGTAGAGGAGAATATATGTTAAGGAATATGCGTTGAATTTTCATCAACTGTAAAGGTATGTCCTGTTTTGGTGGCGGATATGAGAGTGGGGATAAAAAAGTTCACTTCTGGGTTAAATCGGGATTTGATCTTGGAAAGAAAGACTTCCTTGTTGATTAAAGATATGGGCATTCCCTGGTTGATTTTTCATATGCAACAGGTAAACGGAGATAAGAGAAAATAGGTGAAGTTCAGAGATCGGTAGGGTAAGAGGAGTAGGTTTTCTAATCAGGGAGGTGCTTAGTCTCAGGGTGTTCAGGATGGCGGCAAATGGAAGAGAAAGAAGTGGGGGAGTTCTGGATCCTTCTCTACTGCTAGTGCTCCTTACCTGAAGTAGTCGGGTGACAGGCATCACCAGGGTAGTGATAATTTCCGAGCACAGGGTTCCCAATCTCAGGCGAGTGGGAGTCAGTCAGTTTCTTTATGCCCTTTTTGTCGGTTCTATGGCTTTCCTCATCATGGTTTTTGTGATGAAGAGAGGGACAAATGCTCCAAGTATGTCCAGGAAACCTATTGGCTCAGGGATTATCCAACTAATAAGGTTGATATGGGTGCAAAAAGGTATTGGTGGCTTCATCTTCTGCTCCTGCACCCGGTGGAAGCGTATCTACTTCTGTTACTACTCTTGGTTCTAGTATTGGCTGAAATAGGCTGTATGCTTTGGCATGCTGACAAAAATTTGAGGCATCGCTTAATGTCGTTACTGGTACGTTATAACTCTTTTCTTGTGACATGTATTATCCACTAGATCTAGGGTCCACTAGTTTCCTATGTGACCCCATTTGTGGATGTATGTATTAGCTTTGATCCTGAGGTTGTTTTGGATCCTTTTTCTATTTCTACCCTGGTAGGTGACTCGTTTATTGCTAAGAGAGTCTATAGGGGGGTGTGGTATCTGTTAGTGGTAGCCAGACTTTGGTTGATTTGTTTAAACTTGATACGGTGGATTTTGATGTTATTCTAGGGATGGATTGGTTACACACTTGTTACGTGTCCTTGGATTGTCAGACCCATAAGGGTGTCTTTAGGTTCCCTGGAGAACCGATTATAGAGTAGGAGGGTGGTTTTGTAGCTCCTAGGGAAGATTTATTTCTTATCTTAGAACCTAGAGGTTAATATCTAAAGGTTTTCTTTATCACTTAGTCTGGGTTAAAGATTCTAACTCGAAAGGTCCTTCTTTACAATCATTCCCGATGGTAAATGAGTTTCCTAAGGTCTTTCTGGATGATCTTCCTAGTGTTCCTTTGGATAGGGAAATAGAGTTTGGTATTTCTTTGGTTTTGAACACTCGTACAATATCTATTCCTCCTTATACAATGGCTCTGGCTGAGTTGAGGGAACTTAAAGAGCAACTTAAGGATCTTCTAGATAAAGGGTTTATTCATTCTAGTGTATCCTCGTGGGGTGGATCGGTGTTGTTCATGCTTAGGAAGGATGGATTCCTTCGGATGTGCATTGGCTACAGGCATTTTAATAAGGTAACGGTCAAGAACAAGTTCCTCTTCCAAGGATAGATGATCAGTTTAATTAGTTGCAAGGTGCCAGGTTCTTTTCTAAGATAGATCTTCAGTCTGGTTATCATCAGCTAAGGATTAGGGAGGTGGATATCCCTAAGATAAATTTTGGTACTTGGTATGGACACTTTGGATTTTTTGTAATATTGTTTGGATTGACTACTGCCTCAACAACATTTATGGATTTGAGGAACAGGTTTTCAGGCAGTTCTTGGATCTCTTCGTCATTGTGTTTATTGATGACATTCTGGTTTATTCCAAAAGTAAGTTGGATCATGCTAATAACCTCTGTGTGGCATTGTAGACCTTGAAGGAACATCAGTTGTATACAAAGTTCTCCAAGTGTGACTTTTGGATGAACGTTGTGACTTTTCTTGGTCATATTATTTCTATCGAGGGGATCATGGTGGATCGAAAAAAGGTGGTTGTGGTTTAAGGGTGGCCTAGACCCACGACTCCAACTGACATCCGGAGCTTCTTTGGTTTTGCTGGGTATGATAGGCGGTTTATGGAAGGTTTTTCATCGATAGTTGCTCCTTTCACTAAGTTGAGTTAGAAGACGGTTAAGTTTTCTTGGTTGGATGCTTGTGAGGAGAGTTTTGAGAAGTTGAAAGAGAAGCTAACTTCGGTTCAAATTCTTACTTTGCTGGAAGACAATGATGGGTTTGTGGATTATTTTGATGCATCTCGGGTAGGTCTTGGTTGTGTTTTGATGCAGCATAGGAAGGTGATTGCCTATGCTTCCAGGTAGTTGAAGGTACATTAGTGGAACTATCCTACTCATGATTTGGAGTTATTGGCGGTTGTGTTTGCTTTGAAAATATGGCAGCATTATCTGTGTGGTGTATATTTGGACATCTTTTCTGATCATAAGAGTCTACAGTATGTGTTCATTCATAAAGAGCTCAATCTCAGGCAAAAAAGATGGTTGGAGCTTCTTAAGGACTATGATATGATTCTTCACTATCACCCAGGTAAGGCTAATGTGGTTGCTGATCTCTTAGCAGGTTGTCCATTGAGAGTTTAGCTAATGTGGAGAAAGAAAAGCAGGAATTGGTGAAGGATATTCACCGCTTGGTTAATATTAGTGAAACAACCCAAAACACGGGCCATGTCGTATGGGCAACCCAAGCTCATATGAACCAGAGATCACCCCACTATCACAACCCAAACATCTCATCATACCATAGGAGTCGAAGGGACTCCAACTCACAAGTTAAGATTAGCAGAAGTAATATTATAAGTAAACATTAGATTCATAATATTTAACTTACACCCAAGTTCACAGTTGTTCACAAGACCTCTATACAAAACAAAGTCAATAAATGCATATGTCAGGACAAGCCCCCGACTATAGCCAAGCCAAGTCTAAAAGAGACTAAGTCTAAACATAAGAGACCAAGAGATGAAGATCTTACGGAGTAAGGAATCTCACCACTTTAAGTCAATGTATGAACAACTTCAATCGTCTAATCACTGCGCAGGAAGAGAAGAAGATTTTTCGGTCCCTATGTCACATGGGGAGGGGAGAGTGGATACGACCCGTATCCATGGGTACAACTCAAGCTCCAAGTCATAACCAACTCAAAGACACCAAAAGTTGTTGGTTTACTCAATGTTCAAGACCTAGGTGTTTCAATTCTCCCCCACTTGGATCATTCATCTGCGAATGAAGGGTAAGGTAAGCATGTAGACAAGCTAACATATCATCACATATCACTCTAATCAATGTTAAAACAATCACTCAACAAGGATACAACACACATCATGGTCATTATCAATCAATCATTCATCTCATCGACTTCGGGACCCTAACTCGTTACTTATTAACACATACTCAATTCACAACTTAGGGACTTCAACCCATCAACTTTCAAAGACATCAAGCAACTCAAAGTATTGGGGAATTTAACCCATCATCTATCAAAACACGAATTAATTCCATGCACTAGGGACTTTAACTCATGGTCTAACAAGGCACAAATCATTTCACGCATTGGGATCTTTAATCCATTATCTAATAGAGACATACATCAAAGTAAGGAGATTAACACATACCTCCAATACAAGCTTCCAAAATGAGAAATAACTGCGGGTTCTTGGACTTCATGTCCTCTTCCACCTCCCAAGTAGCTTCCTTAGACTTTTGGTTCCTCTATAGAACCTTTACCGAAGCCACCTCTTTCATTTGCAATTGGCGAACTTGCCAATCCAAGAACCTCACCAAGACCTCCTCATGGGACAAAGAGTCTGAGATATCAACATCTTCTGAGGGAAAAACCAAAGAAGGATTACCCACAAATTTCTGTAACATAGAGACATGGAAAACCGGGTGAATGAAGTCCATACTAGAAAGAAACTCCAATCCATTGGCAACATTGCCAACCCTCTTCACAATCAAATTGGGACCAACATACCCGGGACTAAGCTTCCTTTTTTTGTCAAACTACATCACACCCTTTATGGGAGATACTTTCAAAAATGCCCAATCATCCACATTAAAATCTAAGTCCCAACACCTCACATCCGCATAGGACTTTTGGAAACTTTGAGCGGTTTTTAATTTATCGTGAATAACTTTCACCTTCTCTAAGGCTTGGTGAACTAAATCGGGGCCAAGAAAGTTACCCTCGCTAACTTCGTACCACCCAATAGGAGATTGACATCTCCTGCCTTACAATGACTCAAAAGGCTCCTTTCCAATACTAGAGTGGTAACTTTTATTAAAGGTGAATTCAATCAAAGGCAAGTGGTTATACCGACTGCCACCATAATGAATCACACAAGCTCGCAACATATCCTCCAATATTTGGATAGTTCTCTCCGCTTGCCCAACCATTTTTGGGTGGAATGCAGTACTAAGGCATACCATAGTTCCCAAACCTCTTTGGAATGACTTCCAAAAGTGGGATGAAAATGGAGGACCATGATCCGAGATAATAGACATCGTAGCACCATGCAACTTCATGATCTCCCCAAGATACAACTTAGCATAATCTTTTGCCTTGAAATTTGTTCTCATGAGCAAAAAATGGGCGGACTTGGTCATTCTATAAATGATGACCCAGATGGAATCACATTGATTTTGATATCTAGGAAGACCGGTAATGAAATCCATATTAATTGCCTCCCACTTCCACTCGGGCAATACAATTTCTTGGTACAAACCACCGGACATCATGTGCTTAACTTTCACTTGTTGACACACCATACACTTGGCCACATAGCTAGCCACATCACGCTTTATATTATTCCACCAATAGAACTTTCACCGGAATGAATAGCATAACGGGCTCCATGAGCCTCGGCTATGACCCTTACCCTCAATCCATTGACGTTGGGAACACATATCCTTCATTGGTATCTTAAGATACCATCACCACTAATCACAAATTCTGTGGATTTATTATGGCCACATTACTCTTTATCTTCATCAAGTCAGGGTCCAATACTTGCTTCTCCTTTATCTCCACAACAAGAGACTACTGAGATACCAGAAGCACAAATACACCACCATCCTCAGAGTTTGCAAGTCAAACTCTAAGACTAGCCAAATGATAAATGTCCTTCACCAATTCCCGCTTGTCCTCATCTATATGAGCCAAAGTTTCTATGGACACATGGCTAAGAGCATCGGCGACTACATTTAACTTATCGGGATGGTGATGAAGACTCATATCATAGTCTTTCAATAGCTCGAGCGGCCTTCATTTTTAAAGATTTAAATCCTTTTGAGTAAACACATTTTGAAGGTTCTTATGATCAGAAAAGATGTCGATATGAAAACTGTAAAGATAATACTGCCAAATGTTCAACGCAAAGACTACGGCTAATAACTCCAAGTCATGGGTAGGGTAGTTCTTCTTATAAACTTTCAATTTCCTAGAAGCATAGGTCACTACCCTACCATCTTGCATAAACATGCAACCAAGACTAATACGAGAAGCATCATAATACACCATAAAACCATCACTACCCTCGGGCAAGGTCAAACTGGATTTGTAGTCAATTTATTTTTTAACTTCTCAAAACTACCCTTACACGCATCGAACCATAGGAACTTGACATTCTTTTGGGTCAACTTGGTCAATGGACAACTATAGTGGAAAAACTCTCAACAAACCTTCTATAATAACCGGCTAGACCCAAAAATCTCAAAATATTAGTTGGAGTCGTAGGTCTAGGCCACTTCTTAACTACCATGACCTTTTGGGGATCTACCATGATTCCTTCACTAGAGATGACATGAGCAAGAAAAGATACGGCTTTCAACCAAAACTCGCACTTGGAGTACATGGCATACAAATGATGATCCTTCAAGGTTTGCAACATGACACAGAGGTAATCTATGTGATCTACCTTACTCTTAGAATACATTAAGATATCATCAATGAAGACAATGAAAAACATGTCCAAGAATGGATAAAAGACCCTATTCATCAAGTCCATAAATATTGTCGGGGCATTGGTCAATCGAAAAGACATAACAATAAACTCATAGAGACCATACCAAGTTCTAAAGGCAGTATTAGGGATAGCCGCATCCCTAATCTTAAGATGATGATAACTCGATCTAAGATCGATCATAGAAAAATACTTCGCACTCTGAAGTTGATCAAATAAGTCATCAATCCTAGGAAGAGGATATTTATTCCTTTCGGTGACTTTGTTTATCTGACGATAATCAATGCACATATGAAGGGAACCACCCTGCTTGCTCACGAACAACACCAAAGCACCCCATGGAGACACACTCGGATGGATAAAAGCCTTATCTAAGAGGTCTTTCAATTACTTCTTAAGTTCTATTAGCTCCGCCAAAGACATTCTATAAGGTGGGATAGAAATCAGAGGAGTGTCTAGAACAAGATCAATGCCAAAATCAATTTCCCTATTGGGAGGAGCACCTGGAAAATCATCAGGAAATACCTCGGGAAACCTATTAATCGCAGAAATGGATTCTAGAGAAAGCTCTTCCATGTTAGAATCTTTAACTCAGAAAACATGATACAAACACCCCTTTGCAATCAACTTTCGAGCTTTAAGATAAAAAATAAATTCTCTCTTAGGAACTAGAGAACCACCTTTCCATACATTAACTGACTCGATAGGGAATTTGAACATGACCCTACGGGTTCGATAATCTAAGGTAGCATAGCGAGAGTTCAACCAAGCCATCCCTATAATGACATCAAAATCAACTATGTCTAACTCTATCAAGTCAACAAAAGTACGTCTTCCACTAATAAGTACCACACACCCTCTATAGACGCGTGAACAACAATCGAGTCTCCTACTGGGTAGAAATAAAAAGGAAACCAACAAACTCTTGGGACCACAATCAAGATGCACAACCACATATAGGGTTATATAGGAAAGAGTAGTCCATGGATCAAGTAATAAATACACATCATTAGTGAAAAGTCTCAATATACTCGTGACAATAGCTGGAGATGCCTCAGAGTCCTGGTGAGTAGCAAGTTCATACACGCGGTTTCGGCTAGCACCGGTGCCAGAAATATGAGAAGAGGTAGACATAGCACCCTTTAGTGTGGGAGGAGGTAGAGTATCAATAGGGTCTATGTTGGCCCAAGAAACAGCTAAAGAGGGGAACTCACGTTGCATATGCCCAACCTAACCATAATAATAACACCGGTTTCTCCCCTTCTCACACTGACCATGATTACTCTAACCACATAATCTATAAGAAGGGTGGGTTGAAGTCGACTGGGAACCACTAGCCTTGAATTGGGCACCCTATGCCCGAAACTCACCACTAAACTAAGGCCAAAAATCACCTGATGACTTTGGGTAAGGAGAATGAACACTAGCTGAGGAGAACTAACCCAAACTCCTTCACTTCTTTCATGGACACTTGCCACCACTTTGCCCAGAAGGCCTAAATTTCCTTCCTTGTTTCTTACTAAGCTCAACTTTCTTTTTTTTTCTCATTCTCTACTTATTGCATATACATAATCAATCTAGAGATATCCATGTTCTCAATTAACAAAGCTGCCTTGCTCTTGAGAACTAACTCATGGGACAATCCCAAGATAAATTTGTGCATCCTAGCCCTTGTGCTAGGAACTATCTAAGGAGCATACCTTGACAATTGTTGGAATTTCAAGGCATACTTTTAAACGAACATCCTTGCTTGCTTTAAGTTCACAAACTCTTCCTCCTTTGCTTCCCTCACTCTTGAGAAAAGAAGCAGTCTAAGAAAGCCTCGAATAAATCCATCCATTCCCCTAGAAAACTCCCACCCTTTATTCCATTGGTACGTTAAATCTTTCAACTATAGGAAACAAGCTCAAATCCCTTTATTTTCAATGCATGCATAAATTCAAAAATCTTCTCCATTTCATCAATAAAATCTTGAGGATCCTCCTCAACCTTCATACCCGTGAACATCGGAAGGCTAAACCTCTTAAATTAGCCAATTCTTGTGGCCTTAGAAGAAATGATAGCAAAAGAACCACACTCTGATTGAGAGTTTACCAATTAAGTCAAGAGGTTGATGGAGTAATGAAACTCCGCATTAGTAGCATTCCCTTGAGGGGAAAGAGGAAAAGATTCACTCTCACAAGTAAGGTTGAGGGGTGGAACCCCATTAGGATGTTTAGATGCCTCATCCCTAGCCCAGGTCTGAACTCCAGAAGTTGGATGAGCATCGTCTATAGGACCCTCAATCAGAGCTGAACTATTTGCCTGAGTCTCAGATCTCCTTGAAGGCATGATTTGAAAGATAACAAATGGAATCATAGGGATCCAAAACCTTAGACTTTATAGCTTGAGATTGAAACACATGAAATGGGAACATTCCTAAGATGTCTCCTAGCCCCTCTTTTATAAGTATGGCATGCTTCACACCCATAAAATAGACTCTACTTGACATGATATTATGAACACCCATCTGACCATAAACCTAGTCTTTGATACCAACTTGACATGACCCAAAATCTGAGCCATTTCATATGGCCACCCTAAGCTCACATGAACCGGAGGTCACCCTACTATCCCAACCCAAATATCTCATCATACCGTAAGAGTTGAAGGGACTCCAACTCACAAGTTAAGATTAGATAAATTAATATCATAATTCAACATTAGATTCATAATAATTAACTCACACCCAAGTTCATAGTTGTTCACAACACCTCTATACAAAAAAAATTCAATAAATTTATATGTTAGGACAAGCCCTCGACGATAGCCAAGCCAGGTCTAAAAGAGACTAAGTCTAAACAAAAGAGACCAAGAGATGTATGTCTTTCGGAGTAAGGAATCTCACCACTTCAAGTCAATGACAAACCGATTCAATCTCCTAATCACTGCACAGGAAGAAAAGAAGATTCTCTAGCCCCTATGTCACATGGGGACATAGTGTTCAGAGATGGTTAGCAGTTCACACGCTATCATGCAACTCAAAGATAAGTGATAAAATATCATCATCAATCAAAATCAAGTCAATATATCATATTTTATCTCATTCACACACTTATCCATACACATAGACATATCACATTTCAATTAAGATATCAAGGTTCATCATTATTCTCAAGCATTAATTCATTAGATATGAAATGGGGGACTCCGAACTTCAACACTTATATGTTCAACAATTCACATTATGCATAAGACTTTAACCATATTCACATGCACTTAGAGAAGGACTTCAATCATGTTTGCTCACTCATTAGCCAAAGACTTTAACCGCATACACAATTATTCAAACAAGTGTCTCTTGCCATACACATATCCAATTAGACAAAGGACTTCAGCCACATGTCCACACATTCAATTGGGAATGGGACTTTAACCTCATGCTCACATATTAGGTAAGGAACTCTAACTTCATGCTATACTTGGACTCTAACCATAAGACATTTCATTCGGCGAGGTTCTCTAACCTCAAGAGATCTCTTTAAGTAAGGGAATTTAACCTCAAGAAATATCATTAGGCAAGGGACTTCAACCTCAAGATATTTATAAGGCAAGGGACTTCAACCTTAAGCCACCACTTAAGGCAAGGGACTTTGACCTCAAGCCATCACAACTATCATTAGTTGGCATTTGGGACTTCAACCCTTTTCCCATTTATCAACATATATTCAATACAACATTTAAGGAATTTAACTATTTGAGTCAATTCAACACTATACATGACCGCATGGTCCTTATAGGGGCCTTTATTACTCAACCATTTTAATAGGCCAATGCCTTTACTTAATTCAATATAAAACTGAAGTTACGGTCATCAATACAGTCACAACAACACATATTTCAATCATAATCTTATACCATATTCCCACCACACTTGGGTTCAACACACGATTTAAGTTTATATTTATATCTAGGGACTTTACCCTTTCAATAGCCATAAACCAACAAGGTTATCAATTTTACTAAAAAGTGTTCATAATTCCCTTAACATATTATTTATCAATCATTAATTCTCATGGGGCCAATTTCCCTAGTTCAATACATCATCAACATATGACTAAACAACTCACTTAGACATTTTCACAAACACCTTGGGTGCATACCTTCAACAAGGCTATTTATATAGTAAATATTATCAAGATTAGGGTTACTCAAGAATCTCATTTTAAACCCCATGAAACAAGCACTCATACATGAAAATCATCATCAATATTGCATATAAGCATAAGTCTAGGCAATATTTAACATTATATATCATTAGGCAGCAAAACCCTTTTTATTTGATTTTAAAACCACCATGTACACTTACTAATATAAGTGTGAAATACATGTATTTATAGATATTTAAAGAGGGGAAGATATACATTCCTTAAACAAGATGACAAACCAATAATCTTGGTTCTTTCTTGCCACTAGATAAGCTCCCTCCAAATCCTAGCCTCCAATCTAGCTTTAAGAAGCTTTTAAAGTGTTTTAGAGTATTTGAGTCTTATAAAATAAAGTCTTAGGAGACCACAATGCCTTCTATAGTGAAGGGACTTAGGGCTTTAGTCAAGTGAAATAACCACAAAGCCCTTATTTAAAAGCTGAAAAGTGAACTCACCTAGGGGTATGACTCCCCCATATGATTCCCTTAGTAATCGTACCCTAGGGTATGAGTGGTACCCTAAATCATACCCTAATATTTTCCTAGGTCAACCATAATATTATGGGTATGAGTGATCACCCTTGAGACATAACCAAATAGTACAAATCACCCCTTAGTCATATATACAAATCGTATACCAAATAGTGCACTCCAAATGAAAATTACCCTCTATACGATTGAGTTGCATATGAATCATATGCATGAGGTATGATCAAGGTAATTTCATTTCATATATAAAATATTATTCTACCCCTAACATTTTGTCCAAGGTATGGGAGAAAAAGGGGGAATGGATACAACCCATATCCATAGGTATAACTCAAGCTCCAAGTCGTACCCAACTCAGAGGCACCAAAAGTTGTTATTTTTCTCAAGGTTAAAGACCTAGGTATTTTACTTGGAGTTTTCCTCTTGGACTCCAAGGATTAAGGTATAATGGTATAGAAAGTAGTTTGATCATCTCTTGGTGCTGAGATTAAGAAGAAGCAAGTGATAGATACTATATTGATGAAAATAAAGAGTAATGTGGCTATGTAGAAGGTAATGGTGTTTTAAATCAATGGTAATAATACTTTATAGTACCAAGGAAGGTTGTGTGTTCCTGATGTCATTGGTTAGCAGCAAAGGATCTTGGTTGAGGCATATGAATTGCGCTATGTTGTTCATCTCAATTCCACAAAGATGTATCATTATCTCAAGGAGATATATTGGTGGAATGGTATGAAGAGAGATTTGGTTGATTTTGTGGCAAAGTACATGGTGTCCCAACAAGTTAAGGTTGAGCACATAAGACCTAGTGGATTGTATCAAGAAATTTTTTTTGCTCGAATGGAAATGATAGGTAATCAATATGGATTTTATTATTGATCTTCCTCATTATAAAAAATAATAAGATTTAATTTGGGTCATAGTGTATTGGATGACAAAGTCTGCTCACATCTTACCAGTGAGGACTACCTTTTCGACAGAGGATTATGTGAATTTTTATCTTCAGGAGATTGTGAAGCTGCATGGGGTACCTCATTTATCATAGCAAATAGTTTATATCTCATTTTTTGCAATATTTTTAGAAGGGATTGGGTACTAAGGTGAGTCTGAGTACATCTTTTCACTCGTGAATAGATGGACAAGCAGAGAGAACTATTCAGATATTAGAGGATATGCTTTGGGATTTTGTGATTGATTATGGTGGTGGTTGTGTTGAGCATCTACCTTTGGTCAAGTTTTCTTACAATAATAGCTATCATTCTAGTATTGGTATGGATCCTTTTGAGGCATTGTACGGTAGGAGGTGTAGATCTCTTATTAGTTGGTTTGAGCTTGAGGAGGTGGATATATTTGGTCTCGATTTGGTTAATCAGGCTATGGAAAAGGTAAATATGATTTAGGATAGGTTTGAGCCTTCCTAAAGTCACCAATAGTCCTATGCGGATGTTAGGCATAGAGACTTAGAGTTTGAGGTTGGGGATAAGGTTTTTCTCAAGGTATCTCCCATGAAAGGAGTAGGCAGTTTGGTAAGAAGGGGAAGTTCAGTCCTCGGTATGTTGGTCCTTATGTAGTTTTGCAAAGGGTTGGAAATATTGCTTGGGAGTTGGATTTACCTTCTTTCTTGAGCTCGGTTCATCTAGTATTTCATGTCTCCATATTGAGGAAGTGTCTTGGTGATCCTTCTTCGATTGCTCCTTTGGAGGGGTTTGGTATCTCAGACTCTCTGTATTATGAAAAAGTCCTACTTGAGATCTTGGATAGGCATATTCATCGGTTGAGGACCAAGGATGTGGCTTCGATTAAGGTTCTATGGTTAAACCATAAGTTGGAAGAAGATATGTGGGAAGCCGAAGAGGATATAAAGTCTAAGTATTTGCATCTATTTTTTTCTCTTAGGATTATTGCAAAAGGTATGTGTCTTTGATGCATCTTTATTTTCTGAGTTTGTTAAAGGAAATATTAATATCTTTGTCTCTTGGTTTTTGAACTTTGTTAAGGATTAGAAATATATTTGATAATACAATTGACTCATGCATGTGGTTACCCCTACGTTGTTCGTCATTCAGGGATGAATGTTCCTAGTCGGGGAGATTGAAACACCCTGGTTTCTGGACCTCAGAACATTTCTTGGAATTCTGGTTTTTGGACCTAATATGACTCATGGTTACAAGCTATATATTGGGGTATGAATGGTATCTTCTAGTCGTATGCTGACCAGTGTTAGTTGGTGGGGTGAATTTTGGTCCCTGAAATGGGTACTACTTGGTGGCATAAGTCGTATGGTTGAATACAAATCATTTGGTTCCTTCACTTAACCTTACACTTAATAACTTATGTTGGATTTGAGAATGAGTGGCTCACCCGGAGTTGTAAGCTAGGGTACAAGTCTATAACACCTCGGATCTAGTACCCAGAATGCTACATGGTGCTCATGACCCTAAAGAACCAAAATCTAACCCATGACTGATATCTGTACCTGCATACTGCATAATATACTGTATGATTGCTGAAACATAAACTAAAAGGCCATAAGGTTCAGAACTGTAACATAACTAATAAAGATATAACATCTGAATGGAGTATGAAATACCCAAAACAAAACTAAAATAACATGATAGTCTGGAAAGCCTCTACTGACTGAACTATCTCAATAAGGAGTTGATGGGACATGTTCCCAACTAACTGCAATAAATAAATTACTTAATGAGATAATAAATAAATGATCATGTCCTCGAGATATAAGGACTCACTGCTAACTCTGACTGCTGAGACTGGAATACTACTGATACTCTAGAGATCGTGCTTCTGAACCTATGGTATAAGACACCATAGCGCAAATTCATTAGTACTTTGAATATACTGGTATGCATGTGAGGTAGGCTGAATGTATGGGGTTCATATGCATGAATAATACTAGCTAACTGACTAATATGAATGTGAAAATACATTCATGAATACATAGTAACTATATCTGAGATTGTGGTAACATAAATTTACTGATAACTAACATAACTGATAACTGGATTTTGATGGTTGATATAACTGATAAAATAAGTGACTATATCTGATAGTCTTGAATCTGATGGAACTAGCTGAGTTCTGTACTATTCTGAGTTGACTGTATCTGACAGTTTTGAATTCTGTAGAACTATCTGAGTTCTACTACTGAGACTGATTAATTGTATCTGACAGTCCTGATTCTGTAACTGAAACTGTAGGAAGTAGTTGTCTAACCAACATGCCCCAAATAAAGAATTATAACTGAGTTGGAATCCAATCTGTAACCCTAATTGGATGGGTGTCAATACTGCGCCACCGGTAAGGACAAGCTGTGAGTGACCCTCATCTGATAGTGTCCCCAAAAAAGAATGGCGGGCCCCTTATCTAAAAATGCTTATCCACCTCATCAACCCTCATCTGACAGTGTTGGTGTCTCAATCTTTGCTGGCTATATAGTTTTGAAATGCAAGGATGACTTCTACGAATCACACCCTCATCTAACAGTGTGTGTTCCCATCCTTGGGTTCACTCGATGCTAATTCCTACTCCCATCTGAGTAGAAACTGATCATGGATTACTGAACTAAATTGGACTAAATTAACTGAGTTCCATTGACTGACGGGATAGTACTGAGATTACTGTATTACTGAGCTTTCCTGAGTCATATGACTGATTGAGTTCTATGGATCATGGCTTGCCTAAGGATATTGTGAAAACATGACATGGACTCTAGGAACACAGCTATATTTTTTGGGTACAAGTACCCTCAGGACTCGATGGAAGGAAATTGACAAGGCATGACATTCTTGAATACATGACTAACATAAACAATCCATAACACAATAATTGAAGATATTTCATGGGCATTTGATTATCATAGCTTGGTATGTGAATAAGATAGCATGTATACATAGCATAATTTCATATGTCTAACTTATGAGCAATCCGACAAACAATTTCAATACATAAGAATAGCATGGAAGTCATTTGGATCATAATTAAACTATCGTGCATAATTTCTATCCTCCTATGTATTTTATCAAACACCTTGCATGCACCCTTAGGGCATAGGCCTAATCATCAAATTGATAGATTATAAATAATTCAATTTATGGATTTCACTCACATGCTAATGTAATTTCATGAAAAACACATAAATATTCCAACTTGGGAATCATATAACAAGATAAACATGGTTACAACCAACCCACAACATAAATATCATGATTCATAATTTAAAATAGGGTTCTTGAGCTTTATGGATGAAAGGAATCCATAAGTCAACACAATGCATACGTTAGTTCTTGTTAAGAGAAGATTGAAGAAGAGAATTTCTTGAAATTGAATCCCCAATTGAAACCCTAGCTTGTTCTTGAGAGAAAATTGAGAGAAACTAGTATATTTTGGGTGAAAAATGGCTAAATCACGTGTTATTGGGTTTAAATAGAGGTGGGAAATTGACTATTTTAATCTTTGTCGCATCTTTTAAATTCAGTGAAATTTTCTCGAATTGGACCCGTGGCGCGACGCTGTGCTATCGCGCCGTGACACTAGAATTTGAAAACTGGGAACTTGAGGGATGGCATGATGCGGAGCCATTGCGTTGCCACTTTATTTGCGACCTGGAAGTTTGGCGCGATGTGCCACTATCGCGGACCCCTACTAGAATTTGACAATTGCCATTTTATCCTATGGCGCGGTGTGCTACTGACTATTATGGCGCTGTTTTACGACAAAAACTTGAAATAGTCATAACTTCTTACCCGATTATCGAATTTAGGTGAATTTTATATCGATGAAAAGCTTATCGAATTTCCCACATGAAAAAAAGTGAAAATATTGAAAATTCCTCTTGGAATAAACATCATTCAATTTAGAAGCTAATACTTAACATTCTTGAGACAAAATTTGTTAAAAAACTTTAGGGTATTACAATATTTCTCCCATGGAAATATTCGTCCTCGAATGAGACTGACTGAGAGAGGAGAAACGATAAGCCAAAGTACATACTAAACATGAACACTAAAACATGACTACATGACTAACATTTCTGATATTCATACAGAGCATGCTTATCTGATGCATGATTTCATGACTAAGCTGATACATGAATGCATGACTGAGAGTACTGATAAGCTGATCACACATATCTGATGCATGAATACATGACAGAACTGGTTACTTGACTGAGATTTCTAATAACTGAGTCTTCTCATAAGGAGAATGCATGTCTGATGCATGAACACATGACTAATCTGATGCATGAATATATAATTGTATATGCAATGGTACTTAGTACCAAGTTTAAAAAAATGAAATCCTGAACATGAGGCTGATACCAAGTCATAACTGAAATCTGGACATGAAAACTAAAAAACTTAAGGAGAACTATTACCTTGAGCTTGATCTGAGTCGGTGAAGAATAGGTGAGGTTACTTGGTACACATGTCTACTTCTGCTTCCTAAGTATCTCCCTCAATGGACTGATTCTGCCAAAGAACTTTGACTAGAGAGACTTCTTTGTTCCTCAGTCTATGAGTCAGGTAGTCTAGAATTTTGACTGGAATTTCCTTATAAGAGAGGTTGTTCTGAAAATCTATGCTCTAAATAGGGACTACAACTATTGGATCACTTACTTCTTGAGCAAAGAGACATGGAAGACTGGATGAACTGAGGCTAGATCTGAAGGCAATTCGAGCTCATAAGCTACCTTGCCGAAGCGACTAAGAATTTTGAAGGGACTGATATATCAGGGACTGAGCTCTCTTTCTTGCCGAACCTGTTCACTCCCTTCATGGCAGAGGTCTTTAGATAGACATAGTCACCAATCTCAAACTCAAGTTCCTTTCTGCACACATCTGTATAAGAGTTCTGTCGGCTTTAAGCAGCCCGGAGTCTTTATCTGATCAACTGGACTTTCTCTTGGGCATCGAATACTAAGTCAGACCCGATAACTGAAGCCTCACTAGCTTTAAACCAACCAATTGGAGATCTGTACCTCCTACTATAGAGAGCTTCAAATGGATCCATCCAAATAATAGAATGATAGCTATTGTTGTATGCAAACTCAATCAAAGGTAAGTGGTCATCCCAACTACCCTTGAAATCAATTGCACATGCCCTTAGCATATCTTCTAGGATTTGAATGGTCCTTTCCGCTTGACCATCTATCTAAGGATAAAAGGTTGTACTGATATGAATTTGGGTACCAAGACCCTTTTGGAACGCTTTTCAAAAATAAGAGGTGAACTAGGTACCTCTGTCTGAGATAATAGATTACGAAACACTATCCAATCTGACCAACTCTCTGATGCAGAGTTTGGTGTAATCCTCGAATGATTAAAAGGTATGAACTGGGAGGAAATGAGCTGACTTGGTCATCCTATCTATAACGACCCATACTGAATTATGCTGACGATGAGTTTGAGGCAAACCCATCATGAAGTCCATGTTTACTTCTTCCCACTACCAAGTAGGAATAATGAACTCCTGCATAGGTCCACTAGGCTTCTGATTCTTTATCTTAACTTGCTGACAAGTAGAGCACTTAGCCATAAACTCTGCAATATCCCTCTTTATCCCACTCTACCAATAGATCTCCCACAAGCCACGGTACATCTTTGTGGCCCCTAGATGAATAGAATAGCACGCACTATGTTCTTCTATAAGAATTTGCTGTCTTAAGTCATCTACAGCTGGAAAACACAAACGACCCTGACAACAAGAACACCATCTCCCCTTTAGAAGAGAATCTCCACTTTCTGATCCTTAACTAACTCTTTCAACTTGACTAAACTGGGATCTCTATCTTGCTTTTCTTTCACCTCGGAAACTAGAGATGATTCTGAACTACTCTGAACCTATATATCACCCTCCTTTGTATCGACTAAGGGAATGCCTAGTCTAGAAAGCTGATGGACTTCCTGAGCTAACTTCTTCTTACTATCCTCAACATGAGCAACATTTCCCATAGAAAGTCTACTGTGAGCGTCGGCCACTACATTAGCCTTACCCGGATGATAAAAGACACTCATGTCATAATCTTTCAACAGCTCTAACCACCTTCTCTGACAAAGATTGAGATATTTCTAAGAAAAGACATATTGAATGCTCTTATGATCTATGAACACATCTACTTGAAATCCGTATTGATAATGCCTACAAATCTTTAAGACAAATACTACGGCTACTAAATCAACATCATGAGTAGAATAATTCTTCTCATGGGGTTTAAGTTGTCTGGAGGCGTAGGCTATGACCTTACTATGCTGCATGAGGACATAACCCAAATCTACTATGGATGTATCACAGTATACTACAAACCCATCTGGACCATCTAGAAGAGCTAAGACTGGGGCTGAGGTGAGTCGAGTCTTCAACTCCTGAAAACTCTTCTTGCAAGGATCTGACCACTGAAACTTAACTTTCTTATGATTCAATCTAGACATAGGGGATGCAATAGAAGAAAATCCTTCAACAAACCTTCAATAATAGCCATCCAGACCCAAGAAACTCCTAATATCTAATAGAGAGATAAGGCGAGGCCAGTTTCTTACTGCTTTGGTACTTTTAGGATCTACTCTAATGCCATCACCAAAAATGATATGACCAAGGAATGCTATTGACCTTAGCCAAAATTTTCACTTACTGAATTTGGCGAACAACTGATGATTTTTTAGAGTCTGAAGTACAATTCTGAGATGATCTAAATGATCACGCTCACTGCGGGAATAGGCCAGAATATCATCTATAAAGACTATAAAGAATATGTCCAAGTACTACTTGAACACACGATTCATCAAGTCCATGAAATCTACTGGGGCATTGGTAAGACCAAAGGACATGACAAGGAATTCGAAGTGACCATACCGAGTATGGAAGGCTATTTTTGGAATGTCACATTCTCTGAAAATGAGCTGATGATAGCCAGATTTGAGGTCTATCTTAGAGAAATAACTATCACCCTGAAGTTGGTCAAACAATTCATCAATTCTGGGGAGAGGATACTTGTTCTTGACTGTGAATTTATTGACTTGACGATAATCTATACATATTTTGAGAGAACTATCTTTCTTTCACACGAATAAGATTGGTGCACCCCATGGGGACACACTAGGTCTGATAAATCCCTTATCTAAGAGATCCTTCAACTGTTTTTTTAGTTCTCTGAGTTCTGCTGGTGCCATTCTGTATGGCAGAATAGATATAGAATGAGTATCTGGAAGAAGATCATACCAAAGTCTATTTCTCTTTCGAGAGGAATCCCTAGAAGATGTTCAAGAAAGACATCTAAATATTCACTTACAATTGGGACTGATTCAAGACTGGGAGTTTTGGAACTAGAGTCCTTAACTTAAACAACATGATAGACACATCCCTTGGATATTATTTTCCTTGCCCAAAGGTAGGAAACAAGCTAACCTCTGAAAGAGGATACACTACCCTTCCACTCTAGGAAGGGTTCATTCAGAAATTGCAACTGGACTTTTCTATTTCTATAGCCGACTGTGGCATAGAAAGAATAAAGCCAATCCATGCCGATAATGACATCACAATCAGTCATCTTTAATTCAACTAGGTCTACTGAAGTAAATTTCTGAAATATCATAACCAGGCAGTTCCTGTATACCCATCGAGCTATGATGGTTTTACCCACAGGGGTAGAGACTGAAAAGGGCTCTGCTAGAATTTCAGGACTGATTCCAAAATTAACTGCTATATAGGGAGTGACAAAAGACAAAGCTCCTAGATCTAGCAAAACATAAACATACACATGAAAGATCTGTAATTTACCAGTAACCACAGAAGAATTTTCCTGATCTTGTAGGGATTGGAGAGCATAGATTCTATTTGGGCATCGCCCACTAGTAGCATTAGAAGTGGCACCCTGCTGAGTTGGGTAACCAGACTGAGCTGAGGAATAGTTCTGCTGACCCTGATAACCTGACTGGGGATAATCTCTGACTCTATAGCCCGGCTTGCCACATCCGAATTAGACATCTCTACCATCTCTACAAGTACCCTTGTGGTTCTTACCATAAGTCTGACAAAGAGGATTAGTTCGGGCATTGCTGACACTGCCCTGAGACTTAGATCCTAGCGCCCTATCTTTATTACCATCCCTGAAATTAGAAGCTTGAGCACTAGCTGGTGAAGGAGCTAGAACTGATGGCTTAGGATGAAAATGAGAATGATTTCCTCCTTCTTATTTAGGTTGAAAAAAGTTAAAACTGCCTATCTTTGCTCTCTTAATCTGCTTCTCCCTCATATTAATCTTTTGATCTTCTATCTACTGAGCATGAGTCATAATCTTGGCTAAAGTCATATCACTATTCAACATCGCAGACCTACACTCGTTGCCCATACTATCATTCACCCCAGAAATAAAATTACTCATCTTGGCCCTACTGTCTGTACCCACATGAGGGACATATCTAGCTAATTGAGTAAAGTTAAGAGAATACTCTTTCACCATCATGTTTCCCTACCTGAGGTTGATGAATTCTAACATCTTAGCCTGTCTCAGCTCTAGGGGAAAGAACCTCTCTAAAATACGGTGACAAACTCCTCCCACTTTATAGGTTCTATATAAACTGACTTATCTTGCTTCCACTACATGTACCAGGTGTGAGAAATATCCTACAACTGATATGCATCTAGCTCAGCACTCTCAATAGCTGAAACCACCATAACATTAATAACCTTCTGAATATAATCGATGAATTCCTGAGGGTCCTTATCTGACTTAGACCCGAGAAAGGATGGGGAATTCATTCGGGTGAAGTCCCGAATCCTTACTGCAGTTGAATTAGCCACTGGGTTAGTCAAAATGTCAGCTGGTCATTCATTCTGAGTAGTAACTGACTGAGCAAGAGTAGTGAATTCAACTCTAAACTCTGCATAAGAAACATATTCTCCCAAAGGTTCTTCGGGATAAGTGGCTGACTGATTCCTATTTCTTTTTTTAGGAGGCATGTTCTATAGAAGAAAGGTAGAAATAGATTATATTGATAGATTGACTTGAGATTATGCTAACTGGCATGACATGAATATTGAAAAAAGGGAAACTATTCCTAAAACATCTTATAGCCTCCTGTACATAAATGTGGCGCGCAACACACCCATGTACAAGACTCTACTAAATGCGTCTTTCAGACTTCATAGGACTCTATTGAACCTTAGGCTCTAATAAAAAGTTTGTAACACCCTAGATCTGGTACCCAGAATACTACACGATACTCATGAACCCGAAGGACCACAAGCTAACCCATGACTAATATCTGTACCTATATACTACATAATATACTGTATGATTATGGAAATATAAACTAAAAGGCCATAAGATTTGAGACTATAATATAATTGATAAAGATATAACATCTGAATGGGGTATAAAATACCTAAAACAAAACTAAAATAACATGGTAGTTTGGAAAGCCTCTAACTGACTAAACTGTCTGAATAAGGAGTTGATGGGACATGTCCCCAACTAAATCAACCTAATAAATTACTTAATGAGATAATAAATAAATGACCATGTTGTCGAGAGATAAGTACTCACTTCTAACTCTGACTATTGAGACTGGAATGCTACTGATGCCCTAGAGCTCGTGCTTCTAAACCTATGGTATAAGACACCACAGTGCAAATACATTAGTACCTTGAATGTACTGATATACATGTGATATAGGCAGAATGCATGGGGTTCATATGCATTAACAATACTAGCTAACAGACTAATATAAACGTGAGAATACATGCATGAATACATAGTAACTATATCTGAGATCGTAATAACATGAATTTATTGATAACTAACATGACTAATAGCTGAGTTCTGATGGCTGATATAACTAATAACATGAGTGACTGTATCTGATAGTCCTGAATCTGATGGAACTAGCTGAGTTTTGTACTGTTCTGAGTTGATTGTATCTGACAGTCCTAAATTCTGTAGAACAATCTGAGTTCTAATACAGAGAATGATTACTGTACCTGATAGTCCTGATTCTATAATTGAAACTGTGGGAAGTAGTTATCTAACCAATATGCCCTAAATATTGCATTATAACTTAGTTAGGGCCCAATCTGTAACCATACTTAGAAGGGTGTCAATACCGCATCACTGGTAAGGACAAACTGTGAGTGAACCTCATCTAACAGTATCACCAAAAGAGAATGGTGGGGACCTCATCTGATAGTGCTTATCCACCTCATCAACCCTCATCTGATAGTGTTAATGTCTCAACCTATGCTGGCTACATAGTTTTGGAATGCAAAGATGACTTCTAAGAATCACACCCTCATCTGACAATATTTGTTCCCATCTTTGGATTCACTTGTGTTAATTCCTACTCCTATCTAAGTACACACTAATCATGGATTACTAAACTGAACTAGACTAAATTAACTGAGTTCTATTGACTGACGGAATAGTACTGAGATTACTGTATTACTGATCTTTCCTGAGTCACATGACTGACTGAGTTCTATGAATCCTGGCTTGACTGAGGATATTGAGAAAACATGACACAGACTCTAGGCACACAACTATATTTTTTGGGTACAAGTACCCCCAGGACTCAATGGAAGGAAACTGACAAGGCATGACATTCTTGAATACATAACTAACATTAACAATCCATAATACAATAATTGAAGATGTTTCATGGGCATTTGATAATCATAGTCTGGTATGTGAATAAGATAGCATGTATATATAGCATAATTTCATATGGCTAACTTATGAGCAATCCGACAAACAATTTCAATATATAAGAATCGCATGGAAGTCATTTTGGATCATAATTAAGCTATAGTGCATAATTTCTATCCTCCTAGGCATTTTATCAAACACCTTGCATGCAACTTTAGGGCATAGGATAGATTATAAATAATTCAATTAATGGATTTCACTCACTTGCTAATGTAGTTTTATGAAAAACGCATAAATATTCCAACTTGGGAATCATATAACAAGATAAACATGGTTACAACTAACCCACAACATAAATATCATGATTCATAATTTAAACAAGGGTTCTTTAGCTTTATGGATGAAAGAAATCCATAAATCAACACAATGTATATCTTAGTTCTTGATTTAGTGATGATTGATGGAGAGAATTTCTTGAAATTGAATCCCCAATTGAAACCCTAGCTTGTTCTTGAGAGAAAATTGAGAGAAACTAGTATATTTTGGGTGAAGAATGGCTAAATCACGTGTTATTGGGTTTAAATAAGGGTGAAAAATTAACCATTTTAAACCTGGACGTGTCTTTTAGATTTAGTAAAATTTTCCCGATTTGGACCCCTGGCGTGACGCGGCGCTATCGCGCCGTGTTACTGGGATTTGACAACTGGAAATTAAGGGATGGCGCGACGTGGAGCCATCGTGTTGCCACTTTATTTGCAACCTGAAAGTTTTGTACGATGCACCACTATCGCGGACCGCTACTGGAATTTGACAATTTCCATTTTCTCCTATGCCGCGGTGCACCACTGACTAATATGGCGCTTTTTTACGACGGAAACTCAAAATAGTCATAACTTTTTATCCGGTTATCGGATTTAGGCAAATTTTATATCGATGAAAACCGTATTGAATTTCCTACATGAAAATAGTGAAAATCTTAAAAATTCATCATGGAATAAACATCATTTAATTTAGAAGATAATACTTGACATTCTTGAGACAAAATTAGTTAGGAAACTTTGGGGTATTACAAAGTCGTACCCCAGACTTGTATGGTGGACAGTTTTCAAACCTTCTGTGATTCTATCTTTTAAAGTATACGGGTGAAGGGTACGAATTATATGCTTTCAACACGACTTGGGTAAGATGAGTCATACACTAGACATTGTAGGGTCAAAGGGTTAAGTCTTAGGATACGAGTGATGGGTGCCATTCATATCAGAGAAAATGACTCGTGAGGGTTAGTCATACCCCTGTGATGGGGTTTTGTACAATTTAAGAGGGGTCATTCTAGATATTTTCCCACAAAGGTCCCATGACTTCTAACTCTCTTGGGAGGCTATTTACCCTATTATTCTATTAACACTGAGAAACTCTTCCTAAATACTCTATAATTCTCTCAAAAGCTTTTGGAAAAGGAAGCTAAGGTTTCAACTAGAGGACAAATTTGGTGATCTTATTAGTGGTTTCTCTCTGTCTACTTTGTCAATTAAGGCATGTTCATTTCCCTCATTGTTAGTTCCAATTAAGGGCATGGTTTTAAACAATATTTTTATGATTTTATTAATGTATGATTTTGGATTTTCAACTATGATTTGGGAATTTGGTTATAAATGCTTGGTTATGGTTTTCCCATGTTTTAATTATGTTTTTATATGTGTTAATGGTGGATTTTGGATAATTGATTGCATGGGAATGGTTCTTTGGTAATGGACTTTCGTTTTGAAGATACTATGCCCCCAATGTGTTTGATAAAATTCCTTTTAACAATGTTTTCATCATAAAATTGGTCTTTTTATGGAATTTGTGCATGGTTTAAACTTGGTAATGGAACCCTAAATGATATGAATGGTTTAAATGGCTTTAAATAGATTGGAAAGTCCTTGGTGGCCATGGTTTTGGTTTATTGGAAATCATAAGGGTACATAAAATCCCTTAAGCCTATATATGGTTGTTTATAGAAAAAAATTGAAAGTTATTATTGGTATGATGATACCATTATTAATGACCTTGGTTAATGAATGGTTAATGTATTGGTTGGTTGCTTAGTGGGCAATAATAATAGGACATATATCAAAGTTGTGGAAGGTGGAGGTCCCAAGGGGACCAAAACCAAAAACTCATATATGCCGATATGAGGTTAGTCTTAGTGACCGTGTGCATGATGTCACACTTTCTATTTAGGGGATGTACTAGTCATCCCAGGTTTTCTTCCCTGGTCATGCGGCTTCACGCACTAAGGCCCTTTAAGTAGGCGAAGCTGAACCCATATAGCCTGTGGGTAGTTTAGGGTGACAGAGCTACAGAGCCCAGGTAACGACTTTAATGACATGCTAAACCCAGTTTCCTTTCCTGGAATTGTTATATATATATATGGGGTTGTGTGTATATGGATGGTTTTACTTGGTTTTATAAATGATAATATTTTATCCTTATCCTGAGTTCATGCTAGAGATCACTCTCTAACTCATCTTTAGGAGGTTGTATACCCATGTTATGCAGGAACCGACCATTATACTCCTCCTATATAGTGATTAACTCAGGGACAGTTGTTGGATTGAAGTGGTGAGTTTCTATCTTTCCGTAAGGCTCCATTTTATGTTATGCATACTCTTAGACATTTTGATGTATTTATGGATATTGGTTTTATCTATGGTTGGGGGCATTTCAATACCCCATGTTTTTGTGCTAGAATTGTAACTGTCATTCCTGCGTGTCTAAGCTCTAATCCAAGTGATTCTCATGTGAATAAAAGTTGCATGATCATTATCCTAGTCTATGTAGTAGTTTAGAGATGGAAATTGTTTATAGCAATGACATAGAACAAGGTTAAGCTAAGACCAATTGATTCATCCAAAGTTTGACATTTGATTCTACAAGAGTCAAATTCAAATATGAATATCTCTTAATATACATGGAATTTTTCATCCCAAGACCTATCAAATTTTATATAATTGAATTAGCTTTCCAACGATACCAATTTTGCAAAAATCTGATACCTAAGTGAAGAGTTATGCCCATGTTTGTGAGAGGCAGTAAGGGTGTGAAATGGGCAATGCGCCACCCAATCAAATATGTGCGATTGAGAGTGAGAGACACACTTAAATGTCTGCCATAAGGTGTGCAACGCACACCTTAAGGTCTGCCATGGGTTGTGCGTCTTATACCTCACTTCAAAGTGCCAAAAACACCCCTATATATGTCTATAACACGGGATTAAACTCCCACAACATCAAAATAAGTTTGCTTTCTCTCAAAATCATCAAGAACAACCTTTAGGGTTTCAACATAAAAATCCCAATAGCTAGAGATTCAACCGTTAGAATTCTATAATTTTTACATATTTGGAATCCCCGTTATGAAGGCTACGAGTGACACCCAAAAGTTCATGAGTAGCATTACGTCATTCGAAAAGTCATTCAAAGCTTCAAGGTTAAGGTATGAGGGATTTTTTAACAAGAACACCCTTTCATTCTTGTGCCCAAAATTTGTATTATTTTACAAATATATATGATTTTACATGCTCTACTTATGAATTTGAGATGGAAATTTGAAATCTATATTCTTGTTGAAGAAGTTATAATATTTTTAATGTTTTGAAGATGAATTTCATGAGTGTTGATGTGAATATTCATGATTAAAGATAAATTTTTAGATTTGCGTATGAATCATACATGTTTGATATATAAAGTGTAAATCTTGAAATGTTTTGATCAAGTATTAATATATGGGTTGTTGAAAAAAATTTGAATTTATATTTTGTTGAAGTAATGTGTTATATACACTTTGAGATTGGATTAATTTGACCTGTTGGTCTTGAAGGAGTTATTTTTGAGCTCGAATGAGAAAATAAATCCACATTTTGATTGATTATGCTAAAGGGGTAGCATGATAACTCCCGTTATGAATTGTTGAATTGTGTTGTTGTGGATTTTCTTTTGAAAAGATCTGAGCTAAGTCTGGGAGTAGTCTTTAGCACCGAGTGGGAGGTATAGCTGTGATTGGTACTTTTCTAGAACTATGTGCCCCCATAGGATGTGAGCCTAAGGCTAATTGATATAGTGATCACTAGTGAAAAGAATGATTAAGGTCCTACTCCGATGGCAAGGATAGGACAGCTCTCCCCAATGTGGGTTGGACGTTGGACTCTATGTAGCTCACATAGTTTATGTCGGTTGTAAGAGACTCCTAATCTGTGTGTGTATTCTTCTATCTAATATGAAAAGTCTTATTCTTCTATCTGAAATGAAAACATATTTGTTTGAAAGACTGAGTTTGAGAAAGTCATTATTTTCGAAAGATTTAATGAACATATATTTCAAAGAGAATTGTTATGAGATTTGATTGCCTTGATGATTTGGAATCGATATAGAAGTGAATTGAGATTTATTATGATGACTCACATGTTTCACCCAATATATTTTACTCTCTTATGATTATGATGATTTTAATTCGAGCTAAGTGGGTCATTTATATCAGCATGCATAATTTTATAAACTGTGATGATATTAAGATATTATTTTATATATGAATTGCATCCCCATATGCTTGGTACGTTTCCATAGTACTGACCCACATATTCTTATGTGGGCTATATTTTCTCAGAATATAGGTACAAGGTATAGTGTATATCCTTAGATCTAGTTAGTCGTAGCATCCAGTCAGCAGGCGATGAGTCCTTTTGATTTAAGGGCTTGAGTTAATTATACAATTTGAGAAGAGTTGTATTTTCTTTATTCAGTCTTATTAATTTGGGTTAGTCGGGAGTCATGACCCAGCTACCTACAGTCAGTACCAGTAGAGGCTTCAAAGATAGTCAGTAAAAGTTGATGTATTCCATTTCAGTTTTGGTTGTAAAAGCAGAGTTGTAATCTTGTAAATTTAGTTTTGTATCTATCATATTTAGAAAGGAGTTATTTTCCATAGATTTGTATAGATTTATACTTTTTGTTCAGTTGCTTATGAGTTATGCCAGTAGAATGGTTAGCTTGGGGTCACTTGCGATCCTAAGCACCGTGTGACGTCTTGGTACCCGATTTTGGGGCATTACAAACATAGTATCAGAGCACAGAGTTCAAGTTTCCTAGGGTGTCTATGAAGCCGTGTCTAGTAGAGTCTTGTGGACTGGTACAGAGACATCAACACTTTTCTTTGAGAGGCTACAAGGCTTTTAGGAAATGTCTCCATTCTTTCAAGTCTTAAATCTTGCTATAGAAAAGTTCTCCAAGAAACTTATACAGATTCTCATCTTGCTCTAGTCAGGCCATCTTTGCCTTATTTCTAAGGTATCAAAAACTGTTGAACTTAATTCTTCATAAATATTTATGGAATTGTAAGAGAGCTACAAAAGTATCCTATCAGTACTTTTGAGTTTCAAAAATTGAAGTGCTTTATCAGGCCTGTAGAAATTGTGCACTAAACCCGAGTCAGATATGCTTTTAAATTTCTCCTCAGAATTCATAATGATAATATATACTTCTCTATCTATGTACTATTCTTGAGATAACATATTCGGCAAGTTCCAATTTCCTCCCCAGATAATGCTCTTATATTTTTTGGCAGAAGTTTTAGAAGTTTCATAAAGTGGCTTGAGAGAAGCCTTCTAGTGTGTTATAAGTCCTTTAAATTTAAGTTATGCCCTTGTTATTATGAGTTATTTAATTAAGATAGAGTAAGGTGTATTCTTAGATCGTTGAATGTTGTGTGTCAAGTTTCTATCTCTTGTATTATGTAATCTTCTTATCATTTTGTTTGTGAAAAATCAAAGTCAAGTAAAGCCGTGTGAGGCCTATTTTGATTCACTATCATAGTTTTTTTATTATTCATATAATTTTCTTAATCAAAACATAAAATCAAAGTCTAGTGAAGCCGTGTGAGGCCTATTTTGATTCACTAGCAACTTATTATTTATCTTGTTGTTTAGGTGTTAGTTGAAAGTGTGGGTTTCTGTGTAGTGACAGAAGTAGTAACGTTTAGTTGAAAGTCTTATATTAGTTGAACTTGTGGGTTTATAAGTGTAGTGGCAAGAATGGTGGTAAGGGTGATTTATTGAATATGTATAGCTGAATTTTTGCTTATGATTGAATTAGTAATGAAGTGATATACCCTTGTTTATTCGTTTAGTGAAGTTAGAGAAGGAGATTATTAGTTAAGGTGGATTGTTGTTTGCTTGAAGTATGAAAAGTGTTATTGATGGTATTTGTTGTGCTAGGAAAGTATAGGTTTTGATGGAAGTACTTGGTGGTTGAGTATTGTTAATTTAGGCTTTCCTGAGATTGCAAGAGGAAGTTTAGTTGAAATTTATAGAGCTATGAAAGTAATTTAGGTGTGAAGATGGGTAAATAGTAATGATGTGAAATTAACAGATTATGAATAAGATAGGTCATATGATTATGATCAATTGTCATTGTGTACTAGTTTTTCTTAATGCTATGTTCTATAGTTTTGAAGTGAAAATTGTGTGTGAGATTGGGTTGTAAATCATGTTTAGCTCTAGACATTAAGTTTGAACAGTTGATCGTTCGGTTGTTGATGCTAGTTATATGGAGGTGATCTAGTAGGCCTGAACAGTGTATGCAAGAGTATAAGATCATGTGTTTGTAATTAAGTATGTTGTAAAGGTGTGCCCAAGGTGCTATGGGGCTGCATTATTTTTTGAGAATTATTGCATATTGTGTGGTTAGTAGTAACATTGAGTTGCAAGGTGGAGAAAGGCTAGTTAGATAATTTATGTTGTTCTTGATAGCTAAGTTAAGGAGTTATGATTGAAGATATTAAGTCTTTTTAGTATGATTTTTTTCTCATGGTTTGGGAAAAATATAAGTATAGAAGTGTGATCTTGGTAGGCTATGATTATGTGATTAGAGATGTAGATATGGTTGCAAATGAGAGTGTAAGTCTTTGATGATGATTATTGAAGCTAGAAATTAAGGATGGCATATGGATGGGTTATTCAAGAATGAAGTCGGTAAGTTCAAAATTAGTTTATTCTTGTGAGTTTAGCATTTATGTGTAGATAATAGAATAATGAAATTATGGCTTAATCTCGAGGATATGGAGTAGACCAACATGCTTAGAATACTAGCTTTGACCTAAAGGGGAGATGGTTAGTAAAGAACCAAACCAAGTTTTGAGAATTAGATTGTGATACATGTCACTAATGAGTTATGATGAGATAGTGATCCCTTCTTACTCTATAGTATTCCTTGGATTTTAGTCATTACAACACCAAATCCATCACATGCGTGATAAATCCATGCCACAAACCTATGCTTATACCCACATGCATGCTCAATCCCATTCTCAGCGTCTAGCAAGCATGTAACAACTTTACTCTGTGATTTGAGTTATCTCTTATGAATCTATGAACTCTAGTCTTATGTTGAATAGCTCATGATAAGTATAAACTCATGTTTCAAAGTATGACCAATTTTTAAACTCATGATTCTAGTGAAGTTCGCATTATATCATGCATGTCCTCAGCTTAGATTTCTTTAATGAATCCATGCCTTTGATATTTTATTCCTCAGGACAAAGATAAGTGTTAATGTTATGTATTGTAGTTTTCGTGCTTTTGGTTCATATGTGTTAGCCCTTTGGTGACCTCTTCCTATGTTAAGATAGGGGTGATCATAGTGGATAAGCAATGGTTTATATGTGAGAGATTTGATGACCCTCATAAATAAAGATTATTTATGCTTTTCTATCCAAGGCTAAAGTTTGAAGTAATATTGAGGCCAAGTCTTTGATACATGTCATGGTTAGTTAGAAATTATGTGTATGTTTTTAAGAATAGTGCAAGAAAATTGTTGTTGATAAAGGTTTAGAGAATATGCGAAGTATGCCTTTAGGGGTATTTGCCTTAAAGTTATATGTGATTTTTAATGATAGGCTTGAATGTCATGTTGGGTGTAAGATGATGAATGCAATATGCACTAGTGAATCCATATCAAGAGTTTTAAATTAGTCATTGAAGTGGTAAGGCATGTTACGCTTAGGGTGTGAGCTCTAAGAAGAATAGAATATTGAACCTTGTGGTTTGGACTAATATTGTGGTTTGGCATGTTGTATCTTGTGATTTAGTGTTAGGCTTGATCATGGTGAGAGAATTTAGTTTAGTTTAGACCTTAGAGAGAAAGATTTCGCAGTGCCAATATGAGAATTATAAGTTGAATCAATTGAGTATGGTATTTAAGGGGAATAGTATAGTTGAGAGAGCATTTGAGAAGTGATGCTATGCTTTAAAATAAGAAGTTTCGTTGCCTACGGCCTAGCAATCCTATCCTAGTTTATGAGTTATATAATTATATTCCATGCTATAGAGTTATATCAATGTTGTAATTCCTTAATCAAATGTCTTGTTCAGAGCATGCCCAAAATTCTTTGCTCCCTAATGTCAATAGAATTTCGTAGAAAAGTGCTAAAGAAATACTCCATTTGAGTATGGTTAGTCGGTATGATCCAGTCCATATAGCCTGTAATCTAGTTTAACAAGCAAGGAGATAAGCTCCTATAGATTCTTGATTTTCTGGCTAGTCTTACTATCCACAGTCTTATACGTATATACATTCCAAAAGGCAATGTGTTTGTGTCCAATTAAATTATGAATTCAGCTCAGTTCATGCATCAGTTTCAGTTTCAGATATTAAGTCATGATTCAGTTAGTAAGTATCCTGTGTAGTATCACAGTCTCTTTCCAGTATTTTCATCAAATTATTATCATTCAGGGACGAATGATCCCAAGAGGGGGATGTTGTAATACCCCAAGTTTTCAAGTCATAAACCTCTTATCCTTTCTCATGAGATCAGATCCAGTGCAAAGTAATGGTTACTCATAAGTTGACACTCTCGTTTCTATCTTAGCCATATAGTTATTTTTCTTGAGGATTCATGCACTTGCAGACCAGTTCAGTAGCTCATTATTCTTGAGATCCAGTGATTCAGTTCTATCAGTTACACATGATAGATTGAATACTAATATTCCTTTGTGTTTCAGGTTAATTATTCATATTCGAGGACAAATGTTTCCAAGGGGGAAATAATGTAATACCCTGTATTTTCGTGCTAGAATTCTAACCGCCGTTCCTGAGCGTCTAAGCTCTAATCCAAGTGATTCTCATGTGAATACAAGTTGCATGATCATTATCCTAGTCTATGGAGTAGTTTAGAGGTGGAAAATGTTTATAACAAAGACATAGACCAAGGCTGAGCTAAGACTATTGAGTGAATTGGAACTCCTTATACTAGGAACTAGGAGCACACATGATTCAATATTATGTGCATGAACATGAACTATGATCATGGAGATAATGTGTAAGGCATTAGTAGATGTTGTGATTACTAAATTACACAACTTTGTGCTGAGATGAGAATGGGTCGGGCATCTTCCTCCCCTACAAATGTTCTATAATACACTGGCTTCACTACTAGAATCTGATAGCATGACTTGGTTTCTTGTTCTATTATCTCCACCATAGCTTTACCCTAATTCTAAGTATATGGACCCCTTTAATAAACACTAAAATGAACTGAAATTATTCTACTCCAGAGTCCAAGATATAATAATACACACAAATAAGAAACACACCCTAAAAGACTATACCTAAATGTGTAATACCCAGGTACAGTATATCTAAGAACATAGAGTAAAAACTTAGAAATAATAAAATCCTTGCTAAATGTACGGTGTGTGCTTGGGCACACCTCTAAATCACACCCACATTATCATACTTAATTTTGAATCAGCAAACTTAAATTCTTGCATACACTATTTCAAGTCTACTAATTCACTTATCATACACTATCCCCATGGATATATAATCTACTAAATCCAGAAATACACTACTATCCCCACTTACTGTTGCTAAACATCTGGATTTATGCTTCAAGCTCTAGATCACATGCTGCCATGGGATTCTGAGAAGGAATCTGAAAGCACATCTAACTTTGTCTTAGTGCATGATTTTTTGTGAACATGAATGAAATCTTTCAAACTTCAGAACATAAAAGCACTGATGGGATGCTTTCGAGCCTTCATGCAATCCCTTAACTGTCTATATGGACTATCTAAAAATATGCTATCTATAAGGATTTAAGCTTGGCTATTTCTATTGCCTTAAGTATAAGGCAGAGTTGGAACGAATGGATTAACGTAAGAATCTGCATAAGTTCCTTAGAGAATGTTTCTACTATATGATCTGAGACATGAAAGAAGGGAAATATTTCTTAAATTCCATGTAGCCTCTCAAAGAAATGTACAAACATCTCTGCACCATTCCACAAGACTCTACTAGACAAGGCTTCATAGACACCCTAAGATATTTGAACCTTGTACTCTGATACCAAGTTTTGTCACGATCTGGGGATACTCCTAATCATAACATGATGCTTAGAATCACAAGTAATCCTAAGCTAACCTATGTACTGGTATACTACTTGAGCAACTAATTTAAATTTTATAAAATTTAAATTTACTAATCGTAAACATGATCGTGAGAAAGTCTGGATGAATTTAATACTGATAAAGTTTACAACATGATAAAACTGAAGAAAGAAATTTGAACTACGTGTAATGACTCTGACTGACAATTTATGTAGCCTCTACTATACTGACTATAGATAGCTGGGACATGCCTCTAACTACCACTAATCAATACATATAGATGATCAAAATACAACATATGAACTCAATGGACTGGAGTCCTCAAAATAAGAGGACTTATCACCTGCTAGCTGAAAGCTGAGAACTTCCTGATTATGATGTGTGGGATACAAATGGTACCTACATTATGAAATAATGTAGCCACACATGCGTATATGTGGTAAGTACTTCTGGAATATACTGAGTAAGTGGGGGTGAATGCAATAAGTAAAATAGACTAAATACATAATCATCAAACATGCATGATAAGTACAAGTAGACTCACCAAGAGACTTAAATAAACTAAAAGCTGAAGTATCTTAAAACATAAGTAACAAACATAATCTTATAAGCTAGTGAATCACTACACTTTGTTCCTTAAATATTGACTTTTGTAGAATAAGTAGAACTAAAGCTAGGAAGAGGTAAAAACATATACTGTATGTAAATCTCATGTAAAGCTAAACATGCTATAAAAATGAACTGAGGATCATATATGGATACTGAGCATGAAAACATGAACATGTAAAACTGAGACTACAAAACAAAGTAAATCATGTACTAAAATGATCTGAATATCTGAATAATCAAAATAATCTTTAAAACCGACTGAATAAATACTAAAATTAATATGCTTGGTCAAGCAAACATGAACTGAGATAAACTAAAAAAATGACTGAAACTATAGGAGCTTTCATGTAACCGACATAAACCATGTGAGCTATCATAGAGTCCAATGTCTGACCCATGTTGAGGAGGATTGTTCTATCCTTGCCATCAGAGTAAAACCTGAACTGGAGTGATCACTAAGTTGAGACCATATTGGGCAAAGAGAAACACTCTCAGGCGAGACCCCTAATCCTACGATGGCATATTTTTTGGGGGGAAGTAGGATGCACTGAACCCACACTTCCCTCTCGGTGCTAAACCCTACTCCGAACTAAAAAACACTAAAATACTAACCAGTGCATACACTGAAGCTGATAAGATAAGCTCAGGTCAAGGTGTTTTAATAAGAACATCAGTGCATATAGAGTCCAATGTAATCATAAATATGTAAACTGGCAATGCTTAACATGATCATAACAAGCTGAGTTTAACAATAACGTCATGAGTTGACTGACTCTTTACTTGAAACGTCTGAAACATAAGTAAACATGTACGTATTAGATGTTCATAACCCGCCAGCATTGAATGATTACTAAAATACAATAATTACTCATAAAACGGTAATATAAAGTCATAATTCAGAGACCCAAAATATTGGACAGGTCAATACATGAGTATGATACACGAATTTAAGCATGGGAATGTATTAAACTAAGGAAACAAACAAATTTCTCATCAGAATAAAGAAATTCAAAACAAAATATCAAACTTGTAGTTTAAAACATGAATTAATACAACTCTTATGCTCTTTAGTCCTTTAAATCGCAGGGTAATGCTATGCTTCAATACATGACAATTTGCAGATGAACCCTAATTTAAAACATAGAAATTAAACTTTAAAATCATACTTTCAAGCACAAAGATGAAAGATTAACCTTGTTCAAAAAACCCATATACGTTAATTGGATAAATTCTTGAAGAAATTTTGGAATCGGAACTTAAATTCTTGAGTTCTTGAGAGAAGAAGCTTAAATTTTAGTTCTTGGAAAGAGGAAGGGTTTCTATGTGAGAAATTTTGAGGTTAATGGGCAAATAATACCCTAATGAGTGTTATGAGTCATGTTTTGGATGACTAGGTTTGAGGGGAAAGGACCGAATTATAACTTGACCCCTTAAATCAAGAATAGTGGGGAATAGCCTCCACAACATGGACCCTATTTCGGGGGAATGGCCTCCGCGATGTAGACCCTATTTTGGGGGAATGGACTCCGCGATACGGGCCCTATTTCAAGGGAATGGCCATTGCTACACTGCCCCTATCGTGGAACCTTACAGTTTCTCATGAAAATGGTGATAAATTTTCTCTCGTGTATCAAATTAAGGGAAAATTTGTATCGTTGGAAAGCTAATTCAATAATCTATAATTTGGTGGGTATTTTGATGCAAGATTTCACATATGTGTAAAAAGTAATACATGTTAAAAGTTGACCCTTGCAATATTGAATCCAAAATTTGGCCGAATCAAAGGCTCTTAGCTCAAGTTTTCCCTAAGTGATTCCTATTAGAATTTTCACCTAATGAGTACTATTCACAATAGGATAATAATCATGACACATATATTCAAATACAAATCATGAGATTAGAACTTACACAGGTAGGAATTAAGGTTCAATGTCTAGCCCAAAAATGCGAGGTGTTACTTTATCACCCCCTTGGAATCATTCATCCTCGAATAATGGATAGAAACTTATTGAAAATCTAAAAGTATGGAATAATGTAGACATGACATGTCTTCTAACAAAGGATATAGCTGAGATGAAACATTAAAACATCCATCATGGAACTGATTTCTGAGATGAATCGACTCTATTGACTGTAAGATGCTGATTCATGCTGAGAGTTTTGAACTTACTTAAAAAGTTCATGATACAACAATATATAGAACTGTGAAGTGATAATTGATGCAATAATATTTGAAGAGTTAGTAAGGATGTAATAAGGTACGTAACTTCTCATTAGGGATTTTCCTTCAACAAAACATGTATAGAAATAAAAAAGGAAGGGGCTTCATGGCATCACCAAATACATTATGTAAGCACGAATCATGAGATAACAAGACCAAGGTCGTACAAGGGGTATCACAATGTCTGAGATGGAATACTTGGAAAATTGAGATCATGCACTGAACACTTATGAACTGAGTCATGACTAAATGGTTGAATTTGAAACATGATCCATGAACTGAACTAGATTCATAACTCACATGTATACGAACAAATTACCTCAAGGAATATCCATATTCGTGAAGTTTTAGATAGTAAGACTCGATGAAAAGATGGAAAACCATAGGAACTTGTCCGTCTGACTGGTACACTGAGTTGTTGGTTATACAGAGTGAATTATAATGAAAGCTTATACTTAACTGAAGTATTTCTTCAACACTATTTCTAAGAAGTTCTAATAACATTAGGGAGAAAAGAATCTTTGACATGATCTGAATAAGATATATGAGTAAGGAATCTTAATATGGCTATAACTCTGTAGCATGTAACATAGGCCTATGAAACAGAAGCTATGATATAATTACTTGGCCTTAGCCAACATAATTCCCAATTCAAGCTTAGCCTCGCTCCTTAAATACTAAAATGGGTACATATAACTAGTCCATACAAAGTCTGAGTTGAGCTACATACTCTGACCATGTTCAAGCCTAACTCGAAATCATAAGGTACTGCACATAACACAATAATACTAGTCTGAACCATGAATTCAATACCCCATGCATTTTCACAACTTCTTATCTCAAGAATAATTCTTTTTACTAGTTCAACAACTAAATTCAACCTCTTCCTAGGAATTCATTAGCGCACAATGCATCCATCCACTTATATACTAACATAACACTCAAGCCTATCATTATAACCACATATGAACTTCTAAGCAACCAACCCAACTAGAGATTTTTTTTCCCATATTATCCAATACCTCTATCAATAACAACTTTCATGTATTATCCCCAAAAAAACACATACGAAATTTCAACTAACCATGACATATACCCAAAGCATTACCGCAATATTCCTTTAAACTTATATCCTTAAATAAAATAAGCATACAACGATCATTTCCAAATATAAAACTTTTACTCTATCCCATCTAAGTCGTTGATCATCAATTTTTCATCACCACTAACTTAACATCAGGAGAGGTCACTGAAAGGTTAGAAAATGAGGACTTGAAGCATTAAATAATGCTATGGATAACTTGGACACTTAACTGAGGCCTGAGTAATAGAGTATCAAAAGCATGAATTCATTAAATAGATCAAAATGGAGGACATACATGACATAATTTAAATTTCACTAATTACTATGAGTGTAGCATGAGTATCTGGAACTGAACATTCTATAAAGCATGACTACATAAGTCATATGTTGCATGACCTGAGTTTGGAGTTCATAATTTCAGGAAATATGATTCGTACTGTTAAGTGAACTGGAACTCCTTGTACTAGAACTGGGAGCGCAGATGATTCTACATTTTGTGTATGAACATGAACTATGATCATGGAGATGACAAGTAAGGCATTAGTATATGTTGTGATAACTGAAGTATGAAACTTTGTGCTGAGAAGAGAATGGGCCAGGCACCTTTCTCCCCTACTAAAATTCTACAATACAGTGCATCACTACTTAAATCTAAGAGCCTAACTTGGTTCCTTGTTCTATCATCTCCCACTTAGCTTTAAACCATAATTCTTAGTGTGTGGACCTCTTTAATAAAATCTAAACTGAACTGCAACCATTCTACTCTAGATTCCAAGATATAACAATACACATAAATAAGAAACTCACCCTGAAAGACTATACCTGAAAGTATAATACCTACTTCTAATACTTCCTTCTGAGATACAACTCTTGTCTTTGTATATCCCCAATAGTCATTATATAATAACTTGAACACTTACTAACTTAGAATCTTCGTGAGTATCACCATACCATGAGTTCACACTATCTATAATTTCAACTCTTCTTTCTATTTGCTCAATAATCTAAGATTCAAACTTAGATTCTGACACATAACATGGATATTCCCAAACCTTTAATGAACCATAATAACTTCCTTCATATCCTACTAATATCACACCTCTAAACTTATATTTTCCCCTAAACCATGAGAATTACCATTGCACTAACATACCCAACATCATCAACATATAACCCATAACTTAGATGGTAAGAACATCTTATACTACATAACTAGTCTCATTTGCACCTAGCAACTTAAGGGTACTATCTAAGCACACACACTGTAAAATATTAGAAATAATACAATCCTATATCACGTTGGGAATATCTCTAAATCATGCCCACATCATCATACTTAATTTTGAATTAATAAATTTAAATTCTTGCATACACTATTTCAAGCCTTCTGATTCACCTCTTATACACTCGCCCAATGGAAACATAATCTAAAAAATCAAGATAAACATTATCCCCACTTTTACTACTATAAAATTTTGGATTCATGCTTCTAACTCTAGATCACATGCTATCATAGGATTCTGAGAAGGGATCTAAAAGAACATCTAACTTTGGCTTAGTGCATGATATTTCATGAAGAATCTTTCAAACCATAGAAAGTAAAAGCAATGATGAGATACTTTTGAGCCTTCGTGCAATCCTATAACTATCTATGGGGACTATCTAAGAAAATGCTATCTATAAGGATTTAAGCTTGGTTGTTTCTGTTGCCTCAAGAATAAGGCAGAGTTGGCACGAATGGATTAACGTAAAAATCTACATAAGTTCCAAAGAGAACTCTTCTACTACACGATCAGAGACATGAAAGAAGAGAAATATTTCTTAAATACCCTATAGCCTCTCAAAGAAAAGAATAGGCATCTCCGGACCGTTCCATAAGACTCTACTAGACAAGGCTTTATTGAAACCCTTGAACACTTAAACTCTGTGCTCTTATACTATGTTTTGTCATGACCCAAGGCTAGCCCCTAGTCATAATACGGTGCTTAGAATCACAAGTTATCCCAACCTAACCCATGTAATAGAATACTGCTTGAGCAACTAATTTAAATTGTATAAAAGCTAAATTTACTGAGCGGAAACATGATCATGAGAAAGTCTAAATGCATGTAATGCATATAAAGTTTACAACATGATAAAACTAAAGACAAAAATTTTAACTACATGTAATGACACCGACTAACTATCTATGAAGCCTCTACAATATTGACTATAGATATCTAGGACATGGCTCAAACTACCACTAATCAATACATATGGATAATCAAAATCTAACACATGAATGATAATGGACTAGAGTCCCAAAATAAGAGGACTTATCACCTGCTAGATGAAAGCTGAGAACTGTCTGATTATGATGTGTGGGCTACAATAGGTACCAATATTATGAAACAATGTAGCCACACAGGCGTATGTATGGTCAGTACTTTTGGAATGTGCTGAGTAAGTAGGGCTAAATGCAATAAGTAAAACTGATTAAATACATAATCTTTAAACATGCATGATATGTACAAGTAGATTCACCAAGAGACTAAAATAAATTGAAAGCTTAAGTATCTTAAAACATAAGTAACAAACATAATCTTATAAGTTGGTGAATTACTACACTTAGTTTCTTAAATCTTTACTCTTGTACAATAAATAGAACTGAAGTTGGGAAGCGGTAAAAACATGAATATTGTATGTAAATCACATGTAAGGCTAAACATCGTTTAAAACTGAACTGAGGGCATGTATGGATACTGACCATGTAAACATGAACATGTAAAATTGAGAATGCAAGACCAAGTAAATCATGTACTAAAATGATCGGAATATCTGAACAACAAAAATAATCTATAAAACTGAATTAATAAATACTAAAATCTATCAACTTTGTCAAGAAAACCTGAACGTCTGACCCATAATGACTGAATAATGAATATAATTGTGGGAGAAATCCTGTAACCTCCATAAATCATGTAAGTTATCATGGAGTATAACGTCTGACCCACATTGATAAGGGTTGTTCTATCCATGCCATTGGAATAGAACCTGAACTAGAGTGATCACTAAAATAAGCTCATATTCAGTAAGGGGAAACACTCTCAGGCGAGGCCCCTAAACCTACAGTGGCATATAGTTTTTGGGGAAGTAGGATGCGCTGAATCCATACTCCCCACTCAGTGATAAATCCTATTCCCGACTGAAAGACACTAAAATACTAATAGGTACATGCATTAAAGCTGATAAGATAAGCTCAAGTCATGGTGTTTTAATAAGAACATCAGTGCATACAGAGTTTCAAGTAATCATAAACATGTAAACTGTCAGTTCTTAATATGATCATAACAAGCTACGTTTAATAATAGCATCATGAGTTGACTAACTCATTGCTTGAAAAGTCTGAAACGTAAGTAAACATGTATGTATCGGGTGTTCATAACCTGTCGGCACTGAATAATCACAAAAACATGATAACAACTCTTAAAACGGTAATATGAAGTCATAATCCAGAGATCCAAAACATTGGACAGTTTAATAATTGAGTATGATACATGAATTTAAGCATAGGTACATAATAAACTTAGGAGATTAACTAATTTCTCATCAGAATAATGAAATTGAAGACAAAATATCAAACTTGTAGTTTAAAACATGAATAAGTATAACTCTTATGCTTATTAGTCCTTTAAATCACAAGGTAATGATATACTTTAATACATGAGAATTTGGGGATGATCCCTAATTTAAAACATGTAAATTCAAATTGAAAATCATACTGTCAGGAAAAGGGATGAAAGATTAACCTTGTTCAAAATCTTACATACCTTAATTGAACAAATTATTAAAGACATCTTGGAATCAAAACTTAAATTCTTGAGTTCTTGAGAGAAGAATCATGATTTTTGTTCTTGGGGAGAGGAAGAGTTTCTACGTGAGGAATTTTGAGGGTAATGGGCAAATAATTCCCTTAATAATATTATAAGTCATGTTTTGGAAGACTGGGTTAAGAAAAAAGGACCAAATTACCCGTATGACCCCATAAATAAAGAATAGTGGGGGAATAGCCTCCGTGGTGCAGACCCTATTCCAAGGGAATGGCCTCCGTGACGCGCACCCAATTCTGGGGGATGGCCTCCGTGAAACGAATCCTATTCTGGGGGAGTGGCCTCCATGGCACGGCCCTATCACGGAACCTTACTATTTCTCATAAAAATGGTCATAACTTTTCACTCGGGTCTCATATTAAGGCAAAGTGGGTATCATTGGAAAGCTAATTCAATCATATTTAAATTGGTGGGTCTTGATATGCAATATTCCATATATGTAAGAAGTTATACACGTTAAAAGTTGACTCTTGCAGAATTAAATACCAAAATTTGGCCGAATCAAAGGTTCTTAGCTCAACTTTTCTCTAAGTGATTCCTATGAAAATTTTCATCTAATAAGCACTATTCACTCTAGGATAATGATCATGACACTTGTATTCCAATACAAATCATGGGATTAGATTGTACACACGTGGCAATGATGGTTCAATGTCTAGCCCAAAAATGAGAAGTGTTACATTATCTCTCCCTTGGGATCATTTGTCCTCGAATGATGGACAGGAAATTAGTTAAACATTAGAAGTATGGAATAATGTAGACATGACAAGTGTTCTAACAAAGGATATAGCTAAGCTAAAACTTTAAGACATCCATCATGGGACTGATTTCTGAGCTGACTCAATTCTATTGACTATAAAGATTCATGCTATGAGTTTTGAACTCACTTGAAATGTTCATGATACAATCATACACATAGAACTGTGAAGTGATAACTTATGCAATAAAATTTGAAGTGATAGTAAGGCTGGAATAAAGTACGTAACTTCTCGTTAGGGATTTTCCCTCAACAAAACACTTATAGAAATATAAAAAAGGCTTTGTAGAATCACCAAATACATTATGTAAGCATGAATCATGAGATAATGAGACCAAGGTCATACAAGGGATATAACAATGTCTAAGCTGGAATAGTTAAAAGCTGAGATCTTGCACTGAACACTTATGAACTGAGTCATTACTAAATAGCTAAATCTTAAACATGATGCATAAACTAAACTAGATTTACAACTCACATGTATGCAAACAAATTACCTTATGGAATAGCCATATTCGTGAAGCTTTGGATAACAAGACTAGATGGAGAGATGAAAAACCATAGGAACTTGTTTGTCTGACTATTACACTGAGTTGTTGGCTACACGGACTGAATTATACTAAAAGCTTATACTCAACTAGAGTATTTCTTCAACACTCTTTCTGAGAAATTCTAATAACATTAGGGAGTAAAGAATCTTGAGAATGATTTGAATAAGATATCTAATTAAGGAATTTTAATATGGCTATAACTCTGTAACATGGAACATAGGCCTATGAAGCATAAGCTCAGATAGAAATACTAGGCCTTAGGCAATGCTACTGCCCAATTCAAGCTTAGCGTCGCTCCTTAAATACTTGCATGGGTACATATAACTACTCCCTCCATAGTCTAATTTGAGCTACATACTCTTAGTCTGTTCAAGTCTAACTCATCACAAGGTACTACACATAATACTAGTCTGAACCATGAATTCAATACCCCATGCATTTCCACAACTTCTCATCTCAAGAAGAATTTTTCTTGCCACTTTAATAACTAAATTCAACCTCTTCCTAGTAATTCACTAGCTCCACAATGCATCCATCCACTTATATATCAACATGAAATTCAAGCCTATCATTATAACTACATATGAACTTCTAAGAAACCAACCCACCTAGGAATTTTTTTCCCATATTCTCAAAGACCTCTATCAATAACAACTTTCATGTACTATACCTAAGAAAAAAATGAAATTTAAAATAACCACGGCATATACCAAAAGCTTTTCCTCAATATTCCTTCAAACTTATAGCCTTACATAAAATAAGTTTACTATGATCTTTTCCTAATATGGAACATTTACTCTCTTCCATAGAAATGACTAATCATTAGTTTTTCATCACCACTACCTTAACATACGGAGAGGTCATTAAAAGGTTAGAACATAAGGATGTGAAGCATGAAAGAATACTATGCATAAGTTGGACACTTAACTGAAGTATCAAAAGCATGAATTCATTAAAGAGATTAAAACTAAGGACATACATGACATAATTTGAATTTTGTTGATCATTAAGAGTGAAGCATGAGTCTCTAGAACTGAATATTCTGTAAAGCATGAGTACATGAGTCATTAGCTGCATGGCCCTGAGTTTGGAGTTCATAATTTCAGGGAATATGATTCGTCCTGCTGAGTGACCTGGAACTTCTTATACTAGGAACTGGGAAAGGACTATATTATGTGCATAAACAGGAACTATAATCATGGAGATGATGTGTAAGGAATTAGTAGATGTTGTGATGACTAAAGTATGAAATGTTACGCTGAGATAAGAATGGGTCGGGCATCTTCTTCCCCTACTGATGTTCTACAATACTATCGCATCACTACTAAAAACTGAGATCCTGACTTCATTCCTTGTTCTATCATCTCCCCCTTATCTTTAACCCATAATTCTAAGTCTGTGGACCCCATTAATAAACTCTAAACTGAACTGCAATCATTTCACTCTAGAGTTCAAGATATAATAATACACACAAATAAGAAACTCATCCTAAAAGACAATACCTGAAAATGTAAAACCCACTTCTAATACTTCCTTTTGAGAAAAAACTCTTATCTTTCTATAGCCTCAATAGTCATCATATAATGACTTGAAGACTTACTAAGTTAGAATCATTATGAGTATCCCCTTACCACGAGTTCACATCATCTAGAATTTAAAATCTCCTTTTTATTTGCTCAATCATCTTAGATTCAAACTTAGATTCTAACATGTAACATGGATATTCCCAAACATCTAATGAACCATACTAACTTCCTTAATATCCTACTAATATCACACCTCTAAACTTATATTTTTCCCTAAACCATAAGAATTACCATTATACTAACATACCCAACATCAACAACATATAACCCATAACTTAGATGGTAAGAACATCATATACTACATAACTAGCCTCATTCACACCTAGAAACTCAAGGTACTATCTTAGAATACACACTGCAAAGACTTAGAAATAATATAATCCTATATCACTATGGCACACCTCGAAATCACACCCACATCATCATACTTAATTTTGAATCAATATACTTAAATTCTTGCATACACTATTTCAAACCTACTAATTCACCTCTCATACACTAGCCTTATGCATAGATAATCTACTAAATCCAAATAAACACTATCCCCACTTTTACTGCTGCTAAACTTCAAGATTTATGCTTCAACTCTAGATCACATGTTGTCATAGGATTCTGACAAAGGATCAAAAAGCACATCTGACGTTGACTTAGTGCTCGATTTGTCATGAATATGAATGGGATTTTTCAATCTTCAGAACATAAAAGAAGTGATGGGATACTTTTAAGCCTGCGTACAATCCCATAACTCTTTGTGGGGACTGTTTAAGAAACTGCTATCTGTAAGGATTTAAGCTTGGCTATTTCTGCTGCCTTAAGAATAAGGCAAAGTTGGCATGAATGGATTAACGTAAGAATCTACGAAAGTTCCTTAGAGAACACTTTTACTGCACAATCTGAGACATAAATGAAGGGAAATATTTCTTAAATTCCCTATAGCCTCTCAAATAAAAGTATAGACATCTCCGCATCGTTTCACGAGACTACTACAAAAGGCTTCATAGACACACTAGGACACTTGAACCTAGTGCTCTGATACCAAGTTTTATCACAACACAAGGCTACCCCTAGTCTTAACACGGTGCTTAGAATCACAAGTTATCCCAAGCTAACCCACGTACTAGCATACTACTTGAGCAACTGATTTAAATTGTATAAAATCTTAATTTACAAAGCAAAAACATAATCTTAAGAAAGTTTGAATGACTGTAATACTGATAAAGTTTACAACATAATAAAACTGAAGAAAGAAATTTGAACTACATGTAATGACTCTAACTGGCTATCTTTTAAGCCTCTACTATACAAACTATAGATAGCTGGGACATGACTCCAGCTACCACTAATCAATACATATGGATAATCAAAATAAAACATATGAACTACAATGGACTAAAGTACCCAAAACAAGAGGACTTATCACCTACAGGCTAAAAGATAAGAACTACCTAATTATTATGTATGGGCTACAGCTGGTACCTACATTATAAAATAATGTTGCCATACATACGTATATGTGGTCAGTACTTCTGGAATATACTACGTAAGTGGGGATGAATGCAATAAGTAAAACTGATTAGATACATAATCTTAAAACGTACATGACAAGTGTAAATAGACTCACCAAGAGACTGAAATTAACTGAAAGTTGAAGTATCTTAAAACATGTGTAACAAATATAATCTAATATGTTGGTGACTCACTACACTTAGTTTCTTAAATCATTACTTTTGTAGAAAAGTAGAACTAAAGTTGGGAAGAGGTAAAAACATGAATACAATATGCTAATCTCAAGTAAAACTAAATATGCTATAAAATTGAACTAAGGTTCATGGATTGATACTGAGCATGAAACCATGAACATATAAAATTGAGAATGCAAGACCAAGTAAAGCATGTATTGAAATGATCTGAATATCTAAATTACTGAAATAATTTATCAAACCGACTGAATAAATACCAAAATCTATCTACTTGGTCAAGAAAACCTGAACTGAGATAAATTGAAGACTGACAAAAATTATGGGAGCTATCATATAACCGACATAAACCATGTGAGCTATCATGAAGCCCAATGCATGACCCACATTGAGTATGGTTGTTTTATCCTTGTTATCAGAGAAGAACCTGAAATTGAGTGATCACTAAACTGAGCCCATATTGGGCAAAGGAAAACACACTCTGGCGAGGCCCCTAAATCTACGATTCCATGTTGTTTTTGGAGAAGTCATATGCATTGAACACACACTTCTAACTTGATGCTAAATCCTACTCATAACTGAAAGACACTAAAATACTAACTAGTGCATGCACTAAAGATGATAAGATAAGCCCAAGTCATTGTGTTTTAATAAAAACATCAGTGCATACCAAGTCTGAAGTAATCATAGGCATGTAAACTGACAGTGCTTAACATGATCATAACAAGATGAGTTTAACAATAACGTCACAATTTCATTGACTCGTTACTTGAAAAGTTTTAAATGTAAGTAAACATGTATGTATCGGGTGTTCATAACCCGTCGGCACTGAATGATTACAAAAATACGATAACAACTCTTAAAACAGTAATATAAAGTCATAATTCAGAGACCCAAAACATTAGACAGTTTAATACATGAGTATGATACATGAATTTAAGCATGGGAACATGTTAAACTTAGGAGAATAACACATTGCTCACCAAAATAATGAAATCCGAGACAAAATATCAAACTTGTACTTCAAAACATAAATAAGTACAACTCTTATGCACTTTAGTCCTGTAAATCACATGGTAATGCTATGCTTCAATACATGAGAATTTGATGATAAACCCTAATTTTAAAACATGTAAATTCAACTCTAAAATCACACTTTCGGGTATAAGGATGAAAGATTAACCTTGTTCAAAACCCCACATACCTTAATTGGACAACTTCTTGAGGAAATCATGGAATCAAAACTTAAATTTTTGAGTTCTTGAGAGAAAAAATCTTTAATTTTTGTTCATGGGAAGAGGAAGGGTTTTTACGTGAGAAATTTTGAGGGTTATGGGCAAATAATGCCCTTTGAGTGTTCTAAGTCGTGTTTTGGATGACTAAGGTTTAGGGGAAAGGACCAAATTACCCCTTGGTTAAATCAAGAATAGTGGGGGAATAGCCTCCATAATGCAAAGCTTGTTTTGGGGTAATGGCCTCCACGATGTGGACCCTATTCGGGGGAATGGCCTTCTTGATGCGGCCCTATCGCGAAACCTTACTGTTTCTCATAAAAATGGTTATAACTTTTTGCTCGGGTATTGGAGTAAGGCAAAATCGGAATGGTTGGAAAGATAATTCAATAATATTTAATTTGGTGGGTCTTGAGATGCAATATTCCACATATATAAAAAGTTATCATCATTAAAAGTTGACCATTGTAGAATCGAATATCAAAATTTGGTTGAATCAAAGGCTTTTTGCTCAACTTTGCTCTAAGTGATTCCTATGAACATTATCACCTAATGAGCACTATTTAGACTAGGATAATGAGCATGACCCATGTATTCAAATATAAATCATGAAATTAGATTTTACACACATAGGAACAATGGCTCAATGTCTAGCCCAAAAATGTAGGGTGTTACATTATCTCCCCCTTGGAATCATTCATCCTCGAATGATAGCTAGGAACTTATTGAAACTTTAGAAGTATGAAATAATGTTGACATGACATGTCTGCAAACAAAGGATATATGACACGGCCCAACCTAGGTCCTTGTCGTAATGGGTGTCCCAAGTCCGACTGGGATCGGAGACCACTCCGATTACCCAACTTGACCTCCAGCCGCGTACCCTAAGTTGGTTGAATTTTTAACATATTACAAGATAGTGTCACTATCCGAAGTATAGACTCTAGAATAGGTCTATTATCGAGACCGAACCAATCGAGTCCGACCGTCCCCTACCAATCGTACAACTATACCAAGCCAAACCAAACCATAGATCCAACCATAACCAAATAAGTTCCAAAACATAATATGATTAATCCCAAAATGAAATAAGATGGTACAGTGAGAATTATGTTCAATGATGTAAGCCCCAATAACAATGCCAATATTAAGGCAGAAACCAACACCGATCCTGCAAATACCAACCCATAGTAGTACCACAAAGCCTCTAACCAAAAGAATACCAAAAGTTGGTTGGGACATGCCCCAAACCTTATACAAAACCAATATATATAAACAAGTCAAAGAATAACATCTATGAAATGGAGCCTTTCGAAAAGATAGAAGCTCACCACTTCAATCCAATAGCTATCGCCGAATATCCAAATGCTAAGCAAAAGGAGTAGAACGATCAGTTCCTGTATGGCGTGGGGATACATCGCTCGAAGATGGGTTAGCGGGTGAACATTTGCATGAACTCAAGATAAGGATAAAATAATGTCATTTGCAAAACAAAGTAAAAACCATCCATATACACACAACCATACTTATATATAACCATGTCGGGAAACGGGATCGGGTTTAGCATGCCATTAAAATCTTTACCTGGGTTGTGTAGCACTGTCGTCCTAAACTACCCACGGGCTATATAGGTTCAACTCCCCTGCCGAAAGGGCCCCAGTGCGTGAAGCCACACGATTAGGGAAGAAAACCTGGGATGACTAGTACATCACCTAAAATATAAAGTGTGACAGCATGCACACGGTCACTAGGACCAAACCTCACATCGGTAAATGTAAGCTTCCAGATTCGACCCCCCGGGACATCCACCTTCTATGAATTTGATACACACACCCCTCTTTTAAGCCCAATTAAATTATTTTCTAACCAAACCATTATTCCATTATTGTTAACCAAGCTATTAGTAGTGGTATTATCATATCGACTATAACTTGCAAGTATTGTCCTTAGCCAATCTGTAGGGGATTCCCATGTATGCCACATGATTTCTAATTAAAAAAAAACCATGGCCACCAAGGAATTTTAAATCCATTCAAAACCATTTAAACCATTCATACCATTTAGGGTTCCATTACCAGGTTTAAACAACATAAGTATCATTGAAAAACCAATATTATACTGAAAGCATTATTATAGGCATTTTATCAATTACTTTGGGGGAATAGTATTTCTAGAACCAAAGTCCATTACCAAATAATCATTCCCATACAACCAATTATCTAAAACCACCATTGATGCATATAAAAGCATAATTAAAAGCATAGGAAAACCATAACCAAGCATTCATAACCAAAAACCCCAAAATCGTATTTTAAAACCCAAATCCATACAACATTTAAATCATGAAAACATTGTATAAAACCATTCCTTTAGTTGGAAAAAACAATAAGGGAAAAGAACATGCCTTAAACCAAGATGATAATGGAGACCAAGACAAGCCCCAATTTACTCCTTAAGATAAAACCGTAGCTTCCTTGGCCCAAGAACTCTATAGATGGTTTAAGAGTGTTTTCCAAGTGTTTAAGAATAGAATAATAGAGAAAATAACCTTCCAAGTGCAATATAAGTCATGGGACTTTATTAGGATAAGTGGGGAAATGTACAAACTGCCCTTACATAAATTGCATTAAACTCCCATCATAGGGTACGACAAACCCTTACGAGTCATACCCATCCTGTACGAGTGGTACCCACCTCTCATACCCGAGGATTTCCCTCTTGTACCCAACACTGTCTAAGGTACAACACACCTGAACCCAAGTCGTATTCAACTGAATGACTAGTACCCATAAACTGTACCCCTAGCATAATAGAATCTAGGAGGTTTGAACACCGACTACCATACGAGTCCTACATACAACTCGTACCCTAGCTTACAACTCATGGTGTGCTACTCGTACTCAAATCCAACATAAGTTACGAATTCTAAGGTTAAGTAAAGTAACCAAACAATCCGTACCCAACATATTCGACTTGTACCACGCAAATCATACCCATTCCAGTATCTACATCCATCCAACCAACCAACACTGGTCAACATACGACTAGACAATACTACCTGTATCCAAGTGTACGACTCGTTCCCTAAGTCGTATCTTTCCCAAAAAGTAGAAATCAAGGACATTTTCTATGGTCCAGAAACTAGGGTGTTTTAGTCTCCCTTACTAGGAACATTTATCCTTGAATAACGGACAAGGTAAAGGAATCACATGCACGTGTCATTTGCATTATCAAATATATTTCCAATCTTTAACAAAGTTTGAAAACAAAGAGGTAAAGATATTAATCTGTCCTTTAACAAACTCAGAAAATAAAGATGTGTTGAAGACACATACCTTCCGCACAAATCCCAGGAGTAGAAAAAAATGTAGATACTTAAACTTTATGTCCTCCTCTATTTCCCATGTAGCTTCTTCCCCCTTATGGTTCCGCCACAAAACCTTAATCGAAGCTACATCCTTGGTTCATAATTGACAAACCTTCCTATCCAAGATCTCAACTGGGACCTTTTCACAAGACTGAGAGTATGAGATACCCCACCCCTCTAAAGGAACAATCGAAGAAGGATCACCAAGCCACCTCCTCAAGATGGAGACATGAAATACTGGATGAATGGAGTTCAATTAAAGAGACAACTCCAATTCATAAGTGACATTTCCAACCCTACGCAAAACCACATAAGGACCAATATATTAGAGACTAAGCTTCCCCTTTTCGCCAAACCGCATTACTCCTTTCATGGGAGATACCTTGAGGAACAACTTATCCCCAACCTCAAACTCCAAGTCTCTATGCCTTACATCCACATAGGACTTTTGTCAACTTTGGACAGCCTTAAGCCAATCCCGAATCACTTTCACCTTTTCCATAGCCTGATATACCAAATCCAAACCAAACATATCCGCCTCACCAAGCTCAAACCAATCAATAAGAGATCTACACCTTCTACCATACAATGCCTCAAAAGAGTCCATACCAATACTAGAATGATAGCTATTTTTATAAGAAAACTCTACCAAAGGTAGATGCTCAACCCAACTACCACCATAATCAACCACACATGCCCAAAGTATATCCTCCAATGTCTGAATAGTCCTTTTGTCTTAACCATCCATCTGAGGATGAAAAGAATAACTCAGACTCACCTTAGTACCAAATCCTTTCTAACAAGACTACTAAAAATAAGATGAAAACTGCATACCTTGATCAAACATAATTGAAATAGGTACCTCATGTAGCTTCACAATCTCCTGAAGATATAACTTCACATAATCATCCATCGAAATAGTAGTCCTCACTGGCAAGAAATAAGCAGACTTATCATTCTATCCATAATGACCCAAATCAAATCATATTAATCTTAAGATCGAGGAAGATCGATAATGAAATCCATATTAATTACTTTTTATTTCCATTCGGGCAAAACAATCTCTTAATATAACCCACCAGGTCTCATGTGCTCCACTTTAACTTGTTGACACACCAAGAACTTTGCCACAAAATTAGCCACGTCCCTTTTTATACCATTCCACTAACACATCTCCTTAAGATCATGATGCATCTTCATCGAGTTGGGATGTACAACGTAGCATGATTCAAGCGCCTCAGCCAAGATCCTTTTCCATAACCCATTGACATCAAGAATGCATAACCTCCCTTGGTAGCATAAAGTACTGTCGCCACTGATTACAAACACCATTACCTTCTCCATACCCACATTACTCTTAATTTTCATCAAGATAGGATCTAGCACTTTTTTCTTCTTAATCTCCGCACCAAGAGATGATCAAACCACTTTCTGTACCATTACCCCGCCATCCTTAAATTCCAAAAGATAAACTCCAAAATTCGATAAGCGGTGAATATCTTTCACTAATTTCTACTTTCTTTCCTCCAAATGAGCTAAACTTCCCATGGATAACCTGCTAAGAGCATCAGTAACCATGTTATCCTTGCCTGGGTGATAGTGAAAGCTCATGTCATAGAATTTAAGAAGCTCTAACCATTTCTTTTGCCTAAGATTTAGCTCCTTCTAAGTGAACACATACTGTAGACTCTTATGATTAGAAAAGATTTCTACGTCCACTCCATACAGATAATGCCACCAGATTTTCAAAGCAAAAATCATTGCCAACAACTCCAAATCATGAGCATGATAATTCCTCTCATGTACCTTAAACTGCCTAGAAGCATAGGCAATCACCTTTCTATACTGCATCAAAACACAACCAAGTCCCACCCTAGATGCATCACAATAAACCACGAACTCCTCACTTCTGTCATGCAATGACAAGACCAAAGTCGAAGTTAGCTTATATTTCAAATTTTCAAAATTCCCCTCACAAGCATTTAACCAAGAAAACTTAACTTTTTTTAAGTCAACTTAGTCAAAGGAGCATCTATCTTCAAAAAGTTCTCCACAAACCGCTGATAACACCATAATACTAGTCTGAACCATGAATTTAATACCTCATGCATTTTTATAACTTTTGATCTCAAGAATAATTCTTCTTACCACTTTAACAACTAAATTCAACCTCTTCATAGGAATTCCCTAGTGCAAAATACAGCCATCCACATATATACCAACATGACATTTAAGACTATCACTATAACCATATATGAACTTCTAATCAACTAACTCACCAAGGAATTTTTCCCATGTTATCCAATAACTCTATCAATAACAACTTTGATGTACTATCCCCAAGAAAAAACACATAAAATTTCAACTAACCATGATATATACCAAAAGCTTTGCCTCAATATTCCTTCAAACTTATAGTCTTACATAGGACAAGAGCAAAATGATCTTTTTCTAATACAGAACATTTACTCTCTCCCATCTAAACCATTGATAATTAATTTTTTCTCACCACTACCTTAACATAAGGAAAGGTCACTGAAAGGTTAGAACATGAGGACCTGAAGTATGAAAGAATACTATGCATAACTCGGACACTTAACTAAGTCCTGAAGAGTAGAGTATCAAAAGCATGAATTCATTAAAGAGATCAAAACTAAGGATATACATGACATAATTTAAATTTCCCTAATCATTAAAAGTATAGTATGATTATTTGTAACTGAACATTCTGTATAGCATGAGTACATGAGTCATGAGCTATATGACCTGAATTTGGAGTTCATAATTTCAGGGAATATAATTTGTACTACTGAATAAACTGGAACTCCTTATCCTAGAAATTGAAAGCGCACATGATTTTATATTATGTGTATAAACATTAACTATGATCATGGAGATGATGCATAAGGCATGAGTCGATGTTGGGATGACTAAACTACAAAACTTTGCACTGAGATAGGAATAGGTTGGGAATTTTTCTCCCCTACTGATGTTCTACAATAAACTGGCGTCACTACTAGAATCTAAAAGCCTGTCTTGGTTCTTTGTTCTATCATCTCCCCCTTAGCTTTAACCTATCATTCTAAGTTTGTGGACCCCTTTAATAAACTCTAAACTAAAATGCAACAGTTCTACTCTAGAGTCCAAGATATAACAAAACACATAAATAAGAAACTCACCTTGAAAGACTTTACCTAAAAGTTTAAAACCCAGTGCTAATACTTCCTTCTGAGATACAACTCTTATCTTTCTATAGCCCCAATAGTCATCATATAATAAATTGAGAACTTACTAATTTAGTATCTTCATAAGTATCACCATACCATAAGTTCTTACCATCTAGAATTTTAACTCTTTATTCTATTTGGTCAATCATCCAAGATTTCTAACCTAGATTCTAACATATAACATGGATAATACATATGGAAAATCAAAATACAATATATAAACTGTAACGAACTAAATTCCCCACAAATAGAGGACTTATCACCTGCTGGTTGAAAGCTGAAAACTGTCTGATTATGATGTATGAGCTACAACTAGTACCTACATTACGAAATAATATAGCTAGGCAGATGTATATGTGGTCAGTACTTCTTGAATGTACTGAGTAAATGGGGATGAATGAAATAAATAAAATTGATTAGATAAAAATTCTTAAAACATGCATGCTAAGTGCAAGTAGACTCACCAAGAGACAAAAATAAACTAAAAGCTGAAGTATCTTAAAAAATGAGTAACAAACATAATATGATAAAGCTAGTAAATCACTATAATTTCTTTCTTAAATCTTTACTTTTGTTGAAAAAGTAGATATGAAGCTGTGAAGCGGTAAAAACATGAACATTGTATGTAAATCTCATGTAAAGCAAAACATGCTGTGAAACTAAACTGAGGTCATGTGTGAATACTGAGCATAGAAACATGAACATGTATAACTGAGATTACAAAACTAGTAAAGCATGTACTAAAATGATCTGAATGACTAAAATAATCAGTAAAACCAACTGAAAAAGTAGTGAAATCTATCTACTTAATCATGCAAACCTGAACTAAGATAAATTAAATACTGACTGAAACTGTGGGAGCTATTATGAAACCAACTTAAACCATGTGAGCTATCATGGCGTCCAACATCTGGTTGTGACATACCCCTGACCATAGCCAAAACCAAAGTCCAAAAAATAAACAAAGGTATGAAGAGAAGTCCATAGCATACAATGGAGTCTTCCAGAGTATGGAAGCTCACCACTTCAGTCCAATGCAAAGTTGTTCCCAAATACAAGATCAATGAGCAAGAGAAGTAGTACCGATTCCTGTATAACGTGGGGATACAACACCCGAAAATGAGTTAGCGGGTGAATGTAGCATGTACTCAGGAGTACAGATAAACTAATGTCATTATTAAAAACGAAAGTAAATAACTATATGCAATCACATATATATATATATATTTCATGTTTGAAAAGGGAATTGGAGTTTGCATGCACTTAAAATTTTAACCTGGGTTATATAGCTTTATCATCATAATCCACCCACGGGCTATATGGGACCAAAACACCCTCTGAATGGGCCCCAGTGCATGTAGCTGCTGATACGCCCAAATTACAGCTCTCATTAGAAAGTGTAAGCGGTCGCTGTCAAATATAGAACCCAACTGGATTGGGTGTCGAATCTCACAGGGAATACTTGGTCACTAAGTGTTGCAATTATTAGTAGACTGTTGGTTGAAAATTCCAAGAAAAAAGGGGGTTTTGATTTAGGCGTGAACTAATGTTAACAAAGTAACAAATGAATCGATTTGTATAATGAGATTTAATCACAGAGAACAATAAGTTAGGGTTATGTCCACCTTGTAGTTTCTACTTCTCTATTAACTATGAGTAACGCAGAATTTAGACATGCATGCACTTACAGAGAATCGTATTCTAATTCTAAATCCAAGTGTTTCCCAACCATCAAGGATTTATTTCACTTTAACTCTCTCGAGCCTAAAGTGTATAACAAATGGTACAAATTCTCCAAGAAGTTAATCTGGTTAAGACATTAACGTGTAAATAGAGGTTGGAAACCCTATTTCCTTGTCACACTCTCTTTTCCACACATGTAACTTTTCTCTCGAACAAGTTAATTCTATAATGGTGTGTTCTCTATGTTTGCAACCATGAGAATTCAATTAAAACAAAGAGAGTAATGATATAAGTAGCATACACATCAAGAATTCAAAAACTCATAGTTAATAGATAGTATCTTACAAGGTTTTCATAACCCTAACAGAGAAGTTTAGCTACTCATGGATACAACGGAAATCAAAGTAGACATAATCATCATACCACAACCTAGAACAATCTTGGCGATGGAAGTGATTTTAGCGTCAAATAGAGGATGACGTTTTTCTCTCTTTCCGTTCCCAAGTGTAAGCCGTGTTTCTCTGTCTCAACAATATTACAGAATCTGAAAACTGAATAATGAATAATGATAATGATCGAATAATAATGCTGAAAAATTCAGCAATAAGGTTTTTATATTATCCTTGTCTAACTAAATTGCTACTGCATCCTTAAGTCTTTAAAAATACTGGGTTTGCCCGGGAAAAAGTTCTCATGCATCACTTTCAGTCCAAAAGCTGCCTTCCCTCTAATGTGAAGTTTTCCTTTGCTGCTCACAAGTCCATAAAGTGCTGAAATCTTCATCATTAATACCTGAAAAACATGCTAATCATGTAGGTCAGCTCACTTAAAGGAAAATGGACTAAAAGTGCAGGAATTATATATTTTGTCCTCAAAACTTAGCTAAAATATGGGTAAATTATGTTTCTTAGGCGTGTAAATACGCCCAACATCACCACCCCACACTTAAAGCTTTGTTCGTCCTCGAACAAAATATAGCATCCATGCAAACACCTAACTAGAATGTCACAATAGCAACACCTAACTAGAATTTCACAATAGCAACACAAAATTTATCCTCAAGACATGCACGACAATTATTAACAAAGAGTAGGTTTCTTGATCACTACTAGAAACAATTCAACCTCCAACATAGACTCGTGAGGATGGTTCATTCGTATCCATAAGTTAAATCACAAAGAATCATATAACACTACCCAAAAATCATCAACCATGTGTGTCTCACACAAGATATCACCCATAATCACTCATCGTTTTGCATTTTTCGAAACATGGGTATAAGACTCTCCTTGCTCTCACTCTCACAAAGAATTCTTATATTGCAACTGATGACCATAGGCTTGCCCTTAGTGTAATGCTCCACTAATATCAGAATGCTAAGCTTAGGATCAAATAGGTCTTTACAGGTTGTAATGTAGGCTAAGGGACAGGTAGGACTATTTTGGCCAGAAATAGTGACTATGTTCCCTAAGCGCTTTAATACACTACGTTATGCCATTAACACTCTCTTTTAAACAACCCCTCTACTTTTCTTTCCTCTACCAACCCCTTTTCACCTATTTTGTTATTCAATCATAAACACAACTATCTTTTTATTTTTCTATTTCTCCCTTTTATATATATATATATTTTATTTATTTATTTATTTATATTTTTTTTTATAAAGCACCTCTATGATAGCCACTCTCTTTCACAGTAATTTTAAGTACCAATACACTCTGAGGTATCACTCTCACCATTTTCCTCTTATTTTATCACGTGAATCTACAATTTTAAGCACTTAGAAATTTGGATCAAATTATGGTCTTGAAAAAAAATGGATTAGGCTACATACGAGGCTGTCAAAGAAAATAGCTAAAGGCCCAAATGGGGTTAACTAGGACAATGTACAAAGGTAGGTAAAAAGAAGGTAAACAAATTCAGAGTTGCCAAAGAAATGCCTAAATCATCTCCTAAACTCACACTCCTTATTTCGCTTTACACACACACCAGGCAAGTTCTAGCATCAGTCACAACACAAAATATACTATAACCTCACACACACAAGGCACATGGTCAACTTAATTGGGAGCACTATAGACTCTAGACCCAACAGATGAATGAATTAAACCACACAATTATCACATAATGAGTCACACTTAGATCCTAAATATCTCAATAGTAATGATTTAGCACAAACTCTTGTTATACTACCATGCCGTCTATCAAAACAATTTCATGCAAACTCTAAAAAAAATTTAACTAACTAATTACGACTAATTAACTACGACTAATTCACACAAACAAGAATAAATGTAGGCAAAGAAGTACAGCATACAAATACCAACACCCCACACTTAGACGGGACACACTGCCCTCAGTGGAAAATAAATAAGGAAAACCTGATTAGTCGAACTCTTCTTCTATGTCTGGGGTCATACCCCCTGCATCGGAATCATCATCAGAGTCGCCATCCTCAAAGTTGTCCTCCACATCTGAGTCTGGCAGTCGGCGATCATCGTCAGTTGGCACGTCATCATCGAGAGGTTCCTAAAAATGTACCTTCACTCCACACATAGCCCGCGCATGCTCATTCATCGGGTAGTCATAGTCCAACTGCTGAAGCTCTGCATCAGTCGGAATACGACCCCCACTCATTATGGTAAACCTAGTCATGCCATATAGATGGCAAAAGAAACTTTCATCTCGAGAATGTCTTTCTGCAGTGGTAAGGTTGATGCCATGACCAGATTCAGGTTCTTTAACTTTCGTGAGATCAACCTTCCTTGGGTTGTGTGGAAGCTTATGATCTGCAGGTTCCTCTTCAATGTGCTCCTTTCTTAAGATCACAGTCAACAAATTGCCAAAGCTGAATGGGACCTCTTGTGCAGCCTTTCTTTACGCATTGACACTCGTATAACCGCACCAATATTGATGGGAATATTCGTCATCAAAGCGTAAACCAAGTATACTCGATCACGTGTTATCTTTGTGTACTGTGTCCCAATAATCAAGCAAGAGTTGACTATCCTCAACCATATACGAGCTTCTCTGTTCAAGGAAGCATACGGGAAGGTATTGTGCTGGCCGGTATCCTTGTGACGAATCCACCGGGCCATGGACCTTGTTCCACACAGTGTGCGTCTGATTGCCATGTAGGGAGGTCTGTGATAAAGCTCCTTGAGTGGTGATGGATCCTCAGATGGAAGACCCAGAAAAGAGTTGAAGAACTCCGCATTCAGTTGCAAGACTTGGCCCCGAATCTTTACTTCACTTCCGGTGTTCTTTGGGGACCAATTAGCATAAAACTCTCGCATTAGATCAAGATTGCATTCCCTCATATCTCAGAAAATGAAATCAAGATTTAGTGCCATGATTTTAGCCAAAATGTGGGGCTCGCTCTTTGCTAGACTCTCCTTCTGCATCAAATCCACGTGAACATATTTTTTCACTTTGTTGTTCTTGTACCACTCCTTTCCTTCCTCCTCTAGGACCCACTTTATTCCAAAAGTACGTCGAGGTATTTGCAGCGAGGAGGACTCAGCTTGCTCTTTTCTTCCCTTTTTCTGACCTTTCTGTCAGGTGGACACTTTTTCTTTTCCTTGTCGTCCTTTTGGTGCCATTCTACCTGAGATCACAATAAAGTCATGTTAGCTTCATCTCGGAAGATTCAATCAAAAAACAAATAGTAATGGTACCACCCCACACTTAATTTGTTTGCACAGACTAATTAAGTAAGTGATGTCGATTACTTAGACTTCATCGACATACATTTAGGCGATATGTTCCAACAACATGTTTAGCATAGTCATACTTTAATGTAATCTTGACTATCCTTTCCAACTCTTTTTCATGTAATCTTGACTATACTTTTATGTTTGGATGAATTCACTTTTTGAACAAGACCATCACATAGAGATCATATCATGTTATTGCATAGAAATAATCACAACATCTTATGCTTGTGGTCAATCATGATCGGTATCTCGATGAACGAGTCATTCAAATATTCAAGCTTTCAACTTCGAAGATTATGCATTAACTTCACAATTTCGATTCCATAAAAATATGACAATGTATAACAATCAAACACAAGTCGGAACAAAGTCAAGAACGCCCACACTTATCCTCTCACGCGACGAGATTCATCATAGCAACCCAACCATATTCTTTATCACCAAACACCACTTCAAAATCTAGTAAATCATTATACGTATAGCATCGCAACAACCACGGAATATAAAAGAATAACTTACTTAGTGGTGGATCCGGAAGATGACCTTGCAAGATTAGATGAACAAAAAGAAAAACTTTGAGAGAATGGGGAAGCTTGGGCGGCTCCTATATTGAGCAAACAAATGCATTTTGTTCTAAGGTTGAAGTTCTATTTATAGACTAAGCCATAGGTCGGGTTTTATCCATGTAAAATCGGGTTAGGAGACAAAAAGGCATAAGTAGGCTGCGCCTAATGCTTTGCCTATGCTTAGCATAGGTGGCGCCTTTGTCAATGCCTAGTTGGACATAGGCGGCGCCTTTGTCAATGCCTAGTTGGGCATAGGCGGCGCCTTTGTCAATGCCTAGTTGGGCATAGGCGGCGCCTATGCTATTGCCTATGTGAGGCAGTGAGCATAGGCAATGATATAGGCCTTGCCTTGTCCATTGCCTAGATTAGCATACGCCTTGCCTTGTCCATTGCCTAGATTAGCATAGGCCTTGCCTTGTCCATTACCTAGATTGGCATAGGCATTGCCTTGTCCGTTGCTTAGATTAGCATAGGCAATGCCTAGCCGATAGCCTTTGCTCCATCATTCCTAACTTACCACCTTTCACATGGCTTACTTTCAAATCAAAATTTGGGGCCAATCTCCTCCTTTATATGTCTTGCACCTACACTTAATCAAAAATAACAAAAATGATTAGAAGGATGGGTTGCCTCCCACCAAGCGCCTTAGTTTTGGTCGTGGCTTGACTCTTCTTTTTGGATTTTTATTTAACAAAAACAAACTCCTAGTAAAACAAAATGAATAAAAATGATGGGTTTCCTCCCATATAGCACTTGATTTATTGTCGCGGCACGACATAGTTATCTCGATTACTTAGACTTCATCGAGATATATGGACCATCATTTTCTGAATGGATTCAGACGACGCTGATGCTTAATAGTGGGCATGCAATCTTCCTCAAGCTGGATCTTGTGCATACATATCCCAGGAGGGATACCGATTATACCATCAATAGTCCAACCAATAGCTCTCCTGTACCTCTTCAGAACAGAGATGAGAGCCACTACTTGTTGTTCATCGAAATCAGCCGCAACAATAACCAGAATTGTATTTCCACTTCCCAAGAACGCATACTGTAGATGACTTGGAAGCTCTTTCCATTCTAGCACTGGTGGCTCTTCAATGGATGGTTTCGCTGGTGGTGACGGTCGATTCTTAAGATCAAGGTCCAGCTTCTTAGGAGCCTGAGAATAGGACCCTATTCCTGTTAGAGCACAAATAGTTTCTTCATAATCTTCTACATCCTCACGCTCAAAATTCAAAAACACAGCAGACAATGGCTCAACAGTAAGCTGCTTCTCTACAGATAATTCTTTCTCATCCTCATAATAAACATCAGCTACAGAGAACACATTCATATCTCTAGGTTGCTTCATCGATTTGCATACATCAAAATGAACCACTTCGTCATTCAACCGAAATAAAAGCTCATTAGCTCTTAAATCAATAAGCACCCTTCCAGTTGCGAGGAAAGGGCATCCCAAAATTATGGGAACTTCAGAATCCACCTCGCAATCCAAAATAACAAAGTCTGCAGGAAAAATAAAGGTAGAAACCTTCACCAGTACATCATATAAGATACCAATAGGTCGTTTTACCGACCTATCTGCCATCACAAGCCGCATATTGGTTGGTGTAGGATCGCCCAACCCCAACTTTCTATAAATGGATAACGGCATCAAATTGATGCTAGCTTCCAAATCGCACAACGCCTTAGCAAAATCCAAAGATCCAACCGTGCAAGGAATAGTGAAAGCACCAGGATCTGCCTTCTTCTGTATTAAAGATCTCGTGGCAATTGCACTGCAATGATGAACATCATCTGCTAGTTCATAGCTTGCTGTCCTTTTCTTCATCAACAGGTCCTTCATGAATTTGGCATACCCTATCATCTGCTCCAGTGCCTCCACCAAAGGCACATTAATAGTCAGTTGCTTCAACATAGTCATGAATTTACTGAACCTGGTGTCATCAGCTTTCTTCTTCAGTATCAAGATAAAAAGGAAGTGGTAGAGCCAAAATTTGATACGCCCAAATTACAGCTCTCGTTAGAAAGTGTAAGCGGTCACTGTCAAATATAGAACCCAACTGGGTTGGGTGTCGAATCCCACAGGGAATACTTGGTCACTAAGTGTTGCAATTATTAGTAGACTGTTGGTCGAAAATTCCAAGAAAAAGGGGGGTTTTGATTTAGACGTGAACTAATGTTAACAAAGTAACGAATGAATCGATTTGTGTAATGAGATTTAATCACAGAGAATAATAAGTTAGGGTTATGTCCACCTTGTAGTTTCTACTTCTCTATTAACTATGAGTAACGCGGAATTTAGACATGCATGCACTTATAGAGAATCGTATTCTAATTCTAAATCCAAGTGTATCCCAACCATCAAGGATTTATTTCACTTTAACTCTCTCGAGCCTAAAGTGTATAACAAATGGTACAAATTCTCCAAGAAGTTAATCCGGTTAAGGCATTAACGTGTAAATAGAGGTTGGAAGCCTTATTTCCTTGTCACACTCTCTTTTCCACATATGTAACTTTTCTCTCGAACAAGTTAATGCTATAATGGCATGTTCTCTATGTTTGCAACCATGAGAATTCAATTAAAACGAAGAGAGTAATGATATAAGTAGCATACACATCAAGAATTCACAAACTCATAGTTAATAGATAGTATTTTACAAGGTTTTCATAACCCTAACAGAGAAATTTAGCTACTCATGGATACAACGGAAATCAAAGTAGACATAATCATCATACCACAACCTAGAACAATCTTGGCGATGGAAGTGATTTTAGCGTCAAATAGAGGATGACGTTTTTCTCTCTTTCCATTCCCAAGTGTAAGCCGTGTTTCTCTGTCTCAACAATATTACAGAATCTGAAAACTAAATAATGAATAATGATAATGATCGAATAATAATGCTGAAAAATTCAGCAATAAGGCTTTTATAGTATCCTTGTCTAACTAAGTTGCTATTGCATCCTTAAGTCTTTAAAAATACTAGGTTTGCCCGGGAAAAAGTTCCCATGCATCACTTTCAGTCCAAAAGCTGCCTTCCCTCTAATGTGAAGTTTTCCTTTGCTGCTCACAAGTCCATAAAGTGCTGAAATTTTCATCATTAATACCTGAAAAACATGCTAATCACGTAGGTCAGCTCACTTAAAGGAAAATGGACTAAAAGTGCAGGAATTATATATTTTGTCCTCAAAACTTAGCTAAAATATGGGTAAATTATGGTTCTTAGGCGTGTAAATACGCCCAACATCAGCTGCACAAATCAAAGATATTATTGGGGCCAGGGATTCACGTGTACCCTTCGCCCTCCATGATACATATATACAAGTATAAACTTAGGGGATTCCCATGTACCCTACAAGCATATGGTCAGCATGACCACTCCTCATGTCGGCAAACATGAGTTTCTAGTGTCTGTCCATCGGAATCACACCTTCATGATTAGGTATTATAACCAATCATTATTTCTCAATTAAAATATTTAGCACATAACCAAACCACCAATTTCAGGAATTAATTACCAAGGCATTATGAAGTGGTATCGTCATACCGACTATAGCTTGCAAGCAGTATCATTAGCCAAGTCTTAGGGGATTTTCATGTACCCTACAAGATTTCTAATTAAACCAAAATCATGGCCATAAATACCTTTCCAATTAGTATAGTGAATCGTATAATAACCAGAAAGCTCAAGACTCAAAAAAATTGCAAGGACCAAAACCCAGAGTGTTTCATACATAGACAGAGATACAATTAAAATTAAACATATCAGATTAATATCAACATGTATTTAGTTCTAATAAAATATATGCAATACCTTTAACAATGTGTCTCTACTTGTAACTTCAATAATTCGTCTTTTTTTTATGAATTATTCCTCCGAAACTGGTAGATCCTCTATTCTTAAAAATTACCGCTCCTTTCTTCTTAGCCTTCTTTACTTTTTTATCATGAAATTTATTCATAAATGTCAGATTATTTTGATGTTTGGTCCTATTTTCATGGAAAGCATTAGCGTCTTTATCAAATACACCAGACACAATATTAACAATATCTTAATTTTATTTAAAGTTATCTTACTGAGAGATTTCAATGTTAAAAGATGGTCCTATATCTAGATCCATTTAATTGAAACAATAAAGGTTGTACATCTAAGTCTTTATTCAACAATCTTAACGGAAAAAATTTAGAAAAATTAAAATGCAAAATAATTAGAGATTTGAATTAAGTTATTGAAGTTGATAAGATGAAAGCGAAGAAGAAATTGGAGGAAAATAACTCTTTTCAAAATCCAGAAGAAATTTATATAAAATTGATAAGAAAACTGCACCCTGATAGTGGCGCTAATGGAGGAAGTAACCGCCTCTTCAAACTTGTAGTTTGTATCCGAGAAAAATAAAGGGGTTAGGATGTATCTTTACTTTTTAATGAAAAAAAGTAAAAAAAAAGGAATTTTTGTAAATTTTTTAAACTGAAGGGATTTTTAGTAATTTTGGTATCTTAAGTTATGCTATTATGAAATTTTTTCTAACTTTATTATGTATATGTTTGGCCTAGACACTGTTGGAATCTTTTATTCCAAACCAACTACTGTGTTATTTTATTTTAACCCATATATATAACATAGTTATGTATATAGAATACATAAGCAATTGTGTATCTATATTGACATAACATATACATATCAGAGTTATGTATAGGACTCTGTTACATCTATTGAACTGTGTTATTTCAACCAATATGCATAGCACACTTATGTATAAGGAAGAATTCTAGCCATTTCTCATCTTTATTTATCAGTATTAAAAAATTTTGTTTAAGTGTTGTTACATATTAAACTAATTGATTTGCAATATATATTATTATAGAGGATAAAATACACCAAAATGCCTCAATAGTATTGGAATATTCATCTTCTTGAGAAATTTCTTTGAAAAAATAGAGTTTGAGAAAATAGCAAAATTTTGATCAAATATATAAAATCTAATGTTGCTTGATGGACTACCTTGATTTGGCATTTTGAAATTTAAAGTTGTTACTAATTTTAAGGAATTCATTAATAAGGTGCAATCTTGGATAATTATTAGACCTGATTTATTTTCTTAAATATCGTTGCGAAAGTTAGTTCTGATACATAAGATACTTATGGATATCAATGTTTGTTTATATATATGAATAATTAAAATTTGGGAGAGAGAAAATTTATTTAAAAATCCGAGAAAGAGGATAATTAAGAAATAAACTAGTGGGATTTATGTTATTTATCCTTAAAATAAATCTCCCACCCTATTTTCTTTCTTCTTCAGACCACCCCTCTACCCCCACCCATTCTCTTCCCCCTCTTGTTCTTTTGCATCAATTTCATTTTTATCAAATACACATCATTTTTTATTCATTTACACCATTTTCATCAAACCCATTTCTTCTTTCCTCCCCACCCGTCAATTTCATAAATAGAACCATTTCAAAATCAATAAATAGAATCACAAGTTGAATGCCACCACATGCAAGCGATAACAAATTTGAAAAAATCAAGAAATCATTGAGCAGACTTACAACAACAACAAAAAAACATACATAATTTAAGTTTTGTAAATTATAAAATTGAGGAAATTGTTTGACTTGTGAAAAATTGAATTGGTAATACAATTTTTCTTCTTCTTCTCATAATGAGTTTTGAAAAAAAGTGTGTTAAAATTCACAACTTCTTCATACACATTTTTTTCTTGAAGAAATTAATGGAGTGTAATAGAAGTAGAAGTCGAGGGTTTGAAGAAGGAGAAAGTGGATTGAGATGGGGGCGGGGTTGTAAGAAGAATACATTTCTTCTTCTTCTTCTTCTTCTTCTTCTTCTTCTTCTTCTTCTTCTTCTTCTTCTTCTTCTTCTTCTTATATCAAATTTTGAAAAAAGTGTGTTAAAATTCACAACTTCTTCATACACATTTTTTTCTTTGTTAAAGAAATTGATGAAGTATAATAGAAGTAAAGGTGGAGGGTTAGAAGAAGGAGAAAGGAGATTGAGGTCGGGGAGGGGGTAAGAAGAAATACCAGAAGAAGGGGTGAGAGGTGAGAGGTAAGAGGTGAGGGGGTGGGCGGTACGAAAATGGGTGGATTTATATTTTATATATATATATACTAGTCAAGTGCACGTGTGTATGACAATAATAATAATAGGTGTGTATAAAAAATAAATTACTATCATTTATATTGAATAATATATTTGATCCATCTTCAAAAATTCCACTATTATGAATCAACTCCATTTAAAGTGACTTAAGGGTAATTTCTTGATAGAGAAAAGCTTACCCTTAAAAGATCTTCCATTTCTCTCTTTCAATACCATCCACTTAAGGCTAATTTCTTGATAGAGAAAAGCTTACCCTTCAAAAGATCTTTCATTTCTCTCTTTCAATACCATCCACGTCAAGGCAAGTAAAATCACATTTCATGTCATGAGTCTCTCATCAAAGACTAATAATTATAAATTATGAAACAAATATATGAAAAAAAAATTAAAATGATATGTTGAAATATCAATTATTTAATATTATATTTGAAAGAAAAAATATGTTTTAGAGTTTTGATGACGACACTAAAACATAGATCGAGTAATGCAAATTATTCCTAACGTGAATCTCTAAGAGCCTAACAAAAGATTGAAATCAGTTATAAATTTGATTTGCTAACTCATACAACCTTTAATCCCCATTCTGATTTTATCTTCTAGCCAACTAATGACTTTATTTAATACTTATTTGACACTATAATTTGTTTGTTATCATGACAAATCACAATTTTTACTTTATCTTTTCCTCAATAAATTTTTTATTTAAGTATGATTCTGACAAAAGAGTATTAACTTGAATTATGCCATTATAAGAAATAGAGCTAACAAAAATAAAAAATAAAATTTAGAACAAAAAAAACATACTTTAAATTCACTCGTACTCGGCATGAATGTTTTTCGCACGCTTCGTATAAATTTTTCTTCATCTGCACAAACACATTAAAAATTAATAATAATTTATTTACGAAGGTAAATACAAATAATTTAAAATTATGAAAAAAAATCTTAAAAGTCAAAGGATCTTGAATTTTGTTAAGTCTAATACGACAACAAAAGAATATGAACTTATTTTTAAGATAAATTTAAACCAAAAAAACAAAAAGATAACAAACAGAAGTTTTAAAACCCCACAGAGAAAAGCTCATATTTATAATAATATTAATAATAATAATAATAATAATAATAATAATAATAATAATAATTTGAAAAAGCTAAAAAAGAATTTGGATCCATGGGGTTGGAACGTATATGTCAAGTCTATATAATTAATTAAAATAAAATGTGATTCTATACATATATTTTAGGATTGTTAATTTCTTTTCATATATTTTAGGACTCATATACATTTTAGGATTCATATATTTTACTCAGATCAGGATTTTTAGTTTCTTTCCATATATTTATTTTATTAGGTTATTTTCATATATTTTAGGAGTTCTTGATTAAATAATATAATAATTGAAGAAAGAAAGTGAAAAGAAGATTTTGTCTATTGGAGAGTATTTTGATGAAGGGTAAAAAAGTTCAAATCACTTTTCTTCATATTTTTAATGTACTATAGATTATAGATAGATTCCAGATATAGATATATGAAATAAAAGTGGGGCCCTTTCTTTTCTTTTTTTTTTAATAAAATACATTTTTTATTCTTATCTTTTTTTCAAATGTCACGTCAGCATTAGGAGTGATATTAATTCACTTTAAAGTTATTAAGCAGGGTAAATAAATATGTGTTATGTTAAAAGTCTACAGTAAGTTGTGCAGATAAGTTTAGAAAGAAATGATGTATTTCCTCTATATAGTAATTACCTCATATAATATTGAATTTACACAAAATTGAACAAGTTTTTGTTACATAAAATCTTGTAAATGAGAGAGCTACTTCTAAAAAGTTTGCCTTTCAAAGCAAGTAAATAATGGTAACCAAAAACCCTTTAAGAATACTGTACACATGAATGTTTCCGTTTTCTCAAGCAGCGTAATTCTCAACCAATTTCATAATCTTATATAGAAAAAATACTTGTATTAGAAGGTAATAAGAAAATCCACAAAAAGCTTTTTTTCTTGTTTTCTCCATTAAAGAAGCATTCAAATATACCATAAGCTTTTACTTTCCCATTGTTTATGATTAATGTATCTTGTAAAGGGCTTAAGGTAAAGAAGAAAAAAATTATGTTCTTGTTTGGTCTGTTTACATAGATAATAAGAAAATCAAAGATAAAAGTTATATAGTTATAATTACATCCAATGCCTTTGGGTGATGTAGTTTATAAAATACCCAACAACTGTATAGGATTCGTAGATTTAAATATAATATACATACCTATGCATTTAATAATATAAATAATCACTATATAGATTTTGTATTTTTCGACCATGTGGATAAATTAGCTTGACCAAATCTCAAAAATATAGATATCATTTTCTTCAAGTTTACCAAAATTTGTTCCTTTCCTTAGAGAATTGCATCTAGCTTCATCTACCAGAAAACAATCGCCTATAAATACATAAGAATGGGGTACAAAACAACATCTTTAAACCATCAAAAGCCCATGAATTTTTCTTCTTGGAGTGAATAGACTAGAACTTTTTTTCAATTCTTCATTTTAAGCCATGGCACCTAAAGTTTTCTTGTTGTTCATCTTTTTATTCTTTGTCCTTTTTTGGTGTCAGACAATTAAAAGTCAGTTCATGCGCAAATTTACATCACTTCTTTTTAATGATTCAACGATTGACACTGAAAATAACAATTATATATTCACTTTATTCAAAGGCAATCATATACCTTATGGGAAAAACTATTTTAACCATGTCCCAATAGGTAGATTTTCAAATGGAAAACTTGTGCCAGACATATTGGCTATTTCACTAAAATTAAAAAAATATGTCGTGCCACCATATTTAAATCCAAGTTTATTGGAAAATGATTATAGAAGTGGGGTTTGTTTTGCATCAGCTGGATCAGGATATGATGATTTAACAAGTTCAATTTCAGGGGTAATTTCAATGAGAAAACAGTTAGAATATTTTAAAGAGTATTTGAAAAAATTGAGAGATTTTTTTGAAGAGAAAGAAAAAGAAGAATTGAAAAAGGTGCTTTATTTTTAATTTTTATGATGTTCCAACAAGAAGGCTTGAGTTTAGCATGAAGGAGTATCAAGATTTTCTTCTAAACAATCTTCAAAGGTTAATTCTCCATCACATCACTATGTCTTTATTTCTTTTTTATTTTTATTTAACAAATATTTTATAATAAGTGATTTTGGGATAATGATAAAAGTATCTTCATGTGATAAATATGTCACATATTAAGTCATGAAATTAGCCACTGATGACTGAGTCAGGGTAGATTACATATATCACATTTTTTATGGTATGATTTTTATCCGAATCTTGTGTTAACGTGAGAGGTTTCATACACCGAGATGCAACATTTTATCACTATAGTATTCAGGTCAGATTGTTGTAACATGTCATACTATTAGTAATGTCGTTTATTTTGGATCAATGTTCATAGTTTTAAAAGGTGTCACTAGTGTTTAAGGCTTGCACAGTTATATATCTATGTTAGTACATTTGGGCACATTTTCATTATTCCATTGAATATTTTTTAATTTTTCATCAATATAGATATCAAGATATTAACTCTATCTATCAAAATTTAGACAGATGAAAAATGTTACTTATATTTCTGATGTCAATGAATATTTTCCTTTACTTATATAGGTATCATGATTAGCTTGTCCGTAATTTTAACTTTCAGGGGAAAAAAATTCAAATTAAAATAATTACTTTTGGTTAATCAAAAATAAAATTGATCTTTTCAAAATAACATATATACATATTATATTGCTTAGAATTAAATTATATATATTGATAATATAAAAACTTTCTTATGATCGATGAGTTTGACATCTTTGATAGCATGATACTACTTAATAGTGAGTTATATTGATAATGTAAAGAAATTTTACACTACTACATCATATTTATATTTATATGTTATTATAGGTAACTCGCTTTATTATCTTAATTTACTCATCTTACTGTTTTTTATATCACAATTAATGTCAAAGTCACTCTATATTGTTGATGTTATATACATATTACCCATAATTAACTTATAATTGATATAGTTGTGTTACTCTTTTTTTAAAAAATAATTATGCAAATAAAACTTATAGAATTTTTTTTAATCTTAATTTACTAGGAACTTTATGAACTTGGATGTTGTAATATTATAGTGAGTGGGCTTCCTCCAATTGGTTGCCTTCCAATTCAAATGACAGCAAAATCTCCACTTCATAGAACTTGTATTGAAAAAGAGAATTCATATTCTCAATCATACAATAAAAAACTTGAAGAATTGTTGCCATATTTACAAGCACAACTTCCAGGAAGCAAAATACTTTATGCAGATATCTACACTCCTTTATCAGATTTCTTCAATAATCCACATGATTATGGTAAGTTTTCAATTATGTAGCACGAATTCTTCAAAAATATTACTGAATACATATCAATCTCTTTAAAAATTATATTTTACTTGAAAAATTATATATGAATGCAGTATCATTTTAAAATTATAATATTATAAGAATAACATTTTATTTCGATAACTAAATTATATTAAGATATAAACTGAATGAATTTTTTTTATTACGTTTTTATAATAAATTCTCAATAAAATTATGTTTAGTTAATCCAGTACTAAAAATTAAAAATTAGATATCTAAAAATATATGAAAATTTAAAGTCAGTGTGTCTTTTTCAAAATATCGATTAAAGTTCATAATTTTTGATGAAAATTGAAATTTGACAAATAATTTAAGATGAAAAAAAATAATAATAACAAAAAGGTGATAATGACCAATTACAAAGATCCATATGTGAATTGTTAAAAAGACAATAATGGCAAAGTAAAAGCTACATGTAAAATGTTACACCACCAATTTGTAATGTGAGGTCTACCAAAAACCTTCATTCTTTCTTACCAAACTCAAGTGAATTAATATTTTATGTAATAAAATGATTTAAAATAATATAAAATAATTATAATTTGCAAAGATCATAAAATTTTTAAAATATTATCATTTTTCTAAATTTATGAACTTATAATTTCTTTGGTTATAGCTAAAAATATATTTATTTAGAAATTTTGATACTTTTTTCTTATTTTTCTAACATTCTCAGTTCGAGTTCTTTTCTACAATCAGGAAGATGAAGAAAAAAGTTATCAAAAGGATCAATTGATTTCCTCAATTTTTTTTTATCTGTGGTGAAAAATATATAATTTTATTTATAATTTCATGAGGCAAGAATTTATGCTGATTAAATATTGTGCTTTAAACTTAATTTTATATTAAATTACAAAATAAATAAACTTATCAAAATGAACATTGAGACTAAATTAATTTTTTATATATACTTTATGCTAAACAATACTAATTCTCAATTAATAAAAAAAGAGGTTTTAAAAATAATTTGATATTTATTCATATCACTGTCTTAATTTAACATTATCGATAATTTTAATTTTTAGTATATTAAAAATGCCAAATATTTTCAATAGCAATGAATAAAATTGTCCACACAAAAATTCTATTCACATCATAAAAACAATATACATGAAAAATATACTCAATTCGACAAAATAAAATATAACCCCACACAATCACTAATTTTAATCCCTTTCCTTTAACTCTTTCTTCATTTTTAAGGTATTTGTACAAACTTATTTCATGAAAAAAATATAATTATTAAATATAATTACTAAGAAAGAATGAAAAGGTCATTAAAGTTCTCCACAATCATAATATATTTTTCAGTTTTAAACTACGTTAAATAAAAGTTCATGTAAAATATTAATTTTTATAATACTATTTTAATATTTAAAGTTAATTAAATAATAAATTTTGATTAAAAACTAACAAAAATTAGTCAAAATCAAACCTTTTGGATCTTTTTGTCAGATAACTATTATTAAAATCTTGAATAAGTAATGTCATTGAAAGATGATTCATGAAGCATGAAGTAAAAGTAAAAAATTAATTATTAAATATTTGACGTTTATATTTTGTAATTGACTTGATTAAATAATATCAAGTATGAGAAACAAAACATTATAATGAAAGATTCAAAGAATGATTTATCGATTAGTTAAACAACATGAGAATTTAAATAGTTCAATTAATTGAGAATTTGTTTATCTTTATCATTCAAAGTGTCATAATTTTAGAGAATTAAAAATTAATTAAAAATACTATAATAGCCTTATGAAGACTACCAAAAATTGATATTTTCTTATGCGTACAACTAGTGTTTATCTAGCCCGTGCTGAGCCCGGGCCTGAATCATCATTAAAATTTAGGAAAAATCATTTAACATCTTATTTTTATTAAACTACATAAAAACTTCTACTTTTTTTATTAATCACCTAAATCTCTTTTTTAAACAGCCGGATACATCCACAAATTCATAAACTTTTGAAAACATAATTTTAATTATGTATCTCTCTTTGATCTAATTAATGTATTATGTATCTGGATCAAATAGTTTCACAAATATATGTATCTCACTAATCAAAATTATGTATCTCAACTTCAAAATTATGTATTCGGATGCTAATTATATCCGATAAAAAATGAAGTAATTAATTGTTATATTCTTAAGTTGTATCTCAACTTCAAAGTTATGTACGTGGATGCTAATTATGTATCCGAAAATTATAAAATAAGAGATTATTTGTAATTTAGCAAAGATTATGGATAGGGAGTAAATATGAGTAAACTTGTTGGGATTTATGTAAGTTTTATTAAAATTTATAGATATTCTTTATACTAAGGTTCAACTCTTGCTTCTTTGTTCGTGTGATAACAATTTGAAGTTATGTACGTGGATGCTAATTATGTATCCGAAAATTATAAAATAAGAGATTATTTGTAATTTAGCAAAGAGTATGGATAGAGAGTAATTATGGGTAAACTTGTTGAAATTTATGTAAGTTTTATTAAAATTTATAGATATTCTTTAAATTAAGGTTCAACTCTTGCTTGTTTGTTTGTATGACAGCAATTTGACATTTTGTAAGGAGTTCTAAATTATTAAAGTATTAAATAGTATATGATGGTTAATGGATAATATTTTTCTTTATTTATATATTAGATTTTTTAGAAAGAAAAATTAAACAAATATGTACAAGAAAGCTTTTCTAATTTTTATTTTACTGATTTTTTGTTAGACTATAATCTCTAATGATTCAAATTGATCTTTATCATAAACTGTTTGGATATCAAATGCATTTTCTATACCAATTTTAATATAGTTATTTATTAGGTAAATTTTATATTAAAAGTGCACACACGTAAAATTAGATTCATTAGTTATATTCTAAAAATTTATTATCGAGTGAAATGGAATAACTACAATTTATGTTTGCACCTTTTAAAAGTACTTAAAATGAGAGTATTAATTGTGTTTACTCTTCTAACAAAACTTAATCATGCCATAAATAAAATCTTTGTTCATTACTTATGTTTGTCTGCATGTACACCATAAATTATAGGACGAAAAAAAAAACTTTATGTCTAATCGATAGATAAAATTTTAAAATATTAAATTTTAAATAATATCAATAGCCTATAAATAATATTATAAGAATAGTATTTTATTTTGATAACTAAATCTATATTAAGATATAAATTGAATGACAAAATTATTATTTATGTGTTTATAATAAATTCTCAAGTAAATTATGTTTAATTAAATTGATATTTTAAAATTAGAAATTAGATATTTAAAAGTATATAAAAATTTTAAGTAGTGTGTCTTTTTCAAAATATTATTAAGGTTCATAATTTTATCAATGAAAATTGAAATGTGACAAATAATTTAAGGTGAAAAATAATATAATAAAAATAACAAAGAGTTATTGACCAATTACAAAGATCCATATGTGAATTATTAAAAGAAAATAATGGCAAAGTAATAGCCACATATAAAATTTTATACCATTAATTTGTGATGTGAGGACTACCAAAAACTTTTATTCTCTCTTATATAATATAGTAATAGCTAAGTCAAGTTCTTTGATGTCGGTTTAAACCAAGTTCATACTCCTCTTGTTCAATTTTACTTGTTTACTATAAACTTTTCACTTTCTTGAGAAATTAAAAATGTAGTACATATTTTATCATAATACAAATGACTATTAACATTTTTAATAATTCTGAAAATGATTTGAAGAATAAATAATTAATATTAAGGATAAAATTAGAAGAAACAAATTACTATTTTTCACTTGAAATGTTAAACTGGAGACGTGAAAGTAAAAATTAACGGGGAGAACACTTTAAAAAGAAAAAAAAAAAAATAACGGGGAGAGCACGTTTCACACCTCCCCAAAATCAACTTTTTGTTCTTTTTATTAATCTAAATTGCTTTTTTATTTTTATATTTACGAAATTCTGACAGGATTTGAAGAAACAAAAAGAGGTTGTTGCGGAACTGGATTATTAGAAGCAAGACCCCTGTGTACAACAAAATCTCAAGTGTTCAAATACTTCTCTATGTTTTCTTTGATAGCATTCATCCAACTGAATCAACTTATTACCAAATTCCTGAATTCTTAGTGAAGGAGCTTCTCCCAAAGTTCTCAACCATTTAATTTGTTACATAAATAAAATCCGTAAAACTTCTGTCATTCGGTTATTGTTAGGAAGTAAGTTATTTATGTATGAAAATATATTAATTTAGAATATGTATTTTGGACGTATGTCTCACGTCAATTAATAAAACTATATAGTTTTTTCTTCATGATTTATGCTATAAACTATACAACAATTAATATGAATATTTTGGCAAAATACTCATTAGCCATTATTATAGTGTGTAAAGTCCAAAGCAAACAAATATAAGTGAATCGAGACTAATTTATATCCACAAAAATATTTATATATGACTGTTGGGTTCAAAATCAAGAGGTCGTCATGCGGAAGCTTATAGTTTTGCAAATCATAGAGGCGATAATTCAGACGATAAAGAAAATAATACTAAAAAGCATAAAATTATTATATGTTTTAGTCAATTGACCTACATATTATAAAACCTAACATTTACAAAAACACAAAAACTAATGAGAGACAAAATCCCCCCTAACTAAAACTCTTAAATGACTACATTGTGGATACTATTATGTTATGGTATGAAAAGATAGAGTTTTCTATTTATAGAGTTCCAAAAGCTTTCCTCTTAGAAAAAGGTTAGTCAAATATGAAAAAGTTTTATATTTTTCTTTCAAAAAAGTAAAAGTAATTATGGTATTACTTTTATTTTCTTTCTAAGAAAAATAAAATTTAAATTTGGTAAGAAAATCAGAAAAAAATCCTAACAAATCTTCCATTTTTGGCTTAATTTTCTAGCAAAATATTCTTAATATGATCTTCCTTCTTCATATGATCTTCATATATCACTTCTGCTTACCATGATTAAAAGTTGATATGGGTTACAAATTGGAGCCCTATGCGTTAAAAAAATCACGGGTTAATAATATTGGAGTCCTGTGTTATAAGTAAATAGGGTTGAAAGTGGAGCCTCGTGCATTGAAAGTGAACACAGGTTAAGAGTGGAGTTCATGCGTTAAAAATAAATACACGAGTTGAAAGGAGCTCAAATGTTGAAAGTAAACAGGATTGAAAGTTGGAGACCATAAACATGGATAGAAAATTGATTTTGTTTTAAAGATGGATTAACAACAGGATTGTTGAATAATTGCTTGAAAGTTTTATCCATAGTAGTTAAACAAAAATCTTCTCTCTCTTTTTTTGGTAATAAAGATAGCTTCATGAGCACAGTAATATAGTTACATAGTTGCAGTTTATCAATCAGGGTTGATTTCAAACACTCGATAATTGTGGTCTATCTTACAATTAGTATTAGATCTGACACTTCTTTGAACAGTAGTTCCTATCGTGTCTGTCCATAGAGCATTATGGGCACACACTGGAGAAACTTCAAAAAGTCTTGCTTTATAAAAAAAATCTGCATTATCATCAAATTGGTTTCAAATTGATTAAAACCACCTTGAACTTGCCTTCAACCTCGTTTCACCAAATCATTAGAATTTTGAATCGTAGGCTCTAATACCACTTGTTGAATTCGAAATCGAGAGTCGTCATGCGGAAGCTTATAGTTTTGCAAATAGAGGAGATAATTCAAACGATAAAGAAAACAATACTAAAAAACATAAAATTATTATATGTTTTGGCCAACTGGCCTACATATTATAAAACCTAATATTTAAAAAAAAAACACAAAAACTTATGAGAGAAAAAATCTTTCCCTAACCAAAACTTTTAAACGACTACATTATGGATGCTATAAGTAAACAAGGTTGAAAGTGGAGCCTTGTGCATTGAAAGTGAGCACAGGTTAAGAGTAGAGCTCATGCGTTAAAAATAAATGCACGAGTTGAAAGGAGCCCAAGTGTTGAAAGTAAGCAGGGTTGAAAGTTGGAAACCATAAGCATGGGTCAAAAATTGATTTGGTTTTAAAGAGGGATTAGCAACAGGATTGTTGAAAAATTGTTTAAAAGTTTTATCCACATGTATCTAGACAAAAATCTTCATTATCATCAAATTGGTTTCAAATTGATTAGAACCGCCTTGAACTTGTCTTCAACCTCATTTCATCAAATCATTTGACCTTTGAACCGTAGGCTCTGATATGACTTGTTGGATTTGAAATCAAGAGGTCATCATGCGGAAGCTTATAGTTTTGCAAATCATAGAGGCGATAATTCAGACATAAAGAAAACAATACTAAAAAATATAAAATTATTATATGTTTTGTCCAATTGGTCTACATATTATAAAATCTAATATTTGAAAAAACACAAAAACTAATGAGAGAGAAAATCTCCCCCTAACCAAAACTCTTAAACGACTACATTGTGGATTTTATTGTGTTATGGTATGAGAAGAGAGAGTCTTCTATTTATATAGTTCCAAAGCCTTTTCTCTTAGAAAAAGATTAGAAAAATATAGAAAAGTTTTATATTTTTCTTTCAGGAAAAGTAAAAGTAATTATGGTACTATTACTTTTATTTTCCTTCTAAGAAAAATAAAACTTAAATTTGGTAAGAAAATCAGATAAAAACCCTAACAATGACCTTATCCCTACCTCAAAAATATCGAGAGGTTGTTTTTCATAGGCCCTTCACTCTAAATAGTATAACTAATTATTTAAATGACCTTCGTGTCACCTTAAATAGAATAAATAGTAGTGTGTCCTTATATAAAGACTCACACCATCCCAAGAGAATAATGAGAATTATGTTGGCGTCATGCTAATGAAAAGTAATTAAAATACTAGCCTGAATGAATTCACATGATGTAGGGCATTTTAATATCATTATTTGCATTCTTTATTATGGAACTTTTGTGTCTAATATTTATGCTCGCTATAAGTTACAATTCAATTGTTCAAATCCTGCTTTAGTACCCACGTTAGTGATGGCTGGGGAGGTTATAGATTTTGTTCATTATGTTATTTTACTCCATTTGAAGTTAATGGATTTAAGTTACATTTTTGTTTTGTGAAGCCCAATCCTTCACCCATTTGCACAACTTTCATATGAAGCAGTTAACTCTCATCTTTGGTGCATTATATGCCTTTACTTCATACGTTGCATGGCTGCATTTTTCTACTGCCAATTCCCATTTCATTTGACGGCATTGTAAACCATTTACTTTTATCTTCTTATTGTAGTGGAAAATGATCATTAGTGTCATTAGCTACTTAACTCTTGTAACTTATATTCTATTGATCTTTCCTCTTTATCAGTTACTACCCTTCATTCATTCTTATTCATTACAAAAAAGACTTTCTCTCCTATAAATAGAGGTGGTTTTGCATAATTTTCTAAGTACGACAAATATTTCGAGTGCATAAAATTTAGTAAAACAGAGAGTTTATTAGTTGAAGGGAGGTGTTTTTTTTTTTGTGGAGCTTTGAACTCAACTCTTGTCTAGAATTTGTTGAGTTGTACGTTGTGATAATTTTATGGCATTCTTAATGGGATAAGTCAAAAAGATTATTGCTGTACTGGTGAAATTATTATTGCAGTGGGTTTGAATCTCCTTAAAGAGAGCGCGAGATATTCGTGCCTCCGCTAAGACGAAGATTATTATATTTCTTCAAGAAAAATGTATTTTCAATTGTAATTTTTGTAATATTTCACCAAGAAGTTTAAGGAAATTCAAATGGCAATCATTGAAAAGTTCGTGAATGTCAAGATGGGAGATCTCAACAAGTCAATTTGATTCAACGGTACTCATTTCAAAAGGTGAAAGGGTGAATTGCTTTCTAGTTAAGTCTTCTCAATGTTTCTTATGTATTAACTGAGAAGAATCCAAATAAAGTAGATAAATTTTTCGTAAATAATGATGAATGCATTTCTCTTCAAGAGAAAATTAAAAAAATATGATGGTGATTCCTACAAGTGTTGGTAGTTTTTACTTAATTATCTATCTGATAATTTTTATGATTATTATGATAGAACTTACTCTAGTGCAAAGAAAATTTGAAAAGTGTTGCAGAGTAAGTATGATATCAAGGAGGTTGAAGCGAAAAAGTATGTTGCTAGTAGTTTTTTTTCATTTGCAAATAATGGACAACAAATCAGTGGCAGACCAATGTCACGACCTAAGCTAGGGCCTGGCCGTGACAGGTATCTCAAGTCCCACGTGGAACAAAGATCACCCATTCACCTAACCTAGCCAGCTCAATAACCTCAAGTGTCAGATGAATTTCGAACATATAATAGGATAGCATAAACTAAGACTAATATTCATTCATGAAATATCTAAACCAATCACCGGTAACCGAAAAACCGTCCATCACTGAGCCAATTTACCCAAAACAACACACCCAAGTCCACAGTATCCAACAAAGCCTCTATAAAATTGAAGTTAATAAATATAGGGACATGCCCCTGACAATAGCCAAATACGCAGTCTAAACAAAGTCTAAGACATAAGAAATAAAGACCATGAAATGAAGCCTTCCGAAGTATGAAATCTCACCACTTTAATGTCAACTCACAAAACGCTGAACACCTGATCACTATTCAGAAAAATAAGAAGAAGTTCCAGTGCCCGCATCGCATGGGGATAAAGCATCCGGAGATGATTAGCGGTTGGAGCGCTAACATGTAACTCAAAAATAGAGGAATAAAATAATTCCATCAACCAAACCAAGTCAAATCATCATATGTAATCACATGTGTACATATATGTACATATATCGTGCCGGGATAGGAAACAAGGTTTAGCATGAACTTTGAAAACCTTAACCTTGGCTGTGTAGGATAACCATCATATAAAAAGACACCCATGAGCTATATGGGCCCAGCTCTCCCCTAGCTGAAAGGGCCCAAATACGTGTAGCCGCACGAACTGGAGAATATCCATATATGCCTTTATGGGGACTCGAACCTCCCGACATAATCAAAGTGACTTAAGTACCAATGTATAAAATATGGGGGACTCGAACCTTCCATTCATATATTCATTCGGGGGACTCAAACCTCCCGGTCATATAGACACCCACACTAGCTAGCGCGGTTTTTAGTGTTAGTCCTTTGGACTCTACTTTCACGGCTCGACTGCACATCCTGCTTTAAAGTCCAATTAAAATATTCATTACTCACATTCACAACCATTGATCCAATTACTTACCACAGGCATCCTTTTGGTATCATCATACCAACACCACTTGCAAGCGTATAACATGCCATAACCATTATTAATCAACTTTGGGGATCGAACCCATTGTCTAAACCAAGACATCATTTCAATTCAACATTTAGGGACACAAACTTATTTAGCCAATTAAACCATCAAGGTTATGATTCAAGTCAATTTATGAACAACAAGACCATCATAAAACCATTTACTAATCATCAACATTCATAGGCCAATGCCTTAGTTTAAAAAATAATTCATATGTGGCAAGACTCTTCTCATTGACATTTTCACAAATAGGTTGAGGGGATACCATTATCAAACCGTTATTCAAGACAAAAACCATCAAGTTAGGGTTAAAAATGACCCTTTAGTTTAAATCACAATTCCCAAGCACCCACACGTGCAAAACCATTAGTATAATCATAATTTAAGACATAAGAAAACAATACTCATTATATGAATTCAAACCCTCAACCATGGTTTTAAAAACCACCATTAGTTAATCATGAACAATGTTTAAAACACATGATTTTTGTAAGATAACAATGAAGGAAGAGTCACATGCCTGAGTTATGAAGATTCACGGAGGGATTTTGATCTTTAAGCCTCTAGATGATCACCTTGAAGAAACCCTAGCCCAATTCCCTTAAGAAGTTTTTAGAGAGTGTTTCAATCTTCTTAAGTGTAGAATAAATGCCTAATAAATGATATAAGATGTGGGGTCTTAAGGGCTTGGGGTGGGAAATATCGAAACTACCCTTAACTTAAAAGCTTTGGAAAACTCACAAGTGGGTGCGACTGAACCGTCTAACTCGGCACCACATCATAAATGTGGTACCCTCAAACCATCACCAAAACAAAAAGTTGGACACCATATTTTGTCCAATATATAAATCCCTTGCCCAACTCGTCACAATACCATACGACTAGTACCTTCAAGTTGAATCCAAGGCAGAACATCAAAGGCTAGACACTGGACTTATTGATCTTTATTGTTAGTATGTCAATACCATATGACATATTATTTGTCAGTATGTTGATGATTTATTGATCTTTAGCTCTAGCAAGAATGTTATTGGAGAAACTAAAAATATTTTTAGAAATTATTTTGATATGAAAGATCTTGGTGAGGAAAATCTTATTTAGGAATTAAAATTACTTGAACATGTGATCAAATTTTCAATGACCAGTCAAATTATGTTGAATTTTTTTTTGAAAAAATACAATTTCATTGATTGCAAGTATGTTGTAACTCTTTTTGATTATAGTGTTCAGTTGTTTCCTGTTGAAAGTCAAAATGGTGTAATGTATCAAAAGGAATATGCTAGCATAATTAGAAGTTTGAGATATTCGATTAATTACATTAGGCCTAATATTGCATATGTAGTAGGAGTACTTAGCAGGTTTACTAGCAAGCTAGGTAATAAACCTTGGCATGTTCTAACACGAGTAATGAGATAGTTAATTGGAACAAAAACTTATGGTTTGTTCTATAAAAATATATCCAGTTGTACTTAAACGCTTTTGTGATGTGGATTGGAACACTTTATCAAGTAATTATTTATATACTGCTGGTTATATGTTCACTTTGAGTGGTGGTGTTATTTATTAGAAATCAAAAGGCAAACAATTATTGTTAACTCTATCATGGTGGTTGAACTAATTGTTTTAGCTTTATCTAGTGAGAAGCGATTTGGTTGAGAGATTTATTATTTTAAATATCTTATTTTGAAAAATCAATTTCTCCCATTTTAATTAAGTGTGATAGCACTGTTGCAATTGGTATAGTTCAAAACTGTTTAAGACCTATAAGGAGAAAACACAGTAATGTGAGATCATAATTGACAAATGGTATAACTAATGTTGATTATTTCAAATCTTGTGATAATATTACAATTCATTGACTAAGACCTTAGCAAGATAAAAGGTCTGGAGCACATCGATGGGGATGAGATTGAAGCATATAAATTCTTAAGTCATATGTAAGGAAACCCAACTTGGGGACTAGTGATCCTACAACCAGGTTAAGTAGGAAAAATGAATCACATGATGACTTGTGAAAAAATACACTATTTTTTTTATCTATTTCTATGCGGTAAGTGTATTTTCCTGTAATGATTTGTGAGGTTGAGTTTAAAAAAACACTTAATGAAAATCTATAGCTCTTATGAGTGAGGTACTAAAATTACAGAAGCACTCTCGACAGATTTCACGTATAGAGTATAGAAGTAGTAATGTCGCCCAAGCTATACTTCCAAATAAGTATAATGCGGTCCATGTCAAATATAGTAACCCAACAGAGGTTGGGGTCGAACCTAGAGGAAATAGTCCAAATATCTCTCTCAAACTTGCTGAAGTAGCCAGTACAATACCAAAAATTAAATTGGGGGATTGTTGTGAAACAGTAAATTAGTAACAAGTCTTGATTGATTTTGGTTGAAATCAATATGAGATGAACAGTAGGATTGTGTTCCCACTGTAACCCTAATTATGTAGACTTATGGTGCTCAATCCGACTATTTCAATGTCTTGCATGCAGAATCCGACAAGATATGTATCACCAAATGTCTTGTGAATGCCTTTTCTGAATTTCATTCTTCACCTTGTGAGTCTCAGAGTGTCACCTTACTAACCCTTTTATTTAATCCCAATTAACATCTCCTTTTAGGTGTCAAGTTAATTAGATAAGGGTTGATAGTCTTAAATTACTGTTGCAATCTTTTTTTTCTAATCTCAACCTCTCTTGTGAAGATAATCTCGAACACAGGCAAGTTCTTAACCCCTACAGTAGTTAAGAAGGCAAGCAAATTGAAGAAGATCACAATACATGCTTAAACACTGATTTAAAAGGACCTCACACTTTCTCTACTTTGTTATTCCGTCAGGGTTCCCACAACCCTAGTTAGGTGATTTAGCCTCTCCTGTTTGCGAGAATATCCATGAAATTCATTAAAGAAAGCATAGGCATAGTCTTACAAACAAAACCTAGAATCTCAAATTAATAATCAATCATAAAATAAAGAACAATGGATTTCAAAATCAAAATTCAAACCTTAGAATCAATATAATGTTGTGAAAGAGTGCATAAACTAATACAAAAAAATCAAAAGAGTATTTATAGAATACATCAAAACCCTAAAAATTCTAACCAAAATAAATAAGAAAAATTGGGTTGGTGACCACTTACGGACTCACTTACAGGCTGTAAGTGGTACTTAATGGGCCATAAGTGGGTTATAAGTGTCAGAAAAGCTTCAGAGTTGCAGCATGCCACTTATGATGGCACTTACAGTGCATAAGTGGTACTTACGCCCTGTAAGTAGCCCCTTCGTCCTTCTCAAACCAATCTTTAGACTTCAATATTCTCAGAACAATTTCCTCTAATTCCTACATTGGCACTAATGGAAGCATTAGTGGTACTTACGCGCCATAAGTGACCCTCCGTCATTGTCAGAATAATTTTTAGCATTCAGCTTCTCAGATCATACCTCCTCAGATACTTAAATTTATGAAGAAAAGTCATTACCATATAATTTATCCCCAAGGATCCTACTTACACTATTTTCAAACCAAGAATCAAAATGGGATCTAAAAGCAGTGAAACCGAACCAACCCCGCTACTAGTACAAATTAGATATTACGAACTCAATAGAGATATCAGATTTTTGAAAAAACATTGTTTGCAAAGTTGACCCCCAAAATCCAGTTTTACAACTTTTGGAACTGAGGGTCGAAATGAGATGTAAAAGCCGTAAAACCACACCAACTATGTTACCAATCTAAAATCAACATTTTGGAATTGTTGGCATAGTGTGTTTTTTCGTCCGATGCGCAGATCAATAAATGTTGATCAAAGTCAACTATAATGTTTTCTAATCCACCAAAAATTAAAAACTCGCACAAATCACATCAAAATATATTGAGATCTGTGTCAATCATCTCCATGCCCTAAATAATACCATGAAGCAACCACGGGAAGGCGTAATATGATCAAATCACAAAAAAAAAATATTTCACAAATTACCAAAAATCAAGATGTTATATTATCCACCACTAAAAATCTAATTTGTCCTTGAACTAAAGGCAAGGGAAATTACCTGATTGTTAAAATTTAGGGATAAGTACCTCACATATCAGACTCGACCTCCCAAGTTGACTCATCTATAGGATGATACCACCGCTGGAACTTAACCATAGGAATAACCCTAGAACATAACCATTTAACATCTCTGGCTAGTATAGAGACAAACTCTTCAATAAAAGACAATTGCTCATCTAACTACACTGAATCCCAACGAATGACATGAGACTCATCTGCATTGTAAAGTCAAAGCAAAGGAAAAACTGGCTAAATAGATGATAAATCTAGAGGCAATGTTAACTCATAAGCCACGTCCCCAATAGTTCGAAGGATCTCAAATGGGTTCAATATACTTGGGGTTAAGCTTTCCCCTCTTCCTAAACCATATCATGTCCTTTATGGGTGACACACAAAAGAAGATACGAACTAACACTAAATCTTAAGGTATAAAGTCTAAGATCCACATAGAACTTCTGTCTACTCTGATCCTTTCAAATTCTAGCCCGAATTACCTAAACCCTATCTAAAGACTCACAAAGAAAATCTGTATCTCAAGATCTAATCTCAAAACCTCAAACTAACCAACTGAAGAGTGACAAAGCCTATCATACAAGGCCTCAAAAGAAGCCATCTCAATACTAGAATAGTTGCTATTATTATATACAAACTCTACCAAAGCTAGATGCTACTCCACTGACCACTGAATTCTATCACACAAGCGTGGAGCATATCCTTCAAAACCTGAATAGTCTTCTCTGACTGACCATCGATCTGGAGGTGAAATATTGTACTAAGATCAATTCGAGTACCCAACTCCTCTATAAAAGTCTTTCAAAAGTGAGATGTAAAAATTGAACCTCAATTCGAGATGATAAACATTGACACACAATGAAGATGCACTATCTCATGAATATAGATATGGGCTAACCTCTCGGAATTGAAAGAAACCTGAACCAAAATAAAGTGAGAAGACTTGGTCAATTGATCCACGATGACCCAAACACTATCAGAACCATAAGAAGTATGACACAATCCAGTCACGAAGTCCATAGTTGTTCCTTTCTATTTTCACTTGAGAATGGGTAACCTATGAATCAAACCACCATGTCTAAAATGCTCGACCTTTATCTGCTAGCAACATAAGCAACGAGCTATGAAATCCACAAGATTCTTCCTTATACCACCCCACAACTAATGTTGTCTCAAATTATGATATATCTTAGTCACACCCAAATAAATGCAATACATACAACGATAAGCCTTCTCTAAAATCAAACTAATCCAAACACCGCCACCAATCCTTAAAAAACCATCTGAATCAACTGAGGTTTTTTAGCCTCGCCACTCAGCACTTTATCCCAAATCACTCTCAACCCAACATCATTAAACTGATGAGATCAAATCTTCTCCATTAAAGAAAACCTAGCCTTCACGAATGTTAAAACATACCCAGGTGTCGAAATATCGAGCCTAACCATCTGGTTAGCCAAAGACTAACCTCTAAGGCCAAAGGCCACTCCTAGATTAAACGATGCACCGAGCTACCCATGCTAGTCAACGTCTAACTCAAGGCATCTGCAACCACATTAGCCTTACCTGGAGATAGAGAATAGTCATGTTATAATCCTTAAGAATATCAAGACAGCAACGTTGCCTCATATTAAGATCTCACTGGGTGAAAAAGTATTGAAGGCTACAATGAAATGTGAAAATCTTGCAACAGACTCCATATAAGTAGTTCCTCCATAACTTCAAAGCAAAAACAACCGTACAACTCTAAATCATGGGTAGGGTAATTCATCTCATTGGGATTCAACTGGCGAGAAGTATATGCAATCACCTTACCCTCGTAGCATCACAAAAGACATTGAAACACACAACCTTTTTGGGCAAAGTCAAGATAGGAGCCAAAGTCAACTAATCCTTGAGCTTTTGAAAGTTTGACTCACGAGCATCAAACCACTAAAAAAAATCTTCTTCTAAGACAACTTGATCAATGGAGCTATAATAGATTAAAAAAACCCTTAAGAAAATGCTGATAGTAGCCCTCTAAACCAATAAACTCCAATTCTTGATAGGAGAAGTAGGCCTAGCCCAATCACAAACTACTACAATCTTGGCCGGATCAACCATAATACCATCCTTGGTCACCACGTGACCCAAGAAAGAGACAAATTCTAACCAAAACTTACACTTAGAAAACTTAGCATACAATTTCTTATCCCTCAATCTCCGAAGCATAATTTGCAAATGCTCCTCATAATCGGCCTCATTCTTGGAATAAAATAAGATATCATTTATAAATACAATGATAAAAGAGTACAGATACAGTCAAAATACTCTGTTCATCAACTCCATAAATGTGGCTGGGGTATTGGTCAGCCCAAAAGACATGACCAAAAACTCATAATGATCGTATTGAGTTCAAAAAGTTGTTGTTGGAATATCTAAAGCTCTAATCCTTAACTGGTGATACCCGAATATTAAATCAATCTACGGAAACACCGAAGAACCCTAAAGATGATCAAATAAATCATCAATACGAGAAATAGAATAATTATTCTTAATCATCACCTTGTTTAATTGCCGATAATCAATACAAATACACATAGACCCATCATTTTTATTTACAAATAAGATAAGCGCACACCAAGGTGATACACTAGGTTGGATAAATCCTTTAGCCAATAACTCCTGCAACTGATCCTTTAATTTATTCCATTTTTTGGGGGCCATCCAAGAAAATACATCAAGAAAAAATTCATGAACTCACAAACAACACAAACAAAATCTAAGAAAGGAGGTGAAGCAACACTAATATCAAGAATACGAGCCAAATAAGATAAATACCCCATTTCTACCAAGCAACAAACTTGAAGAAAATATATAACTCTCTTGGGACTCGAATAAAGCACAACACACCATTCCAAGCTATCCTCGGCACACCTGGCAAAGCTATGTTCCCGGTATTAGCATAATAATTTGGGACAACGCGATAAGAAGCTAATTAATCCATACCCAAGATGTCATAAAAATCTATCATATCAAGGATAATCAAATCTACCACATATCATGCCCAACAAAAGTCACAACACAAGATTAGTACATTCGATCCACCACTAAAGAGTCTCCAACGGAGGTATATATGCGGATAGGCACATCAAAGGGCTTACAAGAAGAATAAAAACCCAAAGAAAAATATATAGACACATAGGAGAAAGTCAACCTTGAATCAAATAAAACATATGCAAATCCAAAACAAATAGGGATGATACCTTTGATGACAACATTGGATGTCTCTACCTCTGGCCTGGCAGGTATAGCATAGCACTAACTGTGTCTCCCACCTGACTGGGTAGTCCTTTAACCACTACTATAGGCACTACTATCCTTAGAGAAATCTCGACCTCCCATGGTGATATGAGTATGATCATGATTTTGGATCAATACATAAAGAACTCGTGCTAGGGTGACTGGCCAACTAATGGAACAAGCTTTGGAGTGTTGGCTCATTAAGGGCATTTTAGTCATTTTGTAATAAGTTGTAACCTAGGCTATAAATAGAACATATTAGGTCATTTTCTCATAACTTAGATGATATTTTGAGAGCTCTTTGAGAGTGTTCATACAACTGTGGAATCACTTGTGTTGGTTGCTTATTTTGAAATATTGGTTGCTTAGGGATTCCGTTCCCTTGAGGTCACCGTAAGAACTTGATGTTATTTGTATGCATTCTTGGGTATTAGTGTTCAATATACACTTTGGTTCATAGTGTTTATGCATTGTGTGTCAAGTTATCTATCATTCTATCCTATTATTGTTGTTGTGTTCATTCTCGATTTTGGGTGTCCTAACCCGAGACCTTGTTGTGTCATTTTTGTTCTTGTTATTGTGTTGTAATATTATTTTATGGCTCACTGATTATAGGTGTTTAAAACCTTATAATCTTGTTATTATAGTGCTTGTATTATTATTGTATAGTGAATCCGAGAGGGGTCACCAAAAGGGGTCCTTAATTCTTCAAATCATGGACTATTTTGGTGTGTGTTAGTGTCTTACTTGTTGATATTGTATCATTTGGTATCAAAGAATGGCTTGATTTTATTTTCACAACATCAATCTTGGGCTAGCTTGCTTAAAAATACAAAAAAAAGGAAAGTGTAGAAGTTGTTCTTGTTCTTGGCCGAGATATGTTTCTTTATGGCTAAATCTTGTAGTCTTTTATTTGTTTATATTATTTCTAGTGTTGGTTTCTTTCTCACCAATGATAAATTTTATAGATCTAAAGGTTTGAGCTTATGTTGTTGACCTTGTCGATGTAAATTGGAAGTTGTTTGTGTCTTGATATTGTTGATCTTGGTCGTATGTTGCAATTGTTGTGAACTTGGAGGTGAATGTTGGTGGTGTTCTTGAGAAATTTTTGTTGAGATATTGTTGTTCTTCACATCTTGATATCTCTTAATCAATATAAAGTATAACATAGATCCAAAAAAGGTGTAAGATAAAGTTGAAAAGTTGTTGGTGAAGAGACTTGAACACATCACTTCAAAGACTTGTCAACCAATTTTCCATATTTCAAGGATCTTGTTTTGTGGGAATAGTAAAGTCAAGTCTCACTTTTTGAGTTGGAATTTGAAAAAGTTTCTAAGACTTGAATTTTTCCACTAAAATACAAACTCATCCATTCCAAATTGTATCAAGACAAAAGCTTCAAATTGGTGATTAAACAAAAAAAAATTGTGTGGGACCGCGACCAATTACGTGGCTGCCACATCATCATATTTTACTATTCATGCAACATAAGTAAGCTCGAATTTTTTTATTTCTTAGTTTCTAATCTTTGTTTCTTAGTTGCATTTTGTTGATTCTATTACTAATTAACAAACTAGTAATTGTCTACTAGGTTGTAAATTAGTTTTGGGTCCGTTTATTCATGTCTACGTTTCTTTGTATGCTTTTATCTTTTCAAAAACTCATTGTATCCTTTTGATTCAAGTACATACAAATTTATTTTGATTCGTTGCAAACAAAACTCCATTCTTACCTTAAGCCACAAGTGGGACCAAGTAAATTCATTAGAGTAAAAACGGTGTACCAACACTTGTGAGGCCAATTGAGTGATACTTGAAAAAGTGTGAGCTTGAGAGTTAGTGAGGGTGATTTTTTCTAACCTTAACTTGTTATTGTTTGTGTTTTGTTTAGTATTTCTTATTAGGTACGATGGCTTTGGGTGAAGGTAGTCCAAGAGCCTCGAGAGAGGTAACCATGGATGCTTTGTTGGCGGCCATAATGAGCGTGAAACATGATCTTAGTGGTCAAATGGAAAGGATAGAGGAAAAGATGGACGGGATGAAGGGTTCCTTTTCAAGGAGAATGATACATTAGAAGTTTGTTTAGATTCCAACCATTCAAGTCCGAAACACTACCACGCCTCGACTAGTGGACATGGTACCACCCCGAATACATTTTCCTAATTGATCAATCCACCTAGACCAACCCATGAACCCATCCACCAAGTCCATACTTATCCAAAAAACCAAAGTCAAGTCCATCAAGAAGCTTCCCAAATTCAAGACCCCCTTGATATGCCGAGAGCACCACTAAACCAAAACCAACCAATCCAAATTGATAATGTGAAAGGTGAGGGTCTTTATTGAGGTGAGGGGTTAGATGAAGAAACTCTCTTTATGGAATTTGTATGCAATAGAAGAAGAACTTATGGAGGGGGACATAGAGGTCGAGGGAGAAGAGTTGGACCGGCTCCTCATGGTAGGGGCAACTTGGGACACCGACCTCATGTTCAAAATGGTCTAGTGGACCAAGGAGGCAATGTTGGTAGAGACAAGGGCCTAAATTTCATTAATATCACTCTTCCTTCTTTCAAAGGGACTAGTGATCCATCTCTCTATCTTGATTGGGAGTTATAATGTAATCGCATTTTCCAAATCAACGAGTTAACTTCCCAGAAGAAAGCCGCACATGCCATTGCTCAATTTGAAGGTTATGCATATACTTGGTGGGAGAAAAAGTGGTTACAATGGGAAAGGAATGACAATATTAACCTTTCGGATTGGGATGGATTGAAAGATCTTATAAGGGAGAGATATGTTATAGAAAGGTACAAACAAGATCAACTAACAAAGCTCTACAAATTGAGGCAAGGATATAGAAGTGTGGAGGAGTATTATGATGAGTTTCAAAACTTGATCCTACGTCTTGACATAGTCGAACCTCCAAATACATTGCCTAGATCAGTTCAAGGGTGGCTTGTTCTATGAAGTTGTTTCTCAATTAGTTGTCCACAAGTTTGACCGAATTGAGGACCTTGTAGAAGCAGCCATTGAAGTTGAAAGGAACAATCATGCTAAGAAGACCTTCGGGTGGGACAAGTCCTACAAGCCCTTAGAGAAGAAGCCATTTGATAAAACAATCCAAAGGTATCCACGGCTTGAAGGTACTAATTCTTCCACTCCTAATCCTAAGGGTATCATTTGTTTTAAATGTCAAGGTTGGGGTCACGAAGCTAGCGAGTGCCCAAACTGAAGGAATATTGTACTAGTGGAGGGTGATTCTTATTTTGTTAGGGATAAAGTGACCAAAAATAATGTTAGTGAAGGAACCCCTCAAGAGGATAATGGAGATGATGGTGAAACCTAAAGGGTGGTGGAAGTAGGGGAAGTTAATATGCCTTGCAGATTGATAAGGAGAATACCTCATGATGATGCTTGGCCTGAAGAAGGTGAGGTCTTGATTCCACTTTGACCTCTTGATGATGAAGAACCCGAGAGTACACTATGGTCCTTGCTCTAAGGAAGTACACTTTTATTTTTGTCTTGTTTCTTGTCACGCTTAGGTGGATAGACAAGTATTTCTTTTGGTGCTTAGAAGGGCATCTTAATCCCTAATATCCCACGGCATGTGTAGAATGTACACTCATGGTTTGATATTTTTTTGTTGATTATGCTACCTTTAACCCTCATGTCATGAGGAATATGTATTCTTTTGTCTCCTCTATTATTTTGAAGGTGCGGATTCGAGGTCGAATCCATTTTCAAGAAGGGAAGGATGATACGAGTACAATCGTGATTGTGGATCAATACGTAAAGAACTCGTGCTCGGGTGACAGGCCAACTAATGGAACAAGCTTTGGAGTGTTAGCTCATTAAGGGTATTTTAGTCATTTTGTAATAAGTTGTAACCTAGGCTATAAATTGAACATATTAGGACATTTTATCATAACTTAGATGATATTTTGAGAGCTCTTTGAGAGTGTTCATACAAGTATGGAATTACTTGTGTTGGTTGCTTGTTTTGACACGTTGGTTGCTTGTTTTGACATGTTGGTTGCTTGGGGATTCCGTTCCCTTGAGGTCACCGTAATAAATTGATGTTATTTGTATGAATTCTTGCATATTAGTGTTCAATATACACTTTGGTTCATAGTGTTTATGCATTGTGTGTCAAGTTATCTATCATTCTATCTTATTATTGTTGTTGTGTTCATTCTCGGCTTTGGGTGTCCATACCCGAGACCTTGTTGTGTCATTTTTGTTCTTGTTATTGTGTTATAATATTAGTTTGGGCTCACTGATTATAGGTGCTGAACACCTTAGAATCTTGTTGCTATCGTGCTTGTATTGTTATTGTGTAGTGAATCCGAGAGGGGTCACTAAAAGGGGTCCTCGATTCTTCAAATCATGGACTGTTTTGGTGTGTGTTAGTGTCTTCCTTGTCAATCTTGTATCACATGGTCAATAAAAGAGTAGCTTTAAAAATATATTGGGGATAGTCTTTGTCCACATGGTCAATCTCATCACACATATAGCAAACCCTGCAGCCCAGCTCAATGGAAGGATATACGACTGAATTAGGATGACCACTCAAAGTTGCTAAACCTAAAGAACCACTACTTAAACTCTACAAGGTTGCCTACACGGGTATACCATGATATCCACAAAAGTTTCTAAAATCTCTGTCTCAAGGAGTGTGACCTCAGAACTCTCACTGATGGGATACCTTCTTAGCACCTCCCTGAAACACTTGAAGAATAGACTCAGTCATCTTAGTATGATCCATAATACTCTAAAATGATGCTCGAAACACTATCATCTAATTCATAGCTAGTTGAAGAGGAACATCCAACACCTTCATGAACTTCTAAATATTCTCAAACTCGATGGCTATACTGGCAGAAGAATATCTAAACAAGCCATGAAAATGTACCTCAAACTCTGCAACAATCATGGATCCCTACTCCCAGCGCTCAAACTCATCTGTCATCTGATCCCTCAAACTGAAAGGCACAAACCTATCTAAAAAGGCCTCTATAAGCTAATACCAAGTCATCTCTGGTGAACCCAATAAGTGACCTCCATCAATCTATGGTTGCATCTCTCAACTGATAAGTAGTATATGTAACCCTATCCAACTCAAGCAAACCAAGGTTATGCAACTTGTGTGGATAATCCATCAAAAACTCATAGGTAACGTCGCCTATGGCCCCACTGGACCTAGGAGGACCCAAACGAGTGAATTTCTCAAACCTTCTCTAATTCTTAGAAAACATGATTATACTCACAATAATAGTAGGCAACATAGATAATGATTGAACTACCATAGTCAGATGTAGTTGCAGAAAAAGAGTGAAACACTATTTAAAACATAAGATATGAAAGATCCACACGATATAAAAGGAGATAAGGGAAGTTTCCTACAAATATATTATAACCTCTTGAAGATAGATACAGATGTCTACGCACTGATCCACGAGACTCTACTGGACACCTTATTCTTACACTGATAAGATCAATGAAAACCTAGCTGATACTAATTTGCCACAATCCAAAAATCAAGGGTCATGATGGCACTTGTCTCGGTAAGCCTTGACAAGTAAGCCCATTACCCAAACTGATATAAAATGAGAAAATTAATACTAAACAAATGCAAGACCCCTAGAATAAAATTGAACAATATATATATATAGTAAAATCAACAGTATAATCAAGATACCAACCAAATTCCAAAAGCTGGTGTCATGGTGTAAGAACTAACTAGTACAACTTGAGGTCAAAAATACATAAAATATCCAAACAAGAGAAAAACTCTGTCTCTGAATACAAGTAAGACATAGTCTAGATAAGGAAAGGTAGAAGTCAACTTCGGATACACAAATCAAGAACTACATCGAATGGGCTCTAATTATCGCCTGAATCAACTATTTGTGTAGTACACTCATACCTAAATCTACACCAAAAGGGCACATTAAGGAGGAGTACAGTCTACTTGTACTTAGTAGGTATCATAGACCGACTAAGTAAAGTAGAAAATAAAGCATATAAACACAAACTATTGGCACGCCACCTGCAATAAAAAAATATTCCAAACAGTAGTCCACACGGTCTTCACTAACAGTTCTTATATATATACATCTAAAATTTACATGTAAAGGAAAGAAAAATAAATATACAAATACATCAAATACAAGTATAAGAATATAGAACAGATGGATAGATATCAAGTCAAAGACAAAAATATAATCACAGCATTAGCATAATATATAAAGTGAAATGAAGATGATAATGCTGATGATGATGATGATGTGATGCACGAGGTTACCGCACAACCTCGGTTTACACCTACAAAGGTAAAGCTTCCCGACGTAGGACCCATGGGTAGGTTTTTAACCTGTATACAACCAATATACAAATACTAATATTTATATCTCCTCTCTAGCACATACATTAGTAGAGGATTTTAAGAGATGTCACATTTTCTGTCCAAAAAATCTAGTATTTCTAGTATTTTTATGATGGTACCAATGTTTCATGAATGAATATGAGATGAGGATGTAAAGCTCACAACCACCAAAAATGATAATATCCAGTATCCAACCAATATACCAACCATTTGAGATAAAAAATCCACTTAAATCAACTAACCATCTAAGACCTAATATGATTTAGAAAGTATCAACTAAAACATGCAAGAAAATGTCATTAATACCACATAATTCCAAAAATCTAGGACAATCTAAAGAGTGTAACCAGACATACACATATCATTATCAGGACAACAATAACATACAAGACCTCACACGATCACACATAGCAAATAATATTTCAAAACCACCGAATATTATCCATATAGGCCCCCACACGAGCCTATAAATCACCTAACACATTTTCTATGATACAACCCCATACGCATAGCATGCTTTTACATTATTATTAACTACCCAACCCAGTCTGAAGAAAATTAAGTCATAACCTACCTCGAATGCCAAAAACTAGTCGAAAAACCTTCAATAAGGAGTTTTTTTCCTCACGAACGGATCAAAAATCAACTAAGACATATAAATATAAAATCTGTGTATCAAAAGAATTCCAACGATGTCCATATTATTTATTTCTGAGTTGGGGTCTAAACATACCTCCAAAATGAATTTTTGAAAAAGGGTAAAATCATACTTTTATTTTAGAAACATATTTTCCATAATCATAGGAGTCTACAGCTGAAAACCCATGTGAAAATGAGTAAAAAAATGAAGTTCAAATCCAAGAAAAATGACTTTCAAGCTTTACCGAAACCCCCCCCCCCCAAAACTTATTTTTAAAATAAAAAATTTAAAGTTTTTTTGAATATAAAATAGAGAGAAAATTATAATTATAATATTAAAAATTTATCCATGAAAAAATCTCGAAAAACCCTTTGGAATCATCCAAATTCGAGCTCTCAAGCCCCAAAATGGTAGAATGGGGTTTTGATTCTAAACTTCAGTGAAAATAACGAAAAAAATAAAAGTCTTGGGAAATGTGGAAAATAGAGTTCTAAATTGATGGATAATGATTCTATGAGGAAAACACATAAAAAGTCATTAAAATCGAAGTTTCCTAGCTCCCAAAACGTCTAAAATGCGAAATAAGTTCGATTTGGGTCTTAACCATCAGTGATGGCCATTAAAATGGCACTTTGGCCACTAAGGTCAAAGGCTGCTAAAGTGGTCAACCAGCCGCTTTAGTGCCTGCATCAGTGCCAACACTCTTCAAAACTTATTTTTGACCCCCAAAACTCATTCGAACCCTATGAACATGATCCAGTAGTGAATTTTGATTGTAAAACATGTTCCGAATCCAATGGAATCATCAATTTTATGAAAAAAGTCACTTTCATAAAATTAACCCCCGAGACCCTATTTACACTATTTTTGAATCAAGAGTCGAAATAAAATTTAAATTCCATGAAACCGAATCAATCCTGCTACTAATTCAAATTTGACATTCCGCACTCAATAACGATATCATATTTTTGAATAAACATCATTTGCACAAAGTTGACCTCCAAAACTCAATTTCACAACTTTTTCAAATTGAGGATAAAATGAGATATAAAAGACGTAAAACCATACCAACCATGTCACCAACCTAACATCAATGTTTTGAATCTGCTGGTGCAGTCCTTTTTGCCATCTGACGCACAAATCAATAAATGTTAATCAAAGTCAACTATAAGGCTTTTTAAGCCACTAAAAAACATAAACTTGCACAAATCACACCAAAACACTTTAGAAATCGTGTCAATCATATCCACTCTCCAAAAAAAACCACAAAGCAACCACGAAAAGGGATAAAATGGTCAAATCACATAAAAATAAATATTTTACAAAAATTATCAAAAATTAAGTCGTTACACATTTCAAAGTTGATCATGAAGTATTACATTAAGGGTATTTAAGAATTTTTTTTCAACTTCAAACATCATGAACATACTTTTAACTATAGTTGGAGCCAGAATTGTTGTGTGGATTTGAGTAGACTTGGAAGTGGACAATGATAGTATGAACTTTAGCCCTTTTTGGATGAATATACATGCACTGTGAACTTTTGGTATTGATATTTAAAGGGATTTGCTTGCTTTTTATAGATTAAGAGGGAGATGGATAGTTTGAATTTTAGTGGCAAGTTAGAGAATTTGAGAAAGTGGGGACAAGGATTGGGTTTGGGGTTATTAAAACCATTGGTCTGCCGAATCGGGTCGGATCCGCATGGCTCCAAAAAAGATTTCAAAATCTCCATCCCTAAATTTTTAGCCCACTTACGGCCCGTAACTGGGCCACTTTAAGTGGCCTAAAAATTCAGTAACACTCTGAATTGAATCCCTGATTTCAACGACCCCAGTTACGAGGTCATAAGTGGATTTATAAGTAAAACTTTTGAGAACCCAAAATCCTTATATTTTTACTCTGACATCTGCTGCATTAGTTAGCTGGCGTAGATGGGCCTTATGACCCCCATAAGTGGGTAAGTAAGTCCCCTTACCTGGAATTGTTTGAATATTGCTATTTTTACCATGTTTTAGGTGTTTTCCCATGCTTCAAACTTACCAAAATGAAAATAAGGTAAAACTAAATTATTAGGTTGCCTCCCAACCAGTGCTTGATTTAATGTCGCAGCATGATGTGGCTATGTTGGTTACTCAGGTTTCACCTACTAGCCCATGGATTGCCTTCCATAAAGCTCCTAAGTTAATGTCATGGCATGACTCAATTTCCTTGGCTACTCAAACATCACCAAGTCTTATATTAACACAAACTTTCATTTCATCAATATTTCATATATACTTCTTAACACGCTTCACCTTAAATGGTGCTTCGCTATCTCATTTCAACTCAATAGCACTACGCGAGAACACTCAAAGTGCAACAAATGATCCATACCAGCTAGACTTCAACTTGTCAGGAAATAAGTGAAGTCTCGACTCATACAACAGGACCATATCACAAGTCTTAAACACTCTTTTTTGATCTTCTTGTAATGATATAGCTTTATCTTAACCTTGTACAAAGCTGAACTCTTATAAGATCAGAGACAGAATCATCCAATTCATTCACCTTGCTAATCCTCAAATTAGCTGCATTACTCCACTCAAAATTTAGCCTTTTTGATACCCATATTGTCTTGTGCTCAAGTTCAACCAGCAAGTAGCATACCTTGCCGTACACAAGCTGATATGGAGAGGCACCTATGGGGGTCTTAAAATCCAGTAGTCTCAAAGAGCATCCTCTAACTTCCTTGACCAGTCAATCCTGTTAGTATTCACAGTTTTTATAAATATGGACTTGATCTCACGATTAGAGACCTTAACCTGCATACTTTTTTGAGGATGATAAGGTATTTCCACCTTATTCTTCTCACCAAAATTTTCAATAGGTCCTTAAAAAGACGATTAGATAAGTTGGATCCATCATTCCTAATATTAGCACATGGAGTGCCACATCAAGAAAATATGTTCTTCTTTAAGAATGTAGTGACATTTCAACCCCCATTGCCTTCACCAATTTTGAAACATAGTCGACTTCCATTAGTATATACTTCATCTCATAAAAGATCAAAAATGGACCCATGAAATCGATTCCCTGCACATCAAACAACTCTAACTCCAAGATGGGTGTCATGGAGAGTTTATGTTTCCATAAAATATTACCTTACAGCTGACACTAATCATAGGCTTGAGCAAAATCATGAACATCCTTGTAAATAGTCGGTCAATAGTACCCATAGTGTAAAATTTTATGGGTTTACGGGTCAGACCATGAGGACCCCCAACTGGCAAAAAATGATAAACCTCAAGGATGTTCATCATCTCCACCTCAAAAATATACCTCTAATAACTCCATCCGTACATACCCAAAAAAGATAAGACTCATCCCAAAAAAATATTCTCACCTCATGTATGAACCGCTTGTGCTATTAAAATTATAAATCTTTCATGATAAGATCACTTGCCAAAAAGTTAGCAAGATCAGGAAATCAAGAGATTAAGTCTTGAGATGTTGCCAAGACCCACTTATCTAGAAAAGTATCATCTATATCAAGCTCATACCTTAATTTCAATTGCTTCCTCTGTCATACCCCAAATCCCATTGGAGCGGACTGACACCCGTAGCCGAGGAGGCCCGGGAGAACCCATTCATAACCTATACTTTCACATTTACATTACTTATGAAAATTAGAAATTTGGGCAGCACTTCGTTGTAAATAGAAGAAAACAGTACCTGTATCAGCCCAGCAGACACGCATAAATATATATATAAACAGTAATTGGCCGTCAGAGCCATCACGTCTATCAACCAAACACTTCTATGGCTGTATAATATGTCTACAAAAGCCTCTACATAGATACACAACTGAGTTAGGGTCGGGACAAACTCCCACCCACAAAATACTTTTATACAAATACCAAAAATACATATAGACACGACATGGGATGCCCCGAAACAACTGGAGCTCACCACTAACAACAGAATGTCCTGGCTCTTACTGCGGAGGTGTACGACCTGAAGTACCTGTTCCTGCAGGCATGAATACGGGTCCCCCATGAGGGACGTCAGTACGAAAATATGTACTGAGTATGTAAGGCAGTGAGTATCAAGATGAGATACAAAAGATCAATAGAACCCAGATACCAGTGAATAAACAGTATGAGTAGACCACACTTAAAAGAGCTGATGGGATACCTGTACATTACTTTCATATCATTACTTCCCGTAATCCTTATCAATACATAACATATGTCATACAATGGCCAACTGATCAGTGGTACTAATACAATACATCAGGGACCACCCCTGGAATAGCATATATACATAAACTTTATAATACAATGGCCAACTGATCAGTGGTACTAATACAATACATCACATCATCAATTTAAAATACAGACATTCCATTTCTTAATTCAATTAATCTTTGAGATTGGTTACTTTGTGGCTACACCTTATGGAACTTGAAACCATGATACCTCAATAGGAAAAACATGTAAATAGGTAATCAATATCATGAAAATGAAGTAGAGAATCATGGATACCTCATTAAACCATTTCGGAGTCAACAATAGTATATGGACATTTTTTTTGACTAGCCGGACATCTTAAAAGTGAAAACAAGTTCAATTGGTAGTGTCGAAGATCATATGATGTTATTATGTTTCATGTGTCGTAGGACAATGTTGGAAGCTTACTTGAGAGTGCCATGGGTCATTATTCATGCCAAATATTAGATAGAGTATGTCTTACATACCTTGATATAACCACTTCAATACAAGTCCAACTTGACTTCCCGTACTCTTCGAACACTTATCTACAATAAGTCATTTGTGGCAAACTAGTATTAGAAACCAAACCTTACCATTTAGGTATTAACTTCACCAACTAATGTCTAGAAAGTAATCCTTTAACTCATCAATAAGAGTGCTACATACATCCTCTTATACTCTTATTACATTCACATATCATGCATTTTCATGAAATATCCCTCAACATCACTCTTAGCCTTTATTTCCCTTCTTAATCACCATCCAATACCAACATGACCACTAGGCATACATAACCACTAATATAATGATATATCACCACAATTCATCCTCCATAATCCAATACAACAACTTCCATAATTTACTACTAACAATTTATACAAAATAATTCATAACTATGTTTCTGGTTATCTTCCAACATCAAGACAATACTCATAATCCTTTATCAATACTTATTCATGGATAAGAATTAAGAATAAACAATATTCATACCTTAACAATGAACTCTTGCATTTAGAATCCTCCTTACATAACCATGGTGTGCTTCTCGAAGCTTTCGAGATGGTGAACACAACTACGGAACCAATTCGAATTTTCTACGGTTGAATCACAAAATATTTGAAGTTGAAATTAGGCTAGGGTTTCACCTTCTCTTAATAATTGGATGATATATGATATATATGAGGCTAAGTGTAGGTTTATAAAGACCCATTTTCGTCCAAGAGGTAATAGAAAATGACCATTTTGCCCTAAAAATTTAAATAAATCCGAATCTGTCCCCAGTGCAGTTTTGACAGGCTGAAGTACATCGATCATAACTCTTTGCTCCGGTATCGGATTTGGGTGAAACCAATTGAATTGGAAATATAATTCAAAGGGATTTCATTTTCATATAAAGTATACCACCCAGTTCTTCCTGTACAAGGAGTTATGGTCGTTTAAAGTTGACCTAAAAATCTGTCCCACAATTCTGTTTTTTTTATAGGCTGTAGTAAAACAGGTATATCTCCTTACTCAGACATTGGATTTGGATGAAACCAATTTCATCGGAAAGAAGACTCTCGGAGATTTTCTTCGATATATAGCAGCTCACACAGTTCTTTTTGTACAAGGAGTTATGATCGTCTAAAGTTGATCCAAAACAATAATTGCCTAGCTGCAGTAATTTTCCTGCAGATTTACTGTTCACAGGCTTCCCGGCCACCGTTTTGAAATTTCGAATGTGCTCGCTTATATGAAATACTCCTCTGTTTTGGGAAAACTTTATATCGTTGGAAAGACTATTCCAATACCTACACATACAACTATTGATGGGATACTTCCGAACACCATAAACTTAATTTAACCCATACGCAAGCCTTTAGGACTCCATATAATCGCGATAAGTGTACGAAAAAATTTACGGGGTGTTACATCCTCTCCAAGGCGGGATAGGTGGTCTATAACTAGGTTTTTAATGCCTTTTTGGTATTTTACCTTAAAGTCAAATTCCTATAACATGAGTACTCAATAAATCAACCTCAACTTTGCATCTCTCTTTTAAATAAGATACCTCAATGTTTAATGATTAGTGCGAACAATGACTTTGGTCTCTATCAAATAGGATAGGAATTTCTCAAAAGAAAAAGCCACCACGAGTAACTCCTGCTCAGTAACTGTATAATTTTTCTATGTAGGGTTTAATGATTTAGTGGCATAGTAGATGGGTTGAAAGATCTTCTCATGTTGTTGTCTTAAGATAGCTCCCAAGGCCATACCACTAGCATTGCACATTATCTCAAAAGGTAAGGACCAATCAGGAGACACAATAATAAGAGCTAAGATCAACCGCTCCTTAAGGCACTCAATGGCCTTGAGACAAGCATTATCAAACATAAAATTCACCTCTTTCTCTAAAAGCTTGCATAGTGGATTACAATTTTGGAGAAGTTCTTGATGAATCTCCTATATAACCTAGCATGAACCAAGAAAATTCTTATACCTTTAACTGAAACTGGAAGAGATAATTTTTCAATCACCTCTATCTTCACCCTGTCAACCTTAATACCTCTCTTCAAAATCTTATGTCCAAAAACAATCCCTTTCTTCACCATAAAGTGGCACTTTTCCCAATTCAAAACCAGGTTGCACTCCTCATATTTCTAAAGTGCATTGTCTAAATGGTCCAAACCATCATCAAAAGAGTCCCCAACAACCAAAAAGTCATCCATAAATACCTCTATAGTATCCTCCACCATATAAAAAAATATTGATATCCTACAATGCTGAAAGATTACAGGGGAATTACACAGTCCGAAAGGCATCCTCTTGAACACAAAAGTACTATTAAGTAAAAGTATTCTTTTCTTGGTCTCTGGGGGCGATGGAAATCTGATTGTACCCCAAATAACCATCAAGAAAATTGTACCAACCTCTGCCTGTAAGTTTGTCTAGCATCTAGTCCATAAACAACATAGGAAAATAGTCTTTTTGAGTCCAAGTATTCAGCTTTATAAAGTCCATGCACACTCTTTATCTAGTAATCGATCTCATGATCACTAACTCATTCTTGTTATTTGGGACCACAATGATCCCACCCTTCTTATGTACACATTAAAGTGGGATCACCCACTTTTTGTCTGCAATGGGATAAACCACATCCTTATTTAACCACTTTATGATCTCTTTCTTCAATACCCTCTTGCATAAATGGGTAAAAACACTGGTGTTTGATGTTGGGAACACAATCTAATTTAAGCTAAATTTTATGAGTATAAATCCTGAGTGAAATCCCTATAATATCTATAATAATGTATTCAATGGCCCTCTTAAATCTCTGCAAGATTGAAATCAATGCCTCAAACTATATATCCAATAAATCAACATCAATAATGATCAGTAATAAATTATCATCCCCTAAAATACATATCACAAGTGAGATGAAAGGGCCTTTAATTCCAAAACTGGTGGCTCCTCAATAGATGGATGAGCTGGTGGAGTTTCTCTGTACTTCAAATCAGGATCTAGATTCTTTAGAGCATAAGAATAAGAACCTATACCATACAGTGCATTCACTATCTCATCATACTCATCGATACCATCACTGTCAAAGTTCATGGTAATCGGTGCTAGTGCCTTAACCCAAGTCTCTCCTTAATAGGAACAGTTAGTTCATCATCATTAATAGTGTCTATAATAGACACTACCCACATATCCTTTGACTTCTGCATCGATTGACACACTAATAAGAGGTGGATTTATGCACCTAAGTATTGTTATCTGAGCTTAATTAGTCTTATTTTGAGGATTTTTCTTGAGATTAATGAGTAAATATTGATATAATTTAGCATATAAGTATTAAAATACATAATCATATTGCTTAAGGTGTTTTCCAAACAAGTTTGTAATCAATTTGGTCACTTAGAGTTTAGACAAGAAAACTAGTGTTACTAGCTTGAGCTATGTGATGTTTTGGTTGGTATCGATGGATTCTAGTGTATGTAATGCATTAATAGGGTATGATTGTGTGATGTGTAATAAATTTTTTATAGTGTTTAAGGTTAGATTTAAACAATCCAATAGAAAAAACACTAAGTTAAATATCAAAAGGACAAAACTAGTACACTTAACTTAAGTTACTAGTTCATCGTCTTGGATTGTATGTTGTTTTGAGATATAATTCGTGTTGTTTGATGCTATAGAATGCTTGTTGATTTGATAATGATTATATATGGATGATACACAAACTATAAATCAAATGGAAACACCACCATAAAGCATGGAAAAGATGGACAAACACATGGGACAAGACTTGACCAAAAACAGACGTTTTGGAGTAATTGGCATACCATGGAACTTAGTGAAACATCCTGGGTTTTGATCCTTAGAAAATTTCCTAAAACTATTTTCTCCGAACCTAATACAACTCATGGGTATGAGCCGTATGCTGGGGTATGAGTGGTATGGTCCTGTCATACGCTAACCAGTGTTAGTTGGTGGAATGGTTTTGGTTAATAAAATAGGTACAACTTAGGGGTATGATTTGTAGGGATTAGTATGAGTCATATTAAGGACTCGTATAGTGGGCAGTATTTGATCCTCCTAGTATTTTATTCTTCCAGGGATATGGATTATGGTTACGGATCATATACTATGGTTACGACTTAGTTAGATGAGTCATTTACTGGAAAGTGTTTGATCTAAGGGTTGAGTCTTGGATACGAGTGGTGGGTATCAATCGTATAAAAGGGTACGACTCGTATGGAGCAGTCGTATCCCTACGATGAGTTTTAAAGAATTTAAGTGGGAGTATTTTGGACATTTTCCTACTTACCCTAATTAGTACCTATAACTTCTAATATATTTTAGAGGCTATTTACCCTACTATTATATTCATTAACACTTAGAAACTATTCCAAAACACTCCATAAGTCTTTCAAGAACTTTTGGGGCAAAAAGGCTAGGGTTTTATCTTGTGGATTGCTTTGGGGATTGTATTGGTAATTTATTTCGATTAATTCTTCGGTATAAGGAATTATTCTCTTCCCTCATTGTAATTTCAACTAAAGGCATGGTTTATATGATTGATTTCATGGTTTTACTAATTCATAATTATGGTTTTCAACTATTATTTGGGGGTTTTGATATTGAATGCTTGGTTATGGTTTCCTATGGTTTTACTTATGTTTTTATATTCATCAATAGTGGATTTGCACAATTGGATTGCATGGTAATTGTTTAATGGTCTTTGGAATTGGTTTTGGTTATATATTTCCCCCAAGGTGTTTGATGAAATGCTTATAAAGATATGTTCATTGAATTGACTTCTTTTATTGGAACTCTTGCATGTTTTAAACTTGATAAAGGATTTATACATAGTTTAAATGGTTTGAAAAGGCTAAAGGATAAATGTCTATGCTTGAGGAGAACATTACATTCTCCTAAGTAGAATTAATATAGTTATTGGAAGGGGACCTAAGGTCCCCTTAACCTAAATATTTTGGCTATGGATATTACTTTCGAGTAAAGGTGGTATGACGATACCACTATTATTGGCCTTGGTTAATAAATAGATAATGGTTTGGTTATTTGGAAACTGGTTTTAATTAGGCATTAATGGCGGCGTGTGTAGCTAAGTTGTGAAAGGTGGCAATCCCGGGGGACCAAAATTGGAGACTCATATTTCCATTATAAGGGGTCTTGGTGACTGTGTGCATGTGTCACATTTTATATAGGAGGATGTACTAGTCTTCCCATAGGATAATTCTTGGTTGTTCTGTCCTATTATATTTTTGGGATTAATCATATTATGTTTTGGTATTCTCTTTGTTGGCCTGGTTTATGGCCTATGGTTTGGTTCGGTATGGTTGGACGATTGGTGTGGTACTGTTGGAATTGGTTAGGTCGGTCACAGTTGTGACCCTATCCCAAAGTCTTAATAAGAACAATAATTCTATCTTGTTATATGTTCAAAATTTAGCCTACCTAAGGCTGGATATAGGTGGTTAGATTGGGTAACAGTGGGTGGTCCTCGGTCCTGGTTGGACTTGAGATGCCTATTACGATAAGGCCCAGGGTCAAGTTATATCAAGTTGGTATCAGAGCCTAGGTTCATGGTCAACTGGGAAGTACATAAAGCTATGTCAAGTAGAGTCTCTTTTAAGGGTGTGAAGCACGCCACACTTATAAGAAAGAGGCTGCAAGACATTTAGGAATATTTTACTTTCTTTGTATTCTATCTTCAAGCTTGAGTTCTCAATCATAGAATTCTCTCTAATCCTTGTTTGTTCGTGTTTCAGATCAAGCCTCCTAGATCTGGAACATAAGGAAATTCTTCCATCTCATCTATGAATAATGGTGAAGGAGTACTTCTACGTTTGGAGTACATCTTCGATCTCATGGTCCTATTCTCGATGGTGCTGGAGTTTCTCCTATTCAGGATAGTTCTCATCAGATTCCTCAGGGCAATATGATGAATGCAGAATTTTGTCAGTCTATCCATGTCATTGCCTAATTAGTTGTTGCTAAGGCTGAGTGGGGTACAACTAGTGCTCTATTTGTTATGGCTATAAGGGTTGGTCAATTTATGAAGATGGGTCCTCTAACTTTTACTTGGATGAAGGTAGAGGAGGATCCACATGGATTTTTGAATAAGATGGAGAAGATCTTTCAGGTGATGCAGGCTACTAATGTAGAAGGGGTTTACTTTGCAACTTATCAGCTCAAGGATGTTGCTTATCAATGAAATAAGGAATGGGATAGAGATAGAGGTCATATAAAAGAGGAAGAGTTGTGGGAGGCCTTTTCTAATACCTTTTTGGATCATCTTTTTCCTCAAGAGTTGAGAAAAGCTAAGATGGAAGAGTTTGTGAACCTCAGGGGAAGAATGTCAGTAAAGGAACATGCTTTGAAGTTCCATCAGTTATCAAGGTATGCTCCTGATTTGGTGGCTGATATGAGGTCAAGAATGAGAAAGTTCACTTCTGGGTTAAATAGAGATTTGATTTTGGAGAAAAAAACTGCTTTATTGATTAAAGATATGGATATCTTGAGGTTGACTATTCAAATGCAGCATATTAAGAATGAGAAGTTGAAGTAGGTAGAGTTTAGGGAAAGGCGGGAAAGAGGATTAGGTTTTCTAATCCGAGAGGTGCTCAGTCTCAGGGTGGTAGAGATAGTGGCAAGTGGCAGAAAAAGAATTGGGGGACTTTTGACTATTTTTCAGCTAGTTCTCCTTACCAGTAGGTTGAAAAATATCATCAAGGTGGTGACAATTCTTGGGCACAAGTTGCCCAATCTCAGGCAAGCGGAGGTCAGTCAGTTTTTTCGTGTCCATCTTATCAATTTTGTGGTCGTCCTCATCAAGGTTATTATGAGGAGAAAAAGGATAAATGCTTCAAGTGTGGCCAGGTAGGCCATCCGCTAAGGGATTATACGGTCAATAAAGTTGCTATAGAGGAGAATAAGATTACTGTAGCTTCATCTTATGTTCCTACACCTGGTGGGGTGAAATCTACTTCTGTTACTGCTTCTAGTTCTAGTGTTGGTCAGAACAGGTTGTATGCTTTGGCGTCCCGACAGGATTCGAGGCATCATCTGATGTCGTTACTGGTATGTTACAACTTTTCTCTCGTGACATATATTATTTGCTTGTTCCTGGGTCCACTCTTTCTTATGTGACTTCATATATGGTTGTGTCTTTTGGTTTTGATCTGGAAGTTATCTCGTATCCTTTTTATGTTTCTACCCTGATAGGTGACTCGGTTATTGCTAGAAGAGTCTATAGGGGGTATGTAGTAACTGTTGGTAGCAAGCAGACCTTGGCAGATCTATTTGAGTTGGATATGGTAGATTTTAATGTACTTCTGTGTTATGGATTTGTTGCATTCTTGTTATACGTCTGTATATTATCGAACCTGTAGGGTTATCTTTAAGTTCCCTGGTGAACCGACTATAGAATGAGAAGGTAGTTCCTTAGCTCCTAGGGGGAAGTTTATTTTTTATCTTGGATCTCGGAGGTTAGTCTCCAAGGGTTGTATTTATCACTTGGTTCAGATTAAAGATTCTAACTCGGAAGGTCCTTCTTTGTCTTCGGTCCCTATGGTTAATGAGTTTCCAGAGGTCTTTATGGATGATCTTCCTGGTGTTTTTTTGGATAGAAAAGTAGAGTTTGGTATTGATTTGCTTCCGAACACTCGTCCAATATCTATTCCTCCGTATAGAATGGCTTTGGCTGAGTTGAAGGAATTCAAGGAGCAACTTAAGGATCTTTTGAATAAGGGGTTTATTCATACTAGTGTTTCTCTATAGGGTGCACCAGTATTATTTGTGCGCAAGAAGTATGGTTCCCTTTGGGTGTGCATGACTGCAGGCAATTGAACAAGGTAACGGTCAAGAACAAGCATTCTCTCTCGAGGATAGATAATTTGTTTGACCAGTTTCATGGTACCAAGTCTTTTCTAAGATAGATCTTCGGTATGGGTACCATCAACTTAAGATTAGGGAGATGGATATCCCTAAGATGGCTTTTCAAACTCAATATGGGCATTTTGAGTTCTCGGTGATGTCATTTGGATTGACTAACATTCAGACAATATTTATGGACTTGATGAATAGGGGTTTTAGGTAGTATTTGGATCTCTTCATCACTGTATTTATTTATGACATTCTGGTTTATTCGAAGAGTGAGGTGGATTATCCAAATCACTTTTGTGTGGTGTTACAGATCTTAAAAGAATAATAGTTATATGCCAAGTTCTCTAAGTGTGAGTTTTGGTTGAACGTTGTGACTTTCTTGGGTTATAATATTTCTAGTGAAGGGATTATGGTAGATCCGCAGAAGGTTGTTGTGGTGAAAAAGTGGCCTAGGCCCACAACTCTATCTGATATTTGGAGATTTTGGGTTTAGCCGGGTATTATAAGCAGTTTATGGAAAGCGTTTCTTTGATAACTGCTCCTTTGACTAAGTTGACTCAAAAGAAGGTTAAGTTTTCTTCGTTGGATGCTTGTGAAGGGACTTTTGAGAAGTTGAAGGATAAGTTTACTTTGGCTCCAATCCTGACTTTGCCGTAAGGCAATGATGGGTTTATGGTTTATTGTCATGCATCTCGAGTAGGGCTTGGTTATGTTTTGATGCAACATGGTAAGACGATTGCCTATGCTTCTAGGAAGTTGAAGGTACATGAGAGGAATTAACCTAATCACAATTTGGAGTTATTGGCGATTGTGTTTGCTTTAAAAATATGGTGGAATTATTTGTATGGTGTTTACATGGATATCCTTTCTGATCACAAGAGTCTTCAGTACATGTTCACTTAGAAAATGCTTAATCTCAGGTAGAGAAGATGGCTTGAGATTCTCAAGGATTATGATATGAGCCTTCACTACCACCTAGGTAAGTCTAATGTGGTTGTTGATGCTCTTAGCAGGTTATCCATGGGGAGTTTGGCTCATGTAGAGAAAGGCAAATTCTAATTAGTGATGGATATTCACCGCTTGACTAATCTTGAAGTTCATCTCTTAGGCTATAAGGATGGTGGTGTGATGGTGCAAGAAGTGGTTCAATCGTCTTTTGGTTTGGAGATTAAAGAAAAACAAGTGTCGGATCCTGTATTGGTGAGAATCCAGGGTGATATTGTTGGGCAAAAGGTAGTGGTGTTTGAGATTAGTGGTGATGGTACTTTATGATACAAAGAGAGGTTATGTGTTCCTGATGTCGACGGGGCGTATGAGTCGCGCTATTTTGTTCATCCCGGCTCAACTAAGATATATCATGATCTCAAGGAGATCTACTGGTGAATGGCTTAAAAGGGATATGGCTGATTTCATAGCCAAGTGTATGGTGTGTCAAAAGGTTAAGTTTGAGCACGTGAGGCCAGGAGGGATGTATCAAGAAATTGATATGCTCGAATGAAAAGGGGAAGTGATCAATATAGACTTCATTACCGGTCTTACTTTGTCTCGAAATCAATATGATTTAATTTGGGTCATCGTGGATAAGATGACCAAGTTTGCGCATTTCTTTCCAGTGTGGACTACCTTTTCAGTGGAGGCTTATGCGAGGTTATATCTTTAGGAGATTGTGAAGTTACATGGGGTGGCAGTTGCAATTATCTGCGATTGTGGTACACAATTTATATCTCATTTCTGGCGGTCTTTCCAAAAAGAGTTGGGGACTAAGGTTAGTCTGAGTACTGTTTTTCATCCACAGTCGGATAGGCAAGCGGAGAGAACTATTTAGACATTGAAGGATACGCTTTGGGCTTGTGTGATAGACTAGGGTGGTAATTGGGTTGAGCATCTACCTTTGGTGGAGTTTGCTTACAACAATAGTTATCATTCTAGTATTGGTGTGGCTCTTTTTAAGGCGTTGGATGGTAGGAGGAGTAGATCTTCTATTGGGTAGTTTGATCTTAGGGAGGCAGCCATTTTTAGTCTGGATTTGGTCTATCAGGTGATGAAGAAGGTTAAGGTGATTCGAGATAGTCTTCAAGATGCCCAAAGTCTCCAAAATATCTATGTAGATGTTACGCATAGAGACTTAGAGTTTGAGGTCGGGGATAAGGTGTTCCTCAAGGTGTCTCCCATAAAGAGAGTGGTACGGTTTGGCAAAAAGGGGAAACTAAGTCCTCAGTTCACTGGTCCTTAGGTGATTTTGCGGAGAGTTGGAAATGTAGCTTATGAGTTGGAGTTTCCATCTAGCTTAAGTTTGGTTCATTCGGTCTTTCATATTTCTATGTTGAGAAAGTGCCTTGGTTATCTTTGTTTGATTATTCTATTGGAAGGATTGGGTATTTCGGATTCTCTATCTTATGAAGAGGTCTAGGTGAGATATTAGATAGGAAAGTTCACTGGTTGCGGACCAAGGATGTGGCTTCGGTTAAGGTTCTATGACGGAACTATAAGGTGGAAGAAGCTACTTGGGAAATGGAAGAGGACATGAAGTTCAAGTATCTGCATTTGCCTACTACTCCTGGTATTCGTGCGAGAGATATGTGTTCTTGAAAACATCTTTATTTTCTGAGTTTGTTAAAGGAATGATTTATATCTTTGCCTCTTTGTTTTCAAACTTTGTTAAAGGATGTTTGATAATACAAATGACTCTGTGTGGTTGCCCCTACCATGTCCGTCATTTGGGCATGAATTTTCCTAGTGGGGGAGATTGAAATATCCTAGGGTTCCCTTAGAAAATTTCCATCCTCCGAACCTAATATGACTCATGGTTACGAGCCGTATGCTGGGGTACGAGTGGTATGATCCTGTCGTATGCTAACTAGTGTTAGTTGGTGGGATGGTTTTGGTTACTAGAATGGGTACGACTTAGGGGTATGATTCATAGGGATTGGCACAAGTCATAGTAAGGACTCATATGGTGGGTAGTATTTGATCCTTCTGGTATTTCATTCTACCAGGAATACGGATTATGGTTACGGATCATATACTATGGTTACAACTTGGTTGGATGAGTCATATACTGGACGGAGTTTGATCCAAGGGTTGAGGCTTAGATACGAGTGGTGGGTACCAATCGTATAGAAGGGTAGGACTCGTATGGGGCAGTCGTAACCCTGCGATGGATTTTTAAGAAATTTAAGTGGGGGTATTCTGGACATTTTCCTAATTACCCTAATTAGGACCCACGACTTATAATACACTTTGGAGTTTATTTAACCTATTATTATATTCATTGACACTTAGAAACTATTCCTAAACACTCCATAATTCTCTTAAGAGCATTTGGGGAAAGAAGACTAGGGTTTCATCTTGCGGATTACTTTGGGGCTTGTCTTGATGATTTATTTCCATTAATTCTTCATTATAAGGCATGATTCTCTTCCCTTATTATAATTTCAACTAAATGCATAGTTCATGTGATTGATTTCATGATTTCACTATTTCATGATTATGATTTTCAACTGTTATTTTTGGGTTTTGATATTGAATAGTTGGTTATGGTTTCCTATGGATTTACTTAAGTTTTTATATATATCAATGGTGGATTTGGACAATTGGATTGCATGGTAATGGTTTAATGGCATTTGAAAGTGGTTTTGGGTATATATTACCCCCAAGGTGTTTGATAATATGCTTATAAAGATAAGTTCATTGCATTGACTTTTTTTAATCTAACTCTTGCATGTTTTAAACTTGATAATGGATTTATACATGGTTTAAATGGTTTGAAAAGGATAAAGGTTAAATGGTTATGCTTACGGAGAACTTGGAAGTCTCCCAAGTAGATTTAATATGGTTATTAGAAGGGCACCTAAGGTCCCCTTAACCGAAATGATTTGGCAATGGATATTACTTGCAAGTAAGGGGTGGCATGATGATACCACTAATATTGGCCTTGGTTAATAAATGGATAATGGTTTGGTTATTTGGAAACTGATTTTAATTGGGCATTAATGGCAAGGTGTGTAGCTAAGCCATCGAAGGTGGCGGTCTCGGGGGGACCAAAATCGAAAACTCATATTAGCTGATATAAGGGGTCTTAATGACCATGTGCGTGTGTCACATTTTATATTGGGGGATGTTCTAGTCATCAATAATTCCTAGTCGTGTGGTTATATACACTAGGACCCTTTCAATAGGCGAACCTGAACCCATATCGCCCGTGGGTGGTTAGGACGGCCAAGCTACACAGCCCAGGTATAAAGGTTTTAAATGCATGCTAAACTCGATCCCCTTTCCTAGAACTTATATGTGTATGGTTGTATGCATTATTGATGGTTTTACTTGTTTTTACAACTGGAATTATTTTATCATATGGCGGTTGTATACCCGTGCTATGTAGGAACTGACGATTCTACTCCTCCTATTTAGCACGCAGATTTGGTATCGGCATTTGCACTGAAGTGGTGAGCTTCCATCCTTTTAGGAGGCATTATTTCATGTTATTGATTTCTTTAGAAACTTTTCGTTTACGTTGGATATTGGTTTTGGCCATGATTGGGGGCATGTCCCAATCGGATTTGTTTACTCTTTTGGATAAAGGCTTTGTGATACTTCTGGGGGTTGTATGGACGGGATCGGTATTGTTTTTTGACTTGGAATCGGTATTGTTGTTGGGGATTGCACCCTTGGATGATATTTTTGGTTGTTCTATCTCATTACATTTTGGCATTAATCATATTATGTTTTGGTATTCTCTTTGGTTATGGCCTATGGTTTGGTTTGACATGTTGGGTGGTTGGGTGGTTGGTGTAGTACGGTTGGACTCAGTTGGATCGGTCACGGTTATGACCCTATCCCAGAGTCTTAATGAGAACAATAACGCTATCTTATTATATTTTAAAATTTAGCCTACCTAAGGCTAGATATAGGTGGTTAGGTTGGGTAACAAGGGGCGGTCTCCAGTCCTAGTTAGACTTGGGATGCCAATTACGACAAGGCCCGGGGTCGGATCGTGTCACTTAGGCACCATGTTAGGGATGTGACATGTCCCTGGGAGAATAATAAATGAATAATTCTAGTAGCTTACCAGTATTAGGGCATTCCATAGACCCTAGGCACCGTGATAAGGGCATGGTACGACCCTAAGTCAAAATCGACAACTTTTGTCCAAGTATAAATAGGACACTTAATTGTTATGTTTCATACCTTTGACGATCTTTGGACTTGAAGGTAGGATGGAGAACACTTTAATTAGGTTTTTTCTTTCATTACTTTATTTTTTATGGATTTTAACATTTATTCATTCATTGTAATTGGGGTTATGCCCATGATCAGCTAAACACCCTTTTTCGGGGTTAAGCCTAAGAAAATGAGTATTATTGTTATGAATTGATTTTGTTATTGTTGTTTATCATTTCTGGTTATTTATTTATACTTTTTATTACTATTTTGAGGATTCATGACCCTTATAATACATGCCTAATGATTTTGTGAACCCGAAAGGAGGAACAAGAGGATAGAACGTGGGATAGATAGAATAGGATTATAATCTTCTAATTGAATGAAGATATAATTTGCATTTAAGATAGTAATATACCTAAGTCCCCTATTTTGTTCAATTACGGGATAAAATATGAATGCATTTAACTTGGTTCCCACATCCTCGCTCAATGATGTAGTTGTGGGGCTAAGTTAGATAGGTGATTATAGGCTCGGAAGACCATATTCATAATAATATCAGTCCGGTGAATCAACAACTAAGATAAGTAACCTAACCAATAAAGATCAATAACGAAGTATGATTGTTCGCAGTGCCTTAAACCTGGGTTTCTCCCTATTAATTGTTCAAACCTTTACTTTACAGCATTGTTAAGATTATTGTTACTCTTAACTCTCAAACTTTTGTGGTTACGTTTGCACTAATTTAATCGTAATAGTTGAACTTAAATTGGATAGTTGCTTAATACTAGTCCCTGTAGGATTGATATTAGGCTTTCTTTAAGTCTACCATATTACTTGGGTGGACTATGTACACTTGTATGTGCATTTGGGAGTGACACACACATTGAAAGTAACTTACTCGTCATTGAGTTGAAATTTTATCTTCCCTATCTCCTTGTCAACCAATTCCCTCATCATAGATAGTAAGGGCATACCCAATATAATAAGAACTTTGAAATCCACCTCACAATCAGGAATCACAAGATCAGCCGGAAATATTGATCTTATGTGGATTTATGCACCTAATTATCATTATCTATGCTTGTTTAGCCTTGTTTTGAGGACTTATTGTTTGATTAATGAGTGGTTAATGATATAATTGAGCATATAAGTGTTAAACTACTTTATTATAATGTGTAAGGTGTGTTTCAAACAAGTTTGGAATCAATTTGGTCACTTAGAGTTTAGACGAGAAAACTAGTGTTAATTTCTTGAGCTATGTGTTGTTCTAGTTAATATCGATGGATTCTAGTGTGTATAATGAGTTCATAAGGGTATTATTGTGTAATTATATATGGAGTAACTTTTTTTATAGTATTTAAGGTTCAATTGAAACAATAAAAGAGTCAAAACTAAGTTAAAGATCAAAAGGACAAAACTAGTACTATTAGCTTAAGTTACTAGTTCATCATCTTGGATTGTGTGTTGTTTTGAGATCTAATTCGTGTTGTTTGATGCTATAGTGTCACACCCTTGTTTTACCAAAAAAAAATTGATTCTAAGTTTGAAAAGGGTTTTATTATTATTAAGTGACAAGAGATAAAATTTGTTTCAAAAAAGATTCCTTTACATTTAAACTCAGAGTCGCCACTTGGCATAATTGGGTATGCCAAGTCACCTTTAAAAATTCTCTTTCAAAATAACTTTTGACTCTTTCAATATTGGTCCACGAACAGAGATTCCGGTTAAGAAATTCTGTTGATCGAGGGGAAGGTGTTAGGAACCCCTTGATCCCGTGGTTCGACCACGGTCACTTCATGGAGTATATCGGCTAGTAGACACTATGGAATGTATAAACCAAAAAAAAACACAACACAAAAAAATCAAGCAATCAAAACTCCAAAATAATGTCCAGTCCAATTTATTACAAGCCATAATAAAAAATGCTGAAATTAAAACCTAAACTATTCTAATTATCCTACACTATGGTTTATCTGATGCCTCGGGCCTTGATCACGAGTCTCATTTGCATGCATAATACTTCGGAATATTCCCCGGTGAATAAGTACATAGGACCTCAAGGCATTCCCAGTCTAAATGAATACATTTTCCAATTTCAAGCGACAAAATGAAATAATCTCAAGCACAAACATTCAATCATTCCACAATCATCAATTTCTACAATTTGTCTACCTAACTTAGTAGCTGCCTACCCATTTGACGGCCTAATCATGACACTATCGTGTTCAACAAAATTAATGACTATCTCAAATCAAACAACAAACAATGAATCGAAAGGCCACTTATATTCACTTTATTCATTTTTCAATGTCGCCCCAATTTTATCCTCAAATTACTGATTTCCATTCTCAAACGAGATATTATTTCACTACACAATCCATAATCAAGGGAAACTGATAACGAATAAACACAAACAACTATTTACCACCAAAAAATATCAACCAAACATTAATATTCAATCCAAAAATACTAAATATCATAAACAATGAAATAAAAGAGTGAAAGGGTAGAATTGGACCTCAATTGAAGTTTTTATTGCGCCAAATTATGCATAGAAAGACTCTACCGCACTCGAAAACCTTGAATCAAGCCTAGACACAATCTCGACATCAAACAAAATCGGTTTCTATTACACTCGCTCCTATTTTTCTCTAATTCAAGCTAAAATTATGAAATAATGCAAAACCCGTACCTGCATTTACACAAAGGGGTCTGTTTCTGTGACCGTTGGTTTGGGTATTCTCCGATGAGAATTGCTTCGCTGGAATAGCGAACTGGTTTGGGGAGATATACAGCTGAAGCTCCGATGAACTTCATCATGGTTCAAACAATGAAGAGGGACCGACGTTAGAAACCGGTGAAGCAAAGGGAAATCCTTTCATTATTTTTTCTCTAGTTTTTTTATTTGTCCACCTTCTCTCTCATTTCTCTCTTTCAATTATCCTCTCTCTCACTAATTTTTATCCCTCTCTGATTTTCTGTGTAGGTGTGTTTCCTTTTTTTTTTTTTGCTTTTTTCCAGTGTTGTGTGTATGTATGTGAGATGAAAAATGGGGAACAAGTAGTGCGTCCTCTATGGAGTATTATGTGAATTGGAATTAGGAAGTATATTTTTGTGGGTGTTTGTATGACATGTATTTGTATGTGATGGTGTGTGTTTTTGGTGTTTTCCAGTGATGGATCAATGTGTGAGAATGTGTGTATCTGTAGTGATTGTGACAATTTCCAATGGGTCCCTTTTTGTGTGATTTTGTTATGTATCAGTTGTATATGTGTCCATTTTCCCCAATCCATTGTTAGTTTGTTATAGTAAGGAATAAAATATGAGTGGGAGAGGGGTGGGGGTGCGTGGGTAGGGGGTATATGAGGGTAGGAGGTATATGGGTTAGGGAGGTTAGGATGAGATAAAATTTGTTATGTATTTTGTTAAGAGTTGGTTATATTTGTTATTTAGAGAAAATTATTAAAATGAGGTAGGGTGTATGGTAAGGTGGGTAAATGGATAAATTCGACTTTTGGGAGGGACAAAATTATGTGTATACATATAGAATGCTTGTTGAGTTGATAATGATGATATATTCATGATAAAAAAACTATAAATAGAGTGTAAACAACACCACAAGGCTTGGAATGTATGGACAAACACATGCGACAAGATTGGACCAAAAACGAATGTTTTGGAGTCATTGGTGTGCCACAAAACTTAGGAACCATGTTAGGTACATGACACAGCGTTGGGGTAATACTAAATGACTAATTATAGTATCTCACCTCAATTAGGGGATGCAACAGACCCTAGGCACCGCGATATGGGAGTGGCACGCTCCTATGTCAAAATCGGCAACTTGTGTCCTCCTATAAATAGGATCCTTAAACATTATGTTACACACCTTGGAAAACCTTGGCACTTCAAGGGGTTCTAGAGAACACTTCAATTAGAGTTTTTATTATGTTAATTTGGTTTGTTTATGTATTTTAACATGTATTCAATCATTGCGATTACGGTTATGTCCATGAGCGCTAAAACCCTTTTTTCTGAGGTTAAGGCCAAAAATGAGTATTATTGTTGTGAATTGATTTGTTTTGGTTGTTTATCATTATTGGTTGTTTATTTATCCTTGTTATCACTATTTAAGGATTCACCACCCTTAAAATACATTCATGATCATCTTGTGAACTCGAGAGAAGAAACAAGAGGATAGAACGCGGGATAGATAGAATAGGATTGTAATCTTCTAATTGAATGGAGTTATAATTTGAATTTAGGATAGTATTATACCTAAGTGACCTATTTGTTTCACTTATGGGATGAAAGATGAATGAATTTAGCTTAGTTGTCACATCTCCTCCCAACGATGTTGTTGTGGAACTAAGTTAAATAGGTGATTAGAGGCTGGTGTTAAGGCTCCGTGAACAATCATACTATGCTGTAGAACTTAATTGGTTAGGTTAATTATCTTGATTTTTGATTCACGTGGTTGATTTTATAATGGAATTTTGAGCCTCTAACCACCTATCTAACTTTTCCCCATAACTACATCATTGAGTGGAGATGCGAGAGCCAAGTTAAATGCATTCATATTTCATCATGTAAGTGAACTAAATAGGTTAATTAGGTATATTCCTATCCTAAATTAAAATTATAACTTCATTCAATTAGAAAATTACAATCTTATTCTATCTATCCTACGTTATATCCTCTTGCTCCTCCTCTCTGGTTCACAAGATGATTATGATGTATTATAAGGGTAATGAATACTTACAATAGTGATTAAAATAATAAATAAACAACCAATAATTATAAACAACCAAACCAAATCAATTTATAACAATAATACTCATGTTTTTTGCCTTAACCCCTGAAAAAGGGGGTTTTAGCCGCTCATGGACATAACTGTAATTACAATGATTGAATACATGATAAAATCAATAAAAAAACCAAATTAATGGAATAAAAACCCTAATTTAAGTGATATACATCCTCTCTTAAAGTCCCAAGTTCTTCCAAGGTGTGTAGCATAATGTTTAAGGGTCCTATTTATAGGAGGACACAAGATACCAATTTTGACATAGGAGCGTACCACGCCCATATCGCGGTGCCTAGGATCCTAATAATGACATAATAGAGTTTTGATAATTTAATTATTATTCCTACAAGTCCATTTCAATGCCTTAATACTGTGCCTATGGTCGGTGGCACACCAATGACTCCAAAACTGCCGTTTTTGGTCCAATCTTGTCCCGTACGTTTGTCCATCCATTTCAAGCCTTGTGGTGTTTTTTTAAATTGATTTACATATTTTTTATCATACATATATAATAATTAGAAATAAACCAAGAATACTATAGCATCATACAACACTAATTAGAGCTCAAAACAACATAAAATCCAAGACGATAAACTAGTTACTTAAGCTAAGAGTTCTAGTTTTGTCCTTCTGATCTTAACTTAGTTTTGACTCTTTGGTTGTTTAAATTGAAACTTAAAAACTATAAAAAAGTTATTACATACATAATTACAAAATTATACCCTTAGTAACTCATTATACACACTAGAATCCATCGAGATCAACTAGAACAACACATAGCTCAAGCTAGTAACACTAGTTTTCTTGTCTAAACTCCAAGTGACCAAATTGATTACAAACATGTTTGAAACACACTTTAAATATTATAATCAAGTATTTTAACACTTATATGCTTAATTATGTTATTATAAACTCATTAATCACACAAGAAGTCCACAAAACAAGCCTAAACAAGCACAGATAATGATACTTAGGTGCATAAATCCACCTAAATCAAACATAAAGAAGGTTGCCTTCACAAAAACATCACATAATATGACAATTTATTTCTTCACAATGCGTTCAGCCATCAACAATCTCATCGATGTTAGTTTTGTTACCCTCAACCCCAATTGCTTGTACACTACCAACGACATAAAATTTATACTGGCCCCCAAATCACACAATGCTCGAGAGAAGTTGAAATACACTATAGTGCATGGAATAGTGAATGCTATGGGTTCCTTCTCTTATCTACCAAAGATCGAGAAGCAATATCACTACAATAGATAATATTATCAGTGGGCACAAAAGTCATCTTCCGCTTCTTAGTAACCAAATCTTTCATGAACTTTGTGTAGCCTAGCATATGAACTAATGCTTATATAAGAGAAATATTAATTGATAATTTTTTCAATATTGATATGAACTTCTGATACTTCATTTCCTTTTACTTATTTTTCAATCTCTAGGTAAAAGGTAAATGAGGTCGTGGAATGGTCTTTAATACATGCTCAACTTCTTTGCCCTTACATTTAACCTTCTCAACTTATTTATTCACACTTGTTTATTTTTGTGATGACTCATCAATTGTCACCAACTTTTTAGATTCTGCTTTGGGTGCATTATCAATATCAACAACATTATCATATACCTCATCAATTACAGGCATAGGGGGATCAATGGTAGCCTTGCCACTCCGAGTGGTGATGTCTAAGTAGTGATTGTCATTCTTCAAATTCTGGATAGTGTTGCTCAAAAGAGTACCCGATTATTGTTAACTGCTGCTCAAGCTCCTTAATCACAGTAGCATGCGACTCAACTTTCTAGCTCAGTTCTGAAACATCTTTCTTAATCTTCTTAAGGCAACTCTCTTGATTCTCTGAACCCTTAACCAGCTTGTCAGTGTGGCTTCCATCCTGAAATTAGTATGACGGTTTTCCAAAGAAACATATGCACCACTCTTCTTCTTATAGTCAACCTTGTATCTCCAATCACCATCTCTCTCTACTTTAATCCCTATATTTTTCCCATAGTAGTTTCGACCTTTATTTTCTTGCCTCTTGTTCCAAGTGTCTTGATTACATTCTTGGCCCTTGGCTCAAAAATTTTCCATCTCTCTGTCTAGGTACTTCACCTCATCTCCATTATCAGACATAAAACCTAGGGGTTTTACCTTGTACACCCGCTGTATTCACTTTTCATGAATTTATAGTTGCAAACTGTTTTATCAATAACCTAATCTCAGTCCTTATTTGTGCAACCTCTTGAGCCACATTATCGTCTACAATTCTCTGCTCACTGGAAGCACCAATAGGATAAGTGCTGACTCCTCTTTCAACTTTCTAGGTATACCATCCTCGGTTGGTCATAGAGACCTAATCTAGAATTTCAAAAGCTAACTCCCAACGCAGGCTCATAAAATCTTCACCAATAATAGTATCTACAACAACTTTAGTATTGGCATTCAGGGATCGATAAAATATTTCAAGCAAATTCCTTCCCAAAATCTGTGATTGGGCACCATCAATAATTCCTTCTTGAACTCAACCATGCTCGTACAATGGTTCAGAATGCAATTTTTTGAAATAATAGATCTAGTCCTTCAACTGCATCATTCTAGATGGAGAAAAAAATTGGTCCAAGAACTACTTTTACAAGTCATTCCAATTAGTGATAGACCCAGAGGTAGTTCTAGCCATAATGTCACTTCACCCATCAAAGAAAATGGGAAAATTCTGAGTCTCAAAGCTTCCTGAATTACCCCAGATAAATTATATGAAGTGTAGATTCTCAAAAAAAATCATGATGTGTTTGTGTCAACCATTGGTAAACCAGCAAACACACCCTTCAGATTGAGCAGCTGAATCATAGCACTAGCGATATCAAACTTCACCCCCTCCCCCCGAGGCAATTTGGGAGGAATAATGGCTCTCGATAGGCTCAGTATACCCCAAGTCATCCTCCGAATCATCATATGTTGGAAAGTATTGAAAAGCTGAGGGTATTTAAACTTTATCTCTTCTACCTTTGTCGAGTTTTGTTCGATTCTACTTTCTATTTTTATTTTTCTTCTTGAGCTTCACAATGGGCAGTCGTATCCATCCTCGCATCCGTTTCAGTTAGGAACTGTGTAGTATTTGTGTAGTTATCTCTTGAGCACCAAGCGGAGGTGAATGATTCAACTCAAGTGGATATTCTACGATTCTGTCGTAGGGTTTTTTCAAGCTCTAGATCAGGTGGAATCAAAGGATTTCCTTACTCCTATTACTGGGCATACCCTGATGTACATCCTAAGAAAAGAAATAAAGCAAAACCTAACAACCTCAACAACTTCAATCAATCAATCTGTAACTATATTTTCCAACAATGGTGCCAAAATTTGATGTCTCCCAAGCTATACCTCCAAAAAATATAATGCAGTCAATGTCAAATATACTAATCAAATAGAGGTTGGCGTCAAACCATAGAGAATAAGTCGAATATTTCTCTTGAACTTGCTGAAGTAGCCAAAATAATACAGAAAAGTAAATGGAAGGATTTTTATGAAACAGTAAAGTAGTAACAAGTCTTGATTGACTTTGATTAAAATTAATATGAGATGAACACTAGGACTATGTTCCCCCTGGCTTAATAACTCTATAGACTTATTGTGCTCAACCCGACTATCTCAATGACATACATGTAGGATCCGACAAGATATGTATAACCAACTATTTTGTGAACACCTTTGATCAATTTTACTCCTTAACTTGTGAGTCTCAGGGTGTTATCTTACTAACCCTAATATTTGATCCCAGATTAACAGTCTCCTTTTGGGTTTCAAGTTAATTAGACGAAAATTGGTAGCCTTAAATTACTGTTGCAATCTTCTATTCCTAATCTCAACCTCTCTTATGAAGATGATCTAAAATATAGGAAAGTTCTTAACCTCTACAATATTTGAGAAGGAAAACAAACCAAAGAGATCACAATACATGCATAAACACTAATTTATAAAGACCTTACACTTCCTCTACTTTATTTTTTTGTCAGGGTTCTCATAATCCTAGTTAGGTGGTTTAGCCTCTCATGTTTGCATGAAATTCATTAAAGAACGGATATGAATAATCTTACAATAATTTAAGAATAAAATCTAGAATCTCAAATTAATAATCAATCATAAAACTAAGATCAGTGGATTCAAAGATCAAAATTTAAAACTTAGAATCAATATAATGTCGTGAATGTAAAGTGTGCGTAAACTAATTCAAAAACATCAAAAGGGTATTTATAGAATACATCAAAATCCTAAAAATCCTAACAAAAATGAATAATGAAACTTGGTTGGTAAGTGGTACTTATGAACTCCTTAGTGGGTCGTAAGAGTCGGAAAAGCTTCAGATTTGCAAAAGGCCACTTACAATAGCACTTACGGTGGCGTAAGTGGTACTTATACCCCATAAGTATCCCTTTAGTCCTTGTCAGACCAATCTTCAAACTTCAATATTCTCAAAGCAATTTACTCTGATTCCTACGTTGGTACTTATGGCGGCATAAGTGGTACTTACGTGCCGTAAGTGACCCTCAGTCAATGTTAGAACAATCTTCAGCATTTAGCTTGTCAGATCATACCTCCCCTAATAGTTACGAGGCCACTTACAGTGGCCGTAACTGGTCCTATAAGTAAGGCTTGCTGCACACGTCAACTATTTTTCTTCTTTAAAGCTCCAAAACTTAGATTCCTACAAAATAAACAAAAACACATTGTATCTAACAAAACAAACCGAAGTACTTGCATATTTTTAGATTTTAAGTATTGAAAGTACCATGAATTATGGCATATCAAGTAGGCTGCTTCCTATGAAAACTAAGGTCGTTTCCAAAGACAGTTATGAAATCGGAATAGCACAAGGCCGTAATGTGTTGGCTATAAAGCACATGTCAACACCTTGAATATTTTGTGTAACGTAGTAATATTTTATTTCTCTTAAGCAGTCATAATTCAAGTTTGAGACCACTATGACTCTAGAGTAAAAATTATTGTTTTACTAAGTGAAAGTTCAATATAGAACACACCTTCATTATGTATAGTAGTCTTCCTTCATCTAGTAGACTCTCTAATATTAAAATTAAATTGTGGGGGGGGATTGATGGTGTAGTACATTTTAATATTATTATTCATCATCTTTCTTATGAAGCATTTGTGTCTAATCTTTATGGTGGCTATAAGTTACAATTCAGTTGGTTAAAATCTTGCATTAGTACCTATATTAGTGATGGCTAGGAGGTTACAATTTGTTCATTATGTTGTTTTACTATATTTGAAGTTAATGGCTTTAAGTTACATTTTTTGGAGAAGCCCAGTACTCCATCCTTATGCACAGCTTCCATATGCAGTAGCTAACTCGTCTTTGGTGCATTATATATCTTTACTTCTTACGTTGCATGGCTGCATTTTTCATCTGCCAACTCCCAGTTCATTTGATGGCATTATAAGTCATTTACTCTTTATCTTTTTATTGTGGTAGAAAATGGTCACTAGTGTTATTAGTTACTTGTAACTCTTTTAACTTATAGCCTATTGATCTTCCCTCTTTATCACCCCTTGCTCATTATTATTCATAACAAGAAAGACTTCCTCTTCTATAGGTGGTCTTGCATATTTTTTTAAGTAAAAGAAATATTTAGAGTGCATAAAGGTTAGTAAAAAGGAGAGTTTATTAGTTGAAGGGAGGTGGTTTTTTTGTGTGTGGAGCTTTGAACTCAACTCTTGTCTAAAGTTTGTTGAGTTGTACTTTGTGAGAAGGTTATTATATCCTAGAGGAGACAAGTCAAGAAAATTATTGTTGGATTGGTGAAATCATTTGTTGCATTGGGCTTGAATATCCTTAAAGAGAGTGAGATATTCGTGTCTCATTCAAGAAGAAGATTATTATATTTTCTTCAAATTTTTTTATTTTCAATTGTATTTTTGTAATATTTCACCAATAAACTCTATCAATGAAAAGCATTGCATTGGCGGTGATGATATTGCTAGTCCAAAAAGAATTACATGCAATATTAAAATACTGTTCAACATTATATTACTCCATGAAGAGAGTATTTCAGACCCGTTTAGTCTTGAAAATTTTTAGTTTTTCCCAAGACTATTTTTTACTCTATCTAAAAATCAGTGTTTCACAATGAAAATTTGAATTGCAGAATTTAGAAAATAGCCAAAATCCTGTTTTCACTTCTTAAATTATTATTTTTATTCTCATAAAATAACCCATATAAATTTTATTTCATGTTTAAATCATATTTTATGTATTTTTTAAAAGAATATATTTAAATTTTAAATATTTATTGCAAAAACAATGATAAACACAACTCTAACTAAAACTTCAACTTTGAAAATTTTAAAGAAAGTGCTTTTTTTCATGACAAGCGCATACTTAATTATTAAACTTTTAATTGATTGTATTGATTTCAATAGGTTACTGAACTTGACGAATTAATTGATATTATAAACAACAATATACCTTTCCCGCCTTAAACCTCCTTTGTAATGTAGAGGTTTCTTAATAGAGTGAAATATATTTTCACCGTCTTTCTGATATTCTCAACATTAAAATAGAGTATAATCATCTGGAATCAAATCAATTGTGTTATAATATAGATTTTGTGAATTCATAAACATTGTCAAATTTTCAAATATTAAAAAATATGAAATCAAAAAGCAATGAGATCTTTTTCGGATCAAACTAACGTAATAATAAAACTAATTCGCAAAACTTATTTTTTTTCCTTTGTATCCACGACACTTTGGTAGAAACTAGAATATTTGTCCTTAAACCCAAAGTATAATAATTTCTAGAAATTCCAAACCTAAAGTGGATATTACATCCAAATAAAGAAAACATAATGTCTATATTATTAATTGATATGTATAAATTCTAATTAAATAAATTTTTTTTCTTATCATATATTTTAGGATTCTTTTTTACTATAGAAAAAATTCTAGTAACATTAATTCTCTATATATTTTACTTTTATCATATATTTTTTAAAAAATATTTTTTTTTATAATTATTTAAGAGAAAAAAGTGAAAAGACATTTTTGACAATTGGGATGTGTTTCAATGAAGGGTAAAGTTCAAATCATTTTTCTAAGGATTTTTACATTTTTAATATAGTACTAGTTTAGAGTACCTGTGTTGCACGTGTATTTTAACTGATCATCATCAAGACATTACTCTTTATATAATGCAGAATAAAATTCTGAATTGGACTATTTTAAAACCTTAACTAATCAAACTGAAGCTAACACATAGAAAATATTCATAATCTAGAACAGATAGCATTATTAGATATAGTTTAGAAGTAAAAAGATATAAATATATATATATATATATATATTTTAAGATGACTAATAAAACTATTATGATTGAAAAACTAGGCGGCAACGGAATGGAGGATTTATGAGAATTTCTAACAATAAAGTTATCCTTTTCTCTACTTTAACAAATTACTACAATAAAGATATCAATGTTAGTACCGCGTTTAAGGAAATGTTGGGAAAAGAAATACAAATTTAGAGAAGTAATGCACAAAAAAATGTGGTAACTGAAACACAATTTACAATAGATGGTAATAGATATCAAAAGTAAGAAAATACGTGTATGAGGCAAAAATTACAGCAGACACAATGCTCTCAAACTCCCACCAATCCTAAACTTGTTAAAAAGCAAGTCAAAATATAACTATCTGGTAACCTTCTACCCTAGCTATGACCTATATTCTCTTGTATAGAAAAGAATCCCAAATTCTTAAACACAATATATTATGGGCATGCAACAATATTTAGAATCAAATTGCACATAAAAATTACAACATTACAGACATATGATTCATAAATAAAAAAAATTAAACTTCTACCCTAATTCATGACCTCTATACCCTCCGATCAATTGCACTTGTATAAAAAAGAATCACAAATTTTTGAAAATAAAGATATATTACAAGCATACAATAATATTAAAATTAAAATTGCACATAAAAGCCACGATATTATAAAACATGATTAATAAATTAAAAGAATTTAGCCTTCTTCAGAAACTTCAATACCCTTCAATGCACCAGTGAAAACACAAATCTTCCAAAATAAATATACTCCTAAAGCTAAAAAGTGTGTGGGTGGGGTGCGTGGGTGGGGGTTAGTTGTACTTTCTTATTTTTATTTACTACTAAATTAGTAATAAAACAAAAATGTTGATTTGTTTCTAACTACATTAATAAAACAAAAACATTGATTTATTTCTAATAATTCTCACCATAAATTTGGTGTTATCATATATTTCAGGAATCCTTAATTTTTAAAACTTACCCTATATTTTAGGACTATTAATACTAATAATATATATATATATATATATATATATATATATATATATATATATATATATATATATATATATATATATATTTATTTATATATATTAAAAAAATATTAATAATTTAAGAAAAATAGTAAATGATAATTTTGTTATTGCAGATTCTTTTAGTGTACATTCTTTGTACGTATGATTTGTACTTGTGTACCTCATGTTAAATTATTTCGTGTTTGAACTTAAAATCTTAAAATTTAAATTGTATCACGTAAATACGAAGACTATGATGAAGAGAAAGAACTATAAAGCTTCCAATTGATTGATTGATAGATTGTCAGTCAACAAACTTCCATATTCATCATTTATGCTACCACCAAAATAATTAATTTTTCGATCACTCACAAACTAAAATAATATTTTTTCATAAATATAAAATCAATGAAAAAAAATAGAAAGAACATGATGAACAACTAATAATACCTTTCGAGAAGTTTTTCAAGTTCTAATGTCAATCTTGTCTCATTAAACAATTAAAAGAATAATAATCTCTCATAAATATCATTAGATACCCGTACATATCTTTGAAAGAATATTAGAAGTCACAAATTGAGTATGTGGCTTACCTTGAATATTGTTAATTGTGCTTTGTGAAACCTCCACTCTATTGATCATATTGCTAAGAATTAAGATTAGTGTGCGTAGAGCTGCTTTGTCGATTTATGTGTAATTTGTATATATAATTTTAAAATATATCAGTTAAAATAAATTAAAAAATATAGAAAAGATATTGATAATAAATCCAAATAGAAAACTCGAATCAAAATCGAAAAAAAAAAAAAAGCTAGCGTAGCACAAAAATAGCAACAGTTTAGCAACAAATTCTATTATAAGGAATTAAAACTTTCTAAGAGATTGATTTTCAAGAATTCACTGACATATATGAAATATGATAGGATGGACATAAATATCTATGATATGTGATAAAAATAAATGATTGAAAGTAATTATCTAGAAAATCATGTATCTACAAAAGGAGAAAGCACAATACTTCTGTCGCACTTTTACTTCTACCAATCTGTGATTGGAGAGTCAAAAAAAATTGATATACAGTAGGAGGGAAAAAACACATAAAATTTTACACAAGATAAAATTTTAAAGACAAAAAACACATAAAATTTTACAGAAGATAAAATTTCAAAGACAAACAAGTCAAAAAACTCATTACTTATGATTAGAAAATAGAAAATAATGAAAACAAAAAAGTGAAAGAAAATATATATACCTACTTTCTTCTACTTATTGAGATGTCATATAATTTTTTTAAGGCTTATGGTTCTATTTATAAAGGTTCTTTGTTTTGTATTTTTGGAATGAAATCAAATAATATATGTAAACTTAAAGTGTCTTTTAAGTGGAATCAAATTTTGTCCTAAATATAAAAGAATTAAAATAAATATTATTTTTAAATAACAAAATAATAGTAAAAAGATGATTTTGTCTAAAGTGATGTGCTTTAAAAAAGGTCAACGCAAAAAGTTTTTTTTATCATGTAAAAAATTGACACTTGAATCTATTCAAAAGCTAGCTCATGAGGAAAGAATTGTTTATATAAGTAGAATTGTCTATATAAGTAGATCACCAGATCATTTTTCGATAAATATGAGATTCTAATCCATGCTAATACTGTCCTTCATGTCCAAATTCAACTAGAGCATGGACCAAGATCCCAATCTGGATTAAACTTAGCTCTGATATCATATAAATGGATGACACTCACTTGTAAAAGTTTAAAACAGTAACAGAAGACTAATGAATCCTTGAAAATTTAAGATAAAGAGTAGTTCTCTTTATGAGTAGTCACATCAAAATAAAGAAAATTAAAATTAAAGTAAAAAAAATATGTGTGTTAAGTAACTTTCATTTGAAACTTTCACAGATGATTTGTGAAAAGACTTGAAAATCTTTAATTATCCTTTTATGCAAGTCGATAAAGACCGATTCAATTCAACAATAATAGGTTTAACTTACTTCAATATTTCGAATACAATATATATGTTATTTGTGAAAAAATCACTTTGAAGATATTTTGAGATAAAAAGCATAAAGACATGTGAGAGAAGAAAAAAAAAACTTATAAATTAGATCTATCTGGCACTATAAATTCATAGTAATTCAAGGTGGTTCTATGAACACCCAATAACTATATATGTAACTTACAAAATAATGAGATTTAAAAGGTTTTTAACCAATTGACTCTTCTTATTTTATTTTAATATATAGTTCATAAAAATGATAAAAGAAGCATTGAATGATCCTTTCCAGTTAAAGTGAAGAATAAGTTACATGACTTTGTATGTCATAGCTTTCATTTGATACTAGTGAACTTATTTGCACGGTTTTGAATAATCTCACTACATTTATTTAAAAAAATTATATTCAATTACTTGAAATAATTAAACTATATTGTTTCACCTATTTTCTTACCTTCTCATTCTCCATATCATATTTAATTTAACGGAGTGACGAGAAAAAAAAATGCATATAATTTTCTATTTTGTTAGTTATTTCACAAATATCACAATAACAATAAAATATCTATAAGATAGCATGAGTAAGCAATTATTTTTACTTTCCTCTACTTTAACCTTCTAAAAGAACTTGTGACAGCTCTCATCCTACCTTTTGTTTTGAATCACATCAGTCAACGATATATGAAAATAAAACTTGATTTAAAGCAAATTTTGACTGCAATATCTTTCTTCTATGGTTACTTCTTGCTATCAGGTTAATGCTTCATTGGCACATTAGTTTATAGTAATCAAAATTAGTTTGGGAAAGAATAGCTTAGTCAATTTTTGTATGTAATTTGTTCAGTAGAACATAATTTAGTGATCATTCCTCCTATGAAAGAAAGCTTAAGTACTGTTATTTGGGAAAAAACATTCAAATAAAAGTAGTTTAAAAAATAATAATAATATATCCAAAAAATATTTAAAGAGTAAACCTGCCAAAAAACCTAATAGAACAATATTTAGTCCAAACTTGATTGAGAGAGTGAAACAAATTAAATGTTATATATCTTTAAGTTTCAATTAGTTAGTGATCCTTATTCTAATACGGTAGTTCTTGAAGTCATTCACTCAATGCATCACTGGAGCTTAGAAGACATACATAAAAATGACAAATGGCAAACTCTTAAGTTTTAATGCATATGTATTTCAAATTTTGAGTTGTAGATGATTTAAGCTTCAAACATTCAATATTTTTGTCAGTATTTATGCTTGTAGATTTCATCTCTAATTTTTTTATATTTTCATAATTGAATCTTGAGCTTCCACATAAGCAGCAGAAGCAGCCTCATACTGAGATAAGTAAACAACAATACTTTGTAAATCACAATTAATTTTGGATCAAACTTAACTAATCCAGCAATTTTAAAACAAAAATAAATATAAATATGAATTTATCAACTGAAAGCACTTAGTACTTGATATTACTGCCACACCTTAAGATTAATTTTTTAGATAGATTAACATAAATTTTCCTATCTAAATTTTCAATTTGTATATGACAATTTTTGACAAGATATTTTGATACATAAAATGTTGCTCTAAGTATAGGAGAAAGTTCGTATACACCCTCAAAGAATCAGACTAAGCATGCAAAACTTATTCTATCCCATAAAATTTAAGTTTGGCAATTTATAATTTTCACGACTTCTCTTGCATACAAAATCAACAAAAAAAGTAACGACAACAAATCTCAATTTCGACTAATAGATAGAATAGAGTATAATAGAGTATTGAGAGAAATTAATGTGTAGGACTCAATATGCATGAAACACAAACAAACATAAATATTTGTGCAAGTAATTCTACCACAAATCTCCATCTTTTTCCCTCATTGCCATGATAAATTTTATCATTTTCATGATCGCAATGTATAATACTTTGTTCATTTGTTATCTCTCCTCATTACGTTCGCTCAAATCTGATTTCTCATAATTATTTTCACAAGTGATATTAATATAGGTTGAAAGCGTTCCTACTTCGATAGATAATAATTTTTCATAAAGATGGACAATAGAAAATTAAACAAACTATCAAATAAATAAGAATAAGATGGGAAGAGCATCGATCTATACCATAGCTAGAATTTTGATGAGTCAAAGTATTAGAACGTCGCAAATCTACATGAACGAAACAATGAATGGATACTCATTGAACTCAAATGAAAGAAAATAATTTTTAGCTGTAATATTTTAAATTCATTGTTGATATTAAGCGAATATCATAGAGCGAACTTGCTTTTCAAAATTAGAATACTACAATACTAATCATCAAACAGGTTACCTACTCGAAATAGATAATGCGAGCCTTTTTTTTTAAGTTTCTGTCATGTTGTGGTGTTTGATAGAGTTGATCATACGAATATAAAGTTTAAAGAAAAATTCTGTAACAATAAATCATTCTAGTTCAAACTGACAAGAACAACACAATCTGATATTCAGATTTGTTGAATATGGTCTAGTTGGAATGATCAAGCCTACAAACTCTCAATCAAGTAAGATATCACTAATAGAATTTTGATTGATTAAATGTAATTCACTCGTTTTCACATATTTTTATTTGTGTAAGCATTCACTATGCTCCTATTAGAAAATTTATGATTTCGCATAACATTTAGCATACCTTTAACTTGCTTAGCTTCACCACTCTTCTCCATCGTACTAAACTTGTAAAAATTAATAAGAATCTGAGTTGTGCAGAATCTTCATTTTTAATGCCTCACCCATGTTAGATTCTTAAAAAATACACTGGTTTTGAAGAATTCAACACGCGCCCGTGATAACGCTCACCTATACCATTGAAATTAATAGAGGACGGTCTTTGTTAATAGCTCAACTCACGTTGCGGTCGAATTCACAAAGAGAGAAATTAGAATTCTAGTCCTATGAGTGTTAAATGTTATTAAAAAGCTACCCGCAATATGTATAAAATAAAACTCGTGAATAAAAATGGGGAGTTTGGTTTTGTTGGAATGTGTTTGTCTATACCAACTCAAGTCAACAAAATTAAACAACAATTGTGTTTTAAATTCCATATGAGAAGAATCTTGAAATTATGTCTACTTAAGGAAAAGTTATGCATGGGTACATGAAAATTTAGTATACATTCTAGTTACCAACAATGTGGTAGGCTAGGTCAAAGATCCTTGAGGCTAGTTTATCAACAAAACCTCAAGAATTTAACTCGTTGACCCTTTGGGTACCTAACAAGTATGTCACTACAATCACCTATTACCTCAATTGGGCATCACTATTTCTGAAAGATGTCCAAGATATAGTCAACCTCTTACTCACCCTTATGTCTAAGATAGCGAAAATTACCAAACTACATTCATTAATTGTCTACCATTGCCTTGTCACCCATATTCATTTTTCAAGGATGATATGAGTTTCAAAAGTTCACCCAAACCCCTCTTTCAAGTATGGTTTGAGATTTCAAGAATTTGGGACTTTCACCCACCAACTCATTTTGGGTATTTGGGTATTTGGGGATTTCGCCCACAAATCCCAACTAATATAACAAATCAATGGTAAAACTCATCATCAACAAACTAGCATATACATAAATACATCACAACCCATACATAATTTCACCTTAGTTCAACATAATATCAAGCTAATGAAAGTTTAGCTACTCATGAAGAAAGGAGAGAAAAATATACCATAGGGATTGTTCAAAGCATCCATTCTTCCAATATGCTAAATTCAAAGTCCCCAAAATTAAAATACAATTGCTGCCCAAATTAAGGTTTTAAACTTCAAATTCAAAATATTACAAGAGTGTACAATGCCCAAAAAAGAAAGGGTTTTAACTTTTAAAAGGAATTAAGTTCGGCTGCATGAATTTATAAAACTGCCCCTAGGTACATTTTCCTCTTAGCCACGACCTTTGTAGCTTGTCTGTGATCACGGTACTTTGACCTACTTGACTAACTGCGATCGCAGCACACAGACCATAATCGCGGTTACTGAGGCTTGTTTTTGCTTTAGGTCTTTTAGCTACACTTCTGTCTCTTTTTTGGTCCTTTTCAACTCAAATCCACATCTTTCATTCTCCTAACCTGTATGTCTGCAAAATATGAAAATTAGTGCATTTAATCACCAATTTGTCTCACTTATACATTCAAATCATAGTAGTGTGTACGATCGTTGAGTGCAATTGAGTGGTAAATTCACCACTCATCAACAGCCCTAACTTATAACTTTGTTTGTCCTCAAGTAACACTACTTCTTACCATGAGACAATGAACATGTATGTCCAAATCATATGACCCAATGATCATGATGACTTCAACTTGATTACTACCATAAATAGCTCTGCAAACATGGGTAAAACCACTTTCACGATACCCCTCAACATCAAATACAATTTTCAAGGATGCAAAAGACTTTAAATAGAAACCATACAACAATCACTAATACTCTAGAAGTGATTCACCTTTTGACCTCAATTACATTATGCACACTTTTCCTCATTTCTCAAGAGATGACAAAATCACCCACCTCGACTTATTTACATGCTTCCTCATAAAAACAAAAATTTCACACACCAAGTTATCAAATATGCAATAAGGGATTTAAGTGCAGAACTCTCTCTTCCCCAAGGACTCTCTATGCTTACAAGTACTATGCCATAGGCTTGCCTCTTTTTTCAATCGCCACTATAATGAATACACTTGGTTGGATATCTCAAAGGACATTTTGAGCTTGTAACGTAGGTTTGGGGTAGGGTAGGATATCATTTAGAATCAACATGGTTATACCCTCCTTGAATATTTACATCACACTATTCTATCCAACTTTTGATCATGGGCCACTTCTTTTGTTTTCACTCTTTACACATGTGCCTACTTTTATTTTCTTGGTTCATCCATTTTTTTTCATTTCTTTTTCTTGGACATTTTGTGCTTTTCTTTCTTTTGTTGGATCCTTTTTTTTATTATTCATTTATTCTCAATGCTTAAGCTCTTAGACACTCACTTACAACTTCGTGACCCAAAGTTACCTCTTCCAATCTTTACCACCCCCAACTTATGCTTTTAGCCTTAAGTTGTATTTTTAAGTTCAAGAAAGATAGGGTTAAAAAATGGGATAAGAATTGAAAGGCTCACGACTTGCAATGTGTTTGCCAAAAAATGTCCAAAGGCTCAAAGTGGGTGAATTGGGATAACATCTATGTAAGGGTAGATTTTTTAGTCTAAAGTAGACTTCCAATGTCACAAAGATGGCCTGGGATCATCTCACCAACTAAGTACAATCAAAATTAGCCTTGAAAGACTAATGGGGCAAGTTCTAGATGGTACAATTACACATGATATTTGGACAAACAAGCTCACCACACATGGCATGCAAATTTGCCAAGAAGGCTCAATTGCCTCTTCCGCTGGGGACAAAAAATGGAGTATCTATAAATTTCCATAAGCTAAAATTTTTGGAGTCACAATAAGAGAAAAAGTATTGTTACAAGGTTGCTCACGTCCATGCCCTTGATTTTTTTCTTTTGAAAAATTTTGGACGGATGGGGGTGTTTACTTTGCATTTGCACCACGCATAATTTTCTAATTATGGCACCAACTCAAGCCTTTTTCTCACATCTTGGCTTTCATACGGGTAAACCATATGGCTAATCAGACTTTGCCATAAGTATAAATGCTATCCTAAATTCAAAATGTCACAGGTACTCAAATTTCCCTAACATTTGTGACCTCGATGCCACGGGTACTTAGACTTCCCCTATATTCATGACTCAAAATCCAACCATGATGGTTTTTCCCTTAAAAATGTCGTCACTTAGTATATCATAGGAAAAAGCTCGTCCAATATTGCCATACACAAAATAAAGATAAAGTAAAATCTGAAAATAAAAACGACTAATCCATGCAAATGTGGGCACCAGCAGAGTGTCCAAATATTACAACCCATAACAAAAATAAAAAGCATCTAAAATAACATCAAAATATTCAGAAATATCAATAATACAGGCCCAAATAAATAAATGTGGAGACGATCACCCCTAACAAAAAAGTTTGTAATGTCCTCACTACATAAATAATAAAGCATAAGAAGGAATAAGGGTGCTCCTTGAAATCGCATCAAGAGTTGCTCTCGCCCTCAAATTCTGTATCATCATTTGCATCCTCAGGACCTAACCACTCGGCTGGGTCCTCATCATCGCTCTTAACTTGGGAGGAAGGTAGTATGTCTCAGGGTTTTAGGACCTTCCAAAGGCCCTTTACCCCCTTCCAAATCTTATTAAAGAATTTTTCTCTCTTGTTCTCCCTTTTAATCATCTTGTCATGCGAGGCTCGAAGATCTCTGTGCGACTCTTCCAAGGATAAGTAAGCTCTCTCAAGCCTAGAAATGGTAGTTACCTGCTTCTTCTGTTCCTTTCGATACCTCTCATAATCAGAGCGAGACACATATGAGTGGCGGTCGGTAGAGGGCTCTCCCGGAATCTGGGGAAAAATACCGAAACAAGTTCCCTGATGACCCTCATCTTATCAGAAATATTATCAAAAGGGTTGGCGGCGGATGGTCTGCAAGACTCTGACTCCTCAACTGTTACTTGTCCAAGTTGATCTTGTTTTTTTTGCTCTTGACCGGTGTGCCCTCGCCTTAAATTTTTAGAGGATAGATGGGGGTGACTGGGCATACCCATGTATCTCCAAGGTACTTCTCGACCTCTGTTCTTCTGTAAATCTTAGTAATCAAAAGGTGAAGGAGAGACGCGTACTATCATGGTTCCTAAATAATTTCATGTCTGAGGCCACAAGCTGATTGATATTTAAGGAAATGCCTTCTAAAATGCAAGCAACCATCCAAGCCTGCATGTCTGGAACAACTGTCATGTGGGTGCAAGGAGAGACTCGGCTACAGATGATGTTTAACCAAACCCAGTCCTCGACAGTGAAATCATTTATTGATATATTTCTTTTGGTATCTGCACAAAATACTTTCTTTCCCAGGCATAATCTCTCTGCCAACCAGCTGCCTAGCTCATACCCCTTAGCCTCAAAGTCAGCTATGTTTGCGTTTAGGAGCCCATATAGATCATTGATTTGCTCTACCCCAAAGTCTACCACCTTCCCCTGGATCTTGATCATCATGGTAGATGGTTCTAAGAAAGATGCTATGCTAAGGTTAGCGTAGAACTCCTGGAACCACTGCTCATTTGCTTTGCAAGGATCCGGGGCGAAGCATCACCACCCATTGGCCACAAGTCTATCATGAAATTTTGGAAGCTTTTTTATACTTTCTCCAAGTATATTCCTCTCTCCAGAAGCATCTTAATTCTCGGAAGAACACCATAGTATTGAGTGTGGCACTCGGAGGCCATGAATCAAACTTGGTCGTACTCTTTCATGAGGTAATCCTAAAAAATATGAAGACAACACAACCACTTTAATAATCAATCTTTTCATGTACAAACCCTACTATGTTGTCCACTAAAACTCATGGGATGGGTATTACGTTGTCCATAGAAAGCCTACTATGGAAGTGGCTTTTGAATGGCCAGGAATCATGTAACAAATTAACCAACTGAAGCCTAGGATCAAAGCTATACCATTTTTATGGAGGGCACCAAGTGAGGGATGGGTTAAGTATAACACTGATGGGGTATCCAAAGGTAATCCAGGGAGAAGTTCATGGGTCTTTTTCTTAAGAAACTCACAGGGGGATCTGACACATGCAGAGGGAGTAGTACTAGAGGATACAAATAACATAGAGGCTGAAGCTATAGCTATACTACATGCAGAAAATCATAGCAAAAATTCAGAGCAAGAGATATTTATTATTCAAACTGACTCTTTTTTTATGCAAAAATTATTAAGCAGGGAATAGGGAGTACCTTGGAGGGTAATAGATATAATCAATCACATATGGCAGAGTTTATCGGGCAAGCAAGTATAATTTCAACACATTTACAGGGAGGGAAATCAGTTAGTAGATTATTTAGCTAACATTAAATGAGCAATTCATATATACATCCTTTATTCAATTACCAAGTGCAGGGAAAAAGATGTTAAACAGTGATAAACAACAAAGATGTTATATGAGATTAGCAGTATCAACATGATGGAAGGACTGGCAAGGCTAAAGCAAGGGGAAGGCTATTTACAACATATTCAGCTACACAAAAAGTTGAAAATACTACTTAGCCTAGATTCACCAGCCAAACAAAAAGGACTCTTAGATAATGAGGTGGTCTCCATGGCAGATCTTCAATACAAGCGGCTGACCTTTTGGTTTTTGTCAACTATATGCGGGTTTGAGCATCATGTATACCCTCACTTTGGAGATCACATCTGAAAACAAAAATCCAAGAAGTTTCAATTAGGAAGAAGAGGAAAGCGTAGATTTAAACTACAAAATGGAAAGCGCCACTTACTCTTGCAATCTGAAAGACAAAATACTGGATCCAATCGAGGTAAGGGGTATATCACCCATAGCAAAAGAAGCCAAATTAAAGATTTCCAAGAGCAGCCATTGAGAAGGAGTAGGCGGAGCAACACAGTAAAGGAGCTGAATATAACTCCTTTAGAAAACCCTACTAAAATGTGTTTCCATTTTGTATTTATTTTTGGATCGGTTCTTTTGGGCCAGTTCAATTAGATAGTAATTTGTTGCTGATTTGGGATGGGTTGGTCCATTCCTTTGTGGACTTCTTTTATTATTATTATAAATAAAATCCCAAATTAAACTATAAAAAGGGGATGGGTATTAGGTGTGGTTTGGATAAAAATTTAAAGTGTAGAATTTTTGATCCGGGCAGAAAATCAGCCTCAGTTACCACGATCGCGGGCCATAGAGCCACGATCACGGTCTTCATGACGGAAATCGCGATACCTGAGACCAATTTCAATCCAAAATTTCCAATGTCCAAGAATTCAAATTTTAAGCCAAAACATGTTCTACAACAAGAATTTACGCTAAAAGCATTGAACATGGTTACTAGGTACTCAATTATGCCCTTAAAATGTAAAAACCACTAGTGAAAACTCATTTGGGCATTTGATCGATCACTTGGTGTGCACCCTTCATTTTACTCCATTTCACATAAAATTTGGGTACTCAAGACTTTTCTACGTGTGTGCACAATCAGGTATGTATTCTGTAAATACATATGCAGAGCTATATGTATTTTATACGGTGTTGGATTTGTCTTTGAACTGTACATACTATGTCAATTTAGAGGATAACATATGTACTTATTTGTTTTCTTTTACTGTTTAAGATATGTATCATGTATTTTTTTATTACCTATATGTATATGTATATAATTGTCATTTTTGTTATAGAGATTTTGTGTCCTATATGTTTATATATATAAGTGAGTCAGATATGTGATTTTGTAAATACATATGCAGATATATATGTATGTTTTTTTACCGTAAATACATCTATATGTCTATTTATTTTGTATATTTTTTGAATATGTATATACGATATAGATATTTGTCTTTTAAAAATAAAAGATAGAGATAGAAGGATAAAAAAAAAAGAGAAAAACAAAAACAAAAAAAAAATTTGAAAAAAAAATGAAAAAGGGAAAAAAAGAAAGAGAAATAGAAATTAGAAATAGAAGTGTACAAACAAAAGCGAATTTTTTTTTTAAAAAAGAAGGAAACGAAAAAAAATATGAGAAAAGGAAAAAAAAGAAAAAAATAATTTAAAAAATGAAAAAGCGAAAAAAAAAGAGAAGTAGAAGAGAGAAAATAAAGTGGAAATAAAAAAATAAAAAAGAAAGGAAATTAAAATTAAAAAAAAAAGATAAAAAAAATTAAAAAATAGAGATATAAGAGAATGATGTTTTGAAATTTTGAAAATCGTGGAAATAATAATCTTCATATTTGAGTTTGATTTGAAAAAAGAATCTAATAATATAAATAAGAGTAATTTATGGAAATTTAATTAGATGGGATAATTATTCCTTATTTAACTCAACTAATTTGAGTAAAACAAGGGCAGTAAATCTTGTTGTATATGTATTTGTATAGCAACAGTTTACTTAAATACAAAATACAATTTGTTATTTTTTGTAATTATGAAACTGTTGCTATAAAAGTTACAATTAAGGCTCTGTAGTTGCTATTTCTGAAATTTCCTCTTTTAAATTCAATGAATAAATGTGTATTAGCATGGACCAAAGAAAAAATACCAAGCAACGCGTATATGTAAGCTAAGGGTGTCAAGTGGGCCGGGTCGACCCGGGTTGGTGTCAAGTGGGCCGGCCCGACCCGGCCCTTGTAACTAACCCGGTCTGGTTTGACCCGGCCTGGTAAGCCCTAGGGCTTTAGGGTTTCGGGTCCCGGTATGGTTATTTTTTTAAAATGGGCCCGGCTAACCCGGCCCCGACCAAGTCTGGTCCAGGCCCGCCGGTTAATCGGCCCAGCCCGACCCGGATATCTTTTGATTTTTTTTTTTTAAAAAAGGATTTTGGGCCAAACTAGCCGTTGGCCCAACGGCTATATAGCCGTTTTTGGGTCCAAACGGCTAGTTTGGGTTCATTTATTAAAAAAAAAAAATAACTTTAAAAAATATTTTTTAATCCCAAAAAAAATTCTATAAATACCCTATAACTTCAAATCATTTTTCACATAATTTTTTACTCTCTCAAATCTCAATTCTCAATTCTCAAATATTCAATATATTTAATTTCTTAAAGTGTTCACTTTAATTTTTTAATTTTTCGTTTACAAAGTACGAACAGAAGTTTCTAAAGTCGCAACCTTCGGATACTTCACAAATTTGATATTGTCGTTCCATCTATTACATTTAATTTTTATTTATTGTATTAATTGTTTAATATTTAATTTTATTATATTTGTGTATTTTGAATATTTTTAGTTTAATTTAATTTATATTATGGATAAATTAAGAAACCTCGCTACTAAAGGTGTTAAAAGTTTTTGTCCTGGAAGTGGTAGTGGTAGTAAAAAGCGAATTACTAGCGGTAGAGGTAGTTCAAGTAGTAGATATACCCGTGTGTCTTCGCCTCTGGTACCGCTTGATATACCTTTTGAGGAAGAAATAGGTGTAGGTGCTCACGATATGGATTATGTAGAAGCTCAAGAAAACAACTATGGGTTGGTATGGGCAGGATCGGTATTGGTGTCAACCTTAGTATTAGTATTGGCATTGGGGCTGATACCGTAGGACTAAATTTCTCACTGATCCATCCTCTTTATTTTGGGATTATATATAATTATTATGGAAACTCACTTGGTTATGATTTGTTTGGTTTGGCTATTGGTTAGGTTCGGACAGTTGGACTCGGTTGGGTTTGGACGGTTGGACTCGGTTGGGTCGGTCTCAGTAATAGACCTATCCTAGAGTTTGAAAATTGGATAGTTATGCTATCTTGTTATATGCTCGAAATTCGGCCAACTCAGGGCAGGCGGATGGAGGTTGGATTGGGTAATGGGGATAGTCTCCGATCTTGGTCAGACTTAGGATGCCCATTATGACAAGGCCTCAGGTCGGGTCGGGTCATGGAGGTACCCGATTATCATCAAACCACTTACTAAAAAATTTAACCATCAATATCTAAAAACCAAACTTGAAGCTGCTTGGATGCCAATTGAGACATTTTGTCTGATAGATTTGGGCTCTGATTTCAACACGTTCAAATTCCCAAGACCAAAAAGCCAAGAAAAGGTCTCCAAGACCGCCCATGGTTCATCGGCAAGTGGTTTCTATCTGTTGGGAGTTGGGAACAAAACTTTATTTCATCTGAAGTGAAAATTCTCTCCTTAGCAATCTAGATCTGCCTTCCACAGCTACCTAGAAATTCTACAAGACCCTTATCTTATAAAGGGTAGGTAGAACCCTAAGAAAGCTCATTAAGATAGACGCATGTACCTCGGAAACGCTAAGTGGGAGATATTAGCGAATCTGCGTGCAAATCCCCTTTGGGGTTCCACTCATATCCACCCTAGCCATTGGCTAACATAAACAGGAGTTGATTTATGAAGAGGAGGGCATCTTATGCAAGATCTGTGGCCACCTCGGCCACATAATGTCATCTTGACCATCCCACAAAGATACTCCAATATCAATAATGGAATTCCACCAAAAAAGCACCCAGTTCTTCAAGAAAGGAAGGGCACCGATGGCGACTGGCAAATGGTCTTATTTGCTAAGAAAAAAAAGACCCAAAATTCAAGGACAAGGAGGCCCATGCTGAACATCAAGGTAAAAACCATTGATGAGGTGTTAGGTAAGTTCCCTAACCCCTCTAACACCGGGAAACTCTATTATGGGACTGAGAAAGGGCCTCTAGGGTCAATTACTAACCATGGGCATCAGCAGACCCTGGAGCATCAACACTACCCAAAGGCCTAGGTAAGTGGACCCACCCACCCTTATCCTTGCAATATTGGGCTTGGCCCAAATTTTAAATTTCACCAAAGTGTTAAAGGACAATCTTGGTCCCAAGGTACGACCCATCTAAACACCCCTTTGGGACTACCCCAGAATGGGCCATTTGTTAAAGGGAAAAAAATACTTGATAGTGTTTTACTAACCCCATTATTAATTTGAATAGTTCCACTGCCTCTTATCATTATAAAGAAAAAAAAATATTTCCTACTTGGGGACCTACAGCAGCCAGCTCAGCATAGACACTCAAGTGCCTGGAGCTACTTTTCTCCCCATGATGGTTAGTATCCCCTCCACTCCCCATGATGATTTGATGGGGATTGTCTTTCCATCAGACAAGGCATTAAATGTCCACGCGAGTCCCAATGGGTAAACGTTTTATCTTACCACTGATAAATCCCAACTAAGCTCTTATTCTACCCCATGCAAATTGAAATACCTTCTAAAGAAAATGAGCTCCACTCCCCCCTCCCTCAAAATATAATCATTGTGACCATAAAATCCCTCTTTCTCTCTTATCTCCCAACCTCCTGGCTGGAAATATGTCTTATAAACCAAACAGTTCCCTTTTTCTTGGAATGGGAAGGGAGGAATGTGAAAATTTTCATTCAAGGCCCAAGCTACCTTGCGCCACTTGCAATGGAATATTTGAACCAGGGTCTCATCAGTTATGGTCCAACCGTGTGGATTATGACTCTCTTCCAGGTCATCAACTCCTCATTCCAAGAGAATATCACCCTAGCTAGTCTTTCAGAGTTGATGAACCAAATAATCTTAAGTTTCCCTTTGTTTCCTCCTCCCAACCTAATCCTCCTATCTCAATGCCCAGCTTTTACGAATCCCAATAGGGCTGACCTATCATCACCAGCGATGGAACCTTCCCCTCCAACAACTTTTTCTCCCTCATCCCTCCCTACACTACTGATCCTAGAAATTATAAAAAGATAAAAGACCTTAGAGGATCTAAGAGAATACAACAGGGAGATGGAAGAAATCCTGGCTCAACTCATAATTCTAAAGACGGTTGCTCCTACCTTGGAAAGACCCATAAACCTAGATTTCATAGAGCTCATTCATGAAATGATGATTGTCCTCCTTCCCTAAGAACTTAACAAACTGGAGCTAAGGCTAAACCTCTCAAACACTATACTAAGGTAAAACTTACTGCCAAGATATTCCTTTATCAAGAAAGAGAAAATCCAAGGAGATCACAGGAACTTCCAACCCTATGGGGAAGGAAAAGGCAGTAATGAGGGAAACCCCAACCACCCAAATATCAATGATAATGAACTGCATCATTTGGAATGCTAGAGGTGCTAATAGTGCTGAATTCTAGAGGCATTGCAAATCTATGATTAACATGCACCAACCATTCATCCTTGCCTTTCTGGAGATAAGGATGTCTAACTATAGAAATCTTGTTGAGGAACTGAGCTTGTTTTGTCAGATCCAGTCTAGTGCTTCAGCCAGTTATGGTGGCATTGTCATCATATTGAAAGATGATTCTATATCCATCAATGACATTTTCATTGGTCCTTAGGCTATTCATGTCACTATCAAGGTAAGCTCCAATCCCTCTTAATAGATTCTTAGTATTGTTAATATTAGTATTGATTGTAACACTAGGGAGCAACTTAAGTGCATGGCTGACTCTTTAGGCCCCTTTGGATGCAATAAATGGCTAGTGGAAGGGGAATTCAACGAAATCCTTAGAGCCTCTAATACATATGGAGGCAATAGTATTAGCATTAATAGATTCTCTCTATTCTAAAATTGTGTTAACTATTGTAATATCATATATTTAGGGTTTAGAGGCAGTAAGAATACTTAGTCTAACATGAGATATAAGAATAGGAATAGCCTAATTCTAGAAAGGTTGGAAGGTGTCTAGCCAATGATTATTGGATGCATTTCTTCCATGAGGCTACTGTCAATCACCTCCCTATGACTTATTCTGACCACTCCCCCTTGCTCCTTAGCATCATTGAGCCCACACCAATCCCTCCCTAAGCCTTTTAGGGCGGAGACCATGTGGTGCAACCATGCTGACTTCTATAATCTGATAAGATCCTCTATCTAAGATTCCACAGATCTCACTATTGACACTAAAGCTTTTGAGATCTAAACAATAATATGGAATAAGTAGGTTCTTCATAACATCTTCCATAAGAAGATGCACCTCCTTGCAAGGTTGTCTAGAATACAAAAATCCCCAAATTACCCCACCAGCCCTTTTTTTCATGAGCTAGAACATACTCTTACTGTTGAGTATAGTAATATACTCAGACAAGAGCATGACTTTTGAAAGCTTAAATCCAGGATCAACTGTCTTATGGAAGGAGATGCCAATACTAGATTCTTCTACACCTTCACTATGAATAGGAGAAGAATATATAACATTTCCTCTCTCAAGTGGGAAGATAAACTTTGGTTGCATGAGCAATCTGATATTAGAAAGGCCATTTATTCCTTCTATACCTCTCTCTTTACAACTAATCATCTTCTTTCTTACTCTAGGTGCCTAACAAATTCTTTTTCTCAAGGCTCTGTGGAACCCCAAAATCATTAATTCTTGGAGTCTATTCCTGGTAGTAGGAAAATCAAAGAGGTTGTCTTCTCTTTTCAACCAACTATTTTCCTTGGACCTGGTGGATGTGCCCCTTCATGTATCAAAACTATTGGGACATCCTAGGACCCAGCTCATTAAATTCAGTGCCTCAATTTTCTTTTTTAGGAAGATGGATGACAGAGTCAATTCAACCTGCCTTTGTCTCATACCCAAGTGTAGGAAAGCCACCCCCTCAGAAACTTTAGACCTATTGGCCTTTGTAATACCCAATATAAGGTTATTACCAAGATCATAGCCAATAGAATCAAGCCCCTTCTACACTCCATTATTGGCCAGACCTAGGCTAATTTTCTCTTTAAGAGAAGAGCCTTTGACAATGCTATTATTTTCCAAGAGTACATCAACCATCAGGCCAAAAGAAAGAGTAAGCATGCCAATATGGTCCTAAACATTGATTTATAAAAGGCCTTTGATAGGCTTGGGTGATCCTTTATTAGGCAAGCTTTGTTTTCTTCAATTTCCCCACAAATTTACCTCCTTAATCATATCTTGCATTTCTATCTCTTCCATATTTATCCTTATAAATAAGGGAAAGAGCCCCAACTTCTATCTTACTAGAGAAATTAGGCAGGAAGACCCATGTCCCTCTACTTCCTTATTCTATGTATGGAATTTCTCTCTAGCAGAATCAATCATGAGGTTGACACTCTTCAATAGACTCTCATTTCCATCTACAAAAGATGCCTTCACATTTCCTACCTCTTTTTATGGATGACCTCACCCTATTTGCCAAAGCTGACAAGGATAATTGCTTTACTATCAATAGAATCCTTGAAAGTTTCTACTCCTACTTTAGAAAAAAAAGTCAACACCCTCAAATCCAAAGTCCTATTCTATAGTAACTGCAACCCTGAGCTCCAGCGGGATATGGCAACCTCTTTAGCATCAAAACCTCCAATACTTTACCAGGGTTTCTCTATCTTTCACTAAAAACCCTCTAATGCTGATTTCCAATTTATCCTGGACAACCTCAATAGCAAAACAGCTGGTTGAAAGACCTGATTTCTCAATATGGTTGGTAGAGCTACCCTAGCCAACAATTCCCTAAGTAGTATTCTTAACCATGTTATGCAATATATTTACCTCCTTAGAAATCTACATAAATACATCGATAAAGTCTAAAGGAACTTCATCTGGAGCACTACTTTCTCTAGAAGGATGATGCACATGGTTAGTTAGAATACTGTTACCAAATCCAAAAGGGAGGGATGTCTTAATAATTGCAGGTTATTGATAAGAAGATTCGGAGGACCAGTCATGCAGTAT